>OZ030397.1:31304653-33867116 GCA_964023965.1 Melinopterus prodromus
TAAAGATCTTATTTGAGGTCAACTTGATTCTGTGATTAAAAAGTCAGGACATTTCATCTCGCATGTGCCAAACCGAAACAAGTCGAAAAAATCAATTTTGCGATTTTGGCAAACAACATAATCGCCTATGCAGTTTCCATTTCTAAAAGTCACGTTCTACAGGATTGCCCTTTTTAATTTTGTTTCTTTTTCAATTTTCTTATACTGCTAAGAAAAAACGTCTTTGAATACGTCGATTTTTTACTATAAAAATACACATTTTGATGTAATGGCAATCCCATATTTGAAAGTTATTTTAATATAACATTTAATTGTCTTAATGGTAGCGGAAGAAAATGTATGGCTTAAAGACCATAATTGAAATTGCAAATATTTGATAACTTTGAGTAGCGTCATAGCATGGAGGTTGTACATGGAATATAAGATGTACTCTAGAACTTTATTTGCCCTGAACACAAATGCGAACTCAAAATTACGTAAGACATCCGGAAAAGTGAGGTAAAATGTCAAAACTGTAATTTTAGCAACATTAGTAATTGTATGCCATTTGAATTCAATCTCCCAGAAACCTCAAAATCTGTATAAAATACAGAATGTAACACTAATTTTCAACTATCTTTTTCTAGAAAATTTCCCTATGTACGGCCATCATACTATTATATGCTGTTATTAAGCCAGTAGTGTCATTTAAAAAATATGTCGATTCCGTCTTAATTCAAAAACCATTGAGAGTCGGAAATTTAGTTTACGATAAATATGTGTACATATTTTGATAATTCAAAAGAGAGTTTCTTTTTTAAAATAACAGACCGATTTAGAGATTTTGTCATATTTCAATACGTTGTGTTCTCACTGTACAATAGCGGTTTTACACTATTGTTAATGGCACTATACGCAATTTTTTATTACTTAAAAAGTTGTAGAACATTTTGCGTGATAAATTGCGTAGTATAAAATAATTTGAATAACATTGAATATGTAAAATCAAACAAAGATATGTCTCTGTCTGCATGTCGTCTGGTTAAAAGTAAAAGTAACTAACTAACATTTCAAATAGTTACAAAAACCTGACTACAATAGAATACCAATAAATATAATGACATTTTCCAGAGAATAAATGGATTTTAAGAGTTTATTGAACTTATTTTAATACATTTATTGATCGTATTTTCGTTTAGGCACTCATTACCGACGATATATTATTTACAATAATGTAAAACTATTTCGTTCATGTTTGATTTTGCCGGAGATGCTTGAATGCCTGCCGGAGACCCGAGATGAGCCTCAATAGCTGCAGACTCCGGCGCAATGCCGGAGACCTGGCAACCCTGTTATCCACAGAGAAATAGATCGCAATATCACCTACAGCGAAGTACACATATCGCCTCTCTTCAATCCGTTGAAATCATACGGCAAATCGCTAATCTCGACTACGCCCACGCATAGGACGTAAAGACGAAACACAACCATCCACAAACGTAACTATAGCCATTACCGGTGTCAGTTCTAATGCCGCGGTGGAGAGTGGCCATCATAAATACCTGTCGGAATGTGCACGAGCACACCATATATACCTTTCCACTTAGCGATCGGACAAGAGTTGTTCGGTGCGCTTGCAATTGCTCCTCGTCTGTTTGAATGGGTTAGGAAAATAGGGAACATTGTAGGCGTTCTGTTAAGTACACGTGGCATAATGCAACCGGTATAGCAAAGACGGCAGGTTACCGAATCTCGTTACATTATTTAAAGTGTTTGCTGTCTTGTGCAGACGAAGCAACTTTGGCTCGCCGGTTTCGGGGGCGGATTGAAATTTCGCTTGGATCGCTGCAATTTCGCTTAATCGTAATTGCGAAACCTGTACTGCGTATTGGATTGGTTGCTTAGAGGTGGATGACGGTTTCTTGTCAATGTTAAACAGAATTCACGTCAAACATTGTTGAGAGCCGAAGTCGCGAGAATATAATATTAAAGTACTTTGTAGAAGTATCTAGTTGTTTAAATTGAAATAATTATAACAAATGGTATGGTTTCTAGAGGAACTGAACCCCTCTAGGTTCTATATCCATACTTTATTCCTATCAGGGAGTACTTGCTAGTTTGGTATGTTTTTGTCTCTAGTATTAGCCAGTATTTCAATACAGTGCATTTTTGGTGGAGGTGCCGGGAGATATTTTTCTTTTCGAAATGAAACAAATAGTAGGTATTGGGCTCGTTGTGACCGCTCTACTATACCGGCCGAGGTTAGCTTGATTGTGTCCGCCCTACTATACCGGCAATTAGTGGCGCCCAAATACAAAAAGAACCTAAACAAACGCTAAAAACCGACATAGAACCACTAAAAACCGCGATAGAACCAGCAAACGTATAAGAACAATAAAAACAGGCGAGCACAATAAAGAAACGTGTAAGATTAGTTCCAAATCGGTTTTTTATCGCTTTTACGGTTCTAACGTGTTTTAAACCGTTTCAAATCGGTTTTTTACCGTTTTTTACGGTTCTCAAGCGGTTTTTAGTAGTTTTCGGTCGTTTTTAGCGGATGTGTATGGGTTTTAATCGTTTTACGGTTCTCAAGCGACTTTTTACGGTTTTAAATCGTTTTTTTTTTTACATTTTTTACGGTTCTCAAGCGGTTTTTAGTGGTGGTTCTCTGTCGTTTTTTAGCGTTTGTTTATGTTTCTAGTCGTTTTTACGGGTCTCAAGCGGTTTTTATTTACATATGTTGGCAGTACTGGAAATAACATAGCAGAGTCTCAAACCAAAATATCACGCACCTAACCTATGAACAGCCAGAGACGATATAGTTTGATATAGGTTGGCGCCACTAATTGCCGGAATAGTAGAGCGGACCCAGTCAAGCGTACCTCAGCCGGTATAGTAGAGCGGTCACAACGACCCCAAAACCTACTACAAATCTTCACTATTCATTGTATTTTAAAATTTTTTGTTAGCGACAGGATCTTCCAAAACATTACTTATATTTTGGTGTACATATTTTAAATACATAATGCGAAAATTGATATCAAAATTACGAAACGGTTCTCATTACCTCCTTTCAAAGACGATAAATAATAAAAAAAAGTCACACAAATGTTGTGATTCAATCTATATACTATGGTCATACAGACCATTCATACAGCTTATATATAACAACAATTATTATTAACTAGTTGACTTAGTATTGTCGCCTTTTAAGTGTTTACGTATAATAGTAATGATGGCAATTTTGAATTTCGTTGTCGATGAGCGGTAGCAAAGAATTTTCAATTTTTCTATATATGTATTTAATCATTGCTTTCCGTTTATGTGGTTACATTTTAAAATAATATCCTCACCTTTTATTGTTTACCAATTTGTTATTAAGACTTTTTATCGGTTGCTCGATTGCCACGATTATAGAATTAAATTTATTAATTAATTAAAATTAAAATTATTAATTACACATTAATAAACGAAAGAAAGGGAGCAAATTTTCGTGCAATTCACTTAATATCAATATGCTATAGATCAGTTGCCGAGCATACAGGGGTCACAACCGTGGCTAATGACATAAAATAATGTGTAAAAAATGACGCAACCAGAAAAGCAACGGTGATTTTTCAGGGTGAATGCAATTTAAATTTAACGAACAATCTGGGCTATAGGGTATTTTTTTATATTTTCATATTTTCATGTTTGTTGTGTCTCAATTTTAGAATCATAACTAATAAATACGAATATGTCTCTATCAATACAACAAATAAAACAACGAAAACACTACAATAGTATATTATTTGACGGGCACATAATTAAGGATATAAATCGCGAGCATGAAGTTTACACCCGAGCGTGTAATCATGCGAGCGATTTATATCCGTTATGTGCGAGTCAAATACGACGTTTTCTCTACGACTCATACATTCCATTTTATGCAATATATTTTAATAATAATTTAAGAAATGTGAAGAGAATTAAAAGAAATGTTTGTGTTTCTATCCGAGGATACAGTTTCCAGTTTACGCCACCTACTTGTCACCCTTGTGTTGTTTCTTCAGTCACCATCTTGGAGTTCTGTTTAGCCCTCTTCAACTATCTTCAGTAATATTAAATAAAACAACCACGCAAAAATATATCATTCATTACATTGCTATACTAAACAATGTAAACAATAATAAAGACAATTTTATGAAAGTGGTCGTGTACTAAGTTACCATAAAATCATCTCGTGTCAATCGCCAATTGAAAGTTGCCAGAGAAACTAATCAGACAACGCAAATCGGTGCGAAACGGTGGGAAATAGATTTAGGGGTCGTCCCGATAACGATTAATTGTCATTTCTATGAGGGGGGTCCTTTTATCGCATAATGTTATCACATGACGTCATAGTTAACCCTTTCTCCGCTCGATATTCGATGGCGCTGCAGTCACTATGAATATAGCTGTGCACTGTTTAGACCTATCCGTAAGCTCCATCGCAAAACACGTCGGTTTTGCTTTATCTGACGTCACTCGTCGACGCCAACGTCGGCCGAGTTCTTATCGCGAAAACGGCGGACAGTTGACAACCGTGGGGAAAGCGTCACCGTGTACGACGCGGCCGATGTTAACACAGCGCCGTAAATTGATTAACCCTACAGAAAAAACGTGTCGTTTTATCGTCTATATCGAACACAATGCTTTTCAGCCCCTATTTTGGTTCGCGTTTATCGAATCTAGTTAGGTGCTTGATGTTGGTCGTCAGGAATTTATAGCTTTTGTTGTGTTATCTTTAAAACATTTTTTTAGCGCCATCGAGAGATATACACTCGCGTGAAAAAACTTTAAAGTTGAAGGCTATTTCCTCAAGAACCGCGCTAGGGTAATATTTTTTATTGCGAATCATATACTTTCTGCAACTTTCTTGATACAACCATATCTATCAACTGGAATCAAACAGTAGCCCGACCTTTTCTGAACATTTTGATTTTAATGATTCTCATTATTTTCTCTATTAATGAAGAAGCTATATCTATACGTTCATTATTTGGTCATTTTTATATATAGTCAGCGCGTAAAGTATGGAAACATGACAAAATCTCATTAATTGTTGATTAATTGAAAAATCTTCGATTTTTAATCATCGAAATATTAGTATATTATTTGACGAGCACATAATTAAGGAGATAAATCGCGAGCATGAAGTTTACACTCGAGCCGTAGGCGAGCGTGTAATCTTGCGAGCGATATATATCCGTTTAGTGCGAGTCAAATACGACGTTTTATCTACGACTCATATATTCTATTTTATGCTAAATATTTTAAACGGATTTGTTAATGATGGCGAGGCGTACTGTCAACTAACTGTCATCCACGTAGGTTTTGACAACTTTGACACTAGCGTTGTTTAATGATGACAGTTCGTTCAAATAATGGTGTCATTATTGGAACGAACTGTCATTATTATTTAACGCTAATGTCATTATAATCATTGGCGCGTATAATATTGGGGATTATATAGTCATAGATACGTATACAATGAACTTATTATAGGTTAGTCGTTGAGAAACATATTTTTATCAAATTTAATTTCCGACCTTCAATTCTTTTTGTCTTATGACGTCATCGACGCTTTTTATTTCCACCCCATTTTTTTCGTACTGATTTTGATAGATGACAAAATTTATGTCCTTACATAAGAAAATTTTCGAGAAAAAGACAGTTGAAAATTAGGGTAATATTGATAACATTTGTTTGTTTATGGAAAGCGAATATGCGTTTTCCATTAATTAATTAGCGCTGAACGCAAATCTGAGCCCAAAAATTGCATATCACGTCAGGTTGATATGCAATTTTTGAGCCGTCCGCACCCCACTTAAAGAATCGCTGTAAAGTCTACGAAACATTTGGGAACAAACTTAGGGTATTTCAGATAAAAATGCAACGATTAAGGTTTAGTATGAGACCATTTTGAGGTTTCAAGTCAATGGGTTCAGCAAGTATAAATTTGTAAAAATTACTAGAATAGCGGTGATTGGAATTTCACCCCACTTTTTTCGAAAACAATGCGCGATAAATTTTCTTATTTGAGGCCATAAAGCAGTCAGAAAGAAAAAATGAGTTGCCAGTTAAAAAAGTGTCGATGACGTCATAACTCAGTAGCAATTATTTATGGTCGGATATTGAATTGTTTTTCCAAAGATCTTCTACTCTCTCTTCTACCTTATTTCTTGTTTCATTCATTCTTTTAATGACCCTACTATATACGAGTTTTATTTCCTCTGTCCATATGCTTTTTTTTTTCTTATTTTCTAAAACCGTAGATTTTGTTATATTTTTTTATATAAATCTTTCAGTTTGTGGTAGTTTTTCTGTGATGGACTGATCAGTCTTTCCACTGTTTTTCTTATTGTGCAATAATATTTAAATAAAATAATGTTATTCTGTTAAAAGACTTTGGTTATAGGAAAAAAAACTACTACTTCACATTTTTAAATGGGTTCGAAGACACAAATAAAACAGTTTAGAAAGCTTCCTTTGTTTTAGGGCATGCTATGCTTGACTAGTTACTAGTTCCCTCTCAATAAATAATTCTACTTGATAGAGTTATGTAAGTAGGTTGAAGTAAGAGTTTGAACAATAAAATTTATAGTTATTTGGCAGAAAATAGCTAAACTATACCTGCTACCAGAGTTGTAACCATGTTACTCTCCTTATATTTTTTTCACAGCTTAGTCTTTCTTTTTCTCCTACCTAATTCTATCACAGCGCATGGTTTTTGTGAAGACAAAATAATTCTCCAATTGTTTGACATTTTAGGTTCCTTTCTTTCATATTCTACTAAAAAATTATTTCTAAATGATCTATTCTACCCTTTATAACACGAAATTTTTGGACAGACTGCATTTTATTTTGAACCTTTTGCCTTGGAAATAAATGAGCTGGTGCTTCATGAAAACCCGTTTAATCGAATTTTAAAGAATTGAGGTCTTTTTAGACAATTTATCATGAAAAGAGGAAGGTTTGGAGGTTCCGTAACTGTCATGTTGTTAAAATACTCATCCACTTGTCACTTTTTTTTATTAAATTACGTCATAATACGTCATACGTTGCCACGATACACCAGATGGTTCGCGCTCATTCGCTAGGTTCAATTTCACCCCAATACCGTGTTGTATTTTTAGCAAACAATACTTCGAACGCAGCGATAGTACCATAAATACACCGCACGCGGATGTTCCTTTCGTTCTGTTTGTTTTCGCAACAATTAAACCCTCTGGGAATGCGTTTATAAACAAACTTCGAAACGCGAGCGCGCGTATAGCGCGCCATGTTTTCGTTTCAGTATCAGGTGTTTGATTGGAATTGGGGTAACGCGGACTTATACCGAGGGGAGGGGCAATTAATTTTTACCAATTCCCGCTCAACATACATAAATAAACATGAACGTCGGGAGCACATCCGCTTGTACTAAGTCTGGAAGCGCCACGCTATAATAGGAACGAAGAATTTCAACAAGAATGCGACTATGTCGAGAATAGATCGTAATATGCACGCAAAATAGCTGTATGTTGTGTATAGTGTTTTGTTTCATTGATTGATATACTGGAGGTATAATTTAAATCAAACCCACGGCCAGTGTTTAGATATTTGTAATATTTGACCAAATTACTAACTAATCTAAAAGGTTAACCATCAATTTAAATCAGAATTCTTAAAACTAGGTACTTGTCTCTAATAGGCTATCCACTGATGTCCTATATTTACTTTGTCCTAAACAAGAAGCACTAACACTTCACTCACTGTGCTCTGCTTTTTCACATTTCACTGAATCACTAGTTCGAAGGGTTTAGTTCTTTTTAGTCTTCTCACTAGCTTCTGGTTGTCCAGTAGCTAAGGGCGTCTACGTTTACGTGGTGGCTTAGGCGAGATTCATGTTTAGTGGCGAATCTTTGTATCTCTTGGATGACTTGTGGGACACCAAGATCACGATGCAGGTCAGTATTCCGTATGTACCAAAGAGCGTTAACCATATTGCTTAGTACTTTATTTTGGAAAGTCTGGATTCCTTGTATGTTGGAGTTTTTCGCGCAACCCCAAAGCTGGATGCCGTATAACCAAATCGGTTTTAGTATTTGGTTGTACACTTGTAGTTTGTTCTGTACTGACAACTGAGAGTTTCTTCCCAGAAGCCAGTAGAGTTTTCTATATTTGAGGCCAAGCTCTACTCTTTTCTTCTTAACGTGTTCTTTCCACCTTAGTTTTGTATCCAGAGTCATACCCAAATACTTAGCAGTGTTCGCATATGGAACTATGGCGTCGTTAATCTTTACATGAGGTATGTCCTTGATTCTTTTGTATGTAAAGTTAATGTGGACAGATTTCAGTTCGTTGAGCTTGGACTTCCATTTTTTGGTCCATTTATACATTTTATTAGTAGCTTGTTGAAGATTCCTAGTAGATTCTCCAATAGTTGATCCCACTGCCATTAGAGCCGTGTCATCTGCGAATTTGGCGACTGTTACATTTTCCAGCTGTGGAGGGTCACCTGTATATAGTAGATAGAGAATTGGTCCCAATACATTACCCTGGGGTAGCCCAGGGTTTCATCGATCTGTTTTATTCTGAATAGTCTATCAGATACATAGGATGTTAGCAGCTCGACGTATTGTAAAGGTAGCGTACTCTTTAGTTTGTGTATCAATCCTTCGTGCCAAACCTTATCGAAAGCTTGTGTCACATCAAGAAAGATTGTTGAGCAAATAAGCTTTTCTTCTAATGCTTTCTCTACGATATCTGTTATTCTATGAACTTGATCTATAGTCGAATGCTTTTCTCTAAAACCAAATTGGTGATTAGGAATTAGTTCCTTCTCTCAATGATAGGTTTCATTCGCTTTAGAAGCAACTTTTCAAAGAACTTCAACACCATTGGTAACAGTGATATTGGGCGATATGATTTGGCCTCGTTCGGTGGTTTGGCTAGTTTTGGTACCATGATAACTTCTGCTACTTTCCAGACATGTGGGACGTATTTTAGTCTGAACGATGCATTTATTATCGTTTATTATTATTATTATTATCGTTTATATTTATTAGATACGTCAGCATAACAATACTTTTCTTAGGTAATTGCTTAAGAACTTCTCCTGTGATAAGATCATATCCAGGTGCCTTCTTTGGATTCAGGTTTGTCTTGATTTATCTGGCAACTTCCTTTGGAGTAACTAGCTGTATGGCTTCTTCTCTCTAGGTTATATCTTCATTCGTGATTGGCTCTGATCTATAATATGCTTGTTCAAAGTTTGGACTAATTTCAGAGATGCTCTATATACGTTTTAGCTTACGTCTGTTGATATAGTTATTCTCTTCCACTATGGACGAGTCAATAAAACAAGTAAACAAAGCTGTATACTCGATGGACAGTCCAGTATAGGCGTATCTGTTTGTCTATACAAACCAACAATTCTACTTTATTGGACAGCAGTAAAATTGAAAATGCTATAATACGAGGACGACGAGATTGATTCTTGATGTAGGAGATAATACTGGTTTTATTGGAGTTTTACTTGATTTGTTAGTATTGTTTTTATGCGGCATGGGAACGTGTTTTGTATTTTATATAAACGATGAACTTTTATACCAATGAAAAGCAAGAATAACTTCTGTGATAGAAACCATTCCAAAAAACGTACGTAAATTTTTTTTTTTTAATTTTTTGTGTTTTTCTTTGCGCTGATTTTTACTCTGTTCCTTTTTCACTTCCTTTCTTATTTCTCTAGAATAATTTTCTTTTGTACTGTTTTTATTGACAAATATTCTCTCCAAGTGTTAGACAATACTGTTACAGACGAGCGGTTTCTTTTTACTTTATTTGGGTGTTTCAGCTGTTATATCTCCAAAGGTGGTGTATTAATACCAAACTAGCTAGTGTCTGCTGTTAGGATAATAATTAGGGATTATGATGTCCGTAATTATGTCCGTAATTTTCATGCCCGTAATTCCTACACCCGTGTCGGATTTCTTGAACAAAATGCGTACAATTAATTGTAATGTAGCAACCGATGTAAACTATGTTATTTTCTTGTGTAAAGACAGCAATATGTATTACTTCTAACCATGTAGACCAGGCGTTCTCAACTTTTTAGGTTCCGTGTACCACATCAAAAATAATCAAAATTTCTCCGTACCACCAACCTTTATACAAAAATGCATATTAATACGTACATAAATGAAAAAAGTGTATATCAGATTTTAAATATACATATTATTTTGTACCAAAATAATAACTGTAGCGACAGTTTACTTGGGAAAAAAACAATAGTCTAACAATAAACAGTTATATAACAAAACTTTGGTATACAAAAGCAAAGTAAAACTATCACTTACATTGAAGTAATATAAAATAATTTAAATATTGATGCGACTGGGATTGTTTTGCTAAACCGATTTTTTTTGTCAATTTCATTGTCACCGAAAGTTTGTTTCAAGGTCAAATTTGCCTCAATAATTAATTTTGTCCTATGTTTGTCCTTTAAATTAATATCGATGAGAACTATATTTGACATAAACTGGTGGTTCAAAACGGCATTAAAAATCTAATATCTTAATCTGCAATTTCTTTAAAATAATTCTTCCTCTGGATCTAAACATTGGTGTGTATTAATCTTCAATTTTTCTATCAGTCTGAGGAAGTTTCTATCAATTGTTGTTTCTCTTTGGCAGTGAAGTTTTCTGGTACCTATAATCATAGTTTTTAGAGTTCTGATCCAATTTCCATTGTCATAGTTTTCTGGAAAATAACTATTAAACTTATTTATTATGATAATGATTTTTTGATGAAAGCCTCCTAATGCTGATAATAAACTACATTTATATTTATTAACTCCTTTTTATTGTTTCGTTAATGTTACAATAGTAAAATAATAATATAAACAATAACACATCGTTGGCAGTGAAGTTATCTGGTTATTCATAGTTTTTGATAGTTTATGGAGTTCTGATCTAATTTTTATTGTCATAGTTTTCGGGAAAATCACTGTTAAACTTGGTTATTATGAGGTGTAATGATTTTTTCAAGAAAGCGTTCTAATGCTGACAATAAACTACATTTATTTTTAACTTTTAATTATTTTTACTTTATCATACGCAGTATGTAAAGTATTGTAATCATGCCGAAAATAAAAATTGAGATTTTAGCGGAAATAGGTCTTTTTGGGTCCCCTGAACATTTTTGACCAAGGTACAAAAAAATGTCTGTGTGTGTGTGTGTGTGTGTGTGTGTGTGTGCGTGTGTGTGTAAACGATTTTTGTGGCGACGATTCCGGAGAAACTACTAAAGGTATCGGGACGAAAGTTTATATCATATCTATATCATATTTAGAAGTTTCATGACCTAACTTAGAGCTGAAAAGCTGTTGGTTCAAAAGGGTCCAAAGGAACTGGTAGTTTATTCTAAGCCTTTTTCAAGGATTTTGCATATGAGCCGCCATTTCTGTAATTTCGTCAATATAGTTAAATAATAAATTAAAGTAGAGGAAATTTTGAATAATTTATGCCTATGACATTTTTTGGTAAAATTAATAGTTTAGCTGCAAGAGCAAATTCTATTTGATCGAGATCGGTCGCATCTGCATTGATATGAAACTACATAGTAGCCGGAATTTTGAAAAATATTTTTTTTGTGCTGTCACACTCGAAAACAGCTGATTTCATCGGAGGTTGGACAACCGCTATGGAACGTTGCCGCTCTAGTGCGGGAAAGTACAAAATACAAATTTCAATAAAATAACCATTTTTTAATTATTTTTTAAGTACATATTTCTCTAAAAGCAACACGATAAACGTTGATGTCACTCCTGCCGAAAACTAGATAGAGCGACTCGCTGACTTGCGACGGCGACGCTCCGCCTTCGGTGACTCGCCGCATCACCGCTCGTCGCGCTATTCCATACTTTCGGCACTTGTGACATAAATAACTATTATTCTAATGACGTAGTATAGGTAGTGTCAAATGCTGATGCTTTCACAATACCTACGATTTATCTCAATAAAATAGATTCTCGTGCAGCTGAACTATTAATTTTATATATTGTATGATAAAGTCATGTGCCTGGCCACATCAGATTTTTTTTATTGTTGTGTCAATTTTACAATAATAAAATTATAATATAAACAATAACATTTAACGACCATTTCTCCCTGCAAAACTAAATTTATATTATTCAACTTTCCAAAAATATCAGCTAAATATGGTAACCGGACTATCCACAATTCATCAAAGAAACAATATTTGAAGTCGAAATTAGCTTCTGCATGGAAAACTTGAACTTCAGAATAAGTACGAAGAGACATTGTTGTGTTTCTACTGCTTGATCCAAAACTGTTTTAGTCTGTCTGGTATAGATGTTGCTACTAGAAAATCCCGATAGATTTTTTTCGCCAATTTCAAATAACAAATAACAACCGATATCTAAGAAGTGTCTCAATAGATAATGTCATTGCTTCTATACTCAAAGCTCAAAAGGAACACATTTGTAATACTTTTTCTCTCTTGGATGAGACTTCTTCCATACCTCTGGATGTTATCCTGTAAAGTCTATAACTTATTCTTTCTAGTCAGTCTCCGATCTCTGTCTGTACTGTACACCATCTAACTCATTTGGGCCTCCCACTCAACTTTCTGCATTTCAAGCGCGTTGATGTCTAAATAATTACTAATTGAACAGTCTTAAACTGACATTCAGATGCACTGTACTAAAATCCTTCAGTTAACTCTAACGACCCTAATTCTCGTCTAGTTTATCCCAAACAAAGCCATATCCCCAACGGACCACACATTACTCCCACATCCGTATCCCTCATACAATCCAACAATTCAACTTTAATGGACAACCCTGAAATTGGAAGACGCTATTATTCCAGACATCGCACCACCGACACCGCCCCCTGGTCTACCGGTGATGCACCTTAATATTTGACGTGGACGTGACGTTAATGCCTGCGGTTCGTTATTACGGTCGTCCCGTAATTGCCCTAGGGTTGGCAACACTGTCTAGTTTGCAGCCGATGGATGCTCTCGCATGCCGGTACAGAATCCCCCGTAGCGAACATGTCGCGGGCTATTTACCACACGACAAAAACGACGACACGTAACGGTGCTGGTGGTGGTGGTGCGGTGGCTTGTTTGGCTGAAGCGGCTGGTTGCCGTCGCCTGGCATACTGATGCTGCGATATACACCCGATTCATCGTTCGCGAAGCAACCCAATTCGCAACCTCTAACCCCGGTCGAGAGAAATTGTCTCATTTCGAGCGCGTCGTCTTGCGTCTAGTTTGCTCGTTTTTGTCGGATCTCGGAAAATGCACTAGCTGCCACGTCGCTATGGAGTTTGTGTAAAGTTTAGAAGCTTGCGGTTGTAATAAGTAACACCGCAGATGCTAAAAAAGGAAATTAGAAAAAGTAATACGGACGCTTGTTGAATCTGTTACACTGAGCAAGACTTTTTGAACTTTTAACTGAATTTCAATCGCGACTCCATTTTTGGGATAATATATGTTCTAAGTGACAATAAGCTCAGTTTCTGGCACTCGATGATGGTCCAACTTCCAAGAAAATAGTGAAACGTAATAGAATTATGTAGGTTGGCTCTAACTCTATCTGGAACCTTGAATTTTATGGTTATGTAGCAACAAAAAAAAACGTGTTAGATAGCTTTGAGTCTCAAGTTTTTACTTGCTCCAGTTGTGATCCCATCTTTCTTGAACTCAAAGCTGAGAAGATAAAACTTACTTTTAAAGTTTGTTCGTTGACATATATTTAAAAATCGCTTATTTTGACGACATTAAAGCTGCCAAGGTTGTAATAACACCCCTGATTTGGTAAACATTGCATTAAAGGTGCTATAACGATCAATATAAAGGCTGCCGATTGCCGATTGTAACAAATCTGTGGTCCGGGCCACACAAAAGTGGGGGGTATTTAAAAATGCATAAAAGACGTTCATACCATGTGTCAAGTTCTGTCAGAACATACCCACTATTTGCTCAATGTCAATCGATATTACGTACTCGAATAAAAGCTAATATTTTAGAAAAACATCTACTGCTTTGAAAAACATGTGTTATTGACTTACCCCTTTATTAAGTATGAAACTAATTGTGGTGCAATACCTAATTATTATAGTTTTCCTAACGAGGAAACTGTTATATGCTATTATTCATCATAATAAAATTATTATTCATAAATAAAATAGTATATTATTTGACTAGCACATAATTAAGGATATAAATCGCGAGCATGAAGTTTACACGCGAGCCGTAGGCAAGCGTGTAAACATGCGAACGATTTATGTCCGTTATGTGCGAGTCGAATACGACGTTTTATCTACGACTCATAAATTCTATTTTACCTATATCATATATTCAGGGATGGCGCGTGATATTTTTCTAGTGTGCAAAAAAATTTTTGGCGCCCTTTGGAAAAAGTTCAGTTATCGTTTCATCGGTTATATGGCACGGTTACAATATTTTTCTTTTACAAAGTGTCCCACTTTTTCCCCGCAAAATTATTTTCAAACCAAGTATTTTTTTCAGTTCCTTAAGAAGTTACAGTCCTTTGCAATATTCACAAAACAAGTAAAAATAAAATACATATGAAACAATGCGTATCCGAAAAATAACACCATCCGTACCCATTACAACAATAAAAAGTAAATACATTTAGAAGTAAAAACAATAAAAATTATAAAATGATATTGAATAATCATAACACAACAAACTAAAATCCATATGAAACTTTTTACTGGCCTTTTTTAGAACGTAAATGACGCAACACAAGAAGGAGTGTTATCACTGAAATAAAAAATAATAGAGATCTGAAAATTTTTAATTGGCAATTAGAATCGATCACTACCCACTAGGGTTTGTCATAAAAATTGTCGTCATTTTTTAATTCATATGTGACATAACAAAACGTCTCTTTTTTAAAAAGAATTAACATTAAAAGTACCAAAAAGCAGGCTAAGAAATCAAAATAACTTGAAATCTTTAGTACATTTAGATGAGGTTTTATTTCATGGCATTATTTTAACTTCGGAGTATAGCTGTTTACAAAACAAGGCGATGCAAGAAAACCAACAACAACATTACTAAGAATATTTTTTTCTCAGAGTTTTTCATATTTATGTTTAAATTAAAAATATCAAGTTTTAAGCTTGCAATGTGATTAATAATAGTTATTTATGTACCAAGGGCATTACACGGATGTTTATTCTCCGAGGGTGACCATTTAATAAGCTCGAGGGTCGATACGCCCAAGAACTTTTAAGGTCGCCCGAGGGTATAAACATCAAGTAATGCTCGAGGTGCATACAAAATGTTATGTTCTACAATGGTTTTGTTCCTCCGTTTGATTGAATACATTGTATTTATGTCCTACATGATCATAAAGTGGCATTTTACATCTTAGATACCGGGGCAAAAACTGTTTCTTAACGCCCGTGCGGGCATTACAGATTGCCTTGGTTATATGTCAAATATATCAAATATTTGTCATTCAATTTGTAAATTTTAAGTCATCAATGTCAATTATTGGCGATTAAGGTTATAAGTGTGACAATTAATTTTCTGTATTGTCACTCAACTCCGAATTGTTTGTATTGTTATTTAACTCCGTAGACGCACGCATGTGTCTTGATAACGTAAAAATATTTATTAATATTATTCAAACGGAGGAACAAAACCATTGTAGGACATAAACTTTTGTATGCACCTAGGGCATTACTTGATGTTTATACCCTCGGGGCATAAACATCCGTGTGATGCCCTATGAATTAAATATGATAGAGATATAAAATTGTGAATTCACTAATTGAAATTGATACTACGGGGATGTCATTTTTTTGTATTTCACTACTTTTGTTTTTCATTTCTTACGAAAACAATTTTGTATTTTTTTTTCACTAAAAATTACTAGAAACCCCTAAAAGTTATTTATTTCATATGCATAATTTTTTTATTACAGTTTTGAAGTTAGTAATTTGTAAAAAAACAATGTAATAAATAAATAATGGAGCTCGCCGTCATCGATATCAGAAATTAACATTCTCCTGCCTAAAACTGTTTACTGTACAGTGCAAAGAACACGTGAAATCGCGCTATCTTGGATCCCTTACGTTTTAATTTTGACAAATGTCAGGACAAAAACGAACACATTGTTTCACTTAACACATTACCGCGCGTCTCTCCGTTCGCATCTCCACAAAACTTTTCGCGTCTCTAAACAACTCTACAATGTCAACAAGGGTCGTTAAGACCGTTGCGGTATACAGAACGAGCGCGGTTTCGCAACGTTTCGCCAGCATTCACCCACCTTGGAATTTACACCCTAATCCATCGGAGTTATTGCGCCGTGTACCAGACAGTGGAGACTCACCCGTGCAATTAATTAAAGAAAGTGTCGGATTACAAAAGGCGAGGGTACGTTGCGGTTCAGACCGGAGTTTCCATTCGTACGGTTTTGTGAGAGACGTGGTGCCGTTTGTGCGACCTCCAAAGTTTGGGCTCGACTGACCCCCGACAGCTTAAATGTTGTTGGACGAGCGGCGACCGACTTTACTTTACTCGGTTAGACGTTTGAATAGTTTCTGTTTTTGTCTGAAGAGTTCGCAACTAATTTGTCTTATGTATGCAGGTACGGTTGAGGGGATTTGCTAAAACTTTAATCAGATTAAGTAAGGCTTTATATTCGTGGGAGTTGAATTTTTAAGTAATATTATTATGCGAGTAAAAGCTATTACGTTAGAAGCTTAACAACAAGATAAATGTAGAACAGCTCGATAAAATTTTACCTATCGCTTTCGTATTCTATCTTCGTTTTCGGTATCAACAAACAACAAGGTTTCCCTTACCTACAGACCACTATTTCTGATTTTGATTGGTTTTATTACACTTTTTGTTTACTTTTACGGTAACATGTAAAATTGAATACCTTATTTATAGTTGAAGTTAACAGTTTAAGTTTTGTGCTACCTTAAACATGGCCAGAAAAAACGCTCTTCAGTTCATCTCATTATTCAAAACAACAACAAGGTTTCCCTTACCAACATGCCACCATTTCTGATTTTGTATGGTTTTATTACATTTTTTGTTTACTTTTGCGGTAACATGTAAAATTGAATACCTTATTTATAGTTGAAGTTAACAGTTTAAGTTTTGTACCTACCTACCTTAAACATGGCCAGAAAAAATATCTTCAGTTCATCTCATTATTCAAAACAACAACAAGGTTTCCCTTACCAACATGCCACCATTTCTGATTTTGTTTGCTTTTATTAGATTTTTTGTTTACTTTTGCGGTAACATGTACAATTAAATACAATATTTATAGTTGAAGTTAACAGTTGCTGTAAGTTTTGTGCCTACCTACCTTAAATATGGCCAGGAAAAAATATCTTCAGTTCATCTCATTATTCAAAACAACAACAAGGTTTCCCTTACCAACATGTCGCCATTTCTGATTTTGTAGGGTTTTATTACATTTTTTGTTTACTTTTGCGGTAACATGTACAATTGAATACAATATTTATAGTTGAAGTTAACAGTTTAAGTTTTGTGCCTACCTACCTTAAATATGGCCAGGAAAAAATATCTTCAGTTCATCTCATTATTCAAAACAACAAGGTTTCCCTTACCAACATGTCACCATTTCTGATTTTGTAGGGTTTTATTACATTTTTTGTTTACTTTTGCGGTAACATGTAACATTGAGTACCTTATTTATAGTTGAAGTTAACAGTTTAAGTTTTGTGCCTACCTACCTTAAACATGGCCAGAAAAAAATATCTTCAGTTCATCTCATTATTTAAAACTTTTTTTTTGCAAAAGGGCCTAATTTTGTATTACTAGTTTGTATATAAATTTCTCTAGTGTCGTGAAAACGAGGTAAAGTTCAAGAAAGAATAAGTGCTTTATGCACTTATGGGATACATTTTTTTATGTATTAGATAAATTAATTAATTAATTTTTTTATATATGAGATGACTATTTTTGGTTAATAGCATATAAGTAATTAAGAAATGAAGAATTTTAGAAAAACATTGTTTTATAAAATATTCATATAATTCTAATCTTAGAATTAAAAAATCTAAACGTATATATGGTGTTCTATTTAAAAAAAGGAAATGTTACAAAATAGCCACAATAAAACGAATATTAAAAATTAGTATATTAAAAATATTAAAATTTATAATTTTTTTTAAATTTTTTACTGTTGGAAAATTATTTAGGTACTATGTGTAAAAACGTAATTAGCTTGCAATTGCATTTTACATCGATGGTATGAAACCAGATCACTTCATTTTATTCCTGGAAATATATATTTTCTAATGATTATTGTGATACTTCATTAAAAATAAATATTCTTTTAATTGAAACATATGCTTGCATTGTTTGTACCGCCACGTACCAGCGTTCGAATGCAATCGACGTGAAATGCATTTTGTATGTAGATTTTTGCACTGCATTTAAAACATGTAACCTGCACATATTTATGCAAGTTGGTATTCTTGGAACAAGCATTGTTCGATAGTCAAAAACCATAAACTTGCGGTATGCCAACTAGTTGGCGTTTGTCTTAAAATTGATAAAACCTACCATTCTAAATTCGTCATAAACCACTTCGAACAAATTTCTAGTAGTTGAGATATAATTTGATGCTTAAAATGATGTTTTTTTAGACAAATAGGGCAATAACTCGAAACTGTGGGACCATCTTAGTACATTTCTACTAAAATGTTGCAAAGAGTTAAAAATATACAGACATATAGATATATGATATATGATATTTAGCAAAACGATATTAATATCCAAAATAAAATACTGTTTATAGGTTTGGGAAACACTCATATAAGTTTTTCGTTGGAGTGTATTGATGTACAGAATGTTCCATAAGAAAAAAAGCTGCAATTTTTGCAACTCCACTAAAACACTCTGTAGTAGATGTAATTATGACCTGTGTGAATCTATATGTTTGGCTATATGTTGTAGGTATGCGCCCAGAAAACATGAAACAAAAAAAGTAACTAATTAAAATAATTCAGAAATGATATCAACTCAGTATTCAGCAAAAGGTCAACAGAGATTAACGAACGGAGTACATATTCTCTCCATTTCTTTAGTTCGTGAATACTTAGAAAATTATTATTTTAAAACTAACAAACTGAACAGCCTAACATCATTGAAACCCATACGCAACTTTTGCCCCATCCTGTAGTCAAGGTGTAAATACCTCTAATATTAATCATCATATAAGTCGACCAGTTGTCTAAAGGAAGTGAGTTGCCAAGCTTCAACATTTAGTTGTAAGGTTCAACAATATAGCTATGGAATATTCATATATTTTGGTATAAATTCATAATAAAATATCATTAAATCAACTCTTTATAAAAAGATCAAAATCGCATCAACCTTGAAACGGGCTGGTATCGAGTTTTATTTGTGCGAATGTATCTTGAATTCCTCGTTCGACCTTTTTGAAATAAAAACTTGCAGCGGAATATATTATACGAAGTTGAAACGCTGGAAGATCAGAAAAACCCGTTTTTACTTTGCATTTGAGACGTAGAATACTGATATAGGTATTTCGAAATATTTATTCGGAATAATAACACCTTGAAACTTGTTTGAAATGCGTTTTTGATCCCTTTTGAGGTTTTACAGCCTATATGGTATGTAAACAAAATTCTTGCATTGGGGTGCAAAAATACATGTATTTATTACATATTACCGATTGCAAGCCTATGTATTGAAGCCTGCGTTTGAAGGCCAATAATTCTGAAATGACTTAACGGAAAAAAATCTAATAAATTGCATAGTGCTCGTGAATCATTTCTATATGAGATATACAGGGTGAGTTATTACTATCCCGGCGGTCGATAGCTACTAAATCGTTAGAGAAAGAAAAACTGTTTAACACAAAAGTTGTTTGACTCACAAGTTTATATAACGTAAAACTATTTTCATGTATACAGGCTGTAATAAAATATGTATTTTTTTTTAATGGGACGCCTGTATATTTTATTTATATCACTACTAATAAATTTTTTTATCCAACCGTATAGGTTGCTAACTGTCAGCGTTAATAGTTGCTGAGATAATCAATTACTTCCCCAAAATATGCCCGTTGCAGGATCTTCTTTAAAACTATGTAAAAACGACATTTTTGCAGATTTTGCCGTTAAACTATGTCAGACAATAGTCAAAGCCAGTAGATAGATGAAAGTATCAAAAGATATTAGATTCACTATACAGGCTTTTCATAAAACTTAGTGAATTTGGATGTTTTTCAAATGGCTTTTCCTTGAGTTTTTAAATGGAACATCCTGCATATTATGTGCTAGTTGAATTGCCCCCCGAGTTCCATTTAATTTATGGTAAGTCTGCCATATGTCCAATTGTAGTAGTTTTCGTGATATTTACAATTTAAAGAAAAATGTGTAATATCTAATAATGCTATTATTTTTTTGTTATTTTTTGTTTGTCTCTCATTTGTAAATCAGTAATACCGTAATAAATTACAACTAAAAAAACGGTAACTAATACTATTAGCATTAATTAATAATAGAAACAAATAATTGAGATCTAACGATACTCAATAAGTTATTGTTGTCAAAATTAGTTACAATATTTGTCTTTTCTCTGAACGATGAGTTATAATTATACAGCAAAGGAGAATTAATTAACATCATCTACATGTTTTGGCGAAGCCGATAGAAATACCAAGTGTTATAAACAGGGTTCGGTTGCAATTTGAAGAAACAAATAATAATAATTACCAGCACAAAGCAAGAACGAAAACGGTGACCAAAGAGGGAAGAAGAGGTCCTACATTGTGGCCACCAAGGTATCCAGACCTCAACAAACTCGATTTTTTTATGGGGATATGTGTCGGAACTGGTATACCAATCAGCACCTACTACACCAGAAGACATGAAACTTCTTATAACCATTGTTTTTGACAACCTTAGAGTAAATAAGAGGTAGATCTTAAGAAATATCTCAAGATATTTTATACAGCGCGCTAATGCTTGCAGAAGAGAAAAAGGGGCGTCATTTTGACCAACTGCCAAATATTAATTAAAATAATAGTTACTTGTTGTGCAATGTTTATTAAGTGTTTATAGTTTTTTTCTGAATTTGCTTTAAATAGGTTACCTATTAAGTAAATAGTAACCTAGTAACCTGAATATACTATTACTGATTTACAACTAAGAGACAAACAAATAAGAAAGAACAAGAACATAATGGCATATTTAGATACATAATAATTTTTCTTTAAAATGTAAATATCACGAAAACTACTAAAATTGGGCAAATAACATATTTGACATAAATTAAAGGGAACTTATGGGCAATTCAACTACCACATAAAATACAGGATGTTCCATTTAAAAGAAAAACTCAAGTAAAAGCGATTTGAAAAACATCTGAAAAACATGAAAAACACATGAAAAACATCATTTTTACATAGGTTTAAAAAAGATCGTGCAACGGGTATATTTTGGAGAAATAATTCAATATCTCAGGTTACTATTAAGGCTGAGAGTTAGCAACCTATACCGTTGGATAGCCAAATTTATTAGTGTTCATACAATAATAGAGTATACAGGGCGTTTCATTTAGAAAAAAATGTGCATACTTTACGTCACGCCTAAATGCAACACCTTGTATAAATGAAAATAATTTTACGTCATAGAAACTAGTGAGCCAAACAACTTTTGTCTTAAATATATTTGTCTTTGTCTAACTATTTAGTAGCTATCGACCGCCGGGATACTAATAAGTAATAACTCATCCTGTAAGATAATCAACATTTTTTGCGTCTTGATTTGAACATGAGAGCGAGAGAGGTATAAATAAAAATGTAAAATCGAAATTAACATGTTTCAATTAATGCTCGTCTTTCCGATTTTTTTTGCTCTGAAACCGCTTGCCCAAAAATAATCAAATTTACATAAAGTATAATTTAAAGTCCTGACTACAGATTGTTAAAAGTTGTACAGGAAAAAAAGTTGTACACCTATTTGTCATATAAAAATAAAGAAAATAAACACATTGCTCTTGAGTTCATCGGCTATTTCTGGTATAAACAAATGATTAACTTTAAGCCCCCGATTAAACAAAGATTTCTATTATTTAATTGATAGTTAAAAGTTCATCGGCGGTTAAAAGTTTATCGGCATTTGCGAAAGCGGCACATATTTCTCAATTCTACTACAATATCCTCATTAAAAAAAAGGACGGAATAACTCGATGAAATTCATCTCCTTTGCGAGATATCATATTTCCCGGCGTCATCGCCCAGAATACTCAAAATAATCATCGCCATTAATAACGAGCGCGCTGAAACTGAAAGAATTGAAAAGTTGATAAATATTTACGCGTTAATAAGGGCACTTCGTTAAGGCTGGCTTAGAATTTCGAACATTTATCACGGCTGCGAAGTTTCGCAATAAATCTTCTCCCGGCCTCGGCGCGGCAGAGATTTCCTCATCCCCGATGCAAATGTATGGGGTTGATCCTCAGCGCAAAACGACTACAAAGTTGTTCGCCGGAACAAAGAACGAACTTTTACGCGATATTCCCAGTGAACTGTATATACTACGTATAACTGGAAAGGACCCTTAATGGTCAACACGTGATGCAAATACATTTGGTATGCAACCCGCAGTGCAGTGGTTAACCTATCTCTTTCTATCTCATACGGTACTATCACCGTATGCGGTTTGAATTTAACTTTTTTATTTGTAATATCATTTTCAATTTAATTGGAACAAATTAATCAACCCTTATCTCTTGCAGAGACTTAAATATATGGGATAGTAATCGCAGATTTAATAAAAGTTATATTTTATTCATATATTCCGCCTAATTAAAATTTACAGACTAGGTACTATCGCGAGCATAAAAAGCGGGGACACTCTAATTTGCACTGATTAAACTGGGCTTCGTAATGCCATGTCAGTACGCTTGTCAAGTCACATTAATGTCATCTTGAATTTTGACGTAATAAATAAAAAGTTCGCAATTGAATGAATTTTAGAAGGCAAATTAAAACTCGACTACATGATAAAATTAGCATTCGAGAAATTGTTGTTGCATTAAGTGTCGGCAAGAATACCGCGAAGAATAAACTTGATGGAACCGGAACAAAATTATTGGTTGGCAAATACTGTCAGAGTTTAGACTTCATAGGTTAACAGATACTGTCAAAGTAAATGTTACACAACTAAAGTTGTTGAGAATATAAGTGCCCAATTTCACTTTGCTCTCCCCGTTTTTATGCTCGCGATGGTACTCTCAAATTATATATTAGTTTCTTTAATTTGTAACATTTGCAGTCCAATAACTAAATGCTCGTTGTATTATTGAATTAAGGAAACGCATTCAGATATTAAAAGTAGTCCACATGGTGCTAATTAAATAAATTATTTTTCACATTTTAAAATTTTATTCATTGGAAATATGTATATGTTATGGACCAAGTGATTAATAGGGCAATGTGAAATGCCCGGGCAATACGAAAAATGCCCAAAACAACCGGTCAAGATGATTAAAAAAATTTAAATTATTAAATTGCCCGGGCATTATTCACAATGCCCTGTATCTTCTGGGCAGAATGATTAAAACATGTTTCTTTTATGGATTTTTTTATTTCAGTATTTTTACAACAATAAAATCAAGTTTTACTCCAGTAATATATTCAACATATGTTACAAATTAACAAAACTCAGATTTTGTCTGAATAAACCTTCAGAAATATAGAAAAAGTCAAACTATACTCAAGTAATAATATGCGTATAAGTTAAAATATGTGGGCTGATTTCCGGTTACAATGCATGGAATCAATAAAAAAAATCGAAAACCTGTCCAAAACTTGAAAATTGTTTGAAAATTAGTCCTATCGTTACCTAAGTTAGACTATTTTGTAGACCCTAGGCCCATGGCGCCACATATGCCTTGTTTCGTGCCTCATTTAGAAAGGTTGTTATCTCTTAGCTCAACTAGAGTAGCTAGAATATTCCTTCCATGCTTCCATCACTACGAGCTCGGTCAACATCCGGCACCCGAACTCTTACTCTACCACCTACTTTAGCAGCGTGAAATTTGGTACTTGAAGTAGTAAGCATATTCTCGGCTTGTTTTTTAGATTATATAAAGTCATTGCTCTAGTATTTTTTTTTTACAAATGATTGCTTCATTTCCAAAATCGGACTATAATGGCGTCTACTACGACTGCCATTACTGCTAATCAGAACGCACGTTTAAGCTGGCCACAAACACAAGCAAAATTTTATGTTTCAGAATTTGTGTTCGCAAGCGGAAGCACAAAACCTATAATAATGTTATAGATGATAGACAAGTTTGTTTCATTTCCGAACAGAATAGCAATAACCACTTGGGATATCGAATTTAGAAACCGAATTCGGAAAACAATTGTGTGTGGCAACCTTTACAGCGATCGTGGTTGGTTTGAATTCGTCGTCGCTCTGACGACATAGGTAGCCGTCTACTACTTACTCCCCACTACACTGCTTGTGATATTTATCAAAGTGCCCAACACAATTTAGCAGTATTCATAGTGCCCGGGCAATGTGATTATATATCATGCATTAATACAAATTTATTAAATTGCCCAATCTTTCAGGGCAATAACATATACATTGAGCACGTAAAGTAAGGAAACATGACCAAATGTCTGAAATGGTTTGTTATTTGAAAAATTTTGTCGATTTTAATTATCAAAATATACATATTTACATCCAATTTAATTTCCGACTTTCAATTGTTTTTGACTTTTGACGCCATCGACACCTACTACATGGCAACCCCATATTTTTTGTACTGGTATTGATAGGTATGTTAATTGTAAAGATAATTGTAAAGTCAAACATTTAAAAAAATCGTGAAAAAGCAGTTGAAACTTAGTGTTATATCGATAACTTTTTTGTTTGTGGTAAGCGAATAGGCGTTTTCAAAAAATGCATATCTTGTCGGGTTATTGCGTTTTTTTACGGTTTTTTTATGAAGCCGTTCGCACCCCACTTAAAGAATCGCTGTAAATGGGTCAAAAACATTTGGGAACAAATTTTTGCAATTTCACGTAAAAATACATATATTTAGGTTTACTATGAGACCATTTTGAGGTTTCGAAGACAATGGGTTCAGCTGGAATAAAATAAAAACGCGAAACACTACTGCCTTCGGCTATCTACCTACGGTAGTCAGACAGTGACACATTGCCCACGGTATCGCTCTGTCTCTTTTGCTTGCGCCTGCATCACTTCTCGCCAGCCAATATAAAGCGAGGGTCCGTTCCAGTTATACGTAGTATATACAGTTCACTGGATATTCCAGAATGCGCATAAAAATCTTCACAAAGCAGCGCGAAAAATAGACGTTTCTCGTTTTGTTTCGCCTCGGGATACCTTTTGAAATTAATATTGCTAGCGAGTGCATTCCGACATTGTATTACGTTGCAATGTAGAAGCATATGACATGCTATGAGCCATTCATGAGATATCAGATATGACATGTTTTGGCTGTTTGCTTCGCGACAACTCAGGTGAACAAAGCAACGCTGAAAGAGATACATGGGCGACATAATTAACAAACTATTTGCGAGTCGCGCGTCGCTTTACGTATCTTATCTCACCGATGATAATATAATCGTATCTGTAATTTTTTATTTGCGCTTAGTGTGTTTAGCTTTAATTTATGCGCTTATTATGTTATAGGCGTTAGGTCTCGCGAGCAATTTGATGTTTTAGTATGTGATGTAGATAATTAAAGGTGAAACTCTGATACATTGTTGAACGAAATGTACAATGAACGTTCAAGCTGTCATTTTGCTGAATCTTGATTGGTTTACTCGGGCCTACCGGCCCTCGAGCTTTTAAACCTGTCACCGTCGGGGCATAAACATCCGTGTAATGCCCTTGGTACATAAATAACTATAACGTAATCGAATAACTAATGCAAGAGAGTGATTTAGCTTATATTCGTTACTATTAGTGACCATAAAGACAATAACAACACTAATTTGGAATCTATTCATTTTGGCCTTTGGCATTTAGAAGCATTTGGTCAAAATTATGATTAAAAACTTACCCACATTTTTGCTTTTTGTTCAAAATGGTCCAAAGGAACAGGTTGTTTACTCTTAGCATTTTTTTAACGATTTTGCAGATGTGCCGCCATTTCTGTAATTTCGTCAAAATAGTTGAATAATAAATTAAAGTAGAGGAAATTCTAAATAATTTATGTCTATGACCAGGGTTGCCAGGTCACTACACAATTTATCACGCAAAATGTTCTACAACTTTTTAAGCAATAAAAAATTGCGTATAGTGCCATAAACATGACAAAATCTCTAAACCTGTCTGTTATTTTAAAAAAACTTCCGACCTTCAATGATTTTTGAATTAAGACGGAATCGACATATTTTTTAAATGACACCATTGGCTTAATAAAAGCATATAATAGTATGATGGCCGTACATAGGAAACATTTCTAGAAAAAGGTAGTTGAAAATTAGTGTTACATTGTGTATTTTATACAGATTTTGAGGTTTCTGGGATATTGAATTCAAATGGCATACATTTACTAATGTTGCTAAACTTACAGTTTTGACATTTGACCTCACTTTTCCGGATGTCTTAGGTAATTTTGAATTCGCATTCGTATTCAGGGCAAATAAAGTTCTAGAGTACATTTTATATTCCTTTTACAACCTCCATGCTACTCAAAGTTATCGATATTTGCAATTTCAATTATGGTCTTTAAGCCTTAAATTTTCTTCCGCTACCATTAAGACAATTAAATATTATATTAAAATAACTTTCAAATATGGGATTGCCATTACATCAAAATGGGTATTTTTATAGTAAAAAATCAACGTATTCAAACACGTTTTTTCTTAGCCATATAAGAAAATTGAAAAAGAAACAAAATTAAAATGCGCAAATAATCTGCAATCCTGTAGAACCTGTTTGGGTTTGGCACATGCGAGGTGAAACGGCTTGACTTTTTTAATCAAAGAATCAAGTTGACCCTACATCAATTATTTTTATATTTTTACTTAAGAAATAAATATTGTTTTTTAACAATTATTTTATTTTTTTTTTTAGTCTTGTCGACTATACCTCCCCCATCATCTCCGGCATTCTTGTGAGACTAATCTGGCAACCCTGTCTATGAAATTTTTTGTTAAAATTAATAGTTTAGCTGCATGACCGAATTCTATTTGATCGACATGTCTGCATTTATATAATACTAGTTAGCCAGGATTTTAAATTTTCAAATATTTTCATTCTAGTGACAGTACGTAGTGTCAAACGCTAATGTTTTGACAATAACTGCTGTCTATAGTATCAAAATATCTGTGAAATCCTAACTAGTTTTATTTTAATGGAAACAAATCTCATGCAGCTAAACTATTAATTTTATATATATTATAGTAAAGTCATGTGCCAGCCACATCTGATTTTTTAGTGATGCATTAATTTTGTGTTTCTTATTTGATCAAAAATTAGTTTCTTTTTCTATTACCATCCCTTTAAAATACAAGAGGTCTGCAAAAACAAGCAAAAATCGTTAAACTATTACAATAAAAATACATAAACCAATTCAAAATGATACCCAACAGTACCCAGCTTCACATTTTATTCATGCACCTCCATCCTATGCTGAGTCAATGTGCATTTGCAGTAAAATTTAAAAAAATACTGTAATTTTTATTAACGACTGTACTTTGATTAGAAATTTTTTTTAACGGTATGCAGTCTTTTGGAAAGTTTTATGAACTAAACAAATAAAACGTTCCCAAAGACCGCATAGCGTTAAAAAATTTGTAATGCTGTAATTGTTTCTCAGGTCATTTAACCTGTTTAAATTAAGTTTGCAGATACTTAAAAATATCTATCTCAAGTCAAAATGGTAGTAATGTTTTTAATAATACAACTCATTATTTGGACATATTAGCAAAACTGTCGTTTTTAAATTTAAAATCTAGTTTTCATATGTCCAGTGCCAATAACTCAAGAATAACCTTAAATATTAGCATGTTATTAAGAAACATACTGTATATTTAATTAATATTTAGTTGATTGGAAGCCATAAAACATAAATTGGCATAGTCAAACATCTTCAATGCATCGCCGCCGACAACTTCTAAAACTCGCCCCGCCTACATCACATATTATACGCCTGCAGTCTGCATAATAATCGCCCGATGAACTTTGGCGACAGTGACGATCACTTTCTATAAACAGCCCTCGCCAACACGGTCACCCTGCACCCTGAAAACAATTATTTCACCCTGAACTCTCAATCCGACAGCGCGCTCTGCTGTCGTACGACCTTCGATCCGCAGCACTCTCGGCCCACTTGAACATTAGGGGATGCGTTCCACCCCCCGACCCACTCGAATAAATAAGACCGCGCGTCATTTTACCGCCACGAGGGACGCAATCATTTTGCGTAACGACCAACCACCACGGTGACTCGATCATTTACAAAATCGAACTCCGATCAGTGCCTGGCGACATACCGACGACAACAACACTCGTTACTCATCGCTGCGCTCGCTCCATCAAGATTTCACCGAAAGACGACGGACGAACGCTTACAGGAAACGTCGTAGCGTAAATTGTATTCACGACGCATAGGCATAGGCAATTCTAAACATAGCAACATCCGGCGGACTGCAGATAACGGGCCAACCATAGTGAAGATCTCCTCATTCTCGTACTCCACATTCAACACACTTCTATACAGTCAAGTCAAGTAACTGGAGTTTAGTTCCCAACCAGCTGTTGTACTGCTAACAGTGCTAGCAACTGCCTTCTACTGCGAGTTCTCTGTATAGCATAGCACCACCAGATTATGAAAAAGCGGTCAGCTGGCTTTCGTATGACGTGGGGGAACCGCGGCTTTACCTTTGGACGAAAACTAGTCGCTTAGTGTACGTGGGTGATCGCGGTTGTGAACGGTTTTTCGTCTGTCTTCGTTTGAAAATTGTGTCGCGTGTTGTGTGGTGAATTACGTTTGGTTCCATGGTACAGCTACTACCGATGAGTACGATCTCGAGGAAGAGACAGTTGGTGCGCCGTAGGGCCATCTACAAGTACAATAACTACGTCAAGTATAGGTATGGCGCTGGTGTCGGTGTTGTGCTTTAGTGGCTGTTTCGTTATGTTGTGACTGTCTTCTGATTATTGCTATTTAATGACACGCTCGTACCACGGATTCCTCAAGCAACCGAATCGGTGAGAATTGATGATGCTCGGTTATGGGGGTTTTTGAGGAGGTTTTCATTTGTTGTATATAGTTGGAGATGGTTGTGTTGATATGGGAGGTAACGGATGTGGAGAGTCCCGCTGTAGCATATTTAGGTGTGCTTTGTAGTTTGTTGACCTTTTAGAGGGTTTTGTGGCAATACCATTACAAAAATTATGCAGGTTGATTCTGGGCAAAATAAACACAACGCAACATACTACGCAGATGTTGTCATAAAATTACTTATCTAATATGTAAATTTAACGCTCAATTGACAAAACTTGCAATAAAACATATGAGGCGCTTTAGTAAACAAATTGCTTATTTCAAATTAAAGTATAACAACTAAATTAATCATAATTAAATGAGGAGTGTGACGTTTTGACTGCTGCCCATGATGCTTGTTGGTTTGATTTCAGGCCAGAATTGTCTGGCAAGACAACGCACCTCCTCAACTTTTCAGCATGCCTCTCAATGATACATTTTGAAAATCTACTACAAAATTATCTTTTATGTTTAATGTACATAGTTATTTCTTTAATTCTTAATAACGCTAGGTAATGGAAAGTTTCAGACGATACTTATTGTGATTTTAATGAGCGTATGAATATTTCAGAAGATGGTACCATCCAGTTATAACGTTAAGAAATAATAATAGTATCTTAAAATACAAGTTTTATAAGACTAAAATTGGCGCACGAGTTGTTTTGGGCACGACGGGCGTAGCGAGGATGAAATTTTTAAACAATGCTTTTTGATTGCTTATTTTAAAAAACAGTGTTGGACTAATTATGTACTTAAGTTATGTTTAAGGTGTGGAGAAACCGCATTTGTCTTCTATGGGCGGTATGTTTGATTTTGAAATTTTAGGTGGTCAGTTGCAGTTACAATGTATCACACTTGTTGTTTATCTGTAAATTTTAGACGAATGTTACCTACCTGCTCTTGTTGTTTTGTTTGTTTTAGCAAAGATTTAATCGGAGCTGGAATCAACGTTTTTTAATGTCAGGTCACTTTAAACCAAGACTTTTTTATTTTTTGTGTCATGCTTAAGAACACTTCCAACTACCACTTCTGTTGCTCCTCCCTTTTTTTTTTCTTTTTGATATTTTTAATTTGGTGAGAAACAAAAACATAAAAATGTGCAAAAAATCTACAGTCCAATTTAGTGTAGTACAATATGTAAAATGGGTATGAAAAATCCTACAAAATTTCAAAATCAAACATAGTGCCCATTAGAAAACTAAAAGTTGGCCATAATTCCGTTGTTGAAAACGTCCAATTCCACTGCTCTTCTGATAAAAAAAAAAACAGCAAAAAAGCGATGATGTTGCCCAGTATACAAAAAAGTCAGCCTGTATACGATACTATAAAATCTCTGTTGCTTTTGACAAACAGAAAACAAATGTCACCTACTAATTTTAATATACCTCTGATATTACATCAAATTGACCCCGATACATGTTATCAAAAATGTTGCCATACATAAGGGAACATAAAATTGGATTGAATCGGTCTATTTTTCAAAGAAATGCTTGAATTTACTTAATATCTTTGGAAACACGATTAATTGAAAGTTCGTACCGTTTTTTTTTGCCGTCAGTGTTTTTAGAAGTACTTGCTCACGGTGAGTCACTCCAGTGAGTGCTCCAGACTTTTATCTTTAACACTACGAAATATTTATGTATTTACTTAAAAATATTGAGGATAAAGCATGTACTTATATGTATTCATACCATTACAATGTGTGAAAGTTCACACACAAGCCGCCAGGCGAGTGTATAATCATTAATCATCGAGTGAATCATCATTTGACGTTTGATTCTAATCAGTATTATTCAATCTATGGCATACAACGACTTTAATGGTAATTACTAACAACTTTTGTGGTAATTATGTTTTTAGAAGCGCATATTGTTATTTATTAGGACACATAGACTAGATATTACAGCTATATTAGTATTCATTAGCACATAGCATTAATTAATTTATGGTGATTATTGCATGACAACGATTATCGATTTTGATTATGTTCTTTTTGGCAATCCTGTTTCAATATCGTAACAGTGTGCAAGGTCAGCTGCTGCCCACTGTTTGGTTTGGTCAATTAGCAAAATTCCAGTTCACTTTAACTGACGCGACGTTGTTTCGTCTGTACTAAAGTTAGTAACCGATATATTTTTACTTTATCATACGTATATGTCATTTTGGGTCCCCTGAATTTTTGAATTTTTGACCTAGGTACATAAAAATGTCTGTGTGTATGTAAGTATGTGTTTGTGTGTAACCGTTTTTTGTGTCGACGATTCCGGAGAAACTACTTAAGGTATCTTACTTAAGTTTCACGACCAAACTTAGAGCTCTAAAGCTTTTTCTTCAAAAGGGTCCAAAGGAACTGGATGTTTACTCAATGCATTTTACAAGGATTTTGCAAATGGGCCGCCATTTCTGTAATTTCGTCAAAAGAGGTAATTAATAAATTAAAGTAGAGGAAATTTTGTATAATTTATGTCTATGACATTTTTTGGTAAAATTAATAGTTTAGCTGCATGACCAAATTGTATTTGATCGAGATCGCTAGTACTGCATTAAAACTAGTTAGCCAGGATTTGACAGATATTTTGATTCAAATGACAGGTAGTGTCAAACGCTGATGTTTTGACAATACCTACATATTGTCAATAGAATCAAAATATCTCTTATCTGTTATCATGTTCTTATCCCCAAACAATTCTCAGATATACCCTTCAAAACGTATATTCATACTACAGTAAATAAATAAAGGGACAAATTCAGAATAGCCCAAAAATAGAATTACCTAAAAGACAGCAATATTTTCTCGTCGTGCTGTACAACAAGCAAAGTTAATCTTTGTTATTTACCTAATCTACTTAATATATCGTAATGACATGGGGGAGCCATTATAATACGTTACGTCATAAGCTTTGTACAAACTCCTGTAAGCTTCATCTATATCAAGTTTCACAATCAGGGGTTTGCAGCCCTGGGGAGGCATTAGTTTAGTAGGAGAAGGTTGAGAACCAATGTTATTATATAAAAGTTAATGGCAGGTTCCTTCGTACTTGTCTGAAATGGGAATATTGCCTTGTTGAAACTGACATTGTTCTTAATTAGTTAATGCATGTATTTATTTTAGATAAAATATATCGGTAGTATTCTCTAAAGACATGGTTAAGATACATGATATAAGTCTTCCTGGGTAGTTTTATGTTTTCAGGGCATTTGTTTCTTGATGTGAGAAAGCTTAAAAAACACCATTCGTGTTTTTCTTCGTATTATACCTGATGCGCGTTTAGCAAATCGATAATTAATTGGTTGTGTCATGTGGAGTGTGAGCAGACGCTTCGCTTTGTTAAAAATAACCTATCAAAATAACTATTATAAAACACTGTTCATCATCATGAATGAGATTTATTAATTCGTCTAAAATTATCTGCTGTCTAAATTTATTGCCGATGAAAACAGTAAGGATACATATTGGTCCAGTTTCGATTAGGTTTAGACTTCGAAAAGAATTAGTTAAAAGTCGTGTAGCACTTTGTGTAGCTATATTCGTACGTATTAAATCCTATATACAAAAAATCCCCAAACGGGAGTATAATTGTCTAATCGTCTTAAGGTGATTTTTGATATTTTTGTTAGTTTTTGAAAAATTAGTAAAGGAATCCGAGAAAAGAATGTTTTTAACATATTTCGTTTAATAAATAATATAAGGACAGAAACTTAAATATTAAAATGGTTATAAAACATTCAAATTAGATATCTGAGCATTAAATTACCACTTTTCTCTATGACCTTTTACGTTTTATTGCAAACAACTAATAAGTAAGGAATTTGGTTTGAAACCGCACTCTAAATAATAACTCTCAATTAAAATAATTATATGTATTCCAAAAGATGCAATCATTTCAAGTAAAGCACTTTTATTCCTACAAGAATAAGTTTTTATCAGCTTATTTAGTGAAGGTGATATTTGTATTTGTCGTCTTAAATACTTGATACATTCAAGTTAATGATATACAGGGTCCTGCAACTCAGCTCCCGTCTTCTGTAGCTCAGTTAGTAATTAAGCTAAGAGTTTGACATTTTGCACGCTTACCCTGTACTTCAAGGTACATTTCAAGAAATTATTTTTGATTATATAGGGTGCCCAAAAATGTGCAACGCCATGGTAATATATTTTTTTTAATTGCATGCTATACATTTTTTACATATTTGGAAGCCTTTTAAGGTTGCCTACATACCACCAAAGTTTTATTGAAATCGGTTGAGTGACTGCAGCACAAAAAATAAAAACCGAAAAAGAAATTGATTTTGCATCCTTTGCTTTAAAAATCAATAAAAACCACAAATTGCATCTCTTTAATAAAATTTTGCGACGTGCTTATTAAGTTAGATCTAGTAGTCTCGTTAACCAAGTGCCATTGATCCAAATTATACAGGTTGACCAAAATCTAGTGGCAAACTTGTCCAACTTCAAAGCGTGTTATTGTTCTTATTTTAAGTTAGAACTCATACCATTATTTTATGTTTTTTGTTTCTAAATACAACACTAGCAGAATTCCCAATATTTTAAAAGTTATTTGACAAAAACTTATTTGTCAACGTTTCCAATGGCAATTTTAGGTAATAAATATCGTACGTGGCGTTGAAAAACAATTTATTTCACAAAATATAACGCATCCTGTCTAATTTGGATCAATGACACCTGGTTAACGAGACTACTAGATCTAACTTAATAAGCACGTAGCAAAATTTTATTAACAAGGTGCATTTTGTGGTTTTTATTGATTTTTAAAGCCAACGATGCAAAATATTTATTTTTTATTTTTATTATTTTGCGCTGCAGTCACTCAAACCGATTTCAATAAAATTTTGGTTGTATGTAGACAGCCATAAAAGGCTTCCAAATGTGTAAAATAATACACAGCATGCAATTTAAAAAAATATATTACCATGGCGTTGCACATTTTTGGGGCGTGTATATGTAATAAAAAATAATTTCTTAAAATGTTCCTTGAAGTACACGGCAAGCCTGCAAAATGTCTAACTCTTAGTTTAATTAGTAACTGAGCTATTATAGAACACGGGAAGCTGGGTTGTCGATTATTTTGGCCTAATATTTATATATTCTTGGTAAGTCAATTTATTTCGAAGGAAAACTATAGCACTATTTTTGACTCAATGCTATAAACCATAACATCGTTTTGAATGCTTAATTTGATCAAATTTGATGGCGTAATGATCATACTGAATAAACGTTTTCTTTATTTCTCGGGTATGTTTAGCCACTTTTAGACTTAATTTAATTGGACTATAACATAGCTAAACATAAATAACTACTTGTGCACTGATTTCTTCGCTATAAACACAGGACGTACACAGTTAACAAAGACTAACTTCCTTTACGTCCCACGCAACGCAGACGCAACAAAACACTGCTCCTCTCTCATCGACTTGAAAATACTGTCACAGCGCCACAGCAGGAAATAATTCTAATTCCAATTATAATTATTAGCATTTCAAATATGCAGGAGGCATTGCGTTCGAACAGCAACCGCCAGCAGCAAGTATTAAAACGGGGCATTTGAAATTTGAATATTGAAATCGTTGCTTGGGACCGCGCTCACTCGACGAGATTGTGTTACAGCCGCCAGTTTGAATAGCCAATCAGGCGTGTCGGTTCGTTGGTACTGCCATGAGAGAAGTACACCGCCGCCTGAGATCCGTTACGCGGACGGAATATTTTATTGCCAATTGTTTGAGTGAGGCAACAAACTGTGGCCAAACGACGCGTCTAAGTGTCGCCGTGACCGTCAAATTGCGCCTGTTGATTACAAAACAAGACAAAATCGATGGACGTGAACGAGAACCGAAACTGTCGCGGATTGACCCAGCTGCTACCGGAGTACGCAATAAGTAACGGATGGCCGCGTCCTGGAATTGGACGTTACTTCTTTATCTTGTGCGCTTTGTTTGTCCAACGACTAACTAATACCCGATGTCTGTATTAGAACGTATCGGACATTTGCTGCTTCCGTATTTGATGTGAATTATAATTTAAAGGTGGAGAATTTTCGCAAATGGCCTAGTAAAATTAGAATTTCTCTTCTGGGTGATGGTTTTCGGTCGTATTAGGAAAAAAGCGGTTGCTTGGGTGCAATAACTTTCAAGGACCTTTATTGCAAATGACTTATTACAGATCTCTAGCAATTTTTTCCTAACTTTCACTCTCACCAGGGCCGGCCCTAGCGTTTTTGCCGCCGTAGGCAAATCTCAATAGTGCCGCCCCCTAACTCCAAAATGATTTATACAACAAAAAACAGATTTATACAAAGGACATGATACCGAAAAATACAGTCAACACTCCCACAATATTTACGAAATTAATTTGTATTAATACACAACCTTTGGAGATTATACTAGTACAAACAATACTTTTAAAACAACAAAGAATACCAGTACAATATACAAAGTTTAACCCTAAATTAAAATAACCTTTTTCGTACCTTTTTTTCTGCAAAATCGCAAACAACTTCTTTCAGATCTAATGTATTATATATTCGGCGGCCTTCATTGCTAACCCATTAGGTAAGACAATTTTAAGTAGACCTGGTTCTTAAGTACTATTTTAGTGATTATATCAGTGAAATTTATCATGAAATACTTGCATCAAATATCTCCGAAAGTATTAAGCTTAAATAATATTAAATATGTCAATGTTTAGAAGTAATTGTTCGTTTATCATGTACCCAAATCTTCATCAAAATTTGAATTTAATATGATGTATAATTTGTTAGAGTTAATATTTTCGGAGATATTGATGCAAGCATTTCATGGCGGATTTTTTAATCACTGATAGTTTTTAATTAATTTCAATAATAATATCATCAAAGACTCAACATCAGCAAAATTTTGATATTATTTTTATAGGCTGGCAAATTATGTGTCTACCCAAATAAAAACTAACTAGATTACCATTTCGGCAGCAAATTCTAAACCGTTAAGATGGAGGAATCGCCAACTTTTAAAACGGTTTCTCTATATTTGGAAAGTGCCAGTAATTCATTTTTACTTATAATATTTCCTTTAAGTTTGTGGATATCGTATAAAAGTCAAAAGGGTCGTTTTGTATAGGATCACTACACTACAGTACACAATCATATTATTTTTTTATTACGTCAGCTAACTTTTCAGCTTCTATGATAACATTATCAAATATATACGATCTCAATTTTTTATAAAAAGTTAATGAGCTATTTTATTTAACTATGTCTATTATCGGCTGGCATGCATCTTAAAATATAGGAATGGCCTGAAGCCTGTCAATTCCGATTGTATTTGATTGTATTTGACTATTCCTTTATTTTTTAGATTCAGGCAATATTTTAGACCTTTTTTAATGTGGTTCATTTGGTTTTGCCACCCCTAAACTTTGCCGCCGTAGGCAGTTGCCTACCGCCTAGGGCCGGCCCTGCTTTCACTAGACCATAGGAAGGAAAATATTGTCAAAAACCGATTTTGAAAGTTGAGCGAAATCGTGTATATGACATTATCTTGCTTGGCCTGACAATGAAGGTTAGATTTTAGTTTTGTATAGAAACAAGACACAAACACAAATTTAAAGAATGTGTTCAAATTGCTTGTCAACAAATCAAACGCAAGCGCGACATTAAAAGATCTTTTAATTCGTCTTATACTTCCTGCGACTGTATATGCTCTCAATGCTTTTCCTTATTCATTTGTTGCGTATTGACTCCTCGTAGATTCTTCCTATAACCAACCTCAGTAGAAAAAAAACCTAGAGGACTTAAATCCGGAGACAAGGAAAGCCATACAATTGGACCAACACAGCCGATCATCAGTATGTGAATACTCTTGGTGCAAACAACTTCTTACAGCTACTGTGTAATGTACTGGAGAACCACATACAACAGCCAAATAATTGAATTACCTGAAAGTCTAAACGGGAAAATTTATCGCGATCTTTTAGCAAATGAACTGCCAAATCTTTTAGAAGATGTGTGAACAATCATTGATTTAATTTAACAATGAGCTCATTTTGTAGTAAAACAGCAATATCTTTTTTTTTCTCTATAATAAAACATTTTAATTGTTATACCACTTTAAAATCTGCACTAATGGGTTACCTTTTTAAATAACTTGCCAGGTTATCGAGGTACTGTTCGCTTAAATCTAACGGCCGAAAGAAAAACATAAATCACATCGGATATTTTTTCTAATATGTAGTAGAATTAGATTTATTTTGGACTGTGGTCAGTGGCAGCGCTGTTTAGCGCACCAAAAATTAGATTCTAAGATTATGAAATTTTGTAGCTATGGCGCTCTGAAATCTATATGGTCACTCTAAGTGGCATCGTAATTTATAATAAAATACCAAAAAACATGTAGTCAAAAGTTGACTGTCTTCGATATGTTCTTCAGACGAAAAAAGTCATTTAAGTAAGTAAATACTTGCCTTGTTCTTTAAGGCATTTTTCCAAAACTAGTATCTTTTACTAACATAGTTTTAGGAACATAGTTACACTAGTTTCGGTGCATTTTCGCAAAACAGAACAAGGAGGTGGGTATTACATAAGACATTTCTTAACGTGCTGAAGGACGTATCTCGGCAATATTAATTATTTAACTGTGTGCTATTGTGTTTCTTACTAAATAATATCATGCTCGCCTCGACCACGTTGGTGCGCGCGGCAGTTTTCGGTCATGTTTGCAAGCATTTTTCACCTATTTCGCAACATTTCAACATTAAATCAGAATAGATATTCTGTAGCACAATACTTTTACTTTCAAAATACGTAAAAAAATTAAAATCGGTCCACTACTTTCACGCGAAAAGTCTCCCCTACAGCTTTGAAAATGGCGAAGTTATGAATAAAAAAAAACGCTGATTTTTACTATTTTTTCGTATTTCCTCCGTTAATATTAAATCAATCGAGTCCGTGCAGGGTTCATTTTTTTCGTCTTTTCATTCTCTACAAAGCATCAAGATTGCTCCATCGGTTCAGTTTTTACAAGCGAAAAACGAAAAAAACACGATTTTTTTAGTTTTTTTTATAACAAATTCAGAAATTATATTTGCGAGTAGGAAACACATCACAATACATCTACGGACTGTTCCACGTGACCCGAGTCCGTCGGTTTCCTGCTATTATTTTTGTCACGACTCAGTCATTTTCTGCTCTATTGCCTGGTCTACAATGCTACTGAATGAACTCTTTCGTGTTTTTCACGTATGCTCAGACGTATGCCATGAAAACGCTAACTCGTCCTAATAACGCTTATTGTCTTTCGATGAATAGAAATCAAGACATTATTAAAAAACTAAATTAGCCCATCTTGACTGTTAATAAGCCGCAACAGGGTAATTCTATGTCAAATCAACACAGTTTTATTTCTCACCACCTTGGATTTCGATAAAATTTTGTACAATTGTTGTCGTTTATAGCCTTTTAATGCTATAAAACCACGCCTTCATTACCTCTCTAGATTAATTAGGTTATTGACAATTAGCCTTTAAACATATATATCATGTCCGAACAATTTTAAAAAATTTGCGTACCCATAATTGCGAAACGGAATAACATTACCATAAAATTTTATATTTTTCTATAACTACATAAAAAAAAAACAATTGTACAAAGTTGTTGATCTATTAAAGCTAAAAAAGATAGAAGAACACGACAGAATTGAAAATAAATAACTATATCATTAATATGCACGTATTAATTTTTTATTAATTAGATGAAACGTAAACTTTACTTTTATTATTAGAGACTGCAATTTTCCGAGCGTAATGAAATCGAAGCACTGGTAATTACAAAATGCATTCTAATGTGCATTTCGTACAGCTTAATTTCATTGGAACATTGCAGTAATTACCGCGGCAAACCCATTACCCGTAAAACTCATTAAACTTTTAAACAGTATGTAGTTTCAAATTTTCATTTAGTTCAATTCTATTCTGATTTTCCCTATACACGGTAAAAGCGCACGACGATATTACACGTTCTTGTATTAAATAGTAAATTCATTACAAGACGTCTGAAAATGCCAGAAATAGTTTAAATAACAATTATACATAAGTAGGACACTATTGAGCATGTGTAATGTATAATACACACAATCCCTTTTATGCAATTGCTATCAACATATAGTCACAAGATTCCACCCTATAAATTCTTGGATGTCACGAATAAAATAAAAATAAATCAAAATCATTAAAATAATATAATATAATAATTTTAATAATATAATAATAATATAAAAAAAAATAAATCTTATCGTTGTGTGTTTGTGGATTACGTTTTTTCCTTATTGACGTAACATTTGCTATCGATTTACGGAAGTGTACATAGCAATCGAATCCAAATCCGAATTATGCTGATAAGAAACTTCCTGTTTCTTCTTTGGTATACGCACGACGCACGCACATATATTTACGTTACGTCTGTAATAAAATATGGTCGACTTTACAAAACGCGTGTGCCAACAGATTCTTGGCAGGTATGCAGAATGTTGACAGTGTAAAATTAGACGCACTTATGACCACGCCCATCTTTCCTTGTATACAAAGTGATAAAAATATTAAACAAGCGCGAGAAGCGCTAGACTTTTCGACGCCACATCATGTAGATCGGCTAGCATTTCTTGTACGACTGTATTCACACCAAATTATGCATTTAAATGTGTGTTAATAAAAGAAAAAGTATAAAACGTGGCTAAAATAAAATGGCTTATTTTTCTTTTATTACGTATTTTGATTACACAATATTTAAAGACTACGATGTAACAATTTTAGAAAAAGATCGAAGAATTTGCACTTTTTGAACGGCCTCCCAATTAATACATCTTTCTATATTTTTGAGTAATTATTTTTCTGTAATGTGACGGCATTCCTTCTCTCTAAATTGATATATCATTTGTTTTACTATGCTTAATAGTTTTTGAGACAGCGATAAAAATATGAGTGGACAAGATTAAAACTACGAGGAAGTCGTTAAACGTCGAATTATAATTCTCCAACCGTAAAAAACATATTTTTAAGCAAGCTCTGCTTAAATATACTTTTATTATAGAGGATGTTTATTTTATTATGGAAGTATGGAACATCCTGTACATCGCATCATCTGCATAATTTTTTTAGTTATCAGTAATTAATCAAAACTCCAAAACATTTATTTTGACAGAACGGATAAATAATAACAAATTGAAGAAAAAATAACAAAGTAATTAAATTAAATTTTCAAACAGCCATCCCTGAGCGGATTGACAATGCTGCAACCTATCAACAAATTCCCGTAAACAGTTTTCTAACTGTTCGACAGTAAAACTTTGAACTTCGTCCACTATCCACTGCTTCAACGCATCAGTATTTTGCGGCTATTGGTGTAAACCTTGGACTTTAGGTGTCCCCAAATAGAAAAATCTAACATTTGATAATCCGGCGACCTAGGTGGCCATTCAATGGATCCTCACCTTCCAATCCAACCTCTGCGGAAAAATTGAATTTATATAATTTCGCACTTAGACACCGTACTGCGGCGGGGCACCATTTTGTTGAAACTAAATGTTATTTAGTTCTAAAACAGTTTCCAGTAGTGTCCAAAAGTTTCCAGTAAATGTCAAGTAAAAATACATAACACTGGTAGCCACAATGTGGCCACAATGTGGCTACCAGTAGCCACATTGTGGCTACCAGTAGACACTTGAGTAGACATCAACTGTCGCAGGCAAAAATTGTCTAATACGTGATGTAACATCTCCGAAGTTTCTAAATTTAATAAAATTAATGTACCAAACGAGAAAAAATAGTTTATCCGTTTGATTAAGATAAATTGGTATGTATGTGGGAAAATATTCTTAATTTGAAGTTCAGGAGTTTTGATTAATTGCTTATAACTAAAAAATTATGAAACTTAAAATATTGAATGAACAAATTAAGTACTTCTTCATATTCGAAAAGAAGATGTTGTTTAATAGAAAATAAATGTAAACTCTTTGTTTTATATACTTAACAGATAGCTTGGAATGCTCTAAATGCGCTAAAATATTTTCTTAAATTTGGCAATATTTATAAAGCTGAAATCCACTTCAAACACGCAGTAAATTTTATCACGCTTATTTTTTACCACCAACGTCAAGCCTTTCCTTCATTACCTACAAAACATGAAGCGAATTGTAAAAATGAAATCCGATATCAGGCACAAGCAGGTTAAATCCTAATTAGTAATGGGGGTATGAATATTTCTTGATTTCAAATAGCTTTAACCTTTACCGAACTTGTAAACATCACTTCACAAAGAAGAGAGTTATTTATTACTTTATCGATTCGTTTATATAATGATTTATTGATAGTAAACATTCCTCTCGTGTTTTATACATTACGTTTTTATACATCGTAGAATGTATATTTCGATGAATGGTGGATATACTAACATATTGATTGTTCTATAAAAAGCGCTGGTTGATATCGTCAAAACATCGCCTTTGTTATCCTTATATGCGCTTGGATACGACTAATTTGCCAATAATATTATTACTACTAACACTATTTAATTCCGTACAGATCAATATTTAGTGTTAGTTTAATACAAATGCTGTGATCAATTCATTGTTAATACAGCAAGTGTTGGCGTAAATGCGAAAACAAAGATCTATTTCGAGAGCAATATAAACATGATATTGCTGATCGCGTGCGTTCCGTTGAAATCCGTACAAACAAATATTAATATTTGTGCAAAAGCTTAGACAATGAATGGGCCATAGAGAGCAATAAACCACTGCGGTGTATATTTTGAATGGGTATGACTTATTGCCGAAAGAGGGGATTTGGATACATTTGAAGCTACAATTGGACGTGTGCATTTTGCCTCGTAATATCAACGGATTTATAGTATGCACGCCTGGAAGCATTTATTGATTGCAGTTGGATATTTTACACACTGCGATCGAATCATTTATTTACGAGGGTCCCGCAAATGGTAGGAGTATTGATATATGGCCGGAGTGTCTCACAAAACGTGTTGCCAACGGTGTTGGGTGAAAGATGTTCCTGGTTGTATGAAAAGGAAAACCTTTCAAAAGATTTATATTTGTTAAGGTACATATTTTACAAATATTGGTTTAAAGGAACAACTCTAATGCAGTTATTAATGATTTCTTAAGTTGTATTGTATAATATTACGTTATATACCCAAACGTTTTATCTACAATTATTTTTGTAATTTAAGTATTTTCTAATGAAAACTGAAACCTTGAAGCTAATAATTGCAAAGTAGTAACAGTTTGGTATTTTGATTCCAATAAAAAAACTGGTAAGAAAGCTATCTTAAGCCGGGCCGAAGTTAAATATTTAAATACAAAAATAGTTTATTTGCTTGCAGAGATTAATGTATTTGGAATATTTAATTCAGTGAAATAAATATATTTAGACGTCAAATTGGCGCACGAGTTGTTTTGGGCACGACGAGCGTAGCGAGGAGTGCCCAAATGAAACCCAAATGGAACGAGTGCGCCAATACGTCTTAAAAACGAGGGTATGTATAAATTTAGAAATTGTGGTTACTATATTGCGCTAAATTAGAATCTAGGGTATTTTGCAGGTACCACGTGGCAGTACTGTAGTAACTGTCAACTTCGTAATGATGGAATAAAATCATAATTTTACTCTACTTTATCCTACAAGTTTTAATAAATAATCAGCGAGGTCGCAAGTAAAATCATATAATGGAGCTTGGGGCAACACTTAACCCTACTGTGATAAATACATGAAACATAACATAAAAAATAACTTTATAAGAGCGGTTTCATAAGTTTAATTCATATTTCTGAATAGACGTGTTTGGTGGTAACTGATTAGTTACTTCAAAGAATAAGCACTTACTAAAGGATTGTTAACGGTTAACGGTTAACATTGAATGCCGTTTCTACCAAGTACCACTGGCTTATAATTGAAACCAAATTCTAATTTCGGTGTAACACTCTATTAGAATAAATTATACTTAGTAAAATTACTTGTGATGGAGGTAATATAAATAAGTTGCACACAACCAGAACTAAGACGAATCCGAAAGCGACGGACAAAAACGCATACGGTATTGAAACGAGCAGAATTCGGTCCAAAATGTTACCGAAAACTTATACGTTACATAAACTAAGATATCCTCAACACTTTAAATATACTATAGCTTCCTACGTGTATGCTGATATTCAATAAACCATTTATTCGGCATATACAATCTCGCAGCAGTAATTAAAATCGTTCATATCTACGATATAGGTTTGATCTTCGCCGAATACCTTATTAAAGTAAATGCGGTCCTTGAATTATATCTGAAAATGAGATTTGATGTTTAGTTGAAAAGAATGGTTACGATCACTTACTCCAGTCGCAAAACATTCTCCGAAATGTCATGCTGGGGTATTTTGATGAACACCGGTGGTTTCCAACCGGTGGTACGCGTACCACTGGTGGTACGCAAAGGACTTCTAGGTGGTACACGAAAGGTACCAAATTTTATGGGTACAAACATATTTATTTTGATGATAATGTTTGACCCAAAATTATAACTCCAAATTAAATAATATTCCATTATTAAATGGTTCCGTACATAGACGTATTTCTAATATAGATTGTGTAAAAGAAAGAGTAGTTAAAAAGGCAAAACAAAACAAATATTTTACGCTACAGTTAGATGAAAGTACCGACATAAGTTATTTTGACCAATTATTAGTCTTTAACTGATTTGACGTTGAAGAGGAATATTATTTTAGGAACCTCTGCCCGAAAGAAGATCTGGTGATAAATTTTAATAATTCTATGATTAACAATTCCATTCCATGGAAAACATTTATTATTGTCTGCACTGATGGAGCTCCGGCTTTAACAGAAAAGAATCGCGACCTTCATAAAGAAATTAAAACAGTAGCTCCAGCAGCTCAATTCACTCACTGCAAAATCCATCAGGATTTTCTAGTAGCAAAATCTATACCAGACAGACTAAAAACAGTTTTGGATCAAGCAGTAAAAAGATAACATTGTCTCTTCGTATTTAAATCATAAGTTCAAGTTTTCCATGCAGAAGCTAATTTCGAGTTCAAATATTGTTTCTTTGATGAATTGTGGATAGTCCGGTTAGCATATTTAGCTCATATTTTGGAAAGTTATAATAATATAAATTAAGTTCTGCAGGGAAAAATGGTCGTTTATTGTTATTGTTTATATTATAATTTTATTATTGTAAAATTAACGCAACAAGCAATCAATTTATTATTTATAAAAGAAATTAATAAAAATAAATGTAGTTTATTGTCAGCATTAGAAGGCTTTCTTGAAAAATCACTACACCTCATAATAACCAAGTTTAATAGTGATTTTCCTGAAAACTATGGAAATAAAAATTAGATCAGAACTCCAAAAACTATCAAAAACTATGAGTAACCAGATAACTTCACTGCCAACGAGAAACAACAATTGATAGAAACTTCCTCAGACTGATAGAAAATTTAAATATTAATACATTACACACCAATGTTTAGATCCAGAGGAAGAATTATTTTAAAGAAATTGCATTTTAAGATATTCGAATTTTAATGCCTTTCTACACCACCAATTTATGTGAAATATAGTCGTCATCAATATTAATTTAAAGGATAAACATAGGACAAAATTAATCATTGAGACAAATTTGAGCTTGAAACTTTCAGCATGAAATTTAAAACATGGGTTTAGCAAAACAATCCCAGTCGCATCAATATTTAAATTATTTTATAATATTTCAATATAAGTGATGTTTTTACTTTGCGTTTGTAGGTATACCAAATGAAGTTTTGTTATATAATTGTTTATTGTTACTATTGTCTTTTTAGAATATTTTTATTTTTTTTTTCCCAGTAACTGTCGTTAAAAAGTTATTATTTTGGTACAAAATAATATGTAGGTATGTATATTTAAAATCTGATATAACGGCTGATATAATGGATAACACCAATTAACAATCGTAATTATTTGAACTAATCAAGACTCAAATGAAATTGTTTAACGACATTCTTTTTTATTATTAACCTATAAGCAAGAGTCGTTCACTATAATATAGAAATTGTAAATTTTAACTAAAGACATAAGTTTTTTGACACAAATAAACGTTCTTTTTTACCATATTTCAAACAAATGTTTATCCGCAAAGAAATATTTATTTGCCTCTATTGAAACAACAGGTTTCTTTGAGTGAATGCATATTTATTTGAAGTAAAGTAAATTTTCTATTTGTGTCTCGACTGACTATACTTCTTTGCGTACGTGATCAGACATATTTTACCACGTTGCGTGGACCAAGGCGTTTTCGGATAATTGGTTTTTGCACAATAGCGATTTGAATATTCTATTCAATATGTTTCGGCGAACCTGGATTCGTCGGAGGTCGCCCGATCTTATTTTTTACGTATTTCGAAAGTAGAAGTATTGTGCTACAAAACGTCTATTCAGATTTTGCGCTAAAATGTTGCGAAATAGGTGATAAATGCTTGCAAACATGACTGAAAACTGCCGCAAACTGACGAAAACTTCTTTGCGTACTTGATCAGACATATTCGAAATACAGTGGTCAGGGGATGAAAATGCTTTACTGGGTGGGTAGATTAAATAAAATATATTCTCTTAATTGTTTATCAGGCTTACTTTATTAGATGCCTACTAAACGTTTTCTTGCTGACAATTGCATGTCTCGGCAAAATTCTTGTCAAATAGAAGAAAATGTTCTCAATTGGGTTGAGATCAGGTGAATTCAGCTGTAGCTTAGTTTTGTGAGGTGTATTTTCATATGCAATGCCATCAAATAAAATCAACGTGTACGAGAATTTGCAAAATGTCAACCAGTTCATCCCCTATATATCGTTTGCAGCAATTGTAGTTCTCATTATCGGTGGACTTTTAATATAATGTTTGAAACGTCTAAATAAAGTTACACAGAAAAGTGCAACCTTTACTATTTTACTATTTACTATTTTTTTTTTCAAGTCAAAACATAATTTTAAAAATAGTATCCAGACATTACATTATGTTAATGAATCTAGTCTCAATGGTGTGTTAGAATTTCTTATCAATGTGTTCCTTCAGACATAATAACTAAACATTACTAATCCAACAGTACACAGCAGATATACATGATGGGAGCATGTGATTGCAGATATTCAACTTGGTAAATAAACGGTGTTATGTGTGTATATCTTGGAAAAACTGATAAAATTGATAATCCAGTTTGTAGTTTTTGACTCAGTCCTTCTTAGAAGGTTTTATTACTTATCTCTATAAAAATGGTGATACGATTTCTTTGTCTTTGCAAAAATAAGGCAAGTAAATGCAACTTTGTAATATTTTGAAGAATGTATATTTTCTATAAGGTGGCCTTCGAACTTTTGAAAGCTGAGCATGGTTTTTGAGTGTTTATAAGTTTTAAAAAATAGCTTGAACCATAAATGTAACCCTGAATATAGATAAACTAAAACTAAGAATGTATCAAATGAAAGTGCCCCTTAATTGAAGTCAGGCGAAGCGATCCAAACAAAATAAACAGATGATCGAGCAACCGGTGTATTTATAAAACCGTAAGCCGCATTAAAAATACGAGAAGTTATGATGGAATATGCACACACACACACACACATACATACATACAATTTGCGTATGTATTTATGCTTCTACGTCAACGCGTAAATATAAACCGTATCGTACCAGAGATAAGTCTTTCCTGTTGCTTTTCAACGTTACGACCTTATTTTTCCGACGCGGCCGCACTATAGGCGGCCCACATGAAAAACGTGTTATCTAAAAGCGTTTCTATGTTTCCCACTAGAGGGCCGCATTAATGTTGCAATCGACGCAACGATTTATTGTCACTTTTATTTGCAATCTCTCCCATCATCGCAAATTAATCCGCTTAACGGATTTATTGCTGGTAAAATTTTTGGTTGAATATAATGCCCAATTTGTGTAATCTCATCACCGAATGTCAATTTCACACCACTCTCAAAATCAATTTATGAATTATTACTGTCTACCGAAATGTGGCTGAATATATTTTTTTACTACAGTTGGGCCTATTATATATTTTTATGTGAGAATATTAATATTAATTGTTTAATGGAACTGACAATCCGATTTGGATAATTTCGCTGATGCCGTTGATTGAACAATATTTACTGTTTTTTTTTTTAATTATGTTCTCTCATAATAAAGAAAATACTACAAGAACACTAATAACAAGAATGGATGATTGTAGATGTGTGATCTAAGCAGCCCATCAAATGCTGTAAAGTTTTTGCCAAAATCATTATTTGCATCTTGTATCTGTTTACACTGAAATTTTTGGAAATTTGAGTAGTCCATACCACAAATGCAAAATTTTCTTTTTGATGTTTGAAGATGCAATTTACGGTGGAAAACTAACATGCATGATGTGGCCAATCAAATATTTGTGATGTTTACAAATATTTGAATGTGATGATTTAAGCCAACAAGTATTTGGTCGATACTTCCGCCTGACCATTCAAATAATGGCTTCATTATTTGAACGAACTGTCATCATTATACAACCCATAGTGTCAAACCCATAGTGTCAACGTCTGTCAAAATCTACGTAGATGACAGTTAGGTGACAGTTCGCCTCGCCATCATTGACAAAAACATTTAAATTATTTGATATATAATGGGATTTATGAGTCGTAGATCAATCGTCGTATTCGACTCGCACACAACGGATATAAATCGCTCGAAAGTTTACACGCTTGCCTACGGCTCGCGTATAAACTTCATGCTCGCGATTTATATCCTAGTTATGTGCTCGTCAAATAATATACTACTATGTCCTACATGATCATAAAATGACAAGTTACATCTTAGATACAGAGGCAAAAACTGCTTCTTAACGCCCGCGCCAGCATATGGGTTGCCATGGTTGTATGTCAAATATATCAAATATTTGTCATTCAAAATGTAATATTTAAATCGTCAATGTCAATTATTGACGATTAAGGTAATAAGTTTGACAATTAATTGACTGTATTGTCACTCGTCAATATCAATTATTGGCGATTAAGGTTATAAGTTTGACAATTATTTGTCTGTATTGTAACTCAACTCCGAATTGTTTGTATTGTTATTCAACTCCGTAGATAGATGCATAATTTGGTTTTTATTATTAAAAAGTTATACTTATATTATATGGAAATTATATATCTCTATAAATTGTCATTACTCCAATATTTACATATGTTGCAACTATGAAGAAATATGTAGGTTATTTTATTCACTTTGATTAGAACTAAAACACACAATGATAATACCTACGTTATTTATTTTGTGATAATATTGTTTAATTAATGTAGAGTAATCTTTCCTACGCAACATAAAGTCTAATTCTTTATATTCGTTGTACTTTGTAATACAGATTCTACCATCTTCCTTTAATAATAAGCTCAAGATGCTTAACATATTGAAACTAATCTCAAAGATTAACCATCAATTGGAATTCTTTAAACTAGGTACTTAATTATAATAAGCTATCCACATTTCACTAACTGTGCCATGCTTTTAACACATTTGACTGAAGTAATTCAAATGGTTTATTCATCCTTGGCAGCAATTATGAGTCACCTGCGAAAATGATTACTGTCACATGATCCAGTTCTGGTAGGTCACTTGTATATAATAAATAGAGAATTGGCCCCAGGACTCTACCCTGGGGTCCCTATACTTTTACTTTATTTAGGGCCGAGTATATTGATTTATTTGTTTTATTCTGAGTAGGTTATCTGATATTATGTCATAAACATGCCATAAAAGTATATTTCAGTCCATAGTCATTGCACATTATTCCAAGTACTACGATAATAGAATTGTCACCTATTTAGTAACAATTATCATAAATAATAAATATAATTCATTCCATTCTATATTTAACTACTAATACATTAGGTAAAAGCTTAAATATTAAGTATCGTTGACATCCACTTAACTTAACGTAACGTACGAAAACTTGAGAATTAGTGAAAGTTCAACTCCATTGAATTATACGTGTTTGTTTACATTCACTTAACGTAGAAAAAATTAACGTAACGTACGGAATTGTTCACTCAACTTCCACTTAGCAGAATCCGCGAGCTAAGTACACCAATCACAGGCTCTTGATTTTGACAATTCGGATGACGGTGACATAAAAATAACCTAAAAATTCACTCAGGTGTCTTTAACTTTATTATCTTTCTGTTGTTTGGCAATATTTTTAGCACGATACACGGATTTTTATCATGCTTGATGGAACCTTAATCCAATTTGTGCGTATATAAACATATTTGTATGATAAAAGCCACAATAAAAGCGACAGATTTCATATGGTGACAATATCAGTCACTGTCAAATGCGCATGTCAAGATCTCTACGGTAAGTGAATGTAAATGGAACCGATGAAAGTTTCGTACGTTAATTATAATTTTTCGTACGTTAATTTAATTTAAGTGGATGTAAACGAGGCTTTAGTCATAATGACGTCCGAACGAGCATACCTATATCTATAACGTCGTAAATCAACATTCTGAAATACTTGTAAAGATAAAGCACGTTCGCGCCATCTGGCTATACCAAATTGGCCGTTCATTTATCGATATAGGCAATTGACGAAACGCTTAATTGCGGCTCATTTGACGTTTAAAAAAGGGTCGTTTGCGAACCGAGTGAATGACTAACATAAATATACAGACGGAGCATGCCATAAACAGTTTGTCTTGAAGAACCGCACGCAACTCGTACAACGGTGATTGATTTACGATATTCAGAAACTTGCGTGACTTGAACGATGAAATCTCCGAGAAGATTGCCGGTAATAGATAGCGGAACATCAAATTTCGTTTCCGCATTTTGCGCCGGCGTTATTCTTCTAGAAGGTACAGTCGTGGAAATAAGTATGTTCGTATCGCTATTGCGGGATTTGGAAATAGTATGTCTGTTATATATTCGTGTACTGTGCTCCGTCGACCCGGCCGCTTCGCAAAAAGTTGGCCGGCACGAGGTGGTTTTTCGGTAATGTAACGGGATTTAGTTTATTTTGAGCGTGTCCGATCTTTTCCTTAATGTGATGCATTCATTTACTAGTAATGCATTTAATAAAATACAGAAATACTTTTATAATAATATCAATAAACATGAAATTCGATAATATGATACTAACATCTCATTTTAAGATATCACGACATATTATATACATTTAATTTATCTAACTTGTTGCCAAGGATTATCACTGAATATATACTATTTTAGAATTGTAATATTTAAATATATTCACTAAATGTAAATAAATTCTCTATATTTAATTTAAGTTTATATTCAGGACAGAGCATATAATTTGTATGAAGGACAATGGAAATATTATATCTGTATGTACTTTATAGCAGTTAATGTTTCAATTATCTTTCATGAGATCTAATACGTGCTTGACAACCAAAATAATTAAAATTATAGCAATAATATATACAGGCTTTCCCTCTTTTTACTTATTTTAAACGACCCAACTTCTGAAGGAACAGAGAAAACCAATAAGACCATATGAAACTTATTACTTTCTACTTTTTAGAAAAAAAAGAAAACAAACATTTCGGTATTTACTTTTGTTAACTTGTTAATTCCAATTATTAATATTTTTACTTAAAATTGATAATTTTTGATTGTTGTAATATGTACTTATTGTGTCAAATTTTGGTTTTGCATTGTTTGATAACTTTTTAATTTTTATTTTGTTGTTTATATTTCAAAAGGCTCTACAAAAGTTTTATTGTAATATAGTTCCAGTTCAATAAGCACACATTTTTCATTTACAATATATTAGCTGGAACATTTTTGGAAATATTGTGTCTAAATTTCTAAATAAAAGAAGAGGCGTGCATTAACAACGATAAAGAGTTAAAAATAACATTTTTACTTATGAGTTGTGTACTGTAAGTTTAGTTAAAACACAATAGCATAAAAAATAAAGGTCTTTTAAATTTCCAAACAATATAAACTATAACTGAAAATTTTTAACGGCATACGTTGTCAAAGTAATATTATAGGTTAATAATATGGTGACATACAGGCGGATGTGAATTTTAATTATATCAAAAACTACAGCCACAACCTGGATTTCAACCAATGCCCTTTGCGTCGCTAGCACAATGTCAATAGCTCAGTTGGGAGGGCATATCGCTGTTAAGTAAATACAAAGTAATAAATTGTATTATTAAATTACATTAAATTAAAAAAATGTAATGATACATTCATGCTATACGATGCTACACAATATACATACTCTTTTCTGTTTATTAAGTTAAACACTGCAAAATATTGTTGCAGCTAAATATCTCGAAAACACCAGTAAATCACAAGTAACAAATTACCAAAAATACAAGCTTAAAGCAATTTAATTTTAATTTATTTCTATTTTGTGAAAATGTTAATACATATGTTAGTTCTGAAATAACCTTCAATAAAAATATTGATAACAAGAAGTTGATTTTTGTATTTATTAACGCAAAAAAAGTATTGTATAATATGTTGTGTTTTAAGCAATATCTTGAACTGAAATTTTCATTTCCTTAATCGAAAGTTTTTATGTTTATTATACACTAAATGTTGTTAGTGTGACATGGATATTAGCATTGCCTTTTAGCAATCTCTATCGATCTTTATATTGGAAGTTGATAAAAGTTATGACAAAGCGATAAATGCACTTTATGTGGAAATGAGACGGTTTTTACGATTTTTAAAGGTCAGGTAACACGGCGAACTCGGAAGGTCAACCAATTTCCGTATAACTACAATTAATGATCCGATTAAAGGCTGAGGTTCTAACCGTGTTTTTTGTAAAGGTCAGTAATTGTCTGGTGGTTGTTTGTAGCTTCCGCTTCATTTATCCAAGTTGATTTGCGGCCACCACCTTTGTTTTTGCTGGTGCCTTGGAAACTACGGATGCTACGCAACTACAATCGTATTACCCAGGCATATTATGTTTTAACCCTAAAAAAAGTATTGACACCTGTGTTTGAAGGGCCCATAACTCTAAAACTACTGTACAGAAAAAATTGAAAAAGTATGTCGTACTCCTACGTACAGATTGTGTCCGCAAAATTTAGGCATAGGTCTATAGAAACTAGCGTATCACACGACAACACCGCCAACGGCGGTTGAGTGGGACAGCCAATTATAGTGGGACTGCCAACTGGTGGGAGAGCAGGTCTGGTCAGGTCAGTCTGGTTTTGCGTTTCGGAGCACATGCACGCAACGGCAGAACTATCGCAGATCTAACAACGCTTCATAACATTCATATCTTTGCAATCGCGATGTACCCTCCGCTAGAACAGCTCCAGCTTATCAAGTGGTATTACGGTGGCAATTCGACGCAACAGTGCGTGGATTTGTTTGCAATCACTTTTGAAGGCAGACAGACCTATCCCGTGCAGACAAACAATTTTCAATATTGTGCATCAATTTGAAAAAGATCTTTGTCTAAAGAGGTGCAGTACTTGTCATCCAAGGGAGTCCAAGTCCACAAGAAATTGAGGCAAAAGAACGACGGGATCTACTAATCTGCGGTTCTGTAGTACTGGACGATAAGAAATCCACTCGAGGGATTGGCGAGGTAACAAAACCGCCGCTAAGGCTCTGAAGAAGGGTGATTTCCGGAGTTATATGTACTCAAAGACTCAGAAAACCTTCGCAGAGGACAGTATTCGTAGAATGGTGTTTTGTGAAACTGTAATGGAAAAGGCGATCGCAGATGAACATTTTATACAAAATATTATTTTTACTGATGAATCGACTTTTCCGTTACATGGTAAACATAATCCTTCCATTCTTCGATATTGGGCCCAACAAAATCAGCACCGAAGTTATGCTTACCGTACTCAATATCCCGAAAAACTAAATGTTTGGGCTGGTATTCTAGGCAATCATTTAGTTGGTCCATGTTAGAAGGGACAATGAATACATCTAGGAACCCAGATTGAGGATAGAGAATCAAGTCCAAATACCCTTGGCGTTGCCAGGAGGGAAGGCTAGGGCTTATGGTGTATGTATCCTTCATGTGTCCAGTGGCATCAGGCTGGACCAAAACAATCATCCACTAGAGAACTAGAGGCTACAAAGAAGATTGTTAGAAAACCTCATCCGCAACTGACTGGCTGCTATAGTATTAACTATATTTGTATCTTAAGTCCCTAGACCCCTATAGTAGTAATAAGATTATCCAACCGTAATATCACGCAATGAGGGTGGATATGCATAATATACCGCGATGACAGAAATCTATGCCAGTATTTCGCAAACGATTGCACAGTGATATATATTCGTAATTATGCGAAATGCCATGGTGTCCGTCCGACACGCTACGTCGTCTCACGCATGCAGAATGCATTCATTCCTTATTTTTAGTGGCATGTCGGTGGGGACCGGAAGAACAATGACGCACGTGCAGACATATGCAAGTGCATTCCAGATATGTATGAGTAATATGTTGCATTTTAAGTGTGTGCAGTATGAACAAGGGAGTTAGTTTACGGTTAGTTTACTCAGGTATGGGGTCAGTTGAAATGCTTAGCATAATTGTTTAAAATTTCCCTTTAGGTTTTTTGTTGATGGAGATAGCCACGATAAGGTTGCCTATTTGTAACCAGACAACCATGCTATAATTGAAGCCCGCTGCAAAATATCTGGCTGCTGAATCTGATGTGTTTGTAGTACTCCAGCTTTAATGCATTTGAGAGTTGAGTTCCTTTTTTGGTGGTTTCTCTGGCTTGAAATTTAGATCTTGAGTGACAAAATAGCGAAGATACACTTGAGATAGTATCGATACTTTCTTTGGGGAAGTTTTTTTGTGGGTTTCCTCCTCGAAGGTATGCTTCCCTTCAGGAGGTCAATGCTAGGCATTCCAATGAGATATAAGAGGTGTATTCCTCCTCTTCGATGCAAAGTCTGTACTGAGCTTCTTCCTTCGGAAGTTGTAGGTTGTTTCTACTGAGTTTAATCACATCACCGGCTACATCTTATGAGGGCTTCTTAAATACATAGTACTGTACAATCGCACAGTAAATTATTATTGAATTAGTATTTTTACTTCTCCATGGTAGGCACTATCTGGTAGGCCCCTGATCCCTCGCCCATTTTCGACCCGTCTGTATATCAGGTCAGGATTCTTGGTATATTGCTGCTTTCGCCTAGTTTCTTTCAATATTTATTTTGAAGGTCTTAGTCAGGGAGTATTGTTGTGTCATATAGTCGTTTCCCATTATTAATGTTGGTTTTGCGACTGTTTGAACATTTCTGAAGTGTTTCCCATTTGGGTGCCCGTTCAGTTGGAGTCTGTATGCCCCTAGCCTCGCTTTACCTTTAATGGCTATCTAAATTGCTTCGAGATTTAGCAGGGTTTCCATTGAGGCTGTCGCACTGTGGTGTAGAACTACCGAATTGTTGTGTGCCAAAAGTAAAATTTTAAAATTTTGAATGCATTTAAATTCTATATCCTATATTAAGGTTAATTCATTTAATACGCGTGGAGTTGATGTGCAATTCCAGCGCATTCAGTCACAGTAATAAATTAAAATAGCGCATAGTGCGCTGCTACCACTATTCATTACGTTAAACGCGCTTAGCAAAAATTTGAATACTGAGCATATTTTTGTTTATTTAAGCGATAAACAACGAAAAGCGATATGTTGGACAATCCCACTGAAGAATAATTTTCATTCACCACACTTGTAGAAGGCAGAGAAGAATGAATTAACCTGAAGTTTTCTTGCAAATTTTGCGTTCAATAAAAGAGGTTTTATATCGCAGTAACGATTTTGTTTTAAAAAATTTGCAGTATAGCAAGTATATGAAATATAAAATATTCCATTACAAATTATTAAAACCTCCCAATCGGCTACGTTTTCAATAAATTAAATATTTTTTTAAAGTAATCGAGTTCATCTTCGTAATTACTTAGCAACATCAAAAACCCCCAAAGGCCACGTCTCAAACAAATAAATAAAACAAAATTGTCTTGGTCAATTTAGAATACCGATTCGTAATCCCAAAACACCCAAAAAATCCGATTGACGTAAATCAAAACATATTTTTATGTAGTCGTTCGCTATATTGCATCCGCCATTTTGTTTTTCGCAATTTTGAATCTAGATTCTAAATTTCGTACAATTGTAGTCTTCATGTAGTTATTTAAAAATACCAACATTTATGATGTTATCCCGTTTTGGAGTTATGGGTATGAAACATTTTAAAAGTTGTTCGGGCATGGTATATTTAAAGGCAGATTCTCGCTCACCTAATTAATCTATAGAGTAGGTATAGGTGCCATTTTAGAGCTTTTCCCATGAGCTTTCTCGTGATATACAACACAATAGCACTTGTTATTAATTAGGTGATCGACAATCGACAACAATTGTACAAAATTTTATCTAAATATAAGGTGGTGAACAATAAAACTGTTGATATGACATGGAATTACCCATAGACAGCGAGTCGCTGTACTCTTGAAAGAGCTGTCTGGGCAGTATTTTGTGCTAGTTTTGACCCCAACACGTAGCGTTCGTAGGTGATCATGGATTTTCACCTTTTTCATGGACTACCGAGTTATAGAACAATAACATCATTTTCGGTTTGACTCCCCAAGTCTTTCCGGGTTCTTGTTTGGTTATCGTTAAGATCATTTTGGCTCTGTCGGTGATTGTGTTTCAGTTGTCGGTTCCAAGTCAGCTTCGAGTCCATGTCTATATGCCTAGGCATTTAACCTCATTGGTCAATTGGAGTGATTGATTAAAGAAGTAATGCGGCGAATACAATAGTATTCAATATTTTCGTGTAAAATGAAAACAGTTATGGTACTTAGTGACACTAAGTAGAGCGGCACGGTTCTCTTGCGAAACCTTTAATTCATTTCAACCGTTCAGGCTGGATTGTGCCACGGACGGCACAATTATCTGACTCACAAGAATAGAAAAGCCAACATGGGTGGGCGTCATGCGGTTCCGTATCAATTTATTTACTCCTTCGGATAATGCTTCCCGAAATGTAAACAGCCGTGTTTATTGAGGATGAGGAAACTCTTCAAAACAAAAGCGACCGCATCGTTAGACAGAGGACGCCGCTCGTGGCACGCGTCAACGCCCACCGTCGGTCGAATCAGAAGAAACTAGATACGTAACAATCTGTTGTGCGTGACGTCAATGCGCGACGTCAACATCCGGCAGTCATCCTCATCCATTATAATTTTTATCGCATTGTGTTTTCTCGACGGGAGTGTAAAATTTATCCTATTAATTGGTTAACTGCGACTAAATCCACGATTGAAAAACACGTAAAATGTAAATTAACATCGAGAACCAAAGATGATGTAAACAATATAATCGTTTTAGTTAATACACTTAAAATTGTTACTTTTCTAATGCCCTTGATTCGTCTTCTCGGAGATTCTCAAGCTTAGCATGCTATAGAACTGGTCCAAAGAGGGTATCCTGGAGTACATCTGCTTTTAGATCTTTAAGTCCGAGTATTCGTCTATCTGCTTTATCATAAGTATTCTACTGGCCTATCTTAAAAACTACATTTTTAAGATAGATATTATCTTACAACTTTGTCAGACAATCGCCAAAATCAGTAGGTAGATGCTGACGTTGAAAAAGTGAATACGCTGTACAGGGTTACAGGGTTACCCACCACGTATTCATTTTTTAACATTTTCAAATGGCTTTTTCTTGAGTTTTTAAATGGAACACGAATACAGAACCTTAAAACTTTTGTGAATTTCCTTTTTCACTTCTGTGTGAACAGGGGTTTCTTTGATGTGGTTTATGTGCCCAAATACAAGAACCAAATATGCAAAACGAAATAAGCTAATTGGATCTTTACTCGAAGCAAAAAAAATCTATCAAAAGCAGCTCCAAATGACCACTTTTCATTCGCGTTATTAATATTCTTGTCTCACTAGAAAAATAACTTATTACTTCGGTACAAAAAAATTTCTGTGTGTGTGTGTATGTGTGTATCCGATTTTTGTGACGATGTTTCCGGAGAAACTACTAAAGGTATCGGAATGAAAGTTCATATTTAGAAGTTTTATGACCAAACTTAGAGCTGAAAAGCTTTTGGTTCAAAAGGGTTCAAAGGAATTGGATGTTTCCTCAAAGCATTTTTCAAGGATTTTGCAAATGATCTGCCATTTCTGTAATCTTGTCAAAATAGTTAATAACAAATTAAAGTAGAGGACATTTTGTATAATTTATGTCTATGACATTTTTTTGTAAAATTAATAGTTTAGCTGTATGAGCAAATTCTATTTGATCGAGATCGTGTCTGCATTAAAACTTAGTTAGCGAGGATTTCACAATTATATTCATTCTGACAGTAAGTAGTGTCAAAGGCTGTTTTTTTGACAATACCTATTGTCAATATTATCCATATACGTATTAGGGATTACACGGAGCTTGTCCTATAGCGCCAATGTGTAGTCTCGGTTCCAACAATGTAAGACGGAGATATATATTTTGTCTATCGATGTGGTGACCGGGATCAAAATGCGCATGCGTGGCCAGTAGTTATTAGGACCGTCGACAGATGGCGCTATTGTAGCTTAAAGTGCGCGGTCAGTATTACCGGTGCCGTTAGCCGGTAATATTCGGCATCACTAACGCCAAACCAGTGGCAGCCTATGGATCCAATCCAGCCAATCGAATCCACGAACTTGACGCATGCGTAGTGTGTCGTAGTGGCACTACGTCGGATGAGATAGAGATATATGTTGCAACGATAGTGTTGGAACAGCCTGCTATTACCAAGAAATATTCTTGGGCAAGTAGGCGTTCCTTCTAATGATTTTTCTATTATGTCGTTGACTTACTTCCGAGCAACTAACTGCAACAGCTTCTTTTGGGATAGCTGCTTCTCTGATGGACTCTGACTAGATGTTGTACTACATGTACATTGCTACAAATCTATTGGCCTGGTCCAGGCCAAAGTGGATGTAAATAAAACTCACACTGGGGTTTTACATAATGTATTTTGTTCAAGACAGTGCAAGAAAACAGGCAGTGGCCTGCCTTCTAGTACCGGTGTCTGGTGTCTAATCATGAGTACACCCAAAATACCATTCTCCCAGCTACAGTTTAGATCATGTTCTTCGAAAATATGCTCTTAATAAAATCAAAATCCTGTATTCATTTCAGATAGAAATTGTGACTTCCACGTTTCACGCAAGCGGCTAACTGTTATTGGAACCTTCCATAGACGGCAGGGTATATCTCGGCTATTTCTGGAAGAAATTATTGTAAAAGAATATGAGATATACTTCAAACCATTATAAAATACTCTCTAAGTTTCAACAAGTTCTAGTTATTCCTTCCTTGTTAAAAAATAATGACAAAAGCTGTAAAAAAATCTGCCGTCTAAACTGCTTTCCCCCCTTAAGCAATTCTTGTCGTCAACTTTATATATTTGTATGCAATGTTACTCGAACGCAATAATAATTACGTCATAACAATATTAATAATTGTGTTTTTTTCTGTGTTGCAGAAGAAGTCTCGCCGAAGGTGGGGATAGGGTATTACGATCGACACCCGATTGGGCCGAAACAGCAATTAACGGGGACCACCTATGGGTGCCGACGTCCGTTTCCGGCGATTTCTGCTATGCAGGGGACACCGACTGCACGGTGAGTATTGACCAGAACCGCAGCCGTTGAAATTGCACCTGTCTCGTCTACGATAACCGCTCGTGCTGTCGACTCATGTTAAATTGAATGTCCGACTGTTTATGACATCTCTTGCATTTGGATATAGTCGAAGAGACGACTCTATCAAATGCTCTCGTGATGGCTACAACAACATCAATCTAGCAGCTTTTCAATTTATGTCCAAATGTTATTTTTAATAGAAAATAATGTTTGCACGATCTTGCGTATTGAAGTACGTACATGTGTGGCTACAATCGATTTATGATTTATTTATTGTATATTTATTATTTATCTCCTATTTATTTATTTACTAGTGGTAAATACGAGTACGAAACCAACATTTGTCGCTAAATAGGAACCGACAAAGATGGCTTTTCGCTAGGTGATTTATTTTATTATTATTTCTTTTTGAGCGTTCGTATTAGCGAATGTTCGGATTATCGACGCTCTACTGTAATTAAGAGACCTAATATCCCTAAGACGTTCAAAGTTTTGCCCCCCATAAATCGCGATAGTGTTCGTTCCTATAGCTAACGTATTTCAATCAGTTTCCACAGAAAAATGTTTATAACTTCCACAAAAATGTTTGTATAAATTTCTATCATTCCTCAAATTGTAGGTAATTAAGAGACCTAATATCCCTATGACGTTCAGAGTTTTGCCCCCCTAAGTCGCGATAGTGTTCGTTCCTATAGTTAACGTATTTCAATCAGTTCCCACAGAAAAATGTTTTTAACTTCTCCAAAAATGTTTGCATAAATTTCTATCATACCTCAATTGTAGGTAATTAAGAGACCAAATTTCCCTATGACGTTGAAACTTTTTATTTTCTAAAAATAATTTTTCCAGGAAAGAAAAAAGTGAGACATACTGTAGATAAGGTGTATTACTTGTTGTGGTAACGTACTATCGTGGCCATATATTATGTCCCCTCTTTTGAAATCCATTTTTTTGCAAATCTAGGGCCGAAAAATTCTTTAAAAAATCTGATGCTGTTCTTAATTAATATGCTGCAACTCATAAAAATTAGAAAGCTGTATATGTTGACGTTTTCCCGATTTTTTCAAATTAAGACGAATTGGCGCTGTTTTTGCCTTGTAAATGTTATTCGTTTAACTTTAGCAATTAATTACTCCGGAAATAATATATAGATTGCAACGAATTAAGAAGTAAAATTACCTGCGGAATGCTAGCTTTCAATGTGCATTTTAGTAAAATCATTGGATTAGTGCTTGACCCACAAAAACCTATATTATGCAATGCCAGCAATTCCTTTATTAGAAGAGCTAGAATAATGAAATATAGACTAAAGGCTACCCACTAATTCATAGGTTTAAAGTTTATTACATAATCATTGTTTATCTTGCATTTTCCCTACAAAAGATCGAGTTGAAGCATCTCATGATTGCTGCAATTGACGCGGCGCTCTTCGGTCTTTCGGGCGAGCGGGAGAAGGGATCGACAGCGACGCTGCAAGTAGTGGCGGATCGCACGTGTATTAGTTACTAGGAGAACAGTGTTTACGGACACAATACATATACAACACGGCGAGTATGCCTCGCCAAAGAAATTTTGATATCCGGCGACAGATTACCGAATTAAAAAATATAGGCAAAAATAGTCAATAAGATAACAGAAGCACGAGCAGGCATTTGGAAGTCCCATGGAAACTCTTGGCAATTTAAATCGGGTTTCGGGATTAGCATTTAAAATTAATGAACGATCTGCAAAATAATGTATGTGTCTACAAATTTACGATGCTAAATTTGTAAAAGTTTTTTGATATTTCAAGTTTTATACGCTCAGAGCTGACGTTTGTAATATATGTAATATATCAAGAGTTGTATTTATTTTATATTGTTTGTGCATGTATTTAAATATTATTAATACAAAAACTGTTGAAACTGTTATAATAGTTTGAATATTATATAACAAAATCGGACATACTTTTTAAATATTTTTTGGGTTTATCAAGCAAACTTAATTTAGTATTCACCACTAATCGGAAAATCTGCTAACTCCACATTATTAGATTTATCCGCTTCCATCAAAATCTTGTTTACAACCTTATTGTATAAAACTGAAGAAAACATAAACGCCAATCGATAGAAGAGATTTCTCTCGTACCGGGTCACATATTATAATCAAAATTATGCAAAAATTAAGAATAAACTTATGAATTATTGGGTAGCTTCTAATAACGGAATTACCGGCATTACATACAGCTTTCTAATTTTTATGAGTTGTAGCATATTAATCAAGGACAGCATCAGATTTTTTTAAATTTTTTCGCCCTATGTTCTGCGAGAAAATCGACGTCAAAAGAAGGGACATAATATATGGCCACGATAGTACATGCATTAATTACTGTTGTTTTATCCAGACTACGTGATAAACTACGTCTGATTCATTGATTTATTAATTTGATTCATTAAGTGACAAAAGCATGTAAGAGATATTGATACTTTTACATAAAATTTCGTACATTTATACACATATGTATAATAATAAACACATTTAATAATTAAACAATAGCATTTGTAGTAAAACAGTCGATTTCTTTAAACCGATGCGTTATTATAGTGTTTTTCCAAATAACACCCACAACAACACAGCCAGCCCTTTATAGCCCCTTAACATTATTCCTCCTTCACCCGTAATTTGAGCCCGTTGTCTGCGAATAGGCGACGTGCGGAATACGAGATCGGGAACGCTGTCGGTGCGTTGCGGTCGGAAGCTTGCGAGGCGCAAATGGAATCTTCCGGGCGCAAATTTGTCGACTCGGCGACATTTTTTGCGGCGAGAAATTTCTCGCGAAATTGGCGGCGACGTACCGGGGCGCGGCAAGCGTGCGTGTGATCCGCCATCCGCCGGAAGTAAACGATGCGAGCATTCTGTGCGTGCCAAATATCCAACCTCCACCTATGTAGGCGTCGGCGTCGATCCGTGAGCTCATTATCGGCGACGAGACGTGGCACGAGTCTTGAAGACTTCACCGCGGACCGGAAGTGTAGAAAAAGTGGATATCGATCGATTTTTTTGCGAGAAATTGAGCTTGAATTCTTAAATATGAAGGTTAAGGGTGTTTTTAAAAAGGTTTTCGAACGTCTCTGTGTCTTATTTTGAATATAAATTGAGATTTTCAATATAGATTGTTCAATATGGAAACCACTTATGACCTGTGATTTTGTAAGATTCGTTTTGATGGAGTAAATAATAGAATGTTATTTGATGAGCAAGATATAATTAATAATCATGACACGAGTGAATTATAGCCATTAGATTTGTTTACAAATATTTGTAGCTATTGTTTTTTTTGTGATATTTATTTACAAAAATTAAAGCATTTCAAAAATTTAAACTGAAAGTTACAATTTCTGATACAAAGTGCAGTACTGTTTTTCTATTTTCCCGTTTTCTGAACTATCGTTTCTATAAAATCAGCCAGGTATAAAAATGGACCAAAATTACAATATACAGAGTGTCTCCAGATCACGGTTGTCAGATTTCTTAAATGCCGGATCGGGACAGTCGCCATTTCGAGTAAAGAATGGTCAAATATTAAAACTTAAGTATGGATGTCAAATTCCCCAATAATTTTTATTTTAATAGTTGTTTGAATATCACGCAAATATTTTAATAATAATTGTTTTTCCTGTTAAAATACAAAAACAAGTTACTGCAGGCTGAAAAACTTACATACTTTCTGCCGAATTATTAATACTAATGACCTTATTTTCCAAACTCTGACAAGATATAATGGACCCAAATTTCCTTAGAAAAGGTCATTTTCTATAAAGAGTTTTAGACGCGTTAAAAATTCAGAATTTTGGGTTAAGAGATTTTTGTACATTTTTCTTATATTTGTTTTGAAGTGTTTATTATAATTAAAACAATATCGAGGGACTATTACTGGCTTTTAGGAACAAATATAACCCACTGATAAAAATATATAAGGATAAAATATATAAAAACATGAAATAAATGGTATTTTCAAAGGTGTGTTCGAAAAAATATTTTTGTTTGTATGTTCTAAATTGACTAACTTGGCAAGTACGTTCTATAAAAACAAATGCTCACTAAGAAAAAATTAAACATGTTAATTATTTTTTATTACTTTTATATACTTTCCACGGTTCAATCCTACACACAACTATATTGTAAAAATTTCATATGTATATAATGAGTATTACCGCTGAGATTCCGAATCGACGAAACACTTCCGGTGGACTACATCGTTAAAGTTAAGCAAACTACTAAAACAATTATTTTATCAATACCTACACTATATTAGCCTGCCAAAATTATTATATTAATAAAAATATAATCTGTATTAGTTATTTACACAATAAGTATATTAAAAAGAGCGATTAATGATCGAGACCGTTTAACGTACGAGCGTTATGCGAGTGCGTTACTTGTCGAGATCATTAATCGCCGTTTAATATCATAGTTGGTTACAAAATTTTTTCGTCGATCGTATTCTTCTGGCGTCGTCTACATAGATTTTTCTTTGCAGATGTCTTTGTAAGGTTATATGACTATTTATGTATTTTGACACAGACAGTTCTAGAGGACAGAATGTTTTGATTGGAAGGTTTCATTTCACTTATGTTCGATTGGCTATAATTACGTCGTTTGATTGGCTATAACAAATCATGCATTCATAGAAATCGTGCATTTATAGAGCTGTTTAATAAACGATTTTCTATTCACTAAACCGACTCATAAATAAACGATCGACGAAAAAAGCTATTACAGCATTTCATTGATTTCTAATTACTTAGCTTGTATCAATGCTTTTTATGGTCTTTATTATGCTTTTGACTTTAGAATCTATCGTATGATGATTCTAATCGTGCCAAAAATAAAATTGAGATTTTAGCGGTAATGTGTTTTGGGTTAAATAATAAATGAAAGTAGAGGAAATTTTTTATAATTTATATCTACCAATTTTTTGGGTAATATTAATAGTTAAGCTGCACTAGATAGCCAGGATTTGACATATTGGCATTCTAATGACAGTAGGTAGTGTCAAACCCAGATGTTTTGACAATACCTACTGTCAATAGAATAAAAATATCTGTCAAATCCTGGTTAACTAGCTTTATTTTAACGCAGACACGACCGATCTCGATTAAATAGAATCTCATGCAGCTAAACTATTAATTTTATATATACTATGATAGTCATGTGTCTGGATACATCAGATTTTTGTATATTTGTCAAGAATGTTCCGGGTATCCAAAAGGTGTACTAAAATCTCAAAACTTTATTTCGACACGATTACAAATATTTGTCATGGTAGGTATGATAAAGTAAAAAGCTAATTTAATTTTAATTTAATGCTCAAAATGTATCAAATTGAAGTCTTACCCCTAATCTTAATTTAATATATGTTTCGAAGTATAAGAACTTTGAATTTTGGTACACAGGTATGAGCTGCTTTTCTTAAAGTACATTAAAAATATTGTAAACATTAAAAAAATTATTTTGTTTGTTATAATTTTATTAAGGTACTTTTTTTGAAAATCGTTGGAATAATCAGACAGGAAATTGATAACGTTTGTCCTTTTCCTGTCCACTAAGAAATCCAGTAAATTTCCATCACATTGAATCTTTTAGTATCAAAACACCTAAAATTTGTGTAAAATAGTTTTTTCTATCAATTACAATGTGGAATATTAAAATTATTACCAGACCCCCCAAATCACACAAATTTAGAAATATTCCTACTTTCGAAGTTTTATCAAAATGTCAAATTTAAGGTTGGATTCGAAATGAGCAGGCAACCAAATATACCTCTCATTACTCAGAATATTATGAAGTATTTTTGGTTGCCTACTCATTTCGAAGCCCATCTTAAAGAAGTGAACAAGCTTAGGCAATTTTTTTTTCGCTAAAAAATCATCCTTGTGTGAATGCCCGTTCTACAATACATATATTTTATCGTAACTTCTGCGCAACATTTTTCGGTCTTATTTTCCACAGTGGAATTTCCAAACATTTCCCGATTTCCCTCCGATTCGCAATCGATCCGCTTCTTACCTTGAATAAACGATGGGGGACAGCCGGGTACATAACAAGCGGAGGACGAACTGCCTACTCGAAACGCTTTGCGAATCCGAACAACCCTCGGCAAAGGAAATTTCAAGTTGACAGGTTATTCGGGGTTTTGTGTTCCTTTGCCGGAAACATGCGATTTTATAGGGAAATGAACTGACGTCCTATAGTACCTACGGGATGATATGTTCGACTAATACGATCTGGATGGCTGGCTGCCGGGTTTATTTATGGAATAAAGTGTAAACCACCGTCGTACCGACACAATACGCCACGTATTTGCATTTTTATAACACGTGAGTATACTTAAAAGGCTTTTTTACGCGTCGTATGTCGAAACGGACGTAACCAACCGGTGTTTATCGTAGGATAACTGAAGATTTGGTATTTACACAGGAGGTTTTACATGGCGAAAATAACAGAACGTGAATAGTTGACTGACATAAACAAAGGGATCGTCGTGTTGTAACTCGGGCCATGAAACCTTTTGTACTTATTTCTGCAACGGATTCATAGTTATTCCAGCTTTGTAGACAATAAGTTTGACTCAAGAATGGAATTAGAAATGGAAAAAAATGCATATGTGGACACCTGTGTTTGAAGACCCATAATTCTAAAACTATTGAACAGAAAAAAGTTAAAAAAGTATGTCATACTCCTGAATCATTTCTACATAAGTTGTATGATTGTCAAAATTGTTTGCATCTCGGTCTAAACATGACCGCGATTTTTTTTCTTACCACAAAAATTTTAGTTTTTGTTCAGAAGTCCTTTGTATACAGGTGCCTCAACAGTGTGATCTCGTACGATTGTGCCTCTGTTAATGATGATGTTTTAAAACTGATTTCACCATCGAGGTCTATGTATATTATATAATCTGGAGGTATAATGCTGTACTCCCCACCACAACAAAAACTGGTCGAATTCAAATTAGTTCTCATACGGCCATACAGAGGGCCTACGCGCGTCTAATTTAAAAATTTGAATTTAACTTTTACTAATTTTAAAAGGTGTTAACGTCGTCACATGATTTTTTTTGTTTATGGTCTACTTTTCGTAATTAAAGTACAAAGTAATATTCAGTTTATAGCGAATAACATGAAGTAGAGAAATTGATTCACAACCTTCCTCCATGATTCACAACAATACTCATAGAAATACAATATAAATGCCTACATTTCCTAATTAACTTCTAATTAAGACATGTAAGGTTTTATATTATCATTAACTTGAAGCAATATTGATACAGTTATTTTTAAAAGAAATTCTCTCAGTGGAAAGGAAATAGATTTATTCAAAATAATAAATAAAACAGCATTTTTGAAACGGTAGGTACAGTATTTTATTGATGACTAAAAAGGACAAGTATTCTTTAAAATAAAATGGTATTCTGTATTAAAATAATACTAGGGTTGACAATCATTATAACGTTAAAAACCTCCGTTACAAACAGTGATGGGCAGGAGTCTGCTTTCAACCTTTTACTTCCCGCTGGATAACACTCTTGCGTAAAATGCATAGAACATAGTATATTGTGTACCAAGCCGAGAAAGCGGTTCTTTTCCGGGCGAGAGAATAGTTGCACAGGCGAGCGTAGCGAGCCTGGGCACTTCTTGAGGCCTGGAAAACCACTTTCTAGGCGTGGTGCACACATAATTTTTTATCCTACACAGCATATCGTAATAAAATCACCCGTTTCTAAAGACTAATCTCTGACATATTGGATTTTTACAAATAAAATTCGTTGACGTTTTAATCACAAACGTCAAACCGAATCGAAACTGTGTTTTGATTGGACAGAGATATTACATTTTCCGGGCTAGCCTCGGGGCTGGGGCTGGGGCTGGCTGGCAAATAGCATCTTTCGTGTCTCCATAGAGACGCGAAAATGATATTTTCGCATCGTGTATGATAAAAAATAAATATTTGTTTCTTATCCAGGTCCAACCTGTCTCTTGCAACCTCCTTCCACACTTTACTAAGAGATGGATTTAACGGTAAACTAAAAAAATAATGCGGTTTTTGATATGTAAGTACGTAGTAAAGCAAAAACATCCTTCCTTGTGAAAAGATAACTCCTTATTTTCTTTGGAATCGCTGCCGCAATTCTTTACGAAGCATCGGTTTACCATGTTTGCTCAACAATATCCTTTCTTTTTCTCAGAAAAAATCCAACGCAAATCTCAAACACAACACTCTTGTTTATTTATGCTGCTGATAGGTTAGAAACCATTGAAAACCATTAGAAAATACACCTGAAGCTAGATGTTCTAGTGATTTTTAAGTTAGTAACTTTTGAATCACTAGAATACCTAACTTCAGGAGCCTATGAGGATCTCAGGATTTTTGGCTGCCCCCACTCCTTCTACATGCTTCCTCCAGATTATATTATAATATATACATAGACCTCGATGGATTTCACTCATGTATACAGAACGCCGAGGCACACGTCTTAAAATGATTAGCGGGTATACAGGGTGTTCCATAAGGAACTGCCAACCCAAACTTATGATTTTTTAAATGAAACAACCTATATTTCGGCACAATTTATTCTTCCTCGCTAAATTTAACGCCAATGAATCATAACATTACCGACACTAAACTTTATACTTTTTGATTTATTGTTTATAGAAAAACAATACACTAAGAAAACCTGTATATCTTAATAACTGTTTTTAATTTTATTGCGCACGCTTTGATTATGATTAAGAAGCGTTCTATTAGCGTGATTACCTACCATATCCAAATTGTGTATAGGATGGTCAGAATCTGCAGCAAAATAAGCAAACAGTTTTTCCTACGAAAGTTAGTTTTTTAAATGGAACACCCTGTATCTAATTCTTTTTTTAAATTCAATGCATCGTTTTGCACAAAAAAAGTACTAGTACACACTAGTGCTAAAATAAACCATTGCTGAGAGTCTTCTTAATAAAAAAATCGATTTTTCGTTAAGTATTTACCTAAAGTACTGTTTTCTCGTATAATTTCATCTTGTTTTAATAAAATAATACATTTGATCACATCTGCAATTTAATATTATAATTTGAAATAAAATTTTACCCTGTACACAATTTGGATATGGTAGGTAATCACGTTAATAGAACGCTTCTTACCTAATCATAAACAAAGCGTGCGCAATAAAATCAAGAACAGGTATTGAGATATACTTCATTTCTTAGACTGCTGTTTTCCCATAAAAATGCCAATAAAAGAAAAAGTATAAAGTTTAGGGTAGGTAAATTTATTTTTCATAGGCGTAAAATTAAGCGTGGAATTCAAAATTGTGCCAAAACATAGGTGGTTTTATTTAAAAAAAAAACATACGTTTGGGCTGGTACTACCTTATGGAACACCCTGTATACACAATAATAATTTTAAAATGTGCGCCTCGCCTCTGTGCGAGTATATGTGTGAAATCAGTTTTAAAATATCTTCATTAACAGAGGGACAATCTTCGGACATCGCACTGTTGAGACACCCTGTAGATTGGCGTTTTTGGTTTCTTCAGCTTTTATGTAATAAAGGTTGGTTACTTTTTGTAATAAAGTAACGAATATTACCACTACTATTCAAAATTTCGCAATTAAATTGTTCTGATCGTACCGTACTAATAGTAAATTATCTTCCACTGTCCCAGCTACGTTTCCATTTACCGTTACGATTGACGTAGTGCGCGCTGCACGAAATTTATGTCATGCATATTAAAATCACTTTAAAAATTATTTAAACACAGTCGCACTGAAGAAACTGAAGAAAAACACCAAACGTAAAATTTAAAAATAAAAAAAATAAAAGAGAAGCGCCTATAATTTACAAGTGCAAAAATCGGGCACCTTTTCTCATTTCTTTCGTGCTCTGACACCAAAAGGCAAAAAAAGTTGACAGTCATACAACTTATGTAGAAATGATTCAGAAGTATGACAGACTTTATTTCATTTTTTTTTGTTCAGTGGTTTGAGAGTTATGCGCCTTCAAACACAGGAGTCAATAATATCGAAACGAGTGATGGTAATTAGTTCGATTCTCTCGTGCTGGTTCACATATCGTAGATCAGTATTTTGAAATCACGTAAAAAACGTGCTTAATTAAAAATCGATTCATGGTTATCATCTCGAGCTTTTTATACCGACACAGAAAAGTCATTCATTCTCATCGTAAATATTACATTACTTAGGGCATAAAACTGCGATAGTTTGCTTTTTATGGCTTATATGCACTTCCCGGTATGCCATGATATTTCAAATGGCACTAAAATCTTGATTATGCATAGTCACATAAAATAATATCGCAAGCATCACAAAAAAAAGTAAATTGGAACATCCAGTGTTCGCCCACTGCCACCATTTTATGTACACAGGGGAATCGTAACTGCGAAACGAAAATGATTGGTACCCATCAAATTTAAAGTAATATATTCGAAATAACTTAAAGTTTTATGGCCAAGTTAATAAACTGTCACGTTAGAGAGTGTAAAAGAATGCATTACCAATAATAATTATTACTAAGTTATTATTTACATCGCTGAATGTCAAAATACCCACCAAGAGTTCTAGGTACAAGCTTGACGTAAGTGAACTGTGTCGTTACAGTAATGGATATTTCTGTTATCTTAAGGAAACGACAAAATATTTTATATAAAAGTTGTGTTGCTTACAACTTTCTATAATCTATATCGTACCATATTATAAATATTAAGGAAGTTATCTTCCAAACTGTATCAAGTTGTGGCCATTCAACGTAAAGAGTTGCTGAGTTGCTGAAATCAATTATTCATTCAATTTAAAACATCTCATTTTCCCTTTTAGTCCAGACAAATGACGTTTTGGCCAGCAAAACCACTTAAAACCAAAATAAAGTACACTAAATTTTCTATAAAAATCACCCTAAGGTGTATTTTTTGGTTGAATATTTTGCCCGCTAGAGCGCGCTGAAACAAGGCCTTTAAATCAGTTGTTTTGGCCTAAGTCAAGACCAAAAATTCAGTAGAGACCTATATTATTACAGATTATTTTTTGTTTTTTTTAAGACTGCGACGCTTAGCGGCTCTGACTTTGCTTAGCGTAATATGATAATAAAAATAATAAAAAATAAATAAAATAAAATATCAATCAAATCTCGCGGTGACACGGTTTGGTCAAAACAAGTGATTAAGATGTGCAATTTATAGGGAAATTAATGTAGTTTTAGCACAATCCTAGCCTTTTTAACTAACTCGAAAACTGGAAAACTAGATGTTTCCTCTAAGCAGTTTTCATTGATTTTGCAAATAAGCGGCCATTTCTGAATTTCAATATAGTTAAAAGTAGAGGAAATTTTGTATAATTTATGTCTATGACATTTTTTGGTACAATTAATAGTTAAACTGTATGAGAAAATTCTTTTTGATCGAGATCGTGTCTGCATTACAACTTAGTTAGCGAGGATTTCACAAATATTTTCATTCTGGCAGTAGGTAGTGTCAAAGGCTGTTTTTTTGACAATACCTACTGTCAATATTATCCATATACGTATTAGGGATTAAACGGAGCTTGTCCTATAGCGCCATTGTGTAGTCTCGGTTCCAACAATGTGAGACGGAGATATAGATTTTGTCTATCGATGTGGTGCCCGGGACCAAACTGCGCATGCGACAGATGGCGCTATTGTAGTTTAAAGTGCGTGGTCGGTATTATCGCGGCCGTTAGCAGATTCAAGTTCCAATTTAAAATCAGCGTACATTTTGCTACCCTAACCTTTTCTATATGCAGGTCGAGCAGGTGGTAAAACTGGTCGAGGATGTGCGACATCCGAAAAGGCGGTGACACGTGGAGATTTTATTCTTCTGTACCCTCCGAAGTTTTAGTCAATAATAGATCCACATTAAAATCTTTAACAAATTAATCATTTCTTGAATCAAAGAACCATTTACTGCAAACTTAAAATAGGTACCGCATTTTAACTCAACCAACAATGTCGTTAATTCAAAAATCATAAATTCTTTTCACTCAACACAATCACAATTATTTGAACTAATTAAATCCCGTTCCTTATAATATACAAATTGTAAATTTTGGCTAAAAACATAAGTTGTTTGACACAAATAAACGTTCTATCCCCCAAACAAATATTTCAAACAAATGCGGTTTTATCCACAAACATATATATATATATATATATAGAGTTTGATGCCGAATATACTTACCATTTTATCTAGTTCGGAATCCAATACTATTCGGTTCTTCAAGAAGAAAGTCCGATAGTTTTGTTTACTTTTATTATTACTGTATTTGTACTATTCTGTAAGTAGTTTCCCGTGATGCATGTTATTTGAAATTCTAGAGTAAACATTTCCGATATGGATATCACGTATACAGTCACGTAACACCAGGAAGCCAAAAACGCGAAACTGAAGTGTATACTTCATCCGCTCGGGTTACATAAACTAAATCTTATACCAGCGTTTCCCCACTGGGGTTCCGCAAAAACCCTGTGGTCTCGCAAAATGTCGCCAGAGGTTTCGCGGAAAAATAGTAACAAATTGCGGTGGTGGTCGCCGGTTCATGGCCACATGATTCAGAGTTATTTTTATGTTATTTTAGCATGGTATTATTATAGGAAATATTGGACTAATAAACAAGATGAATCCATGAATAATTTGAATTTGGAGCCCGTTAACTTTAATTGACAATATTACTTACAATATATTACATAAAAACAAAAAGCCTCTCGAAAACAACAATCAAAATTATTAGTCAAACTCTAACATTGTTTGGTTTCAATATTTTTGTCTCTCCAAATGTATGACAAAATAAACCTAAACCTAACAGAATTATAGGCTTCTATGACGAAAATTATGTCGGTCCCATTCATAGAAAATCAATAAATATACAGTGATTTGCATTTATAGAGACAAATTTATGCTGATAGGAAACTAAAGGTAATTTAAAATTTCGTGCATGCATTTAATTAAACAACAAATAATTAAATTAAATTGAAGTAAGTACTAATTTTGACAATGAAACAAATTTAAAACTGCTTCACATATTTTTATTTATAATTTGGGTTTTGCGTTTAATTTTTACCTCGAGTTGTTAATTACCTTCTATCAGTTCAGTTTTCAACATTGTGTATGTATGAGCAAGTTTGTTCTTATTTAACAAACTTTAAGAGAAAATAGAGAGATCATCTGTTATAGATATAATTAGTGTGTACAAATATCTTCTACTTGGGTGTTTATACCCACACTTTTAAACGTATTTATTGTTCTGACTAAAATGTTGCATAAGGACTTATTTATTTTTTCAATACCTGCACAAATAACAAAATAACTAAACAGTATTTTAAATGGCTCTAACTTCTTAAGGAATATTAACTTGTTTTCAATAGGTCCATATGAAACTATTACTCAGAATAATGTTTCTTCATTTGTGGATTTTGACCAATGATGTTTTTGTTTTTTAATGAATTTATTTATTTAATTATTTGTAAAAGGTACTTTTTGTATTCTTCGTTTTCGCATTGTTTGATTTGAAGTTTCTTCTTCCTGCCTTTGGTAATTCTTTAAGGAACTAAAGTTTATACCTAGAGAGAAATATCTGCGATGTTACAGAAAATGAATGTAACTAATAAGCTACCAAAAAAAAAAAAAAAACAGTAAAAGAAGAATGAACTGCTTTCATTGAAATTGTGGTTATTATTAATTAATAATTAATTGAATAACACAAATAAAAATTTAATTAAATATTTGAAAAATTTCTTAATTGCTATTGATTTATTATTCTGATTAGATACCATATACTAATATATGACATAGTAATATGATTTTCCATAGACAAAAATTATTATTTGCATAATTTTTTATTTTATATAAGGTATAAATCCAATATTATAGTGCATATCCATACTGAGTTAGTCAAAATTACAACTAAATAATTCTCCAAATAAACAATTCAAGTAAACAAATAAACAATTCTTTTTGTATTAAACTAAATTTGGTAACATTTACTTTTTCAAATAGAACATACTGCATATTTAAAATTTAATTCTGAGATTATTGTTATCAATTTACTGTGTGAACCGTTTTCATAAAAGGCATCACTTTTAGGTATCAGCAATTAATTAAAACTCCTGTACTTCGATTTAATTTGCTGTTTAAACATTTAATTTAATTCTATTTAATTGTTATTTTATTTTTTATCCGTTTAGTTAAAATAAAAATGTATGAGTTTTGATTAATTTCTTATAACTCAAAAATGACGCATTGGATAAAAAAATATTTCTACAAAAAGTTCTTGTAATCAATCTTATTAAAAAATGTAAAAATATTTGTTCTATTAGAAAAAGAGAAGGTTGGCAGTTTCTATAATAAAATAAGCACTCTGTATATTATAATATAAACGATAGCTAAAAAAAATCAAATAACTTTTGTTTGATTTTTTTTAATATTTACGGTTGGACAATTATTTAGGTGCTGTGGTTATTTTGACCAACCCTGTATAGTGGTATGTAACAACGATATTATAAACCAATAACTTAGTAATTGGCCTATGTAGATCGCAGTCGTAATTTGCGATTGTCGAGAGAGATAAAACAAGAATTACTGTTGAATGTCTGTCGTCAGTGAACACATATTTCTTCTCGCCAATGTACGAGAAGCACCTATGCGACTTTCCCCATTAATGAATGTAAAATAATACCAACTTACCAGGTAGTCAGCCGGCCCAAGTAATCAAAGAACTGCACCAAAACGATACAACACATTCAGAAATCATACAAAAGTAAGACTAGAATAACGTGGAACTAATAAGATTTATTTGAAAGACTTAAATAATTAATTCTTTAGTTCTAATTAATTAATTATTGATTTAATATTGCTATTAATTTTAATTTTCGTTAGTAATCTTATAATATGGTTGATTAATTTATTGATATGCATTTGCATTTCTTCAATAATACCGAAATAAATATCATTATCTGGTATATTTTCCATTTTAACTTTGCGTATGTGTTTTTTTTGCTGATAAATTATAGTAATGGGGACGTTACGAATACAGAAAATAATACTATCGGATATTGAATTTAACATCAATGTACACTATTTGTATTTTGCATATAAATTTATTGTGTTCAATATTTTGTAATCTTTTTTTATTTCAATACTAAATAATTTATTCAATTCGTTACCTACTTTTCGGGTTGCATTGATGCACCACACGTGTTTGATGTCATAATTCACACACCCGTCGTAAATAATACCTTCGGGTACACACAAAAAAAGCCTTTGAGTCGAGTCATTAGACCGACATTGAATGGATCGACGCGAATGCGAATAAATAAAGCTGTTTATGGCGAGACACTCGCCGAACGCGCGATTTTTATCCAACTATTCGACGTCTGGCAGTTCAAATGTTACCGGATATGGGTGAAAGCCGGAAGCCGGAATCCGGCTTTATGCCCAAACCCGACAGGAAGTACACGGAAATAAAATTACAATTTATGCTCGACATTCGTCAAAATATAATGCTGTTATGCATACATAGTGGATTCATTCCTGCTGCGATGCGTAGTAAATATGTTCGTCCTTGAAACTGTCGCCGGTCTGAATGTCTCGTTGATACCATTATGCAACAATGTTCGTCCCAGTTAGCTGGCTTCAGCTTCTAAACTCTCAACGAGGCCGCAACTGCAGCCCGGCTCGCCGTATATTGGTTTAAAGTTGATAATGTAATCTATTCCATAATATCCGTACGCTAACCAAACTTTACCCGTGTTCGCATTAGACCGGCTTAGGCAGATTTTGAAATTGGGAAATTAACGACTTTCTCGTCAGTTTAGTAATATCCATACATAGTCATTGGGTGATATGAATAAAAATTTTATATTTTAGGAATTAATAAACTTTTGACCTTTAATAAAAAGAAAATAGTAAACTGGTGCTAAGAGATGACGTGAAACGATTTATTTTAATAACCAATGGTGACAAAATAATTCTAAACAGGTTTGTAAAAATCGGGTACCTACGCTTTTTCACTTGTCTCGCGTTCAAGTTTCAAACCTAAATGTTCCCCGGCTGTTTATGCGCTGCAAAATTATAAGATTTCTTCAAATTGAAACTGTCAAAACTTCAAAATCTGATAATTTAGTAGTAAGACAACTACTAAATTCTCCAAACACCTTAAAAGTAATTTCAAGGGAAAATGGTTATTACGTAAACTCGTCAGTAATGTAGAATCAACTAAAGAAACGAATGATAATTAACCCAGGTGAGGATAACTTTTGGAAAAAACATCTCCGCCTGGATTTGAACCAGGAAACCCTTCAATTTTCGGTTGACAGCTCTCCCAGTTGAGCTACGGAGGCTGTGGAAATTTATAGGTTTTATTTGTCACTTCAGGACTTGCAATCCGAGTTTCGAATTAAACTAACCCGTCGTGACACCTATTGGGGCTAGATGGAAGTTTGGTAACTAGTCCTGAAGTGACAAATAAAACTTATAAATTTCCACAGCCTCTGTAGCTCAACTGGGAGAGCTGTCAATCGGAATTACCAAAATTATCAACAATTGGGACGTTCCCACAAAAGTAAATTTGAATACGAAATTAATGCATATATTTCAACACAAAACAGCAAAAATTGCTGTGCACAGATAAGGCGTGATGGTGACACTGATTTTGTCACAAGAGATGTGAGATATCGTATCAATTTTGTTTTCATAGTTTCCAAACCAAGAAGTCTGCGTAACGCAAATCTAAGACGTGATGGAGACGTACCCGGCTCGTCATCTACAAACAGAAAGCGCTTTGAAATGTCTATATAACATTTTGTGACAAAAGAAAAACTGGAATAAGTGTAATTATTCATTGAAACTCTCATATTTTTCGCTGAATGTACCTTTAATATTATAATTTCTTCTATAATCAAATAAAAAAAAAAACAATTGAAGCATTAAACAAATTTTATTTTGCAGAACAATATTGCTGTTACTATTGGTGTTAAATAAGACAGAAATAGTGCGTCATCTCGGAAACTGTTGGAAATACTCATATTTTAATAATTATTTTTTGAAAGCGTTGCAAATTTAAAGCACTGGAACCTTTACACCTAAAATATTGACGTTTGTTTTTTATAAATATTCACATTTGTTTGATTATTAAATTGTGTATGGTAACAATCATAGCATATATTTACAAAATGTTCCAAAATCGACTACCAAAAGCTTTAACCCCCATTAATGATCTTCAATTTGACGCATGACAGAAAATTATAAATAACATTTAGTAAAGTTAGAACATTTAGTAAAGCAAAACATTTTGCGTTCATGAATAGGACTACCGCATCTAATTGCGTATAATTAAGTATATGGTGGAAAGTTATATAATAATTTTTGAAAAGTTATAGACGTGTTGTTATCACAGCCAACCAAAATATCAACTCCCTCCTCCACTTGGTTTCATACATAATATCGTAGTGTGGAGGCTTTTCAGCTTTTAATGTAATCATTTAAAGTATGATCCCATTATGATTACAATTTGGCCTAAGAGAAAAGGATTTAAACAGTTTTTGTAAAAGTTATAAACATTTTTCTGTTGTAAAGATATGTAATTTGTACCGCAATACTCAAATAAGTAGTAGACAAAATTACTATGATTTAGGGGTTGTATGCCACAAAGAAAATTTCTCAGCGTAAATGAGTAAATATAACGATTAATTACCTACGAATTTATCATATGAAGCAAAGATATGTAACATTTTTTTTCCGTTTCCTATACATTTAATTTTTGTAAAAGTTATAACAATTTTTCTATAGCGTTTTTCGTAGTATATCTGAAAGCTTGCATAGAAAGTATATGCAAATTATTGTGATTTAAAGGTTGTTTGCTACAGAAGGCGAAATAGTGACTAACTAATTGAGATTGGTAGTCTTCATTTTGATGGAATATCATCGTTCAGTAATTTTCAAAACGTTATAAACGATTTCTGATTGATATTCTGCAGTTGATAAATTATTCATTCGTATTTTACTTTATTTAAGGAAAATGAAATAACACCGCATGAGATAATGATGCAACGAATATCAGCAGTACTTACAGTGCTTACAGTGAGCATCTATCTACTCCTCTTATATCTCTATCTACTCTTCTTATATCTTAGCGTATTAACTTCAAAATATTGACCATTCATAATAATACAATAACACAATAATAAAATCTAAATTTCTGTTGCCTTAAAATGTTTTCGTGTAAGTGTTTTGATTTTAAATAGCAGAGAATAGGTTTCCGGATTGAAAATCGGTTTGTTTTTCGTATTGCGCGCGTCAGGACTTTTATTGTTCCTAAAATGCCGTTTACGACCACCAACGGCTCCTGGAAACGCTATTTGGCCGTTCGGCAAAACAAAAAACGGAAAACAATTGACTATTAACGAGTGTCCGCTGTTTACGTTGATTTATTTATGTCGTTTTTAACGCAGCGCGCGCGCTGTAAAAACAAAGGTAATGGTGCAGTTTTACCTGTAATTGATTAACTTAACGAGGCCGGTTAATTAGCGCGCTGTATATTGATTGCGGCGATGTTGATTAGTGGTAACGGCTTTCTTTTAATGTTGCAATCGTCAGTTTTTATTCTAATCGTGACTACACTTTTTGTTAGTTAAGACATATAACTAACTTTAATAGAGTTATTACAATAGTATTATGTGGTACGATCATTTTGTTATTACTATCAAACGGGGGAATGTCATGTTTTTAAATACTGCCTCAACGTCAATAAACGGTAGAACTGAGGCAAAAAAAATATTTTTGTTTTTGTTTTTTCTGTCTTTAAGAAGGTTTGAATAAAAGCCAAGACTTTGAATCTAATAATAACAATAGTATGCTTGTTTGCCCAACAGGTGTACCAATTATAGGACAAACATTACAAACTAGAATAACTACAATAAACAAAATATATAAATACATAGCGGTATATACAGGGTGAGTTATTAGTATCCCGGCGGTCGATAGCTACTAAATCGCTAGAAAAGGAAAAAAAATTAAGACTAAAGTTCTTTGGCGCACTAGTTTCTATAACGTGAAATTATTTTCATTTATACAGGGTGTTGCATTTAGGCGTGACGTAAAATATGTACATTTTTTAAATGGAACGCTCTGTATATTTTATTATTGTGTGAATACTAAAATAAATTTGGCTATCCAACGGTATAGGTTGCTAACTCTCTGCGTTAATAGTACCTGAGATATTCAATTATTTCTCCAAAATATGCCCGTTGCACGATCTTCTTTAAAACTATTTAAAAATACCCTGTATTTTATGTGCTAGTTGAATTGCCCATCAAGTTACTTTTAATGTATGTCAAATATGTCATATGTCCAATTTTAGTAGTTTTCGTGATATTTACAATTTAAAGATAAATGTGTAATATTATCTAAATATGCCATTATTTTCTTGTTCTTTCTTTTTTGTTTGACTCTTAGTTGTAAATCAGTAATAGTTAATCATATATAATTTAAGAAAAAACTTTAATACTATTAGAGTTTATTTATTTATTTATTAAAAAATAAATCCCTTTTTACTTAGTAAGCTATTTGAAGCAAATTTACAAACTATAAACACGTAATAAACATTACACAATAAGTAACTATTATTTTAATTAATATTTGTAGGTTGTTCAATATGACGCCCCTTTTCTCTTCTGCAAGCATTAACGCGCTGTATAAAAGATCTTGAGATATTTCTTAACATGTACCTCTTATTTACTCTAAGGTTGTCAAAAACATTGGTTATACGAAGTTTCATGCCTTCTGGTGTAGTAGGTGCTGATTGGTATACCATCACCTTCACATATCCCCATAAAAAGGCCACAATGTAGGACCTCCTCTTCCCTCTATGGTCACAGTTTTAGTTCTTGTGCGCTGTTAATTAATATTACCGGTTACTTCAAATTGTAACCGACCCCTGTTTAAAACACTTGGTTGCGGATGCCGTCTATTTGGATATCGCTGTTCATACATTCTGGATGGTACTAATGTATTTCTGTCGGCTTGGCCATAAATGTAGATCATGTTAATTAATTCTTCTTTGCTATAATTATAACTCATCGTTCAGAGAAAGGACAAGTTTTGTTACTAATTTTGACAGCAATAACTTATTGAGTGTCGTTAGATCTCAATTGTTTGTTTCTATGATTAATTAATGCTAATAGTATTAATTACCGTTTTTTTAAGTTGTATTTTAGTACAGTATTTATTACTGATTTACAAATGAGAGACAAACAAAAAATAACAAAAAAGCAATGGCATTATTAGATAATATTACACATTTTTCTTTAAATTGTAAATATCACGAAAAGTACTACAATTGGACATAGGGCATAGTTAACATAAATTAAAGGGAACTCGGGGGGGGCAATTTATTCAACTAGCACATAATATGTCCAGGAAAACCCACAAAAAGCCCAAGGAAAAGCCATTTGAAAAACATCTAAATTTACTAAGTTTTATGAACACCCTGTATAGTGAATCTAATATCTTTGGATACTATCACTTATCTACTGGCTTTTACTACTGACATCGTTAAGCGGCAATCTTTCAGCTAAAAATACCACAGTTCGAAAAATATGTTTCATCGGACCATAATTTTTTTTTTATAAATTTTGGGTTTTCACCATTTTTTTTTTCTTCAACTGATGGGTACAGGTGGGTAGATATCACACTGTTTCACAAAACGTCTTTCAGCAATTCTCGAAGTGTACAACTTTCAGTTAGTTCTATTGTAATCAATATCTTATTGTAATCAAAACATGTCACGTTTTTAAAATTTTTAACCTGACATACTCAAATTGTAGACAAAAATCCTTTATAATGCCAAAACGTTTTTTTGATGGGTTAACAAATAAAGTATGATCATATTTAAAAAATTAAATTTTTTGTTTTTTTCAAAATAGCTTGGGAACCATTTGGAATTCAACTGTTTTCTGAACAAATTATAAAAGAGCACATAAATATGCACTACTTTGTCCACTTTCACCGACTTTCTATCTCTAATAATAACAAAAGTACCCATACAATCCATCGTCCCGTGAGACACACTACTATGCAAGTGTCACGGAAAGACATAAGACCTTATTAAAAGTTGCTACAGTGCAACATCTTATATAATAACTATGATCGTCCTGTATAATTCCAAAGTTAGTTACGTGTATTCAGAACCATCTTCTTTGTACATATTTATTTTTCTGGTAGTAGAATCCCCCCTTTTCCCCTACTTGACGCTCCTGTTTTCTTTTCGTCTCAAGTTTCTAACCTAATTTCTATATAAATTTCATTATCTATCAGAATTGTATTGTATCTGATGACAGTCGCCAGCTTGACATCCCCTTCGAACCCTTCAAAATAAGTTACCTTCGCCAGTTTACTTCGCTGTAATTAATTTAAACTTATTTCGGGCATCCCCAAGCCAACCTTGCCAATAAATCTCTTTTCATTATTTGCTCGGCAACAATATGGGAGGCGCGGGGAAGCGCGGGGCGCCGTCACGGGGAAGGCAAATAAATTACGCGCAGCATTCCCGGGTTACGCAGCCGGTATTAGAAAAATAACGCGAAGCCTCCGGGCCTCTAGACCTTTTTATTAAAAAACATTCCGGGCATAACCCATCAGGGCGACAATAATATCTTCACCGTTGACGGGAAATAGGGCGCCGCCTCCACGTGTACAGTGTACGCCGGTGCTGCCACCTGTACAGCTTTATCCGAAATCGTTTGGATACACGACAGATTATTCGTTGAAAATAAAGGAAAGAAGAAATGAAATATTCATATCAGTTCGTACAAAATTCTGGCACATATCATACAGTCACATCAGCTCAATTGACTTCATCAACATAAATGGTGTTTTTAAGATAACCCCACAAGAAAAAAAAGTTCGGTGATAGATCAGGTGATCTTGGGGACCAACGAATGTCGCCTGTCCCACTAATAAGACGGTGAGGAAACGCGGTTGTTAAAAACTCTCGCACCCTGGCCGCTTTATGAGCAGGACAGCTGTCTTGCTGAAACCAAACACCATCCTGATCTACTCCGGGAAGGTTATAAATGGCGGGAAGTACTTGCTCTTGCAGCACAGTAAGGTACTTCTGGGCGTTAGGCGATCCATCGATAAAGAATGGACCAACTAAATGTTTCAGTATATTGAGTAAGCTAAGCATAACTTCGGTGCTGATTTTGTTGGGTCCAAAATCGAAGAATGGAAGGATTATGTTTACTTTGTAACGGAAAAGTCGATTCATCAGTAAAAATAATATTTTGTATAAAATTTTCATCTGCGTTCGCCTTTTGCTTTATAGTTTCACAAAACTCCATTCTACGAATACTGTCCTCTGCGAAGGTTTCCTGAGTCTTTGAGTACTTCTAACTCCGGAAGTCACCCTTCTTCAGAGGCTTTGCAACGGTTTTGTTATCAATACCCAATTCCTCGCCAAGCCCTCGACTGGATTTCTTATCGTCCAGTACTACAGAACCGCAGATTAGTACATCCCGTCGTTCTTTTGCCTCAATTTCTTGTGGAGTTATCTCCCTTGGATGACAAGTACTGCAGCTCTTTAGACAAAGATCTTTTTCAAATTGATGCACAATATTGAAAATGGTTTGTCTGCACGGGGTAGGTCTGCCTTAAAAAGTGATTGCAAACAAATCCACGCACTGTTGCGCCGAATTGCCACCGTAATACCACTTGATGATCTGAAGCTGTTCTACCGGAGGGTACATCGCGATTGCATTGAATGTTATGAAGCGTTGTTAGATCTGCGATAGTTCTGCCGTTGCGTGCATGTCCTCCGAAATGCAAACCCAGACTGACCTGACCAGACCTGCTCTCTCAGCAGTCGGCAGTCCCACTATAATTGGCTGCCCCACTCAGCCGACGTTGGCAGTATTGTCGCGTGATACGCTAGTTTCTATAGATCTATGCCTAATTTTTGCGGACACAATCTGTATATGAAATTTATACAAGAGCAGCATTAATACCAAGATGTGGTTTTTTTGATGTTATACAAATAACAAAGTATGTAGTTGATAAATACAAACATAATGATAATACTAGAAATAGAGCCGACTTTTTTCAACGATTATTGTTTAAAGTTTGAGTTTTTTTACATTTGTGACTAGTTAGCTAGTCCAATTTCCATTTATAAACAGATTTTTCAAGAATCATCGCGGTTGTATTTAAAAAAATGATAAGAAACGAAATATTGTCTTTGGCAGGTAAATTCACATTGTATTTTCCCCGATTGCCAATGCCTAACACTGTCACGACAAAATATTGAAACTCCAACCTAGCTACTAACTTATTCTGTCTTTGAGCTAAAGTTTTGTTGAAAACAATCAAACAAGATAATTTTAGCATTCAGTCTATAATTAGTTTATTGTTTCGTCTATAATTAGTTAATTAGTTATCGCCTTTAAATTTAATTTTCACAACAGAACTGCAATATTTTTATTGTACCTAATTTTCATTTAGAAATAACCGAAATATCCAAATGACTAGATATATAAGCGATTACTTTTTTCCGTGAAGCATAATAGTGTGGTTCGCCCGATGTTGAGAAATTTATTATAAACCCTTGTCGTCTGGCGTTGTCGTTTTGGCATCTGTGGAGGTAAAGCCTAAAGTGACACAATTCACGCCTACGCGCGTCGTGAGCGACACCTGAATGGATCGTTGCGTAGGTATATTATGCCTCTACGAGTCTCTATTGATATTGTAACGCAGATATTTTTGGTGATGACAGTAACGGCTCGTGAACTTCCTTGGCCTTTCTTGTTCTCGCGAATTCTATTTGCGGCTCGTGCGCTCCACCGACCTGTGTTATTGACGCTCTCGACAGTATTCTTCACGATCATGTCATTTTGTTGCCACAGAATTATAGATTAAATTTCGGGATACTAAATATTTTTTTTAGTTTTACCGATGTACCACTTTATTTGCCACCACAAACTATTCATTTGTTAATAATATATTATTTTTAATGCCAAATCAATATTTCCTTAAAATAGAAAAAAAAAATTGCTCAGATGGGAGAGCATTGTGCTAGCGATGCAGAGGTCCCTGGTTCAAGTCCAGGTTGTGGCTGTATTTTTTTTAAATTTATTTTTTTGTTTGCTACCTGCTGAAAACTTAATTAAGATAATTTAAATGTATATTTACTTAATTCAAATAATAAAAATGACTCCAGTTTTTGATCAGATTCAAACAGAAAAAAAGTCAAACTAGAATAACTTGTTATTTCTTCCATATGTTTATTGATGTACACTGCCGTCATTTGCCTTTGATTCTCCGTTTTTGATCCAAATTAAATAAATGGAAATCGGCCGTTATTTTGAGATCTACACTCAAAACTTAATTAACTTAAAGTAAATTTATTAAAATGAACTAATTATTATTTTGTTAAATACAAATGTAATTATTTGACATCTGACGGCAACCGGAAAATATTATAATATTGTAAGTTGCAAAGAAACGAAAAAACTCGAATCCGATTTTTTTAATCATTATGTACAATTTTATTAAAATTTATAAAAAAAAAATTATAAAATTTATAAAAAATTTAATTACTCGAAAATCGTAAGATTCCATGTTACATTGATAAACAAAAAAATACAAATCCATAAAACATGAAGATTGCAAAAAATATGCGAAAATAGTTTTTCTAAATATAATTAAAGGTAGGATTTAAAGGGGATTTCATCTAAAAAGTGTGACTGCTGCTATTTTTTCCAGTAAAAAGTTGAAGTATTAAATTCTATTTGCATTTGTTACTATCCATTACTTTTTGTCTCTTTGGTGGCATTTCTGCATCGTTAGAATCGACGTCTTCCCGATTGTAGTAGATCTTCGAAATCTTCAAGACCATCACCGTCTTTGTCTCCAATATTATTTCCAGTCTGCATTGGTTCTTCATCCACAATTTCATCTGAATCACTAACTTCCTCGTAGCTTTTTTCTTCCTCATTGGAGCATTTTTCAGAACAATGACAATTTGAGCATAAATTTGTGCATTTGAACCATTTTTTCGGCAGCCACATTTTAAACTGTTACATCCAGTTTCACAGCTGCAGCAAATAGTTTTGAGCAATATTTCCTGAATTAATTCCTTTACCGTAAATTTAGGCATAATGCCACGTTGATGTTGCTTCCAGCCCCAATCTGTTGCTGTCAGTTCGTTACCCAGCCAAGTTTGAAGCTCATAACATGCACTGTAAAAATGTTGTTCTTCTGCATCTTCTGTGGGTGGGAGATTGGCCAATATGAAAGATGATTTAATTTTTGCCAATTGATATTTTCGAAATCTTAATTGATTCAGTGTTATATTATTATTTTTACATTATTTATAAATGGATTTGATTAATTGTAATCCATTTTTTCGATATTTTCTTTGCTTGCACCTTTTTTTAATATTGGCCAAATGTCCAAATTTTTATTGTTTAATAATGAATTTACGATACTTTTCTTTCCTTTTCCGGCAAATCCAGATGTTGTATCGCAACCAGAAAAATAATGCTGAAATGCAACATTTCCAGAACGTGGCTTGAGAAAATAAATGTCGTGATAATTTGTACTTAATTGATTCAAACGGACCAAAAGATCAATAGATCAATAGATCAATGACAGTTTTATTAATATTTCTGGCAATAAATAGGCATCTACGCATATAATTTAAAGAAGATTCTACAACTTTCTCAAAATATTGTAGATGTCTTATTAAATATTAACTTTGGTTGTTAAATATAGTAGTATATTTCAACTTGCAATTTTTTTTTTATCAATGTAACATGGAATCTTACGTGTTTCGAGTAATTAAAGTATAAATTTTAATAAACAGCTCAAAATTGTACATAATGATTAAAACAAAATCGGATTCGACTTTTTTTCGTTTCTTGCATTTTTTTATTTACCATAGTAGTTTATATATTTTTTACACCATCAAAAAGTAGAGATTTCAACGAACAAAAAGCCCACCGACTTTTTACTTTATCATACGCAGTATGGTAAAGTATTGTAATCATGCCGAAAAAAAAAATTGAGATTTTGGCGGAAATAGGTCTTTTTGGGTCCCCTGAACATTTTTGACCAAGGTACAAAAAAATGTCTGTGTGTGTGTGTGTATGTGTGTGTGTGTGTGTGTGTGCGTATGTGTGTACTCGATTTTTGTGGAGACGATTCCGGAGAAACTATTAAAGGTATCGGGACGAAAGTTCATATTTGGAAGTTTTATGACCAAACTTAGAGCTGAAAAGCTTTTGGTTCAAAAGGGTCCAAAGGAACTGGTAGTTTATTCTAAGCATTTTTCAAGGATTTTAGAAATGAGCCGCCATTTCTGTAATTTCGTCAAAATAGTTAAATAATAAATTAAAGCAGAGGAAATTTTGAATAATTTATGCCTATGACATTTTTTGGTAAAATTAATAGTTTAGCTGCAAGAGCAAATTCTATTTGATCGAGATCGGTCGCATCTGCATTGATATGCTACATACTCTACATAGTAGCCAGGATTTTGACAAATATTTTTTTGTGCTGTCACCACAGAAATGTCTATGGCTGTCACCACGCTGTCACACTCGGAGAACCATCGACTATAAATCTGTCAGAATTTGAATTAGCTTTTTACTTTATCATACGCAGTATGGTAAAGTATTGTAATCATGCCGAAAAAAAAAATTGAGATTTTAGCGGAAATAGGTCTTTTTGGGTCCCCTGAACATTTTTGACCAAGGTACAAAAAAATGTCTGTGTGTGTGTGTGTGTGTGTATGTGTGTGTGTGTGTGTGCGTATGTGTGTACTCGATTTTTGTGGAGACGATTCCGGAGAAACTACTAAAAGTATCGGGACGAAAGTTCATATTTGGAAGTTTTATGACCAAACTTAGAGCTGAAAAGCTTTTGGTTCAAAAGGGTCCAAAGGAACTGGTAGTTTATTCTAAGCATTTTTCAAGGATTTTAGAAATGAGCCGCCATTTCTGTAATTTCGTCAAAATAGTTAAATAATAAATTAAAGCAGAGGAAATTTTGAATAATTTATGCCTATGACATTTTTTGGTAAAATTAATAGTTTAGCTGCAAGAGCAAATTCTATTTGATCGAGATCGGTCGCATCTCCATTGATATGCTACATACTCTACATAGTAGCCAGGATTTTGACAAATATTTTTTTGTGCTGTCACCACAGAAATGTCTATGGCTGTCACCACGCTGTCACACTCGGAGAACCATCGACTAATCGGTCAGAATTTGAATTAGCTTTTTAAACTTGACATTTCGTAGAAGTGGTATCAACCTAACATTTTCTATACCGAAATATAACCATTTTTGATTTTTTTTTTTTTAATTTTTTGTATTTCTCAAAAAGCAATACAAAAAACGTTGATGTCACTCCTGCCGAAAACTACATAGCGCGACTCGCTCACATGCGACGGCGACGCTTCGCCTTCGGTGACGCGCCGCATCACCGCTCGTTGTGCTATTCCTTACTTTCGGCACTTGTGAGATAAACAACTATTATTCTGATGACAGTAGGTAGTGTCAAATGCTGATGCTTTGACAATACCTTCGATTGATACTATTGACTATCAAAATATCTGTCAAATGCTGGCTAACTAGTTTAATTTTAATGCAGACACGATTTATCTCAGTCAAATAGATTCTCATGCAGCTAAACTATTAATTTTACATATTGTATGATAAAGTCATGTGCCTGGCCACATCAGATTTTTTAAAAACGCAGATATTTTGAATTGAGAATTTTCGATTGAAAATTAGGGTGCTTTTTCGATATTGAGTCAAAATAAGGTCTAAAATAAATATTTTAAATCAAAAAAATTACAGTGTGCTTGGGACATGAAAAGGTACCTAAGTTTTTCACAAAATTTCGTGAAATTTTTTTTTCTAGGAAGGAAGCCTAAAAAACTTGGTTATTTGAATTTTTCACATATATTTTGAGGTTATGTGAAAAAAGTGTAAATACAAAAGTTGTAGATCTTTTATTACCTACAACTTTGCCATTTAACTTTTTTCCAGAGGACTTGTAGTTTTGCCGGAAATCGAGATAAACCTTTTTTACCCTTCAAAACTCACCCTCTTCCACTTCCCGACCTCAAATCGCCCGGAAATTATTTTTCCATTCATTTTTTTATATTCTCTTCCCTTTCCAATCGGTTTCATTCTACTATTATTATTTTTTAACTTTTTACCATTTCCAATGGCTTCAGCACTGGTCTATATTAAGAAATAAATATTTTATCTCAAAGAAAATTTTTATCTAAAACAACAATGCTGATAAACAGATTTCTTTCGTATAACAAATTTGGTAGACAAAAGTAATCTGTTTTATCATTATAACATAATTTGGACATAATTTGGATAGTTTGCCAATTTCCAACGAGTTTTATTTTCCCATTAACTCGACATCACACCTTATTAGCGAGTATTACTTATGCATTAAGCTTACGCTGTGTGCCGGTGAGATATTAATTTTCCGGCAAGCTGCGGATGACATTTTTTTTTAGGGGAGGAGAGGTGGAGGCTTCATCAACGTAAAGTTCCCGAGGTTTACTGCTTTTTCATCGGCACGAATCCGGCATGTTAATTCCCTCGTTACACGAGAGATGCGTTGTTCGCGAAACAACGACCACACCTAATTTGAATTTCCCCTTCCTCCGCCCTTGTGCTGCCTGTGCGAAAACATCAAACTTCGGCGGTTGTCTGGAACTTTTACAAGGGCACCCGCGGCGCCGTTCGGGCATCAAAGAAACATACAAACGCTTAATTAATATTCAATATCTAATATAGCGAGTATACAGACAAGAAGCTGTACGCCCACAAGATCAATTTGTTTGGTGATGCACGTTCGTATGCGCTATGTAGTTTGTACCATATAGATAGACGAAATGTGCAAAATTACAAAGTTAGTGCTTGTGCAAATAATGAGTGAGTGACAAATTTTAAACAATGTCTTTGAACTACAATAACAATTTTACAATGACAATTACAACTAAGAAATGGCCATCTTTTACAGTTTGTAACAAAAACAATTCAACATCTGCTCTTTCTTGCCCCACGCGTATGATGATATGTGAATAGCTTCGACAGCATTGTAGTTCGAAATCTTAATAAGTTTGTGATATATTGATTTCCGGGTGGAAACCGCGTTGAGGACTTTGAAGTAGTCGACGTTTCGCGCTCTGTTGCAAGAGGCATCTTCAGGACTAAGTTATCAAACCAAGCGCTAAGAAGATACTGTCGTCTGTTGGGGCGGGTCTTTATATATGAGGGGACTGGTGTCACCAGATGGTGTTTGGAGTGGGGGTAACGTAGTGGAAGGGGTGGGGTTAACAGTTGGGGGTAACGTAGTGGAAGGGGTGGGGTTAACAGATGGTGGGCCAGCAGGTAGAAGCGGTTGGGACAGGACTGATTTCCAGGTATGATGTAAGTGAAAACCATCATCTCTATTAATATTGGAGGGGTGTTTTAGGATTTCTATAGATTCACGGATCCTTCTAGGGTAGTAATGGGATTCACGGGCGAGGACTTTGGTTTGTGCAAACAGGATGTCATGTCCCGTGTTATATCTGTGTTCAGCGAGAGCTGAACCAGCGATTTGTCGCAATCTAGTGCAGCGTTCGTGCTCAGATACTCGGGCGCTTACTGATCGCTTTGTCTCGCCAATATAGACACTTCCACAGGAGCATGGAATCCGGTACACACCAGAGGAAAGAAGAGGAGGGATTTTGTCCTTTGTAGAAGGAAGTAAGTCCGATAGTTTGGAAAGGGGTTTGAATATCGGTTTTATGTTGTGCTTGCGGAGGATGCGTCCAATACGATCTGTCGTACCCTGGACGTAAGGAAGAAAAGCGGTTGCGATTGGGACGTCGTGATGCTGATGAGGTGTGTTATCTGTTGGGTTTAGGTGTCGGGAAATGGTTTTAATTATCGAGGACTTGGGGTAGTTGTTTTGGGATAAGACTTTGGTTAAGTGGTCAAGTTCGTTTTGGAGGTATGTGGGGTGGGTAATAGAAATGGCTCTTTTCACAAGGGTGTTGATGACAGCTTGCTTCTGAGCGGGGTGATGGTGGGAATTGGCATTGAGGTATCTATCGGTGTGAGTGGGTTTCCTATACACGGTATGTTCAAGGGAGCCGGATGGAGTTCGAGTAACTAGGACGTCGAGGAAAGGGAGAGAGCCATCTGTTTCCACTTCCATGGTGAAGCGTATGTCTGGGTGTTGCTGGTTGAGGTAGTCGAGAAAATTGTTTAAGGATTGCCGTCCATGTGGCCAAATTACGAAGGTGTCATCCACGTATCTGAACCAACATTTGGGCTTGAGGTTGTGGGATTCGAGGATTTGTTGTTCAAATGCCTCCATGAAAATGTTGGCCACAACAGGGGATAAGGGTGAGCCCATGGCAGCTCCCGAAACTTGTTCATAGAACTTGCCTCGGAACTGGAAGTAAGTGGAAGATAGACAAGCACCTACCATGTCAGCGTAACAAGAAGGTTGGTTATCAGATGTAAGGAGTTGTGTAATTATGGTGATGGTATCCTGGATTGGAACCCTGGTAAATAAGGACTCAACGTCGAAACTAACAAGAGGTCTTGGGGATCAAGGGACAGGTTTTGGATTCTTTGCACAAAATGTTGGGAATTGAGGATGAAGGAGTCCGTGTTACCGGTATATTTGTGTAGGATGTTGGCAAGAAACTTGGAAAGAGCATAGGTAGGACTGGCAATTGAATTCAATTGCAAGTGTGTAATTTTATTTGTTGTCTTTTAAAAAAATCTGATGTGGCCAGCACATGACTTTATCATACAATATATAAAATTAATAGTTTAGCTGCAAGAGAATCTATTTTATTGAGATCAGTCGTGTCTGCATTAAAATAAAAGTAGTTAGCCAGGATTTGACAGATAAATAAATAACTAAATAAATAAATAATTCCTTTATTAACATAAAACAATATTAAATGCAACAAAATAATATTTATATTTAGGGCGGAGTTCAGCACACTTGTTTCCAAATTGCCTTGCTCTTCCAGTCAACCCCTTACGCAAACAAGAACTAAGACATAATTGTACCAATAATATAACAATATTCCGAGAACTTATCAAAACAAAAATAAACAAAAAATAGTCTAGAGTCTAATGACACGTAACTGCAGCAAATCCAACTCAACAAAACATCGCACACGCCCAGCAAAAATAAAAAATAAAACAGCCTCCGATTTGCGCTCAATGCCTAAAGTCAAACCGAGAACACTTCACCTTTCCTCCAAAACTGTTTAACGTTAATTTTTTCTTATTTTCCCCGAGACCATTGTATATGTGACTGACCTGGTAAGAGAATGACCGTTTATACAAAACAGCGCGATGGGCAGGTGGAGCAAACAGACCCCTGAATCTTAAATTAAGGTTATGGACATCCGTTCTACAGCGTATCTTCCGCATGAGGTTTTGTGGGATACTCGTGGATAGCAACTTATGATATAATATTGCTGCATGCAACACCCTAGTGTTATCCATGTTCAACCACCTCAAATCGCCCAGCCCATTCGATACATGATCATACTTCCTCAAACCAAAAACAAACAGAACACATGCATTTTGGACACGCCGAACACGCTGCCTATCCGACGCCATCAGGCAAGGACCGTACACGGTATCACAATATGAAATCTTTTTTACTATAGACATAGACATAGACTGTCATTAGACTGAAATTATTTGGAAAATCCTGGCTCACTATATAGTATTATATCAATGCAGATGATCTCGATCAAATAGAATTTGCTCTTGCAGCTAAACTATTAATGTTACCAAAAAAATGTCGCAAACATAGATTATTCAGAATTTCCTCTCCTTTAATTTATTTTTTAACTATTGTGAGGAAATTACAGAACTGGCGGCTCATTTGCCAAGTCCTTGAAAAATCCTTAGAGGAAACGTCCAGTACATTTGGACCCTTTTGAACCAAAAGCTTTTCAGCTCTAAGTTTAGTCATGAAACTTCTAAATGAAGTTAATAGTAAATGTAGATGAAGTTTATATAAAAGTAAATGAAGTTTCGTCCCGATACCTTCAGTAGTTTCTCCGGAATCGTCTCCACAAAAATCGAGTACTTACAGACACACACACATACACACACATAGACATACACATACACATACTCATACACATACACATACACATACACATACACATACACATACACATACACATACACACACATACACATACACATACACATACACATACACATACACATACACATACACATACACATACACATGCATATACACACACATACACATACACATACACATTTTTTTGTACCTTGGTCAAAAATGATCAGGGGACCCAAAAAAAACTATTTCCACTAACATCAAACATTTTTTTTCGGCACCATTATCATACTTCATCATACTGCGTATAAATTAATAGTTTAGCTACATCTATTTGATCGATATCAGGTCTAAGTTTGGTCACGAAGCTTCTAAATATAAAGTTTCGTCCCGATACCTTTAATAGTTTCTCCGGAATCGTCGCCCATAAAACGGGTACACTCACACACACTTTTTTGTACCTTGGTCAAAAATGTTCAGGGGACCCAAAAAAGCATATTTCCGCTAAAATCTCAAAAGTTTTTACGAAAGAACGCAAATACTGTTCACAATAAGAAACAGTAAGTAAATAAAAACGATAAATATAAAAAATTAATTGATTAAATTAAGATAAAGGTTTACAAACCGTTGTTCGACAGAAAGTTGAACGCCAATATGAAATATTAATTGGTGTTATCCATATTGCTAAGTTTTTGCTTTAATATTGACATAAAACGAAATCTCGTCTTCCTTGCACGGTTTTTATTTTATTTTGTCGAGACATGTTTGCATTTTGATGTACCTCCTTCGTATAAAGCTTGTGATTTTATACGTGCTATTATAATGAAGTTTATTTTGTCCAAATTTCCGTAGTGCGAGAAGAACGTTTGTTTTTGGTTACATCAAAATGCATCTTGGTAGGCTATAAGAAATTTTACCATTCCCGACTGATGATGCCTAGGCCTCGAAACATGTCTCGATAAAATAAAACAAAAACCGTGCAAGAAAGAAGAGATTTCGTTCTATTTCAATATTAATAAGAAATATGTTTATTATTACCTTTTCAGAAACAATCTTCAATAAACATTTCATTTCTTAACTTGAAGTAAGATGTGTCCTTAAGAAATACCCTCTTACCCCATAGTTAGTGCCTTACGTCCCATTTATTGATTTATTATTAGTTTTTAATATTGTACGTCCACTGTAGCGTAAGAACTTTTCGAACTATGCTGTTAACTTATATCTCAAAGTAACTTTGAGTCAGCGCAGAACTTACAAATTCTAAACGTGAAGAATATTAAGCCAGGTGTAAACTTTCTTAGATTATTAAAGTTTTAATAAGTAAGTAAAGTTTGCTGCAACCAGCGAAATTGAACAGATTTTCTACTGCCCTCATGCATTTCGGAATATCCCTTATTGACTGTTCGTCTTCATCCCTGCCTTCTCGCTGACTATAACCCAGACTTATTAGCGATACGAAACAACTACAACAATTAGCGAACTGTTTATACCAGTAACGCGATACGTGGCATGTTTAAATGGCGCAAACCACACCGAAATTCGACGTAATCGTTCGGGAGTTCGCGGCAACAAAGTTTTGCCGAAACTTTCGGAACCCGATTGATCGGCCAGCGTCCGTTTTGGGTTCCGTTACCGTGTGTTGACCTTTCGCCGAACTCGCCCGCGTTTTATTGGTCCAAACTTTACTCAAGTTCGTGTTTTTATCTCGTATTGCAGAAGCACGGTCCACGGCTGAAGTGTTCGGCGTGTAACGTTATCGCTCATCAAAGCTGCATCGGCGTGCTCATTGACCGGATCAAGTTTACGTGCAAACCGACGTTCAGGGATGTCGGCGTCCGGCAGTACAGGGAGCAGACCTGCATTCACCATCATTGGGTCCATAGGAGGTCCGAAAAGGGCAAGTGCAGGCAGTGCGGCAAGGTATGTACAGAATACACATTTCTTTTCTTTGTTGTGGAATTCGAACTTTTCAACTCGGATCTGACAATGGCATCAGTATATATGTGATGAATCCGTTGTGGTACGACTTATGTTGATGGATTAGCAAAATCCCACCGCTGCCACTAAATGTTACCGGCTACGAAGCACAAAGCCGGTATGAGAAAGAAAGTAGAAAATAAATAGTAAATTGAATAAATATATATGTGCTCGTCAAATAATGTACTAATACACTTGCACCAATTTAACTGCTTTTACGAGCTGCAAACTATTTGGGTTGGTTTTGTTGGTTTTTTGTCCAAAAGGCATTTTGGTTATCTTGGTTATTTCAGTTCCGGTTTTGACTTTGATCTAGAACACATTAATTTTTCCCATTTACGTATAACATAAAATAAGTACCTACTCTCGAATTTTCAATAGAACCGATTCAGTTTTACCAAGGTTTTGAATATTTTAGCAAAGGTTGAGATTTAAGTTTTTTCAGTATTCTATACATGTTTTGGTTCGATTATGGTTACGGGCTTTACATCATAAAAAAAAATCGGTTACGGTATGGCTTTAGTTAATATTTTATTTACTTTTGCAAACTTTTACCCGAAAAAGTCCGAAAAAACCCGAAATAGCCCGAATAAGCCCGAAAAAAACCGAAAAAACCCACTTGGGCCCAGTGGGTTGGGTTTTTTCAAAAAAGCCCGGGTTTTTTCAAACCCTGACTTTCACGCGAAAAGCGGATTCTCCGCGGATTTTTCCGGTTTTTCCGAATTTCCTCCGTTAATATTAATTCAATCGAATCCGTGCAGGGTTCATTTTTTCGTCTTTTCATTCTCAACAATTCGTCTGTGGAAACCATCAAGATTGCTCCATCGGTTCAGTTTTTACAAGCGAAATTTGACACAATTTTTTGAGTTTTTTTGTTTATAACAAATTTAGAAACGATGTTTGCAAGTAGGAAACGCATCACAAAACTTCTAAGAAGTGTTCCACGTGACCTCGGACCGTCGGCTTGCTGCTAGTATTTTTGTCATGAGCTCAGTCTGCTCTATTTCCTGGTCTATTTCCCCGCAAAATGATTCCGTTTTAATCCTTTTAAACTTTTTTGAACCACAATGTATCAAATAAATTTTACTGTGTTTTAATACGTAATATAGCTAAAATATGAACAGTGAAAATATTTGCGAATGAATTATACCTTGTGAGTCTGTATGGCGGTCTTTGAATTCAAAATTAAAAAAAAAAAAACCTTTGGCAATTTTTTTCAGACAAAGTCTATATTAACAAGCAGTAAAATTATTTATATAAATTCTAACCCAAACATCGTCTTGCTCCATAAATCAAAAATAGTAAACAGCAGTTGACGGAGTGAATCACATTTTTTAGTAAATGAAAGTAGGTGAATGAAACTCAAATGCAAATGACAAACAAAATATATAATGCACACCAGCTTCGTTAAACTGAGCAGTGACTAGGCGCCTTATAAGAATTAATTTAGTAAACTGAACAGAACTTTATTCTAAATTTATATAAAAATAGAAACAATACAAATAAACATAAAACTATCCATGCTATTAACAGTAAACAAACCCTCATAAAGGCAACAACAAATACAGGATCATGCTAAGCAAGTTATAATATGTTTTCACCTCTATTTGTTTTTCCTAACCCCCCCCCCCCCCGCCTTATGTTACAAAGTAAAAAATTGTCCATTCCGGAAAAAGACAGTCATTCTAACATCAAGTATATCCCAAAAGTTAAAATTTTAAGTCTAATATAGCTATGAAAATTTTACTCGTCTGGTTCCACAATTAACAGCGTGGATCACCCGGTATAATAGTACATTGCAATACCGTTAATCGACATCAGTTTGGCCTAGTCCATACCAGTTTGACCTAAAGTATGCGTTTACAAACCAGGTTAAACTAGTTCAACCTAACGCGCTTCGGTATTTTCGTCCTAATTTCTGACTCTAAAATTTTCAATGGCACCAAGTTTGTTTTTTGTATTTTTTGGGTTATCAAACGACCATTTTCAATTTATAAAAACTGTGCTTAGTTTTATTCTATTTTTCTAATTGATCTTGAATATCATAAAGCTATCATACTGAGGTAACTGCAAATTCGAAAAATAGTGGTAACTCTAAATTTCTTTGTTTTAAACTCGAATTCGAACTTTTGCTTGTCGATGCTTAAAGACAGTAGTGAAAAAAAAAAATGATTTTATCATGTAAGTGTTCAAAGTTAAGGGCTTACGATGAGATATTTGACAAAAATATCACATTTGCTACATTCAGGTCCGAAATCTCCAACAAGAGATAAATAAGTAGTAGCCATTGGTTCGATAATCCCTCTCACACCATTGGGAGATATTAATAAAAGAAGCATATGCTTAATGCTTATACCCCATATATTTTAAATGAAGTGAAAGCATATACAACTTTTAGACATCGGTCAGACGACAAATCTTTCAGACACAAGAAAGCAAGTCAATTAACTGAAATCTTTGCTACAAGATAAATGGAAACTTCTTTCCCTTTAACTTTCTAATTACAAGTTACCGTACAGTACAGTACTTAATAATTACAGTACAGTTGTTACAGTAGAACGTGATAGCATTACTATAGCGTCGAATTTGCAACCTAATGCCGCATTTAATTAATTTCCGAAAATACTCCCGCAAGAAGTAGATTGACTAGAAGCGCTGCACAGGCTACACAAAAAAGAACTCTGGACAAATAGTGAGCGAGAGTAAACTTTATAGTGGTGTTTAATTTGGCGCATGTAACCTGATTTTGCAGTTTCTGTTAACCACCTCGGACGGGGTAGGCGGCGTCGCGCTAGTCTCGAGTTCGGTGTAAATTGGGCAAGTTTAAAACTTGTCCAAGTTAAATTAAAAACTGATCGAGTAGCTGACGCCGCGCCGGTCGGCTACATGTGGCGTCGCTAAAAAAATATACACCCCCGTCTTAAACTCTATAAATTATGTGTCAGATGATTTCGTAGTAGATGATTTATTAAAAAGTCACTTCAAAACTTACTTATTGGCTTCGATCGATATTTTGCGACGTCATTTTTCAATTAAATCTGTTCTCAGTAAACAGACAACAATTTTTGTTGGGTTACTGTATATGTATGTATCAAAAATAAGGTATAAAGTATATAATGTTAACAGTATATTATAGTATTGTCTTTTTTTTATTGTTGTATAACTATAGGACACGAATAACTTCGTGGCTTACGATATAACTTCTTGGCTTATGAATATGATATAACTTCGTGGCATTTCGTGCCATTAGAAGTATATGGCGAACCAAATGTAATGACAGATTAAAGATTTGTGGACTTATATTGTTGGACACGATCGTCTCAACTAAAATATTTTGAGTTTTCGGTTACTTCCGGTTACACCGGAAATGATGTCATCTTTTATATTTCAAATGGAACACCCTGTATTTTATCACATTTTTTAAATCTTTATGAAATTTTAGATCAATTTTATGTTACATTCCGTATACCTAACATGTGTCATTTTTGAGATATTAATTCTTTTCGTCAAAAAATGACAGCTGCAGGGTTACTTTCAATTGCTTATAAATGATCTCCTGTGACCGTTGGAAAAAAGTTGTCCTGAAAAATTGTTGTGAGGGTAACGGATTATCAACACATCAGTAGTACTCTTCTAAAAGTTATACAGGGTGTTCATATTATAAGATCAAAATTGAATTCGAGAAAAGTACTAATAGTCGATTTTTTTCAAATGGCAACCCTAATATGTGAATACATTTCTCAATTCTATAGAAAATTTTAGATCAACTTTGTGTACAATGTCCTATACCTAACATCTACTTGTACCTACTGAAACCGATTTTTAAACATCACAGTAGAAATTGCAAATATTGGCAAATCTAGATTACGTTTGAGAACAACTCAACAATTTGGAATAAACAGAACTTTAATAGACAAATTTTGTTGGGTAATTTTTCGTTATAATTAGTATTTATAAAATTATAGGCCTACATTAAAACACAATATTAAAAGTAAAACAAAATCGTAAAGAAAAGTAAAAAACTGCTAAATTCTATTTCAGTAACTGTTCAAAAACGTTGTCGTTTTCCGCTAAACATGCTTCAATTCTTTTTAACATACTATTGTTGGTGGCGTCCCTGATAGAGTTCGCACATAACCCATTGAAAGCAGCTCGAACCCTATCTTCCATTTTCTCCTCATCAGTTATTGGGTTCAAAAGAATTGAAGCATGTTTAGCGGAAAACGTCAACGTTTTTGAAGGGTTACTGAAATTGAATTACGCAATTTTTTTAAATTTACTTTAGGTTTTTGTTTTATTTTTAATATTGTTTTATTGTAGGCTTATAATTTTATCAATACTTAATTAATTATAAAGAAAAATGACGTAAAAAACTTGTTTAATAAAGTTTTGTTTCTTCCAAATTGTTCAGTTGTTTTCAAAAGCAATCTAGATATGGCTTTATTTGCAATTTCTACTGTGATGATTAAAAATCGATTTCAGTAGGTACAAGTACATTTTAGATATAAGACATTGTACATAAAGTTGACCTAAAATTTTCCATAGAATTGAGAAATGTATTCATATGTTAGGGTTGCCATTTGAAAAAATCGACTTTTAGTACTTTTCTCGAATTCCACTTTGATCTTATAATTTGAACACCCTGTATAACTTTTACAAGAGTTCTACTGATGTGTCGATAATACGTTACCTTCAAAACAATTTTGCCGGACAACTTTTTTCCAACGGTCAACGGGACTAGTTTATAAGTAATTGAAAGTAACCGTGCAGCTGTCATTTTTTAAGGAAAATTATGCATATCTCAAAAATGACACAGGTTAGGTATAGGGAATGTAACATAAAGTTGATCTAAAATTTAACGAAGATTTCGAAAATGCAATAAAATACAGGGCATTCCATTTGAAATAGAAAAGTTGACATCATTTCCGGTGTAACCGGAAGTAATCGAAAACTCAAAATATTTTAGTTGAGACGATCGTGTCCAACAATATAATTCCACAAATTTGGTTCTCCATATACTTCTAATGGCAGCTCGTCGTGGGAGACCCTGTATTATCGACACATCGGTAAAATTCTTATAAAAGTTATTGTTCAAATTATAAGATCAAACTTGAATTCGAGAAAAGTACTAAAACTCGATTTTTCAAATAGCAACCCTAACATATGAATACATTGCTCAATTCTATGGATAATTTTAGATAAACTTTGTACACAATGTCCTATACCTAAAATGTACTTGTACCTACTGAAATCGATTTTTAAACATCACAGTAGAAACTGCAAACATTGCCAAATCTAGATTGCGTTTGAAAACAACTGAACAATTTGGAATAAACAGAACTTTATTAACAAAATATAAACAAAAAATACTAAAAACAACATATTTACAAACACCTATATAAATATCAGTCAACAATCAGTTTTATCTTAACTTGTTGAATGTAGCCGAGCTCACTGTATGTGCTAGGCTTCGCTTTTAAAATACTAGCTCGAATGACAAACGCTTTGATGAAAAAGTAACAAAAACACCTGTTCTGCCAAAAAGTTCTTTTGGTATCCGACTGTTTCATTTTATCAGTTTTCCGTTGCTATGCATGCTGATAGTGTCCTAAATATGTACGTACCTACAATTTTAACATTAACATAGATTGGTCATTGTGATTATGTCCAATTCTGTGATATTGGGTAAGTTTTTCTATTTTACATGCATTATCCGATATACCTATAATATTACACAATATTTTCTGGTACTGGTAGTGGTTTTGACTGTACTTTTTGCGCGATTGTTTTCATTGTTCATGTATACAGGATGTTCCATAAGGTAGTACCAACCCAAACTTATGGTTTTTTAAATGGAACAAACTAGATTTCTGCACAATTTTGAATTCCTCGCAAAATTTTCCGACAATGAAAAATAACTTTACCTACCCTAAACTTTATACTTTTTGAGTTATTTGCACTTTTATGGAAAAACAGCAGTCTAAGAAAATTTTTATTGCGTACGTTTTGATTATGATTAAGTAAGAAGCGTTCTATTAACGTGATTACCTACCATATCCAAATTGTGTACAGAGTGGTCATAATCTGGAGCAAAATCGATTTTTCTATCAATAAGTGCTTTTACACCTACATTAACTATATTAAACCAGCTAAGTATTTACCTAAAGTACTGTTTGCTCGAATGATTTCATCTTTTTTTAATAAAATAAAACATAGGCACATCTGCAAATTAATATTATAATTTGAAAAAAAAATTAAAATTTTGGGTAATATGGCTATAACTTTTCCCAGGAGGAACTAATCGACATGGTGTGGGTTTTTGGCAAATGCAACAAAAATTCTTTATTGACAAGTAGAGTTAACAGATACCACTGACAGATACCTTAATAATTTCTTTAGCACAGTTTTTCACAGCCTACAAGGTATAAGTAAAATTTTTATTCAAATTATAGTATTAAATTGCAGATGTGATAAAATGATTTATTTTATTTAAAAAAACATGAAATTATGCGAGAAAACAGTACATTAGGTAAATACTTAACTGGTTTAATTATTAATGAAGGTGTAGAAGCACGTATTGATAGAAAAATCGAGAAAAAACGAAGATTAGTTATCTCAGCAATGGTTTATTTTAGCACTAGTGTATACTAGTATTTTTTTGTGCAGAACGATGCGTAGAATTCAAGTTAGAATAAGATAAAAAAATTACTTCCTTGGGAAAAACTGTTTGCTTTATTTTCCTGCAGATTCTGACCACACTATACACAATTTGGATGTGGTAGGTAATCACGCTAATAGAACGCTTCTTACTTAATCATAATCAAAGCGTGAGCAATAAAATTAAAAACAGGTACTGAGATATACTGCTTTTCTTAGACTGCTGTTTTTCCTAAAATATGCCAATAAATCAAAAGGTAAAAAGTTTAGTGTAGGTAATGTTATGTTTCATTGGCGTAAAATTTAGCGAGGAATTCTAAATTGTGCCACAATGTAGGTTGTTCCATTAAAAAAAAAAAAACATAAATTTGGGTTGGCACTACCTTATGGAACACCTGTATACACGCTAATAATTTTAAAATGTGCGCCGTGGCGTTCTATATATACGAGTGAAATCAGTTTTAAAATATCTTCATTAACAGAGGCACAATCTTCCGAGATCGCACTGTTGAGACACCCTGTATAGGCAAGTCTAGAGAAGTTACTTTACAGGCTAGACACATGAACGACATCTACCATCGTATTAATTTAATGTTATGCATTGTCTACTAATTCCAGTTGTAAGTGGAATGATGTTTGTTTGCGCTAATGACCAATACCTTCACTAATCCTGATCAAATCAAATCCTATTATCTGCGATTAATTTGTTCAAATATTGACCATATCCACATATCGATGCGTTACGACAACTGCACAGGTTCTACTCAGAATACACTTGATTAGCTAACTGCAACCACAGCAACAAAACCACGTAGGTACTACCTAACAGAGTGGTATGATACAGAGCTTAATAATTTTCGTATTAGTGCAGGCAAATTAACTGATTAGAAGCCAAAACCGGTATTAATTGGAGACAGGACTTTCATCATTGGAAATGATAAAGGGGCGCACAGTGAACTAAAAAAATTAAATGCGCGTCATGGGGTAGTATAGTGTTTACTTTGGAGGGTTGATAGCGGGTGCAACATCGCTCTTTCCAGCGAAACTTGAGGTTTTATCCAAAAATGTCCTACACTAATTTTGTAGATCATGAAAAAGTCTACCACATTTATATGGGTCACTTTTTACTATGACCTCAAAATTTCCGATAAAAGTGCAAATGCTCAACTTAATTTGCCTGCACTATATCGTCATTCTAATATGACGAATTCAGAAAATTGTTTGTTATATCAATCTTTCGTTTTTTTCTTCAAAGTTTTCTGGTTTTCTTCAAATTGTTAGGTTACAAATATTGTATTTTTATTTGGTTTTATTTCTGTTGCAGTCATTCCAGTCGAAGTTATCCTTTAGCAGTAAGGAGATAGTGGCGCTCAGTTGTTCCTGGTGCAAGGTGGCCTTCCACAATAAGGAGAGCTGCTTCAACATCCAGCGGATAGGCGAAGAGTGTAAATTAGGTGTACATAGCAGTATTGTAGTTCCGCCGTCGTGGATCGTGAAGTTGCCGCGGAAGGGTAGCTTTAAGTCGAGCTTGCGGAAGTCGCCGAAGAAGAGGACCTCAACGAAGAAGAAGTCCAAAGAGAAGGTGAGGTTTTATTTATTTGAGCTTTTTATTCTTTGCTATGCGGATGTATGATGTTCAAAATATAAGAAAATAAAAACGAAGAGGCTTGTAGATTTACATATTCGCCGAAAATTACACAACGTATAAAAATTGTGGATTATTTTTTAGAAATCAACGTCTAAAGCACAATGTGAGATGTATGGGTACAAAAATTTTAAATGTAACTCTGACTAAGTAACTCTCTAGTCCGATTTACAAAATTCAAAATAGGTAAAAAAATGGGTATGGCGACCAAAAAATGTCAAAATATGCTTGTTGCGTTCGCCTGTAACTTTTCTTCGACGTAATTAACTTGATATTCAATTTTAAAGCATATATTTGCATCCAAATGTCAAGGCTAGTTTGTTAAACATAACTTAATTTCGTCGTTATTCAGGATGACAAGCAAAAAATCCCATTATTAGTGGATAATTACCTATAAACCATAATAACAACAAAACAAAAACTAACATTATTAGTTTCAGTACAATTACAACAAAGTTCTGAACGCATATTATTTTCAGTATATACACAATTCTAGCACACAGTTATGAAGAACAAAATAGAAAAACTTGAAAATAAAATTCTGAACATGTCGATAAGTAAATATACCCATAGGGCCGTGTAAAATAATACCAAACGTACGAATATATAGTTTGCATAGGGAGAACAAATAACATTTTGACGGTTCAATTATTGTTCCGTATGCAGTTGTTACCTCATAACTGGAAGTCGTTTTTGTAAAACAATTAATTCGAAATAACTCGCTTGGCTACTGCGCCAACATTAGCGTGGGTACTCATGGAAAGTTCTGTGTTAACTAAACGAAACGTTTGTACTAACTTTTTACGACTATGAATATGCTTTTACAAGCGCTGCGTAGTTTATATTTTCATTTGTCCGTTAAAAATAAACGTTGGTGCGCTGTAGAGTTGAAATTCCCTGTTTTCTATATAGCTAGGCTTACCATACATCCCGGCTCGACCGGGACAGTCCCGGTTTGGGACATTGGTCCCGGCATCCCGGCCGGTTTGGTATTACGTCCCGGCTAAAATTCTTTACTGGAATTTATATCAGTAACAAATCACTCAGATCAAAAGATTGATTGATTATTGTCAAACTAGTGAATCAGGTGTTATTTTTGCTCGGTAGAACACATCTAGCTTTGAAACTTGCAAATGGTAGAATTTTGAAAATCTAAAAGCGCCTCAAGTCCTATGTTCGGCTGCCAAGAAAAAATGTTTTCATTTTACTACTTTTCGATACTTATTGAGAGATAAACAAAACAATGATGATTTAGGGGTAACAACTCCGTTGCTAACAGGCAACAGAGCGACTAGCCGATTAGTATTGTAACAGTATTAAGTATCGACAGTCAAAGAAATACAAAGTTGATTGCTGAAAATTGTTTATAACGTTTTAAAAATTACTGATCGACGATATTCCATACGTCAAAATGTAGACTATCTATCTCAATTAGTTAGTCACTATTTCCCGTTCTGTAGCAAACAACCTTGAAATCACAATAATTTGCATATAGTTTCTATGCAAGCTTTCAGATATACTACGAAAAACGCTACAGAAAAATTGTTATAACTTTTACAAAAATTAAATATATAGGAAATGGAAAAAATTTTTACATATCTTTGCATCATATGACAAATTCGTAGGTAAGTAATCGTTGTATTTACTCATTTACGCTGAGAAATTTTCTTTGTGGTATATAACACCTAAATCGCAGAAATTTTGTCTACTACTTATTTGAGTATTGCGGTACAAATTACATATCTTTACAACAGAAAAATGTTTATAACATTTATAAAAACTGTTTAAATCCTTTTCTCTTCTAACCAAATTGTAGGTAATTGATTGGGATTATACTTTAAATGATTACATTAAAAGCAGAAAAGCCTCCACATTACGATATTATGTATGACGCCAAGTGGAGGGAGTTGATATTTTGGTTGGCTGTGATAACAACACGTTTATAACTTTTTCAAAAATTATTTTATAACTTTCCACCATATACTAAATTATAGGTAATTAGATGCGGTAGTCCTATTCATGAATGCAAAATGTTTTGCTCTGAGGTGCAGAACCCCTAAGTAGCGATATTGTACTTATGTTGTGTGGCTTCAACTGAAAATTACTTAGTTCTGCTTTAGCAAAATGTTATAACTTTTCTACATGTACTTCTATCATTTTCTGTCATGCGTCAAATTAAAGATCATTAATGGGGGTTAAATCCAATTTAATAATCTAACAAATGTGTATCAATTTTTTAGGTGTAAAGGTTCCAGTACTTTAAATTTGAACGTTTTCAAGAAATTATTATCAAAATATGAGTATTTCCAACGGCCTCCGAGATGACGCACTCTTTCTGTCTTTCTGCAAAATAAAATTTGTGGAATGCTGCATTAGTTTTGTTTTATTTTATTAAGGAAGATATTATAATATTAAATATACATTCAGCGAAAAATACGAAAGTGTCAATGAATAATTACACTTATTCCAGTTTATCTTTTGCCACAAAATGTTATATGGACATTTCAAAGCACTTTTTGTTTGTAGATGACGAACCGGGAACGCTTCCGGTACGTCCTAGATTTGCGTTACGCAGACTTCGTGTTTTGGAATCTGTGAAAACAAAATTGAAACGATATCTCACATCTCTTGTGACAAAATCAGTGTCACCATCACGTCTTATCTGTGCACAGTAATTTTTGCTGTTTTGTGTTGAAATATGATATGCATTATCTGGTATTCAAATTTACTTTTGTGGGAGCTTCCCAATTGTTGATAATTTTGGTATATCTGATGCACGGATTATATAAAAGACGAAATACATAAGAAAACACTTGAGAAGCAAACAAAAAGGCACAAAAAAATTAAAGACTATAAAAACCACCACATGGCACGGATGGGGTGTTGACTTATTTTCAAAAGTAGGTAATTCTTGTCCACTGTTTAAAATTTCATAATTATAGTAAGCCTATATATAGCGAACATGGAAAACTATTTGCGTGTTGAGGTAACAGTACGCCTCTCTATGTCTCGTTTTGCAAGAACACAATGAAAACTTTGCGAAAGGGTCCTGGTTTCGCGGCATTTAGAAAGTTTAACACTTCCGGATTCTAAATAGTTTAAGGGATACTTATGATTCAACAACTTGGAAGCCCAATGCCACAAGTCGCGAATTTCTAAGTATTGTTCAGAAGTGAGGATTGCATCCACACCTCCTTTTCAGTCGTTGCTTGCTGCACTGCAGTGAAGTGCGCGCCGAAATTCGTATTTATAACTTTCTACAACGGGAAACACTTCAAGTGCTTCACATCCTCGAAAATTGCCGTCAATTCCTGTATTACTTTCGAATTTAGGCTTCCATGTGTTCCCTATATTCGAAACTCTGGTATTTAATGCACGTGATATGCATTATGAAACTTTTTACAGTACATTTTTGTTTTATTAAGCAGACTTTTTGACAATCTTGAGATAATTAACAAAGACTGATTATATTATATTAGTTTAGTTTAGATATAGGTACCCATGTTTAAAAACAGTAGTTAAACAGGTAAAACAATTTCTACAAACGTGTTAAAAGTAAATCATTTAGTAATATTTGGCATTCATTAGAAGCGCTAAATTGTGTCACCTAGTGCAAAAAAAGTATACAGAATGAGCCACTTGAATCAATATGGCGAATATCATTGAAAATGCGTGTGCACTGGGAAATTACTTGTGGCTCTGAGATGCGTTTTTAGGAAAATATAGAAAACTAAGTTCGTCTATTTTAGTGGACACATTTGTCCGTAATTTCGAATAATAAAAATTAAATAAAACCTAATTTCAGTATAAATATTGCAGTGGGTAATAAATAATGCAAACGACTTCAACTTCTTTATCATTCTGCATATAATAAAGTAAAAATACAATGTATTTATAAGTAATGTTTGTTTATTTAACAAAAAGTACTCCTACTAAAGGCAATTAATATTTGATAACTTTTGAACTACTTCTCCAATTACTTTTATGACTTGTTCGGCGCATTCTAAAGAACATCACAAGAATTATGATAAGCAATTACAATTTCGAAAAAAAATACATACTCAAACTCTTATAACAAAATACCATTTTGATTTCTCAGTATAATACCTAAATACTGAGAAACCAAAATGGTATTTTGTTGTAAGAGTTAGAGTATTAAAAGGCGGCAATATTTTTTCACCTGAGCCCTGCGTCACGTGTTCTTGTCAACCAAAAGTTATATTTTACTATGGCTGAACATAGATGCACATAAGTTGACGCTCTTGAAAACGGTTGCAATTTTGTGTTTTAAAGAAAAATGTGATTTTTATAGAATTTAAAGAATTGGGCCAAGTACACTACCTTGTGGTACTCCAGCTTTAATACATTTGAGGGTTGAGTACTCATTATCTTGCTTTATGCGGAAGTATCTGTCAGAAAGATATGATCCTAATAGTTTGCTATACTCGAAGGGTAGTAGCCGATCCAGCTTATAGAGTGTCAAACTTTGTCGAAGGGTTTTGCCACATCCAGGAATATGGAGGAGCATACTTTTTTCTTTTAAAGTTCTTTCGATGATCATTGTTATTCTATGCACCTGATCAATTATTGTGGAATGTTTATTTCTGAATCCAAACTGATCTTATTAGGATGCATCCTAATAAATGAATAAAGTCTTAATACCTTGGTCGGGACCTCAAGTACATACTCTGTTACGAACATTCATCTATATTATTCTCATCATTTTGTTTTCTGTTGTTAGTTTTCCGGTGGTGCTGCCCGTACACCACTTAAAAATCGGTGTAAATGCTTAAAAAATCAAACTGAACAAACTTTCGGGATTTCTGGTAAAAGTATTATTAATCTTTGCACTTTTTGTCTACTATGAGGCACTTTTGATGTTTCTGGGACAATGGGTTCACCTTTTATGAATTAGCAATTTACCAATTATGCGTTTATTTATAAATCAACTTTTTCCGAAAACTCACGATAGTCCAGATTCGTCTTCAGGTGCATATTCACACAGTTCATATTCTTTGACGCCAACAATATTTACTTCATTGAATACTTACTCTTTATTTGCTTGTAAAGATTAATTTATTTGAAATGTTTATTTTAGCCAAATAAACATTGTTTACAAAAAAAAAAATACTTTCCTTCAAAGAAATATTTTTGCTTTGGCTTAACATTATGTTTACTTGCGTAACAAAAATCATATTTTGAATCAAATAAATATATTTTTAGTGTGAATACCTCATCCAACTGTATTGTTAGATGGCGCCGTAAACACTCTCCTCGCAGCTTGGCCTTATCTTGAGTATTAATACTAGCTGATGACAGCCTACCGCTTAGTTGATGTCATGCAACTGCAGTATAGAGCACAGTGCGTGCAGCATCAAGGTCCGATTCCGAATCAGCGGACACTTTGCTACCCTAACCTTGACTATATGTAGGTCTGAGAGAACCAACAAAATTCATTAAATAGATTTTGATAAATATCTTTCTGCGAGTCATGGGGTGTTAATAATTCTGTTTGTTCGTAATATGAAGAACGCAGTAAAGTAGAAGACATGATTCAGTATTTATTATGGTCTTACTAATAAAATAATCCACCTCTAAACAATTCCAAAATTATCTATGTTGATACTGAAATCACAATTTGACAGGTATAAATGCTTTATAACATCTACAAACGTTTCTTTCTTTGTTGTGTTTGGAGAAGTTTCTTACATACGTCACATTTAAGTCAGCTTCTTCAATAAACAAAAAAGCATTTAAAAACAAGGATTCACTAAATCACCCTTGTGATGATATTGGGGTCTGCCATGCCTTAAAAATTGTTTCACAACTGACCTACAATGTTCAAAAACTTGACTTAAGCAACTTTTTTTAATATTGACTTGTGTTCAGCCCAAAAGAACCTACCAAAACGGTCTATAGTCTTTTTCAATTGACAAAAACCATATTTTGCCTTCACAGATCTCCTCACTAATAATAAACTACCTCCAAATTACCACACACTAACGACCAAATTCTTCTACCATTTCAGGATAAAGACCAGAAGACGTTCGTCATCAAACCGATACCATCCACGACGCTCACGCCTGTCATAGTATTCATCAACCCGAAGTCCGGCGGCAACCAGGGTACGAAACTGCTCCAGAAGTTCCAATGGCTGCTGAACCCTCGCCAGGTGTTCGATCTAACTCAGGGCGGGCCCAAGATGGGCCTGGAGCTCTTCAAGAAAGTTCCAAACCTAAGGATACTCGCTTGCGGAGGTGACGGCACCGTGGGATGGATCCTCAGCGTCATCGATCAAATTGGCATGTCAACGGCGCCTGCAGTAGGCGTGTTGCCACTGGGAACCGGAAATGATCTGGCTCGGGCGCTCGGATGGGGCGGAGGGTATACGGACGAGCCCATATCGAAGATTCTGGGTAACGTCAGCGCTTCTGAGACTGTCTTGCTGGATAGGTGGTCGTTGGACGTGGAGAAGAATACGAGCTGTGAGGCCAATGAGAGCGGGAAGGATAATCTGCCTCTGAATGTGGTTAATAATTACTATTCGTTGGGTGTGGATGCACATATCGCGCTGGAGTTCCACGAAGCTAGGGGTGAGTCAATAATGTTCTTTTGTTGTTTAGCGTGAGTAATAAGACCTGGACATAACGACTGATTACCTGCTCATGAGTTTATCCATGTTTTTTTTTTGTTTTCGAAGCAGAAGTTTCGTGAAGTTTCGTGTTTTATTGGGAGTTTAGTTCTGGTGTCAGAATTAAGCGATTACGATTGAGGTATGCTAAAATTAAACACCAAATACTGCAGTTTTCGGTTCTCAGTTTTGGATTGCCACCTAGCTGGTTTTGAGCCAGCCTGGCCGGTTTTTTAATTTTGTCTGGATTATTTTCAAACCATTTTGCGTTACTAGAGCTTTGTTAAACGGCTATAAATTCAAAAATATACAATATTCCTTTAAAGTTATCTCGTCAAAACGCAAGGATTAAGATTTACTTTAAGACCATTTTGATGTTTCTAAGGACAAAATCAACTTCTTTTTCTTACCTGATGACTAAAATGATCTATTATAGTTTAATACTATAAGATACTGTAAACAACTTTAGTTATTCAAGATTTCATGGATCTTCAATATGTTTGGCTATGTTTGGCCTAAAACCGTTGTAAAAGAAACTTTTAAACCTGGAACTTTTGCTAGTGCAATAGATTGAGGTATTTGCGTGTTTTCTGTCAAGAGAACTCTAGCATAATAACACTTTTAGTCTAGTGTTTAGATGAACTATACTTTCAAGATTGGAGAAGAATACATTTTGTTAGGCATTAATTTATTTTTACGTCGATTTGTGCAGTCTAATATAAGCAAACATTTGAAGACACAAAATATATGACTTGAGCTGTTTTATTGTGCATCTCGTTTGATTTATACAACTGTCTATATATAAACGTTTTGTATAATGGTATATTTGGTTAAATAACATCCATAGCTCCCTTCCCGTCAACATCGTTGTAATTGGGTGTGTTTAGATATTCGGCAACCCAAAAGGGGACGGTTTTATCAATTTCGAAAGGTGGCAACTCTATTTCCATAGCATCTACACACTTTGTTCATAATTTCTGTCATGCAATCTTCTTTGGATACCTACAATTTATTAAACCTACATCAATTTGCTAAAATTTATTGTTTAATATAAAAAACATAAAGTCTCAGTTCCTTTTGCTTCATTTAATACGGGGTATATTGTCGTCTCATTGACAATTAACAAATATATGTGACTCTCTTGAAATGACAATTTTAAACGTGGGCTTGTCAGAACGCACCTGCGTACGGCACTATGAATGGTCGCGCTGTTCTTAAGTGAAACAGCAACTGCTAAACAGTTGCGGATGATTTTGTCCAAAAATAATGTCCAATGATAAACAATTTCCGCATTTCAATTAAACGAAAAACCCACCACACAACGACCTCCTATGGGTGACTGGGTGAGTCACCCTGTCAACAATGTCATCATGGGCGTACTATCAATACACTTGCGAATATTTTGCAACATACAATTTTAAGGAATATACCTGTATATATATATTTTTCAGAATCTAGAAACTCACAGATAAAAAAATTCTTAATAGAAAATTTATAAATATATATAATTATTAAAATTGAAATGTAATGTAGAAAATAAACTGTTTCCGGGTTATGCCGTGTGTCAACATTTGTTAATGCTGACGTTTAGCGAACCTTGTTGCTCGCTTCTTCAGAGCTAACTGAATGCCACGTGGGCGGGAGCGATGTATGAGCAAGTTGAGGGTGCAGCCGTGGGATCACCTCTTTCACCGTTAATCGCCAATTTCGTCATGGAATTGTTTGAAGAAGAAGCCATTAGGTCAAGTCCTGATAAACCCAAGCATTTGGTTTGGCCACACGGTAGAGATACACTTACTGAGTTCCTTAACCACCTGAACAATGTTAGTCCTTGCATCAAACACACGATGGAAATAGAAGAGGATAATCAACTGCCATTCTTCTGGTATACAGACGTCAACGGGTAGGCTTGGTCATACAGTCTACCGTAAGAACACACAAATCACACCACCATCCCCAACAGAAGATCTACCGTAAGAAGACACAAATCACACCACCATCCCAAACAGAAGAGAAGTGTTATTAACACTCTATTCAACAGAGCCGAGAAGGTTTGCGACTCCAGCACCTTGGACGACGAACGGAAACACTTGGAGTGGGCCCTACGTCAGAATGGATACACCAAGTCTGACATTCGGGGTGTCACACAAAAAAAAAACCTCAAGTCTCAGAGAAGTCGCAAGACTCAAAGGGGTTCGCTTGAGTCAAGGAGCACAGTAGAGACACCCGGCTACGCAAAATTTAAGAACAGTCCGCTGTTGCTCAACGCTTCCACGAGTCGGTACACACGATGAATTTCCATGACGTGAAGATGTTGGCAAGGGTGGGTAATTATCATCGAAGGCTTATTAGAGAAGTCATCGAAATTTTCAAACATCCTGACAACATAAATCGCGAGGGCGGCACTGACATTATTAGGGTTTGGAAATCGATCCTAACGCGGTCAAGTGGAATAGCACATAAGATCGGTAGCTCCAGATGTGCGCAGTGAGGTGTACATTTAGGTATATAAGGGATATTTCCTTGGTAGATCTTCAGTGTTCAGTTAGCTCTGAAGAAGCGAGCAACGTGGTTCGCGAAACGTTAGCATTAACAAATCTTGACACACCGCATAACCAGGAAGCATTTTCTAAATGATTCTGGCCGTGAAAGCCTACGTACTTACTTAAAATGTAATTAGTTCCGTGTTTGATAGTAAGGATATGAGTTATATCTCAACTTTGAATAAAGAGTAGCACAAAATGTCACCCTTTGTTAAGCTAAAAAAACTAATACGATCTGACAGAATTTAACAGGCTACGCAGGCTACAATAAAAGATTGAGCCTTGAACTTTCAAGCTGTTAAGAAAGATGCCAGTCAAAACTTAGTCCGAAAAATTACCTACTTGAGTTTTATTACGAGCATGGTTGTTGTGGTTAGGGGTTTATAATTTTATTATGGTTTATACATGTCTAGCTTTTAAATAAATTCTGTAATTTCTTACTTTTAGCTCTTGATAGTTTTGGAGCTGAGTCTCTTTCCATTCCAGCTTTTCACGTTTGTGAAGTGTTGCCCTATTATCCATTACGAAAGAAATAAACAATATTGCGGTTCAACAAAAACATCACACTAATAAAAAGTTCTGTAATCTGGAAACACATTCGTCGGTGACTTTCACCCTTTACGCCATTTCGTATTCTTTCAGTACGCATTACGCCCTTCTGGCTCGTAAATATGTACTAAATCTCTCAATACCCGCAACGTCGATTTTCTGCGATTTTCTATAAGCCGATTTCCTTTTTGGGAAGCTAAGTAGACGGTGCTCTTACATCAGTCCGCTCCGATTTCAGAACCTTATTTCACAAGAAATAAGCTTTCCGTCGAACCATGATATACAAATTTCCATCCAACAAATAATGCGGTCTTTAGACGTTTAAATATTAAATTGTGGGACGTCCATTATAGCGAAGTGAAGATACAGATGTAGGAAATTAAATGAAAGCCTTCTTTTTTTTCGTAGGTAAAGCATGTTTCGGCATGGCTCCCATCATTGGTGCATGTAATCTGCAAGAAACAATACGTGAGCGAGAAAACCGAAAAACGGGAAAATACAAATTAGGGGAACGAAAGATACAAAAATATACAAAAAAATTTTATTGTCAAAAGATCGTAATAACGGCATAAATAAATGTCATAAATAGAGCATGGTCGAAATGAACATCGGCTCACGATCAGGAGACAGAAACGTTTATAACAATAGAAAACGCACGTTGTAAAATACACGATAAACGGACACAGTATAACAAAATACTAGCAAATAAATATGAAAACTTACTTAGAACGGGCATCAGTACATCATTGTTTTTCCCATAGACTTTAATATTACTAGATAAAACAAAGCCAACAAATTATATTATTATTTTTAAATCCGAGGATGCCAGATGTTTTAGAAACATCGATTTTATGGTTCGATGGTCGATGTTTTTGCGATCGATGCTTTTATTTTTAAACATTGATGTTGACATCGATGTTTTGTAAACATAGTGTTAAAATAGCAGCAACAATGAGATATAGGTCCGGGTGTTTAGGTCGCGCCCACATGAGTTGCTGCTGTTTGTGTTTACGTAGGCTAGTGATTCTTTTACTTTACTCTGCAAAATGAAAAATAAATTAGTTGTGCCAGGGATACCGTTGTGCAAAGGTGTAAATTTAGGTGCTACAATTATCTTGTTGAAAAATTCACTGGTACGTATAGATACTACTAAGCACGTTGTATGTAAATACAAAAGAAAAAAAAAGAACTAAACACTAAATGTAAACATTTTATAGAAATTAGTTTATATGACGCCGCTTAAAAGTTTGAACATATTTTATGTTGAATAATAAATATGGAACGTATGAGAAAAATCTGATGTGGACCTTTTCAGGCGCTATAGGAAATGTGATATACATTTTGTCAGGCGTGGCCCGTGGAGAACATAAAACAACATACAAAGGTCACAAACAAACATATATGAGACTGCAGAACAGATATTTTTTAAAGATTTTTTATACTTATGACTGTAAGTATTGTCAAAACATCAGCCTTTGACACTACCTACTGACATTAGAATGAAACTTTTTATTAAATCTTGGCTAACTAAGGTGCAGACATGACTGCTCTCAATCAAATACAATTTGCTCATGCAGCTAAAGTATTAATTTTACCAAAAAATTTTGTAGATATAAACTATTCAGAAGTTCATCTATGTCAGGGATGAGCAACCCGCGGCCCACGGGCCGCCTGCGGCACGCCATACTTTTTTGTACGGCCCTCCAAATAATTGAAGAATTGTTCCGAAACCTAGTTTTTGAAATGATGCTGGCAGCAAAGACTAGAGGTCTTATAACGACGCAACACTAAAGAAAATCATGTCCCAGTCTTGTAGCAATGAAAGCCCATTTGTGAAAAAATTGTCTCCGTTTGAGCTACGCGTATGTGCCGCAAACTCTGTATCGGTGTATCGGTAGAGGTATCGGCAAGCGGCGTAAAGTCAAAGCTGAGCGTATTTAAAATTTTGGAGGGGATCTAGTCGTCTAATCTTGTTAAATATGAAAAGTGGTTTATTTTTTGGTTAGTTTCACGAATTACTTGGTGCGAGATAGTTCTACATGTTTAATTAAAAGTGTTTTCACAAATCATAGAACTTTTGTGTGTGTGTACTTTGTTTTGTCCAGTTTGTGACTTATTACCATAGCATAATAAACAACCGTAATAAAAAAGATAAGCACTATTTTTAAATTTGAAAAGTACCGTAACAGTGCTATATTGTTATAGTTGCAAATATGTCCTACCAACAAACAAAAAATCAAAAAGTTGGGGATGAAAATAGAACATTTAATGAAAAATGGAAATTGGATTACTTTTTCACTCTGGTGAAAGATAAAGCTGTTTGACTTTTATGCTCACATTCAGTATCCGTTTTAAAGGAATATAATATTAAACGACATTATGAGACTTATGAGACTGTAATAGAGCTGATTAATTTTCTCAAATCATCGCCAATTTAAGGAATTTTTAGAAGATTTGAAAGGTGAATATGGCGATGTTTTATTTTACAACACAGAAGTGCGTTGGTTGAGTAAAGGTGCTATGCTAAAACGAGTATATAACTTAAAAAATTATATTAAATTCTTTGTGGAAATGAAAGAATATCCGTTTCCCTAATTCGAAGACAAATAATGGATGTGTGATTTTGCTTTTCTCGGCGATATAACTCAGCATTTGAATGACTTAAACATGGAACTTCAAGGAAAAAGCCAGTTTATTCACAATATGTTTGACAAAATTAAAGCTTTTGAAAGCAAATTCAAAATTTGGCAAAAACATCTGTTGTCAAACAGCACTTCAAATTTTGCACTCGTAAGAAAGGGAAATCTTTCTGAACCCCAGCATTTACAAAAATTATTAACTGAATTTGAATTGCGATTTAAAATATTTAGATTAGAAAAACTCTTCTTAATTTTAACACTTTTTCTTTACCATTTAATATAGAAGTGGAAACAGCGCCGGATGAGTTACAAATGGAATCAATAGATTTACAAAACAACACAGATTTAAGATATAAATTTCAAAATGTTGACATAGATAATTTTTATGAAAATTACATTAATTTAGGCAAATTCCCACGATTAGCCGGACATCCAAAGCAAATAATGACACTTTTTGGAAGCACTTATGTTTGTGAACAAGTATTTTTGGCAATGAAAATAATTAAAAGCGATTACTGATGGAGATTAAATGATGTACGGTTAGACATCTGCGTGTTGGTTGCTGTGTCGTATATATCTGCAAACATAGACCAATTGATAGCAAAGAAGCAATGCTAAATTTCTCAATAAATAATTAATGTTTCTCCATATATATCTTTCGCCGTTTTATAGTAGTATTTTTATTAATGAGTGCTTTATTTATGTATTTTTATGTATTAGGTTTATTTTGTTGATAAACAGATAATTTGAGTTCCTTATTCAGCGTTTGTATTTTCATAAGTTGCGTACTTGCGGCCCGCTCAAAATTTTTGAATTTGTACCTGGCCCGTTTTAAAAAAAGGTTGCTCATCCCTGATGACTTTTTTTGATGACTACCCTATGTACTTTAATTTATTATCTAACTATTTTGACGAAATTACAGAAATGGCGGCTCATTTGCAAAATCCTTGAAAAATGCTTAGAGGAAACATCTAGTTCCTTTGGAGCCTTTTAAACCAAAAGCTTGTTGACATTTTTTTGTACCTTGGTCAAAAATGTTCAGGGGGCCCAAAATGAGATATTTCCTCTAAAATCTCAACTTTTGTTTTCGACACGATTACAATACTTTATCATACTGCGTATGATAAAGTAAAAATAAATCTACATGTGTTTTAGTTCTTCTTTCTATTCATTCTCATTTTGAGTTTACAATTGGAAAATAAAACAAAGCTAAATTAATATATTAAATAAGCTCAATAAGCAGAAGTTATTATGATGTATAATTATAGAAAATTATAGAGAAAAAATCTGATGTGGCCAGGCACATGACTTTATCATACAATATATTAAATTAATAGGTTAGCTGCATGATAATCTATTTTATTGAGATAAATCGTAGGTATTGTCAAAGCATCAGCATTTGACACTACCTACACTACGTCATTAGAATAATAGTTATTTATGTCACAAGTGCAGAAAGTACGGAGTAGCGCGCTGAGCGGTGATGCGGCGCGTCACCGAAGGCGGAGTGTCGCCGTCGCATGTGAGCGAGTCGCGCTATCTAGTTTTTGGCAGCAGTGACATCAACGTTTATTGTGTTGCTTTTTGAGAAATATGTATAAAAAAATGGTTGTATTTCTGTACAGGAAATGTTAGGTTGGTACCACTTTGACGAAACGGCAAGTTTAAAAAGCTAATTCAAATTCTGACAGATTTATATTTGTTCATGATACTGTAGATGTCACATCCGTACCAACATACTAAAATAAAACTAAACTCATCGCTATACTTTATTTACAATTTTCTCAATTTATCGTTTTTAGAATTAGATATAAAGACGGGTTGATATTTCTTATCAACAAACAATCAAATTGGTGATCTTATTTTATTTGAAATTTGCATTTTGTAATTTGCCGCACTAGAGCGGCAACGTTCCATAGCGGTTCTCCAACCTCTGATGAAATCAGCTGTTTTCGAGTGTGACAGCACAAAAAATATTTGTCAAAATCCTGTTTTTGAATGTGACAACACAAAAAAATATTTGTCAAAATCCTGGCTACTATGTAATTTCATATCAATGCAGATGCGACCGATCTCGATCAAATAGAATTTGCTCTTGAAGCTAAACTATTAATTTTACCAAAAAATTTCATGGGCATAAATTAGTCAAAATTTCCTCTACTTTAATTTATTAATTAACTATTTTGTCGAAATTACAGAAATGGCGGCTCATTTCCAAAATCCTTCAAAAAGGCTTAGAATAAACTAAAAAGCTAAACTATTAATTTTACCAAAAAATGTCATTGGCATAAATTATTCAGAATTTCCGCTACTTTAATTTATTATTTAACTATTTTGACGAAATTAGAGAAATGGCGGCTCATTTGCAAAATCCTTGAAAAAGGCTTAGAATAAACTACCAGTTCCTTTGGACCCTTGTGAACCAAAAGCTTTTCAGCTCTAAGTTAGGTCATGAAACTTCTAAATATGAAGTTTCGTCCCGATACCTTCAGTAGTTTCTCCGGAATCGTCGCCACAAAAATCATTTACACACATACACACACACACACACACACACACACAGACATTTTTTTGTACCTTGGTCAAAAATGTTCAGGGGACCCAAAAAGACCTATTTCCGCTAAAATCCCAATTTTTTTTTTCGGCACGATTACAATACTTTACATACTGCGTATGATAAAGTAAAAAAACGTTCTCCGCTGAAAACATCGATGTTTTGTCGTCGACGTTTTTATATCATCGATAGTTGGTATCGATGGTAACATCAATGGTCAACATCCATATTTTGCATCGATGTCCCATCGCTAGACTTTAGTCAACCAGTTGTTTTAACGTGAGGCTTATTTATTTCAGAGGCGCACCCGGAGAAATTCAATTCGCGCCTGAGAAATAAGATGTTCTACGGCCAGATGGGCGGCAAGGACCTGCTGAAGAGGAAGTGGAAGGGCCTGGCGGAGTTCGTGACGCTCGAGTGCGACGGCAAAGATCTGACGCCGAAACTGAAGGAGCTTAAAGTGCACGCCATTGTCTTCTTAAACATTCCTAGGTAAGTTGCGCGCAGTTGGGAGAAATTCGAAACTCGAAATTACGATGTTCCTTCGCGGTTGTTGTTTCAGTTATGGCGGAGGCACCCATCCGTGGAATAGGTCCATGGGAAGTGTCGAACCGAGCACCGAAGACGGCCTCATAGAAGTAGTCGGCCTCACCACATACCAACTTGTGAGTAAGTTGGGGTTGCATACCCTATTCGTGTACTTGTGTATTTGTAAAGTTGTGCTTTAAGTCGTTAAGAAGCTCTTATCGCATATCGAATGAAGGCAGACTACTTACTACGTTTTTCTCCTACTTATCGAAATTATGAAGTTTATTCTAAACCATAGTGAATAATATAGCTATAACATATGTATAGTACCATCTCATTTTGAGCAATGACTGAAAAAAGATTGGTAGACAAATGAGGACTATTCCAATCGTCTCGCTCTACTTTTTGCAAAAATATCCTCTCCTAACAGTTGCAAAGAGTCACAAGATAAATTGTGTTACTGCTCTTGCAGCAAAGTAAGGTATTTCTGGGCGTTAAGAGATCCATCGATAAAGAAGGGACCAACTAAATAATTGCCTAGAACACCAGCCCAAACATTTAGTTTTTCGGGATATTGAGTACGGTAAGCATAACTGAGTACGGTGCTGATTTTGTTGTGCCCATTATCGAAGAATGGAAGGATTATGTTTACCATGTAACGGTCGCCTTTTCCATTACAGTTTCACAAAACTCCATTCTACGAATACTGTCCTCCGCGAAGGTTTCCTGAGTCTTTGAGTACTTATAACTCCGGAAATCACCCTTCTTCAGAGCCTTAGCAACGGTTTTGTTACCAATACCCCATTCCTCGCTAATCCCTCGAGTGGATATCTTATCGTCCAGTACTACAGAACCGCAAATTAGTACATCCCGTCGTTCTTTTGCCTCAATTTCTTGTGGACTTATCTCCCTTTGGATGACAAGTACTGCAGCTCTTTAGACAAAGATCTTTTTCAAATTGGTGCACAATATTGAAAATGGTTTGTCTGCACGGGATAGGTCTGCCTTCAAAAGTGATTGCAAACAAATCCACGCACTGTTACGCCGAATTGCCACCGTAATACCACTTGATGATCTGAAGCTGTTCTAGCGGAGGGTACATCGCGCTTGCAAAGATATCAATGTTATGAAAGCGTTGTTAGACCTGCGATAGTTCTGCCGTTGCGTGCATGTGCTCCGAAACGCAAAACCAGACTGACCTGACCAGACCTGCTCTCCCAACAGTCGGCAGTCCCACTATAATTGGCTGCCCCACTCAACCGACGTTGGTAGTGTTGTCGCGTGATACGCTAACTTCTACAGACCTATGCCTAATTTTTGCGGACACAATCTGTATATACCTTCTTATACAATCTTATAACATATAACACAAGATAGTTAAAACATAGCTTATAGACTTAATTTAGAAAATAATAATTTCTTTTTGACGATTGTGGTCGAAAATTCTGTTACCAGCGAGTACTAGAATCCTCAGATGGTGAAAAGAAGTTCATAAAACTAACGAAACGTTTAAAAAAAAGATTTTTCGCATTTTCTCGGAAGTTTTGAGGTTATGTTATATATGACCTACATTTTTTGTATTGGATACTTTTTTATTCTAAGATAAAAACTGATCAGTTTGCTTACTTTTTGCTTACTTTTGCTTTATTATTTTAATTTATTGGTTATTGCATTACTTAGTGTAGAAATGAGAAACAGTTTCTTTTATATTTTTTCGTACAATTGAATGGTGTAACTAGTTTTGCTTACAAATTTATACAAATAATGAACAATTACTGAAAAATTCATTGCTGTAGAAGTCGCTTTTGAGCTTTTTCAATTTTTGAGCATGTTGTTTAAGTAGGGACTATTATTTTTGTTATTGTATGTATAAGTACATGCAAAAGCAACAAAAATGAGTGCCAGAAGTTGATTTTTCACCACTGAATTCCTTAAAAAACTGATTTTGATTGAAAAAACTATATTGAGTTTTTTCAATAAACTTCTTATTTATCCTATAATAAAACAAATTATGCTTATTTAAGGTATAAGAAGGCACGCTTTCACAAAAAAATATTCGCATTCGTATTTTTCTCGGACATTTTGAGGTCATAGTAAAAAGTTAGCCTTATAAATGTTGTGGAATTTTTATTTTATTATCTACAACTTAGTATAGGACATTTTTGGATAAAACGTCGGTTCGCCTGAAAACGCAATAACATATTTGTACTCGCTTTCAAAAAACATGATTTGATCATTTGGACGTAAAGAGCATTTGAATTTAATATACTCATAAAAAGTCCAACAGAAATTAACAATTTTACGTCTACCGGAAATTGCGGTATTAAAATGTCAAAGCCGCGACACAAAATGTAAAAATAAAATGTAAATTCGGAGATAAAATGACTCGCGGATATGACATTTTCTAGTTTTGCATTTTATCGCAAATTGAATAATTTGGCTGAAAATTTAACTATTATATTTGTGATACGGAATTGCTATTTCCGCAAAAACTTCATAATAAAAACTAAACATTAAAAGTCGCACTTTATAGTCAACACCACTCAAATTAAAGCACTAAAACTGTAGAAGTAACGACACAGGAAAATATTCTTCAGCATAAATAATACACATACATCAAACAACATTATTTATGGGCATCAGTGCAACTTTGTTGGAAATGTTCTTTTTGCATTCGACGAAATACCTCGAATATCAATTGAAAAATATTTTACGCTCCTTTGGGATACCCAATGTATAAATCGTCGATTTCTGAAATCAATACACCAGACGCCCCTTTTAAATCCCAACGGAGCCTAAATACGATTGCAAGCCGGCCGGTTATATAACTATTCTGGTCACGTACGCATCCGCCCATCAATCTATTGATATCGAAAATGGTTAGTATTGCCGGAAAGTACCTTGCTTGTGTGCAAACATCACATTTCAACCTATTGTAACTTTTGTGCTGATGTTTTTCAGTATAAATGTAGGAAAATATAACGATAATGCCGGCGCTGATCCACGTTGTTAATTGTGGAACCAGACGAATGTAATTTGGATTAGCTACAATAGACTAATAAGTCAAATTTTTGAGATATACTTAATGTTAGTATAACTTCCGTTTTTTTTTTTTTTCGGGAATTGCTTTATCTTTGAAGTTGCAAGCTGCACGTTATACTTTGCTTGCGATATTTTCAATTCGGATGATATTCTAAAAAAGAAAGATATCGACTGAATTTTTTATTGCTTCCGGGTTTTCCGGAAACAAAGCCATATTTTACATTTTAAACTGTAGTCTATCATTTGCTTAGGATATTGTAAATCGGGGTGGTATTCTAAAAGCACATGATAGGCAATTTTGTTCTGCTTCCGGGTTTTCCGGAACTGACGCCATCTTTTATATTTTAAACTGTAGGCTATACTTTGCTTGCAAATTTTCGTTCGGGGTGCCATTCTAAACATAAAACTTACCCATTGTCAATTTTGAACACTTCCAGTTTTTCTGTAAGTGACGTCATCCTTGAAATTTTAAAGTACACGCTATAGTTTTGCTTGCGATAACTTAAGTCGGGATGATATTTTAAACATAAACCATAAATTGACCATTTTTATGGCTCTCCTCGTCTGGTTCGATAAACGAAAACTAGTAACCAATAGTTCACGGAGTGAGTCACACTGTTTTTTAGTAAATGAAAGAAGATATGAAATGCAAAAAAATGATAAATATAATTTATAATACAAATCAGTTATATCATCTCGTTAAAATGGGCAGTTACAAGAGGTGCAAAATAATAAAAAAAATATTTAAAAAACTGAAGAGAACTTAATAAAATTAAACTTATAATAATAAGTTTATGAACAAATATTTATAATACAAACAATCATAAATCTCCCCGGAAAAACTCCGACACGAAATATTTCGTTTCGACGTTTCTTTTTGCTGGGTGTAGCGCTTGTCCCCCACCAACATCAATCCGTAGTCACCCGTTATAGGCGTTGTTTAAAGCTCCTGATGTCTCCTGTCTACACCAGGCAGCAGTAATATGGGTAATAGGGTGGTTCAAACTGGCAATTTTTATTTAGAAAGCAACGATCCCCTCAAATCGTTTCCAAATCCAAAAAAAGCTGGCCAAGTATTTTTTTTTCTAAATTTTGAGTCTGTCGATGCATCAAATTTACATAAGAAAATCCATGGGAAAAACACATTTTTTGGTATTTTTCGAATAATTGTTCGGAATTGTAGAGGACTTTACAGGGAAGAATTTGACCTATCATACATATAGATTTGATGCCCCCAACCCACCCCCACAGTGCCCTGAAAACTACCGTTAAATGAAAAAATTTAGATTATTCAGAAAATTTACCCTTCTAATTATTTCATTCACTTTTGACTATTCTCATAGAAATCATTATTATAAGTCTAGTGGGATGTTCTATTTGTTTAAACTTCTATTTGTTTAAACAAATTTTATTTGTTTAAATAGAGTTCTGTTTTCTGAGTTCGAAATGGCAGTTTATCTTAGTGACATTATTCATTAAAAAGGCCTCTCATTGTTTAAACAGTGAATTATTTTTAACTTTGTTCTAATTATGGTAGAAAATTCTGCTTTTTTTTGAGAAATTAACACATTTGTTAAAATATTTTTTGCAATTCACCTAAAATTATTTTTTAGACCGTTATTCTGTCAAACGTTATTCTCAACTGACATCATTTATACTTTGGGATGATTTCTATTGTTTGAATAATAAAATATTATTCGGCTGTTCGAGTTGTCAGTTTAAAGTAATCGAGCATAAGTAATCAGGTCCCTGGTTCGAATCCAGGTCGTGGCTGTAATTTTTAATTTATTTTAAAATTTACATACCATCTGTATATCACCATTATGAATTTGAATAATATTTTATTATTTAAACAATTGAAATTATCCCAAAATATAAATGATGTCACTTGACAATAACAGTTGACCAGACCGATCTAAAAAAATGAATTTTGGAAAATTGCAAAAAAATGTTTAAACAAATGGAATTTTTCCTATGCATTTTCTTATGTAAATTTGATGCATCGATAGGTACCATTAAAAATCAAAATTTGGAAGAAAAAGAAAATATGTGTCCACTTTTTTTGAATTTGGAAACAACTTGGGGGGTCGTTGCTTTCTATCATCACAAAAATTTTTGGAATGCATTTTTGAACCACCCTAATGGGCAAATAAGTACATTTCTGGCAATTACGCTCTATTGTCACAATTATAATGTTTGGGTTAAAATTGTACTTAAATAAATAATCTATTTTTGTATGATGAGTTGGGCCATGGGTTGAAAAAAAGGCAAAGATTTAGAAGATTTTTATCTTTCCAAAAAATTATGTTTTATTAAGCCCAACTCGTTATTTATCTAAGAAGTTGCCCTGAAAATTTTATGAACTTTGAACAATAAATAACGTTTTTATTCGATAGTGCGTTTTAGCAGAGGTAGAACTGGGCAACCTCTTATATTTCCATGATACAAATTGTTGAATACTATTTCAGCAAATGAGTTTCCGGAAAAACCGGAAGAAATTGCCAATCGATGTGTTTTGTTTTCGAATACGAGTTACACTAGTTTGGCAAACATACATATAGTTTCTGTCCAATTAAAAACATTACGCTCTTTTTGTGTTGGTAATATTTACTCCTTTTGCACTTACATAATATTCAAAGCGTATTTCTTCTCGTTAAACCATATTGCTTCATGGTGCTCTCCAAACGGAAAATCTATCCCCACAATGCGAATTTAAAATCAGAAAACACTAATTTTGCTGTCTCTTTACTCCGCAGCCACTTCTTCAAGCCGGTGGTCATGGCACTTGCATCACGCAGTGTAGAAAAGCGCGAATAGTCACATCGAAGACGATACCGATGCAGGTGGACGGTGAAGCCTGCAAGCTGAATCCATCTGTGATCACGTTATCGTTGCTGAACAAGGCGACGATGCTGGCGAAACGCAAGGGTACGAAAATGGCCGCGCCGCAAACCGCTCTGGAGAATATCCACGTCACACTCCATCGGATCATGATGGCCGATTACGAGCAACATCACTACGATAAGGAGCTTCTCATGCAGGCGGCCATCCAGGTCGGCAGTTTGGATCTCAGCCCGTTCGCTGACCTCGAACAGGTTCGTTTATTTGGATGTTCTTCTTAATTCTAGGCTTACTTTCCATACAGATGTCGTGGAAACTGGCATATAATTCGTTAAATAATTATCGTTGGAAGGAAATGTACAGTATTTCTGTTTTGCCGTCTGTTTTTTATCAATAAAATTTGCTCTGAACGCGCAAAATCGTATATTTAAAAAAACGTTAATCATCCAATTGATATTAACAAAAATTGTATACTCTAGGGCCACTGAGAGGGCCAGGGGTAGATCAGCCCCTGGCCAACCAGTCGATCGCGATCGACCGGTTGATCTCGCAGCCAAATTTGGGTCAATCGCGGCCGATGTCTTGACTAATTATTGTGTGATGGTGGGTTTAGTTAGCTTTTCGTAGTAGTATAATAGCCTAAATATAACCCTATTGTTATCGAATATGGAAGCTTAAAGATACTTTCGAATCATGCAGTTCAAGCACAATTTTATCCAGCAAGAACAGCAGGCGACACGGAAATCGATCTTTTCTTATCGCGTTGTATTAAAAAAATCTGATGTGGCCAGGCACATGACTTTATCATACAGTATATAAAATTAATAGTTTAGCTGCATGAGATTCTGTCGCGATCGATCGTGTTTGCATTAAAATAAAACGAATTAGCCAGGATTTGACTGATATTGACAGTAGGTATTGTCAAAAAATCAGCCTTTGACACTACCTACTGTCATTAAAATAAAAATATCTGGAAAATCCTATATTAATGCAGACACGATCTCGATCAAATAGAATTTGCTCCTACAGCTAAACTATTAATTTTACCAAAAAATGTCTTAGACATAAATTAAACAAAGTTTCCTCTACTTTAATTTATTATTTAGCTATTTTGATGAAATTACAGAAATGGCGGCTCATTTGCAAAATCGTTCAAAAATGCTAAGAGTAAATAGCCAGTTCCTTTGGACCCTTTTGAACCAAAAGCTTTTCAGCGCTTTTCAGCTCTTTTCAGCTCTAAGTTAGGTCATAAAACTTCTAAATATGAACTTTCGTCCCAATACCTTTAGTAGTTTCTCCGGAATTGTCGCCACAAAAATCGTTTACACACAGGCATTTTTTTGTACCTTGGTCAAAAATGTTCAGGGGACCCAAAAAGACCTATTTCCGCTAAAAGCTCAATTTTTACTTTATCATACGCAGTATGATGAAGTATTGTAATCGTGCCGAAAAAAAAATTTGAGATTTTAGCGGAAATAGGTCTTTTTGGGTCCCCTGAACATTTTTGACCAAGGTACAAAAAAATGTCTGTGTGTGTGTGTGTGTGTGTGTGTATGTGTGTGTGTGTGTGCGTATGTGTGTACTCGATTTTTGTGGCGACGATTCCGGATAAACTACTAAAGGTATCGAAACGAAAGTTCATATTTAGAAGTTTTATGACTAAATTTAGAGCTGAAAAGCTTTTGGTTCCAAAGGGTCCAAAGGAACTGGCAGTTTCCTCTAAGCATTTTTCAAGGATTTTGCAAATGAGCTGCTATTTCTGTAATTTCGTCAAAATAGTTAAATAATAAATTAAAGTAGAGAAAATTTTGAATAATTTATGCCTATGATATTTTTTGGTAAAATTAATAGTTTAGCTTTAAGAGCAAATTCTATTTGATCGAGATCGGTCGCATCTGCATTGATATGAAACTTCAAAGTAGCCTGGATCTGACAAATATTTTTTTCAGAGAAATGTCTATGGCTGTCACCACGCTGTCACACTCGGAGAACCGCTATGGAACGTCATCTACAGTGTCATGAACGAATATAAATCTGTCAGAATTTGAATTAGCTTTTTAAACTTGACATTTCGTAGAAGTGGTATCAACCTAACATATTCTATACCGAAAATATAACCATTTTTGAATTTTTTTTTAAAATACGTATTTCGCAAAAATCAACACAAAAAACGTTGATGTCACTCCTGCCGAAAACTACATAGCGCGAATCGCTCACATGCGACGACGACGCTCCGTCATTGGTGCCGCATCACCGCTCGTTGTGCTATTCCGTACTTTCGGCACTTGTGAGATAAACAACTATTATTCTAATGACAGTAGGTAGTGTCAAATGCTGATGCTTTGACAATACCTTCGATTGATACTATTTACTATCAAAATATCTGTCAAATCCTAGCTAACTAGTTTAATTTTAATGCAGACACGATTTATCTCAGTCAAATGATCCTCATGCAGCTAAACTATTAATTTTATATATTGTATGATAAAGTCATGTGCCTGGCCACATCAGATTTTTTTTTTTCGGCACGATTACAATACTTCATCATACTGCGTATGATAAAGTAAAAACGTTAACAGCAACAAGTGAGTCAAGTTCGTGCTCAGCATTCATGCGAGACGGCCCTAAATTTGGTATTGGCAAATTGGAAAGGAGAATTAGAAGACGGTAAAACGATAGTTGCTGTTTTTGTGGACTTGAAAAGAGCTTTCGAGACAATTTGTCGTCAAAAGCTACTACAAAAATTGGAAACTTACGGAATCAGAGGAAAAGAATTGAAATGGTTTGAAAACTATTTAACAAACAGGAGACAGAAGGTTAGGATTGGAGAAAATGAGTCAAGTGAATTAATAAACAGCTTAGGGGTACCACAAGGTTCTGTTCTTGGACCAGTTTTATTTGTTTTGTACATAAACAATGTTGCTTCACAAGTTAAAGCTTGTGATATGCCCCTATTTGCAGACGATACACTAATATCAATTGCAGGAGATAACTTACCTGATGTAATCGCGACATTAAACTCCAAACTAGTATCGATATCAAATTGGTATAAAGAAAATAAATTATGTTTGAATGTATTGAAAACAAGCTATGGTATTGGGAAATAGAAATTCGGTAAGCCCTACACCAGACATAGTTATCGATAACACAGTTGTTGAGATAGTGGTCGAATTTAAATATCTAGGTGTCATTTTAGATAATAGTTTGAAATTTACGAGTAATATGGAATATATAGTTAGAAAGGTGAGTCGAAAGATTAGCTACTTAGGAAGAATATCTAATAAACTTACATTAAAAGCTAGAATATCTTTGTACCATACGATTATAGAACCATATTTTTACTATTCCAGCAGTATAATATTTTTGTGTACAGACAAAGACATTAAAAAGATTCAAGTACAACAAAATCGAGCACTCAGAATTTTATTACAAAGCTCCAGGTCAACCAGTGTCGAGTCTATGCTGAGTAAATTAAATTTTTTGAATGTTAAACAAGGAACGGTATATCAGGCACTCACGTTGGTATATAAATGCATAAATAATAAACTCCCAAATTATATGAGTAATTATTTAACATACAATAGTCAGCAGCATGAATACAATACTCGGCAAAAGGACCACTTCAGATTACCAAAATATACAAAAAGCAGCACACAAAATTCATTTTATTATAAAGCACTGAAGATGTTTAATACCCTGCCAAGTGATATAAAAAACAGGAGTTCGCTAAGTCTTTTTAAAACATCATGTCGGGTTCATGTATTGGCTAATTTTAAGTAGTTGATAAGTTTATTACTTAGGAAACCAAATTTATTGTGATTATTAGTCTCTTTTAACTAATTAAATATCATTATTAAAGTTGTTATTCAGGTCTATAGAAATAAGCGTATTCATAATCTTCATCACTGGTCCAATATCTGAATTAAACTAACAACTAAAATAATTCCCAACACGGCCAATCTTGACTATAGCTTTGCTCTCGAAGCAACTGTTCAGAACGAGTGTCCCCAACGATAAACTTGATGTCAGTAACTCATTAAAACTTCCTTCCATTCGACAATTAATAAATTGCCGAGATTCAAAGGTCAGCAATAATCAGTGCATTTTTTCTCCTTTTGTGCTCAAAACGCTAACATTTTAGCTCAAAACATAATCAAATAATAGCAAAGAGCTAACCAAGTTTCATCTCAAAAACGTGACTAAATATTTCCAAAGGTCACATATAATCACACATTAGTAAAAGGTCTTGTTCACAACCTTTATTACATAAAAACTGAAGAAAACAAAAACGCCAATCTGTAGAAGAGGCTCTAAATGCAACCTGAACAAGAAATGAAATTTTGTTGTAATTGGTTTAAAAGAAAAATCGGAAAGACGAGCGATAATTAAAAATGCAAAAATCGGGTACTTTTTTTGCTTATCTCGCGGTCATGTTTACAACGAGAGGCAAAAAATTTTGATAGTCGATATGTATTATGTAGAAATGATTCAGGAGTATGACATACGTTTTTTCGATTTTTTTCTGTTCAGTAGTTTTAGAGTTATGGGCCTTCAAACACAGGTAAAACTATCGAAACGAGTGATGACAGTTACATACGTTAAGTTCTTGTACATTATAGGTGTCATGACGTTAGTTGCATTTTGATTATTAGTACTACAATGTTAGACGCTCCATAAACATGGTCCAAGAAATCTTATAATAAAGGGAGCTCTTAACAATTGAGCTACCGTAGTCAGTGGAAATTGACTGCAACGGAATATTGTGTTTTTAATATTCAAATAAATAAATACATGCATTCCTATTGGAATTTTTTCTTCCATCTCAACCACCTTATCACAATTGTGTCAACAAAATTGTTCTTTATTAATTGGAGGGCTCAGAATGAAAAGTGTCTAAAAACCATAGAAAACCGTATGTTTTTATCCACTTTTCCATCTCATGCCTTCAATTGTTCCCTCGGTTACAGGTTCGTCTTCAGGTGACCAAGTTCCTCGACGAGCAGCCATTCCCTCTGCCCGACTGGTGTTTCGTCGACTCGTGCACGGCAGAGCGGTTCTTCCGGATCGACAGAGCCCAGGAGAACATCCATTTCATATCGGATATTGCGTACGACAATCTCTACATACTCGAATGTGCCAGTGCTTCTGTACCGCAAACGCCCGAAGACGAGACCGCAGCACCATCACCGGCCCACTACATTATTCCGGAGATGAGGATAAGGTATGGCACATTTTAATTGGTTGACCTGTGACCCTCCGGAAATCCCCCTCCGTTCCCCTTTTGGTTAATCTTGGTGCATAGAAGAAGTGCGGGCGAACGATGTTATGTTGTAAGTAAGAATTTCCGTTTTGATAAAAGAATATAGCTAGTCCTGCACATAGTTGAAACTGGGCATTAGTTTACAGGCAATTTTCATTGCTAAGTCTTTGTATAGGCGGCAATTGCATTGCTTATTGATCAAATAGTTTAGAAATAATTTATAATAACTTTTTATTGACTATTTGTCCATCTTTTGAGCACAATTGTCTAACACTAAGACATTGTTCTTTTCTATGTAAGGTCCATAAAAGTTGTTTGCTATCATGTCGCCATTTAAAAAGAAGTCCAAACTGTTTTCGATGGATGGAACTTAAATTTTACATACATTTCTGTTTTGATAAGTAAAGAATAATAATTAAAGATCAGTTTTCTGGTCAATGCCTTCAGTTCGTTTTTATTGGGTCACATGCTGTGTCTAGTAATCGGTTAGTTATTAAATTTCGATGGCGTCTCTAATAAGCCTTCGATGATACTTACTCACCCTTGCCAACATCTTCACATCATCGAAATCCATTGTGAGTCCCTACTCATGGCAGTGTTGAGCAAGGAGTGTCAGATTCGTTTAGTTTGCCAAACTGGAATTCCGTCTTTCTCCATGTGGTGGAATCAGCCATGCCACCCCAGGATATGGCGATGATACTTCCTTAACCACCTGAACCATGTTAGTCCTTTGATTAAATTCACAATGGAAATAGAAGAGGATAATCGGCTGCCATTCTTGGATGTGCTGACATACAGAACGTCAACGAGTAGGCTTGGACATACAGTCTACCGTAAGAAGACACATACCGATCGGTACTTGCACGCTAAATCACACCACCATCCCCAACAGAAGAAAAGTGTTATTAACAACAGAGCCGAGAAGGTATGCGACTCCAGCACCTTGGACAACAAAGGGAAACACGCCAGAATAGATACACCAAGTCTGACATACGGGGTGTCACACAAAAGAAGCCACAAGTCCCACAGGAACCGCAAGAGTCAAAGGGTTTCGCATGTTTACCATACGTAAGTGGGGTATCAGAAAGAGTCGGTAGATTCCTGAAGACATCTGGACGAAGCATCAAATGTCGAGTCAAGGAGCACAGTAGACACCGGGGTACGGAAGATTCCGCTGATGCTCAACACTGCCGTGAATCGGTACACACAGTCGATTTCGATGACATGAAGATGTTGGCAAGGGTGGGTAACTATCATCGAAGGCTATTAGAGAAGCCATCGAAACTTACAAACATCCTAACAACATTAATCGTGAGGACGGCACTGACAACAGTAGGGTCTGTAAATCGATCCTAACGCCGTCAGGTGGAAAAAACATGGGAGCGGTAGCTCCAGATATACGCAGTGAAGTGCAAATTAGCTATGTAAGGGAGATTTCTGTGGTGAACGTCAGCATTTACGAATCTCGACACACAGCAACCCGGAAACAATTTTCTAAATATTTTATAATACTTACGATAATTTTAAATTTGCTTATTTCTTTTATGTCTCCACACTAGACGATACCGGCCACAGTTGTGACTGGTTTTATGAAAAATTGACGGGCGTAATTACGTTTTTTTATGAGGAATAAAAAGCAGCATACAGTTAATAATATTTATTGTACAAATATATTAGCCAAGACACAATAATAAGTAATTATTGCCCACGGAACCTACAAAAATTGAAGGGTGGAGGGAGGCGAGTACCCTTTCCCTTGTAAAGAGGGAAGAGGGAAGAGGGAAGAAGAAGAGGGAAGCGGGAAGAGGGAAGTGGGAAGGGGGGAGAGGGAAGAGGGAAGAGGGAAGAGGGAAGAGGGAAGAGGGAAGAGGGAAGAGGGAAGAGGGAAGAGGGAAGAGGGAAGAGGGAAGAGGGAAGAGGGAAGAGGGAAAAAGAGGGAAAAAGAGGGAAGAAGAGGGAAGCGTGAAGTGGGAAGAGGTATGAGGGACGAGGGAAGAAGAGGGACGAGAGAAGAGGGGAAGAGGGAAGAGGTAGAGGGAAGTGGATATGGGAAGAGGGAAGACGGAAGAGGGAAGACGTTTCTCTCTCTCTTCCCCTCTGTTTCCCTCTTCCTCTCTCGTTCGCTTTCTGTCCACTTTCAGTGTTCTCCTTTCTGTTCGAATCAGCTTATTTCTAATTTTATACTTTACTCATCTTGTCCACAACTTCATATCCACCAGACGATGAGATCCATAAGATCCATTCTCTTTTTGCTCACTTCCTTCTCTCCTGGTTTCCAAGCGCATCTTCTTTTTTTTCAAGTAATCTTGAAAACTAGAAAATAAATAACCTAAGTGTCGCCTGTATACAAGCAAAGATCAACATAAGCTGATACCAGCTCATAATCCCAATACGTATTTTCCCACTATTCATTACAATACCAATTATAAAAATTCAGTAGTTTTCTTTCGTTTTCAGTGACGAAGGAAGTTTGGATTCGCCGAGCGATCAGCCACCAATGTCACCGAAAATTCTACTGTCACCAGAAACGCAAGCGGATGCAGCGACCACGACAACAACCACGACCAATGCAACGGCAGTGGAGGTTGCTGTGGCGAATCAAAATGGCGACAATCAAAGACCAGACACGAACATTAAACTCAGAAGGTACATTCAAGTAATTAACGCACTCGCTTACATCTACACGAAACCCCTGATTGAACTTGAGTAGATAGATCTGAGTTGCTTAGCCGCTCCACTTTTGTGCGCGCCTCTCCAAATTCAAATGTGATCGTCCGAAATATGTCTGTATAATTTGTATATTTAATTAATATTTATTCCGTTTTATTTTATTTCCCGTTTTTTTCTGTTTTTTCAATAAAGTATACGAATGAGATTTTGGATTTTGTATTTTTTTTTTGTTTTAAATGTGTGTCTGCCTTAAAATAATAACCCACCCACACAAAAAGTAGAATGAAATTTTAAAATATAGAAGTACTCACCTTAGTAAGTCCTGGCGTATTGTTTCATGCAGCATTGGTGATAGACTATTCGGCTTGACTCAGGAATCTTATAATCCGTTTAGGTAAGATCCCCCATCATTGTTGCATCAAATTCATCATCACGTAAAAAAACAGATGACGTCTTAACGACATTTTACTTCTTTCTCTCTGATGCAGCCAAACGGATAAAACCAGTGATGCGCTACTAAAAGCTGCTAAAACCGGTGACCTGCCAACGGTAAGTACAAAATTAGTATTATTACTAAGCATTTCTTGAGTGCAGCTTCAAAATTGCATAGGAAACAACGTTCGTTAAAATAGGAGGGGGTCTAAAAATGATCGTACTAGGTATTTATTGAATATATCACAGCAGCTTTAGCAAAACTTTTGTGGTATGGCCAGCGATGAGATACAAACAAGCTAAGACCATGATGTAGGTACTTAACTGATCAAGTCCTTACATCGAGAGCTAAGACACAACTTTTCCCGTCGTTAGAAATTTAAGTGCGCATGCGCGACCATTGGCCGTCTTTATTTGTTTTCCGGCAGCGCTGCGCTATTTTACTGGTTATTTGACCGTCAGGTTGTGAGGTAGTGACGGACAACGAAAAAGGCTTTTACACTTTTCTCCTGTCAGTGTGAGTTTAAAATTGGGCATGTCTGGCAGACATGCCGGTAAGTTACCGGTGGACGATAATCGGTATTTTCATTCCTGAACACGGCCGCTGTGACAGTGGCAGAAAGATGAAGTTTAGGGTTACAATCAGGCTGAAAACTCCGATTGTCTTCACCGCTCATCCACCGGTAACATACCGGCATGTCACCGGTGAGTCATGGACATGCCCAAGATAAATTTGCCCCTTTTGCAGTAGCGCTATCTAGCAAACTCTTTTAAATCACGGCGTACTACTTTTCCTGGCCTACTACTTTTGTAAAACAAGGAACACCGACATCAAAGGTACCGCCGCGAGTGTTCAATCCTTACCTTGGTCAAATATGATCAGGGGACCCAAAAAGACCTATTACCGCTAAAATCTAATTTTTTTGGCACGATTACAATACTTTATCTTATCATACTCCAACACCGGGAACCACTGGGAACTAAATAAAACAAAATATTCGCGCGCATGCTTGATATAGGGATGCCGCGTCGTTCAAAGTAGTACGACCGTCACCCATGTAAACAAAACAAGTCCATAGGTAAGGTAAATTTCAAAGGGTAATATAGTTTTTATTTAACTTTTAAAACGCAACACAAAATATAGACACGTTCAGTTAACTATTCAGAACAAAACTGAAGTTGTATTCTTATTCACTCAGTCTTGTGAATAAATGTGCTAAGAAAAGAACAAAATACGAACCACCACAAACACATTGAGTTCACCAGTCGACACGGTCCATGTTAAGTAAATATCTATACACTTGCACCAATTTAACTGCTTTTACGACCTGGAAACGGTTTCGGTTGTTGTTTTGGTTTTTTGTCCAACAGACGTTTTGGTTATCTTGGTTATACACTTACTGAAATGATTTCAGTTCCGGTTGACTTTGATCTCGAACACATTAATTTTTCCCTGTTACGTATAACACAAAATAAGTACCTACTCTCGAATTTTCAATAGAACCGTTTTAGTTTTCCCAAGGTTTTGAATATTTTAGCAAAGGTTGAGATTTCAGTTTCTTCAGTATTTTATACATATTTTGGTTCGGTTACGGTTACGGGTTTTACATCATAAAAAAATCGGTTACGGTATGGGTTTAGTTAATATTTCCTATTGCCCACTTTTACCCGAAAAAGCCCGAAAATCCCGAAAAACCCCACTTGGGATCGGTGGGTTAGGTTTCTTAAAAAAAGCGATGCGTACATCGATGCATACATGAAACGTTCAGACATACATAATAAAAGTACTGTGTTACCAAATATTTTAAACTGTTCAAATATCTTGCAATGACCTTTAAATTTTACATTATATACGTTATAGCGTTATAGCAGACTCCGGTTGAATAGAAATTTCTTTACCACTATGGTTAAAGTTTCCTTGTTAAGTCTGTATACAATTTATACAAAACATACCGTATCCAAAGTATACCCATCAAAAAAAAAAGGTAAGCAAGGACTGAGTTTCTTGCCTTTTCTCTACATGAGTGACTATAAGGTAAATTAAATATAGTACGAATAGCACGCTTTTGCAACGGAATTATTCTATCGCTAGACGGATGAAAACCCCAGTGAACAATTCCAAACTTCATCACAGAATAAAAGTTGGCAAAACAAAAAGCTCTAAAACATAGCTGTCAGCTTTGATTCATTCAAACATACACTGTTAGTGTAGTCATTTAGACACAGTATTAACAAATAGTATATTATAATACAAGTTTTATAAGACAAAAATTGGCGCACGAGTTGTTTTCTCGTTCCCAAATGGAACGAGTGCGCCAATGCGTCTTATAAAACGAGTGTTATATACTATTTTTTCTACTTTGCGACATTAATTTTACATAAATGTCAAATTTTGCGGTTGTCATCTTACAATCTAGTTTAATTTTTTTCTTCAACAGTTGGTAGTTGTAATAAAATTCACAAATATGTACGATTGAGGCGAGCCTATTGGCACCGTGCATGCCCCGTGGAAGGGAGACGAAAATCGGTTTAGGCGCCCGTGGTGGAGAAACGGAGAAATATCGGCCTACAAATGTGCAGTACGGCGCTACAAATAGACAGTACGGCGCATTATGTTGTTGCCTAGCTGTCATAACTCATAAGTATATAATTCTGTGGTTCACAGCAACAGATCGTTCATCGATAACTTCGTAATGGGGGACACTATAAGTGTTGTATTGACAAATGTACGAATAATAGGAGAAACAACAAGAAATGCAAATTTTATAGATTTCCAAGATTATTACACTCATGTTGAGCTAAAAAAGAAATTTATTTTCAAATTACATTCACAATTCAGCAATATAATCTTATTTTTAAGTTTGAGTAAAAGGGTTTGTCTAGTTTGATTGCTTGTTTTATAAGAAAGTTACAATATAATCTATAAGTCCCAAAACATAAAGTACACTCATTTTGTGTTGTGCACGTGTTCTACATAATTGCAATAATATAACCTAAAAGTGTCAAATCATAAACTACAGCACAGCCTTGTTAGTTTATTAATCAAAAAACAATAACTTAACCTGAACTAATTGTACATGAAACATAACCTTACCTAATACATAGTTGTTTACAATTATATTTTATAATATATTGTAAATTAAATTAAGTTCAATGAAATAATCAATCACTATTAACAGTTATTTTCCAAAAACAATATAATAATATAAGTTTGATTGGATTGGACCACTAAAACACTACAGATAACTGTAACATATAGTTGCGAACCGCTCCATTTACGCCTCGTGGACATAGTACTCGCCTACACTGGGAGAGGCGCTTGCATCACGCACCCTCCCAATAGCGATTCAGATGTCAAGCCTTACTTGACACTTGACGTCAATTTCATCAATCTTGGAAAACTTAAAGTTACTGAAAGTTTGTGATCTAGTGTTTTCATAACGACACCGAAAGCGGTTTCGTTATGAGTTTATAACGAACGCAAAGTAGAAAAAAATTAGTATAGGTTTAGGTTTAATTCAAAATGAAATTTGAGAAATTCGGACCTATTCAGAACAATGAGCTTTTGCTCTAAAAATAAACCATTGGCGGAGAATACAATAGAAGTTACGGTGCGGTTCACAGCTCCAACTGAATGCAATCCCATTTAATGGTTTAATTTTTCTGCGAAGTGAAATTAGCCTGGCTGTCGCTCCAGCTTACCCATTGTGCCCTTACCAATGGCCCCAGTTTTACTTATTCATACACCGGGCTGTTATCATAAAGTACACCGGGGCAAAATTTTTCGCAAGCTAATTTTTCCGGAATATTTTCTCGACCGTAATTTTATAATAACCTCCATATTGAAGCGTGTTTACAAAGCTTCTGCTTTATTTTTCCAAATCAACAACAGACGTGGAAGCGAATATGCTTTGCATACGATAAAAAAAAGGTATTTCCATAACAACAACAAGGGGTGATTGCAATATTGTGTATTTTGCGTCCATGGAAAAACCTTCTATTTATACTTCAGTCCAATTAGTGTTACAAATAAAATTATATAAACCAAAGTATGGATTTTTTCAATTAATGAGTATTTGTGTTAAATGGCGCGCTTAAAGAAAATCAGCCAACAATTAACTCTCTTTCAAATTTCTGTGAAGGTTTATTCGCTTAATTTTCCTGTCTAGTGCAGAAAATCGTCTATGATGTCCTGTAGGACTTAGGCGTAAGGTTTCAAAATCCATTATGCAACGTTAACGGTAAGTCACGTCCTTAATGGGATTCTGCCCTAAAGGATTACTTGCGCCCCTTATCGGAATATGTATTGGGGGTAGGTCCCCATGGGATATTTCGTTTGTACAACTATGTACTTATCTCATAGTGATATGCAAGCTTATAGATAAGGGGTCATGACCTATATTTTACTGGCAAACTGTATTCAGAATTTGGTAACTACAGATATGAAATGTGAATATTAATACTCACTCCATTTCTGAAACATCAAATAAATTTACGCTCATTCCAAATAAACATCATGTCCAACAACAGTTTTTATTATTTTATGTCCTACATGATCATAAAGTGTCATCTTAGATACCGGGGCAAAAACTGCTTCTTAACGCCCGCGCGGGCGTTAGGGTTGCTATTTATATGTCAACTATATCAAATATTTGTCTTTGAAATTGTAAATTTTAAGTCATCAATGTCAATTATTGGCGATTAAGGTTATAAGTTTGACAATTAGTTGTCTGTACTGTCAAGGTTATAAGTTTGACAATGAATTGTCTGTATTGTCACTCAACTCCGAAACGTTATTCTTGGACAACGATATTATTTTTGGAATAACCCTGTAACTGGTTCAATTTTTGGAATGTACGTATTTTTACTTTATCATACGCAGCATGATAAACTATTGCAATACTGCCGAAAAAAAAATGAGATTTTAGCTGAAATAGGCCTTTTTGGATCATTTTTTACCTAGGTACAAAAAATGTCTGTGTGTGTATGTGTGTACCCGATATTTGTGGCGACGATTCCGGAGAAACTACTAAACGTATCGGGACGAAAGTTCATATTTAGCAGTTTTATGACCAAACTTACAGCTGAAAAGCTTTTGGTTCAAAAGGGTCCAAAGGAACTGGCTAGAAGAAATGCCATTTCTGTAATTTTGTCAAAATAGTTAAATAATAAATTAAAGTAGAGCAAATTTTGTGTAACTTATGTCTATGACAATTTTTGGTAAAATTAATAGTTTAGCTGTATGAACAAATTCTATTTGATCGAAATCGTGTCTGCATCAAAGCTACATAGTTAGCCAGGATTTGTCAAACGCTGATTTTTTGACAAAACCTACTGTCAATATTGTCAAAATATCTATCAAATATTTACTAACTTGTGTTATTTTAATGCAGACACGATCGATCTCGATCTCGATCAAATAGAATCTCATGCAGCTAAACTATTTATTTTATATATGTGCCTGGCCACATCAGATATTTTTCTCATAAAACAGTACTAGTATTGTGTAAAGTCTATGGTTTTGGAGATAAAATTGCATTTTGACGTCGATTATATAAAACCAGGTCGCCTTATATTGATACATGGAAAGATAAATTTTCTAATGATTATGATTCTACATAAAAGCAAACGATATCTTTGTTTGAACAATTTTTTCACAGTGTTTGTACCGACAAAACAAATAAGGTAATAGGTACTCAAATACTATAGCAATTAAGGAAGACCAATCTCAGTACTCTTTCCGCTAAAATGTTGCAAAGAATTAAAAAACTTCGAGAATACAGGCCATCCATTTGAAAGTTATATTGACCTGGTTTTCTCGACACTCCAAAAAAGTTAACACGTGTCCTTGTGGCCCTTTGTACAAGAAAATGTTTGAATATATTCTTTTCACAGCAAGTGTACAGGTGTACGAGATAATCAAATGTAAAAATTACAAGTTTTTACTTTATCATACGCAGTATGATGAAGTATTGTAATCGTGCCGAAAAAAATGAGGTTTTCGCGGAAATAGGCCTTTTTGGGTCCCCTGATCATTTTTGACCAAGGTACAAAAAAATGTCTGTGTGTGTGTGTACGTGTGTACTCGATTAATAGTTTAGCTGCAAGAGCAAATTCTATTTGATCGAGATCGGTCGCATCTGCATTGATATATAACTATATAGTGAGCCAGGATTTTCCAAATATTTTCAGTCTAATGACAGTACCGGTAGTGTCAAATGCTGATGTTTTGACAATATCTCACTATATCTACTGTCAATAGTAAAAATATCTCATATTGTGATACCGTGTACGGTCCTTGCCTGACGGCGTCGGATAGGCAGCGTGTTCAGCGTGTCCAAAATGCATGTGTTCTGTCTGTTTGGTTTGAGGAAGTATGATCATTGATCATGTATCGAATGGGCTGGGCGACTTGGGGTGGTTGAACATGGATACCATTGCATGCAGCAATATTATATCATAAGTTGCTATCCAAGAGGATTCCACAATACCTCATGCGGAACATACGCTGTAGAACGGATGTCCATAACCTTAATTTAAGATTCAGTAGTTTGTTTTCTCCACCTGCCCATCGCGCTGAGCAGTCTAAACGGTCATTCTCTTACCTGGTCAGTCACATATACAATGGTCTCAGGGAAGATATGAAAAAATTATCGTTAAACAGTTTTATTTTTATTTTTTATGGGCATGTGCGATGTTTTGTTGAGTTGGATTTGCTGCAATTACGTGTAATTAGACTCTAGAGTATTTTTTTTGTTTTGATAAGTTCTCGGAATTATTGTTATATTATTGGTACAAGTATGTCTTAGTTCTAGTTTGCGTAGGGGGTTGAGGGGAAGAGCAAGGCAATTTGGAAACAAGTGTGCTGATCTCCGCACTAAATATAAATATTATTTTGTTGCATTTAATATTGGTTTATGTTAATAAACGAATTATTTATTTATTTAATTATTTATTTATTTGTCAAATCCTGGCTAACTAGTTTTATTTTAATGCAGACACGACTGATCTCGATCAAATAGATTCGCATGCAGCTAAACTATTACGTTTATATATTGATGATAAAGTCATGTGCCTGGCCACATCAGATTTTTGTATTTTGTAATTCACGTGTGTCGACACAAGCTGTCTATTTGCTGTTAAAATGCGAAAAAATGTATGTTAAAAGTTTCTAAATAACTGTACCTGCAGAACTTATTTTGTCAAAACTTTGACTAAATCATTTTTACTTGACTGAAAATTATTACACTTTGTACGAAGAAACAACCTGTAGACTGCACAGAAACTCTCATCTAACTTCACCAGAGCTTCCAAATTTTAACAACATCGCCTTCAATATCTATTACACTTCTCTCAATTAGCTAGTATGTTCTACAATCTACATGATCGTTCCATGTTTCAGGTGAAAGAAATGTGTAACAAAGGATACTCACTACTTACGAAGGACAGCAGCGGCCAGACGGCGTTGCACCTTGCGGCCAGATACGGGTACAAGGACATCGTCAAGTACATCCTGGAGACCGGTCCATCCTCTCTGCTGAACATCCAGGATACCGTCATGGGGCATACCGCTCTCCACAAAGCCGCAAACTACAGATGGAGGTCGATCTGCTGTATGCTGGTTGCTGCGGGCGCAGCACTGGACATCGCCGACAATCGAGGTCTGACGCCGCGCCTTATAGCACTCCAAGTAGACGATCACGAGCTGGCTGCATATCTGGAAAGTAAGTAGAAAATTTGGTTAAATGTCCATTTAATTGTGCAAAGCAAGAGAGTGTAACGTAAAATAAAACTGTTGGAAACTCCTGGAGTTTCCAAAATTTATGTTATTTACTTAGGGACTAGATATGTGCATTACTGCAACGTCTGCAACCACATTGAAGTTTAATTAAATTTGATGTTGATATGTCTGTCATATCATATGTTATAGTAGGGCGTAGTAGGGGTGTGAGAAAGTAGTACATTTGAGATATCATAGGAGAACTCTTTTAAAACCAAATGAAGAGAGTTAAAACGTTTGTTTCAAATCGAATATTTGAAAAACGTAAAAGTCGTGCATATGTTCATAGACATTTTATCTTATAATCAACCTTAGAACAAAATAGGTTTAACTACACCTGTATAATCATCTATTCTAAATATATGTTCATGAAAAGTAATCACTATGCTTTGATGTTTCAAGCAATGCCTCGTAAGCACTAATCAATATCGCCCAACGTTAACAAATTATATAGTGGGGAATTTCTTAACCCCGGGGAAGTTAGCAATAAAAGTTGGCAATACATAAGTTTGTTTTTAAACCGATTTTAACAAATGATACATCATTTTAAATCTCACAACGTCCTAATACCCCATGAGTTTTGCCCGGTCGATCAAATCATAATTAGAGCCTTAAAAATTAAAATGAAAGTTGATTTTTTCGATAATTTGGTAAAGTTTTCGGTATCATATCTCGGATATGACTTAACCGATCATAATGAGCAATACATTAATCAAAAGCACAAGTCTTCATGTACTCCCCATTGTTTTGCCCGACCGAAAATATAGCAATTACAGCCTGAAAAAAAATTACAAAGTACATACTAGCGTCGTGGGGATTTGGACAACACAGTGCAACCGCTTGCCTTGAACACCGATCAACAAAAGCGGAAAAAATAAGCACTTCCTGTCATCCAATTTTAACAAATTTTACACCAACTAATAGCTTAGGGTGGCAGCAAATTATGCTAGTTTTGCCCGGTCGAGATTCAAACAATTAGCGGGCAAGAATAATTAACAAAGCTTGTGCTCCAGAAACATCGAGAAAGCACACCGGTAAACAAAAGCAAGTTTTTTAAGCACTTCCTGTCATCCAATTTTAACAAATTTTGCACCAACTAATAGCTTAGGGTGGCCGCGAATTATGCTAGTTTTGCCCGGTCGAGATTCAAACAATTAGCGGGCAAGAATAATTAACAAAGTTTGTGCTCCGGAAACATCGAGAAAGGACCATGCCGGGTGCAACGGTGAACAAAAGCAAGTTTTTAAGCACTTCCCGTTATTCGATTTTTACAAATTATGCACCAATCGATAGGTTACGGTGGCAACGAGTTATGCTAGTTTTGCCCGGTCGAGATTCAAACAATTAGCGGACAAGAATAATTAACAAAGTTTGTGCTCCGGAGACATCGACAAAGGACCGTGTCGGGTACCACGGTGAACAAAAGCAAGTTTTCTAAGCACTTCCCGTTATTCGATTTTAACAAATTATGCACCAATCGATAGCTTAGAGTGGCAACGAGTTATGCTAGTTTTGCCCGGTCGAGATTCAAACAATTAGGGAGCAAGAATAATTAACAAAGTTTGTGCTCCGGAGACATCGACAAAAGACCGTGTCGGGTACCACGGTGAACAAAAGCAAGTTTTTTAAGCACTTCCCGTTATTCGATTTTAACAAATTATGCACCAATCGATAGGTTAGGCTGGCAACGAGTTATGCTAGTTTTGCCCGGTCGAGATTCAAACAATTAGCAAGCAAGAATAATTAACAAAGTTTGTGCTCCAGAAACATCGAGAAATGGCCGTGTAGGGTGCAACGGTGAACAAAAACAAGTTTTTTAAGCATTTCCTGTCATCCGATTTTAACAAATTATGCATCAATCGATAGGTTAGGGTGGCAACGAGTTATGCTACTTTTGCTCGGTCGAGATTCAAACAATTAGCGGGCAATGTAAATATCACAAAATTTCCAATTGAAGACGCTAGATTCTAAACAGCATATAGCATCCAATGGATATCCATTTAACTTAAGGCTACTTTACACTACACTACTTTCGTATTTTTCTAAACTGCTTTTTAGTAATTAGAAAAACGTTTTGTATTAACAAGAGATGGAATATATTTATTAACAGAATTTTTTAACAGAATTTCTACTAAACATTATAACTAACATTATTCAATGTGCATACAATGAAGCCATTGTTTAGTCACATTAAATATTTATAAAACAAGAAACGCATTAAGATTCAACTTTGGCGTCGTATGGTCAGCACTGCTGCGCTGTTTTTGCTACTTTTCCCGAATCCCAGTTTTTCGGCATTCTACTCCAGACGTGTCATCCTGGAGAACACTTTCTTGTCTTATAAATATTTAGTTTGGCTAAACAAAAAATGCCTACACTTTGGCTTATCAACTGGCTCCCCAAATGGTGTAACTAGTTTCCAAATTCAATTGATAATAGTATATTATATGGCGAGCACATAATTAAGGATATAAATCGCGTGTAGACCAACTTTCCGGCCTCATGTCCGAAACGCACCGTTTTCGGTTGTAAATAATGTTTCCTGTGAACTCATTTAACGTCTGTGAAAAGAGTGAATGAGAACTGAAGCTACACTAAAAGTTCAGTTCTAATTTTATGTTGTTTAAGACATATTTTAACAACATTGAAAGGAGTTACTGGAGTTACTACTTATTGTCAATAGTATTAAAATATCTGTCAAATACTGGCTAACTAGTTAATGCAGACACGATTCATTTCAATCAAATAGATTCTCATTCAGCTAAACTATTAATTTTATATATTGTATGAGAAAGTCATGTATCATGTGTCATGTGTCAAAAATATATGAGACTCATAGCCAATATATGTGATCTGGCAACCTTACGTTTACCATACCTATTCTGCGATACCGCTAACAAATTGATTTCTCTTGTTTCTAGGTCAGGCGAGATTCCAGAACGTCGAACAGGAAACCGTCGTCTAAAGCTAGGCCCACACCAGAGCGAATCCGCCGCCGCGTTAGACGCCGCGAATCTTTCGCACCGCTTGCGAAACGCGAAATCGCGATAGTGTTCAAACCAAAGCGGTTTCGCCGGATAGCCTGTTTCACTTCAACATTTGGGAGTGTAACAGGCTATCTCCCGCCAGGTCCCGCTCGACCGGCTGGTTTTATTTCTGTTTACATCTAAGTATATTGTCGTACATAATTAAGAGGAACGTATAGACTGGTTTTTTTATATAAAGGCACTACTTGGAATAACTTTTAACTAAATTATTCTTAATGCTTTTTTTTTGCATACATTGAAACCAACTCATCTTGGCAACGTTTATTTTATGGTGGTTTTCTAGTAACATACTACAATTGGAGGTTGCCTGCACTTGGCGACCTTTTTTTGTTATTTGTATCAGTTTCAGTATTTCCGTCCCAAATTAATTTGAGTTTTACGTGGTAAAATATTACGTGGTATTTTTATCATTTGAAAGGTTTTATTATACTGGTATTTCCTTATTTCCTTTTATTTTATCTAGAGAGTATTTGACATATTATTACATTCAGAAATTGATTTTACTTTAAATTTTTGGTTATATTTTGTGGCTTAGTAATGTCATTAATTACTAAGCAAATATGTCATTAATTACTAACTACTTTATTACTTAATATGTCAGTTTTTTCTCAAATGAGATCTATATTTTTTTCGAACAATTTAGTAGATGGCTTATTTCGGAAGTCAATTAAATTCAAACTGTGTAGTCTCACATAAAAAGCACATTCTAGAAAAAGACAATTGATAAATTGTACAATATTGAGAACTCTGGGGATGGTAGATTTTTTTAATGGAATCAAGATAGGCTTTTTAGATAGATTCCTTTGTCTAGAATACCATTGTCTACTAAAAAAGCTTCCTATCACATAAGGTTTTCTAAAAAGTTGAGGCGTGATGTAAAACATTGCGACTGTCAATTTTTGTGAATTTATGGCAACTGAACCCAATGCAATCCCAAAGCAGACATGAAGTATTGTACTTTTACCTGATATCCTGGAAGTTTGTTTATGGCTACGTTTAGGACTTCTGCTGCTATAAATTCATACAAATTTCCATAATCACAATATTTGATATTTTGTCTACATCATTTTCGAAACGTTACGTGATAGGAAGCTTTTGAATCCGGATTGTTGGTCACCGCAGACATATTTCCCGAAGACATAAATAAATAAATATTTTTTTTTACAATTTTCAATTGTTTTATTTTCTCCAAAAAAATGCTGTTTGTGTATGTACATAAAGCCACATATGTATTAAAATCATTGAATTGTGAAAAACAATCCTATAGCAAATTCTTGAAAAAAATACCATCCCATTTAAAACCAAAGAGGTATTCAGTAGAGTGTCGATAATCCGAACCTCGATAATCCGAACGTTCGCTAATCCGAACGCCCAAAACGAAATAATAATAATAGTTATTTATTATACAAGGGAAAAAGTATTAGATTTTAGCTCGAGGTTGTGTTGTCTCCCAACGCGAAGTGGAGGGAGACAAAAAATAGAGAGCGAAAATCTAACATTTTTCCGTGTGTATATATTTTTTTATGTGACCTGGAAAAATAACGATTTTATATTGAAAAACATATTACTACAATATATTAAAGTTAATCGATGTGCCATTTGAATTTTTAAACAGAAAAATGTTTGCAATATTTCATAATCCGAATCACCGTCGGTCCCTATTAGTTCGGATTATCGATGCTAAAACAAGCTTTTTCTTTCACATCAATCGGACGAAAACTACGTAATGGCTTGATCCGTTTTTTACCAGATACAATAATTATGTAATAATACATAATTTGTTATACTATATTTTTATATTTTTTATGCCCTACATCAAACAATATTGGATATTTTTTACAATTTCAATTAGTTATTTAGTGTTTACCATTTTACGATTAATAATTTTGTAGTAAAACGCCGCGCGAAAAGCGAAAAAATCGAGCAGGCTGCGAATTGCAAATTTGCCGCTGCGATATGCTATCCCTCCTAGTTAAAATGTTTCGCAGGCGATTCGCGCGTCTTACGATATACGCTCAGAACTGGTTTTGGCCTCGGAACGTTAACAAAAAAGCCATGCGGTTGAACGAAATAAACGCTGCATTCTGCGAAATTTGACGCTCTGGTTTGGTCACATCCATATGCTGCAATGTAATTTGGTTTCGCGCGAATTTCGCAAACGCAACGCGACGCGAAAATCGCTCTGGTGTGGTTATAACTTAAATCTGCAATAAACGTCGCCGCAAAGCGTCTTACTTATAAATCTATCTGTATCTAAATGCCTTAATTTAATCTAACTTTACTAATCATCGTAAGATTTAAAAAATGGGAAACCGAACTTGTGATATCGATATTAACATTATTTATTTAAAAAAACATTACTCGTAGACTTTAGCAGCGTTTTCTTATTACTAGGCCGTCTCGGTGACAGCAATGATGCGTAAAATCAATGAGAAATTATTAAGTACTGTATGAACTGTAGTGTGCAGAGTTTAGCATTACGCTATCGCAATAAAAAAAAAGATGAACGATAGACTTAAGAACAAAAATTACTCGCGATGTTTTCTTTGTTCAACGACGTTTTTCCAATGTGCTAGTTATTATCGAATGTTAAGTTTTATTTATTGATACGGTTAGTTTTAAATACCCATGAAACATATCATGAATACATTCCTCTTATTGTAACCTTGTCGCTTTTTCGTCATTTCACTAAAATTTAGTCACCGTTGTCAAGTTAGCCCCCCCACTTTTGAATTTTAAGTAAATTTTTATGCAAATCGTTTGGGAATCGTTAGGGAGGGTTTGGGACTACATTTTTTTCGTTTGGGAGTACATGGTTTTTGAGAAAATGAAAATTGTTTTTTTGTACCGTCAAGTTGGCCCCCAAACTTTCTCATTTTGTGATTTTTTTATTGGAATGGTTTGGAAATCGTTAGGGAGGATTAGGGAGAAACATTTATATTACTTTGCACTTAAACTAATTACTCCCAAACGTCGAAACTACACTCCCTAATCCTCCCTAACGATTTCCAAACCATTCCAATAAAAAAATCACAAAATGAGAAAGTTGGGGGCCAATTTGACGGTACAAAAAGCAATTTTCATTTTCTCAAAAACCATGTACTCCCAAACGAAAAAAATTTACTCCCAAACCCTCCCTAACGATTCCCAAACGATTGGCATAAAAAATTACTTAAAATTCAAAAGTGGAGGGGCTAATTTGACAACGGTAATTTAGTCTTATATACGAATAAATAAAGTAAATAAAAAACCTTATGAATCTGTATAAATTATGTACATAAACTAATTAGGTCATACATAAATATAATATATATATTCTTAAAGAAATAGCTATATTTGCAACGAATTTCAAATGTATTCCTCAAAAGACAATCTCTATATAATGTACGATTGAAAATAAACCAGAGAACGTGGATGATCATCTATTATGAAGATAAACATCCTAGAAACAAATTCATTATAGGATAAACCGTAGTAATAATTATGTAAGAGTTCTTATTTTCGATTTTGACAATTTTTCGATTTTCAAAGTTTCTGAACTGCATTAAGCGACTAGGATTTGATCTTGACATATAATAATTAATCTTAAGGACAAATCTGTAAATACACGTTAATATTTATACTATCGTAAGGAAGATATTGTACATTCTACTCCTATATCCGTTAGTACCACAAATATTCGAAACACAAACGTATTGAACCAACCTCGTATTATAAACAGTAGGCACCAAAATTTGACAGTTTGCTATTATAATGGCTTCCCAACTCCCCTCTAAAACTAAACAAAAACATACTAACGGATAGCCAATGTATAAAGTAAAAAACAAACGCAGTACCTGGAAAAAATAATAAAACATTTTCTTGTAAATGTCAATTGTAATAATACTTGATATATACCTAAATATAAATATGATTCCGGTGCTGCTTACTTTAAATATTTAACTTCTTCGTTTCGAAAGCGAATTCTCTTTTGTTGGTTTTTTCGAACGCACCCGGTTTGAGGGTGAAGGGAAAATCTCGCTCGATACATCTTTCATTAGAATTTAGACAACTTGTGATTGAAATGGAACATTTCTAATGTATTATAGCTAAGGGTTCATGAAGGTTTATTTTGGACAGTGTCGATCGTCGCTAACCCCCAAATATATCAAGAGAGCACATCGTCTTGTCATATTTTTGAGCCCCGGGTTCGCGGCAGTCGAACCGACACAAAATAAACCCGTAATTTTAATGAATAATGCGCGAATGGGTTCGCATGAATGGGTTTCGGCATGTTATTATTAATTACCAAATTTAAATCTAAAAATCAACACCAAAATTCTCAAGTTTACGTATACGCGGACTATGACATATATTTTCCCTACAGGTCAATTATTCTTTACTACATAAATGTTTTTCAAAGTGAATTAGTGAAGAATTACTGATCGAGGGAAATTATTTGTTAATTACTAATTATAAGAGCACCTTTACTAGTGTTAAGTTAAATTATTTAAAGAATCAGTAGACAATTCCTTTTTGATTGAGAGTAATCGGAATTCCCTAAAACGTATGTCTTCAATTATTCAGAATCTTCCTAAAATATCATAATATTTGAAGTCATATGACAGTTTATTTCGTAATGTGACGTATCATTTCTGTAGCCCAGGAAATGAAGCTAAATTATTCGATTACTCAGTTTTAGTTTTGATATTACATAAATATAAAACAATATCCAACAATACATTTAAACATTTCGAAGACTTATTCCGAATTATTTGCTTAATTTATTGAAAGTAAATAAACACAGCGTTGACTGGGCTACAAATTTACTTAGTTATCAGAAAGGGCAAATTGTTTATCCAGCTAGTGAACCAAGGGTCCAAGCAATGTGTCTAGCTTAGTTACTAATTATACCACCCGAATTTTACAGATTGTACGCAATGGTAACAAAAAAAAGAGAAAAATATTGTGAAACGTCATTTGCTGCAATAACTACGATATACTCAACGTATAGATTAATAAGTGATTTCCCCAGCATGTTGCATCACAATTATTCAAAACAGTGCACGTTAATCCGAATATCAAAGTTACAAATAATATCAGGCACCTCGTTAGTCACGATTTTTACAGCACTTCGGTCACTTATTTTTTGGTTCTAACGGTTCAACGACACACATTATTATTATTACCTACTATCGAATTTTCTAGTAAGCGATGCAAAGAATATCATCTAATATTTGATCCAATTTACACTGAATTCTATTGCTAACACGTTAAAGGGTATATTATTGAATTTATTGACTGTTTTAAATTTTCTAAGCCTAAATATTATGTATATTACGAATTACAATAAATATTTAATTCTGAATAAATATGTTGTTTTATTTTATTAGCTAGAAAAAGAAAATGCGGATAAGTCGTTTGTACTGCTCTACAGCGTTTATCTGCTTGCGATTTGTTCAAATTATTATCAATATTTAATTCTGAATAACTATGTTGCTTTATTTCGTTAGCTAAAAAAAGAAAATAAAGAAAAATCGTTTGCACCGCCATCTGGTGCAAACGTGTCGTTTTGAAATTCATATTTTAGGTTATATGCCGAATAAACAATCGCCAACTATATAAAAATAAATTACCCTAGACTACATAGAATAGATTATAGACAAATTTTGAGATACACAATAACAAATCATGTAATACGAACTGGCACATATGTTTGTTTATCATGCACAATCGATGCTATTTTACATTATAATCAATTCCGCAAAATATCTTCATATCAAGAAAATTGTTTACCTAAATTGACAATTCTCTTTACAACAGGGAAAGTAGAGTTGGTTGAACGGCGGTTGGCGCCGTTGGCGGCTCTGTTTGTCAAAGATGTCCGGCGTCGCAATGTCAAGCGAATTGTTTTGAAATTCTTCAATAATAGTTTGTTAAAATGGCACCAACTATTCAAAATGGGAACACATCGCAAGCAGATAAACGCCCTGCAAAACCTGTGCAAGGAGAACGAAGGTAGTTTAACAAATAATAACCAAAACTGTCCTAGAAAACGATTTTTTTTAGATCCGAATTAGTATGTAAGGTTAAGTATTGCAATACGTTGCCAGACATTCCGTTCGATTTGAAGTTTATTTCATACCCTTTCGAATCGACAAGGTAAGACAAACTTTGACTTAATACTTCCTTAATATTACCAGAGAATTAACTGATGATTTTTAGATTTATTCAATATAATCCGACATCGTTAGAGCGTAACTACCGGTATGAAGTTCTAACAGAGCACGACCTTGGTGTCGGGATAGATTTAATAAACAAGGATATCTATGCAGTCGAATTAGGCGCTGCTTTAGACCCGGCTGACGAAAAACTTCTCGAAGAAGACATTCTAACCCCGCAAGATTCCAAACGTTCACGTCACCATGCCCGTTCTGTCTCGTGGCTCCGTAGAACGGAATATATTTCCACGGAACAAACACGTTTCCAACCTCAAACTATGGATAAAGTTGAAGCCAAAGTCGGTTATAGCATCAAGAAAAATCTTAAAAACAACGAGACTTTGTATATGGACCGTGATTCCCAGATAAAAGCTATCGAGAGGACGTTTTCTGATACGAAATTACCGATTGAGAAGCATTACAGTAAACCGAATGTTACCGCGGTCGAAGTTTTGCCTGTTTATCCTGATTTTAAATTGTGGAGGTATCCGTGCGCTCAGGTTATTTTTGATAGTGATCCAGCTCCGGTTGGTAAACAAGTGCCCGCGCAGTTGGAAGAAATGTCTCAAGCGATGATTCGGGGTGTTATGGACGAAAGCGGTGAGCAATTCGTTGCTTATTTCTTGCCGGTTGACGATACGCTACAGAAGAGACGTGACGATTTCGTTAATAACGTTGCATATCAAGATGATGAGGATTATGAGTATAAGATGGCCAGGGAATATAACTGGAACGTCAAGAGCAAGGCGAGTAAGGGTTATGAAGAAAATTACTTCTTGGTTGTTCGACCGGACGGAATTTATTATAACGAACTTGAGACTCGTGTACGGCTTAGCAAGCGTCGTCAGAAGATTGGACAAGCGCCTAGCAACACACGTTTGGTCGTACAGCATCGTCCCATGGATGCCCAAGAATTCCGCATGCAAAGGTTTGTTGAATTTTATAGACTGTTAATTTTGAAAATCGTATGTATAAAATTGTATTATTGTCTTGTTTTTCAGCCTATATTTTCTTAAACTGAAAATTGTATGTCTATTTTCAATCTGTTTTTGCTCAAACTGAATAAACTTAATAATTATAAACTTAATAAAAACAGAATTGACTAAAATATTTCAGCATTAAAATAAAAGAAATATTCCATAATAGGCAAAGACATCATCTTGAAATGATGACAATAGGGTTGCAAAATTATTAACCATTCAGAAACAATTGTTATTCGTTTACTATTGATTTGTATTTTGTTACTTTTTTATTTTACACAATGTAAAGATGCAAAAATTATATTTTTGTATCTGTAAATTACAAGTATAACAGAATTTCCGGAAAAACCGGATTTGGCCACAAAGAACATTATGAGGATAAAATTTAACATAATTATCTCAAAAACTATCCTGTTTATACAAGAAAAAGACAAATTTTTATAGCAAATTTAATGTTGCAGTATGATTGACATTTTCTGAGATAATTTTTTTTGGTTTCGCTCCTTACAAGGCTTAAGTTTTGCCTTTATCAATTTGTCTGTAAAGGTGATATTTATCAAGAATTTTGACTATAGTTTTGTTTATTTGACTTTTTGTTGAACATAATGGTAGGTAATATCTATTTCATGTTTTGAAAATTTTACCAAGTCATCTGAATTAAAAACTAACATCAAATATTGTTTGCATTAATTTGATGATAAAAATTGACCATTAATGTTATTGTTCAGAATAACATCCTCAGTGAAAAAAAAAATACAATTGTAAACTAATTTCCAGAAAAAAAAAAACAAAAATTGCCACAAAGATTATCTCAAAAAGTTTTAGTGTTTTAAATAATTTGCTTTGTTGTTATGCAAGAAAAATATTTTTTATCCAAATTTCATGAGCTGTAGTTCTAATGATGTCATTTTATGAGATAGTTGAATTGTGCCCCTTCTTTAGCTTAATTTCTTTGTGAGAGTGGTATTGATTAGAAATTTTGATATATTTTTGATGTTTGCAAATTTTCTATAGTTTACTGCGTTGCTATATTCATAAAACAATTATTTCTCAATTTGTACATAAACGTAATCATGTGGTTATTTCATTATTTTTTACACTTTTAGCCAAATTATAGCCGCCTAGCTTTAAAAACAAAAAAGAAATAATTTTTCCATGGTTTGATGATAAAAATTGCTTTTATTTTTCTGTGGTACTTTCTGTGGCATTTAGAAAATGTTGCAAATGTCAAACCAATTGACAAAGCTGCCATATATTGCAACCAATTTCCTGTTTTATTAATAGTTACATTTTTCATTTTGGTTAGACCTCAAAACCAAGAAATTAACAAGTACTGAAATCTACGATCACACCTTTTTGTAAATTTGAGTGGATATTGTTATTTTGATTATTTATTGCTGATACTTGATCATTAATTTATTTATCAATTTTTTATAAAGGTACCGCGAGAGGCAACTTGAACCCCCCGGCGAAGAAGACGACGAACCAGAAATCGAAGAACAACCGGAGCAAACGCAAGAATCCGACAACGAGAATAGATCCCGAGCATCCTCTAGATCCTCACAAAGATCCGACAGATCACGCTCGAAATCGCGTTCGAAATCTCGCTCTAAATCGCGTTCGAAATCCCGGTCAAAATCACGTTCAAAATCCCGCTCTAAATCCCGTTCGAAATCTAGATCTAAATCCCGTTCGAAATCCAGATCTAAGTCACGTTCAAAGTCCAGATCTAAGTCTCGTTCGAAATCACGTTCGAGGTCAAAGTCGGCTTCTAGATCACCCTCGAGGTCAAAGTCGAGGAGTCGTTCAAAATCTGGTTCCAAGTCGCCGTCACGTTCGAGGTCCGGGTCGAGATCGAGGTCCTCTTCTAGGTCTCGTTCGAGGTCTAAATCCGCTAGTAAGTCGCCATCTAGATCGAGGTCACCTTCGGGATCGAGGTCTGGATCTGGGTCGGAGTCCGGAGAAAAGTCTGATAGCGAGTGAGGGAAATGACGGAAAGTGTGGTAGATTCTGCCGGGTCTATTGCTCTATTATGTATTAGGTTTTACGGATTTACTTTTGTATATTTGACGTGTGAAACGCGGATGTCGTTTCACGTTGATAAGTTAGAAATTGTGTTTATTTTTAAGCTATGTTTGTTTAGGTACTTGACGTTAATAAAGATTTAAGAGAACAGGTTTTATTTTGTTTTTGAGATGGGTTTTCGTTTTATTGTTACTGTAGTTAGCCCATTAACGGCTACATAAGGTCTGTGATACATCGTTGGAACAGTCTATTATTTTCCGTGCCTTTGCTAAAAATAATTCAATTGTCATTTATTAAATGGAAAATTGGGTAAGTATATAGTGATTTGTGAAATAGTCAGTTATAGTTTGGCCAGTCTTGTTTTATTTTAGCCCGTTGGCCAATGCACTATATATTTTGTCATAGGGTTACTCCTATGACAATAGACGTTTCTACTTCTGGTTTTTGATGCTGACGGTGTGCGCGCGCGCTTTTCCCCCTAGACCGAAATTAAGTTGGCAACTGCTTTGTAAAACGCCTAATTAGTATCAAATGAAATGTAATTGATAAAAGATAGGTGTGTAATATATTACTTGTACGTCCTTTGGTCAAATGTCAAATATAGTTCACAAAGCCCAACCCATATTATAAAATATATTTTTTACAGTGCGCTTTTTGACACAACTTTTCCCCCAAAAAAGCAACAAAAAAACGATAATTGTGCCATGAGAAAATGTTAAAAACGTCCATATTACCGCTGTCACAGCTCAATATATAAACTCGAGATGTTTTAACCAAAACGCAATCTATGCGGCGTACATGCACTCTATGATGGAAAAACACCGTACCTAAATATTTCATTAAATTTAAATTTCTTAAACTGGAAGAAACTTGAAAATCGGAACAAGAAATGATATCGTTCGTTCGATTGGAGTGAACCATCGAAAGATTAATAACAACAATTAATAACAAATCACTTTTGGTACAATTTGGGTTTCATTTTACAGTTAAATATATCGGAATAATTTATATCTTTATTTTCTACTTATTTTCAATACTTTTTTCGCTGTATTTTATACCTATTTACAAATTTTATATTCTGTAGTACATCACTGAATACGGATAAAGATATATTCGCCTAATTTTTACGTTTATGTGTTTGTTTCTGTTTTAAATGAAGCCTGTATTTTTTGTTGATGTAATAAAAAGACTCAAACAAGCTGAAAATGATGTTTGCCTCCATATTGAATTATATTTACAGATATGGTGCTGTTATAGATTGTAGTTCATATTTAAAAAATAGCAGCTCAAATGATTTATTGTAGATCACTGCCAACACTTCAACAATTAACAAAAAAATAAGAAAATAATTTAGATTTAACTTTTTCGAGGATCCCGTGATCCAGGGGTCCCGGGATTCCTAGTACACACGTGTTTCGGACTATTAGTCCATATTTCTCTATTTCGTCGTTTAGTGGGAGTTTCCTTACAAAATGTTTTTTGGGTCAAGTATATTTTCTAAAATCTCTCTATCTGGTAACCCCGGATATAATATAATATACATATATAATATGCCAGCAACCGCCATTTCCAGGCTCCATCATACAGGGGTTTTGAATTACCGTAATATAAATAAATAATTATTAAATGACGATATACAGTTACAGTACCGTTGATTTTGACATAATATTTAATGAATTGACATATACTAATAATTATCTATAAGTGTTTCGTAATATTAATTTTAAACAAATTATGTAATGCATTGTGTATAAAAAAATTTCATGTAGATGTTAGATACGGCAGATTTGAACTCGGCGCTCCAGTTTTATTTTAGCGTTCTGGTAATGCTCTTGGCATTGCAAACCAGAGTTGGGTGACAAACACCTACGAATAACGAATAATATTAGTGAAAGTGTTGTTTATCTTATTACAAATATAGTATATGTTTTATACCCATTAATCTTGATTCATATATTTATGAGGCAATATGACATGCAACAGGTTTTAGGTGAGAATAATAATTGATGTAATAAATAGAGACAATATATAAGCTTACCATATATGTGTATTGTGTATACCATAAATAAGCCAAAATATGTGGTCCAATATCCATCGTGATTTCAAACACAGCACCAGAGGCGGGTGGGGGAACCATTGACAGTCAAACACTGAGAAAATAAACATTAATTGTACCTTTAATTTTAGAGCAAGATACACTAAAAAACTAGACTAAAAAATTACGCACATTATTAATAACATAAACCTGAACGATGCATTAGGTGTCTACTTCTTTCGACTGAAAACAGGTAAATAATTTTCGAAACGCAATGTCGATATAACACGTAGCAAAAACTGGAAACAGTTTTCCAAAGTCAATCAAAGTTAAGATTTTCAGTTCTAGGCTAAGATAGATTCTCATGGGCATAAGTCATCTCAAAACCAAATATTGAAAGTTTGTAATATTATTTTCTTACAGATATAAATTTATAATAATAAAAGTAATACGATATGTGACATTCTTATAGACGAATAAAAAAATACCACAGTTAAAAGGGCATATAGATTCAGTTAAATTAATTTAATTACTTTTTAATTGTCTTTTATTGAGAGACACAACCTTATATAATATCAATATCGTACATCAAAACTTCACTTTTCAGTGATCATGATTCATGACAGTACAATAGAAAATATTAGAAAGTTATGCAACAATGGACCTACAGCAAAATTCATCGATGATATGATAAATTTGGACAAAACGCAAAAGTTACCCAACCATACTTTAAATTATACAAGTCCGTAGAATAGACGTTTCATAATTATAGTATCTATGCTATGCAGTCGCTCAACGTTATTAGATTTATGCTTTATCTGCCATTAAATCTTGCCGCCCAAATCGCACTGCCCTCGTTCGGGTATCAGGCAAACTGCTGCCCACACTATAACTTCTTAATAAAAAAATATATTTTACAACAAGCCTGTTATCATTTAAAATAAAGCAGGTTTTTTTAGATAGTTTCTTCAACATTAACTATATCTAACTTTATTAATTGATAGTAATCATATAGGGAGAAAATAAATATATGTTGTTTTTTAGTTATGAATTACAGCAAGTAAAGTAATAAAGCAGAATGTGAATTGTTTACAGGATGTTAAAAACCAAATGTAAGATATATTGAACAAACCCCACCACAAAAATAAAAAAGTTCTTAGAAAACTCTTTATAAATATGCCGTTACAAAGTCATGAGTTTTCGCGATAGAATCGAACCGTTTCTGTTGAAATAGTATTACGCATTTTTATGCTGATTAAAATATCGAACGAAGTACACATTATTACAAAATAAAGTAAATTAAAATTAATTTTATTTTATTTTTGCAATTTAACAGATAATTGTTAGTTTTAGTATGAATAATATTCTTCCAACTTTCGCAATTGAACACAGAAATCATTAAAACAAAATCGTATAGCTGTTACTTCCGAAAATTATTAAAATGTAACTTTATTTTTAAGATAGTTAAAATATAGGAACAACTTTGATAGATGTAAAATTTATATTTTACACTCCATTTTTAAAAGCATTTCTAAATGTTAACAACTGTTCATGGTAATCTGCAGATCACACGCATAAGTTTCTATTATTGGCTACCGTAATTGAATTAAATCGGCCAGTAAGTTTTCTGATAAAATATGTTAATAAGTTTTTAAAATTGTCCAAGCTTATAAATCGATCTTTCCCCCCCCAAAAAATATATTCACACTTACCCTAAATTTTCTACAATTTTGAAGCCTCATTTAATGAGTGCCTGTTTGGTTAAATATTTATTTCTTATACTTTTTCAAAACATCTATTTTCTTTCATCATTCATTCATTAATAAAATCAAAATAAATAAATTAAAATTAAATTCAATATTGGAAGAGATAATACGAGAGATTATTACGCAGTAGGTAGGTAGTGAACTTGGTGTTATTATGTAATCTTTTGCAGACCTTTTTACTTTATCATTATCAAACATAGTATGATAAAGCACCAATTGTAACCGTGACAATTTTTTATTTAGATTTTAGCGGAAATATGCCTTTTTGGGTCCTCTGAACATTTTTGACCAAGGTACAAAAAAATGTCTGTGGGTATGTATGTGTGTGTGCCCGTTTTTGTGGCGACGATTCTGGAGTAACTACTAAAGGTATCGGGACAAAACATATTTTGAAGTTTCATGACCAAACATAGACCTGAAAAGGGGTTTCTTCAAAAGAGTCCAAATGAACTGGATGTTTCCTCTAAGCATTTTCATTGATTTTTCAATTGAGCGGCCTTTTCTGTAATTTCGTCAAAATAATTAAATAAAAAATTAAAGTAGAGGAAATTTTGTCAAAATTAATGGTTTAGCTGCAAGAGAAAATTTTATTTGATCGAGATGGGTCGTGTCTGCATTAATATAAAACTAGTTAGCCAGGAGTTGATAGATATTTTCATTCTAATGGCGGTAGGTATAGTGTCCAACGCTAACGTTTAGACAACACCTACTGTCAATGGAATCTAAATATCTGTCAAATCCTGGCTAACTACTTTTATTTTAATGCAGACACGACCGATCTCGATCAAATAGAATCTCATGCAGCGAAACTATTAATTATATATATATATAGATGGAAAAGGTTTATCGACGGTAAGATATTCAAGGAAAAAGGTTATTTTTCGGGCAATTCCGTCATTCGAAGAAGCAACCGTAGACACGTGTTTCGGACTATTAGTCCTCATCAGTACGGTATAGCCAAGGAGTAAGATGGACACTCAATGGAAAAAACACTCAAATGGAGACCATCCATCTATACCTCCATGGGCTATGGTGGGCCTGGGGTGTCCGTCACCTCCGGCGCGACGTCACATCTTGTCTTCGAATCCTGAAGATGTTGTGACTGAAGCACCAAATTGGTGACATTGGGCACCCCCCTTATGGTCTCCATTTGAGTGTTTTTTCCATTGAGTGTCCATCTTACTCCTTGGCTATACCGTACTGATGAGGACTAATAGTCCGAAACACGTGTCTACGGTTGCTTCTTCGAATGACGGAATTGCCCGAAAAATAACCTTTTTCCTTGAATATCTTACCGTCGATAAACCTTTTCCATCTATACCTCCATGGGCTATGGTGGGCCTGGGGTGTCCGTCACCTCCGGCGCGACGTCACATCTTGTCTTCGAATCCTGAAGATGTTGTGACTGAAGCACCAAATTGGTGACATTGGGCACCCCCCTTATGGTCTCCATTTGAGTGTTTTTTCCATTGAGTGTCCATCTTACTCCTTGGCTATACCGTACTGATGAGGACTAATAGTCCGAAACACGTGTCTACGGTTGCTTCTTCGAATGACGGAATTGCCCGAAAAATAACCTTTTTCCTTGAATATCTTACCGTCGATAAACCTTTTCCATCTATACCTCCATGGGCTATGGTGGGCCTGGGGTGTCCGTCACCTCCGGCGCGACGTCACATCTTGTCTTCGAATCCTGAAGATGTTGTGACTGAAGCACCAAATTGGTGACATTGGGCACCCCCCTTATGGTCTCCATTTGAGTGTTTTTTCCATTGAGTGTCCATCTTACTCCTTGGCTATACCGTACTGATGAGGACTAATAGTCCGAAACACGTGTCTACGGTTGCTTCTTCGAATGACGGAATTGCCCGAAAAATAACCTTTTTCCTTGAATATCTTACCGTCGATAAACCTTTTCCATCTATACCTCCATGGGCTATGGTGGGCCTGGGGTGTCCGTCACCTCCGGCGCGACGTCACATCTTGTCTTCGAATCCTGAAGATGTTGTGACTGAAGCACCAAATTGGTGACATTGGGCACCCCCCTTATGGTCTCAATTTGAGTGTTTTTTCCATTGAGTGTCCATCTTACTCCTTGGCTATACCGTACTGATGAGGACTAATAGTCCGAAACACGTGTCTACGGTTGCTTCTTCGAATGACGGAATTGCCCGAAAAATAACCTTTTTCCTTGAATATCTTACCGTCGATAAACCTTTTCCATCTATACCTCCATGGGCTATGGTGGGCCTGGGGTGTCCGTCACCTCCGGCGCGACGTCACATCTTGTCTTCGAATCCTGAAGATGTTGTGACTGAAGCACCAAATTGGTGACATTGGGCACCCCCCTTATGGTCTCCATTTGAGTGCTTTTTCCATTGAGTGTCCATCTTACTCCTTGGCTATACCGTACTGATGAGGACTAATAGTCCGAAACACGTGTCTACGGTTGCTTCTTCGAATGACGGAATTGCCCGAAAAATAACCTTTTTCCTTGAATATCTTACCGTCGATAAACCTTTTCCATCTATACCTCAATGGGCTATGGTGGGCCTGGGGTGTCCGTCACCTCCGGCGCGACGTCACATCTTGTCTTCGAATCCTGAAGATGTTGTGACTGAAGCACCAAATTGGTGACATTGGGCACCCCCCTTATGGTCTCCATTTGAGTGTTTTTTCCATTGAGTGTCCATCTTACTCCTTGGCTATACCGTACTGATGAGGACTAATAGTCCGAAACACGTGTCTACGGTTGCTTCTTCGAATGACGGAATTGCCCGAAAAATAACCTTTTTCCTTGAATATCTTACCGTCGATAAACCTTTTCCATCTATACCTCCATGGGCTATGGTGGGCCTGGGGTGTCCGTCACCTCCGGCGCGACGTCACATCTTGTCTTCGAATCCTGAAGATGTTGTGACTGAAGCACCAAATTGGTGACATTGGGCACCCCCCTTATGGTCTCCATTTGAGTGTTTTTTCCATTGAGTGTCCATCTTACTCCTTGGCTATACCGTACTGATGAGGACTAATAGTCCGAAACACGTGTCTACGGTTGCTTCTTCGAATGACGGAATTGCCCGAAAAATAACCTTTTTCCTTGTATATATATATATATATATATATATATATATATATATATATATATATATATATATGCAGGGTCCTGCAACTAAGCTCCCGTCTTCAGTAGCTCACTTACTCATTAAGCTAAGAGTTTGACATTTTGCAGGCTTACCCTGTACTTCAAGGTACAATTCAAGAAATTATTTTTTATTATACAGGCTGTTCCAAAAATGTGCAACGCCATGGTAATATATTTTTTTAAATTGCATGCTATACATTTTTCTACACATTTGGAAGCCTTTTATGGTTGCCTACATATCACCAAAATTTTATTGAAATCGTTTTCGTGACCGCAGCGGAAAAAAATAAAAACCAAAAAAAATTGATTTTGCATCGTAGGCTTTAAAAATCAATAAAAACCACAAAATGCATCTCGTTGATAAAATTTTGCGACGTGCTTATTAAGTTAGATGTAATAGTCTCGTTAACCAAGTGACATTGATCCAAATCATACAGGGTGACCAAAATCGAGTGTCAAACTTGTCAAACTTCACAGCGCGCTATTGTTCTTATTTTAAATTGGAACCCATAATTTTTTTTAGATGAAACGATGCGGAATAAAAAAATAAATATTGCTTCTGAATACAACCCCATCACAATTCCCAATATTTTAAAAGTTATTCGCCAAAAACTCATTTTTCAACGTTTCCAACGGCAATTTTAGGTAATAAATATCGTACGTGGCGTTGAAAAATAATTTATTACATAAAATATAATGCAGAGAGGTATTTTAGATTTTACTGTACTTAATTAAGTAGTTATTCAATTGCTAAATTTACTGCAAAATTTACCTATAGCCACATTTCCGTCCTTACCGCTATAGGTAGATTATGCAGTAAATTTAGCATTTGAATAACTACTTAATTAAGTACACTCAAATATAAAATAGATCTATTATTTTTTATGAAATAAATTGTTTTTCAACGTCACGTACGATATTTATTATCTAAAATTGCCGTTGGAAACGTTGAAAAATGAGTTTTTGGCGAATAACTTTTAAAATATTGGGTATTATGATGGGGTTGTATTTAGAAACAATGTTTATTTTTAATTCTGCATCATTTCACATAAAAAAAAATATGGGTTCCAATTTAAAATAAGAACAATAACACGCTTTGAAGTTTGACAAATTTGACACTCGATTTTGGTCACCCTGTATAATTTGGATCAATGTCACTTGGTTAACGAGACTATTACATCTAACTTAATAAGCACGTCGCAAACTTTTATTAACGAGGTGCATTTTGTGGTTTTTATTGATTTTTAAAGCCTACGATGCAAAATCATTTTTTTTGGTTTTTATTTTTTTCCGCTGCGGTCACTCAACCGATTTCAATAAAATTTTGGCGATATGTAGGCAACCATAAAACTCTTCCAAATGTGTAGAAAAATTTATAGCATGCAATTTAAAAAAATATATTACCATGGCGTTGCACATTTTTGGAACACCCTGTATAATAAAAAATAATTTCTTGAACTGTACCTTGAAGTACAGGGTAAGCCTGCAAACTCATTTTTTAAAAACATTCTTAGAGACTGTTCGAACGAGCATTCTTTGGTCAATCTAAAAGTTGAAAAGTCCGATCCGAAATATAGAAATTTAGCATTCCTAATTAATTAATAACTGATTAGGTGACACAAAATTTTAGCAAAAATAACCGGTATATTCAAGGCTGTATCTCGTTGACCGTTTGTTCAATCTTAATAAAACCAACACCATTCGATTCCCCTCTTCTTAAACTGTAGGAATGTCAAGAAGTCCGATCGCGGTTATACGTAATTAAACATTTTATTTTTAAATCTAATACTGAAATTTTGCATCACAACAACCAACTCTCTGGATAATTCAGAACATAGTTCAAATCAATACCTAGGGCGGCCTTTCTATTGTTTATTGATGCGCTATTAAAAATTTGAATCAAAAATCATGGTGGCAACAAAATCATATTTTAAAAGACTTTGTCGTGAGGTTTTGAATCATACTGTCTAGAAAAGTTTTGACTAACCAGTGTCGCCACCAGAGTATCATCCAAATCCACTAACAAATAGTTGGGAAAACTGTCCGTCACTACATAACCTAAAAATCAAACAAAACATAACCCCACAATTTTTGTCTTGTTATAACTTGGTTATAACAAACAGCAGCAGGATGGACATTGATATGATAAACACTATGAATACCACCAGTGATGAAGAGTACGTGATTCGCAGAGCAAAAGAAGCTTTTCAAGAAGACCCCATTTCTGGAAAAGCGTGGATGATTACCGCTAAAACCTTGTATCCGAACAATTTTGCAGTACAGGTATGTAATTTCTTTCCTTTCGCAATAACATTGGAATAACAAAAAGTACTTTTGCAGTTTGAGGCTTATCACATGGAAAAGCACGCTGGTCAAATAAAGGAAGCTGCAAGATGTTTTAGTGATTTGTAAGTGTGAATATGAAGAGTTGATTTTTAAAATTATGTATACGTTTATTGTAGAATAGGAAAATTTCACCAGCAACCTGAATTTTGGAACGAAATAAACAAATTAACGGCAGCGCTACGTCCTGACGCGGATGCTTCCGACCAAGAAAAGTCGTTTTACTGTGACATGTTTAAGCATATCGCTCCGGAAATTCAACACAAATTGCTACTGATAACAGCTGATCATTGTGAGGATACTATGGAGCATTGTAAACTTTTATTATTGTTGCTACAGAAGTTTCCTAGTGCAATTCAAACTCATGCTGTACGTATATAGAATGATTTAGATTTAAAAGATTCGAATAACATGTTTACTATTGATAGTTGGGCTTAATAGAGACTTTGCTAAGTGCAGAGAAGCACAGCCACGCAAGTAATCAACCTATCAACCCGTATCGGAAAATGTTGGTCTACGAACTTATACCGTTGTTGAATGAAGGGAAAGGGCTTGTAGACGTTCCGCAGAAGCTTGTTTTTAAATTGTTGCATAAGGCTATTGAGTTTTATGTATATACTCTGAATGTTTATAATACAGGACAGGTATAAGTATTATTGTAGTATAGTTAGATTGATGTTGTTATAAGTATATTGTTTTTAGAGTGTAAATGTTGAAGAATCTTGGAGTAAACTTTGCATGATTTTGGAATTTACTGGCAAGCAGTTATCTTGGGAACCATTCTTGACTGCTTTTGGTGACACCTGGTAGGTTTCAATAAGAAAATTTTATGAATTCGATATTTTTCTAAAGAAAACATTGTTATTTAGCTCCAGAATACATCTACAAATAATCATACATGATTTTAATTAACTTATTCCATTATTTATTTATACAATTTATGATATTTTATTTTCTACCAATCAATTATTTTTTAACAATCTGGCAAGACAATTTCTTTACAATTGTCGGTTGATATAGTATATTTATATAAATACTGGAAAATGATAGTGCATATTTATTAAAACAATTGAATATTTTGAAATCGACATACAAGTGACCTAACATCAACTAAGATTTCAAAAGTGCAATAAATAAATTCTGGTGAGACAAAAATCTAAAATTATTTTAGTTAAAATGATTGTAACTAACAAGATTAGTCTGCAAATGTTCAAGTAATATCTCACAATTGCCTAAAAATATCCTGTATAAATTAAATAACACACCTTTATTGAAACATCGAATGAATATAATTCTAGGAGCAAAGAGCTCTACTGGCAGAAACTCCTAACCTTCTGGCAGTCGCAGAGTTTAAATCTCGAAGATCCGAACATCGCAAAGCAACTACTCTACTGTGTGACGATATTCTTCATTCACTGCTTGCACGAATACAAGATGAGTTTATCGCCCGAACCTCACCCAGGACAACCGCAAATGTCTTACATCCTCCTGGAGGCTTTTACGGACCCATCACTACCGAGTCCGATAGCCGAGCCAAAACCAAAAAGACGTAAGAGTGACTTGGATGCCAATATGCCCTACGTAACCGTCGAAAGACCTGAGTTGAAGAGTATCGTGAATAACTTCACGCTGGCCAAAAAATGCTGGGAATTGATTAATTCTGCGGACAGTTTGCAGAGAGGTAATGTATTATTATTATGGTAAATAGAATTAAAGTTTGGATTGTATACGAAATTAAGAAAATTTTGGTGGTGTTTTGTAATATTGTGCCTCTGCGTAATAGGTCTAGTTTTTAAATCCTATAGTTTTTAATTGATTCTTTGTTTTGTGTAAATATAGAAAATTAAGAAAAAAATGTATCTCAATTAATACAAATTTGTTTTGATAATGATATATGTCATTGACAAACTTTAAACATTAAATGAGCATGGGGCTAATTCTTTATTAATTTATGTCATTGAAAAATAACTAGAATATTACATTTTATAAATAACTTTTTTATTTGTGGTCCGTTTATTTGTGTTTTTAAATAACTCTTTTTATTTGTGGCCCGACCAATAGGTCTTTTTGATATCTTATAGGCCGTTTTTATTTATATTTAGATTGTCAGTTTAAATATTTTATTTATTTTATTTCCTGATATGACTACTGGAAACAGCACTTCGTAATCGTATAATGCCAGAGCATTTAAATTGAATTTATAGGGTATTGATACAGAGGCACAATATTCTAACATTCCACTCCTGAACAACCATTCCACTCTATTTTTTCAGAATATACAAAGCTAAACGTCCACCTAAAACTAACCAGTTGGCTACATTCATTCATGGTAGACTACTCGCTATACAAGGGTCAAGTTGACGAGGCCCTGGCACTTATACAACAATCGCAAGACCTTTCCTTAGCAAATAATTTAAGATGCGCAGCCGCAATGTACTTAAAAAAGAACTTTCTGGTAATATACATCCAAAACGACAAAAACAAACTTCCAAACTAAACAAAACTACGTTTTAGGCTTCCTACAATCACATCCTAAACGCCTTGGAACTTTTACCGAACGTAACGCAAGGAAACCTATCTGAACTCTTATTATGCGGGGGCCTACAGCGACACCTCCACTTCTTACCAATCACCCGACAAACTGTCTTACAATACTGCTCAAAACTACTGGTACGGGCAATAAGTGAGAAATCCGGTGGTAACTGTAGCGATGTTTCTATCGGTAACATAATGGTGTTGACGCAACTCGATTGGCCGCAAGAAGAAGACAGGATACCACCGTTGCTTGAGCATATTCGGCAGAGAGGAGCTTTTCAGTATTACTTGTTTCAGAATTACGTTATTAATGTCGACGTTCTTGAAGAGTTATCTTATTTCTTTACGCGGCAGATATCGCTCGATATTCTCCCACATTTGGGGCAGAGGCGTATGGGGACCAGGGGTGCTGATAAGGGCGTGAAGGAAGAGATCCGTCAAGCTATTAGGAGACAAGTGGCGAGGTGTAACGAGCCGTTAGATCAACTGACTATGACTTTTATATTGACTGAACGTGATCACATATCGCAGTCACTGTTGTAAATTTAAGAAGAAATTATTTTATAAATGTATGTTTTTAATAAATTGTAATTTTTAATTTGATTAATAAACTGTTATGTAATTTGATGTTGTTTGTTATTTTAGATCTTCTACATTTTAAACATTTATTTCATTTATTTATTTATTATTATTTTTCTTGCCATATATTTATCGTACTTTAGTGTACAAAAGGACATAGCGCCATAAAAAAACTATATGCAAGAAGTGGATACTGTTGTAGCCAGTATGAGGTCCTGCGCGGTGTGCTTGTCTCAAGGACGTGCACGATAGACCCTATAAAAATACACGGAAATCGAAATTTCCAAAATGATGTGAAATTAGATGGAATTAGTTGAAGGCTAAACCAACATTTAGTTAAAAATTTTAAAAATTTGACTAAATGGCTGCTGTTTGAATTTTAAGATCGATGTTTTACAGCATTTTTTCGGTTCCAAATCGTTATAAATAATATAATTATTTACACGATTCACATTTTCTCTGAGGGAAAAAAAGAATAACTCGATCCGTTAATTGATTCAAAATTAGACGCGCATGCCAGTTTGGAAGATCGTGTTTCTAGAAAATCGCGTCGGTAGTATTGGTGTAATAAATTCTACAAGAGAAGGTAGAAACATATGATAGTTTTTACAACTCCTTTTCTATATGAATTAATTGAAATATAAAAATTTAAGCAACATAAGCACCTAGATCTATAGGTTCTCTATATTGTATACAAACTTTACATACCTAATTTAAAGCGTTACCGAAAATAAAATTTTGAATAGACACATCTCTTTGCACCGCCTTAATGCAGGAAATTTTGACCTGAGAATACTATAGGTTACAAAATTGTAAAACTTGTGAGAATCAAAAAACTGTTTCAGGGGCTGATTTTATACACTCCAAGATTTCAAAATATGAAAGGGAAAAAAAATTTATATTTCATCCGATTAAGCCAGTAAAATTAATAGTAAATTAATAGTTGTTTTTCTTTTGTTAAAGATAAAACACCTTTGGCTTTAAATTTTGGTATTGTCTATTCGATTCCTTGTTCCTGTTGTAATCTATTCTATGTTGGTCAGACTGGTAACTATTTAAAAACTAGAATTTCTTTACATAAAGCGGACATCAAAACTTGCAAATTAAGATGTGCATTAGTGCAATATGCTTTAAAAAAAAAATTGATTTTGAAAATATTAAAATTTTAGGTGTTTGTAAAAATCAACGGAATAGAAATTTTTTGGAAATGTTGTTTATTATCGAATTAAATACTTGTAATTTTAAAACATATGTTGAAAATGTTAGCATAATTTATAAAATTTTATTAACGTTATTGAAATCTTTTAAGGGTTAAAAATTTTTGGTTGATTTATTTGTTCATGGATATGTGGATATCATTTTTACTTTTACGTCGTTATGAAGTTTTTTGTTTGACATTTGTCCCAAGTTTAAAAAAAAGTTTTATGTGTAATTATAGTTTATAGTTATTTTAGTAAGTATTGATAAATTTGTTATATTCTTGTTTTAAAAAAAACGTTCCTTCTTGTAGATTTCCTGAGGAAGACTATAATATAGGCGAAATATTGAAAATTAAAAAAAAAATAAGTAAAGGACTTTGCCGTTTTCCCAAAAAATGAATTACATTATTATAATAACACGGCCAATAGAAATTTAATAATTGAGTTTATTAAATTAATATTAAAAATAGTAAAATGACAAACTTAGTTTTAAATATATGTGAAAAACGGTAGAGGTGCAAACAAAACTAAAAAAAGGCGAAACAAGAGCAAACGCATTGCAAACGATCTGTAGAAACAGAATTTCAAATTTCGAAAAAGCAGGAGTTACTGTGTAAGTGGCCTCTCCAAAATTGTTTAATTTTATCGCGAAAGCGGTGGGGGTGCAACAAAAAGAATAAGTGTGCAAACGAATTGCAAACAATCTATAGAAAAAGAATTCAAAATTTCAAAAAAGGAGGAGCCATTTTCACAGAGGTAATCCACGGAGTAAGAAGGGAGGAGTTAGCAGAGACCGTACATATGATTTGAAAGCTGACCCAAATGACTGCATGATAAGTACGGGAGAAAAACGGCCAAGTTTGTGGACATGCGCAGTGCGCACATATTGCTATCTCTTTTCTCTCATTCATAAATTGACTTGACCCATGTGATGTGAGATGTGAGTTGAGCCACAGTATAGAGAATCGCTACGCTAGCGTTTCTCTATACTGTGGTTGAGCGGAGAGCGGAGTTGAGTAGCGACCACGACCGACGATTGTCAGTGTGGTGATGTTATGTTTCAAAAATTGTCAACATAATGTTAAAATGTGGTTAAAATTGTTGAAAGAAGTTATACAGAAGTTTGTGTCACTTATTTTTAATGAAAACTTTACAAAATAGGTTTACCTTCTACGAATTGCGGCTATACGAATGGAAATAAAACAACTGTTGGTCTACAGAAGCTTGAGGATTACCCTAAAATCAGGAAAAGTTGCTGTTTATCCGAATTTACGGATAAATATGTTTTGAAAATGTAATTATGCCTTGTTTATGCAATCTATTTTTGCATTTGGAGGACAAAATCAATCACTGGTGCACTATGTCGTCGAATTAAAGGTAAAAGTCACTAATATCTCAAATAGTTACGAAAACCTGAACTTAGAAAGAAATGCCAATAAATATGATATTTTTTAGAGAATTAATGGATGTAAACACAAGAACATATAATAAAATAATCGTATTCACTAGTGACTAGACGACATAACCACCCAATAACCACCATAACCTCACAACTGCTCACAACCATACGTTTTGACAGGCCGATTCGTCGCTCAAGTTATGAATGAGAGCAGTAAGTGCGTACTGCGCATGTCTACACACTTTACAGTTTTAGGACTTATTGTGCAGTGATTTGGGTCAGATTTTGCCTATAGAGTGCGGTCTCCTCCCTTCTTACTCCGTGAGGTAATCATTTTTGATCTCACTCACTGTATATCCTAGTGGTATTTTGCTGGTGTTGGCAACACTGACCAAGCAGATCGAAACATCAAAATAATCGAGATGACGTAATCTCGCGATTGGTGGGATAGCGGGGAATTCACGATTGCGGTCCGCGCAATCTATTTTGTTGGCAGTTTCGCATAACCTCAATGTGAATTTCCCAAAAATAACCTAAAATACATCGCTGCTGGGATCCTTGCTTCTATTTATAACGTTTTCGCACGCGTTATCTCAAATGTGCGTACCTCCCGACCCGTTATCATCTCAGTAGGCGTCTAGTAACGGTACTTTTTATTCATGAATGATGACCAGAACAAACTGACTTGATTTACATTCCAGGTGGGCCATTTAAAGTTAGCCTGAATTAAAAGGTATACGCAAGATGGAGAACTTGAAAGTATTTTTGATATTCCTCTTTGTGAGGATACTATCAGTATTTGTTATTCAAACGTGGTATGTGCCCGACGAGTATTGGCAATCTTTAGAAGTCGCCCATAAGTTTGTTTTCGGATACGGAGAATTGACATGGGAATGGAAGCACGGCGTCCGTACCTACATCTATCCGCTAATTATAAGCGTTGCTTACAAGATCTTGCAATTATTGAGTTTAGATTCCGTTACCGCTCTGGTAAGTTTATTATAAATATGTAAAAGGATGTTGTTTTGAGTGTTTAAGTTTAGATTATTGCAATAACACTTGTGTTAATTTTTAGTTGGTTGTTCCTAGAGTGATGCAAGCCGTGCTTACAGCGTACAGCGATTATCGATTTTATCATTGGTCGGGATTGAAAAAATGGTCTATTTTCATAGTGTGCAGTTCGTTCTTCTGGTTTTACGTCGGATCCAGGACTTTAATAAATACGTTTGAAACAGCACTTACAACAATTGCTCTGTCTTATTTCCCATGGCCAAATAAACAACAAGGTACAAAACCTAACATATAAACTTTATGTTATTACAATCTCAATATTTCAGATAAGAATAATAATACGTTTATTTGGATTGTCGGATTTATGTGTGTCGTACGACCTACGGCAGTAATACAATGGTTACCCTTGTGCTTGTACCACATGGCAACGTCACCGGAAACAGCGTTTAGACTTATAATAACACGCTATGCACCGATAGGGTAAATTACCGATAACTTTTTAAACTATTCTCTTTATTATTATTCTTTTGTTTGTTTTAGGTTAAGTCTGCTGATTATATCATTTTTGATTGACAGTTGGGCTTATGGATCACTTGTAGTTTCTTCTTATGAATTTGTCAAGGCAAACCTGATTTATAATGTTGGTCTATTTTATGGATCTCACCCTTGGTATTGGTACTTAGCGACCGGTTTGCCTGCTATTTTAGGGGTAAATTTTGTTCCATTTGTGCTGGCGGCGTACCATGTGATTCGGTACAGGAAGACGTCACCAAACGAATTGGTTTTGCTTGGTACTATGGTGTTTACGATAGCAGTTTACAGGTAATTTATCACTATGTTTTTTTTTACTTATAACTCGTCCCACGACGAGCTGTGATTAGAAGTATATGGAGAACCAAATGAAAGGAGAGATTGCAAATTTGTGATAATGATCGTTTCAACTAAAATATTTTGAGATTTCGGTTACTTCCGGTTACACCGGAAAAGATGTCAACTTTTATATTTCAAATGGAGCATCCTGTATTTTATCGCATCTTTGAAAGCTTCATTAAATTTTAGATCAATTTAATGTTACATTCCCTATACATACCTAACATGTGTCACTTTTGAGATATTTATTCCTTTTTTCATTAAAAAATGACAGCTGCACGGATACTTTCAATTACTTATACATTATCCCCTGTGACCGTTGGAAAATGTCCTATACCTAAAATGTACATTTTACCTACTGAAATAGATTTTTAATCATCATAGTAGAAATTGCTAACATTGTCAAATCTTGTGTTTGAAAACAACAGAACAATTTGGAATAAACAGACCTTTATGAAACATGTTTTTTCAGGCCTTTTTCATTATAATTAATTTAGTATTTATAAAATTATAAGCCTACTTCAGCGCCTACTTTGATTACAATCATTTATAATAACCCTGTATAATTCATTATGCGGCAGTTTAAGTTGCAAATTTTAAGATCAATTCTTACGGATGGTATATCAATAAATATCCATTTGCAGTTCGATGATTCTAACAAATGAAGCAAATGTTTGTAAATAAAATAAATACAATTAATATTAAAGCAAGCAATAGCATGAGAGCTGGATATTGACGACAATATGTGTTGGTCTTATATTTACTTTTCCATTGAAATTTTGTGTCAGGTTGAATATTTTTAAGCTGTAACTATTTTTTTTTTGTAAAACACAGGATTGATTTATACTTTGCTGTCCACCAGTCTCTCACAACAACAAAATATAAAAGGGCCATTTCCGACTATGTCCATTTTCCCTTATCACAAATATGCCCTTAAAAATAATGAGTTGGGGGGGCTAGGTTAACAGAAAACGTGTGTAAAAAATTAGAAAATGATATAACTACTTTTATACGTAAAAATGCTGCCTATAATCAAAATATTTATAATACAAAACACCTAAAATGTAAACACTGACACTAAAGCACGTTATATTCTTCTGTTATAGTTTGTTACCACATAAAGAATTCCGGTTTATCCTGCCATTAATACCATTCGCTCTTCACATCCAAGCAGTCTACCTATCGAGATGGAGCATCAAATCAGATATGTAAGAAAAGAATCACCCAACAAAGTGTTACAACTAATCCATAACATCCACTTTCAGGGTATTTGTCTGGGTTGTCGCTGGCATATTAACAATTGGCAACGTAATCCCAACTTATATCCTCGGAACCGTACACCAGAGGGGCGCACTTGACGTTATGAAACCACTACAACAAATCGCACACGACCATCCGCACAATTCTAGTTTCCTCTTTCTGACGCCTTGTCACTCCACGCCCATGTACAGTCATATACACTCTAACGTAACCATACGTTATCTCACATGTTTACCGAACCTAAGCAACCTCGCCGGATACGTGGACGATGCTGATGCGTTTTATTCAAATCCTCCAGGATGGTTAAGGGATAATTATCCACCTAATAGACCTTTGCCGTCGCATATCATCGCTTTTGATGTGCTGGAACAATATATCTTCGAAATGCTTAGAAGGTTAGTTTTTTGTTTTGTTTATAATTCGGGGCAATGTGTGATAATAATCGGGAGAAACGTTGAGGTTTTACTGTAAATATTTCTACTTATTTCTGTAAATACTTGACGAGATGACATAACCTTACTAGCTTGACAGTAATAGCAATTCCCTGTTTTGAAAGAAGACGGAATGTAAACATAACCTAACATGTTTTCTTAAGTTTTTTTCTATTTTGCGTTCGTCATAAGCTCATAACGAAACCGCTTTCGATGTCGTTATGAAAACACTAGATCACATACTTTTAGTGACTTTTAGTTTTCCAAGATTGATGAAATTGACGTTCAGTGTCAAGTAAGGCTGACATCTGAATTGCTATTGGCTCGCCTCAATCGTATTTGTGAATCTTACTACAAGTACCAACTGTTGAAGAAAAAAATTACACTAGATTGTAAGATGACAACCGCAATTTTTGACATTTATGTAAAATTAATGTCGCAAAGTAGAAAAAATAGTATATAACACTCGTTTTATAAGACGTATTGGCGCACTCTACTCGTGCGCCAATTTTTGTCTTATAAAACTTGTATTATAATATACTATTCTATTTTGCGTTCGTTATAAGCTCATAACAAAACCGCTTTCGGTGTCGTTATGAAAACACTATCACAAACTTTTAGTAACTGTTAGTTTTTCAAGGTTGGTGTGATTGATGTCAAATGTCAAATGATGCTGACATCTCAATCGCTATTGGCTCGCCTCAATCGTATTTGGCAGTTTTACTAACACTACCAACTGTTGAAGATAAAACTACTCTAGATTGTAAGATGACAGTCTCAATTTTCGAAATTTATGTAAAGCTAATATTGCAAAGTAGAAAAAATAGTAACACTCGTTTTATTAGACATATTCGGGCACTCGTTCCATTTGGTACAACTCGTGTGCCAATTGTCGTCTTATAAAGCTTGTTTTATAGAAAACTATTTAATTTTGTATGTGTAAATATCCATATTGCAAGTTGTATATTAATTCGGTGTGGTGAATAAAACCTCTTAATTCTTGCTTCAAAATTTAATTTATTTTATATAAGGAATTATATAAAATAAATTAAATTTTGAAGCAAGAATTAAGAGGTTTTATTCACCACACCGAATTTAATTTTGTATTACCATGTTTTGTATATTTCGCCACATTAACAGATCTAAAAATGTCGAGACAACTGAAATCCCATTATCTGAAGTATCGACTCATATTATCGTTTTTATTTCCTTATCTAATTTGAATGTATTTGTTTTCAGGTATAGACCTATTCATACAATATTCCATGCGAAGGAAATTATCGATAAAAGAGTTGGAAAGAATCTGATAATCTACGAGCGAATCGATACACAACCACCTAAAAGTACTGCAACGCCCTCATAAATTAAGTTTTGTTTTGCAATTGTGTACCCTCGTTTAGCCTAAGTACAACTGAACTAAATTATTAACTAGATCAATTAGTTAACATCTCTGGAATTTTAATGAAATTTTTATAATAAATACTAATATATTCGTTGACTACTAATATTTGGTTATGTAGTTCTAGTTTCTATAAAGTACTACACCGCAATGTGCTCAAAGTGACGTGGATTGTTGCAATATTGCTGAGTGTTTGTTGGTTTGGCGTTCTTTGGTTTTGTTTGGTCACAAAAATATAGTACAAATGAAGTAGTTTGTTGGAGAATCTTCACATTTTATATTATATCTGTATTAGGGATTTATTAAATTTTAAGTTTTGCGTTCGTGTATGTCTATATAAGTTTGTATTGTTGTATTATTTACAAAAGATATAAGACCACTATTTAGTGGTCTTATATTTGACAATAAAATAAGTTTATTAGGAATAAATTGTCTTATTTTAAAATGCACAAGGTTCCGTAATAAATGATTTGTGTGTACTTATGGAATTTTATTTAATAAAATGTACTGAAATAATGGTAAGTATTATTATTATTATTGGTTACAATTATTATAGCTAATTTCTGCCAGCTATGATCTAAAATTACAATACCCAAATTTATTATTATGTTTACTTTCATATGTGTTTAACGAACTTTAGTAATTAATATGTTGTGCCTTCAAAATTACAATGATGCAAATGCAACTAGGTATTAATTTTCTCAACATCATTTTGTTGACTGTTTAAAGAAAAAGTAGTCCCAAAATGGAAATTTGTTATTATAAGATATAATAATACATAGGGTAAAGAGCTGAAATTGAGGGGCAAACAGGACAACTCCGTTAAATCCACAATCTTATCACTGAAATAGTCAGTTTCTAACTTGGATACGAGAGCAGAAAGTAGTTCTTTACCTCACTCAAGCTGGTTGTCATAGAAACCCGTAGGTGAAAAGTAGCTCTTGATGATAATTTAATAAGTTTTCAAACACTAACAATAAATGTACGTTACAAAAAGGTTTTGAAAAAAAATAAATATAATATACAATACTACAAATTCTCAACCTCATTTAGGTCAGGACTTGTGTTCCTGTCATTCCTCGACCTCTATGCTCGATGCCACATGCTTTGGGCCATTTTCTGTTGGTACATGGATGTAACATCGACACACTGCTGAAATACGGATCAGAACATACCTAATTCCACCAGTGTACATATATCTACATATATGGAATTGCTTTTGACATGCGATTGATTGATTATACATGGTAATGGCAAATGTTTATTACTTGCATGATCGAAAGCAACAGCGGTTTCCACCAAATTATTTGCAGTGCACTTAAATAATGACGTTTGTTAGTCGTTCCATCCATAGTGCTAATTTGGTTGTCTCAAAAAAACAATTTAAAAAAATATCGTTGACATGAATGCACAAATTGAGTGTAGAAAGGAAAAACCGTCTTATAGATGCTGTCTCAAAATTATTTTAGATTTTTATCAATAATTATGTGCAATTACCCCACCTTGTCCACCAATTACATTACAAATATAATAATAAATAATTAATATATCATACATTATTAGATATATTTCATATTACTGTAATAAACATTTGCCATTACCATATGTATAATCAATCAATCGCATGTCAAAAGCAATTCCATATATGTAGATATATGTACACTGGTGGAATTAAGTATGTTCTGATCCGTATATCAGCAGTGTGTCGATGTTACATCCATGTACGATTTTTTTGTTACTCTGGTCGGCCGCTCGGCCGCTAACTACAAAAAATGTCCGTTTACGCTGCATACTCGTATATCGGAAATTTATTATTTGCGAAACCTTGTTCGAATGCTTTGAATTGGTTTATAATGATTTATATATTTCTATTAATTAGCTTAATGTGTAATTAATGAATGTAATTCCTACATTGCAATTGGTTGTGTTTTTATGAAATATAATTTATTATATAACATGAAATGAAAATCTCATTTGAAGATATTGCATAAAACACAACAAACTATACAAACTTATTGCATCTAATGTCTTTTTTGCGTTAATAAATACAAAAAAATCAATTTCTTTCGTTGTGCATATTTATACTGAAGGTTCTTACAGAACTAATATGTATTAACATTTATTCACAAAGTAGAAATAAATTAATAAAATTAATTTGCTTTAAAATTATATTTATGGTAATTTGTTACTTGTGATTTACTGGTGTTTTCGAGATATTTAGCTTCAACGATATTGTGCAGTGTTTAACTTAATAAACAGAAAGGAGTATGTATTTTGTATAGCATGAATCAATTATTACAATTTTTTATATTATTATTTTGTATTTACTTTACAGCAATATTTTTCAAATATTAAACAACTGAACATAATGACAATTATGTATATCACTAATTTACAAAAATTGATAATAGCTTGTAGAAGCAAGCTCTAAATTTTCGACGAATTTTGATGGAATGTAAATATGTAATAATTATTATTATTAAAAAAAACAAATAAACCAAAATATACGACCAACTAAAAGAACATTTAGACAACATAAAAATTAATATTGTTAAAATTAGTTCCTTCTATGTCCAAAACTACTACAGAACTGAGATTTGAAAAACATAATCGATAATAAATCAGCTATAGTTTCCGATAAATTAATTACAATATTCATTAAATAACAAAATGAATTAGGAATAACTGCACTTTATAGTTATGTATTGTATTATAACGTGCTCAATGTATTTCTCATAGAAAATTTGAAATATTATTTTAAATTACCAAAAAATTTTGATTTATTTAAAATTTTCCTCCAGCCTGTATGGCACCATATTATTAACCTATAATATAACTTTGCCAAAGTATGTCGTAAAACGTTTCAGTTATTAGTTCATATTGTTTGGAAATTAAAAAGACCTTAATTTTTTATGTAAATGCAAATCAAAATGTTGTTTTTAACTTATTAACGTTGTTAATGCACACCATTACATTACATTTACATTACTTTTTTTAGAAATTAAATTTCGAATAATGATCCAGCTAATATATGGTAAATAATAAATGTGTTTATTGAACTGGAACTTAATTACAATAAAACTTCTGTAGAGAATATTGATATAATCAAAAAAGAAAAATAAAAACTGTAGAAACTAATAAGTTTCATATGGTCTTATTGGATTTTTCTGTTTCTTCAGAAGTTGGAGCCGTTTAAAATAAGAAATTGTTAATAATTCAAACGGCTGTAACTTTTTAATGAATTGAAAAAGTAATTTGCGTTCTGAAAAATATTTTGCAGAAGAAACGTGGGACACAACACAGGGGATATATACAGGGACACAACCTGTATATATTATTGCTATAATTTTAATTATTTTGGTTGTCAAGCATGTATTAGATCTCATGAAAGATAATTGAAACATTAACTGCTGTAAAGTAATTACAGATATAGATATACAGAATTATATGAAAATATTTTTGTATGCAATTTTTCTGCAGCCAGAGTCGGAGTCGGACCACGAAAAATATCTGGAGTTGGAATCGATAATTGTTTTATCCGACTCAGCAACCCTGGCTAAGAACGTTGTAGGTAGGTCGAAATATCAGGCCTTAGATTAGCGAGTAGTTCTTGATTTCTATGTGGAGTTTAGAAAAAAAGAATGACATGCTTTTTACATTTTACAATGGTAAATTTAAGAGTACTTTCAGGTGTAAAATTTTATTACCTATTATTATTTTTTACATGAAATAAAAAACTTTGGAAAATAGTCCAAACAATTTCCATTTTTAATGATTCATGTATTGTCACCACAAACCGGAAATCTGTCCACATGACAAAAAGTTAAATTAGGATAACCGTAGTAGAAAGAGCAGTTAATTAGACTGAAATTTAGGGAGTTACGACGTTTGGAGATACGACAGGTTGCTAAATCAGCGTCAAGGTTTTCATTCTATGTATTCGATGATAAACAGTATTCGAAAGTTGGTACTATCCAAAATAGTAATAATTAAGATGTACTATCGGAACTAGATTACTAAGATTACTTAGAAACAACAATTATTCCAAATGCGACGGTGAAAACATTGCAGATACTCGTCTTGTCGTGAAACGCGAAAGAGAAAAGTACATAACTGCATCAGGCAGATGCGCCAATGACTAATTAATTCTGATTCTGTGGACATTATCGCTTAATCGAAATGAAGAACACATGAAAGCTTATTTGAAAATAATTGTCTACATGAGTCTCGTGTGCGTGTAAGTTGGTGAGTTACACCGTTTCCGGAATGTAGAACTATAAAGATATTGGCGTTTCTCGACTAAATGCGCCATAAAAGTCCTACCTTTGAGTAAAAAAACGGTAATTGTCCATATTTAGCGGGAGATTGTCGTCATTACTTTCACTCCCCTGGGAGACCTGTCGGCTTTTTGCCGATTGTACTTAATTGTTTATAATGGTTGTTTATGTTTCACTCAAATTGACACGAATACTACACGAAAATAGATGTTTTTTAATGTTTTATGGCAATCGTAATTGTTAATTTACGCATTATTGATATTACTTTGTTCTTGATAATTCGAAAGTGCGTTAAATTATACCTAATTATATTGTTCAGCAAGAAGCAAAGTAAACAGGTTGGGCATTTGTGAGTAGTGATGATTGGCGTGCGCCAATTTCGATCAACTAATTTAGCTACTGGAGCGAGTAATTGTGCAATATGTGACATATTTAAGTAATTACCCAACTTAGTGGTAACGCCGTTGTGCAACCAGAGTAATTAGGTTATTCTTAATTAAAATGCAATAGCAAGGTAAAGGAAATCGAAGACAAATTGTCTTCTCATGTCAGGCAATAACAAAATGGTAGAGATACAGTAAATAAAACAGGCGCCATTAAGATTTAGTCACATTTTCAAAGTTGTTACAGAAAATGAACGTTATAAACTGCAGCAAGAATGCTGTAAAAGTAAAGGTAGGTAATGTAACAGCAGATTTTTATTGCAATTCAACTGCGTTTCTTTACAGCAATGTCAGTGGTTACTTGATACAGTGAACTTGCTATAAAGTGTAATTATATATCTACAGTACCTGTATGTCCTGGGATCGAGTTACAAAGAAACATTATTAATGATTTTCAAACATATCAGCATAAATTATTCGTCGGATATGTTTAAACTAGGGCTTCCAATCCCGGACAATATACTGATCCCGGGATTCCGGGATTAAAGATTTTGTGATCCCAGGATTCATATTTTATTGGATAATATCTTTTACCCCGAAACTTGGTCAACGTTTTCAAATTTTACAAGTAGAAAACCCAAATTGACTGTTTAAAAAGTAAAAGCTGCCAAAGTGTGCGCATTGACATCAATAATAAACAAAATATATACTCTATTAGATAATAACTTGCTCTTACTTATTAAACTTGTTCAAAAATTTTGCATTTTTGTAAAATGTTTCAAGAATGGTCACGGCAAAAGAAATTGTTTGATCGAGCCAAATTTTCAATTTTCCATGTTGATGCCAATAAAACATTTTGACGTATTTTTGTTTTCTTCTTTAAGATAAAATTGGATAACTTTAAAATTCATATGTCATGGATGTTTATTCATGTGAAGACGTTATTTATTGTTCAAAATTGATGAAATATTCAGTGCAACTTTTAAGAATATTAAATATTCAATTTCCTGTCATGAAAAAATTAATATAATTGTACGTTTTTCGGTTTTCTCAAATACAGTTCAAATAACCCAACCATACATTATAGATTTTTTTATCCCTGTGCCCTTTCTGACAAAACTTTTCCACTAAAAAAAGCGATAATTGTGCGATGAAGAAATGTCAAAAGTAACCATATTACCTCTGTCACAGCTCATCACAAACTCGAGATGCTTCGTACCAAACTATTACATTTTTTAGTTTATGGTAAAATCCTTAATGTGGAAGCAACTGCTTCGCTGTATTTTATTACCTATTTACTAATTTTATATTCTGTAGTACATCACTGAATCCAGGTAAAGAAATACGCAACACATTTCTTTATTTTTACGTTAAGTTTTTCCTGTTGTTGGGGGTAAAGTAACTAAAAAGACTTGAGCGAGTTGAAAAGGTTTATGTTTGTCTCCATTTCGAATTATATCTAGTACTTGCAAAATCTGTTCTTCCTATTATAGCAACATGTTGGTGTAAACGAACATTTTATGCTTGATAATTAATTTAATCAGAAAGGGTGCTGTTATAGACTGATATTACACTTAAAAAATAGCAGCTCAATTGATTTATTGTAGGTCAGTGCCCACATTTCGTTAAATAACAAAAAATAAGAAAATAATTTAAAGTCAATATTTTTAGGATCCCGGGATTTAGATTTATAATCCCGGGATCCCGAAAAAGCTCATTATTTGTCGGGATCCCGTAATCCCGGGACTGGAAGCCCTAGTTTAAACACCTAAATCGCCTGAAATTTAATGTCTGACTAGGAAAGTAAGTAATTATTCCAGTTTTTATGTAAAACATTTATGATAATCTGTTATATTTATCTTGAATAATTTACAGTAATGACTAATGAGTCAAAAATCTCCACGGAGAGTATAAAAGAATAAAAAAAATGCGCTATGGCTACTCAAAATTTGCATGCAAGAAGAGAAGCAAATTTCTAAAATACTTATGTTTTATTCGTTTTGCTACCAACACTATTTTTAATATTTACGAAACAAAATTAAAACTATACATAATTTTTACATTATTACGTATGTATGTTTACATATGACTTTAAGCTTAAGTTTCACTAAAATATTCCTATCAGATAATTTTCTTGTTAAATTATTATATTTAGAAATGCCAATTGGTAATAAATAAATGTAAAACGTCATAAATAAGAAAACAATAATGCTCGCTAATACAAAATCAGGTGCATTTTAATCATTTATCAACAAATTATCAATATCTAAAAATCTATTAAAGGTTTTGAGCAGCCTGTATAAAATATAATTATGAACTAAACATTTGGTTTGACCATATTTGTGGTATGTTCTCAATAACATGAAACTGTTATATTTAATAAATAATAACCAAGATATTCCATTTGAAACGATAACGCAAAATAAACAAAAATGTAGCAAATGAAAATAACTCAAAAATTGCGGCACTTAGCTATATGGAAACCTTATAAAAGTAGTAATATTTTTATATGTGGAAACAAAAAAATAAATAACTATTATATGATAACATTTAAAATAAAAAGTTGATATCAACTTTTGGTAGACCGGAAGAGGCAGTCATCTTGAGGTCGGATCGGGTAGAATATCGACAGAACTGCATATGAGGTATAAGATTTTGTTTTTAATATTTGAGACTATGACCTATGAGATCAGGTAACTCTATCTCCAACAAGCAAGAGTCTCTGGAAACATAATGAACTTTTACAAAATATCTGTCAAATCCTGGCAAACTAGGTATAATGCAGGTACGAGCGATCTCGGACAAATAGATTGTTTTGATGTGCATAGTTGGGTTACCGCTGGTTCGAATAAAAACTGCTAACGGTTCACTAAGGTATGTATGTATTGTATATACATAATGCACAGATCGACCAACATAGTTGACTGCTATGCATGACTTTCAAAGTTTGCTCATGCAGCTAACTATTAATTTTACCTACAAAAGGTAATCTTTCTAAAACTTTTATAAATCTAAATAGACTGCAGGCGATCTAAATGTTGCATTAGAGTAATATATTTTTCTATACGTTAATTTCACATCTTAATGTCAAAGTTTGCCTGTTTGGAAAAGAAAAATCACCTAAACTTTCGTTTAAAAATGTCGAAATTTTAGAGAAAATTATAAACTTGAAGCCTCCTGCGGGAGACCTAAATATTTTTCAATTGGTCTAATTTTAGTTGTGGTATTTGTAGGTCCATATGGACAACTTTTTATCAACATGAAATTTCGAAATAAAAACGGTTTTTAATGCATCCTAATCCCCACCACTTACCAAAGGGAACTCCCCAAAAAAATATTGCGTTTACTCCGCATCTTGTTTAACTATATGTTATAGTAGCAGCGAAGACGTGAATGACGTATAAGGTTAATAGACCCCACACAGTCATTCAAATTTTGGCACATTTCTATAGGCTGAAAACTGAAACTTGAACCAAATCTTTACCAACTTATAAATGAATAAGAAAAATGGAATTGAATAAAATAAATCAAAATAGGATTAGCAGTTTGAGAGAAAACCAAACCTAAAACTACAATTTGATTCGTACTTAGTGGTGCGTTATAAATTTCTTTCACTAGTGTATATCCGATAAGACATATCTTTGAAGGATTGTAATAAATAATCACAAATCTATGCGTAAATCAATATACCGAAGGTTGGATAAAGTTACAAAACTGATAATTTATAAAATATCGTTGCAAACAACTGCAAAAGGTAATCTACAATGCGAATAAATTGTAAGTACATAGTTTACAAGCAGCGACATTTCTTGAAAAAATCAAATTGAGACATAACTGTCTGAAATTACTGTTAGCTGACTTTGTTGTTTCTGTTGATTTCTGTTCATACAATATTATATACTTGGTTCATAGTTCTTTTAAGTTGATCAAAAATAACTTTTTTGCTCAATTAATCTATAATAATATGCGTTTTAATCGACCCAATTTACATACCGATTACGATTTCATAAATCAACATACATTATTTCTACGCTGTGAACGATGCTTACTAATCACTAATTAGTTTACTAGGCTGAAAATGGCATGCTAATTCATTAAGGCTAACACGTCCGTATGATATTTTTAATATAACAAAGTTCATGAATGTTAATTGCTCACAAATTGTATATAATTATTCAATTTTTATTGTGGTTGCTACTATTATAAACAGCTTATAAACAGTTTTCACTTGCACGTATCTATTATTCATAATATCTTGATTATGTAATATAATAATATGTACTTAACCCATTTTTGCCCAAACTATTTTATATCATATGCAAATTCAAAATCATGGAATATATCAATATTCAAGAATTCATAGTTTGATTTAATGTTAGCAGTAGTTAATTTATTATAAACACTTTATGGGTGTTATTATTTTTTACCTCTTTACTTTATCATACGCAGTATGATGAAGTATTGTAATCGTGCCGAAAAACAAAATTGAGATTTTAGCGGAAATATGTCTTTTTGGGTACCCTGATCATTTTTGACCAAGGTACAAAAAAATGTCTGTATGTGTGTATGTTATGTATGTGTGTGTGTGTATGTATGTGTGTATGTGTGTACTCGATTTGTGTGGAGACGATTCCGGAGAAACTACTGAAGGTATCGGGTCGAAACGTCATATTTAGAAGTTTCATGACTAAACTTAGAGCTGAAAAGCTTTTAGTTCAAAAGGGTCCAAAGGAACTGGACGTTTGATCTAAGCAGTTTTCAAGGATTTTGCAAATGAGCCGCAATTTCTGTAATTTCCTCAAAATAGTTAAATAATAAATTAAAGTAGAGGAAATTCTGAATAACTTATGTCTGCGACATTTTTTGGTAAAATTAATAGTTTAGCTGCAAGAGCAATTTCTATTTGATCGAGATCGGTCGCATCTGCATTGATATAATACTATATAGTGAGCCAGAATTTTCCAAATATTTTCAGTCTAATGACACTACCGGTAGTGTCAAATACTGATGTTTTGACGATATCTCACTATATCTACTGTCAATAGTAAAAAGATCTCATATTGTGATACAGTGTACGGTCCTTGCCTGACGGCGTCGGATAGGCAGCGTGTTCAGCGTGTCCAAAATGCATGTGTTCTGTTTCCTTTTGGTTTGAGAAAGTATGATCATGTATCGAATATGCTGAGCGACCTGGGGTGGTTGAACATGGATAACACTAGAGTGTTGCATACAGCAATAATATATCATAAGTTGATATCCAAGAGGATCCCACAATACCTCATGCGGAAGATACGCTGTAGAACGGATGTCCATAACCTTAATTTAAGATTCAGGGGTTTGTTTGCTCCACCTGCCCATCGCGCTGAGCTGTTAAAACGGTCATTCTCTTACCAGGTCAGTCACATATACAATGGTCTTTGGAAAGATATGAAAAAATTATCGTTAACCAGTTTTGGCGGAAAGGTGAAGTGCTGTCTGTTTGCTCTGTCTTTAGGCATTAAGCGCACATCGGAGATGTTTTAATTTTTATTTTTTTATGGGCATGTGCGATGTTTTGTTGAGTTGGATTTACTGCAATTACGTGTAATTGACTCTAGAGTAATTTTTATTGTTATATTATTCGTACAATTATGTATTAAATCTAGTTTGTTTAAGGGGTTGAGTGGAAGAGCAAGGCAAATTGGAAACAAGTGTGCCGATCTCCACGCTACATATAATCAAAACATGGCATTTGGAATACCAAATTCCTCAGAAAGAAATGATGAATCCAAAAATGTATAAAACTAATATAGCGTCCATAAGAAAAACAAAAGTTTCGATTGTTTCTGGCTAATCCACTGGCGAAAAAAAATTTAAACTGACAATCAAATTGTAGACAAAAAAGTGCCTTTATAATGTCAAAACGCTTTTTGATGGGACTGTTGAACTGTTTCAACTGTTTTCTGAACAGGTTATAAACGCAAAGGTCCCTGGTTCAAATCCAGGTTGTGGCTGTAATTTTTGATTTATTTAAAATTTGCATCCCGCTTGGATATCACCATCTTGAATAGGTACTTTGATTAGATATTTAATATCTTTATACTTAGAAAATATACGTTCGTATGTCATTTTTTTGTGTTCACTGACAATTTTTATATAAATGTGTTTTTACGTCATGTGATTTTTTGAATTCTGACAGTTTCAGATTTTTAAGTCTGGTTCCACCAGAGATGTACATATCGTGAAAATCAAAACATTTTCAATTTCAATAGGTATCTTGTTATAAAAAAGGAGTGAGAGGCCTGCTGTACCTATAATATGTAAATTGCTGCTTTCCACGTTTTATATTATATGCAGTGGATTATTTATTGTTATTACCTCCTAGTTTCAAATGCAGTATCCACTTAACGAATTAAAGATATAAGTGTGTATTTCGAAACATGCATTAAACCAGTTGCTGTTTATGTAGTAGCACACTTCCAGTACCAGTGATCTCCCCTACTTACAGCTACCAGTTGCATAAGAAAAACACATCCAATTCCGCATGTTTAATCTTAATTGCTTCCTCTTAACAACAAACTAACAAATTAACAGTATTCAGTACCGAAAACAAAACCATTTCGTCTTTCCAAAGTAGAATAATGCACCACTTCAATATATCGCATGTGTTCATACCCAGATGTCAACTTAGGACTCAAGACTGCATACATTCATAACTGTGACATTTTTTTCGTAAACTAACTGTAGGTGAACAATTTCATGGACAGAGAAACAGGGGCAATGCATCGATTGCAACACTCCAGAGCAAAATATGCGACATACACACATTCGCACTAGAAGGATACCTACAACTTTTTCTTTTATCAAAGAGGGGTTCAAATATAAAAGACTACCGGCGACATTGCCAATAGGAAATGCGTATTTCTCGTCTAGTGAATTGATAACAGTGCTGAAATAGATAGGTAGTTGTATCCGGCGCGAAGACAATGTTGTTCGAGTGCGTATTGTTGTCCATATTGGCGGAGGTGCTGAGCTTGTCGTTGTTCCAAGAGCAGTTCGCATGGCGACAGGTCGATTTTGCGTACCCATCGGAAAAGGCTCGTCAAGATGCCATTGCCACTGGCAGATTTAAGCCAGAGAACAATCTTCCGGTTGGGATCGAAGTGTGGGGTGATAAATTGTTTGTGTCTGTACCGCGTTGGCGACAAGGTAAACATGCATTGAAGTAAATATTTCCCGAATAACTTAGCTTAAAAATAGACAAATTAAATTTTTTTCATTTGGTTTTATTTCATATTTTGAAACCTTGAATTGTATAAAATAAGATACAGTGCTCATTAATTTCACATGACAGTGAAATTTTAGATCAATCAACACATATTATGGAGCTTAAGAACGATAGATTTAATTTAATGATATTAAAAAACGAAAAACATTTTTATTTTGTTTCACCTAATAAATGTACATACCACCTTTTACCTTAATTTTTAAAGATAATCCAATAACTTTTGTGTCTAAATACAAGAGCATTTCACAGATTTCCAAGCACTTGTTTGTTAATACATAAATTTGTTCAAAATACAATAGTCTAAGCTAAGTGACTATCCTGGCAAACAAAGAACAAAATCGGACAAGTGAAAACTACTTTTGAATGCTCTATACCAGGGGTTCTCAACCGGTGGTACGCGAAAAGTACCAAACATTATGGGTAAAATCATATTTATTTTGATAATAACGTTTGACCCAAAATTATACTGGCAAAATTAAATAATATTCCATTATTAAATGTTGCCGTACACAGACGCATTTCTAAAATGGCAAATTGAGTAAAAGAAAGTGTAGGTAAAAAGGTAAAACAAAATAAATATTATACGCTTCAGTTAGTACCGACATTATTTTGATCAATTATTAGTCTTTAACTGATTTGTGGTTGAAGAGGAAATTGCAGAGGAATATTTATTTTAGGAACCTCTGCCCGAAAGAAGATCTGGTGATAAATTTCAATAATTGTATGTTTAACAATTCCATTCCATGGAAGAAATTTATTGGTGTCTGCACTGATGGTGCTCGGGCTTTAACACAAAAGAATCGCGGCTCTCATAAAAAATTAAAACAGTAGCTCTAAAAACAGTTTTGGATCAGCAGAAAAAGATACCATTGTCTCTTCGTACTTAAATCAGAAGTTCAAGTTTTTCATGCAGAAGCTAATTTCGTCTTCAAATATTGTTTCTTTGATGAATTGTGGATAGTCCGGTTAGCATATTTAGCTGATATTTTTGGAAAGTTGAATAATATAAATTTAGTTTTGCAGGGAGAAATGGTCGTTTATTGTTTATGTTATTATCTTATTATTGTAAAATTAATGTTAAAAAGTTTAAAGTAGTTTAACGTCAGCATTAGAAGGTTTTCTTGAAAAAAACATTATCATATTAACCAAGTTTAACGGCTATTTTCCAAAAAAACTATGACAATGAAAATTGGAACAGAACTCCAAAAACTATGAGTATACCAGATAACTTCACTGCCAAAGAGAAACAACAATTTTAAGATTAATATATACCAATGTTTTGATCCAGAGGAAGAATTATTTTAATGAAATTGCGGATTAAGATATTAGATTTTTAATGGCTTTTTTTACAACCAATTTATGTAAAATATATTTTTCATCAATATTAATTTAAAAGACAAACATTGGACAAAATTAATTATTGAGGCAAATTTTAGTTTGAAAATATCTTTCTAGGAACATGAAGTTAAAAAAAAATGGGTTTAGCAAAACAATCCCAGTCGCATCAATATTTAAATTATTTTATATTACTTCAATGTAAGTGATGTTTTTACTATGCTTTTGTATACCAAATGAAGTTTTGTTATATAATTGTTTATTGTTAGACTATTGTCTTTTTGGAACTTCTTTATTTTATCCCAAGTAAACTGTCGTTGAAAAGTTATTATTTGGGTACAAAATAATATGTAGGTATGTATATTTAAAATCTGATATAAACTTTTGTCATTTATGTACGTATTAATATGCATGTATAAAGGTTGGCGGTACGGAGAAATTTGAATATTTTTTATGTGGTACATAGATCCTAAAAGGTTGAGAACTCCTGCAGTCTATACAATCTGATATTTTTTATATATTATTAAATTATACTACCCTTATTCTCAATTTTGAGATCCTTTGGGACGTGTTAATATGTGTTCATCGATCTAAAACTTCCCAAGAGTTTAGTATGGATATAGAGACACAAAATGAGAGGGTCCTGCAAAACCAAATAAAAGTTGAAAAATAAGGACCATCCTAATGCACATTCGGTGATATTTACTACGACAAATATATTTTACATATATTTTTTACGTTTACTTTTGTATAGATTGTGTTGGTAAATATGTGTCACACATATATGTTTATAATGTGCATCTATAATCTACGGGTGGCCCAGAATATATTTTATAATTTTAGTTGTGAAGAAAACAAGCTAAATAGAACCTAAAAAGGATAAACTAAACCGCCATCCACCCAATCGTAATTTTCTTCGAAAATCCCTTACATTTTAAACATAAATACGTTGATGAATTATAAAATTACCGCCACTGGCTTTTTAAGGCATCGTAATCGAACAACAAATTAAAAGTATGATCATATAAAAAATGGCGTTTCTTTTCTCAAAATAGCACTGAAACCGTTAGGAATTCAACTGTTTTAGAAAAGTGAAAGTTATATTCAAATTTATAACAGTTTATTTTATATAACATAAATCTATCTCTTATTAATCAAAAATCTATTCTTAAAAAAATCTGATGTGGCCAGCCACATGACTTTATCATACTATATATAAAATTAATAGTTTAGCTGCATGAGAATCTATTTGATCCAGCTCGGTCGTGTATGCAATAGAACTAGTTAGCCAGGATTTGACAGATGTTTTGATTCTATTGCCAGTAGGTAATGTCAAAATAACAGCACAATACTTTGTGTCATGCTATTTTTTCGTGTTTGTATTTTCTTCTGTAATTTCTATATGCTTTTATGTTTCCCTCAAGCCATATAGTAAAATCAGTCCTCAAATTTGTATTCTTAATATATTTATAACAATCACCAATAGTAAACGAACTAAAGTTTTATTAGCTTCATTTCAATTGTCTCCAGTGTGATAATCAGCCCAATTTTACAACAAAATGGCTAACGCTAGCAACCACAAAAGTTGACGAATGAGAACGTCCGTTCTTAAATAATAATTAATTAATTAATTAGTAAGAACTTTGCGGAAATTGCAATTCCGTAGGAGCCTTAGAGTAACTATGTGGCTATAATATTTATCAACTGCAACTATGAATCCGACAGTTGTAAAAGTTTGTAACCTGTTATCGTGATGGTTTCTACGGGTGTTATGTTTAATTTTAATTTGTTAAATGCGATAAGTAAGTATAAGTATACTACAAATAGGCTATGATACATTAAATTCATTTCTAACTAAAGATTATTTGTTTAACAATTCATTTAAGAAATTGAAGAGATCATTTAATCCATTTGAAAAAATGTTTAATAATGATGTTTTATGAAATAACAAAAAAGGACAACTAAGACAAACTATTTCACAGTCTGTCAACCAGCAAATGTTTGAAGGCAAAAAATGAAAACAAACAAAAACATACAAATAATACTTCTTTGCACTTATTTTCGAAAACTTAGACTGCTTCAGAATTTCTGCTCTCAGATTCAGATTTTACGAAAAATGCATACCAGAATCAGGTATCACTTTCAATTAAGTAAGTAAAATCTGTGAAATTTTCACCTGTAGAACCTCAAAACTTAATTTATTATTTATTTATTAAGTTAAGGTAACTAAAGTTTGAAAAAAAAAACAAACAGCCGGACGCAACTTGTAAACAACAACTACCAAAAAATATCAGGCTGCAGTTAATTTGTGAATAATAGATTAAAAAGAGTCAGTAGAATCAATTGTAGTACTAATATTTAAAAGAGAGTAATCTCAAAAAACACAAACATTTTTTAAGTTATGTAGTTGATAGGTAGGCTGTGATTTCAAATTTGAATTTAACGTTTACTCCTAACCAACTTTTCCAAATAACAATTTTTACATTACATTACTGTTTTTAGAATATTTTGTCGAATGTCATTCGCACAACTTGATAAATATAAAAGTTTTTCACCAGAGACAGAAAAACGAAGACAGTAGAGCACAAACATTACTACAAAAAATCTATTTCCAAAAATTCTTCAAATGTAAACGCCTGAGATTTAAAAAGACAAGGGAAAGGCAAGAAAACATTTATATCAATGTTTACGGAAGTTTTCTTACAAAATGATTTCTTGATATTCCTATAAAGTTTTGTACAATAAATTCACCAACCAGTGCTATCAAACCAAGTATCCGTTTGAAGAAATTATATTTCCACGTTAGATTTTATTAGATCTAATACTGATGTGAACGATAAAACTCACTTAGCCTAGATAGTATGTTTGTGAAATGTAAATAAAATTGAAAATGTTAATATACATCAGTAACTAATAAATTGAAAACTTAAGTACCTATCACGCAGATAATTTGATAGGTCTTTACTCGTTTTATGTTGTGCATGCCATTGCAACCGTTGCGCTATCATCGCCCACTGATATTCCTATGATTTCCGCAACAAATTCTGCGAAAAGGAAACTTTTACACTCTTACTTATAGTCGTTAAGCAGTAAATATACTTTTCACGCCCAGTATTGCACGCCATGTTTACATAACGACACCTAAGCCGATTTTTTTAAATTGGTGTACCAACTGCCATGCCAGATGCAAATGTGCTTCTCATTTCGTAACCAAATGAGGCGCGGTGTTCGTAAAATGCAATTGCATATTTATAATTTAACATATAATATATCGATAAACATAATATACATAATGTTACTGGTGTTTACCACACATTCCCTTAAGAATTTAAAAACCGGTAATCCAGGGTCGCGCAAGACGGAAGTGGGTACAATAGAATGACTTATTTCGATTTTTGTAAGTGCAATATTGATAGAAGTAATTAATTATGTACCTAACTGGGTATACACAATGAGTTAAACGGACAAAAAATATTATATTTGCATACGCAGGTGTTCCATATGATTTGATCAGTTATTTTTTTAATCACCGCATGTTTCGGTATACATATTATTTATTCTTTGTTAAGGTTTATGACGATAACTCCTGATATATATATCCTAAATACGAATAGCTAAATATGTAAATTTTTAGTAATTTTGTTATTTTTTATCAGAGCATTTAATGAGTTCTTCAGAATTGCCCAAAATCCTTAAATCGAAAATTGTATGAAAATTAAACTATATTGAAATTACATTTTGTACGAAAACTACCGTAAAAGTTGATATAAACTTTTTTCCTGTTTTTATTTAAGTAAAGTATTTTGTAAGTAGAATTTTTTTAAGTAATGTTTGTGCTCCTTAGTCTTCGTTTTGCCTGTCTCTGGTGAAAAATGTTACATATTTATCAAGCTGTGCGAATAACATATTGAGTTCGACAAAAGATTGTCGATTGTCGTGTGTATTCTTACTTTATCATACCAATTGAATCAAAATATCGATTCTATATAAATAGAATTTTGCTCATGCAGCCAAAGTATTAATTTTATATATAGTATGATAAAGTCATGCGCCTGACCACATCAGATTTTTTTAAGATATTTTTAAGGTTTAAGAATGTTTGCGGCTGGTTAAAACTAGTAATGTAGGCAATGTAAAAATTGTTATTTGGAAAAGTTGTTTATGAGTAAACGTTAAATACAAATTTGAAATCACAGCCTACCTATCAACTACATAACTTAAAAAATGTATGTATTTTTTGGAATTAATCTCTTTTAAATATTCGTACTACAATTGATTCTACGGGATCGCTTTATTCTATTATTCACAAATTTGCTGAGTTTTTTGTGGGGTTTTCAATTTTTTGAACTATTGCTAAGTTATTCATTTGCTTTGATGCGAACATGATAAATAATCAGTCCAATTCTGTGACGACGTTGCCATTTTGGTTCCTAGGAAAGTGAATTTGTTAAAGCTTAAGTTTTAATAACTTCCGTAGTAACGAATTCACATTAGACAATTCTGTAAGAACGAATTTTTCAACCGATGCCGGTGCTGCATTTTCTCTTTTTCGCAATTTGTTAACTAAGTTGCTATAATGCCAAACTGCAGCTTCATTGATATTTTTTTGGTAGTTGTCGTTTAGAAGTTACGCCGGCTGTTTTTTTTTGTTTCAAACTTTAGTAAATTTGATAATTAATAAATTACCTTTTGAGGTTCTATAGCAAAAAATTTCACAGATTTTACTTTTTAAATGCATAGAAGTATTATTTTGTTTTTTGGTTGCATTTTTTGCCTTAAAACATTTACTGATTGACAGAATGTCAAATAGTTTGCCTTATTGTGGTTTCATAGCCAGACCATCAGCAGAAATATTGTGGATTTATCTATTTAATAAAACGTCATCAATAAACTTTTCTGTTTTGTTAATGTTATTTGTATGCACATAATCATTAGTAACAAATACATTTAATTTATTATAACTATTTGTAGTACTTATACTTATTTACCGCATTTATTGTTGATAAATATTATAAACCACTCAGTAGCTCTAAGGTTCTTAAAGAACTACATATTTCCGCAATGCTCATATTAATTAATTATTATTATTTAATGACGTTATAATTATTTATTGACGTTGTCAACAATTTGACAACTTTTGTGGTAGCTAGCGTTATCCATTTTGTTAAAGAATTCGGCTGATTATCACACAGGAGATAATTCAAATCAAACTGGGGTTGATTTACTTTAATTTGTTTACTATTGGTGATTGTTATCAATACATTAATAATGCCTACATCAGGTCTGATTTTACCATATGGTTTTTGGGAGAAATGAAAGTATATATTAATTTAAAATCATAATATGTACTTTAAATTTATAATACAGCATTCACTTCATGTGCAACTTCTTCTCAAAAGGAAGACGTGCCAGACTTGGGCACAAGAAAGCCTCAACTTCACAATAGAATATCAAGATGACCAATTCATGACTAATAAAAAGAAATACCTAACCAATAAATTCCGATAGATTAAAAAAATCGTGGAATCAAGATAGATTTGTGTTATATAAATTAAACTGTTATACGTTTAAAAATAGCTTTTACTTTTTTAAAAATAGTAGTTCAGAGTAATTTTGTAAAAGAAGAACAAATGGAATCTCATGCAGATAAACTATTATTTTGTACAGTATAGTATGATAAAGTCATGTGCCTAACCACATCAGATGTTTATTGTTGTAGTGGGTATGATTTATGTTTTTTCCGACTTACAATTGTTGATACGTACTTCATTTTTAATTTTTCTTTGATTTGTCAGTATTTAAAACGGAATTAATTCTTAAGGAATTAAAAAACAAATAAATACATTTAAAACATTTCACTCACAGTGACATTTACGTCTAAAAAATAATTATGCTGGGAGAAAAGTGGTCGAGAAAAGTATAACTTACATATAATATGCGAAAAATAGTAAAACAACTCAAGTACAAGCTAGTGAAAGGGTTGAGAATTTAAAAAAAAAATTCTGCAACTTTGTGCATTTGAAGATATTAAACTGCAAATACACATAAAACGTTTAAAAAGATCTAAGTACCAATGGGATAATAATATTATATATCTGTCAACATAGCCAGTATTAGTTCTCCCTGACCTATTTTTTGGTTAAGAGTTCACCAGAGATTCGGGAAAAAATTAACATAAAATAAGGCAACCGTTTAGATTTCCGGACTAGACCGGAAGTTATAACTGCACTCAGCTTCAGAACTTCAAATTAAAACCTAGGTCCTGTGTGGTATCATTGCATAGTAATTTCAAAATAAAACATCTTTTGTAGGGCATTAAAATTTAACCAAATCACAGTTTACCTAATAAACTGCGGAAAACTATTTTTTGGGCAGTTCTCATACAGATACAATAACTAATTGATTATTTCGTGAACCGTTTCATTTAGACACAATTTGTTCCTACAAAAGTTGTTTCTTATTAAATTATCTATCCAATGGTACCACACACGACCTACGTTCTGATTTGTAATTCTGGTATACCTATTCGGAAATCAGAACTGTTGAATAGTAGGTACTGTTGGCTTATTTACTTGACTTTAGCCATTTTTCTCTGAACCTTTCCGATTTTTAGATCAAATCGCCGCAATTTTTTTAAACAATAGCTTTCAGTATTTAGATTAAATGATTTTTTTGGTTCGGATGGAAAGAGTCTGAGATATTTCTGGCACCGAAAATAATGTTTTGATAAACGTGCTTCAGCAGAATTGTTTGTATCTCCATTTATAAATATTTTCAGTGGAAACTTTCAGATAATATAGTTTATTAATTTTTATATAATAATAGTTTATTTCCAAAAGTAGCCAAAGGAACTGTAACATTTCAATACAGTTTGAAGGCATCTTATTATAATTCTGTCCAAATTTGTCCATGATCAGTCAAGTAACCATCACTTAGCATCACGTCTTATTTCCAGGAATACCATCAACTCTAAACTACATCCCCCTATCGGATGACGTCGGAAAATCACCACCCTTAATCCCATACCCAGACTGGGAATCGAACGAAGCAGGCAACTGCGAACGAGGCCTCACGACAGTCTACAGAATCAAAGCGGACCAGTGCAACCGCCTATGGGTTTTGGACACCGGCACCTTTGGCATTGACGACACCACCACCAACCCATGTCCATACGCCCTCAACGTCTTCGATCTCTACACAAACAAGAAGATCCGAAGATACGAACTCAGAGCAGAAGACACAAACCCAGATACCTTCATAGCCAACATCGCAGTGGACATCGGAAGAGATTGCAACGATGCTTTTGCATACATGAGCGACGAATTAGGATACGGGTTGATCGCTTATTCTTGGGAACAGAATTTATCGTGGAGATTCGAGCATAGCTTCTTTAGGCCTGACCCATTGGCAGGAGATTTTAATATTGGTGGTTTGAACTTCCAGTGGGACGCTGAGGGTATTTTTGGAATGTCGCTTACGCCCTTCCAACCAGATGGTTATAGATTGATGCATTTTAGCCCATTGGCCAGCACTAGAGAGTTTGTTGTTTCTACCGGAACTCTAAGAAATAGCTCGAAGGTTGGTGATAGTTACAAGGAATTTTTCTATATGTGCGATAGAGGTCAGGATGGACATACAACGTCGAGGGTTATGGATGACTTTGGTATACAGTTTTTTAATTTGATCGACAGGAACGCGGTTGGTTGTTGGAATTCGCAAAACCCGTACGAACCGAAGAATTTAGGGATAATTGAGAAGGACGATGAGGCGTTAATCTTTCCATCTGATGTAAAAGTGGACACGCAGAGGAATTTGTGGGTTATTTCGGATAAGATGCCTAACTTCTTATTGTCGAGTTTGGACTACTCCGAAGTGAATTTTAGGATTTTCTTCGCTCCGATTGATGTTTTGATCAGGAATACTGTATGCGAGTTGAAGTTTGCCGATTATAATTATTATTTGTAAGATGTGTCGCCTGTTAAATAAACCCAATTTGTTTCGAAATAAATGGTAATAACACAAGTCTAGTCTATCGTTCAAATTGTTAACACAGTTTGGAAGTAATTACTTTCCAAAGTATCAAATAGCAAACATTGCATTTCACTATATTAAAAATTGTAAAAGCGAACAGTGTTCCTTCTAGCCAAATTTTTGCCAGTCGACAAAAATCAGAACTACCTCCCACCCAATTATGGTTTTGATCCATGATATAGTTTTTGGTGCTGATTACACCGGTATAATTGTTTTTTTTCTGGATGCAACGGTACGAAAGTTATGTCTTCCCATAAAATGGAATTGTTAAAGCAAACTGTACTCCATCTAGCCATCCGATTTTGACCAATCAAACGTTACTTGATGGGAAATTGGCCGAGAAAAACATTTCTGAAGACCGAATAGCTCTGAGATGTGCGGTTCGCGAGAAAAACGAGAAAATGCAAATTTTACATTTTCTGGACAAACAGGAAAACGGGAAAACCGAGCGCACCGTTGAATTCAGCACAGCCCAATGCATAAGCATAACCACATTAGAATGCTCTATCTCTCAAATAAATAAATAACAATTTATACCTATTACCATAAAGAGAAATTTAAAAACAAATAATATTAAGTTGCTGATGCAAAAAATAAACTTTTTTGCTATGACGCTTCAAACTTTTGCAAAGTTTAAAACTTAATAACTTCGCGCATATTTGCAAGTAACGCCGACTCCAAAATTTTTGTAACAATTCGATATTAGATTTAAGAATTTTAGTAGAATTTATTATTTCAGTATTCCGTTTAGGTTTTATAGGTCTTTTAATCTATTGTGCCATGGGCCTGGGGGCTACAAAATAGGCTAACCTAGGTAACAATTGGACTAATTTTTAAAATTATTGTCTAAACTGGTCACTTTTGACATCCACGCACACATATGTAGAGTTTTATATGCCTTTCAAGTTCTATTTCGATGTTATGTGGTCCATTTCGCTTATTTAGTGTTATTAAAAAAAAAACAATTTGTGTACCACTCGGTAACCAGTAGACATACACTATGCAGATCTGTTGTGTGTAAATTCGTAATCAGCGCACTCATTTTAGTAAGATAGCGAAGGTTTCATATCGATCCCGGCCCTAGTTTTTGAATTAGATGTGTCATTTCAAAATCAAAGTTAAAAAAGAAGGGTTTAGATCAATACTTTGGCCAATTGCCAAAAACAAAACTACCTCCCACCCAACGGCGCGTTATGCCATCATGGTCCCTGGGAGGCCGCCACATACAGTGTATAATTAAGAAGAATTACTTTTTTATACAAAAATAATTTATACTAATAATACTGATATAACATTTCGGAACAGCCTTTTTGCAACGATATTTAATATAAGTACCTACATAATTATTTAAAGAACAGATTATAATTAAGAATTACAAAATAACTAATAAATAGCTAACAATTTAAAAATCAAAATTAGTAAGTATCTCAATAAGAGGTATTCTTAACGAGTAAATATGTTTTCAATAATTTTAAATATTTCAAAAACTGCGATAGTTCATTCTTAAATACGCCATCATGTCCTCTGAATATGTTCTTACCAAATTTGTGGTGCAGTTTTCATAGTTTTTTTGAGATGTTACTTTTAATAAAATGTAATTTCCTATTTCTTTTTGTAACATTACTGAAGATTCTGATTCCATATCATCAAAAAAATACAATTCTTCCGAATGCCTTCTGCTATATACAGTTTTAACAAGAAGAAATGTAACGTCTTAATATCTGGTCCTCAAAGTTTAGAAGAAAGTAACCAAATAAAAGGTTTAGGAAAACACTTAGCTAGAAACTTGAATGACTTTTGAATATACAGGGTTATATATCTGTAAGAAGCAGACCAAATGTTTTTTAATATAGCATCTTGAAATCTGAAAACCTGAAAAATGCATGTCCCTGAGGTCAGTGGTGTAAATGTAACAAGACAAATTATAAAGAAAACAATTAATAAATGTTAAAAGGATGACTACCGTGTCAATAGTTCTTCGTTTTTGGAAATGACTTAAGTTACAAATACGAAACATTTTTGAATATAAATTGTTTTCATTTCTAAGCATTTCAAATTTTTAGGTTAAGCAATTTCCTAAAACTTTTATTGGAATCTTTTTCTTGTCAACTTTTTAGAAGCAAATATATTGAGTGATTACATTTCTTTTTATACACACTGTGTGATGATAAGGGCTTTGAAAGATTTACAGCATTTTGTAGATCGGATTTTTATTTTACAGACTTCTTTGGGCATTCATATTTACAGAATATAATTCCAGAACAAAAGGAAAAGTGTCGACACGAGTTTAACAGCTAAAACAGCCTCCATTCTCTTTGGAGCCCCATAGGCAAGACTACTCTAAAGTTCAATTTGATATTCTTACTACGGTAATTAATTAATAAGCTAATTAATTTATAGTTTATAAAAGATGGATTTTGGTCCCCAACCGGTAGGAGCGCAAATATAAAATTCACTATTCTTGAGACGGTCATGACTCATGAATTAGTAAAAGATTAGTTGGGGCCTCGCTGAGAGGAGCCTAAATCTGCTTGCAACGTTAATGAGGACTGGCATGGTGTGGTATAGGCAAAACTGGGAGAGCTGAAGGTGATTCATCGCTTAAAATCGTATGAACCAAGATATGAACGTACCGCGTGAATTGGTTATTAGCTGTGTATATTAAGTTGCCTACTAGGTAGTTCGTTCAAGATTAATATTTAATTAAAAATAGTGTCATTTAATTGTGATAATTGTCCTATCTAATTTATATATCCATCATTAGCATGTTTAACAGAAGCAAAGTGAAAACATACCAACGAAAACATCTTGTTCACATCACACGTTCGCGCTCGAATTGGAGGTTAGGTTAGGTGGCTACCGCTGTCATTCGTTCTTATGGTTCTAAGAACAGACGTACTTTTTTGTCTTGCCCATTTAAATTATACAGCAGACGTATGAAAAGTATGCTATTTCGTTTTAACACGCGTCAATATTTAGAAATATTCTGTAACGTATGTCTAAAATAACAGCTGAAATCTATGAGTAATCTTCAGCTCTCCCAGTTTTGCCTATAGTCTATTACGGAAATGTGTTTCCAAAATACTTCTTTGGGCCCCCACCTGCTATTGGGGGCCCTAATGCCCATTTTGCCATTATGGCATAACCATTTTTCCCATGGGATAACGCGCTACTGCTCCCACCCAATTATGGTTTGGTCCCATGGTACAGTTGTTTTCGCTGATGTAATATATTAGATTATTTGTATTTGAACGGAAGTAATGACTTCCCAAAGCATAGAAAAACAACAAATCGCATTTTACTATATTAAGAACTGGAAAAACAAACTGAATATCATCTAGTCTAGAATCTAGACCGCCGATTTTAATTATTTAAGCGTTTATTGATGGGAAATAGGCCGAAACAAACATGTCTGTATACGGCGTTGCTCTAAGATGCACGGTTTGCGAGGTAAAATTGGAAATTCATTAGTATAAAGTACCTATAAATGATTTCAAATTTGCCCATCAGAGACAAATCAATGACGTCATAGCTGATTCTATGTTAACATTGAGGTTACGTACAACCATCGTACAACGAAGCAACTAAAACACGTCAAATTGTGCATTTTTTAGATGTGTTTACGGCTATTATACAATTACAAAATAAAATAATAATGATTAATGAGCAAAGAAAAAATCACCTACCTTTGTATTCTAAATACTAAGTAAGACGCCGACATCAAAATTTCTTCGTTGTTAGTAACATCACAAAACACGAAAATGTCATTCACTAATGTTATTAAAATATCAATCACATATCAAATCACGGGTGTTTAAATTAATTGCACAATTACGTGTAACTTACTCGAAGGATCGTCAAATAATGCGTTCTCAAACTTGAAACCTGCAAAAAAGGGTACCGGCAAAACACACGGCCGGGCAACACCAAGGCAAGTAATTCAAAACAAGTTCCAAAAACTTACCTCAGTCTCATCTTGCGTATTGAGTTGCATAACCATCAGTAACTATCACAATTTACTCTATACAAACAAATAAAATTCGAAATGGATAATAATATATTTATTGTAAATTGATTATAAAAAAAAACAACATACTTAAAATATGATAAACCTAGTTTGTACGTATTATTGCATACTGTTTATCGTAAAATAAAAAAAAAAAAAAAACAAAACGTGGGACCAAAAATTAGTCAATAAAAATAATAAAGCACCAAATTTTAATCAAGAATATATGTAGCAAGATATGGCAGGAACTTGACGATTGTTTATATGACATCCAATTCTAGAAGTTTCTTTGGCACCAGTGTGATATACAAATAAATAAATAAAGTAAAAGTTACTGGCATAGAAAAATAATGTTTTGGGTACATTAGCTGTCTTCTATTTGCATTTTCAGATCACATCTCTCATTTATTTGGATTAACTTTACCAATATCAAGTAGGATAGCTGCATTAATGGTTGATATGATCCAAAATTGCAAATAAAATGCATATCTTATTATCATAAATTATTATTTCTATTTGCAAATAGTATCTAAAAATATTACGAATAATGTATATTGCTTACATCAAGTGATTTGATGTATTTGCTTACTTCAAGTGTCTATCGAAAATGGTACCATGTACTATAAATGGAAATGTTTTTCCTTGACATTTTCAGTACCTATCGTTAATATAAATATATACGGACAATGTATGTGCATATTTATTGAACAATACTGGTTTACTTATACATACAGGGTGATTCAAAATTACACAGCAATATTCTAGGATTGGGTTGCTTTAGTCGTATCCCTTTTTTTTTATCTCAACTAAAGTTACCAGATCCTATAATATACAAAATTTAAAATGTGAATCTCTTTCTTTAGTGATTTTTAGCTAGGTTTGTACACGTGAGTAAATTTCAAGGATATGATGGAAAATTTCGATAAGTTTAAGGGATATCAAATAAAATAGACTAATTTTCTTTTACAAAAGGAAATTTTGTGGTAAAAATGAAAATTAACTATTGTATTTTGTTTTACGTTATAAAAAAACTTTCATTTGTCAATATTTTGAAACTTGTCAATAGCTTGCTGCTATTTTTAATAGAAATAAATAAAATTGATATACTTTTGAATATATTTAATAATTTGTAGCTATGCTATAACAGTGTTTCTAAACTATAGGTAGCTGCCAGTTTCGCTCTTGCTGATGTGTTGATGAGAAATTTTGATATCATCTTAAATTCTGAGTGTCACAGTAATAATTAATACTCACTCTCATATAAAAGAAAAAAAAAACGTGATACGTGTTTTATTATTGTTTTTGCAGAAGTTATTATTATTGGATTATTGACATATTTTTGCCATTTATTAACTAATTTGAAATTGTTTAAACTAAAATATACGATGGTACGAATATTTTTCCATTTTTTGCAGACAAATGGTATTTGTTTAAACAATTGCTAATTAGTTAATAAATGACAAAAAAAGCAATAATTTAATACTCTTGCTCAAATAGAAAAATGCATTTGTAACATCGTACCTATATTTTTTTAAACAAATGGTAATTGTTCAAACATTTTTATAATATTTAAGTTATTTAAAAAATGTCAAAAAACATTTTTTCAAAATCTATCAATTCTATTTTAATAAATTAAAATAACAACCAGAGACAGTAACCAATTTGATTTTCATGATTAAGTTCCTCACAAAATAAAACACAAAACAGTCTATTTTCCAATATGTCCAATAGTTATGCATAAATCCCATAATAACATCAAAATTTGCCCCCATATACACTAAATTAATACCTACAGTGATTGGCAGTTAGTTCTCAACAAAAAATACAAACTTCATAAATTTAATTTATATTTCCATCAAATAATATAACACAAAAAAACAAAACAATAATCAAGGCAACTCCAATAACAAAACAAAAACGAAAACTCTTGAATCAGGCCTACCAAAACCCGAAATAATTGCACAAAAAAGAGATCTAATGGATAAACCCATAGAATCTAGCACCGTCCTCTACAAAACTGGCACGTACTACAATAAACACCAAAAACAAACAACGTAAAATAGAAAAATACAAAACGTACGATACGTAAGAGCATCTACTTATTTCCTATTGTACAATTTGATCACATGACCCAAATTGGAACGTAGCTAACGCGTTCGTTGTTAGGAATGGACGTGGTTAGTTCCCTGCGAGTGGATTGTCGATTCACCAGTGAGCGTGTCAGTCATGTAGGTTACTTTGAGCACCCGCGCGAGATGCTGCTTTTCCACGGGATGGTTAGCGGTCCATGCTATTACCCTTACACCACGTTCCCTCCAATCTCTCACCACCCTACTGTAAGCAAATGGGGTGAACACTTTCACACACAGCGCCCAACGTTAGCCTAATATGCTTGATGGTTTTTGCCAGTTTTATTATGTTGTAAGTAAATATTAGATTTTGAGGATGTATTTTGTTTCTGAATAATTATCATACGGATTAGCCTTACAGGTTTGAACGTTCTCTAATTTTGCACCTACAGGTTTATTACGTGTATGTCTTTGTAAACATTTTGGAATGTGTGGTACTATACAGTTCGTATATTAGTTAAATGACAAATGACTAATATTGTTGTCAAATCAGATCATGCAAAGTGTAAAATCTACTGAAAAAATATTTCAAAAAATATTTGTTGTATTGTATTGATTATTAAAATAAATCTATATCCCATAATATCAAATGTATTTTAAGACCTAACGTAAAACTCCCCAACTTTGCGACACTCAAGATTTTGAGCATAGCAAAAACTCTAGAGCTCTTGCGATCAATCTTATGATCCCAAATAAATACGGAAGGTTGCAACACCTGTTTGGAAGAAGTGCAAGGGATTACAGCAGTGGTTCTTAACCGGTGCTCCGCGGAACACTGGCGCTCCACGAGCTTGTTGCAAGTGCTCCGCAAAACTATGACAGCCGAAATTGTCGACTTATTTACCATATGTGATTGAAATAATAATATTTGTATTTGTATATTATTAACGTACAAAACATTCTAACTTCAACAAAACTAACAATTATAGTATATTATAATACAAGAAGACACCCAAAATATGAGATGGAGCAGGGCAGAAAGACCTAGGTCAATAGTCCATTCGAACACCAAATGAAATTTAATAAATGAAACTAATTGTGTAATAAACCTGTACAAAGCTGGATATTGGAATAAAAATTTATGCTACTACTACAACTACAGCTAGTAGTTAGTGTAAAATTCACAACTACGACTGACGCGGACCAATAGCGATTGAGATGTCAGCCTTATTTGACACTTGACGTCAATATCATAAATCTTGGAAAACCAAAAGTTACTAAAAGTTTGTGATGTTTGAGTGTTTTCATAATGACACCGAAAGTGGTTTCGTTATGAGTTGATAACGAACGCAAAGTAGAAAAAACATTAAAATTTACAAATAGTAATAAATATGAATAAAATAAATAAAGAATTTAGAACATAATACAATTAAAATAAAAATGGGTATAGCGCTAGTACACATGCCACATAAAAAGTTCTGAAAATATGTAAACATTTTGAAATATATTTCCTAAAATAAAGATAATAAATATGATGTTTTGATAATATATATTTTTGCCCTCATCTACATATCATCCACATGTTATGTGCGGATTTATTAAGCCTTAGATTAGTATAAAGTTGTATTAAAAATGAGCTTATCAAAACTACTTCCATAGGTGGTAAGTAACTGCAAATATAAAGACTCTAGCCAAATTACCTAAATATTTGACAAACTAAGAAGGTTTTGATAGTTTTATTATATTTAAATTTATATTACCGCGAACATGTCAGATGCTTGGAGGAACTATCACAATATACCATATAGGTGGCGGCATTCATAACTACCAGGTGATAGTTCACGAACTTCACGAACAAAATTTTGTGGGGCCAGAAAATCAAAACATACACACACACAAAATGTGGAATTATGTGAATACGGGGAAAAATCAAGGTCAATATGAACCTTTTTACTCAGAATGACATTTAGTTTTTAGAAGAAAATCTGTAAACAGCTTTTTGTGGATTTTATTTTGTTACTCAAATTTATTTACTTTTTATTATTGTAATGGGTATTGATTATGTTATTTTTTCGTTTTCGCATTGTTTGTTATGTATTTTATCTTTTATTTTTCTTTGTTTCTTAACATTTCAAACGGCTGTAACTTCTTAAGGAATACAAAAAACATATAAGACCATATAAAACATTATAGGTACTCAGAATGACATTTCTAACAAAGAATTCTGCTGAAAAAAAAAAAGGTGGACTATACATATACATATTTATACTTTTTCAAATTAATATTATTTTGTAACTGTTATTTAATAATCGTTTTAATTTTAAGTAAAAGTTATATCAATGTTTTTGGTGCGAATTTTTCGTATGATCAAAAGTGCTCCCTGACTTCAGAAAGGTTAAGAACCACTGGATTACAGTGTTATCTGAGAGCACCATGCAAAATACTTTCAGTGTCACAAAGTTTGAGAGTTTTACAGTATATTTTTTGGAAATACATATGATAAATATTTCTATCACCATTTTAATTAATATACCAGTCATGCTTTACAACAACAAAAAGTAAAAAAAAACTTACCCAGAAATGACGTCCTTATGCAACAATATGAAAGATATCCCAGTCATGTAGTACGTCACGTTCATCAGCAACAATTCATGTAGCCAATCGAAAAAGCAAAACAAGTAATGCATGTAGAACACTTTAGCCCTCCTAGAGCCTTTACCAGTGGCATAGCTATAGCTAGTATGCGTAAATGGGTAAGGCCTCCAAGCAAGCGAACAAACTATTCTCGGATTACGTTTTCTAATCTACAAAACAACGCTATGTACTACCGCTAAAGTAGGGATACGGAGGGAAGTTACCATGTATATTATATTGGGGAAGAATGAAGTTGTTATTGCCTTGGTGTACAGCTCGGGATAACTTTCATATATATTTAAGATAACGGACACCATCTGTAAAATATAAGCGATGTGATATAGATTTTGTCATTTATGATCATATTTCTCTATTAATAGAAAATTGGGTTGTAAGACGTTGTTTCAGGTCACTATTAATTGTAAATAACAATAGTTATGGTTTTTTTTCAAGTTCTATCCTACAACATATGAACAATAATGTCAATACTTACTTCCATGTTATTGTCTTTAACATCAATAAACATATTCTGCTCGGAATTTAATAATTGTTTGACTGTTTCGTCCAACGTAGGAATTTTAGTACCGTGGAATTTTTCCCTGTAATATAAAAACATTGTTCCTGAAGTTCAATAATTCATTAGATCATTAGAGTAAGTTATGTAGTCACCATAATATTGATACATTTGTTATTATATAAAAAGTTAAAAGTTTCCTTTTTTTATAAACTTGATAATTAATAATTAGTATTCAAAATAATTGAAATAAATATACATCCAAATTGTGTTGTAATACAAAATTTATTGTTAAAAAAAGTGTAACTTAATTTAATTTAAGGTTCAGGGGTTTGTTTGCGCCACCTGCACATCGTGCTGAGCTGTATAAACGGTCATTCTCTTACCAGGTCAGTCACAGGCTCAGGGAAAATATGAAAAAATTATCGTTAAACAGTTTTGGGGGAAAGGTGAAGTGTTGTCCGTTTGCTCAACAGGGAGGACTTTAGGCATTGAGCGCACATCGGAGGCTTTTTTAATTTGTATTTTTTATGGGCATGTGCGATGTTTTGTTGAGTTGGATTTGCTGCAATTACGTGTAATTCAACTATAGAGTAATTTTTTGTTTGCTTTTGTTTTGTCGAGTTCTCGGAATTATTGTTATATTATTGGTACAATTATGTCTTAGTTCTAGTTTGCGTAAGGGCTTGAGTGGAAGAGCAAGGCAATTTGGAAACAAGTGTGATGATCTCCGCCCTAAATATAAATATTTTGTTGCATTTAATATTGTTTTATGTTAATAAAGAAATTATTTATTTATTTAATTATTTATATATCTGTCAAATCCTGGCTAATTAGTTTTATTTTAATGCAGACATGACTGATCTCAATGAAATAGATTCTCATGCAGCTAAACTATTAATTTTATATATTGTATGATAAAGTCATGTGCTGGCCACATCAGATTTTTTTAATGGAATGAGTAGTCTACTTATTACCAAGAAGCCATTATGCCAAAATAAATTAAACAAATTACCAGATTGATAACACCAGGGCTTTTTTGTCAGAAAACTAAATTAGTAGTGAATTAGTAATGATCAGAATTATCAAATGTTCTCAATGTTTTATGAAATTTAACACATTCAAATTTTAATTAAAAAGATACTAAAAAGGACTATAACTTGAATGAACGTTGTTCCAAAATTTTTTTCTCCTTCATATAATACAATGTTTATTTTTATAATTTAATAAAAGGCGATCAAATTAAGAAAAATTAATGAAATATGTATGTACTTAGAAAAATAATACAATAATTTGGTATACCACAATAAATATTCATCTTCATTAAGAAATAATCGATAAACTTTTGAGTTTACATATCAGAGCAATTTAGAGATTTCCAATTACTTGATTTGTCAAAAATACAATAATTGAAACTAACTTACATCTCAGACTCACAGCAAAAAAATTTAACATGTTAGAACCAATTCTGGTATGAATTTTTTCGTAGAATCTGAAAAAGAAATATCCAGGAAACTCAATTTACAATTTCTGTTTTCGGGTACAGCTTTTTTAATTGTAAATCTGTGAAATTTTCTGTTATCTACACTGAAAATTTTATGGATAGTTAGTTTTTTTAATTTAATAATTGTGATGAGCACATTTAGGGTAATTAAAGAACATAAAACCGACTATTTCTTTTTTAAATACACAGTTACTTAATATTTCTTAACTCTGACAACCGGTAGCAACCACTGATCTACATATTTAAAAATTATTTAAATAGTTAGCTTTATAGATCAGTGGTAGCAACCCCTAAATATATTTTCTTTAAAATTATGAAAAAAAAAACATTGTAATTATACAAGAGTGCCCTTGAAAAAAAGAATTTTTGTTAAAATAAAAAGTGCTCTAACGTATTCGTTAAATTTTAACTAATAAAAATAATAAATATAATTTCTTATCTTCATCTTTAAAACATAAAACAACAACAGTTTAAATCTCTTAATTAACTAACATTTGCAACAAGGTTTCACAAGGTTTGTCAAAAATTCAGACTATGAAATGAATCAAAAAACAAAACATTGGGAATTGAGATGCCTTTGCAACCTTAAGTAACCCTAATAGCGTTTTCTTTTGTTAAAACTAGTGCGCACGAGAATTGCACTGGCAATGCGCAAGGACTCTCTGAATAAGTGATCTGTGCATTGTCAGTGCAATTCTAGGGCATACTAGTGTTACCAAAAGAAAATGCTATAAGTTGCTGTGTCATACTTAGAAAACGCAAACAATTCTGGTACTCCTGGTAGGGTTATAAATGATTGTAGTCGAAGTAGGCGCTGAGAACATTTGTAAAATGTGTGTTTGCTGCTTTATATAAACTAAATACCACAAAGACAGAAATTGGTTGCATAACCTAATGTAAGTTTACCATAAATCAAAGTTTAGCAGAATAGGTATAAAGTGTTCTTTTTTTTTTTTTTATTATTGCTAATAAACATTATTATTATTATTATTATTATTAATTCTGCCGACGTGTTATATATTTTATTGTTAATCTTGTAAAAATCTTACATATTATTTAGCTTCTTTTTGTTATTTGCAAATAACAAAGTTTCACTTACTTGAAAGGGTGTTTAGCGGAAATGTCAACTCGCTGTAGTTCAGCATAAGGCATATCATTGATGCACTCCTGGAGACCAGCCATTCGTTCGAGAGTGTCATCGTGAAAAACAACAGGCACACAATCAGCAGTAAGCGTGACGTCGAACTCTATAAAATCTACACCTTTTTCTTTGCACTAAAAGAAGAAAGGACGTAAATATCACATAATAACAATAAAGCAAGTTTATATTTTACCAATTTGAAGGCAGTTAAACTATTTTCAGGTGCGTCAAGTCCAGCGCCACGATGTGCGATCGTCTTAATTAAATGCACATCATCATCGTTGTCATCACTAACTAACGCTGGATCCTTTCCCATGATGCACTCGACTATTTTGGATTTTGGGGGTGGCACGTGAGTAAAGTGCACCCCAATCGCAAATAGAGCAATTATTATTATACCTACCGGAAAGAAATAGGTTATACTGTCTGTTAACAAGTAGGTTATGCCGAAAAATGTGACGGCGGTCTTCAAACACCCTCTTATAAACATAAAGGAATACATTTTGAGGCGAGCTGCTACAAGAATTTCATCAAAAACCCGAAAATCTTGAAATCACACCCTTCATGTTTGTTTACAATTAGTCGGCCATTAATGAGCACAGCGCGCGTGCGCGCCGCGCGAATAAATTCATATTTGAATATTTACCGGGAAATATTCCTGAGTACGTCGGTACGCCTTTGTTGAATAAATTCCGGAAATATGAATTAAAATTGGAAATATCCAACCTCTTCAAAATATCTCTTGTAACTGTATTTTTCACCGATTTATTTCCAAAAGTTTGTCCCACAGTAGTTTTATTGGATAAGACTTCATCCTTTTTGAAATTTGCTGCTTGAGAACTTGTTCTTATACTTATAAGAAAGCAGTTATAACGACGATTACTGTTGTAAAATATCCGAATCATTTTGGGTGAATTTTAGAACCAAATTATAACCTAAATAAATAAATTATTTTGCCATATTGACAACGGAACAGTATTGTTTTGTTATTCACTAGATTTTTTAATAGAGGAGATACTAAAAGTATCTGTTCTTGCATTGGCAGATCTAGTTTACTATCTTATCTTGTCAAGATTAGATTAGATGGGAAACATCAGCCTGACACATTTTTATCGCATAACGGAGCCCAAATTTTTTTCAATTTCATAACTCTCTTTTACAATTAGCATAAATTGAGCTAAATAAAAGAACGACTATTAGAAAATCACTTTATTTAAATTATGTATAATACAGTGAAATTTGATAATAATAATAATACTTAAAATCTAAAAAAGAAACTTCAATAGTGGAGCAGCAAACCTCAAGTAATTGAAGACTTATCGTAATAGTAAACTATGTATTGTTCTAAATCAGTACTTTTTACACAAGATCATAATGATAAAAGATCAGCTAACATAACTATCTATCTATGTAAATTAACTGAGAGTACATGTACACGATTTATAATTTATAAAAATGATTAACAACGTTGAAAGACATACCTTATAAAAATATGCTGGTCCCAGAATGTCGGAATGCTTAAACATTTTATCAAAAATATAAAATTTACAAATATCACGACGATTTATTAATGTTACCTATGAGGAATGAGTTGATGTCGTATGTCTCAAGTATATAAAATGTTACGCATACATAAAGAATCACAGACTCGCAAGCCCTAATTTAAAAAATCGTTATTTATTTAATGAAACGTCAATTTAGAAATGTAATCTACAATACATTCTTAGCGAAAATAAAATAAAATAAAATCAGATTTGTCCACTTCATTTACAAATTGTGAAAATAAAATTAAGAATGTCTTCTACTATTCGTAATAATAAAATTAAAAAAACCTACTAACTAATTTCAATATATAGAATAGTATTTACAAATACAATATGTAAGATCTATAAAATATTACAAAAAAAAACATTTTTTTAATTATTGTTATAACAAGGCACAAGTTTGTTCAGATTGTATATCCTTTTCCTCTGAAAGATACAAGGTACGATTTCTTAATAAATACTGTATTCGGACCTACACTTTTACACTACAAAACCTACAAAATACCTATTTATATATAGAGATTTAAAGAAAAAAACGACAGATCAAATCAATTAGCAAATCATAGATATTTTTGGCAGTGGGAGAGAGACAGACAGACAAAAAAACGTAGATTATATATAAATAGCTTCGGAACCTTTGTTAGTCTGGTGACCGGTCGTCGTGTACGTAGTCGGGCTCTCGTTCCAATCCGATATACTTGTAGGGGAACCCGTCGACCAATGCTCCGGACTCTCCGGACTTGGCGTCGGCAACGTGACGTCAGAATGCTGCGACGGGGGCGTCAAATAATAATTCTGCTGGTACATCTGCGGCTGCAAGCTAGCAGGAGTCGGCTGCTGACCCGAAGAATAAGCCATCGGCACCTCCAAACCCGCCTGGCTAAAATCAAACCCCATCTGCAAAGTCTGCGTCTGCGGGATTCCCCCATGCTTCTGTTGAGTCGCAGCTCGCATCGCCGCCATATGCGTCGGACTGGTCGGTAACGACGGACGCGTTTTCGCCGGAGAAGGCGACCCCCCGTACGCCTGATGAGGAGACATCGACATATTCGATTGAACGGAATTCGGCGGGGATTGATACGAATACGGCAAACTTAACGTATTCGCCGGCATTAGATTCATTACGAAATTCCCGTTATAATTGTCCAAGTTTCCGAGCGTAAACGCTTGGTTACCCTTAATAACGTCCTCGTAACTCGGAGGTTGCTTGCTGTTCATCAAACTTTCCAGCGCCGTCGGCATACCCATATTCGAGTACATAGAAGCTGTATCGTAAGGACTCGGGTGGTTTGTTAACGGAGACTCCACGGGGCTTAACGCCGCCGTTAAGGAGTCAACGCTTTGTGGGATGTCCACGTGGTGGATGTTGTTGTTTTGCGTCTTTTTTGCGTTGCTCTTCTTGACGCTCGGCTTACGTCTTATACTGCTGCCAGTGCAGGCGCCCTCGACTTCCGGGCTCGTGGGACCCATGGGCCCCGTGTTGTTCTTGCTGGGCCTTTTGGACTTCTGACGTTTCGGGACGATCACCGTCGGGTGCTGAATCATCTGCCCGTTAGGGGATGCTGTAAAGTACACAACGGTTATAAATTAGACGTTTAGATTTAAACCAGTATGTCGTATTTTTTTATGATTCAAATTGATCAAGGACAAATGCACAGCAATACTTACTCATCATAGTATTATTCGGGATGACATTGTGCATCTGCGGACTCCGCGGCACGTGCTCCTCCAGGAGTCTCACGATGTCATGGTGGAGACGCTCACTAGCCGCGTCCCTCGGCAGACGATCCATATGATCGGTTATTTCTCTATTGGCGTACGCCTCCAGCAGCGCCTTACACGCCTGATACGAACCCTCGCGAGCAGCGAGGAACAACGGAGTTTCATCCTGCAATTCAAAAATAACGGTTTTGTTAACGGATTAATGGTTCCTTAACGGTTCATTAACGGTTTCTTAACGGTTCATTAACAGTTTCTTAACGGGTTAACGGATTAACGCAAACTTACCTTATCATCCTGAGCGTCCCTATTGGCACCGTTTGCCAATAGTATATTGACGGCTTCGACGTTGTTAACAGCAGCGGCCCAATGCAGTGCGGTTTTGCCGGAGTTATCGGCGGCGTTAATATCGGCCTCCGCACTAATGAGATCTTGGACCATACCCTCGATCGCGAGTCTGGCTGCCAATATGAGGGGTGTGGTGCCCTCGTGCATTCTAGCGTTCAAGTTTGTTGCTCTGTTCCTGAGGAGGATCTGGAAGACTCCAAGGGCGTCCGCGGCTACCGCTGCGTGTAACGGAGTTCTTCCGGTGTTGTCTTGCGCGTTGGCGTCTGCTCCTGCATCTAGTAATCTCTTCGCAGCATCTGCTCTAGCATACCTAGGGAAAAGGATAAAAATGTGTAACGGCTGCGTAAAATATTATGATTTTTGATCAAATCAAAAAAGCACACCATGGTCCTTGGATTGAAATAAATTGAAATAAATACACTAGTTGTTTCCAAGGGGTTTTCTACTTACCGAGCTGCAAGATGTAGAGATGTCTCCCCGGTCTTATCCATAGTTGCATTGAGCTCCGCCCCTTGCGCCACTAAATCTTGAATGACAACACCAGCAGTGTCATCTTCATCTTCCTCTCCAGTTTCTATGCCTCCACCCCCAACGGCTGCAACCATAATTGGAGTCATTCCGCACGGGCCCCTTGCGTTTACGTCGTTTATCACTTCTCCTTGTGGTGGGGTCAGCATAGCTGTTGATCTCATCCCTCCGGCTTCTAAATGTGTCTGCGTCCAATCCCTGGGTTCAGCTTCTTCGTAATCCGTGATTGTAGTTTGATCTGAATATCCAGTATCCAAAACTCGCATACGCTTTCTTTGGGGCATCTCCGATTCATCGTCGGACCATTGCTGCGAGTGACCCATGTGTTGACCATGATCTAAACCTGTAAAACAATGAAAATTGATGAAGGTGTTTTGATAAAAGCTTCAAAAGAAAAAGAAATAGGTCAAATAAGCAAAACTAACCATTCTTGTTGAAGTTACGCATTTCTTGTCCATCAGGTCTACGCCTTCGCGATCTACGGCTGGTATTCGTACTCGTAGAGAAGAACCCTTCGGGGAACCACGTAATCCCGCTAGCACGTTTCTTCTGTGTCGTAATCACCATATAAGCGCAGAGAATTGCCATACCAACAACTACAACAATCCCGAGAATTACGTAGCGGGAATTCGTCGGAGCTTCCCCATCCGTAGCATCGGCGTCATCGGAACTGACGGAATAAATGGGGAACGATTGCGATAGCGTGCGTTTTGAGGCTTTAGCCGCTAAAAATTCAGCAGCGGAACTCGCAGTTTGGAAGCAGAATTCTAAATTCGAGAGAACCGTGCATTTTCGGTTGTCGATCTCCAAGAAAACTTTTACTCCGACCTGTTCGTGGATTTGCGTCGAGATTATGTTGTGTTTTCTCGTGTAGTATTGATCGGGGAATGTTCGAGAGGATGCACCGTTCCAGGAGTATATCATGTCGTTACCCATTTGGTCTTTTTTAACTCGAACGGTAGTCCGTAGCTGATGGCTGGTGTCTCTTAAAAATGCGATTAAATTTTGTTTGAAAGCTTGCATGTCTAATAGAACGATCATTGATATAACCCCATCAGCTAATTCTGGTGGTTCATTTTCGCAATCTAAACCATCCCAGTTACATTCGGCATTATTACATCCGTAGTCGCAGTATCCGTTTCCGTAGTGCTTCTGGCAATATGCGTCGTAAATCGGGTTACAAGGCTGTAGCGTCTTCTCACAATCTCTCCCGTCAAACAAACATCCACGATTATTACACTCTTCATCGCAGACGTTATTCATAAAGACCTCCCAGCACCTAGGAGCGGAACAATTCGCCCAGGGGTTTATGCCTAGGGAACAGTCATTTCCATCAAAATCACACGCAAAAGTGTTGCATTCTTCGTCGCACATGCCATTGCCCCGTTTCACCTTGCATTGGTTTTGTTCACACTGCTGTTTTCGGATGTCGAGTTCCGAGTAGTAGATCGAGTTATTCGTCTTCCGGAAATGGTGTGATTGGCCAATGCCGCCTGTGAAGTTCGGATCGTATACTTCGCAGTTCTTCCCGTTGTATTTCGCCATGCATATGCAGGTGTAATATCCAGCGTGGTCTTGGCAAACGCCGTTGTTCTTGCATGGGTTACTGCTGCATTCGTCGAAGGTGTCGAGTTCGCAGTTTGTTCCGGTTGTGCCTGGCGGGCAATCACAATGGTATCTGGAAATTTAATTTTTGTTTGTAATAGTTGTCACGATTAAAATTTATTATTGTTATTTTTAAGAAATATTTTGTTGCTGTACCAGACGAGTGTAAATGATTGTGACTTTTGTCTTTGGTTTGCAACATTATTTCAGTTTTAGGTTGGAATAGCTAATTTTCAAACTTAAATAGTAAATTTTTTTGTCAACGTTACCTAAAGAATTCAAGTGATGACTAACTAGTTTAAAAAATAATTATCATAATTTTTACCTTCCATCCGTAGCTCGACACGTCCCTCCATTCGAACAAGGATCAGGATCGCAAACGAAACCACTTTGCTCGCACCGTTTTCCGTAATAACCCTCCAAACAGTTGCACTCATACCCAGCTCTCGTGGGCATGCACAACCCGCCATTCGTACAGGGCGAACCCTCGCATAGATTCAACTTATGCTCGCAATGCCTGCCGCGGAAATCCAGCCGGCAATTACACTCGTAGTCGTTGATCAATTGCACGCAATCCAGCGTTCCGACGTTCGAGCAAGGATTCGACAGACACTCGTTGATGTCTCCTTCGCAACGTGACCCGACAAATCCAGGCGGGCACTTGCACTCGAACCCGCCAACTCTGTCGATACAAGTGCCGTTGTTATGGCACGCGTTCGGAACGCAATCGTCGATGTTAATTTCGCAGATTATTCCTAACGTTCCTGGCGGGCAGGAGCAGGAGAATTTGTCTACCAAGTCGTGGCAGGTTCCTCCGTTCTGGCATGGGTTTGGTTTGCAGTCGTCGACGTTTAGTTCGCAGTTTTGGCCTTGGAAGCCCCTGGGGCATTGGCATTGGTATCCTCCGACGAGGTCGATGCATAGAGCGTTGTTCTGGCAAGGGGCCGATTGGCATTCGTCGATTTCTTGTTGGCAGTACGAGCCTGTGTAGCCTTCGGAACAGTGGCAACGATGGGAGTTTCCGATGTCTTCGCAGCTACCATTGTTGCATAGTCGTTTAACAGGTACATCTGCAAAAAATAAACCATTGGTACTACATATTTATTGTTGTAATTTTGACATGTAAAGGTTTATTTTTGATTTGTATTTGTTTAGAAATATGCCAAGTATATGATATTGCACTTTATCATAATTTAATTAAAACAAATCTTATTCTAATTGTAAGGTTCTTAAAAAAGTTGTGTATTTTGTTTTTTGCTAATGAAAAATATATTATGTAACATGCACTTATCGTGTAAAATTATATATATTTTGCAATCTATATATTCTTTTTGTTTTCTAGGTTTTCACAGTCTTCCTGCACACTTTCGAATTAGCAAAATAAAAAAACGATTTAAATTGAACATACCTTTCCTTAAAGCGGCATCACGACAACTGACCATCTCCACATCGCAGACTTTTCCAGTCCATCCGGGGGCGCACATGCATTGATACCGATTCTTCTCCTGATGACACGTAGCCTTATTTTCGCACGGTTGCGTCGCGCACCAATCGATATAATCCCGGCAATCCTTCCCCGCGTATCCGTAGGCGCAATGGCACGTGTAATGCGTAGTATGGTCTTGACACGTTGCTCCGTTATAACAAGGTGAGCTGTCGCAAAGGTTGATACGGCCCTGGCAGTTGGAACCCGTGAATCCGGGAGCGCAGATGCAACTGTAGGTATTTATGCCATCGATGCAAGTGCCGTTGTTCATGCAGCTGGACGCGGTGCAGTCTTCGTCGTTGATTTGACAGTTCATTCCGGAGAATCCCAGGGGGCAGGTGCAGGTGTAGGAGTTTACGTATTGGTTGCAAGTAGCGCCGTTCTGACATGGATTTGAGAGGCATTCGTCGACGTCGATCTCGCAATGTTTTCCTTCGAAACCGTTGAGGCACATGCACATGTAGTCGCCGATGTCGTCCAGACAGGTCCCTCCGTTTTGGCATGGATCTAAGAAGAAATAAAAAAAAATAGTTAGGTTATGGTTTAGTCATTTTTGGGGAAGAAGAAATTGACTAGAATTGTGGATGTGTTAACTTCGTGTTCAGAGACTTAGTTGCGACTACAGAAAACAAAAAATAAAATACTAACAAAAAAATCTAAAAAATGCATAAAGAAGGTTGAAAAAAATGACTGGTAGTATTTTGAAAGTTTAGTATTATTACAATATGAAGCTTGGTGCTTGGAAATTAATTTTAAAAATATTAGATTAACATTTTATTTCAGAGATAGATTGCTTTTCTCGAGCTTTTGTAACGTATTGTTCGATTTTGTGTTCAGAATTTTTAAAAGTAATAACAACTTACGTGATGCGCAATCATCGGTATTAATACTGCAGTCCTTCCCTTCATACCCCAGGGCACAAACGCAATGGTACGACCCGTTAGTATTCCTGCAGGTGGCCCCGTTCCGGCACGGTCTCGACACCATACACTCGTCAACATCTGTATCACAATACCTTCCCGTATATCCCACACTGCAAGTGCAGGCGAAATCCATGTAGTTCGAATTCGGCGTACATCTCGCATTGTGGCGACACCTATTGGGCGAGCAAGGATCTAATTTTGCTTCGCAATCTTTACCGGTAAACGGAACGCTGCACACACACTTATAGCTGTTAACTTGATCGATACAGGTACCCCCATTTTTACAAGGATTATTAGCACAATCATCTATGTTGGTTTCACAATTTATTCCGGTATATCCAGGGACACATTCGCAGGCATATGAGGCTAGATGGTTGTGACAGGTGCTACCGTGTTGGCATGGGTTTGACGCACATTCGTCGATGTCTATTTCACATTGTTTTCCATTATAACCTATAAGAAAAAGGTAGTTTTAAAAAAAAATTTAGGTTAGAGTAATTGATTCGATAATTTCATACTCTTGAGGTAAATTTTATGGTTTTGAAAGAAATCTACAACAAGAATTTTTACAATATAACCTAGAAAAAATATAGTTTCAAAAACATTTTAGGTTATAATTGACTGATTCGATAAGTACATGCTCTGGAGGACAAACTGATTGTCTTGAAATAGAAAATGTAGAACTTTTCCATTTTCCAAAACATATCTTAAACAATTTCTTAGGTTGGAATCAACTGATTTGATAATTTCAAACTCTTGAGGTAAAATTTGATTATTTTGAAAGAATGAACAAGAATTTCACTTCTGTAGTGAGAAATGTAGAATGTTTCCATTATAATCTATAACAAAAAGGTTGTTTCAACAATTTTCTAAGTTACAGTAAACTGATTCAATAATTTCTCAAACTCTTGAGTTTAATAAAAATGTTTCGAAAAAAAAAAATCCACAAATGCAATTTTTCCATTATTACTTCAAGGTAAAAATAGATTTAAAAAAATAGGTTAGCATCTACTGATTTGATAATTTTGATGATAATTTCATACTCGTGAGGTAAATTTTATTCTTTTGGTCAAGATTTCACTTCTGTAGTGTAAAATGTAGAATTTTTCTATTATAACCAACACAAAAACATAGTTTCAACAATTTCATAGGTTATAATTAACAGAGTTGATAATTTGATAGTCTTGAGGTAAAACTGATTGTTTTGAAAGAATTTCCAACAAGAATTTTACTGTTTTAGTGTTATTAGTTGTTTTTTCATTAAAACCTTTAAACAAATTTAATTTAAAAAAATTTTAGGTTAGAATGAAGTGATTTGATAGTTTCATACTCTTGAGGTAAATTGGATTGTTATGAAAGATATCTACAACAAGAATGTCACTTCTGTAGTGTGAAATATAGAATTTTTGCATTGTAACCTATAAAAACATAGTTTCAACCATTTTTAGGTTAAAATCAACTGATTCGATATTTTCATTCTCTTAAGGTAAATCTAACTGCTTTAAAAGAAATCTACCACAAGAATGAACTTTAGATTTTCTTTTCTTACCTGGTAAACAGTGGCATATAAATCTGTTGACACCGTCTTCGCAGCTGCCTCCGTTCTTGCATGGATTTGACTTGCATTCGTCAACATCACTTAAGCATCGTGCGTCGTAATAACCTCGAGGACATTCGCAACGGAACCCGTTTATGAGATCGATGCAAACGCCACCGTTTGCGCAAGGGTTTGACGCGCATTCATCGATGTTGGTTTCACAATGCTGACCAGTGAAGCCAGGTTGACATTCGCAAGTATATCTATGGATGAGAAAGATAAATTAATATTTGATGGTAACTAAATCAAGAAATAATAATTTTAAAACAGAAAATAATTTAAAAATGCAAAAATAACATAATTTAAACAAAAAAACATTGGGAACACAAAAATAACCAAACCATGCAATAATTGTTAAAATTCCACACTGAAATTGTTTTTGTAGTTAACTTACGCCGCAAACGGATCATGACTAATGTTAGCGTGAAAAGGACAAAAGTACATATTAATTTTCTTGCAAAGAATTGCATGTTATATTATTAATTATCGTTATTCTTATAATGGTGTGTTCAATATAAAAAAAAACACAAAGGTTTTCATTCTGAGACCGAAAACAGAGTCACAATATGTTCATTATAAAACCAAAGTACAAAAGTTTACACATTGGAACGTTAGAACGAACTAGTCATGGTACACCGGATTTCTTTTTTAATTGAACACCCTATATAGTTTTTAATCACATCTTCTTCTAAATTTGAAAATAATGAACTTACTTATTAATTCCATCCCTGCATATAGCATTATTTCTGCACGGATTGCTGTTACACTCGTTGATATTAATCTCACAATTTCTTCCCGACGTTCCTGATTTGCAGGCACATTGGTAACTATTGATGAGGTCAATGCACTCTCCTCCATATTGGCAAGGATTCGAAGAACACTCGTCAATTTGGGTTTCACAAACGTGGCCAGTATAACCCGGATGACATGTACAATGGAACGAGTTTTGTCCATCGATGCATTCTCCATGTTTGCATGGTGACGACTGACAATCGTTGATGTTAGTCTCGCAGGACATACCTATATAATAAAATCAATCTTAGAATAGAATATACAATAGAATAGAATAAAGAAAATTTGGTTAACTATAGTGAAAAAAAAAATGTAAAAATAATAAATAACTTACCAGTAAAACCTGGTGGACACTCGCAGGTATATCCTGCGATAGAGTCATGGCAGATGGCTCCATTCCTGCAAGGGCTCGATATGCAGTCGTCGATGTTCGTTTGACAGTGGTTTCCGGTAAAGCCAAAGGAACACGTGCAAGCAAATGCGTTAACTAGATCGTGGCAGACTCCTCCGTTCATGCAGGGTCTGTCCTTGCATTCGTCTATGTCGATCTCGCATTGTGTTCCAGTGTAACCTAAAAATAAATGAAACAAATATTAATAATTTATTTGAAAATTTAACAATCGGTTTCGGCCATTGTTAGAGTCCAGCTCATGACACGTTCAGCCAACCTTCCTGTTCAATTATGTCAACCCGTACGAAATAAATTGTTTGGCTTCTTATCATCTTTTTATTGATAAAATATTAGAAAACAAATATCAAAATGTAATCAAAACTGCTGAAAATTCAAATTGTTGTGGAATTTTTCGTAGAAATGAATGATGTTGATCGACTTTCAATATATTATCAATAACTTCCTGGTTGTTTGTCCAAGAATTGTCGGTGTAATTTTGGGATAGCATTTATCACATATTTCCTTATCTTCTGGTACAGACTTGGTCTTTGTGGTCAATTTTCAATAATTCTTTTATGTAACGCTGCGAATCATAATCTTCAACTTCAGCGAAATCTGCTAATCATCTTGAAATTTTGCTCACCGTGTCATTACTAGTGGACATTAAACGACATAATTGTGTCCCAAAATTCCAATAGTTATGTATTTAAATATTCGATATTGATATTGTATTTTGAATTAATTACTACTATAATACTAATATTATACAGTGTGTACAGAAATAAATGTAACGTGTCAATATTTTCTCTGAAAAGCTTACAAGAAAACAAATAAGAAGTGACTAAACCACCAACTTGCAATCTTTTTGAATATACAGTGTGTTACAGAATTACAGGGAAAAAAGTTAAAAAGTGAAGTTATATAACTTTTAGTTTACTTAAGTTACATCCTAAAACTTTTATTTGAAATTTGGCTAGCTTTTCTAGAACATTATAGAGGGCGACATATTGATACGTTATGTTTCTTTTTGTACACACTGTAATTTAATGTATCCATTTTATTGTATCTTATTCGATGAATTTTAGTATTGAGGGTGCTTTCAACAGTTTTTCTAAATATAAATTATTTCAATTATGTACAATATATAGGGAGTATTATTATATGTATATATTTTTATATCTTATATTTTTCTTATGTCATTAAAAATGATTGTACTTGAAGTTAGTGCCCATGTTACTACATCTCTGCCGCTTTACACAAACAAGTATCAAACTTGCAACCAAGTTAACAGTTGCGTATACAATAGTAGCATCATAATAGGACTCAGTTCAAGTGAAGCGGCACATAATAGTTATTTATGTACCAAGGGCATTACACGGATGTTTATGCCCGAGGGCGATCACCCGAGGGTATAAACATCAAGTAATGCCCGAGATGCATACAAAATTGTATGTCCTAAAATTGTTTTATTCCTCTGTTTGGTTTGAATAATATTAATATATATTTTGACGTTATCAAGTGACATGCGTATCTACGGAGTTGAATAACAATACAAACAATGCGGAGTTGAGTGACAATATAGACAATTAACTGACAAACTTATAACCCTAATCGCCAATAATTGACATTGACGAGTGACAATACAGACAATTAATTGTCAAACTTATAACCTAATCGCCAATAATTGACATTGATGATTTAAAATTTACAATTTGAATGACAAATATTTGATATATTTGACATATAACCATGGCAACCCTTAATGCCCGCGCGGGCGTTATATGTCAAGTTATAAGTTTGACAATTAATTTACTGTATTGTCACTTTTTTATTATACCAGACTTGTTTGTGAAAGAAGCCGTTCAATGTTAAAAATATACTTCGGTAGACTCTGCGATGTAGTACTTTTTTGTATTTTTCAGTTTTTAGGTAATGTGAGTTTGCGTCAGCGATTAAGGTTATAAGTTTATAAGTTTATGTCAACTATTGGCGATTAAGGTTATAAGTTTGACAATTGGCTGTATTGTCACTCAACTCCGATTTGTTTGTATTGTTATTCAACTCCGTATTCAAGCGGAGGAACAAAACCATTGTACACGGATGTTTATACCCTCGGGCGACTTAAAAATCTCTCGTGCCTATCGACCCTCGAGCTTTTTAAACGGTCACCCTCGGGGCATAAACATCCGTGTAATGCCCTTGGTACATAAATAACTATTAAAACACTACTAATTTGTATTTTGACATTCTTCCTTTAACATCTAGTTATAAATAAGTTTCTTATTATACCATAGTTGTGAAATAAGCCGTAATAGTTCAATAATTCAATCGCGGACAATGGCATTTTGGCGGTCACAATCCCGGTGCGAACCAATTTAAATTTACAGGCATTCCGACGCGTTAAACATCCAAATACTGGCGACGATTCTAATTTAATTGCCATTGTGGATTACGACGCTCCCACTCCGCGCGCAGAGATCTCATTTTTCCCATCGCTGTGTGAAATGGTTTCACCATTTTCGTCCTCAGAGCGCCGTACGGTGCATTCGGCCGTTCTTTTTTCACGTTCGGGCCTTATTAAAATTACCGTACCGTGGTAAATAAACACAATTTGAATCCGGACGAAATCAAGCATGATCCTCGAAGAATCGACCGCTAGCAGCGCCAGCGTCTTCTGAATAGATCACGAACGAACGGTGGACAATGCGCAGCGAGGGGGATAACGCCATTCGTGGCGATTTCAACTATCGGTCGGTCGGCGAACGCACAATGGCGCAGTGACCAGGGAGTAACTCGTAGGTGAAGATTTACAGGACTATATACAAATTGGATTTAATGCTTCGCTGGGCAGCCGATCCGAACGCGAGATTTACTCGATTAGAAGCGATATGCGCAGCGGTAACTGTACATTCCTCGGTAGTGTATGTCGATTCAAATGTTGAAACGTACTCTGGTGGATCTGTTTATCGTGATAGCGTTGGTAACCATGCTTAACCCACTTCGAATGGAGGTTTGGGTCCGATTTTACAGAGATAAATGGGGAATTTGAATGTATGCGGAAGATAGAATAGAAGTTATCCAGCAGATAATTTTATCTCTTCGGTTGAAATTGGGTTTTAACAAAGAGCTAGTTACTTCAAGTAAACTTCTCTATTTAGTTTCTCATTTGTGTTTATCTTTTTAAGTATTAAGCACGCTGTTTTTAGTAAAATATGGAAATTGAAATAGATTTTTCAAAAAATATATTGGTAAATTTTACACACTGGTAGAATTTTTTTTGTCGATTAAATCGTTATTTGAATAGAGTCAGAATGAATGCATTCATCAATAGCAGTAGAAAAATATATTTGTATGCTACAAAATTTTTTATTTGTCTTCAAATAAAGCTATAGGTAAGTACTTTACTCCGAACAAATGTTCTTTAACTCAAATAAGTATACTCTGTTGCAAATAAAATTGTTTTTGGTCTGTATTCAAACGATTTATTTGAGTGAACAAAATTTTGTCCATATTTTTCAATATTCTGTACTTGTCAATAAATAAGCACTGATTCAAAGAAATCTGATGTTTCAACAAAGGCAAACAGTTTCTACACAGAGAGAAATTTTTGTTTGATTCTAATAAATATGCATTGAACTCAAAGAAATTTGTTGTTTCAATAGAGGCAAAAAATATTTATTTGCGGATAAAAACGCATTTATTTGAAATATTTGTTTGGTAGAAAGAACGTTGATTAGTGTCAAACAACTTGTTTCCAGTTAAAAAGTTTGCAATTTGTGTATTATAAGAAATGAGATTTATTTACTTCAAATAATTATGATTGTGTTGAGTGAAAGAATAACATTTTCTTTTTCAATTAACAAAATTGTTGGTCGATTTAAAATGCTTAAAATTACTAATATGTTGAAGGAATTAATACACAAGAATTTTTCGGAAGGCTCGCCATGTGTCACCTCCTTTTTGGGATGTCGCACATCCTCGACCAGTGCTTTGTCTTCCCAACCCAACATATAGTCTAGGTTAAGTTAGTAAAGTGTACTCTGATTTGGAATCGCAACTTGAACCTGCAGGCACTGTGCTCTATAAGTTCTATACTGTCGATCACGCGGCTTTATACTCTCGATATGTACGAAGTGCGAGGAGAGAATTTACAGCGCCATCTAACAATACAGTTGGATGACATTAAAAATATATTTATTTGAATCAAAATATGATTTCTTTGGTGGAAGTAAACCTATTTTAAAGCCAAAGACAAAATATTACTTCAAGCGAAATAAATCTCTCCTTATATACAAGTTTATATGTTCAAAATTATATTTCATTGGTGTAAAGAAACGTATTTTTAAATCAAAACAAAAATATTACTTTACAGGAAAGTAATTTTTATTTGTATCCATATATATTTATTCCATTTAAATAAATATTTCAAATAAATTAATCTCTGCAAGCAAATAAACTAGAGTATTCAATGAAGTAAATATTGTTGGCGTCAAAGAAATATGTTTTGACCCAAAAGAATAAATTCAAACAAATACATTTCTTTGAAACAAGAAATCTTTTCTATCTGTGTGTGATACATCATAACTGAAGCTGACGGAAATACCACCTAAAATGATAAATTTAAACTAGCAGCCCATAACACCAATAATTTCTCCACGATCTTTAAAGATAACTCAAGTATACAGTTAGATTTTTCTTGCCTTTGCAATGTTTATGTTACAAACGTCAGAATACGTAATAAAAACTGTTTAAATATATCACCCTGTAGATGAAAAAATCACCCTGTGTACGATGCTATAGGATCTCCAGTGCCCTTTTTTTACCAAAACAATGCAAATTTCATTACCCATTGATTTTAATACACCTTTCATTTCACATTAAATTGACCCGATATTATCAGAAATGTTGCATAACCAAACATAAAGCAACATAACTTTGGATAGAAACGGTCTGTTATTGCGAATATGGCATGGTTTCAATCTTCACACTACAGGCAATTTGTTTTCTAAAGAAATATCTGAATTGACTAAATATTATTGGAAATACGAGCGATTAAAATTTTGTACCGATTTTTTTCAGTGTACCTACTATCAAAATGGAAACGGTTTAACTTCTATCCTTATCAATGTGGTTAAGCAATGCCCAACAATACATGACGCCCTGTATATTGTTGATTTGAAATTGGATTTTATTGTCAAAATTTTAAACGTATTTTTATACGCAATGATATTACCTCTAACGAAAGAAACTTGTTCTTGTATATAAATATGTTTATTTAAAACAAACTGATTTTTAAATTAAATTGAAGTATTCTCAATGCAGTTAATATTTTTTTGTGTCAAAGAAATATGTTTCTCAAAAACAACCTTTTCTATCTGGTTAGAAATTCCTAATATGTATATTCAAGAAGTGCAATTTTCAATCCAATTCGATCTCTTATTGCATTACATACGCCATTAAAGTGATTAGATGTATGTTTTCGAACGTAAAATACCATCTATTGCATAAATAGGTGATTCACTCGAATATATATATCCTGGTAATTTAATGAAGGTCCTTTTTATAAGTCGTGGTGACAGGATTTCATCTACTTCTAATGGCTAGCCGAGAGTCGATTAATCCTTGTCTCGGCAACGAATCCGTTTCTCTTGTATCGCGAATGATTGATTGACTAAAATCACTCAGTCGCTTGCGTAATGATATGCAATGCGCAAAAATCGAAATTCCCGAGATCGCGGATCAGGTTGCCTGTGCACGCCGCCGCGGCCGGTATAAAATTCGGCCGCCATTCCAGCTTGTATCGCTTGTATAAATTATACGGGACGCTGCTGTCCGGACAAGAGCTCAAATTACTCCAAAAGTCGTGTACCGCGCCGCATCTTATCTCCGGTCCCCATCGGTACTAAGACGAAAAACAGGCGAAAACAATGCATGAAGATGCGTGGGCTGCCCCACTTCGCTCCCGGGATATAAATGCCGCTTTTATTACCGACTGAGCTTGACAAACGGCACCATAAAAATTACAACTCGATCTCATGCCGTTCGAACCGAATTTCATTAATCAAAACGTTCGAAATGTTTATTTTTGAACTCTGTTGATCAAATAACACTTTATAAAGAACCTCTTTCAAGAAAAGAAGACCACGTATTTATCTGGTGGTTCTATGACATTCTTAATATAACTTTTTAGTTTTAAAACAACACATTCTTGTAATAAGACTATTTCTTTAATATAAAACAACCTAAATATTTGCTTTAAGAAAACGATTGTTTTGATTTAAGACAGTCGTTGTTTTGAAAATAATGTGAAGGGTGCCGATAGATGGCGCTACCCAACCTAAGTACCCAACCTTTTAATTTAAAAGAACAAATTCTTAAATCAAATAAGTATTGATCCATTTAAAATTGTACAATCTTAAAGTAAGATAACCGGTCAAAACAACGGTTTTCTTCAATGAACGATATAAATTCTTGCGTATATATAAAACAGCCGTTATCTTGGATTAACAAAAGTTGCTTTGAATTTGTTGTGTGTGCATTATTTAAATAGATATGTGCATTAAAATAAATCCTCTGTGCATTAGATTTAATAATTTGAGTATTGAAATAATATGAATATGCTACATAAAAAATGTTATATTGCGCAACATTTTATTCATATTGTGCCCTAAAATGAGTAAGTTGTGCATTCAAATAATAAATATTGAACACTAAATCTTCACGATTCGTATGTTAATAATAGTAGCGGATACTTTCAATGTTTTAATAATTAATAGAAATGGCTTACCCTACATTTTATGTTAAAAAAATAAATCAATTGTTTTAGACTTATGACGTCATCGACGTTTTTTTTTAATGACAACCCCATTTTTTTGAACTGATTGATAGATCTGTTAAAGGTTTTAAAGGTAATTTACAAAATTTATGGCCTTACAAAAGAAAAGTTTCGAGAAAAAGAGTAGTATTGATAACTTTTGTTTGTTTATGAAATGCAAATAGGCGTTTCGATTGATTTATTTGCGCTAAATACGAATCAGAGCTTCAAAATTACATATCACGTTAGATTATTGCGTTGTTGTAATCGTGTCAAAAGAGATTGAAATTTTAGCGGAAATATGTCCTTTTGGGTCCCCTGAACGTTTATGACCAAGGTACAAAAAAAATATCTGAAACAAAACTTCATATTTAGATGTTTCATGACTATTAGAGCTGAAAGAAGTTTTGTTCAAAAGGGTCCAAAGGAACTGGAGGTTTACTCTTATCATTTTTCACCAATTTTGCAAATGAACCGACATTTTTGTCACTTCGTCAAAATTGTTACATTTTTTGCTAAAATTAATAGTTTAGCTGCATGTGCAGTACGTATAAATAAATAGTTTAGTGAAGTGTTAGCAGTTTTTATTCGAACCAGCGCAAACCCGATCTCAACCCGCAAACTCGTATCTGCATCACAACTAGTTTACCAGGATTTGACAGATATTTTGATTCCATTGACAGTATCGTCAGTATCATCACCGTTTGATATTGCTGAATAGTATAATAAAGTCATGTGCCCGGCCACATCAGATTTTTTATATTTTGCCCAGAGACATCCGTACATCACTAAAAAAATCGATGTAAATGCTTCAAAAACACATTTTTTTGCTGTTCTTTTTTTGTTTTTTTGCCACAATTTTTCTGGAAAACCTTGTGCGATGGAAAATTCGGTTATTAGACTGGGTTTCAAAGTAATTAATTCTTCCCGAAACGCAATGTAATATTCAATTTAGAACGTCCATTTTCCCTAAACAGCCTAAACATCAATATTTTTTTCAAGTTTAAATTATCTTTTTCTCCGAATGTTTCCTATATAAGGCCATAAAATTAATTCCGACACAATTTAATGAACTACCAAATTCAGTAAAAATCGACTTCTCTTTAAGTATTTTTTAAAACAAATCATATTTCCAAACTTTGCGCCCCACTGTATGTGCACTACAGGTTGCGGAACTTAATGCCCATTATATTACATATTTCTAGGGCACATTATTTTTTTCTTATGGTAATATTTAGATGATTGAATGCCTTTATAATATTTTCAAATGCTGATTTATTAAAACTATTGTAAATCATTGTTTTCTTGATGAACATGGCTTTTTTAAGCTGCTCATTTTTATTGAGGCAACGATTGTATTGCACATTTATTTACTTAAATGTACAAATATTACTAATAATAAACAAATAGTACAAAATATTATGAAAGGAACACTCAAATATATAAATGCACATTATTTATTCTGATCCACATTCATATAAGATTTTTGGTATTGGTCTAATATTTTATCAAATATTTACAATAAATGCACATTTAATTTTATGTATTGCGCATATAATTTATACCAGAATATTAAATGGAGTAATTTTACAATACCCTTCACAAAGAACTTACTTATCTCGACGTATAATGAACATTTTGCAATTCTATCTTCAGACCGTAGGTAGCTGCGATGCTGTGGATATTACGCTGCATTCAAGCTGATAAAAAGTGACTACATGACAAAGCAGCGGGCCGCATGGTAGCGTATTGCGTAGAAATATCTCATTACCCTTCCAATTTGCTCTCTATCCATGTTTTATTTTTCGCTTATCGCAATCTGCGAACGCGAATAGAAGACGACCGACGCCCGGAATGGGCCAGCGCTAAAACCAGTTGCGGAAAACGGCCCGACCTATCCGTACGTCGTGTTTTACATATTTATTACAAGATCCCTTGCGCGCAGTTCGTGTATTTTGTAATACGATTGTAAATTCTGAGATCTTTCTTATTAACGGTTCTATATCTCCGTCCTCGTTTATAGTTCGAAACACGCCTATGCGGTATGTACTATCGTACTATGCGGCGTTAAAACATGGGACAAATAATGTCTGTTGCATTGCCCTATACTCCCACGTATACGCTCTACGTTTGCATTTATCTATTCATAAAGAAATGCTGACTTTAAAGGCATGCCATGCAGCAACACATAACTTATGCACGTTGAATCAAAGATCAAAGATGGTGTGTGCTGTGGAATGTCACTCCAATTAGAAGATAAACAATACAAGTTTGAAGCTTTATTGGTAAGGTTGAAGCTGACAAAATGTCTAGTAGGAAATAAAGGTATAAAATAAAGGTATAAAATAATAAGAAGATATAATAAGAAGAAAGAATAAGAAGAAAAATAATAATAATAAGAAATATTGATTCATACTGTAGTGTGGTGCTATTTGTAACATAGATGCGAGCGTTTAGTTGCAAGGAGATTTAATGTAAATGCAAAACAAATGACCTGTAATTCTCGTCCACGAATCCCCTATTTTTTATTTATCTGAGATCAAAGGCTACACCAAATTTCCTGTTCTTAAAGAAGGAGTAGCGTAAACATAACCTAACATGTTTTGATAATATGTATGTCAAAACATAAACAATTGACAACTTTCACTTATAAACATTTAGGTTATGTTTATATTTCGTCTTTTATAAGACAGAAAATACACTTATTTATAACAAATTTCATTTCCGACTTCTAATTGTTTTTTACCTATGGCGTCGTGGTTAACATGGTTAATGCTTATAACTTTTGATTGTTTAGGGAAAGCGAATAGGCGTTTTCGATTGATTTATTTGTGCTAAATGCCAATCCGAGCTTGAAAGTTGCATACACTGTCAGGTTATTGCGTTTTTATGCTCTTTTATGGAGACGTCTGCACACCACCTAAAGAGTCGCTGTTAATTTTTCGACAACATTTTGGTGAACAAGCTTTTAGGATTTTAGGTAAAAGGGCAAAGATTAAGGTTTACTATGAGACCATTTTGAAGTTTCCTAGACAATGGTTTCAGCTGGTATAAATTTGTAAAAATGACCAATATCACGTTTTATGACAAGATTCAGACGCTTATATCTTTCAAACGGATAGTTAAGAAAAAAAATTCAAGATTTTTTTGTACATTTACCAAAAAGCTGATAGTTTCCGAGGTAATCTTTTGATATTATCTTCATAACAACTTCACACTATAAATTTAACTTGTTTTCTTTTATAACTAATCGAAAAAAATATCTACAATAAGTCAAACCGCCAAAACTATTTTACAAAATACCGTCATTAACCACGATCAATTTGTGTGAAAAATTACATGATCTTTTGATTTTTAAGATTACACAGACTACAAACTTCGTTATTTCTATATTATCCCGACAAATTCAAGTAATTTAATTCATTCAAGTAAATATTAAGTGTTTTAAATATTGTTAATTAAGATTTATTACTAAGATCAGTCCTTAGTCTTCTTCAGTCTGCCCTCTTCCTTCATCTGTATGTGAATGTTACTTGCATCTGGAATTGTTGGTGTTTTTCTTGGCACACCTTTTTATTCTGTGCGTTTTTCGCTTCCTTTCTTATTTCTCTAGAATTATTTTCTTTTGTGACTACTTCTATTTTATTAACAAATATTCTCTCCAAGCATTAGATAAGAATGTTACAGAACAACAGTTTCCTTTTACTTTATTTGGGTGTTTCAGACCAGAATAATATTAATGCCAAAATCGCTACTCTCTGCTGCTAGTGTAATAATTAGGGATTATTGTTGTTGGTAATTCCGACACTCGTGTCGGAATTTTGACAAAATGCATACAATTAATATTGTAATATAGCAAACCATGTAAACTACGTTATTTCCTTGTGTAAAGACAGGAATAGAGCCATATGTATTACTTCTAACCATGTACACAATTCCGACACACATCTGATTTAAGGATGTGCTATATTTACATGTACCTAATTCCGACACCCCTAAATTTGTAAATAATAGTGGTTAAAAGAGTAGAACATCGTATTATTATTTTTAAAATAAAAGCATTTTTAGTCAGCCTAAATAGATATTATTAGAATTTGCTTAATTACTGTTATCATGAAGCGATTTAAAAAGAAATTGCATTGCAGCAATCATAAATCATAACCTAATATTTCGAAGCATATACACTACAGAGCTGGTGTAAGTAGAGATAGCCTTCGGTTGCCTTCGGCTTCTTGCAAGAGCTCCGCAATTCGCAACAATGCCCAAATTGGGTATATCGGTTACCTTCACCGATCCCCGAAGACAATAGAATTAATTGCGAATTCCCGCGTTATTTTTGCCTAATACGATCGGGAACGCCCGAGACCGGCTCGCTGATGGGAACCGGGCCAATTATATAAGCGAACCGAGCCAGTTTCGAATGCCTCAAGATGAGCACCGAGCGCGGCGCGGCGCGGCGCGGCCGAGGGCCGCCGTCTCCTGACTTCTCTGTTCTATGCAAATTCGTTCATTAACATCGGTAGAAACGGTGCGCTCCGCATACACACTTTTTTCGTTTCATAATCGACGCGAGAACGGCTAATAGCATCGACCGAATAATTTAAATAATGAAGGGGACACTCGTCGTATTCTACCTCCTTCTCTCTCTCTCTCTCTCTCTCTTGCTCTCCAGACCTAGGTGCATTGCTCGACGGTCGGTAATTTATGCCGTAGGCCTTAGGCTGGAAAAGTTCGATTAAAATGCATAAAGGGCCGTCGTCCGAGCGCCTGAGGATCAAATTGCTTACCGACCACAATGGAAAGAGATAGGGAAGCCATTGTTGAGCCAGCCGTGAGGTTTATTAATTATTATTAAATTGAAGAGTGAAACGTCGAACACACCTTACTATGGTTGAGAAACGTGAATTAAGGTAAACGTCCCAAATTCAGACAGGTTAAGGAACTTTTGTTACATTTGTAACTGTAGAATATATATTTATGTGGTGATAATGACGACAATGAATGATTTTCTTTTGTGCTTTCTTCCTTTTTATTAACAAATATTTTCTCCAAGCATTAGATAATAATGTTACAGAAGAACAAGTTTCTTTTTACTTTATTTGTGTGTTTCAGACCAAAATAATGATTTTTTAATGGAGTATTAATGCCAAAATCGCTACTCTCTGCCGCTAGTGTAATAATCAGGGATTATTGGTGTCCGTAATTCCGAAACTCGTGTTGGAATTTGGACAAAATGCGTTCAATTAATTGTAATATAGTAAACGATGTAAAATAGATTATTTCCTTGTGTAAAGACAGCAATAGAGTCATATGTATTACTTCCAATAATCTACAGTGTACACTATTCCGACACACATGTCTGTTTGGGACGTTTACCTTAGGCATTTTCTATTAAATTAAGCTTGAATTACATTATTGAATTACATACTAGTTTCAGCCAAGTTTCTGTCTAAGTTTCAAAACTAGACGCGCCTGTATAAACTTGGATAACGTAATTAAAAAAAAATCTATGTTTTCATACAAGAAGCTAGTTTACAAACTAGGACCGGCCCTTGTTTCTCCCAAGTTACTAAACTTGCGCCTTGGAACGTGACCTAAATTGTACACGCAATAATTTGCGTACTGATGACAGACAAAACTATAAATATGGATTTTTTTTTGTTATTTAATCTTCCATAAAACGGTGCATTTTTTCAAATAATTTGTAAACCAATTTTCATACAAGTCTTCCTCTTCATCGTCAATTCATCGTTAAAAAAGAACATGTACCTATGTTTAATCTATCACTACGTAATAACCAATTATGGCACCATATTCTTCACCTTTTGTTGATAAAAGAATTGTATACAATAGTCCGAATAACCCCAAAAAACTAAACCAAACGAGGCCATATCACCGAGGAAAAAGGATTTTACGCCATATGATGTGACGGATTTCTTTGAATAACGCAACTAACACAAAAATGGTCTTCCTTATTTTCTTCTTATTGGTTATTCTGCACTGTGTTAATTTTAATATGATGATCAGTTCGTGTGCAATCTTGCGAAACCTTACGAGATAATCTTCATTTTTATAGTTTTTATACAAGTCAGACCATTGGACCGTACTCAAGCAATTTTATTTATTTTAATGGGATCCATTTTTGAAGATATTTTTTGACAGTTATGAAGGCGTATTGCACTGGACGCTGATGACACATTCATCCAACGTAAAGTTTCTATGATTTGAGTATGGATTTAAAACTATAAAATAAAAAAAGTGGCATTGTTCTGTCATATTGTCAACACTGACAAGAAATCATGGTTGTTACAGAAACCAGGGTGTCAAAACTAATTTAAACTAACTAAAAAGAGATTTTTGGAGATTCCTATTTTTAATTAAACGTTTTTACTTTAATGTTTAACGCCCGTTCCAGAAAAAGTACGGGAAAACCCAGAAAACTGCCTAGGTTTTCAAGAAAAATTATGAAAATAAGGTGGTATCTAGGACTAAGTATCAAATCAAGTGCTAAGAAGATGACTGTTGGAAGACGCTCTCTTGCAACAGAGCGCAAAACGTCAACTACTTCAGTCGTCAACGCGGTTTCCACCAGGAAATCAATATATCAGTCATAATAATATCAATACAGAACATATTTCTTATATCTTTGCTGATTTTACCATTTTTACTTCCATTAAAGACACAGTTAGATCCAACCGAACGTACTCTTCATATATGTGCTATAACTCAAAAACTAAGCAACTTTGCACATAAATAAATTATCCTTAATCGTTCTAAAAACTATGCATTAATCTGATTAAATCATAAAATCTCCCAAAAAATTATTTTTTGGTGGAGACTTCAATGACGCCATAAACAACAAACCCGCGAAAAAACTCAAATTACCATAAAAATAAAAGAAACAGATCCATCCAATAGGTAACGTTGAAGTGCGCTCGTTAACTAAAAACTATGCAGTGTATTTTAAGTGGCGGCCGCTCCTTTGCCGCCGCGACTGCAATGTAAGGTACTTCGCGAGGCAAAATTTAATAAATGGCGGACATCGGTCGGAGTATGACCCCTTCGGGGTCACATATGTGGGCTAATCGACCGAGCATCGCCCACTATGATCAACGGTTGCACAGAACAGAGACCGTACGCTGGCCTCGACTCTACACCGAACTTTGCGGCGTGTAAAGATTCCACTCTCGACAATCTGTTCCCGAGATCCCGGCATAATTGTGGCCAGGTGTTCTCTGGCCACCATATTCATTCACCGCATTCACCCCCCCACTCACCTCCCCCAACGATTTCGTCCCAAATATTGAATTTGATCGTACGAAAAAAAACGATATTTACGCGAAAACAAGATCGTTAATTATGTGATATAAGCTGATGGGTTTATTATAATTTTTATGTCAGCTGGTTGACGCTTACACGGAGTAAGAAGGTATACATATATATATGAAGGAGGGAAAAAGTAGTTTTCGTAGTAAAGGATAATGCCGCATGGCAAAAAGCGGTTATGTCGTGCACGGGCAGTAAAGATAGTTGACGTCAGCACTGATTATTATCATCATACCATTCTCCGGAAAAGGTAATATGAGTTTAATACTACTTGGGGAGATTGCGATGTCGCATGCAGAGCCTCCGTTAGTTAATATCATCAAGCATCCGACAAAAAAAGCCTACTGCTTATAGTCACTCCGCAGTTGATTTCTGTTCTAGTTTAGGAGCAATTTCTATAGTGGGCATGCCATAAACTTCGCTACTGGAATAAATTCTACTGTCCCATGCTTTTTTGCGAATAGTATCAATTAGTTTATGCAAGGCTTTGTGGTTATGTATTTTATTTTATTTCAATAGAAATAGATTGGTTTTATAGATAGGTTTATAGATTGGTATAGAGGAGTAACGTTTTTGGTTTTATAATCAGGAGTTTTCATTTTCTTCTAGTAAACAATACGATCTCCTATTCGTGCTTAGTCTTTTCCATATTATTGTTTATTCATATCTTCAGTTAATGAAGTATTCCTATTAATAAAGGTAGAAACAGACTCTTGTCCCGTCAGAGAGCTCACATACTCTCACGTCGTTTATAACCTCACTTTATGTCGTTTCTCACCTCAGTCAGGTTAGAATAACGTTAGAAACGATTTGAGAGCCACCTGAGTGAGGTTTGAGACGACACAAAGTCACATGACGTGTCAAAATTCTATAATTAACTACTCCAATTTGACATTTGATTCAACGTTTTAGGTTTTATAATCAGGAATTTATCATTTCTTCTAGTAAACAATACGATCTCCTATTCGTGCTTAGTCTTTTCCATGTTATTGTTTATTCATATCTTCAGTTACTGAAGTATTACCATTAATAAAGGTAGAAACAGACTCTTGTCCCGTCAGAGAGCTCACGTACTCTCACGTCATTTATAACCTCACTTTATGTCGTTTCTCACCTCACTCAGGTTAGAATAACGTTAGAAACGATTTGAGAGCCGCCTGAGTGAGGTTAGAAACGACACAAAGTCACATGACGTGACAAAGGCATGTAATTAACTACTACAATTTGACATTTGATTCAACGTTTTAGGCTTTATAATCAGGAATTTATCATTTTCTTCTAGTAAACAATACGATCTCCTATTCGTGCTTAGTCTTTTCCATGTTATTGTTTTTCATATCTTCAGTTACAGAAGTATTTCCATTAATAAAGGTAGAAACAGACTCTTGTCCCGTCAGAGAGCTCACGTACTCTCACGTCATTTATAACCTCACTTTATGTCGTTTCTCACCTCACTCAGGTTAGAATGACGTTAGAAACGACTTGAGAGCCACCTGAGTGAGGTTAGAAATGACAGAAAGTCACATGACGTGACAAAAGTCTGTAATTAACTACTCCAATTTGACATTTGATTCAACGTTTTAGGTTTTATAATCAGGAATTTATCATTTTCTTCTAGTAAACAGTACGATCTCCAATTCGTGCTTAGTCGTTTCCATGTTATTGTTTATTCATATCTTCAGTTACTGAAGTATTCCCATTAATAAAGGTAGAAAGAGACTCTTGTCCCGCCAGAGAGCTCACGTACTCTCACGTCATTTATAACCTCACTTTATGTCGTTTTTCACCTCAATCAGGTTAGAATAACGTTAGAAACGATTTGAGAGCCACCTGAGTGAGGTTAGAAACGACACAAAGTCACATGACGTGTCAAAAGTCTGTAATTAACTACTCCAATTTGACATTTGATTCAACGTTTTAGGTTTTATAATCAGGAATTTATCATTTTCTTCTAGTAAACAATACGATATCCTATTCGTGCTTAGTCTTTTCCATGTTATTGTTTTTCATATCTTCAGTTACAGAAGTATTTCCATTAATAAAGGTAGAAACAGACTCTTGTCCCGTCAGAGAGCTCACGAACTGTCACGTCATTTATAACCTCACTTTATCTCGTTTCTCACCTCACTCAGGTTAGAATGACGTTAGAAACGATTTGTGAGCAGCCTGAGTGAGGTTAGAAACGACACAAAGTCACATGACGTGTCAAAAGTCTGTAATTAACTAATCCAATTTGACATTTGATTCAACGTTTTAGGTTTTATAATCAGGAATTTATCATTTTCTTCTAGTAAACAATACGATCTTCTATTCATGCATAGTCTTTTCCATGTTATTGTTCATTTATATCTTCAGTTACTGAAGTATTCCGATTAATAAAGGTAGAAAGACTCTTGTCCCGTCAGAGAGCTCACGTACTCTCACGTCATTTATAACCTCAATTTATGTCGTGTCTCACCCCACCCAGGTTAGAATGACGTTAGAAACGATTTAAGAGCCGCCTGAGTGAGGTTAGAAACGACAGAAAGTCACATAACATGAAAAAAGTCTGTAATTAACTACTCCAATTTGACATTTGATTCAACGTTTTAGGTTTTATAAACAGGCATTTATCATTTTCTTCTAGTAAACAATCCGATCTCCTATTCGTGCTTAGTCTTTTCATTGTTATTGTTTATTCATATCTTCAGTTACTGAAGCATTCCCATTAATAAAGGTAGAAACAGACTCTTGTCCCGTCAGAGAGCTCACGTACTCTCACGTCATTTATAACCTCACTTTATGTCGTTTCTCACCTCACTCAGGTTAGAATGACGTTAGAAACGATTTGAGAGCCACGTGAGTGAGGTTAGAAACAACGGTATTATTTGACATTTGATGTATGAAATATGTATAAACTGTTATTGAAAGAGTTCTGTGGCATTTTTAAATAAATACGACCCAGCCTGAATATGATTTAAAGTGGATCGTCACAATTTGATGTCATGATGAGTGTATCGGCGCCCCACTCAACATAATCGGCAAAATAAATGAAAAATCTAGCAACGGAGAAAATTTTCTATAATAGGTATGTACAGTATTTCCTTTTTCCTTGGCGCGATGCTGCATAATTACAATAATGAACGTCCAAAGGGAATGAATTACGCCCTGAAACCAGTTTAATTCAATTAAATGGTAACGCTCGACAAGATTATAACGTAATTTCATAAAACCGCGGACGAATCGAGGTCTCACTTGAGCTAAATGTGGAGCTCGGCGAAAACACCTGCTTCCGTTCGCCAGAGGATAGCCACACGACCAATGGTGCGTGGACTGTCGATTGTATTTATTGTAGTTTGATCTGATTATCGGATTGACATGAAAATTACTCTTTCTCGTTTCCTGGTCGCTCCGCTAGATGGCGCTGTGTGCGCGCGCGTTGACGTGCAGCTCGGAACAAATAAGGGAGTAGACCGAATACAAAATAAACGACCTTGTTTTCAGAGTGCACAAAGTGACCGTGCGCATAGCGCTAATCGCGCTGTATATCTCCCGGTTTGAACTTTTGAAAGTGTCTCCTGCGATGGCAGCAGGAATAGTCGGACGCGAACGGCGCAACAGTTTTATGGGTTTGCCGGTACGCACAAGTCGGGGCACTGGTGTTTATGTTCCGGTGGTTGAATGCCGATTCTCGCGGGTTACCAGTACGAGGAATAAATTCGTATAATTGAAGGTTCTAAGTCGACCGTTTTTAAATTAGGCGCGTACGTATATGTAGAAATGCGTTTCTATATGTTTGGAGACGACAAGACCGCGGTATTTCACTCTCACTGACAACCGAGTTGTGGTTGGTGGATTATTAGTTTTGCTAGGAAATGCTTGGAAGTCGGGTCCTTTCAATAGGCATGAGTTTGTTTATTTAATAAGCGATTTCCTTGTCCTGTCTTGTGTTGGGAAATTCTTTTTCCTGGGGACGCATATCTTAGCATTGCCGGAACAGGACCGGACTCCTTATCATAACTAATTTTCTCGAGAACGCGTTATGTTAATGCGTTACAAGCTGTATATTGACGAACACCCGGTAGAAAAATGTGTGCTACACTACGTCGAGTTTCTTTTTTTGCTTCGCAAGTTCCAAAAACAGATTTTTACATTTTAAGCATTTGTGGCGGGTCGATGCCAAACGAAAGAAACGTGTTTTTGTGAAGTTGGTAATATACTTCATGATGCTACCAACTGCACAATTGACGGTAACCTTGAAAGATTTTTTACTATTTTTAACCAGTTCTTCTAATTTCCAAATCTTTCTCATTCACGTAATCAAACAAAAACAAGGATCACAACTTATAGAGCCTATCTATACTGTAAATGACAACCTGCACGACGAGATGGCACCAACTGTCATCTCGCATGATTACACTAAATCATTTAAGTGATGTATACAAGATGCGTTAATTACAATTTATTTTAATGTGGTTGTATATACCATTTGGTTCCGAAGAACATGATGGCTTTTATCTCTATTTTATCTCCATCGTATCTATTTTATGCGGTTATTGGATACTTAAAAATCATCAAATCGAGTTAATTAGACATGTGTCATCTTGGGATAAAAGCTTTACTTTTATACCAAGGTACTTAGCACTGTTATTTCCCGCCTACCTTTTTGGACATGGTCGTTTTCCAGCTTATATGTTTCGCATAGGTTTATTAAATTTTCCGTTTTGCATTTATGGAAACTTTGGAAGTCTAAATCATTTATTTTTTCCTGTAACAATTTGGAAAATTCTAGGTTAGAGTTATATAGGAAACTTGCTTCCTTCGGGTTGTTCCCTACTTTCAATATTTCTTACCTTTTAGCCTCAGAATGTCCTAAAATCTATAGTTATTATTCTACTTTCGGACCAAGTGTGATATAAAAATTTATTAAAATAAGAACCTTTTATTCGGGATGTCAAAACATTGTGTTTGGTGGGATAAGGGTAACATTAGCCCATACACCAATAACTTATAAGAAAATAAATGTTTATTTCCAAATCATTCTCATTCACGTAATCAAACAAAAACCAACAAGGATCACAACAGATAGAGCCTATCTAAACTGTAAATACAGAACCAATTTGTAGTGAGAACCTGTGCGACTAGATGGCGCCAACTATCAGCATGATTACACTACTTCATTTATGTGATGTATACAAGATGCTTTAATTACAATTTATTTTAATGTGGTTGTATATACCATTCGTTCCAAAGAACATGGTCGTTTTTATCTCTATTTTATCTCCATCGTACCTATTTTATGCGATTTGTTGATACTTAAAAATCATCAACAAATAGAGATTATTAAAATCAGATGTTCATTAACACTCTTGCAAAAACAGATAAAGAATAATTAATGTCTCTAACGTACATTTTGATTTTACAAGATTTCGTGTAGTCACTTTATTTTGACAAAAAGCGCAATTATCTTTAAACCGCCAAAATTTAACAAAATATGGTTCCTTTACCTGCCTCTTGCAAAAACTACTTTTTTCTATGCTTCATAGTACAACGTTTGAGGTCATTTCAGCCTACATAAATAATTCTAACATATCCAATTAGCTTTGGTATCAAACAAGTCAAAATCTTTTTTTTACATTTTGATTTGTTTTTATATTTGACAAAAACTATCAATATTATTATCTTAAAAAGGATAGACTTTCAACAAAATAGGATTCTTTTCACTTGCTTGTATGAAAAATACCTAGAGTCCAAAAATTTACACCAATACCGAGGTTCCACTATAAAATATCCACTTTTGGGGCAAGAACTGTTTACAAGTTAAGTAAACCAACATTACAAATAGCCTGTATACAGTTTGGATGTTCTATGTTATGCAACTGATAAACAAGCCCCCTGTTAAAGTGAATCTCATCGTATCTTCTCGAAAAAATAATATTTTACATTTACCTGTAAATAACTACATACTATGCTTTTAGAGAAAAGGGGCTATAAATGTGAAAAACACATTTCCTAAAATGCGTTCGTGTAAAAAAAAACAAGTTAGAATTGTGATAAATCGTATGGAATAGCCTGTATATGTAAAAAAATAAAATGTGCTCCCAGTCAACCATTTTGAATATGTGGACTCAGTTTAAATAGTTATTTATATAGCAAGGGGATTAAACGGATGTTTATGCCCCGAGGGTGACCGCTTAAAAAGCTTTTCAAGTCGCCCGAGGGTATAAACATCAAGTAATACCCGTGGAACATACAAAATGTTATGTCCTACAATGCTTTTGTTCCTCCGTTTGAATAATATTAATAAATATTTTAACGTATATAATCAAGTGACATGCGTATCTACGGATTTGAATAACAATACAAACAATTCGGAGTTGAGTGACAATGCAGACAATTAATTGTCAAACAGAATAACCTTAATCGCCAATAATTAACATTGACAATCTTATTAACAAATTAATAAAACAACCGAAATTTTAAATTATCATATTAAATTTTACATAAAAGTCAATAGAGCCAGACTTTGTAACCAAAAAACAGTGGTCAGGAACCTTTTAAGATGTCAATTGTTCGTGTTTTACCGAAGAAATTGCATTCTCAAATAAAGAATGTCAAGAAAATTCAATTAAATTAGCGGTTCTAGAAGTTGTCTTTTCTTAAAACTTCATAAAAAGTCGTGGTTGTGTATGCGCCTTTACATTTGACGATTGCTATTAAAGCCACCAATCTTACAAAAACAAAGTTTACTAAAAACAGCATCACAATTTACTGCATTGTAACACCGAAAACAGTGCTACAATGTATCAATTGTCAAAGGCAAAATAATGAAAATTGTAAATTCATATTATGGAATTGATAAAAATACAGCCGACAAGAAGCTTTCTGTTCTTCTTCTTCTCGTAACAAAAAATACAGGGTGTTTTTTTAGCAAACGTTGACTTACCAGGCATACAGACGCATCGAAACGTTCCAGGATCGTCCAAGCAGGACCCCTCGTTCTGGCAAGGATGCGAGTCGCATTCGTTGACGTTGGTCTCGCATCGAGGGCCGGTGAAACCCTGGGTGCAGTTGCAAGCGAAACTTCCCGGCGTATTCACACAGAGTCCGTCATGCTCGCATGGTGATCCTATAGAAGAAAAAAAAAATGTTTGAAACAATAATATAATAAACCTAGCAACGGACGTACAGTTATAATAATAATATTAATTGAGGGGATCGCCGCTCTTTTTACCCAGCCTCATTAAACCTATTAAGACGATACAGTTAGGAGTTGGTAGAGAGGAAACTGTTATTTCTTGCGACGCGCAAGATATGTCGCACGGATTTACACACATGATGATCCGTGAGAGTGGCTAGGCGACGTATCTAATACGGCTATACGGCCCGCGATGACGCTGGAGGAATTCGCAATGAGATTTTGCAAAAATTAGCGATTTTATAGGTTAGGTTATTCGAGGAGAAACGTCAGGTTAATTACTTCGTAAAACTATTGATTAGTGCGGATTAGTGGAAAGTTTCTTGTAATTATAGACGATGATAGATGGCGAATTTCGTTTTTATTATTTTGGTAATCGAGCAGATTTTACGATTCCATGCAAAAAACAAAACTACAAACTGCGATTTCACTAGTACTAGCCAGTATTAGCTATACAGGACGTTTGTATTTACTGACCAGGTCAGTCGCATATACAATGGTCTCAGGGAAGATATGAAAAAATTATCGTTAAACAGTTTTGGGGGAAAGGTGAAGTGTTGGCTGTTTGCTCAACAGGGGGGACTTTAGGCATTGAGCGCACATCGGAGGCTGTTTTAATTTTTATTTTTTATGCGGGCATGTGCGATGTTTTGTTGAGTTGGATTTGCTGCAATTACGTGTAATTAGACTCAAAATTATTTTTTGTTTTGATAAGTTCTCGGAATTATTGTTATATTATTGGTACAATTATGTCTTAGTTCTAGTTTGCGTAAGGGGTTGAGTGGAAGAGCAAGGCAATTTGGAAACAAGTGTGCTGATCTCCGCCCTAAATATAAATATTATTTTGTTGCATTTAATATTGTTTTATGTTCATAAAGGAATTATTTATTTATTTAATTATTTATTTATCTGTCAAATCATGGCTAACTAGTTTTATTTTAATGCAGACACGACTGATCTCAATCAAATAGATTGTCATGCAGCTAAACTAATAATTTTATATATTGTATGATATAGTCATGAGCCTGGCCACTTCAGATTTTTTGTTCCTGAAGTGGAATTTCAACCCAGAGTAAAACGAGAAAGTATTAAATAAAGTGTTAAAAATACCATTTTCATAAAATTTTATATTTCCGCCCGTTTTTGTGACGACGATTCCGGAGAAACTACTTAAAGTATCGGGACGAAAATTCATATTTGGAAGTTTCATGAGCTGAAAGATGTTTTGTTCAAAAGGAGCCAAAGGAACTAGAGGTTTACTCTTAGCATTTTTCAATAATTTTGCAAATAAGCCGCCATTTCTGTAATTTCGTCAAAATGGATAAATATTAAATTAAAAGAAAAGAAAATTTTGAAGAAAACCACTACTTTGGCAGGATTTATATTTTGATTATTGATAATTGTGATTTTGATTCTATTGACAATATTTTCAGAACATCAGCGTTTGACACTGCTGTATAGAATGATAAAGTCATGTGCCTGGCCACATCAGATTTTCTTAATGTGGCATGAAAAAACAAATTTTATAAGTCATGTTTCTACTTTATATTTGCATTTTTGTAATAATAATAATAATAATTCCTTTATTGTTCACACATCAAGAAAAAAATCAAAGTAGTCAATAGAAAACAATATATATAGACCGCACTTTAAACGATAATGAAGTGAAAAGATGCAAAAAGTGCAATTTAAAACAACAACATTGAGCAGGTTTCCATTTCCGGTTAAACCGGAAGTCTGATGTCGTAGATAATACCTAAGCCTAGAAGAAATAGGTACTCAACAAAACAATACAACAAGTAATTTTATTATTAAACACACAATAATAATTATTTATCAATTATTTGAGAGAAGGTTAATATTTACATATTATACATAGAACGAAGGTAATTAAAATTTTTTGAATAAAACTAAAAATAAAAAAAAAAAAATCTGATGTGGCCAGGCACATGACTTTATCATACAACATATAAAATTAATAGTTTAGCTGCATGAGAATCTATCTTATTGTGATAAATCGTAGGTATTGTCAAAGCATCAGCATTTAACACTACCGACACTACGTTATTAGAATAATAGTTATTTATGTCACAAGTGCCGAAAGTACGGAATAGCGCGACGAGCGGGGAAGCGGCGCGTCGCCGAAGGCGGAGCATCGCCGTTGCACCTGAGCGCGTCTCGCTATCTAGTTTTTGGCAGGAGTGACATCAACGTTTATTGTGTTGCTTTTTGAGAAATATGTATTTAAAATAAAATATATAAAAATGGTTATATTTCTGTATAGGAAAAGTTAGGTTGGTACCACTTTGACGACACGTCAAGTTTAAAAAGCTAATTCAAATTCTGGCAGATTTATATTTGTTCATAGCACTGTAGATGTCACATCGGTACCAACATACTAATATAAAACTACAGTCATCTCTATACTTTATTTACAATTTTCTCAATTTATTGTTTTTAGAATTAGATAGAAAGACGGGTTGATATTTCTTATCAACAAACAATCAAACTGGTGATCTTATTTCATTTGAAAATTGTATTTTGTAATTTCCCGCACTAGAGCGGCAACGTTCCATAGCGGTTCTCCATGGGTTCTCCAACCTCTGATGAAATCAGCTGTTTTCGAGTGTGACAGCACAAAAAAATATTTGTCAAAATCCTGGCTACTATATAGTTTGATATCAATGCAGATGCGACCGATCTCGGTCAAATAGAATTTGCTCTTGCAGCTAAACTATTAATTTTACCAAAAAATGTCATAGGCATAAATTATTCAAAATTTCGTCTACTTTAATTTATTATTTATCAATTTTGACGAAATTACAGAAATGACGGCTCATTGGCAAAATCGTTGAAAAATGCTAAGAGTAAATAGCCAGTTCCTTTGGACCATTTTGAACCAAAAGCTTTTCAGCTCTAAGTTTGGTCATGAAACTTCTAAATCTGAACTTTCGTCCCGATACCTTTAGTAGTTTCTCCGGAATCGTCGTCACAAAAATCTGGTACACACATACACACATACACACACACACACACACACAGACATTTTTTTGTACCTTGGTCAAAAATGTTCAGGGGACCCAAAAAGACCTATTTCCGCTAAAATCTCAATTTTTTTTTTCGGCACGATTACAATACTTTACCATACTGCGTATGATAAAGTAATATTTTCTTAACTAGAATTTAATTGTTTTGAGAGTATAAAATCGTACTGTGAAATTTTCCGATTACTTTTTTTAAATAAACGCGAACAGTTGTAAAGCGTGTAAGTTATATGTCAAAATTCAAGTTAATATTTTCAATGAATACTTTTTTAGAAATAAAAATCTTCAACTTTTGAGAAAATAAAAAGGTAAATGGGATATAACTCTAAAATTAACACAGATATAACGGTAGTACAGTTTTAGACAGCTTTGAAGGACAAAATTCACTAGAAACACTCAAAGCATGTAGACATCAAATATCCGTGGTATTGCTAGTCAATATTGTACTTTAAAACAACCTTAAAAAACTATTGATTTATGTTACTTATACTAGCGGTTTGTAGAAATATACTATTAATCACAGCAATTATCCACATAACGTCAAAGAACGCCGCAATATGTTAACATATGTCGATCGATTTCCTCCTCATTTGGCGAAAATAGAGGCAAAATACCCCCATAAATAAGTTCTCCGGTAACTGGTGGATAGGGAAAAAAATGGGCGACCAGTTAAACATGTACACACACTCGGGCTCGGGCACAAGAAGTCCGAATGCATAAATATTAATAAGTAATAAAGTAGGCATGCAAGCAGCAGTAAAATTTATAACGCACACATGAGCGCGCGAGTAGTAGTATCTTTGAGGTTTTATTAGTCTGTTTTTACACCTCCGCGCGAAATTGCCGCGAGTTATTGTTTATTTATGAAGTTTATCGAACCGTCCGACCAAACCGACCACGGTGCATGCCAGTGGTCGTCATTCGATATACCTCGACATGGGGCACAGCATACTTTTTATTATGCACAGCATTGGACGGAGGTTTCCGATTACGAAAAAATCGTGTAGCATAAACCAGCGATCTCCTGGAGACTTCCAGATGATGATAACAAGTAAATCTGATTTCCCTTCAAGGGCATCATCGAAGGATATGTCTTGCGTTGTGTCATTATGCGCGTACACGAGGTTTGTTGTTGATATCTCGTAATTTGATGTTGATTTATTCGTAGTCACTACCAAAATATTTACGCAGGTGATATGCATATCTTCATGAGAAATAACAATATACACAACGAGCAGAATTCCTGATAGATTTGTGTTACATTGATGGGACAAAGGTTCTTTTGTCGTTTGTGTGACAGATGGAAATAGTTTAGTTTCTGTGATCTTAAGATCCGCGAACTGTTCTCCCAGCTTTTCAAATGCTGATAAATGATAATAACGGGTGATCTAAAATGATTGAGGACAGTTTGAATTTCCCGCCACAGTTTTGAACGTATTTAGTGTTACTAAAATGGTATGCGTGCAGGATACAGGTTATGATCGCTGTCAGATACCATAGTGGACTCGTCAGTAAAAGTTACGTTGTGGTTACGTTCCTCTGCAACAATATTTTATCTGTTCGAGATTTAATTCGTTATAAATACTATATTTATTTTATTTGATTTAAGATATGAGACATGATGATGAGATGAGGATTTTATTATTTGTCATATTATTTTGATATTATACTTGAAAATTTATTTTTAGATTTTAAAATATGCTGTGTTGCTAACGTTTTATTCATGTACAATGTCTTTACCAAGACTAAGTAAATTTCCAAAACCTTAGTTGTTTCAATTTAATACCTACACCTAATTATAATCACAGAATGAATCCCTTTACAAGAAGGAACACCTACGTCACTGGAGCAAAATAACAGCTGTCATTTGCAACCGTTGCCAACCCGCTTTTTGTGGAGATGATTCCGGAGAAACTACTAAAGGTATCGGGACGAAGTTCCTATTTAGAAGTTTCATGACTAAACTTGAAGCTTTTGGTTCAAACGGGTCCAAAGGAACTTGCTATTTACTATTAGCATTTTTCAACGATTTTGCAATTGACCCGCTATTTCTGCAATTTTGTCAAAATAGATAAATAATAAATTAAAGTAGAGGAAATTTTGTATAATTTATGTTTATACCATTTTTTGGTAAAATTAATAATTTAGCTGCAGGAGTAAATTCTATTTGATCGAAATCGTGTCTGCATTAATAGCAGGTAGCCAGGATATTTTGAAACTTTTGACAGTATTCAGAACGTCAGCGGTTGCGAAACGTCAATTTAACACGCAAATGCATGGAGAATGCGATGAGGAGGAGAAACACGCGCGCATGTACAGTGCAACAATATTAAAACATCTTGGTGTCAATTTGTATTTCGATTCCGGATAGCAATGTTCTTAGGTTTTCGCGAATAAATACAAGAAGGAAATAGAGGAAATTCTGAATAATTTATGACTATGAATTTTTTTGGTAAAATAAATAGTTTAGCTGCAAATTCTATTTCATCGGGATCGGTCGTACTGCATTAAAACACTAGTATTAGCCAGGATTTGTCAGATATTGTGATTCTAATGACGGTAGGTAGTGTCAAATGCTGATGTTTTGACATTACATACTGTAAATATAATCAAAATATCTGTCTAGTTCTAGTAGTTTTATTTTAATGCAGACGTGGTCGATCTCGATCAAATAGAATCTCATGCAGCTAAACTATTAATATATGGTATGATAAAGTCATGTGCCTGGCCACATCAGATTTTTTTTTGTTTAAAATATATTAGTCGAAACTACTGCCAAAAATTGTAAGAAATCCTAAAGTTTAAATTTTGGGTTGTTGGAGTTAGAGGAAAAGTATTTTTACTAGGTTGGTTTGTTAAGTTTAGGGTTCTATTTTGAAACACTTTAGTATATATTAAAAAATAACATCAATATTAAAAAAAGTACAAATTTGTTTAATTAATACTGGAAACTCGGAAGTAACCACGAAGTAACTAAAACAAAACAATTCGCGCGCACGTTTTATATACGGAAGCCGCCTCTCACAAAGTAGTACGTCACATGTGTAAACAAAACCAAGTTCGAAATGTGTAATTGTGAAATTTTCGATTTAACGGACTTGAATTAACGGATGACGAATGTAGCGGAAGTTAATGAGTCCGTTAATGGTTTTGAAACTTAACTTAAAAGTTAATTCGTTAACGAAAATTTATTTTAACTTCGTTAATTAACGATTAACGGATTTTGTGCGCGGGATTGCCTGTAGGTTAATAGTGGAAATTTAAGTCACGTTGACTTGCTCTGTCAAAAAGTGCTTAACACAGTGAAAGAAGATCTGTAGAGCAAATTAAAACCACACTCGCTCATCTCCCTTGATCTGAATCAAAAGTTTTGCGTAAGCGCCTTAAAGCCTAAACAGTTACTTCCGATGTGACTGCATTGGCCTTCGTGGACCTCACGGAATTTTAAACCCAGCGTCCAGCACTGTTGTTAATCGGTTGACTAAGATTCCATGAACAGCAATTAGCATGACCACGCCCGAGTCCGCAACAACTACAATGACGATTCTTAGAACAAAGTCGTCAGACAAAAGATGTTTGTTCTATGCGCGGGTGAGCTCAGTTCCAATCAATTTGTCGTAGAATTAATCGATTTTCTTGAATAAACAATCGCTATGGGAACGCAAACAGATTAACAGCTATTTAATCCTATTTTTCAAGGACACTGACCACGATGGAATCGGAATTCTTCGTCTGGATTCATCATCAAGTGGAACTTGCAACATGTAGGTACAATAATGGATTATCTTCGTATATATGCGCTCCAAGAAGAGAACGTAGAGAGTTTTTTCGACAAATTAATGGGGTTAGTGAACACCATGAGTCCTGACCGTCATTATGCATGCGGTGTTGCAATTTTCCTGACGTAGGTACCTACCACAGGCGGAGTGAAAGAGTTAGGCCGCAATCCCACGTGTAATTTGCCCGTTTCCTTGATTGATGTTTTAATTATTCAGTAGCTGACGGGTTCGAAACCACTCGTGATGAAGTGGGTTGAAGTGATCCTAGTAATTGTCCCAGTAATTGTCAAAATAAAGAACAGTCTAAATGCTATGTTTTAAAAACGTGTCGTCCTTATATTGAGGCTTGGCTGTTATTTTACGGTTGATAAGTTAGTAATAGAAGGTATTGGAACGATGCAAGTTAATACAGATTTCGTTTTCTCTTCAACTTCAAAATCTTTTTTTTTGTGCGTGTGAAGAATTGAAGGCAGGATGACAGAGTTTAAAATGGTAAAAGGTGACTAGGTAATACCAGAAAGAAAACGATGGGCACAAAGAACAGCAATACTATGAAGAAAGAAAGAATTGTTACTACAGCTGCATACCTACAGTTATATCTACAAATTGCAATTTGTATATTATAAGAAACGAGATTTATTTACTTCAAGTAATTATGATTGTGCAGAGTGAAAGAATTATATATTTTTTTAAATTAACGAAATTGTTGGTTGAGTTAAAATACTGTATTTTAAGGTTGCAATAAATGGTTCTTTGATTAAAGAAATTATTAATTTGTTGAAGGAATTAATGTGAAACTATTATAGACAAGAATTTTTCGGAGAGTAAAGTAGACTCGGCACGTGTCACCTCCTTTTTGGGATGTCGCACATCCTCGACCAGTAGTCTTCCCACACAGAGAGAAATTTTTGTTTGATTCAAATAAATATGCATTGACTCAAAGAAATTTGTTGTTTCAATAGAGGCAAAGAAATATTTATTTGCGGATAAAAACGCATTTATTTGAAATATTTGTTTGGTAGAATGAACGTTGATTTGTGTCAAACAACTTATGTTTCCAGTTAAAAAGTTTGCAATTTGTGTATTATAAGAAATGAGATTTATTTACTTCAAATAATTATGATTGTGTTGAGTGAAAGAATTACTTTTTTTTAAATTAACAAAATTGTTGGTCGAGTTAAAATGCTTAAAATTATTAATTTGTTGAAGGAATTAATAGACAAGAATTTTTCGGAAGACTCGCCATTGTGTCACCTCCTTTTTGGGATGCCGCGCATCCTCGACCAGTGCTTGGTCTTCCCAACCCAACATATAGTCAAGGTTAAGTTAGTAAAGTGTACTCTGAATTGGAATCGTAACTTGAACCTGCAGGCACTGTACTCTATAAGTTCTATACTGTCGATCACGCGGCTTTATACTCTCGATATGTACGAAGTGCGAGGAGAGAGTTTACAGCGCCATCTAACAATACAGTTGGATGACATTAAAAATATATTTATTTGGATCAAAATATGATTTCTTTGGTGGAAGTAAACCTATTTTAAAGCCAAAACAAAAATATTACTTTAAAGGAAATAAATCTCTTCTTGTGTACAAATATATTTATTTTAATCAAAATATGATTTCTTTGGCGGAAGTAAACCTATTTTTAAGCTAAAGACAAAATATTAGTTTAAGCGAAATAAATCTCTCCTTATATACAAATTTATATGTTAGAATCAAAATTATATTTCATTGGTGTAAAGGAACGGTTTTTTTTTAAATCAAAACTAAAATATTACTTTAAAGGAAAGTAATTTTTGTTTGTATCCATATATATTTATTCCACTTAAATAAATATTTCAAATAAATTAATCTCTGCAAGCAAATAAACTAGAGTATTCAATGAAGTAAATATTGTTGGCGTCAAAGAAATATGTTTTGACCCAAAAGAATAAATTCAAACAAATACATTTCTTTGAAACAAGTAATCTTTTCTATCTGTGCAGTCCTACATATAGTAAAGGTTAAGTTAGTAAAGTATAGGCTGATTTGGAATCGCAACTTGAACCTGCAGGCACTATACTCTATAAGTCTATACTGTCGATCACGCGGCCTTTATACTCTCGATATGTACGAAGTGCGAGGAGAGAGTTTAGAGCGCCCTCTAACAATACAGTTGGATGTGGTATTCACACTAAAAATATATTTATTTGAATCAAAATATGACTTCTTTGGTGGAAGTAAACCTATTTTTACGCCAAAGACAAAATATTACTTTAAACGAAATAAATCTCTCCTTATATACAAATTTATATGTTTGAATCAAAATTATATTTCAATGGTGTAAACTCAGCAGTGCTCCGCAACAGACTCCCGCTGGCCTTCTCCCGCTCACGGAAGTCGCATATCTCCGTCCCGCACGCACTGTGCCGCGGCACAGTGCTTGCGGAGCATTGGTGTAAAGAAACGTTTTTTTTAATTTTTGTTTGTATCCATATATATTTATTTCAGTTATTGTTGGCGTCAAAGAAATATGTTTTGACCCAGAAGAATAAATTCAAACAAATATCTTTCTTAAACACAAGAAATCTTTTCTATCTGTGTAGAAGCTTCTCTGTTAGATACATGGCAATAGAACTTCATAGTAAAATTGTCAGTTAATGAATTGTTTAATATGTTGTTCCACAAACATGGGTAAAACAAATTTTATAGATATTGTATTCCATGGTTTTGTGCTGTAAAACACATAATTTGAAAATTTAAAAATCAAATTGACAATAAAGTTCTTGCAAAGTTTTGAAACTCTACCATATCGCTACTATTCAAAAAAATTTTTAGGTATTTTTTTAGCCTTAAGTTTTGTTTAACCGATGTTTCAGCCGATAGAAAAACGTAAAACTAATAGAAAATGGAGAATCTCTTTAATAAATACAGGATGTTCCACAGTTTTATATGTTCTTGAAAGGTTCAATTTGAGTAAAACTTTATAAAACTGTGCTTCTTCAATTCCTAAAAAGGTTACAACAGTTATTAATTTTTAAAATTAAGAAAAGAAAGACAAATAAAAAATAAATAAATAGTAAACAAAGCGAGAACAATAATTGAAGAACACAAACAATACCCTTTAGAAAATTAAACACTAAATAAATTAATTAATGGGTAAAGAAAATAAAAACCTAACAAAAATATATAAAAAACTAATAAATTCAAATGATCGTCTCTCTGATCAAAAAAAGAAACATACGGAGTATATTTTTTTTTCTTCTTTAAAAAGTTAGTGCTATTTATAGTTATTTAACGAACAAGTATATTAAAATGAGCGGTTAATGATCGAGACTGTTTAACGCACGAGCGATTAGCGAGTATATCAAAAAGTTAAATTATATCGTAGTTTTAAATAAAATTGTCTATATTTTTGTATTTTTTAATTATTTACATTTGGAAAAGCACTAAAATATGTAAAACAAACGTGTTTATCTAAAAAAACAACATTGTAAGAAACAAATTATCCTTAAACAACTAGAATTTTCGAAAATCAAACTGGTTTATGACGAATATATATTTAAAATGGAAGCTTTTATCAATTCCAGCACACTGGACAGTTAGTTTGTATACAGCGTGCTCATAAATTTGGACTATATCAACCAATTTCCGCTCAAAGCACAACGATTTTTTTTATGGGAACATCCTGTATATGTTTACAGTTTTGAAATGCAGATATTTTTTGCTGTACAAAAGTTGTCCGATATCTGGAATGACTAATCTCTAAACCTCCGAAATGATAACTATTGACTGATAATTCTTTTAGTAAGTAGTCTAATGTAATCGTTACTTTTATGTAGTGTAATCTTTTTTTTGTATTCGTAAGGTAATCGAGTTATTTATTCAAACTTATGACTAGTAAAAGTCACACATTATTATTATTATTAAAATAATTATTAATTTCATATTAGGTACCGGTAGTGTATTCGCTACTTTGCGAATAATGATGCGAATACACAGTAACGAATACTCAAATACTCGCTACCAGTAACGCTCACCAAAACAGAAATCGAATTTACCTACATCATTTTCTCATCAAACTTAGCACTAGAACAATAATGTTAATGTTAATTCTCCAACAGATTAGTGACATTTATAACTACCAAAAACCTTTCCCATACATCATTATCATTAATCTACTTCAATTCGTTTCGAATTCTATCGTTCTATCAGCTTGAGGTAAATCTCCTTTTCGTAAACGTAAAGCACCTCGAGTTTGGATAATAATCTCAAACGAACCCCCAACGGGAGATCGAATCCATCCGCGCTGGTGACGCGGCACTTAATCCACACACCAGTTTAATCAGCGTTTACTTTCGATAAATAGAATCAGGATTCAGCCGTAACAAAAGCGAAACGGTTTCAATTTCCGACCGTCCGCAGAACAACGGCCAACTCGTTCCATTGTCAATGGATAAAAGCACTCCTCTTCGTCCGATATTCAATCCAAGTCAATTACCGATCGGACATACGTCACTAATTAAAACGGCCGTTCGCAAACAATGCCTTCTCTGTGCGCTAGTGTCTAAAGATGGCATGGAGGAAGAAGGTCTAAAGAAGGCCTAAAGAACGTCTAAAGATGGTATGAAAGAAAAAGAAGACGATGAGAAGGAAGAAGATTCGCTTACCTTGTTCGCACTCGTCTATGTCCTCGGAGCAGTCTATTCCTTTGTAGCCAGAAGCGCAGCTGCAGGTGTAGGAGCCGTTTATGGGGCTTGTGTCGCAAATTGCATCCGCGTGGCATGGGTTGCTGGTGCAAGCGTCATCCAAATGACATAATAAACCTGGAAAAAGAACGGATTATCAGGCTGGAGTTCAGAGCAAAAAGTGACGGTGTAGGAATTGGTAGGAATAACTGTGCAAATAACATTCGCGGATGGAGACGGTTTTGCGCAAGGAAGAAACTGTTGATGACCGTGATGTGGTTGTTAGTCGGTAATGCGTTGTTTCTTTGTTTAACTGTTTTGAGATAATTCCATGCACGTAATTCTGGTACGATAAAATTCCACTTAATTTTACAAGATTACAAGACATTAACCTGAAGTTTTGATAGGGCAATTCAAATATTGTGTGTTGCAGCTCTTGAGGTCATAGAGCGATAGTACCAACATTAGAAGACCTGCGAATGTATACTGGTTGTCCCACCTTTTTTTCCCGCATTTTTCAAAGAAGTAAAAATTCAAATTTCAACTTTTACTTTTTAAATCTTAAAAAGTACAGCAGTTTAAAATGTTAACACAAAAAGTCAAATAAAAAAATAAAGTACATATTAAACGAGGCGAAACAAAGACGGAACACAATCAATACCAAGTATAACAATAAAATGACAATAAATTAAAGAAAGAAATAAACATAATAAGAATAAATTGAATAAACAAATAAACCCATATGAAGCTTTCTACTGATTTTATTTAGTAATATTAATACTAGTCATTTTACTAGTTAGGAAAATTTAGAACCAGATTTCTTTTCATCTGTAACAATTGTTATAGATAGTTACTATACTGTTTTTACAAAGATAAAATTTTATATGGTAAAAAACGTTTAAATGGTCACAAAATTTGATTTGAGGTCAAAATTAGGTTTTGATTTTGAGCAACGATATAATATATTTAAAGAAAATAAATTGTTTCTCAAAATACAAACAAATATTTATTTAATATTTTATTTACTTAAATAACATTGCGAAACAACTACTGCAGTTAATAAACATATAGCTTGTTTGAACAAATATCTCGTTTCCATTTTACGGCAAAAGTGTCTTTATACTGAATTGTGGACCATAAAAAGTACTCCGTATTGAACAAATATTTTAAACAAATGTTTGGCCGATTCATAGTTCACGAGTTATTTAGTTTTTTTTGTGTGTATAACTAAATATTAGGAAACTGGTAACAAGAAAAGAAAAATAATATAATAGGTTAATAATATATTTAAAAATAATATATTTTATATTCTAACATTTTGACCAAAAAAACCCTTTGGCTTCTTTAGGACGACCAAAAATGTTATTTTAAGAACTGGATTTTAAAATCTTTCTAAAAAAACAAACTGTTCAGTCGTAATTCCAGAAAATATGATTTTGAATAAATTATTGTCGATTATTAGTTGATTTCCATCTTGCTTTGTGTTTTTAAACAATAATATGACCTATTTTGCTGACATTTTGTAAGTTAATGACAGTTAAATAATTGACGTACTGCCATGCTACTTTAATGAAATTTTTGATTAATCATCAGTCCGTCTAACATACATTAATTAAAACACAAACTGAACATGGAATAGAATAAAAACAACCTGAATTTAAAAGAAACTGCGTTTTATCTTTAACAATTAAAGCGAAAATGAACTAATAATTTAAAAAAATTTATATACGGGGTTAGCCAAAATTACCGGAACACCTAAATATTCTCCAACCGTAAGAAATATCAAAACATTGTTCAAACAAATTCTTTTTGTTATAGATATTTTATTATAGAAATTCGGTAACCTATCCTTTTTTTTTAAATAGAACACCCTATATATTATTACATTTTTGAATTCTAAGATCAATTCTAAGAATTTTAGGAATCGTATTTTTGTAAAATGCATAATTTTTTATTTATATGCTATTAACCAAAAATAGTCAAAATTACCGGAACTCCTTAATAATTCTACCACTGTACAAAAAATCAAAAAGTGTTTGAAATAAAGTTATTTTTGGTTTAAACAACCTCGTTCACAAATATTTTTAATATACAGGCTGTTTATTTTATTATGGAAATTAGCAAACCTTACCTTTTTCTAACAGAACAGCCCGTATGTTTAATAACAATATATTATTATATTATTTTTTGTTATAAGCAAATAATCAATATTAATGAACTATTACTTTAACCAAACGGGTAAAAAATAAAAAAATGAAGAGAAAATAACAACACAATTAAATAGAGTTAAATTAAATGTTCAAACTGTTAGATTAAAATTAATGTGTATGTATGGCGGAAAATATTCTTAATTTGCAGTTCAGTAGTTTTGATTAATTGCTCATAACTCAAAAATAACCCATTAAAAAAAACTTATTTCTATAAAATGTTCATAGAATTAATCTTAGAATTAAAAAAATAAAACGTTATTTAAACAAGAGGTTGTTTAAGCCCAAACAACTTTTATTAGATTTTTTTTTCGAATTATTTGCAGTTGGAGAATTTTTTAGGTGTACCGGTAATTATGACTATTTTTGGTTAATAGCTTCTAATTAAAAAATAATGCATTTTATAAAAAAAAAATTATTCGTATAATATATTCACAAAAATAATCATAGAATTAAAAGAATGTAATAATATACAGGCTGTTCTATTTAAAAAAACAAATGCAAAAGCAAATTGGAAATTTCTTACGGTTGGAGAACTATTTGGGTGTTCCGGTAATTTTGGCTAACCCTGTATATATTTAGCATAAACTAAAACGACAAGAGAAGGAATAGTAACATAATTATGCCTTGAACGAGAACCAAATAATAACCGATTAGGTAAACACACTTTTCGGAAAAACATCATTAAAAAACTAGAAATTTCGAATTGCAAATTCTTTCTATTCCATTCCTGCGAAAGCCAAAACTGTATTATTGTTTTTGTATCAATGCTATGATAAAATAAATATGATATAACTGCCAGATTTTGTTTTTATTTAAACCCAATGTAAAAACACAACGTTATCTTGAGTCCTAAAAACATTAATTCGAGAAGAATATTCTTTTTTATTTATAGATTACATGGAGATTACACGGAAATTTTGTAAATTTAAAACCAACTACATAATTTATCAAGACGTCACTATTAAACAACAAATAGTATCACTAAAAACCCATAAAGGACCAATCAAGACCGACTTAACTTGGTCTCTTATAACCCACAGACAAATTGATCCTTACACAATTACAATGAAATTGTGCTATATTTTAGCGCGGTTACCTTTTATAATGGACTCCCTTCTCGACTCAAGATCGTTTTGCCTCTTTTTTGCATTAAGCCGAAATGGACCAATAATGAATGGCGTAGGAATTAAGAATAAGAAGGCTCGCTCTGATTCCCGACGACCTGGCCGGCGGGCTGCGCCCGCGTTTCGCAATGGACATAAGCCAAATAAAAAAGCAGCCCGTAATAATGGCGTGTTTTACACGAGACCGCGGTAAGTGCACGGCCGGACCGCGGCGGCATTCCTCGAGCGGCCGGTCTGCAGGTCGTGCACTATACCGTTCACGGGAACCGGCAATTAGCCCGGTGGATATCAATTTGTGCAATTAAATTGTCATTAAATTTGATCCTCTTTCGGACCGAATTCGCCTCTCCGAGCGGTATCTGTGACAAATTATCACGCATTTTTAATTCATGCCCTGAAATAAGTAATAACTGAATTCATTTCATAAAAATAGGTTGCAATTTTTTGTGTTATAGTGAGTGAAGGGAAATTTGATGTGTCATAACTAAGAAACTATACGATTTTGCATATAAATAAGTTAGCGTCAATTGTCTTAAAATTTATTGATTGATCAGACGTATTAATAAAATTATCAATATATTAATTTTTTTTGGAGATTTCAATGGTGCATCAAGCCACAAACCTACAACATAGACTCCCAAAATAACTCGCATAGGTGATATAGATAAATCTCTCTCAACCGTCTTAGAATTTTACCATTTGGAAATATATTTTGGCTGCAATATAGCCGGTGGTTAACAATTTGTGCAATTAAATTGTCATTAAATTTTATCGTCTTTCGGACCGAATTCGCCTCTCCGAGCGGTATCTGTGAGAAATTATCACGCATTTTTAATGCATGTCCTGAAATAAGTAATAACTGAATTCATTTCATAAAACTAGGTTGCAATTTGTTGTGTTATAGCGAGTGAAAGAAAATTTGATGTGCCATAACTAAAAAACTAAGCGATTTTGAATATAAATAAATTAGCGTCAATTGTCTTAAAATTTATTGATTTATCAGACGTATTAATAAAATTTTCAACATATTAATTTTTTTTGGAGATTTCAATAGTGCGTCAAGCGACAAACCTACAACATAGACTCCCAAAATAACTCGCATAGTGATATAGATAAATCTTTCTCAACCGTCTTAGAATTTTACCATTTGGAAATATATTTTGGCTGCAATATAGCCGGTGGATATCAATTTGTGAAAATTAAATTAGTCATTAAATTTGATCCTCTTTCGGACCGAATTCGCCTCTCCGAGCGGTATCTGTGACAAATTATCACGCATTTTTAATTCACGTCCTGAAATAAGTAATAACTGAATTCATTTCATAAAAATAGGTTGCAATTTTTTGTGTTATAGCGAGTGAAGGGAAATTTGATGTGCCATAACTAAAAAACTAGACGATCTTGCATATAAATAAATTAGCGACAATTGTCTTAAAATTTATTGATTGATCAGACGTATTAATAAAATTAACAACATATTAATTTTTTTTTTTGGAGATTTCAATGGTGGATCAAGCGACAAACCTACAACATAGACGCCCAAAATAAATCGCATAGGTGATATAGATAAATCTCTCTCAACCGTCTTAGATTTTTACCATTTGGAAATATATTTTGGCTGCAATATAGCCGGTGGTTAACAATTTGTGCAATTAATTGTCACTTAATTTGATCCTCTTTCGGACCGAATTCGCCTCTCCGAGCGATATCTGTGACAAATTATCACGCATTTTTAATTCATGCCCTGAAATAAGTAATAACTGAATTCATTTCATAAAAATAGGTTGCAATTTTTTGTGTTATAGCGAGCGAAGGGATATTTGATGTGCCATAACTAAAAAACTAAACGATCTTGCATATAAATAAATTAGCGACAATTGTCTTAAAATTTATTGATTGATCAGACGTATTAATAAAATTAACAACATATTAATTTTTTTTTTGGAGATTTCAATGGTGCATCATGCGTCAAACCTACAACATAGACGCCCAAAATAAATCGCATAGGTGATATAGATAAATCTCTCTCAACCGTCTTAGATTTTTACCATTTGGAAATATATTTTGGCTGCAATATAGCCGGTGGTTAACAATTTGTGCAATTAATTGTCACTTAATTTGATCCTCTTTCGGACCGAATTCGCCTCTCCGAGCGATATCTGTGACAAATTATCACGCATTTTTAATTCATGCCCTGAAATAAGTAATAACTGAATTCATTTCATAAAAATAGGTTGCAATTTTTTGTGTTATAGCGAGCGAAGGGATATTTGATGTGCCATAACTAAAAAACTAAACGATCTTGCATATAAATAAATTAGCGACAATTGTCTTAAAATTTATTGATTGATCAGACGTATTAATAAAATTAACAACATATTAATTTTTTTTTTTTTGAGATTTCAATGGTGCATCATGCGTCAAACCTACAACATAGACGCCCAAAATAACTCGCATAGGTGATATAGATAAATCTCTCTCAACCGCCTTAGAATTTTACCATTTGGAAATATATTTTGGCTGCAATATAGCCGGTGGTTAACAATTTGTGCAATTAATTGTCACTTAATTTGATCCTCTTTCGGACCGAATTCGCCTCTCCGAGCGATATCTGTGACAAATTATCACGCATTTTTAATTCATGCCCTGAAATAAGTAATAACTGAATTCATTTCATAAAAATAGGTTGCAATTTTTTGTGTTATAGCGAGTGAAGGGAAATTTGATGTGCCATAACTAAAAAACTAAACGATTTTGCATATAAATAAATTAGCGTCAATCGTCTTAAAATTTATTGATTTATCAGACGTATTAATAAAATTATCAACATATTAATCTTTTTTTGGAGATTTCAATGGTGGATCAAGCGACAAACCTACAACATAGACGCCCAAAATAAATCGCATAGGTGATATAGATAAATCTCTCTCAACCGTCTTAGATTTTTACCATTTGGAAATATAGGTGGTTAACAATTTGTGCAATTAATTGTCACTTAATTTGATCCTCTTTCGGACCGAATTCGCCTCTCCGAGCGATATCTGTGACAAATTATCACGCATTTTTAATTCATGCCCTGAAATAAGTAATAACTGAATTCATTTCATAAAAATAGGTTGCAATTTTTTGTGTTATAGCGAGCGAAGGGATATTTGATGTGCCATAACTAAAAAACTAAACGATCTTGCATATAAATAAATTAGCGACAATTGTCTTAAAATTTATTGATTGATCAGACGTATTAATAAAATTAACAACATATTAATTTTTTTTTTGGAGATTTCAATGGTGCATCATGCGTCAAACCTACAACATAGACGCCCAAAATAAATCGCATAGGTGATATAGATAAATCTCTCTCAACCGTCTTAGATTTTTACCATTTGGAAATATATTTTGGCTGCAATATAGCCGGTGGTTAACAATTTGTGCAATTAATTGTCACTTAATTTGATCCTCTTTCGGACCGAATTCGCCTCTCCGAGCGATATCTGTGACAAATTATCACGCATTTTTAATTCATGCCCTGAAATAAGTAATAACTGAATTCATTTCATAAAAATAGGTTGCAATTTTTTGTGTTATAGCGAGCGAAGGGATATTTGATGTGCCATAACTAAAAAACTAAACGATCTTGCATATAAATAAATTAGCGACAATTGTCTTAAAATTTATTGATTGATCAGACGTATTAATAAAATTAACAACATATTAATTTTTTTTTTGGAGATTTCAATGGTGCATCATGCGTCAAACCTACAACATAGACGCCCAAAATAAATCGCATAGGTGATATAGATAAATCTCTCTCAACCGTCTTAGATTTTTACCATTTGGAAATATATTTTGGCTGCAATATAGCCGGTGGTTAACAATTTGTGCAATTAATTGTCACTTAATTTGATCCTCTTTCGGACCGAATTCGCCTCTCCGAGCGATATCTGTGACAAATTATCACGCATTTTTAATTCATGCCCTGAAATAAGTAATAACTGAATTCATTTCATAAAAATAGGTTGCAATTTTTTGTGTTATAGCGAGCGAAGGGATATTTGATGTGCCATAACTAAAAAACTAAACGATCTTGCATATAAATAAATTAGCGACAATTGTCTTAAAATTTATTGATTGATCAGACGTATTAATAAAATTAACAACATATTAATTTTTTTTTTGGAGATTTCAATGGTGCATCATGCGTCAAACCTACAACATAGACGCCCAAAATAAATCGCATAGGTGATATAGATAAATCTCTCTCAACCGTCTTAGATTTTTACCATTTGGAAATATATTTTGGCTGCAATATAGCCGGTGGTTAACAATTTGTGCAATTAATTGTCACTTAATTTGATCCTCTTTCGGACCGAATTCGCCTCTCCGAGCGATATCTGTGACAAATTATCACGCATTTTTAATTCATGCCCTGAAATAAGTAATAACTGAATTCATTTCATAAAAATAGGTTGCAATTTTTTGTGTTATAGCGAGCGAAGGGATATTTGATGTGCCATAACTAAAAAACTAAACGATCTTGCATATAAATAAATTAGCGACAATTGTCTTAAAATTTATTGATTGATCAGACGTATTAATAAAATTAACAACATATTAATTTTTTTTTTTTAGAGATTTCAATGGTGCATCATGCGTCAAACCTACAACATAGACGCCCAAAATAACTCGCATAGGTGATATAGATAAATCTCTCTCAACCGCCTTAGAATTTTACCATTTGGAAATATATTTTGGCTGCAATATAGCCGGTGGTTAACAATTTGTGCAATTAATTGTCACTTAATTTGATCCTCTTTCGGACCGAATTCGCCTCTCCGAGCGATATATGTGACAAATTATCACGCATTTTTAATTCATGCCCTGAAATAAGTAATAACTGAATTCATTTCATAAAAATAGGTTGCAATTTTTTGTGTTATAGCGAGCGAAGGGATATTTGATGTGCCATAACTAAAAAACTAAACGATCTTGCATATAAATAAATTAGCGACAATTGTCTTAAAATTTATTGATTGATCAGACGTATTAATAAAATTAACAACATATTAATTTTTTTTTTGGAGATTTCAATGGTGCATCATGCGTCAAACCTACAACATAGACGCCAAAAATAACTCGCATAGGTGATATAGATAAATCTCTCTCAACCGCCTTAGAATTTTACCATTTGGAAATATATTTTGGCTGCAATATAGCCGGTGGTTAACAATTTGTGCAATTAAATTGTCATCAAATTTTATCCTCTTTCGGACCAAAGTCGCCTCTCCAAGCGGAATCCGTGACAAATGATCACGCATTTTTAATTCTTGTCCCGAAATAACTGAAAGTGTTTATTGCTGGCGAGTGAAGGGAAATTTGATGTGCCATAACACAAAAACTAGGCAATTTAGTATATAGATAAACTACCGTTAATCATCTTAAAATCTATTCGTTAATCAGATGTATTAATAAAATTATCAACATAATCAATATTTTTCGGAGACTTCAATGGTGCACCAACCGACAAACCTGCGACAAATTATCACGCATTTTTAATTCATGTCGTGAAATACGGAATTTATTTCATAAAAATATGTTTTTGTGTTGGTGAGTTTAGGGGATATTTTATGTGCCATAACTCAAGAAGTAGGCGATTTTCCATATAAATAAATTAGCGTCAATCGTCTTAAAATGTATTGATTAATCAGATGTATTAACAAGGTTATCAAAATAATTTATTTTTTTCGGAGACTTCAACGGTGCAACAAGCAACAAACCTGCAAAAAAGATCTCCAAAATAACTGTACAGGTATATATTCTGAGATATATTTTAGCTGCAATAAGCAAAGTTAGAAAACAGACCTAAAAATTACGTAATTACGTTGTCATCGTGACTTGTCAAAGTTCTTTTACAACTTGCATGTTCTGGCATAGCAGATAATGATCTTTGATTGAAATTTCTTTTCAGCTTCAATAACTCCAAAATATTTAATTTGAAACTATACTAAAATCAAAAAGTAGGAAAATAAAACGAATTAAATAATGTGGTATTTAGGTATACGGAAACCTGATGAATGTCGATAGATTTTCATATGTGGGGAATAGAAAATATTATATGAACTAAACAATCGAAAAATTGTACTACAATACCATGTAATAAAATTTATAAAAAAATATAATTACCATACAAATGATTTATTACCAACATTTAGCGAATGAAATTACTTATTATGCTTATATTTTCGCGGGTTTGTCGTCTTATGCACCATTGAAATCTCCGAAAACGTTCGTCTTTTTTGAAAATTCGATGATTAAATCTGGTCAACAAATACATTTTAAGACGAGTGAGACTAATTCATTTATATGGAAAATTGCTTGGTTTTGGAGTTATCCACTTTTATCTGGATAACATATCCGGTATTGAGAATTTACGATAATTGGTCATTTCTGGTCTGACCGGCCATCAACTTCGTCACGATAAAGGATGAACCTCACTGCACTCTCAACATTCACCGTCTGATTATCTCATCACAGTCATCACACTTTCGGTTTTCAATAATAGATCGTGCAATCTCGCCTTCGATGTGATTTCGCACACACCCATGAAGGTGATTCGTTTGCAAGACGAACTACAAAAGCTCCAGAAGTAAATATATGTATGTGTTGGGAAACAGCAATAATTACGCAGTGAAAACGAAGTCAGATCATCAGCTGCAGTATACGAAAATTACAGTGTGAAAAATCCTTGGGCATTTTACACCAACGTGTTATTCATCAAGAGATTCGGTGATAATTACTGTGATTTTTCTTGTCCATCTTTGAGATCAGAACCTGGTATTACTCTCTCAAGTTTAAATACCGGCGTGTCTTTTATACTGTGTATGTCAAAACGGAAGAAGTAGAATCAGCTAAGATTTATAAGCGAGATATTCTTGGTCCAAAGGCTAACATACAAACGATATCTGGCGAGTAGTTTTGCATTAGCTTTATCTCTTCATGACCCATTTTGCGTGTTATTTGTGGCACTCGCCGACACATTAGGCCGAGGTACAAGCCGCAACATAGCCTTAACTCTGTCGCGCGCTACAAAAAATGGCAACAAATTGCAAGCGATTCCAGTTCATCGTGCTTGGACGGTAAAGCTCCTAGCGTGTCCCACAATAAGAGACAAATGACGGTACTAACTTTTAACGCGGACGAGGCGATAACTCCTCCTTTGTGGTACGAGCTGCGAACATATTTGGACGCTTGAATACCAGATTAGGTAATAATTCAGCTTAAGCTGCGTAATGGAGTGTTTTGTGTTCGGTCTTAAATTAAGATATTTATTTTCTATGTATCCGTTAATGGTACCGAAGAATAAATAACAGAGAATTGAGAGTTTAAAGCATGTCGAACAATGGAAAAAACATAAAGAATGACGCACATGTTGCCAATGTAGTCAAAAGTCCAAAAAACATGATTTAACAGAACCTTAAAATCAGCCAGCTCTTCAAGAAATGCGTCTGGTATACTATGAAAATGACATCAAACCATACCATAACTGCGATATTGTTTCGTCATCCATGACGTCAAAAGTACAATTTTTTGTAATATCACTTTCAGATAACTAGAAAACAAGCAAAATTAAAAAAAAAACTTTAAAAAAAGGAGAAAATATTTCAACGTAAAAGTTTGGTCTTCTATAAGTTGACACGTTCTCGTCAAATAATATAGGATCTTCTTTTACAGCATATGAACTAAACCATATTTAATTAATTTACTAATTAACATAATGTATCACACTAATGTATAATAATAACAGTAATGTATCACAATTAAACATTAAAGTTTTAAAAAAGCTATATTAATACCATTTAAATTATTTTGATTTTCTTTTTCTTTCATGGGTTTGTTCTGTGACACAACGTTGAAGTCTCCGAAAAAAAATCATTTTTTTTTTAATAATTTTATGATTAAATCTGACCAATCTACAGATTTTAAGATGATTAATGCTAATTTATTGATGTTGAAAATATCAACAAAACGGAAATTTAAACGTCTCTAACTCCTTAAAGAATTAAAAAACTTGAAAAAGTTGATATTCGTTTTTCATTTGTTTATTCCTTTTATTTGCTTATTGTTTACTGTAAATATTTTTTTAGTGTTGTAATTTTAAACGTTTTCAAATTGTTCCACATGTATTTTATAATTGCAACGTTTTAAGAATTTGCAAAAGAGGCTAAATCTATATGAAAAATATTACTCAAAATAACATTTACTGTAAAAAATCGGGAATAAAAAAAAATTTCGAATGTCAAAATAGTATATTATAATACAAGTTCTATAAGACAAAAATTGGCGCACGAGTTGTTGGAATCAGTGCGCCAATACTTCTTATAAAACTAGTGTTATATATTTACTATATTTTCTACTTTACGACATTAATTTTACGATAAATTTCGAAAATACGGTTGTCATCTTATAATCTAGAGTAGTTTTTCTTCAACAGTTAGTAGCCAATAGCGACTGAGATGTCAGCCTTACTTGACACTTGACGTCAATTTCATCAATCTTGGAAAACTAAAAGTTACTAAAAGTTTGTGACCTGTGTTTTCATAACGATACCAAAAGCGGTTTCGTTATGAGTTTATAACGAACGCAAAGCACAAAACCCAGTTTTAAAATAGTGATTGAATGCAGCCTTCAGAAATAGAGAAAACCAACCCTACCAGATGTCGTTACTGTTATGACGTTTGCTGACAACACTGCAAGGCAGTATACCAAAATGTCAAAACGTGTAACAAAAGAACTGATCATGTTGACAACAACATCAATGATTAAATACAAACTTCAGTAGTACAGAAATTTGTTCAAAGATATAATTGTAAGTTTTTAAGAATTTTAAAAACGTCCATATAAATAATGTCACTCAAAATAACATTATTTTATTAAAATCAGTTTCTAAACAAGCAATAAATAAAGGTACTACTTATTTAACGACAAAACGCAAATTTTTCATTGTTTTTACTTTTGAAAACCTGTTTTTTTAAATATAAAATCCGATTTTTGAATGTGACAAAAAAAATCTGATGTGGCCAGGCATATGACTTTATCTTACAATATATAAAATTAATACTTATATATTAATACGAGTTAGCCACGACCTGACAGATATTTTGATAATATTGACAGTAGGTATTGTCAAAAAATCACTATACGTTTAACCAAACGTTTGTCAATTTCATCGACATAAATTATACAAAATTTCCTCTAGAGTAATTTATTATTTAACTATTTGGATGAAATTACAGAAATGGCAGCTCATTTGCAAAATCCTTGAAAAATGCTTAGAGAAAACATCCGGTTCCTTTAGACCCTTTTGAACCAAGAGCTTTACAGCTCTAAGTTTGGTCCTAAAACTTCTAAATATGAACTTTTGTCCCGATAGCTTTATTTAGTAGTTTCTCCGGAATCGTCGCCACAAAAATTGGGACACACATACACACACACATTCATATGCACTCAGATAAGTAAAAACGGTTCTAAAGGCGTTATTGAATGCAGTCATCAGAAGCACTTCACCAACCCTACTGGATGGTTTGACTTTTATGACGTTTGCTGACGACACTGCTATCAAAACAGTAGTCCAAAAAGTCAAAAAGGGTAACAATAAAACTGCAGATTGTTGACAACAACATTGGTGACCCATTCAAACTTTAGTAGTACAGAAATCCTTTCAAAGATGTTTGGGACACTTGACAAGTCTATATTAACAATCCTGCACTCTGAGATCGTGTTCTCCCAGTAATCTAAAAACCACCGCTTTGTTTTTGTGGTGTGGAAGAGTGGTGAGAAGCTTTCTAGACTTGAGATAGCGATCGTCTATAAAATCGGGGGTGGGAGTAAAGGTTAAGGGCGTACAATCGAAGAGCCCGCCATCACCGTATAATCGAGAATGCTTCATGATTTTTTACTATACCGGGAGAGTGGACCAGCCCATAGGCGTTAATTTCCCTGTTACATTACTTTCGGCCACACCTTTCGATATGCCGAGTCCGCTGGTAGGATCGCACGGCTCTGGAACTTCGGAATAACGTGCGCCATCGACAAACGGTCGAACAGATTGAAACATAATGCGGACCATTGTGCGGACTTGTCTCGTATTTATGACAATGTAGCGTGAGCGCGGCATTTGCGAGTATGACGCCCAAGAACCTCGGTATTTCTATAGTTTCCGTGGCAGCGTGCATGACTGGACCGTTCTCGATGACAGGATGCTCTTAGCATGTCGAGCATGATGTTTACTATCCTCTGAGCTGTGTTGATACGCCAGATTTTGCAGGTGCGTTACACAATAGTACGATGCTAAATGCTATAAATGAGTATAAAAAGCAAATATGCTCGTGAACAATCATGGAGAAATGTTTATACTGGATGGTGATTACTGCATTCACACTGAAGTACCGATTGAGAACAACAAAAGGGAGAGAGCTCAAAAAAGCAATCGAAGATAGAGGATGTCGATTCCATTTAGCCAACTAAGCCAACCTATTGGCTTACTGACCAGGACAAAGCCCCGAGATATTTTAGACTTTACAAAAAGATTTTTTTATCGAACTTTATTGACATTGGGACCACTGTGACCTGGATCACTCAGCAACAATAACGACTAAGCGAAAGCATAATTTATAAGAAATGTAACTCAACCTTAACCATGAAGAAATCCAGAAGAAGAAACCATCCAGCTACGTACTCTAAAGGAAGTAGCCAAAGAAATAAAAACAAATCTGAATCTGAAGAAGGGACCCGGATGTGATCTTATCACGTATCTAGTAGGTGCATCGTTTAGACTTTAGATTCAAATATGTTCCTCATATCTGGAAGTAGCAGAAGTTATCATGATACCAAAACCAGGCACCGAATGAGGCCAAATTATATCACCCCTTATCACATTTTCCAATCCTACTTCGAAGGAGAATGAAACCTATAATTATGAGAAACAAACTAATTCGAAATCACTAAAGAGATAAGCATTACACTATAGAATAAGTTCATCTAAGAACCGATATAATAGAAAAGGCATTAGAAGAAAGGGTTATTTGTTCAACAATCTTTCTAGTTACACAATGGACTACTCAGGATAAAACAGATAGATGAAGACTAGGACCTTAAAATTGTAAAATCAGGAGTACCCCAGGGTAGTGTCTTTGGGCCAATTCTCTATCTACTATATACCAGTGACGTTGACCACAGATTTAAGATGTAAAAGTCGCAACTTTTGCAAATGTCAGGAATGGCAGTGGGATCAACTGTTGGCGATTCGATTAGGAATCATAAGCTAGTAAAAAATACATCAATGGACCAAGAAATGGAAGACCAAGCTCAACTGACATTCCTCACGGCAAGATTAACGCCGCTATATTTCCAAATGCGAACACTGCAAAATATTTGGGTATGACTCTGGATGCAAAGGTAAGATGCAAAGAACATGTTACGAAAAAAATAGTAGAGGTTAGTCTCAAATACAGATAACTGTACTGTTTTAAATGAGTATAAATATGCTCTTGAAACATCTTGGAGAAAAATTTATACTGGCAAAGCATAATACAAAAAACGTATGTGACCTATAAAACTACAGAGATCAGCTGGAAGTAGAAGCCGACAAGCTTTCTATAAGGTTTGCCATGAAGGATTGATACAGATACTAAAATATCGATAAATACCACAGAGACTATTCAGAATAAATCAGATAGATGAATACTTAGATGATACGTATAAACCTAACTTTATATTGCACCAACATTTTCGATTCTCAAGTTGATAGCTTGTAAAATCCTGGTTCCAAAATTACAGAGTATTTGCGATTTGAAATACAATATTCCACTTTGATATTTGAACATAAAATCGCATTTAAAACAATAACTCCCAAAGACATTTTTAATTTTAATTTAACAATTGATAGTTTACTTTGTAGCAAATTTAACAACTTATTTTTTGTCGTTTTTGTTAAATGAAAAGAATAACTATGTCTCCAGACACTTTTATTACACAATTTAATTTAAATACTAAAAAATAATAATCAATATTAAAATGCTGAAGAGGAATTAGTAACTGCTCTCTATTTTCTACTTGGAAAACACTTTGGTGTCTCGGCTATTCATTTATACAAAAATGAATAGTTCAAATTATGTATAAAGACTGTATTATTATCCGTAGTGAGTTTTGTATATTTGTATTGGTTCTTGAATAATTTGTGCCGAAAAAGAAAAATCGGATAACAAATATTACAAACCTTTGCATTTTTTTTTTAAGAAATCTAGCTGAACCTATAGACGTACTAAATTAGAAGAAGATATAAAAGTAACTTCTTATGTACGTGTTTAAAACTTTACAAGAATAACACAAAGATTTTATAAATCTGTACTCCCCGTCAAAACGGCTGTACCTCAGAATTTGGCGTGTAGTTGTAGTTTGTAATTAACGTCAGACCTGTTGAACTTGTTTACTATATACTAATTCTTCCTGATAAATTCTTTCCGGATGGTTTACACTACATTATTGTGTTATCGGTACTTCATCTATTATTATAGGCCACAAAAAGGGCCACAAAAAACTAGGGCTTCCAATCCCGGGGTTACGGGATCCCGGGATCCCAACAAATAATGAACCTTTTCGGGATCTCGGGATTTTAAATCTAAATTCCGGGATCTAGAAAAAGTTAAATCTAAATTATTTTCTTATTTCTTTGTTAAATGGCGATATGTGGGCACTGATCTACAATAAATCAATTGAGCTGTTATTTTTAAGTATAAACCTCAGTCTATAACAGCACCATTTCTGATTAAATCAAGTATCACGCATAAAATGTTCGTTTACACCAACATGTTGCTATAATAGGAAGAACAGAATTTGCAAGAAGTAGATATAATTCCATATGGAGGCAAGCATGAGCCTTATCAACTTGCTTGTCTTTTCGTTACTTACTCTCATCAAATAATAAGGCTGTATTTAAAACAGAAACAACCATAAACGCAAAAATAAAAACAAAATTTGCGTCGTTGTTTACCTGTATTCAGTGATGCACTACAGAATATAAAATTAGTGAATAGGTAATAAAATACTGCGGAAAAGTGTGTTTCATTTTAAGGATTTTATCTTAAACTAAAAAACCAATATATTTAGGTTGGAAGCGTCCCGTGTTTGTGATGAGCTGTGACAGCGGTAATATGGACATTGTTAACATTTCTTCAACGCACAATTATCGCTTTTTTCTCATTTTTAGTGGAGAAGTTTTGTCAAAAAGTACAAATAGATAAAAAATATATTTTTATAATATGGGTTGTGCTATTTGAACTATATTTGAGAAAACTGAAAGACGTACAAGCAATATTAATTTTTTTCATGACATGAAATTGAATGTTTAATATTCTAAGCAGTTGCACTGAATATTTCATCAATTTTGAACAATAAATAACGTCTTCACTTGAAAATACGTTTAGAACCTGGTCATAAAGTCAATACACCTTTCCTTTTTTTAGTAAACAATGATCGTTTTATTTAAAATGCAAACAGGTAGTCTACTTGCATAATAAGCATCAATGACGTATGAATTCAAAAGTTATCCAATTTTCTCTTACAGAAGAAAACAACAATACATCAAAATGTTTTATTGACATCATGAGAAAATTTAAATCTTAACGCGATCAAAGAATTTACCGTGAATCTTTCTCATCAAATTATTATCTAATTTTGTTTATTAGTGATGTAAATACGCACAGCTTGGCATCTTTTACCTTTTAAACCGTCAATTTTGGTTTTCTACTAATGTAAGGTAAAATTTTAAAACGTTGATCAAGTTTCAGGGTAAAAAATATTGACCAATAAAGTATATTTTAGGCGTTTTTACTGACTGGATTTAGTTACTTTTGGAACCCCAGGCGTTTTGATCCGACAATTTTCGCGCTTTTTCATGAATCCCGGGATCCCGGGATTACCAATTCTTTAATCCCGGAATCCCGGGATTACTATATTGTCCGTGATTGGAAGCCCTAGTTCAAATATATTTTCGTCAAGTAACAAAGTAAACAAAACAATCAAATCTTTTACTTTCCAAGTTTTACCTAGCTTTGCGAATTCAGATTCAAATTGATGGTAAATCTTTTAGATTACATTCAATATGTGCATCATGCTTATTATTAATTAAAACCATAATAACAGGTTTACATATTTAAAATCATAAATTAAATTAATAACTTGTCCACATCCATTTTTTGGACTGTTTGTTACATTAGGTATATCTACTTTTTCATGATCAAGTAGAACTTGACCTTTGAATCAGTTAATCACAAATTAATATCAGAGAAATCTTCTACATGGAAATTTTCGACTAAAACATGTTCAAAAACTAAAAAAAAATCTAGAAAAACTTATTTAACTTACCAGTTTTTCCAGGTGTACATCTGCAATAGAAGCTGCCAACCCTGTCGATGCAAGTAGCCCCGTTGAAACAAGCAGCGCCAGCGCAATCATCGATGTTAATAGAGCAGTCCGGTCCTGTCCAGCCGTTCACACAAATGCAAGAGTAACCACCGACGCTGTTGGTGCAGGTTGCGCCGTTGTGGCAAACCGACGGTCGCAACGAACACTCGTCGACGTCGTGCTCGCAATAACTGCCAGAGTAAGTCGGCGGACACTGACAGTTGTAGGTGTTGATGCCATCCAAGCAGGTCGCGCCATTTTGGCACTGGTGTCCAGGGCAGTCGTCGATGTTCTCCTCGCAATCGTGCCCGCGAAAACCTAAAAGTAGAATGAAGAGATTTAAGAATAACATTGTATTGCACGTTTGGTCGTTGAAAATATATATATGGGTTTTATGTTTGCATCTTCTATCGAGATTGCGGATTTTTATTATTCGATTGGGTTATCACATCCTGTCCGTGTACTTATCTTATCGAGCAGATGCATATTTCTGAGAAGTATTTATGTTCTCTTGGTGTACATTTTGGAGTGTATGTGCTGTATAAGGAGATGTGACCGTTATATACGGGAAACGCTCCCCTATAGGAGACGCGAGGTGGGGTTGTTGCTAGAGTTTGTGGGGTGCCTTCTATAGGGTCTATTGCAAGAGAAAAAAAGTATATTCTGCAGTATAATTATGGGTGCTAAGTGTAAGAAGCATCTGTTCGTGCTTGTGCAGAAGAAATTATAAAGATTACCTGAATTTCTTATATTAAAACTAATATGTAATGAGTGCAATGAGAAATAGAAATATTGTAATTTAATTTAATTTGGGAAAATTATATACTTTCCTTCAAATATTTAACTGAATTTTTGATAGGGAGCTCGCTGAGTTTTTAGGTCAGGTCAGTTTTTTTTTTTACTTGGACCGATTATTATTGTCATAGTTTTATTTATTTTATTTATTTACCAAACATAAACATAAATATATCAACAACAGATAACAGAAACTAACTAAATATACAGAGTGATTCAGTTGCATGTATTTAGTAAAATATTTTTAAACTACCGATGCGCAGAGATTATATTTTTGCAGTATAAACTTGCTGCTCATGATCAACTTCCGGTTTAAGCCGGAAGGTACTGTTAGAACCATGTCTGAAATAAAAAGGTCTGATGTATGAAATAATAGCTGTCTTAAAGCTAATCTATTTTAATTTTTTTTTACTTTAGCAGAACTGTACGATATTGGGTATTGGTACGAATTGAAAACTACTAGATTTGCGTTTCATTGGCGTTAAATAAAAAAAATACATTTAAGACAAGAATGTTTAGTTAAAAAAATTTCATTAGGTACTTACAATCATTATTTAATATTTTGAGATGTAATTTGAAAAGGTGTTATTATGTTATATACAAAAACATGATTTTGGCAGTTATTACAAATTTAGCTAAAACGAACCATCCCTTAGAATCTACAAAAGATTACCAAATAAACCTAAAATTTAGGTATTTTATGTAAATTATTAACGCAAAAACGCGAATTGTGCAATCAAATATACAGTGTGAAGTGTGACACACTTTTTACCCCGCAAAAATTATTTTTAGAAAGTAAATGTCATTCTGAGTGAAATTTTTCATGAACCTTCTTCCTTTTTTTCAAATCCTTAAATGTTATAGCCGCTTAAAATATCAACAAAATAAAGAAAAAGGAGCAACAAAATGCATATAAACACTACGAAAACAAAGAAACAATACAATCAATACCAATAATAACAAAAAAAGTATATAAATTTAAGTTAAAAATAAAAATAATTTAATTAGAAAAATGAAAAAAGAAATAAAATACATATGAAGCTTTTTACGTTATCATACGTAGTATCATATTACTTTATCATACGTAGTATTATAAAGTATTGTAATCGTGCCGATAAAAAAAATTGAGATTTTAGCGGAAATATGTCATTTTGGGTCCCCAGAACATTTTTGACCAAGGTACAAACAATTTCTGTGTTGTGTATGTGTGTTTGTATGTGTATGTATGTGTGTGTGTGCTTGTGTATGTGTGTGTGTGTAACCGTTTTTGTGGCGACGATTCCGGAGAAGTTAAGGTATCGGGAACTTCATATTTAGAAGTTTGACCTGAAAAGCTTTTTGTTCAAAAAGGTCCAAAGGAACTGGATGTTTACTCAGCATTTTTTAACGAATTTGCAAATGAGCCACCATTTCTGTAATTTCGTCAAAATAGTTAAATAATAAATTAAAGTTTTTTGTTTAATTAATAGTTTAGCTGCATGAGCAAATTCTGTTTGATCGAGATCGGTCGTGTCTGCATTAATATAAAACTAGTTACCCAGGATTTGACTGATATTTTCATTCTAATGACAGTAGGTAGTGTCAAACGCTGATATTTTGACAATACCTACTGTCAATAGCATGAAAATATCAGTCAAATCCTGGCTAACTCATTTTATTTTAATGCAGACCCGATGGATCTCGGTCAAATAGAATCTCATGCAGCTAAAGTATTAATTTTATATATAGTATGATAAAGTCATGTGCCTGGCCACATCAGATTTTTAAAGATTTGTTTGTCCACAACTATATGTCATTTTGTCTTTTGTGGCTTTTTCCATTCCTAAAGAAGTTAGAGGAGTTTAAAATACAGTTTTGCTATTATTCCAAACATCTGTAACTTTTTAAGAAATAAAGAAAACTAATAAGAACATATTACGAAAGTTGTTGCTTAGTGTGACATTTACGTAAGTGGTGTGCACAGTCATACCAACAGAATCAAAATAAAAACGCAAAAACTGGACACGATAGGATTCTTTTGTCTTGATTCGGAATTCGTAAGCAGAGCAATCAAAACAAACGAAAACTACTATTGCCTAATCCATCTTTCTTATATAATTGAGTTTTTGTCTACAGCTCTTATGTAAGGCTATAAAATTTAAACATAGTTCATTGTTTTATTTTATCTTTTGTAAATTTGTTTTCTATATTGGACTTTTCTGTTAGATATTATTCGACACCAGTTCTGGATTCATCTTATCAAAATACATAAGAGTTATTAATCTGTGTTGATTTTAGCAGGCGCAAGTGATTAGATGCCATATTCTTAATATTATGTGCAGGTTCGTATTGAGACTGGCTTAAAAGTAATATTAAAACAATAGAATCAATTAATTTGAATAAAATATAAAAAAATTGTCGACGATACTGCCAGTTATAAATGCAGTATTGCTCATGGAGGTCCACCACAGCCCTGAGCGGCAAAAATCTATCCAGCAGATTCACCTTTGATCTTTTCGATTCGCAACATTAGCATGTTGAAGGTGAACTCCTCGCTCAGACAATGTAAAAATTGATCCAGTTCGTAGAGCACGCAACTTGACAATCGACCCGACCCCAATTTGCATAGGTAATTCGCACACATCTCTCGCATTGCTCAATAATTGAGATTGTTGAGAGCCGGTGGTGTTCGCACGAACGACCATTTTTTAACTCTCGCTCGCCTCAAACCGTACCACAAGAGTAGGCGTATTAGATAGGCTGGCTCGTTGAATTGTGAAAAGACAGAAAAGTAAAATAGTTAACGGATTATTGTTCTAAACGGTGCGGTGGTGGGGAGAGTAAGAAATGCGAGGTTTGTGGTCGCGAGGTCACCCTAGGAGTCGCCACAGTCGACCAAACAGCGTGCATCATAAAACGGCCAGGGAAAGTATGAGATAACCCAGAAATGCACGAATTACGATCGAAGAGAGATACCGCCGGCAAAACTCCGTGATTTATGCATTTACGTTCGCTATTATTGCGGCGGACGCGGCCACTTATCGTCGCCGTCATCAAAAATAAAACCGCCATTTCGAGAAATCGCGGGACACTTTTTTCTCTTCATCTCTTCCAGTGGAGTCTTGGAACATAACCAAGATTACGAACTACAGCATGCAGGAACGACAGAACGACCGGAAAATATATACAATACAAACTATACAAAATAATGAATTCACTTCCTTCCTCCATGATTCACATTATTGTCGACTCATTGTTACCAATGTACATAATCATTGTTTATCTTGCATTTTTCATATAAAAGATCGTCCTGAAACTCCGCGTGAATTCCGACGCTCTACGGTCTTTGGTGTGCTGCGGGGAAGGGAGGCGTTAGCGGTGCTGTCCTGTCGGAGAGGACCAACACACCTGAGAGAACCGGGGCAGCTTATTATCAATACACATAAAGAACGATAACTTGTCAAGGTAGTAATTTTAACTAACAATTAAATTATTAATTTTTGCTTAATTTTGATTATAATATGTGACCCGGTACGAGAGAAATCTCTTCTATCGATTGGCGTTTATGTTTTCTTCAGTTTTTATACAATAAGGTTATAAACAAGATCTAACAATATGGAGTTACCAGATTTTCCGATTAGTGGTGAATACTAAATTAAGTTTGCTTGATAAACCCAAAAAATATTTAAAAAGTATGCCCGATTTTGTTATATAAATATCCAAACTATTATAACAGTTTCAACAGTTTATTTATTAATAATATTTAAATACATGCACAAACAATATTAAATCATTACAACTCTTGATATATTACATATATTACAAACGTCAGCTCTGAACGTATAAAACTTAAAAATATCAAAAAAACTTTTACAAATTTAGCGTCGTAAATTTCTAGACACATAGAGTATTTTGCAGATCACTCATTAATTATAAATGCTAATAATTTTAAATCCGCCACTACTGGCAGCGTCGCTGTCGATCCCTTCGCCCGCTCGCCCCAAAGACCGAAGAGCGCCGCGTCAATTGCAGCAATCTTGAGATACTTCAACTCGATCTTTTGTAAGGAAAATGCAAGATAAACAATGATTATGTAATAAACTTTAAACCTATGAATTAGTGGGTAGCCTATAGTCTATATTTCATTATTCTAGCTCTTCTAATAAAGGAATTGCTGGCATTGCATTATATAGATTTTTGTGGGTCAAGCACTAATCCAATGATTTTAGAAAAATGCACATTGAAAGCTAGCATTCCGCAGGTGATTTAACTTTGTAATTCGTTGAAATCTATGGATTATTTCCGGAGTAATTAATTGCTAAAGTTAAACGAATGATATTTACGGGGCAAAAACAGCGCCAATTCCTCTTAATTTGGAAAAATCGGGAAAACGCCAACATATACAGCTTTCTAATTTTTATGAGTTGTAGCATATTAATCAAGGACAGCATGAGAATTTTTTCAAATGTTTTCGCCCCTAGATCTGCGAGAAAATGGACGTCAAAAGAGGGGACATAATATATGGCCATGATAGTACACCTTTTAGCACTAGATCTGGTGGATTTGCCAACAAACTCAGCTTAATTACGGAAAGTTTAGGCTTAGTCTCACGTATAATCTGCTAATTTCGATTGGCATACTTCTTTATTCGGGTTTCCCCATGTTTTCCATATTTTCAGATTATATCTGATTTGTCGAAATCTGTCCAGTAACAAAAAATGTTAGTTTTACCGAATTACAGACTTTTTTTGTGGAATATGGTCGATAGAAATAGACCCATTACTATCTTCGTCTAATGACATCTAGTTCTCGAGAACATCGGAGATGGCACCACTGTCTAGACTCGATCACGGATGAAAGAATTGAGAATTTTTCAGTTATTACATTGACGTAAAGTGAAACTACTGCGGTATGTCATAAAAATACATAATTGACATGATATCCCTGAAATCACGGTGTTACTCGTCCTCCAATTATACGTCTATCTTTGAGCAGCAATTGTTTAAGATTCGGAATACGTATAATACATATGGAGCAATAGGGGGCTTTTAGAACAGTTCTGAAGTTAGGTTGAACCAGCTTCTTAAAACACCAGAAGGCATTAAAGATTCCATCCAAATTCTCGAGTGAAATTGGTCCTAATTATCAATATCTAGGCGTCACGATAGGCAGCAAGCGACGCCTAACGGGCATAGATTTTCTGAAAATTGGCAGCGATGATGACCGGTTACCTCCGGACTAATATTTGTGTGTGTGTGTGAACTAGCCTCTAGTCAATGGTTGCCCTTGTTATTTACAAATAGCGGTAATTTCGGTAATTTCTCTCGGCCGTGTCAATCCACGACGCTAACCGAGAGTCCGGTGCGCGTGGAACATCACCGTAAGCGGTTGCCCCAGCAACGGCTTTAGAAACAAATAAAAGAAGACGACGGCCCGCTAATGATGTTGAAATAAATCATCATTGTGCGCCGCCGAAGATTGTATCAATTTGTAGTTATTAGCGGTGATTAATAATGCTCATTTAATAACGATTTGACGAACAGATTACTAAGAATACTAGCAACAATAGCCGCCAGAAAAGCGGATTCAATTGTCGTACACGGTTGGAATTTTATGCCCCACGAGAGGTCGACTATGGCCGTTCAAATAGCGAAGCAAATATATTTTTAATATACTACCGTCTTGTTTGGCCACCAGAGCGAATACATAAACATAGCTTATTGGACAATTAAATAAATATTAGGCAATCTTAAAATTGTCTCTACATAATTGAAGGCCTTGCTGCAAAACGGGAATAACTCCAAAATATGACTTTTCGAGTTAACTGACAGAAACGTTTTACTATTTATATTTAATAGTTACAAAATTCATACTTTTTCCTGCAATTATATTGCTAGTTGCCACTATTTTATCCGAAATTCGACCTAAAAAAGTTCCCTTTTTGTTCCCTTTTTGCCCCAAAGTTAACAAAAAAAAACACATAATATACAGGGTATGTATAAACTGGCGATAGCACGTGGCACGTGGAGATACCCATCGTAAAATACTGAGGGAAAAACCTTAATCAAAAAACGTTCACGTGCGAATGAATAGGGGTCCCATTTGCAAAAAATTAAATGGCTATATTTCGACAAAATTGCGCATTTTAATACTAATCCATTGTCAAAACATTTTGATTTATTTTTAGTTTTGAAAATTACCAAACTCTGGCAGTGTAAATTTGCTTTTTTTACGTTTTATCATACGCAGTATGACCAAACTTAGCGCTGAAAAGGTTATTGTTCAAAAGAGTCCAAAGGAACTTCCTATTTACTCTTAGCATTTTTCAACGATTTTGCAAATAAGCCGTCATTTCTGTAATTTCGTAAAAATAGATAAATAATAAATTAAAGGAGAGGAAATTTTGTATAATTTAAGTCTGACATTTTTTGGAAAAATTAATAATTTGACTGCAGGAGCAGATTTAAATTGAGATCGGTCGTGCCTGTGTTAAAACTACACACAGAGAAATTTTTAAGACATTCGTTGTCTTGCCGAAATTTACTCCGAACAAATCAATAAAGTTTTCAATTTAGATGAGCTTTTTGAATCAAAACTCACAAATTTCTCCTTTGAAGCGACAACATTTTGTTTCCAAGTAAAACTACATTGGATTATTTTAAAAGTTCTTATGAGTTCTTTTAAGAATATAGTGTGTTGCATTGAACAATTCAATATATTCCAATGAAAACAACTATTGAATTGAAACAAGATCATATATGTAAAATATGGTGTTCAAAACAAGTAAAAGTAGTTGGTTGATGCAAGAGACGTTTTGTGTGAACCAAGTAACCAAATGCTTAGTTTAAAATATCGGGTGGTTTCATTGTGCGGAAAACTTAAGAGTTTGCGCGGTTTGTGGCACCAGACTGACGCGACGTAGAACGGCGACAGTTTTTAGATACGCAGTATATGAGGACTAGGTACATTCTCCAGTCTCACTCACAACCCTCACAACGTTAACTCCCTGCAAATATATTGGTTATAGTGGTAAGCAGTGTCGCTTTGATATACGCTTGATTGTATCTGCAGTTTTACATGTGATAATGGACAGCGTGGATGATTTTTCAATTTCATCAGATCATCTTAAAATGATATTTGACAGTAAGTATATGCGTATATCTACTTTTTATGCGAATGTTAATACACTATGTGCATTCTATGTTTGCAGACCATAAAATAACTGTGCAAAACATAACAAAACTTACAGAAGAAGAGATAAAAGAACTTATTCCGGCTATTGGAGATCGGATTGTTTTCCGGGAAGCGGTGAAGCTAAGAGGAGATTTAGAAACATCTAAGGTGAGAAACCGTATTATAATGGCCAGTTGCAGAAAGGCTCATCAAGTCTTGTTGACTGCTTAGCTCTTAACTGTACTAATTACTGTATCAGGATGACATTTTTTTGTATTTTTGATTGTATTTTAAATGTATTTTTTTCTTTTATAACAAGTTATTGGGTTTATATCAGTATGACACCTACTTGTTTGAAATGTATTTTTATTTTTATAATAAATTAATGTATTGGTATATATGAACTTTTTTTACCCATTGTCTTTGCTACATGACTAAAAAAATATATGTCTTACAAAATAATTGCTTAACGAACTGTGATGTAATACCACATATTATGTTTTGATTAGATTTGTCAGCCAGAAGAATTATTCTTGCTAGTAAATATGATTAAGAAAGTAACGTGCTATTATAATCGTGTAGTTCTTTCTGCATTTGTTTTGATAGACTTATTTTTTTAATGTAACCTTTGCACCAGCGGTAGATAGTTTTAACAAAACAACAAAAACATTCACTTCAAATCAATATATTATGTTGAATGTAAATTACTATTACTTGCTTTGAATTTTTAACGCACTTCGTTTAAAATGACAGCTACTTGCTTTGAGAACAAAATACTCTATTCAGAACACTAAAGGTGTTGAACCAAAATTACAAATGTTTCTCTGAAACATTGGTTCTTCCAAGCAAAATAACCTATTACTTATTCCGATAGCTCTATTACTCTCTTTAAGACATCATATGGTTGCATTAAAACAATATTAGTTTGGTCCAAATGTTGAAATATTTGAAATAATACTACAAAGTTTCATTCAAAACAACATTATAGTCTTTTCGAGTTGATGACTATTTGGTGCAAGTCAATAGTTTACTCGTTGCAACTAATTTTATCTCGAACGAAGCACTTAACACATTTGTACTGAGAAAATATTGTCTCGGTTGAAGTGGATAGTTATTTCGTGGATGGAAATCAACCGTTGTTTTGATGCAAAGCAATTTTATTTGAATTGAGCATTCCTTTCTCTGTGTGTAGTTAGCCAGGATTTGACAGATATTTTCAGTCTAATGACAGTAGGTAGTGTCAAACGCTGATGTTTTGACAATACCTACTGTCAACAGTATCAACATATCAGTCAAATCCTGGCTAACTCATTTTATTTTAATGCAGACACGATCGATGTCGATCAAATAGAATCTCATGCAGCTAAACTATTAATTACTATTATTTCTCCTAATATCCCGGCTTAATAAGATTTGATTTCCTCACGTCTAATGTCATTAAGTATTCAGTTAAAAATTAATAACAAAAAAATTCAAAATTATTTACTTTTTGTTGATATCATCAAGAGCGAGAAAGATAGGGGAAGTTTCATATCAGAAGATTAATCAACCAGCATAATAATGAACAACTTTATTATTGTTTCTGTTTCACCGTTGTTGTAACGTTTCAAATAAACGAGATTCTCAAGTATTTATTTGCACGAAAAATGGACACAAGTATAAGGGATAAGTCATAAGGTAGTATCTATTTTGTTTTTTAATGTTGTTTAATTTTATCAAATCATTAAAAATTCCACTAGACAATTTGCGAATCCGATTTGGACAAGAACGAAATATTTCGATGAGTTTTTCCCTTATTGCACCAAAGTACACTATGTAATAAGTGATAAAACGGTCTAGTGTTCTAAATAATAAGTTCTTTTTGCAGCAGAGTCTTCAATTGTCTTCCCTACAATTACAATCACACACAACATACACACCCATCAAAGATAATGCTTAGCATTAAACGAAAAACTGAAATTGATTACACAAGAGCTCACGAGGCATCATCCTCATCTAAGAGAGAATGATTTCCAATGCATAACCAACCAGTGGGGTTCAATAATAATTGTAAACGGGAACTTAAACACGAGGCATCGACCAACCTATAGACAGTTGATTATAAATCAATTTACATTCGATTCCAATCTTTGTATACGTGAAGGTTCACCAATAAGGCGAAGCCGACACGAGACACGACCATCGTCCAGAAATCAATTAGAAACGAAGATAAGTTTCCGCGTCTTCAATTTGGATCTTCAAAAGTCGTCGATGGTGCCGATTTTGACCATCGTGGATTGCAAATTGCGAGAAGAGGAAGAGATAAAGAGAAGGATAGTGGAGAAGGATGGTGCGGGTTCCACTTGAACTTAAGAAGAAGAAGCGTGCTATCCTCGGGTGGTTCCCGCGCTACACCGGGGCTCAAACCGAGCAACGGTGCCCGAACAATAAAACATGAGGCATTCCGCCGCACAGACCTGTTATTCATGAGATGCACGGTGCAAATAACTCGGCCCCGTGTGCGCTATCCGGCTGCCCGCGCCATCTATTAGGGGATCTTCGTAATTATTACATTTCTAATGTCTGGAACCTGAGCTGGCTGTAAATTCAAATGCGTGCAATACCCGGTGTTTTCCGAGGGTATCTATAGAAGGCAGCGTGTCCCAACATCACTTCTACTAATGTTAACTACCGTTTATTCAAATCAGTTGGAGTTGTCGATGGTTTCCTTGTTTTTAGGTGTACAATGTGCTAATAGGTACTGAATTTACACTAACCAAAATTGCATATTATGCATTGCTGTTGTAAGAGTTTTGAGGATTGCTTAAGAGCAGGGCCGGCCCTAGCGTTTTTGCCGCCGTAGGCAAATCTCAATAGTGCCGCCCCCCCGATTGATTGATTAATTACTGTTATAACAAACCAACTGCAAATGATTGAAATAATTATTATCAAATAATAAATTCATGCATCATGAGTCCTTGTGTGTATTATTTTTTATTATATTTTGCAAGACGCGTTAGTAATGTAGCGAAAACAAACATCCTACACACTACGTACCAAGATATTATTTTCTTGTCGAAAGTAAAACGTATTAAGAATTCTATAGCGCGAAAACTATTTCTTGCAAGCATAAGAATGTATTTTTCACCGGTGCATTCATGCGGTATTAATATGTTTACCTCAAATAGTCTGCCCAATATCGGCGTAGAAGGTGTATTTTTACGGCCACAGAACTACAAGTTTTTGTCGAGCCAGCCGATGCGTTCGAGAGTTTGCAACGTGTTTGCAAGTCCAGATGTGCGATGTTACGAATCGACATTAAATGTTCATATTTTCGGCACTTTTGGTACAAATATTTGACAGTGCATATCTCGCAGTGCAATTTGCTTAGATTAATAGGATAATAATACTCGAAAAGAAAAGACGATAGCTAGTTTTGGTTTTCACCATTGAGTTTCTCTCAAAAAAGACGTACTTACTCATTTTTCGATATCTCCTATATTACTTTTTTTATGAATATTAGTTTAGCAAACTGTCTATCGCCCGCTCAGGTAGCAACAGTTATAGGCAGGGTTACAAAAAATCTGTTAAGCAGGGTTTAAATTTGGCCCAATGTTAAGGGAGGTAATGAATTTTTAAAAACGTCAACTGGACCTTCTGGAACAAGCTCTATGGACGCAAAATCATTTAACATCATAATTAATCCGCCCGGCTATGAAAATAGTACCAATAATACCATCAAAATGTTTACTGAATGAAGACATTATTTTTGAAATTTATTATAAATTATCAGTGGATTATCAGTGAAATTTGTCATGAAATACTTGCATCAAATATCTCCGAAAGTATTAAGCTTAGCAGAACAAAATGTTATATATGTACCATATTAAAGATCAAAAGAATTACTTAAAAATACTGAAAAATGTAGACTTGGGAGAAGGTTAAAAAACGGGTTTTCAGAACCGAAATATTGTGTCAATATCTACACTGTTAAGTCATCTGTCAGCAAACTTCTGTCGTTTTTGACAGAATAGATATTGACATAATATCTCGGTTCTTTACATTTTCCCAAATCTAAATCTTTCAATATTTTTAAGTAATTCTTTGTTTATCATGTACCCAAATCTTCATCAAAATTTTATCTTTAATAGAGTAATATTTTCGGAGATATTGATGCAAGCATTTCATGGCGAATTTTTTAATCACTGATAGTGTTTAATTAATTTCAATAATAATATCATCAAAGGCTCAGCACATTTTAATATTATTTTTATAGGCGGACAAATTATGTGTCTACCCAAATAAAAATTAACTAGCTTACCATTTCGGCAGCAAATGCTAAACCGTTAAGATGGAGGAATCGCCAACTTTTAAAGCGGTTTCCATATCTTTGGAATGTGCCAGTAAATAATTTTTACTTATAACATTTTCTTTAAGTTTGTGGATATCGCATAAAAACTCAAAGGGATCGTTAGGACTATTTTATATTTCTCTTTTGATTTTTGTATAGGATCACTACACTACAGAACACTTTCATATAATTTTTCCTAATTGATCATATTATTTTTCCTAATTGATTCTAATTCTTTATAAAAGCTAATGAGCTATTTTATTTAAGTATGTCTATTATTGGCTGCTATGCATCTTAAAATATAGGAATGGCCTGAAGCCTGTCAATTCCGATTGTATTTGATTGTATTTTACTATTCCTTTATTTTCTAGATTCAGGCAATATTTTAGAGCCTTTTTTATAGTAGTTCAGTTGGTTTTGCCGCCCCTAAACTTTGCCGCCGTAGGCAGTTGCCTACCTTGCCTACCGCCTAGGGCCGGCCCTGTTAAGAGGCTGGTTCTACCTAACTTCACGACTGTTTTGGTGGTCCCTTTTGGTCAAATTATTCAAACTGTACAGTGCTCGTGTGGGTTAATTATTGAATAATGATAGCATCTTATAAGATGACAACAATCTGAAATAACTATTCTATTGCAACATATTTATTACACTCATGCCCAATGTTAAACAATTGCTGCTCAAAGATAGACATATAGTTGGAGGACGGGTAATATCGTGATTTCAGGAATAACAATTCAATTATTTTGTTTTTGTGACATACCGCAGTAGTTTCACTTTACGTCAATGTAATAATTGAAAAATTTCAAATATTGAAACGAAATAAAGCCATGCCTTTGAAGAATCGGCGTCGTATTTTTCCAAATTTTGCCATCCATGTTCGTGTCTACACAGCGTACGATATTCTCAAAAACTAGACGTCGATAGACGAAGATAGTAATGGGTTTATCTCCCTTTCGACCATATTCCACAAAAAAATCGTCTGTAACTTGCTAAAATTCACATTTTTATTTACTGGGCAGATTTCAAGAGCTCCAACCGACAAATCAGAAATTAGTAGATTATATTAAAATTCTGCTATTATATTATCAGACATCAGGTTTGCGCCTAAAGAAGTATACATGACTATACATTACATTTTTTATAATCTATATTCATACATGTCATTCGGAAGACAATTTGTTGTAATTATTTTATTAAAAACCCCATGTCAATTTTTAGGTTAGCAGAATATACACACAAACAGTGCTGCTTTATCCATTCTACTACCAGAGAATTCAAGCTCCAACTATGGTATGATGCAGAAGCTCATTACGGGTCTTGTAATTGGATTCAAATTACATTACGGAGAATCAAAATACCTTACGCACTATTTTTGCTGATCGAAGAGGATTTCTAGACAAGAGATATGATTACTAATTTTCATAATTTCAACGAACCGGCAATAAAATCACGTAGGTATGCGGAAGATTACCGATTTTGTATCTTATATGTTATTAGATCCCTGTGCAATGATGCTGTACAGCCGGGGAAAATTCAATGGTGACAGGCTTGCCGCTAGTGTACACCAAACGTAGCTCGGAGATTGTCGGTCGTCGGATACCTACCTGCTAAAGTCATAAAACCAATGGGTTACTTTTGTTTCGTTTCGTTTCATTTTTCTGTATCTATGGAATGAAATCAAATTTCGTCTATTTATATGTTTCCGATATCCGAAACTGACAAAAGTGCACTGTAGTATTTAATGTATTTTTTGCATGTAGTTGTAAATCGTATTTGCCCCGGTTTCTTCTTTGCTGCAGATATGCCCTTTAGAACTGATACTACAGTGTTGTTCAGCATTTTAGCTTAATTATAAAAATGTTGTTATTTTTATGTTTATTAAAATTATATATTTACGTTCTATAATAACATCCACAAACAATTTTCTTTTATGTATGACATGTAAGGGCAGGATTTACAATCCAATATAAATGATATCACATCAGAACGATATGCAAATAACTTTGAAATTTATAATAAAATCATTGAAATTTCAATCTATATTTATGTTACTCAATCGTTTTCGCCGTATTGCAAAAGTTTCAAGTCCACTTGTTCCTTGTATAATATTTTGTATTGCGGCCGACCTACCGGACGATCAACCACAAAGGTAGGTATTTTTATAACACTATGGGTCGCGTTTTGTTCCTTAATTTACTTTTTTGCTGGCCTTTCCGCAAATTAGGCAAATATTGAAAATATGTATTACATAACGTTGTGACTTCGTGCCATCGACACACAATTTCGAAGAGTTACAATGCCCTATCACCTATCTAGCTATTTGATTAAAAATCGTAAATTTGTTAGACAACCACAATTAAATCGATTTTGGCTGATACAACAACAAAGGATTTTGCTTGTTTTCTTAGTGCAACAAATTGACGATACATATGTTCCGTTTAGATTGTCATAAATGTATCATTTCCTAAAACATCAGGTCATACCAACCTCAACAACATATGAAATAAAATCACTCCTGCAAATTTATATCAACCTCCAACCTAACAGAACACTTTTCTTATTTAATACATGCTTATGTTATTCCTATATTATTAAATGTTTGTTTTTATGTTATTACATATATTTATGTTATGTTATTACAAATATCATTTTTTGACTGTTATACATCTATCTATTATTTTTATCTATACTATACTCATGTTATATTTATATTATTTTTGTTGAATACATAATTATATGCAATTTTCATTACTTACCATAACGTAAATTAAATAAATATAAAACATTTTGAGATAAAAGTATATTATTTCGGTCTGGGACTAAGTAGAAACCGAGAAAAATTAGTTTTTTCACTTACAGGAACTTCCTATCTGGAATTACCTACTTTAAAAATTATTGACAGCGGATATCGGGTGTAGTAATCGGTTTGCCTTGATGCATACACCGACGTAGCCATGATGATGAAGTATTTCAATATGTGCCTAATTAAAATTTTTACAATTATAACTAACGTTACAATGTATTTTAGTATAAATGAAATAATACTGCAATTGCATATCGAAACAAAAATATTAACGAATAACAATCTCTAGCTACGAGCGGCAGTTTCGCTCCGAATATCGAAAATATATTATATAAATACGAAACTCATATTCATACCATCTATATACAGAAAACTTAAAATGAAATGAAACAGAAGTGACTCTTCGGTTTTATGAATAGCAGGTAGGTATACGACGACCGACATTCTCCGACTTACGTTTGGTGTACACTAGCGGCAAGCCTGTCACTATTGAATTTTCCCCGGCTGTACATATGTATGTAATACTTATAATTGTGTTTTTCATTAGCTAGGCATAAGTGTATTATTATTATTGGCTGAGAAATGAGTGCATAATCTATCGTACCAAGAGAAAATAATCAGTGACCAAAGGTATTGCTACGGGTTTTGCGACAGATTATATGTATTTGTTCACAGACACGTATTTTAGGTATAAATGTATATGGGCGGGCACATAACCTCACTACACTTTCAAATATTCCTCATATTTATAGTACGTGTATTCTTAGTACGTGTGTTTTTGCAGATATCATCAGATATCACTTTATAAACCGTAGACAAATGTTGAAGCTATATAAATATATGCTAAAGATCTCATACTCTCAACATAGGTTATGTCGACAATTTATCACGGTAATTTTTAGAGCGGGGTGCCATTGGGCCATTGGGCAATCCTTACTGTTACTATCCTTTGAAATGACGAATTAAATCTATTCCTTGTCACCGGGCTCGGTAGCTCAACGGTAGAGCAATGCCCCGGCAAGTCAGAAGACCCCGGTTCGAATCCGAGCTGAGACCGTATCTTATAATTAATTTTAAAAATTACTTCTCACCTGGGTCGTCTTTCGTCATTATTCCATATATACCTTATTTTTAAACAGACTAAACTAGTTTCCTACTTTCGAATAGCAAGATTTGCGACAAACTTGACATAGCATGAACCAATTTCCACCAGTGTCCAATAGATGTCATGATAATATTAGTTAGACAGCACTCCTTACTGTTACTATCCTTTGAAATGACGAATTAAATGTATTCCTTATCACAGGGCTCGGTAGCTCAACGGTAGAGCAATGCCCCGGCAAGGCAGAAGACCCTGGTTCGAATCCGGGCTGAGGCCGTATCTTTTGATTATTTTAAAAATTACTTTTCACCTGGGGTCACTTTCGTCATTATTCTATATATACCTTATATTTAAACAGACTAAACTAGTTTTCTACTTTCCAATAGCAAGATTTGCGACAAACTTGACATACCATGAACCAATTTCCACCAGTGTCCAATAGATGTCATGATAATATTAGTTATACAGCAATCCTTACTGCTACTATCCTTTGAAATGACGAATTAAATCTATTCCTTATCACAGGGCTCGGTAGCTCAACGATAGAGCAATGCCCCGGCAAGGCAGAAGACCCCTGCTCGAATCCGGGCTGAGACCGTATCTCTTAATTAATTTTAAAAATTACTTCTCACCTGGGTCGTCTTTCGTCATTATTCCATATATACCTTATTTTTAAACAGACTAAACTAGTTTCCTACTTTCCAATAGCAAGATTTGCGACAAACTTGACATACCATGAACCAATTTCCACCAGTGTCCAATAGATGTCATGATAATATTAGTTAGACAGCAATCCTTACTGTTACTATCGTTTGAAATGACGAACTAAATCTATTCCTTACCACAGGGCTCGGTAGCTCAACGGTAGATTAAAGCATAGATACCTACATTATCAATAATGGTAAAAATCTCTTCTCAGTCCCACGCGACCGTTAAATTATTAAATGATTGGTAACCGGAAACCACAAATTTGCGTTACCATCACCCACACATAAACGGCCAATAAAGATGCATAAATAAGCCATCATCTGGCTGGTAGATCGGAGATAGGCCAATTGACCGTCCGAAAACCGTTCAACAATCAAAATCCAACAAACAATCAATACGCGTTCGCCGAATTTCCATATTATGTTGATTGAGAAGCCGACATTCTACTCCGAATGAATATCAAACAGCACAATGAATAATATCACAAGTTGGCTCCGCGGCGTACACATTTCTCGGTATGCTGACATGTGTGCTACACGGAGCAACGCCGCAGAGAGAAAAGTTGTTTAGGTCGGATGGAGGCGAGGCGCGGTGTAGCAGCGGAGGCGGGGTACGCTGCATGCAAGAAGGAGCTTCTCCATGGATAACCTTCCCACAGTCGGGCGTGTTTCCTGCGGCACTCGTCGAGCGCGCGCGCGAGCGCTGTTGCCGGCCCAGCAGGGCCACTTGTTGCTTCTGACGGATGACAACCACGTGGTTCGCGTTGCCCACAACAGTGTTGTTATACTTTTCGGTATTCCGAGCGATGATCGCACCCATAAACAGACCGCTATGTATGATTCAATCAGTGAGCCTATTGTTACTATAATTAGGGTTGCCGTAATTATAAAATTTCAAACCGGGACAAGAATTACCAGTTTTTACGAATTTGTCATATGAAGCAAACATATGTAACAATTTTTTTCCATTTCCTATACATTTAATTTTTGTGAAAGTTATAACCATTTTTCTGTAGCGTTTTTCGTAGTATATCTGAAAGCTTGCATATAAAGTATATGCAAAATGCTGTGATTTAAAGGTTGTTTGCTACAGAACGGGAAATAGTGACTAACTAATTGAGATAGGTAGTTTACATTTTGACGTATGGAATATCGACGTTCAGTAATTTTCAAAACGTTATAAACAATTTTCAGCAATCAACTTTGTTTCTTTGGCTGTCGATACTTAGTATTGTTACAATACTAATCGGCTAGTCGCTCTGTTGCCTGTTAGCAACGGAGTTGTTACCCCTAAATCATCATTATTTTGTTTATCTCTCAATAAGTATCGAAAAGTAGTAAACTGAAAGCATTTTTCCTGGCAAAGAACATATGACTTGAGGCCTTTTTAGATTTCCAAAATTCTACCATTTGCAAGTTTCAAAGCTAGATGTGTTCTACCGATCAAAAATAATACCGGATTCACTAGTTTGACAATAATCAATCAATGTTTTGATCTGAGTGATTTGTTACTGAGGTAAATTCCAGTAAAGAATTTTAGTCGGGACATAACACTAAACCGGCCGGGACGCCAGGACCGATGTCCCAAACCGGGACTGTCCCGGTCAAACCGGGATGTATGGTAAGCCTAACTATAATGGATTATGGAAGATGTACAAAACGAAGCAGTTTTCAATGATTTTTTTAAAATTTTGTGGTATTTTAGGTTATATGTTGATAATTGGGTACAATTGGTACAATTAATGGTACTGTTAGTGCTTCAAAGACACTTTTGCATAACCTGTTAGTAAATAAAAGTGCAGTAAAAGAAAAGTAAAAGAAACGTAAAAGTAAACTAAAAGAACAAAGTGTAAGATTTAGTTTGCGACACGTTTGAAGGTCCCAGGGCCGAAATTATTCCGACCGCAGTAAAGCTGTACTCGATTGTTTTTCTGAATTTCTGGCACCATTTATCATAAAACCTGTATCTATTTGTTCCAGTACAGTGAAGTGACACGAAAAGTGTTTCTATAACTACGAGCGTCCCAATTTTGGGATATATTGTACTATAGACATAATATACAGGCTGTCCCTCCTTTTTCCCGCTAAACTAATTTTTAAAAAGCAAATGTCATTCGTAATAAAATGGTTTATATGAACTTTTTTCAACTCCTCAAGAAGTTTCAGTAGTAGAAAATATTAACAAAACAAAGAGAAAATTAAGAATAAATAACATATCAAGCAATGCGAGACCGAAAAAATAACAGAATTAATACTGATTTTTACTTTATCATACATAGTATGATAACATTCTTTTATCATTTTGTATTTATATTTTATAATAAAATTATAAACCCCTAACCACAACAAGTATTTTAGAAACCTAAATACGTATTTCAGCAACTATGTTGCCATCTTCAGTAGAACCTAAAAAAAGAAAAAGAGAGATTAGCACTTCATAGTATCTTTACAGGATATTCTCCAAGCAAATCACTAGTGGTAGTGGAACACTTCCACTAGTGATTTGCTTGGAGAATATCCTGTAAAGATACTATGAAGTGCTAATCTCTCTTTTTCTTTTTTTAGGTTCTACTGAAGATGGCAACATAGTTGCTGAAATACGTATTTAGGTTTCTAAAATACTTGTTGTGGTTAGGGGTTTATAATTTTATTATTAAGTTCGCCACAGTCTCCAAAATATTGTTATTTATATTTTATTATCAAAATGTCTGTCAAGTCCTGGCTAACTTGTTTTATTTTAATGCAGATACGATCGATCTCGATCAAATAGAATCTCATGCAGCTAAACTATTAATTTTATATACTGTATGATAAAGTCATGTGCCTGGCCACATCAGATTTTTTACTTTTGTTAATAAAACGCTATAGTGAAACCATTTCGTTCTGAAATAAACATGAAATATACACCACAAAGTAGCATTATACGGGCCTTTTAGGTTAATAACAGTATGTAGGTACCATATATAACACTAAAACATTCGACCTTTTTTTTAACGTACCATATGTAGCTGTCAAGTTGTTGTAAGCCCCTAGCTTATGCAACAGGCCATAAAGTCCGTAAGGAGTTTCCCAATCCACTCGAAAGAGTAAAGCGGCTCTCTGTGTAATTTTTAATACAAATTGCGTTCAATTAATTTTATGAAGTCGTTAGTGTTCGAGTATTGCTTTCATTCCTGTCGGCGGCACTCTGGAAGCTCTAATTATTTAATTAAAAAACAACTCGATCCGCACAGATGACATGTTGTTACAGCATAAATAAACCGATAAAATAACGGCATTTTCTAATTTAAAATTGTAGTTTTATACGTTAAAGTTAAACGGTTGATTGTTCTCGGAAAGTGTCGCGGTATAATTTGGTACAATTTTGAGTAATTAAGGACGCGATAGGGTGGATATTTGTGGATAATTTAGATAGCTAGGGAGTGCCGTGTATGATGGTGGCTATACGGTCACATCTGGACCGCATTTGGTTTCCCACGGTTGGTATCTCAGCCCACGCCTATAGCGTACCGCACCAGGTCCCTATCGTATCGAGGCACTCTTCCAGATACAGTTTATTTTGCAGTTTCCGGCAATGCCATGTTTATCTCTGCGCCGTTTTTTGAACTAAAACAACAACTTGTAATACCAGAGAGATCGTGGCGCATCGCAGTATTATACTCCAGTTATAGACTGCCCCATGAATGTTGAACTTTGCCATATGTATTAGTATGTATTTGTATTTTTCTGTAGTAGTTCAATGTGATATGTAATCATTAAAAGAATTATGTGTAATAATAAAAATTTATTCATAGCAATGTATCACAGACTTGCATTGTAAATTCAGTATTAGAATTAGAATTCTCCTTCTTATTTACTACGTCCATTTACTGGTGGTTCACAAATGCATTGCATAAATTTTTGTGACTATGGAAAGCAACGATTCCCCCAAATCGTTTCCACATCCAAAGAAAGTGGAAAAGTATTTTTTTCGAAATTTTGATTTTTAATGGTGCCTTTCGATGCATCAAATTTACATAAGAAAATGCATGGGAAAAAGAATTTGGTGTTTTTCGAATAATTGTTCGGGGTTTTGGAAAACTCAAGATTAAAGTCATACGACTTGTAGAGGACTTTTCAAGGAAGAATTTGAACTATTATACATATGGATTTGACGCCCCCAACCCGCCCCCACAGTGCCATTAAAAATAACCTAAAATGAAAAATTTTACTTTCTGCAGAAAATTGACCGTTCTAATCACTTCATTCTCTTTATTTCTCATAAAAACAATTCGTATAAGTCTAGTGGAATGGTTATAAACATTGTCAGTTAATTGCCATTTGATTAAACAAATTCTATTTGTTTAAATTGGTCGTGTTTCTCGAAAATCCGTTTCAATTCTGTTTTCTGAGGTCGAAATGTCAGTTTATTATCTTAGAGTGACATTATTCATTAAAAAAATCTTCCTATTGTTTAAACAATCAATTATTATTCATTATACATATATCAAGATAATAAACTGCCATTTCGAACTCAGAAAACTGAATTCAGACGGATTTTCGAGAAAAACGAATTATTTAAACAAATAAATTTTTTTTAAACAAAGGGAAATTAAGTGACAAATGTTTATAATCATCCCACTAGACTTATAATTATGATGTCTATGAGAAAAAAGATAATGGAAATAATTAGAAAGGTAAATTTTCTGAAAAATCTACATTTTATCGTAATACTTTGAAATAATTAAATTTTTATAACTACTCGAAAAAGAAATAAAATCTGTGAAACAGTATAGTAAACGAATTATAGCAAAGAAAAACATTGATATTTCTTACAATTCGCTTGATAATCTGTTCCAAAGTTGGGTAACTTTACAGGTCTCTACATTGGGGTGGTCTTTATTATGTAAAAAAAGTTTAACTTTTAAATTTACAGTTATTACAATAATAAAAAATAATAATCCACTAACTTTTGGGCCTAGATATCATTTCACACATTTCCAAGTAATTTGTTAAAAACTTTACAGGTCTCTACATTGGGGTGGTCTTTATTATGTAAAAAAAGTTTAACTTTTAAATTTACAGTTATTACAATAATAAAAAATAATAATCCACTAACTTTTGGGCCTAGATATCATTTCACACATTTCCAAGTAATTTGTTAAAAACTTTACAGGTCTCTACATTGGGGTGGTCTTTATTATGTAAAAAAAGTTTAACTTTTAAATTTACAGTTATTACAATAATAAAAAATAATAATCCACTAACTTTTGGGCCTAAATATCATTTCACACATTTCCAAGTAATTTGTTAAAAACACAATAATGCAAGATAAGTGACTAGGAGGTCAACAAAGAACAAAATAAGACAAGTGAAAGCTCTTTCTGGTTTGCTTTTTTTCCTAATCTGAATCTGAAAGCAGAAATTTAAATTATTTTCTAGTTTTTGAGAAAAATCAACAATTATTGGATTTTTTGCAGTATTTCAATACTGATTCTCTCAAAAACTAGACTCAAAATTTCAGCCTTCAGATTCTATGAAAACATCTTACCAGAAACAGTTATTATTTGTTAGATTTTGTTCATCATTGCTTAAGATTATTATCAGGTTCGATTACCAGTCGCACTCAGATTGACCCAAATCATTTGCGGTGCAATTTGGATACTATTGAATATACGTCAAAGTGGTAACGAATTGAATTCAACTGAACAGCAACTAATATTCGAACACAAACAAGTATTGCATTTTGCCAAATTAAGTTCTCGAAAATATGTATGTAATTTTACTTTATCATACGTAGTATGGTAATAGTTATTTAACCAACAAGTATATTAAAAATCTGATGTGGCCAGGCACATGACTTTATCATACAATATATAGATTTTTTCTATTAAGTTAGTAGCTTTGGTATGTAAATATATTCTAGTAAAACCAGTAAGTTATCAAACCAGGTGCTAAGAAGATCATCTTCTTAGAACTTGGTTTGATAACTTAGTCCTGAAGATGCTTGTTGCAACAGAGCGCGAAACGTTTCGACTATTTAGGTAATTCTAACACGATTGAGTCTATTTATCTTTATGCAAAGTTGGTTGGTTGCAAAGTCATAGCGGGAACTTTCATAAAATAAAATTATCATTTTTCTCACACATTTCCTGTGCTTTCGCGATACTGACATAACTTTTGGGATAACAAAAAAAATATATAAAATGCACTAATATCGCCTACTGTTGTCCTGGTGTAAACGCAGTTTAAGCATCAACCTAAGCGTGGAACTGGAATTGAAAGTTTACGCCAGGACAGTTCGCTTTCAAGAAATTGTCACCTAATCACCATTTGATTGATTCTTGAATCGAGAGATCTCCCACAAGGAATCTCCCCATAGCGCCTGCCAATTCTATCAATTCTATTTGTGTAGACAGTGTCCACGGTAGAATCCATCGGCCATTAAGCAGAGCGCGCAAATGAACCTCGAATTACCCTGCAATAGTCGCAGTCGAGATGATTTGTGAACATCTCCGGCTCGGCTGGTAGAAAAGGTCTTTCTCGGAGGTCCCAGCTCGTGATGGATTCAATTTGAATCGCAGCCGACCCGCTGGGCTCTGTTCTCTTCTAATTGGCGTCGGGCCCATGGCTCTTTTATAATGACGTGTCATCAGCGTGGACTAATGACACCGCGGACGTATACCAGGCGTGGGCAGTCAGTCCATTGACCATCTCACTCTCATCAACTTCTTCATTATCATTTTTCTCGGTTTTCTCGCGGAGAGACATGTGTCATAAGATGTCGCACTGCAAGACCACCGACTGTTAGTTACTGCCGCCGTTTGGTGGCCGAAGTTACGCCATTGCATTTGTGATAGATTTTATCGAGCTCGGGGCTTGTTATTATAGTCCGGCTACCGGTGTTAAATAATTTATCTTGAGCGGCCGCGCTAAGCGGTCTATTTAATTGCGATTTATGGCGAAACAATCAATACGCACGTATGCCGACCAAATTCCCTCGATGTCGGTCGGCTTAATTGCCGCTTCGGATTCCCGCGTCGATGGAATCGCGTCATTTTTTACTCGCTGCCAAATTAACCGGCTTCAAATGAAGCGTTCCGAACGATGGACAACGGGAATATTGTTGTTTGGGGTCTCTCGGGTATCAGACGTAACCACTTTATAGTTACGAAACATAAATTATTTTTTAACGTACGATTAGATATTTAACTTCCATAAATTTAATCAAATTTGCAGTTTTTTTTATGAGAAAAGCAGCAACAAACGTCGCGAATATTGTTAGGGATGATAGATCACCACATTTTATTAGCAAAGAGATATGGCGTTAGTTCTATTGTACTAGTTTTCTACTTTGCGACATGAATTTTACATTGTTGTCATCTTACAATCTAGAGTAGTTTTATCTTCGACAGTTGTAGTTGTGGTAAAACTGAAAAATGCGATTGAGGCGAGCGAATAGCGATTGAGATGTCAGCATTATTTGACGCTTGGCATCAATATCACCAATCATGGAAAACTAAAAGACACTAAAACCTATTGTTCTGGTGTTTTTAACGATACCGAAAGCGGATTTGTTGTGTATTCATAACGAACGTAAAGTAGAAAAATCTTTATTATAAATGTAGTAATTACTGGTAAAATTGACATTAACTTCTCCTGTTATTTTGCAGCTTGCACCAACTTGCAGACAGGCTATAAAAACTTTGGCGTTTTCTCTATCTCATGATGAGCAGAATTTTGCCATCCTTTACAGTTTACAGTTCAATGGTAACTTGATGTTCCTTCTTTTACTTTGACTTATGTTTGGCATGTGTTTGGCAAGCTCTTGTCAATTGATTGACACAAATTTCATGAACTTTCGTGATTTGCAAAAATCATGGGTAAATTACAATTAATATGATAATGTGTTTTCATGCAAAATGACTGAATGTCCCATTTGTGTTGGATGAAACTTGTATGGACAAGTCATGAAGGAAAGCTTGTTCAGATTTTAGCGGAAATATGTGCTTTTGGGTCCCCTGAACACTTTTGACCAAGGCACATTACTTTATCATACTATATATAAAATTAATAGTTTAGCTGCATGAGATTCTATTTGATCGAGATCGATCGTGTCTGCATTCAAATAAAACAAGTTAGCCAGGATTTGACAGATAATTTAATAAAATTAACAGTAGGTATTGTCAAAAAATCAGCGTTTGACACTACCTACTGTCATTAGAATGAAAATAATTGTCAAATCCTGGCTAACTAGTTTTAATGCAGACACGATCTCGCTTAAATAGAATGTGTTCATACAGTTAAACTATTAATTTTACCAAAAAATGATTGAAAATTAGAAGAAACATCCAGTTCCTTTGGACCCTTTTGAACCAAAAGCTTTTCACCTCTAAGTTTGGTCATAAAACTTCTAAATATGTAATTTCGTCCCGATACCTTTAGTAGTTTCTCCGGAATCGTCGCCACAAAAATCGGGTACCCACATACACAACACATGTTCAGGGGACAGAATAGGACATATTTCCGCTAAAACCTCAATTTTCATGCTTTTCATGCAGCTAAACAAATAATTTTATATATAGTATGGTAAAGTCGTGTCCATAGCCACATCAGTATAGTTTATTTATTTTTATTATTAAATTAAACATTACTCAAATTAAACTTCAATTTTGCTTAGTGTTTAATTTTTAAGCCGTGTATGTTGCGTCTAGAAACGGGACATGTGATATTTTTGTATATTTCACATAGTACAACGTGCTGGTTATAAAATCATAAACATGTACCTACGACAAATGTTGTAGTAGTAATGAATCGCAGGTGTATTCTAGTGAATAAGAAGCTTCTATAATTAGTCTTTTCCTATTATAGACTATTTTATTGTTTTAATTAACCTCAAAATACTTAATATACACAATAAAATATGACACATCAATAAAACGTCACCCCTATTGGTGATTTTGTGTATTAGACAAAACAGAAACACTTAATCTTTCGAAGTAAAAAAAATATATAAAAAGTTTGTCCATGAGCTAATCGATAGGCTATTGGTGTAAATCTGTGCTTTATATGAATAATTTGTTATTAAAATAGTCTCTAGAACACCACTTATTCTACAATTCTCAATTAAAAGCGTACGATGCAACATGGTGATATTGAAAGTACAACGATTTCTACCAAAAAATCCACGAAAGAAGTTACACATAACAAAGCCCAAAATGGAACCAGTCGCATTAAAGCTTCTAATAAATATTCTAGGTTTATTCCTTATAGTTCTCAGTTCTCACACAGCATAGCGCATAGCGTCTAAAGATTGGTGAGTGGGCGTTATGGTATATAATGGTGCGTGAACGGGTATGTCGACACCGGGACCTCGGGGTGTCTCGACGAAGATTGTTCGTGTAACAGAGGGAGTCCGAGCAAGACCATGGGAACGGACAACTCCTACACACCTTTCATGGCCCGTACACTGCCTTCCTATACTCTATACCATTTCTATATGCTCTCCGCGCGTGTACCCTCCAGTCAAATATTAATGTTGCGAAAATTAACACAGTATTTCGTACGGAATACGCCATTCTGACATGAGTGAAGCATTAAACTCGAGAAGTTAAGACTTGTCTTCCACGTTCTGTATTCTATTGTGGCCGGTATATTATACGTTATAAGTGTGTGTGTGGGTATTGTGCCGAGATTCTCATTACCGTGTGTTGTTGTCTCCGTGGTTCTTTGTTAAGAGCAATCCGTGATCTTCCTCCACCCGGTACTACCTTATTAAGTTGTGATATCGCTTTCATGGTAGTGACCCTGGGGGCGAACAATGGAAAAAGGCCGTTTTGTACTTGCAGGTGGCTTACATGCTATACATACTTAAACTGGTACAAATGCAGGTTGCGACGACAAACTAGGGACGTTGATCACGAACATCACCAAGGATATTTATTTTTTATTTGGTTATTGGGAAATAATAAATCTTGGATTCACCCTTCCTTTTTGAAAAACTAGATACTACGCATTACACAAACATTGTGTTAATGTTGTAACTTTAGGTAAATAGTTTATATGTTACACCCACTGTTTGATTTTTATGTAAAGTTGATAATATGTGACCATTTATTTAAGAAACCACTCTTTTTATTATAAGGGTAGAACTGCTGTATGAATTTAGTTCAGACAAACGGTAATCTTGTTAAAAAACTAGTTGTAGACAGGTTCAAATAAAATAAATGTATTTCCTAGTCATAGGAATGTAGCAACATTGAGACAAAATGTATAAATTGTTTAAAAAATGTTTAAGTAATGTTCCTTGAAAGTTACATTTTAATCTTCGTAAAACTGCCAGAGATATATGTAATCGTGGGAAGTTAGGGGGGGGGGGGCATACCAGAATAAAAAAACTAGTTTTAGTAGATTGGTTGTATCTGCGCCATTTTTAAATATTGTTAGTTGAAACTATCAGCAAATATACTAATACAAAATCTAAAAATATGGGTAAATGGTAAAGACAATAATTTATAAAGAAATTACAATAGTGCCAAAATCGTAGATTTAGATCAAAAGGACCACACGTCAAATTTCTTGTTAAAATTATTTTTAACGTTAAACAGTTTTAAATGTTTACATTTAACCATAATTATATTTATGCTATTTTAGTTTTTTCATTTATTTTTATTTACTACATTTTAAATTGTTTAAATTTGGACCTACAGGGAAAATACTAACATATGACTTTAACGGTTTGGGTTGTTGTTTTAGTTTTTTGTCCAACAGACGTTTTGATTATCTTGGTTATACACTTACTGAAATGATTTCAGTTCCGGTTTTGACTTTGATCGCCAACACATTAATTTTTCCCATTTACGTGTAACATAAAATAAGTTGTACCAACTCTCGAATTTTCACTCTCAATTTTCGATTTTAGCAAGGTTTTGAATATTTTAGCAAAGGTTGAGATTTCAGTTTCAGTCCTTTTTACATGCTTTGGTTTGGTTACGGTGACGGGTTTTGCATCATAAAAAAATCTGTTACGGTATGGGTTTAGTTAATATTTACTATTGCCCACTTTTACCCGAAAAATCCCGAAAAAACCCACTTGGGCCCAGTGCGTTGGGATTTTTTACTTTATCATACGCAGTATGATGAAGTATTGTAATCGTGCCGAAAAAAAATCTGATGTGGCCAGGCACATGACTTTATCATACCATATATAAAATTAATAGTGTAGCTGCATGAGATTCTATTTGATCGAGATCGGCTATGTCTGCATTAAAATAAAACTACTAGAACTAGACTAGAGATATTTTGATTATATTTAGAGTAGATAATGTCAAAACATCAGCATTTGACACTACCTACTGTCACGATACTGTACGAGCGATCTCGATGAAATAGAATTTGCTCATGTAACTAAACTATTAATTTTACCAAAACATGTCATAGTCATAAATTATTCAGATTTCCTCTACTTTAATTTATTATTTAACTATTTCGACGAAATTCCAGATATAGCGGCTTATTTGCAATATCTTTCAAAAATGCTAAGACTAAACCTCCAGTTCCTTTGGACCCTTGGTTCAACAGAAAGCTTCTAAATATGGAGTGTTGTCATACTACGGATGATAAAGTAAAAAGGTTCTGGTTCTGATGATTAATATATTATATTGGCTTCTAGCATACTATATTTTCGAGTTTTACGCCGTCTTCAGTGCTAACTACAAAAGGTCATAAAGAATTATGCTCAATATTCCAAATAAGTTTTAAGGTTAACATACCGTCTTACAATCTTTCTTGTATTTATTCGCGAAAACATAACATTGCTATCCGCACTCGAAATATTGTTTTTCAATATTGTTTCAATATTGTTTCACCTAGCTCCTCATGGCAATTCTCCATGCATTTGCGTGTTGAATTGACGTTTCGCAAACGCTGACGTTCCAAATACTGTCAAAAGCATCCAAATATCTTGGCTACCTAGTATTAATACAGACACGATTTCGATCAAATAGAATTTGCTCCTGCAGCTAAACTATTAATTTTACCAAAAAATGTTATAGACATAAATTATACAAAATTTCCTCTACTTTAATTTATTATTTATCTATTTTGATGAAATTACAGAAATGGCGGCTCATTTGCAAAATCGTTGAAAAATGCTAAGAGTAAATAGCCGGTTCCTTTGGACCCTTTTGAACCAAAAGCTTTTCAGCTCTAAGTTTGGTAATAAAACTTCTAAATATGAACTTTCGTCCCGATACCTTTAGTAGTTTCTCCGGAATCGTCGCCACAAAAATCGTTTACACACACACAGACATACATACATACACACACACACACACAGACATTTTTTTGGACCTTGGTCAAAAATGTTCAGGGGACCCATAAAGACCTATTTCCGCTAAAATCTCGAAATTTTTTTTCGGCACGATTACAATACTTTACATACTGCGTATGATAAAGTAAAAAATTGAGATTTTAGCGGAAATAGGTCTTTATGGGTCCCCTGAACATTTTTGACCAAGGTACAAAAAAATGTCTGTGTGTGTGTGTGTGTGTGTATGTATGTCTGTGTGTGTGTAAACGATTTTTGTGGCGACGATTCCGGAGAAACTACTAAAGGTATCGGGACGAAAGTTCATATTTAGAAGTTTTGTGACCAAACTTAGAGCTGAAAAGCTTTTGGTTCAAAGGGGTCCAAAGGAACTGGTAGTTTATTCTTAGCATTTTTGAAGGATTTTGCAAATGAGCCGCCATTTCTGTAATTTCGACAAAATAGTTAAATAATAAATTAAAGTAGAGGACATTTTGAATAATTTATGCCTATGACATTTTTTGCTAAAATTAATAGTTTAGCTTCAAGAGCAAATTCTATTTGATCGAGATCGGTCGCATCTGCATTGATATGAAATTGTATAGTAGCCAGGATTTTTTAAGTTTTCGGTCTAATGACAGTACCGGTAGTGTCAAATGCTGATGTTTTGACAATAATTACTGTCAATCTACTGTCAATAGTAAAAGGATTTCATATTGTAATACCGTGTATCTCAGCGTGTCCAAACTGCATGTGTTCTGTTTGTTTTTGGTTTGAGGAAGTATGATCATGTATCGAATGGGCTGGGCAACTTTGGATGGTTAAACATGGATAACACTAGGGTGTTTCATGCAGCAATATTATATCATAAGTTGCTATCCAAGAGGACCCCACAATACCTCATGCGGAAGATACGCTGTAGAACGGATATCCATAACCATAATTTAAGATACAGGAGTTTGTTTGCTCCACCTGCCCATCGCGCTGAGCTGTATAAACGGTCATTCTCTTACCAGGTCAGTCACTGGGTCTCAGGGAAGATATGAAAAAATTATCGTTAACCACTTTTGGGGGAAAGGTGAAGTGTTATCTGTTTGCTCAACAGGGGGGACTTTAGGCATTGAGCGCACATCGGAGGCTGCTTTAGTTTTTATTTTTTATGGGCATGTGCGATGTTTTGTTAAGTTGGATTTGCTGCAATTACGTGTAATTAGGCTCAGTATTTTTTTGTTTTGATAAGTCCTCGGAATTATTGTTATATTATTGATACAACTATGTCTTAGTTCTAGTTTGCGTAAGGGGCTGAGTGGAAGAGCAAGGCAATTTGGAAACAAGTGTGCTGATCTCCGCCCTAAAATAAATATTATTTTGTTGCATTTAATATTGTTTTGTTAATAAAGGAATTATTTATTTATTTAATTATTTATCTGTCAAATCCTGGCTAACTAGTTTCATTTTAATGCAGACACGACTGATATCAATCAAATAGATTTTCATGCAGCTAAACTGTTAATTTTATATATTGTATGATAAAGTTATGTGCCTGGCCACATCAGATTTTTTTACTTTATCATACGCAGTATGATGAAGTATTGTAATCGTGCCGAAAAAAAAATTGAGATTTTAGCGGAAATAGGTCTTTATGGGTCCCCTGAACATTTTTGACCAAGGTACAAAAAAATATCTGTGTGTGTGTGTGTATGTATGTCTGTGTGTGTGTAAACGATTTTTGTGGCGACGATACCGGAGAAACTACTAAAGGTATCGGGACGAAAGTTCATATTTAGAAGTTTTATGACCAAACTTAGAGCTGAAAAGCTTTTGGTTCAAAAGGGTCCAAAGGAACTGGTAGTTTATTCTAAGCCTTTTTCAAGGATTTTGAAATTGAGGCGCCATTTCTGTAATTTCGTAAAAATAGTTAAATAATAAATTAAAGTAGAGGAAATTTTGAATAATTTATGCTTATGATATTTTTTGATAAAATTAATAGTTTAGCTGCTAGAGCAAATTCTATTTGATCGAGATCGGTCGCATCTGCATTGATATGAAACTACATAGTCGCCAGGATTTGACAAATATTTGTTTGTACTGTCACACTGAAAAGCAGCTGATGTCATCAGAGGTCGGAGAACCGCTATGGAACGTTGCCGCTCTAGTACAGGAAAGTACAATATACAAATTTCAAATAAAATAAGATCATTAATTTGATTGTTTGTTGATAAGAAATATCAACCCGTTGTTATATATAATTCTAACAACGATAAATTGAGAAATTGTAAATAAAGTATAGCGATAGTTTTATTTTAGTATGTTGGTACGGATGTGACATCTACAGTGTCAGGAACAAATATAAATCGGTCAGAATTTGAACTAGCTTATTAAACTTGACATGCAGCTAAACTATTAATTTTATATATTGTATGATAAAGTCATGTGCCTGGCCACATCAGATTTTTTTTAAACAAAATGGAAATTGTAAAGTACTGATAACTCTGGGAATATGGATTGATTATCTGAATGGAATACGAACTGCGTTTTGTATAGAATTATATGCCCTAAATCCCTGCAAAAAGATCCTCTTGCATGAGGTTTTCACAGAAAGTGAAATAAGAATGTCAAAACGCGTGAATTTGCAAAACTTGTGCCAGCTGATTGGAGTCAGCTTATTATGCAGATGAACCGAATACCCTAGCAACTTCAAAACGCACTCATAGCGAATGTTCAACTTGTACTCTCGCCTGAAATGCTGAAAGTTTGTTCACAAATGTTTTTGAAACATTCACAGCAATTCTTTAAGATGTGCTTTGGCGCTTCCATAAAGAAGACGAAAACGCAATAGATTGAAAAGAACCAGATGGAAAAAGTTCCTTATCTTAAAAAGAACGACATACAAAAGGTAAAGAATGAAAGAACTTGTACCTATTATTGCTTTCAACCATGAATATCATAAAATCATAGTTGAGATCTCGACTCACAAATCTTGGTTAAGTGATTACCAATTTGCAAGTATCCATTTTATGGAGTTTTTAAGACTAAAGGTTGGTGCCCGCAGCACTACCATTATTCTAGAAGGTGCTCTATATAACAAACATGTTGATAACCCCTGCTCTAGCGAATCTACAAAAAAATCGTTGCGTATCCGAAGATTTTTATCAATGGATTCCTTCAACGTAATCAATTCAGAAATGAGAATATTTGAAATAGTCCTGCTGGCGAGGATCGAACCGCAGGATACCAATGAATAAATAAGCGAAGAGCTCGAATCGGCCGTTGTGTATCGGATTCCCGTTGCTGCGCCCACAATGCTACATTTATCATGTTTCGGACAATGCTGACCGCTGTACCGGACCATCAAGGTCGCTCGCTCATTGTTCTAACGTCTTCTCGGTTCCAGTTCCTTCCACTTCTTCTTCTTCGTGTTATTCTTATTCTTCTTCTTATTCTTCTTCTTCTTATTCTTCTTCCTCCCCGCCGACCACCATCCATCCTTCGAATTCCGATTCCGTTTTTGTCCGGTCATTTGTTCGCGGCGACCAATAAAACAAACGCGCGGACAGTTGCCAATCGATAACGCGGATGCCTCGGACAATCGACGATCGCCGACGCTAATTGCCGCTCCACTACCGATACCGACGACCAAGCGCCCGTTAATAAAATAAATTAGCGTCGTTAAATAATCATGAAAATATTGGCGCCGGCAAAAAAGTGTTTATTGCTCCGGCGAAAGTTGTTTAATTGAAGGCGTTCGTATGTGTTCAACGTTCACTTCTTCGGCCCGATTAAGGCGGAATTTCGATTTTTGATCGACTTCCGAGGTGCCCTCTGGTAACGGTATGAGGAAACTGACGCAAGACAGACCATAACTCACTTAATTTATTCAACTTGTTAGGCCTAGCGTGGGCTGGTTGGGTCATCAGGTGCCACGCGTTGGTACGTACTTGCTTGTATGCCTTATCACTTAGATATACTAGGCCTGGTTTGGACTCCATTTATGGAGGCGTTAAGCCTTTTACCTTAGATTATATCGGGTATTTCGTTTTTCAAGACATCAAATTGCACTTTAGAAAACAAAAAACTAGTTAACAAGTAAACTATAATTTGTCTCTATTTCAACATGATTTATGTTTGCTTAGAACTACTCCTACCTATAGTAGCAACAGTTAAATTATGTTTCAGATTTCTCCTTCCCTACAAGGTTTGGCTGGTTTCCTTTCATGAAACCCCAAAAACCAAGAAAATCCGAAAAGCTACATTAGTTTAAAGTTCAGCTAAATTAACGTCTACTTTTTGAGAACCTCTGATATTTTCTAAAATAATTATTTCCTTCGTTTCATTGAAAACACCTCCAACAAAAAAAAAAACCTTTTATAGTCTATAGGGTGCTTGCAACAAGTTGTCACTGGTGAAAACTAAGTTCCATAGAGTTCAGAGGGTAAGAAGAGCCGCCGTGGTCACGTTCACGTTCAAAATTAGCTATTAATTTAGCAATCACTTTTGACATGTTTTTTACGTTAAAACTTTAGATTAAATGAATTCCTAAAAGTGTTCATTTATGTAACGTTTTTTACTTTAATTTTTTGTAATCGTGCCGAAAAAAAAATATAGATGTTTTAGCGGAAATAGGTCTTTATGGGTCCCCTGAACATTTTTGACCAAGGTACAAAAAAATGTCTGTGTGTGTGTGTAAACGATTTTTGTGGCGACGATTCCGGAGAAGCTACTAAACGTATCTGGACGAAAGTTCATATTTAGAAGTTTTATGACCAAACTTAGAGCTGAAAAGCTTTTGGTTCTAAAGGAACTGGCTATTTACTCTTAGCATTTTTCAACGATTTTGCAAATGGGCCGTCATTTCTGTAATTTCGTCAAAATAGATAAATAATAAATTAAAGTAGAAGAATTTTTTGGTAAAATTAATAGTTTAGCTGCAGGAGCAAATTTTATTTGATCGAAATCGTGTCTACATTAATAGTAGGTAGCCAGGAAATTTTCAAACTTTTGACAATATTCAGAACGTCAGCGGTTGCGAAACGTCAATTCAACACGTAAATGCATGGAGAATGTGATGAGGAAGAGAAACACGCTCGCACGTACGCTATGTGAAACAATATTGAAACAGCTTGGTGTATCCGTGGTGTTTACAAAGTCAATGTGTATTTCAAGTGCGGATTGCGGATAGCAATATTGTTATGCACTTTTCAAGGATTTTGCAAATAAGTCGCCATTTCTGTAATTTTGGTGAAATTTTTTGGTAAAATTAATAGTTTAGCTGCAGGAGCAAATTCTATTTGATCGAGATCGTGTCTGCATTAATATATGATTTGCCAGATATTTTTATTCTAATGACAGTAGGTAGTGTTAAAGGCTGAATTTTTGACAATGCCTACTGTCAATATCTGTCAAATCCTGGCTAATTCGTTTTATTTTAATGCAAACACGATCGATCTCGATAGAATCTCATGCAGCTAAACTATTAATTTTATATATTGTATGACAAAGTCATGTGCCTGGCCACATCAGATTTTTTTTATAATGTACCCACCCGACACATTAATAATGATGTTTATTTAGTTAAAAGAAACTAATAATCACAATAAATTTGGTTTCCTTATAACTAAACTTATCAACTACTTAAAATTAGCTAATACATAAACCAGACATGATATTTTTAAAATACTTAGCGAATTACTGTTTTTTATATCACTTGGTAGGCTGATAAACATCTTCAGTACTTTATAATAAAATTAATTTTGCGTACTGCTTTTTGTATATTTTGGTAATCTGAAGTGGTCCTTCTGCCGAGTATTGTATTGAAGTTTATTATTTATGCATTTATATACCAAGATCAGTGCCTGATATACCGTTCCTTGTTTAATATTCAAGAAACTTAATTTACTCAACATTCACTCGATACTGGTTAACCTAGAGCTTTGTAATAAAATTCTGAGTGCCCGATTTTGCAGTACTTGAATTTTTTAATGTCTTTGTCTGTACACAAAATTAGTATACTGCTGCAATAGTTAAAGTATGGTTCTATAATCGTATGGTACAAAGATATTCTACCTTTTAATGTAAGTTTATTAGATATTCTTCCTAAGTAGCTAATCTTTCGGCTCACCTTTTTAACTATAACCTCCATATTACTCGTAAATTTCAAAGTATTGTCTATAATGACACCTAGATATTTAAATTTGTCCACTATCTCAACAACTGTGTTCAATACATTCAAACATAACTTATTTTCTTTATACCAATTTGATATCGAAACCAGTTCAAAATTCAATGTCGCGATTACATCAGGTAAATTATCTCCTGCAATTGATATTACTGTATCGTCTGCAAATAGGAGCATATCACAAGATTTAACTAGTGAAGCAACATCGTTTCTATATAAATTAAACAAAACTGGCCCCAGAACAGAACCTTGTAGTACCCCTAAGCTGTTTATTAATTCACTTGACTCATTGTCTCCAATCCTAACCATCTGTCTCCTGTTTGATAAATAGTTATGACTGTTGCTAATATGACGCTTTTGTTTCCACAAAAAATAAATACCATTCCCAGTAAAAAATCTTCATATGAACTTTTTTTAACAAATAGAAAAACGAAAAAATGTCAAACCTTTCAGATTTTACTTCCTAAATATACCAAACTTTACTAGTAATACTATTAAATTAAAATATATTTAGAAAAAATTATTTAAGTGAAATTTAAGTAAAAAAAAATTATTTCTATATGTTTAAATACTATTATTAATAAATACAATTAATTTAAAAGAAATTTTGCACTTGGAAACACAGAATCAACCGCAGAGTAACAAATAATTTGCGATTCCAAAAGACTATATTGTAACAATTAGTGTACAAAATACACAAAGCGATCATTCAGGCCGAATCAATTATTTCGGATGATATGCAGATATGTCCGGCGAGCCGTGTACTACATATCATGCGCCAACATTATTTCAATAAACAAATCGAACAGTTTGAGCCTGAATGGTGGTTCGATCGCACTTGAAAAGAATACCTTCTCCACTTTTATCTATCAATCTAGTGTGCGGGCATTGTGAAACGCGCCTGTTCACAATCTGTATGAAAGGCGTGCGATGGATTGTTCTGAAAAAAATTTCACCATTCGCGGCACGATCTGCCGTATCAGATGTTCCCCGCAAAGAATAGAACGAGCGTTTTTAATAGCGGCGAAATAATGTGATTTATTAGCGAATTACTCACACGTGAAAGTAAAATAATTGATATATTATTAATAATAATGTATTTCGACATGAGCAAACAAAGGAGAACAGATTTGCTACAAAGTTTGTTTATCTACTTTCCATTCATAATGCGCGCATTGTAACACTGTTTTCGGTGTTATAATTAACAACTTGTAGCACCGTACCAATTTATGTGTATTAAATACACAAGCTTTGGAGATTATACAAGTACAAAAAATACTTTTAAAACAAGAAAGAATAAAGAATACTACACAGAGAGAAATTTTTGTTTGATTCAAATAAATATGCATTGACTGAAAGAAATTTGTTGTTTCAATAGAGGCAAAGAAATATTTATTTGCGGATAAAAACGCATTTATTTGAAATATTTGTTTGGTAGAAAGAACATTGATTTGCGTCAAACAACTTATGTTTCCAGTTAAAAAGTTTGCAATTTGTGTATTATAAGAAATGAGATTTAGTTACTTCAAATAATTATGATTGTGTTGAGTGAAAGAATTACATTTTTTTATAAATTAACAAAATTGTTGGTTGAGTTAAAATGCTTAAAATTATTAATTTGTTCAAGGAATTAATAGACAAGAATTTTTCGGAAGACTCGCCATGTGTCATCTCCTTTTTGGGATGTCGCATATCCTCGACCAGTGATTGGTCTTCCCAACCCAACATATAGTCAAGGTAAAGTTAGTAAAGTGTACTCTGATTTGTAATCGCAACTTGAACCTGCAGGCACTGTACTCTATAAGTTCTATACTGTCGATCACGCGGCTTTATACTCTCGATATGTACGAAGTGCGAGGAGAGAGTTTACAGCGCCATCTAACAATACAGTTGGATGACATTAAAAATATATTTATTTGTATCAAAATATGATTTCTTTAGTGGAAGTAAACCTATTTTAAAGCCAAAACAAAAATATTACTTTGAAGGAAACAAATATCTTCTTGTGTACTAATATATTTATTTTAATCAAAATATAATTTCTTTGGCGGAAGTAAACCTATTTTTAAGCCAAAGACAAAATATTACTTTAAGCGAAATAAATCTCTCCTTATATACAAATTTATATGTTAGAATCAAAATTATATTTCATTGGTGTAAAGAAACGTTTTTTTTTTAAATCAAAACTAAAATATCACTTTAAAGGAAAGTAATTTTTGTTTGTATCCATATATATTTATTCCACTTAAATAAATATTTCAAATAAATTAATCTCTGCAAGCAAATAAACTAGAGTATTCAATGAAGTAAATATTGTTGGCGTCAAAAAAATATGTTTTGACCCAAAAGAATAAATTCAAACAAATACATTTCTTTGAAACAAGAAATCTTTTCTCTCTGTGTAGTACAATATACAAAGTTTAATCCAAAATTAAAATAACCTTTTTCGAACCTTTTTTTCTGCAAAATCGCGAATAACTTCTTTCAGATCTAATGTATTACTCAATTCCTATTTAGTGGCCTTCGTTGCTAACCCATTAAGACAATTTTAAGTAGACATGGTTCTTAAGTACCTTTTTTATTATGTTGAGTTTAGCAAACTGTCTATCGCCCGCAATAAATGGTTCTTTGGTTAAAGAAATTATACACTTGTTGAAAGAATTAATATGGACCTTTTTAATTTTTAATTTCGCGAGACCCACGACGTCAAATAATACCTATATTAAAAAATAGGCCGAATTGTAAGGAGAGAGCTACAGCGCCATCTAATACTACAGTTTGACTACACACAATAACAACACATTTGTTTGAGTTTACAGCACCATGTAACAATATATACAGAATGCAAATGTGAATTCTTTGCAAAACTAATACTATTTTCAAGCTTAAGCAAAAATATTTCTTTAAAGGAAACAAATCTCTTCTTGTATACAAATATATTTGATTGAATCAAAATGATCAAAATTAGATTTCTTTGGTGTAAAGAAACTTCTTTTTAAATAAACATAAAAATATTACTTTAAACGAAAGTAATTTTTATGTGTACCTTGAAGTCTCCAGAAAAACTTATTTTTTAAGTGATTTTATGATTACATCAGATAAATTTATAAATTTTAAGACGATTGAAATTAATTTATGTATGTGGAAACTGCTTGGTTTTGAGTTACAGCGCATCAAACATTTCTTCATATCACAAAATTGTTAACCATGAATGGTCATAACTTATTTATGTTATTTAGTAAATACAACGTTATTGTATCCATTTTGTTAAATTTTGCCTACTTCCTAAAATAAACGTTAATTTACAAAAACAATAAATCTGATGTGGCCAGGCACATGACTTTATCATACTATATATGTATAAAATTAATAGTTTAGTTGCATGATATCAGGGCCGGCCCTAGCGTTTTTGCCGCCGTAGGCAAATCTCAATAGTTCCGCCCCCCTGATTGATTGATTAATTACTTTTATAACAAACCAACTGCAAATGATTGAAATAATTATTATCAAATAATAAATTCATGCATCATGAGTCCTTGTGTGTATTTTTTTTATATTTTGTAAGACGCGTTAGTAATGTAGCGAAAACAAACAACCTCTACACACTACGTACCAAGATATTATTTTCTTGTCGAAAGTAAAACGTATTAAGAATTCTATAGCCCGAAAAGTATTTCTTGCAGGCATAAGAACTTATTTTTCACCGGTGCATTCATGCGGCATTAATACATAACATTTACCTCAAATAGTCTGCCCAATATCGGCGTAGTAGGTACATATTTTTACGGCCACAGAACTACAAGTTTTTGTCGAGCCAGCCGATGCATTCGAGACCTTGCAACGTGTTTGCAAGTCCAGATGTGCGATGTTACTAATCGACATTAAATGTTCATATTTTCGGTACTTTCGGTACAAATATTTGACAGTGCATATCTCGCAGTGCAATTTGCTTAGATTAATAGGATAATAATACTCGAAAACAAAAGACGATAGCTAATTTTGGTTTTCACCATTGAGTTTCTCTCAAAAAAAGACGTACTAACTCATTTTTCGATATCTCTTATAGTTACCGAGATCTCCTATAGTACTTTTTTATGAATATTAGTTTAGCAAACTGTCTATCGCCCGCTCAGGTAGCAACAGTTATAGGCAGGGTTAGAAAAAATCTGCTAAGCTAAGCAATGTTTAAATTTGGCCCAATGTTAAGGGAGGTAATAAATTTTTAAAAACGTCAACTGGACCTTCTGGAAGAAGGTCTATGGACGCAAAATCATTTAACATCATAATTAATTCGCCCGACTATGAAAATAGTACCAATAATACCATCAAAATGTTTACTGAATAAAGACATTATTTTTGAAATTTATTATAAATTATCAGTGGATTATCAGTGAAATTTGTCATGAAATACTTGCATCAAATATCTCCGAAAGTATTAAGCTTAGCAGAACAAAATGTTATATATGTACCATATTAAAGATGAAAAGAATTACTTAAAAATATTGAAAGATGTAGATTTGGGAGAAGGTTTTCAGAACCGAAATATTATGTCAATATCTACACTGTTAAGTCATCTGTCAGCAAAACTTCTGTCGTTTTTCACAGAATAGATATTGACATAATATCTCCGTTCTTTACATTTTACCAAATCTAAATCTTTCAATATTTTAAAGTAATTATTTGTTTATCATGTACCCAAATCTTCATCAAAATTTTATCTTTAATATGATGTATAATTTGTTCTGCTAAGAGTAATATTTTCGGAGATATTGATGCAAGCATTTCATGGCGAATTTTTTAATCACTGATAGTTTTTAAGTAATTAGCCTATTAATTAATAAAGCCTATTAATTTCAATAATAATATCATCAAAGAAGAATAAAAATTAACTAGATTACCATTTCGGCAGCAAATTCTAAACCGTTAAGATGGAGGAATCGCCAACTTTTAAAACGGTTTCTATATCTTTAGAATGTGCCAGTAATTCATTTTTATTTATAATATTTTCTTTAAGTTTGTGGATATCGTATAAAAACTCAAAAGGGTCGTTAGGACTATTTTATATTTGTCTTTTGATTTTTGTATAAGATCACTACACTACAGTAAACTTTCATACTTTTTTTTATATTATTATATATTTCTTTGTATACTAATATACTATTTGGCCGTTTTATACTAATGGCATGTATTTGCCAATAGATATATTGCGAATTGGAATTGAGTTCATATATCAGATAAAGTTTTGATTAAAAATGTTTCTTCCCATGGTAGCTGATAGTGATCGCATGTGGAAATGATATACATATCGTACAGTCGTGAGAGCAATAGCAAAATACTTCGTTAATCAGGGACAATTTAAACAATTGCACGACGAGCGCGAGCACGAATGTGGGTCAGATCTACAATAATCTAAAATTTAACAGCACACGAAAAGATAGTTCAAAGCTGCTCTAATGGATTGTGGCCATTTATTACTACAACCGGCTATTTTGGCCTAATGGATACTACGATTTGTTTAGATCTCAACCAGGAAACTAAAAAAAGTTAATATTATTTTTCTTCCGTCATAATTAGCTAAATTAGTATTCAAATAAGCATATAAACGGTTGTGCTTTTATTGTACATTGATTTGTGGAATGTTTGTTCAAATCATTAACACAAATATGAAAACACAAACGTAAAAAGTGATTTTGTACACACATCTATTGTTTCTGGTTTGGTGCTTCATGAACACTGCTTTCGGCCAGTTTTGACAATTGTGATGCGATGCAGGAAGACAAATTTGACAGGAGAACGAAAAAAATACACAAATAGGTCAAAGTTATCAATTTTTAGTTTTCAACGGATCCTGTTTCTTGTATATCTTTTGGTCACATTATAAGCCTATTTTTTGTATTTTTTAGTACAGATTTTCTAAAATGACATAGCCATAGTTGCAGGGTTTGAACATACAGGCTGGTTGCAAAGCAACAAAGAATGAAGAAGAAAATGCTCATGGGTAAACTATCAGTTTCTCACAGTTAAATTTAAAATGTTTACTTTCATTTAAAGCTGTGTCTCTCTGTCTGTCATCAAATTTGAATATTGTCACTCATGTTATTATCGACTGAGTCAACATTTATGGTTAACATGAAGAATTTTACGTTACTCCTACATTACATCCTTCTAGATATTTTTATTAATTTTATCTGCATTCTCAAGGTGAGTCTGTAAAGCAAATGAAGGAATTCAGAATAATAGTGATCTAAAATTTTGGAATCAAGAATTAAAATGGAAATATCACAAAAGAATTCCGAACAAGCAAGGTTATTATGTTTAAACAATTTGCTCTAAACAGTTTGTTTAAAATGTTGTGTTTTAAACGTGCTTTAAACTATCGATATCTGAACAGCTTGTTTTTCATAAAATATTACTATACAATATCAGTGGTAGTAAGTAAAATACGGAATGAAAAGACGCCGATTAAAATGCTTACAAATAAAATAGCTGGACAATTTAGAACATGTTTAAAACAAGGTATATTCCTTGTTTAAAACATGCTTTATTTTTGTGGTGTTTAAAATGTTGTTAAAAATGATGTTTTATTTCATGTTTAAAACAAGTTTTTTTTTGCGAAGAGTTTAAAACCTTTGCTTCGCTAAAAAACATCATTTAAAAAGTAACAACCCTGGTCAAGTAAATGACCAGGGTTGATCTTTTAAAAAAGGCACATTTTCAAATCCAAATCATCTCTTGCAAATTTTCTCTATTTTTCATCTCTAGTTTTACTCTTCATAGCTGTGAAGCTTAAATTGAAGTTTCATGTGTTCATTTTCATTTTAGTTCACGTTTGTAATCTACGAACTCAATTTTAGTTTAACTTGGGTCGGGTGATGCTCGAGCTTTGTATTCAACACAAAAAGAAGTATAACGAGGCAGTATCTAACACAATAGACAACGTAATTAAATTTTGCAAACAATGTCAAATATTAATTTTAATTAAGAGTTACGACAACAAAGAGTAATTCATTTCTAATACATAATGTATGTTCTTTGTCACAGCTAAGCAGAACTGAGCTTTTTATTACGCCCAATGCATTATCTTTCTTTTTTTTTTAAGTTACGGTCCTTAAACAAACACAAAATGAATGGGCACGTATTCTCTTTCGTTGATTGCTATTGAAAATCAATTAGTTGTATTCGTTTTACACAACTAAAAATCAAAACGTAGGATAATAATAAACTAAAGACAAGAGGTTCGGATACGACAAACTACATAATAAATAAAGACTTACCTGTTGCACAGTCACATTCGTATGAATACTTGTCCTTCTGTCGACACTGCCCTTTATTATGACAAGGACTAGGATCACACGGTATATACTCGGTCTCGCAATTCTTCCCGGTATACCCCTCGTAGCAAGTGCATCTGTAATTCAAATAAAACACACGATTATTATCATTTCCATACAACACGGACGATGCAAGCGAACCACAGCAATGATTAATCGATAATATTAGTTTATCTCCTAATACTTTGTTCTCACACTCACTCGCCAAGAAAAACATGCAGAGGTGTATGCAGGAGAATGAGTTACCATTACTCATAACTCATTGGCGTTCATTTGTTTCCCACAGAGACATTTTACTGCCACGGCCACTAACTCCTACAAATGTGACCGATTTATTGACCACAAAAATTAATTTATTCCAGGCTGGTTGAGGGGACACGAAAAAAGACGGAATTTACGAGCAATAGTCCACTCGAGTGGGGCTGAAGTGCCTGGATGTTGATACAAGGAATCACTTTAGGCACTCGAGTTGAGATATGGTTATATTTAGGCTTACCACAATAATGAAATATCAAACCGGGACAAGAATTACCTACTTTAGAAAATACCCCATCTGCGCCCTGTGGTGGCTTTTTAGTCTTTAATATTTTTGTGTCATTTACCAAAATTATCAATAATTGGGACGTTCCCACAAAAGTAAATTTTAATACCAAATAATGCATTTATTTCAACACAAAACAGCAAAAATTACTGTGCAAAGATAAAATGTGATAGTGACACTGATTTTGTCACAAGAGATGCGAGATATCGTTTCAATTTTGCTTTTATAGATTCCAAACCAAGAAGTCTGCGTAACGCAAATCTAAGAGGTGATGGAGACGTTCCCGGTTCGTCATCTACAAACAAAAACTGCTTTGAAATGTCCATATAACATTTTGTCATTGAAACGCCTTAATCAAATTAATAAAAAACAAATGAAGCATTCCACAATTTTTTTTTTGCAGAACAATATTGCTGTTACTATTGGTGTTAAATAAGACAGAAATAGTGCGTCATCTCGGAAGCCGTTGGAAGTACTTATTGTAATAATTATTTTTTTAAAATGTTGTAAATTTAAGGCACTGGAACCTTTACACCTAAAAAATTGACGTTTGTTTTTTTTTCTAAATATGTATTCACATCTGTTAGATGTGGTAGAATGTGGTAACAATCATAGCATGTATTTACAAAATGTCCCGAAATCCACTACCAAAGGATTTAACCCCCATTAATGATCTTTAATTTGACGCATGACAGAAAATTATAGAATAACATTTAGAAAAGTTATAACATTTTGTTAAAGCAGAACAAAGTAATGTTCAGTTGAAGCCACACAACATAAGTACAAAATCGTTATTTAGGGGTTCTTTACCTCAGAGCAAAACATTATGCATTCATAAAAAGGACTACCGCATCTAATTACCTATAATTTAGTATATGGTGGAAAATTATATAATAATTTATGAAACAGTTATAAACATGTTGTTATCACAGCAACCAAAATATCAACTCCCTCCACTTGGTGTCATACATAATATCGTAATGTGGAAGCTTTTCAGCTTTTAATGTAATCATTTCAAGTATAATCCCAATCAATTACCTACAATTTGACCTAAGAGAAAAGGATTTAAACAGTCTTTGTTAAAGTTATAAACATTTCTCTGTTGTAAAGATATGTAATTTGTACCGCAATACTCAAATAAGCAGTAGACAAAATTACTGTGATTTAGGGGTTGTATGCCACAAAGAAAATTTCTCAGCGTAAATGAGTAAATACAACGATTAATACCTACGAATTTGTCATATGAAGCAAACGTATGTAACAATTTTTTTCCACTTCTTATAAATTTAATTTTTGTAAAAGTTATAACAATTTTTCTGTAGTGTTTTTCGTAGTATATCTGAAAGCTTGCAGAGAAAGTATATGTAAATTATTGTGATTTAAAGGTTGTTTGCTACAGAACCGGAAATAGTGACTAACGAATTGAGATAGGTAGTCTACATTTTGACGTATGGCATAGCGTCGTTCAGTAATTTTTAAAACGTTATAAACAATTTTCAGCAATCAACTTTGTGTTTCTTTGGCTGTCGATACTTAATATTGTTATAATACTAATCGGCTAGTCGCTCTGTTGCCTGTTAGCAACGGAGTTGTTACCCCTAAATCATCATTATTTTGTTTATCTCTCAATAAGTATCGAAAAGTAGTAAAATGAAAAAGCATGTTTCTTGGCAAAGAACATGACTTGAGCAAGTTTCAAAGCTAGATGTGGTCTACCGATCAAAAATAATACCCGATTCACTAGTTTGACAATAATCAATCAATCTTTTGATCTGAGTGATATGTTACTGATATAAATTCCAGTAAAGAATTTTAGCCGGGACATAATACCAAACCGGCCAGGCCGCCGGGACCGATGTCCCAAACCGGGACTGTCCCGATCAAACCGGGATGTATGGTAAGCCTAGTTATATTATAACATAGTGATGCATAACCTAAAAAAAATAACCGTCCTAAGCTACACGTTCAATGAAGTTGTTGAATTTTACACAGAAATGCAGAGAGCTGGGGATTTGAAATTCTGCAAGCGCTTCTTCCCTTAAAGGAATGCTGATGCTGGTGACTTTCAGCCCGGCATACGAAGATGCAATGGTAGCATTAATTATACGAACAATACAATTCCTTAATAGATTGCACGTGACCGGTAAGCAACGGTTTAATCGTGGTATAGCCACGAGGTCTTGCACTGTTACCTCTGTAGTTGTCGGATATTCGAGCTATCCCAGCTATCCGACTACTGTTCCTCGTGTGTTCGCTGACAATCGAAATACTGTAGTTTCTCTCTTTGTACATCCAATTGAATAGGAAATTAACTTCTTTAGACGAAGGCAATCCGCATGGACTTCGCGAATGTGTATTGCATCAAACCATTATCGGTACACAAAGTTCATCATCATTCCGTACAGTTGTTTGGTCGGAATGTATTGGAGTTAAACATGTTTTGACGTTTAATGTATACATTGGTATAGGTATTTATTCATTTTGTGTATGGTGGCATATGAAAAATGTATTACACTAAGTTAAAAGTGCCATTGGAGCGATCTTAGAAGACTGTACCACTGCTGATGAAAATATTCAGAATATTTACGTTCCCTAAGATTGTTAACAACTCAAACTCATTTTATTTATGGAATCGTCTATGTTTCCGCACTTTTTTGGATTCATTACTAACGTTTTGGACCATAAATAGTAACATAGTAGCACTGTAAAATCAATTGTTTTTACTTTATCATACGCAGTATCTAAAAAATTGTATGCGCAACAAAAAATTGAGATTTTAGGGGAAATAGGTATTTTTAATGGTTTAGCTGCAAGAGCAAATACTATTTGATCGAGATCGGTCGCATCTGCATTGATATGAAACTAGTTACCCAGGATTTGCCATAATATTTTCATTCTAATGACAGTAGGTAGTGTCAAATGCTGTCAGATGCTTTGACAATACCTACTGTCCATAAATTCTGACGTAAATTTTTACAACACCCAAGTGCATAAACTAGCTCATAAACTTTACAACATCTGCATAGTTACGTTTTATTTCAAATAGTTTCCACAGTACAAGTTTATGATTTTAAAAACCCAGGGAAATAATACTTAAAAATAATCTCTTCAGTTCCAATAATATCTCTTTTACAAAATGGCCGGATACTCCTACAACCAATATTATGACAAAATGGGAATGTAGTTAGTATTAAAACATCTGTCAAATCCTGGTTAAATAGTTTAATTTTAATGCAGACACGACTGATCTAAATCAAATAGATTCTCATGCAGCTAAACTATTAATTTTATATATTGTATGATTAAGTCATGTGCCTGGCCAAGTCAGATTTTTTAGTTTTAGCTTCGTTTAAAAACAACAGTTAAGGTCAATTTGTTCGCCGTTATCTAGTTCATCTTAGCAGAGATGGTTCTAGCTAGCAGTTTAACGATATGAAAAATCAATTTGTATACAAGTTGTTCAAAATGTTTTAACTACAAAAGTAGTTTTTTATGGAACTGCCTGTATAAGATTGAATAGATACTACTTACAAACTTAGATAGTTTACAATATCAAGACCGTTAACCGTTGTAACGTTGTTTTATTTCAATATCAAGCAGTCGATTTCAACTTAACAGTCATCATCAGGGTCTTGTTGTAAAATGACAATATAAAAATCACCATATCAACTCTGGTACACTTTCGGTACCGTCACCAGACTTGATACTGATGTAACGAATACTTTTTTAAATAAGTATTCGTTACTTGCGATATTTGAAAGTAACGAATACGAAGTAACGAATTGATAGTATTTGCTTATCCCTAGTAGATAGGTACTTATTCGTCTTGGAAATTAGTAAGGAATTCAAAAATGTGCAAAAATAATTAAAAAGCGTGAAAAATCATTCGGTTACTATCGGAATTTCTGTTGTAGGTACGTATAGAATTTCGAAGACACCAGCCATAAAATTACAAAAAATTTTTTTTGTTTTTGAGAAATTAAAAAATTAAAACTGTTTCCTTAAGAAACGTAAGAAACGTATATATTATGAGGGTAGTACGTTCCAATTTTCGAAAACAGCGAGTATAAAACAGGAAATTGTTACGCGTTGAAAATTACTTCACACGTTAAGTTCAACAATTATGCATTAGGAAGGGAATAATACAAATTCTTAGCGTCCGATCGACTAAACGAGGCAGTAAACGAGGAATAACGAATACCCTATAAAATACCCGAGCTAGCCTTTTTAATTGCGTGTATTTCGCGCTTCGTACATGACCACGATCAGTTAATACTGATAAAGAGCGTAGAGAGAAAACCTGCCTTGCCATTTAGAGTAAATAATAAATTAACCCGTATGGCGCACATTAATTTCCTGCCTTGTATAGGTGGCCGGCCTGTATGAAAACCGACGATATTATTCGAGCAATGTTCCCGGTCACATTTCCAACAGTTCAAGCCGGCCGTATCCGTTAAAACCATCAAATTTTATGTCCTCCTTCTCACTTATCAGCGATAATCGATCGGACGATCAAACGTGACGATTCAATACGTTCGAGAGGAATCGGAAAGAGTAAAGACAGAAGATTGCGTTAAAAACGCATGCAAATCTAACCGAAGAACTAGATCAGTGGTTCTTAACCTTTTTGAAGTCAGGGAGCACTTTTGACCATACGAAAAATTCGCGGAGCACCAAAACCATTGACATAACTTTTACTCAAAATTAAAACGATAATTAAATAACAGTTAAAAAATAACATTAATTAGTAAAAATATAAATATATTAATAGTCTACCTTTTTTTCAGCAGAATTAATTTTTAGAAATCAAATGACATTCTGAGTATAATGTTTTATATGGTCTTATATGTTTTTTCTATTCCTTATGAAGTTACAGTCGTTTGAAATGTTAACAAACAAAGAAAAATAAAAGATAAAATACATATCAAACAATGCGAAAACGAAAAAATAACATAATCAATACCCATTACAAACAATAAAAAGTAAATAAATTTAAGTAACAAAATAAAATCCCCATAAAACTTTTTACAGATTTTCTTCTACAAACTAAATGTCATTCCGAGTAAAAATGTTCATATTGAGTTATTGATTTTCTCAATTCCTTAAGAAGTTGTAGCCGTTTAAAATACGGTTTTATTGATATTTTTATCAGCTCTAACTTTTTACCGATTTGAAAAAATTAATACTCGAATGAAGTTTATTTGCGGCGAAAATCATTAGTCTGATACAGAAAACAAAAAATATATTTCTGTATAAATTTAGAACATAACGGGAATTTTGGAATTTATTTCTACAAACCAACTCTTGAATGTTTGAGGGAAAAAGCACTCTCGATGTACCGAATTGCTTCCGAAGTTTTCTTTTTGCCAGTATTCACATAATTCCACATTTTGTGTGTGTGTGTATGTTTTGATTTTCTGGCCCCACAAACTTTTGTTCGTGAACTACCACCTGGTGGTTATAAATACCGCCACCTATTTGGTATATTGTGATAGTTCCTCCAAGCATCTGACATGTTCGCGATAATATAAATTTAAATATAATAAAACTTTCAAAAACTTCTTAGTTTGTCAAATATTTAGGTAATTTGGATAGATTCTTTATATTAGCAGTTACGTACCACCTACTCAAGTAGTTTTGATAAGCTAATTTTTAATACAACTTTATACTAATCTAAGGCTTAATAAATCCGCACATAACATGTGGATGATATGTAGATGAGGGCAAAAATATATATTATCAAAACATCATATTTATTATCTTTATTTTAGGAAATATATTTCAAAATGTTTACATATTTTCAGAACTTTTTATGTGGCATGTGTAGCAGAGCTATACGCATTTTTATTTTAATTGTATTATGTTCTAAATTCTTTATTTGTTTTATTCATATTTATTACTATTTGAAAATTGTAAATGTTTTTTCTACTTTGCGTTTGTTATAAACTCATAACGAAACCGCTTTCGGTGTCATTATGAAAACACTAGATCACAAACTTTTAGTAACTTTTGGTTTTCGAAGGTTTATAATATTGACGTCAAGTGTCAAATAAGGCTGACATCGCAATCGCGATTGGTTCGCGTCAGTCGTAGTTGTGAATTTTACACTAACTACCAACTGTTGAATATAAAATTACTTTAAATTGTAAGATAACAAGCGCATTTTTCGAAATTTATGTAAAATTAATGTTGCCAGGTAGAAAAAATAGTATATAAAAAAACAAGTCGTGCTCCAATTTTTATCTTATAAAACTTGTATTATAATATACTATAATTTATAATTGTTAGTTTTGTTGAAGTTAGAATGTTTTGTAAGTTAATAATATACAAATAAAAATATTATTATTTCAATCACATACAGTAAATGAGCCAACAATTTCGGTTTTCATAATTTTGCGAAGCACTTGCAACAAGCTCGCGGAGCACCACTGTACCGCGAAGCACCGGTTAAGAACCACTGAACTAGATATTACGTATTGGTTGAGCTGGATAATTTATGATTTTATTGCACATGTACACTAATTGCGTGAACCGTGTGTCCTTACATTAGCGACTGGAAAGCTACAATAAACGTCCTGGGTACACGCCTAGGTTTATTCAGTTTCCATGTTTATCTAATATCCTGTCGCACCGTGTCAATATTTTAACTCTGAGACGACGATTTCTTATGTAAACCGTGGACTTCCCTAAAATGTATACTAATCGTTAAACTGGTTTCGTCATTTAACAACATGACAATTTCCTATACGTTTCATTTTGGAGTTAGGGCTGGTTCCAAGCATATTGATTTCAATAAGAATAATATGGTTTCCTGTACGGTTTAACGATGCCGTGTTTTGCAATAAAAGTAAACTTATCGCTCCACTTTCCTGTTCAAATATAAACATAAACTTCAATATTTATGGATGCAATTGTGAAAGGTATTTTCTGTATACGTCCATTTTCTTAAAAGCCTGTCAACGCATAAAATCGACATAATAGAATTATTACGTTTAGCCAACGTTATTGCTCTTCGAGTATGATATGCAATGGAATACCCGAACGTAGTAATAAAAATAAAATGAGGCAACTACAGAATATACGAAACATTTGTCTTGCAAAACCTCGACAACTTTTCACACGTGTAAATCGGCTCTTCAAAATTTGCTACTTTTTAAACTACAACGTTATCAATTGATGTTGAAGATACCCATAGAGAATATTTTCTCAAGGATTAAAAGGCACATAATAAAAATCAGGGCCGCCGAGAGGGAGTGACACTAGGGTCGTGCAAATTGGCTACTTTTGATGAATTTAAATTTTGATTCTTAATGGTGTCTGACGAGGCCTCAAATTTACATAAGAAAATGCATGGGAAAAAGACATTTTTTGGGCTTTTTCGAATAATTGTTCGGGGTTTGGGAAAACTTAAGACCAAAGTTATAGGATTTGTAGAGGACTTTCCAAGGAAGAATTTGACCTATCACACATATGGATTTGATGCCCCCAACCCACCCCCACAGTGCCCTGAAAACTACCATTAAATGAAAAAATTTACACAGAGAGAAAAGATTTCTTGTTTCAAAGAAATGTATTTGTTTGAATTTATTCTTTTGGGTCAAAACATATTTCTTTGACGCCAACAATATTTACTTCATTGAATACTCTAGTTTATTTGCTTGCAGAGATTAATTTATTTGAAATATTTATTTAAGTGGAATAAATATATATGGATACAAACAAAAATTACTTTCCTTTAAAGTAATATTTTTGTTTTGATTTAAAAAAAAAACGTTTCTTTACACCAATGAAATATAATTTTGATTCTAACATATAAATTTGTATATAAGGAGAGATTTATTTCGCTTAAAGTAATATTTTGTCTTTGGCTTAAAAATAGGTTTACTTCCGCCAAAGAAATCATATTTTGATTAAAATAAATATATTTGTACACAAGAAGATATTTATTTCCTTCAAAGTAATATTTTTGTTTTGGCTTTAAAATAGGTTTACTTCCACCAAAGAAATCATATTTTGATTCAAATAAATATATTTTTAATGTCATCCAACTGTATTGTTAGATGGCGCTGTAAACTCTCTCCTCGCACTTCGTACATATCGAGAGTATAAAGCCGCGTGATCGACAGTATAGAACTTATAGAGTACAGTGCCTGCAGGTTCAAGTTGCGATTACAAATCAGAGTACACTTTACTAATTTAACCTTGACTATATGTTGGGTTGGGAAGACCAAGCACTGGTCGAGGATGTGCGACATCCCAAAAAGGAGATGACACATGGCGAGTCTTCCGAAAAATTCTTGTCTATTAATTCCTTCAACAAATTAATAATTTTAAGCATTTTAACACGACCAACAATTTTGTTAATTTAAAAAAATGTAATTCTTTCACTCAACACAATCATAATTATTTGAAGTAAATAAATCTCATTTCTTATAATACACAAATTGCAAACTTTTTAACTGGAAACATAAGTTGTTTGACGCAAATCAATGTTCTTTCTACCAAACAAATATTTCAAATAAATGCGTTTTTATCCGCAAATAAATATTTCTTTGCCTCTATTGAAACAACAAATTTCTTTGAGTCAATGCATATTTATTTGAATCAAACAAAAATTTCTCTCTGTGTAGATTCTTCAGAAAATTTACCCGTATAATTATTTCTCTCCCTATATTTCTCATAGAAATCATTATTATAAGTCTAGTGGGATGCTTATAAACATTTGTCAGTTAATTTTCATTTGTTTTCAATTTTATTTTTTTAAATTCGTTTTTTTCGAAAATCCGTCTGAATTCTGTTTTCTGAGTTCAAAATGGCAGTTTATTATCTTACAGTGACATAATTCACTACACAATTTTGCCTATTGTTTAAACAATAAATTCTTATTCATTTTCAACTTTTTTCTAATTAATGTAGAAAATTCAGATTTGTTGAGTAATTAACTTATAAATCTCGTGTTCGAGATATCTGGCCTATATTATCTAATAAAACCACATTTACTTAAACAGTTTTCATTTTGCGATTTCCCTAAACGTATTTTTTTGGACCGTTATTCTGTTATTCTGGGATGTTTTCTATTGTTTAAAAGCAATCCTTATGGCAAGTTGCTAGACAGTACACGGAACTGTTTCCAGACAGCAACAAATCAAAATTATCTTGCGACACGCAGTGGTAGGAAATAAGAATAAGAAATGCAGAAAGAAATACGATTAATAAAATTGGTTGACAGAGGAAATTTAATATTTTTAAAACAAATATAACTCCCCAGTTTTCCGAAATAAGGATTTTAAATCAATTCAATTTTGTCAAATAAATTCTATTGGAAACGAATAATATTTTACTTTATAATGATTTGAACCAGGACCCAGATTCAAATCCAGGTTGTGGCACTAATTTTTAATTTATTTTAATATTTACATACCACCAGTATATCACAATTATGCATATGAATAATATTTTACTATTTAAACAATTGAAATTATCTCACAATATAAATGATGTCACTTGACAATAACAGTTGACCAGACCGATCTAAAAAAATTTTTAGGAGAAATGCAGAAATATTGTTTAACAAATGGAGCTTGTTTAAAGAAATATGGGTTTATAAGCTAACAACATAGGCAAGATATCTCGAACATGAAATTTATTAGTTAATTTCACAAAAAAGCTCACTTCTACCATAATTAGAACAACAGTTTAAAATTAATAATCATTAATTGTCTAAACAACAAGAAGAATTTATTTAATGAATAATGTCACTCTAAGGTAATAGACTGCCATTTCTCTCAGAAAACAGATGTCCAAGTTTCGAGAAAAGCGAATTATTTAAACAAATGTTATGTAAATTTGATGGATCGATAGGCATCATTCAAAATCAAAATTTCGAAGAGAAAAAAAAATACGTGTCGACTATTTTTTGGATTTGGAAACGATTTGGGGGATCATTGCTTTCAATCATCACAAAAAATTTTGCAATGCATTTTTGAACCACTATACATAATACACTCTCACAGAAAACGATGATCAAAATCAGATAAAACTGCGATACGTGTAACTTTATAGTTCATTGTTTTCTATGCTAATAAATGCATCAGTCATGTCCGAACAGACAACAAAAATAGTATCACAGAAAAATTGACGATCGGGCGCTCCGCCCGTATTGTTCACAGATCGTAATCAAACTGTCAGAGGTAGTGGGATTCGTCTGAATACAATTGAATGCCAACCGAAAGGTTAGAATCATTTGTTCATACATCGTTACTATGTCGGTACGGGTTCGTGAGGCCAGATCTAGTCTATGCGAGCTTTTCAACTTCTCGTATCGCATCCGACCAGTTTCCCACCTTCGGATCTGGCCATCGATGCATCGCAGCATGATGACGTCAATCTGATAGTCAACTGCTGAATCAGTAATTAGGTTAGCTTAATTGTTTGTAATTGAAAGCACGCCTGCGCTCAAAACATTTTGATTGGGGGCTTTCTTCTGTCGTTGGCGACCGCTGGAAAACGTTTCCGAATATTCTCTAATTTTTAACAGGATAAACGGTTTATTATAGTCGTTATAATCCGTCTTGTTAGTGAGGCAATTTTGAAGCCGGTATGTAGATGTGTGTACAATGAGGTACGCTTTTCTTTAGGCTTTTTTAACGAGCGGACTGTTCTAAGAACGCATTTACAACAAACAAGGTGTCCAAAGAATAGGACCTGTTACACAACACGCAGGAGAGAGGACAATAAACTAATAAAAGTAAACGAGATGCAACTCTCTCAGGTACATATTTAAATATGTATGCATTCAAATATTTTAACGACGAAAACACGGGTTTCATGAATGAAACAACTATGAAGATTCAAATTTTAAATCATACATTCATTCAAGATTGAGTCAATTCATATTATTTATATCTTGCGGAGGAAAATATTGCAACACTCGCTGGGTACATACATGCATATTTATTGAAGTTTGCGCTACCCAATGCCCATGGGAAGGTCGTTTCGTCGCTGCTCTTGCCGGTGTACTACACACCCGTCGCATTATTGTGAATCAACCGGAACTGCTGTTCTTTTATTTTGCGATATATGTCACGTGCGAGTGTTGCGTTACCTGCAGAATTACGCTGAATCTAGCGTTACGCGTTTATAATAGAAAATTGTGAATGGAAAAATGATGAAAAAATCTATAAATAATGTATGCTTTGCTATTGACACCATTACGTCTTTGTGTAGTTCTGTATAAGGTGGAATTAACAAATTAGTAATATCCGGTTGCTGATCAATATTATATTATAAACTAGGTGTACAGAAAAATTATAGAAATTATTGATTACTTATTTATTTGTGACATTTAACCCTTCTCCAATTATTTATACGAAAGGATGCTGTTTGTTAGCATGAAATATACAGGATGTCCCACTCTTTTCACAAAAATTGTTTCCACATACTAACTAAATCTCAAATTTCAAACGGAGCAAAAATTTTATATGGATTTATTTGTTGTCTTTTATTCCTTAAAAAGTTACAGCCACTTAAAATAATAGCAAAACTAAATTTTAAACCGTTTTACCTTCTTTAGGAATTTAAAAACCCAAAGTCGACAATAAACTTGTTACTCAGAATGACAACAATTTACTTGTAGAGGAGCAATGTCTAAAAAGTTTCATATGTCTTTTGTTTCTTTCTTCATTTCTTTATTTAGTTTACTTTTAATATTTCGTATTTTTGTTTATATGCATTATTATTGTTAAGGGTCTTTTCAAATTAATATTTTCCTTCTCATGTTTCTTTCTGTTTGATTTTGACGACAGACGAGCCTGTTTTGCAGCATCAGTGATCGATGGCTCTGAAAACATGATGCGCCGTGCGTCAGCCTTCGCGCAGATATTATTGCAGTTTGGTTCCATAATCTTCATAAGGCTAGATAATGCACCATTGACAACACATATGGCTATACTTGCTGCTATATCCACAATTACTTTGCTACTTGAAAGTGAAAATGAAGATGAATCACCAGGTGGACAATTCTCGTGCTGCAGCATATCATCGGTCAGAATGTATTGAGCAGTGTCGCACAAACCTCATTTCGAGGCTTCTTGGTTAACTGCCCTAACTGGTTTCTGTCAAATGGAGGGGACGAGTGCCATTAGTTTTTCCAGTTGATCTATCTTTACCTTGTTTTCTTTTCTTATTCCAAAATTGGTAAGCGTTGCAGTATTTAGATTTTATGTGAATATCAACAAGATTTCTTCAGTTGATAAGCGTCACCAATTATACAGAGAAGAAAAGCTATGTTTTCTCCATGTTCCATCGTCCGAGAGAGTTACACCATTTTTTATTATTTTCAATTGACTTGTGGCCCTTTCTTCTTCTGCTGCTTGCTGCATACTTTGTTGACCTTTATCGTAAAATGAGTGAAAAATTTGATGAGGAAGGTCCCTGACTGCGCAAAACTTTTCAATTCCATCTGCACCTATTCTTATGCGCATGGCATGGATACTTCCACAATTCTAGTTCCAAAAAAAATGATTCAATGCTTGTCATTTTGTTCTACTTGCAAATCTGCAGCTTCCTTTCGACTCCTTTCGATCACAATATACTCCGGGAATGTCACTAATTATTTCTGCTAATTTTTACCAACTAATCAAGAACAACACGTTACATCAGACAGCTATAACATTGTGCGGTTAGTATCAGTTCAACGATATTTCCACAAAATCTTTGTTTATTTTTGAATTTGTGAGAATTTATATTTTAATTTTACTAGATATCTAATAAATGTTTTGTTGCTGATATTCAAAAGTGTTACTTCTTGAACACAAATAAAGTTTATTACTGATTGTTTTCTCTGTGTTAATTGTTGTCTCTGTGTTAAGAGTATTATTCTTTGGCTGTCTCTATACATATGCATACTTTATGTACCGTAAATAGTAGTAATAGTTTTGCAATTGTAATTTTATAGTTTTTTTTTTCACATGTCGGTGTACCGTTATAAACTTACGTGTCCATTCTTTCACAGAACGGATATGACATTCATTTTTTAAAGAGCAATGTTTTCGTACTGCGCAAATATGATGAATAGTAAGAGTGTTAAGTTTGTATCTATTGATAGTTCTCACAAAATTTCTAAGCGCACCAAAATAAACTAAATATCAAAATAAACAAATTCGGAATAAATACAATACAGTTGTTTAGTGTTAGTGTTTTACCAATTTTAATGTATTTCTTTTATTTTGAAACCCGAGACAGTTCAGACCAGGGCTGAGGAGTCGGTAAAAAAAATTGTCGACTCCGACTCCAGAAAAATAGCATACAAAAATATTTTCAAATAATTTTGTGCAATAAAAATCTTACACGTAAAAACAGTGTAATATTAAATTTGCTATGAAAAACAATTTAATTTATATTCTATAATATTTTTTGTATGACGTTGTAAACGTTGTATGACGTTGTCAACAAAAACACTACAACAAAAACAAATTTAATAAATTAAGTTTATATTCGAGTATTCCGATTGTATTATCCATATGGCTTGTGCATATCAAATTACTCACAAACAAATGCTGAACCCATAGGAAGACCAAGAGTCTTATTTATGTCCAGCGAACTCGTCAAAGTTTTTTAAACTGACAATCTAAATGTAAATCAAAAAGACCTATTGAACCACAAATAAATAAGTTATTGAAAAATACAAATAAATGGACCACAAATAAAAAAGTTGTGTATAAAATGTAATTTCTTTGTTTATTCAAAATAATATCTAAAAATCTAAAAAAGTACGAAACTGTTTTCTCATTAGAGAACATACAACTCGGCACGACTTTGTCCACTTAACCGAGTTTCTATCTCCAATAATAACAAAAGCACCCATAAGACACAGTGTACAATACGAAATAAAATTCATTCTTATAACAACAAAATTAATTGCAATATACGTTTATAAAATTGTTGTGAGGAACAGAATACCTCGAACTAATTCTCGTGCAAAGATACTCTTAAATTATTTTGAATTACATATTATCAAAGCAGGAAATAATCATACTTATAGCTACAGGTATATCTACTGAATAAATGATACTACGGTTACTCCTCAATCTCATTTTAACTCCTTTGGTCAAATTTCTTTTTTCAATTTTCTATCAGATTACTTTTTGTAAATCGTCTTCACTTTCGTTTGGAAAGTGTGTTTTGTAACTTCAGTATTTACATATGTATGTAGCAGGTACTTTGAAAATGACCTAATAAAATATATGGTTTTATTTGTTTACTGTCTGCTGCACACAGATAAGTAATCTCTCGAAAAAAGCGAGAATTACTGGAATGAAGTGGGTGGTAGGTTCGTATATAGGCGAGAGATTATTGACTTCAACTAAGACATTTTTTTCTTGTATATACCAAATTTTCTACGTCCGAGTGATTATGCATCTGAATCCAGTAAGTTCAAGAAATTACGTTTTCTTATTTCGAGTAATCACTTTTCAGTGAGTGAGGAACCGTCCATTTTGCATGTTTTTTTTTCTACTGAATTAAACTTGGACTAGGAGTCGGTACTTTTTTTCCGACTCCGACTCCTCTGAAATTTGTCTCAACTCCGACTCCAGAGCCCTGGTTCAGATATCAAATCTGGCGAAAAATTTTATATTAAGAGATCGCTTTTAATTATTCCAACCTTAGTTAGATCCAACAATTTATAGGTGTTTTAACGGCATTTTTATTACAACTTAATACTTCAAGACATTTATTGGGTAGTTCTAACTTTGATCTAATAAAACTAATGAGAATCAACCAATAAATTAAAAAACCCCGACCACCTGTCGTATTATACCTAATTGACGCTCCATAGTTTCACAGAAACAATTAAAACTTTAACGGCTATATTTTCATTAAAACGCACTTTAAATCCAACTGACTTCTCTAGTCTAAAGGTTAAAGGATTTATAACGAATCTAATCGTCAAGATTTTATTGTGGTCCACCAAGGGAGTACAAGAAAATCGACTTAAAAGCTTCGCGAACGTCTTAGATTGAGCTCTATAAGTTTTAATCGAATCAGTTCCGAGGTTATGTAACGATGCACTAATGAGTAGTGGTAAAAATTCCAAGCATCTTTCCTGCGATCCGCGTCTAGCGCGACGGGCACAATTCCTCAATGAGATAACACGGCCGTGGCGGGCGAGCAGTTCTTGGCGATTTCTGGAATCGGGTCGAAAGGAGAGAGAGGAATCTTAACGACCCGACCGGCTATTTGTCACTTGCACAAGACGAGAGGACGCGGTCGACACGTAAAAGGGCACCCACTTTTATTTACATATTTGGACGGTCCCCAAGGAGCTTTTCACTTCTTTTGGTCAGCGAGCGCGCGCGGCTTTCACAACACGACTGCCGCCGCGCGGTTATGCAGTCGCTATACGAAAGAAACAATCGAAAGTCGTAATTTCATATATAAAAAAGTTCGGAACGTCGAGCGGCAAAAAATATCCTTAATCGGCGGATTTATATAATGTTGCATGTTTCCTAATTGAGACGGGAATAAGAAAGCTACTCAAAAATCTGTTTTGCTGGATAAAATTATGCATATTTTATACGTTTTTAGCAAGATTTGATTGGCCTGCGATGTTGACCTTAATCGCACTGAAATTTATCTTATTTTACCCCATGTTTTCTTTTGGTTTGGTGATATTGATATTGGAATCTCCTGAAGACCAGACAAACTATTTTTGAATTACTTAGATTTGATAATAAAAAAAACACTTTGATTTTCAACAAGAGCACCACTCGCAATTCTTACAAAAATTTGTTATTATCGGATTTCTTGTTTCTGCCTATGAAATAAGAAGTGCATTAATTCATTAACATAGACATTATTTATACATACAATGTTAACAAACGTTTTGTGAAGTCGTCCTTGTATTTGGTTTATTTTTAGGTATAGAGTGTAAATTTTGATACAGAGCTAGAAGCGAATGAGTTGCATTTCATAGGCTACTTCACTTAAATTCGAAATGTAAACCCTGCTTACTACGATTTTGCGAATAGAGCCAATTCCAGATATTTTGGGAATGAATTTATCCTATTATATTGTGCTATTTGTTGGAAACTATGAAAGAATAAGGCAGGAGACCAAAAAATTAGTTAATTCGTAAATACAGAATAGAAAAGATTTCTTGTATTTTAGAAATATACATAATTTATTTCTTTTTATCAAAACATATTTCTTTGGCACAAAAAAGTTTACTATTTGCTTGTGAAATAAATATATTTGGATACATGGATACAAACAAAAATTACTTTTCTTTAAAGTAATACCTTTGTTTTGATTACAAAAGTTTGTGTGGCCAAAGAATTCTAATTTTGATTCAAACACATATATTCGTATAAAAAGAGATTTTTTCCTTTAAAGTAATATATTTGCTTTGGTTTAAAATTACGTGTTCTTTCGTCAAATAAATCATATATAAATTCTAATAAATAGATTGTTAGTGTGTGTGTGTGTGTGTAGTCCAAGTGTATTGTAAGATGGTAGTGTAAACTCTCCTCAAAATTCGACCTATTTTTCTGATATATAACTAAAATATCCCATTTTTACTAAATTTTGTCAATTTAAGAATTATCACTGAACACAATAATAATTATTTGAACTAAATAATTCTCGTTCGTTATAATATACTAATTGCAAATTTTAATTGAAACATAAATTGTTTGACACAAATTCAAGAGGACTATTGCATTCGATAATAATGTTATCGATAATAATTTTACGTATGAATTTCAAACCCAGGATTTCTGTTCGAATCGGATTGATTAAAAGATTATCGCTGTCTTTTGTTTTATATTGATAATTTTCATTGTTTCTTCATTGTTTGACTTCAAACTGCAAATATTGCATTGAAATACGATATTTAGGGTGACAATTATTAGATTATGAACAAGTTGTTGTAGCAAAGTCGCAGTAGACTGGAGTTACACCTGACATTGACATTTAGCATACTCAAAAATAAATGGAGCTCATGGACTTCTATATCAGCATAATAGTATATTACCATATTACATTACAAGAGCGAAGCTAAGTGGCGAGTTTGTTATTTTCACGAGCACGTAATATGCGTGTACAGGTCGAGTATTGTACATAACTTTACCTACGACCGACAATTTCAATAAATTTTATCAAAAATGTCAAATAAAAAGGTAAGGATATTGGGCGGTTGACGATATTTGACGGTATTCGCGCGACATCTATTGCAACTACGGAGAACTTTGTGTGAAGTGTCGACAGAAAATTCTAATAAAAATTCAACGAGCATGTAATATATGTTACAGCTCGAGTGTTGCACTTACCTACGACCGAAAATTTCAATAAATATAAATTGTATCAAAAATGACAAGCAATTAATCAAAATATTTGCGACAAATTTAAATGATCGAGTAATTGGTTGAAGCTATCGTGTTCCCCAGAACCGTATTTTGAACTAGTTTTTATCAGAATAATTTAATTCTTTACTTTTTTTACTTTACTTTAATTCTTTAAAATGTAAATAAAGCATGCAACCTATAGCACAAAGTATTCATTTGTAGACTGATAAATACAGTGGATTACCTATTGATATGATTTACCAGCGTCGCTGATGACAAAAAATAGTAGGTATTCATCAAAAGCAAAATACCAGACAAATGTTATTCAAGCCTCGATAAGTGCATTGGAAAGTCATCTGTACTATCGGACGTGTGTGCATGGCTTACGCAACGCGATACGATCTTTCTAATTACGCCTTTAAGCAGTCCGAACGACTCAATTATCAAAATCAAATTAGGCAAAATAATTAGTCACCGACCAATTAATCGAAAGAGACAAATGGTCTCCGATTCTGGCGACCTCTCTCGGGGCACGTTTCACAAATCTCTCGTGAAATATCAATCACACACTACACATACACACACATACAACCATCTAATTAAACTATTTCCTAACTAACGGTTAAATCGCCATCGCCTCTCAAAATGTACAAATTGCTATCATTAACGCCGAACGGAATGGTCAGCAATAAGCCGTAAAGACTTAGAGAGAGAGATCCTTTAGGCGCGCTAATGTTATTGGATTGTTTAATTGAAAAGCGATTAATTAAAGGTCAGTACACCTAGTTCGCAATTCGTCCGCATTTTCATATGATTATGGCGGTGCCGCGATGGATTTATGTAACGAACGCGCGGATGCCCTTATTCGTTTTAATTCTTGCCGCGGCGCGGTGCATTTTCAGCGCAAACTGACCGCTGACGATGGCGAGTTTTCGTCCGAAAACGGAACGATACGTTTCAAGATAACCGCAAGACTGATTTAATTGCCATCGCAATAAGCTTACGAATGTGAGCATAAAAAAGTTCCGTAACTTATCCGTTTCGCTTTTTTGCCACAGTTACTATGACAAACATGTTTTGAAAAATCTAATATTACTTTTCTTTTGAGGCAAGGTTAAAAAAGAACCTTACTGTGATATTTGAGATAAATCAAAACATATTAGCCCATTTCCTAAAGTGCTCAAATGTCAACTTTGTAAAGTTGGGATAAAATCAGGACAAAAACTTATTGTAGATAATTTGACTCTACTTTAGCCCACAAGTTTTAATAAATAATTAACGGGCGCAACAATGATCATAATAGAGCATGGCATCGCCCAAATAATGACCTCATTATTTGAACAAACTGTCATCATTATACAACGCTAGTGTCAAAGTCTGTCAAAACCTACGTGGATGATACTTATTTGACAGTTCGCCTCGCCATCATTGACAAATACATTTAAAATATTTTACACAAAATGGAATTTATGAGTCGTAGATAAAACGTCGTATTTGACTCGCACATAACGGATATAAAACGCTTGCATGATTACACGCTCGCCTACGGCTCGCGTGTAAACTTCATGCGCGCGATTTATATCCTTAATTATGTGCTCGTCAAATAATATACTATTTTGAACTACAATGAATATTATTATAAATATGCAATGAGAATGGGCAGACTTGCAATTACACAAAACAATTCCCTACAATCATTATTTAGAAATGAAACTTGTATTGTTTGTCACCAGAAAGTAAATTGATTGTATATTAAGGAGGTCCTTATTTTTCAACGTTGAATTATTTCTGCAGGAACTTATCAATTAGTTTTTACTTTATCATACGCAGTAAGATAAAGTATTGTAATCATGCCGAAAAAAAAAATTGAGATTTTAGCGGAAATAGGTCTTTTTGGGTCCCCTGAACATTTTTGACCAAGGTACAAAAAAATGTCTGTATGTGTGTGTGTGTGTGTGTGTGTGTGTGTGTGTGTGTGTGTGTGTGTGCGTGTGTAAACGATTTTTGTGACGACGATTCCGGAGAAACTACTAAAGGTATCGGGACGAAAGTTCATATTTAGAAGTTTCATGACCTAACTTAGAGCTGAAAAGCTTTTGGTTGAAAAGGGTCCAAAGGAACTAGTAGTTTATTCTAAGCCTTTTTGAAGGATTTTGCAAATGAGCCGCCATTTCTGTAATTTCGACAAAATAGTTAATAAATAAATTAAAGTAGAGTAATTTTTGAATAATTTATGCCTATCACATTTTTTGGTAAAATTAATAGTTTAGCCTTTCAGTTTATTCTAAGCCTATTTGAAGGATTTTGGAAATGAGCCGCCATTTCTGTAAGTTCGACAAATTAGTTAATTAATAAATTAAAGCACAGGAAATTTTGAATAATTTATGCCTATGAAATTTTTTGGTAAAATTAATAGTTTAGCTTCAAGAGCAAATTCTATTTGATCGAAATCGGTCGCATCTGCATTGATATGAAATTACATAGTAGCCAGGATTTTGACAAATATTTTTTTGTGTTGTCACATTCGAAAACAGCTGATCTCATCAGAGGTTGGAAAACCACTATGGAACGTTGCCGCTGTAGTACGGCAAATTATAAAATACAAATTTCAAATAAAGTAAGATCACCAATTTGACTGTTTGTTGATAAGAAATATCAACCCGTCTTTATATCTAATTCTAAAAACGATACATTGAGAAAATTATAAATAAAGTATAGCGATGAGTGTAGTTTTATTTTAGTATGTTGGTAGGGATGTGTCATGAACAAATATAAATCTGTCACAATTTGAATTACCTTTTTAAGGTGCGTTTTCATTAGTGACGATGGCAGTGGTAGCCGACGCCGTTATAGTATTTCCAATAGAAAATTGATAGTGACTCATGTTTATGTACATGCAAACTAATATGTGTCATTATCACGATATGTAAGAAATACTATAATTTCGTATTCTACCACCGCCATTAGCTACCATTACCTACCAATCGGAACGCACCTTTAAACTTGACGTTTCGTCTAAGTGGTACCAACCTAGCATTTACTATACAGACACCATTTATTTTTTTTTAAATACGTATTTCATAAAAAGCAACACTATAGACGTTGATGTCGCTCCTGCCAAAAACTAGATAGCCGACTCGCTCATATGCGACGGCGACACTCCGCCTTCGGTGACGCGCCGCATCACCGCTCGTCGCGCTATTCCGTACTTTCGGCATTTGTGACATAAATAACTATTATTCTGATGACGTAGTGTAGGTAGTGTCAAATGCTGATGCTTTGACAATACCTACGATTTATCTCAATAGAATAGATTCTCATGCAGCTAAACTATTAATTTTATATATTGTATGATAAAGTCATGTGCCTGGCCACATCAGATTTTTTTTATATCCATTCTTAGTTCCTGTGAAATTTGAGAATAAGTGTTATTTAACAATAAAAATAAATATATATACTTAACCACAGTTATTACTTAATAGAAAAAAAATCAGTTGTGTTCGTTAATCTTAAATTGCTCATTCACCATGAAAAATCTCCGTCGTTTTTATGGTTGTGTCATTTTCACACATTATTTTGTTATTAGCCACGGTTGTGACACGTGTATGATCGCCAACTTACCTATAGCAAATTGATATTGAGTGAATTAAAAGGAAATTTGCTGCCTTTCTATCGGTTATAATGTATAATTAATAATTTTTACTAAGAATTGTTTGCAATTATATATTTTTTTGCAGAATCATTGAACTTTTATCCTAGAATTTCAGATTTGGTCTGATTGTTAACCAATATTGTAGAATTTGTATTACTTATTATTAATATGCTGGAGTAAGTATTGTTATGTCCATTTAGCCTGATTTTTTGGTTTTAAACATTATCTCTCAAAATTCGAGTGGTTGCCAACTAATATTGTCGTCTTTCTACTGCTTTCGATGAACACAAGCCAACAATTCTTATAGAGAACTAATAATCGATGCCAAGGCAATATTAGTTGGAACTCACTCAGTTATAGAGAATAGAGAATGATTAAAACCAAAAATACAGGCATAAAATGAACACAATTGATAATTCAATTCTATAATCGTGTCAATTGAGCATTCGATAAAAAGACTTAACAAATTGGTAAACAAAAAAAGGCGACAATATTATTTTAATTATAAACTCACAAAACCGCAAACTTGGCACAATTTCTAATCTGACTCCTCATAATTTTAATAAGAAGCACGACTTCTTTATTAAAGTTATTCTTTGCTTTTCTCTATTTTTGTAAATACACGACATTCAAGTTGACATTCCTAAGCTAAAGACACTGTCGACAACATAACTAAAACAATCAATTAAACCTGAGACAGGAAGGAAAGTATTTGAATACCTAGCTTCCAACAGCAACAAACTCACACCACGTCCTTATAATCACAACCCATGCATCGAATAAGTAGATTTCTCCGAAGAAACAGCAAAATAACGCGAGCAGGCATAGACAATTTCCCTTTTCCATCAAATATCCACAATGAAATATGTCTCGCTCGCCAGACGTGACATCCGCGCGACAACCAGGCCTATACCTACTCTACATCTTCTATCCACGGACACATCGACGACAAAAAATCACCCGTTACCTTTCACCGAGCATGAGCCCGATTGAAATTAATTTTCGAGCTACTTCTCGCTTTTTACGTCCAATGTTTGCGTTTGGCTTCATTGATTTCACACTACGGACAAAGCCCAAAGCGTCCTAAGCCTGCTTCGGTTGTTATTCATGCATGGACGACACCAGTTTTTGGACGCTTCCTGTTTGATCTAAATTAATTATCTTTTTTGTAGTTTTGTTTAAGGTATTTTATTTATTTATGGTACGGTGAAATTCGTAGAGTTGAAGTTGAAGCACCATTTGGTATGCAGAGCGTATACGTCGCCAAGAGCGGAAAACAAAAGCTGGCTCGTTTAATGAACTGGTAGCGCGGTACCAGCGTAACGAAACGAAAAATACTCATAAGTCTATGGTCTGGAGAAAAGTACTGCCATTGGTATAGCCGGGAGTAAAAGAATAGCCAACACGACACCATAAGACATTGTGTCCTCTGCAGCAGGCCATATGTGCTTTATAAATAACACTTGCGAGCCTAGATCGTGACCGCTGTCTTCATTATTGCTGAGTCTATAGAAGGTGGACCAAGGAGCTTGTACGGAGAAGACCCCCACATAAATATAACTATTTTTTTGTGGACCAAAAAAAGCACCCATTGTATTTCTTAGTTTAAACAGGATAAACTATAAAATTCAAAGTTAATTCCTGTACTAGAATAATAGATTTAAGACACGTATTGGTAGGTCGTTACTGGAATGGATCCGAGTCGTTACACCGCATATAAAGTGCTGGTTAATAAGCCAAAACATATACCACCGGTTAGTGTGTGCTTGGAATTATTTCGCCTTCGGATAGTTAAGTAATTATCGACTTTTTATGTACATAAAGGAGAAGAATGTAAACCGAAACCGGTTGTCCGCTGGCCATCTTCTTCGGTTGTGACCAAAAGAGGACTGTCCATTTGCAATACAAAGAAGAAAAACTCTCCTAGCGTAGCAACGTAGAATAGTGATGACACTAGCATGTACAGGTTCTATTATTGATGCGATCGAATTCGATTTTAATTAGTCTAATATTTCGCTTGAGATTAAAACATGCCATGGTATTAATTCCGCGTAATGGAACCATGGAAATTAATACTTCCTGTTATGATACTTTTGATGTTGCATTAAATTTGTGCATATTTGATTTCTTATCAAGCCGTTTTGCATACCGCTTCCATTTACGGAGTCTGTGTTACAAACGCTGCTTACAAAGGTAATTAATAACTCCGTTCATGGTTCCCATAGCCGTGTTTAATATACCAATTTGAATTGTAATTAAGTCCAAGCTTAGTAGTTTTATAACGATTTTTCTACTTTGCATTCACAATCCACACATTGTAACAGTGTTTTTGGTGTTACAATTAACATATTGTAACACCGTTTTTAGTAAATTATTTCTAAGATTGGTCACATTGATATCAAATGCCATATGTCAAACGTAACTATAAACCGCCTTTTTAAATATCTAGATCAGTGGTTCTTAACCGGTGCCCCGCGGAACACTGGTGCTCCGCGAGCTTGTTGCAAGTGCTCCGCAAAATTATGAAAGCCGAAATTGTTGACTCATTTACCGTATGTGATTGAAATAATAATATTTGTATATTATTAACGTACAAAACATTCTAACTTCAACAAAACTAACAATTATAGTATATTATAATACAAGAAGACACCCAAAATAAGAGATGGAGCAGGGCAGAAAGACCTAGGTCAATAGCCCGTTCGAACACCAAATGAAACTTATTAAATAAAACTAATGTGTAATAAACCTGTACAAAGCTGGATGTTGGAATAAAGATTATTACTATTACTATAATACAAGTTTTATAAGACAAAAATTGGCGCACGAGTTGTTTTGTTATATACTATTTTTTTCTATCTTGCGACATTAATTTTACATAAATTTTGAAAAATGCGGTTGCTATCTTACAATTTAAAGTAATTTTATATTTAACAGTTGGTAGTTAGTGCAAAATTCACTACGACTAACGCGAACCAATAGCGATTGAGATGTCAGCCTTATTTGACACTTGACGTCACTATCATAAATCTTGGAAAATTAAAAGTTACTAAAAGTTTGTGATCTAGTGTTTTTATAATGACACCGACAGCGGTTTCGTTATGAGTTTATAACGAACGCAAAGTAGAAAAAAACACATTTACAATTTTCAAATAGTAATAAATATGAATAAAATAAATAAAGAATTTAATATATATATATAATACAATTAAAATAAAAATGGGTATAGATCTGCTACACATGCCACATAAAAAGTTCTGAAAATATGTAAACATTTTGAAATATATTTCCTAAAATAAAGATAATAAATATGATGTTTTCATAATATATATGTTTGCCCTCATCTACATATCATCCACATGTTATGTACGGATTTATTAAGCCTTAGATTAGTATAAAGTTGTATTAAAAATGAGCCTATCAAAACTACTTGAGTAGGTGGTACGTAACTGCTAATATAAAGAATCTAGCCAAATTACCTAAATATTTGACAAACTAAGAAGGTTTTGAAAGTTTTATTATATTTAAATTTATATTACCGCGACCATATCAGATGCTTGGAGGAATTATCACAATATACCAAATAGGTGGCGGAATTTATAACCACCAGGCGATAGTTCACGAACAAAATTTTGTGGGGCCAGAAAATCAAAACATACACACACAGACACACAAAATGTGGAATTATGTGAATACTGGCAAAAAGAAAACTTCGGAAGCAATTCGGTACATCGAGAGTGCTTTTCCCTCAAACATTCAAGAGTTGGTTTCTAGAAATAACTACCAAAATTCCCGTTATGTTCTAAATTTATACAGAAATATATCTTTTTCTTTTCTGTATCAGACTAATGATTTTCGTCGCAAATAAACTTCATTCGAGTATTCATTTTTTCAATTCGGTAAAAAGTTAGAGCTGATAAAAATATCAATAAAACCGTATTTTAAGCGGCTACAACTTCTTAAGGAATTGAGGAAACCAATAAGTCAATATGAACCTATTTACTCGGAATGACATTTAGTTTTAAGAAGAAAATCTGTAAAAAGCTTTATGTGGATTTTATTTTGTTACTTTAATTTATTTACTTTTTATTGTTGTAATGGGCATTGATTATGTTATTTTTTCGTTTTCGCACAGCTTGATATGTATTTTACCGCTGCGAGAGAGAAGCTTGTCTTTGTTTACATATTGTGGTGTTATGGAAGAGTGGTGACTTATACAGTCCGATCTGAAATTATTCACAACGAAATTTTGTCATGATTTTATCCCAACTTTACGAAGTTTACAGTTTACTACAGTACTACCAGTACTACAACAAGTACTGGTTCTAAATTCATATAAAATTAATGAAGCAAAGTAGAAAAATATCCAAGCTAACCTGATCGCTAGCACAAAATGTGCCATAACTCAAAAACAAAGCAATTTTGAACATACATAAATTAGCCTCAATCGTATTAAAACCTATAGATTTACCCGATTTGATCGAAAAAATCAATTAAAAATGACTTTTTCTTCGGAGACTTTAACGAAGTATCAAACAACAAACCCGCAAAAAAACAAAAGAAACGTGAAATAAACGCGGACAACCATAAAGTTCGTTTTGTGATGCCGTAATTAAGTTGGGGCTTTAACAGGTTGACAATCTCCGTAAGAAATGTGCAGTTTTATAGCATCGTTATTAAATCACTTGAGCGCGTTGCCAGCGATAATCCAAAGGACTGTGCGGATGAATATAGCTGGTTCGCCGGATATGAACGCGACGTCGTCGAAAAATTAACGCCGTTATTAACAGAGTCGTAAAATTTAAATTTCTACCGTCACGGATAACGCGCCATGTCTGCGGCATTCCGCGAGTTACCAATTTCATAGATATTCGCGAAAATCGGGTTTACGAGCTTCGGTATAATTGTGAAGCGGGGCCCATCGCCCCCTTACCTACTCAACTAGCATACTTTCGGACGTAATTTCCACCGAAAACAGAGATAAAATCACAATTTGTTCGCCATTTATTTTGTTCTTTGAAAAACTCAGTTTAAAAATCGAACCGGTAGGGAAAAGTGACGGTTAAATTCTTACCGACTGCGCCAAATATATTCTGATTCTAAATAGTTATACAGGGTGTTAGTAAATAAGTGCGACAAACTTCACGGGGTGATTCTGTATAAAAAATAATGACAGTTTGCTATATGAACCTATGTCCGAAAATGCTTAGTTTTCTGGTTAAAGTTATTCTTAAAAACTGACGATTGCGCGCCAATGAAGAACAAAAAATTCTTAATTGCATGTCAAAAAATGCGCAATAACTACCTCTTAAAAAACACTAAATTTCATTTGCAGATCTCGACCGGTATCATAGCATTAAACCGTCAGTTTTTAAGAAAAACTATTATTTTTTTATGCAGAATTGCCCCCTGAAGTTTGTTGCACTTATTTACTAACACCTTCTAGAACGGTAGATGCAAATTTTCAATTACTCGTATTTTCAATAATATTTAGTAAATTTACTTATGTCTTTTTAAAACGAATTGCCTACATTGTGAAGCAACTTATGTGTGGGTACGTATGCAGCATTTTTGATACTATCGGGTCAATTTTATCCGAAATAGGTAATGAAATTTGCTCTGTTTTGGTTAAAATGAATAGTAGAGATTTTATAGCACCATATACAAGTGATTTTTATAGTACACAGGTTACACTTATTTTGAAATATATTTTTTTTTTATTTCGCCAAAGCAGATGAGTTGGACGTTTGCAACGAAAACATTGTACAGGCACGACAAATCTAATTACATTTTAAGATGGTGGATAAAAAATGGCCATCTTTTAGTTTTCATTATGGGCATCATGTTTAATTTTTACATTATTGAAGGTGTTTTTGAGCGAAAATCAATATCTTTTTTAATTTGGCCAAAATTATGGCATTTTTCTCTCACTTGTCTGACGTTCAGGTCTATTCGTTTTTCACGTAAAAATTACTGTTTCCAAATAAAAAATATCGAAGAAAATAAGACTAACTCAACGTATTCAAATGGTTCATGCTGACGTTGGAAATGAAAGTTGCGTATGAAAAATGAAAAGCTTGTGTTTCGAATTATGTGTTACAGGTACTTAAAAAACGTTGATTCCATCTCCGATTTAATCTTTGCACAAACAAAGATGATTAAGAAAAAAATTATAGGCATAAATTATTCAAAATTTCGTCTACATAATTTATTATTTAATTAATTTGACGAAATTACAGAAATGGTGGCTCAGTTGCAAAATTGTTGAAAAATGCTAACAGAAAAACATCCACTTCCTTTGCACCCCTTTCAAGAAAAAGTTTTTCAACTCTAAGTTTGGTTATAAAACTTCTAAATAATATGAAGCTTCGTCCCGATACCTTTAGTACTTTCTCCGGAATCGTCGCCACAAAAAAACGGGTACACATACACACACACACAGACATTTTTTTATTACCTTGGTCAAAAATGTTCAGGGGATCCAAAAGAACATATTTCTGCTAAAATCTAATTTTTTTCGACACAATTAGGTACAATACTTTATCATACTACGTATGATAAAGTAAAAAATCATCTGTATACGGCGCTATAAAATATCTACTGATCTTTTTTCCAAACCCAAACATTACTACTGAATTTCATACACCTTTCATTTCAAATTAAATTGCTTTTTATTACTTTTAAAAGAAATATTTGAATTAAGTAAATATTATTGGAAATACGAGTAATTAAAATGTTGTGCCTTCCTTTTCTCATAGTGTGTGTAATTTATACCTATTGGCGTACCTCTTTTGATTTTAAACCTACTACCACCCATATTTACTACTGATTTTAAAACTACTACTATCATCTGTGTTTTTGCACTGATGCACCTTATATCTTCCAACTTCAGTCCTGTCAGGAGATTGTCAACTCTGCGTCTCAAAGACACCTAGCAATTACAACCGTAATAAACATAATGACACAGCAATAAACTTTTTTCTAATCGCGCCACCATATGGCGAATATACAACACGCGAACTTGCCATATACAAGTTAAGCGCAAGAGAATGACTCGAACCGGACACATTGTAAATCAGCGCGCGGCCGCAGGGGTGCCACAATAACAATAACGGCGCGTCTAGTAACGCCGCGTACGCTAATTTCGAATTTACGATATGTACTGGCTTTTTTAACGATCGGTCCAGCGCACAAACAGCAATTAATGCTGAATTAAATTGAACATCCAATTATGCTAATGCTTTTTCATATTAATTAAGACGGTAAGTGAAGGCTGTTTGTCAGGGATGTCAATTAAGGGTTCGATGCGGCGTTCGAAAAGTGCACTGCCTACCGGCAAACCTGTCCGAATTAGCATAACGGGCAAAGTTTTACTAATAATTAAAATTGACGTGGACGCGGTACGCCTGTAATTGGGAAATGAACGAATGAGATCGCAAAGAGATGAATGAGAAACGCCATAAATAAATATATTATGCAAAGTGTGTGAGATCGACAAACCAGATGATTGAAATTCTTTTTTACATCGCAACTACACCATCCATAAAGCCGCTTGGAACAACACTAAACAAATCACCCACAGAACTATTGGAAATAATTATCCTATGGAAATTGGTAAAATGGCCAAACAAAAAAAGACAAGCTAGAAGGAGATGGCAGCAGTCACGAGATCCAGCTGACAAAACCATATTTAATAATAAATACCAACAACTTAAACGCGAAATAAATTGGTTCCCGATAAAAAAACAGATGACTAGTGTCCCATGTCCCACCTATAAGACGAACAGACGGTACCTGGGCAAGAGACCAAAACAGAAGGCTGAAACATCTAACAGAAATCTTCCAACCACACAACATCGAATCAGAGCCAATCACGAATGGAGATATAACCTATGAAGAAGAAGTCATACAGCTAGTTTGTCCAAAGGAAGTTGCCAGAGAAATCAAGACAAACCTGAATCCAAAGAAGGCACCTGGATATGATCTTATCACAGGAGAAGTTCTTAAGCAATTACCTAAGAAAGGTATTTTATGCTGACGTATCTAATAAATGCATCGTTCAGACTAAAATACGTCCCACATGTCTGGAAAGTAGCAGAAGTTATAATGGTACCAAAACTAGGCAAACCACCAAACGAGGCTAAATCATATCGCCCAATATCACTGTTACCAATGATGTCGAAGCTCTTTGAAAAGTTGCTTCTAAAGAGAATGAAACCTATCATTGCGAGAAAGTAACTAATTCCTAATCACCAATTTGGTTTTAGAGAAAAGCATTCGACTATAGATCACGTTCATACAATAACAGATATCGTAGACAAAAACATTATAAGAAAAGCTTATTTGCTCAATAATCTTTCTTGATGTGACACAAGCTTTCAATAAGGTTTGGCACGAAGGATTGATACACAAACTAAAGAGTATGCTACCTTTACAATACGTCGAGCTGCTAACATCTTATGTATCTGATAGAGATACAGATCGATGAATACTCGGATCTAAAAGAAGTATAACCTGGGGTACCCCAGGGTAGTGTATTGGGACCAGTTCTCTATCTACTATATACAAGTGACCTTCCACAGCTGGAAAATGTAACAGTCGCCACATTCGCAGATGACACGGCTCTAATGGCAGTGGGATCAACTCTTGGAGAATCTACTAGGAATCTTCAACAAGCTACTAATAAAGTGTATAAATGGACCAAAAAATGGAAGACCAAGCTCAACGAACTGAAATCTGTCCACATTAACTTTACAAACAACAGAATCGAGGACATACCTCATGTCAAGACTAACGACGCCATAGTTCCATATGCGAACACCGCAAAGTATTTCGGTATGACTCTGGACACAAAACTAAGGTGGACAGAACACGTTAAGGAGAAAAGAGTAGAGCTTGGCCTCAAATACAGAGAACTGTACTGGCTTCTGGGAAGAAAGTCAGTACGGAAAAACTACAAGGTTAAAACCAAGGACTACAACCGATTTAGTTATACGACATCCAGCTTTGGGGTTGCGCGAAAAACTCCAATATACAAGGAATCCAGATTTTCCAAAATAAAGTATTAAGGAATATGGTTAGGGCTCCTTGGTACATACGGAATAGTGACCTGCACCGTGATCTTGGTGTCCCACAAGTCATCCAAGAAACAAAAAGATTCGCCACTAAGCATGGATCTCGACTAAGCCATCACGTCATCGTAGAGGCTCTGCAGCTACTGGACAACCAGAACCTAGTGACAAGACTAAAAAGAACTAAACCCTTCGAACTAGTGAAATGTGTAAAATGCAGAGCACAGTGAGTGAAGTGTTAGTGCTTCTTGTTTAGCACAAAGTGGATAGGACATCAATGGATAGCCTATTAGAGATAAGTACCTAGTTTTATGAATTCAGATTTAAATTGATGGTTAATCTTTTAGATTAACTTTACGGAATTTGGAATTTCTTGGGTTATTAAGTTGATAAATATGAGACATTTTTGTAAAAAAGCCAGCGTTAGGGCGCTTCTTAATTTTTTTAAAATATTGTTTTTTCATCCATTATCTCTTCAAAATGTTATAAAGGAATCTCAATGTCCCAGAATTTGTTGTTGTTGGACAAGGTATTTATTTAACTTGGATTATTGAACTTTTGACAAATTAAGTACACAATTAGAAATTGAAATGCTTATTGGCTTATCTTGATGAAATTGTTAATCAAAATACCACATGGCATTAAAAAAATATTTGTGCGTTTGGCGTTTTTCCCAAAAGCGACTTCTTTTACAACTTTTTGGACTTTTTTTAAAGTAACTGTTCAACATAAGGACCACCGTCATGTGCATGTTTGTATTTTTTTAATGCATTTAGATACATGGTTACATACGACCTCCTAAATAACATCAAAAGGCAGGAAGACGAATTTCAACACGTGAATGTTGGTGCAATCCAGCCCTTCATCAACAACACAGGTAATTATTAAATCTCTTCTGATGATTGATAAAAAGAATCAAGAGAAATAAGTCAAAGAGATTGGGCCAAACCGCAGTCGATGCTACACATTTCCTTTATGATTTCCACACTTTCCCTGATTGTTGTAATGTCTTACAAAATTTACAAGAACTCCAAACGAAATAACTAATTTTGCCCGTAATGTCCCGTCAAATCCATACGAATCTCCGTATTAGGCATGCAGAAATTGCCGAAGAGTATTGCGCTAAAACAATGAGAGGGATAATCGATAATTGATGGGCGTTAAAAATCCGTCGGGTTTGTGCGTCGGGCGAGGCTCTCAGGATTTATACTCTGTCGGAGACGGCCGGTCGGCGAACAAGCCATCCACAGAGGAGAGAAGACGAATCTGAAAGCAAGAGGTACGAAGGGAGGGCACCGTACCATAAATTACCAGGTCCCCGTTGTTGTTTAGTTAGACTTTAGAGACGTCGACCGTTGTGGGGCCCCCAGGGCACTCCGAGGCACGCCGAGAAGGGGCCAGCCGTACTCCCAGGAGAGGTTAGGCCTCCTCTACTATTCTCCGCACTGTTGTGGGCGTGATTGCTTTATGGCGCTATTCTTGCAATTGGTCGCGGTCTTTGTTTTCTATACTCGAGAGCCGCAGAGAGCTCGCGATTGTGGCCGTGGACCGGCAAATCTCGCATCCAGCGCACCGCCGCCGCCGCACCGGCTAATATAAATTCACCTTAATTGGCCTTTGAAATATGTAACGTGTTTCGCAATGTTACGACTATGCCGTGTCACGGAAATCACACCGAGCAGGTTCTTTGTCCCCTTTCGACGGATTTACGCTCATTATTATAATGGGACGTTACTTATTCCTGGAGTGGTGGATGCTGGAATCCGAGAAATGCATTTTATAGATTGGAGTATTAATAGAGTACACCTACGTCCAGCATTGTCCAGCTAAGTGTTATTTTGGAAGTGCTTTGAACTCTTGTTTGCATCTTAATTTTTGGTCTGCTGACATTTCGATCCATTCTAGAATCTAGTGTGACCAGACTTCCTACAATCCAATGCTGGACGGCATTATATACTATACAGGCATTATCCAAGGAACTAGACAATAAAGGTTCGGTAATGCGGATCAATTAAAACTGGGAAGCAGTATTTTGGAAACTCATTTCCATAATAGACCACACTATGCCAGTCCTCATTAACGTAGCAAGCAGATTTAGGTAAACTAATTTAGTAAACTATAAATTAATTAGGTAATTAATAAATTACCGTAGTAAGAATAACAAATTGAACTTTAGAGTAGGCTTGCCTATGGGGCCCCAAAGAGAGTGGAGGCAGTTTTAGCGGTTAAACTGTTTTTTTTTTTTGCAATAAAAGAAACTATATCTAATACTGTACGAGACTAACGAGACTTGACTAAGTTAGAAGAGAAAAACTGTATGAATTCTTGGAAGATTTTCAGTCGACACTTTTCCTTTTGTTCTGGAATTCTATTCTGTAAAGATGAATGCTCCAAAAGAGTCTGTAAAATAAAAATTCCGATCTGCAAAATGCTGTAAATCTTTCAAAGTCCTTATTATTACACAGCGTGTATAAAAAGAAACGAAACCACTCCATATATTTCTTTCTAAAAATTTGACAAGAAAAGGATTCCAAATAAAAGTTTTAGGAAATTGCTTAATCTACAAATTTGAACTGCTTAGAAATAAACCACACTTTATATTTAAAGTATTTCGTGTTTATAACTTAAGTCATTTTTAAAAACGACGAGCTATTGTCACGGTAGAAATCCTTTTAACATTGTTTAGTTGCTTTAATTTAACATTTAATCGTCGTGTTACATTTACACCACTGACCTCGGAGACATGCGGTTTTTATAGTTATACTTGTAATTCAAAAGACTATTAAAAACAGGAAAAATATGCAGGATGCTATATTAAAAACAAAAAACTTTGGTGTGCTTCTTACAAATACGTAACCCTGTATATTCAAAAGTCATTTAAGTTTCAAACTTAAGTCTTTTCCTAAACCATTTATTTGGTTACTTTCTTCTAAACTTTGAGGACCAGATAGTGACACGTTACGTTTCTTCTTGGCAAAGCAGATATAGCAGAAGGCATTCGGAATAACTGTATTTTTTGATGTTATGGAAGCAGGAAAATAGGAAATTACTTACATTTTATTAAAATATCATCTCAAAAAAAACTATGGAAACTGTACCACAAATTTAATAAGTACATATTGAGAGGACATTATGTAATATTGGTTAAGAATGAACTATGGCAGTTTTTGAAGTATTTAAAATATTAAAAACATATTTATTTGTTAAGAATACCCTTTATTTATTAAGATAATATATTTTACTTGCAACGAATTTTGATTTTTAAATTGCTAAGTTATTTATTAGTTATTTTGTAATTCTTAAGAATGATCTGTTGTTACTGTTGTTCTGGTTGTCATAGAAACAAATCCGAAAAAACCACAAGAGAATTATATACAATTAAAAAAAAAAACATGCCAAAACTTGCAGTAGAATTACCGAAAATCAAATATTTTTATTAAGTTAAATAAATTTTGTTGTAAATGAGTAAGTAAACACGTTATATCAATTATCAGTTATTCACTATATGTGACCCTGAACGTAATCTAGTATCGCCGTCCATCTCTTGTTTCGATAGTATTGATACTGTTGATCCTTGTGTTTGAAGGCACATAACTTTAAAACTACCGAAGATAAAAAAAATATGAAATAAATAAAATGAAATAAAATCTGTCACACTCCTGAACCAGTTCTACATACATTGTATAATATTCTCAACATTTTCTGCCTCTCGGTTTAAACATGTGCGCGAGAGAAGTGAAAAAATTGCACCAGATATTTGCATTTTTAAATTAACGCTCGTCTTTCCGATTTTTTTCCCTAAACCGCTTACCCCAAAAAATTCAATTTTTGTTCAGGATGCATTTAGAATCGCTTGTATAGATTGGCGTTTTAGTTTTGTCAAGTTATTATGTAATTAAGATGGTGATGGGAACGGATATTTTAGTATATTAATTCAAAATGTCTGCCCCATTCCTTCCAAACCGAAAATTTGTTTCGGGTTAATAATAATTAGCACAAGAATCTTTAACTTTTCTCTTATATACCTAATATAAATGCTGAACGTTTTTCTGGAAGCTTTTGTATGCTGGACAATACCTAAATCTCAATATCTAAACCTAGAGCTCTCTCTTCCACAGCAGTATGTCTCACTCACAACAGTTTGACAAAACCCATCAAATTATTATTAAATAACGACATATTTTTTCGTCTCATGCCATGCCACATAGGATAGTTCAATTTATTAAAGGTTTATCGCGTTTTTTGTAACAGATGCAAATTTAAAGATCAAATTTGCATCTGTATTTGTCACTGTATTTGTTTCCGTAACTTGCCGTTCGGTACTATTTTTATGCAATTGCAAATGGTGAACTGTTCTCATTATACAAAGTCCAAAGAAATACGTAGGTATATGTTATTTTTAGTGCCGAAGGTATAAAAGAACAAGAATCTTTGCAGATTTGCGTAATATTTGAATTTAAAATCAAACCGCTTTCCGGCGGTTGGACGTTTTTATGGCCTCCTGCGGGGAGACTACAACGATTATCTTGATTTTGTCCTCGGCGACACAGCAGGGTGGTCCTCGCGTCAAACAAACCCGAAATATTCGAACATGAATTCGTGGCATTGCAATAACCGCATAATTGCTTCATCCAGATGCAGCAAGAGTTTTTAAATGTTGCAAGCAATTTTATCATCGCATCGGTAAGAAATAAAAAGAGTATTAATTATCGCGGAAAATGATCTCCAAGAGAGGCAGTGTCAATTATCGGCGAGCGATAAGAACCGCATCATCAGATGATTATCATCAGATCTCCGATTTGGATATTCATTCCTTAAATTACCCGGACTGGTTCGGCCAGGCGTTAATTCAGAACCGAACGCTCAACGATTTATGCCAATCCCACTTCAGAGTTTTCATGCGAGCGAGTTTATTAAGTAGCAGATACGTTTTTTTACTAGATTCTACTTAATTAATGAGCTGATTATTTTAATGCAGGGATCGAGTACCAAAATAGGTTTCGTGTGATTCAAATCATGACGACTTTCATCCCTGTGAACTCTGAACCGACCGCAAATTACGTCAGATCAATTTCGATTCGCAAATTAACAACGAAAAAAAAGCAATGGGGCTATAAATCTTGCTGGCCTGCTCGATCAGCTTTCGAATATTCGATCGCGGTACACGAAAACCCTAAAGGTATTCATGACGTCGCACTGGAGTGAACTTTAACGACCAGCTTTATTCAGTTCGCTGATTCTCTAGCAGCGCCCCGAGATAATGCCCGCGCTTATGTAAGAGAATAATATCTAAAATCAATGGGGAGTGATAGAATGAGTTCTTGTAAATTACTACACATATAAAAATACGTTGTTCTTCAAATATGAAATCAGAGTTTATTTTCTAGGATTGTATTTGCAGTAACAATATTGTGGGGACAGAACGAAAATAATTTGTAAGGTAAAAGTCCTGCGTTAAGTATATTTATCATTACATTTGTGCAAAACAAACAAAGGTACTGAATAACACCGAATAACCATATAATTGAAAAATCGTTAGAGGAAAAAAAGATTTGTTCTGCAGTCTTCCTAGATGTGGCACAGGCTTTTGACAAAGTCTGGCATGAAGGACTGAACAATAAATTAGGAAGTATTCTCCCAAAACAGTTTGCACAACTATTAAAATCTTACCTGACTGAGAGATACTTTAGCGTCAAATAAGGTGATGCATGCTCTGTCCTTAAGGAAATAAAAGCAGGAGTGCCGCAAGGTAGTGTTTTAGGCCCGGTTCTTTACCTACTCTACACCAGCGACCTCCCAGCACTAGAAAAAAACACTGTCGCAACTTTTGCAGACGATCCTAGCTGTTGGGAACAGCAATGAAGAAACGACGAGAAAACTTCAAACAGCTAGCTCTTGGTCATTTTCAGGTTTGGACAAAGAAAAAAGAATCAAACTGAACTAACTCAAGTCAGTACATGTTTTACTTCACGACCAAGAAAATACAAGACAACCCGGTTACTATTAATAACCAAATAGTACCGTACGCAAACACAGCCAAATATCTCGGCATGACATTAGACGCCAGGCTCCGCTGGAAAGCCCATGTCAAAAAGAAAAGAGAGAAACTCCACGCTGTCTGTACATAATAAGCTTCTCTTGTACCAGCAAATTCTAAAACCCGTGTGGACGTATGGTGCTCAACTCTGGGGTTGCAACAAAAAAAAGTAACATTAAAATGGTCTAGACCTTTAAAAATAAAGTATTAAGATGCATTGTCGATACGCCTTGGTGCATTAGGAATGATGATCTCCACAAGGACCTTAAAATGGAGTCTGTGTGCAAAGAAATCCAAAAAGTAACAAGAAGTCACGAGGAAAGGCTTCACCATCACGTAAACGTTGAGACCATCCAGCTCCTCGACAACACCGAATTAATCCGAAGACTAAGTTATACTAGTAAAATAAGTTAGAATTAAGTTAAGTTACTTATTAGTCAATTATGACTAGATTGTAATGCACCTATTGAAAAATAATAAGAAAATGCAAAATAACATTTGTGACACTTGTGCATTACTGTTGGCACTATTCCGTCACATTTCTCATATATGAACAGATCAGGAAGGGTCAAATAGGTACACTTCATAAAGAACTTGGCATAGAAACTTATCAAAACTTTGATATTGTATTCAATCAGGCATGATTGTCAACGATCTGTAATTTTTTTTCCTCCCAACATCTATTTGAGGAATAATAGCAGTACTTATATTTTTCCCCTGTGATATTATATGAGTTAAAGATTCACCTGAACATTAGTAGCTTTCAGGAGCATCCGCAAAAACAACTATAACTTTGAGAGTACGACTTTTGCCTAGGCAAGAGCTATTTGCCATCGCAAATAGATACTGACTCTGCATTTATATGTTTCAAGCTAAATGCCTAGGCAAATGTATTTGCCTAAGCCGTTGTTAGACAAATAGCATTTTGTATAGAAAAACTGGTAGAGAAGTCTGCAGCGTCATCAATTAATTGATGACGCTACCATTGGTCTCTTAAGTCTTGATTTGAATTGCCGTTGAGTCCAAAATTATTCACAATCTGACAGACATTAGTTTACGTAAGGTGGCAAAAATGGACCAACAAACACATAATTGCATACTGTGCCATCATATAACTCTAATACACAAGAATACCCGCATCCTTGTAGGGACACTCCCATAGTCCAGCAGGAATATAACGTTACTCTGATACCCAGATTAGTGTTATTACTTAAGAGACTGGAATCGCACAGCGTGTTCTTATTGTAAAGTGTCGCCGTGTAGAGCAGTTCAACGCACTGATGGCCGTCGCTAAACCTAGCTGATTGCCGCAACATAAATTGCCACAAATGCATATTAATGATACCAATTCGCATATCCATTAATAACGGTCCGATTTTACGACGAAGAATATTTATTAGGAGGCCATTAACGACTTTTAAGAAACCCATCGACCGACTGGTACTTCCTCCTACCGATAGATGGCAGACGCCGCTCCAAAAGAAGACAGACACGCTTTTCGCCTGCATGTGGAAGTCAGTGAAAGTGTGAGAACTTAAGAAACAAGAGTGCGTCCGCAGACGACGCATAATAAAATTTATAGCGAACCGATAATACTGGTTTAACTGTTATAGGCCACTTCCGTATGGTTCTTTCGTTTGATTACAGTACAAATTATTTGCGCAATATATAAAATGAAACGTGCATTTATTAAGCATTTGATAAAATATTTGATCAATACAAAAAATATTTGAGCAGTGCAAAAAATGCCTTGAGCACTAAAAAAGGTAAATGTGCAATATATTTATAATGTGCATCAGAATAAATAATTGTACCTTTATATATTTGAATATTCCTTTGACAATATATTTGTGCAAAATAAATAAATAAATAAATGTGCAATACAATCGTTACCTCTATAAAAATATAATGTGCATCTCAAAAAAAAAATGTTTATTGAAATAAAAATATATGTCCAATAGTTTAAATAAATCAACATTTGAATTTTTTTTAGCGCATTCAATAATAATAATAATAATGATATTTATTTTGTTAAAAGAAACTAATAATCACAATAAATTTGGTTTCCTAAGTAATAAACTTATCAACTACTTTAAATTAGCCAATACATGAACCCGACATGATGTTTTAAAAAGACTTAGCGAACTACTGTTTTTTACATCACTTGGTAGGGTGTTAAACATCTTCAGTGCTTTATAATAAAATGAATTTTGTGTGCTGCTTGTTGTATATTTTGGTAATCTAAAGTGGTCCTTTTGCCGAGTATTGTATTCATGCTGCTGACTATTGTATGTTAAATAATTACTCATATAATTTGGGAGTTTATTATTTATGCATTTATATACCAACGTGAGAGCCTATACACCGTCCCTCGTTTAACATTCAAAAAATTTAATTTACTCAACATGGACTCGATACTGGTTAACCTGGACCTTTGTAATAAAATTCTGAGTGCTCGATTTTGTTGTACTTGAATCTTTTTAATGTCTTTGTCTGTACACAAAAATAATATACTGCTGCAATAGTAAAAATATGGTTCTATAATCGTATGGTACAAAGATATTCTAGCTTTTAATGTAAGTTTATTAGATATTCTTCCTAAGTAGCTAAGCTTTCGACTCACCTTTTTAACTATATATTCCATATTACTCGTAAATATCAAACTATTATCTAAAATGACACCTAGATATTTAAATTTCAATACATTCAAACATAATTTATTTTCTTTATACCAATTTGATATCGATACTAGTTCGGAGTTTAATGTCGCAATTACATCAGGTAAGTTATCTCCTGCAATTGATATTAGTGTATCGTCTGCAAATAGGTGCATATCACAAGCTTTAACTTGTGAAGCCACATCGTTATGTACAAATTAAATAAAACTGGTCCAAGAACAGAACCTTGTGGTACCCCTAAGCTGTTTATTAATTCTTGACTCATTTTCTCCAATCCTAACCTTCCGTCTCCTGTTTGTTAAATAGTTTTCAAACCATTTCAATTCTTTTCCTCTGATTCCGTAAGTTTCCATTTTTTGTAGTAACTTTTGACGACAAATTGTTTTGAAGGCTCTTTTCAAGTTTACAAAAACAGCAACTATCATTTTACCGTCTTCTAACTTCCAATTTGCCAATACCAAATTTAGGGCCGTCTCGCATGAATGCTGAGCACGAAAACCTGACTGTTGGTCAGTACATATAATCTAAATTGTACCATGAGAAAATTATAATGCGCCCTGGAGAGATTATAGTGTGCATTAAGTTCTGCAACCCGTAGATGATATAGATGATATGTTTAACGTAGACCTTAGTCCTGTCGTTGCTCAGTGGTTTTAGTGTCAGATAAATAAAACATTATAACTAAGTAATAAAACTTTGTTTGACATGTAACTGCACTGTTGTATTTTCTTTGAATCGAATTAGTACATAGTGTAATGTAAATATAGTTCTAGTTACAGTCATAACCTAAAATATACCAAACCGCGCACAATTTATTATTTTAATGCACAAGTTATTCATTCAATAAATTATTCATTCAATATGAATTCATTCAATATTCATTCAATATGAATAAAATATTTCTCATTATAATATTTTTTATGTAACATATTCGTATTTATTTAATGCTCAGTATGTATTATTTTAATGCACAAGTTAGCCTCATATTTATTTAATGCACATTATTTTGTTTTTTAATGCACAAAGTATGTATTTTAATGCACATCCCAATTTAAATAATGCACGCTTAAATCGCACACGTTAGATTAAAGTTTCTGGTGTTTTTTATGGTAGATTTTGAGAAATTTGTACTTACGAGTAGCTCCCGTGTGTGTTGTGGCACTTTCCGTGGACGCAAGGCTTGTTCCTGCACTCATCTTTGTCCTCTTTGCATGCCAGCCCTGTAAATCCTGAGGTGCACGTGCACTTATAGGAGTTACCGACTGGAGTACACACGGCGCCGTTCATGCATGGTTGTGATGCACAATGGTCTTGTTTCTCACAATGTTTTCCTGCGGAGAAATCACATTTGCTTAGGTATTCGTGTTAAAATTGCTGCTGTTCAACTGTTTTGTGATTGTACGGAAACTAGAATGCTCAGAAAACGCATAAACTTTCATTTCGATATGTGAGGCGTTCGGGTCAAAACCGGGACATGTTACATAATATTTTTGAGAAAAATAATTTGATCTTAGACGCCTCATAGAACGTTTATCAATATATTTACAAGCAAACTTGTTTTTATTATCCTAGCACTAATCATATTGATATGTAATTAATTAAATAATTATGTTTATCCTGTCAATAATTAAGTTAATATCCATGAAATTATCATTGTATCGGATTGAGTTAATTGCTATAATGATGCTGTAATAAATCGACATGTGCAAAATATTAATCGAAAAAGGTGTGACAATCACATAAAACACAGGTTGGCTAAAATAAATACAGCCTGTTGAAAAATAAAAGATTTATAACTCCTCTTATTATTTTTTTAAATTTAAAGTTCCATGTTATACTATTCCAAAAGATCTGCATTTTTTCAAGGAAGCAGGTGTTTTACTAATAATAATTCCAGTTGTGTTTTTAGATACTTAACCCTCCAGCCGCGGGCAACTTTTCAATTTTTCTGCAGAAAGGCACGGGAAATCACGGGAACTCGTGAACGGGGAAATCGCGTTGCCCGCGGTTGGAGGGTTAATGTTGCTTAAGTTAATATACCTATTGCTTTGAACTTTGAGATTTTTAATACTCAAAGGGTTAATTGAATGTATCTATGAGAAAAAAACTCTGCATAGAGACTGCAAAGAGACCTAATAAAAAGAATTTGTACCTACTCATTGCTAAAAAGAAAAGGGACAAGAATTTTAGTTTTGAATGTATAAATAATTGGTCGTAGGAATCTTTTGGATAATTGTAAGTTACGTGGTTTTTGTTACTGTGGTAACCCACTTTATATCTTTTTCCAATAAAATTGTAATATTGGTTTCTTCGGAATTATATGGTGTTACGTAAGAAATGTCATAAGAATTGTCGAGAAAGCGATAATTGAAAGTCGGGAAATATGGAAAGCATTAACAGAGATATAAATTTAACGTTTTTGATAGACTTCTAATAATATGGATTCAAAATGTAAAATTTAAAATCACGTTTTGGATTTCATCACTTCACACAGTTGTCAGGCTTTCTCTCTTCATAGTATTGAAGTTCACGGTTCAAACGCACATTTCGGCCCACTTAATGCTATTTTACACTACACTAGTTTCGTCTTTTTCTAAACTTATTTTTACTACATAAACAGAAAAAAAGTTCTAAATAATAGTATAGTTGGATAAAATGCAAAAATAAAAACGCTATACTAAAAAATATATAAATTAACTAATATTCTACTACGAATAAACAACTAAATAAACTTTATTTTAACTCGGGCTCAAAGATTCCGCCTTGCGCTGCAAGACAGTTTCCGAGCCGTTTGTAGAAGTTGTCCCTCACACCAGAGAGCGTTTCGGCTGTTACAGTGTTGGCAGCTTCTGTAATTTTTGCTCTCAACTCCTGTAACTCCTGTATTGACTTAATAAACATAAATGGTATTCTTAAGATAACCCAACAAGAAAAAATCGTTCGGAGACAGATCAGGTGATCTTGGGGACCAACGAATGTCGCCTGTCCCACTAATAAGACGGTGAGGAAATGCGGCTGTTAGAAACACTCACACCCTGGCCGCGTTATGAGCAGGGCAGCCGTCTTGCTGAAACCAAAAATCATCCTGATCAACTTCGGGAAGGTTATAAATGGCGGGAAGTACTTGCTCTTGCAGCAAAGTAAGGTGTTTCTGGGCGTTAAGAGATCCATCGATAAGGAATGGACCAACTAAATGATTGCCTAGAATACCAGCCCAAACATTTAGTTTTTCGGGATATTGAATACGGTAAGCATAACTGCTGATTTTGTTGGGCCCAATATCGAAGAATGGAAGGATTATGTTTACGAGGTAACGGAAAAGTCGATTCATCAGTAAAAATAATATTTTGTATAAAATTTTCATCTGCGTTCGCCTTTTCCACTACAGTGTCACAAAAGTCCATTCTACGAATACTGTCCTCAGCGAAGGTTTCCTGAGTCTTTGAGTACTTATACCTCTATAATCCACTATAATTGGCTGCCCCACTCAACCGACGTTGGCAGTGTTGTCGCGTGATATGCTAGTTTCTATAGGCCTATGCCTAATTTTTGCCCATTTCCTATACCCCTATACCCATTTCCTGTTACTTTAAAACTGTTTTTCTAGTAAAAAAAAGAAGACGCAAGTAGTGTAGTGTAAAATAGCGTAAATAATCACGAGAATATTGACAAGTGGTAATTCACAGAGTTGTTTTTGCTTCATATCTGTTCTATATAGTTTGATATAGTTCAAGGTTTGATAACGTTCATTTATTCCATATTTTGATATTTTTAGTCCATTTTTTGTTAAATGGGATGTAACAGAATGCAAGCTTTAACCTAGAACTTTCCTTAACAATACTAAATGAGTTGATATATCACTTATCAGACTTATTATGTTGTTGCTTTGGTTAGAAGTCCCAAAACAACCACAAAAAAAGAGTTGGCTAACATCCGAAGTAATGAAACATCAATCATAACTTCATCAATTCGTCTTACCTGTATAACCAGACGGGCACGAGCATTGGTAAGTTTCTAGCGTGGTCAGCGAGCATGTGCCGCCGTTTTGGCACGGCCGGCTATCACAGGAATTTGGTTGTCGGATCTCGCACAGCGACGCGCTGAAACCGACCGGGCAGAGGCACGAGAAGATGGGCGATGTGCCTGGAGATACCCTCACCTGGCAAGAACCGCCATTCTGACATCTGGCACCGGTGTAGCAGGGGTTATCGTGCTGACAATACTCCCCCACATATTTCGATGTACAACTGCAAAAGAAAAACAAATATTAGTTAGTACGGCTACACAGATAGAAAAGATTTCTTGTTTCAAAGAAATGTATTTGTTTGAATTTATTCTTTTGGGTCAAAACATATTTCTTTGACGCCAACAATATTTACTTCATTGAATACTCTAGTTTATTTGCTTGCAGAGATTAATTTATTTGAAATATTTATATAAGTGGAATAAATATATATGGATACAAACAAAAATTACTTTCCTTTAAACTAATATTTTAGTTTTGATTTAAAAAAAAAAAAAACGTTTCTTTACACCAATGGAATATAATTTTGATTCTAACATATAAATTTGTATATAAGGAGAGATTTATTTCGCTTAAAGTAATATTTTGTCTTTGGCTTAAAAATAGGTTTACTTCCGCCAAAGAAACCATATTTTGATTAAAATAAATATATTTGTACACAAGAAGAGATTTATTTCCTTTAAAGTAATATTTTTGTTTTGGCTTTAAAATAGGTTTACTTCCTACCAAAGAAATCATATTTTGATTCAAATAAATATATTTTTAATGTCATCCAACTGTATTGTTAGATGGCGCTGTAAACTCTCTCCTCGCACTTCGTACATATCGAGAGTATAAAGCCGCGTGATCGACAGTATAGAACTTATAGAGTACAGTGCCTGCAGGTTCAAGTTGCAATTCCAAATCAGAGTACACTTTACTAACTTAACCTTGACTATATGTTGGGTTGGGAAGACCAAGCACTGGTCGAGGATGTGCGACATCCCAAAAAGGAGGTGACACATGGGGCAAGTCTTCCGAAAAATTCTTCTTTATTAATTCCTTCAACAAATTAATAATTTTAAGCATTTTAACTCGACCAACAATTTTGTTAATTTAAGAAAATGTAATTCTTTCCCTCAACACAATCATAATTATTTGAAGTAAATAAATCTCAGTTTTTATAATACACAAATTGCAAACTTTTTAACTGGAAACATAAGTTAAGTTGTTTGACACAAATCAACGTTCTTTCTATCAAACAAATATTTCAAATAAATGCGTTTTTATCCGCAAATAAATATTTCTTTGCTTCTATTGAAACAACAAATTTCTTTGAGTCAATGCATAATATTTATTTGAATCCAACAAAAATTTCTCTCTGTGTAGATAAATAAAGTAAAACAAGAAGTGGTCAACGATTTAAAGGGCGCGAACATTCAAGGTCACCAAAGGAATCGACTGGACCGAAGCTTCTTGTCAAATCTTTAATCTATGATACAACCATGGTGGTATGCTAAAGTTTATTTTTTTGTTTCTATATAGTTGAAAAGTGGACGGGAACGCACGCAATCGCTACAATGTGTATGGGATATATTTATGTCTTGAGCAATGTCGAGAATTGGAGCGGTTTTGAGTAATTAGAAGCGGAGCTATGCAATCAGGCGTTTGAGAACAATTCTCTCACGCAACCTCAGCCATCTCAATCGGCAGAGTAGCGAAATAATGACAAACGCCGGCAGATGTTCTTCGCATGGGATAGTATGAGTACCAACCAACCTATGTAAAAAAATGAACAAAACGAAAAATTGAGCCTTAATTTGCGTATAATTGTATTACACTTGTATTACACAATAAGTACAGCATATTACCGCGCAATAACGATCTTGTAGACCAAGGGTGGATCTATCAATGCAAGGTTACTTACTGTAGTGATTAATCTTTTGGATGATCCTTGTCGACTCGATGATGGTGAAGAAATCAGCGATTTCGACTATCAAAAGAAACTTAGCTTGGTTTTATCTCGATTGATGGGAGTATACAATGTCAACCATATATTATGTAAGTTCAGTTTTTATTTGTATCTTGTTGTGTTAAATGGCGTTTCTTTTTTAGAAATCATGCTGTGTCCCATATTAAAAACTTCTGCTACCTCTCCGAGTCTACACTATAGTGGGCTTTAAGTAGCAGTTCCTCGTCTAAATGGGACAATAGACCGTACAAACATAGATACGCAATCTCCAGGTATATGCTATACAAACAAATAAATAATTTTTACTTTTATTAAACTACGTTTATTGTAGGAACTGATTAAGCTGAGATTTTTAGAAACAGTAAGGGCTTCATCTCGATAAACGTCCCGACTATGCCTTGGCCTAACCTACTTCCGAACAAAATTATTACGAATCATTACTTTTCGTTGTAGTATTGTCTTACGGGGTCATAAAACACATATTTCCTGTTTTGCATTGAGTTTACGCCTGATACTACAATCTTGGTAGTAACTTTTGCAACATCGGTTGGGCATAATATTGCCTGCGACAAAATGAAGAAGTTTCTCCGCAAGACCTGTATGTTGCCGCTATACCACATGAAGCGGAGTCGACTGGCATAGTACCTATACAAAATAATTATTGTAATGCTAGGGCACTGATATTGGCCAAATTCTTTTCCATACTATACAATAAACAAATTTTCTGTTATAAATAAATAAATCTTGTGGTGTTTTATTTTTTAAGTGTAGAAAATAAGTGATAACTAACTATAAACCTTCTTCGGTAAGTATTTGGTACACAATGTGCTCTTATCTGCCACTTTAATGATATCCAACAATATTGAACACGGATAAGTAACGGTGAGTATTAATTGCAAATACAGAAGACTTTTGATAATCCGGACTAACCTGTACTCTAACTAATCAAATAATGTGAAAACATAAATGATCGATTTTGTTAACTTTTATTCTTCAAAGATCTTTTACCAATTTTTATTGCGGTTTGCCACGTAAGGTTAGATCAATATAGACACAAGGTTAGGTATATTATTATAATAAACATAATATAATTATAATACAACTTATCAAATGAGATATAATACAATCACATATGCGTAATAGTCTATAGACAAAAAAATCTACATAAAACAACATAATATGTAAACTCGTAAATAAAAAACTTAAATTCAAACCGAAATGCGGTAACATGGCAATAACCAATGCACAGCTGATTGTGAAGCGCTATATATCGCTAGAAAATTACTTAGATCTAATTTTTCTAAGATTGGCGATATTGCTTTTCCATTGCCAACCTCTCCTTAACCTATAGTCGCCTAAGTAGAAGTTTAGACTGCACTGAAAGACCCGACATTTTTGTAACTAGGAGTTAACGTAAACTGGCAGTTTGTTAACTAGAAGATTTAACCGTGCATTGATAGATCCACCCCTAGAGCAATGAAGAAAGAAGTTTGCCAGCATTTTCTGGTACTACGTAGTACCTAGAAGAATTTGTTTGAACAGATTCTGACGTTTGTTGTTAATTCCTCAAACGCGTCGATTTTTTATTATTAAAATAAACATTTTTGTAAAATTCATTTTTAAATGGCAATGAACCCCTTTTCCCTCCTACTAATTCTAGATCTTTTAATTTGCTAAATGGTAGAGGAAACGCTTTATGACTTTACGTACAGAAAATTTTCGAGAAAAGGGCAAATAAAAACTGTAAAATATTGACTAACTTTAAGGAACATGGATTTGGAGAATTCAATATGAAATTCCTGATTGTTCTTTCGATTTTTTTTTGTTCGGCTGATATTATCAATCGGTTATTGTTATCAAAAACTGCTAGTTCCGATGTGATAACATTAAGCGGCGTGCACTGTATTAAAGTAATCGAATGAAAACCAACCTGTTGCGTGATATAATAGAACAATAAAAATTAAAGCGCCGCTGTTGTTAGTGCGGCTTAATTAACCTCCGAGCTTATTAGAAATTCTAATAGTCGGCCGCAAAATGCACTTACCAAACAAAATATAACGCCGCGCCGGTCGTGCTTTGAAATCACTTTGCACATTAATTGCGTATAATAAAGTCAGTCGTTTTTTACGATTTTCAACGCCATTAATAAAAATTCACACATACATTATATTTCTCGCGAGATATACAGGAAGTTACCTAACGTACTAGGGTAGGGTCAAAATAAACATGATTTTGATGGACTTGTACTGACTAGTACATCTTAGGAACATTTCTAATGCATAAATTAAATAGATAAATCGTTAAACATGGACGGTAAATCAATGGTAAACAATAAAAAGAAACTTCCATATTTCGTGAAGGCTTATTTATTACTATTATGGCGGACATTCATCATCCCACCTACTAAGGACGTGTGGCTCAGCCTACGCAACGTACTCCGTGATTAATCTGAATCTTTCTAATACGTATTTAATTGCCGAAGAATGTACCCAACATGGAGAGAAATAACACGAAGATTGCGTTGTATGTGCGATGATCGCATGTACAGCCGGTGCTGTTTTTTTCTGTTCTTCTCCAAGTCGCGTCATGTGTCATTGAGTTCTGCTCAAGTGGTCTAAATTGGTGCCATTATTTTATTTGGTATCGTTTTTCATTATTAATGGGACGAGAGCAGAGAAAGAAAGCCAACACGCGATTTATAGATACTTCCGGTGTATGATGTCTACTTTGTATGTGAAAAAAGTAGTTTTTTATAAAGAGGTTTGGATGGTCATAGACAGAATATTGATGAACATACATGGTGGTTAAGAGATTGTTAAATTTGCCCAACAGTTTGTATATGTATCAGTCCTTCATAATTAAATGTATAATTATAGTAGTAGTAGTAATAGTAGTTTATCTTTTGTTTTATCGTTTGTTCTTATCTATCGGTGTATGTCAGGTCAACATTATTATCAACAAATTGGGACAACAGCCTTTTGTGTTTTCAATAAACAAAGCTCAAATAATCAAATTCTTTTGTCATATTCCTCTGGCATCACTTGCAAAACGTGAACAAAAAGTCTTGTTCTTTGATTCTAATAACTGATTTCAAAGTTTCAGATAGCTAGGTAATATTTTTAATTACGGAGATTTGAAACAACTATGCCCTAAAACATTTTCAATTTATTTATTTTAATTTTACTTTATCATACGCAGTATGTAAAGTATTGTGATCGTGCCGAAAAAAAAAATGAAATGTTAGCGGAAATAGGTCTTTTTGGGTCCGCTGAACATTTTTGACCAAGGTACAAAAAAATGTCTGTGTGTGTGTGTGTGTGTGTGTAAACGATTTTTGTGGAGACGATTCCGGAGAAACTACCGAAGGTATCGGGACGAAAGTTCATATTTAGAAGTTTCATGACCTAACTTAGAGCTGAAAAGCTTTTGGTTCACAAGGGTCCAAAGGAACTGGTAGTTTATTCTAAGCCTTTTTCAAGGATTTTGCAAATGAGCCGCCAGTTCTGTAATTTCGTCAAAATAGTTAAATAACAAACTAAAGTAGAGGAAATTTTGAATAATTTATGTTTATAACATTTTTTGGTAAAATTCATAGTTTAGCTGCAAGAGCAAATTCTATTTGATCGAGATCGGTCGCATCTGCATTGATATGAAACTACATAGTAGCCAGGATTTTGACAAATATTTTTTTGTGTTGTCAAATTCGAAAACAGCTGATCTCATCAGAGGTTGGAGAACCGCTATGGAACGTTGCTGATCTAGTGCGGAAAATTATAAAATACAAATTACAAATAAAATAAGATCACCAATTTGATTGTTTGTTGATAAGAAATATCAACCCGTCTTTATATCTAATTCTTAAAACGATAAATTGAGAAAATTGTAAATAAAGTATAGCGATGAGTGTAGTTTTATTTTAGTATGTTGGTAGGGATGTGTCATGAACAAATATAAATCTGTCAGAATTTGAATTAGCTTTTTAAGGTGCGTTTTCATTAGTGATAATGGCAGTGGTAGCACGCGCCATTATAGTATTTCCAATAGAAAATTGTTAGTGACTCATGTTTATGTAGGTACATGCAAACTAATATGTGTCATTATCACGTCAAAAATCAAGTGCGTCACTTTTTCTTGAACTGAGTGTAATAAAAAAGAAGTGTCATTTAGTAAAAAATGCCCATAACTCAAAAACTAAACAATTTTGCACATAAATGAATTAACTTAATCGTCTTAAAATCTATAGAGTGATCATATATAATCATATAATCATAAAGAAAATAGGTTTTCGCGGAGATTTCAATGCTACATAAGACGACGAACCCGAAAACAAACCCAAAATTTCATTGTGAACTTCCCTCTTAAAAAAAGATAAACATTTACATGCGTGGTATTTCGAATACCTCTTGTGTTGGTATGGTAGTGCTGCACCTTTATCTTCTGCAACAAAATCGTCGCAATTTGGCGTTTGCGGCTCACACCGACTTTTACAAATGGAAATTTGTAGATCACCTCGTGTACTCCGGCCGAGCTGAAATGATGAATAATGGCGTACTCTGCGAGTTGATTTATCGCTGGCCGAGCGGCTAAATGGTACAAAATTCGTGGGCGGGTGTTTCGTAAACGGGCACTTAGAATCGGGAAATAATTGATTTTCATCCCTCCCCTGTCGACTTGCGCAATCACTAACCTTTCTCATTAGTTATTGGCGCGGTAGATACGGTCTCTTTAAGCGATTAATCTAAATCTGGTACCCGCGAGATTCGAACGTACGTCTTCTCCGTTGCCGGTAAGTAAAGCCAAGCGCGCAGAGCTAAGCGAGAAACACGTCACGATGACTGATTAATTGCGTAAATCTGCTCCCGGTTCTACATGGCGCTGGACCGGTGAAACATTCCTCTCGATGGATAGGCGTCGTGATGTTTATAATGTGATGATAGTAAAAGTTGTTGGGTACGAACGAAGGAACTGCTCGCGGCGGCACTTATTTCGGTTCCGTAATGTTTCCGAAGTTGGTACTCTCCACTAACAACTTTTGACTAACCACATTAGCGACATGGCAAAAACTAAAACTTTCTCTGGAGCCATACCAGTTTGGTGTGGTGAACAAACCTACTGGAACTATTAGTATTCTCTATTAGTAATCTCCAGTTCTCACATCCACCATGCCAATGCTTGAAACCAGTGGTTCTTAACCTTTTTGAAGTCAGGGAGCACTTTTGATTATACGAAAAATGCGCGGAGCACCAAAAACATTGACATAACTTGTACTCAAAATTAAAACGATTATTAAATAACAGTTACAAAATAATATTAATTAGAAAAAATATAAATATATTAATAGTCCACCTTTTTTCAGCAGAATTAATTTTTAGTAATCAAATGTCTGATGTTTTTCTATTCCTTAAGAAGTTACAGCCGTTTGAAATGTTAAACAAAAAAATAAAATCCACATAAAACTTTTTACAGATTTTCTTCTAAAAACTAAATGTCATTCTGAGTTAAAATGTTCATATTGAGTTATTGGTTTTCTCAATTCCTTAAGAAGTTGTAGCCGTTTAAAATACGGTTTTATTGATATTTTTATCAGCTCTAACTTTTGACCGAATTGAAAAAATGAACTTCTCGAATGAAGTTTATTTGAGCGCGAAAATCATTAGTCTGATACAGAAAATAAAAATATATATTTCTGTATAAATTTAGAACATAACAGCCATTTTGGAATTTATTTCTACAAACCAACTCTTGAATGTTTGAGGGAAAAAGCACTCTCGATGTACCGAATTGCTTCCGAAGTTTTCTTTTTGCCCGTATTCACATAATTCCACATTTTGTGTGTGTGTGTATGTTTTGATTTTCTGGCCCCACAAAATTTTGTTCGTGAACTATCACCTGGTGGTTATAAATGCCGCCACCTGTTTGGTATATTGTGATAGTTCCTCCAAGCATCTGACATGTTAGCCTTAATATAATAAAACTTTCAAAACCTTCTTAGTTTGTCGAATATTTAGGTAATTTGTCTAGATTCTTTATATTAGCAGTTACGTACCACCTACTCAAGTAGTTTTGATAAACTCATTTTTATTACAACTTTATACTAATCTAAGGCTTAATAAATCCGCAGATAACATGTGGATGATATTTAGATGAGCGCAAAAAGATATATTATCAAAACATCATATTAATTATCTTTATTTTAGGAAATATATTTCAAAAGGTTTACATACTTTCAGAACTTTTTATGTGACATGTGTAGCCGAGCTATACCAATTTTTATTTTATTGTATTATGTTCTAAATTCTTTATTTATTTTATTCATATTTATTACTATTTGAAAATTGTAAATGTTTTTTCTACTTTGTGTTCGTTATAAACTCATAACGAAACCGCTTTCGGTGTCATTATGAAAACACTAGATCAAAAAACTAACTTTTGGTTTTCCAAGATTTTTGATATTGACGTGAAGTGTCAAATAAGGCTGACATGTCCATCGCTATTAGTTCGCGTCAGTCGTAGTTGTGAATTTTACACTAACTACCAACTGTTGAATATAAAATTACTTTAAATTGTAAGATAACAACCGCATTTTTCGAAATTTATGTAAAATTAATGTCGCAAGGTAGAATAAAATAGTATATAACAACACAACTCGTGCGCCAATTTTGTCTTCTAAAATTTGTATTATAGTAGTAGTAATAATCTTTATTCCAATATCCAGCTTTGTACATGTTTATTACACAACTAGTTTCATTTAATAAATTTCATTTGGTGTTCGAACGGGCTATTGACCTAGGTCTTTCTGCCCTACTCCATCTCTTATTTTGGGTGTCCTCTTGTATTATAATATACTGTAATTGTTAGTTTTGTTGAAGTTAGAATGTTTTGTACGTTAATAATATACAAATACAAATATTATTATTTCAATCACATACGGTAAATGAGTCAACAATTTCGGCTTTCATAATTTTGCGGAGCACTTGCAACAAGCTCGCGGAGCACCAGTGTTCCGCGGAGCACCGGTTAAGAACCACTGCTTTAAACAATAAATTATTAAAGCTGACGATGATGGTTTAGTATAAGTACAGAAAGAAGGGTTAAATTCGTGCAACATCAATTTTTTGAGAAACCCTAAATGAACGAATGCGCCTCTGTCTGCATTACGTATCATTAAAACCACGAACAAATATTCGTACATTCCGTGTTGGTATTTTTACCGTTTAAGTACACTTATTACAGGCCATATAAACTTTTTTCAGATCGATTAAGCTCGGGTCAGGTAACTTTCTATTCCGCATCTTACCAGTTCAATAAAATTATGCTCGTGACAGGTCGAATTGAACAACAATTATTAAGGTAAATTATAAGAAAAATACCGATTGGAACAAGTTTTTGTGCATCTCTTTGCAGCGGTCGAGTTTCAGATAATAATTCAATCTCGCAAAATATCAGACATTACCAATTACTCTGCAGGCGAGCGCAATTCAGTTCATTGTTCATCAAAATGCATCCAATTACCGATAGACATTTACACGGGCAATTACGCAAAACGATTCTGCAATTCGTGCAACACGCACATTGCTTTCGCGAGAGCGTTTTTCACCTCATCTACTTTTCAGCTGATCATTAATCATTTGTCCCCGCGTACGATTGGCACAACATTTCGATTGGCCCAGCGAAATAGCATAGATAGATAGTTTTTGTGTGGCGAGTTTCTGCAGGGATGCCATCTCGCCGTCATTAAAATTCCTGCAGCAATACCAACCGCTGGAACACGCTACCAAATGCTGGGTAGAATTTTTATGCAGTCTATCCCGGCTGGATGATATTGATTACGTTGCAGTCCTTTGATAAATTGATCCTCTTTCGGTAACATCCAACTCAATTTAACGAATTCCTTGGACTGGGCAACGGAGTAACTACCTATATATGTCTGAATACCAAGAAGGAATATGAAAAACATCAAAATTATAACCTTGAGTTGTCCATAGAAAGCTGTAATATGTATTTTACATATTTTAAAGTTTAAACTATTGGAAATTGCAATATTCAATAACCGATTGATAACATTAACCGTGATTACAAGGAGCGAATATAGTGAGAAGACTAAAAATTTGCTGTACCGACCCCATTTGCTGTACCCATAATATATTACATAATATTTACGTCAATTTAGCAGAATTATCACATATTTTACTTCAACTTCATCTCAATGCTGTAACCTTATCAAACCTAACGATATGTTTTGACAAGTGATTCTATTTACAAACTCAATAAACACATTATTGACCGCTATCCATATAAAGAAAGTACTTTCGAATTATCGATTGATTTCCTTTCGTGTTCAACTAGATTTGATTGACGTGCTCCGTGATTGAGTCTTATTCCAAAACATCGCCGAAACGTATTAACTGCAGAGGATTGAGGTTGTTCTCACCGTGTTTTATTGTAATTTCGAACAGTGGAGAAATGCTCTTTTGTAGGCATTGTTTTAAGTGTTGTCTTTTTTTTGTGCAGACGCCATATATGGAGGTACATTATTAGTTCTCGTTACATAGCCCGGCTAATCGAATAATAAAAGACGGTCGTGCGAGGTTCATTCATTAATTTCTTTGGTGATGTGTGTGTGTGTGTGTGTGTGTGTGTGTGTGACCCGTGACCTGGGCTCGTCTAAATCATCGACGAAATATCTCAATTTGGAGGTAGAAATTTAAGGTACATGGCCCGATAATATCTAATGTGGAGGATATATATTAGCGGTAATTATGGTGATTAATTATGGTCCATTGTTTGTGTTTTAGGTTAGTTTTGCCTAATTTATTACACAAACAAATTTTTTTAAATATTTTCCATCATATATTATGTAAGTTCAGTTTTTATTTGTATGTTTTTCTGTTAAATAGTGTTTCTTTTTTAGAAATCACGCTGTGTTCCCTATTAAAAACTTCTGCTAACTCTACGAGTCTACACTACAGTGGGTTTTAAGTAGCAGTTCCTCGTCTAAATGGGACAATAGACCGTACAAAAACAGGTACGCAATCACCAGGTATATGCAATACAAACAAGTAAATAATTTTTACTTTTATTAAACTACGTTTATTGTAGGAACTGACTAAGCTGAGACTTTTAGAAACAGTAAGGGCTTCATCTCGATAAACGTCCCGACTGTGCCTTCGCCTAAACCTACTTCCGAACAAAATTATTACGAAACATGACTTTGCGTTGTAGTATTGTCTTACGGGGTCTTAAAACCCCATATTTCCTGTTTTGCATTGAGCTTACGCCTGATACTACGATCTTGGTAGTAACTCTTGCAACATCGGTTGGGCATTGCCTGCGACCAAATGAAGAAGTTTGTCCGCAAGATCTGTAGGTTGCCGCTATACCACATGAAGAGGAGTGGACTGGCATAGTACGTATACAAAATAATTATTGTAATGCTAGGACACAGATATTGGCCAAATATTTTCCCATACTATACAATAAACAAATTTTCTGTTATAAATAAATAAATCTTGTGGTGTTTTAATTTTTTAAGTGTAGAAAATAAGTGATAACTCACTACAAACCTTCTTCGGTAAGTATTTGGTACACAATGTGCTCTTATCTGCTACTTAATTGACATCCAACAGTATTGAGGACGGATGAGTAACGGTGAGTATTAATTGCAAATACAGAAGACTATTGATAATCCGGACTAACCTGTACTCTAACTAATCAAATAATGTGAAAACATAAATGATCGATTTTATTAAATTTTATTCTTCTAAGATCTTTTACCAATTTTTATTGCGGTTTGCCACGTAGGTTGAACAAAAATTAACAGAAAAACTTGCAGACAATTGGATCCTCTACAACTTCGCTAATCATTATTTTCTGTATAGAATGTACTGGAAAGAAATTGTCTAAGATAAATGTGGAGGAAAGAAGTGTCTAAAAGTTTGCCAAAAACAGTCTCACCAAAACTGGACAGAACCCGTTACATGTAAATTACCTCCACATTTCCGTAACTGTAGATAATCGCGAAATAAAAACGGAACAACGGCGGGGACAACGAAAAACTACCGTCACTTGGCGAATCTAGCACTGAAAGCCGACAAAAAGCATCCAACTACGGAACAGAATTCCTAATCTGTTTGCTCAACTTTCGTCACAGTAATTATTTAAAACTTCCAACGCCGAATAGCCAAAAAGCTTAGTCCGCTATATCGAATTTGTGAACCAAACCGTGACTGTTCTCAGTCGCTTCGAAGAAATCCATTTTTGAGAGCAACAATATTTAATATTACAACGTCACAAAACCTGTATAATAAATAACTTGAATATTGTACTTTTTTTCCTCGATTATAATAATTGGTGTAATAGAATGAAACGATTAATTGAAATTAGCAATATTCACTGAACACCTTACGGTACAATACGTAATTAATAAAAAGGTGTACTCTTCCACGGGCAGATAAGTGCCTCATTTATATTTAATAAGTTTCTCCGCACGCTGGAGCTGTTCAATCTGGCCAAGAGGGCATCTCTTCTCATGTCCAATCGGTAATTAGTTTAGTACGCGGCAGATTGGACGCGCTGTACAACACTGAAAGGGGTAGCGGTCGTATATAGATAACAATCTTAAAATGACAACCGCCGCCAGACCAGAAAGGTCCTACATATTTAATTATGATAATGAGACGGTACGAGAGTGGGTTAAGACTGAATTAAGAGAGCGATTCTAAATAATTAAGAATCCAATTATGACTGTATTTTAGCCTCCCTATGTCACACATTTTCGAACGTAGCTTGTATAGTAGTTTTAGACCGGCTATACAGGGTTCGTGGTTCAAATCCATGTAGTCGTTGTTTTATTTTATTTTTTTAATTTAATTTTATCTTTTACAACCGAGTAGTGTAAGGTTCTACAAAAAAATGTTAAACTTTGAAAAACAAATTATACATCATATTAAAGACGAGGAATGTAGTTACATTATAAACAAATAATTGCTAGAAAATATTGAAAGATGTATGTTTCGGAGAAGGTTTAAAAACGGTTTCAAAAACGTGTTATTAATAGTAATTTTGGCAATTTTGTGAACTTTTCAGAGTAAACTAGAAACACAGGTCTCAAAATAAACATTAAAAGTCACCCGATAATCTGAACCTGTTATTTAACGTTTGTTTTGGGCTTTGATTTCAACCACTAAAAATTGTCACAAATTTCACAATTTTTGTCATTTTGCCTAGGGTTTATACGAAAACCAGGTTTTAAAAAACAAAATCTGATGTGGCTAGACACATGACTTTATCATACTATAAGACATCAGTGTCAATCCGTGTCAAACGCTGGTGTCCTGTCAACAATACTGTCAATAGAATCAAAATATCTGTCAAATCCTGGCTTACCAGTTTTAATGCAGTACGAGCGATCTCGATCAAATAGAATTTGGTCATGCACCTAAACTATTAATTTTAGATTTTGCCAAAAAATGTCATACGACTTAAATTATGCAATATAATATTTCCTCTACATTCATTTATTATTTAACAATTTTGCCAAGAGTAAACCTCCAGTTCCTTTGGACCCGTTTGAACAAAACTTCTTTCAGCACTAATTCTTAAAGTTATAAAACTTCTTCGGAATCGTCGCCAGAAAAAAACGGGTACCTACACATACACACACATACACACACATGCATACACACACACACAGAATACTTTTGTACCTTGGTTAAAAATGTTCAGGGGACTCAAAAGGACATATTTCGGATAAAATTAAAACAAAATTCGACACGATTAAAAAACTTTATCATTATATTTATACAGTAAAAAAATGCAAAAAATCACAAATCACAAACCACGTTTTGGAAAACGGGGTTTTAAACTCCAAATTTCCAAAACACCGATTAAAGCCGGTTTTTAAATGTTTGCAGACAAAACGATGATAGAAAATAAACTGCTTCCGGGTTATGCCGTGTGTCCAGATTTGTAAATGCTGACGTTTCGCGAACCATATTGCTCGCATCTTCAGAGCTCACTGAATACAGTAGAGCGTCGATAATCCGAACCTCGGTGATCCGAACATCCGCTAATCCGAACGCCCAAAAGGAAATGTTAATAAAATAAATCACTGAGTAACCTAGGGAAAAGCTTTTGCCGGTTCCTATTTAGAGAGAAATGTTGCTTTTGTACTCGTATTTTCCACTATTAAATGAATAAATAATTAATAAATCATAATAAATCATAATTAAATTATATATAAATCTAGGAAATAAACTGCTTCCGGGTTATGCCGTGTGTCAAGATTTGTTAATGCTGACGTTTCGCGAACCATGTTGCTCGCTTCTTCAAAGCTAATTGAATACTGACGACCTACCAAGACAATCTCCCTTATATACCTAAGTTTACACCTCACTGCGCACATCTGGAGAACCGCTCCCATGTGCTTTTCCACCTGACCGCGTTAGGATCGATTTCCAGACCCTACTAATGTCAGTACCGTCCTCGCGATTGATGTTGTCGGGATGTTTGTAGATTTCGATTGCTTCTCTAATAAGCCTTCGATGATAATTACCTACCCTTGCCAACATCTTCGCGTCATCGAAATTCATTGTGTGTCCCGACTCGTGGCAGTGTTGAGCAACAGCGGACTGTTGAATCTTGCGTAGCCGGGTGTCTCTACTGTGCTCCTTGACTCTACATTCGATACTTCGTCCTGTCTGTCTTATATATATATATATATATAAATCCCTTCGATATCGCTTCGATATCTCTTCGTTATCCCTTCGATTTTTGGCTTTTTGGCTTTTTGGCATTCTTATAGTTTATGAAGAGCGGAATCGAATGGTGTTGGTTTTATTAAGATTGAACTTCTATCCAATACTCGTATTTTCTACTATTTAGTTGTTTATTTGATAATTCGAACAATTTGATAATCCGAATCACCTTCGGTCCCAATTAGTTCGGATTATCGACGCTCGACTGTACTAGTGAATATAAGATAAATAACCAAAATTAAAATTTAGAAATATAATTTAAAAAGGCATAACATATCCTGTAAAAAAAACTGATACATATATACTTAATATTGTTGTTATTCTGGGTGGAAAATTTAACAACCTTTTTGTCTGTTTAGCAGTTTGTTTTTCAATAAATAGCGTATTAATTCAAGTATCTAAAACTGTTTTTCTTTTTGTATTTAGAAACCAGTTTTCAAATGTCCCAAAATCCCGGGCTTTAAAACCCGACAAACCCTATTTTTGACGTCTACTGTTTCAAAACCCTACGTGGTACGATACTTTTGAGTCAGGATTCGTATTCAGCGCAAAAAAACTAAAATCAAAAACCATCGATCTAACATTCTCTTTAAAAACTCTTGTGAAGCCTCCAAAAAATTCCTAAACTGCATATTTTCAAACTTGAATAGATCTGCTATGGTGGCAGCTCCAATAATCCTCATACCACTGGCGAAGCAGGCGTTTGATTTCACACTTTCCTATGTCTTTTCTCGTTGAAAATTGCGAAAAAACTTCATGAATAAAAGCTAAGTCTTCATCCTTCCATGTACACATAGAGTCAATTCATTCAAATTATTAATCCGGTAGATTGCTGCTGTAAATCTTCCTAGTGGATAGACGATGTAGCTATGCGCAAGCAACTAACTCCTCGATCAGTTCCGTGGTGTGAGAGAGAGGTTCCACACAGTGGTATGCCATCCATGTGAATTAAGTATAATGCACGCCCGGTCGTATTTGCATGCCGAGCAAGGTACGTGACCGCCATTACGCCTAGTCAGTCCACATACGCCAAGTTCCAAAGGCCTCTGACAATCGAGTATTCTTTGCTCGGACCCCACTAAGCGGTAGCACAACCCAAATGACGATGTTCTTATTTCGGGAATTCCTATCGATGGCTCGAGACATCTCCCGACCAATAAAATCAAAATATTTGACCTCGTACGCATCTTGCGACCGATAAATTTCAGAAACAATCAGTTCCCATGTAATCGGCGAGCAGGGTTTTGGTAACAGGGTAATAATTTATGTCGGAAAAATTAAGGAACCGGTACCTGCGTACGGCGGACCGCTACACTACACGAGGTAAATTAACTTTTTGCTGCCGCTTGTTAATTCAGAATTACATATATGCCGGTAATATGGCGCGGTTTTACAATTACTGTAAGTAACAGCTTGTGGAAAGTTGATGGAAGACTGCTATAATGTAGTACTATACAATGTGTCCAGCAAAGTTTGCATCGTATATGAAAATTTCCTTATTATCTATCATAAAGAAAGATTTCTTTTTAGTAACTAAAAAAGTTCTCTTATTATAAGGAAGGCTATTCTGAAATAGATTAATAAGTGTGTCCAGTACACCCATCTCTTGTTATCTTAAAACTTTTTCTAGTTCCTAGTGTCAGACTGCATTGTCTGCTAAGGCACCACACCAACTTCTGCATGACCACAACACGTATTTCTTGATGTTAATCAAAGATCACAAGAATTATGGAGTACATATTTATAAAATATTAAGCTGTATAAAACTGAAAATCACAAAGACAACTTTGTTGTGAAATCGAAAAAGGGACAGAAGAAAACAGGTGTTTTTCCGCTGTATAAAAAAACAAAGAGGAAAGAATTGATAGGATGGAGCTTGCATGCCAACCATGAAGCATAAATAGTCGCAAGAATGGAGATTGACATCAAAACAAAAATTGTTTGTTTCATTTTATTTTCGTTTCAGATCACCTAAACAACGTAAAATCAGTAATTCATTCTCTAGTTTTATCAAAATAAATCGAATCATTTCTTTAGCCTCCAAGAAAAACAAAATAAAAACGGAATGTGATAGGTGCTGCGATTCTCAGTACTGGTTCCGTGGCTATCAGTCTATCACCATCACTACCTACTACCTACCTTCAGGAATAATAGGATCACGTACGTGGCCAATGAAGAAGAAGAAAAAAACCGCTCGGTACGCACTTTGCCCGATGGACAAATTAGGAAGTCATGGTAAATGCGAATTTTTCTTAAAGGAATGTAATTAATTGACCGGCGAACCCGTCCGCCTGGTTGCCCTAGATGGCAGAAATCCATCGGCCGGGATAAGAGAGCCACCGAGACAATATCTCCCAGCGAGCTTTTTTCTCGCCGATGCGTGCTTCTTTTGTTCTCGGCGATTGTCATTTTCGCGAATTCATTAGAAGCAGTTAACGAGCCAGCTACCGGGGTATACATGCGGGCGCATTTAACTTCCTCCAAACAATGAGCCGAGGTGTCTTGTCTGCGCATAGGTTATGTTACCCCCTGTTGATCACTTCCCACCACTATCCGATTACCTTCGCGTTATGAAGGGGAACGCCAAAGGTGATGATGTGATTTGTTTTTATTTTAAAACGGTGACTGCGTTTAACCTACAAATTTTTGGGGAAAATCGGTGTAATCTAATCGAGAATAGGTGCGATGGATAGGGCTTTAAAAACACTTTCCGAAAATATAAGGAAGTGTAGGTCTAAGTTTTGTGGTTTAGGAGATATAAGCTATTTAGTGTTTTGGTCTAGTAGGCTTTGGATCGATTCCGAAAATACTTTATCGATCATAACTCGATTATTAATCGGAATAAACCTATCGTGTTTGGTATCAAATTAAAGCATATTTTATAACCTTGAAGTCTGTCTTGTTTATTCTTCAAAAATTGAATTATTATAAATGTTATAACCTATAAAATATTTTATTGTTTAAGATTGCAACACAAGCTTTTATTTAATACCCAACACAAATTATTTACTAGATATCACAAATTGAGTCAATTTTGAAAACATCCATGGCTGTCTAGATAAAAAATATATGATCGAGAATAGGCTTGATGGATGGGGCTTTCAAAACCCTTTCCTAAAATATAAGGATGTTTAGGTCTAAGTTTTCTGGTTTAGGAGATATACGCTAATTTGTGCTTTGGTCTAGTAGGCTGTGGATCGATCCCAAAAATACTTGATCGATCATAACTCGGTTATTAATTGGAATAAATCTATCGTGTTTGGTATCAAATTAAAGCTTATTTTCTGATCTTTAAGCCTGTGTGGTTCATTCCTCCAAAATTGGATTATTATCAACATTATAACCTTGAAAACATTTTATTGTTTAAGATTGCGAAACAAGCTTTTATTTGATACCAAACACGACCGGTTTATTTTAATTAGTTCATGAGATATTCCGAATTAACTCATTTCGGAAATCATCCACGGCTGTCTAGATCGAAAAGAAAATTGCTCATATCTCCTAAACTATAAGATATATCCATTTGAAACCTTCACTACTTTAAAGAGTTTTTAAAAGTGCACCATCGCATGCAGTTTCATTCGATTCCACTTAAGCATTTTATTTTATTTGTAAGAATCGGGAGCAAGCAGCTGTTCGTATGTCCCTCGCATTGTGTGTGTACTGTCCGCATATGGCTCTCGCTATCGACAACACCAATCTAACAATTCTAACTGGAGTGTTTTTGCCGAACAATACCAGGCTCACAGCTTCCAGGAATCCAAACGAATGGCACAAAAACAAGGTAGAATAGAAAGCAGAACGGACATCGAAAGCTCTCCGTCCTGAACTGGTTATAATTAACCAAGCAAGTCGAGTAGTGTGCGCGCCCGCGTAATGGTCATCTAAACATTCCCGCTTGTTCTAAATGAAATTTTATTGCCATTGCATCATTAATTACGATTTTCGTTTGATTCGGATTAGTGTAATTGAAAATAATTACGACAAAAGTTGCGTAAGTAATTTTTTGCTTTACTACGTAAAAATGCACTATGTAAAAATCAAGTTTGCAAAATGGTGGTGTAATTTTATGGACGCTATTTAAGCGTGCATTATTTAAATAGATAAGTGCATTAAAATAGATACATTGTGCATTAAAAAACGAAATAATGTGCATTAAATAATTATGAACACGTTATATAAATATTTTTATAATGAGCAATATTTTATTCATTTTGTGCCCTAGAATGGCTGACATGTGCATTAAAATAATACATACTGAGCATTAAATAAATATGATTATGATACCTACAAAATTTAATAACGAGCAATATTTAATTCATATTGTGCCCTAGAATGGCTGAGTTGTGCATTAAAATAATACATACTGACCATTAAATAAATATCAATATGTTACATAAAAAATATTATAATGAGAAATATTTTCGTCTGTCATGTTTCCCTAACATTGGTAAAAATTAACTTAAATCATTAATTACACAATCAGGAGAAAAAATACCGAAACTAACTTTGTTTTTGTATTACTAAATTTAACGTCTACATACGTACATATCCATATGAAATATAATATTTTCATTTGTAGGTTCTATCTCTATAATCGGATTCATAAAATGAAACATGGATAACCCGTGGTGTTATGAACACAACCCAAAAAATATAATTTGGATTACAACAAAATCTGATGTGGCCAGCACATTACCTACTTTATCATACCATACAGCAGTGCGTCGTCATGGAAATCTCGACGCATCTGCGTGTCGAATCCGCGTGCAACGTAAACGCTGATGTCTGACAATACCGTCATAGGAATCAAAATATCTGTCAAATCCGGGCTAACTAGTTTGAATGCAGACAACATCTCGACCAAATAGAATTTGCTCATGCAGTTAAACTATGAATATTAGCAAAACATTTTAAATACATAAATTACACAAAATTTCTTATAGTGTAATCTATTATCTAAGAGTAAACCTCCATTTTACAAAAAATCCCAACCAATCTTTATGTAATTTAGAAAAGAATTTGCCTCTATTAGAATTATTTTTAAATAACAATTATTTTTTTAAATGCGCGTTATATTTTTATAGAGGTAGCGATTGTATTGCATATTTATTTATTTAAGTACACAAATATATGTATTATGAAAAGAACATTCAAATATATAAATGTACAATTATTTATTCTGATGCACATATTATAAATATAGTGCACGTTTATTTTTTTAATGGTCAAGACATTTTTTGAATTGCTCGAATATTTTTGGTATTGGTCAAATGTTTTTTGTATTGGTCAAATATTTTATCAAATGCTTACAATAAATGCACGTTTTATTTTATATATTGCGCAAGTAATTTGTACTGTAATTTTATCATTTGTAGCCCCACATTGTCAATGTTTGCGTCTTATCTACAGAACAGACGTCTTCATTTTACGCGATGCATCTGAGATACGAAGTACATAAATAGTACACTTTCTTATACATAGGTTCGTATGGTAAACATCAATTCGCACATACACACTAGTTTTCAAATGTGTGCATTGACATACGCCGCATAGAGTAAATATTTGTATCGAGACAGACCGAAAAAAAAAACGCATCTGGAAGTAGTCGTGGGAAATAAAATGGCAGAAAACTGAAAAAGGAAACGTGCGCTCAATTTTTCCGTTCACTTTTTTCGTCCAGCTTGCGTCGGCATCATTCAACAGTTGCCCCGATTATGGCAGCTAATTAACAGCCTCCTAATACGGCACTATAAATGAAATACTTATGTAAATCGAAGGCGGCATGCATGCAAGTGTTAAAACAATGAAAAAGGCGGCTCGCGGGCAGAAAGTCAGACATCTTGTCATCAGCGTCTGTCCGGCAAAATGCCTTCATTACGATCGCACACCATGAATTCCTTAGAAGCCGTTTCTAGGTAATGATATAAAATATAGATTGCCAGTTTGTATTCTCCCGTAACTACCGAAGATTTCCACTTACAAGTAAATATTCTGTTAGCGAGCAAAAATCCAAACTATGTTTAAAATGGTGATCTGAAAATGTTGAGAAAAAAACAGCTGCAATGTAATTGAGAATAGGTTTGATGGATGGGGCTTGAAACCCCCTTTCCAAAAATATAAGGATGTGTAGGTCGAAGTTTTATGGTTTATGAGATATGGGCTAATTTCTGTTTGGTCTAGTAGGCTGTGGATCAATTCCAATAAGACTTTATCGATCATAACTGGATTATTACTTGGAATAAATATATCGTGTTTGGTATCAAATTAAAGCATATTTTATAATCTGCAAGTCTGTGTTGTTCGCTCTCCAAAAATTAGATTATTGTAAATATTATAACCTTGAAAATATTTTATTGCTTAAGGTGGCGAAACAATGGTTTATTTAATACCAACCACGACTGGTTTATTTTAATTAATTAACAAAATGATCCGAATGGAGTTAATTTGGAAATCATCCATGGCTGTCCGGATCGAAAAGATATAATCGAAAATAGGTGTGATAGATAGGGCTTCAAAAACCCTTTCCGAAAATATATGGATGTGTAGGTCTCAGTTTTCTACTTTAGGAGATATACGCTAGTTTGTGTTTTGGTCTAGTAGGCCGTGGATCGATTCTAAAAAGACATTATCGATCATAACTCGATTAATAATGGGAATAAATCTATCGTGTTTGGTATCAAATTAAAGCTTATTTTAAAATCTATAAGCCTGTGCTCTTTCTTCAAAAATTGGGTTATTAAAAATATTATAATGTTGATAATATTTTATTGTCTTAGATGGCAAAATAACCTTTTATTTGATACCAAACACGACTGGTTTATTTTAATTAGTTTACGACATATTCCGGAATAAGTCATTTTAGAAATCATCCATGGCTGTCTAGATCGAAAAGAAATGTGCTTATATCTCCTAAACTATCAAAGATAGCGATATGAAACCTTAACTAAATTAAAGGGTTTTAAATTTTGATTCCGTCGGTATATCACAACCAGACTATTATCAATATGAAACCACTGACATTTCTAAAGTGGTTTCTTTAGTATGGCAAAATCCTCTCCCAATAATTACGAGTACAGTAGTGAATGTGTGGGCAACATGTGTGCTGCACGTGGGACAATGTGCCCAGACTACTTTAACAGGAAAACACGGACACAGCTCTCGACCTGAAATCGCCCTTATGCATATCTCCTTTAGAGTCGTCCGCAAGAGTGGTTCAGAAACCGCCACTTGTCGGTCTCCGCAGCACTGTTAATATACTATTCGAACTAAAAACATTCACCAGGCTAAGTTCGGGAGCTTCAATTAATTTGCTTACTATGTCGCTTTATGAGCATAATTTGGTAAGTTTATGTAATAAATAGAAGACTTTTCAGAATCTTATGCTAAGGGATACGTTTATGGATACTTTTATACCTGTTCTATTTAAGAATGCCCGTAAATATTTACGGAAGGAGACATTTTTATCCCTGGTACCTGTTGTATTTGCTAACCAGTGACCCACAAACGGTTCCCTTTAGTGAAAATAGTGAATTATAACTGGATGATTGTTGCACTAATTGAAAACTAATTTAGAAGTCGTTATTTTTCCCAGCAGATAAAATCTTTAATAGCATATCACATCCTGTGTTGTTTTATGCCCAGCGTTGAGCAATTACGTATGTTATAGACTGTTAAAGACGGGTTAATTAAATCCTTAATCAGACCATAACGGTGTCACGTGACGAAAAATGACGATCGCAAATTCAACACCAGCTGCGAACAATTAAAATGATACTTGAACGTAGCCTAGTATTATTAAGAATATTTAGGGCATTCATTATTAAATAGCGAAAATAAATAATGAATCATCAACTTGTTATTTTTTGCAATGGCCGAGTGTTTCCTGTTAAAATAATTGCAATAATTTATAGGTATTAAACCAGACGCTAGTCCATTGTCATATTTATACCCAGCTGCCAAGTTTCGGCTTCCACCCTTGGCTATTTGCATTTTTACCTGCCACTGATCCCCCTCTAAAAGTGACTAGAGCCAGGTAGAAATGTCCCACGTCATATCGTAAAATATTGTCTCGTGTTGGAATATATACGGACGTTGTAAAGTTCGGTAATGGGTCACAACTCATTCTAGGTGGTTTTCTTTTTTGATTTTTATGACAGTAGTTTTAGTTTAATTTTCAATAACATGATTAATTTGAAAATGGTCACAAAAAATGCAAATTTTATTTCATAGATCTTTTAACAAATTTTATGTTTACTTGAATTACCAATATTTTACTATACATATTTCAATTACACAGGCCAGTGCAATCGCTGGTTACTAATAATAACATGAACACAAATGGAAATATTTTAATTATTAACTTTTCCGAAAATTTTAATCTTAATAAAAGCTGCTGGATTGTCTTTAATCCAAAATACAAATATTAGCATGTAATTACCTCCTTATTGCATGTACCGGGTGTCACCAAAACTATGAAAAACACTTAAAGTGCCTTTATATTATTATATTATTATTACTATTATGTCATTTTCATCACTTTAGCAACACGTGGTATATGCACCAGAAAAGGTGATTATAATTTCATATTTAAAGATCTGTGATATTTCCAAATACTTTTTGCAAATAACATTTTTGCATAGCTTTCAACATAAAGGTACTTTACCCTTCAGCGTTTTTCATAGTTTTGGTAACATCCGGTACATGCAAGAAAATAATTATTAATAATAAATAATTCTAATATTTGCATTTTAGATTAAAGACAATCCAGACACGTAAATTTTCTGTAAAATTGATAATAAAAATGTCAATTGTTAATAAAAACGCCCGGTATATGTAATGAAGACCGTGATTATAATTCGTATTTGATGACTTCTAACATTTCGAAATACGTTTTTCAAATAACATTAATTAAAAAAAGAAACATTTGTGTCCAAGCTAGCGCCGGACACGGTCTAAGTTTAAAGTTTAAGAAAACATATTAATTGTTAACATTAAGTAATCATAATTTTAGTAGAGATAAACAAAATTTATTCAAAATCCTTCATCACATCACAGTTTTTAACGAAATGGACTGAAAATATTAAAAAATAACTTTTTTTAATCCTTAATCCCAATCATTCTACGAAGAAACAAAAAAGTTTTTAAGTTTTCATTTTAGCATACTTATAGAATTCTACCCAATAGTCTTATTTTTGTAGCATTTTGTGTTATTTTTTCCATTCTTTAGCCAGGCTTGCAGGAACATTGAATTTGAAAGATACGAAAGAAAATTCATGAGACTACTCTTTTAAATGGTATACCTTACTGTAAAACAACAAAAATTCAATCAGCTTTAGACGTTTTTACTTTATCATACGCAGTATGTAAAGTATTGTAATCGTGCCGAAAATTTTTTTTTGAGATTTTAGCGGAAATATGTCCTTTTGGGTCCTCTGAACATATTTGAACCAGGTACAAAAAAATGTCTGCGCGTGTGTGTGTGTGTGTGTGTGTGTGTGTGTGTGTGTGTGTGTGTGTGTGTGTGTGTGTGTGTGTGTGTGTGTGTGTGTGTGTGTGTGTGTGTGTGTGTGTGTGTGTGTGTGTGTGTGTGTGTGTGTGTGTGTGTGTGTATGTGTGTGTATGTGTGTGTGTATGTGTGTATGTATGTGTACCCGATTTTTGTGACGACGATTCCGGCGAAACTGCTAAAGGTATCGGGACGAAAGTTCACATTTAGAAGTTTTATGACCAAACTTAGAGCTGAAAAGTTTTTGGTTCAAAAGGGTCCAAAGAAACTGGCTATTTACTCTTAACATTTTTCAACGATTTTGCAAATGACCCGTCATTTCTGTAATTTCGTCAAAATAGATAAATACTAAATTAAAGTGGAGGACATTTGGTATAATTTATGTCTAAGATTTTTTGGTAAAATTAATAGTTTAGCTGCAGGAGCAAATTCTATTTGATCGAAATCGTGTATGCATTAATAGTAGGTAGCCAGGATATTTTGAAACTTTTGACAGTAATCAGAACGTCAGCGGTTGCGAAACGTCAATTCAACACGCAAATGCATGGAGAATGCGATGAGGAGGAGAAACACGCGCGCACGTACGCTATGTGAAACAATGTTGAAACAGCTTGGTGTTTCCATGGTGTCTGCATTAATATACAGGATTTGGCAGATATTTTTATTCTAATGACAGTAGGTAGTGCCAAAGGCTGATTTTTTGACAAAACCTACTATCAATATCTGTCAAATCCTGGCTAATTCGTTTTATTTTAATGCAAACACGATCGATCTCGATCAAATAGAATCTCATGAAGCTAAACTATTAATTTTATATATTGTATGATAAAGTCACGTGCCTGGCCACATCAGATTTTTTTTTCTTTATACTAAAACCGACTGTCGTTTTCTATTCAATACCACCATACTTGCATGTAGAACGCATATCCGAGTGTGTGAGCATTTATCTGCGACAATTATCTCCATTTTTTTAATTATCTGTGTGGGAAATCTTAACAATCGTCGACTTATACAATCATCAGCAGCGAGGCTAATTTTTATGTATACTTACGTTCGCCATTCAACTTTTTAGATGCCGGTTTTTATGTACGCGCAATTACCGACTTCTCCACCAGCATTCAATCCATTTGAAAGCTTTTTCATTGATGAAGAACGTACGCACACTTGTTTTATAACGGTTTGTGCGACATGCATAATAACAAAAACCGTTTGGTAGTTATTTCGGTATATTTTCCGCGGGTTTGTCGTCTGGTGTATAATTGAACTCTCCGGGAAAAAATGCTTTTTTGGTGATTTTATGATTAAATCTGTTCAATCTATAGATTTTAATGCGACTAAACCTAAATTATTTATATGCAGAGTTGTTTAGTTTTTGAGTTATGAAGCGTAAATTTCCTGGCATTATTTTAAATCGTGTTATTCCCTAAAGAGACAATAGAAGAATAAGGACCAATTAGATAATAATCGTTCAGGGAGCTTTTTATTATTCCCAACATTGAAATAATCGAGATACATTCACTCCACCGAGCTCAACTACTAAAAATTCTATGTTTAAAAACTTTTGTGTTCCCGAATCATGAGAGCATGGGAAACCGCAAAAGACGCCAGACAATACACTTTCTCGTTAACCAAAAACTCCACCCAAGCACGGAGAAACTCGAGTAACGTGTAATTTTAAACGTGTAATTTTAAATTAAATTAAGGAAATCCCAACCACAAACTGTTGAATTTTACTACGCACAGCGGCATTGGCGACACATGTATAGATATTTATTGTTTTTAGCGGTTTATATTTCATGACATGTGGCACGCAGACGAAGTCGTTAGATTGTGTATCAATATGACGTAACAACAGCGTTTATGGTGTTGGGTTTTCAAAAGAAGGTGCGTGTTTATGTTTATGATTATGTAAAAGTACAGTTAGGCCTATCTTTAAGTTCTATAATTTCTGATTGTTTGCAATCATAAATGCAAATTATATTTAATTGCGCATCTAGGCATTATGAGCATATTTTTAGCCGCGACTGAACACGGTATCGGTCAAAACAATGGAACTACTGCCAGGAGAGCGGTCATTGGTGTTCATAGGGGTCAGTAACTCCATATAATGAGCTCGTATAAGAGTCCCTCGGCGAATATTCCAATTAAATATGGTCATTATAAGGTAATTATTTATGTTTATAAATACACGCGTTGCAAAATTTGCATTTACACCCACATAACAGAATTCTAATTGATGTAGTATACGTAGATATGAATGTATTATAGGAGAATATTATAAAATGATTATCCTTTTTTTATTTTTAGTTTTTCAGACCTGTCTTGCACCTCGTGAGAACTGGCATGATAAGATTGATAAGGCAACAGTGCATTAACTGTATATTTAAAGCGTGTATATTTGCGTTATGACCCTTTTCTTTGGACTTCCGTCAAGTTAGTAGCGCCAAGAATGAAGAGAGAGAGGTGGCATAGAGATGGGTGGTGTCTCCAGACAGCCATGAAATCCTTGAGCAAGGGGGCACTTCCAGGCCTCGTTTTTACCTGACCAACCTAACGTTGAACATTCGAACAACGTTTGAGGACCTATTTATGAACGTATTTATTGAAAGTAAACTTATTAACTATTAACCGTTGGGATGATGATGAAAGTGGATCAAGAGTCTAGTGTCCCACGTCAAATAAATTTACATATATATGTAGTTTTAAAGTGCATATTTTGCAGTTTTAATGTGCTTTTTAAAGTGCTCTGTGTTTGTGCCGTTATCACCACATTTGGAAAAAAGCAAAAAATTAAAGAGCTTCCAAAATATATGAAGTTGTCCCATCAGACCAAAATTAGTTTACTGATGGGCCAAGTTTGAGACACCATGTAGAGAATTTAAGGTGTTTGGACAGCTTCTCAAGTATTCTATAGCAAAATTATTCCTATTTTTTATTTTTATGATATATACAGTTTTATTTTGTAATATAACACCTTCAACTGTTAAAACTACTTTTACTTTATCATACGTAGTATGAGAAAGTATTGTAATCGTGTCGAAAAAACGTTATGAGATTTTAGCGGAAAATGTGTGTCAATTTGGATATACTGAACATTTTTGGCCAAGGTACAAAAAAAAATGTCTCTGTGTGTGCCCGTTTTTGTGGCGACGATTCCGAAAAAACTACTAAAGGTATCGGGACGAAAGTTCATATTTAGAAGTTTTATGACCAAACTTAGAGCTGAAAATCTTTTTGTTTCAAAGGGTCCAAGGGAACTGGATGTTACCTCTAAGCAGTCATCATTGATTTTGCAAATGAGCCGCCATTTCTGTAATTTCGTCAAAATAGTTAAATAATAAATTAAAGTAGAGGAAATTTTGTATAATTTATGTCTATGATATTTTTTGGTCAAATTAATAGTTTAGCTGTATCATGTATTGGCCAGTAGTAATTAGGCCCGTCGACAGATGGCGGTATTGTAGCTGAAAGTGCACGGTCGGTATTACCGCGGTCGTTAGCCGATAATATTCGGCATCACTAACGCCAAACCACTGACAGCCCATAGATAACATTATACATGTTGCAGCTGGTGGCAGCACTGTGGCAGCCTATGGATTCAATCCAGCCAATCCACGAATTTGACGCATGCGTAGTGTGTCCAGTGGCACTACGTCGGATGAGATAGAGATATATGTGGCAACGCTATAGTGTTGGAACAGCCTGCTATTACCAACATTCTTTATATTATTTTGTATTTATACGATATTATCAAGATATGTGTCAAATCCTGCCTAACTTGTTTTATTTTAATGCCGTCACGATCGATCTCGATCAAATAGAAACTCAACCCAATCCAACCATACAGTCTTAATTTATATCATAATCTTTCTGTATAGACAGTACAGACGATTGATTGCAGCTCATAATATTTATAGTATATTGTTATTATTACTTGAGAAAGATTTTGCTGAATAAGCAGGAGATTGTCAGGTGTAATTTAAATTGCAAACTAAACGGTGTTTCCCTTCAGAAAAAAAATGCAGCTCTTCAACGAGAATATTATCAACAGGAAGGCAATTATGCTCGTAAACGAATCGATCAGATGACTGAGAGATCGTGACAGTTCTGATCAGGCATAAAGTATTTTTCGCTGCGATGTCAAGTGGACAGGAGAGTGACCGGATCGGGATTGAAGCGTATTGTGCCAATTTGAGTCCGATTCTACGCTTTTGTCGTCCGCCATTGTCGCGCTTTGGTTGCTTTCGCTCGCTATACCGATTTCACAGCTAGCTCTGCGCTTTCCTAGACCGAAGTCGGTGCTGTAAATCAGGAGCTGAGAGATAGCGAATTACGGTACCGGGCCGCGATACACGACCAGTTCGATTTATATTTGATGCGTCTTAATTGACAAGCGCTGATTTAACGTCGGCGTCCAATTTTGGTATCGCACCGCGCCATCGCACGACTTTTCGATTTTTTGCTTTTTCGTTGCCGGAGGAGAAATTTTATAACGATTGGAGCAATTTTTGATAGTTTGGTGACCCAGAATCTTCATCGTGCGAACTTATTTCGCCCATAGTAGTGGTCCAAAGCTACGACCGGTTTATTTCTGCACTGTAATAATGTCGGTGCAAAAGGTACGCGCTTGTTTAAATTAAAAATATTTATGTCGTAATAGTGAGAAATAGGAAGATTTACTTGTATGATATTTTAAGTTAAGAATTAGGTAAGTAAATCTTCCTAGACATATAGACGTTTTGCATACAGGGTGAGTCATTTAATTTAATATGGCCGTAATAATATGTATCAACTGTTGTAACACCATAGGAGACATTTGTCATCGGAGGTATCATAGCGAGAGAGAGAGAGGCTTTAATGTTTAACTTCTGTCTTTTTTCTGTAATTAATGATATATGTATTTAAAATATATATAAATGACAATATCTACTCAATTTCTTTCGATTTTCAACCCGTTTTTTCAATTTAAAAATAAATTCGAAGAACTTTTTATACCGGGAGAATCAACATGTTGCTTTTGTGGTCTGAGTTTGAGACACCATATGGAGTAATAATAGGCAAAACCGCATCACTAAATATTTTGGTTTTGGATTCATCACATTTTTTGTAAATGTATTTTAAATAAGACTTTGCAATTTTGCTTTAATAACTTTTGTGAACGTTAAACTTGAAAAATGTTATGTAGCCTTAATTATGTGCTCGTTAAATATTATACTAGTAATTTTAAAAGCGATTAAATATGAAGATATAATTTTCGTGCAGCGCGCACTTCGTCAATCGTAACGGTAAATGGAAACGTTGCTGGGACAGTGGACGATTATTTACTATTAGTACGATACGATCAAAACATTTTAATTTCGGACTTTTGAATAGTAGTGCGAGTTAAATAGGTACAAGAATATTCCCAACATACCTAAAAAAGACAATCGTAACACCCATATACAAAGGTGGAGATAAGAATAGAGAAGAAAATTACTGACCAATAGCACTTACACCTAGCTTTGGGAAGATCTTAGAAAAAGTGATACACAAAAGACTGTACCAACATATACACCAAAACCAGATAATTAGCCGGCAACAATAAGCCTTCCAGAAGGGCTCTGGTACAACGTCTGCAGCGCTGGACTTGATCAAAGACATACAGGAAAAACTAGATAGCAGAGAAGCAGTAGCGTGCATTTTCATTGATCTCAAAAAAAGCCTTTGACACAGTATCAAAGAAAAAACTGTTGATAAAACTCGAATCGATAGGCGTCAAATGGAAATTCCATGACCTCATCCATACCTACATAAGCGATCGACCACAAATAACGAGAGTGCAGGAAGAATACAGCAGAGAGACCTTTGCAGAGTACGGAATCCCACAAGGAGGAATTTTACCACCCACGCTATTCATCATGTACACCAATGATCTCCTAAATCTCCAACTTAATGGAACACCGCTTACATGTATGCTGACGATACTTGTATCTTATACTCGGCAAAGACCAGTACACAACTGCAACAAAAAATCAACAAAGACATGACAACAATAGAAAAGTGGTCCAACACCAACATGCTGACAGTAAATGAAAAAAAGACAGAATACATGATATTCACTAACAAAAAAACAACCAGTGCAACTAACGATACAGATAAATCAGCAAACAATAAATCAGGAGAAGGAGATCAAGTACTTAGGATTAACAATACACGAAAGCCTGCGATGGAATGCGCACATCAACAAATTGGCAAAAACAAACAACAGAATCATAGCAGCAATACGAAAGATAAAGAGTATCATACCAGAATATTTAAAGCCACAAATATATAACAGACTGTATGCATCGACTACTAACTACATGATACATCTATGGAGCGACACAACACATACAAATATAAACAGATTACAACGCCAACAGAATAACATACTAAAAACTCTATATCGACTGAATAGAAAGAAGAACACCAACAGACGAAGTGCATAGACGGACAAACGAAATGACACTGCGGCAAAGGATACATCTCAACAAAATGCTATTGGTACACAAACTACGAAACAAGAATATAAAAACGAGATTAAAACTAACAAAAGTAGAAGATATACACTCCCACAACACCAGGAGAACATCACACATAAGAGCACAGCCATTCAAAACTAAGAGTTATGCCCCACCGTTAAAATCATCTGAAGTTGAATTATACAACTCACTACCAACTAGCACAAAAGACTTAAATTACCACACCTTCAAACTGAAAATGAAAGTAAAATTGAGGCACTAAACAGGAAGATGCTCCACTGACCATACGAGAACAACCCATCTACCCACCACCGTTAGCCCGAGACAAGACGCAAGTCCCAATCCCGAGGCGAGGACAGAGGGACAAACCTGCTCACAGGATGAATTTATGAATTTTATGAGTTTTTATATTTGAAATATTCATATTTTGTAATGTACCTGTGTGACTTTTCAATAAATATTATTATTATTATTAAATATAGATAATGAATTTACGTGTACAAATCCTCAACAATATTTTACAAAAACGGATTCAAACGGATTCACTGATCGCGTCAAAACTTCGCATCGACTGCGTCGCACCAAAACCCACAAGCGAGGGAAGCCAAACTGCGAAAAATGTTGTTCATGTTTATTTCGGTCTTAAAAATTAACAAATAGTCAGAATGCTATTAAATTCAAGGGATGTGTATCGCAGTAAATAAGTATTATTTGCATGCTAACTGCGGTGTCCTGCTGACATTCGTTGTCGGCTTCAATCAAAATCTTGTTCGCAACCTTTATTACCTAAAATCTAAAGAAAACAACGGGCCAGTCTATAGAAGAGACTCAAATGCAACTTGAAGAAAAACTGAAGAAAAAAAACTGTTGAGTAGATATAAGTTATAGTGTGTAGTTTATTTTAAGCTATATAATAAATTTGTTACTGACTGTTATTGCTTAACCTAAAATATTATAAAATTATTTAAAATTTAAATATAATATGGACATGCCTCAACTCTCAAGTACCCCAGTCTTTTTATCAAACATTATAAGTTATATAGTTGAATTGTTTCCGAGAAGTGTTATAAACTATTCAAGTGCAATAAGCATGACAACTAATCTCTGTAGTCTTTGTTAACCTGAATATGTTAAAACAAACAACATAAACTGTATTGATAATACATATCAAAAATTCTTTAAAATATGTACATATAGATTATCAAATAGTCTAGGAAAACTCTGTGTTTAAAGTTTGACAACACTGGCGCAAATCTTCAGTGTTTAGTTCACGTAAACATCAGTTTAAACGAATATGGAAAAACCGGACATAGACGTCTCGAAGTTTTTGTTTATATAACTCTGGCGTTTAACACTTAATTTGTAGTAGGGAAGATACACCAAAATATTGTCCAACCCAATGCAGTTAGACGTATATCCTGTCCTACTGACTCCTTCAGAACAGCTAATAACGTTTAAGACCGGTCGGTCATAACCAACCTACTTAAACAGAAATAAAATTAAATTTAATAACATGCGGATCTCTCACACCGAAAAAAAAATTCCCATGCCATCAGCCGGATATGGCTCATGCGTCATTTTTAATTTAATTAAGATATTAACTTTTCTCAAAGCCTAGGTGAATTAGCCTGGACCTATCTAGCTATATAATTACGGTTTACAGTACAAAAAGACTTAACTGTACTTACAAGAACCCACAACACAGTTTAACAGGTTTAGTCCATCCAATATTCCTAAATTACTATATTGAATAGAAAATCAACGTGAGTTTTACGCCACAAGAAATTTGGTCAGTTAATTTAGCACAGGAAATAAATACCACATTATTAATTCTGTTTTAATGAACGCATGAAAGTAACCATAATTTAGCGTGACAGTCGAAATGTGTTCAATTATATTGGAACAAATGAAAGCTCGGAGCGGTAGCATATCGGAAAATAATTGCAATTCAATTATTCCGCGTACTAAACGGCTGGCGATTTTACGGTACATAAAATCACTGTAAAGTCGAGATAGTCTAACTATTTATTAGCAAATTAACACTCTGTGTTGCCGTATAGCACTTGGATGCACACCAACGCATGCCTGACGCTTGTTAGGCGCGGTTTTTGTGTTCCAAGAGATTTTATGCTCAGTGAGCTTTTTGTCAAGACTCGATGGGCACATGGCCATTAAGTATAACAAAAAAAAACACGTGTTAATTGCATTTTACAGCAGATTAAGAAACCCGATTTGGTCTACGTACACAGAGAGAAATTTTTGTTTGATTCAAATAAATATGCATTGACTCAAAGAAATTTGTTGTTTCAATAGAGGCAAAGAAATATTTATTTGCGGATAAAAACGCATTTATTTGAAATATTTGTTTGGTAGAAAGAACGTTGATTTGTGTCAAATAACTTATGTTTCCAGTTAAAAAGTTTGCAATTTGTGTATTATAAGAAATGAGATTTATTTACTTCAAATAATTATGATTGTGTTGAGTGAAAGAATTACATTTTTTTAAATTAACAAAATTGTTGGTCGAGTTAAAATGCTTAAAATTATTAATTTGTTGAAGGAATTAATAGACAAGAATTTTTCGGAAGACTTGCCATGTGTCACCTCCTTTTTGGGATGTCGCACATCCTCGACCAGTGCTTGGTCTTCCCAACCCAACATATAGTCAAGGTTAAGTTAGTAAAGTGTACTCTGATTTGGAATCGCAACTTGAACCTGCAGGCACTGTAATCTATAAGTTCTATACTGTCGATCACGCGGCTTTATACTCTCGATATGTACGAAGTGCGAGGAGAGAGTTTACAGCGCCATCTAACAATACGGTTGGATGACATTAAAAATATATTTATTTGAATCAAAATATGATTTCTTTGGTGGAAGTAAACCTATTTTAAAGCCAAAACAAAAATCATACTTTAAAGGAAATAAATCTCTTCTTGTGTACAAATATATTTATTTTAATCAAAATATGATTTCTTTGGCGGAAGTAAACCTATTTTTAAGCCAAAGACAAAATATTACTTTAAGCGGAATAAATCTCTCCTTATATACAAATTTATATGTTAGAATCAAAATTATATTTTATTGGTGTAAAGAAACGTTTTTTTAAAATCAAAACTAAAATATTACTTTAAAGGAAAGTAATTTTTGTTTGTATCCATATATATTTATTCCACTTAAAATATATTTATTCCACTTAAATAAATATTTCAAATAAATTAATCTCTGCAAGCAAATAAACTAGAGTATTCAATGAAGTAAATATTGTTGGCTTCAAAGAAATATGTTTTGACCCAAAAGAATAAATTCAAACAAATACATTTCTTTAAAACAAGAAATCTTTTCTATCTGTGTATAATTTAGTCGCAATTTAAGGGTTATTGCAACAGAAATAATTAATTACCTACTATATAGGAAACACTTTTATACATTTTTATATAACTACAAGTTTTTAGAGATTATGCTGCATTATAAAAATACATAGTTACTGTAAAATGGGACGTAATTGACATGTTCTGTTTATTACAAATTGTTCAGTTGTTTTCAAACGTAATCTAGATTTGGCAATATTTGCAATTTCTACTGTGATGTTTAAAAATCGATTTCAGTAGGTACAAGTACATTTTAGGTATAGGACATTGTACACAAAGTTGTTCTAAAATCTTCCATAGAATTGAGAAATGTATTCATATGTTAGGGTTGCCATTTGAAAAAATCGGCTTTGAGTACTTTTCTCGAATTCAACTTTGATCTTATAATTTGAACAGCCAGTATAATTTTTAGAAGAGTTCTACCGATGTGTCGATAATACGTTACTTTGACAACAAGAGGATTTCACAATTATTTTCATTCTGACAGTAGGTAGTGTCAAAGGCTGTTTTTTTGACAATACCTACTGTCAATATTATCCATATACGTATTAGGGATTATATGGAGCTTGTCCTATAGCGCCAATGTGTAGTCTCGGTTCCATCAATGTGAGACGAAGATATATATTTTGTCTATCGTTGTGGTGCCCGGGATCAAACTGCGCATGCGTGGCCAGTAGTTATTAGGACCGTCGATAGATGGCGCTATTGTAGCTTAAAGTGTGCGGTCGGTATTACCGCGGCCGTTAGCCGGTAATATGCGGTATCACTAACGCCAAACCAGTGAGAGCCTCCAGAAAATATCTAGAAAATATTTTTCAAATCCTGGCTAACTTATTTTAATGCAGACACGATCGATCTCGATGAAATAGAAACTCATGCAACTAAATTATTAATTTTATATATCTATTGTATGATAAAGTCATGTGCCTGGCCACAACAGATTTTTTATTATTATTAGTGATATTATTGTGACAGCCAATATTGTATAAATAAAAACTACCACTGTACAATATTAAATTACTCTTTCAGATTTGCATTCAATACTCCTTGCAACTTGACTCGCCTATTATTATAGGAAACATCAGACGAAATAGCATTTTTTCAAAAGCTAGCTATTGAAGCGTAAAATTAATCCAATTGAGTCGTATGCTTATTTTTTCCACATTTTAACCGCGAATGGAATTTACGGTTACATTCCAACGGCGTCCGTATACACGCCAGTGGTAAATACTTCAATCCGGAAAATTTATATTCGAGATAACCGCCAACAGACGTATCCAATTAAATCATTTGAAATTCGAGTATAACGTATTGTTTAATTAGAATAAAATTCGTATAAAGCTGGAAGACAACTCTTCTCGATTACGCAAAGCCAAACCTGTTTGTCCTTTAAGTGGGTTCGTACGTCGCGGCGCGTTTTGAAATCTTTACGGACCAAGATGGCCGGTAAATTTGTCACTATGACCTCTTATCCGGCTGTAAAATACTAAAAATACCCGAGCCGGCGCACAAAATTGAAATCTACCGTCTTTCTCACAGTATTAAATTATGTGAACAAATTTAGTGTGTCTTCTCTCAAAAGTTCAAAAAACTGTTACTTCAGATGGAAGTTTAAACGTTGGCATTTCCTGTTATTCACATTTAACATAATCAGTTAAATAATTTATCCATGAATACACACTTCTAAATACAATATTTCAAGCATTTTAAAACTGTTTCTTTCAGGTAGAATTCTATTTTTTGCCATACGTACCTACTCCCGTTAATTTTTGTTGTCTATAAAGCTGGACGAATGAACTTTGGGAATGTGTTAATAGACCAAAAATGCCATTCTATGGGATACTCTTGAGGTTAATATGACTTCCGGTTTTTCCGGAAATAGTCGAAAATTGTCAAATTACCACTAACTAAATCGATTTTGGCCGACATTGCATCACTGGCGCCCTCTAGCGTGATTTAATTGGCTTTTGGCCAGACATTTTTAGCGTAAACATGTTTGTTAGAAGCAAGGAAATCTAAAAAAATATTGACCTAATGATCAAAGTCAGCGTACAAGTCAGTCACTCAATGGACTACTCGAAGGAAGTCATTTCACGTCATTTTCACGCTACGATTATCAGCAAAATATCAAGAGTTTGGTATCATTGTGTCGGAAAAATATTTTTTTCGATTTCCTTGCTTCTAACACCGTTTATACGCTAAGAATTTCAATAAAATATCAAGTATTTGGTATCGTTTTAATCGGAAAGATGTTTTCTATCGAATAATCACGGTGTGGCCATTGGGTACCCGTGAAAAAATGACTCGCTGACCATAAACCAATTAAATCACGCTAGAGGGCGGCACCACTAATGCAATGTCGGTCAAAATCGATTTAGTTAGTGTTTATTTTTCAATTTTCGACTAGTTTAACCTAGCCACCTATATAACACCGTTTGTATGCTAATAATTTCAATAAAATATCAAGTATTTGGTATCATTGTAATCGGAAAGATGTTTTCTATCCAATAATCAGGGTGTTGCCATTGGGGTACCCGTGAAAAAAATGACTCGCTGGCCAAAAACCAATTAAATCACGCTAGAGGGCACCACTAATGCAATGTCGGCCAAAATCGATTTAGTTTAGTGTTTATTTGACAATTTTCGACTAGTTTCACCAATTCCTAGCCACCTAGGTTAATACATAAAAAAGTTATTTTTGCGTTGCCTTGGAGATAAAAATTGAAGATCGATATGTTTTTGTGTTCAGAATGTCATCCTGATTGAAAATATCACACAAAGAATATAGGGTGGCATTTCAAATTTCAATGATGACGTCATTTCCGGAAAAACCGGAAGTCATCTTAACCTCAAGAGTATCCCAAACAATGGCATTTTTTGTCTATTAACACATTCCCAAATTTCAACGGGAGTACCTATGCCGTGGGTCACCCGGTATAGGACTATTAACCACTAAATTAAAATGCTAGTCACGTTTTCTATTCTTCTCCATATACCTCCACAAACTATCGTCTCTATTGTGTTCGTAACAACCCCAAACAGGTAACAGCACTTACAAAAAGGGATAATTCTAGATTGAATAAGATTATCCGACATTTTTAACCCAACTTTTCAACCAAAATATAAGTAAAAACACTAAAGCAGTCACCATTTCTCAAACATAAGGTCGAGTACGTTTTAGAGAACTGCGTGTAAACAGATGGGGTTGGTTTTAACAAGTGGGGTGATAATAAACTTTATAACAGTTGGATATAGGGGATGAACCTCCACTATCATTTACACGCTGGGGTGAGCGCACTTTACAATTGAGTCCTAATGAAATAAAAACAGTTTTTAGTTTGGATGGAGCGTATATCGATGGCATATGTTGGACTTCCAGACGACAGATGCGTTTATAGTGGGTTTTTAATGAAAAATATGGCTCGAGAAGTATTCACTTTGTCTATCTGTATGTCATGGTAGTTTCAGAAAAGCGTTTCAGTAGGTTTTTGCAGCTAAATGGGTAGTAATAAGTGGCGAGTTCAATTGTAGGCTACGAAGGAAAACTGGTGTATGGTGGAAAACTGGTTATATTGAAAAAAATGATGGCACTATTGATGGAATTATCTGCGTAAGTAATTTATTTTGATGAAAGCAGATTGCTTTTATAAAATAATTATGTTTCTGTAGGTTTTAACACCCGAATGGTGAATAATACGTTGGGCGACGCGGCGACTTCAATGGTAGGTCACGAACGAAAACTGGAGTGTTGCTAATTGACTCCCTTCTTCAGATCGTCGGCTAAGATAAAGTTCCCCTATTATTACCTTAAAAGCATTCAAAGCTCGATCCATCGACCACTCTTACACATACCCAGTAATTACTACATACTCTTTTTGATTGTCCTATACTCACTAAAAGCACATCAAACAATTTCAACATCCATCAAATTTTTTCATTACGTTTTTTTACTACCTATATACTTTTAGTGATTATTAAAAAGAGATCGGAACAGGTAGCTTGATTTAATAGTGAAAGTAAGTAAATTACCTTATGTTTGATTCTCTTATAGCAACCCATATATCTATAAATTCGCACTTTCCCTGCATGTACCTAGTAAAAGTGCGAAATATGCGCAAGACTGAGAATTTTCTTGGTAATAATGGTCGGGCCGTAAGTGGGAGGAGGTAAAAAAACGCAAACACTATTTCCTAGTGCAGGTGAACACAATTAATCTTACTTAAACGAAATAGGTACGCCCATGTTGAGACGAGAAACATACACTCACGAAAGGCATCATTACTGTAACTGTATGCATATATATATATACACAGGAATACCGAACGAAGCATGGCTGACCTCGATCTCAAAAGCAGTAGTAATTTATCGCCCAGAGCAACGCGGAGAGCAAATATGAGATTCGGCGTTCCGATTTAACAAAATTAATTATCAACATGGCGTATAAAGACAGATATCATCAGATTTTGATCGAAACAATAGACTACAGTTAGGTCGGTATCTACTCGAAATAGTTCATCTCAAATTTCGGATGTTGGTGCACACATAAAAGTTTTACCGATAAAATCAACGTTAACGTTTGTAGACAAACGCAATAAGGTTATTAGTTTTTAGTTTAGGTAAATAAAAACCATCTTTTTGTTTATTTTATTTAAATTAAATTATACTCTAAACGTTGTAATATGATGTAGCCAATTAACAATTAATAATAACGTTATTATTAAGACAAAACAAGAATTGTGGATATAAAACATACACACACAAAAGTTTTACGAAGAAAAATTGCACTTAGTAAGTCATAATAATAATAAACTTTATTGGAACCCAAGATATTACAGAAAAAAATCCGTACGAAAAACCCACATAAAGCTATATTATGCAATGTCAGCAATTCCGTTATTAGAAGAGCTAGAATAATGAAAAATAGACTATACGCTGCCCAATAATTCATAGGTTTAAAGTTTATTACATAATCATTGTTCATCATGCATTTTTCATACAAAAGATTGTGCTGAAACTCCGCGTGAATTCCGACGCTCTACGGTCTTTGGTATGCTGCGGGGAAGGGAGGCGTTAGCGGTGCTGTCATGTCGGAGAGAACCGACACAGCTGGGAGAACTGGGGCAACTTATTATCAATACACAAAAAGAACGATAACTTGTCAAGGTAGTAATTTGAACTAACAATTAAATTCTTAATTTTTGAGTAATTTTGATTATAGTAGGTGACCCGGGACGAGATAAATCTCTTTTTTTTTATACAATAAGGTTGTAAACAACATTTTGATGGAAGCCGATAGATTTAATAATATGGAGTTAGCAGATTTTCCGATTAGTGGTGAATACTAAATTAAGTTTGCTTGATAAACCCAAAAAATATTAAAAAAGTATGCCCGATTTTGTTATATAAATATTCGAACTATTATAACAGTTTCAACAGTTTATTTATTAATAATATTTAAATACATGCACAAACAATATAAAATAAATACAACTCTTGATATATTACATATATTACAAACGTCAGCTCTGAGCGTATAAAACTTAAAAATATCAAGAAACTTTTACAAATTTAGCATTGTAAATCTTGTATAATAATATACTATTTTGGTGTCTTCGCATCGGAGTGAATTGTTTCCAAAATGGTACGATTCATTCCAAAAAGTGATAAATTGACCCCTTGCCAACAACATTACGACATCATGTCGCCACCAAGACGGTTCGCTTCACAGTTAGACCAGTACTTGTGTTGTAGTCACTTGTGCCCCTTCAATTGAGTAAGGTTATTTTTTGATTAGCTTTAATATATTAATTAAACTTTAGTATTCGGCATTGCGGAGTCTATTTTCATCCGTGTTAATTACGGAAACAAAAATGGATGAGAATTGTACATAAAATTTACCAACGGGTACTTATATTACTACACACGTATATCTAGATTTATTGTACTCATTCGTTGCGCTCACAAGCTTTTACATTTTTGTAGATTTCAACTAAAAAGTGTATTCATAATTTTATTTACTACGAATATAACTGACTGTTAAGTATTGATTACCATTTATATTATAGGCATTTTTTACAAAGACATATGTACCTAAGAGAAGTCACCAACAAGTAAAAAAACAACTAAGTCGAATATTGTAAATTCTTGTTTACAGTTAATCCCGGTAAGCAAATACATTGGAACAATTTTGTAGAGAATACAATTCTCTACAAATTTGCGTCAACAAAAAATCTCCGTAGCAACACAGTATTGTTAAAGTTATGACCAGTCAAAGATAGTAATGATCGGCATTAGTGAAGATGTATACGTTGCGGTACACACAAGAATCTATAGATCGGTGAAGTAATATTTTCATAGACGTTTATGATATTTTTAAGTCGGTTTGTTATTAACCGGATTAACCCGTTCGCGAGTCGGTCTCTGTAGGTCTCGCATCAAGGAAATGGATTCCAGACCATGAGAACGGACAACTCGCATTTCTTCTGCACCTCGGCCAACACTTCTTACTCCGATGATGTGGCGGTTGCCTCTTACATCCTCAGCAGTATAAACATATGTCAGCTCTTCGCCCGATACACTACTTAACTAACGAGAAACCACTAATTGATCAGAGGCAATAATATCATAGAAACCCTAAAGCAGTGGTTCTTAAATGGTGCTCCGCGAGCTTGTTGCAAGTGATCCGCAAAATTATGAAAGCCAAAATTGTTGACCCATTTACCGTATGTGATTTAAATAATATTATTTGTATTTGTATATTATTAACGTACAAAACATTCTAACTTCAACAAAACTAACAATTATAGTATATTATAATACAAGAAGACACCCAAAATAAGAGATGGAGCAGGGCAGAAAGACCTAGGTCAATAGCCCGTACGAACACCAAATGAAATTTATTAAATGAAACTAATTGTGTAATAAACCTGTACAAAGCTGGATGTTGGAATGAAGATTATTACTACTACCATAATACAAGCTTTAGAAGACAAAAATTGGCGCACGAGTTATTTTTTCTACCTTGCGACATTAATTTTACATAAATTTTGAAAAATGCGGTTGTTATCTTACAATTTAAAGTAATTTTTATATTCAACAGTTGGTAGTTAGTGTAAAATTCACAACTACGACTGACGCGAACCAATAGCGATTGTGATGTCAGCCTTATTTGACACTTGACGTGAATATCATAAATCTTGGAAACCCAAAAGTTACTAAAAGTTTGTGATCTAGTGTTTTCATAATGACACCGAAAGCGGTTTCGTTATGAGTTTATAACGAACGCAAAGTAGAAAAAACATTTACAATTTTCAAATAGTAATAAATATGAATAAAATAAATAAAGAATGTAGAACATAATACAATTAAAATAAAGATGGGTATGGCTCTGCTACACATGCCACATAAAAAGTTCTGAAAATATGTAAACATTTTCAAATATATTTCCTAAAACAAAGATAATAAACATGATGTTTTGATAATATATATTTTTGCCCTCATCTACATATCATCCACATGTTATGTGCGGATTTATTAAGCCTTAGATTAATATAAAGTTGTATTAAAAATGAGCTTATCAAAACTACTTGAGTAGGTGGTACGTAACTGCTAATATAAAGAATCTAGCCAAATTACGTAAATATTTGACAAACTAAGAAGGTTTTGAAAGTTTTATTATATTTAATTTTATATTACCGCGAACATGTCAGATGCTTGGAGGAATTATCACAATATACCAAATAGGTGGCGGCATTTATAACCACCAGGTGATAGTTCACGAACAAAATTTTGTGGGACCAGAAAATCAAAATATACACAAGAAATAAATTCCAAAATTCCCGTTATGTTCTAAATTTATACAGAAATATATGTTTTTCTTTTCTGTATCAGACTAATGATTTTCGCCGCAAATAAACTTCATTCGAATATTCATTTTTTCAATTCGGTAAAAGTTAGAGCTAATAAAAATATCAATAAAACCGTATTTTAAACGGCTACAACTTCTTAAAGAATTGAGGAAACCAATAAGTCAATATGAACCTTTTTACTCGCATTGACATTTAGTTTTTAGAAGAAAATCTGTAAAAAGTTTTATATGGATTTTATTTTGTTACTTAAATTTATTTACTTTTTATTGTTGTAATGGGTACCTATTGATTGTTATTGTTCCGTTTACGCATTGTTTGATATGTATTTTATCTTTTATTTTTCTTTGTTTGTTAACATTTCAAACGGCTGTAACTTCTTAAGGAATAGAAAGGAGACATAAGACCATATAAAACATTATACTCAGAATGACATTTAATTTCTCGTTTTAGTTTCGAGTAAAAGTTATGTCAATGTTTTTGGTGGTCCGCGAATTTTTCGTATGATCAAAAGTTCTCCCTGACTTCAAAAAGGTTAAGAACCACTGCCCTAAAGAGACATCACTTGCGTCTTACCTAATATGCAACAAGAAACTTCAAATTCGCCTGTACCTCATTATTACGAAACAGATGTTCGTTTATTTAAGTTATCTTTCAGTTTAAACTCCATATTGATCAAACGCCAAATGCCAAAGAAGAAGACATCTGCTTCGCACTTGTGTATAAAGTACTGCATAGGAACAATTTTATACGATGTCGAGTTATAGATAAAAAGCTCTCTGTGAGTAATTATTATACGATGGCTTTTGTCCGGGAAATAGCTCGCGTTTATGCCGACACAAAAGGCCTGTTTCAACTGTTTTTTCGCCGCCATATGCTGGACGTGCGATTGCTTACTTATAAACCGAAGCAAGACGCTTCAGTTACTTTCAATCTCGTTAAGTTTGACTAATTGGAATGTTCGGTTATCTGTGATGATAGAATAAGTTGGTAGGCACGGTCAATGTCCTAGAAACCAGTTTTTTTTTCAGTGTAATGTTGAGTATACTATTTATTTTGGGCTATTTCAGCATCTAAAGACATTGTATAATCGTAGAGTTTGCCTGATTCTTAGTCGCTAGTTTGCGAGATGATGAGGAGAAACTGAGTTTCAATTTGATGAAATTTACTGAGATTTTAGGCAAATTACAAATCTACGTTAAAATTATCGTACATATAAAGAATCGTGTAGATATATTTCCTAATATCTGAGAGACAAATTCTATGTTTTCAGCGCTGTACTAATAGTGACTCGACCATATTATTTATATTATTATTATTAGTTTCGATAACAAAAAAAAGTGAGATATTTTGATAAATTTTGACATATTTAAAGAGTTAACTAATTAATTGATTGCGATCGAATTCATGTATTTGCTTATATGTACCGGGTGTTGCCAAAGCTATGAAAAACACTAAAGAGTGAAGCACCCTTATGTTGAAAGATATGGAAAAATGAAATTATTACCTTCGACGTTCTATATACCGTGTTCATGCAACGACAAAGGAGATTAGATATTATTTCGTTTTTTAATGCCCTGTAATATTTCTAAACGCATTTCTCAAATTACATTATTGCATAGCTTCTAAAACAAAGGTATCTTACACTTACGAGTTTTTCATAGTTTTGGTAACACGCTGTACATGCAAGCATATATTGTACATAGACAATTAAATTCTAATATTTGCATTTTAGGTTTCAGACAATCTAGAAGTTTTTATGAAGATTAAAAATGTGTCTGAAGATCAGGCCGTTATGTGAGTATAGCGATTACAGCGCTATCTACCAATACAGTTGGATGTGTTATTTACACTAACAATACATTTATTTGAGTCAAAATTTGAGTTTCGACGAAGGTATTTTTATATCAAAGCAAGAATAATACGAATAATTAAAAATCTGATGTAGCCAAACACATGACTTTATCATACAATATATAAAATTAATAGTTGAGCTGCCTGAGATTCTATTTGATGGAGGAGATCGATCGTGTCTACATTAAAATAAAAGAAGTAGCCAGGATTTGACAGATATTTTGATTGATAATATTGACAGTAGGTATTGTCAAAACCTGCGGTTGACACTACCTACTGTCAGAATGTAAATAATTGTCGAAATTCTGGCAAACTAAGTTTTAATGCAGACACGATCTCGATCAAAAAGAATTTGCTCATACAGCTAAACTATTAATTTTGCCAAAAATTAAAGACATAAATTATACAGAATTTCCTCTACTTTAATTTATTATTTAACTATTTTGACGAAATGCCAGCTCATTCTGCAAAATCCTTGAAAATGCTTAGAGGAAACATCCTTTTCCTTTGGACCCTTTTGAACCGAAAGCTTTTCAGCTCTCAATTTGACAGATATATCGATTCTATTGACAGTAGGTAATGTCAAAATATCAACGTCTGGCACTACTGTCATTAGAATGAAAATATCTGTTAAATCCTGGCTAACTAGTTTTATATTAATGCAGACACGACCGATCTGAATCAAATACAATTTGTTCCTGCATCTATACTGTCATTAGAATAAAAATATCTGGCAAATCCTATATTAATGCAGACACCATGGAAACACCAAGCTGTTTTAAGATTGTTTCACATAGCATACGTGCGCGCGTGTTTCTCCTCCTCATCGCATTCTCCGTGCATTTGCGTGTTGAATTGACGCTTCGCAACCGCTGACGTTCTGAATACTGTCAAAAGTTTCAACATTTCCTGGCTACCTACTATTAATGCATACACGATTTCGATCAAATAGAATTTGCTCCTGCAGCTACTATTAATTTTACCAAAAAATGTCATAGACATAAATTATACAAAATTTCCTCTACTTTAATTTATTATTTAACTATTTTGACGAAATTACAGAAATAGCGGCTCACTTGCGAAATCATTGAAAAATGCTATGAGTAAACATTCAGTTCATTTGGGCCATTTTGAAAAAAACATCTTTCAGCTATCAAGTTTAGTCATGATAAATAATGTTTAAATTCTAGCTTTGGCTTATACTCTATCAAGTTTATCAATTAAACATAAAAACGCACAAGGTTTCTCCAATTTAGCAGTTTTCACAATGTTTCGAATAAACAACTTCCTCATACATTTGGAAAAAAACGACACAAGTTCAGTGACAAACAAACAAAAAAAAACAGGAAAAAGCAGTTGTAAAGTAAAAAGCTACGGTCAAAACTAGTGTTAATCATTATGATTTAAGCAATTTTTACGTATGTATGATAAAATTTTGCAGATAACTTTCCGAAAGAAAAAAAACAAGGCAGACGAACTACAAAATAGTAAAAAAAACTTATATTTTGTTTGTGGGTTTGCAGACTAATACAATGAAACGCTATCAGTGCTTGAAGAGCCGATTTTGATAAAAAAAAATACTTAAATTCACATGTTGTTTGCATTTTTCTTTTTTGGCAAAACCATTCTCGGTACAAATTTCCAACACTGTCAAGTTCGTTTCCTTTTTTGTTACAAACGCAGATATTTACTTTAAAACTAATACAATTAATCACAGCTGCCCTGATTCACAAGCAAAACAATCGATCACGAACAACATCGAATTTCCATAGCTTTCATCGAAACCGTTCATCGCAACTGTAAGTGGAACCGATACGTATAGCAAATCGCTAGAGTCGGTATAATAGTACAGTACGGCTGCATTGTATATAATTTGCATTATACACACTATCCGGATTAATTGGTCCATTGAAAACAGCTCAGCTGGCGCTTCCCCACTGGACGCATATGTCATTTTTTATTGGTCGCCAGTAAGGTTGACGAACGAACGATTCGCCAAACAACGCGCATTCGGGCTTGTTTTGTTTCGGTCGGTTATATAGTGGGTGAACGCACCGACACTCGAAGCACATGTTACTCTTTTTGTACCGGGGATTTAGGGCAGATTTCAATTTCGAATCACCGTCGTCTCTTTTGATATGCAAATTTGTTTTGTTGCCAGTTCACGCCAGATTGCCCGTGAATGTGTTCCGTTCGCGAATGGGGCTTTTTTATATATTTTTTTCAGGGTTATTTAGTAAGATTGTAATGAATAATGGTAACCCAAAAATGATGAAAGTGGCTGTAGGTAGAATTAAAAATTATAAGTAACAAATGGTGTCAGTTGGTCAAAAATTGCTATGACCTGTGGCCTAGTTATGGTCAAAATAAAACTGTACTTACTTGCAAAAGGAATCTCCCTTCGGCGAAGATATACACGCACCACCATTTTTACATGGACTGGGCGAGCATGAAACAAAGCCTGAAACAAACAAAACAATATCGGATAAGTAACTGCGATTTCTTATATTTGACATATTATTATGTGTCGTTTTTGAGGTTACAAATAAAATGTCAAACATTAAGGTAAACGTCCAGATTCAGACACTGTCCGGTTTGTTGATTTGACATTACACCTATCAACCCACAATCGTTTCTCATTCTACCAATGTTCTAATGGTTGTAATATAACCTAAAAGTTTGACTGATCTTGATAATTCAGTGTTATGCTAAAAGTTAATTTTTTCCTTATAAGGTAACTGCAATTCGACTTCTTTTTACATCGCTACACGATAACCGTGATTAAGAAAATTCTAATAAAATCTATTCAGGCTGACTAAAAATGCTTCATATTTTTATAATAATACGGTGTACCACTATGATTTACAAATTTAGGCGTATCGGAATTAGGTACATGTAAATATAGCACGTCCTTAAATCAGACATGTGTGTCGGAATTGTGTACATGGTTAGAAATAATGCATATGGCTCTATTGCTGTCTTTACACAAGGAAATAACATAGTTTACATCGTTTGCAATATTACAATTAATTGAATGCATTTTGTCAAATTTCCGACACGAGTGTCGGAATTACGGACAAGAATAGTCCCTAATTATTACACTAGCAGCAGAGAGTAGCGATTTTGTCATTAATATTATTCGGGCCTGACACACCCAAATAAAGTAAAAGGAAACTTTTTTCTGTATCATTCTTATGCTAATGCTTGGAGAGAATATTTGTTAATAAAATAGAAGTAGTCACAAAAGAAAATAATTCTAGAGAAACAGAATAAAAAGGTGTGCCAAGAAAAACACAACAATTCCAGATGCAAGTAACAGTCACATACAGATGAAGGAAGAGGGCAGCCTGAAGAAGACTAAAGACTTATTTTATACTGTGCTTCATTAAAAATGGTAAAATATAAATTAGAAGGAAATATGTGTTTAAAAAAAGTTGATTTCTACAGTTACAATGTAACCTGTTAACCTGCCTGAATTTGAGGCGATTGCCTTAACAATGAAAAAATCAAGAAATAACATAAATATACATAGCAAGAATAAAAGTAAATAAATTTAAGCAGAGATTAAAAATAAATTAAATAAACAAATCAAGAAACAAATAAAATTCATATGACAGTTTTCAGATGTTTGTTTCCCTACAAGTAGATGTCTTTTTGAGTACAAAGTTTCATGTCAACTTATTGGGTTTTTCAATTCCTAAAGTATAGTTATATAGTATAGTTATGCTATTATTTCAAACGGCTGTAACTTTTTAAGAAATAAAGATAACAAATAATTCTTTATGAAACCTTTTTGTCAGCGTTTGTCAACATTTACTGCCTGGAAAAAATTTTGTGGGGAGAAAAAGTGGGACAACCGGTGTAAGTGTGTTTCCTTTTTAAACACAAGCTTAAATTAATGAATTTCTCATATATTCTTTGCGCATTATATTAATCTAGTCTAGACTCTAGTTTTTTAAAGAGACACATCATGTGTTATGTTATTTTATATATTATATATGTTAATATCTAATATATAAGTTCAATAAATTATGGTTATTTTGTCCATATCCGGGTGTTAAAGTTGTTAATTTTATCATATTTAAAAATGTTATTATTTTAACCAATCATTTTATAATTTCTATTTTGAAAACAAGGGTAGAATTGATGAAATATAAGAATAATGATAATATAATAATAATATTATTAACATGTTTGGTTAATTATTAATCAAAGTTATTTATTTATCATTTTGTCTTTTTTTATTTAAAATATGTAACAAATAATTAGTTTGTTTATCCCTTGGCCAGGCATGAGATGGGCATCATATCCCAAGTGAATACACTTTTGAAAAAATTTAGGAATAATCGAAAAAATAACGTTTTATAAATGTATAGTCCATTAGAAGATACTAATTTCAATTTTGACATTTTCCTTTAAATGTGACTCTGAGAAAAATCTAGTTATTAAAACATTAAGGGCTCTATGGTAAACAAGGTTGTTCTTCATATTAAGTTTTTTTGGGCTTGTTGCCAAATGACCATAATTATGAAAGCAATAATTTTTACATGAAATGCAATATTAACGCTTCCAAAGAAGAATATTGTTATATAACCAGAGAATGGACCGCGGTCCTTTCTAGTGTCTTTCCACCAATACTAGAGCTGTTATTTCTACGTCAGATACATTGACGATATAACAGCAAAATTACTGATGCTGCCTGCACTGTATGTGGTTATATACCATTTAGCAGATACCTCTTACGAGGAGACTACTAGCTCTATCTATCGACATCCTTCACATTATTTTCAAGACAACGACTTTTTAAATAAAACAATCGCTTTCTTAAAACAAATATTTAAGTTGTTTTATATTAAAGAAACATTCTTATTGCAAGTATATGTTGTCTTAAAACAATCAAATTATGTTTAAATTACTTTTAGATAGACAGCACTATGATACCTTACAAGTCTAACTAACAAACCACTTTAAACCATTTTTTAGCGTTTATATAAACGTCTTTCCTTAATTTTAAGCAGCAGAACAGAACACGTCTGTAAATTTCGAGCAGTGCATATAAAACTGTACAACTTTTGAGAACTTTTAGTTATTTAACAAATCTTTTTAATACTTGTTAAGATACACCATGAAAAAAACAACACCAGACGACGCTCAGTGAGTGTCGTTCCTTTTAATTTAAATCATATTAATAACACTTGTTCCAATGTCACCTTCTCTGGCGGTCATCGCGACTTGTCTCGGTCGGCCAGAGCGGCCAAATGCGTATTGAATTGTCCAGTCTAATTTTTGAATTAGCCCGATTGACGACACAAATGGAACAGAATTGTCATATCCCGGATAGGTTCATTAAAACTCGACCGTCTCAAACCGACCCGACATGCTGGTCCACAGAAACGAACGCCGCCATTACTTTCATAGCCCAAGTATAAAAATCAAGATTTATGGATCATTTTTCCTAATGTGTTGCTTCCGCTTGTGTGTTCGTTTAGGTAAATCGTCTATTTAGCTTGGTTACATGGGTTGTCGTGTGGTACATAATGTACGAATATGAAACTAACCTATAAATAATAGAATAGTTTTTTTAAGGAAGATTCAACTTAAACAATTTAGAGTTTAGTTTTTGCTTTGACAGCAGAAATGAAATTAATTTAAAGAAGCTTAACATCAAACGAATAAACAATACGATGGACATGTAATTAAATAAATATTATATTAATGCCATGTTGACATATTGATAAAATTGAAACAAGCTATTAAAGATACTTTTATCAAAAATCCGACACATGCCGTCTACGATATTTATCAATAAGCGAGAATTTTCAAAGGAGCAAATTCCTTACTATATTGAAAAGGCATAAAGTTTGCAAAGTTTACTTGAATATGTGTATATTCTACATAAATGCGGATATTGGAATAAATCAACATGAAATAAAAAATCTGATCTGGCCAGGCACATGACTTTATCATACAATATATAAAACTAATAGTTTAGCTGCATGAGATTCTATTTGATCGAGATCGATCGTGTCTACATTAAAATAAAACAAGTAGCCAGGATTTGACAGATATTTTGATTGATAATATTGACAGTAGGTATTGTCAAAAAACCAGCGTTTGACACTACTTACTGTCAGAATGAAAATACTTGTGAAATCCTTGCTAACTAAGTTTTAATGCAGACACGATTTCGATCAAATAAAATTTGCTTCTGCAGCTAAACTAATAATTTTACCAAAAAATTTCATACACATAAATTATACAAAATGACCTCTACATTAATTTATTATTTAACTATTTTGACGAAATTACAGAAATGACTGCTCATTTGCAAAATCCTTGAAAAATGCTTAGAGGAAACAGGCAGTTCCTTTAGACCCTTTTGAACCAAAAGCTTTTCAGCTCTAAATTGATCATAAAACTTCCAAATATGATCTTTCATCCCTATACCTTTAGTAGTTTCTCCGGAATCGTCGCCACAAAAATCGAGTACAGACATAGGTACAAAAAAGACCTATTCCGCTAAAATCTCAATTTTCTTTTTCGGCACGATTACAATACTTTATCATCCTGCGTATGATAAAGTAAAAATAAACAAATTAAATAATTGTAGACTACAAAAACCAAAGTTAGAAAATTGCTCTACTATTGTCTTAAATTTAGTTTACCAATTTTACAATTTTGATAATATTGATAACACCAAAAAAAACATTGATTCTGTAAACGGAAAATTTACTATTTATTAAATTTGTGGTGAATACAAATCCGAGTTCAAAAGTTGTCATGTAATGTTTATCAGCACAAAGAAACGCTGATGGTGCTCCAAGGACAACTTTATATAGGTACATGTGAAGAAATTTATAATGAAAAAATAAAATGTAAGCTTTTCTTTCCAACTATTTAAATGTGAACAACGAATCGAAGAACCTTGAATCTTTGAAACAGTTTAAGAGGAATCCGTACCCCTACATACTCGGAAAACAAGTAAAAATTTTGAAGGAGTTTCTCAGTTATTAGTTAACAGAATCGTAAAACCAATTCACCAAATTAAAGATAAAAGGTTTAAAAATTTTCCATCTAGTGGTAGATTTTTGATATTTGTGTAATTTTTTTTACAAGTCTGTTGCAGAATCTGGCATAAAATTGGTGGATTTTTTTTACGGAGGACAAGTTAAAATTGAGAGGTATACCTAATAGACATAATAGATCTAGGTTACAGCTTCCTCTATAAGTATACAACATTCCACATAAAAATATCAATAGATGACATACCTTTTTTCACTCAAAACTGGACTTCTTTGAGTACATGAAGCCGACATATTTTATTACGTAGCGTGGATACACTATAACAACGATTAATATAGGTATAGGTATACATTGCCACAGTAAGATCACTATGGATGTTTATTTTGAAGAACGTAGGTACTAGCAGTAATGATTCAACTTAAATAGAGAATATTTAGCCTTTGACCATTGTCCGCATATATTCCAAATTCGATGATAATCATAAAATTATTGATATCTCAATATCTCTCAAGCGTTTTTGAATGAGGCCAAAACATATCGCCCCATATTATTGTTATACCAATGAAAGAAAGAAAAACTACAAATCACCAATTTGGTTTTAGAGAAAATCATTCCATAGAATGACGGAAATAATAAACAAAGCATTGGAAGAAAGGTTTATTCGCTCAATAATTTTCCCTGATGTGACGCAAGCTTTTGATAAGGTTTAGCACGAAGGATTGATACACAAATCAAAGAGTATGCTACCCTAAAACCGTCGAGCTGCTAACATCCTATAGATCAGATACTCTATTCAGACTAAAACAGATGACCAATAGGATCTAAAAGAAGTAAAAGCAGAGGTACCCCAAGGCGGTGTCTTGGGACCAATTCTCTATCTACTATATACCTACAAGTCACCTACCACAGCCGGAAAATGCCGATTTTAGTGAAAACACTAAAAAGAACTAAACCCTTCAAACTAATTCAATGTTTCTCCATTTCTAACTGTTCCAATAAATCCATTTAACAACCCTTTTCACATAATTTAATAAATCGTCAAAATTATTTCCCCCGCCGATTCTACAGCCGCAATTATCACCTCAAACAAACTTTCCACACCTCAAAGCCCAAAAAACATCCTCTCAAGGCCAAATTTCATTCAAAATACGAACGAAACGTGCTTGAAATCAAACATGTGTGCAAGACTATATATCGCTGGTTCAGTACACAGTGGGTCCCTGCGATAATATTCCGAGACGTTGCTCTGATGCAGCTGCTAGTGACGTCACGGCGGTGTGCGTCCCCCTGCTCTTTTCGAGGACCCCTCTCCGCGCTATCCGTCCATGTCGGCCAACGTTTCGTAACGGTTCCGACAGGTGGTGTTCGGGCTCGCGCCCTGCACGGGCGTTGATATTACCCACCCTTGCTTCACATCAACCGAATTCAACGAACAAAAAAGCATCGTTGTATACCCCGCCCAGACATAGATAAAGGATATTAATGAGAGAACGGAAATGAACATATCGGGAAGCGTGTGGTTCATCCAGGAAAAGATTAACCTTTGGAGATTTTATAACTAGAGCTTTTAGGTTAGGTTATTTCGTTTTATGTTGGATTATACTGACAATTAGGAAGGTTAGATAGAAAATTATGCGATTGCACTGATGAGGAAAGATTGCAAATGAACAAATATACCAATTTTGTCCGGTTTTCGGCAAAATGCATTCAGTAAATCAATAAACTAAGAATACACACCTATACTTTTGTTTACTTCTATGAACAACAACAGAAATAATAAATTTTTCTTTGATATGTGTTTACTAATAAATATCTGCTATTTTTTACGAACATAGTACAGTTTAGCGATTCAAAACTAAACATTCAATTTTTATTTAGGTATCACAAAAATCTAGAAATACGTAAATTGCATAGTACCTAATAGTGTATAAATGTAGTATAAATAATTGTACAGTTGGAAATGTGCTATTATATTTCTTTATGTTAGTATAGACATGGAATAGACGCATGTGCATTGGAGGCATGTGTAAGGTCTGCCAACACTGCCAACGTGAGACATTTTGTTTTGTAACGTAAACGTCAGTAGTTGACAGGTATTTTGATTCTATAGACAGTAGGTATTGTCAAAACATAATGCGTTTGACACTACCTCTGTAATTAGAATGGAAGTCTCTGTCAAATCCTGGCTAACTAATTTTATATTAATGCGGACACGACCGATCTCAATCAAAAACAATTTACTCATGCAGCTAAACATCCAATTTGCAAAAAAAAGTCATAGACATAAATTATACAAAATTTCCTCTACTTTAATTTATTATTTAACTATTTTAACAAAATTACAGAAATAGGGGCTCATTTCCAAAATCCTTGAAAAATGCCTATAGAGTAAATAAATAAGAAGTAAAATAAATAAGAACTATAGAATAAATAAATAAGAAAATAAATAATTCAGAACAAAACTTAAGTTGTATTCTTATTCACTCAGTCTTGTGAATAAGTGTGTTAAGAAAATAACAAAAAACGAACCACCACAAACAGTGAGTTCACCAGTCGACACTGTTAGTGGTGTCCATGTCTAGCAAAAACGCTTGCACCAATTTAACTGCCTTTTCGACCTGGAAACGGCTGGGGTTGTTGTTTTAGTTTTTTGTCCAACAGACGTTTTGGTTATCTTAGGTTAAAAAAAAAAGTTTTTTCAAACCCTGCCCAAAAGGCCTATTTCCGCTAAAATCTCATTTTTTTCTGGCACGATTACAACACTTTGTCCTACGGATGATATAGTAAAAATTAACAATAGCTTTGTCATGTTCTTGTAATTAAAAAAATATGAATGAGTTTAATTTATGTGCTTGTTTTTCTCTAATTAGTTAGTATTTGCAGAGAAGAACATATTTTGCGTTAAAGCAGAAAGTTTGTAAGTTACTCTCACATTATCATTATCTCTCACATTTATTTGATATCTCGTCTCCTGTGACTTTTTCAGACCTGCTTTGTCATTAAAATGTAAATTTTGAAAGCATTTCTTAAGTTTTTTAATAAATATTAACTACATGGTAGGTCAATACTATTGTTGTTGTAGATGGTGCTAACTCCGAGAAAAGTAGATCAATATATTTTTTTGGAATGGTCTATATTTCTGTATATTTGTAAACACTTTGCAACATTTTAGTACAAAAAACACCAAAATTGTTGAAGTACACCTTTTGAGTTATTGCCTCATTTGTCTAAAAAACACAATTGTGATAAACTAATTATATCAGATGTTCCAATAAAAAGAAAACGATCTTCATGGAATGTAAATTATTTGGTAGATGTAGTCCAATATTATGGCCACGCTGTATACAACGTAGATAGTTGACATATGTCTTGAAATTGGTGGAACCATCAATTCTAACGAGAATTTAATCATAAATCACTTAAAATAATTTGATCGTTATAAGATGCATTTTTAGACAAATAAAGCAACAGCTCAAAAACTGTAATGATAGGATAGAACTATATTAGTATGGATACATAACGTACATGACGTTTTCCCTAATAATTTATAGCGGTAGTTTTCCAAAAAAATAAAGTCTGCAAAACATTAAAAAACCAAGAAATATCACAATGTCGAAACATCACACATTTCTCTGTATCGGAAACCGTTAGTAAAAAATAAGTAAAAAACACATACCTAACTAAAATTATTGTTGATGGACAAATAACATCTTTTATAAACTGATTTTTGTACTGTAAGCCAAAATGTGTCCAAAATACGTCATTGTTATCAATCTGTCATTGTTGTAAACATACTTTTGAGTTTAGTTACATACTTTTGAATTATAATGCAGAAATGTCAAAATTTTATGAATACTATAGTTAAAGCCGGGTTCTAAATTTATAAAAAAAATCTGATGTGGCCAGGCACATGACTGTATCATTCTATTTATAAAGTTAATAGTTTAGCTGTATGCGATTATTTGATGGCGATCGTAATAGTAATAAATGATAGTTAACCAGGATTCGACAGATATTTTGATACTACATATTGACAGAAGGTATTGTCAAAACATCAGCGTTTGACACTACCTACTGTCATTGGAATCAAAATATCTATCAAATCCTGACAAACTAGTTTTATATTAATGCAGACACGACCGATCTCGATCAATAGAATTAGCTCATGCAGCTAAACTATTAATTTTACCAAAAAAGGTCAGACTTAGATTATTCAGAATTTCCTCTACTTTAATTTATTATTTAACCATTTTGACGAAATTATAGAAATAGCGACTCATTTGCAAAATCGTTAATAAATGCTAAGAGTAAACATCCAGTTCCATTAGACCCTTTTGAACAAAAAGCTTTTCACCTCTAAGTTTGGTCATGAAACTTCTAAATATGTTTCGTCCCGATACCTTTAGTAGTTTCTCCGGAATCATCGCCACAAAAAACGGGTACATAACGTAAAAAGTCAAGTCCAACAATAAACAAATTAATTCAATATTCAACAAAACTTTTTATCTCTAAAACTTTGCTAAACCGCCTCTATATGCAGGTCATAATATAGAGGACAACAAAAACGTTGTTTATGAGATAGAAAATTATTTATGTCTGGAAGATCTCGTTATAGCATTATCTACGACAGTTTATAGCTCTGTTACCATTCAACTTTCTATTGACAATCTCCAAAGTCGATATCCGTTGTCCACTGCGAAAAGGACATCATTTGAGCCTACCTATCTTGATATAAACTTTCGAAAAATGTCAACGGGATGCTTTACATCTCTTAAGAAACCATAACCATCACTGCGTCATAATAGGGATGCTCAGCACCTCATTTTGCAAATTCCCAGATTTCTTTTGTGGTTAACATTGCTCACATTCTTTCTATAACTTACAAAAAGAGGTACCGTTAACTGTAGCTGTTAACTGATGCCTCTTTATTAATTCAATAGTAAAAATAATAACATTCTTAAGTCCATAATGATAAATAAATGAGGTTTTATATGACATAGTAAATAAACCATAGCTAAGTCGATTTTAACATGTATTGATTTTAAAATTAGGTTATATTTTGTAACCTCTATAATTTCTATCCCACTTATGATGTTATCATGTTTAGATATTTAGCAACATGGGCGGAGTAAGGTAGATTAATTGATATACATTATCAAGTCGAAAAAAAAAACACGCATGTCTGCGAGCTACAGAAAATATGGCCGATTTGTACAACAAGAAAACTTCATCATCATGTTTCTCAGGCTTTCACTTCGATACAGTGGACACGCCTAACATCTTCCCAACCATCGGATACCACCACTGCAATAATATAAATCAAATTCCATCAAATCAAATCCGTTGCATGCCGAATTTTCGTTAGATATTAATTTCGCAAGCCTTTTTGAAGCAACTCGTTCCCAACAAAAGGCAATTCCAATTAAAAAAAAAATAATGCTTGGCCAACAAATTCTTAAAACAATGGTTGCACTTTATACATAACAGATTTCTTCTGCTTGTTTGCTGAGAATAGCAACGAATTCAGCAATTAGTTGCTCATTACCATATAGGAGCAAGGAAAGTTCCCTAGAGAAAAATTGATAGGATGAGTTTTGCAAGAGACTTGTGATATTCAGCTTGCAGTTTAAACGTTATTTTTGGTAAATATTTGACCAGGGTTATCGGAAACTTATTCTAGATTGTTCGACTAACAGATTTGAATATCAACTTCAATACGACGAACAAAAACGAGCTATCACTTGTTTGGACAAGTGTGGTGAGCTAAAAAATAGCGTTTAAAGTATTTGGAACTAAATATAAGAGCTGTGGGAAGTATTTTGTTGAATTTGTTGATACATGACGCGTTATTACTGTATTGTATTGCAAGAATATGAGTTTCATACATCACTCATAGATGGCGGTTGTCATGTAGTGAGTACATTGTGTTGTAATTCATGCATTACACCTGTCAAATGTATTAAAACTACATACTTCAAACGCACACAAACTTCGAGATACCCATAGTCATCAAAAAACGCGAAATAATCAGCCAGTTTGTACTAAAATATAACTGTTTTACACACTAAAGTAAACACTATGTCTTTTTCGGTATGTTCAAAGTATGTTGTTCCTTATTTATCAATATTTCTTGTTAGAACTTGAGGGGAACATCTAGTCTTGAGTTCGTTTGAAACCGACTGTATATTCCAAAGGCGCATTCGTTCTTTGTAACCGCCTGTGTGTACAGTACACATCTGTGCCTTTATTTTCGCATTTAATGAAAACGTGTGGTTATTACAAGCCCATCGAGGCAGATTTCGTTGTGTCTAAACCAAAATATCCACAAACCAGTGGAAAACGCAAGAAATATCGAAAGAAAGTTTGGTTTCCGTGACACCGGTCGAGCGTAGAACTAAAAACAAAACGGGTGACCAACCTGTTGCCTGGTGTACGGTGCAGAATAAAACGAAGAGCGTGGTTGTTATCCAAAGGTAATCCTTTCTAGTATCCGTAATCCACATTTTAACTCAACTGCCCTCCTTGGGGACCACACATATCACCGTTTTAGTACCACACTCCACATTGGATCCGGGGAAAAACACGTTATAATCGCACGAAAACACGAAATTTTCACTCTGTCATGCACTGAGGTTGATGCGGGTCGAGTGTCTGCGCGAAACGCGATCGGTCAGTCGGAAAATCGAGAGGAAACGGCAGGAAAACACAGAAAAACGCACGAATGATACGAACGAACACAACACACGACCGCAGTCAACTCAGATCTGAGAGGGGCTTTGTTTCGGACGCGCCAAGATGGCAGCCAGTGGTTCTTGTATTCCTACGCCGCAGTGGACCGGAGGAGTTTCAAATTTGTGGCGATTAATCGACTGTTTGGGAATAGAACAACGTAATGGATCGATGTGGAATCGTTAATTCTGCGTGTGTGTCAAAAATTGAGTTTGGATTTTGGGTGTGGGGTTAGAAAAGCGCGTGAGAAAATGCGGGGTACTACTTTTCGTTGCACACGAGAAGAATGTACCCTCCGGTGGTTCTGTAGCGGCCAATGGCTGGCGAGCAGGTACCTTCCCCCAGCAGTTTACTTCTTCTTCTTTACGTCTTCGGTGTCTCGTGTCTATGAAATTGCTGAATGTAGGTACACAGTGAACCGCGTTTTTACTTCGGCTCTCGCAACATTTTCGTTCGACTTTTTTGTTGACTGGTTTCGTGTTTATGTATGTATTATTATTAGTAGATAATTGACTAATCTCCAAGAGATTTTTCCGTTAGGGGTTGTGTGATATCCCACCCCACAATAGTGGGTGATGTCAACATGCGGTGTAACGAAAAACCCTACGTATAGGTACAGGGGCTGCAAAATCTATTTAGTCACAGTGTTTATTTGACATTGTTAGCGTAATAAAAACATAATAGTAGCCAGTAAAAAATGTTAGATAATAATAAATAAAGGCAAAAAAAATAAAATAAAGTTTGCAAGGTATCGAAAAAGAAACTTGTTTGTGGGCTCCAAAATATTCATATCTTATTTGTATAAATTTGTTTCTGAATGAGTAGTATACAGGATGATTCAATTTCAATCTCGCTTATTAGTGGATATAGAGCCTATGTTTAAATTTAGCAAAGTTTCGTATTTTTGTGTTGAATTTTGGCATTTTCCGATAGTCGTGTCTTTTCTCATTTCTGCAATGTATAACATGTTAGCGTTATTTTATAAAACAATGGTGTAATAATCGTGCCCAAATTTAAACATAGGCTCTATCTCCACTAAAAAGCGAGATCCCCATAGTGAGGCTCGAAATTGAATCAGCCGGTATATTATTAAATTTTACCAGTTATTTTTGCTTTTTATTTTTAAGCACTGTGGGCTTTAGTCTTTATAATTGTTGGGAATTGTTGTGCACAACTGACAACAAAATGACTAAATATGAAAATATTTTAAACACAAGAAAATATATGTATCTAATAAATTAATTTGTCATACATTACTTAATTTATTTATTTTTTTTTTCATAAAGTCATGATTATACTAGGTGACTTAGTATAAGGAGTACTTTTAAGTATCTATACCTATGTATACTGCAAAATTCAAAACTGGTATGTCTATGTTTGATCCTCCGGAATTAATATGACTCATTATCATCTGTAGCTCTGTTCTGTGTTAAATACAAAAAAATAAGTGGTTTGGTTTTGAAAAAGATCTCCTATGATACCTCACGGTACCGACTTGTCGTCATGAACCTGTACTTAATTGAATTCTATACATTAAAAAAGGGCTACGACGCTTTTGTAACACGATAACAAATAATGAAGTTCTAAAAAATTACTACCAGCTGACATATGTATGTGCCCTGGAGTGTAGAAATAGCCCGAATGACAAAAATAGAAACGATTTTGGGATGTGACGGAATCCAGAGGGCTCTTTCTATTGGCAAATTGATTCAGCCAAAATCTCATACCTACGCGATTTTTCATGTCGCAAGGTTTTATCACATTGGTTTCCAAAATATCTACTCCAAATATTTATAAAAACAATTTCGCGTAAATAAATTCTCATTAAAACAATAAAAGGTCAATTAATTTAAGTAAAAAAATCAAAAATACAATTTTTATTATTAACATTTCAGAAAATTGTATTCCTTATAAAAGATTCTAAATTGCCTTCCACTTAAAAAGCCAATATAAGAATGTAATTATCTGCTTGCATGTAACGGGTTACCAAAACTATGAAAAACCGTAAGTACCTACCTACCTTCATGTGAAAGGTATGCAAAAATGTTGTTTAAAAAAAGGATTCTGAAATATTAGAGGTCATCAAATACGTTTTTTTGTGTCCTTATTAACAATTAGATAACATTGTTACCATCATTTTTCAGAAAATTTTAGTCTTTATGTGTCGGGATTTTCGTAAATCTACAATGCAAATATTAGAATGTAAGTACCTAATTGCTTGCATGTACCGGGTGTTACCAACACTATTACAAAAACACTGAACAGTTTACTTGGGGTACTTTAGTATCTTTATGGTCAAAGCTATGCAACAAACATTATTTGAAAAAATTATTCCGAAATATTAGAGACCATCGAATACGAAATTATAGTCACCTTCTCTATTGCATATACCGGGTGTTTTTATTAACAATTAACATTTTTAATATCAATTTCTCAAAATTTTTATCGTCATAAAAGTATCTGGATTTTCTTAAACCTAAATTGCAAATATTAGAATGTACCTAAGTAATTCCTTGAATGTACCGGGTTTAACCAAAACTATTATCATAAACACTGAAGAGTTAACTTGAACATAATGATAAAAGTACGCACTAGTAGGTAGTTAAACTATGAAAAAATACCGAAGAGTAAAGTACCTTTCGTTCAAAACTACGCAAAAATGTTATTCGAATAATCAATAAAGTATTTGTAAATATGAGAGGTCTCTAAAAAAGATGAAAATGTCATAAGAGTAATCAATTCATTTTATATGCTTAAAAAAATATTACAGTAGAGCGTCGATAATCCGAACTATTTGAGACCGAAGGTAATTCGGATTATCAAATTGTTCGGATTATCAAATATGACACTTAATAGTAGAAAATACGAGTATTGGATAGACATTAAATCTTAATAAAACCAACACCATCCACTCTTCATAAAGTATAAGAATGCCAAAAAGTCAAAATCGATATGGAAGCGATATCGAAGGTATATGGAAGGGTTTTATTTATAATTTAAGTATGATTTATTGTGATTTATTATGATTTATTATGATTTATGTTTTATTTATGATTTATTTATTATTTATTTATTTAATAGTGAAAAATACGAGTAGGTACATAAGCAACATTTGTCTCTATAAATAGGAACCGACAAAAATGGCTTATCCCTAGGTTACTCAGTGATTTATTTTATTATTATTTCTTTTTGGGTGTTCGGATTAGCGAATGTTCGGATTATCGAGGTTCGGATTATCGACGCTCTACTGTATATAAAAAAGTATTTCAAAATATTATATGGCATTAAATATGAAATTATAGTCACCTACGACGTTCTATATACCGGGTGTTCATGCAACGATGAAGGAGATTATCATTTCGTATTTGATGTCCGCTAATATTTCTAAAGACTTTATCAAATAATGTATAAATAGGAGAGATACTTTATACTCTATATAACATTTACTATAGGTACCTACTTCAAACTACGTTTTGGGAGAAAGAAGTGGGATACCCTGTACATTTGCGAGAAAAATAAATCCTAAAAAGCATTTGTTAAAGAAATCCAGGTTAAATGTAGACAATTTTGCCATACGCACGACGTCAACTGAACGGCAGGCTTCCACATGTTTATAAGATTATGCCGATCTGTGAGGAGAGAGGTTACAGCGCCATCTAACAATACAGTTCGATGAGGATTCCACACTAACAATACTTAGTTATTAGTATCACGCGACGGTCGATAATTATCAAATCGTTTGAGAAAGAAAACAATGTTGTATACAAGAGTTGTTTGACTCACTGTTTCCATAACGTAAACTTTTTTTTCATTTATACAAGGTGTTGCGGAAAGTATGTATTTTTATTAATGGAACGCTCGGTATATCATACCATACTGTTGTACCTGTGTAACTCACCCTGTATATTGATTGAAATCAACATTTGATTTAAAAAACAAAACCATTTACTTATAAGTTCCCCATTTCTTTTAGATTTTTTAAAGTTCCATAGTTTTGTTTTCCCGCTCTGTTATAATTGAGTGAATTCCAATCTTCACTCTTCCCCGGTCGGAATCAACGTTAAGCGGTAGGTCCACACGTAAAACTATAGCAATATTTAAAGATATAGTAAGAAGCAGGACACTTGGAGTGGTGTGAAAAGCCAGTGATGCTCATGATAACGACAAATTATGATTTACAAAAGTAGAGCAATCTCATGAATTTGCACCCATCCACGGTACAGCCATAGACTATAAAGGCTATAGGAGAAATTCCTAGGTACGAGAAGATTGTAGGATGCATGTATCCGTATCTATAGCCCATAAAGCGATATTTTTTCGCCGGTAACAGGTGATCCGCAGTCTCTGGTTATGCATTGCTAACCCACATTTATACATCGGTTTACTTACGTCGAGCCGTGGTAACCGTAACAGCGTTTGATCGATACAAAGCGGACAACGATGAATCGTCGCGAGGAGGACACGTTGCGCCGACCGCCTGTATACATAAAACGGAGAAACTGAGAGATAACGGTCCACAGTGGGACAGTTGTATTGCAGTCTCCGGTAATTAGTATCGAGATAAGAGAATTAATTGACCTTGCCGGGCCACTGTCTCACTGTTTCAAGAAGCGACCGACCAACGAACGAAACCGAGGAGATGATCTCGAAGCAGGATCCACCCCAGTCGGGAAAGCTGCTCGCCATAAACAAGCAGATACTGGAAATCAAGAAGAAGATTCAACTCTCCGGTAAGAAGTCGTGTATATTTACCTAAATACCTTATCTTTTACTTGGTGTTCTTGCAATAGTTTACTGCAGAAAGCCAAGCTGTTAGCAGCATATTGCATTGTGACATCAACGTCCATAGTTATCATATTCTATTGAAATTAGAAGTTATTTGTGGTACTGTATTGGAAAACTAACCAGAATAATGGGTATATTATATAATTGTTATATTGATAAAGTTTCTCGTTAAAAAATAGTGGATGTATACTTTTATATGCCTAAGATTTACCATTTTCATGTTATGTGGTCCATTTCGCATATTTTTGTTCTATTTGAAAAACTGTAATTTCAGCACAACTCGGTAACCAGTAGAGACAGAGACTTTTCCTATGTAAATTTGTAATCAGCGCACCCATTTTAGTAAGATAGCAAAGGTTTCATGTTGATCCGGGTCCTTGTTTTTGAGATAGGTGTGCTACTTCAAAATTATTGTTTAAAATATGTGATTTCTTACAGAATTTTAAGCCAGTCGGCAAAAACTCAACTACCTTCAATCAAATTAAGGTTGTGGTTTTTGATACAAATTTTGACGCTGATTACGCCGGTATAATTTGATTTTATTATTATTATTATTATCAAAAATGATGCTAAAAACACCCATTTTACTATGTTAGAAACTTTGACCGCAAACTGTGTCTGATCTAATCGACCGATATTGACAGTTCAAACGGTATCGGATGGGAAAGTGGCCGAGGAATTCATTTCTGAAAGCCGCGTTGCTCTAAGGTGCGCGGTTCGCGAGAAAAACGCGATAAACCGCGGAAATTATAATTTCCCACTTTCTGGCCAAAGCGTACACGCTACGGAAAAACCAACCTCACCGTTGAATTCAGCACATCCCAATGCATAAGCATGACTACATTAGAACGTTCTATCTCTCAAAAAGTTATAATTCTTTTTTCGGTCTAAATTTAACACTTTTAGATAGAAAAAAATTGAACATTGCAACCGTTCGTGATAGAAAGGTTTACCCACTACCAAATGATAGCTATCGTTGAGTCTATCAAAAAAATGTATACTTTTATATGCGTAACATTTACCATTTTCATGTTATGTGGTCCATTTCGCTTATTTTTGTTCTATTTGAAAAACCGTAATTTCAGCACAACTCGGTAACCAGTATAGACAGAGACTTTTCCTATGTCAATTTGTAATCAGCGCACCCATTTTAGTAAGATAGTAACGGTTTTATGTTGATCCGGGTCCTAGTTTTAGAGATAGCAGTGCCAGTTCAAAATTATAGTTTAAAATTCGTGATTTCTTACAAAATTTTAGCCAGTCGGCAAAAACCCAACTACCTTCAATCAAATTAAGGTTGTGGTTCTTGGTACAATTTTTGGCGCTGATTACGCCGGTATAATTTGATTTTACTTATTTGGAACGGTTCCCAAGTTATTACGTTCCCAATTATCAAAAATGATGCTAAAAACACCCATTTTACTATGTTAGAAACTTTGAACGCAAACTGTGTCCGATTTAATCGACCGATGTTGACGGTTCAAACGGTATCGGATGGGAAATTGGCCGAGGAATTCATTTCTGAAAGCTGCGTTGCTCTAAAGTGCGCGGTTCGCGATAAAAACGCGATAACCCGCGGAAATTATAATTTCCCACTTTCTGGCCAAATCGTACACGCTACGGAAAAACTGACCTCACCGTTGAATTCAGCACATCCCAATGCATAAGCATGACTACATTAGAACGCTCTATCTCTCAAAAAGTTATAATTGTTTTTTCTGTCTAAATTTAGCACTTTTATATAGAAAAAAATTGAACATTGCAACCGTTCGTGATAGAAAGGTTTACCCACTACCAAATGATTGCTATCGTTGAGTCTATCAAAAAAAATTATACTTTTATATGCCTAAGATTTACCACTTTCATGTTATGTAGTCCATTTCGCTTATTTTTGTATTATTTGAAAAACCGTAATTTCAGCTCAACTCGGTAACCAGTAGAGACAGAGACTTTTCCTATGTAAATTTGTAATCAGTGCACCCATTTTAGTAAGATAGCAAAGGTTTCATGTTAATCCGGGTCCTTGTTTTTGAGATAGGTGTGCTACTTCAAAATTATTGTTTAAAATATGTGATTTCTTACAGAATTTTAAGCCAGTCGGCAAAAACTCAACTATCTTCAATCAAATTAAGATTGTGGTTCTTGATACAAATTTTGACGCTGATTACGCCAGTATAATTTGATTTTACTTACTCGGAACGGTTCGCAAGTTATTACGTTCCCAATTATCAAAAATGATGCTAAAAACACCCATTTTATTATGTTCGAAACTTTGAACGCAAACTGTGTCCGATTTAATCGACCGATGTTGACGGTTCAAACGGTATCGGATGGGAAATTGGCCGAGGAATTCATTTCTGAAAGCCGCGTTGCTCTAAGGTGCGCGGTTCGCGAGAAAAACGCGATAAACCGCGGAAATTATAATTTCCCACTTTCTGGTCAAACCGTACACGCTACGGAAAAACCGACCTCACCGTTGAATTCAGCACATCCCAATGCATAAGCATGACTACATTAGAACGCTCTATCTCTCAAAAAGTTATAATTGTTTTTTCGGTCTAAATTTAGCACTTTTAGATAGAAAAAAAAATCTGATGTGGCCAGGCACATGACTTTATCATACCATATATTAATAGTTTACCTGCAGGAGATTCTATTTGATCGAGATCGGCCACGTCTGCATTAAAATAAAACTACTAGAACTAGACAGATATTTTGATTATATTTACAGTATGTAATCTCAAAACATCAACATTTGACACTATCTACTATCATTAGAATCACAATATCCTACAAATCCTGGCTAACTAGTTTTAATACTAGTGTTTTAATGCAGTACGAGCGATCCCGATGAAATAGAATTTGCTCATGCAGCTAACATATTTATTTTACCAAAAAATTTCATAGTCATGAATTATTCGGAATTTTCTCTACATTAATTTATTACCTATTTAACTATTTCGACGAAATTCCAGAAATAGCGGCTTATTTGCAAAATATTTCAAAAATGCTAAGACTAAACCTCCTTGTCATACTACATATGATAAAGTAAAAACGTTATTGGTTCTGATAATTAATATATTATATTGGCTTCTAGCATACTATATTTTCGGGTTTTACCCCGTCTTCAGTGCTAACTACAAAAGTTCATAAAGAATTATGCTCAATATTCCAAATAAGTTTTAATGTTACCATACCGTCTTACAATCTTTCTTGTATTTATTCGCGAAAACATAAGAACATGGGTATCCGCAATCGAAATACACATTGACACCAATATGTTTTAATATTGTTGCACTGTACGTGCGCGCGTTCTCGCATTCTCCATGCATGTGCGTGTTGAATTGACGTTTCGGGACCGCTGACGTTCTGAATACGTCAAAAAATTTAAAATATCCTGACTACCTGCTATTAATGCAGACACGATTTCGATCAAATAGAATTTGCTCCTGCAGCTAAACTATTAATTTTACCAAAAAATGTTATAAACATAAATTATACAAAATTTCATCTACTTTAATTTATTATTTATCTATTTTGACGAAATTGCAGAAATGGCGGCTCAATTGCACAATCGTTGAAAAATGCTAAGAGTAAATAGCCAGTTCCTTTGGACCCTTTTGAACCAAAAGCTTTTCAGCTCTAAGTTTAGTTATAAAACTTCTAAATATGAACTTTCGTCCCGATACCTTCAGCAGTTTCTCCGGAATCGTCTCCACAAAAAACGGGTACACACACACACACACACACACACACAGACATTTTTTTGTACCTTGGTCAAAAATGTTCAGGGGACCCAAAAAGACCTATTTCCGCTAAAATCTCAATTTTTTTTTTCGGCATGATTACAATACTTTATTATACTGCGTATGATAAAGTAAAAATTGAACATTGCAACCGTTCGTGATAGAAAGGTTTACCCACTAATAAATGATAACTCTCGTTGAGTCTATCAAAAAAATGTATACTTTTATATGCGTAACATTTACCATTTTCATGTTATGTGGTCCATTTCGCTTATTTTTGTTCTATTTGAAAAACCGTAATTTCAGCACAACTCGGTAACCAGTAGAGACAGAGACTTTTCCTATGTCAATTTGTAATCAGCGCACCCATTTTAGTAAGATAGTAACGGTTTCATGTTGATCCGGGTCCTAGTTTTAGAGATAGCAGTGCTAGTTCAAAATTATAGTTTAAAATTCGTGATTTCTTACAAAATTTTAGCCAGTCGGCAAAAACCCAACTACCTTCAATCAAATTAAGGTTGTGGTTCTTGGTACAATTTTTGGCGCTGATTATGCCGGTATAATTTGATTTTACTTATTTGGAACGGTTCGGCAGTTATTACGTTCCCAATTATCAAAAATGATGCTAAAAACACACATTTTACTATGTTAGAAACTTTGAACGCAAACTGTGTCCGATTTAATCGACCGATGTTGACGGTTCAAACGGTATCAGATGGGAAATTGGCCAAGGAATTCATTTCTGAAAGCAACGTTGCTCTAAGGTGCGTGGTTCGCGAGAAAAACGCGATAAACCGCGGAAATTATAATTTCCCACTTTCTGGCCAAACCGTACACGCTACGGAAAAACCGACCTCACCGTTGAATTCAGCACATCCCAATGAATAAGCATGACTACACTAGAACGCTCTATCTCTCAAAAAGTTATAATTGCTTTTGGGTCTAAATTTAGCACTTTTAGATAGAAAAAAATTGAACATTGCAACCGTTCGTGATAGAAAGGTTTACCCACTACCAAATGATAGCTATCGTTGAGTCTATCAAAAAAATGTATACTTTTATATGCGTAACATTTACCATTTTCATGTTATGTGGTCCATTTCGCTTATTTTTGTTCTATTTGAAAAACCGTAATTTCAGCACAACTCGGTAACCAGTAGAGACAGAGACTTTTCCTATGTAAATTTGTAATCAGCGCACCCATTTTAGTAAGATAGTAACGGTTTCATGTTGATCCGGGTCCTAGTTTTAGAGATAGCAGTGCCAGTTCAAAATTATAGTTTAAAATTCGTGATTTCTTACAAAATTTTAGCCAGTCGGCAAAAACCCAACTACCTTCAATCAAATTAAGGTTGTGGTTCTTGGTACAATTTTTGGCGCTGATTATGCCGGTATAATTTGATTTTACTTATTTGGAACGGTTCGGCAGTTATTACGTTCCCAATTATCAAAAATGATGCTAAAAACACACATTTTACTATGTTAGAAACTTTGAACGCAAACTGTGTCCGATTTAATCGACCGATGTTGACGGTTCAAACGGCATCAGATGGGAAATTGGCCAAGGAATTCATTTCTGAAAGCAGCGTTGCTCTAAGGTGCGTGGTTCGCGAGAAAAACGCGATAAACCGCGGAAATTATAATTTCCCACTTTCTGGCCAAACCGTACACGCTACGGAAAAACCGACCTCACCGTTGAATTCAGCACATCCCAATGAATAAGCATGACTACACTAGAACGCTCTATCTCTCAAAAAGTTATAGTTGTTTTTTCGGTCTAAATTTAGCACTTTTAGATAGAAAAAAATTGAACATTGCAACCGTTCGTGATAGAAAGGTTTACCCACTACCAAATGATAGCTATCGTTGAGTCTATCAAAAAAATTTATATTTTTATATGCCTAAGATTTACCATTTTCATGTTATGTGGTCCATTTCGCTTATTTTTGTATAATTTGAAAAACCGTAATTTCAGCACAACTCAGTAACCAGTGGAGACAGAGACTTTTCCTATGTAAATTTGTAATCAGTGCACCCATTTTAGTAAGATAGCAAAGGTTTCATGTTGATCCGGGTCCTAGTTTTAGAGATAGGAGTGCCAGTTCAAAATTATAGTTTAAAATTCGTGATTTCTTACAAAATTTTAGCCAGTCGGCAAAAGCCCAACTACCTTCAATCAAATTAAGGTTGTGGTTCTTGATACAATTTTTGGCGCTGATTACGCCGGTATAATTTGATTTTACTTATTTGGAACGGTTCGGCAGTTATTACGTTCCCAATTATCAAAAATGATGCTAAAAACACACATTTTACTATGTTAGAAACTTTGAACGCAAACTGTGTCCGATTTAATCGACCGATGTTGACGGTTCAAACAGTATCGGATGGGAAATTGGCCGAGGAATTCATTTCTGAAAGCCGCGTTGCTCTAAGGTGCGCGGTTCGCGAGAAAAACGCGATAAACCGCGGAAATTATAATTTCCCACTTTCTGGCCAAACCGTACACGCTACGGAAAAACCGACCTCACCGTTGAATGCAGCACATCCCAATGCATAAGCATGACTGCATTAGAACGCTCTATCTCTCAAAAAGTTATAATTGTTTTTTCGGTCTAAATTTAGCACTTTTAGATAGAAAAAAATTGAACATTGCAACCGTTCGTGATAGAAAGGTTTACCCACCACCAAATGATAGCTCTCGCTGAGTCTATCAAAAAAATGTATACTTTTATATGCGTAACATTTACCATTTTCATGTTATGTGGTCCATTTCGCTTATTTTTGTTCTATTTGAAAAACCGTAATTTCAGCACAACTCGGTAACCAGTAGAGACAGAGACTTTTCCTATGTCAATTTGTAATCAGCGCACCCATTTTAGTAAGATAGTAACGGTTTCATGTTGATCCGGGTACTTGTTTTTGAGATAGGTGTGCTACTTCAAAATTATTGTTTAAAATATGTGATTTCTTACAGAATTTTAAGCCAGTCGGCAAAAACTCAACTATCTTCAATCAAATTAAGATTGTGGTTCTTGATACAAATTTTGACGCTGATTACGCCAGTATAATTTGATTTTACTTACTCGGAACGGTTCGCAAGTTATTACGTTCCCAATTATCAAAAATGATGCTAAAAACACCCATTTTACTATGTTCGAAACTTTGAACGCAAACTGTGTCCGATTTAATCGACCGATGTTGACGGTTCAAACGGTATCGGATGGGAAATTGGCCGAGGAATTCATTTCTGAAAGCCGCGTTGCTCTAAGGTGCGCGGTTCGCGAGAAAAACGCGATAAACCGCGGAAATTATAATTTCCCACTTTCTGGCCAAACCGTACACGCTACGGAAAAACCGACCTCACCGTTGAATGCAGCACATCCCAATGCATAAGCATGACTGCATTAGAACGCTCTATCTCTCAAAAAGTTATAATTGTTTTTTCGGTCTAAATTTAGCACTTTTAGATAGAAAAAAATTGAACATTGCAACCGTTCGTGATAGAAAGGTTTACCCACTACCAAATGATTGCTATCGTTGAGTCTATCAAAAAAAATTATACTTTTATATGCCTAAGATTTACCACTTTCATGTTATGTAGTCCATTTCGCTTATTTTTGTATTATTTGAAAAACCGTAATTTCAGCTCAACTCGGTAACCAGTAGAGACAGAGACTTTTCCTATGTAAATTTGTAATCAGTGCACCCATTTTAGTAAGATAGCAAAGGTTTCATGTTAATCCGGGTACTTGTTTTTGAGATAGGTGTGCTACTTCAAAATTATTGTTTAAAATATGTGATTTCTTACAGAATTTTAAGCCAGTCGGCAAAAACTCAACTACCTTCAATCAAATTAAGATTGTGGTTCTTGATACAAATTTTGACGCTGATTACGCCAGTATAATTTGATTTTACTTACTCGGAACGGTTCGCAAGTTATTCCGTTCCCAATTATCAAAAATGATGCTAAAAACACCCATTTTACTATGTTCGAAACTTTGAACGCAAACTGTGTCCGATTTAATCGACCGATGTTGACGGTTCAAACGGTATCGGATGGGAAATTGGCCGAGGAATTCATTTCTGAAAGCCGCGTTGCTCTAAGGTGCGCGGTTCGCGAGAAAAACGCGATAAACCGCGGAAATTATAATTTCCCACTTTCTGGTCAAACCGTACACGCTACGGAAAAACCGACCTCACCGTTGAATTCAGCACATCCCAATGCATAAGCATGACTACATTAGAACGCTCTATCTCTCAAAAAGTTATAATTGTTTTTTCGGTATAAATTTAGCACTTTTAGATAGAAAAAAATTGAACATTGCAACCGTTCGTGATAGAAAGGTTTACCCACTAATACATGATAGCTCTCGTTGAGTCTATCAAAAAAATGTATACTTTTATATGCGTAACATTTACCATTTTCATGTTATGTGGTCCATTTCGCTTATTTTTGTTCTATTTGAAAAACCGTAATTTCAGCACAACTCGGTAACCAGTAGAGACAGAGACTTTTCCTATGTCAATTTGTAATCAGCGCACCCATTTTAGTAAGATAGTAACGGTTTCATGTTGATCCGGGTACTTGTTTTTGAGATAGGTGTGCTACTTCAAAATTATTGTTTAAAATATGTGATTTCTTACAGAATTTTAAGCCAGTCGGCAAAAACTCAACTATCTTCAATCAAATTAAGATTGTGGTTCTTGATACAAATTTTGACGCTGATTACGCCAGTATAATTTGATTTTACTTACTCGGAACGGTTCGCAAGTTATTACGTTCCCAATTATCAAAAATGATGCTAAAAACACCCATTTTACTATGTTCGAAACTTTGAACGCAAACTGTGTCCGATTTAATCGACCGATGTTGACGGTTCAAACGGTATCGGATGGGAAATTGGCCGAGGAATTCATTTCTGAAAGCCGCGTTGCTCTAAGGTGCGCGGTTCGCGAGAAAAACGCGATAAACCGCGGAAATTATAATTTCCCACTTTCTGGTCAAACCGTACACGCTACGGAAAAACCGACCTCACCGTTGAATTCAGCACATCCCAATGCATAAGCATGACTACATTAGAACGCTCTATCTCTCAAAAAGTTATAATTGTTTTTTCGGTCTAAATTTAGCACTTTTAGATAGAAAAAAATTGAACATTGCAACCGTTCGTGATAGAAAGGTTTACCCACTAATACATGATAGCTCTCGTTGAGTCTATCAAAAAAATGTATACTTTTATATGCGTAACATTTACCATTTTCATGTTATGTGGTCCATTTCGCTTATTTTTGTTCTATTTGAAAAACCGTAATTTCAGCACAACTCGGTAACCAGTAGAGACAGAGACTTTTCCTATGTCAATTTGTAATCAGCGCACCCATTTCAGTAAGATAGTAACGGTTTCATGTTGATCCGGGTCCTAGTTTTAGAGATAGCAGTGCTAGTTCAAAATTATAGTTTAAAATTCGTGATTTCTTACAAAATTTTAGCCAGTCGGCAAAAACCCAACTACCTTCAATCAAATTAAGGTTGTGGTTCTTGGTACAATTTTTGGCGCTGATTATGCCGGTATAATTTGATTTTACTTATTTGGAACGGTTCGGCAGTTATTACGTTCCCAATTATCAAAAATGATGCTAAAAACACACATTTTACTATGTTAGAAACTTTGAACGCAAACTGTGTCCGATTTAATCGACCGATGTTGACGGTTCAAACGGTATCAGATGGGAAATTGGCCAAGGAATTCATTTCTGAAAGCAACGTTGCTCTAAGGTGCGTGGTTCGCGAGAAAAACGCGATAAACCGCGGAAATTATAATTTCCCACTTTCTGAGCCAAACCGTACACGCTACGGAAAAACCGACCTCACCGTTGAATTCAGCACATCCCAATGAATAAGCATGACTACACTAGAACGCTCTATCTCTCAAAAAGTTATAATTGTTTTTTCGGTCTAAATTTAGCACTTTTAGATAGAAAAAAATTGAACATTGCAACCGGTCGTGATAGAAAGGTTTACCCACTACCAAATGATAGCTATCGTTGAGTCTATCAAAAAAATTTATATTTTTATATGCCTAAGATTTACCATTTTCATATTATGTGGTCCATTTCGCTTATTTTTGTATAATTTGAAAAACCGTAATTTCAGCACAACTCAGTAACCAGTGGAGACAGAGACTTTTCCTATGTAAATTTGTAATCAGTGCACCCATTTTAGTAAGATAGCAAAGGTTTCATGTTGATCCGGGTCCTAGTTTTAGAGATAGGAGTGCCAGTTCAAAATTATAGTTTAAAATTCGTGATTTCTTACAAAATTTTAGCCAGTCGGCAAAAGCCCAACTACCTTCAATCAAATTAAGGTTGTGGTTCTTGATACAATTTTTGGCGCTGATTACGCCGGTATAATTTGATTTTACTTATTTGGAACGGTTCGGCAGTTATTACGTTCCCAATTATCAAAAATGATGCTAAAAACACACATTTTACTATGTAGAAACTTTGAACGCAAACTGTGTCCGATTTAATCGACCGATGTTGACGGTTCAAAGAGTATCGGATGGGAAATTGGCCGAGGAATTCATTTCTGAAAGCTGCGTTGCTCTAAAGTGCGCGGTTCGCGATAAAAACGCGATAACCCGCGGAAATTATAATTTCCCACTTTCTGGCCAAATCGTACACGCTACGGAAAAACTGACCTCACCGTTGAATTCAGCACATCCCAATGCATAAGCATGACTACATTAGAACGCTCTATCTCTCAAAAAGTTATAATTGTTTTTCGGTCTAAATTTAGCACTTTTAGATAGAAAAAAATTGAACATTGCAACCGTTCGTGATAGAAAGGTTTACCCACCACCAAATGATAGCTCTCGCTGAGTATCAAAAAAATGTATACTTTTATATGTGTAACATTTACCATTTTCATGTTATGTGGTCCATTTCGCTTATTTTTGTTCTATTTGAAAAACCGTAATTTCAGCACAACTCGGTAACCAGTAGAGACAGAGACTTTTCCTATGTCAATTTGTAATCAGCGCACCCATTTTAGTAAGATAGTAACGGTTTCATGTTGATCCGAGTCCTAGTTTTAGAGATAGGAGTGCCAGTTCAAAATTATAGTTTAAAATTCGTGATTTCTTACAAAATTTTAGCCAGTCGGCAAAAACCCAACTACCTTCAATCAAATTAAGGTTGTGGTTCTTGGTACAACTTTTGGCGCTGATTACGCCGGTATAATTTGATTTTACTTATTTGGAACGGTTCGGCAGTTATTACGTTCCCAATTATCAAAAATGATGCTAAAAACACACATTTTACTATGTTAGAAACTTTGAACGCAAACTGTGTCCGATTTAATCGACCGATGTTGACGGTTCAAACGGTATCGGATGGGAAATTGGCCAAGGAATTCATTTCTGAAAGCAGCGTTGCTCTAAGGTGCGCGGCTCGCGAGAAAAACGCGATAAACCGCGGAAATTATAATTTCCCACTTTCTTGCCAAACCGTACACGCTACGGAAAAACCGAGCTCACCGTTGAATTCAGCACATCCCAATGCATAAGCATGACTACATTAAAACGCTGTATCTCTCAAAAAGTTATAATTGTTTTTTCGGTCTAAATTTAGCACTTTTAGATAGAAAAAAATTGAACATTGCAACCGTTCGTGATAGAAAGGTTTACCCACTACCAAATGATAGCTCTCGTTGAGTCTATTTAAAAAATGTATACTTTTATATGCCTAAGCTTTACCATTTTCATGTTATGTAGTCCATTTCGTTTATTTTTGTATTATTTGAAGAACGGTAATTTCGGCACAACTCGGTAACCAGTAGAGACAGAGACTTTTCCTATGTAAATTTGTAATCAGCGCACCCATTTTAGTAAGATAGCAACGGTTTCATGTTGATCCGGGTCCTAGTTTTAGAGATAGGAGTGCCAGTTCAAAATTATAGTTTAAAATACGTGATTTCTTTCAAAATTTTAGCCAGTCGGCAAAAACCCAACTACGTTCAATCAAATTAAGGTTGTGGTTCTTGGTACAATTTTTGACGCTGATTACGCCGGTATAATTTGATTTTACTTATTTGGAACGGTTCGGCAGTTATTACGTTCCCAATGATCAATAATGATGCTAAAAAGTGAGTTAATTTGTTATTATGTTGGGTATTGCTAGTGTTCGTACTTCGTCTTATAATTTTTTAAATTTCAAAGTTTATATTTCAAACAGTTCAAACTTGCAAGTCGACATGCAACTTTTTACTAGTATTCAGAAGTAGAAAGTATTCAAAAGTAGGACAAGAGCGACATTCTGCAACAAGGAAGGGCGTTAGAAGGACAATAATGTAAAGGAAGACAGCCCTCTAAAAAGGAGACTGCTCTCCTTAAACGACATATTATGTATATTATACAGCATATTACGCGATAAAATACATTATATATGTATAAAATAATATATAAAAAATAAATAACTGTCCAAATAACGACTTCATTATTTTAACGAACTGTCATCATTATAACACGTTAGTATCAAAGTCTGTCAAAACCTACGTGGATGCGAGTCGAATAGTTTTATCTCCGACTCATAAATTCCACTTTCCATCAACTATTTTAGTAGCTTTTTGTAGCTCGCCATTTATATCCTTAGTTATGTGCTCGTCAAATAATACACTAATAACTCTGTCAATAGTATTAGAAAAAACATCTGTCCAACTGATTTTTGAGAACTCATAAACATATTCCCGCAATAGTGGGTACAAACAAATTAGCAAAGAATGCTGAAAGACTCCGGTCCATGGCCATATCCGAAGAAAGAAGGAAATATGTACATATACAGTATAAAATAAATAATGCTATGTAATTTATTTATTTTTTTGTCCCGTCCAGTATTCAATATTCAGATTTGTTCCATGATAATGATAACAAACATCATCAAATAAACTTCAATCGTAGATGATAATGTTGATGCATTTTCAGAGGGCCAAAGGAAAGCTTTGTTCGAAGAATGCGAAACAGAAAGGAAGACAAACGCTTCCGAAATCCTCCGCTTGAAGAAAGACATAACCGAACTCGTGGTCAAGTTAAAAGAAAACCGCAGCTTGTCGGCAAAGAATCGCATCCAGTGCTCCAGATTGGAAGAAATCGTCGGGCACATTGGCGAGAAGTCCTGCGAAGAAGTCAAGGAGTCCCTAGATCTGCAAATCATAGACAAAAACAAACAACTGGATATCGTACGGTATCAGATAAAAAAGGTGACCATATTAACTTTACCGTTAGTAAAAAGCAAGCGCAGGTTATGCAGTCATTTCAAACGTCACTCTACTTGTTCTTTGTTATACGGGTTAGAGCGTTTATAGCTTACGTATAGTCATGGAAAAAAGTATGTTCGTATCGCTATCGCAGGATTTGAAAATAGTATGTCGGTTATATATTCGGTTATATATTCCCTCGGCCCGGCCGCTTCGCAAAAAGTTGTCCGTCATGAGGTGGTTTTTCGATGGATGTAATGTAACGGAATTTAGTTTATTTTGAGCGTGTCCGATCTTTTCCTTAATGTGATACCTTCATTGCAATATAATAAATGTAATATGACCACAACATTTAAGTTTACGAGTAGTGCATTTAATTAAATATAAAATTATTTTTATAATAATATTAACAAACATGAAATTTGATAATATGATGCGAAAATCTGATATTAAGATATTGCGTAATATCACGACACATTATTTAAATTTATTATTTAGGACGGAGCATGTATTTTGTATGAAAGGACAATAGAAATATATCTGTATTTACTTTATAGCAGTTAATGTTTCAATTATCTTTCATGAGATCTAATACATGCTTGACAACCAAAATAATATAAAATTATAGCAATAATATATGCAGGCTGTCCCACGTTTCTTCTGCAAAACATTTTTTCAGTAAGCAAATTACTTTTTCAATTCATTAAAAAGTTACAGCCGTTTGAATTATTAACAATATCTTATTTTAAACGGCTCCAACTTCTGAAGGAACATAGAAAACCAATAAAACCATATGAAACTTATTACTTTCTACTTTCTAGAAAAAAAAAACATTCTTGTTTCATCTTTTGTTCATTTATAATTCGAATTATTAAAATTTTACTTATAATTAATTAACTAATTACTTAAGAATATTGAAAATTAGGTTATTATGTCAATAATGATTAATGTCAAATCTTTTTTCAAATCTCAAATCTGTAGTAGTTTTGGACATAGAGGGAACTAATTTTAACTGTAATGTCATCTAAATGTTCTTTTATATGGTCGTATATTTTGGTTAATTTATTTTTTAATACCAATTATTTCACATTTACATTCCATCAAAATTCGTCGAAAATTTAGAGCTTGCTTCTACAAGCAATTATCACTTTTTGTAAATTAGTGATATACATAATTGTCATTATTTTCAGTTGTCAGATATTTGAAAAATAATTGCTGTAAAGTAAATACAAAACAATAATATAAAAAGATTGTAATGATACGTTCATGCTATACAAAATACATCCTGTCTGGTTATTAAGTTAAACTGCAAAATATCGTTGAAGCTAAATATCTCGAAAATACCAGTAAATCACAAGTAACAAATTACCATAAATACAAATTTAAAGCTATTTAATTTTATTAATTTATTTCTATATTGTGAATAAAATGTTAATACATAAAAGTTCTGAAATAATTCAGTAAAAATATTCACCACAAGAAATTGATTTTTGTATTTATTAACGAAAAAAGCTAGTAGATGCAATAAGTTTGTATAGTTTGTTGTGTTTTATGCAATATCTTGAACTGAAATTTTCATTTTATGTTATATAATAAATTATATTTAATAAAAATACAATTACATTGCAATGTAGGAATTACATTAATTTATTACACATTAGGCTAATAAATAGAAATATATAAATCATTATACCAATTCAAAGCATTCGAACAAGGTTTCTCAAATAATAAATTTCCGATATACGAGTATGCAGCGTAACCGGACAATTTTTTGCACTAAGCGGCCAACCGGCCGACTAGAGTAACAAAAAACTCGTACATGGATGTAACATCGACACACTGCTGAAATACGGATCAGAACATACTTTATTCCACGAGTGTACTACCGGTATCTTTTCATGTGCTATTTTTACGACGCTGTTAATTACAAAACGCGTGGATATATGTATGTATAGATATATAGAACGGATGCATTAGCTGGTGATCTTGCGGAATTTATTTAGTCGTCATAACAAGATATTTATATGAACGCAATTATTAAATACAGTTAATCGCTTTTGTATCTTTATCTTTCACTTCGCAAAGGATACGAGTCAATTTCTTGGCGTTCTATATACAATATACACAGGCAATATCCATGGGAAGTATTTAGATGCATAATAATATAATTACTCGTTCAGATTTTATTAGATTTGCGTAGTCGTCAATTGTTTTGTACCAAAAGTTGGCAACCTTGTCCAAGAAGAAATGACAAATGACGTTACCATCTCCATTTTTTAATGGAGATGGCATGAGTTCAACTGTTATTTCCAAAGGTGGTGTATTAATGCCAACATCGCAGTTCTCTCTGCTGCTAGTGTAATAATTTGGGATTATTGATGTCCGTAATTCCGACACTCGTGACGGAATTTGGACAAAATGTGTACAATTAATTGTGATATAGCAAGCGATGTAAAATATGTTATTTCTTTGTGTAAGACAGCAATAGAGCCATATGTATTACTTCTAACCATGTGCACAATTCCGACACACATGTCTGATTTAACGACGTGCTATATTTACATGCACCTAATTCCTAATATAAACTAGGTTTAAAAGAGCTTGTTTTAAAACAGTGTTATAAACATGTTTTAAAAACAGTTTGTTATAATGTTGTTTTAAACGCGTTTTAAACTGCCGAAATTTGAAGTTTTTGTTTCTCATAAAATATAGTAATACAATATCAGTGGTAGTAATCAAATAAGGAATGAAAAGACGGCGATTAAAATGCCTACCATTAAAATAATTTCGTGATTTAAGTATTTAAAAACATTGTTTCGTTATTTTATTAAAAGAGAACATATTTGTTTTGTTTAAAATAAAAAAAAATCTGATGTGGCCAGGCACATGACTTTATCATACCATATATTAATAGTTTAGCTGCAGGAGATTCTATTTGATCGAGATCGGCCACGTCTGCATTAAAATAAAACTACTAGAACTAGACAGATATTTTTATTATATTTACAGTACGTAATGTCAAAACATCAGCATTTGACACTACCTACTATCATTAGAATCACAATATCTGGCAAATCCTGGCTAACTAGTTTTAATACTAGTGTTTTAATGCAGTACGACCGATCCCGATGAAATAGAATTTGCTCATGCGGCTAAAATTTAATTTTACCAAAAAATTCCAGAAATAGCGGCTTATTTGCAAAATATTTCCAAAATACTAAGACTAAGCCTCCTTGTCATACTACATATGATAAAGTAAAAAGGTTATTGGTTCTGATAATTAATATATTATATTGGCTTCTAGCATACTATATTTTCGGGTTTTACCCCGTCTTCAGTGCTAACTACAAAAGTTCATAAAGAATTATGCTCAATATTCCAAATAAGTTTTAATGTTACCATACCGTCTTACAATCTTTCTTGTATTTATTCGCGAAAACATAAGAACATGGCTATCCGCAATCGAAATATACATTGACACCAAGATATTTTAATATTGTTGCACTGTACGTGCGCGCGTTCTCGCATTCTCCATGCATTGGCGTGTTGAATTGACGTTTCGCAACCGCTGACGTTCTGAATACTGTCTAAGGATTCAAAATATCCTGGCTACCTGCTATTAATGCAGACACGATTTCGATCAAATAGAATTTGCTCCTGCAGCTAAACTATTAATTTTACCAAAAAATGTTATAAACATAAATTATACAAAATTTCCTCTACTTTAATTTATTATTTATCTCTTTTGACAAAATTGCAGAAATGGCGGCTCAATTGCAAAATCGTTGAAAAATGCTAACAGTAAATAGCCAGTTCCTTTGGACCCTTTTGAACCAAAAGCTTTTCAGCTCTAAGTTTAGTTATGAAACTTCTAAATATGAACTTTCGTCCCGATACCTCCAGTAGTTTCTCCGGAATCGTCTCCACAAAAAACGGGTACACACACACACACACACACACACACAGACATTTTTTTGTACCTTGGTCAAAAATGTTCAGGGGACCCAAAAAGACCTATTTCCGCTAAAATCTCAATTTTTTTTTTCGGCATGATTACAATACTTTATAATACTGCGTATGATAAAGTAAAAAACATTATATAGCATTGCTAATATATAGATAACATAAGCAATTGGGAACATAATATCGGTTTATAAGATATTCACAACCCTTCGAAACTTTTAAACAAATTCTCTTTGTTGTAAAACAGGGGTCCCAAACTACGGCCCGCGAGGGTTCTCCGGTCTGCGATTGGTTTTTAAAATTATATCTACATATGTGGATAATATGTGACATAATTTTAAAAACGCCAATTAATTATCAATTGGTTTCAGTACTCAAAAAAAAAACATTGAATTGTTTGATAAGGGAAAATAATCTTTCTACTAATATTATTACACCAAAAAGTTGAAGGACATTTCTTTGTCGTTTTGATGTGAGAAGTATTTTGAGGTGCGCTACGTTAAAAAGAGAAGATACGATAATATTATAGCCACAGTTTTTCGACATGAATGTAAAAGAGAAAAATATCTGCAATAACTTTGAACTTCCCTTTCAAAAATTGAATATAAGTGGGGTTATTATAATTAAATTATGAAAAATCTGATGTGGCCAGGCACATGACTTTATCATTCAATATATAACATTAATAGTTTAGCTGCATGAGATTTCATTTGATCGAGATCGATCGTGTCTGCATTAAAATAAAACGAGTCGGATTTGACAGATATTGACAGTAGGTATTGTCAAAAAATCAGCGTTCACACTACCTACCGTCAATAAAATAAAAATATCTGACAAATCCTGGCTAACTTTATATTAATGCAGACACGATCTCGATCAAAAACAATTTGCCCCTACAGCTAAACTATTAACTTACATTCTTACAAAATGCTTAATGCGCGTGTTTCATGATATTTACGATTCCTTTATTTTGTAACAAAATGATTAACGACATACTTTGTCAAAGTAATATTATAGGTTAATAATAAGGTAACGCAACGGTCCCTGGTTCAAATCCAGGTTGTGGCTGTAATTTTTGATTTATTTAATATTCACATCCCACCTGTATGTCACCATATTATTAACCTATATTATTATAAATATCGCAAAAATAAAACTCTAAAATCGTTATTTAGAAATAAAACTTAGAGTAATATGTATTATTTGTGGCCAACGAGTAAGTAGCATTCTCATGATTTTTTTTACAAAATAAACAGCCTATTTCAAGATTTACTAGGTTAACAGTGACTAGGAATATGTCTGCAAGAAGACATATTTTCTTAGTATGCAAACTAAAAATAAAAATCATTTGCGTTCTATTAAAATTTGGGCAATGTTGATAATAACAATTATTTATGGGGAGACTCTTTTGGAGTACCGGTTCATAGTAAATATGGACACTGAAGCAATATTAACGGTTTAACACAAAGAAACAAAAAACAACTAATCTAAACAGGATTAACACTGTCACTTGTCACAGTGATATTTGTACCTATTAGGTTGGTCAAATCAATACAGCTTAGAATAGCAAGACATCATAGGATAGCTCTTATCTTAAAAAGTTTGGGAGACCCTGCTCTAAAAGACACCCTCTCTAGTACTGACCATTTTTAACGACTTATCAAATCAAATCAAATCAAATCATCTTTATTAAACTCAAAAAAATACAGTTCATGTCAAGGAAGTGCAACTCGAAGTAAGTTGCAAGGAAAAGAAATATCACAAAATTATACAACTTCAGAACAATTAAGAAATTCCTCGAAGTTGTAGAAAGCCTCCTGTTGCAGGAAGCTTTTCAACTTTTGTTTTAGCCTCTGGAGTGGTAGGTTCCTTATCTCTATGGGCAGTGTATTGTAGAGTTTGGCTGCCATTGTTAACGTATCCGTTGTTCGAAGGCGATTATAAGGTGTTGCTATATGGTGACTGCTGCGTATGTTATAATTGTGCAAATCACCACGCCTCGGATAATTCTGCACATGTCGTGCACAGATGGCACGCATAATTACCTCCGATGGTAAGGTAAGAATACGGTGCTTTTTAAAGAGCGGTTTGCAGTGTTGTCCCATTTCTGCTCCGTCAATGGCTCTAATTGCCCTCTTTTGCAAAATAAAAATTTTTGATGTGTGACTGGTGAAGCCCCATACCTGCAAGCAATATGTCATGCGGGAATGGAAGAGTGCGTGATAGGCTAGGGGTCCCGCTGATTTGTTGACACATTGTGTTATCTTCCTTATCGCATAACATGCTGACGACAGTGTTTTTGCCAGCATTTCGATGTGTGGTAACCAAGTCAGTCGGGAATCCAACGCCACACCAAGGAATTTTGCGGATTGTGTTTCCAAGTTCTGTCTTCTGGTTGTGAAGAAATGCACTGTCGTGGTCTTTTCTTTATTTAAGGCTAACTTGTTCGCTTCAAACCAAATCTGAAGTTCTGCTGTGGCTTGCTCGACTATCTGGTTACCCTCATCTCTGTTCTGGCAGCTGGTTATAAAAGTAGTGTCATCTGCGTAGAGGACTAGGTCTCCTTGTTGTATGCTGGTTGGTAGGTCGTTCACATAGATAAGGAACAGCACTGGACCCAGTAATGATCCCTGGGCAACACCATGCTTCACAGGCAGGAGGTAACTTTTTTGGCCATGGCATTCCACTAATTGCTGTCGTTCTCTCAGATAGGATTGAATTATTTTGAGCGCTGTACCTCTTACTCCATAGCATTCCAGTTTTCCTACTAGGATATCGCGTGATACGCAGTCAAACGCTTTACTGAGGTCATAGAAGCATGCCAAGGTTTGGTGTCCCTCCTCGAAGGCTTTCCGAATCAACCGCACCAGCTGCTCAAGAGCATTTATCGTTCCTTTACCCTTTTGAAATCCAAACTGGTGGGGAGTCAATTGTCCCCTGAGCGTTATGTAGTTTGTGATTCTTTCCACCAGGATAGATTCAATTATTTTGCCGAACACTGGTAGGATGGTGATCGGTCGGTAATTCGAGGGTTCTTCGCGGTTTCCTTTTTTATGGATTGGGACCACTTTTCCAATCTTCAAACTGTCCGGGAATATTCCTTCTTGGAAACACGTATTGATAATGTGGGCCATTGGGTAGCTAATCACTTCTGCTACTGCCTTTATCGTCTTGACGGATAGATCATATACATCGGAACTGGTTTTTGTTTTGAATCTTGTGATGTGGTTGTAAACCTCTGATGCACATGTTGGGAACAAGTACATAGAGGTTGCCGCTGTTGTCTTCCTGCTGTCGGTATTATTATAGTTACGATGAGGTATTTGAGACCTTATTCTTTCCACGGATGTTTGAAAGTAGTTGCTTAGTAGTTCACAGTCAGGCATTTGAGTATGGTGAGTATGGTGATTGCCGAGTTCTTCTCTGATATGCTTCCATACCATTTGGGGCTTATTCTCTGCCCTGGCTAGATCTTCATTCACCCGTCTTTTCCTTGCTTCATCGCATTTAGTTAGAAAGAACATCTTATAGCTCTTGTATATTTTCCACATTTCAGGATCCCTACTCATCATGAAGCTATCATGCATCATTCCCAGGGTCTCCCTCATTTGTGTCAGGTGTACATCGTAATTTCTTCTTCGAGCTGGCGTTATTCTTTTTTTAGGAAAGTTTCTGTGGAAGTGGTCCATAAACAAGGTAAAGAAGTGTTGAAACTTCGACTCAGGTTCCCGGATCGAAAAGACCTCATGCCAGTCCTCCGATTGTAAATTATCCCTGAATCGGTTCATATTTGACAATGAAAAGATTCTTCTGGTTATGGGCTGGGGTTTGTGAGTGGTATTTATAGGTAGTGTCAGTGTAATTGGATTGTGGTTATATATATACCGGTTATATATATACTGTTTTAAGTTGATTTACAAAAAAATGATTTTTGTCCACCAAAAAGATCAAAATTGGTCAATGTTTGTTGAGTTTGTGATTTTCTTTTCAATGGTTGATTCAAAAGAGCCGCAATAAATAACATTTTCAAAAGAACAACAAAACAGTAATAGACAACTGAGTGAATTACATATTATACGATGTGTATAGAGAGAAACTAGTCACTATTTTTATATTTTGTTTTTGTTTTGTATTCCCTTGCTTCCACTAGTAACTTTTTGTATGCTGTAAATTTTTAGGAATTGAAAAGCAAATAAGGAACATTTATGCAACTCTTTATTCAAAATGACATATAATAATGACATATAACAAACCTAGTAAGTTTGTTACAAACCTCATAAGTCAGTCGCATCCAAAAATCCTAATGTCTCCATAAGAACACTTATGATACATACGATAACTTGACGTATACATTCAATATTTTTCACGTTAATGGCGTTGTTTTTTATGTCTAAATCCATTGGTCACATTTACAGAAAGAAAACTGTCTAAGGAAATTGGCCGATGAATATCAAACGTTGATATCAGGGAAATTAGAACAGCACACCAAGAATAAGATTGATATTCCCATTAAAAAGGTATCTATCTGAATAATATATTGAAAAACAATATATTGATTATTCCTGAAAATATTTCTTTTTTAGTCAAAACGTGAATTACAAAACAATATCCATGCGGTGCAAGTCCAATGGAGAGAAGCTGAGCATGTCCGAATACGTTACAGAGAAATCAAAAAGGCACTAAGGGAGGACGCTGCCAGATTTGAGTCAAATATCATTAGGACCAAGCAGCAATTACAGGTCCAACAAGTTGACATCAAACGCCTGCAAAAGGTACATCTTCCCACCAGTCTTCACCATACCTTTTAAAATGCCCAATTTTAGATTAATTCCGAAGCGGGACGCATGAGAGGAATAGCCAGAAATATCCTACAACAGGAAGAGAAGGGAGCTTTAAAATCAGCCCAAGCGCGCGATAGACAAGCTAACGAAGGAAAGAAACTCATCTACGAGCGCAGGCAAGAACTCGAAAAGCTCGAGAAGAAAATTTTCCAGACCGGAAAAGCCCCTGTACGCCCAGAAACCGACGGCGAAGACTCCAATGTACAAACGCCAACGCCACCTATGTATCCCATCGAGGAATACAGTGAAGATTTTGAAACTTTAAAAGACGCAACAGGTAAACTTAACAAAAATCTATAGAAATTCAAATTTGAATCATTAAACTTTAGGAGGGACAACCATAGATGAAGTATTACAACGCTTCATGGCCCAAAAAGACACGTCAACACGGTTGAGCTTGTTGAGGAAATCCGGCGAGGAAGAGAAGCGCAAACTTGAAGGCAAACATGACAATCTTAACGCCCAACTGGAATCCCTGAAGTTTGCTGAAGTTAAAGACGCTGAGGAGTAATTATAGTCAATCCTTTAAATGAAAACATCATAACAATTCTTTATTTTAGGAGTGCTGAAGAATTGGAAGCTTACCAAAAGAAAATCGAAAAGCAGAAGCAGAAAAATGACGAGTACAAAGCATCGCAGATTAGTACCGAACGTAGCCTCAAAAATGTCTGCGAATACATGCTTGGGATTTACATCAATGTTGTGCCAGATGGAGAGGCGAGAATGGATCCCGTGAAGCTCCTCGAGGAGCTACAAGAAGCGCTGCAAATCGCGCTGGACAGAATTCGACAGTTAATGGAAAACGCCGAAAAGGTAATATAAAGTCATTTAAAATAAATTTAGGCAGGATAACAAATGACTATTTCTTTATAGGAGGAAGCAGAAGTAGCTCCAGAGAGATGGTTACCTCAAACGTATACAAGTCTTGTTAGACGGACACCACTTCCGCAACAAGGAACTGCTTCATCGCCAGCACCACCTCCAGGTTTGCAAAGCATCCGATATATTTCCCAAACTGAGAAGGTAATGTTTTATTTGGTTTAGGTTCGGATGAAGAGGAGGAAGTTCCATCCAGAGGTTATATGAAGAGACAAGCTCAGATTGTGGTAGACGCAAAATCACGACGTAAAAGTCTACGATTTCCCATGAAGAAATAAGATGTTTTGATATACATATATCACCATTGTTGTAACTTTTTATACATAAGCTATAAGCACCAGTATTATATATTTGTAGATAATAGATTTTATACCAGTAAGAAAGAATTCTCCATCTTGCATGGAAAATCCACCAAGAAGAGGTTTTTACAAAATTTTGGTATAAATAATGAATTCATAAAACAATTTTAAGCAGAATCAGCCAGTGGACAGCAACTTGAAAGCATGAACATCCAGTGACTGCAGAAAGACAATTCAGAAGATCTTGTTCCGTTTTAGCAAGATATTTGGTTTCTTGATAGAATTTTGAAGTTGCCCTTGACGCCCCACTGGTACAGTTCACTCCAAATCAGCGAACGACATTGCAAAACACAAGAATTCTAAAGTTTCATGCATGACATGATGGAACCTGATGGAAACGATTTATTTCATATACCTAAGATGCAGGCATTGAAGCTTTTGATTTTGGTGTCACAAAATATAATTTTCTTTAATCACTTAGAGTTTTATTTATAACTCAGTATAGAATATAGGCGAAAATATAAGAGGTAATACACCTGAAAAAACCCTAGATGGCACCATCACTCCCCTTTTTTCTAAAACTTTAGACGTCTAATTTAAAAAATACACGTCTCACTATCTACAGTGTTTGATAATTCGGTGTAAATTCTTGAGTGTTTTGTAAAAAAAACTGCAACTTAAAACCTATTGCGGCAAATAACCACTATCGAAAGTATGGCAATTATTGATATATTAACACTTTTCGATGCAATTTTCATACATGAATGAACCGCCATTTTATTGTTTGAGAACGGTTATCTCACAAACCCGATATTCTTAAAGCTACAAAATGTTCTCAAAGTAAACCTTAAACCTTGTTTATTTTTCATCTCGTTTTTCGTCCAGAATCTTTGTAGACCCATAAACATTTGTTTGCACAGCAGCGCTTGTTTGTAGTGTTGTGCAAGCCATATGGCTCATTGCCTAAACTAAAATGTGTTATTCTCGTAGAGAAACTACAAATGTCAAGAATATTCATAATATAATCCAACTACTACTAGTACTTCTCCTTGTTTTACGATGTTCCTAACTATATCGAACATAAGCAAATGATTGTTCATAACTCAACATGTGTGTCAAGTATTCATTCGATTAAACTTATCTTATACAAATAACGGATAGAAAATGCAACCAACTAAGGACTCACCAGTTTTTTGCTAGCACTCGGGTCCTACATCCAGTCATAGCGGCACCATAATCACAAGAAACAAGAAAAATGTCAAAAACACGTACAACAACGAGTCGCGACATCACGCGGAAAAACTAGAAATTAAACAATGTTCTGCCTAGTTGAAAATTTGAGAAACCTCGCATTGCATAACATTTTAACTAATATCCCCGTCAAATACATCGGAAAATATAGAACAAGTTTTTAACACAACTGACAGGAGAAAGATAATGTTGCACAACGACGCCGAGTGGTGATTTTGACAATTACCGTCAACGAACGAGCATTTATCCGGAATCCCTTGTATTATTTTATCGCATTTTTAATGATATTATAGGAATGTCACACATCATATTCGGATCGGAAAGTGAAAAGCGAAATTGTTAGGCACTTACGGTGAACGCGAGCGGCACATAATATTACAAAACGTGAATTTCTCATGAAGAACTTGTACCGAAAACGCAGTAGCGGCAACTTTTTGACATTCGCGTAGTGAAGCGCCGCCAAGTAGTCAACATGAGAATTATTTTGTTACGGATTTCAATTTAGCGGTACTTTCAAATCAGCGATTAGTATTTGCAGCCAGATAAACATTTGTATCTCTTTCAGTGAAAATTAATTCATTTATTTTAGTTACAAATAGTTATAACAAAAAAAATCAAATTTGATTTTACTGAATGATGTTGATTGACGTCTAAACTTAATATATAGCACCCTTAAATCATGTACCTGTTTAGTTCTGAGTCACTCTTCAAAACAGGCAATAAATTACCGATTGGTATTGAATTTAACAGTGTCGTCAGTTTGGGAAAATGCGAAGAAGTCTTTTTACTTATGATATTTGATATGTTATAATTAAAATTATATTACATTACCTACCTATTGCTTACTACTTACTCCAGATATTTGAAGTTCCTCGTCCTGACTTAATGCTAAATTTACACACAATAAAACCACAACTCAATTTTGTACAAGATTTGCTTTATTTGCTTAACGGACAATAAAAATACAAATTTGGGTTTGCAATTTCTTCTTTAAATACACCAAACAAACAAACATTTCTTATAATTTATTATGTTCCTAATTGAGAAATATGTACAGAGAAATAAAAATAGGTTTAATTACGATTAGAGATGAAAGCGATACAATAATATATGTACTAAAAAAAAATCATGATGTAAGTATCTGAACCCAGAACTTCAGTCTCATTAACTAATTATTATAAATAATAATTTAAAAACCCTACTAAATAAAAATTTCTCTCACATAGAACATAGTTGATGACTCTATAGAGTTCTTACATCATTTTGTCAATAAGAATGTAAAACAGAAGTGTAAATATACAGATTAGAATATCACAACATTTTCATTTTAAACTTGCAGACGAAAAAACAAAGGGTTAATAAAAATTGAACACCGATACAGTCAAAAACATCGTCGCACACTAATATATGTTCACAAACGCAGTGCTCATTACAAAAAAACGTTGTAAAAACAATTGTACTAAAAAACAAACCGCATCTTTGTGTATTTTTCACATTGCTTACACAATTGTATAAATAAAACGATGGCAGTGTTATATATTCAATATTTGGCAGTTTTGCAAATTGCTTTCCTAAATACCTCATACAATTTCTCTAAGTGTTGCTCTTTTTTAGTATAAAAATATACAAATAAAATTGAACCTAGGTAAGAATTTAAATATTACATTCGTTAAATGGGCTTCAACCAGTTTTTAACCGGCCGAAATGTTATCAGTTTCCTTATTTATCAAGGATTTGTACATTCATATCAATTATTTTATAATATTAATGTTTAGTTGAGATGTTATGTCATTTACACAAAAAACCGATAACAACCATCAATCGAAAAGTTTTATCTAAAGATCTTCGATAATAACTAAAAACATAGTTACATAAAACTTCTACTACATACATTTTTTATATTACACACTAATATCAATTCTTAATTTGCCCAAAAAACAAATTGATACTAATCATTGGCATGTCTTAGACAACATACAAAAATAACAATGTACAAATGACCAACGGAAAATATAGAGGCGACGTTCAATATGATATGCAACCAAATGAACACCAATGACATTAATGTATATTGGATTGCATAATTCTTTGAACAGCAACCTCAACCAACAAAATCGTTTATGCGAGAAAGTAAGTATACTACTCTACTATAGACACGATAAAATTACAAAAAAAGCGCTAACAGTGAATTCTGGTTGAATTTTGTGATTGTAAATAAGGGCAGTCATGGGAGATGAAGGAAAGGTATAGAGGAAACTGCGGTCATGGTCGTCGTATTACCTTATTGTTCTGTTTGCGATTATAAAACTATATAACATTTCTTCTTGTGTTAATCTTGCATAACAAAAATAATATTTTGATTTATTTTACAAAATACTCAACTTCCCTTGCTGATCTAAATGGCGGAGAACACGACAAGCACCCACACAGTAATGTATCACAATATCGTGGATGACAAGGTGTGTCGCACACCAATGCATATGTGGTGAATTTTAAATAATTTAGGAACCGTTTTCTTTGCTTATGTGATGCGTAATGTAAACGTAAAAACAGTCGTTCGTTCACTATTTACACTCATAGTTTTTATATTCCTGCAATTAGGAATACAAGGCTGCAGAGTGAATTTTTATTTTGTTTTTCTTTAGTGTGACGCATATCGGATAAATGGATACAAATTAATAATTATTTATAAATTAACCTCCTATCTATTTTCAATATTAATTCTAATTTTCAGAAGACCGAGCAGAAATATTGATCGTTTTGAAATTATGAAAATTAGAGAATTAGCAGCTGTTCCTGCATTTTTAATAGGGGGCAACTCTGCCCAAATGCTTGATATCTATTGTTTACTATTGATAAGATCAATTCCTCCACAACACCCTGTATTTTCGATTTGCGATGATATCTGGGAAAATGTACCTTAAGTATCTCCAAAGAAAACCTCCTTGACATAGAGTATTATCCATTTGAGAGTGCATAAGTTCAAGCTTGTATTACAAGTACAGTACACTCCTGCTAGTCCGACTACGGTCTAGTAGGTACTATTCCGTAGTCCGAACGGCCTACAATTATGCACTATCTTGTAATCCAAACGCCCTACCTGCTTTTTACCAAAAACGGAATCGTATTGGCTAGAGTGTACTGTAGAAACATTAAGTGTATTCAAAAAGCTGTTAGAAACCCAATTGATTTGAAATTTTTAGACAATGTTCTCTGATACATAACCCAGTCCAATACATAAGATTTTTTCAATATTTTTATTTTTGCAATTTGGTTTTTGTTTAACAGTTCTGTAGGCAAATGGATGTAATAAAAAAAAAGTTTTAAATAAAGTCTTATGTACTAAAATGGTTTATGTAGCAAGAATATAGTCTAAAAATTTCAAATCAATCTAGTTAGGCATTGGCTGAGATATCAGAGTCCCTGTTTTGGTGACTTTTAAAGGACACACCTGAAGAAAAACGCCCGTTTGCAGCCCGCCAATTCGGATTTTTGAAAAAAAAAAATATAAGTGCAAGAATATGAAGTTACAGAAGTAAAACAATGAAATGGTTTTTAAATATTTAGATAATTTTTTACTTGTGGAAATGAATAGATTATTTGAATTTGTATATTTGATTTTGAAAATGCTGTAAAAAATTATTTTGATTACTCAAAATGAGATTTTGGAAGGTATCTGGCAATATCTCGCTTAATTTTTATCCAATTAAGCTCGCGTTTTTTAATAATAATAATAATAATAATAATAGAGCCTTGAAAATTGACATATAGTATCTCTGCCCAAGAGCAGTTAGGTACGCAGTTTGGTGCGTAATAAAATAAATGTTCCTGATAATACTGGCGAAAATAGCTGCTTTCGATTTTACAACTGAAAGGGTATGAGTTGCACCTACGTGTTGTAGTAGCATTCAATTTGCGGAGTGCAAAACACTCCGAAGTGCTTCTTACACCAACATTAGCAGCTACACTTCTATGTATTCAATTTCTTGGCACATAGTTGCTTTGTGAAAAACGCTCAATAGCAAAACATTCTCAAATGCCCCGTTTTTAATTCAAAGAAGAAATGTAACCATAACCTAATATGTTTCACTAATATTTCAAAACGAACAATTAGGTTAGTTTGAGTTCGACTGTGGCTGTGACAGTACGCGTTGCCTCTGAATAAGTTGATACACGCAGTACGAAGTAACGGCGCATATACGTGTGGTTATGTTATACATTTTTTCTCATTGAAAAACATGGTATTTGGTGTGGCTTTTGATGAATTGTTAACAATTTTGTTCAGAACATTTATTTTATTATGCACCAACCTGCAAAGCTAACTTCTCTTGAGTAAAAGTTCTATATGTCACTTATCAAGGTCAAGACCCTATTTAGCAATTTTTTCCCAGATATCATCGCATCACATCAACATTAAACAATATTTCTCTCATCAAACTTGAATCCTTCGCAACCCACTCTAATAATAATAAATACCTTTATTTTTTATAAAAAAAAACTCCTAACCATGCTCGGCGAGCTTAACCAAGTCAACAGAGTGAACGGGGCCAGCGCCCAGAACACATTAAGCACCACATTTACACGATCGAGACAACGGAACAAAACAGTCGGCAAAAAACATAATAAGGCCATGTAAATCAAGTCATACCATTACCGGGTCCCTCCCACTCTATCAGATACTCCATCTTCCCCATCGGGCCGATTCTCTTCGCCTTAACGTTAAATCTCTCCCCGGCGGCTATCCTGGTCCCCGCACCGAAATAACTATTCACCGAACTCTTCAAATCGTCCATACTTATATCCGGATCCTGCTTGACAGGACTCGGCTTCGGCGTCGGAGGATCTAACTTGTCTTTATCCGCACTCGGACGTTGCCTGAGTCTTCTTCCGTTCAACGCGTAATCGACGCAGTTTCCGATCTGCGACTGCTGCGACGGGGACGTGTTTTGATTCATGCTGGAGCGTAGGCTTCTCTGGCCCCATTCCTTCGCGTCGGGTCTGACTGGAACGACGGTGGCGGTTTTGCTGGCGGTCGGCGCTCCCTGATAGCTCTGGTTGGATCGCGTTCGTCGGAGGCGTTTGCGTTTGACTTCGCCGTTCGGGCCGATGCAAATGTCCTTCTCGCTCAGCTGGCGCTTCATCGTTCGGGCTACGGGGATCACCGCTGTTAGCGGAAGGGGTAGGGTGATGTCTTTGCTGCGGCGTTTCTTCGTCGGCTCGACGATGTTGCCTTTCATTAGGGCTAGAAACGGGTTGTTTTTGCCTGAAAATTCAAAAAGAAAGAGGACATGAAGACTCGTATGGACATGAGGATGAGAGGACACCAGGTTGATATGAACATCTGACAACTAATTATAGTTTTCTTTTTGGATCTGTCACCACAAATTTATGAATTGTACATTTTTGGTACTGTTTTTCTCGAAAAGCAGACTATATCAACTTTTTTCTACGCATTTCCTTTAAAATATTTTGTTACAAAGTTTTCTTTTTTTATTTATATTCTTTTTGTATACAACAACCTTGAATTGAATTAGGTTAGAAATTAATCTTTTATCAATTATCCTCCTTATAGAAATTTTTGCAAACAATTTAGTAAAAGAAATGTTGTACACTCTAAAGAACCTACATTGTAAATTACTGAAAATTATATTGTAAATTACTGACTAAAGCAAGATTTAACAAGTATAAATTAAATTTAACTTTATTTTTTGGCTTTATACTGAAAGCATTAATTGCATTTTTCTTGAAAACAGTTCATCTTATTAAACAAAATAACTAAACCTTTCTTGTCTAAAAGTTATTTTCTGTGTAATAATTTAGATTCATAGTGCATCAGTTTCTTTTTGAAATTCTCTTAGATCCTCTTGGTCTTTTGAAATAAAATAAGTTTTATTTGAATTTTTTGTGTATTTGACATCATTCAACAGAGTTAAAGACCAATGAAAGTCATCAACCTAAGGAAAGGCATATAAAATGTCGGTTGTGTGAGATATCAATACATAGCTTTTTTTTTAAACCAAAACTGTTTTGTCTGATACATTTGTTTTTTATTTCTCGTCACTAAAGACACTTAAAGGACATATGTTCTTTCTAAAGTTGGCACTAATATTACTTTTCATTCTTTTTAAAATCATTGGGGCTAAATAAATAAATATTTCACCAAAACTTTGATTTGGTTTGAAAAGAGTTATCCAATGATACCTCACAAGGCAGAGTTTACCTTGGCTGTATCTAAACTGGGTAAGAATATCACTAATTGTTCTCTTTTCAGTGATAAAATAAAATTAAAAAAGTTTAAATAAATCATACTTGGTTCTAAAATAGCTATCCTATGATAACTCATATGACCAACTTTCCATTTTTCAAAAGTTACACTTAAGGTTCAAACCTTAAGTTGATAATGTCAACTGTTGTATAAAACATTTTTTGGTATCCAAATACTTTCAATAATATTCGATTTTTAATTGGCTCAAACTGTGTAAAAGATCTATATATCATATCTATGTACAACTAATAGTTTGAATAATTTGACTGAAAATTGAAATGATGCTAAAGCTAAAATAATGATTCAGTAAAAAGAAATAAATAAATCACTAGAGTCATGTGTTTGGAAGATTTAAGATGTTTTAATTTTAAATTTGGAATTTTATTTGTATTTTCTGGTAAATCTTGCCATAATAAACATTAAAACAAAATCAATAATAACCAATACATTTCTCCACAGTATTCTAATAGGAGTTTGAAATGTAAAATCTTAGTAGCCTATTTATTTAAAACTATATTCATTACTGATTCCAGAAATCAAATAAATAACAAAAAATCAGTGTAAAAAATATATTTTGTGTCTTACATGTTTGCATTTTAATGCCGATCAAGTTTCTTAAGTTTTTTAACCACCCTATTTTCTCTTTGGACATATCAGCTAAACACTAATTTTGAAATTTTATCGGTTTTGCATCTTGTTAATAGAAACGTATAAACATTCAAAAACAAAAATTGACAAACAAATAGTCACTCACCTTCAAAATCTTTCGGGGGCGGTATTATCAGATCGAGCGTGCTCTTCGAAGACGTCTCATCCCCCGAAGTATCGCACGGGGTATCCAACCCGACCAACGCCTTCTTATCGTCCTGCTTCTCGGCGAAATCCGAATCGGCCAGATTCCCCGACAACAGCGTAGCCGGCGGCGTAGGCGGGGCCGACACCGACGTAGGGGGCGTCAACGGCAGCCCCTCGTCAATTTTTCCACCGTCCAAGTTCAACTTCGTAATCTCCTCGTTGTTTTTCCTCCTCTGCTTCCGCATCTTATCTCTAACCATCAATCTTTTCTTATGCTTCGCGGAGACGTTCGGAAACGGTACGCTGCGCTTGGCGCAGCCGCCTCCGTACTCGACAGCAAACAATTTGTTATCGAGAGGACTCTCTTCGGCTTCCGGGCTCGGGCACGGGGATTCGGTCTCGCTCTGGCCGTTGCTGTGCTGATAGGAGACGCCCATCATGATGTCGAGCATCTCGCTGTCGGTGGGGATGATTTTCTTGAGTGCGCCGTTCTGTTCGTTTACGGTTTGTGTCAGTGGTAGGAACTGCAACCGTCGGCTGCCTTGCCACCTCTCCCTCAGTTCGTCTTCCTGTTTTAGTAAAAAATAATATTTTTATTTTTGGCAATTACCAAAAAAACACTATTACCAGTAAAATTCTCTGATAAAAAATCCCAAATACAAGTTCTTGACTTTTTTAATTGATTTTGATATCTCACAGCGCTTTGTATTCGGAAATGGCAAATGTATTTTTATTAATATGTACACTATTCTATGTTCCTACTGAATAAATCTTGTTTTTACCCGAATGGCACTAGATATTTACGAGATTATTGATATCAAATTGATCCAGGACATGATTGAAGGGGTAACATAAGTTTAAGCATGTATTACAAGTACAACCATCTGTTTTATTCAAAAATCAAATATACAATTTTCTCTGAATTATGCACGCAATTTTGCTTTTTCGCAATTTAGCATCCTATTGAACACAAATTGAACACCATTTGCTCGACAGTTTTATGATTTTAAGCAACACCTGAGAAAAGAAGCTGGTTTGACACTTTGGATTTTCTTTAACCCTAGATTACCAGGCTATTTTGATATCGCGGCAATACCAGATTTTCACGTCGTAAAATTTACGATGTGTGGTGTTCTAGGGTTAAGTGTAACATTATAAAGTTAGAAACATGTAAAACAAAGGTATATTTGAGTTTTTAATGAAAGTGATATTTGTAAAAGTCATACAAAGTTAAACTATTCAGATAATTTTGATAACATTTAGAAATGAACAATATTTCCAGATAAATCCTGCAAAAGACTTAGAATAAATGCATATTTATACCAATTTTATTTTATTAGGATGAATTTTGCGATTTGACGCAAGAAAAACTTATACGAGGTGTGATCAGAAATGTTCTTAAAGGGCCGTATCCACGGTCATGCATGCATGACGAGCATTCGATGGTGTCATGTATGCATGACCGTGGATGGCGTTGCACGAGACGGTTTTCAAGACAAAATTCATATGAACATGCCATGACTGTGGACGAGGCCCTTAATGCACTGGTAGAAATAATATTAATTTGCCGCGAGACCTTAGCAAACAGAGTAAAAAGGTGATTGCTAAATTAATAGCTTATGTTCAACACAAACGTGACTACGGCGGCTCTTTTCAGCTGCTGAACTCTATGCAGCTTAGGCTTCACCAGTAAAAACATGTTGCGTCCACCCTATAGACGTAAGTTGCTGCAAAATATGAACGCCACAATGTCCATTTCTGTCACCCCTCTACTAATATTGGCTCAACTATATCTGTTTTTTTTTGCAGTAATGAACAATATCTCGCTTAATTTTATACAAGTAAGGTCACGTTTTTTAATATTAATAATAATAACCCAGATATCGTGGTAAAGGATTTCCAGACGAAGGTGTTATATTCATATAACAATATATATAATATAAAAGTTATCTAATTGCCCATTCTTTTTACTCTGTAGAAGAATTTTTATCCGCGACATATCTTCACCGTAGGTGTTGATTGATGTTTTTCATTTTTTTGTCGTGTGTAATGCTTTAATGCTTTGTACGTTTTTCGAAATTGTTTGTATATGTATTATATATGTATTTATATACCATGTATGTAACATGAATTTTTGACAATTGTCCATGTCTTCCAAGATCGATCGGCAAATAAAGATTTATTATTATTATTATTATTATTATTATTATTATTATATAGAGATCTCGGCACCTGCTGATGCGAATGTTGTATAGAAGGAGCTTGAAAAACAACTTAAATTTAGGAATCTTTCGATATAAGTTCAGCATGTGTGGGGAATGAAAGTGAACATTGTTCCGGTGATTGTAGGTTCATTGGAAGCAGTTACTCTAAACTATAGTAAACATGTAAAGGAGTTACCGTGCAAAATTTCGCCGGGGGAAATTCAAGAAATTGTGGTTTTGGGAAGCGCAAATATTTTGAGGAGAGTTTTGTCATAAAGAACCCTAAATCAGCTGCTTGATATTTCATCTTTACCATCCTTTAACGTGTAGTAGTAGGTTTATTTTAAATGTTCTATTTTGCCGCACATTTGAGTTCCGTCAGATGGCGCAGTTGTTCTGAAGTTCTTCAGTTTTGTGGAATTTATATTTGAGTATGTGGAGACATTGTAGACATATTATGATTATGCTGCGAAGAAACAAAGACGTGTTTAATAAAAGTTAAGTTAAACTTATTGGAGCATTTTAATTAAGTAATAACACCGGAAAGAAAATTACTACAAATGTATATTGTCTATTAATAAATAATGTATGTGTTTTTAATTACATCTGCACAACACTGCCAGGGGTTTCTGCATATTTCTTTTTTTATTTGCAAAGCAAAAATGTCCTTGTGTTTCGAAATTAGCTTGTGCTGCAGTGATACCCGCAAAGGGAGTACCCTAGGCTTCAGCGAAGCACGGTACTACCATTTTGCCCTGATGTTCTTTATTACTTTTCCAAATCTATTAGTGTAATTTACTTATATGTTGTATTTAAATTATATTATCTAGATTTAATATATTCAATGAGATGTATCAGAGAGTTCCAATAAATAATAATAATAATAGAGCCTTAATAAGTGATAAGAGAAGTTAGGAATGCATGTTGGTGCATAATAAAATTTATTTACCTAATAATACCAGTGACATCAAAATCCTCACCAAATCACCTGTTTTAAAAGAAGAACTGTTAACCACAACTTAGCATGTTTCACTAGCATTTAAAAACATTAACAATTAGGTTATGTTTACATTCTTCTTCTTTAAAAACAGGGAATTTGGTGTGGCTTTAGAAGCACAGTCAACAATTCTGTTAGGAATTTTTATTTTATTTTGCACAAACATGCATACCTAACTTCTCTTGAGCAGAACTCCTATTTGTCACTTTTCAAGGTAAAAACTCCGTTAGTTAGGTACCTTTTCCCAGATATCATCACACCAACATTAAACAATATTTCTCTCATTAAACTGGAATCCTACGCAATTCACTTTTTTAATAATAGTAAAATACATACCTGTATGAGGCCGGTTTCGGGGAGCGAGACGCAGGGGGCCGGCGGGGGTAGTCTTATCCGAAGGCCCCAAATCGTCGTCCGTTTCTTGATCTCTCGGCCGCACTTGAAGCGGTTCCTGTTGTTCGTCAGGACCGAGAGGATGTTCTCGCGACGGTCCGACTTCGTTACGTTCACAATCTGCGGAAGGAATAGATTTATTTTTTAATTTAATTCTTCAATTCAAGAAAGATAGGATAAACAAGTATTGTAATAGAGCGATTATCATGTTTACATACCGGTTTTGATAAAAGCGAGAAAGTGAATGAAATTATATTCCAATTGGAGGTTATCTATAGATAAACTGCAGCATTGCTGGTGTTTGCATTAACCTGTATAGTAAAGTGACTTCAAGTCATGTGTGTGCTCAGGGCCGGCCCGAGGCGGGTTCAGCGCGTTCCCCGGAACCCGGCCCCGCGCTTTGGACGGCCCCGCACTTTAGACAGTGCCGCTAACTGCCTCGTAAGGTTACAAGTTAACCCCTTCCCGAAACTGAAGCGATTTTGTCGCCGCGACAGCGACGAGATAATTTTGCTGTGTATATCAAAAGGGTGGTTACGATACCACACAAAGAATACAACGATTTGCGACAAAAACGATTCGACTCAGTCTGGGGGAGGCCTGGGGGAGGCTTTACAATCTTACCGCTGGAACAATGATCTGTTGGCGCCATCTGTGCATGAGTAGAGATATTACAACCAGGGATGTCAAACCGTAATTTACCGCGTAAATTACTAAATTAATTACCGTTATTAATAGTAATTTACCGATTTGTAATTACCGTAATTTACGGCCTAAATTACCGATGGTAATTTGCGTCAATCTAAATTACCGTTGGTAATTTACCAGCTATTTACCAAAAATTTTAATTACAGTTGTTAATTTACCGGAATTTCTAAATTAATTTCAAAAGCCTTCCACCAGTACTTGCGTGAATGTACCCCACCACTCCTAAGCAGTCGACAAGTACTGTAAGAGCGTAATTTATAGGGTAAATTACTAAAATAATTACTTAAATCAGTGGAGCCAATAATGCACAATTTAAATCAGAAGCCATCTACCTACTATCAACTTCATGATATAAAGAAATGTTCTGGTGATCATTGTTTGTGATCATTGTTTGTGAAACCGGGCGTTGTCGTTTTGTGAGTCGGTAATAAATTACAATATGTTATTCTATAATTATGAAGTTAGACTGTCCATTTTATAAATTGCTGGTATAAATAGTTATGTAACCAACAAGTATATTAAAAAGAGCGATTAATGATCGAAACTGTTTAACGCGCGAGCGATTAGCGAGTGCGTTAACAGTGTTCTAATTACTTACAGATAACAAAAACAAGGAATGCTTTGGTAGAAATGAAGTGTTCTGTAGAAATCCTAATATTTCTGTAACCATAACACAATGTCAGTAATACTTTTATAAGAATAAATAATTAAATAAATGGATTATTGTAAACTGAATAAACAATAATTATTTCTGTACGATTGTCAATAGTGCATTGCTTAATGCGTTTAAGTCTAACTTCGGCGTAAATTTTCGGTGGAAATATTACATTGTCCATGGTGACCATAAAACTATTTTGAAAACGCCACCTTTTTATATTCTTCATGTTCGGCTATCATAGTTGCAAAACCCCTTGAATGTCTGCCTCCAGAAACTTAAAAGAGGCGACCTAATTTTCCAAAGCGTTGACGTATAACGAACAAATTAATGTCTTTGATAAATATTATTTAAACTATTTTAGACTGGTACATAAATTACTAATTCTCTTGACTTTAAAGAAAATCGATATCACAAATTATCCGTTGTGTAATTAAAAATTACAGAATGCTGCGTTAAAAACTACTATTAAACTATTAAAAAAAACTAAAATAAACTTTTATCTTTAGTTTATAAGTTAATTAGTGAGATTTTTTAATTTTGCCGAACCGTCTGGATATGTAATATTAATTTATAAATTATGTGTGTAAGTTACAAATAATATCAAATTAGATGCTTAATACATTTTAAGTTGTTGACGATAGACCTATAGAGTTAAGATATGCAGGTTGTTCTATTTAAAATCTATTGACATTTAGAAAATCTGCAGTTATTCGGGATAAGTCATATTAGAATCGCAAACCAATAATAAATGTCAAAAAGTGCGATACTTTTACTATCCAAAATGAATTCTTTTCTATCTTTATCCTTAAGTCAGAATAATTTATTGAAAAATGAATGTTTTGACATTAATTGCAATTTTTGCCCCGCGCATTTGAAACCCGGCCCCGCGCAATTGTTTGAACCCGGCCCCGCAAAAGCTTAGGCCGGCCCTGTGTGTGCTGGTAATGATGCCAACATAAGCTTAAGTGCTGCCAACATACTATAAGTCTAATACGAAATTCCTCTAGAATGTTGTCTTAGGAAAATGTAAAAGTTTCCAAAAGTTTGCAGTATGTCTGTACAAACAATAGAAGAATGAATAAATTTATCAGTGGGTAGTATATTTCCTTTCTTTATCTCTTACAGCAAGAAAATATTTTTTAATAGTAATGAAGTAAATGTTTGTTCTGTTTTTGCAGAAAAACGCATGAAAAAAAAAAATGTTTTGATATGAAGGTCAAATGTTATTATATGTATTACAAATGTAGAAAACTGGAAGTTCCTTATCTTGTGTGTCATTGCCAGCACAACCTATTTCCTTTGTAAATTCTTAGAAGTTCAATCACAAATTCTTAAAATATATTTTATATTCCTTCAACATCTCGTTTAAAAAAAAAGCAGTTCAAAGAAGAGACGCCTCCGTGCATGATGAAATTTATTAATGGCTATTTCTCATTCATTTCTCACACTATTTTATTCTAAAGTAACACATTATTTATAATAAAAATAATGCAATAAATAATAAAACCCAAATAAAGAGAATACTATATAATAATCTCTGCACAAAAGGACTGTGAAAAATCAACCAATAAACGTCAAAAAAATTACCTTTGGTGGTAGCTGCAGAGCATCCCAATTATCGTTGATATACGGCACGATGACTGTATCCAAATCGTAATACTTCTTGCTGTTATATAGGGTCAGGTTGAAAAGCATTAGGTGGACTAGATCGACCCACTTGAGCTCCAGGCGTCGCAAAAACTCGTTGCCATGATTGCACACGGCGCAAACGAAAACGTAGAACCTGTCGCCGCAGTAGAGGGGAAATTGCAAGCAGCCGACGCACTTCTCATGGAACCACTGCTTGCACCTTCCGCATTGCAACATCTGCGTGTACCACTCCCCTGTGCAACCGCAATAGCAGTATATGGTTTCTATGTTACTCCGGTGATATGTATCCCAAGTAAGCTCATCGATCTGGCAAAAAAAAAATCAAAATTCTAGATTTGTTATTTCTAAATTTATAGAATTAACCAATCAATCTATATTTTTGATCTACAGTATATATTAAGATCTTATAGCTTATGGTTCCCATAGTAATATTATTGGGCCGAATTGTTTGATGGTTCTTCATTAATTATAAATTTTCCTATTAAATATGATTCTAAACATTTTAAGTATACTATACTATGGGAACTATAAGCTATCGATTGATATCACTTTCATCAGCTGTATTTGATCTTCATAAACACATTCTAAAATTACTGGACTATAAATATCTAGAAATGTCAGCGACTTACATTGTAAGGTAAGGCTTTTTTATCGACCTTTCCACAAACTGGTAGCTTTCGGCCGCCATTACGTAGGTACTTATATTCAGACTTTCTCTGCCAGTTGGGCTCCTGTTGAATACATCTTTGACATACCCAGACGCCTCCTGTATCATGCGAAAATGTATAAGTAAAAAGAAACAGTTTATAATATCACACACAAAGATAGAGTAATGATCATTGTGATCATCCATTATTTCCTAATTTTATATTTTTAAGTCATAGTAACAACTGAAAAGGTACAAATTTCCAAAAACTAGTGCTACAAAATAAGAGAAGCTATCCCAAAATGGTATTTGCTAAATTTCAAAACAATTGGGCTTTTCTATGTTAGTTTACAGATTTTCTAACACTAACAATAAAGCCGCCATTTCTGTAATTTCGTCAAAATAGTTAAAAAATAAATTAAAGCAGAGGAAATTTTGAATAATTTATGCCTATGACATTTTTTTGTAAAATTAATAGTTTAGCTGCAAGAGCAAATTCTATTTGATCGAGATCGCTTGCATCTGCATTGATTTAATACTATATAGTTACCCAGGATTTGCAAATTTTTCAGTCTGACAATACCGGTAGTGTCAAATGCTGATGTTTCGACATTATCTCACAATTAATATTGACAGTAGTTAATAGTATCAAAAGATATCATATTGTGATACCGTGTACCGTCCTTGCCTGATGGCGTCGGATAGGCAGCGTGTTCAGCGTGTTCAAAATGCATGTGTTCTGTTAGTTTTTGGTTTGACGAAGTATGATCATGTATCGAATGAGTTGGGCGACTTGGGGTGGTTGAACATGGATAACACTAGGGTGTTGCATACAGCAATATTGTATCATAAGTTGCTATCCACTAGGATCCCACAATACCTCATGCGGAAGATATGCTGTAGAACGGAATTAATTTAAGATTTGGGGGTTTGTTTGCTCCACCTGCCCATCGCACTGAGCTGTATAAATGGTCATTCTCTTACCAGGTCAGTCACATACACAATGGTCTCAGGGAAGCTATGAAAAATTTATCGTTAAACAGTTTTGGGGGAAAGGTGAAGCGTTGTCTATTTGCTCAACAGGGGGGACTGTAGGCATCGAGCGCACATTGGAGGCTGTTTTAATTTTCATTTTTTATGGGCAGGTGCAATGTTTTGTTGAGTTGGATTTGCTGCAATTACGTGTAATTAGACTCTAGAGTAATTTTTTTGTTTGTTTTTGTTTTGATAAGTTCTCGGAATTATTTTTATATTATTGCTACAATTATGTCTTAGTTCTAGTTTGCGTAAGGGGTTGAGTGGAAGAGTAAGGCAATTTGGAAACAAGTGTGCTGAACTGCACCCTAAATATAAATAGTATTTTGTTGTAGTTAATATTGTCTTATTTTAATAAAGGAATTATTTTTTTATCTGTTAAATCCTGGCTAACTAGTTTTATTTTAATGCAGACACGACTGATCGCAATCAAATAGAGTGTCATGCAGCTAAACTATTAATTTGATATATTGTATGATAAAGTCATGTGCCTGGCCACATCAGATTTTTATAGAAGCAGTAATATAACATTCTTACTGATATTATATGTATATTATTATTTAAAAATATGTGTGTTGTACAATTAACTAATTATTCTATTACAATTGATTTAAGCTGAATAAAGTTAATAACACGGTGCAAAACACAAGAAAGTTTTTATTTATTATTCAACCTTATAAAAAGGTGAATTAATTATGAAAGTTTTAGATTTTTTGTCCTGATCCCATCAGAGATATTTTACATTAAATATCGCAAAAATGAGAAATTTTCAAATTTCAATTGCTTATTATCAATAGGGGGAAGGAGTAAGAAAGCTATTTTTTTATTACAAGGCCTTTGCATACAAGGTTATAACTAAAAAATATAGAATGGATAAATGAAGTACCGCTTCATGTAAAAAAAATCATGAAAACGGCTCCTAATAAGCTATTGTAAGTAAACTTTAGGATATTTTTTTAAATAGAAAATAAACGTAATCTACACGTATTATATACTTAACAGGTAGCTTGAAATCTGATTCATAGAGTGGTTTTTATTACAACTCTCTAGAACCATAAAAAAAAAAATATTTTGTTTAACGCAAACACATACCAATGTCAAAAATGTCGGATTCACTGACACAAAACTGGGCGCCGTTTCTGAACGGAAATAAATAATTTAAAAAAGAAATGGTTTTGTACTCCCAGAACATAGGCAAATTCATTTAAAAAATTTTTTTTTTTCTGAAATGGTCAAGCGACCACCTCCGGACCACTTCAGATGGATTGACCCAAAACGTTTTGCCAAGTTTTTTACTATTGTTTGATTTATTTCCATTAAACCAAGTTTTTCAAATTTTAAATATTCTTTTTGTAACCTAGAAGTAAGGCAAATAATACGTTATTTGCACTGATATGTTTTGAATTATCTTGTTTAAGAGGTGTATATATTTGATTCTTGAGATACAAACAAATATTAATCATGATCAGCTGAGCAAGTGACAAGTAATTTATAAACACAGTAGTTCTTTTGATGTAAGCCTTTGTCCTTGAAACATACACTTATTTAAATGACATGATTTACTATATACAATTACTGCCAGCACAGCAAATATTCTTTTTCACCCAATGTTCTTCAGTATCATAACAATTTGAATTCCATTTATCACAGAAGTTAGTTATGACATAAAGCAATTGAAATCACAAGATCCGAGAATAAATACCAATCAAAAACAAGCAAACATACCTTCTTTCTGACAAATCGCAGGTATTTCGGGCTGATGACATTTCTGATGATAACCCCTTCCGCATTTATCGCAAACGGTTACTTCATGTTTATTTCGAGGGGCAGACTTCTTACACACGACGCATAAATCCTCCTGATCAGGCGTGCTTAACTTCGCGAGGTCCTTGAAGCTGGACCAACTGTCAGTGTCATCGCCAAACTTCACTAGGCACTGTTCCCTGATTTGATCGACCTCAACAACGGTACCAAGGTAGAACCGTCCGTCTTTCTGCTTCAAGAGCACGTCTTGCCCGGAAAAGAAATCCGATTTTTCCTTCTCAACGGTAGTGGTAGAATCCGGTGTTGCGGTTTCTTCGACATGATTCGGTGTCTTCTTGCTACGGAGACTTGTGTGATGGTTGCCCAAAACTGATGTCATTTTCGCGCTTGAGACAAACTACCAAAGTTGAATCCTGTTTAATAAAACATACTCTTGAAATAGCGAACTTGCGGAAAAATTCTATTTGGACGTAATAGACGTTAACACGAAAGCATCAAATCTAGAGTCACACACACCCATGTTTTACTTCGGTATCTAAAGTACGAATCAGAATTAGCTTATTTTCTTGATAAATTCGGAAAACCGTACTTCAAAGGTAATCTATCGGCATTTAACATTTACTAACCTTTGAAAGTAGTGTCTCTGATCAGCACACAAGTCCATCCGATACGAGTACAGGTTCAGCCATTAGCACAACTGTTTACCAAAGCCCGCCAAACACAATTCGAGTACTAAATCATTTTTTTCGAAACCGGTAGCGGTTCGACGGTTTGTTCGCACTTGTAGCTTTCTTGCTATGGAGCGATCGCACAGTTTCACATTTCAGTCAGTATTTCACTTAAAACTTGAGTAAAATAGTTTAAAAATTTCTAACGATAACTTTAGACGGTGGTGTTGTGATGAGGGCGCCACAAAACAACTACGATACCATACCACTACCGGATAAACACGAAAAGTTACTATATTTGACAATTTAGGGACATATCGGTTTGTTATTGTTTCAAAAATGCGCCATTTTGTATTTTTTAAAATGGTAATTTTGAATCGGGGACCAGAAAACTACTCTATAATACTCCATAAAAAATTATTAATAAATGAAGAATCTTGTTTATTCTATAAAATAATTTTTTTTTCCTTGCTTTTAATTTGTTCTCTAGTATTATTTTTGTTTCCCTGCTTTTTAAAAATGCCTCATTTCTTTTCTAAATATTTGTTTCAAGTTTCCATGTTTCCAAGTTTTTGGCAAGATTTTCTGACATTATGCATCAAAATTAACGCATAACTAAACATTTTGAAGTGAATTCTCAGAAACAATGCTGTTAATAAGCATTTTTTTCATTCAAAATTCAGGTTTGAGAATAGGAAAGAATGAAAAATGTGAAATTTTTTAGTGGTGGTTTCATTTTGACGGGTAGTGTATGTTAGTAAAACACAGGTTTTCGCTTTGTAAATATTTATTTCTAAACATCACTATGACTTATAGTATTAAAAAATTAATGAAAAAAAAATGTAACAGCCATACATTACAAATTATAATACAAATTAAATAAAAAACAACATGTATATGTAGGATTAAGAAGAGCCGCAAATACATCTATGGACAAAATTAGAAAATAAACAAATTGTGTAATGGTGAAATATAGAAATCTCAATATTTAGGAAACAGTAATATTTGTATATTTTTTATAAATTATTTTAGCAAACACTTATAATATTCAGTATATCATACAATATTTTTTTACAATATTTATAAATATATATCTCATTTATTTATACATCAAGATGCTGACAGGCAGTATATCTTGCATGTAGAAATAAATGAGTACTGACATAATGTCTGTACAAATTCCAAATGCCACTGCAGAAAGAAAAGACTTGCACAGGTAAACAAAAGATATAATTATCAGAAAGAAAGTAAGTTACTAAAGTACAACCCAAGAATATAATAAATTAATTAACAAGTTTTCATAATATTTTATCATGATTTGTGCGGCAGTTTGGAAACTGGACATAATGCCAGTAATTAAAATGACATCGACCTATACAATAAATGAAAACGAATTTTGTTTTTAATTTTTGTAATTATTACTATTCATTTATCTCATACTTAGCCCTGGACACGATACCTAAATATCATCGAACTCTCGCACACAACACTCATGCAAAAATTGTACGCTGTAATAAAATAAAAATACTAATATTAATATTTCTTTATGGTCAATATAAAAATAACAGACATACCTACATATAAAACTATGTACATATTGATAAAAACGTTTACAAACTTTGCTTCGCAATGAAACGAAGTCTTAAATTCATTTTCATTAGTAACCAGTATATAAAATGATTAAAACAAATCAAACGCAGTAATGCTAAATGTAGAAGTAAAAATGGAAGATTTAAGATTGCATTAAAACTAGAAATTTATTTATTATCTATATGTACACAACAAAATTTGTAAACGGTTTTTTGACTTATTGAACTAATTGCTAATGTTTATAAATTTTCTAAATTTTTTTTTTCTGACCCACGCAAGGATCATACATAAATTGCAAATTTCTATCACTTTTACATTCCCCGAAGAAAGAAAATTGCAAAACACAAGTCTACATTAACCGTGTCGCGTCCACACTCAGTGAAAATAATTTGCAATGTACAGTTTTTCACAAACGTTGGTAATTACTATATTTAAACACGATTCTCGCTGCCTAGCCTTAAAAAACTCTTACTTTTGAATTAATTTTTACATCATCATATAAATAACTATACAATTTGTATATCCTTACAATCTAGAAGCCTACTGGTACTACTACTAACTCAACCAGACGCCAATCGGTAGAGAAAGGAAAAAGAGAGAGTACATAATATAGGAAATAAAAAAATAATTTATTTTTCGTTTTTCTTTTCGAATAAAAAAGGAAAGCAATCTCATGATAAACTACAACTTTAAATTACCCATCATTATTTTAATTCTGATAAATTATGATATAGTAACCTGATTATTAAATGGCAGCATATTCAGCATCGAAGCAGTAAATATTAAAGGAAGATTAGCAATAAGTCACAGGAAATAATAAAGAAATAAAAAGTATAATAGAAACAATTTCATTTACACGATAAGGTGTTTACGGAGCTTTGTTCATAGTCGCAAACGAGAATTTTTATCATTTACTGCTTCTTAACGTCCCCATTATCTCAAAAAATAAATCTTAACGTTACTGAATCCAAGTTATCAATCCTTGATCAAAATATATACAAATTTATCGCTAACAAATAAAAATCATCGGTGACAATATTTACAAAACATCCACTCGATAAGTAATTTAACTAGTGAGAACTGAAAACGCTTCAATAAACTGACCCAAATCCGTCAAAGGGGATACACGCTGCAGACTTATACATACGTTCAATATATATATATATATATATATACACAAATATATATATCTACACAACCGTCACTGATGCGTACATAGAGCAATTAGATACGTACTCATACGAATACCTATGGTATACATATGTTTGTTCATTCACACGATAAAGCACAACATGATTGGAAGCCTCGAATGTCTTTGAGCGAATGTCGGTGACATGCGGTCGGCTGTCTCTCCTGATGTTGTCTGTTGTTGTCACATGATATTGTGTCATCGGTTTGTCGTTATTATAATGAGCCTTCAAATGCTGCCATTAAGTCACTTTGCATATTCATATCGATTTGATTTGCCAACTGTAAGAAAAGAACCAAATATTAAGTTAATAATGTTAACAAATAGTAAGTACTTTGAATTAGGTGTGTACACAAATAGTTTAAATAACTTACCGCTTCACGTTTTCGTCTTTCTTGCTCGCGTAGCCGTTGCCTGTCGCGATCTATCCGTTCAGATCCGGAACTCTGAGATCCAGGAGATATGCTGCCATCTGCTGGCGAAGATCTCAACTCTTCAACTCTGGCCGATACTATCGGTTGGTGTTGTTCGGCAACAGCTCTTCTATTGTAAAGGAAAAATCGTAAATTGTTTATAGACATACATCCATGATAAGAAAGACAATTCTGATTGTGTGCTAATTAATTAATTACATTGTGAAATTAATTTGCAACTCAGCTAAATTTGGTTAAATTTAAAGAGGGTAGAGGTGAAATTATTTAGAATATTCCAATTTTCTTAAATTGATATGCTACTAAAACTTTCATGCCAGAGTCATACCAAAGAGGTATCTTGGTTTTATGTTATTGTCGTCTGTTTTTTGTTGTTGTTGGCTAGGGTCATTTGGTTTATTTATTGTATTTTTCAGAAATACAGTAGTTTGATATCTGTGAATTTGTTTACTATAAAATCTTACTTAAAAGTAAAAATTTTGCAAGTATTTTTTACGCTGCTTATAGTGCTTATTATATTTTTATAGAGGTAACGATTGTATTGCACATTTATTTATTGAAGTCTACAAATATATTATGAAAGGAATATATAAATGCACAATTATTTATTCTAAAGGACATTTATATAAATTTATTGCACATTTATGTTTTTAATGCACAAGTAATTTTTTGCTTTGCTCAAATATTTTTGTATTGGACAAATATTTTTGGTATTGGGCAAATATTTTATCTAATGCTTACAATAAATGCACATTTTATTTTATTTTTTGTGCATTTTTGTACTGTTTCTATTTTAACAGCTTTTTGCACAGTAAGTTTTTCTTGTATTCGATAATCAATTAATTTATCATTAAAATCACAATAAATTTAACATGCCTAGCAAAAATTGTAAAATCCAACTTAAAATTTGTAATAACAAGACATACAAACGCTTTTCATAAAATAATATTCTGTTACTGTCATTTTGCAGAAGGTTTCAACCAGGTTTGGGTCCAAACGCTTGAACCATGTTCCTTGTAGTATATTATTTTGTATCACTAGGGTTAGCAAATATTTGTGTTATGAAATTTATTACACTGGACGACATTTTTGTAGAGGGCTGATGTGCCAATTTCATATTTTCAATAGATTACAAACTTCAGATCTCCTCATCTCACATTTTTTGAAAAAATATTGCTTTAAATGTGAAAGTTCATAGTTTTCACAGCTTTCATTCAGTCTATTTATGAATGTGTGCTAAAAACCATGTGGAGCAAATCAGTGAAGTTGAAATCTCTCACTGTTATCTGCAGGAGCCAAATTGGCAAATTGGTTCTTTATTCCTAGTTTTTTAAAAGTTCAAAGACCTTTTCAAACGGCGTTTATTGTTTCTCTTCTCTCAATCACAATTTCAACTATGAAACTTAAGTACAATATGGGGGAATTACTACAAAGGGTGCAAAAAAAGGTACACCAAAAAACCTTAGCTTGTCGTACAAGAAATTCAACTAACCTGGCCTTCTCCAAAGCATCCTCCTCCTCCTTCTCCCTTCTGCGTTCATTCTCTACGCGCATCCTCTCCTTCTCGGCCTGCTCCTTCTGCTGCCTCTTCATCTCTAGATTCTCCAACCTTTGCTTCTCCCGATCGGCCTTCTCCTTCGCCTTGTTCTGGAACACCTTGAAACTGTCCATAACCTGCTGCTTGCTGTTGCTGCCCGAAGAGCTGTTCTGCGGCGGACTCGGCTGCGCCAGGCTCGACCAAGAGCTGGCGTTCTTCACGTTACCATCGTGCTTACCCTTAGGAAAGTTACCCGACTGCGAGTGCTTCAATTCCGGCGGAGTCAACTTCTTCTCAGCTGCGGCAAGTAAACCAGGCTCGGTCAGTTCCTCGATCGGTTTCGGGTGAATCATCGGCTCCTTCTTCATGGTCGGCATATTGTTCGGCAGGGGATCGAACATCGACACGACTGGAGGCATCGTCATCTGATGGTACCCCATAGAAGTCATGCCGTTGTTGTTCGTATTGATGTCGTACTCGTGCTTCAGCCCGAAGCCGTTGTTATTCGCGTGGATCATATTAGGCACAGGAACGACGGGAGGGAGGTTGCTAACGCTTAGCGAGAGATCATTTTCTAAAGAGTTGATGCCGGGGAGCATCATGTTTCCGATACCGAGCGCCGACTTGATATCAGGAACGGCGACGTTCTGTTGCTGCAAAACAGGAGCGACAAGATTAGGATTACAGTTGACGACCGGGTTCGCCACCGAATTGTTAAGAATGGACGGCATTTGCCCGACCACCGGCTCGACGGGTTCCAACTTCCCGATGTGCTCTAAATTTGCTAAGGATTGCTCGAGCGGATCGGTGTACGTGTTAGGGTTGAGAGGTTTCGGTTTGTCGGGCGACGGCGTCGAGAGCGGAACTGTGGCCTTCGGCGGTTGAGGTATGGCGGTCGGAGCCACCGTCTGCGTCGGCAGACTCAGCGGTTTCTCGTTTATAATTGACGTTTTGCGGGTGGCGGCCGGCAGGCTGGCGTTAGGCTTGTTCGCGACATTATTCGGAACGGCGGCGTTCGTCTGAACCTGATTGTTCGCCGCGCTGCTCGGAATGCTACTTATCGGCGCTACTGGAGCGATCGGCTGCTGGTGTTTCTGTAAACCCTTTTGCAAAACAGAAAATCGAATTACTTCACGTTTATGTGTTTATATAGCTTATTCCTAATTGCGCTCTCATTCTAGACAAAATTTCGAGTAACTTTAGAATTGACTAGTCGTAGCTATAGGTAATTATCTGGTATTATTATTGACTTACTGACACTGAAGTTGTGTTATCTAAAGCAGTGATGTCAAACTCGCAGACATCAACACCCTACGGTGCGTCCCGCGAGCCCTCGCTAACGATTGTTTTACAATAAAATCAATTTTTAAAAAATGCAGCTTATTTGTTTAGATTCTTTCATTATTAAGTTTACAAGGAGCTTTGGTGTATGAACGCAGCATGCATGCAGAACAGCAATCATTTTTTTGTTATTCCTACATTACATACTAGGCTTGCTATAGAAAGTAAATAATATAAAAATGTTGGAAAATTGTTTTGCGCTGAATATGAACCCTACGTTTGAATTTCCCTATCATGTAACCCACCCAGAAAACTATATCAGAAAAATTTACTAGTAATAATTGTTGAAATTGTATTTTGTCTCTTTTCAGAAAAATTTCTAAAATTAACATAATTTCAGAATCTTGTTTTGTATTTAGATTTTTTTTGTAATTCTGCATTATTTCAAATGAAAAATGTTTGATAAAAAATGATTTTTTATTTTTTTTTATTTATTTTGTTATATCCGAAATTGTGTTTGTACGCTCATGTACAGACAAATGCAAAATATTGATGTGAGTCATCAATCATATGAAAAATTAACAGCCAAATGATCTAACACGGTATTAGCAACATGGTATAAGAATCATAATAAAGTGGCTATTCCTGTTAATCACTTTTTTGAGTTATTTTTGTGTGCGGCCCACCGATATTATTTATTATTAATTTTAAAAACATGAAGCTACAAAAATTTTTGTATCTCAGCTTCTAACAGCTGGTTGCTTGGTCAGCAAACGTAGCTTGGAAGAGTCCCGTTTCCAGAAGGTGTGACCTCGTAGGAAATAAAGGGAGTTTGTGTCTGAATTTGCGGATGCTAAATGTTTGCAATATGACGCAGGAATAATATAATATTAGTATATTATATATTAGTGGTACGTAAAAAATGTTTCGAAGCTGTAAAACAACTCTCAAACTTTTTCTCTAAATTATTTTTATAATAGGTGAAGTAGGAAAATTTGCTTCATTCCTTTGTCATGAAATTCAGTCAGCCAAATAACTAATTTTTGTTGCGCTTTTTGTTTGTATGGTAGCCATTTTCTTATATTCTTGATTAAAGTTGTAGTTTTATATCTTAGCGTTGAAGTGGCGTATAATTTTTGTTTCAGACAATCGTAAAAATTTAAAAAGGTTTGGATTTTGCAGAAAAGCCTATTACGAAGTTCCTATTATTATTAATAGGACTAAAGATTTATTGCAAAATTAGTCACAAAAAAATGATACAGTAGGGCGTTGATATTATGATATGATTACCGAGAACCTCGGTAATCCGAAAGCCCAAAAAGAAATAATAATAAAATAAATCACAGAGTAATCACGGGAAAAGCCATTTTTGTCTATTCCTCTTTACAGAAAAATATTGCTTTTGTATCTATCTTGTATCCAATATTCGTATTTTCTTTTTAGTATTTAGTTGTAATATTGGATAATCCGAACAATTTGATAATCCGAACCACCTTCAGATTATCGACGCTCCACTGTAATTGAATTGACAGTAAACTACCAGTATTATAGTTATTTATCTTTTTTTCCTTTGTTTTTCCTTCTTTCTTCGTCTCTCAAAAGTGTCTTTTAATATAAACAAAGTTCATATAAAGCATGGTCCTAAAGGTCTTCTTATAAATACAAAAAAAATATTCTATAATATTGTACATATAACTATAATATCCGTTACATTTGTAACAAAGTAAACAGACGATTAACTTTTTGTTAACTATGCCCACTATATTTGCAGTAATATCTGTGTTTGAACCAGTGAACTGTATATACTACGTATAACTGGAACGGACCCGCGCTTTATAAAGGCTGGTGAGAAGTGATGCAGACGCAAGCAAAAGAGACAGAGCGATACGGTGGTCAATGTGTCACTGTCTGACTACCGTAGGTAGATAGCGAAAGGCAGTAGTGTTTCGCATTTTTATTTTATTTTATTCTAGCCGTCAATTTTATTCTTTGCGGTATTCTTGCCAACACTTAATTCAATAACAATTTCTCGAACGTTGATTTTATCATGTAGGCCAGTTTGAATTTTCCTTCTAAAATTCATTCAATTGCGACATTTTTACTTTATCATACGCAGTATGTAAAGTATTGTAATCATGCCGAAAAAAAAAATTGAGATTTTAGCGGAAATAGGTCTTTATGGGTCCCCTGAACATTTTTGACCAAGGTACAAAAAAATGTCTGTGTGTGTGTGTGTGTGTGCGTGTGTAAACGATTTTTGTGACAACGATTCCGGAGAAACTACTAAAGGTATCGGGACGAAAGTACGTATTTAGTAGTTTTATGACCAAACTTAGAGCTGAAAAGGTTTTGGTTCAAAATGGTCCAAAGGAACTGGCTATTTACTCTTAGCATTTTTCAACAATTTATGTCATTTCTGTAATTTCGTCAAAATAGATAAATAATAAATTAAAGTAGACGAAATTTTGAATAATTTATGCCTATGACATTTTTGGGTAAAATTATTAGTTTAGCTGGAGAAGTGGTATCAACCTAACATTTTCTACACCAAAATATACCATTTTTGAATTTTTTTTAAATACGTATTTCTCAAAAAGCAATACAAAAAACGTTGATGTCACTCCTGCCGAAAACTACATAGCGCGACTCGCTCACATGCGACGACGACGCTCCGCCATCGGTGACGCGCCGCATCACCGATCGTTGTGCTATTCCGTACTTTCCGCACTTGTGAGATAAACAACTATTATTCTGATGACGGTAGTGTCAAATGCTAATGCTTTGACAATACCTTCGATTGATACTATTGACTATCAAAATATCTGTCAAATCCTGGCTAACTAGTTTAATTTTAATGCAGACACGATTTATCTCAGTCAAATAGATTCTAATGCAGCTAAACTATTAATTTTATATATTGTATGATAAAGTCATGTGCCTGGCCACATCAGATTTTTATTTATTACGTCAAAATTCAAGACGACATTAATGTGACATGACAATCGTACTGACATGGCATTACGAAGCCCAGTTTAATCAGTACAAATTAGAGTGTCCCCGTTTTTTATGCTCGCGATAGTACCTAGTCTGTAAAATTTAATTAAGCGGAATATATGAATAAAATATAACTTCTATTAAATCTGCGATTATTATTTCATGTATTTGAGTGTCTGCAAGAGTTTAGGGTTGATTACTTTGTTCCAATTAAATTGAAAAAGCTATTACAAATAAAAAAGTTTAATTCAAACCGCATACAGTGATAGTACCGTATGAAATAGAAAGAGATAGCTTGCCCACTGCACTGCGGGTTGCATACCACATGCATTTGCATCACTTATTGACCATTACGGGTCCTTTCCAGTTATACGTAGTATATACAGTTTACTAGTTTGAACACAGTTACGATTAAAGGTACCTACCGATGGATTGCTAGCAGCTCCTGGGTGATTGGGTGACTTTTTCAGCTTCTTTTTCGTTGGCTTAATATCACCTGAAAAAAGTCCTTATTTTATGTAGTTATGATCTTGAACTTGTTACTACAATATGAAAAATATCGCATGATAGATCACCTGAGGTCACAAGATGTTCAGTCTGTTAACCAGCCACCACTACACGAGACATTATTAGCAATAACAACCACTTTGTCGGCACTTCTTGCACTTTTTTATAATAGTATCATCGTGAGGCAATGAATATTTGCAGGATACTAATGAGGCAAGGCAGAGAAACAAAGGCCTTATATATAAACATGTATTATTACTATCATCAATCATATGCAAATATAATATGTACAAATCTTACATTAGTCCGCTGGCAACCTCTATAACATTAAATAAAAACAAGCCACATTAAAATAGGAATAGCAATATATTTATAGTAAAAAATTCAAGTACATACAAACAAGACGATATTAAAAAAAAGGTTTGTGCCACAATAAAATTTAACGTGAACTATCGGGTATGTACAACCATACCCAAGAATTGCAATGTGGTAAAAAAATAAAAGACATATTACATAATAATATTTAAACAAACAATAAATTTTAGTTTGATATATAAATATCGATTGGATCATAATCGTTTAGACTTTCCTGTAAATTAAGTCATTTGTTGCCATTTACTGATAGAAACTGAATCCGTCGCCTGAGTACAAACAATGTGGATGGAGGCCAGCGCTAAGACAAAATTACTATTTGTACCATAACCATACAGTAATTTTCGGGGGTTGCAACCAAATCATCATTATGGTATTAAGACATGATACTCTTGACTCGAAAAATGAAATGAAACTTTAGCCTCACTAATACCTTAATACCACAGTCAATGCATTCAAATAACTAAAATAGCCGCCACTCACATTGTCTGTTCAATACTATCTTTAAAATAAACAGTAAAGTTAAAAAAAAGAAATCGAAAAAATAAACGTTAACCGCGGTACGTAATCACCTGCATATCGACTAGGTGCCACAAGTGGTCGTTATTGCTTTTTACCAATGTCTATACGAACTGTATGGCCGGTCCTGAGCTGCCAGACTCCACACATTTTGTGCACTCAAGGCTAGATTACACCCAAACCACTCTAAACAAAAGAACTTCATCCAAGACGCACACCTTCCAACATCAAAGGTACGAAAAAATTAATTAACTACTAAGGTTGATCTCTCGTCGCTCAGATACATGTATATACCTGTTTAGAGTGATATAGCTACAGATATCAGCAACTATTTTAATACTTATTAAATATCTTACCATGTAGCATGAAATACGCTGAGCTAGCGCGCCGGCTTTTCACATCCGTCACATCTCACAGACGTGCGAATGAAATAAGTGAAGAATTCCGATTAGAAAGAAAAAATAATAAAATGAAAGATCGGCATTCCAGCTCAGGTATTTCACGCTACACCAGAATGTTTAATACATTATTATTACACATGAGTGAGAAGAGAAATAAAAATAATAAAGAGCACCAGTTTCATAAAATGTAAAACACAATCTAGTTTGCAATTTATAGTTAATACAAAACTACATAAAATGGTAAACGTTAAAAAGACATAATCCCCCGCCTGCGGTAAGTACTTTCCCGTTTGAATCTTAGGTTCGTATAATATTACTTTCAGGTTACATTATTATCACAATTGCAAAAGTTTTGCTAACGTAAAATCTACTACTTTAGTGAAGCTTAAACTAATCAACATGTTAGATATGAAATTGTTACTAAAAATTAGTACCTACTGACCGGAAACTATGCCTTTCTAAGTTCATTCACAAAAAACGGTGCGCTACAATATACAATATATATTTATATATCAGATATTTATCGAAATCTCAATGTTAATGATCAACACATATACACTGTCGACAATGTAAACAAGAATATTTACTATGTACACTTGTCATCATGTCTCTTACAATACACACATTTTTCTTTAATTACTATCATTATTATATTTATTAAGTCATTTGTTTTAGCTAAATCACGTATCTGAACTTTACGCATGTTGTTAGCTTATTCTTAAAGAGATAAAATTCGAGTAACGAAAGAAAAATAAAATAAAATCAATTAGCTTTACTTAACCTATTATATATTTTCATACGCAAAATGAAGATTTTAATAAATATTTCAATAAAAAAAAAATTGGAGAGAATAAACTAAAATGATACACATACGAATATGTATATTATATAGGGGTATACACACACATATACGCACATATATGATGTTGGTAGATGTAAATGCAAATGCCACGAAGCCAAAAGCCTATTACGCGACAACTGACAAATAATGGCACACTTGCAAATAATGTTTGTTTGATTGATTTGTTCTTTCTAATAAAATGGTCCGTCATTATTTCGAACCGATTAGCTCTTTCCGACTGCTAAGCGTCGTCCAAACTAATCTCTTTTACTTAGTTAATAGTCAAATCTACCGGTGTAGAGTACGAGTGTATCTAACCTGCTTCGCTATCGCTGCTGTCGCTGGAACTACTTGATAAACTCGAGCTGCTGCTATCAGATTCTGAACTACTCGAACTGCTAGACATGTGCCCCGGACCTGTAGCCCCAGGCTGATCCACCTTATTCACTTCATCTGGAACAAAATTAAAACGATTAATATTAAGAAAATAATGTTGGAAAAAAAGAGTTTTATCGTAAATGTTTATTAAATCAATTAAAATTCTTTTCAATTTTTAATAAATCTTGGAGCACGGGAATGTGAGACTTTTTTTAAGAAACTTTACCACTTTTTATTTGAAGTTCAATGTTGTAGATTTCTTATTTCCTATCATACTACCGGTTTTAGGTAGTTCAATACCAAGGATACATACTAGAATCTTACAAGGATTGCTCAATGGCCAATTTCTACTTAAATGGCAATGAGCGCAGCTGATGTCAGCGTTACTAGTCAAATACATAAGCTAACCTAACTTTCTTTTTACAAGTTAAATTAATTCAATAGTAGTGCTCGATTGCTGGCCGCGATTAGTTGTGCTTAGTTCTGTTCAACTGATTCCACCAATAGGAAGCAAGTATTTCAAATTTGCGCTGAGATTGAACAGATGACAACTGAGCGCGGCCAGCAGTCGAATACTACTATTGCGTCAAATCTGCACCAAATTCCCTGTTTTCAGAAATGTATACATAACCTATCATGTTTGACTAATACTTCAAAAAATTTATGTTTACATTTCTCCTTCTTTAAAAACAGGGAATTTGGTGCAGGTCTAACCCAATGTCACCAGTTTTTTTAGGAACATTTATTTATTTATGCTCCACCTGGCGTAACTTCTCTTGGGAAGAGGTCCCAAATGTCACTTTTCAAGGTCAAAACTCCGATATTGACAAGAAGTGATTTTAAACATTATAACTTGTTGAAGTTTCGTTATTATTGTTTATTACAATAAATTAGTTTACGTAAATTGCTGAGCACCTTTTTTTCTGAAGGCATTCTATAATCGAAAACATATTTGTCTCCTATTTTATTACCTATTTACTTTTTATTTGATGACACCTTAGTCTACTCATACCCTAATTTAGTTTAAATGTTTACAGAAACCATTCTATTTTTATAAACATTTTATTTTATCATTTAATTCTATTCAATAATATAGGTATGTGAGTCTCTTATAGTTCAAAAGATATTAAAATTTATCTGACGTGAGCAAAGCGCGGCGTGTTCAAACTCAATGGAAAACGCAGCAAGCAACTCCTTCAGGCGTGTGCGCGACGTTCTTGAACATTTCGCAGACAACACGCTAGTGCAGTTTTTTTTAAGAATGGAGTGAGTGGAAGTGCCTATTTATTAGATGCTAAAAAAAATTATTTATTTATATCGAACCGATAAGATGTTTCAATCTATTCAATTAGCCTCCGCATCCAAATATAAAGAATAAAATATAGTTCTCATAAAAATCATAGATAACACTGCACTCATCTTCTTGCAAGGATTGTTTTTTGCTGTTCATAAAATCATTTTGGGTTTTCAGTAAGTTTGACTGCAAAAGTAGTTTTGCACAAACCGGTCTTCAATTTTTGTAAATATTCATCAACTGGGGATATCATTAGTCCCAAAGTGGTTCTGTCGACGTTCATCCATTGTCTATAAGTAATTCGTTGATCAAATGTGTTGCACCACGACATTCAGAACATTTTCCAAAATAACAATTGATTGATGCCTTGAATGAAAATCATACGTTTAAACAGTCGTGATAACTTTTACCTAGATGTTATAGGTATATTTAATGCCAATAATTGGTGTTTTATTACTTTTCTGACTGCTTATTATCCTTTATATTTGGATGCGGAGGCAAATTTAATGGATTGAAATATCTATCGGTTCAAAATTTAGGACGTTTAGTGCGGTCAGAAAACTTCCGCATTTTTTAAAAGGTTTAAATTTTAGATTATTTAACATAAATGACACATTTGTTCCTTTTGTATCTTTCAAAATACATCTGGAACGAGCTGCCTATGCATTCCCTTATATGGGCACAATTTTGTTCTCGCTATGCAGGAGCTATAATGGAAGTACCATCTTCTTAGTTTAAAACATGTCAACAAAAATGAGGAAAATGAGTATCTTAGTCAAAATTTGTAACCCACTATACCAACTACAACCACAGGAATAAAGTGCAGTCAAACAGTGGTACAATCTTTTTTAAACATTCTAATCTTTGATGACCCACTGTCAAATTTAAGAAAAAACTTTGAGGCCATCTTGAAGTTTTTAGAGCAATAATTGCGATAATTCATTATTTTTAGGTTAGATTCATATCAAACTGTACTCAGTCTGTATGTACAAAATAACTAAATAAAAAGTGGTTTTATACAGTAAGATAGAATGAAAAGCTTTGATTTTTCAAGATTTCTTTAAAATTTTGACCATGGTTTCTGTCATAAGCAAATTATTTCTGCAATGTTTAGATGAAGTATAATTTGTGTTTTTTCACATGTATAAAATTGTCAACATCAAAAAGAAACCAGAAGTAAACGAAAAATTTAAAAAGGCGCAAAGTTATTATGTACTTAAAAACGAAATGAAATCCACATTACCTTTCTTATTCACTTTCTTGTTTGCGGTACCGATTTTATCGTTAACATCCAAGAGTCTCTTCTCCAGCTCTTGCTTTTTCTCCTGCATTTGTTCATCCTTAGTCTTGCCTGGTTGTTTTTTATCTATAACAGACGGAACCAAAAAATGAATACACGTAAAGTGTGTATATCAAAACGATAGAATAAAAATTTAGTGTCAGTGCGAAACCCGTCACATATAAATGGTTTAGAAATGGAACACTATATACCGCATATGTAAATTGTTAATGAAGAATACCTGTCACCAGCGTTACATAATCGTTACAATATATCCAATGGTAGAGCATGCTTTTATCGTAGCCTTATTTAGTTGCCTAAAATATTTGCGGATTCTTTCTTGTTTGTATTAATATTTTATACGTTTTCTATACAGGATGTTAAATATATTATTATTATTATTATTATTAAACAATGCACTTCTCTTCAAATTTACCTCTTCTAATCTTGCTATAAGTGGAATATATTATAAAAACTATCACCAAAATTTAAACATGTTATTTGAGGCAACTAAAAAAAGCATTATTACCCAAGTATAACCAAATACGAACAATTACTTATTACCAACCACCAAAACAAACGAACACTCATCCACTATGAAATTTAAGAAGAAAATTTTAAAATTGTGAAAAAAATAAAATAAATAATAATACTGAAACATAACCAAGAAGCGACACTCGGTCTTGAAAAATAAACCCATGTAAAAACCACCAGCAACGTCTACCATGCTTAGTAAAAAAAATGTTTAAACAGTTCCAATTACGTACGCCACGTACACTCGCGCGCCCCGGCCCCCCTGGGGGCCCCCGGGACGGGAGGTGTGCTACCTCAGTGACCGGTAAAGTCGACGTCGACGTTAAGTAAAGGGAACTTACAGTAGGGCTTACGTGGCTTTTTACGCAGACACGAAGCGACGTAGCTTTCAAGCTCGCGCAGCGTTGAAGGTTTCAGTGTCTCGAAGTCAATCTCAATCTCGTCGGGATTGGAGTCACGCAGCGACGGCTCCCGCGACTGTATTATGTGCACCACGCGGCCCAATTTGTCACCTGAAACAAAAATCACATTTTGATAACCTCATCATTCACAACAATAATTTGATAATATTGGGGGAATGTAATTAAGTTGGTATACAAAACAATTTGGCAGCTGTCATTCTTTGATATATTTTTAAGGTTAAACAAGTTGGTACACAAAACAATTTGACGACTGTCATTACTTGATATATTTTTAGGTAAAAAAAAGAAATTTTTAAGTTACCTGGTAGTTTGTTGATGTCCAGCGATAGTTGTCTCTTCTCGTCGTAGGACATCGGCCGAGCGTTATCCTCGTCTTCCGAATCAAAAGGTACAGTTGTTGGTGGTAATGTAGACTTTTTGCGCCCGACGGTTTTGTTGTTTGGTTTCGGCCGCTTGTTGGACGCGTTTGGACCCGATGGTTGTTTCGCTGTGCGAAGACCTGAAAATTTAAGGTTAATAATGATTAAATTTAGTTTTCCTGATTGGGCGTAATAACATATTAATAATGATTTCTGTAACGTCTTTTAATCAGTATTATCAAATGCCTATGAAGATTGAGAAAATCAAGTCTATAAAATGTGCACCAGAATCTGTTATATGACCAATACTGTATAACATACTCTATAACCAATACCAACCATCAAATTTTACAATTTACGCTCCTGTACAGAGTAGGTCAGAAACTATAAAATTTTATTAAGAGTAGAGAAAAGTACCTTTATTTTTAATATTACCTAAAAATATTATAAGAAAAACTTTTATAGAATTATATTCAAATTGAAAATCACAACCATTTCAATGTTAATTAATAGATTTGTTTGTTTACCACATAATAGATCTAAATTACACCTTTTTCTTTAAGTGTACCAAATTTCATGTAAAAATATCTATATTTTACATGCTTTATTCTAGGGTTGCCAACATGGGCCGGTTTTCAGTTTAATTCTTTCTGACCGGTTTTCAGTTTAATTCTCTGGATTAATTAAAGGTAATCATCGATCTTCTGAGAAACTGTAGCGGCCACTAAACATTTTTTAAAAATTATGAAAATACAGTAATTGTTATTCTAATCATACAGTTTGCAGCGATTGCCCTTGAAAACAGAATTTTTCTCAAAATACTTTTTTTACTCAATCTTCACGATTTAATTTTACTAGTGTACTATTTGTATTTTACTAGTAGTCTAGTGAATACAATAGAAATTCAGTAGCGGTACGACGAACGCAGAATTTTCTACCCTGCCTCGATGATCATAGACTGAGACAAACCTAATATCAAAAATGACTTTCAAAAAGACGGGTAGTATTGTTTAAAAGTAAGAATTTGCTAGTCAGAAATCATTGACAATTGATACATTATCAACAAAATATCAAACATTCGATATTGATACATTAATTAACAAAATATTTTTGAACTTTCGTTGGTTATTATAATATGTATGTTGTTCGGATAATAAGACATGTCCCAACAATATGTTCGAGTTTGTCCAAAGCAGTTCACAGAACAGTATCATACTGGTCTGCCATAAAACAGTATTTTTTAAATCATGGAGATGACGAGAGCGATACCTTTACTTGGAAATTTTATTATTAGTTAGACTATATATTTACAAAGACTGAGAGATATAGTTATCATTTTTAACTAGAGACACTTTCATGATATCATATTTTTATACAATTCTTACTTCCTAAATAATATTTTCAGTAATATTGTTAAGAAACTCACTCAAATTCATATTTTCTGATCTGTTCTGTGTATATTACATCGATGTAAAGTTTGATGGTTACAGTATAAGTTTTAAAGATCGACCAAGTTTGTTTCCCATTTGTTTGCAAATTTTCTTACAAACAAATAATCTTTGGCCAAAAGATAAAACAGATAAAATTATTGCGACTCTTTTTTCATACCAGTGCTTTAAATTAATCAAAATCCATTGCTGATTGTAAGCAACCGTATTAAACCCCTGTCCTATTTATATAAGAAGAAAATTAAGACAACCCGATTAATTGAATCAATTCTGTTCTTTGAACGATGAACCATTGAGAAAGACGATGCGAAAACCACCTAAATTCAAAAGTAAAATATCTAAACTAAAAAGCAATAAAAGAATGTGGTGCTTAAGAAAGAAGAATAAATAAATATTTAATGAATACTTTCAAACGATATACAAAGTTAGAGTCTCACCTTTGGACTTAGGTGGTTTACCAGCATTGGCGCCAGCCGCGGTTGAGTGGTGCAGCATGAAGGACCTGTTGGCCGCAGGATGCCCATCCCCGGCAATCTTGAGATCAGCCCCGGACACCACGCTGGCTATACTGTCGTCAACGCTGTCCGTATTTATCGAGTTTGACTTGGTTTGAGCTACGTGAGCACCTGGCTTACCCAAACTGGTATTGTTCACTATCTTCTTGACCTTATCCTTTTCTTTATGCTTCTTCTTCTCCTTCTTCTTTTTCGTGCTCTCGTCGGCCAGCTTACGCATCTTGTCTTGCAAATTTAGCAACTGAAATAGATACAAAATGTTCACAAACCTGTAGAAAATTTGGTTCTATATTGAAAGTCATTCAACTACTTGGATTTTAAAGGTTCAAAATACTAAAACCTGTATCGCTTAATAAAAATTACGTGTGTGTGCAAAAAAATCAAGAGACAAGTGCGCCTTGACTCGAAGTATCGAATATCGAGTCAAGGAGCACAGTAGAGACACCCGGCTACGCAAGATTCAACAGTCCGATGTTGCTCAACACTGCCACGAGTCGGGAGACACAATTAATTTCGATGACGTAAAGATGTTGGCAAGGGTGGGTAATTATCATCAAAGGCTTATTAGAGAAGCCATCAAAATTTAGTCAGGTGGAAAAGCACATGGGAGCGGTAGCTCCAGATGTGCGCAGTGAGGTGTAAATTTAGGTATATAAGGAAGATTTTCTTGGTAGGTCTTCAGTATTCAATTAGCTTTGAAGAAGCGAGCAACATGGTTTGCGAGAAATGTCAGCATTTACAAATCTTGACACACAGCATAACCCGGAAGCAGTGTATATTCTAAATCATTACTATTTATTTATTAAAAGCTATATATTTGCTCTTTTTAATTAATAATTAATGTTTTATTTTTCGTTTGTTTTCTTATTAAGTCTGCGACGCTTAGCGGCTCTGACTTAGCGGCTTTGCTTAGCTTAATATGACATAAAATAAATTGATAATAAATGGTGATATACACAGGCGGGATGTAAATTTTAAAATAAATTAAAAATTACAGCCACAACCTGGATTTGAACCAGGGACCTGTGTCGCTAGCAGAATACTCTACCAAATGAGGTACTGAGGCCTATGACATCTGTTAGGGAAATAGCTCTGTTGGTAGAGTATTGTGCTAGCGACACAAAGGTCCCGGGTTCAAATCCAGGTTGTGGCAGTAAATTAATTTTTTTTTTTAATTTACATCCTGCCTGTATATCACCATTTACTATATATACATTTATCATTTTGAAATTTATAAAGTATATTGTTTCGACTATATGTATTTTACATGAAAAAAAATATCTATCTATCTATCTATCTATTGATGCGGGATGTCCGTATATTCATATCTAGTTATAAAATATCAAATCGATCTCGCCATATACGGTTGGCCAAAACAAGTGATTAAGATGTGCAACTTATAAGGAAATTAATGTAGTTTTAGCACAATCCTAGCCTTTTTAACTAACTTGAAAACTGGGTTTTACATAAAGTAGGAAATTTTGCCTTCTTTCAGTGCGCTCTAGCAGCCAAACTGTTCAAACAAAAATGCATTTCAGAGGGTACTCTTATAGGAACTTTAATGTACTTTATTTTCGTATAGGGTGGTCTACTTCGAAAACTGCATACTTTTATCAGTTTTTTGCCAAAAACTGAAAAAAACTCAAAAATTTTAATCTTTTTTTCGATTTTCATTGTGAAAGGACATCCATGGGAAGTAGCAAAGTTGAAATTTGGATTCAGTACCCCAAAAAACAGGAACAGGCATCCTCAGAAACGATTTTACTGAACTATAAAACAACCTCCTAAAAAACTAATCCCTTACCTCCTTCTCCAGCAACTTCAATTGTTTATTCCGCTCCTCTTCGGAGTCTTCCGAGTCGCTCGAAGATTCCGAACTCGACCCTGACGAGCTCGAGTCCGACTTGCCGCTGCCGACGGACCGGTTGAGGGGCTCGTCGGGAATCTTCGCGAACCTCATCTCGAAGACGTCCTGCAGCTTCCGGGCCATCGCGACGACGTCATGGTCGGAAGGATTGTACTTGTAGCAATTGGTGAATATCAGTCTGACGTCGCCCGCAAACTCCTGCGCCGTCCGGTACTCCCGGTTGTCCATCTTCTGCTTGACCGTGCCCAGGTCCATCGGCTTCTTTATAATATCGTGGTAATCATGCAGACATAAAAGTTCCGCGTCTACTGGCTTGTAAAAAGGCCATGCATAGCTCTGTAAGAGATAATACGTCGGATTGAAGATAATAATCAACGATTTAAGTTAACTTTGAACATCAGTAATCCGTTAACTTAACTATTAAATTACCTAAACTACTCTAAATTACCGGATAAAGTTGGAGAAAACTTTTGTGATGCTGGTTACTAGCTTACTACTTTATTTTAGAATTTTGCATATTTGCACATAAAATTGTCAAGATAGACAATGAAGAAAGGTGTAAAATATTGATGTAATCATAACTTGACTTGCATTTCAAAACAAGCAATTAGTATATCACACTTATCGATATATTTCATATTATTTCATGAATATATGTGGTATGTCCGTAGACACATCTTCAGTTATAAACAACACGCTTGTGTTTACATTTTTCTTCTTTAAAAACGGGGAATTTGGTCTAATTCTTTTGTTGGTGGTACTAAAATTAAGATTGGTCTTACAACCAATTCAAAGAAATAAGGCGTGGTTTTCTCTTCTATAAAAATAAGCATCTACAATATCTTTAGTAAAAATGAACAACTAACTTCTCCTCATACTTTTATTAAATTAACTAAATTACCTTTTGGTTAACTGACTACTGAATTTATCTTTTTTTTAAGTGTGCCCAGCCAGATTAATAATAAATTGTAACTTACCGAGTGCTTTTTGGAGAAGAGCTCCTTTAAAATTTCATTACATGACTTGAGTGCGTCGGAAAGCTTCTCCTTAGCTTTGAGCGACCCGTGCTGCGGCGTGGAGGTAGTATTCGTTACGATCGGGGAAATGTTTGATGGGTTGTACTGGACGAGGCCGTCGAGCTCGGGCCGAATCGGCTTCTTGATCTGGCGGCCCGACTCTCGCCTCGTTGAGATCTTGGCGGATTTCGAGTCGCTGGGCGCGTTATAGTCGTATACGGTGTGCGTCGTGGTGTCGGCCTTTCTCTTAACACCTTTCCTGGATTTCGCGGGCTGCTGGGGCGGCACGACGGAGCTCGGCAGAACGGTCGGTGGGAGGCTAGCCGGCTCCATCGAGTTCGGAATGGATTGCGGTACGTTGTAGCCGCCAGCGTGCGGCACCTTTAAATAAAAAAGAAAATAATTGATAGAAATATTTTACTTCATTTAGAAACATTTAACATCATTGTCGAAATAAAAATAATAATAGTTTATTGTATCAAAAACACAAGTCCAAAAAATCAGAAAAAATGTTACAGGTAATCATATCAAACAATGTAAAAAAATAACAAATATAGCCATTAAAAGCAAATAAATTACAATAATTAAAAAATATATATTTAAGAGTTGCTCGTCAACACTACTCAGCCCAATTTTATAACAAAATGGATAACGCTAGCAACTACAAAAGTTGTTAAACAACAACGCCAAATAACCATGTTGTGACTTTGACAAGTGATATTCAAGATATTCCTCTGACCAAGCAAAGACATGAGACTCTATAAGACCGGACACTCGAAAAAGGAACCACGTTTGCAGAGCGAGATAGAGCCGTAACCCAATTTAAATGCCCATTTGTTAAAAAAATGAAACGTTTTGAGTGAGAGAAAGATAAACCGATTTAAAAAGACTAGTGTGTACTCAAGTGTCTCAGACAACCGATCTTATAGAATCTCTTGTCTTCGAGCCAAGAGCAGGTACACAGGTTGGTGCATAATAAAATAAATGTTCCTAACAAAACTGCTGACAATGCGTCAAAAACCATACCATATTCCTTGTTTTTAAGGAAGGAGAAACTAACATAATCTATTTGTTTATGGTTTTAAATATTAGTAAAACATGTTAGGTTATGTTTAGGTTTCTTTTTCTTGAAATAAGTTATTGGTTTATTGTTAAAGTTACCCTTATCCCACCAAATACTGTTTCTAACATCCCAAATAAAACTAAATTAATAACTTTTAATTTTCCTAATAACTAAATTTTTATATCACACTTAGCCAGAAAATAAAATAATAACTTATAGATTTTAGGACATTCTGAAGTTAAAAGGTACGATAAGTTTAAAGGAGGGAACAACCCTACATTTGTTCCTTAAAAGCTGAAACAGTTGTTGTTATCGACATTTATTTTATTATGCACCAACCAGCGTACCTGATTTCTCTTGGGTAGAGATTTAGTATTTCACTTTTCAGAGCCTGCACTTCGCATTTTGTTAAAGAATTGGGACAAATGTTACAAAAAAAATTAATTAAATTTGTATAAAACAAACTGAAATACGTTTTATTTTTTTACCACATTTATAAATTCTCTTGCCACAATTGTTACACAAACAAAAAAAAAAAAATAAAAACGTTTGAGTGTAAATATCCGAACATTACACATATTTCCAATTACAGCGATTTTAGAGCAACATCCACTACATCCACGTGACGTCAGGATGTTGACACGGACACCTAGGCAACCAAATACAGCCCTAAGTTTTTGACTTTTGTAGGTGATTTAGGTTAACAAGTACACAACCATGCCAACGCTTAAACTGTCAACAAATCTTGAACGTGACTACCATGGCAACGTACGCTACTTTTCGCAATGACAGCACACAAATGTCATTACAACCGTGACAACAACAGTTGGCTACTAAGACGGCCATGAAAATTAATGCCATATTAACGCTACTCCTGATTCCTTGTTGCACTAACGTAGGCGTGGCCGATGCACGTAAGCAGACCGGTGATAAGTGGATCGTGCTTAAGAGGAATCAGTAGAAAAATACCGCTCAGCTTCACACGTTGACGTAAGTATCGTCACTAAGATTTTTAGAAGTTTTATAGTTTCTTAAAAGGTGTTACTTAATCGTCTTGTAAAATTAGTGACAAAATTGATTGCTGCCAGCCTTTTCGATTTTATATTTGTTTTTTCCCGTTGCCCCAGCTTGACGCTGAGAATTTTTGGAATTTCTAAGACCTTGACTGTGAGTTTTGTATGCCGCCTGCATATTTGTTTTTGTTGACTTTTGTTATTTTTACCGGTCGGTAACACAATTATATCTACGTTTTTGAACAGAGAAGAACTATCGTTTTATTTCTACGAAAACTTTTACCTGTTTTGCGTCTACATCCCTATAAAATTGAAACAGCTCCAGCAGAAACACCTTGCAATTCTTGTCGTTCGTAAAGTACTTACAGTTCAGTTTTCAATCTATTTTTTCCAAAGAAGGATGGAAACAAACTATCCCACAAAGAAAATTGTCCGGAAATTGCTTGCGATATTCCGTAAAATTATCCACTGTGAATAAAACAGCAACTACTAAGATTCCAGGAAAACTAAATCTCGTTCTTACTTTCGCTTACTTGCTTTTGCCTAAGTTTGTTTATTCACAATAATCAAATTAGGTAAAGGTCTACATCACTGTTTAATTTGCACTTTTCCTCAATAGTACATGTCAGAAAGGGCTTATTCTGTAATAAACTAATTTGATTCATTGTGCGTTTTGTGTTAGATTTAGACGATATTAGACGCCAACTGGAGCCAACTTGAGCCAACTGGCCCAAATACACATACAGAAGGCGACGTCCGACCCCCGCACACCCGCGCCCCGCCCCGCGGCAGCCTTAACTCTAACGAACTGCCGTGCCAGAAATGAGCTGTTGGGGAGAGAAATGGGTTGCGATGTTTCACTACTCATTAAACTTATGCAGGCATTGTTTAACATTTAAAAAGGAAAAAATTTTTTTTAGAATTAATTGAAAATTGTTGTAACTACAGGTAGTGCTCCTTGGCTCTATATAACGAGCCGCCCCTGGTCAATAATACAGTCAAATGAGGTACTTTATACCGGGAGGGTGGTTTCTTCATCTCTTTCACACAAAAATAAAAAAATACTAAAACCATTCTTAGATAAAATAGTACAAAAAAAATAGTAGAATCTTTCTAATAAATACCTGTTGTGGTACGGTGTGAGATGCGCCGGTTGGCGCGATGGTCGTCGTGGCGGTGCTTCCCGGTATCGTAACCGGCGGCTGGGTGGTCAGAGGCAATCCGGAACTCCCGACAACGGAAGACACAGTTGAAGAGACGGCGGTCGGAGGTCTCCCCCGACCGCTGCCCGTGGGCGTCGTGGCCGGTCCCCCGACCGAGGACCCCCTCTTCTTCCCCTTGCCGCCCTTTGACGGAGGCTCCACGACGTACTCCTCCTTGGGCATGTCGCTCACCTTCGTCAGGAACACCTTTTCCAGAGTCTGCGCCATGACGACGACGTCCTCGCCCGGCTTGTTGTAGACGTAGCAGTTGGTGAACATCGTGTTGAAATCCTGTATGCACTCCTTGCCGGACCAGTAGTAGTTGTTGTCCAGGCGTTTCTTGATCGTGCCCAGGTCCATCGGTTGCTTGATTATCCTGTGGTAGTCCTAGAGAAACGATCACGGATAACCGCGGATTACGAACAATTGTTTTCTGCATATTGTGCTTATTGTATTAGATGATCGTCAAAAACAGTAATACTATTTATCACAATTAAATTACTTATTCTTTTTTTAAATATTTTGGTTTTTGATTTATCCCAATATCAGAAAGTTTGTAAAAGTTGCAGTTTTTACAAACTTCGCAATTTCAGCTTTAATGTTCGATAGCGTTTATATAAACTTCAACCAATTTTGATTAATTTTTCAACACAGAAACAATTTTGAAAAAGTTTGATGTGGCCAGGCACATAACTTTATCATACTATATATAAAGTTAATAGTTTACCTGCATGAGATTCTATTTGATCGTGTCTGCAGTCGTGTCTGCATTAAAATAAAACTAGTTAGCCAAGGATTTAACAGATATTTTCATCCTAATGTCAGTAGGTATTGTCAAAACGTCAGCATTTGAGACTACGTACTGTCATTAGAATGAAAATATGTGTCAAATCCTGAGTAACTAGTTTTATATTAATGCAAAAACAACCGATCTCAATCAAATACAATTTGCTCATGCAGATAAACTATTAATTTTACCATAAATGTCATAGTAATAAATTATACAACATTTCCGCTAAAATCTCAATTTTTGTCACGATTACAGTACTTTATCATAATGCGTATGATAAAGTAAAAAACCTAACTGTAAAAGCAAAAATCTTGAATTTTCTTTTAAATTTTTGATTTAAATTTAATTTGAAATAATAATTTACTAGTTTTATTTTTTAGTTAAGTTTTATTGAACACCCTGTCTCAAAGGTGGACCTACAAGTGACTACAACCATTATTTTAGTTAAATATAAGCCCGAAATATACTTGAAGCTTATTTTTTTTTTTAGTTTCAAGGGCTTGTGATACTGATAATGTGATGAACAAATAATCAAGATCACAAAAGTTATCGAACATTGAAAAGCTAAAATTACAATGTTTTACTTACTTATCTTTTGCAAACATATTGGGCCGAATCAAAATCAAAAAAAGTTAGGAATTGATATAGGTTTTGGAACAGGGTTCTTGAACTTGGACCAGCAAAACCGGTGAACATCAAATTTTATCAAATTATTGTTTGGTTTACTATGCTCCAGGAAGTACTGCGTGTTACTGTGGGTTCTCATTAAATTATCATTAAAATAAAGAAGAAAGTAGATAGTACACCTACACCAAAAAAAAAAATATCTTTGGTCCTGTTTTCCTAAAAAAATATCCCATAAGTTGACCATAGTTATGGGAACTATGGTCAATTTTTGGGATATTTTTTATGATGAAGGCCAACTAACAGCTGAATTGATTTAGTGTATAAGTTATTTCAAAAATAAATCCAAAATAAAAAATAATTGTCAATATTTGCTGTTTAACAGGAGCAACCATGCATTATCCCAGGATTTAAGTATAATAGAGATCTGTATAACTGAAATCAGGAGATAGCATCAAACTATCACAATAGTATGTCATAAAATTAATTTTACTTGTAATATTTTTGTCATAATTTTTTGATTATTTACATTAATAAGAAAAGCCCAGAAGCCAACATTTGATATGACATTTATGTGGTTAATAATGTATTATAAGCTGTATTTCTACGATTCTATCTCAGGAACAAACGTACAAATTTTATGTATCATTTGATATCGGATAGAGCATTCCTAGATAATGCACATATCCAAAAAAATAAAATTATTTATGCTTTTCTTTATTATTTTAACAGCTTGTATAAAAAGCTAGGATTCTATCAAAAAGACTGCTCACACTGTTTTCAGAAACAGACAAAATGTCATTAACTACGGAAACCTTGTTACAATATTATCGAAATCAACTAGATATGAATATATTGAATGTATTGAAGATGGTGATATCCAGGCGAGACACAAATTTTAAATAAATCAAAAATTACAACCACAACTTGGATCGACATAGTTTCTGTTGTGTCAGTTTGGCGGAATACGATATTGATATTTTCGAGAATAGGTCAAAAACCAAGCATACATTTTTTAAAACAACAGTGAAAGGGGTTAAGCTAGTACTAACCTATTATTAAATTAAATAACAGTGAAACAATAACAAATTGATATATTTGACTTACCGGTAGATTAAGCTTTTTCGTGTCAACTGGTTGATGGAAGGGCCATGCAAACTGGTGTTTCCAGACCGCTTTGAGGACAATTCTTTGAAGAAATTGTAGTTGATTTGTAACCCTGCCAGGTCTCTCAGATGGTGGATGTACGTGCGGCTGTACAATTCCATTGATTGGCTCGACAGGGACCTCCACGCGCGGTGGAGGCTCCTTATCCTTACCATCGGTAAGGCGGCCGACCTGCAAATGAACCGGCATTGAGTACCACGGCCACTTGTTGACGACAATATCAACTTACGGAGTTCTGCGTCAGCGTATCAACCTGCTGCATCGCAACCGTTTTCGCACCCGACTGAAATATCGAAGAAGATTTTAGTCAAGCGGGAGCATTCTTATTGGGTAACGGTAACTTACTGCAACGCTACAAATGTACGATTGCGAGCGAGTTGAGCCTGTCAACGAACTGGCTGGTGGCGAAAATAACTCTGAACATTCCTTAGTTTTAAGGTTACGCTACCAGTTCAGCTGATACATGCTGGTATATACCTGTAAAAAAAGTATTCCTGGTTTTAATATAATGAAATTTTGGCTGCAATAACCAGAGAACATAACTTATTTAAACAGATATTACTTAATATACTTAATATTGAATACCTGTAATACTTTCATTGAGTTTACCCAAATTAACTGTCACTTGACAATTGTGAAAAATGTAGAAATAAAATCGATTTGCTAGCTAATTCAAGAGATGATAAAGCCTCTAATGATATTTTGGGGTGATGGGTATAAGGTAAGATGCATGTAAAATACAACAGAGAACTTATGTAAACACTTTATTTCAAAATTAAATATTAGGAAATATTCATTTATAATTTCATAAAATTAATAAACCACACGGTAAGCTAAAATGCTATGAACAAGTGTAGTAAACTGTTATTGTAACGAAGACCTTGGATAGACCCGCGCTATAGGCGGTTATCCGTGTAAAGTAGTTAGGACAACGGACGCTAAACATGTTCGCTGGAAAATGTTTTGACGGTTGAACGCGGGAAAACGAACAAATAACCTATATCAGACAAATAATACTAGAAAAATACGTTGCGTATATTGCATTATTCCGTACGAACGTGGATAATTCTCAGAAATGATTTCTCCCGCAATAATACAACATGGCGGGTTAACAGTCTCGGGTTTGGGGCAAAGCCGAGTTACAATTTCACTATTTCGCACGTTTTCAGGTCAAGCGGAGCCTTATATCACTTATCATACAATCAACTATCATCTTAGAAAAGTTGCTGCGAATTACCTGCACATTTCGATCAATTATCCACAAGAAATTCACGAAAAATACGGAGCTACACAACACACACAGCACTCACAAACCCGCTTACCAAGCTTGGCGCATACAATCATCATGGCGGACTGTCCAGTGTTACCGGCAGTGCACAAACGTCCTAAGAACTACTGGGCGTTTACTAGGAAAAATCACTTCAAATTGATCTAATTTATTTATTTTTATTTCTAAAATTTAATTTGGTAATAGAGACTTAGGTTAATTACACCCCCTTAGAAACGATTGCATCACGTTTTCACCACATTATGCATAAATAGGCATATGTAAAATGGCTACGTGTAATTGAAATTATTGAATTTATGTTATTGTTTACTCAAATATTAACACTGACTATTTTTAATGCGATTATAACGTATATTACCATCCACAGTGACTTTAACTCCTATCGTATGGACACAAACACAAAAAAAAATTACAAAGTAGTTGTGACTTTTTATTCTCCTAACAAACAGTAATCCTCCCATAATTTCAGCGTTTTAAATAAAACAATATTGAACTTATAAACTAGCATTTTGACAAAACGTTCGACCACCGAAAGGAAACCGTTCTAAAACGAAACTCTCGAATATTCCGGATGGTGGGAGAAATTACGATGACGCCTGTGCGAACTGTGCCAACGAGGTGTTATTTTCGTGTTTTCCCGTGACGTCACTAGCCGACAGCGCCTCTATAAACAAACCGCCTATAGCCGGCAGTGGCAAACTATGGCGGTAAATTTAAACGAAAGTCGGTCACATTTATTTCTAGGTTAAATTAATTCATATCCAAAGGCTGCTCATTATTTGTAATAAAATGATAAATAATATACATACAATTAGTATATTATTTATTTCGTGCTAGGTTGAAAGTGACAGTTGTGTGTTTTATCATGGCAGTTTGGTATCATATTATAAAAAAAATTATTGGACTGTTGTAAGTCCCAGAAGTGTCATCATGACAGCTGGTTTTATGATCAATAAAACACAAAACTGTCATCAGGATTTTTAAACCAGTGTTTAAATATATAATATATATAAAGAAATTTTTGTATTAACAAATTTTGGATAGAAAAATGAAATAAGAAACAATATTTTGCAAATTTGTTTATATTTAAAACTTACACGTACATTAATTACATATTATACAACACCCCAAACTTCCTCAAAAGCGGAACACAATTTTGTGCATGTCAAAGCCGCGGATAAAGGATAATTACTAATCGATACAGTTTCTTCCGTATAATCTAAATCTAATTTTCCATGTGCCATTGCCCCTATAACAAACACGATTGGATCGTCACCTTCTGGCACAAGTTCTCGACAATTCTTTATCACATTAGTAGATGAAAACGAAGTAGCTATTTTTCTCACTCCAACAGGCAAATGGTCAGTGATTGGATTTTTAATCACTTTCAGTAACTTCATAGATGAATCGCTGGCTCGAACAGAGAATTTATGAAGGAGTTGTACTAAAAAAAGAAATTATTAAGAATTATTCACATATATTCAATTTGAAAGAGTCCCATATACCCTTTTACCTTAAATTTGTATAATAAAAAAACAATTTTACAGTAATTGAAAACACGTATTGTTGTTTTAGTGTTTAAAATTTCCATTTATGCTACTAAAGGCAAAGTATGTTTTGCACAATAAATTTAAGAAAAAAACACACCTATCAAACCAGCAAATCTTTTAAAAGTCCTCGGTATTCTTGTCTGGGGATTTACTTCTATTAAAACGTTATTATTTGTATGAATGTATACTTGAAGTAAACCAGCTCTGTTTAGAGGGCTATCCATAAGCATCAGTAAACATTGGTGTGCAATATCTGGGCGGCAAGACCCCACGTCTCTGTTATTTTTCTTCAAGATGTGCGCATGGTCATCGCAATTCAATAAGTCAAAGGAATGTCCAACCTATAACATAATATTTAAATTAAATGTAAATTATAGGATAAATATTAGTTAAATGACTTACCTTAACACTTTCTAACTGTGCTTGTTCCAGCAAAATAATCAATCTTTTCTCTTGATTTTTTATGTGGGCTTTCACCAAATGTTTGGGAACAGGATCGAATTCGTCGTTCGACCTTTCTTCTTGAATTTTCCGTTTCCTACTCATGTTCGTGTTTATTTACGTCGTATAAAATATAACCTCGCTGAGAAACTAACCAACAAACACGTGGTCGGTAATGGAAAGGTAGGACATGATATTACCGATATTACCAACGAACGCTACCTGGCGTACAATAGCGAAAAAATATACCGATACAAAGAGACGGACAACCTGCAAAATACAGGTTCTTCGAGCGCGGCGGCTTCTGTTGAAGACAAAAGTTAACCCTCAAAAAATTAACCTAAAATACTAATTATCACAAGCGGTTGTTTAGTGATTGGTGTTGAGTGCATCGCTGAGAAAATGATTGCTGTAGATTCTGACATCTCCCCAGGTAAATCTACGTCGCCATTTTTATGGCCAAAAATACATCTAAGTAAACTTATGCGGTTTTGTTTATTGTTGCCAAGACTGTATTTAAACATATGCGTTGACGTAAATTTTGCAAAAAGTGAGTTTAATCGAGTTTTTCCGTTTAAGATATGAATTTTTCTCATCATAACAACTATCCGATGGGTTCCTTGTACGTTGGTGATCTACATCCGGACGTAACGGAGGCGATGCTCTACGATAAGTTTTCGACTGCCGGTCCGCTACTGTCACTTCGCGTATGCCGGGATATCGTCACGAGGAGATCTCTGGGGTACGCCTACGTGAACTTCCAGCAACCCTCCGATGCGGAACGAGCACTCGACACCATGAACTTCGACCTGATAAAAGGCAAACCGATCAGAATAATGTGGTCTCAGCGAGACCCGTCACTCAGAAAATCAGGCGTCGGCAATCTGTTCATCAAGAACCTCGACAAGAACATCGACAACAAGTCGATGTACGACACCTTCTCAGCCTTTGGAAACATTTTAAGCTGCAAAGTGATGCTGGACGAGAACGGAATCTCCAAAGGTTACGGGTTTATCCACTTTGAGACAGAAGAGGCTGCGAATAAAGCGATTGAAAAAGTGCATGGTATGCTGCTGAATGGAAAGAAGGTGTACGTCGGGAAGTTTATCCCGCAGAAGGAACGGGAGAAGCAGCTTGGAGAAAAAGCGAAGTTGTTTACGAATATTTACGTCAAGAACTTTGGAGAGATGACAGACGAGAATCTGAGGAACATCTTCTCTAAATATGGGAAGATCACGAGCTGCACTGTGATGAAGAACCTGGATGGCTCGTCGAAGGGATTCGGATTTGTTGCTTTTGAGGATCCTCGGGAAGCTGAGAAGGCGGTCCGGGATCTCCACAACAAGGACTTGAACGGGCACACCCTGTATGTTTGCCGCGCGCAGAAGAAAGCCGAGAGGCAGAACGAGCTGAAGCGCCATTACGAGCAACTGAAGCTGGAGCGGTACAATCGCTACCAAGGCGTGAACCTGTTCATCAAGAACCTCGACGATGACATCGACGATAATCGCCTGAGGAAGGAGTTTATGCAGTACGGCACCATAACCTCCGCTAAAGTTATGACCGAGGAAGGACGCAGCAAAGGTTTTGGTTTTGTCTGCTTTTCTTCCCCGGATGAGGCCACCAAGGCCCTGGTTGAGATGCACGGGAAGATGATGGGAAGCAAACCGCTGTACGTCGCGCTTGCCCAGAGGAAGGAAGACCGCAAAGCGTACATGGCGTCCCATCTTCAACGCATCCGCATCCAGCCTAATATCTACCCGTCTACGCCGCCGTTCCTGATGCCGACCGTTCCTCAGGGGCCGCGGTTCTACAACCATGTTAACCACATCAGGGCAACTCCACGCTGGCTTGCTTCGCCGACAATTCGCCCGAATGGGACTTATCCAACGGCTGCAAGCAGCTTATATCGGGTAAGTTCACGACCATCGGTGCAGAACAATAATATCAGGAATTCTGTGATTACCGCGCGGCCGATAACCGGCCAGCAGACGACAACCCACGCAAGGCCGAATAGCAAGTACACGGCCAACTCGAACCATATCATTCGCCCCATAGCGCTGGCTTTGAACAATAGTGGTGATAATGTGCCTTTGAGTGCTACTACGTTGGCGTCTGCCACTCCGGAGGACCAGAAGCAGATGCTTGGCCAGAGGCTGTTTCCGTTCGTGGAGAAGATGTTTCCGGATCTGGCCGGGAAGATTACTGGGATGCTGCTGGAGATCGACACGTCTGAGCTGCTGCACATGATCGAGGACCAGGAGTCGCTGAGGGCCAAGATCGAGGAGGCTGTGGCGGTGCTGCAGGCGCACCAGAGCAAAACCGTCGGCTTCGTTCAAGAATGAGTTGCGGGGTACGTGTGTCCGCGTTAGTTTTCGAATTGCACTGAACTGATAATCATCGATTTGCGTTTCTTTTACTTGCATTTTCAAGTTTCACACAACAAGATAGCAGTTTTATCTTATATCAAAATACAAAAAAATGTATAATTGTATTCAGCGCACGCACACTACATTAAGAGAAACCTTAGTTTTTAAAAATGCTTGCTTTTGTGTGAAAATTGTATTTTGGCATTAGGTTAGAAGCATATTTTGGCCGATTGATAGAAACTTGTCATATGTGACTATGTCACATTCACACTCGTTTTTGTTTTATTTTATTAAGCGAATTAGGTGTTTTACTTGTAAGTTGTATTATTAAACGTTGACGTTCTGATAAACATGCGTTTTTCTTTTTGATACACTATAAACTCACGAATTAGAAACTAATGAAAATATTTGCTGCTTTCGAAGGTATAATCATGGACCACATTATGATTTTACTTCTAATTCCTAAACAATTACAGTAGTGTCGGTAATCCGAACGTTCCCTAATCCGAACGACCAAATAATAAAAAAATAAATCACTGAGTAAAAGCTATTTTGGTCAGATCTTGTTTACAGAAAATTTTGCTTCTGTTTTATATCTTGTATCCAATATTCGTCTTTTCTACTATTTAGCTACAATATGTGATAATCATGGATAATCCGAACAATTTGATGATCCGAGCCACCTTCGGTCCCGCAATTAGTTCGGATTATCGACGCTCTACTGTATGTACAAATAATTCTACTTTTTACTTTTTCTATTTTCGAATGTATAATTAAGGGGGCAAAATTAAGATTTTCTTCAATTTTCATTCTTAAATAAAACAAACACCATTAACAGCTAAACTAAAACTTACCAGCAAATAAACTACTACTTACTACTGTTCTGTTTTAATGACAATTAAAAAGATTATAAAAAGATTGTGTTTGTCAAGGGTTTAAGGTCCAATAAAGGCAAAAATGGGTCAGAGCTTGCAAAACTACATTCCATTTTGATATTTCAGCATAAAATTAGATTTAATATAACTATATTTTAACTTAACTATTCCCTTAGACATTTATGATTTAAATGTTAAAAATGTGTACTTTTGGAAGACAATCTTATGATCTACAACTTTAAAGGTAAGTTTGCCATAAAATGCAGCAAAGCTCACAAAATAAAATTTTTGGGAAAAGCTAGGGTGGCTGCCGTTTGAAAGCCATTTTATTTTTAACTAAATATGAAATTACGGACATACACCGTATCATAAGGACATACAAAATGCAACGTTAGTTGAGCGAATTTACCCTCACAGATGAACCACCTGTATATTGAACAGTATATGAAATGTGTAGCAGATCTTAAACTTTTTTTGATTTTTTTTCTGGTTTGTCAATAGTTTATAGTCCAGTAAATGGAGACAAAAATAGGGTTGATATTGTAAGAAGTCATGCTAAATTAATGCTACGAATGACATTTAAATAAATAGGTACCTAATAAAAGCCCTATCTTGAAAAAAGTGGTTGCCAAAATAGCCGCACTAATTCGTTTTCGCTGCAGTTTGGAGCAACAGTACCTACTGCAGCCTACATGAATCTTCAAACCATAACTTTCAAACTAGTAATCCAACAAAACAAAAATGTTTAGTTCAAAACTGGTAGTAAATTTTATGCTGTACAACCGTGTGTCATAATATTTTGCGCTAAAATGTCCCGGAACTTATCAGTGGAGCAAATTTAGATTTTTTATTTAGAATCAGACCCCAAAATTAACTTAGAATTACCAACAATCCTATACAAGTGAAGTCAAAACATAACGGTGTGCAATGGCCAAAGATACAAAAGAAAAAATGTGTATTTTCTGTGTGTTGTTCATTGTGAGTTTACTTGATAAGGACTTTCTGTAAACCTTTTCTTGTGCAGGTAATTGTTTGGTGTGTATTGCTTTTCTTTTGTGATTTTCGCACATGTAGTTACATACAAAGGTTGGTTTTGTGAACAGTATCTGGAAGATTGTCTATTCTAAATGCTATAATAACTGCGGGACTATACAAAAGCAAAAGCGTTCTTTTACACACTAAACTCTATATTTGGTTCTACCGCATTTAGGATCAAGGTAGCAAAATTAAAAATGTATCTAAACATTAATTCTTAAATAAGCCGAATGGAATAGCAAAATATCAGCAACACTAACACTTACAGGCAATAAACGACACTACTCTTGTATTTGAATAACTTTTTAGGTAAGAAGTCCACTTAAATTTGTAAAAAGGCACACCGAGTTTTTCACTCCTTCTGTATTAGTTTTCTAAGTGAACAAGCCTGTATATATATAAAATGTTTAACACATCCTAAACCTTTTTTATGGAAACAAAAATAGGGTTGACCTTGCAAAAGTATATTCCCATTTGATATTTGAATACGTATATAAGATTATATAAATTAATAATAATAATTAAGATCGTTTTCATTTAAATGATTTTACTTTTGAGGAAACTTATTGTTTTTTTAAGTGGTAGACAGTTTCAAAACTTCATATAAAGGTAGTTTTGCCCTAAAATGCAGTAAAACTCGGTGGATAATAATATATTTGAAAAAAGACTAGTTTTTCTGTTTGCATAAAACGGAACGTAACTTGCCAACATCCTGTTAGCTGTTTCACTCTTACAAATGAACCACCTGTATATCAAAAGTCCAGGACAGCAAAAAAAAAATAAAGTTGAGCTTGCAAAAAGTCGGAAGGAGTTCATATACTAGAAATAAAATTAATTTGTCCTAAAAAAATAGCATCCTTGACAAGTTCTGACAAAATAGTTTACGATATAGAATTAATTCCATTATGAAGACCTAGTTAAAATCCAAAATCTGCATCCATGATAAATTTCGGGTGCAACAATGTCCTTATTGTATACTACTAATCTAACAAATACATTCTTTAATTCAATAGTGGTAGTTAATTGTATGCCCAACAACTATTTCTGGAAATATTTTTGGCTAAAATGCGGTGGGAACGAGATATTTGAACTACACAGCAAATTGAGGTTTTTCATTTAGACCCAGGGTTGCCAGGTCTCCGGCATTGCGCCGGAGTCTGCAGCATTTAAGGCTCATCTTGGGTCTCCGGCAGGCATTCAAGCATCTCCGGCAGAATCAAACATGAAGGAAATAGTTTTACATTATTCTAAATAATATATCGTCGGCTTAAAGGTAAAATGGCAAAAGTCACTAACGAACAATTTGTTATATTTTATTGAAGCACGAATTAATTGTGGTCAAATGCTGACAAATGCGTATCTAAACAAAAATACGATCAATAAGAGTTATTAAAATAAATTCCATAAATTCTTAAAATCCATTAATTCTCTGGAAAATGTCATTATATCTATTGGTATTCTATTGTATAGTCAGGTTTTTGTAATTATTTGAAATGTTAATTAATTACTTTTACTTTTAACCAGACGATATGCAGACAGAGACATTTCTTTGTTGAATTTTACATATTCAATGTTCTAAGTTTTTAAGCAATAAAAAATTGTGTATAGTGCCATTAACATTAGTGTAAACCGCTATATTATACAGTGAGAACACAAAGTATTGAAACATGACAAAATTTCTAAATCGGTCTGTTATTAAAAAAAAAATCGGTTTTGAATTATCTAAATATGTACACATACTTATCGTAAACTAAATTTCCGAGCTTCAATGGTTTTTGAATTAAGACGGAATCGACATATTTTTTTAAGTGACACTATTGGCTTAATAACAGCATATAAATAGTATGATGGCTGTACATAGGAAAATTTTCTAGAAAAAGATAGTTGAAGAAAATTAGTGTTACATTGTGTATTTTATACAGATTTTGAGGTTTCTGGGAGATTGAATTCAAATGGCATACATTTACAAATGTTGCTAAAATTACAGTTTGGCATTTGACCCCACTTTTCCGAATGTCTTACGTAACTTTGAGTGCGTATTCGTATTCAGGGCAAATAAAGCTCCAGAGTGCATTTTATATTGCATTGACAACCTCCATGCTACTCAAAGTTATCAATATTTGCAATTTCAATTATGGTCTTTAAGCCATAAATTTTCTTCCGCTACCATTAAGACAATTAAATGTTATATTAAAATAACTTTCAAATATGGGATTGCCATTACATCAGAATGTGTATTTTTTTCGTAGAAAATCGACGTATTCAAAGACGTTGTTTCTTCTTAGCCGTATAAGAAAATTGAAAAAGTTATAAAATTAAAAAGCGCAAAATATCTGCAATCCTGTCGAACGTGGCTTTTGGAAATGGAAACTGCATAGGCGATTATGATCTATTCTTTGCCAAAATCGCAATGTTGAGTTTTTAGACCTGTTTGGGTTTGGCACATGTGGAGTGAAACGGCCGGCCTGACTTTTTTAATCACAGAATCCAGTTGACCCTACATCATTTATTTTTATGTTTACTTTAAAAATAAATATTGTTTTTTTAACAATTATTTAATTTTTTTGTAATCTTGTTGACTATACCTCCCCGCATCATCTCCGGCATTCTTGTGAGACTAATCTGGCAACCCTGTATGGACCCCAAAATTAACATATACAAATTAAGATAAATGACCTGTACATGCATTATCCAGTGACTAAAAAAAAACTTCTTCCAGTAACCTATACAAATACGGTCTATACAATGTGTGGGTACAATGGTCAAAGATATAAAACAACTCTTTTGTTTGTGGTTCATTGAGTGCTTACTTGATAAGGACTTTCTGCAAACCTTTTCTTGGCCAGGTAATTGTTTGGTGTGTATTGCCTTTCCTTTGTGATTGTCGCACTTGCAGGTAGACCAAACACAAGAGATGACATCCAAATAACGGTGGGTTTTGGGAACAGTACCTGTGAATACTGTCTATAACAAAATGCTAATAACTGGACTATACAAAAGCAATGAATTTATATAACGGCTATTTGGTCATCAAAGATTTGTGAGATTTATGACTTAATTGTTTCGCAGGATTTTCTGGCAACCTTTTTTCGGGTCAGGTAATGTCGATCTATTGTTAACAATTAGAATATGTTGGTTTGCCACTTTTCACAATTCATGGTGTTATATTTTATTTTAATAAATTTGAATTCCAAACTAAAAAATACGTATTGCGATGATGTTCAATATTATGAAGATATATCAAATTTGTAAGAACACTTCTTAATAAAAGCAACTTGGTACAGATTAATTCGGAATTGTCTTTATATATCAGTACATGGCCCAGTAAGTACAAACACAAATTATACATTTGTACAGCGAAAGACCAATAAACAAATATGATCATTTATTCCAAAACCACACACCTGCTTGTAGTATGAAGAGACCAAAAGTGCCAATGAACTCCTCACACTTGAAGATCTAACTGAAAGTTCACCTGTAAACAACACTCAAAACAACACAAGAAGCCGGTCACAAAAAACTTCGAACTGACCCTTCGTAGTACTACAATGGTAATGGATGCGTAATGAATCTTCAACCACCTCTCCGTCGTCACTGGTCCCACAAGGGTGGGAGGCAGGTGTAGGGGTGCTTTGGGTTTTCCCAGAAGTCTTAGCGACAGGTAACGAGGTATAACGAAGTGTTGTAGTGATTAATAAGTATTCAAATAGCAATTTTCTCTGGAGAAGTATTATTTTCAACTTACTTTTATGTTAAACTCGATACCTACCCTTTACAAATGGTATATGATTTTATGGCACTAATTATTTACACATTATTTATCAGTTATTTTATCAAACATAATTATATAAGCTGTTTATTTGAACTTGACAACTATTTTGTTGACAACTATTTTAAATGGCACGTTTGTACTATTTGAAGAATTAGTAAAAAGTATCAATTAAGTACCTCCGAAAACATAATTTATTAATTAAATTTGATTGGCATATGATATTCCCCCAAAGTAGTTTATTCAGCATTATCAATATATGAAAGTATATGACCGTAATAAAACAGATCTGAAATTTTGGAATCTTTGGAAGAATTAGAACGAAACTACTGATTTCAACCTGATTTTTTTAAAACGGAATTCGAAAATGTGTTAAATATACGGAAAATCTTTCTAAATAAGATTTTGAATAGTGTTCATAGGAACTTTATTTGATACAAATGGCCGCACAGTAATTTTTCTTGCATTAAAAGTTCCTACTCTTTTTTTGCCGAGGGTATTTAAGGGTATTTCACAGGTATTTATTAATAAACTGCAGACTGCAGTATGAACTATATGCATATTAAATAAACTAGTTGTATAAAATAGACTATATGCGGTTACTGTAAAGATAGAGCGGTTTCAGAAGAAGTACAAAATTAGTAAGTCAATTCTTTTTGGTGAAAAAAAGTAGACCATTTCTTGATCTACAGCTTTATATAAAGGTTCTTTTGCTCCAAATTAATAAAAAAAGGTCAACAATTGAGTCTAATATTCTAAACGGAATTCGAAAATGTGTTAAATATACGGAAAATCTTTCTAAATAAGATTTTGAATAGTGTTCATAGGAACTTTATTTGATACAAATGGCCGCACAGTAATTTTTCTTGCATTAAAAGTTCCTACTCTTTTTTTGCCGAGGGTATTTATGGGTATTTCACAGGTATTTATTAATAAACTGCAGACTGCAGTATGAACTATATGCATATTAAATAAACTAGTTGTATAAAATAGACTATATGCGGTTACTGTAAAGATAGAGCGGTTTCAGAAGAAGTACAAAATTAGTAAGTCAATTCTTTTTGGTGAAAAAAAGTAGACCATTTCTTGATCTACAGCTTTATATAAAGGTTCTTTTGCTCCAAATTAATAAAAAAAGGTCAACAATTGAGTCTAATATTCTTTCATTATGTTTTATTAACTATAAATATAATATTTATCATTAAAAACTATTTGAGGATACAGGTAAAGCAAAATCGCGCTATCTTTCTGACGAATGACGCGTAAACCTTCCAACAAATGATATGTTTTGTAGGTAGTTTGCTTTCCCTGTTGATATAATTAACATGTATTGCCAATTAACTGTTAAAATATTTATATCGTACGTATTTATAATCACGTTTAGCTTTAGAATGCGAAGGAGTAGTACGCGCCTAGAGAAAGTTTTGTAGCGCCACGAGTTCCTTCTTTCATTCGCCAACGTGTGTTGAATAGTCTCTCCTTCTCACACTTACATTGCTTACCGAACATCTTGAATCCTTCCTGTTCGGTACTTGAGTCATCCAGACCTAGCGGAACGCGCAAATTACAGTTACTCCAAAGTTTGCAATCATGCCCGACATAAAATAACAAACAATTTTTAAGATGGCAACAACAGATATAGGTAATTAAAACAACACAAGAAGAAGTAGTTCTTTAATCAAAAGAAGATAAACTTTATCAGCTGTTCTATTTTATTTTATTTAGAAACAGAAATTAGTGAAAATATACCATTACAAGTTAGCGGAAAGAAGTCCTCGCTATGCTCCTGCAATGATTATTTATTCGAAGGACCGAGATGCATAACAACAGCTTTTGGAGTGTTTTCGGTAGTCGTAACTCTCGCTTTAATAGTTCAGATATACTACGGCGATTTTCAGGTTTGTTCTTATGATTTAAGGTAATTTACAGGAACAGGAGCCGTAAAAATTTAGTATTCTGATATGAGCTATCCTATAATACCTCCCACATCATACTTTCACTAGTCTAAACCATAAGTCGATAATATCGCTGTCAATTATATCTGTCGAAACTTTGTGTAAAAACTGTGATTTCTTTAGGTTATACCTCATGGGAGTGTGGCGACAGATAGCAAAGAATGTTCCGAATTAGGTACTCAAATATTGAAACAAGGCGGAAACGCAGCTGATTCAGCGATAGCGGCAGCGTTTTGTCTTGCAGTTGTCAGTCCACACACATGTGGTTTAGACGCGTATGATTTCCATATATTTCTAGTTTCCTTGGTATTAAACCAATATTTTTAGAGGTGGAAGTATGTTAATCTACAGTCATCGAACACGTGAGCCAGCTGTATCTATAGATTTTAATGCCAATGGAGCATACCCGCATCTTCCAAGACTGGTGTTGGGTCTTGCAGAACTTCATAAAAAATTTGGAAGGCTTCCTTGGAGTCAGTTGGTTCAACCAGCCGCAGATATAGCAAAGTAAGGTGTAAAATGTTTTTTTTTTCTTTAATTTTGCTTTCATACCATGTTAAAATATTGAAATAATTTAGGCAAGGTTTTCGGGCCACCAGACAATTACAATATGCTATAAAAAAAGCAAAAGCAGATAAACTATTTCCATTGGCTCAAGCAGGAAAACCAATCACGTTTGACTTATTACCATCCACGTTAAGGACAATAGCTGAAATTCCGGAAGAAGGTAAGGCCTAACAAGGAAAACATAAACGGAAATTTTGGTAATCAAATTTTAGGTTTGTACGACCAAATAGACAAAACCGTAATAGTGAATAGAACGGAGAAAATGACATTCAGGAATTTCGACATTTACGTTCCTTATTCAGAGATTGGTGAGCAATTCTTCAAAGACTTAAAAAAGGTGGAAGAGTTGAATTTAACACGCAGCGATGCTGGTAGTGTCGATTACGTTTACAGACTTGCTAATATTACTATGGATTCTTATCAAAAGTTTAACTCTACGAACAAATATCACGAGGGCACGTCAACCAATGTTGCTGTAATGGATCTCAACGATTTATATGTATCTATTGTAATGTGAGTATCTGAAATCAAGATGGCCAAGGATTGTCTATCGTACTACCATACATGTCTTATGCCACGTTTCTCAATCTTGTTACTCTACAACAACAAAAATCTTATGTGGCAAGGCATATGACTATATCATACAATATATAAAATTAATAGTTGGAGATTCTATTTGATTGAGATCGATCGAGTCTGCATTAAAATAAAACGAGTTACCCAGGATTTGAAAGATACTTTGATAATATTGACAGTAGGTATTGTTAAAAACTCAGCGTTTGACACTACTTAACTTACTACTGTCATTAGATTGAAAATAAATGCAGCTAAACTATTAATTTTATATATTGTATGATAAAGTCATGTGCCACATCAGATTTTTTTATTGAACACCATTAAATTATTAACAAAAATTAACAATCATTGCCTTTAGAGGAATGTCCCAACCGTTTGGATCTCAAAAACTATCGGATGAGGGATACATATTGGACGTCAAAACTAGTTCACTACCAACGTATCTCCCTATAATTCTTGTAAACGGTGATTTTATTTGCTCGAAGAGAATCATTGTTGGTGCCAATAATTTAGCAACTGCAGTCCAAGTGGTGACAGCATTGGTTGTCAGCGATAATTCGACAGTGGCTGTAGAATATCCAAGGTTTAATATTCTAGATAATGGATTATTTGGATTTGAAGGTATGTACTCCCTCTCTATTTAAAAAAATTAAGTTATGTATGGTTGGTGTTGCACGATAAATTTTCAGATGATGGTACAGCAAAGTTTAGTGATGAAGTGGTCGATTTCCTCAGCAAAATCGGTACTATTACGCATATGAAGGAGCCTTATTCAAGCAGTAACTTCGTAGAAAAGGTAGCAGATGATCTGTATTCCCATTCTGACAGCAGAGGAGGTGGTTTTGCTAGTCGTTTTTAAGATATAACTTTTAATTCTAATATTTATTTCACGCAGCAGGTATTTAGTTATTGTTGTATATATTTCATAATATTTATTGATTGTTATTGACTCAAATTTTTAATAAATTATATTATACAAAATTTTTCTACAATTGAACAAATGCATCATGAAAATTGCTTCACCAGTCCTAGCAAAAAAAGGTCGAAATTGTAACCAGTTTTTAGTGGCACATTAATTTTGATAGTGCTGTGTATATTAAATTTAAATATGTATATTCATTGCCACATTTAACCTACCTTCGTAAAATATCTACATTTTATCTGATTTCTGTAAATAACGAACTCAAATTTATGGAAAACTTCACTTAAAAATTAGAATTGTTCTACTTACGTCAAAGTCTATGGTCAGGAAATAAAATGTGGTAACACAAAGTAAAACAAATCGTACAAAAAAAAGAGTTTTATTATAAATAGTGCAATACATACATGTAAGCGTTACATGATTCCGAATATAATACATCTTATAACATGGAACTTTGCTACATACATTAGCTATATGAGATATATATGGAGGCAATAATAAATAAGTATAATATCCTGCTTATGGTTTTCGTCAGTATTTATATACAGGGTAGCCTTACTGGATACATCGATAACAGCAATGTGCATATCACTAATATTACGAGAGAACATCAACTGGGATGTATGAAGGGGCCCACTAACTGTCACAGTTGGGACGGAGAAATAATACGGTAAAAATAAAACATTTTCAATTTCCTTTTCAAAAATATGGCTTTAACATTCGAGTATCATAAAATAGGTATGTACACCTAAAATATACTTTACATATGGCCGTCAAATATTAAGAGTAAACGATGTACAATCACAATAATATACCCTCAGTAGTAATTGGACGAATAAAGAAAAAAAACAAAAAAAAACAACAAACATCAAATAATCTTCGAAAATAACATAATATCGTAATAACTTACAGGAATTAGTGAAAGATATTAAACCAATATCAATTCTGCTGCCTCAAGCTGTTGCAGCTCTGGGAATCTTTCATTATTGGGGCGGAGTCCCTCCGGACATCGTACGGTAGGAAGTTTTCGTTTTTTGATGGGGCGCTGTCTCGTCTAACGACATTTATGTGCGAGACAAACGATGGCGTGGCAGTTTGGATTTGACCGGGGTACGAGAAATTCGAGAAGTCTTTCTTATTCGCAACTTCCTTTATAGAGGTTAACGTTTTACTTAACCAGGGTGGCCAAGAATTTTTTGCGGTGCTCAATTCTTGTTCGGTCGATCGTAACTTATGGGTTAAATCCTAAAAAAAAAGAAAGATTTGATAGAAATTATAAAAATACAAATTGGGAAACACTGGTAAAAAAAAACTGGAGAAAAAATAGTTTATGTGGAACTATGAAAGTCCCTTAAATTCGAGCAGTGAGTAAAAAACTACAGTAAGTAGTAGTATATTAGTAGTATATTATTAGTAGTATAGTAAGTAGTATTATTAGTAGTATAGTAAGTAGTAGTATATTAGTAGTATATTTTATGAAGGTCTGAATTTATTGGTATTTTCACGTTTCAGTATTCACCATTTTTATTTTCTGGTAGTAAGCAACAACCAGATTCTCAGAACTGCTTTATTAGAAATTTTAATGTTCCACTACTTCTATATATTTTAAAGTTTGGAGTCTGGATCTACTTGTTCCGAACTTTTAAATTAAAATACCCCCAAGTTGACAGTCACTTCCAGTCTAAGCCACTTCCGGTCTACCGGATATCAACATTCTTATAAAATTCCCTTCATTAACGGAGCTTCAAAAATTATTTAACGTTACCTAAAGCATAAGTCACACGACAAAATAATAAATTTAAATTCAATAATCAAGCATCACATCTTGATAATATAATATAACAAATATTATTTGAAGGGTACAGGGGAAAAACGATCGAAGTCACAATTTTATTACAATATAAAACTCATTTGTCGTATAAATGTGACTTCGATCGTTTTTCCCGTGTACCCTTCATTTGGTTTGACCATATTAAATACACTAAAAATAAAAGTTTTTAAATAATTTTCAGGCGCTTTTTTTTGGAAATGAAGTATCTTAAATATTTTAGGACCTCTGAACATAAAAATCATCAATTTTTATCCTGTTTATCAAGATAACAAAAATAAAAATTACTTACTTATTCATTAATTTATGACTAAATATGGCTAAAAGTAAAAAAAATCAATAATCTCACCAACTCCGACCAATATTTGTTCCAAACTAGGTACTGTTTTTTCCTGATCCATGTTTAATATGTTTCTTTCTCCAAGTTTTTTAATATATGCGAGCTCGTTTATTTTAAACATTATGAAAATTGTTAAATAGCGAAACAGTTGCAAATGTTCACGCTTCTCAATTAGCTAAAATAGAGTAACCTGGCTTTTTGGTTTTTGTTATATCAACAAAAAACAGTTTGTGCAATGAATTCCATTGTGCAATCAGATTAAGATAACTCTCAAAACTAACAAAGCCATTTTACTTTGTTATTGTGTTATCTATTGAAATATACAACATTTACACAAAAAACAACCTGTATACCATAGTCATTTTTGGCCTAAAGTAAGTAATGAATTTGGCCTTATTTTGATGTCTTATGTTTAGGCCAAATATCTTACATTAATTTAAATATAATTTTATTTATGATTAATTATTTTTAATTTTCTTATAAATTTGCTTCAAAGAAATTTTTTTATAGTTATGAATAAATTTATGTTAATACGGACAGGTGTTTATGGTTTTGTAAACATTATTTTTAAATTATTTCGCTTAATTATCACTGGTAATGAAAATCGCATTTGTTTTCTATTGCATGAGGTTTTTTAACTGTTCCTTACTAGTTTGACGTTGCTGATTTTGAGTCCAACCTCACTTTTATCTAGCATCTCGAGATTTTGAGATACAAGTACCTCCTAAGATTTTACTTCTAGTCGACAAATTGATACGAACGGCAAAGTAATTAAACAGATTTTATAAATCTTTGGTATGTTGTCATCAAGAACAACTTGTGTAAGCAATTCAAATAGTTTGTTTCATTTGTGGTCAGTAAATATAATGGCTGATTTACATGGAAGAATCGTGTAACGGCATTCAAGGATAACTTAGTTTTGTTTAATAAAATATTAGAGGCTTCAAACTGTTAAAAATTTATTCCCCTTCATATCTAAATAACTAGAACAGCTATCAGGAAAGTTACTTCAAATTTTAAATCAGGGTGGTAAATACATTTAGAATTAAGTATAAAACTTCATACAACGAAACCACTCTCTTTACCAAAGTTATCTATCAAGCTCTTTCTAAAACCATCTCTATATACGATAATAATTCTCAGATTATTGATTGGCATAATAATTCGCAACTTTTCGGCAATTCAATCAAACGATAAGCAATTTAATCAAATAAGGAATTCAATACTTTGACTGACCTGGTTCTGGCATTCCGCTTCGACTTTCGCCAACTTAACCTGCGCGAGCTCCAGCTCCAATTCGCGTACCCTCTCCAGAGTAACCGGTTGCCGATCGCCTTCCCCCAAATCCTCCTCTTTAACCTCTTCCTCTAATATCTTCGAGCACGTCTCACAATCCTTCACCTTCTCCTAAAGCAAACATAACACGTAACTCGCAAAACTGAATTCTCTTACCATAGTCACCTTAAAGTTATCCAGTCGTATCGTCTGAATATTCAACTGACTGCTGAGCCGTTGCTTTATCAGCTTGTACTCGTTAATAATACTCTGGCTGTTCGTCTTGTCCTTTTCCGCCTGGGCGACCTCGCGTTTCAGGATCTCCTTAAGCTGCGTGATCTCGTCCATCATCAGGCGTTTCTCCTCCTCGGTACGCTGCAGCGCCATCCGTAGTTGGGCGACTTCGGTCGCTTCGCATTCCTCGTTGTCGGCAGCCTCTGAATCCAAATTGATAATGTCCCAGCTGTCTAAAGGATGTACACACACACTACTACTACTGTGCCTGTGCACTTCGTATAGTGGTACTATCCAGTCTACTTTTTACATGCGTTTCTTTATTGTTATTTGTGCTTGTTATTGTAATTAATGTCATCTTATTCATCATTCTATTATTGTTTTAATTGTATCTTAAACAGTTCTACTGCAAGAAGAAGTAATCTCTGGCACAAAATTGTGTTGGTCGAAATGATAAAAATCTTATGTTACTGACACAAAGAAGAACATGCAGACATTTTTATTTCTCTCTGGTTATTCAGAGTGCCCTAATTTCTCTAAAGCGCACATAATTTTTACTTTTTATTCATTGGTTAGCTTTTCTTATTTAATTTAAAGATTAAAAACAATTTAGAAAAAAACAAAAAAACAAACAGAAACACTGGTAGTTTTTAAGTTCTATACAAATGTGTATTTTAAGGGGGGCGTCTGGTTTATCGGACAAAAAAAAAACGATTTTTTGGAAATTGTCTTAATTGAAAGTACAACTATCAGAGAATGAGTTCATAAAATTTTACGTCAAAATTCAAAAAACTTTTCGAGTTACAGCCTTCAGAAACCAAAGCGGCGTGGCGCAACTTGCTTTGCATTCGGTACCTATGTACCGATGTAGGTACCTATGTAGCGCGGCACGGCTCGTTACGCTGCCTTGTGACTGATCTTGTGTTAACTTGCATACGTTCAGTTAATATCGCTCGATCGCAATCGGTGTGTGCATTTTGTGATATACGGTTTGCATTATGTCTTCGTATCCTAAATCAACGGGTGGTAAAAATAGTCGTGCGTCGAGGCCTCCAAAACGAAAGTTCTACGGCAGGAAACGTACGGAAGACGACAAAAGTTCGGCAAGTACCTCCAGAAAAAAACTAAGTAGTAAGAGTACTGACGATGTAATATATAATAATGTACATTATTATCGAATTGTTGACTTTCTAACAGTTTTTGGGACTCTAGCCACCTTGATTATTTGTCGTACATGTAAGAAAGAAATACAGTTTAGAGAAACGTCTGTTCGCGGCTTTGGTTTTAAAATTGTCGTGTCATGTGCTTGTGGCAATAAGGAAATTAATTCTGGACCGATGATAAACACAGGATTCGAGATCAACCGAAGAATAGTTTTTGTGATGAGACTTTTAGGCATTGGTCAAGAAGGTATTCATATTTTTGCTGGGCTCATGGACCTTGGTCAAGGTATCAGCAAAAGTACGTATTCTCTTATTGTACAGCATATTCACACTGCGGCGAGAACAATCTTTGATCAAACTTGTAAGAAAGCGGCTGAAGAAGAAAAGCAACTAAATGTTGAAAATGAACGACCTGAAGATCTGAAAGTACCCGGCGATGGATCGTGGAAGAAGCGCGGCTTTTCTTCGTTATACGGTGTTACGACGCTAATCGCGTACTATAGTGGCAAAATCATAGACATAGTAGTCAAAAGTGCTTACTGCCAGGCTTGCATTACTTGGAGGAAGAAAGAAGGTACCGACGAGTATACCGAATGGAATGAAGAACACGAACCCAAATGTTTAGCAAACCACTCAGGCTCCGCGGGTAAAATGGAAGTAGATGCAATAAAGGAAATGTTTTCAAGATCTATAGAAAAGTTTGGTGTCAGATATGTGAATTATATTGGTGATGGTGACTCCAAAACCTATAAGGCAATTTTGGATATGGATCCGTATGGTGAAGAGTGTCAGGTGAAGAAAAGCGAATGCGTCGGACACGTAGAAAAAAGAATGGGCACGCGACTACGAAACATAAAAAAAGAAAAAAAGCTTGGTGGAAGGGGTAAGTTAACCGATGTACTTATTAAAAAACTAACTAAATATTATGGATTGGCTATTCGTCGGAACGTCAACTCTATTGAAGACATGAAAACAGAAATCCAAGCAACTCTGGATCATCTAACATCAACGAATGAGATGCCGAACCATGCAAACTGCCCTCCCGGAGCCGAAAGTTGGTGCAAGTGGCGCAAGGCAGAGGCGTCAGGTGTTGCAGCATCATTCAGTCACCCCCTTCCACTTCATCCGGATGTCGTGAAGCATTTAATTCCGATTTATAAAGATCTCTCTAAAGAAGAATTATTGACAAGGTGCTTAGGTGGGCATACACAAAACTGCAATGAGAGTTTTAATTCGACAGTGTGGCGTTTAGCCCCTAAGCATTTAAATTCAGGGTCAAAAATTGTCGAAATAGCTGCATATATCGCTGCATGCGTATTTAATGAAGGATACAGCTCAATATTAAAAATGATGAACTTGCTAGACATCCAAATTGGACTGCAAGCACAAAATTTTGCGAACGCCTACGACGAACAGCGCCTTGTGACACAGGATCGCCGCAGCCTAAGTCGATCAAAAGCGGCTCGAACAGCTAGAAGAATGGAGTTAATGGCTCAGAACGAGTTGTTCGAGGAAGCGGAAGGATTGATGTATGGACCTGGGATTGCAGATTAGCCTGAGACTGCCGTAAGTTTCCAATAAATAGTACTTTTTTGTTCCGCAAACTTTACGCGCGATTAACTCAAAACACTGTTTTTGGCGATGCCGTACAGGTTAGAGAAAATTCTACTTGACCGACTGAACTCTATCTAGGCTTATTTTGTAGATAATTAGTTTCTCTACGACGTGAATCAAATTGTTTTTCGAAAAAGTTTAATTTCACTATTTTGTTTGGAACAATAACGTAGATTTTTAGTGCAAAAAAAATACTTTTCTATTCAAAATCGTCTAAAATTTTGAATTTGATTTTTTTGTTAATATCGCCGATTTATATAGAAGCCAATTATATACAGTTACTAAAAAAGCTTGTTTCGTCTGTTTCAGATTAATATTGCAATTGCCAGACTGTCCCGCATGCGACGACCTCTGCAGCGAGGCGCTATCCAAATGCGATCCATTTCATTACTTAGCATTAATATTTTTTTAATATATTTTTTTTTTCGTTTAGTTCAAATATATATATAATCACCCTAGAAATTCCAAAGTATTTTATTTTCCTATAACTGAGAAATAAAATTCTAAAGTTTGTGTTATTTTCGGTTTTCTAAACCAGACGCCCCCCTTAATCAAATATAATACTAGCCTTGAGAATTTTTTAAACTAAAATTAATCTGTTCTATACTTTATCAGCTCACTGTACATACAAGGGCAATATTTTGAATATATCACTTTAATCTCAAAGAAATCAAATTAACAATAAAACAAATTGTTTTATTGCCACTTTAAACTTTGACCTTTTGCGTAGACAAACCTTAATTCTCACCATACATGCACAATTCCTCTAAACACTGCCACACACATCTTCACTAACCTTTCAGCGCGATGAAATCCATCTCGTACTTTTTCAACTTCTTCACCTTAATGGCGCACGCTTTCTTCATGATTTGCTTCGCCGACTCCTCGGACCTACATTTCTTTGGCAGGCTCACCCTAAAGTACTTCAAGATGCCCTCAAAATCCAACTGAAGCAAATCTTTCATACACATCTAAAACAACATCAATACAACTTAATATTTAAACGACAATCTATTGAGAATAAAAATTCTTACCGTAAGCAACGCTAAAGCGACTTGAAACAACGTATCAATACCCTGTAGCAAGAAGACGTCTATAATATGAAAGACGAAGAACAACGGAAACCTGGCTGTGAATAACGTTAGGAACCACTGCGACGCAAACATGTGCGTCTCGATGTGGTGCGCGGCGAAATGCTGCCACAACGGACTGAGCTGTTCCTCCATTAGTTTATTCAGCTGGTATAGACGTAAGTAGAGATTGTCGAAACCGTCTTTGTAAAGATCTCGTAAGCTGTAGTCGTACATCAGTTTTACCAGTACGGAGAAGGCTTGTTCTTCTGGCATCTATAATAATAACGAATGTTAAAAGACCAGCGATTCATTTTTTAAGTACTATTTACGTGTAGGAGGAGAGTGGCTGCCAGAAAACTCAAGCCCTGACAATAGCCTACTTCGGCGTCGTATACAGCGTATGCCTTGCTGACGCGGTAGAGGGAGTCTTGGCCCAAACCTCCGGCTTCTTTGAAGAAGTCGTGCGCTGGAAATGTGCGAGCTATGTCACGTTGAATTACGTTTTCGCAGGTGCATTCCTGTAAAAGATAGAACTCTCTTAAATTGCTTTGTATTTCCATGCAGTGAGGAACTAGAACATGGATTTATGAACTCCCCTGTTCATTACCTACAATTTGATGTATGAATCAAACTTATGCAACTATTATCGTAAAAGTTATAAAGATTTTAACATAAAGATGCTGAAATAACTTCATACGACAGTAATTACAGATTTTAGTTAGTTACAACCATTTAAAATAGTCATTATAAAATTATTATTTAAAAAAAAAGTATTTAAAATGACTACTACAATAGGGTGACCAACTTTTTCAATTGCCAAATCGGGACGCTTGGAGATGGGGGTTGGGTTGGGTTAGTGGAAAACAGACAAAACATACTGAACTATAAACAAATTGTACAATTGGGTAAATTTACAACAGCATATATTTATTATGATCTATAATATATACGTTTTCACTTTCAATAAAAGAAAAGAAGCATAGGAAATAACATTATAAATAAAACAAACATTCTTTAACTTTCCCAAGTTAAAACAAAAAAAAGAAACATATCACAACATAAATAAAACACAATTCTCCAATATTTACAAATTGTACCACATGAACCTAACTTAAAACAACATTTTTATTATGATAGTCATTAAATAAAGGAAAACATTAGCTGTATGCAAATATTGAAACATACCTATATCAGAATAAACAATATAAAACAAAACAAAATGTAATAAACTTAACTTTTGCAAATTGCACTATTACTTGACGCTATTCTTCCCATCTACACGATGTCTTATTTTTTAAACATGCTGATAATGCCACTAGCTTTGAAGTTAAGCTTTCCTCATCCAATGAATCCATAAATTTATTGCACAATTCTTCATCCGTCTCGCGAATAACTTCGTGAACATTTAAAATATTGATTTGAATACCATTTTGGACATCAAATTATGTAACCAGGAGAGGGAGTATTTTCATGTCTCTATGGCTAGATGTGTCAGAAAATATTGTCACGAAATTGCATTTCCCCACATTTGTTCTCAACTCTTTCTTTACTAGGATAAAACACATTTGTTATAATTGCTTCTGTCTTAGTACGTCCGCGAGACATCTTCTTTTCAAACATTTACGTTTTGACGTGCAGTGCATTAATCGAAAACTGTGGTTTAATGATACAGACAGTGGTAAGCATTTGTGCCTTCTTTGCAAGCAAAAATCTTTTCGTAGTTAATTTCGATGAACTTGCTACAGCAAGACATTGCTTTTGTTTATTCAATGCAATATGTTTTGCAATATCGTTTCGGTCACTTCCGCCGATGTAAAACTGCAGTTTAGTTCCGATTGGGAATTAGACCTAGTAATTTTAAAAAATGATCATTGAACGTGCATTTGCGTTTTCTTTCTTTGTGTTCCATATTTTTGGAAGAAATCAATTTAGATAGAAGAAATGCCAAGGTTAATTTAGAACAAAATAAAATAAATCGGTAACACATTTTTCTTTTTTATTCCAAATTATTGGGAACAATATATCTGTGATTTGTTATTTGTTAAGGACTAGATTGTCACCCACCAACCGGCTATTTACCACGCGTTTCACATAATTATTATGGTCGCAAAGATTGCGCCTATAATTCGTTATAGGTAGACCACCCTTCTTTCAAATAATAATTGGGAATCTAATTTATGTTTATGAATATCTTGGAAATTCAAATTGTATTACAAAATCCTGGACATAAGGATAAAATTTTCAAAAATCGGGACAAAATTCGGGACGCTTTACGAGTCGGGACGAGTTGTTAAAATTCGGGACTGTCCCGCCCAAATCGGGACGGTTGGTCACCCTATACTACAATTAATTACCTATAACTTAACAAATGAAAGATAGTTATAGAACATATTTCTGTGAAAGTTATCAATATTTTTGTGATGTTGCCCATCGTAATGTGTTCCTATACCATATAGGAAATGTTTGCTTGGTAGCTTCGAGCATATCAAGGTCAACTACAGTGATTAACTACCTACAATTTGATGAACATTAGAACGTTATACAATAAATGTAAAAAAATATATAATAATCTAGCCTATATATATATATATTTTAAATTTGAGAAGTTCCAACAGGTTTTTACTGCATCATGAAAGATTGGGTAATGTATTATACGATGAAAAATGGCAAAAAATAGCACTATCAAATGATATATGACACAGGGCAATGCTCTAAAAGAAGGAATTAAACACTAATTACTGAAAGTTTGAATTAAAACAAAAACCAACCTTTGTAATTAAAATTCGGTACGTCTCCAACAATTTCTCGTCGCTCCCGGACAACCGTTGCCACACCTCACCTCGCAGCGCCTCCGGGATACCCAACTTAACCAGTCCGGTGAGCTGCTTTGGTCGCTGATTGCTGGTCTTCCATTTCTGCAGCACATCCGCCCAATTCTCCAGAACGTCTTCAGAACAATCCTTTGAGACCAACCCCGTACCACTAAGTAACGGCTCATCACCATCTACGCATAAAATACACGTTCAAAACATCCAAAAGCACCCAACCAGACAAAACTAGGCAAAAAACGTTAATCAATAATCATCCGTTACCTAAATAGGTTAATTTAAAATTTTCATTTTTAAATTAAAGTCAACTTCTGATAAATTTCTAACAAATTAACAGGTTAACGATGTAAATATTGTGATTAACAATGCCTTCTTCTGCAACTGAACGAATATTACCTGATAGATGCTCGTCTTTCGGAGTCATGGCGTCTATAGACGTTATGCTAGGCGACTGGATGAGACTAGACAAATTTAGGGTGAGATTTAGGCGGTTTCTGTCCAATTCGCCCGAAGTTTCCATGTTCAGGACTTCATAGTAGACGTCATTCTGTTCATTTACAATCTAGAATGATAGAAAGAAGAGCCATGTTGCAGTTGCAGTCGGTCACAGATGAACGCAAACACACACGCACTCACACACACGCACACACCTACTTGATAACAATATTAAATTACATTTTTTTGTGACGTAACTGGGATCTTATGACTGCCTATGAATTCCCTTGTTACTCGCATGGAATATTTTTATCTGTTCTGTTATTGAGCCGATAAGGGATATTTATGTGACGCATTGATCAGACAAAGAGACTCTTAACAAGGAGGTTATAACAATTGAATAATTATTGATAGTAACTTGGGTTAAATAACATTCTTAAGAGCATGTAGATTATAATAATTGTAAAATAAAATTTAGAATAAATAAAAACACGAATTTTAACAATAACAATTATTTATCTTGTGATGCTACGAAAACGCTATAAATATATTTGGCAAGCACTTCTTTGAATATTATGAAAAAATACAGCAAATAAAAAGATACCAAAGACTTAATATTTTATGGAAAATAGCTGTGTGAGAAATACTGTTTGACACAGAAAAAGTATACTTAGCTATGGAAAAAATAATAGTCCAAATCAGTACATTTAGAAAATACCTGCCGACAAAAAGTGGGGGTATTTATTTGACAAATAAATTGTTAAAGATGAGAATTTTGCATACTTTTGGTAAAACCTATAAAGATAAAATTTTCTGAAAAGTTGACAAAAATTCACCTATTTACTCTGTTTTCTACGGTCTTGCAGCAATTTAATATTATTTCTACCAGCGAAATATACACATTTCTGATCACACCTCGTATCAGGTCTGACCTTGCGTCAAACCACAAAATTCAACCTACTAAAATAAAAGTTGTATAAATATGACTTTATTTATTTGTTCTTTGCAGGAATTAGTTGGAAATATAATGAAAACATTAAATATAAATTTAAGATGCATACTGGTTGGTTTATTTGCATTTTGTTACTTTAACTAGATATGAATATACGGACATGTCGTATCTTTCCGGACTTACCGTAATGGTTAATGTATATATAGTAAATGGTGATATACAGGAGGGACATAAATTTTAAATAAATTAAAAATTACAGCCACAACCTGGATTTGAACCAGGGACCTTGGAGTCGCTAGCACAATACTCTACCAACTGAGCTATTGAGGCCTATGACATCTGTCATAGGTGTCATGATAGGCTAGGTTTGATAGCGTTGGTTACTTCCTTTCCTTGATATGACAATTTTCCCTAACAAGTGTCATAGGCCTCAATAGCTCAGTTGGTAGAGTATTGTGCTAGTGACACAAAGGTCCCTGGTTCAAATCCAGGTTGGGGCTGCAATTTTTAATTTATTTAAAATTTACATCCCGCCTGTATATCACCATTTACTATATATTTTGTTACTTTGTTTTTAATTTATCTGAAGTTGGTAATTAAAGAATGGTGCAATTAAATAGCTATATTCCAACAATTCTACTCAAGTTGGCCTGACTATATCATCTTTAACTGTCTTCAATGGAGTGTAATAAAAAAAGTTTACGACTTTCAATTGCTTATTATTTTTAACTTTTGACCAATTTTTTTTTTAAAGGAAGCCACGCTTATTGTTATATTTATTCTTATTGATTTTGATATTACATAGATCTTTAAGTCATCTTAATAGAAGCAAAAAAAGGAAATGTTTAGAAGAAAACCATAGAAAATAGCGGAAAATTGATTAACGTGCTTGTGTGGTAAAAATGTACAAAAAAAAACAAGCAAACAACCGTTTTCACGCTATTATTTTACCGCTACAATTTCATTACAGCATATCTCCACCAATTGTTTTCCAAAAATGTATCTCCTAAGTTTGAAGAATTCGACGGAAGACTCAAACTTGAACACTTACCTCTTTCAAATTAAGAAAGAACTGCTGGATAAGCGATCTTTTTTGGAAGTACCAGAACCTCTCGGTCTGGCAATACACGCGGATAGGCGTCTCAATTTGAAACCTCACAGGCTCTCGAATCCCTCGAATAACTAAATCAACGGCAACCGTCATATACTGCTTAGTCTCCTTGGACGTTTCCACATTGAGAGCCTCAAACGCAGACTCTGTTGGATCCCAAGAAGCAGACATCATCGTACAGTTGCGGTCGACAACAGTATTGTTAGAACCCATTTCAACCTAATCAAAAAAAAGATTTATTATTAACGAAGTTTGTATTAACGGATTCATTATTAACGAAATTTTCGTTAACGGATTAACGAAGCCAACTTTTAGATTAACGGTTTTGCCAACCCATTTCAACCTAATTTTTAAAAAAAAGATTAATTATTAACGTAGTTTGTATTAACGGATTCATAATTAACAAAGTTTTTGTTAGCAGATTAATTATTTATGAAGTTTTTCTTAACAGATTCATGATTAACGAAGTTTTCGTTAACGGATTAACGAAGTCAAGTTTTAGATTAACGGTTTTGCCAACTTACCATTTCTAATAACTGCATGTCGGAATGTCGCACATGCCTACCGGCCGCAACAAGAACGCCGAAGCATCGTTCTATGTATAACTGAGGTCCGTTATCTGAGACCTGTCGTATTGTTAAGCATAGTTGTTTTTCCAGGTTTGCTCTCAGCTTGAAGCCACTTCGATCCTTGGCTACCGTAGAAAATGAACCCTACGTTATAGAAAAGTTAAAAATTATTGTTAAATTGTCACGGGCGACTAACCTTTCCCTCGTCTTCTTTTATCTCTAGGCTGACTTCGAATACGTAGACTAAAGTGCGAGGTTCTGGTATTGTTGTGACCGACGATGACATTTCGGCCGCGGAAGCGACGGAACTGCTCATCGAACGCGGAACTCTTTGGAAAGCCTTAGCAAAACAAGCTGGAAAATAATAAACAAGTACATAATTAGTTATCAAACTATTTGTATCTGTTTTTGTGGTGAAGATAATAAATACAACAGGAAATGTATGTATCCAACGTTTTTGTTTTATTTGTTATTGTAGTTGAATTTTGCTATTTTTTGCTATTCAATTGCTAAGAAAAACTTAGAAATATCAACACTTGTGAAAAAACAGCATGCCCATTTAAATATGTATGTAACCCAAGTGCAACATTGTAGAAAGAAAACAAGCAGGCAAAAAGCTGAGCTACAACCAAAGGTAACAATGATATGTTGTAGTAATATTAAAACCAAAAAAGAATTCTAAATACAGTCTAGGCATAAAAAGTTTGTTTGCCATCAAGATTACTCCAAACATTACAAGTTTCATATAAAATGGAAATAAGTAAACTCCCAGGCAGCTAAATTGCTTTTTTTCTCTGTAAATAAAAACGTAGAGAAAAAAAGTAATATCACATATAAATTATAGCAAAAAACTTTTTTAGTTCAGAATTTCCAGTACCCCAGGTCTATAAAGTAGTGTTTGCAAAACAAACAAAAATCACCTACGATCTAAAACGTTTTAGTTTTAAATTCATAGAACCTTACACATTACTGGTAGCTTTCGTCAAAACAAGGGACAAAAATAGCAGCGACTCTTATATCAAATGGCAGGCACTTTCATTGATGTAATCACAAAAAATTTCACTCACTTTTGTGAGTGAAATTATTTGTTCCCGCTGACCCGCCTTTTGGCGGTATTTATTCAGGTGTATTTGTTAGGTGTGCTGCAATCTGCAAAACATTGATACCATGATATTATCTGTGTATCTGAGACACCAACTTGTCTTTCAATGGAAACCATAGTAAGTAAATTTGGGTAAATATAGAATACACATATTTTAATGTGTTTGTAACTATTAGGTTACTGCCAGTTTTCAAAAATTCACAAAGGGGCCTTGTCAAGAACAATACACGACTTTTCAGTAGCGGAGACCCGACCTTGAAACGCACTTACAGGAGCTCTTACCAAGAGAAGATAGCGGGATAGCGGCGATGTTGGTAACCTAATAAAATTGCGTCAAAACCCCAAGTCCAAATTCCGTGTTGTCAAAGAAGAAAAAGTCTAAAGCCCCGTTTACATCTGTGCAACTCAAACGCGAAATTCAATCATTCTTCAAGTCGCATGCGATTTTTTTGCAACTTTTAAATACCGTGATATCAAAAATTATCTTGGTCAAGGGTTGCCATGGAATATAAAACGGTTTTACGGTTGTCTTAGCTTAAGGGTCGGTGCGAAACGAAAAAAACGCGTTTTTACGAAGTTGGTAGTATCATAGTAGTTGACTACCAACTGCACGACCCACGGTGACCTTGAAACGATTATCACCACTTTTTACCGTTCATTGTAATTTGTAATTGTTTATTCCCAAATCTTTTGCATTCACGTAATTAAACATAAACAAACAATGATCACTACAGGCAGAACCTATCTAAACTGTAATTACAGAACCAATTTGTAGTCACAATTTGCACGACGAGATGGCGCCAAGTGTCAATAAGCACGATTACAGTACAATATTTATGTGATTACTGTACAAGACGCGTTAATTACAATTTATTTTTGTATGGTTAGTAGAAGCGTAAGGTGTCGGCTCCTTTGATGTCGGCGTCCCAACTTTTCAGAAATGTGGAAGAGATGCGTGGTGGTCACGTGATAGAGTTCAGCCTTGGTTCGTTAAAGGTTACTAGATGGCGCCACATAAAAGGACAGCGTTTAAAAACATTAAAATTGACTTGATTGAGAATAAAGTGATTTTTCATTCAATTATGATATAAATTCCTCTAATATTGTGAATGACGATGTAATACGGGTTTAAATATTCTCTCTCGATAATTCAGTGTCGCCCTTCTGGATTTGGTTCGTGAAAATGATACTGGATGGCGCCACTACCAGAAAGCCAGCACAATTCAGATATGAAATAAATACCTTAAAAATTGTGATATTCGATGTAATGCCGTTTTAAAGATTCCCTCTCGATAATTGAGTGCGAAATTCACTAATATTGTGTTTGAGCACAAAACATGCCAGCAGAAAAAGCTAGCGCCATCTTACGGGAAAAAGGTGAACACAGGCTGAGGGCAAGCATGCGCCCTCAGAATCTTCCCCAAATAGTTGCCGGATTGACCTAACTTATTGTAGTTAAACTATGGTTGTATATACCATTCGGTTTAGGAGAGCATGGGTGTTAAAATCTCTATTTTATCTCTATTGCATCTATTTTGTGCGGTTATTAGATACTTAAAAATCATCAATAAATACAGATAATTAAAATGAGATATTCATTAACAATCTTGACAATTCAGATATTAATTTAATTGTGTCTTACGGACGCCTTGTACATTTTTATTTTGCATGATTTCTGTGTGGTCAGCTTAATCGGTTGCCGACCGTTAAAAAATCGCTGAAAATGATTCAAAATATTTCTGAAAATACTTTCAGGATTTCAAATGGTTTACTGGTTTACTATGAGCTTTCTAGGACATTAGGTTCAGCTCGCATACATTTGTCAAAGTCGCTTTTCGACTTTTAGGCCTCACTTAAAAAACCTTACACAGAGGAAATATTTTAGTCAGGATTCATATTCACGCCAAAGAAATATATCCAAAACGCATTTTTTCTGAGATCTCCTCATGTTTCCATACTTTACGAGCTCACTGTAGTCTTGTATGTTTAATGTAAAATACGTAGGTATAAATATTACCTTTTTATTAGTTACTGCTAACCAATAACTAATAACTAGTGTTAAAAGTGATCTGTTTATGTGTGATAGTGTAATGTAAGTCCTCTAGATCTAATTTTGTTTACCTGAAACACGGCTGACAGCCTCTGCAATATCACACCTAAAGACATGGCACTGAAAGATGGCAGACTCTTGGGTATCGCCGTGAGACCAGGTGAACGCAAAACAGCCAGCCTCGTTGCTATCGGCAACTCCTCTAGCGTAAAACAGTATCCTGTGCACCTCAAATCTCGATATCACCGAGTTCATACTAGCTTCGTACAAGCTAAAAATTAGTAATAATAAAAATTAATTCAATCAAGTTATTAATCCCAAAATAAAAACCGAATTCGTAAAATGCTTACACGACAAAACCCTGCGAGGACGATGGCACTGAGACAGAAATTTTGATCCCCTGATCGGTCGTCTGTTCGTTAAGAACTACCATATTTCTTTGGATTTCCGCCTCGGATTTCGGGGCGTTTATGGCAGCAGCCCCTAAGTAGGTGACGCCACTGAATATGGTACAGTCTTGATCAACATCAGACACTGAAATGATATTTTTTTATGGGGATTATTGAAGACAATCAACTGCAGGTTTCAGGTGATATTGATCTGGTCTAATTTCTTACTCACACATGTATAATTCTTCTTTTCTTAAAGAATAGCATAGATACGATAAAAGCCTGTTTATTATTACGAGAAGGTTGCACATTCGAAAACAGTTATAGGCTGTATGCATACGAACATATGCAAGGTATGCCGCAAATATGCGACATCAGATAGTAGAGTTTTTATTTCCAGTGTAAGGTGAAGTAATAAACCATATTTCTTTTCCACATTTTTCTTATGTTTGTAATAAATATCGAAGTACTACTGTATTAGTAAATTTGTGAACATAATTTCAATAATTTAACCAATCAGGGTTTAGATTAGTTTAGATTTAGACGTAAATAATATTAAATAAAATTAAAATTATGTTGTACTGCTAAGCAAGCTATAAAAATAATGCACCATTGTTAACATATTGCAAACTGATAATAATGTAAAACCCACGTATGTAAACAGAATAATTTATGACAATTTAAACAAATTTCATAAAAGTCTGCCATTCAAGAATTATTAGTAAAAATCGGGGAGGTTTTAAAAATAAATTTCAAAAATAATACTTTCTTTAGCTTTTTTAACACTATCTGAAAATTCAGTGTTTGAAATCTCTCATATATATCAAAGAAAAAATAGAAGTATCATATATTTATGTTTTGTTTCCTAGAGCGGGTCTTACAAAACAGTTTATTCCATTAGTTATACCATGTTTAACGAAATGTTGGTATAAACTCCAGAATAAGTTGTTATTACCATAGAAACACCAATATTATAACCAACGACAGACGGCGCAGGAATAGAATACCCGTTAAAAGTAGTAGTAGTAAAAATAGTTGTCTCGTTTACTTCTTTCATTGATCATCACGAATTTAGAAGGATACAATTTAGTTTTTTTAACGGATTGTTTGAACTCAGACCACAGTTTTTAATTATTAAAATACACATTTTTATGTCTAATTTAGCTTCCCTCCTTCTTTTGTTTCAATTGTTCACTGTATATATTACAGTGAACGTGCAAAGTATGAAAACATGACAAAATATCTGAAATTGTATGTTATTTGAAAAGAATTTTGGAGACATCAATTTTTAATTATAAAAATACACATTTTTATGTCAAATTTAGTGTCCCACCTTCAATTGTTTTTAAAATATCAACCCCATATTTTTTACACTCATATTGATAGATATGTTAATTGTCTTAATGGCAGTTTGCAAAATTAATGGCCTTACATAAAAAAATAATATTGATAACTTTTGTTTGTTTACGGAAAGCGAATAAGTGTTTCGATTGAGTTATTTTCGATGAGGCATATACACATCATATATACTTAAATCAGGCATATACTTAAATAATTGCTGTAAATGCTTCAAAACCATTCGTGAACAAACTTTCAGGATTTCAGGTAAATGCACAAAGATAAAGGTTTACTATGGTAAAAATTAATACAAATTTCCAATTCGCGTTTATTGACATTATGAGTTTATGACCTCTCTTTTAAAAATAATTACATGACAGAAATTTTTTTTGGCCGGATTTGATTTGAATGCATATAATTCTACCCAAAACACAATTTCATATTCAATTCACAAAATCCATACACGCCTTATCAATATTTTTACAATTTTCAATTGCCCTTTTCTCGAAAATTGTCTCATGTAAGACTATAAATTATGACCATTATCATTAAAAGATCTACCAGAATCAAAAAGAAAAACATGGAGTTGCCATTTACAAAAAAACTGTCAGTGACGTCATAACTCAGTTACAATATTGACGATCAAAAATATAATTGTTCAGAAAAGTGTGTATTTCAATAATTAAAACTTGATGTGTGAGAGGATTTTTTAACATAAACTGTGTTAATAGACAAAAAAATTGCATTCTTTGGGATACTCTTGAGGTTAATATGACTTCTGGTTTTTCCGGAAATAACGTCATCATTGAAATTTTAAATGGCACCCTATATTTTTTGTGTGATATTTTCAATCATTTTTTGTGTATTAATCTAGGTGGCTAGGAATTGAAGAAAATAGTCGAAAATTGTCAAATAAACACTAACTAAATCGATTTTACCCGACATTGCATTACTGGCGCCCTCTAGCGTAATTTAATTGGTTTTTGGCGAGTGAATCATTTTTCTCACGGGTACCCGATGGCCACACCCTGATTATTCGATAGAAACCATCTTTTCGATTACAATGATACCAAATACTTGTTATTTTATTGACATTTTTGGCGTACAAATGTTATTAGAAGTAAGGAAATCGAAAAAAAAAAAAATGTTGACCTAGTGATCAAAGTCACCGTAGAAGTCAAGGTCACTTAATGGACTACTCGAAGGAATTATACATTTTTGAAATTTTACAACCTAGGTATAATTTTCTTATCTTTGAAACGGTTGGTATAAAAATAGACAAACAATTTTTTATGACATATTGTACACACTAAAATTTGTCTGTAACTATCTCGTATTCTTAATTTTCCCTCTTTCCCAAAATATTGGTTTTGCACCAGTTTAAAATTTAAATAAAGCCACAGCGAAAAATCCAGATTGTTACTAATTTGTTCAAAGTCAAGCAATTTGTTGATCTAACATGACTGGAGTATTAACACATTCAATTAATTCAAATCTGGTCCATTAATATCAACTTACCAATAAAAAAAAGCTTTTAGCAAAGCTTTTAATAAAAAACTTCAATATCTACAGCAGCACTATTACAATATATACGACCGCATAAGCAGTTTTCTTGTAAATATGCTCAACTATTCCATATAGTTTGAAAATAAAGCAATACAATTAATTAATGATATGTCCTTTGAGACATTTATCAATAGTTTTCAAACGAGAATTGTCCCTATCTTTTATCCTATAAAAGCCATGCAAAGATTCTCACCTTCCTCGTCACTACAGTCTGGCTTCATGACATCTTTCTTTTCCGTAGGAGACAACTGGGTTATGGCACTTAACGGATCGCGTCCGAGTTCAACGGGGCTGTAGAACCTCGACTGGCCAACCTTTCGAGGTTCGCTGGCAATAACAGCATCCCGATGCTCCTCGGATTCGCCCAAAATGTCGCTCATCGTCTTCACAAGATCAGTAACGCCTCCTCCGATAATATTCAACGTGGGGGTCTTACTGACACTCGGCTTGTCAGTCACAAAGTCGAATTCGTCACTAGTAGTAACTGATTCATTCGATTTCACGCTCAAACTATCCTCCATAACTCACTGAAAATCAATTATGATAGTTCTCTCTCCTATTTAAATGTCATTTGGTGTTTTTTAATTACTATTCAGCATGAGCCAGGTCCGCGGGCGCAAAAAGACTTACAAAGTGTCCCACTACTTCGTACGTTGTCTTTCCATCGTCGCGTTTCGTTCGGGATTTTAAATTGTGCCGCTTATTGAATTATCACACAATGGAGTTTTTATTTTGACGTTTGTTGTTATTTGACATGAGTGTACGATCGGAACAAAGCTATCAATCAATAACATGAAGTTGGTATTGACAGGACTCGGAAGTTAGCCTTAAATTAGTATCGATAAAAAATACAAACATGGTTTATTTATCATGTTTTTATTATTACCGCAAAACTGCAACAAAAAGAAAACAGTAGTTTTTACACAATAGCATTATACCCTTGATTATACATTCATATCAATGTTTAATCAAGGATTATTATACTAATTCAAATGTTTGGGTTATCAATTTAGTCGCTAACAAATTATAGTTATTTGCGATGTCGAAATCCAATTCAAAATTCTGCATGTTGGAAAAAAGATACACCAACTTTTGATACGGAAAAGATTTTCCAAAACGTTGCGTGTGCGGTATAATACGCGAATATAGCTCGTTTTAAACTAATGAGGTTTTCAAAAAGTAGTAAATTTATATGGTTTAAAAAAATAGTGTTTTTTCTTAGCAAAAGTTGGTACCATTCTCGCGCGGAAATAATTTGGCAGAGGGAATATTTAAACGCAAGAAGTTTTTTGTGGGTCGATGTGGATCAAACCATGGATCAAACCTATAGAAATCAGTAATAAAAATGATCTTATGGGGTTAGTAGAAATATATAAATGAGGAATAGGTGTGTTTCAAATTGTCCAAAACTTATTTAAATTAAATAATGGCGCATGCGCAAGGTAAAAGAATGCGGTGGATTTGTGAACAAGTCTCTTGAAGCCCTGCGCGCAGGTGAACGTACCTTTGTGCAGCATCCGACTCGTCGTCCTTGAGAAAGATCCATAAACCAGATCCTACCGCGCATGCCCGTAACGCCGGAAAGAAATAGCACCAACACCAACCAAGAATAGACATCGCTTTGTTTACTTGTGCGTTCCCCCTTGCGATCGCTATCTAATTCTCGTGATTCTTGCTAGCGGCCGTTAAAAAAGTGCAATAAATCCATCCAAGTGGAATGGATGATCCATCCAGGATGATGGGCCACACTGGAGGAGGACTTATGGCGCCGCAAGCGTACCCCATGAACCCGCAAGGCGACGCTCCGTCCGGGGGCGACAACGAGCCCCGCAAACAAGACATAGGTGAGATTCTCCAACAAATTATGAACATAACCGATCAAAGTTTAGACGAGGCGCAGGCCCGCAAGCACACGCTTAACTGTCACCGCATGAAGCCGGCACTGTTCTCCGTGCTGTGCGAAATCAAAGAAAAAACCGTACTCTCCCTTCGGAACACCCAAGAGGAGGAGCCCCCAGATCCTCAACTCATGCGTCTCGATAACATGTTAATTGCCGAGGGCGTTGCTGGCCCCGAAAAAGGTGGTGGCGCTGCCGCGGCTGCCTCTGGTTCCGCGGCTGCCCAAGCTGGCCAACCCGATAACGCGATCGAGCATTCCGATTATCGTGCAAAACTAGCGCAAATCCGGCAGATTTACCATCAAGAATTGGAGAAATACGAGCAAGCTTGTAATGAATTTACGACACACGTGATGAATTTATTGCGCGAGCAATCGCGGACACGACCGATAACCCCGAAAGAAATCGAACGCATGGTGCAGATTATACATAAGAAATTCAGCTCGATTCAAATGCAGCTGAAACAGTCGACGTGCGAAGCTGTCATGATTTTACGTTCGAGGTTTTTGGACGCACGTCGTAAGCGACGTAACTTCAGCAAACAAGCGTCGGAAATCCTGAACGAGTATTTCTATTCGCACCTATCGAACCCGTACCCGAGCGAAGAGGCAAAGGAAGAGTTGGCGCGTAAATGTGGTATTACCGTAAGTCAAGTTTCTAATTGGTTTGGAAATAAACGAATTAGGTATAAAAAGAATATTGGAAAAGCTCAAGAAGAAGCTAACCTGTACGCGGCGAAAAAAGCCGCCGGCGCCTCGCCCTATAGTGGTACGCCAACTCCCATGATGTCACCTGCGCCCCCTCAAGACTCTATGGGGTATTCGATGGGCTCCGCGTACGACGGTTCAGCGTATGACGCTAGTAGTTGCGGGTATGATCCCATGCATCCTCAAGAATTGTCGCCTTGAGGTTAATCTACGTTTTAAGCAAAACATAACGTATACTGTGTGCGTATACCAAGACGATGTATACTAAATAATTTTTGATTTGTAATGTGCATTAGCTGTTATAGAAGGAAGTCTATAGTCATTTTATTAACTTTATTTATTGAAATTTATTTTAAACACTGTACCATTTTCGGGCCGGGAGTTATTATTTTTTAATGATGCTCTAACTATAGTAAAGTTCAGCTTCCCGCAAACCAGAGCGGGCTCTGTGGCGAACAGATGTAATAATGACAATAGATCTGCACGTTCAGACAGGAACGATCTCTTCCTGTCTGAACGGGCACATCTAACGTCGTTGTTGCATCTGATCGCCACGCGGCCGCAAAGGCTACCGCGACCGCGCCACTTTGTTCCGGCAATTTAAACTGAAAAAAATATATGTGAGTTTAGCATATTTATTGATTTGATTAAAACTACGTGTCCACAACGTTTATGTATTGATTTTATTACAGTTATAGCATCATGAATTTTTATTTTCACTGGTACGTTGCTTACAAAAAAAACTTATATAACTTTTATCTTTTATTATAACTATAATTTTATTGAGGTTTTGACTGCACACGATGGTATGAAATATAAATATTCAAACTGTACCCAACGTATCGAAAATGGTACGTTAAAAAACCGCTTTATTATTTTGCTATAGACGACTGACGACATAACAGTTTGGAGTATAGTATTAGTAGACTTGCCTCTAGATTTTTAATTGTATACACTTTTCTCTGTACTTTACAATAGAGAAATAAAACGAAGTCGTTCGATTTTCTCATCTTGTTTGTATTCTGTGTCTGTGTGCTGCTATCTATGTGTTACGTTCTAACAATCTTTAAACTAGAAGTGAATAATCGTCGGAAGGAGAAGACAAAGGACCGCAACAGCTTCGCGTCGATCTTCTGCTGGGTCTGTTAATGGCAGCCGCGATCGTTAAACTTTTGCTTGTACTTATTTTCCTTGCCGTTGTTCTCTTAGTTGTGTACAACTTCAGTCAGCCGCACGAAAATTATGAAATACCACGCCAATCTGAAACTTGACTTATGGTAATGCTGAAGCGTAGATAATTATGAGAACGATGAGAGTGGGAAATATAAATGCATTCAAAGCTTTAAAGGTCTCGACATCCATTAGCGTCCCTCTGAGAAGGTCACGCAAAGATAAATTGAAAAGACTTTTAATTTACAGTGAAACTGTGTTAAATAAGATTATTATTATGGGCTACACTAATATTTTTTTGTAATAGCTTTATTTTTCAGGATTGTTGTTGTTAACGTTTGATTTTAGGTGCCTTCCGTCCTGAAAAATGTTACGTAACTTTTCCGAAAGTCAGGTTCGTATACCATGATATCAATTATTTATTAAGTATTTATGATCTCACGCTGTAACAAGTTTTTACAAATATAGTTAATATTAATAGATTTATTCATAATCTAAAGTTTTATCAAATTTTTTTATTAATATTGATGAAGTGACGTTACGCGTAATGTGAGATGGAAGTAGCTAATATCAAACTTAATGGCAATAGTAGAATTATTTTAATTATTTAAGTAATCTCGACTTGTAAAAAATATTTGAATGAGGTAACGATACAAAATTATATAACTGAAGGGCTTGGTGGAAGTTCTTATTTTTGTATATGTTTTAGGTTAATATATATTCAGTTTATATTTTGACGTTTCTTTCTAAATTTTGTAAATCACAATAAACGTTTTATTGTATTTTTGGACTGATTTTTCTGTTCACGTACTACTATAATTGGTTGTTTTATTGAACTTAATTTTAATTCCTGCTTCAAGATATTATAGTATATAAAGTTAAAGCTTTAGCATGACGATTGAAAGTGACTAACTGAAGCTAATAACATTTTGACGATATAAATAAGTAAGTATTTTATTATTATGCTATTTACAGTAAGAACTGTAATAGTGCTAACCAGTTATTTTTTTGTGTGTTATTTTTTAATAATGTACAGCAAAAGTTGTGATAAAATAACCGGAATTTCTATAATAGTAAAATTATGGTGATTCGGCAACTCTTTTCGAAATGTTATGTCATCAGATTTACACAAGAATTGTATACCTCACATTGAGTTAATATATCATATAGTTTTTTTTTTTTTTAATAATTAGTATAACTTCAAATTTAAACCCGCATAAATAATAAGGTTCGCCCGAATGGTCCCGACCCGAAAAAACCCACTGTGTATTTCAGAGCGCACCATTTTTAAATAATTTGGAGTTTTTTGAGTCGGGCTGGCTTCAAATAAACAAAGGTGTTTATTTTGATTGAAAACTCGTTACGGGCAAAAGTAAATTTCAAATGGTAATACAGTTTTTATTTTCTTTTAAAACACCAACACAAAATATTGAATATTTTAGTAAAGGTTGAGATTTCAGTTTCAGTATTTTATACATGTTTTGGTTCGGTTACGGTTATGAGTTTTACATCATAAAAAAATCAGTAGTGTTTAGTTAATATTTACTTTACCCGAAAAAACCCACTTGGGCCCAATGGGTTGGGTTTTTTTTCAAACCCTGATAAATAATACCGATTTAAGTTAGAATGACGGAAGAAACTTTTGAAATAAAAATCATTGTTGGCTTCTTAGTTATCTCAATTTTCATAATATTTACGTATTGATTATGGTATATTTTTTTGTTTGTTGTTTTTGCTTATTCTACGCAATTTATTTTTGACCAATTTTTGTTGAGATAATTTTAAGAAAAAAATCTCTCTTTCATTTTAACTTGATGAAATGACATTTTCTGAATGCGTGGTTTTAATTTTTATCTCAGTTGTAAAGCACTCTGTATTTGAAGCAAAACTATGAAGGTATATAAATATTCTAAGTATAAATATTTTTACTAGGACCATAAAATACTCCAAATAAGTATGTTTTTTATATCTAGTACTTTTTACGACAAAATTGTCTGAATTTTACAGTTAAAATCAAATTACGTGTATGCAAGATTCAAAGCTCATTGCTAAGAATGAAATGGTAGACTAAACTAGCTAAAAAAAAGTGGGTCTTTTAAATTTATTAGTGCCTATTATAATTTATGACTCGATAGAATTGAAATTGAACACTTTTGGTACTAACATTCTGAAGTAAAAATGCTGGTACCTTATTAGTAGCCTCTTTTTTTAATTAATAAATAAATAATACATAATTAATAAAACAAGACTGGCAACCTTTAAATGGGGTACTTTTTTAGACTAAGTACATATATAACAGACAATGGGTAAATTTCTATTATTATAATTTTTTAACTACATTTTACAAGGTTACTGATTATTTTTTTTAATCGATTTGATAATTGTGGCATGAAAATGTATTGCAGTTACATTGCATAAAAATGTTTTACAGTATTAATTTAGTTTTTAAAGTTTTCTTGTTAAAATGTAATTGTGTTTCTGATCATATAACATTTTGGAGCCACTTCAAAAGAAAAGTTTCCTATTTTTATTGATTATCCAAAATAAAAGCTTATATGAAAAGGTGATCTCGCTTGGTAAACAATAACCAATAGCAGTTTTGAGCATATACTGTAGTATTATTTATACAAGGTTAGTCACAATTACTGGAACGCCTAAATAATTCCCCTACCATAAACACTTTCAAACAAATTTTCTAACAAATGTTTTTTGGTTTTAAACAAGCTATTTTTATATATAGTAAATGGTGATATACAGGCGGGATGTAATTTTTAAAATAAATTAAAATTACAGCCACAACCTGGATTTCAGCTATTTTTAGTAAATTTTATTATGGAAATTTGTAATCTTTTCTGTTTCTAATAACACCCTGTATATTTTAACTTTTTTTTATTTTGACATTAATAGATATTTTAATCTGGCATTTTGTACATTTAATTTATTTCTATTTAATTGTTTAGTTATTTTTCTATTTTTTGTTTATTTGATTAAAATAAAAGTTTTGATTAATTGCTTATCACATCAATAGTGAGGCACTTTATAAAAAAAATTATTCTTACAAAAAATTCTTAGAATTAATCTTTTCCAGAATAAAATGTACCTACTGTATATTCGAAATACATTTAAACAATACGATATTTAAAACAAAAAACTTGTTTGAAAAATTTTTTGTAAGATTTTACGGTTGGAGAATTATTTAGGTGTCATTTTGATAAACCCAGTATAATAAAAAATGATGATTTGATTTTATAATCTAGCTAAGTAACTAACCATCCTGGTAAACAATGAACACAATCGGACAAGTAAAAACTTTTTTTTTCGTACAATCTGAATACAGAAACTCCAAATTGTGCACTTTTTGTCTCTACTGTTCTTTTTGTATCTTGGATAATTTGTACAGTCGAAATTTTATAACATTTATTAAACTGTACTTTATACTACACGAGGGTTCCTTGAAATTAAATTTTAAAGTGATTTTTATGTTTTTATGTGTTAAATTAGTTTACCAATCCAAATTAGATATGTTACATGTTAATTACATGGGGTGTAGGCGGATTAAATATAGATTAGATTACATGATGATGACGATTACAAAACGTGTCTAAATTTTAGGTCATCTTTGAAAAATCTTTTGATTAACATTTTTATAAAGGTGGTTAAATTTAGGAACCATGAAAGGTAAAAGCTAAGATATTGGAACAAATATAAAACAAAAAAGAAAGCTTGTAACGATATGCAGACGTAAAAAAACAATCATAAAGGTAAGAGTTTCTAGAATATCGAGTTGATCATGTCATCATACCACGCCTGAGAAAAAAATTAAACGCAGATGAAATTGGAAAAAAAACAATAAAGAATTGATTTTTCGTCAAGTAGCAGAGTAAAATATTGACGCACGTTGGACATCCGTGGAAACGTCAACAAAAAAATGACAAAATTTAAAAGAGAATGTCATATTTCTCGTTTGTCAGTAATATTTTATTTAAATGAAATTCTTAGCGGTATTCTATAGTAGTATTTTGTGAATTATTTTGCCGATAATCATGTCGAAACCAGACCAGGACGTAAATTCGAAAAAATTCCGCAGACCATGCTACAGTGGTTACACGATTCCATGTAGACGTGAGAGCAAGGAGGAAAATAGGTCTCCAGGCCCGGCTGGATACGATGTCATCAATTTGTCCGTGTACAAGCAATCAGCACCAGGGTATTCTATCAAAGGCAGAACGAAGGAAGTCGCAAGGAAAACAGTTAGTCCAGGCCCGAAATATCTTCCACAAATCTCGTCCCAAGGCCCTAAGGGGTACAGTTTTGGCACAAGAACCAAAAATGGACCTTATATCGTCCCAGAAGATCGAAATTTATAGACATAATATAGACAGGATTACCATTATAACGCCGATGAAAAATCTGTTTGTATTGTCTTGAAATGTTTCATTATTAATATTTTATTCGACGATATCACAAACCTGGTAAATATTTATTTATTTTCATTGAAAGTTCTGTTTATAAACGATATTTTTCATGAAAATATAAAATTATTTACATTATTCCGCATGACCAAATCGCGTATGACCATAATTCATGTTCATTGCATATTTGATGTGTTTGTTTTGTGTAAAAATATATTGTAATGTCTCCTTCACGATTTATTTCTGGAAACAATTTTATCAGCAGAGTACATAGATTTGCTTTTCGTTTTACATAATTTCTCTACTAGAGCGCCGTTTGCGCCAATTAATGCAATTTCTAGGCCGGCATATCAAACGCTTGACCTTCCCCTATGCAATGATATGGCAATGATGTGTGACTTTTCTATTTCTTTTTCTATTTCTATTACAATTTGAGTATTTTTGTATTTGAATCAATAGCGATATTTGCGTGACAAAAATAGTATCAGCAAGTCGACGGTCCCAGGTCACGTGGAACAGTCCGTAGATGTATTGTGATGTGTTTTCGACTCGCAAATATTACTTAATTTTTGTTATAAACCAGAAACCTCAAAAAATTGTGTGCTTTTTGGTTTTTCGCTTGTAGAAGCTGAACCGATGGAAAAGTCTTGACGCTTTGAACAGACCCATTGTAGATAATGAAAAGACGAAAAAATAAACCCTACGTGGACTCGATTGGCATTAAAATTAACGGAGGAAATTAGGAAAAACCGGAAAAATCTGCTTTTTTTAAATTCAGGCTCCTGTCAGCGAGCACCCAACTAATTTATTACCGTCTCAACAATAGTAGTGTCCCTGTATTTAGAGAGTACCGCAATAGTCGCCATTTTGGTTCCATTTCTTATGGGCGAAAGGTTATAGTAAGGTTATGTTGACTTGTCAATCAGGCCAGCTGTCAATACTTAGCAGCCATTTTGGGTCCTAGTAGTGGCATAACCAATTGCGGTACTCTATAAATACAGGGACACTAAACAATAGTGAATATTTGCGCTCCTGCCGGTTGGAGACCAAAATTAAATCCAAACGAAACCGCGGACGCGACCGCTGTTTTGCCTTCAAAATGCCGTCGTTTCGCTGCTGTGTGGTCTCGCGAATCGCGGATTAAGCGCCCATTTCTCTTAATTTTTCGCGAAAAATCGACGTACGACGATTGCAAAGCACTTTCCCGAAAAGTGCAAGCCTTAACTTCTCAAAGGATCCGAGGAGAATCAACAATGGGCGCTCTACCGCGGCATTTATGGCTCGAATAACCATTCTTCAATGCATGCATAGGCGGTCCTATTTGTTTATATTTTGTCCAGTTTTCGTATTTTTTTCCTTCAATTTGAGTAAATTTATGGATATTGGTTTGGGAGTGTACTTCTACTCGAGTCGCCATGACGACGGATCATCTTTTATAAGCTATAAATTAATTAGGTAATTAATAAATTACCGTAGTAAGAATAAGAAATTTAACTTTAGACGAGTTAAACATGTTTTTTTTGCAATAAATGAAACTATATCTAATACTGTACGAAACTAATGAGAAACCGTTGACTAAGTTAGAAGAGAAAAACTGTATGAATTCTTCGAAAATATCCAGTCAACACTTTTCCTATTTTTGAATTCTATTCTGTAAAGATGAATGCTCTAAAAGTCGCAGTTTTTAGAATATTTATTTGTTAATAATACCCTAATTATTTATTAAGATAACATATTTTACTTGCTTACACATTTTGATTTTTAAGCTAGTTATTAGTTATTTTGTAATTGTTAAAAATAATTAATCTGTTGTGACTAACTATGTTTGTACTTATATTAAATTTTGTTGCAAAAAGGTCAATAAGGTACCTATTATATATGATTTTTTTTAATTGTTCCATAATGTTATATCAGTATTATTAGTATATATAATTTTTGTATAAAAAAGTAATTCTTCTTCATTCAGCATTGTATATGGGGCCCCCAAATTCAAAATTGCCCCGGGCCCCATGATGGCATAACGCGCCTCTAGATTGATGGGTACTTTTTCGGATTTTTGTTAGCACATATAAATTTCATTTTGTGTATGGTTTTTCTTTTAAACTTCTTTCGTAGAACTACGTACATTTAGTTTATAAAAATATATATGGTAAAGAAATACACGAAAACTTATTTGTTTAACTTTATAATCCAATTGTTTTTTCTTTCTTATAAATGAATTAATTTACTTTTTATTGTCATAATGAATATTGGGTGTTTTTCCTTCATTTCCACATTTAGGTGCTCGTTCTCTTAACATTTTACAATTAATAAACAGTTTTAACTTTTTAAGTAATGGAAAAGACATGGTCTATATTAAACTCTTCACTGAAATACGACACTTACTTTCTAAAAATCTGTGGGAAAAAAGGCACTTCTTGTATGTACGTATGTACCTGCAGCAAATATTCCTAAACATTTGTTTGAAGACTTGTTGAACTCTGAAGTACCATATAAGCTGTTTAAAAATACTCTAAATAATTCAAAGGTAGGTGAACAATTTATTATACATACTTATTTTACATATTTAAAAAACAATTATTACGGTGTTAAAGTATTAAATTAGTGGATCAGATCTTTGAATTGAAGAATTATAGGAGTACAACGCCAGGATAATATTATATACATAACTAAAATTAGCATTAACAATATAACTGTGCTGACTTGTACAAAAAAAGGTGTTTTAATTAAAGTAAAGTATGCCCCTACATTATACTACAATTCAATTTTAAAGTAAAAATAAATAAATCAACGTAAAAAAAAACAAATATAATAACATACTGCTTACAATATTAAATTAGGTGCACCATTTATTAAATTGTACCATAAAATACTATATGGTTATCACTTATAATTGACAATAATAAATATACTCCACTAAAAACCCATTAAAATATAGTCAATTTCTTCTTGTCCTGTCGTACACTTTGTTCTGCCTTAATATTAACAGCACGCTCCTGCAATAATTTCAGTTCACTTTGCCTATTTTGTTGTTTGATCCTCAAACTTTTATGAACCTGCGAGGCAGCATTATTATGCCTCTTCAGAGAGTCTGCAATTGTCCCTAGATCTCTTTCGATTCTTTTCATTTCCTCGTCCAATTTCAGACTGGCAACGTTTAGACTTCTCGAAGATTCGCCTTTTATGTCTTGCCGATGTTTGGACTTTTGCTTCGACGCCGAATCGTCTTTCCGCAAGGACAGAGTGTCGTTAAGAAAGTCAAATACGTCAACTTTGTTCTTTTCTCTTTCGTAGGCTTTCTGGCTCCTAATTTCTTGCTTTTTCTGCTCCCGCTTCAATTTTCTTTCTACGCTGAATAGATTCTGATCGCCACCTGCTTTTTCTCGTAAGTGCATACAGTGATCTAAAACAGAATATTTTTTTAGGAGGCACGTTAAACACCTTAAACATCTTATTAATTAAAAAGAACGATTTTTGTTAGTATTATGTTTATTATTATGATCTAGTACTAGATTTTTTTATAAAATTGCTTTCTTAAAAACCAATTTAAAAATTCAAACCAAAGATTTTTTTTCACATTGGCTATGCTAAGTACTAATTTATAGTATTTAGATTAAACGATTATTTTTTTGTTTTGGTGAAAGGGGTCTGAGATATTTCTGGTACCAAAAACTTTGTTTTGAAAAACAGGGGTCTTAATTGGAACGGATTACTTGTATCTCTGCCATTTTAATTTTTTGGTTTGGAATCTTCAGAAAATATACTCTATTAGTTGGCAATTTCTATGAGTATTGTCACTTTTAAATAAATGAATATTTTTCCGTTAATATGTATTTTTAATTTTCGGTTCAAAAATGCCCTGGAAGTATACTATTTTTAGTACTATTTTTGCAATTTCTGGTATGTTTTGTAGCATAAAGTTTTCTTTTTAATTCCCTATACCAATCGTCCGATTGATGTGAACAAAAAAATAATTAATAATTTTGCGATAGAATTTTTGTTTTATCTACGACACACATATAATAAGTTCATTGCATACTATATAATCTGACTATATAATCCCCATCATTATATAGCGCCAATGATTATAATGACACTAACATTGTATAATAATGACAGTTCGTTCAAATAATGACCTCATTATTTGAACGAACTGTCATCATTATATGACGCTAGTGTCAAAGTCTGCCAAAACCTACGTGGATGACAGTTATTTGACAGTTCGCCTCGCCATCATTGACAAATACATTTAAAATATTTTACATAAAATGGAATTTATGAGTCGTAGATAAAACGTCGTATTTCACTCGCACATAACGGATATAAATCGCTCGCATGATTACACGCTCGCCTACGGCTCGCGTGTAAACTTCATGCTCGCGATTTATATCCTTAATTATGTGCTCGTCAAATAATATACTATTATTGTATTGAAGATTGTTTTTTGTGTTGATTACTATGTATCGTTCTGGATGTTGGATAATTTTTGACAATAAGGTAAATAAAAATAGTCATCAACTCTGGGAATGTGGATTTTGTGAATGGAAATTGCGATCAATAAATAATATTTTTGAAAATGTTGACGTTATAATGTGAAGTATGTGATTTTGGAATTTTCTGTTAATTTTAAGAACGAAAGATGTGGGTACATGACAAAAAAATACCTTATAGGTACTTTAAAGACTTAAAAATATTGAAAAATTTAGGTTGTGTTAAACTCTTTGGAGTCCCTAAATTTTTTGAGAATTTAAATTCTTCTCTTATAAAGTCCTATGTCCTATGTCCAAAGTCCTATGAAAGCAAAACAAACCTAAAGACTTTCCCGGTGGTAAAATAACAGCCGTGACAGGTTCCAATCGTCCATTGGCCCCTTTTCCTAAACCAGTCCCCGTCACGTAACCCATTTTCTCCATAAGTCTCGAACCAATACCCTAAAACGTAAAGTTCCTAAACTAAAATCAACAAACCTACTCACCCCACCTTTGTATGCTTCTCCCAATCACCAAGCGCCGTACTAGCTGGCGTAATCATTAAACTCATATTTATAATATCATCGTTATTCATCTCCTCTGGTTCTTCTTCTTCTTCATCTTCGTCTTCCGAAAGATTTTCGGCACATTGATCGTCAAGAGGTAAAACATCATGTAATTCCAATTCAACGTCTTTACTTTGGGCATCAAATTTTATCAAGCATCTCTGATTGACCAAACGCCTCACCGTGCCTCTATGCCATAGATTATCATCCTTTTTGGCCAATACTTTCGTCCCAACGCCTACCAAATCAAATTTTGGTTCAACGTATTCTTTCACGGCCGAATATAAAATAGTTTCACCGTGGGAAAATCGACACTTGTCTTCAGTAAATTTACAGTCGGTTTCCAAGAAATACGGACACGGTAGCATTTCCTTATGCGTGGGGTTTATAAACATAACCTTAACCTGAGGTTATAAAATGTTAACATAACTTGTTTTTAAAGTATTCGATAAGCTTTACCTTAATATTTTTACTATTATCACATGGAATTACAGAGCATATCATCGCGTTGTGGTAAATTGTCTCTCCCCAATTGTGTTCATGTGGCGCCTTGCATTTCGATCCTTCTAGCGATTTTAATTCTTCGTCTGTCATACTATTCGCCTGTGAGTCTGCTGAATTAGAACCGTAAGCTCCTTCCTTTTCCATTTCTGCCATGAATTGTGCGTATTCATCTTCCAACGTTTCTTCATTTGTAACAGTGTCTGGGTTCGTTAAACTATCTTGCGTTAGCGAAAGTAGCTGCTGGATATCTTTCTTTAAACTAATCAAACCTTCGATTTCCTCTTGTGAGCTTGAAGCTGATATAGCTGCGTTTATTTGAACTAACTGAAAAAAGGAGGGTTAAATGTAGGTATATCTCTGTCCTCAAAGGAATTTTTATTGTACCTGTTCTTTGTACACTGCAATAGTTGCATTTAATTCCTCATTATCCATTTTATTTAATTATTATACTAGAAACTATACAAAAATCAACACAGATCATTAATTTTTGAAGGATTTTTGATTTGATTATTGGAATGTATCCCAATTTTTATTAGATGCATTTCTTTACAATTCCTGGCCGTTTAAAAAAATGTTTTTTTTTCAATGAATAATATTATCGCCTAGTTGTGTGCAGCATTTACAAAATTGTTCGATAAAAAAATAAATAAATTATTTAACTTTTATGAACGTATTTTTTTACATTGTAGGTACTCGCTACAGTAGGGTTCGGATTTACGGAAAATTGAAGTCAACCAGTTTATGAATATTCTTATCCGGTATACATTAATTAATTTGTAAACTCAGAAGACTAATTTGCCACATTCCAAATAAAACAAAATATTTTTGCAAATATCACGTACACAAGGAAAGGCAAATATTGTACGACAATTCAAAACCGGAGTGCTTGTGTATATAATTTTTGGACCAGGGAAATTTTAATTTTTGCACCGCCGTGAATGTGGCCGTGAACTTCTTGTTTTTTAGTATGTTTTTTAGGTTATGGTGGCCTATCCGCATTTAAAAGAAATGTGTGGTGTTCAGTGATTCGTATTTTATTTTAGTGTCGTTTATCCGTATATATTACTGGATATTTTAATTTTACGCCAAATGATCCCTCCTATTCCGAATTTTATGAAAGTTTTAACAATTTTATATCATAATTGTTAAATTTGAGTACCATGCAGGCCAGAAAGGAGTCAGGGAACTCTGATACCCTGGAGCCGATATCTATTCCCCCGGAGTATCACTTTGACGAGCCCCGTATAAATGAAGCCATTGAGAAAATTCGTACGGCAACGGATGTTGTAGCAGTCCAAAACATTCTTAGAAATCTTGTATGAAAAAATATACGATCCCTACTTTTGGTGATATGCTAATTTGTAATTTTTTTTAGTTACCGTCTGATGATGAAAATGTCAATACTCTCGCCGATATAGCGAAATTATTAGCATATTTATTTATCACAGTTGACTCTAAATATACAATAAGAAAAACTATATCGCGGATATTGAATACTTTACCTGTTGAAATTGTTAAATACCAGTTCATAGTATTTATTGATCAGACGTTGGAAAGACTTGCTGGTGATGCCAAGGAAGGATATCAAACGCATAACGACTTTGCCTTCGGCTTGTCGCACCTGTTTAACAACTTTCCTCTGGGAATTGAGATTGTGTCGCTCCATACTAACGTCATTACGAGATTTGCCATCAACTATTTTTATGATATCGTAGGACAACTCAAGTGAGTAAATATTTCTTCTTATTTTATAATGAATTATGGATTATTATAAAATGTGAAATATAATCCAACAGGATAATGTCGGCAGTTTTTGTAAATTAGAAGATGTACAAATTTCAATTGGTATTTTCCTGTTATTAACTAGAAATTAAATTACCAAAATAATTGCTATAAGAAATTTTTTTGTTTTCGTTTTGTGAACCTTGATAAATGTTATCTATAATAATTAAATGAATGAATTATAAAATACTATTCTAATTCAATTCTAAATGAAAAAACCCAAAATGGTGGTCTATTTTTATTCTTTCAGAGGACAGGATAAAAGTTAGTGATATTCTATCTTCTTAAACATCATAGGATTTTTGATTACAATTTTATCGAATTTACATAAATAAAACTTGTTACTTCATACTCCCTGAGTTTGAACGTAACAATATAAGACAGGAATTTCTAAGGGAAAAAAAATCTGAAAGTATTAGTTTTCTTCATACTTAAATATTAGTAAATACTATTGTTAGTCTGTATTAAAAAGAACAATTTAGATTATAATCATTGACTTATATTTGCCATTAATGCTAAATTAGGCATTTGACATAATCTTATGGTATGTTTATTCTAATTTTGGATTCCAATATTTCACATTAATCATATTTAATAATGTAGTATTGTAATCGTGTCGAATTTTTATTTTTTATTTTAACGGAAATATGTCCTTTTGTGTCCCCTGAACATTTTTTTACCAATGTACAAGAAAATGTCTGTGTGTGTCTGTGCGTATGTGTGTCAGTGTGTACCCGTAACCTACTAAAGATATCGGGACGAAACTTCATATTTAGAAGTTTCATAGTATGATAGAGTCATGTGCATGGCCACATCAGATTTTGTATGTAGTATTACAACTGGACTTTCAGAGTAGAATAAAAAAAATGCGTTACCTATGAGATTATTTAATGTTTAAATTATTTGTGGTTTTTGAGTGATTTGAAATATATGATTTAGAAACAAATATTTTTTTTCCAAGACACCATTGACCTTGTCTTTATTCCATGTGATTTCTAACGTCCTATAGATACTGCCGTGCAAAGCAAGAATGTCATATCTACATTTGTGAAATCTAGTAAAATGTTGAGTTTAATTTGCTTTTTCGAGTTCTTAGTTTTTCTATATTTTAACTTTAATACAATTTTTTTACAACTATTTTCATTAGTGCAGTATACTTACTTTTTAAACTTTGAGTAATGTGGAGAAACCATTTTACAATTTCACCTCAATGTTTTAATGTTTTAAAAATTATAGTTACTTTTTTAAGATAGTTTAAAAACATACACTAAATTAATTAATTGTAGATACTTAAAAAATAATAGATAAATCATGGAAAAGGTTCTGTAAATTTGAGTATAGATACCATTAAAAGAGCAGATTTCCAATTACCTAATTTGTCAAATTGATTGCTTTCTCAAAACATAAACAGAATTATTTTTCTTTCTATTTTATTGTTTTTCTGTATGGCTAGCAACTAGCAACATGAAGGCACCGTATGTATATATTATTTGAAACTATGTTCATTCATAATGTATGTTTTTATTTAATATATTTGTGTTAATGGTTAATGGTTAACATGAAGTTTATGATTATATTAGAAAATAACGGAAATGTCTTATTTTATATCTGAGAATAAACTTATCAAGCAGACATAGATAATTTTGATTATCGAAAGCTGAAACAGTCTTTTGTTCCACATTTTTTAATCTGCAGCAAACCAATCTTGATTGAATTTTGCACCTCTTTTTTAATATTCCAAGTGTGGAAGAATTATATATGCTAAAAAACACTTTTTTTATTTACTTTCAGAAAGGAGACCGCAATATCTGAATTACATACGTTCACTCACAACATCGCCAAGCTACTAGTCGCCATTCTACAACAGACGACAAAGCTGGCCGAATGCCTTCCAGAACTATCGACGAAACTCCTGATAAGTTCGTACAAATGCATCATGGACAAATTCATCTCGTTCGACTGCAAATCGAACAGCGGCGTTCTGATGGTCATCTCCGTTATACACACGCCGAATTCCGAGCCGGACGAACTGATGCTCAACGACGAGTACTCGAGCCGTCTATGCAAACTGTACGCACTATTTAAGGAGTTCAAGGGTAGCCCCGCCTTGACCTTACTCAAGTTCGATCAGTTCGACGACGGCAACGAGGTACAAGACGAACATAGTCGAGAATTCTCGCAGAGGTACACGGCCAATCTCTGCATATACGCGGGCATCTTGAACGTAATCCCGCACAGCGTTCTCTGCGTGGAGGTCATCGACGACGAGCCCGTTATTTCGTTCATGCTGAGAAAACTGCTCGTGAGTGCGAAAAGGTAAATTATCAACCATGTTGTAGTGAGTTTTGGTTGTAAAATGAATGTACGTTTGGATGGAACAACCTATATTTCGGCACAATTTTAAGTTCTTCGTAAAATTTTCCGATAATGAAAAATAACATTACCTACCTAAACTTTATACTTTTTGATTTATTGGCATTTTTATGGAAAAAGAGCAGTCTAAGAAAAATTGTATATCTCAATATCTGTTTTTAATTCTATTGCACACACTTGGATTATGATTAAGTAAGAAGCATTCTATTAGCGTGATTACCTACCATCCAAATTGTGTACAGGCTGGTCATAATCTGCAACTAAATATTGCAAACAGTTTTTTCTAAAAAAGCTAATTTTTTTAGTGGAAAACGTATTGAATTAATTTTATGAATTCTAGGCGTCGTTCTGCACAAAAAATTACTAGCACACACTAGTGCTAAAATAAACCATACATAAATAACTTGTCTTCTTTGTTAAAATTTGCATAAAATTACTGTTATAAATTTCTATTTCTTGAAAAAAATATTAAGAATTGGCCAGATACCTTAATAACTTATCACAGTTTTTTATAGCCTACAGGGTATAAGTATAATTTTATTTCAAATTATAATATTGAATTGCAGATGTGACAAATCGTTTTATTTATTAAAAAAAGAAGAGATCATGTGTGAAAACAATAATTTAGGTAAATAGTTAGCTGGATTATTGGTTAAGGTAGGTGTAAAAGCACTTATTGATAGAAAAATTGATGTTTTTTATGAAAAAGACTAGTTATCTCTGCAACTGTTTATTTTAGCACTAGTGTGTGCTAGCACTGCGTAGAACGATACGTAGAATTGAAAAAATTAATTGGGTCCTTTTATAAAAAATTACTTTCTTAGGAAAACTGTTTGCTATATTTTGTTGCAGATTATGACCAGCCTGTACACAATTTGGATATGGTAGGTAATCACGCTAATCGAACGCTACTTACTTACTCATAATATAAGCGTGCGCAATAAAATTAAAAACAGGTATTGAGATATACAATTTTTTAGACGGCGGTAGGTAAAGTTATTTTTCATTGGCATAAAATTTTACGAAGAATTTAAAATTGTGCCGAAATATATGCTGTTTCATTTAAAAAAAATTATAAATTTGGGTTGGTACTCCTTATGGAACAGCCTGTATTAACGCTAATAATTTTCAATTGTGCGCCTCGACGGTCTGTATATATGACTGAAATCACTTTTAATTATCTTTATTAGCAGAGGCACAATCTTCCGAGATCGCACTGTTGAGACATCCTGTTTCTTTTTTAAGTATCTTATATGGCTTAGAAAGAACGTCTTTGAATACGTCGATTTTTTACTATAAAAATACACATTTTGATGTAATGGCAATCCATCCCATATTTGAAAGCTATTTTTATAACATTTAATTGTTTTAATGGTAGCGGAAGTAAATTTTCCCTAGTACGGCCATCATACTATTATATGCTGTTATTAAGCCAATGGTGTCATTTAAAAAATATGTCGATTTTGTCTTAATTCAAAAACCCTTGAAGGTCGGAAATTTAGTTTACGATAAATATGTGTACATATTTTGATAATTCAAAACCGAGTTTTTTTTTTGAAATAACAGACGGATTTAGAGATTTTCTCATGTATCAATACTTTGTGTTCTCACAAATGGCACTATACACAATTTTTTGTTGCTTAAAAAGTTGTAGAACATTTTGCGTGATAAATTGCGTAGTGTAAAATAATTTGAATAACATTGAATATGTAAAATTCAACAAAGATATGTCTGTCTGCATATCGTCTGGTTAAAAGTAAAAGTAACTAACTAACATTTCAAATATGTAATTATAAAAACCTGACTACAAGAGACTACCAATAAATATAACGACATTTTCCAGAGAATTAATGGATTTTAAGAATTTATTGAACTTATTTTAATAACACTTATTGATCATAGTTTAGATATGCATTTATCAGCATTTGGCCACAATTAATTTGTGCTTCAATAAAATATAAGAAATTGTTAGTTAGTGACTTTTACCATTATACCTTTAAGCCGACGATATATTATTTACAATAATGTAAAACTATTTCCTTCATGTTTGATTTTGCTGGAAATGCTTGAATGCCTGCCGGAGACCCGAGATGAGCCTCAAATGCTGCAGACTCCGGCGCAATGCCGGAGACCTGGCAACCCTGATCACACGTGAAAAATAAAGACTATTACCTGACGCAACTTTTTGGGGTATATCAAAATGAGCACAAAATATATTTTTTTGTATCTTATGCCCATTGTATCTACGGAAAAGAAATCTATCGAAACTACTTATGAGTTGTGATTAAAAAAAGTAGACCAAATTTTGGCCAGTTGCTGTTATATGAAATTAATGATTGATATTTATCTATTATTATAATTTTTCCTTTGTTTTAGGTGTACGGGAATGCCTAAGCAAATCTCAGAAGTTAGTAGATGTTTAATAGTAATATCGAAGGTGATACATCTTATACCATTAAGTTTTTTGGAGCCGTTGTTTAGTGAAGGATTGGATTTTGTTTGGACACATCTGGACCATTACATGGATTCGGTGAAGCAGTCCGCTAAAACTGTACTAGAAAATCTCATCAGAGTTGCCTACGATCATCACAAAACTGGTAAATATCATCTTACATTGAAACTTCAATAACAAACCAAACCATGGAAAAAGTAATACAAATGCTGTATACCAAAACATTAAAATCTTTACCTATAACTCTTATGAGATATAGTAGATATTGTTACGTAGCTCTTAATGGGATGGTCCAGGCCAGGGTGGATGTAAAATACTCACACTGGGGTTTTACATGCGTGTACTATCAATATCGTGTACTAAGAAAACAGCTGAGAAGGCAGGTCGCTGCCTTCTCGTACAGGTGTCGGATGTCTTGCTCGTAAATACAGACAAATAGCAATTTTTCCTTGATACCCCGCTATACTCTATTTATATAAATTGCCCAAATATGTCATTACCGTTAATTATGTTACCAAACGTCGACGTTGTTCGCTTATTACTGTTAATTTATTACTCCTTCGTAATAATATAATAAAGAATAAATGCTAATAACACAAATTATAATACACACTAATCTCAATTTTAGGTATTGTGTCCCTTTTGAAAGTAGTTCTGACCAACATGATCGATCTACTCGTAAATAGATCCACACTTTACTGCGCGCTGACGATCTTGAGCGCCGAGACAAGCTGTTCGTTCCTCCTGATGAATTATGCCCACCTCCCTTTCATTTTGCTCATTAATATGCAAAATTCAGCCTCTGCACCACAGGTAACACAATTAAAATTTGAAATTTTGCTTTGAAATATGACTTTTATCGTGCTTTGCAGATATGCGCTACGTACGAGAGTCTGATGGCCCAGCATATCGTCGAGTTAAACGATGTTGCTCAATGGTTGGCCTTGTGGGTTGACCCGATAAAGTCTATGCTTCCTAGATCGATGCAGCCTACGACACCGTTCTATCAGAGATTGATTGTAGCGGCCTACAAACTTCAACCGTTAGTCCTACAATCCATGTAAGTTTTTTTTATTATTTTTTGATTGTTCATGTTGTTTTTTATGTATATTTGATAACTATTGTGAATTGGATCGATATTCTTTACTTATTTTCAATGTTGGAATTTTTTTACTGTCTTAAGTCTAATTTTAGCCACTTTTCCATACTCATAAAAGTTCTTCCTGCCTTACCAGCGTTTGGGGTGAACTGCTGTGCCCTTTATATTGCTTGCATTTTGAATAATTATGGTCAACTGCATCAACTTTCTCATAAAAATCAGCGTTAAAAATTGAATCACAAAAACTCCCGTCGAAACGATAGTTTCTGTTTTGCGTCGATCACGTGTTTGTTGTGGCATCACACAATACTAGATGTCCAATTGGCCCATATGGTCTGTAAGCATCGGCTTCGTCGCCGTTTGATAATTGTGTTGTATGTGTTGTTTCCACAATATCTACATAAAAATGGGTTATAAATGGTGTATAAATCCACACTGCAGAAATACGTCAATAAAAACTCTGGATAAACTATTTGTAGCTGTTCCAAAAGATTTCAAACTGCGAAGAAACTGGTTGGGACTGGCTCGTAGAAATCCAAGTTAAATAAATACTGGCCAATACAAGTGTTTTTTGTTGTGAAGATTACTTCAACATAAGTAAAACTGACCAGAATAAGTTATCGTATTTTCGATCCAGGTATAATCTGACAGCTTCAGGTTAGGACTAACCTAACCTACAAAGTTATGCTTACATTGCACTTTTTACACGTAGTTTAGTTTTGGAGCATAAAAATAAGGATTATGTTTAAAGAAGAATCCCACCAGCAAAGCGTTAGCCTTCGGTAGATTACCACTAACCGCTTTAACAAAGTTGTTTTCTATTGTTTGTAAATTAACGTAGTAAATTCAAACGGGAGATTCATAAGCGTACTAACGAATGACGTCACTGGAGACTGAGCCAATTACAGAGCGTTTTCAATCACGTGATAGGACGTGAATAAATTTCAATTTTAATTTTGGTTTTAAAGAGAAATAAAGCATATTTTTTTGAAAAGTAATAACAAATAGTTTCCTTAAACTGTAATCTATTATATGACTATAATATGACTATAATACAAGCCATATTTTTAATACAGTCAAATACCCTATTGTTATAAGTGATTAAAATTGTATGAAATATGTTGAATATTAATCTGTAAAGAATGATGATATTTGTGGAATAAATTACTGTTACTACTATATTAAATAATGGGTGTGATAATCTTCAACATACCTTTATTATTTTTAGATTTGTGGTGTGTTTACTGTTCCTTGTCTAATTTTAGCCACTTATTCATAATTAATGTTAATTATTATTATTTTTATTTAATAAAAAAGAAATCTTCTTGTCTTATCAGAGTTTGGAGTGATCTGCTGTGGCTTGGATAATGCTTAAATAATTATTGTGAATTGCATCAACATTCATGTATTATTTTTTAGAGTGGTGTATTTTTTACTGTTCCCTTTTATCATTCTTATATTTCAAAAAATACTTTGTTTTATTAGTATTTGGAGTGATCTGCTGTAGCCTTTATATTGTTTATTGATTCATATTAAATAGTTATTTGAATGGCTTCAACAATTATATATTATTTATGATTTGTGATTTGTTTACTGTCCTAAGTCAAATATTTTTACTTTTTCTTAAAAAAATCCTTCCTTCTTTATCTGCATTTAGAGAGATTTGCTATGGCATTTCTATTGTTTATTGATGTATGTTAAATAATAATTGAAAATTGCATCAACTTTGATTTATTATTTTTAGAGCTTTGATATTTTTACTGGCCTTAGTCTAGGTTTAGCCAGTTCACATATTTAAAAAAAATGATTACTGCCTTATCAATATTTGGACTGATCTGCTGTGGCCTTTATGTTGTTTGTTGATATATATTAAATAATTAGTGTGAATGGCTTCAACATACATTTATTATTTTTAGATTTGTGAGTTGTTTACTGTCCTTAGTCCAGTTTTAGCCACTTTCCCATACTTTGGAGTGATCTGCTGTGGCTTTTATATGGTTTATTGGTGCATATTAAACAAATATTGTCGATTGTACCAACTTTAAGTTTCTAGTTTTTGAGTTTTTGAGACTTTTTACTGTTCTCAGTCTAATGTTAGCCACTATCGAGCAACAATTAAAGTAAAATGTAATTTTTTCTTCTATAGAATGCACTACCAGTGGTACGCGGGCTCCAATGAATTGGGCGCATTGTTGGGATGTTTGAGAGAAGCGAGACGTTTTGGCCTAACCGTACCATTACCAATCAACACCGACCTTTCAGGCGAAGGTATCGACCTCGACCAGTACTGGAGAGGCATCATAGAATACGATTTCCTCGAACTAATGATGTGTCATCAGAGTGATGAGGTAAACATCAGAATTATTGTCTATTCGGTCAATATTAAACATATTTTTGGTTAGAAATACAGTAAATTAATTTTTAATTCGTTACTTTTAGGTTAGAGTTCATATCTTAGCGTTGGTGGTAGATAGCCATAAATCCAGAGAAAAATTCACGCAATGGGAACTGGACTTCATCAAGAAATTCTTCCATTATAACGTAACAACTCAAACGCCCAGTACGAGGCAGCAGCTCCTCGGTCTGTACAAAAAAGTCTTCATAAGGGTCAGGGACTGTTTGATTGTGATCAATAGACACATAGCGCAGTTAACGAACAAGATGAAAGTGGTTACAGACCAGGAACGCTTGTTGAGGTTATCGGGGGATTTGCACATGCTCAAGGAGCACGATATCGACAACAGGCAGTTTGTGGCTGCCATGTTTCAGGAGATGATATGTCCGGGTTTTGAGGTTAGCAATAGTTACTCGAGGAGAACGACGTGTCTGGAATTGCTCCAGTATATATTAGCTGAGCATTGTATTGAGGAAGACGAGATCGTACGAATGTGGAAGATGGAGAACTCGACAGCGATATTGCACGTTCTTTGTGATTCTTACGAAAGTAACGCTACGGTTGCCTTTAACATTGTTAAGTTATTGCCGAAAAAAATTTTTGATGAGCTCCAGGTAAGAAGCACTGTAGTTACTAATTATATTAAAAATAAGAAGTATCTATTTGATAATTTAGCATACAGGTGTCCAGAAAAGTTTAAAACAAACGGGAAACTTTTTTATTATTAATTTCTCGGACGGCGTTATTCTTTCAACCTTCAAATTTTAAAATTAATGTTCTGTATACCGAGTAGTTCCGAAACGATGAATTTGTGTTAAGAGTAAAGTACCTTTATTTTCCATATTATCAAGTATTTAGTCCTTAGCATTTTTGAGAGATTTTGCAAAAAAGCTGCCATTTCTGGAATTTCATTGAAATGTTAAATAATAAATTAAAGTAGACGAAATTCTGAATAATTTATGACTATGACATTTTTTGGTATTAATAGTTTTATTAATAGTTTAGCTGCATGAGCAAATTCAATTTCATCAAAATCGCTCGTACTGCATTAAAAGTAGTTGGCCAGGATTAGTCAGATATTGTGATTCTAATGACTGTAGGTAGTGTCAAATGCTGATGTTTTGACAATACCTACTGTCAATATAATCAAAATATCTGTCAAGTTCTGCTAGTTTTATTTTAATGCAGACATGGCCGATCTTGATCAAATAGAATCTCATGCAGCTAAACTATTAATTTTATATATGGTATGATAAAGTCATGTGCCTGGCCACATCAGATTTTTAATATATTTTTCACAAATTTGGATAAATTTCTTAAAATTAGAGTAGTGTTTCTGAATTGCTGCTTATCTAGGCTTGTAAGTCCTTGAAGTGCGTGCAAATTGTCTAAAAAACAACACATAAAATTTACTACTGTTGTATGAGTGGTCAATTGTCCAAAAAAAGTTTTCCTGTTCAGAAATTCAAGATATAAATAGTCCAATAATCCGGTATAATTAACCCATGCGGAAGGTGTGAAAAAAAAGGTGGAGTTTTCTTCCTTAGTATGGCTTTTTTATTGAAAAAGGTTAGTGCTTTCGCTCTTAATTTAGAGCATCATCAGACCTAAAAATTTTACAATAACACGAGTCAGACACATTTATGGAAGGGTCTATATAAATGTGTCTGACTCGTGTTATTGTAAAATTTTTAGGTCTGATGATGCTCTAAATTAAGAGCGAAAGCGCTAACCTTTTTCAATAAAAAAGCCATACTAAGGAAGAAAACTCCACCTTTTTTTCACACCTTCCGCATGGGTTAATTATACCGGATTATTGGACTATTTATCAATTACTGCCCAGTTTACTAAATTTATTCAAGATATAATTCCCCATTCAAATGTTAAAAAGAGATAAAAGCTCAAATATTAGTTTATTTGAATTAAACTATACGTCTTGAAAAAGTAGGTTTGACATAACATGACATTCTATTTCTTGTAGTTGTGGTTTTCTTCTCTTCCATACTTGGCATATTTTGAGAAGGAACAGTAACATAAGATGTTGCATGATCTGTTCGTAGTATTTTTGTTTAAAATTTATATCTTTTCCTCAAACCTATTGGCAAAGTCATATTTGATATGAGGGTGTAATGAATTGATTACATAATGACTTATATTATAAATGGTACGTGTGTAAATATTTTTTTAAGCTAAGCTGTTTATAATGTGGCATTATATAATGATTCACTATACTGCCTTATTAAGTTTTTCTTAAAATCATGAAAACGCTTTTCTTGCAAAAAAGTAACAATACTACAACAGACATTTTAGGATGGTCCATAGTTTTCAACTATTATTTTTTCTGCAGCATCCTCTCAATTTGTTCCTTTATATCCATTTGTTCCTTATGAAATTTGCGATTAATCAATACATATTAACACGCCCCCAATAGGGTCAAAATCGAGAATAAGTGTAATTTAATCATATTAAAAATTAATGAAAGCTGTTATACTTGGTTTTACACTAATCAATTTACATAGCTAATCGAAAAGAATTACAACAGACTTATGGCATTTCTCTGTATGTATCTCTGTTTGTCTATTTTTCCTTAAGGTTTCTTCAAATAATTGTATATTAACATAATTCCCACTAAAACTGTGCAAGTAAAACTTTATCACAACATTGTTTGTCTTTATTTGCAGTCAGACTCCCCACCAATAGCACTAATCAATTTTGAGGCAACGTTAAGAAACGCTCAAAATATTAAAGCGACAGCCACGACATCGGCGGCTTGCGGCCTCCAGATATTCTTACGTTTGCCATACGCTAAGGAATCACTGAGGAAATATCTCCCTCCAGTCACGCACTACAGTGACGTTTACAGCATGGCTGTCGTTATCCTCCTGGACCGTTCGAAAGAATCACTCGAATTTGCGAAGAAGGACTTATTTGCCGCAAGTATGAACAAGTCTTTCTACGGCTACCTAACCTGCATTAAGAGTATCATGGAAGCACACAACCTTAAGTAAGTAACCTTTTTTATACAAAACGAGAAAAAAGAAAAATTCATGTAACTTGTTTTTGGTTTTTACAGAGATAGTCAACATTGGGGTTATATCGCGAATGAAATAGTTCTCTTGTGCGAGACTATAATTTGTGTTTGCGGACCGGTTGTGAATAGCGCGTCGCCAGAAGGATATCTTCCGGAAGACTTAAGCGAGTTGCCGGCTGTCTCGACCAGTAGTTCTCAAAGATTGGTGACGTACGCCTGGCGTTCTGTGAAAGAAGTAACGTTGCTCTTGGGTGTCTTATCGAGCCATGCGCCGGTGCTGGATCCCGTTACGAAAGAGCAGCTTCTAACAACGCAGTTGCTCCAGAAGATGAAGCAGATATTTACCAAAATTATACTGGAATCGAAACACCGCGGTGTCTTTGAACAGTGCTATGTCGGGTTTAGCAAGTTTACGGAGTTTTTATGGTCTAGGTGAGTCTGTTTTTTTTTTTGACATATAACTTTCACGTGAGTGTTTAAAAATACTAATATGTCCTAGATATGAAACATTATCGAAAAACAAAATTAATTAAAAAAAAATATAATAAAATAGTTACTTTCATTTTAAATTATATATTTATTTTCTTGATTTCATTTATGTTTTGCTCTATGATTGAGATACAAAAAAGAAAAAGGAATTATTACTATTTTTTTTAAACATCCCTGTGTAAACAATGTTAAAACACGTAAATCACGCATAATTTAACACTTACTATAACAGTTAATTATTAATAATTCCAGTTTTTAATAAAAATTGACAAATTTTTAATTTTTTTTTAAATTGCTCTACATGTTTGTATTCGAACTGACTCGATATCCTTTTGGATAAATGTAATTACCTTAACTGATGTCTGTAACAACTGATCCTATCCAATAAATATTATTATTATTATAAATTACAGAACGATAGACCCTAAATTATCGAAATATCCAACAAACATGATGAATCGCATGTTTGAAGTTCTCTCAGGATCAGATAAGCTGGCATTGGAAAATCTCTGTAAGAATCGTCGTAGCGCAGGATTGCCGCTAATGATGTTAGGAATTGTGACATCGGAGCCGCCGCATACCAACAACCATCATTTTAACCTATGCATGAGAGCTCTGATTAAAATTACAAACACTGAGGCAAGTGCGGAAGCTCATATCCATACTGTTAACATTCTACGAACCTTCTACAGACATCGTAAATTTGGAGAACTTGTCACTCCATTTGTGGCGAACGGTGTCGCAATTGCTCTACGGATGTTCGGCAGTGATGATTACGCTGTAAGTATGAACAAAGTTTATTGTTAGTCATTTTGGAAAATGAGAATCTCTAAAATTTCTGAAGTTTAAAGTATTTAATAATTACGTAGGCTTTCACGGCCAGAATCATTTAGAAAATAAAGTGCTTCCGGGTTACGCCGATTTGTAAATGCTGACGTTTCACGAACCATGTTGCTCGCTTCTTCAAAGCTAATTGAATACTGAAGACCTACCAAGACAATCTCCCTTATATACCTAAATTTACACCTCACTGTGCACATCTGGAGTTACCACTCCCATGTGCTTTTCCACCTGACCGTGTTAGGATCGATTTTCAGACCCTCCTAATGTCAGTACCGTCCTCGCGATTGATGTTATCAGCTAGTTTGTAGATTTTGATGGCTTCTCTAATAAGGCTTCGATGATAATTACCCATCCTTGCCAACATCTTCACGTCATCGAAATTCATTGTGTCCCGACTCGTGGCAGTTTTGAGCAACAGCGGACTGTTGAATCTTGCATAGCCGGGTGTCTCTACTGTGCTCCTTGACTCTACATTCGATACTTCGTCCTGTCTGTCCTACATAGCATGTTCCACACTCACATGTTATCTTGTATACCCCTTCGTTCTTCAGGAGTGGTGTGATATCCTTTTGGTTAGGCAAAAGATCCTTTACCTTTGCTGGTGCTCTGTACCTTACCGTGATACCCGATTTCTTCAGTAATCTACTGATTCTTTCCGATACCCCACTTACGTATGGTAAGCAAGCAAACCCCTTTGACTCTTGCCGCTCCTCTGAGACGGTAAGGTATAGAGCACCAGCAAAGGTAAAGGATCTTTTGCCAAACCCAAAGGATATCACACCACTCCTGAAGGACGAAGAGGTATACAAGATAACATGTGAGTGCAAAACATGCTATGTAGGACAGACAGGACGAAGTATCGAATGTATAGTCAAGGAGCACAGTAGGAGACCCCCGGCTACGCAAGATTCAACAGTCCGCTGTTGCTCAACACTGCCACGAGTCGGGACACACCATGAATTTCAATGACGTGAAGATGTTGGGAAGTATGGGTAATTATCATAGAAGGCGTATTAGAGAAGCCATCGGAAACTACAAACATCCTGAGAAAATCAATCGCGAGGACGGTACTGACATTAGTAGGGTCTGGAAATCGATTCTAACGTGGTCAGAAAAGCACATGGGAGCGGTAGCTCCAGATGTGCACAGCGAGGTGTAAATCTAGGTATATAAGGGAGATTTTCTTGGTAGGTCCTCAGTATTCATTTAGCTTTGAAGACGCGAGCAACATGGTTTTCGAAACATCAGCATTTACAAATCTTGGCACACGGCATAACCTGGAAGCAGTTTATTTTTTAAAGTATTTATTGGAATACCTAACTTATTTTCTATTCAATTTCTTTGAAACTAATGTCTATTTAAAAACCAGAAGGATAAAATCCAGAATACGTTTTCACTAGGTTAAAGTTATTTTGAAGTTAAACGTATTTGTTTTGTTCTTTTGATTTGTTCTATTGTTAAAACTGTAAATAAAGCCGTAAAACTTGCCTAAATTAGTCAGAAGGAGACTAAAGATAAACTAATCTTGATCAAATTAATGCCGATCATTTTGAATGTTGTTTTACACACAACACACAACGAAGTTATCCTAGTGACAAATTTGAAAAATACCTTCTGGTTTTTAAGTAGAATATAGAATTTTTCTCAAAATTAACATTTGCACTGGCCTTCCTTTTTTACTTCCTTTTTGGGACTGCTAATTTTATCAGTTTCCTTGTATTCGTTTCTCACATGGAACAGTGTGGATCTTGCCACACCTACAAGTAAAACAAACTAAAACGCTGTTATTTGGATTGCTATTTTAAAGACACTTCATTTTATCTGCTGTTTAGTTCTAAACGTTACTGCTGATTTTATGCCTACCCTATTCAGCAACACAAAGAAAATTATTTGGTGTAAAACACAAACTGTTTGTGGTCTCAATTATAACGGAAAATTAACATACATACAGCAGAAAGAAATTACTTGAAGCAAGGTTGACTATAATTTAAAATTTGTAAATAATGGATAACTCAGAGTTGAAGATAATTAATAAAAGTTTATTGTTACGTAGACAAAAAATGCTGGTATGATGCTAACAGCATCTTTAATACAACGAATTTTCGGGGTTCAACGTTCGAGGGACCTAGAAGTGATCAGCAGCAAGAATAAGATGTCGACGAGGGTCTTCTTCATGCGATACAAAGAGTTATACGACTGCTTCCTCTACTACCTGAAGGACGGAACCGTCAACCAGAACAACATATCAGTTCTATACCCAGTACTGCTGATATTAGAGAGATTATATCCGTGCAATACAGAAGAAGAAACACAGGTAAAAGAAAATTGGGTACTTTATCAATACACCCTACAGAAGTAAAAACTAATTACGGAATATCTGGTGTGCGTCAGAAACCCTTAGAAATTGTAGAAGCATCTTTAAATTACAGAAAAAAGTTATAAAAAATGCTTTATTCTGATTTAGTTAGGAGAATACATTCCGTATATTACCAAGTGTCTACAACTTCCTATCTACAACATACGTGAGTTGGCCGCCCAGGCTTCTGCATCTCTGATACCAAATTTGGAGGTTGTGAATTATATTCGGGAGTTGCTCGTAAGGCTGTCTGATTATACGTTAACTGATAATTTTTGTCAAGGGACCATCGCGCAGGTAAACAAGGTTCGAGTATTTGTCGGATAAAATTCTTATTGTTTTTTTGTGTTTGTAGATAACGTGTCTGCTGAAATCTCTGAATAAGGGACATACCTCTATCCCGCTATTGGGAGAGTTAATAGAGGATACTTTTTGGATTCCAATATCGGCCGGACGGTATACTAGTCATTTTACGGTGGCCAACTATTACGACATGTTAACGTTATTAACAACTGTGTAAGTATGAAATATATGTTGTTTTGTATTATGTTTGATGTAAATTCAATTAGTTTTGAAGAAGCGAGCAACATGGTTCGTGAAACGTCAGCATTTACAAATCTTGCAACACGGCATAACCCGGAAGTAGTTTATTTCCTTATAACATTGTTTAATTGCTTCCTTTTAACATTTAATCGTCTTGTTACATTTACACCACTGACCTCCGGGACATGCAGTTTTTACTGTTCAATTTGTAATTCAAAAGAGTATAGAAAAACAGGAATAATATACAGGATGCTATATTTAAAAAAATGGAATTTGGTCTGCTTCTTACAAATACATAACCCTGTATTTTCAAAAGTCATTCAAGTTTCTAGCCTAAGTCATTTTCTGACCTTTTATTTTGTTACTTTCCTCTAAACTTTGAGGACCAGATATTGACACGTTACATTTCTTCTTGTTAAAACTAATATAGCAGAAGGCAGTTGGAATAATTGTATTTTTTTGATGATATGGAATTGGAATCTTAGGTAATGTTTGAAAAAGAAATAGGAAAACATCTCAAAAAACTATAAATCTGCACCACAAATTTAAGTCCATATTCAGAGGACATGTATATATTGATGATGACGTATTTAAGAATGAATAATCGCATTTTTTGAAATATTTAAAATATTAAAAATATATTAATTTATTACGAATATCCTTTATTTATTAAGATAATATATTTTTTCTACTCCTATTGAGGAATGCATTCATTATCATGGCAATTTATGATAAGTAATACTAACCATACACCACACACATTGAAAATGTTTCATTCCTGACTCCTCATACCATGCGAGTAGCGAGAAATATTTCTTTCCTCACGGCTTTAGAACCAATCACAGCTCTGGATTTCTCATTTCCTTATTCTGCCCTCCAATGGTATGTACAAGTGCTGTACATACCAATGTACAAAAATGAAATTGATTGAAATGTTTTCCGTTTTCTTTTAAATATAACGTAAATAGTTAACACATATTAGCCTGTTTTACGTACAAATAGTTAGGTAACTTGCAAGGCTAGGGTAAATTCTTTGAAATGTAAAAAATATGCGTGGTTTATGCGTTGAAACAAAAAAATGGTTGCAATTTTTTTGTATGTACATAAAGCGTTTTATTGTTGCACGGCAGGACTGTTTTGATACACTGCTTAGCGACATTGTCAAGGCATTGACAACGTCGCTAAGTGACAGGCGCACCAAACAATTTTAATCTGTCAAAATCCTGTAAACCGTTATAGTGACATACAGCCGTCCCTATATGCATAAAAATTAATTTAGAAAATCTTTGATGCATGGTCGTAGAGACAGTAGTATTTCATTCGTAAGTAATGGATATTTTTCACTCAAACGTTTTGCAGCACGAGCCGTAGGCAAGTTTTTTTTTTTTAAATAGATCTCAAACATGTAGTTCTGTGGTACATAATCTTGATAACGTTATTGGAATTATATTTTACAATGTTAATCAGTGCTCTATCTATAATTTTGCTTTTTTTGACGAGTGTTGTCTTTATAGCAAACAATCTATCATAATTTCGAAACAAAGTAAATAAATAATAGTAAACAGTAATATCAAATTCCCAGATGGCCATGGATTTCTCGTACAAATTATAAGTAGAGTTAACCATTTCTATTGTCCATTGGTTTTTGAGTTATTTTTCTTTATTTGACGTTGACACGAATTCTAATTCAATTTCTATCTTTTAGCTTCTCAAAAGACTGCATAAACTGCAACATACTGACACAATTCGTCACGGTACTAATATGGCAGTCGTTGAAAGAATGCGGGGCCGCAAAGGTCTTCTCGACGGCCCGCAAAAAGATGGAACTGTCCAGACTGAACTTACACATACACATCGTACAAAACCTATTCTACTGTGATCCCTTCTTCAAGTCCGTCTACATAAAAGAACTCGTGTGTCAAAGTTTCCTCAGCCGTCAGGAAGAAATCATCCAATACAACCTAAACTACATCAACAACATGTTCCTGGACCATCCTCGTTTCCTCGACAACAGCTTATATGTCACAAACGTACTCGACATGTACGCCGGAATGGAAGGCTCCCTGATTTATTCCATGGATATGGGGTTTAAGCAATTCGCATTGGAGACTTTCCACTACAAAACTGAATTTTGGCTTAAAAATTCTATAGAGTATGTCTTGACGAAAAGCAGCAATGTGGTGCTTTCGTTATTTTTGACTTTGCAATATATTCCGTGCCTGATGCAGAAGTGTTTGAAGATGACCAGTCAACAAACGCTCGATTTTCTGTTCAGTTGGTGTAAACTCGAGCAAGATCATCTGTTCTGCGCTGTTTTAAGTTGTATGTCGAACTATTTTTACCTTTTTGCTGATACCGAGATGCTTAAGTTCAATTGCGAACCTTTGTACGAGTTGATCAGTAGAGGGTCGCAGCCTTCGGCGCCGGTGCATGTACGGTGCGCTGTCGCGCAGTTTCTTCTGCAGAATAGGAGGTTATATACGCAAAACGAGTTCTTTACAAACTGTAAGTATTCTGCGCTAGCCCATGGTTGTAATACTTATTCTAACAGTAATTCAATAGAAGCGATAATTGAATCGCCGAGTTCGAAAACAGTAAGGTAAATGTCCCAAATTCAGACAGTGTTCTAAATTCCGACATATTTCTGTTTATGATTTGACATTACATTTGTCAACCCACAATCGTTTCTTATTCTACCAATGTTCTACCAACGGTCAGAATATAACCTAAAAGTTTGTCTGATCTTGTTAATTGAGTGTTATGCTAAAAGTTGATTTTTTCCTTATTTAGGTAACTGCAATTCAACTTCTTTTTACATTGCTACAGGATAACAGTAATTGAGAAAATTCTAATAATATATAATAGAAGTAATACATATGGCTCTATTGCTGTCTCTACACAAGAAAATAACATATTTTACATCGTTTGATATATTACAATTAATTGTAATATAGTCCATAGGATTTGCTGTGGCCTTGTACTGTTTTCGAACTTGGTGATTCAATTGTATCTTGAAATTTTGTATATGGCTCATTCCGCAGTAATGTTTTGGGAGATTTTGTTATAATGCAAAAACTAAACAAAAGCAGGACAAACCGTATTAATACATTGTAAAGAAATACAATATTATTACAGCCAGACTGTGGTCGAGTGGTAGCGCGCTTGGCTATCAGTCTGGGGGACGTTGGTTCGAATCCAACGCCCTGCTTTCAGAGTAAAGGTTTTTCTGTGGTTTTCCTTTACTCCACAGCGAATGCTGAAAGCCAAACAACTTAAGACGTGCCACAGACGCGGGCCATAATAATGATAATTCGGGCCTGCCGATGCCCCCGTAGTGGCGAAAGCTGTTGGGGGATGTTAAGGCGTGGATTATTATTATTATTATGGTATGTGATAACTATTGTGAGTTTGACGTTAAACCATGATGTTTTTGATCTACTTTTGATACACTGTATTATAACTAAGGGCCAATGACAAATAGCTCAATTGGTTGGTGCATTGTGCCAGCTCTTAGCCACCTGATTCAAATCCAGGTTGTGGTTGTAATTTTTTATTTATTTAAAATTTACATCTTGCCTGTATATCACCATACATTTGATATTTTGTATTTTGAGTTATTCCAACACCTGAATTTTTGTAGAAGATTTTACACAATTTCATAACCTATAGTGACACCTATCAAATGTCATCTACGTGACGTAGGGTTCACAGCAGACATATATGTAATTTAATGTCAATTACTGAACATGAAATATTACTAGATAAGAATATACTGACATACCTTATCATTAGGGTTGCCAAGTATATAATTTCGAGAAGGAGGACATTTGATTTGGAATACTAATGATAATAGTGATGATAAATTGATGTAGGTATGAATCTTTATTTTTGTATTTATAACAAAACCAAATGAACACTAATGAACAATATAAAATTTAAAAAAAATACGTTATGGTAAGTCGGTATATGAATAAACACATTATCAAGTATTTTATATAAACTATATATAGGTAAACATAATAATAACGTAATATACCCTTTATTACCCACAAAACACAAACTCACGGGTAAAATAATAAATCCTTAAAAAATCAAGAGCAAGGTAGAAAATTTAATTTTATCTGCAAGACTATATGTAGGTATTAGGTTACCTAATTTAGGTACTAATTTTTTAAGTAAGCACCTACCTTGCAGCTACCTCGCTACTTTTTGAGAAATTTGTATTTATTTTGGCTCTTCGCGGCTCTTAGAAGAGTATTATTCAATTTGATTTTATTAAAAAATCCATACAGGCGGAAGTTGAATTTACTGAAATCAGAAGGTGGCTTTTTATCAGGTCCAAAGATGCCCGATTTTGTTCATCCCGCCACTTATTATCCATGTGCGAAAACACACGTTCGATGAAAGCAGATGACGTCGGGATACTTACAAAAATGCTATCATCCTGAATATATTTTGCAGAGCAGTTACAGTTTTATTAAAAATCAAATGCCACATGTTTACATTTGAACAAAATCTACAGTTTCTTTGATGACGTACCTACACTTGCTTCAAGATCACAACTTCTTCGAACAAATTATCACCCAAAGGTGATACAAATCAAAATTTTTAACTTTTCACCCAAATTAATAAATTGAATGGCATCCATAAGAAATTTGAAATTGGGACATCCATTTTTCAATGGCAAGTCAGAAATTTTTGAGTGCCAGGATGAGGTGGTATCAAAATCAAATCTCTTTGAGAGATATTTCAAAGCAGAATTATAAAACCGAAGAAAATCTTCTTTCACTTTGTTGAATTGTACAGGCTTCATTTTATTTCCCACCTGCATCCCAAAGAAACTTTCATCGATCCTTGTATCAATTTTGGATATATAGACATAATTTGAAACAAATTGTATCACTGAATATAGAAAGGATATGAGAGCAAAATAACTGTCATCGTCTATCAATAAGAGTGGAGGACAAATCAGTGCTAATGGAGGATGGACGACAAAATCGGTTAAGAAAGGACTGTCCTCCTCGAAGGAGGACACTTGGCAACCCTACTTATCATACAGACTTACCGTAATAATGAAATTAATCAAAGTATAGAAGATTGTGATATACAGGCGGGATGTAAATTTTAAATAAATTAAAAATTACACCCATAACCTGCATTTGAACCAGGGACCTTTGTGTCGCTAGCACAATGCTCTATCCAACTAAGCTATTGAGGCCTATGACAAATGTTAGGGAACATTATTTAAGTTTATTGTGCTAGCGACACAAAGGTCCCTGGTTCAAATCCAGGTTGTGGCTGTAATTTTTAATTTATTTAAAATTTACATCCCGCCTGTATATTACCATCTTCTATACTTTGATTAATTTCATTATTACGGTAAGTTCATATGAAACGGTATGTCCGTATAATCATATCTACTTGTATGTAAAACACGCACATAGCTTTGCCTTGTCCTTGAAAAGTGACATATAGGACCTCTGCCCAAGAGATGTTAGTTACGTTGGTTGGTGCATAATAAAACAGCCATTTTTAGTGGCATGTATATTTGCTTGTTCAGACGAACATACAAATATACTATATAGATCTTTTTTGTTTCTGTCATGAGTTGCCAAAATCAACAAATATGACATACCATATCGATGGCTTAGCTGCAATACCACGTATCATTATGGTTAAAGCATAGGTGATACGTGGTAGTGCAGCTAGGCTATTGATATACAAATAACTGACGTCAGCTATCCATTGTTTTTTTTTTTATTTGGAAAAGTCGATCTCGAAAACCCTAAGGGGTTATAACATAATTATTCAATAACTGTGTCAAGTATGCTAGGTTTTTGTTCTTCTCCTGCCAATCAACCACTCTTTTGCCTTTCTACCGAAATGTAGTGGGTCCAATTGTTACCGCGGAAAGACCCATATGCTGGATACTTATTTCTGCTTCCTACTTAAAGTGTATTTTTTTGCCTATATAGCAGGCGACGAAGCAAAAGAACTATGGAAGGCTGTGGTGTTATTACTGGACGATGATAGCTACACTGTACGGAATACAATCTCTCAATTAGCGCCAAAGATTAACACATGCAAAATACAACAAAAGATGTCCCTCAAGTAAATATATAACAAAAAAATATAGTGTAAATAGATATCAATACTTTTTCTTACAGATTTGACTCCGACGTCCTAGTGATCTCAGACCGGGCAAAAGAAGAAATACTAGAGGCCTGTATAAGAATTCTCCCCACCAAGATATCAATACCACTATTTTTAGGTTGGGTGTTAAAGCCGTTAGATGCACCAGCTAAAGAACATAAACAGGTAACCATCCTATTTTTTCACTGGCAACCCAAGCTAATTTAAACTTAAAAATAAAATAATATATTTATTAATTCTTTTATTAATTATAGCTATTTGATACTGGTGTAGAAAATACCTTCTATGAAGAAAGAGAATTCGAAAAGCTAATATTACACTGGTTCAAGAAATTACTTTGGCGATTGGAAGGTGGTTTAAGTTACGATGACAAGTCAGTCTTCATCGAGGAGATGGTACAAATGGTAGCCACGATGTTGTACAACAGCCTACTGAATAGATCGCCGCGAATGGTAGATCCGTCAGTGATAATGACGGTCCTCTGTATAGTGAAAAAGATCAAGAAGTTTGCTGAGTGTGCTACCATTAACAGTAACGGTTTTCTTCAACAGTTGCATGCACTCATCGAAAGGGAATGTGAATCCCAAGCAGGCAACAACCACAGCAAACTATACGATATCGTAAGCTCCATATTTACCGTTGAAGCTCACGATTCGTAATAATCTAGTATTAAGTAAGGACTGTGGGATCTCCGGACATTTTATTGTCTGAATGTGTTGTATTGTATTAGTTATTCTTAAATGAATGTGTTTTAAAGTGATGTTTTATATGGATTGTGTGTAATGTATTTATTTTATTAGGTTATTTATAATTGTAATAAAAGTGAATTGACATTATAAGTTACATGTTTCACTGCAAACCACCTCTTTTTCACTCACTAGCAAAAGAAAACGATCTTAAATCATTGCCTTTATTTCGATCATTGATATTTGAAAGTTTAAAGATGATGGAAAAAATAGTCACTATGAATTCTCCGCTATCTTGAAAGTTAAATAGAGATTTACTAACAAGCAATTATGGTCAAACTATAACCATATGTGTGCCACCCAATTGTACCACACTTATTCAATCCATGGACCAAAATGGGATTATTAATGAAAGAGCAATTGCTTCATGTTTTGAACTTTGGAGAAAAATAACATTTCACAGGTTAAATTGGGTTAAATGTTTGGTGAGCAAATTGCTCACGTTCTTTACCTTTGCTGGAGCATCAGGAGCGCCAGTAGCCACAGAGGAAGGTTCCCCTGTGGAAGTTACTAAATTGTTTTGTGTTTCTTTGACATGCTCTTGAAAGTGCCAAGGTCCGAATTATAACAAACTTTACCTCTTACTTCGGTGTCATTTTTCATCTTGTTCCTGATGAGCAAAAATCGTTTACAAGCAAAAAATGTATAATGCCAGTTGCCACTGTCCTGTGATGTCCAAAATAGAGGAAACAGCTGCTTTGAAGTCGTAACCAGTACGTTCCCAGGAAGCAAAAAGCAAGTGGAAGATCATCAGGAAGATGGTGCAAAACTGGGAAGGTAAAGCTAAACGAGTTTACTGGGAAACATCACCTGGCATGAGGCAAGCCAAGGCTACCATAACCTTCTCCACCTCCAAGGCCAGACAGTATCTCCAGTTACAAAAAACAGATCTTCGGACTGATTACAGGTCTCCTTACAGGACATTGTCCACTGAGATATCATCTCACAAAGATTGGACGGACAAACAATGCGGACTGTAGATTCTGCGGGGGTCCCCCGAGCCAGCGGTACACCTATTGTGCGAATGTGACGATCTAATGCGCACAAGACATAACCACTTGGGAGCCGGCATCATTGAACCAGCAGTGCTGACACAACTTACTCCTCGAACAATAACTGACTTCGTGAAAAGGCTCAATATCGAAGGACTGTAATGTATGAGGGAAATACAAAAGATCTTCAAAGTATATCGAAAGGCAAAGGTGCCAAACGACCCAACTCTCTCTCTGGGGATCTATCAGTTTTTCTTCTTTACCTTCTTTTCTATATGGCCAAAAACGCGGTCTGGTGGTAGGAAGGAATGCCCCGCGATAGGGAAAACCACTTCAATCGTCCTTACGTGAGCTGGAGCGATTTTAAGGAGTCAAAAACTCAATATTCCAACCAGTGCAAATTTATTTTTTTTCAGTCATATAAGCACCCTACTATTTCAACCACAGGAGACATTCTGGCATGGTTAAGCAAATATTCAAATGGTTTATTTGAAATGTTTTTCTGTTCGAATACAAATACACAAACAGTTTGCTGGGAGTTCGAGTTTTTAGCCGAGTGGCACACATGGCGGCCTGCAGTAGAGCATGGATTGAGCTGGGTTTGAAAAATACCGGTTTTTGACATACGTTTTCGACCGGATTGTGTATTTGTTTTGTTATTTGTTTATATGGCAAAGCAAAAAATTCAATTTTTTATTTATTTTTTTACTAATATTACAATTATTACAAAGAGGGTTAAAATACAAACATGGCATTGGTCTAATTTTTAAAATTTCTTTAAAAATTATCGTTAGCAGATACACAACAAACGGGCAGGCTTACGAAGGTCACTTCTTACGATCTCTTATCTCAACAAATACACTACATAAATTACACGTACAATTTACAGTTTGATCTCGGTCGGCATAGGCTCGCCTTTGAGTCCGGCGACGATATTCTGCGCGATGAGGATGGCCATCTTCCGCGTGGCCTGTTCGGTCGCGCCTCCCAAGTTCGGTGAGATCACGCAGTTCTTCAAGCAGAGGAGCGGATGGTTGAAAGGCATCGGCACAGGCGCCGTAAAATCGAGCCCGGCCGCCCGTATCAGCCCCAGCTTCAAGGCTTGCTCTAACGCCCCCAAGTCGACCACGCCTCCCGTACTGACGTTGATGAAAATCGCGTTTCTCTTCATCTGGTGAAAGGCCGAAAGGTTGAACATGGACGCGGTGTCGGGATTGAGGGTGACCGCGGATATGACGAAATCACTGAGGGCTAGCAGCTCGTTGAGGCTGACGCGGTCCGCGCCAACCGCCTGCGCTGCCTTTCGCTTGTCCGATCGGTTGTAGTACAAAATCTTGGCGACGTTAAAACTCTTCAGTATCTTTGCGACAGCTTGACCTATCCGTCCGAATCCAACAATACCAACAAATGAGCCTGCCAATAGAGAATTTGAGAAATTTTGTTATTTTTCGGTAGCTAATCATAAATCGTTACTTTGTAATCATCAAGATATGGTAGTTTAGAACAGCGTTTGTAGAAGAACCACGGGGAATCCCTAAAAACAGTGTTACAGTGTCCTTTCACTTCTTCCCCATGTTAATATTAATAAAAAGTTTTATCAACAAAGAAAAAAGTGTAAAGCAAAATTTCTGTATCAAGTAACCCCAGCAGTTCTTAAAAATACCTCCTGCTGTGAAATTACAGTACTTTTCCTGTAAAATAGCAAAAATAGCCTGTAAAATTAATGTAAAATACTACAATTTCATTTAAATATAATGGTTTCACACAACTATAGCAATGTTGCTGACCAAATAATAAGCGTAAATAACTGCAAAGTCTTCTTTTATAACAATTTTTCTGAGGCAGACATTGCCGCCTACAAATTCAATGAAAACCGCAGCAAGCAACTACTTCAGGCGTGTGCGCGACGTTCTTGTACATCTCGCGGACAGCAGGCTGGTTCAACATGCTAGTGCAGTTTGTTTTTTAAAACGGAGTGAGTGGAAGAGCTTATTTATTAGGTGCTAAAAATATTTATTTATTAGACGCCTTTAAAAAATGCCAGTCTCTAACAGGATCAAACGTTTTAAATTTCGAACCGATAGATGTTTCAATCCATTCAATTTGCCTCCGCATCCAAATATAAATAAAGCATAGTTCTCAGAAAAATCAAATATAACAATGCTCTCATCTTCTTGCAAGGATTGCTTTTTATTGCTGTTCATAAAATCATTTTACCTTTCACGAAGTATGAATGCAGTAGTAGTTTTTCTAAACCGGTCTTCAATTTTTGTAAATATTCATCAACTGGGTATCCCCAAATAATGATATCTCATTAGTTGCAAAGTGGTTCTGTCAACGTTCATCTATTGTCTATAAGTGATTCGTCGATCAAATGTGTTGTACCAGGACATTCAGAACATTTTCCAAAATAACGCTTGAACGAAAATCATACGTTTTAAACAGTCGTGATAACTTTTATGTAGATGTTATAGCTATATATAATGCCAATAATTGGTATTTTATTCCTTTTCTGAGAGCTTTTTGTTCTTTATATTTGGATGCGGAGGCAAATTGAATGGATTGAAACATCTATCGGTTCGAAATTTAGAACGTCTTAGAAGACCTTGGCATTTTTAAAGGAGTTTAATAATTAAATAAATATTTTTAGCACCGAATAAATAAGCACTTCCACTTACTCCATTCTGAAACTGCACTAGCATGTAAAATCAGCCTGCTGTTTGCGAGATGTTAAAGAACGTAGTTGCACACACGCCCGAAGTAGTCGCTTGCTGCGTTTTTCATTCAGTTTCGAAAGGCCGCTCGTGACTCACGTCAGATAAAATTTAATATCTTTTGAACTATAAGAGACTCCATCCTAGAAAAAGATGGGTTTTGTACGTAAAAGTGTAGCAGATATATATATTTTTACAATTATATCCATTGTGGGGGCGATTATGTACTAATAACCCAAAAAATTTAATTGTTTTTATTTTTTTTTATATATATTAATTAAAATAATGGTTGTACGCAGTTATCTAGCAAATATTTTAACCTTTAAAATAAAAAAGAATGGGTTCGATACGATTACTAGAACCAAAGATGTTGAATTTTGAATATGACAAGGTTTGGCAAATAATCGTAAATGATCCAAACTTAAAAGTGACATACATATAACTGAAAATTAATTTTTTTCGACTAAATCATGAATAAATCAAATAACTTTATTGCATAGCTTTGAACATAAAGAACCTTTACTCTTCAGCATTTTTGATAATTTTGGTAACACCCAGTAAATGCAAAGAAATCTACATTAAGCTAATATTTGCATACAATCCAGACACATTTATTATTATTACTCAAACAACTGACCAATAACAGGTAATTTTCTAACTTAGTGCACTGCATAGTACTGCCAATTACCGAACCAATTTGATCTAATAACAAACATACCATCAATCATATTTCCTAGATTTTGTTCTAATTGTTTTCGCCGTTATGAGATGCATACAAAATCACCTCAAACGATTTAGAAACCAGAGATTCTCTTTACTGCATAAAATAGAGTATAACAAAGACCGAAAGACTACCTGCCAATCCAGGACCTTCCATCCAACACGGTGTCCATGCAGTCCAACCTCCAGACTTCGCTTCCGTGTATGCTTCGACGAGGCGTCTGCTCGTCGCCAGCAATAAGCCAACAGTCAGCTCCGCAGTAGCCTCCGTTAGCACATCAGGCGTATGGGCAATCCGTATTTTCCGACGCTTCAACTCGTACAATGGGAGATGTTCATAACTTGGCGACATAGTGCCCACCACTTTCAGCCGGTTAGCCTGCTTCACGACATCTCTGTCCACCTTGTCGGACAGTATGCAAAACAAGGCATCTTTATCGCCGATATTCCTCATGAGCTCCAACTTGGACATCGGAGTCTTGTCCTTCCACGTCGACACATCGCAGTCTCTCTTCAGAATTGTCATCGCCTCGTGCAGAATAGGCCTGGTGACAAATACCTTTGGTCGGGGATCGGTCGAGTAGGCACATAAATTTACTACGTTCGAATGGAGACATTTGGCGAGACTTAACGTTTTCTTCGGCAGATTAAATAACATCATTGAAAATTTACTGCGCAGAGGTCAGGAGCAGCAGCCGAACATTCTCTGTGACAAGTCTCAAAACCAGTTGTCAAAAATCCTCTTCGAACTGATGAACAGATACTGGCCAATATTAAACTTTTAGCACTTCTATTATGCATATCCGTTATAGAATATCCGAAAAATCATAACTAAAATTGGAAATGGATTGAATTTCAAACAAATTTAAAAACCAAATGTCACTTTATAAACTTCATGGCTATTGCTATTACAGTGATGTAGCAACTATTTTTTTCTAAATTATTATTGGAACAGATTGAAATGATTGCTAGTTTAGACCAGTCAAATTATGTCAAAAAATGGTTAGATTTTTAAAATGGTAGTAAAAAGCTGAATTTTTCTGGGTAGATTTATTTTGATGTTTTAAACAATACACCATTGCTGCAAAAAATATAGTTGCATTTTTTTGTCATTGTTTTAGAAAACTATCAATTTTTTGTCAAGATGATAGTTATCAAAACTGTACTTTTTTTCATATTGTAGATCATAGACAGGTGTCCCCAAAATGGACCTAATTATATCCATAATTACCAACATTTTCAGTTTTTGCAAAAAATTATTATTTATGTACACGTAATACTTCAATAAGTTTTAAATGAATGGCTGTATATTCACAGCTCGTAAACTATCACTTTTACTCCCAATAATCAAAATTATAGCCCCTAACGGTAGCTATATAAAATTATAGTTCTTTTTGTACAGCTAACTATTTTAGAACAAAACGGAAAATTAGAATAAACCCTCATGACGCAGGAATGGACACTTAATAAACTTAAGGAACTCCAGCCCTTAAAGAAGACAATGATTAATTTTACTACCTCTGAATGTGACTAAACAATTACATTTTTTCAAGTTGAATAAATTCTATTTTGCTCAAAAGATAAATACATATAATTCATTTTAAAGTACTGCCTAAAATTGTACCACTAAAGCTGTATCTTTTACCCTGATTTTGTGTTGGCCTGGTAACTATTCGTTAAACAAAAGAGGACCACTTTAAATGAAAATCCACTTTTAATATAAATGTAACAAACTTTACCACAATTCGCACAATCAACTGATATTCAATTAACAAAAATATATGTACAAAATAACTCATTTATATACAACGAAAAATAAATAAAGATGAAACGTACGTAAGGTTTATTGGTAAGCTATTGTAAGTCGATTCAAAATCCCTTTTTAATTCTCTGCGGTAAAACGGATTCCTTTGCGTAATTGAATAAACTCAGCAGTCCATATTTCTTTCCTTTCGTCGAAAAGTAATTGGTTACAACATCACGACCTGAAATAAAAAAAAATACTATTATTTTGGCATACTTTGTCGGTCAATAATGTTTCTAATCTTTTACCAATTCTATGTAAGTGCAAGTGTATAAATTAAAGTCTTACCATGATCTGTCATTGTGGGGAGTACATTTTCGTTTGCTGACAATGAAATAAATAACGCAAACGGAACTAACCATAAACATAATGTAAAGTAAGCCAATACCTAAAACAACATTAAATTTAGTAGATACATATGTTGGCATGATTTTTTTGATAACACACCTCAGCCAAAGTGAAAAACACAGCAGCGATATATTGAAAAGCTAAATAATGATTAATGATAATAAATAATAGGCCCAATATAAATGCGGGTGACGTAAACGTTACGTAAGGAAAGTCTATTAATATCACGAAATGTACAATTTGGGCCAAAATTCCACATATTACGAGGCTATACGGGAAATTCTCAAAGATCCCTAAACAAACAAACAACACCAAGGTACCCTAAAATAAATTAACATTATTATCTATTTATCAATTTTATGATAACGTTTATTACCATATTTAACCACCATATACATTTTTTAGCTAGAACCGTATATTCTTCCACAAGTTCTGCCAAATAATATAAACCAGCCGCTGTAAATAAGAGGAAAATATTATTAACACTTGAAAAGCATTTTTTTAACATACCAATAGCAACTGTTCCGAAACATAGCTGAATTAACAACGCAAAATAGGTTATTGTACTTAAAAACCACATATTTTTGCCTTCACTTAAACAATTTTACAGGAATTCTAGGAATTAAAATTCTAGGTTATCGCATCATTTTGACAATGACATTGACAAATTTAGGAAAAAATACTATGAAATACAGTGTGGCCAACCAACCTTACAAATCCCCTATCAGCATAAAAAATGTATTGCATATTCTATTAATTATAATTATCATATATTCTTTTTAAATATTATTTCATTAGTTGCTATATTTATTTTATCAAAATGGAGATTCATACAAATTAAATATTGAGAAAAAAATATGTCCTGTGAATCACCGTTGCTAGGATACGTAAACATAAGAATTCAAATGAAATGTCCAACAATACAAACAATACGGACAGACAGGTCAATTTTATGCTGTTTGTTGGTTTTAAGATGCAAAGAGATAAATCATTTTCGGTATTAGACGTAAGCTAGTTTCCGCTATGACTTCGTGATTTCAATTTTCAATTTCCTTCGTGATTTTTGCAATTTCTGCAGGATGACGACTCTACAAATTTTACTCTAGCCAAGAAAACTGATAGAATGGATAGATTTAGTAAGAACAATGTGTCTCATCAAGATATTCTTCGGGATTTATTGAGTGATTCAGAAGAGGAACTGTCCGATGAAGCAGATCCATTTGCAAATCCATTACCAGATGTATGATTTTAATCTATTATTTCATGTTTAGTCGGGTTTTATGTATATTATTTTTTGTTTTGGTTCTTTTAGTTAACCCCTAGTGATGCTTTGAGTCATGTTAATGGTATTAGGGGTAAGTCTCCCAACGCGGGGCCATCGGGACGACAAATAATAGGAAAAATTAAATCGCCTATATCTCAGTTGGAGCAACACAGTTCGGACAGTGAATCAGACGCTAGTGACGCTAAGAGCAAACGTACCATCCCGGGAGAGTATGATCCAAAAGAATACGAAGATCTTGATGTTAACGAGGAAATTAAGGATTTATTTCAATTTATTATAAAGTACTATTAAATATTTCTAATGAAATATTCGTACAGTAATTTTTTTTAAGGTATATCCCTCAAAATTTCAACTTGGATTTCAAATTTAAACCGTTTATTCCGGACTTTATACCAGCAGTTGGCGATATTGATGCTTTTATCAAGGTAAAACCTCCTGACGATTCCATACTCGGGGAAAAAATAGAAACAGATCGCCTTGGTTTGGCTGTATTGGATGAACCTTCTGCATCCCAAAGCGACCCTGCTTTATTACACTTGCAATTACGAGCAACTTCGTTCAACGCTCCTTACGCGTCGAATATCGTCGTAAAGAAAGTTGACGATCTCGAAAAGAACACAAAAATAATCGATAAATGGATTAAGGATATCAACGACTTACACAAAAGCAAAAGTTCTCCAATCGTGAAATATACAGAGTAAAATTTTTAGTTTTGTTTTATTATTCATCTTTTTTACAAACATTTTTTTAGCCCTATGCCAGATCTTGACGATCTCATGGAACAATGGCCTGAACAAGTAGACAACATACTGAAGGTACAAGGGTTACCTGATTATACAGCATGTCCAAATTTGAAGGAATACATCGATATTATTTGTTGCATCTTTGACATACCGATGTATAAGAATAAACTACAGTCCCTCCATTTATTTTTTAGCCTCTATGCTGCGATAAAAGCGTCACAGCTGTATCAAGCTTCAAATATTTTAACTAGTGAAGGAGACACTGCCAAAAATGGCCAAGCTGACCAGCTTGTACTTGATTAACATTTTGTTAGATATGTGTAATATAATCAGTAAATAAAATAATTAGTACTAGAAATGTGCCTATTTTTTTACATCTTTGTAATATATATTTATTAATAATTAGTTGTATCAGTTGTACGTAAATTCTTCATATATCATTAGCATATCAAACTCAATAAGAATTACTGAATAATTGTAGTTTTAAATACGCAAAAGACAGACGTTCAATATTCAACTTCACTGAAAGAAATAACACCAGCAAAAGTTAATACAAAATTATATTCATTTGAAAATACCCGCGCTATTTTATTTTTCAGTCCAATAGTTATTTTTTGACCTTTCCATTTTGGATGGGGTTGGTAGTTATTTTAAAAAAATGTGAGGTTATATATGTTTTAACTGTCACCATATTTCTACAATTCAATACTTTACCACTAAATATTAAATAAATACCGCTGTTTGGTGCATTTTCTGGATACCCATGGATTCCTTTTACGACCAACCTAGAAATGCACCAAAACAAACAAACGTGAATAGGGTAATTACCTTTAAACACATAAAAAACAAATCCTACGTTACAATATTTGCAGATTGTTAATTCACCGTTGATCCCAGAAGTTTCTATCATTCAACCACCAATCGGAACAAACCCCAGGCTTCAACATGGCACTCCAAAAGAGTCGTACAACGTTTGGAAGGCCCGCAATTTCTCGGATATCGGCGACAGCGGTAAAGAAAACACCCAGCCGATGGCAAATCAGCAGTTTTGCGACGCTAGTTTTCGAAAGCAAGTTAGATTTGATAGTCCTACACTGCATAGAAGTAATTCCACAGGGTCGTACCCAGTTTCTAAAGAAATGAATGTAAATTTTCGTAAATCGGACAGTGCGACTCTAAAACCATTCGAACAAATTTATATGGATAATATTCCGAATAGAAAGTTAGATCTAAGCATGATTGATCCTGTTAGACAAAAGAATACTTGTAGTGAGGATATAAGTCGTCAAAACTTAGAGGCTAGGAATTGTTACGATATTTATAATTATAAGAGTAGTTCAGATTACCAAAATAATGTATTTACTAAAGATATTTTGGAAAGCCGGAACTTACTTCATAAATTAACGAATGAACCTAATGAACAGACTTTTAATGGTCGACCGGAAAGCAAAATAACACCTGAATGTGCAACATTTGATGATAAATATAGGTCTGACAATCGTCCATCAAACGCATATTATAATTCTGATACCCGTGTTAGATATAACAGCAACTCTTCTTGTGATAAACCTGGTGAAATACCACAAAAATATGCCCCAACATACGGCTATATTCCTACAAATCATTGCCAAACCTTACAAAGAAATGAAGATATGTCTGGCGACCCTACATTAAAAGATTTGCTTAAAGTTATTCAGCAACAAAACGAGCAAATTTTGATATTACAAAAACAGGTCTCTTGTCTACTCGAAACAAAATCTAACCAGAAACAGATTGAACACGACGACACGTCAAATTCAAGCGCAGAACAATCTCCGTACCGTAAATCCAAGAAAGGACCACTTTCAAAGTTTGCGATAGATGTTATGACTAGTTTTGAAGTGTCGATACGACCTCCGCAGAATAATGGCAGGAGTAAATTTGCTAGAGAGATTTTAGATACCCCGAAGATACAAGAGATTGTGGATGATAGGAGTGGGGATAAGGATGATCCGGGGAATGTTTTGGATGGTATAAAGAAGATTGATGAATATGTTAAAGATAAAGATGACGTTTCTATTAGTTTGACGGAACCACTGAGGGTTGGAGAGCGCTGCCCTAGTCCTGAGCAGAGTATACATGTTGATATGCAAGACTTCAGTTCTGAGTATGTAGTTTTTTTATGTATATTTAATAATTGTACGGTTTTGAAACTTTAAAGTTCGTGAGTTTTTAGTTTGTAGTATTTCCAAACTTCAAATTGCTATTGAAAAGAAAGATGGACGTTTACAATGATGTATTAGTTGTTTTGTTATAAAGAAAAATCTCATGGTTATAGTCAAAAACGTATATATAAGTTCTCTTTTTTTAAGATTAAACTACAAATTTATTATTTGTTTTGTCCTGCAATATAAAAATCCATATTTAATAAGCACTAGTATCACTAGAATTTTGCTAAGTTATTCAGTTTTAAGTATCATTTCGCAAATATTTTTTTAGTTCACTGTATTATAAAGGATAAACACTCGGTATACATTTTACAAGACATATTTTGAGTATAGTGGAGCTGATGGAACAAAAAATATTGATATATAGAAAATTTCTCATCCACATACTAAATAATTTTTTCAAAAAAAAACTGCTTAGGAACAAATAAAAAAATCTGATGTGGCCAGGTGCATGACTTTATCATACTATATATAAAATTAAAAGTTTACCTGCATGAGATTCTATTTGGTCGAGCATTTGACATTACCTACTGTGATTAGATTGAAAATATCTGTCAAATCCTGGCTACTAGTTTTATATTAATGCAGACATGCCCAAATAAAATTTGCTCATTCAGCTAAACTATTTTTTTACCAAAAAATTTCATAATAATTAATTGTATAAAATTTCCTCTGCTTTAGTTTATTATTTAACTATTTTGACGAAATTACAGAAATGGCGGCTCATTAGCAAAATCGTTAAAAAATGCTAAGAGTAAACATCCAGTACCTTTGGACCCTTTTGAAACAAAAGCCTATCAGCTGTAAGTTTGGTCATGAAACTTCTAAATATGAAGTTTCGTCCCGAGACCTTTAGTAGTTTCTCCGGAATCGTTGCCACAAAAACGGGTGCACACACACACACACACAGACATTTTTTTGTACCTTGGTCAAATATGTTCAGGGGACCCAAAAGGACTATTTCCGATACAATAAAAAAATTTCTTTTGTACTGTTACAATTCTTTATCGTACGCAGTATGATGAAGTAAAAATATTAACCTTCCAGACAAAAAAAAATCTTTTATATATCTATTATATCTACTATAATAATTTCAAATTCAAATACACAACAGTATGTATATTATAGGTTTTATAAGACAAAAATTGGCGTACAAGTTGTTTTGGGCACGACGTGCGACGCTCGTCGTTGCCCCGCTACGAGGTAACACCAGGTAACCCCACTATGAGCTTGCTAGTTTCTGAACTAAAATAGAATACTTGTTTTCCTTCTGCGGGCAAGTATTTTTCACTTGTAATTTGTGTGTCTACGCTTAGTCTACTCAAAAATCTGCCAAATCTGGCTTCTAAATCTTTTATATATTTATTTTTCTTTTCAAAAATTTGTATGCTTCCACAGCGTTGCCGGGGGCCAGTCTTTCCGATGTACATGTCTGGATGCCTCAATATTTATTTATTACAAAGCACAAACACAAATCCTTTACGCAGCTGAGTAGGCGTAATAAAAATGTGCAATAAGGCAGAAAGGGTATCTTCCCTTGCCTCGTATAAATTAAACACTTTAAGCGAGAAAAAGAATATTTGTTGCTTGGTGTGGCAAAATTTGCATGTAAACAAAATTCTCTGGGGTGGCTTCATAATGCGATACTGCAAGAAAAATCTCCATGTTTGAGTTGAAAGAAAACCTATTTACAGCTTATTTAAAAAATTATACAATACATACATACCATGCAAAATACAAACGTTAAATAAAAATATAAACAAATAAATAAAAACTTTTCTCATTTACGGTTACGAAATACTTAAGGGCGGCTTTAGAAAGAACCACTTAACACTTCTAAAATTTTCAGTATCTTTCTGAAGAAACTCAACGTTTAATACATATTAGGAATTTGAAATATGATTGGCTAAGAAAAATATCTAAACAATGCAATTTGGCAATGTTATACGTTGAGAATGAGAAAAACAACTGTCCATTACAATGAACACATAAATTTTTTCCTACGCTCTGGAAACGCAAAAAAATTAAATATTCTTTCATACCTGTACTTTTTCATTCAATTTCAGATATAATGCATTGTTTCTTAGTTAATAAGATTTTCTTGAATTAAGTTTTCTTTATGCCGAAGACTGTTACGTAAATGTTTCGAAATAAGTGATGTAAAAATGAAAAAAGACGTTTTTTGTGTATTTATTTCAGCAATTTTTTCAAATCTTTCCTGTCTGGACCCATTGACATACAGATTTCAAGGTGTCATACAGTTTTATCTGAAATCCTGCAAATTTGCTTACAAGTGTTTTCCTCTATTTACAAACCATAATTATCATTGGTTATTTATTCACAAAACAGTTTGCATGTACAGCAACTTTTGATGTACATAATATCAGGGGCGGCTCGTTATATAGAGCCAAGGAGCCATGGCACTACCTGTAGTTTCAACCTCAGCAAGAATTTGTAATTAATTCTAAAACCCGTTTTTTTTTCATTTTAAATGTTAAACAATGCCTGCGTAGGTTTAAGGAGTAGTGAAACATCGCAACGCATTTCACTCCCCAACACAATGCGGTCAACCGTGCTATTATACCGCCGCGCCAGCACCATCGGAGCCAAGTTATTTCTGGCTCGGCAGTTCCTTAGAACTAGGGCCTTCGCGGGGCGGTGCGCGGGTAGGTGGGGGTCTACTGACGTCGCGTTCTGTATGTGCATTTGGAGCCAAGCTCGAGTTGGCTCAATCGAATCGGCGTGCATGTGCTACTCGTATTTCGCGTCTCATATCGGTTAAATCTGACACAAAAAGTTCCGCTCCGCGTCATACACATTGAATCAAATTAGTTCATTACTGAATAAGCCCTTTCTAACATGTACTATTGAGAAAAAAGTGCAAAATTAATCGAACAGCTAAAATATTTTTCGCACACTTGTCCGGGATTTGTTCATTTTTTTCTATGTCTCGACAAAGAACGAGTGTTCAGGACGAAATTGTTCAGAGACTCTTACTCCGTTCGTTACAAACGAGATGGAATTTTCATTCGTGAGAGCTTAACACCGTTTTTGAGTATAGAAAAGAGTTAATAAATGTAATCAAAACTTTGGAAAATAACGAAAATATTAAGTTGGCGTCGACGATAGAACAAGCGGGTGCCTATAAACTTAGACTAATGGGTCGATTCTGTGTTTTCAACCGTAAGGTACAGATCTGTATGTTACGGATGTCTGTAACGGGCGACGATACAGAATTCCCGTAAAGTGGTATTCTGTGCACGCTCCTGTACGAAGGTGCGATACGGAAGACCCGCTACAGACACTTCTGATCGTAGCCTATGTGCCTAACTTAACTGCAAGTGATTCCTGGCCTGTCATTGGCTAATTTCGGCTTGTTTATGGCAAGCAACAGACAAGTGAGGTTATTCCATATACGTATTGAGTTATTCAGACAACGGTTATTTGTGGTTATTTGTGAAAAATGGAGCCAAAACCAACGAAAAGAAAGCGGACCAAAAACACGACACCAAGACAGCTAGAAAGTTAACGTGGGGGAGTACAAAGTAACTATTCATTTCGAAGCGGAACGATAAATCCGACACAGCCCGACAACTATATACAAACTACTGGGGAGAACTTAGTAGTTAAGTTAAATGCTGAGGGTGATGGTCCCAGCCTCACCGTTGACGAGTGGTAAAAGGTAACCTTGTACTTTATATATTGAACTTATTTTTAATTACCAATATATCTTTTAGCGACTGAATGATTGGAAATATGCCTTGAAAGCCAAATGTCGGAAAATAAAGGCACATCAGCTGGGTACGGGTGGAGGAACACCAGCCGATGAACACTTTAACTCCCTTGAAGAGCGAGCCCTTGGGTTGTGGGGCGTGACGGTAGCGGGTGACCCAGACATCCCCGTAATATTCGACGGGTTGCCGGTGCCAGGTGAAGACGCTGCAGTTGTAGAAGATGGTGAAGGAGAGGCAGATGCTGCAGAAGTAATATACATTGAGAACGTGGCCTCAGAAGAGTCACCAAAAAAAAGGCCACGTAGCCGACCGCAGCCTCTGCCTGTACTGGCAGAGCATCTTCTACAAGCAACATCTACTTCCGGTCAACATGGGAAGGAGTTTAACGATATTTTAGAACGGCAATTAACAAGATACAATAATAATCTCGATAGAGCCCTTTAGTTTGAAATTCAAAAATTTAAATATCTAAACCCTGACTTTAAGTTTAAAAATTAAGTTTTTATTTTTTATATTTATATATTATAGTTTATTATTTATATTTAATTAATAAATACAATTTTTAATATATTCTTCTTTTAATTTTTTAATTTATTAATTAGTCAGACCACGGAGTCACAGGTTGAAAAGTTACGAAAAAGTAATAATCGAAGAATAAAACTAAAAATGTATTCAAGGTGTTTTATTATAATAGAGAAAAAAACTCACAGCAGGATTAATAACAAATCAATGAATAAAAAAAAGTAAGTTTGTTAACATATATAAATAAATGTAATTGGTCAACATTTGCCCTATTCATTTTTGATCAAATAATGTGCACAATACAAGTCAAACCACACTAGTCGAAGAAAGAAGAAACTTTAGCGTAACCAAGCGTAACATAACCTCTTGAAAAGTTGTTTTGTTTTCGATTGGCCTCGCATCACCGCGCATGCCCCACCCTAGTTTACATATTCTGTACGCTTTACGGGCACCTTCTCGCCACCCGTAGAGATCCGACCGCTTTTGTAACTTTTATGGGAAATCTGTTGCCTACGGATCCACACAGAATAGCACTTTCACCGTAGCGGTCATAACGCTTACAGGTTTGCCCTTACAGACACTACAGGAGTGCACAGAATCGACCCATAAAGGACAAGGATTGTGTATTTTGGTTAACAATTTTCCATAAAATAATGCCCCATGTGGAGATAATTTTTAACCAACTACAAAAGAAAAACACTGACGCGGTTAGGGTTAAGCACGATTTGCATTGGATTTCTTGTCCAGCAAATAAGAACGAGATTTAGTTTTACGAGACATTTAGTAGCTGCTAATTAATTATTCACGGTGGAAAATTTTACTGAATATCGCAAGCAATTTTCTGATAATTTTCTTTGTGAAATACTTCGTTTTTATCCTTCTTTGGAAAGAAATAGATTGAAAACGGAATTGCAACTACTTTACGAACGAGAAGAATTGCAGGGTGTTTCTGCTGGAGCTGTTTCAATTTTATCACTTATTTTACAAGATGGGTAATACTTTTCTAAAAACTCTAAAACTTAAACATCTTAGTGACAATACCTATGTCAACGTCTGAAGCTGAGCGGTGTTTTTCTATGTTAAAAAGAGTTAAGACATTTTTAAGGAATACGATGATTGAAGGAAGGTTTAGTGCGCTTGGAATGTTGTCCTGAAAAAGCTTTTCTCGGTAATATTGAAGATTTCAATAAGCATGTGATTGAGTTATTTTCAAATAAAGAAGAACATCGAATGGAGTTTATATATCGCAAAAAGTAACTTTACGTTTATTTTCAGTTAATATTTTATACTTAATATCTAAATATATAACTGATAAAACTGTTTGAAATTATAAACCTTAAAAAGAAATTTCTTTATTTCAAAAAACCAAGGCATATTTTTCATGTTGTGTGGCTCTACCATCAAAATGTACCACGGGCCGCCACTGCATAATATAATATATTATAATATAATATAATATAATAAAGTCATATTATTATATAATAAAGTCATAATATAATAAAGTCTGTCAAATACATATTAGAAATAGGGGTTTCCCTTAAAGAAACTTAATGACGTTAAAAACAATAAATTGAAGGTGGGAAAATAAATGTTCTAGTCTGAGGAAATATGATTTCTTGATTTTTTAACTGATTTTCATTTTGCAAGGGCACTTTCCGTTTCAAGGGAGCCAATATCTTAAGCAATAAGTATTGTGTTCCATTTAAAAGAAAAATGGTTTAAAACTAAAAGGGATATGTTCTTTTTTGGTTGTTTTGAATTTGTATCTTCTTGTAGATGAGTTTGCAAGATTTGGAAATACCTTAATCCAAAATTTTATTAAAAACCAAAAAGAGTCATTCTGGAGCCCTTCCTCCAAAACCTGTATATATTTCCAGTAGGCTAATTTGGATCATGATTTTTAGTGATGAAGATTCATCAGGGTCATCATCAGATATAGGCTGGACACTTTACAATAACATTATGGTAAGTTATTAGGACTGATTTATCAGGAATATTGAATAAATATTATTTAAAACAAATCTATGATCTGCTTATTCATTTTTCCAGGGACAAGTTAATAACATATTTCAAAACCAAGGAACGCAACCTGGAAATCAGGGCCCGGTAAATGACCTGAAAGAGAAAACTTTTAAAACCGTTAAAGAAGCAACCATGAAACACCTGAAAAGCGTCGGCGTGAATCTCCCATTGATTGACGAAGATGAAGACAAGTAACAAACGCTTCCCATAGATCTTTTACTAAATAACAACCATTTTATGTTTGTAGCACCGACGCAAGTGATATCGATAAATACAATCCGACCCAAGTCAGCTTTGCCGTTAAACAATTGCTTATGAAGTACTTACCTAATGAACATTTGGCCAAACTAACCTACAATGAAACAAAAAGGCTGCAAACGAAACAATCAGCAAACGGTGGAAATTTGATTAAACCAAGACCTGAATTTTCGTTTGCAACCGTCCAATATATGAAAAAATATAATTTGCTAGCGTCCGGTAAATAATGTAAGTTTGAGTTAGTTTCTTATTATTATATTCGTACGGTTTTAGATGGATCTAAGGAGTTGCCACGGACAAAAGCGATGTTAAACAATCCGAAGATACTTGACGTAACTGCGTTGAAGCGTCAACCCAAGCTGTTATGAGATTTTGAAATGAATATGAACTTTTCTACTTCTATTATTTTATTTAACAAGAAAACATTTAACAAAAATAAAACATTCCAAGCTATCTAGATATATTTTCACTAGATTATCACAACACTTTCAGGATGTTCTACATGATTGTGAGAATCATTACAGGTAAATAAATAACTACAAATATGTACACATCATTTGAGCTAACAATTAGATCGATCATACACTGAAGGACTCTCCGCAACCGCACGTACCCTTGATATTCGGATTATTAAAAACAAACTCGGAACTTAACTTATTATGTACGTAATCCATTTCCGTTCCCAGAAGTGTCAATTGTGCTTTCTTATCGATGATTACTCGTATCCCATCTTGTAAAACTTCTTCGTCCATCGGACCTACAAAAAATTCTATATTAACTTACCGAAACACACCGGACATTTATAGCTCAGATAAAAGTTATAAAAAAAAACGATTTTCTCATCTTTGACCGTGAATGACCTGTAACGCAAACACGATATTATAAACACGTTATTTATAATGCTCCGTCGAATGTGTATATAAACGTCCAGCTGGAATCCAACCTAGCAGGAATTTGCAGTTTTTCTTTGTCCAGTTTGAGTAATTTATTTAAGAAATTTATGAAGATTCATCATTCTTTATGTCGAAACATACCCTTTTTATCAGCATAGTCCAAAGTGTATGATAAACCATTACAACCTCTTTGACGGACTCCAATTTTTAAACCAATCTGCAAATTTTTTAATGACAATTAGTAAAAAGTAATAAGATACCTTCAAAAGATACTTACGAACTCATTTTTTCCTTCTAAAATCTCTTTTACGCGTGAAACTGCCGCTGGTGTCTGTAAAATGTCGTAATTTTTAGGTTAGGTTCCAGTATTTTATATAACGTAATCAAATAAATTGGTTAATTATTTACCAGAACTAATGCAGCTCTAGTTGGAAGTATACGTCTGCCTTTAACGGCTCTCACAGTGGCAGTAGCGATAGATTTGGCTGCCATAATTTAGCTTAAAATTTACAACAAACGTCAAAACAAATTTCGAAACAGTTTGGCCATCGAAATCGTACCAACTTTCCAACGCGATTTTTACTGCAATTTTGACAGTCCGCTAATGTAAAGTGCGTTCCGATAAATTCTATGGTGTGCAGAATTTATTCCTTATGTCAAAAACAGTCGATTTGATTGGTTCGTTGCTGTGAGATGTGATTATTGTGTGATATCCGAACGCATTGCGGATCATTAAAATATTAAGGAAATGTTGGCATAAAAATGGTGCTTTTTTTGTCTGTATGGATGACTAAAACATCTGTATTTCCTCGCTAAGGTCATTGAAAAGTACAAGGGATTGTTTTTGCTGAACTTCTTTGCGTGTGTATCTTTGTTTAGTGCGTACGTAAAATGAGCTTCCTTTTGTAAGTAACAACATGGATATTTGTCAATAATTACTTTTCATTATCATTCTATTTATAGACTACATTTGCTATTAATGCACTCATGCTGATCAGTTCATAAATATATTGCACTCAAAGTAAATATACAATTGATGAAAGATCTAAAACTACTTTAATTTAAATAATTGTATATCATACATGAAGAGATCTGGGCACCCGAGATCTGTTTATTATATCCGTTTATGGTTTTGTTTACACAATATTCCCCATTGTTTATAAAGTACAACTAATTGCAACTAGCAAAGTTGAAATATTCTTTGAAATAACAGGAGGTAAAGATAAGTAATAACATTTGTTTTAGTGGAAGCCGTTCCTCAAAAACTTTTAAACCAAAGAAGAATATTCCGGAAGGGACGCATCAGTATGAGTTAATGAAACATGCGGCAGCTACGCTAGGTTCTGGTAATCTACGGTTAGCTGTCATGTTGCCTGAAGGAGAAGATCTCAATGAATGGGTAGCCGTTAACAGTAAGAATTTTAACAATTCAATTTTCATTCAAAATGTATCTATTTATTGTTTGATGCAGCTGTGGATTTTTTTAACCAAATCAATATGTTGTACGGCACCATAACGGAATTCTGTACGGAGGACACTTGTGCAATCATGTCTGCTGGACCAAAATACGAATACCATTGGGCGGACGGGCATACCGTAAAAAAGCCCATTAAATGTTCCGCGCCGAAATATATAGACTATTTAATGACGTGGGTTCAGGATCAATTAGATGATGAGACTTTATTTCCATCAAAAATTGGTGAGTGTTATTTTATATTATTTAGTTAGTTAAGTTATAATGGATGTACTTACAGAAAAAAATTGTTGTGAACCTTATTAGTTTAAAAAACTTTTTTAAGACATAACATTAGTCTTAGTTTTTATCCATTTTCAGGTTTTTTACGAACAACAAACATAATGGTCTACTTATTGCCAATAAGTATTCACCCTCTATAAAATAAAAAAAAAACAAAGATAAAAAAAAGACAAAAATTAAAAAAAAGTCAGGTGTAGGCAGGCACATGACTATCATACTATATATAAAATTAATAGTTTATCGGCATGAGACTCTATTTGATCGAGATCGATTTTGTCTGCATTAAAATAAAACTAGTTAACCAGGATTTGTCATATATTTTCATACTATTGACAGTAGGTTTTGTCAAAACATCAGCATTTCACACTACCTACTGTCATTACAATGCAAATATCTGTCAAATCCTGGCTAGTTTTATATTAATGCAGACATGATCGACCTCGATCAAATAGAATTTGCTCATGCAGCTAAATTATTAATTTTACCAAAGAATGTCATAGACAAAAATTATTTAGAATTTCCTCTACTTTAATTTATTATTTAACTATTTTGACAACATTACGAAAATAGCTGCTCATTTTCAAAATCGTCGTATAATGCTAAGAGTAAACAACCAGTTCCTTTGGACCCTTTTGAACAGAAAGCTTTTCAGCTCTAAGTTGTCATGAAACTTCTAAATATGAAGGTTCGTCCCTATACCTTTAGTAGTTTTTTTGGAATCGTCGCCACAAAAAACCGTTTTTCATACACAGACATTTTTCTTAGAAATGCCATGTAAGCCAAAATAAAATGGATTTTTTTAGTTCAAATTGCTGTCATTATCCGAGAAAATATTGGCTATGACAAGTACTATAGTTTAGATCAAGTGATTTTTCCGATTGAAGGCATTCGAATATTTTTGGCACCAATAACAATGTTTTGAAAAACATGAGTTAACCTGAGCATCCTTATTTTTAAATTGGCTGTAAAAGCTGCCTACAAGGTTGACTGATTTGTCATTACTATTCTTGTTATATTTCCTTTAGAATCGGCAAAGAAAATGTTTAGAAAACATTGGTTCGATTTCAATTAATACCAGTGATCTTTGCTAATGAAAAAAGCTTTCTCTCATTCTTGGACCATATAATATATGCTCAATTGAAACCTGAATAATGAGCACGGTAATTCTGATTGAATATACTGAGATGTTTTTGCAGGTGTACCATTTCCCAAGAACTTTTTATCGATTGCAAAAACGATTCTAAAGAGGTTATTCAGAGTGTACGCCCACATATATCACCAGCACTTCAGTGAAGTGGTCCAACTTGGCGAGGAGGCACATCTGAACACATCGTTCAAACATTTCATATTCTTTGTACAGGTACGTTTATCAACTTCTCTCCGACTTATCTTTACTATATTTTGTCTCATTTTTGTTAGGAATTTAACTTAATAGAACGACGTGAACTGGCTCCACTGCAGGAACTGATCGAGAAGCTGACTGCCAAAGAGACGCGGTGAACGCCTATCGTTCACATGAAAGGTGTGCTTGTCTTAATTGTATTACCTCTGCACCAACACAGGTCTCATTTGCATTAGTTTAAACGCTTTCTTAAATAATCGTAAAGGTACAGAGGTGTTCAGATTTTCTGCTACATCTTCTAGTAAAAGTTTTAATTTGCATTGACGATAATTGTTATTGCCGCTGTACTTCTAAAGTTTGTTAGCTTTATCTGTAAGAAGCAGATACGAGTAAAGGGAAACAATAAGGATGGAAGTGAAATAGTCTGATAATATTTAAGAGCTTATAGTTTGTCGCACGCCGACACACGTTGTGTATGTAAACACCCGTTTACCGATACGATAGAAGTAGGGAATACATATTTTTAGAATATTTATACTCATGTACTGATAAACGCGCACATATACACATACATATATTTTTGGTATGACCGAAAATTAGTGGCCCTAGCACAATTTTTTTTACCACACTTTTAACCATTTTTTTCGTACGTATATCGGCTTTTATTTACAAAATATTTAATATGCGTTGTGTTGTTTTTCATTAGTTTTAATGTAACGTAACTTATTGTGTTATCTGTTCATTTTTGTCATCGTGCAATTTGTATATACAGACATTTATTGTAAGCACTAGTTAATAAATTTTCTTTCGTAAACATCCTGGTTCGTTTTTATTCTACTGTACAAAAATACACGACATAAAATGAATTAATTAAATGATGAAGTTAGTGATTGATTGATTTTAAGGTAAGATTACCAGATTTTTTACTATAAAGTTAGTATAAAAATATTTTGAAAAAATTACGAAATTTTTGGATGCGATTTGTTAACAAGATTTTGTTAGCCTTCATGTCAGCACCACTTCTTGTTTAAGTCAATAAATCGAAAAGCAATATTTGATATTGTATAGCGCTGTCACTTGGCACCACTTCTTATAAAACTCAAGCTAAATAATTAAGATTTTTGAAAAACATTTTGTATAATCTTGATATAATTTGACGTATAAGATTTTCCTTGTAAGTCATGATCATGTTATTCGGCACCATTTTCTATTTAGATCAATGAACAATAAAAGTTCCCAATGTAAGTTGCACATAGAAAACCAATCCCACTTCTGATGAAAACACAATTATTAAATCTAAAGCTTTAATCATGAGAAATACACTATAAAATTACAGGATTACGCAATTATGCTAAGTATATAGTTCTAGCTACACAATATGTTTGCAGTAAGTATAAAATAATATTTCACGATATCCATAATCTACCATTTCTTCAAGAACTTTCAAGAAGACGGTGGGGGTGGTGGAGGTGCAGTAAGCAAACTTGTCATATCTATACCAGGAGGTGGCGGTGGGTTACAATTATTCGGGGGCCACGGAAATGGAGCCGGGGGCCATTGCTGCATACCAGCCATATTTGGTGGGGGCAGAGCACTACCACCGGCCCCCGGCGGCGGAGGCTGGTTATTAGTCATCCACGGCATCATCTGGGGTGGACTGGAGGCCCCAGGAGGGGGCGGCGGGGGCATAATCCCTGGGGGCCCCGGCTGCCATGGAATGTTAGCGCCCCACGGAGGCATGCCGTTCATGGCATTCGGCATATTGGGCATCATCGGGGGCGCGTTTGCCATCGGCGGAGGCATCAGAGGCCTGGGGGCCACTTGCGCATCGAACATGTTTATACCAGTCTTCCGGAGGTTTGGTGTCATTACGGAGCTGTTCTTCAGGAATTCCGGTGGGGGGCCCTCGCCTAATTCCGCCATGAGAGACATGTACTCCTCGTCGATCTTTGCTTTGTCGCCCATCATCGCCGGGCCTCCCAGGCCTGGTCTCTTCTGTCGACAATCACGGGCTATGTGGCCGGCTGCTCCGCAACTTGAGCAGACGATGTTGTTGGTTACGTTTGGCTTGTCCGGACACTGAAAGCGTAAATTAAATATAGGTTAGTCTTGTCGTTTCTTTTTGTAGATTTTTTGACTTTTTTTTTATTTTGGGAATACTCACCAGCCAAGATTTATGATCGGTGGCACCGCAGTTGTTACACCTCAAGCCATCGTTTTCTCGGAGAGTGCCATTCAATTGGGCCAATTCTCTCAGCTGCATGCGTCTGAGATCATTCTGGTTTTCGGGCACTTCAACGCCTTGACGTATAACTTCTTTGATCTGCACAATAAAACAAAAAAAGAATGAATAAAAGTTACTTTGATGTTCAGCATACCATATCTAACTTCTTCACTTTCAACAAGAAAATAGAAAACTACGTTTTTTGTGCTGCTTTATGTAAAATGTCTTTATTTCATTTCATTTAATTTCATTGTCTTTAGCAGTCTCTGAAGAATCAAATATCGATCGAACTCCAACAACACTAATAAATATTTTAAAATATTTTTGCTTACCCTTTCCACAGCTTTCTTCACGCACTCCGGATTAGTTGCAGTAATGTACGCATGGAGCGGCTCATCTTCCCCAGGTAAAGGTTGGCCATCTTTTCGTCCAACCTTTCCCTCTTTAACGCTGCCTTTGCCACGAATAATAATCTTTGCTCCCGTCTCCTTCTCCATAGCTAACAAAACAAATAAAGTAGATAAATTTTAAAAAAATACATGCAAAATACAACGTAAAAAACAAAAATAGACATACTTTTTAACGTATTCCCTCTGGGTCCAATCAACAGTCCGACAAAATTGATTTCAGGGTGCTCCTCTTGTGGAATCATAACCTTGTCGCTGACACGTATGACAGGTGGCCTATAAGCAATATCAATTGTTAAAAATTGTAAAAATATTAAAAAAACAACACTAGGAACAGAAAATATATTTGTCTCTGCGACAAAAAATTGGCTAATGATTTCCGAACTTACAGTAGCTGGCGTTGCCGAGTATGTAATTGGTTTCGACTAATTGGCTCCAGTTATTAAAATAATTATTTAATACAGGGTGAGTCTGTGAAGCAATACCCCTCCCTCAGTTTTCTCAGGAATAATTTCAATTATTGAAGATGACAGTACATAGTTTCTAAACAACTTGTATAATATTTTACTAAAAATTAGAACACCTCAAAAATTAGAAGCTTTTAAAGGGCGTATGGCAAGAATAAAGAAAAACAAGATTTGTTAAAATTTGATTGAGATTCAAAATTGTGATAAAATAAGTACTGTACTGTACTACTAATTATCAATTAAAACAACTTCTGTTGTTTACAGTTGATTGAAAATGTTGTCTTGCAGTACTTTCTAAACTCTAGAGAATAAGTTCAATTTAATACTATAAAAAATAAAGAAATTTTTTTCTTTTACCAAAATAAATTTACATACCACAGTTAATAAAAAAAAAAAAAAAAAATTATTATCCACTAACGTTCGAGTCTAAATATTGAAGCATTTGTCAAAAACACAATAATCTAAGGTAAGTGACTATCCTGGGCAACAAAGAAGAAAATCGGATAAGTGAAAACTGCTTTTGGCTTTTTTTCTTACATCCTGAATAACAAAGAAGAAATTCCTAATTGTGTCCTGTTTTTGAGAAAGAAAAAAAAAAGTCACATAGCTCAGATTTTAGTATTTTTGAATTGAAATTAAGTATTTAAATATATGTGAAATGATCTGATATCAAGATTCAAAAGTAAGTAAGTATTTTTTACTGTATTATACGCAGTATGATGAAGTTATTGTAATCGTGCCAAAAAACAAATGAGATTTTAGCGCCCCTGATCATTTTTGACCAAGGTACAAAAAATATCTGTGTGTGTGTATGTGTGTACCCGATTTTTGTGGCAACGATTCCGGAGAAACTACTAAAGGTTCGGGACGAAAGTTCATATTTAGAAGTTTTATGACCATACTTAGAGCTGAAAAGCTTTTGGTTCAAAAGTGTCCAAAGGAACTGCTTTCCTCTAACCATTTTTCAAGGATGCAAATGAGTTGCAAATGAGTTTGCAAATGAGTTGCCATTTCTGTTTCATCAAAATAGATAAATAATAAATTAAAGTAGAGAAAATTTTGTATAATTTATATCTATGACATTTTTTGGTAAAATTAATAATTTAACTGTATGAGCAATTTTTTTTTTTTTAATGTCTGCATTAAAACTTACTTGGCCAGGATCTGACAATTATTTTCATTCTGATAGAAGGTAGTGTCAAAGGTTTTAATACAAATTAGTGGCTGCCATATAAAAATATAATAGTGACGTCACATATAAAAAACAATTGAACTTTGTTGAGTATTTTTTAAAACACGTTCAATTTTAGCATTTTATTCAGTTGGGTTTATACCAAAAACCAGAACCAATCAAGCATCAAGAATCAAAATACATATTTTAGCAATCTCAATTTCGACTAATGCTATCTAATATTTCTTCAAACCTTTAATTTTATTGATTTTAGAAACCGAAATAGTTATTTAACCAACAAGTATATTAAAAAGAGCGATTAATGATTGAGACTGTGTAATTAATTGTAGAAATCATTAACAAATAATTAAACATTTGATAACTCTGGCAAACTTTGTGGTTGGAAAATAAGTAGACACTTTCGATAGATTTAATTGTTCCGAATATGAATCTAGATATTCGTTTTTTCACATGTAGCGCAAAGAAGTCTATCAAAAACACCAAGTCAATTTCTATTCACAAAATCCATGTTGAATTTTCAATTGTCGTGTTTTCAAATAATTTCTTATGTAAGACGTTGGAATTTTAATACAAATTGGTGGCTGCCATATAAAAAATAGTGATGTCACATATAAAAAACAATTGAAGTTTGTTGAGAATTTCTTAAAACACGTTAAATTTTTTGTGACATGAACTGTAATTTGTTTTGAGTTTGAATATATTATCTATCTATCTATCTATCTATCTATCTATCTATCTATCTATCTATCTATCTATCTATCTATCTATCTATCTATCTATTTTTGCATTTTATTCGGTTGGGTTTATACCAAAAACCAGAACCAATCAAGCAAATCAGTAGTTTTAATAAAAAAAAAAAAAAAAATGTTTACTTACTTATAGTCGACAGGAGGTTTGAAATCAGGATTGATGCTTTGCATCCGCAGAACTAGCGTGTGACGATCCTCTTCTAAACGTCGTCTAGTACGGAACTCTCTCGTGTTCAACCGTTTGCCATCGCTGCTGTAAATTGGTTCGGGCGATGGAGATCTACCAAAAGAAACACCGATTATAAGCACACGGCTTGAATTCCCGACACGAGAGACGTTCATCGCGAGTGCATAAATTATCGAGAGATCGAACTAGATAGAACGTCAAAAGTGCCGGGACCTACGCGACACCTTAAAGCCTAGATTATCAGTGTTCTTTAATGAGAAATAGGGCACTGTTCGAAAGAGGGAATTTTGTAAATAAATTTTCAACAGTAAGAGAGAGAATAATAAGCTAGAAATGTTTTAATTTATGTTATGAGTGAAGATTCCTATGGAAAAATGTAAAAGGTAAATTAGTTATTGCTGCAACAAAGGTTTTAATTATTGATAGCTGAAAGTAAACGTCTTTTATTATTATTATTATTATCATTCGTGTATCTTTTTTTCCCGATTATTTCCATAGATCTGCGTGTATGAAAAATAGACCATTAAAAGTTCAAATCAATTCACAACTGGAAAATAATTTTTTTTTAGTTCTATGGTAGACTTCTGATTAACTTAGGTGAATTTTGAATCTTGTCTTAAGGAGAGGTTCTCAAATAAACAGTATTTTCTTATATATACCAACAAATATAACAACTTGAAAACAAACAAAAGCTGTGAAAAATTTATAACATTAGATGTCTACGTGTTTTTACGGAAACTACAGTCCCATAAAAAAGATTCCCCTGAAGATTCAACATGAGAACCTCCCTTATATATTTTTTCATGAACATCAAAAATCTACTATATTAGCTTGTTTTTTTTTTTTTATAAAATATGCCCAGTTAAAATGCAAGCTATAACAATACTGCTAAAGTACAATATCACCTAATTTAACAAATATAATATGTGAAACTAACTATAAATTTTGATTTGTGAAGCGTAATGTCTTTTTTCTTAATTTGTATTTAGTGGAAGTTGTGAATTGGTTATTTCTGAATATAGTATGTGGTTGACCTGGCATAAGTTTTTCTTGTACAAGTTGCGAATATATTTTTAGTTGAAGGGCTGAATGCATAACAGGTTATACCACACATATTTTGGTGTACATAGAAATTGATTTATTTATAGGTTTTGTTCAAAATTCTTTTTTGAAAATTGTAAATACTTTGTTGGAGTGGACTTCAACCGGTTATTGCACTATACGCTTCAACAGTAATCTCTGTCAAACATGTAACTTAGTGTTGTCAGAAATCATTAATATATTATAAATACCTAAACTATTGTTGAATTTGTAATAAATAAGCTCAGACAAATGCCAAATTAACCACTATAAATGCATTATACCTACAGTTATACAGATCCAATAAATCCACAAATGCCGTTGAAAAGTTTATAGTAAACATATGATAAACCATATAAAAAAAAAACAACCTCTGTCCCAAAATAAGTAAAATACTTTATGCTCCTCAATATTTTAAAGTAAATACACCTAGTCATAATACTTACAACTCTGGAGCAGATACTCACTATGAGCAAGTTCTTCTAAATATATTCTTAGTGACTACATACTCACATTTCCTATGAATAAAATAAAGATCATGCCACAAACACCTGGAGTTTCTACTACATATATTTGCAGCCTGACGTAGCTGTCGTGGCAGAGTTTATGTTTAATATGCGTTCCATAAAATGTTATGGGTGTGATTTAAGTGTCCTTTATTTAAATAGATATGTGCATTAAAATAAACACTTTGAGCATTAAAATATTAAATATTGTGCGTTAAATAAATATACATATCGACCCATGCAACGAAGACTATCGTAAATAACTAACTGAATGTAGTTACTATAGTCTTTGTTGCATGGGTCGATATGTTACATACAAAATTATATATTGTGCCCTAGAATGGATAACTTGTGCATTAAAATAATAAATATTGAGCCCTAGATCTACTACGCATCAAAATTGACACAGATCTGATTTTGACAATTCGTATGTTAATGAAAGCGCGTACTTTCAATAATATACGACATTATTAATTAAAAAACATTATTAATTCAAATGGCTCACTCTACATATTATATTAAATAAAAATTCAATTGTTTTCGACTTATGACGTCGTCGACAATTTTTTAATGTAAACCCCATATTTTGTATACTGATAGTGATAAATCTGTTACTTGTTTAAAAGGTTTTTTCGAGAAAAATACAGTTGAAAATTCGGGTACTATTGTTAACTTATTTGTTTATGGAATGCGCGTGCATAGGCGTTTTCAATTGATTTATTTGCGCTGAATACAAATCTGAGCTTCAAACTTGCATATCACGTCAGATTACTGCGCTTTTTTAATATTTTTTCCGGAGGCGTCTGCACATCCCTTAAACAATTATTATTATAATTTTATTATATATTATTATTATTATATTCTTTGTAGGGCGCATTATAATTTTCTCATGGTACAATTAATGATTATTGAATGCGCTTATAATATTTTTGAATGCCAAGTTATTTAAACCATTGGAAATATATTTTTTTCAATAAACAAGTATTTTTAAGCTGCTAGTAGAGGTAACGATTGTATTGCACATTTATTTTTTTAAGTGTACAAATATATCATGAAAGGAACAGTTAAATATATAAATGCACAATTATTTACTCTGACATTTATTTTTTTTAATGCGCAAGTTATTTTTGCATTGCTCAAATATGTTTTGTATTGGACATATATTATTGTTATTGGTCAAACATTTAATCAAATGCTTACCATAAATGCACGTTTTATTTTATTTATAGCGCATGTAATTTGTAGTGAATGTTTAACTTGGCAAACACAAAGAACTTGATCATATCCTCTTTTTGTTGTTGTTAACTTCATCTTGTCCGATTATCAAATAATACGTAAGCAATCACATACGGTGTCTCCAAACAAGCTATTATTTTTGGATAAATAAATTCCAAAATATAAATAAACATTATTGTGGAACAGAGGTAGTAAACATCTCACTTATTGTTGAAGAAATATTGAAAGATAGATATTGAAAATAAACAATTTTTTTGTGAATACGTAACTTAAAAATTAACAAAGTTGGGTGATGACTCTTTTCAGAAAATTGACTTGAACAAAAATGCATAACTTTCCATAATGCATAACAGTGAAAAAGGAATTACCACAATAAATTCTTGTGTATATTGGATCTGCATATTAAATCAACCAAACAATAAGAATAGATGAACATCGTTTGTATCTATAATCGAATTGTCTGCTTGAAAAAGAATGATGTATCATTATCAAAATTGATCGACTTTTAAGCTGCAAACAAAGAGAAGCAATAAAAAGATCTAAACACGTGCAAAAATCCATTTTGAATGAGTACATGTGACCAAAGAAAGTCGATCAATTTTCTGTCATATCTACTTGAGGAGAATAAAAAAGGTAGAAATTAATTATGACTGTATGTCCATGCCAAACCACCGGGTCTCGCTGGATTTAGTGGGGGGGAGGCTGGCCGTGGCGGTCAGAATAGGTTGGCTGTAACACTGCACCTTTCTTCCGGGTTGAGGGGAATCCCCAGATCTCCCGAGCGTAGTTTGCGACTGACTTCTTCAATTTGGAGCTGAACTGTAATGAAGCGGGTTAGAGAAGGGCAAATGCCCAACAGTTAGAAATCGTATACAAAATAAATAGAAAAGAAACACAAAACAGACAAAATAAAAGACCGACACTCTTTTAGCAAACTCTGACCGTACGCGTCTTGTAACCATCTAGAAATATATGAAAATTCGTCAGACATTCATAATATATCATTAGCGAGACTCGTCCCCGGTACTTACAATTCTCTGGTAAATATCGGTCATCCCACATCACATATCCTAATAAACGGTCATTTTCATTTATTATGTTACTTACCGATAACTAAGCAAATTAATGTAATGTGAAATGTGTAGCGAACTTGTAAAAGTACTTACGTAAGTATGCCTGCTCTTGCTCCTTGTTGAGATTCATGGGGAGGATTGTCGGCATTCCGGGGATAAAAATTTTATCGTGCTCGCCGCCGCCCCATCTCGATCTCCTCTTTTTTTGTCTCGCACTCTCTTGATTAGAATCTAAAAATAATCAAATGTAGCACCAGTTGAAGTAAATGTAAGAAGGCGTAATTGTAATATAACTCATAGTCAACAAATTTAAAAACTTAAACTACTTTAATATTTTTTTTTCTACAACACGGGGCAGGGGCGCCGATACAAAGGGCAGGGGGGGGGGCGCTTGCCCCTCCTGGATTTTGAACCCAACTATACCCAAACTATTCGGTGACTTAGCGAAGCTTAACCACGGTCTGAATTAAAAAAAATCCTACTGACATTTTACATACTATAATATATTGTGTATCAAGACAAGAAAAGTGATTCCTACTTGAGGCTGGGCACATTTTGAGGCCCCGAAGTAAGTTTTTTTGCACAGCGCGCACATCGTTTTTATCCTAATGATGACTATACCGATTACAATTGTCACCAATATCGGTTTCATTAGATTGTTTACTTCCACTTTTCGTCGTGAAAGAGTCACAATATAAATTGTGCCAAGTTTACGATTTTGCGCTGTAGTCCAAAATACCCATGTTTGAGCTTTTATTTAATTATACTTATTAGATTTAATTACAGTAGAACGTCGATAATCCGAACCTCGGTAATCCGAACATTCCCTAATCCAAACACCCAAAAAGAAATACATAATAATAAAATAAATCACTGAGTAACCTAGGGAAAAGCCATTTTTGTCGGCTTCTGTTTAAAAATTAAAAACCAAAGATGAAAGTTTTTTTTTTTTTAACATAAACTAAGAAACCTTTGTTAAATTTACTTTTGGTAATAGACGCTTCTACTTCTGGTATTTGATGCTCACGGTGCGCGCACGCATTTCCCCCCAGGACGAAATTAAGTTATACCTACTGTGTTTTTAGGTTAGGACAGTTCAGCAAATTTTCTTCAAGTACATAAAAACAGGTGCACCTGCGGCAAACTTTCTTGATTTGGGACATGTAGGTACAGAACACTTCATGATTAAAGCCGAAGTTGGTAATTTTACTGACGCGTGTTTTCTGGGGATTTTAAGCAATATTATGTTACCAGATTTGACAGTGGCGGCAAGTCGTCTGCGCATGCTATCTAGTGTTTTGGGTCAGAAGAAGAGTCTATTGATACAAATAAAAATTTACAACATTGTCCCAATTAACCACTTTTGGATCTCTGATTTTTGGCTTTATTCGCTCAACTAAAAGTTATGTTTTCAAAATCACAATAACTGAAATAAAAAAAATACTTTTGACATAAGAGTGTCTGGGTCATACTTGTGTCAAGATTCGTAAATGCAACACTACGGGAAATGTTTTTGAACTCCCTGTACCAATATTAACATATTTCCCAAAACAAGCAACGCCAGACTATCCAAAGTTAAAAGAATCGTCTTCAACAACCCAAAATACCCGAGGTCAGACCCAAAATCTCATATTCTCATCCAATACTTACACGAATCATTCGAGTCCTCTTCGATCTTATGAATAGTATTAAAAGAGGCATACTGTCTGCTAGCTGCAATCGTCGCAAGGGTCTCCGCAAGCAACTTCTCACCATCTGGCTCGGGCGTTTTCTCCTTTTGCTTCTCCGCACCATTACTTCTACTTCTACTGCGTCTCTCGCGGTCCCTATCTCGTCTATCGCGATCACGATCTCTGTCGCGGTGTCTTTCCCTGTCTCGATCCCTGCTACGTTTACGTTCCCTACGATCTCTATCCCGGTCGCGATCCTTATCTCTACCGCGGTCCCTGCTTCTATCCCGGTGCCTAGACGAACCCATATTTCAACGATCAGACAATGGTTTCTTCGCGAACGTCTAAATTAATGTATTGGGACTTGATTTTACGTGATTATAAAACAACAGCGGGCTTCTACGACGGCTTGTCAATTAATTAAACGGCCAATATGGCCGCTGCTGATTTCGATAGCGAGCCGCAGTGACAACTACGGCCGGTAGTGGCGCTGTAGGCGTTTTAATCTGAAGGTCGATTATTTAAATTTTTGTTAAAAATCAATAAAATTTGTTTACTTAAAGATAGAATGATATTTTCTGAATTGATATTTAAATACATGATGTTTATTTAAAGATATAAATTGTAGAATCTTAACTTTATTTCTGCATTTTTTTGTATCGAGGGCATTGAACGTCAAGGTCAACCGGTGTAGAGAGTAGTCGTAGACGCAGGGCCGGCTTGAGGTTACGGGCCTTCGTTATAAATTTATTAGTGAGGATATCTTTTTAATTAATTAACGTTTTAGCCATAATTTTATAAAATAATAAATTAATTATAATAAGGCAGTGCATGTTTGAAATGGGTTATTCTAATTTGTAATTGTAATATGTTTTCTTATTATTTGCGCTAGTTTTGTGTAGTTTTTCGTCGCGCTTTGACGCAAAATTGTCACGAATTCGCAATTTTTAACAATCGTGCGACGCACAAAATCATCACGCGTCGATTTTTGCTGTGATATGAGTGTAATATCGCTCGCACGCGTGCGTTTATTGAATAAAACACACGTGTGCGAGCGATATATACGTGTCACAATGCTTATTTTCGTCATACATTCGGCACGGTCCGTGGCGAATAAAACACACGAGTGCGAGATCGCTACTCGAGTGAGAAATGACAATGCGCCGCACAAAAAACACACATCTAAGTCCGTTGAGTCAAAATGACCTCGATAGTGATATTTTTCCACAAAATGAGAATATGTTAAATACACATTAACATTTTTATTATTTATTTTGTAAATAAACTGCAAATAATACATTAAAGATCAACATTTAATTAAATTTCACCCCATATTAATTATTGATGCCTGAAAATTGTATACCTATCAGATTCTATATAATAGAAATTTGAATGTAAACCAGACCCAGACATCATATGGGCCGGAAAACTTGTCTGAACCGGTCCTGTATAGTCTCCGTGGCCTGCGTGGTGCCCGGCTGGCTGTTCGCGCATCGAAACTGTTTACGTTTTTTTGAACATGTAACTTCTCTAATTAGAAGAAACAATTATTGAAGATATATAACTGAATATGTCTGAAAATCATAGTTTATTACCAAGAGGTGACTGCACTAGGGATGACGAGAGTTCTTACGATGAACTATCAGAGAATTCAAGCTGCGATTCATATTATTCGGACTCTGATAGGTACTAAACTCCGGTAGAATTATTTAGAAATCAAAAATTTACAATATTATTATTTTTTGTAGCACCATAGCAGAATGGGAATCATTTTTAGATACTTCGGGATATCTTCTCTACATAGACTGCCATCCGTTTGTAAAGCAGTCACTCAGTACAGAAAATGAGAAGAAGGACGGTAATTTCGTCAAAGATAAACTACGGCAAAGCACGAGAAGCAAATTTTTAAAATTACTCCGGAGACGTGATAGCAAAAGGCGCAGTAAACGGTACAGGAATCAAGATTCGTCGCAAGATTCCTCGTCGGCTAGTAAGGTAACATTTCAAGAGCACGAGCACGGTCAACTAAAAATTGTCAATATACACGTCAACCACGACGGGAGAACCGCCTTTGGAAGAAGATCTACGTTAATCGAAAATTTATTAGGAATTTCGATCTCTTCTTTTCCAAACAGCAATAGAGTCATGATCGCCGGGTTTACCTCAGGGGTCGATAATAAAAATGAAAAAAACATAAAAATCGGCGATTGGTTGAAAATGATTCAAAATATCGAGGTTGATATTAATAATATAAACGGTATTTTGGAGCAATTTGCAAATAACGAGATGTTAGTTTTACATTTGCAAAGGGTTGCTGCCGTTGAAGTTACTAATCAACCGCCTACTAATGAATTACAAAACCAGTCCAAATTTGTGTATCATTTGCTCAATTACGAAGAAAAATTTGGGGAATTATTATGTAACATGCCTGCTGGTATCGTTTTTATAAATACGAATAATTTATCGGAAAGCGATGTCGAATTCGAAGATATAGTCTACGCGTATCCGAAACCGTTTAAGCAGAATATTGTATGCAGAATTCGAGGTCTCTTCATAACTTTAAACCACCTCCTAAATGATGTTACAAAATCAAAACCGCAAATATCCTCGTTTCTACACAAGACCAACCTAACTCATGTAATTTACGCAACTTACGATCACAACCTGTTACTGATGATGTTGCCTGATTCATCAACATCAAAAAAGGAAATGAGATTGGTGCATTCGGAGTTGCTACGGATATTCGAATTTACTTATGAAACAATCGAGAAATGCTTTGAGAATCAATGTTTTCAAAAGCAGTTGGATCATTTCTTTTCGTTATTTTTCCAAAGGATGCTGCGTGTTGGTACTCTTTTCTCGGAAGATAATATTTCGCACAATGATTGCCCACAATTTGAAGATGTATTGGCTGGTGCTCCGCTTATGTCTCTTCCGAATGAGGTACAAATGCAGATTGACGATGCGTTAACTGAGATGGAGGCCAGTGATTACAGAGATTGGGTAAGAATTAGAAGACATAACTTATACTACTTTATAATTTATTCTTATTATAGTATCGTGTTAAGCGTAGACGTTGTATCTACAAAATTTATTTATTTTTTTACGATAAATTCATATGAAAAAATGATTTTTTCTTGATCTGTTAAAGCTAAGACACAAGAATATGATAAAAAATAAAAAAAGCATTACAAGGTGCTTCAATTTTTGCAGTAAAAGCAAATGTGGATACGAACTCTGTTCTTAATAGGGCAGTATGGTCCTGTCAAATTAATTTTTAAGTTTGCAAAAATTAGTTAAAAGCAATATTTTTCTCTGAAGCTTTATTAGAATATTTACACAATATATGAAAAATCCCTATCTATATCAGAAGAGTTCGTTTTTGTGATTATTTCGGGAATATTATTTCGGGAAGTTTCTTGGAAATAATGTTGGTTACCAAAATAATAGTTTGTAAAATTTTCCATAATAAATAATTTTTTATGTGCACATTACTGAAAAGTTATAGAAAATAATAAACATCAACATACAAAATTAGCAACAAGCAGATTTCGTGTATAAAACTTTATTTTGTGTTTTAAACAAAATTTCAAAAGGTTCAGTATTATCATCAGTGTGATTATATCTGAAAATGTAAATTGGGGCAAAAAATATTATTTTTAGATTAGTTTATTTATTTTTCGAGTCAAGTAAAAATTAATTTTTAAAATTGCTATAGAAAATGTGTGATGTAGTTTTTTGTACAACTAACTGTTTCATAGGTATAACTACTAACTTTTTTGCTACACAAAGGATTTCTTACAACTTTCTTACCTAAACAAGCCATTTTTGGGCAAAATAGTCAGAAGCAAAACAGCTAAGAAGTAGAATTATTTGTACAAATTTGTAAGATATGTATTTCTGTCGACACACCTGCGTAAAATTAGAAAATTTCAGTCTTCCTAAGTTCTGGAGTTTCCCCAACTTCCTCCAGGTTTAGCAGCTATTTTATGTGAAAATGGTTCTATATTGACCTTCTATTTTGAAAATATTACTAGATATAATTTTGATACAAGTCGTTTTTACTGTAAAGCTGATAAATCCTACTTTATTGGCTAAGCAATTTTGATTTATTTCTTAAAATGTGTAAATAAAGCTACACAGTAAAGTTCAGCATTTTTTTCAACGCGAAAATCAAACTTGACTGTCTTATATCATCGGACAGCTATATCTTTGATATGATTAGTTTCACAAAGAAATACTTGACACATTTTCAACATAAAATTTTACATAAAAATAAAGATATACATATACAAGAATTCACCTTGTTTCTAATTGTTTAGAAGTACTATATGGTAATTATTTGGCCACCACAATCTTGCATCATTACATCTTACTTCACCTCTAGAAATAAACAGTTTAAAACTTCCCATCATTTATAGAATGAAGAACCGTTAGATTGCCAACGTTTGTTCACAATCCTCGGGAGTGCCCTATATCACAGAGGCTACCTACTGGCATCGCATTTCATGCACGAAGATCTAATTGACGTGCACTCGTACTGTCGTCAACACGGCTTCTTCCATCTACTAGAAACTGAAACCGTCCGCTCCCTGGTACATTGGAGAGAAGTTTTCCCATCGTCATCTAAAAAGAAATTAAGTGCTAATAATCCAACTAAATTAACAGATGAAAGATGTTACATCCTCGTTGTAGGCAGAGGAAAGGTACATCTTTTTAGACCAGTTTTAGCCATAGTTTTGGTATTTCCGTTATCAATTTTTAGTTGTTTGAAGTCAATTTGCTACTCAGGAGTCATTTGAGCTACTACAATCATAACTATAACGTTTCCTAATTGAGGTTATGTCTCCTGAGCTTGTAAACTTTCGATATGTCCATAATTGCAAAATATGATTTGTGACTATGTATTATAATTCAATCCTTTCAAAGGATTTGTAAATGATGACACGCATGCCAAAAAAACTATATAGGAAAACTTTTGTTCATAACCTAATTATTTGACATCTGTCAGGATTTGCTTGTGGTTATCATGGAAGCTGGGGGATGCACGGAACCACCTGAGGACAACATGGGGCCCGATCCTTTTTACGTTGAGGAAGTTGAAGCAACGTTGTCACATATCCAGGAGTTGGGGATACAGGAGTTTGCTGATTGCTGGATCGAGAAAAACGCTCCAACGTATTTTGAGGAGTTGGAAACGAAGAATAATCAAAAGACTGATTTTTTGGGTGTGTTTGAGTTATTTTCCTTACTCCCTCATTATTGAAATCTGATAGGACTCATTAATCAGAAGAAGAAACTTTTGTGTTATAAGTTTCATTATTTCTCATTCAGTGTTGTTATTTTCATTATCTCGTCAAATAAATGACTTGGATTTGTGTTAATAATTAATCCAGAAACAAAAGGAATAATATTATTTGTTGTTTACCAATTGCAGCCTTTGGTAAATCGACGTTATCGAATAAAAGTTCCTCTATCAAAAGGCCTGAAGTTACGTCAATTCTCAAAAGACGGTCGTCCGATCAGGGTCAACTCTCCCAGTCCGGATCAGTATTTTCAATTCCGGATGAGGAATTCTCGGAGGACTCCACCAGCCAAGAAGGTTACAGCGAACGGAGCGAAATGAGCGACGAACCTGTTGTAGGGCGACGAGTTATAAGGGAACACAAAAACGTTCTAGATTTTGAAGACGGAGATTCGGATATTGACGATTATAGGGTAAATATTAACGTGTTTGCAAAAAATGCAATATTGCAATTTCTGAGAAAATTTTATTCGTCATAAGTGTTAATTGATGTTTAATACTCCAATCATCACAATTGGTGTTAAGAGCAAAGGACGCTTATTTTCACTAGTACCCAAAATACTTGTTTGGAAATGTTTAGATATCAATAATGATGATATTTTGAACATAAAACATATCCACCGTTAATTTTTATCATCAAGACATAAACATTTTTCTTTTGTTTATTAATCTAGGTGGATATCACTTAGATCAATTGTGTTGATTGATTTTTGTGAGTACACCATGATTATTTAATAGAAAACATTTCTCCAAATACAGTGATGCTGCATAACTTATATTTTGCTGAGCAATTAGGTATGTTCGATTGCTGGACGCGCTCAGTTGTGGCACGGCCAGCAATCAAACACTACTATTGTCATTTAATGTAAAATGAATGAATAATTCTATGCAAGTGAACATGAAAACCAAAATACCCACTGTGTTTTTAGGTTAGGACAGTTCAGCAAATTTTCCAAAGTACATAAAAACAGGTACAGCCGCGGCAAGCTTCCTTGAGTTGGGACACGTAGGTACAGCACACTTTATGATTAAAGCCAAAATTGGTAATTTTACTTGGAACGTGTGTTTTCTGGGGATTTTAAGCAATATTATGTTACTAGGTCTGACAGCAGCGGCAAGTCTTCTGCGCATGCTGTCTAGCATTTTGGGTCAGAAGTAGAAGCGTCTATTAGTGTATTTGGAAAAAGTTTAACTATGTACAAATCACTCTAGAGGGTGCCAGTGATACAGTATCGGCTAAAATCGATTTTTTAATGTTTATTTGATAATTATTGAATGTAACTAATTCATAGCTCCTTAGATAGAAGCAAATAAGTCAGTCACAACAGTAATTTTTTTTTTGATACTTGGTAATAAAAAATGACTGATGAATATAAATATTTTTGTGATTAGAAATCATCCTGAAAGAAAATATCACAATAATGCAAGGTGGAATTTTAAATTTCAATGGTGACGTGATTTTTGAATAACTAAAGGCCGTACTAACTTCAAAAATATCAAGGAACACACTAACGTCCAGAAAAAAAAAACATTTTTGTTTATTCATAATCCGAATTTCATTCGTCTATGTACATTAATAAAAGAACAAACAGTAATGGATGATATAGCAAATAAAAATTATTAAAAAAAACATATCTTTTGAATGTGGCTGTGATTTCAAATTTAGACATAATTCTTACTTCTATACAACTTTTCCAAATACATACAGTAGAGCGTCGATAATCCGAACTATTTGGAACCGAAGGCGGTTGTGATTATCAAATTATTCGGATTATCAAATATTGCAGCCAAATAGTAGAAAATAAAATTATTGGATACAAGATAGATACAAAAGTAATATTTTTCTGTAAACAGGATCGACAAAAATGGCTTTTCCCTCGGTTACTCAGTGATTTATTTCATTGTTATTTCTTTTTAGTCGTTCGGATTAGCGAACGTTCGGATTATCGACGCTATACTATAACGTTTTTCAGTAATAAATAAAAATAAAGCTACTTTACTCCTAACTCAAACTCATATTTTCTGAACTGCTCCGTATACGGTACATAAATTGGAAAATTTGATGATTACAGTATTAGTTGTCCACCAACGTCCACAAAGAATAACATTGTATAAGAAATCAATAATAAAACAGTTATGTAAATTTAACACTAATATAGTTTTTCTTTTCTACATTTGTATTGAAAATATAAGGAGGGAAGTCAGTTGAGTGGGGGAAGTTACGATCTCTCCGAGCTACGACACGCCTTACTAACCGAAACTGAAAGTACGCAGCCAGTGCAGTTAACCAGCGGCGATCAAAATGTTCTATATCACTACGTTCAATACGACGGGCTTGAAGGAATTCTACTATTGCCGCCAAATGTCGAAAATTCCTGCACCACATTCACGAATATTTTGGATAATTTCCGTGTGTCCTCGCAGAATATACACAAACTTTTCCAGAATACGTTGCGTTTTAAAGTGAGTTATCGATTATAATGATACTCAAAATATTGTAGTTTCTTTCTTGCAGAATATGAATGCACAAGACATGGCAAAGTCGTTGATGAATAAGACTTTGATTGCCATCAAGGAGCATGGTACACTATTTGAATGCACGCATCAAAGCCAGAATTTGAAGAGACCGCAGAAAATTACTTATTGGGTTATTGGGTAAGATTTCGTGTTGTATTATGTATTTGTTCTTTTAAGTATTGTTTTTAGGAGATTATTCTACATGCCCTATCCGAGGGAAATGTACGTCTGCTATCAAGATTCCATTCCACAAAATTTGATTGATATGGCTTTTAGGTTAGGTGTCAGCTAATTCTGTATTCCTGTGATATGAAAAATACTCAACCCGAATTAAACGGTGCTAGACTTTTTACTTTCTGTGTCCAAGGTCTTACTCTTAGACCCTGTCGACATATCCTAAGTAAAAATATTAATATTAATTAGTAGTAATTTATTATTGTATCGTTGAGTTGTATGTTATTATTATAGATAGAAGATATTTTTATAAATATGTGTAAGAGATTTTAAACAACTAGAAAACGTTAACAACTGGCAGTTATTTTTTTACTGAGATTATTAATATTATCTAAATCTTTTTTGGTCTTTATTGACTAACATTGAGTGCGTTTACATCGAGCGCTAGCATACGATCGAATTGGATCGGATTGAAATTTATTTTCGTTTGGAGAGCCTTTGAGACGCCCAAAATGTGACACATATCAGCTGATGTACTGACAAGCCTTTAGCTGTCGATATTAACAATTTTTAATGTCAATTGGATAAGACATGACGTTTTTAAGTTCAAGTCGATCCATGTTCGATCGGATGCAAGCGCCCGATGTAAACGCAGTCATTATAATAGTATATCATGGTGACAGACTAGAACAAAAAAAGTTTGTCATCATCATCTTCAATTTAATAAACATATATTTTTAAACATATAATAAGCTTATAATATATTAAATAAGTTTTAGATACACATTTTATACATCACACTCTATAATAAAACGCTAATATATTAATACATACGTTTATCCTTCCGAAATAAATAAATCATCTTTCTATTATAAGATGACTTCTTGACTGTAGCTTACTTAACTTGATTTTCCTGGCCTTCAAAACGGCAAAATCATCGATTATTTTTTCTATGTCTAATAATCGAGCAACATTACACTCGATTGAAAGTAAACTTAATTTGGCAAACCTATCCTGAGCTCTTAAATAATTTTTTACCAATATAAGTTTATTGAAAGCCCTTTACGCTGATGCAGCTGTTACTGGTATACAGAGAACTATTCTATATGCAGTTTCCATATTCTTATAGTTCGCAGTTAATTCAAATTGATAGATTAATTGGAAGATTTCTAAGTGTTCCTTCCATATTTTCAACGTTTTCATTTAAAAACTGAAATAATTTGTTTGCACTTAAAATTTGAAACTGCCTGTTTAAAGCAGTTCCATATTTGTTTGTAAGGTTCAGAGTATGTGTTTTATAGTTTGTTCATCTTGTGAAACTGAAAGAATGTTTGAACCACTAAGAAAATCAAAAACTTGTGAAACTTGACAAACTTTTTCAAACCTCCATGTAAGTTGCTCTATTATTGCGTCAATACCCTTAAATATATATTGAGCAAAATTTCTCTGATTCTTTTAAGTCAGTATCCATGGATTCATAGTCAAATGTTTACAAATTTTAAGTCTTCTTTTAAATACAGGTTCTACATTTATGAGTTTAGCCAAATCTGCACTTTTTCCACACAAATTTTAAAATTTTTCGTTTTTCATTTCTACGACAAGATTTCTAAGTATTAGTCTACAAGACATAAGTAACAGGCCGTAGTAGCTGCAGTTACTACATCTATTTCTCCTAAGATACGGTTCCACATTACTAAACTACAAATAAAGTTAAAATCATTTGTTTGGAATAGAAATGTTTTTGCTCCTGAAGATGTTTCCTCGCTTTTTCAAGTCTCTTCTAAGTCTTCCAATGCTTGCAAAATATTAGGTAAATGATTATGATTTGCAGATACTGCTTGTTTTTTGACGACCACCGAGTGTCGCAGTGTTTCAATGTGTCAAAGAGGAAAAAATCAAACAAATTTAGGACAGTTCCAAAAAATGGTAATATGGTAGTACAATTTTTGTAGTTTCAGTATTAAATTCACTTACGCACAATAAATAAAAATAGCTAATGGAATTTTATTTTATTTTAAATTTATAAATCGCTTTTAATAATTCCGTCATTATGTATTTTTTAAAACAGGTTTAATAAAGTTCCTCTTTTTTTCTGGGTTTGAATTGGGTGGGCGCCCCCTTCGCCCCCCTTTAACTTGTCCCTGTCGAAGAGGGTTGGCCCAAGTCACGAGACCCCTATATTGTATGACTCCCCATCGTGTGCGGATTCATACCTCCCTCTCCTCCAGCTCCCTCCCCAACTCCTCTCTAGTGAAGAGCGTTGACTGCAGCCCTGGGACTTCAATCCCGGGGGGGAGGGATTAGGACTGCGTATATGATGGGGAGACACTTATGTATTAATTTTGTTATTTGTTTAATTAAAACAATATTTATTATTGTTGAGCATTAAAATGCTCAACTTATTAAATCTAATCCCCACAGTATTCATTCTAATGTACATATCTATTTAAATAATGCACACTTAAATCCACCCACATTAATAGTATTTCATGGACCGACTACAACAAAAAATAAAGTCTTTCATCTTTAATTTAATAAAAAATATATTTTTAAACATATTAGATTACAAAAGAATATATTAAATAAATTATGAAGTGTACTTTTCAGTAAAATGAAAATAATCTTAAATGTTGGTATACGCTTTTCATTTACCTGCAATGTACGTAACATTAAAATATACTAAATATCAAATACATTTATATGTAAGACAGCCTCCTTAAACAACTTTTGGAACGTATAAACTTTATATCTTAAGTTAAAATATGGTTTACTTTGTCGGTAAAAATTTTAAAACAGCTCCCGCCATCTTAGTCCCATAATGGCCTGCCCAAAATTGAGTATCCTGACCACTATGTTCAAATACAATTGTGGTAATATCAGCCGGGTAATCTTTTATTTCAGCTTCCATCTACAACAGTATTACTAAAATCATATAGAACTTAATTATATGATAAACCAACCTTTTTCCATTTGGTATCACCCGCTACTAATGTGTATTCGGCATTTGCACGTAAAATTTCTTGATTCCCTCGACATAAAGCAACAGTCATTGTATATCTTGCACCACAGTCAAACCTAGCTGCCACCCATTCACTCGCATAAATCTTCGGTCTGTCTTGCAACAAACAACTCATTAAAGAATTCTTAGCTATTCGAATTATCTGTCGTTTACTACAAGTTCTGTACGATGTCACAAAACAGCTCGTACGACCGTTAAACTCCTCTATATTAGTTGGTAAAGGATCGCAACCTACTGGAACATTTTCTATCGCAAATTCATTACCCTCGTTACGCATAATATCCCAATGACTAAAACCTTCTTCGCCGTTTACATTCTTTAACAGGTTCCGATTTATTAGTGTTGTAAATAATCGAATATGTAAGTACGGCAGTGATAAGTCATCCGTAGGTAAGGAGAATCTGTGCCGATATAACGATTGTAACGTAAGTAATACTAATTCTTCCCAATTCTTGCAAACTAAACGACAAGCAAGGATAGATTTCCTGTCCAGAAATCCCATTATATGCATTATCACGTCCGGTGGTATAACGGAGTTGCTGAACATAGTTCCGTTTAGTTCATCGCTGCTATCTACACCATCGATGTCCATATTCGAGGTGCTAGCCATAATTTTTTTCTAAGAGAATATTAATTAGATTGAAAATTGAGTTTATTTCATTTGCATACTCACTTGTATGTATTTATATATGTTTATCATTGATTTAAATAGGTAATTATTTTTTATTATTGAGTTGCAGATAACACAATTTTTACCTTGTGGTATTCCCGATCATTTCCCGATTCCCGATAGTGCACTTCATTTCCGCAAGTAGAACATTCTAGGAACTGTCGGTTTGACTTGTTGTAAGTTGTTGTACTTCAAAAGTTGGAAGGAACATTTCTATTTTGAATAAATGCGATATACCATAATTGCAAATATTAAATTGAGTTTATAATTAAGTTTTGACAAACGCATTTTGAATAATAATCAAAATTATCTAAACAAATAATAGAAATCTCATTTCTTCGGATAGGTCATAGATATGAAACTAGATGGCGCATCCGACATTGACATCGTATTTTTTTCTGACAGAAATCAATTCCGGGACAAAATACACACATAAAATCTGCTCTTACCATCTCCGCTAACTTCTTGTAGTAACTTGAATTATATATTTTAATTGAAACAAGGGTTTACATCGTTAATGTCAGTTACAATATGATGTATTTTGGTTATCTTGGAAATTTAACTAGGTTATCAACGAGTGTACTGAGGAAGCATTATTGTACTGCAAATACACTAAAGGTAATGCTACAAATGTGTAATTTATCTTCCATGGGTAGTACTGATACTTACTTTTGCAGAAGGGGCTCGTACTTGGTGTTTACCAAGAAGATGGGAAGGACTTTAAGTTAACACCAGCTGCCGAACATTACAACACTATTACGAAAGGAAAACTTGTCGAGCAGATTTGTCTGTGAGTATATTTCAATAATACGTGTTTTACGCTTGTGTTTTTACCCACGGACCTGAAATGTATGCCCTTACTATACCGTTTATTTGTTTTTATCTTTTTACGAGCTCCTTATTAGTTTCGTTAACTCCATACTATCGTATTCATTATAATTTACGCTACTTTCATTGAATATTTGTAGTACGAAGTATCCTTGGCGTATTTTGTCATTATTTGTATTGGTACTGTTTCGTTTCACATAATATATTAGTACGTCTTTAGTTATTATTACTAAAAAAGGTTGGATGAATATCAGGTGTCCGTTTTTTATCATATATAGTCCGTATGCCAACAGGAGTTGTTTGCGTCATCAATGGGTTATCTCAGGACAGTAATTTCTATCGGTAACTTGTATTTTGTATACAAAAAATTATTTGACCTTTGATTTTAATTCAAAACAGATACCTTGTATTTGTGTCAATCGTTCTCACTATCGTCACTTTAAATATCCCTAAAAAAATTAGACCAGTTCTGAATCAACATTACTATTTTTATTAATTAATTATTAAAAATTAAACAGATTTTTTAACCATTGCATTTGCTACTTTTGCACAAGTTGTTACCAAAGTTGCTATGATACCAAACTGCTACTATCTTGATTTGTATTTTATGTTTGTATTTTGTTAAAATTAAATTTTTTCTTTACTTTTGTTTATGAAAATCATCAGAAAATTTTAATCTGTGCATGTTTAGTATGTGGGGACATCACTGATCATATTATAAACTTCTTAGTTTTACTTCAAAGCTTTGTCTAAAACTGGTTTTATTTCTCATAACTGAAAAGGGACCAACTTTAACTTTGCTGTTCTAAAGATGGTACCAGTATCAACGTTTTTAGAAATAAGATCCGACATCTTATGACAATTATGTCATATACAAATATAACATACAACGATTTTACGTCAAAAAGCAAAAATTTGTAAATAATAAATTGTAGTGAATCTATAGCTCATTTCTATGAAAACTTCTGAGTACAGATTTGATTCATACGCAAAGAATTGATGACGCAAATAATTTCTTGTCGTGTACATGCCTGACACCTATTATGATAAACTTCAATTAACTATTGTACCCTTTGACCAACTTTCATTTTTCTTTTGATACATTGTAAAGGAATTCATGAAAATTATCAAACACCATTGTAATTTTGTAATGCAAATTTTTATAGTTGATTACGCCAGGTTTTTGGTGTTTTTAGTCTAATTCTTACACACGCTGTGAAATAACCAAGGAGGTTTTTGGGCAAGTTCTGAAATATTATAAAGCCATATAAATCCACAGCATTTTGTCGTTTGAATCATCTCAATATCTGAATTTTTGTAGAAGATACACAACTTCACGTAAACTAGCAAAAGTTTACTTAAACCTGTGTTGCTTGATCATCTACAAGAATTTAGATATAGGGATGAATTAAAAGGCAAAATGTTGAGAATATGTGATAATCTTGAAATATTCCTTTAAAATGTCTCAGGGAAATAATCAAAACAAAAGTTTGTACATTAAATTGACCAACAAGAGACGGTTGAAGCGTTTCTTTAAATGTGCCGGTCAGGGTACATATGCTTTACAATATCATCAAAGCTAAATTTATTTTAAAGAATTAATTGATCATCCCCCAAATTAATGGTAAAAGATATACAAATAAACTAAAAAGGCTTGATTGTTTCAGGTCGGTGGACGCTTCTTTTTAAAAATCAAATCTCCCCCCCCCTAAAACTAACATATTTACGAGATGGCTTCGGCACGTGACGGTCGAAGTAGTTCCGCCTCTTCCCACAGCGGTACCTCGGGGGCAGCCCCTAATCGCGCCTCAATCCGAACCCCGAAACGTCAAAGATCCGCCGCGAGCACCTCGGTCGACGACAACAGCCAAGACTTCCAGTGCCCCATTTGCTTTAACCTGATTGAGGAGGCGTACATCACGAAGTGCGGCCACACCTTCTGCTACAGCTGCATAACAAAAGCCATCGACCCTTCGGGTTGTTGCCCGAAATGCAGCGCCCGCGTTACCACCAGCGATATCTTCCCGAATTTCTTGCTAAATAACGTCATTAAAAAGCATAAGCTGCGGTTGAACGGTCTGGAGGTGCTCGGGCTGACCCGGGACGGTTCCGGTGAATTTACGAATCCTTCCGACGGGTTGAAGGATTTTATCGCTACGGAATCGCAGAATCTAACGTTGCCCGACGTTAATGTGATGCTTGAGATTCTTACGCAGCGGAAGCAGTTGTTGGAGGCCGAGTCGTTTGCGGCGCAGAATAAGTTGTTGCTTGAGTTTTTAACGCATCTACTCAAGCAGAAGAAAGAGCAGAAAAGTCGAATCGTAAAGGAGGTTTCTCTAATCGAGAACGATATCGTCGAGGTTGAGAATAAACTTAAAGAGGTGCAGAGTAAGTGTCCGACGTTAGAGGATGTTGAAAGGGTTGTTTCTACGAACGAGGCGAACCCGGATATGTCGAAAATGAAGAAGGAGATGATGGATATGATCGATAACATCGGATCGGCGGTTAAAAAAGACGAAGTCTCCAGCACGGAAACCCCGAAAACAGCGGGGTTGTCCTCCCTGGCAGCTAGGCGTAGGCGAATGCACGCGCATTTCGACGATTTCGTGCATTGTTATTTCTCGACGAGATCCCCGGATCTTCACGGAATCGATAAGTGCAACAAACCGGATTCGGGGCCCTCGGGCTTGGAGGAATTCAAGGATAACCTCGTTAAATTCTCCAAATACAACTCCTTGCATCGTCTGGCAACTTTAAACTATTCCAATGATCTCTTCAATAACTCTACGATCGTTTCGAGTATAGAATTTGATAAGGATAACGAGTTCTTCGCGATAGCGGGGGTCACGAGACGGATTAAGGTGTTCGATTACGGGTCGGTCATCCGGGATACCGTCGACATCCATTATCCCTGCCTGGAGATGGTGTCGAACTCGAAAATTTCATGCGTAAGCTGGAACAGCTACCATAAAGGTATGCTGGCTTCGAGCGATTACGAAGGTACCGTTAGTATTTGGGATGCCTCGACAGGGCAGCGGACAAAAGCGTTTCACGAGCACGAAAAGCGATGTTGGAGCGTCGATTTTAACAGCGTCGATACGAGATTAGTTGCGTCTGGTTCCGACGACGCGCGCGTGAAATTATACTCGTTAAACATGGAGAATTCCGTGGTCACGTTAGAGGCGAAAGCGAACGTATGCTGCGTGAAGTTCAACCCGAAGAGCTCTTATAATTTGGCGTTTGGTAGTGCCGATCATTGGGTCCATTACTATGACCTGAGGAACCTTAAGGAGGCCCTAACTGTATTCAAAGGGCACAAGAAGGCGGTTAGCTACGTGAAGTTCCTCAACAGCGAGGAGATCGTCTCTGCGTCTACGGATTCGCAGTTGAAGATGTGGAATATAAATAAGCCGTTGTGTTTGAGGTCGTTTGTAGGTCATGTTAATGAGAAGAACTTTGTGGGGCTGGCCACCGACGGGGATTACATCGCTTGCGGCTCGGAAAATAACGCCCTCTTCGTTTTTTACAAGGGGTTGTCGAAGAAGCTCTTCAGTTATAAGTTCGAGGCGGTTCGGGGGATTTTGGAGCAGGAACGGCGGGAGGAGGACACGAACGAGTTTGTTTCAGCTGTTTGTTGGAAACCGAATTCGAATGTTGTAGTTGCGGCAAACAGTCAGGGGATCATTAACGTTTTAGAACTGGTGTAGAGTATTGCAAGCGCGCGATGTTAGAGCTATGGGTGGGCTGTGTTAATAAAACATATCGAAAGAGTATCACTATTTTTTTTATTAAGGAACTTAACATTCTGTTGAAAATAGTCATACTTTTTCGGTATACAGGTGTCCGTTTTCTGTGAGAATTAATGTTGCTGATTTAAGGAATTTAAGCTTACTTATCGGGTTTAGTTTTGAATATATCAACCAAAAAATTAAATCTTGAATTTCAATTTTTTACTTTGATAACAGTGTAGGTACTAGATAAAGACTCAAACATGTTTAAGACACTTTTTACGAGAAATCCAATAGTGTATATGGATTTAAAAGAACTTTAAAGATTGCAGAGAAACCTTAGTTAACTTTACTTTGCTTTAAAACTAGGATGTTTTTTGTTTGTAGCAAATTATGACAGTTTCTTTTTAATTGTTTCACTTATCATCATAGAATTTATTATGTAGTTTCAAATAAACAGTACTAAACATCAAGTTTAACCTGAACTGATAAGTAGTGTTAAATGTCAATTTTGCATTAAAATCCATCTTAAAAAAGGACAGGTGCTCTCCAAAAGTCTAGAACTAAACAGACTTCTAAAATCTGGAGCCTTTTTTGTTTTTAACACAATAAAAAATAATTTTTTTGTTGATTTTTACTACCATAAAACATGGTAGGTTCAATATTGTTTTAGATATCTGATCAACATAATGATGGTGTAACCATTTTTGGTATATGTATTTCTTCAAATTAGCGAGATTGTGTATTATCATGAAAAACGGACACTAGAGTTCTTCTTATTTGTTCAAACTTTTTTTTTTTCAAGATTATTTTTAATGGTTGTGTGACCTAAAATACAATATTACTTGTTTATTTCTGTATATAATTTTAAAATAATATTAACGTCCACTACCATCAAACTTAAATCACTTGAATCTGATGACAAAAATAGTCTTGTTTTTGAGAAAATCAGTGCAAAAATTGTTCAAAAAGCGTTAGGTGGTGTTCTTATATTTTTTAAACTTATAAAAACATTACTGCAATTGTTTTTTCGGATAATCTTTCGAGAAAGTACCGCTTGAAAAAAAAATGGTTGGCCAAATAAGAAGCACCCTAACAGACACCCTGTATAGATATTTTATTCACCAGCCCTAATTAGGACAATCATTCCCTTTACTATTTGTTGGACGGTTTGAGCGAATCAGGTTTGACGTTTGACAGACGATTGACGTCAGCTGATAGCTCAAACATATTCGATAAGGTGTGTTACCTATAGATTTTGTGTTTTAACACTTAAAAAGAATGTTCAAAATGATACACGCACAACATAGCATTAGTACACTGGTAGGTGGAGAAATCTTAGTATTGATGTATCGGCAACGTTGGTTGCACGACGTTTGTCCCAACCAAACAATTGCTCATAATTAGGAAATAAATACTGTTAAGGGGTTCTGCGTACCATTTTCTTTCGTTGGGGATTTGTTCGATTCAATATTTGTGGAATCTAGCTAATGTTAACGAAATAAACGAATCAAACTTTGAAGTACACGTAAGAAAATCAAATAAAATAGTACATCTAGAACGAACCATAATAGAAGAAAAGTTCTCAATAAAGGTTTGTGATACTGGGAACCCAAATAGAATAATAATGTGCCAACCATTGTGTGTTTTCAAACCAATATACTTATATATTATAAGGATGTGCATTTTGTGCGCGAAACTGTCCTATTTCCGTAGCGACTTCAATTTTCTCCAAAGTTTCACTCGATTGCGCTGCTACGTTAATTTGTCTTTACTTGCGGTTGAACTTTTTGAGGTTAAACGTTCTTAAGTTTGCGGCTTGAGGTATATACTTGCCTGCGTCGGTTTGTTAGTACGCTGTTGTTTTCGGTACACAATGTGATTTCGTGACTTTGTATATATTATAATAATTAAGGAGAAAAATTATTGAGATGTATTTTTTGTTAAACATGTTTATTGTATATATGTGAATAGTTTTATTATTAAAAAGAAAACCAAAAAACGTATTCGACACCTTTAAGTGTTACAAAAAAAAGAGCAAAACAAATTGCGAATTATATAAATGGAAAATGTTAAAAAGGATTCCCGTATATTTTTGATTGCGACTGTTCCGTTATATATATTTTTAAAGAGATTTTTAATGTGTGTCAACCGAATGGAATATACTTGAACTGATAGCTGTAACGTAGTTTAAACCCATAGGTACTGAATGTGTCTCTCTGGCGAACATAATTGTTGTATGATATTCACAATAAATGATAAAATATGATTTATGTTTTATTTCTTCGTAATCAGAACATGGCTACCATCAACTAACTCCTGAAAATAAATGCTTTTCGCTAATAAGATTGAGGCTTTGCAAAAAAAATTATTATTTTCTAAATATTATTTTGACTTCTCTTGACGTGATGTCTTTTCTAATTATTTTAGCACTGGTGGCGAAGTTAAAAAAGGAAAATCGTTTCTTTTTTGGGGCCTAGACGACCAGTACAAAGGAGTTGCTGTTGTTGGACTCGGAAAACAAAGGCAAGGCTTCGATAAGCTTGAACTAATTGATAAGGATAAAGAAGCAATTAGAAATGCAGCTGCAAGTAAGTGCCTTAAAATGTAGTTGAAGCTGTTTTACACTATCCAAGATGTTGAACAATATAAGATCGAATACTAATTTTGATATCAAAATGGTAACTGGTTCCAAGAAATATCATCCAATTTTGCAAAACAAGGAAATGTTAAGTTTGCTCAAGAGGAAAGTATCAGTTTTTCACAATTAAGACAAAATGTCATAGGAAACAATTATTTTAAATTTAATTCTAGTGCTCAAATTTGAATATTTTATATCAATTTTTTGGGAGAGGAAGACTTTATGTAGACAGTATGGGAACACAAACAAATCCCCCACCGCCTACATAGATACAAAACAGTTTTTTGTTTTTTTGTATAATAATCTTACATAGTTCTCCTCCCCTAGATAACCAATAATGTCTTCCTCTTCTTTTGTGCAGGAAAATAGTGTTTAAGGGCCAATAAAGTCACTTTGACAGTTCTGATGTCAGTGATGGCGCCAATATTGACACCTAGAAATACATAATTTATTTTTACTTTATCATACGCAGTATGCTGAAGTATTGTAGTCGTGGCAAAAGAAATTTTTGAGATTTTATCGGAAATAGGTCTTTTAGGGTCCGCTGAACATTTTTGACCAAGGTACAAAAAAATGTGTGTGTGTGTGTCTGTGTGTATGTGTGTAAATGATTTTTGTGGCGACGGTTCCGGAGAATCTCCTAAAGGTATCGGGACGAAGGTTCATATTTAGAAGTTTCATGACCTAACTTAGAGCTGAAAAGCTTTTGGTTCAAAAGGGTGCAAAGGAACTGGTAGTTTATTCTAAGCCTTTTTCAAGGATTTTGCAAATGAGCCGCCATTTCTGTAATTTCGTCAAAATAGTTAAATAATAAATTAAAGTAGAGGAAATTTTGAATAATTTATGCCTATGACTTTTTTTGGTAAAATTAATAGTTTAGCTACAAGAGCAAATTCTATTTGATCGAGATCGGTCGCATCATGCATTGATATGAAACTAAATAGTAGCCAGGATTTTGACAAATATTTTTTGTGCTGTCACAGTCGAAAACAACTGATTTCATCAGAGGTTGGAGAGCCGCTATGGAACGTTGCCGCTCTAGTGCAGCAAAGTACAAAATATAAATTTCAAATAAAATAAGATCACCAATTTGATTGTTTGTTAATAAGAAATATCAACCCGTCTTTATATCTAATTCTAAAAACGATAAATTGAGAAAATTGTAAATAAAGTATAGCGATGAGTGTAGTTTTATTTTAGGTTGTTGGTACGGATGTGATTTTTTAATTATTTTTTTTTAAATACATATTTTTCAAAAAGCAACACTATTAACGTTGGTGTCACTCCTGCTGAAAACTAGATAGCGCGACTCGCTCACATGCGACGGCGACTCGACGCATCACTGCTCGTCGCGCTATTCCATACTTTCGGCACTTGTGACATAAATAACTATTATTCTAATGTCGTAGTGTAGGTAGTGTCAAATGCTGATGCTTTGACAATACCTATGATTTATCTCAATAAAATAGATTCTCATACAGCTAAACTATTAATTTTATATATTGTATGATAAAGTCATGTGCCTGGCCACATCAGATTTTTTTGTACAATATGAGTTGATTTTTGATTTCTGGTAAAATATCTTGGATTGTGTAAAAGAACTCTTATAAGAACCATAGACACAATCAAGTATTTTCTGTTCAAAGTTTCAAAACATTACAATTTTTATTTTTTTAATGGATTTTTTCATTATGAGTATACAAATTATGGTCCACTTTTACTCATTTTTTATTTGTACAAAAAACATAATTTTTATTTTGTTGATTTTTGATTTCTGGTACAATATCTTGGATTGTGTAAAAGAGCTCTTATAAGAACACATAATTTACAAATTATGGTCCGCCTTTTCTCATATATTTATTGAATAAAAAAATACAAGATAATTTTTATTTTTATAGCTGGGTGCGGTGCGCTGAAAGAGGTAGGAATCAAAGACATCTCAGTCGAGAGCTTTTGTGATGCGGAAACTGCCGGAGAAGGATGCACTTTAGCCTCTTGGAAGTTCCAAGGCTTCAAATCGAAACCAGAAAAACTGCCAAAAACGCAACTATTCCAATATCCGGGCCAATCTGACGTGGACGCGTGGGGCTTGGGCGTGATAAAAGCAAAAGCCCAAAACTTTGCGAGACGTCTAGCCGATACCCCGGCGAACTTAATGACCCCCTGTATATTCTGTGACGACGTAGAAAACGAACTAAAAGGTTTGAACATCCACGTAGAAGCCCATGACCAAGAATGGGCGGAAAAGCTCAAAATGGGCTCATTTTTATCCGTAACCAGAGGTTCCGAGGAACCTCCGAAGTTCCTGGAGTTAACCTATAAAAACGGGCCGAATAAACCGATGGTTTTAATCGGAAAAGGTGTCACCTTCGATACCGGCGGTATAAGTTTGAAGCCGAGTGCGGCTATGGATGAAATGAGAGCCGATATGGGAGGCGCTGCCTGCGTGGTTGCCACTATGTTAGCAGTCGCGACTATGAAATTACCCATTAACCTAAAAGTTTTGGTTCCGTTAGTGGAAAACATGCCTTCTGGAACAGCGACGAAACCGGGAGATGTCGTAAGGGCTATGAACGGCAAGACTATATGTGTGGATAACACCGACGCTGAGGGACGGCTTATATTAGCAGACGCCCTGTGTTATAGTAAAAAATTTGATCCGAAATGGGTTTTAGATATTGCAACGCTTACGGGGGCGATGCGGATTGCCCTCGGAAATGGAGCGTGCGGGGTTTTCACAAATTCCGATGAATTATACAGAATTTTGCAGGACGCTGGCGGTAGGACCGGCGATAGAGTTTGGAGGTTTCCGTTGTGGGAACATTACACGAAACAGGTGGCGAGATATGATGCGTACGATGTGAATAACGTCGGTAAGGGAAAGGGTGGTGGTTCGTGCACGGCTGCCGCGTTTTTGAAAGAATTTGTCCCGGAAAATGTCGATTGGTTGCATTTGGATATCGCTGGCGTGATGGGACCGGAGGGTGGTGTCCCATACCTACAAAAAGGTATGACTGGCAGACCTACTCGTACGTTAATCGAATTTATTAGGGCTCAGTGTAAATCAAAATCCATGGTTGTATAGTATTAAGAATAAAGCTTTATAATGGGTTTTATAGTTTTCTTGATTTTGTAATGTTTATGGTTGGTCAGGTTTTTAACATTGTGACAATATTTCATTTAGTCACTGGATTATTGGTATTCTATCAACCTGCAAAATTTCAACAGTTGTCTCCAATTGCCGTCAGTCTTTTATTATTTAAATAGTTTCTATTGCTTATAAGAAAGCAAAAATGAAATAAACTAGCTGGTTTCATACAATCAAACACGATAATAAATCGTAAATTAAAGAACTTGTTCCCAGCAATAGAGATACTGTTAAAATATATCAAATTATATATAAAAACAAAACATTATACAGTGTGCTACACATAATGTGAACCCACCAAAATATTTTTTTTTTCATGTTATTTCAATGTAAAAACGGCTCTTGTTATGTAGGCAACAAAACTAATAGCTTTTTCTTTTGGTAACACTAGTGGGTCCTAGAATTGCACTGACGATGCGCTCATCACTGATTCAGAGAGTCCTCAAGCATCGCAAATGCAATTCTAGTGCGCACCAGTTTTTCCAAAAGAAAACACTCATGCTGTGAAAGTAAATATTTCAGTGAAAATTAGGAATTGTAAAAAATAACTCAACTATGAAGTTTTGCAGAAGTATTTGGTTTATTAACATTACACAATAAGTAAGTACGTACGCTTTTATGGCTTTTATCAGTTAGAAAATAAATTGCTTCCGGGTTATGCCCTGTGTTCTACAGTGCTAATTGAATACTACTCAGTTAGTTACTATCATGGAGTAAGAATACTTACTCCATGGTTACTATGCAGTTAGTATTCGTGAGTCATATTATGATAGGAAGAGTTGCTTGCAACTTAATTCAGATAATATACATACCACAATAATTATAAAGTTGATTGATAAAATTTACTTGCCAATATTACAAGACCCAGCTAAATGACTACAAAGCAGTTTCTTCTGCAAATTTATATCTGCCAGTGGCAGATATAATGAAAATAACAGGTGTAGAGTTTTTTTTTTCGTACATTTCAAGTTTGATAAAAGTGGTATAAATTGAAAATAACAAAATTAAATTCTATATAGCCAACCAGAGCAAATCTAGTCTATTTTACCGGCCGGTAACCGAACGCGAATTCGCAGTTAAGCAATCTGACGTTTCGCAAAAAGATAACCGCGCTGTCCGCAAAAATGTTAAACCGTGTCCAATTGTGCGCGAATTTTGTGATAATTCGCGCCCGATAGTCCATTTGTTGTGACCGAGATGTGTGGTACCGATATTACGAAAAATCACGGACCCACAAGCTGTCGGTGACTTATTTTTTTGAATATAACTCTTGCATATCGAAGTAGTGTATCAAAAATTTGTTATGTAGTTCCTAATTCTGCCGGTAGGAAGTGTTGACTGTTCAATAACAAATAAAAAGTATTAGCGGCCGGTAACAACGCGAGTTCGCATATATACGAATCTGACGTTTTGTAGAAAGATGGCCGGGCCCTCCGCAAAAAAGTTAAACCGGGTACAATTTTCAAAGAATTTTGCGATAATACGAACCGGCTAGTGCCTTTGTGCCGATGTGTAATGTGATGTGTGCTACCCATATTTCGAAAAATTACGGACCCTCAAGCTGTCGGTGAGTTATGCTTTCGAATATTATATTCTTGCATAAGTAGGCTTTCACGGCCAAAATCATTTAGGAAATACATTGTTTTCGGGTTATGGTGTGTTGATTCGTAAATGCTGATATTGTTTAAATTTTATTATAGCTCATTTCAGGGTTTTGAAACTTTTTTATGGGTCTAAATCTTTCTCAAAACCTTTGTAAATCGAATACTTATTCATAAAGTTATTTTGGAATAGTTTAGAGCAAAATATTCTTGAAGTTAGTTTGTTGAATCAGAAACATAACTAAAAAAACGCAGGTACCCCCCCTCTTTGTCCCTAAATAATTTCTTTTTAGATAGTTGATGTCGTACTAAGTAAAAAGTTTCACCTGAACTTATATTTGTTTCAATTCCTTAAAAAGTTTGTGCCCAACGTTGAAAGTGTTGCAAAAAGAAAACTAACAGAAAATGCTATACAGTATATATTTTGGAATATCACAATTTAGAAATTCGGTAGTGTTACCCTAAAATGAAGATAAGGAGACTAAATAATACTTTGATTAATAATCACAAAGACAACATTTACAATTTTCTTAAAATACTTAATTCGAACTTTAGTATTCTAAGCTTATAAACACTTTTTACAATATCAAAAGAAAATAAACGTGAACGGTCATTTACATTAATTGGTCGTGTCGAGGAATTGAAACCTCGTGTCAAACTGTAAAATAAATCAACCTCAAACCCACGCAGTTACATATCAAATGGTTCATTTATATATCTAACGTTTTAATACAATTTTGTGATCAAATTCTATCAACAAGAATCAATTTGGTGTTGTTTGTTAACCTACTTTTAAAGATTTACAAATGCCATATAGGTTTTTTTTTGCGAATTTCCTTAATGACATTCTCAACTTCACAACACACAGTGCCACAAAACAATGGTCAAATCGTGAAATACATCATCGAAAACGTGCCTTTAAAATTGAAACTTTTCCACCAATGTGAGATTCTTATCATCGGAATTTGAATTCGGCAAATTCACGATGGATACAAATGTTTAGCGGTTAGAATGCTAAAGTTTCAGAATGTTATAGTTTATAGTGCGATTGGTATAGTACTAAAGCCGTAGTGTCGGTAATGGTTATAGTCCGGTCCGCACCTTGTCATCCGAGTAAGTGTTGGGCTGCGGGAGGAGAGCTATGGGGATACATATTCAGGCAAAGCCCCGCGGCCACGACCTCTGCCTCGTCCCCGTCCTCTACCACGCCCCCTCCCGCGTCCGCGTCACCTTCTTCCATCCGTCATACCTAAAAAAATAAATGTCATAGGATAAATAATAGACTAAAGTCAAAATTACATTTGACAGCTGCCTGTGATAACAATCAATTAAACAAATATTAACGGCAACAGGAAGAAAATTTTTATTTTATCATACATAGTATGACAAAGTATTGTATCGTGTTGAATTTTTTTTTTTATTTTAATGGAAATATAACCTTTTTGGGTCTCCTGTATATTTTTGACCAAGGCAAAAAATGTCTGTATGTGTGTGTGTACCCGTTTTCTTGGCGACGATTCCGGAGAAACTACTAAAGGTATCGGGACGAAACTTCATATTTAGAAGTTTCATGACTAAACTTAGAGCTGATAGAAGTTTTGTTCAAAAGGGTCCAAAGGAACCCGAGGTTTCCTCTTAGCATTTTTGAACAAATTTGCAAATGAACCGCAATTTCTGTATATTCATCAAAATAGTTAAATAATAAATTACAGTAGATAAAATATTTTATAACTTATGTCTGACATTTTTTGGAAAAATTAATAGTTTAGCTGCATGAGCAAACTTTAACTTTGAAAGTCATGCAACGCAGTTGACTCTGTTGGTCGCTCTGTGCATTATGGATATACGATAAAAAGTTTAATGAAGCGTTCGCAGTTTTTATTCGAACCGGCGCTAATCTGACTACACTCATCAAAACATTCTATTTGATCGAGACCGCTCGTATCTGCATTACAACTAGTTTGCCAGGATTTGACAGATATTTTGGTTCTATTGACAGTATTGTCAGATCATCAGCGTTTGACACTGCTGTATAGTAACCTGCTGTAAGCAAGGTCACATCAAAGCTCAAAGCTTGAATTTTTAAACAATAAAACGCAAAACAATCAGACAAGTTTTTTAATTACACATAGTTGTCACGCTTTTTGCCATCTTTTTGCTTCGTAACTCGTCACGTGAGATTTGACACCCCCAAATAAATAATGACATAATGATGGCTTTAACCGTGAATTTCAAATCTATGAAGGAATACAAACTATGATACTCTGAGGCAGGTATTTCATAACTTCATTTAATGCGAGACCACAATTGCCACAAACCTGGTAAAATAGCCTGTTCTATACCAGAGTTATCACATTTTTAAGTTCAATGTTCAAACTTTTATTTCAGTCTACTTAGGGAATTCTATCAGGTAGAATTATTTTTTCAAGTGTATCAAAAGTGTTAAATGTGGATGTGTATTTTGATACATTGAAAATCTATTAAAAAGTCTTGCACATGCAAAATTGAATTAGAAAATAATGTAAAACTAATTACTTATTCGTACCTTTTTCACCATTTACTTATTTCGTACCTTATGTATTTCTAATTAATAGTTTAATTTTTACGTAATAAAAGGAATTTAAGCAGATATTTTTTTAATATTCAATAATAATGCTTTTCCCTCTTTGTAGTCAATTCGGGGATATACTGTATATAGTGAGTCATAACATATGGAAAAGATTGAAGAAGTAGCAAGAGGAGACCTAAATAGGTAATTTTTGACCTAAACAAATACAATAGGAAGTTAAATTGCATATATAAATGAATATTCTTTACATACTATGGACATGATTATTGTTGATGGAGTAATTCCTCCAAATTATCAAGTTGGGAAAAAGGGTGGCATTCTTGTTATTGACCTTAATGAATTAACCCTAGCACACTACACTATATTTACTTTATCATATAGAGTATGATAAAGTATTGTAATCGTGGCAAATTTTTTTGTTGAGATTTTAGCGGAAATTTGTCCTTTTGGGTCCGCTGAACATTTTTGACCAAGGTACAAAAAATGTCTGTATGTGTGTGTGTATAATAGTTTTTTGTGGCAACGATTCCGGAGAAATTACTAAATGCATCGGGACGAAATTTCATATTTAAAGCTCTTTTTCCCACGCGACAGATATTTAATATGATAGTCATGTGCCTGGCCACATCAGATTTTTACGTTGTGTGGATACCATATATTTAAAAATTTATCAAATTTTAAATTAATAACGGCCTTTTGTACTTAGGTGGAATGTTTTGCTTATTTTTGCTTATTGTTCACTTTGACTGGTGCAAACAAATTTTCAACGGCAAACCATAGGTATTGGTTAATGTCTTATATAATCCTCACACAGTAAAAGAATTTGGAACCATAATTCATCACAAACTTAATAAACAATATGGAAGAACCAATAAAATAAATAGTCATAAAATTAGCAAGAGTTTTGTGTTAAGCTAAGTTTAAAGAAGTGCAATTACTAAAGTATAACGTATAGAAAAAAATACTATAATGTGTGTTGTAAGAAATGGCAAATGAAACAGGTGCAAGAGAAAAAGCAATGCAATACCTATGTTGCTTGTAGTTTTTTCGAGATAAGCGAGGGGACCTTGCAAAACGGCTCCAGGTCCCTGCTGAGAAAAGGGCCCCCTCGGTCCACCCAAGCCTTGCTGTTGCATGAACATTGCTTGTTGTGGGGACACCATTCCAGGCCCAACAGCGCCACCCAAACCTGGTGACACCTATAACACAAAACGCATTACTCACTCACGAGGTGGCCCCCAAATAAAACCTCAACATATAGTCTTAAAAAACATTTATTATATGCATTATATTTAAAAACTAATTGTACAAAACTTGTTCATCCAAAGACAGACGTTTAAGACTACACAAAAATAACGCATCTACATCTCTTCTGATCTTCTATAATAGTAAGAAGGCACATTTGAGCAAACTGTCTTGCAAAATTATTTATCAATTTATCACAAAGGAGTAGTACGCAAATATGACCCTGAGAAAACTGTTTAAATGGCTCATATTATCAATACTAGTTTTTTTTTTCGTTTTCAAGTTAATCTTAATTGTAGTATCTTCAACGGCGATCTACCTGCATCTGCTGAAACTGCTGCATTTGCTGCTGCTGCTGTTGTTGCTGTATCTGCAACTGTTGCTGTTGTTGCTGCAATTGCTGTTGTTGCAACTGTTGCTGCATCAAATTCTGCATTCCGGAAACCGCCATCGAGTTCGGTGTTTGATTTCCCGGTATACTCGGAATAGGCGATTGAGGTACAGATCCACCGTTATTCACCAAACCCGGGGTCGTAGAACCTTGCGCGGGGCTTTTCGAAAAACTCTGCAGATCGGCTAATAAATTTTGCCAAATGGCGATTTTCTCGTTGTGTCTCTTCAAGAAATCTTCCTTTCGTGCAAGTTCTAGCCTTAATTCGCTGATATCCTCCTTTATTATCATCTCCGGCTTCAAGACGGACAACAGAAACCTCTTCTGCAAGAAGAATGCCTCCATTTGCCGGGCGAGATCGATGAAACGATGGGTCGATTGTTCAACTTCAACGCGTATCTCATCTTTGTCGTTGCTTTGTACGGCTTCCTCCTTTGTTAGAACGTTTAAACAATGCTGGAAAAACAGTAATTATGATCACCATTGGTCGAGTAATGATACCATCGAGGCTTACCTGAAATGCTTCCTCGAACTCATCAACTAGATTTCCACTGCTGTTGGTCGGTGTAGCCATGGCCGAAACTGGAGGTGATGCTTCTTTCATTGAAACTGCTTGACATTTACGTTAAATTCGTAGGCGCACGAACCGACTTCAAGCAATCGTTTTCACTTGACAATTCGATGACAATCGACCCATGGTGGGCTTTTCTTTTCTTTCCGCATGCGTAAACAGCAAAATTGAAGTCCAACACTCACCGGCAAAGCGCTAGATGCAGCAGTTTCCAGACCTTGAAACGGATACCGGACCTTCAGTCAAGAGAAGTTAGGTACACAAGTTGGTGCCTAATAAAATAAATGTTCCTAACATTTTGACAAATACCTTGGTCAAACACCACACCAAATTCCCTGTGTTGAAGGAAGAAGAAATGTAAACACTTGAACATAACTCAGGAAATTGGGTGTAACTTTTGACGCACGTTAACAGTTTCTTTAGGAACTTTAATTTTATAAGACGCGTTCCTAACTTCTCTTGAGCGGAGGTCCGGTACATCATTTTCAAGGTCTAGACCACAGAAATCATAATACACTAGAACGCGTAAGAACCTACTGCGCATACAATTTTGTGGATGCACAGTGGACCCCCACCTAAAGTAGTTTGGACGAGAGAGACGCTTGTCTTTGTTTACATATTGTGGGGAGCGCAAGAGAGATAGAGTGTTGTTGTTTTGCTCTCAGCGGGGTTTTGAAAGAGTGGGGATTTATACAGTCCGATCTGAAAGTACAGTGTCCTAATTTAGGTGCATTAAGCGTTGCATTGCTTGCTCCAATACGAATGAAAACAATAATAATCAAGTCTATCAACTAACATTTAATGCGTTAGTATAATAATGTAAGTTTGATTTCCTGACTTCCTATTTATTTCTGTAATTTTATTATGCCCCTACAGGTGCTACGCCCATGGCTCAAACGCGCCGCTACTGACTTGTAGTCAGAACCACAACAATGCACCAACATGGCTGCGCCCATAACGCATCCAGCCGCGCAGCCCTCTGCACATTCTAGAGATTGTATACAATTCTGTGGTCTAGACAGATCTAATCAATATACTTTACTTAAATCTGGTTTTAAAAAGTCTAATCTACTCGAAGAGTAGTTAGAGGAGCAATAAATCAAAAACAGAAATCTTGCTAGTGGCTAACTTCACGAATATTATGATAATTGACGTGTAAAATTGTAGGTTAGGATCCTTGAAAAAGGAAGGAAAACAGTAAACACCGTGACATAAATTTTACATGAAGAGAAAGCGATTTTACTGTCTGTTGGCCCACAGGTCACAGTTAGCACGTCAGTATACTAATTTCAATATTTCCTATAACAGTTAAAAATCTAAAACATTTGTCTTCACATAAAATCACAAAATGTGCGATTTTCCGAATATAATTTTATTATTCAGTGGCAAAAGAAAATCTGGAAAAGACTACATCACAGATAAGTTGAAAGACATGTAAGGATACTTTCTTTGTATTCGTGCAAGCAATTTAATATTAAACACTGCCTTTTGTAGTTTAGGAGAGAAATGTGAGATATTAAAAATATCGGCACCAATAAAACAGTATTTCTCAAAGTCGAAGGGGTATGACTTGGAGTTATTAATGTCGGATAAGCCAAATAAGGAGCAAGTTAGGTTAGAAATGATTAAATGGAGCGAAGAGAAACGAGCTGACGATCCCGGCTACTTCTGTGATATTACTTGTAAAAGCGGTAAATTAAATATAATAAATGTATAACTTAAATTACTCTAAAATTCGTGTACTTAGCAAAACCAGCTCCAATCTGGATAGTAAGTGATATACGTAGAAAGTCGGATATAGCCTGGTTTTATAGTAAATACAATGAGAAAATAAAAACTATTCATATTAAGGCCACATCGGGTGTAAGGGAACAGCGGGGATTTCAGTTTCAAAAAGGTGAGAATATTGTATAAAACTTATTCATTGTAACTTAAAACAATAATGGTATATTTTTTTAACTAACTTTAGGAGTGGACGATGCAGAATCAGAATGTGATTTAGATTACTACAATAAGTGGGATTATGAAATAGACAACAATGATGACAACTCATGTTTGCGAGCTCTTGAAACTATATTAAACATTACCAAGGAAATATAAAAACGCGAGATTGTTAAGTTAATAATATGTATTTTTTATAATGGTTATATTTGTTGTACTATGTATTTAGAAATAAAAGATTTACAAGTATTACATAATGTTTTATTACAAAATCAATAGATACAATACGACTACGTTTTTAGAATTTTCAAAAATATTTTGAATCTTTTCTTATCGAATGAGAATAAAGATCGGTTTTGTTTAGTTGGTACCTTGGTATTTGTCGGCCAATCAGCCATGTTTCTAGAACGATCACGCAGATCACGTGACATGTCAAATCAGCATTGCTGTCAGATTGTGCGGTTGGTGTTCAGTGTTGGTGTTTCAAATAACAACAGATTAAAACCGTTTTAAATACAAGAACTGACGCAAACACAACATCTAGCATGTCCACGGCTGCCATGGAACAACCAGAAGAGGTATAGTTTATGTTCTTTGTAGTTACAATTACTGAAAACACCGGCGCATGAGACGCACCTTCAAAAACAAGAAATGCCCCTTTTTATATCTGTAATGTACTAATGTTGAACATACTATAACGGTCTTATGCGTCAGATATAAATGTTATGTAGAATTTAATAAGACATGTTTAAGGTGGAACTATCTCTGGATGTGGAAGAAATTAAACGCTTGCTTGATCTTACAACCAGGGATAAAGTTAAAGCGTTACTCTCGTCTGAGTTAGCAAAACTAGAGATAGAAAGTGAATTGCTTGCAAAGAAGCGTCAAAAGGCAAACGCAGTGGTAAAGGATGGTGCCGTTCAAAGAAAATGTCTTGCAGTGAAGATTACTAACTACGGTAGTGAATTTCAAATATGTGATGTGTTATTTTTTGCTATGTTGTTGTTTTGTTTCCAGCATGGGATCAAAGTGATAAATTCCTTAAATTCTTTATTACGCTGGATAACGCTCACCTTTTCCCAGAGGAGAATATTATTTGCAGTTTTAGCTCAAACTCTTTTGAATTAAGAGCTAAAAACTTAGAAGATAAACAGTTCGTTTTAGCCATAAATAAGCTGCTTTACGAGGTTGATCCTGCAAGAAGCTATACAAAAACTAAGACAAGTGAGTTGAATTTATATAACTTATATTAGATCCTGAAAAAAATAACTCTGATCAAAATTATTCAAGTTTAGCCAAAATACTATAAAACCTAGTGAAAAGATTTATGAAAAATTGAGTATTATTACTCTTTTAAGTAAATCTATATTTCTACAATTTATTTATTTGTAGATATGATTGTTATCTTTCTGGCGAAGAAACAGGAAGGCAAAACTTGGTCTCATATAACGGTAACTGAGCAGCATCTTAGTGAGTCCAAGAATGCTGTACCTAAAATGGATGAAGCACGTGGTGATCCATCTGAAGGCCTAATGTCCATCATGAAGAAATTGTAAGTATAAAATTCCTTTTTATTATGTTCGTATTGAAAAATTGTCTTTAATTTTTTTAAATGTTTAATTGATGTGGAAAATTCTGTTGTTACTGTAGGTACCAAGAAGGGGACGATGAGATGAAACGAACCATTGCCAAAGCGTGGACAGACAGCCAAACTAAGATACCACCAGCTTAAGTTTTTTTTTTACTTTTATGTTAAGTATTTTGTTCCTAGAGTGATGTTTTAAGTTTAATTAATTATATTAAGAAATAAACATATTTTACTTACACCTGCCAGTCTTTCAATCTTAAGTTTTGCGTCTCTTTGTATTACAAAGATTAATAAATAATTAACTATAACTTTCCCCACCACGAAAAAAATTTATTTCGCCAGATTTCATATTACTGTGCACAAAAACAAGAGAAAAGAAGAAAAATTGAAGACGAGTGTTGAATTTGACTTACGAATGTGTATTATCTATATTTATCCTGATTTTTTTAAACCAAAGTCCCAACGGAATATACAGCGTGTTAGTAAATAAGTGCGACAAACTTCAGGAGGTGATTCAGTATGAAAAAACAATGACAATTTGCTACATAAACGTATGTCCGTAAATGCTTTGTTTTCTGATATACGTTGAAGTTTTTTTCTGTTTTCTGAGGCGCTGTGTTGAATCTTGTGTCACGTCTGAGAGAGGTCATTTTCAACATTTTTTGTAGCATTGTGCCTATTTACAGTTTTGTTAGTGTTATTTTCTGTTCTTGTTCTAGATTAATGTTATTGTATTAAATAGTTCTTTAAAAGAATTGAGATCATTATGATGTTTTATTTTTTTGCATAAAAACGGTGCCCCCTACGAAAAAATTTAGAGAGATTTTGTGTCACAAATTGAACGAGGAATTCCGGTGGCGTACCATTTTTTTCTTTTAAAGAAATGATATCAGTACTCGTATGCGCGCCAATGATGAACATAAAATTCTTAATTGCATGTCAAGAAATGTCTAATGACTACCTCTTAAAACCTACTAAATTTCATTTCCATATCTCGACCGGTTTCAGAGCAGTTTTCGGATAATGAAGCGTTTGCGGACATACGTTTATATAGCAAACTGTCATTATTTTTTAATGCACTTATTTACTAACACCCTGTATAGTGTATATACTAAAAAAAGCACTACAAATGATTCTGGTACATGTATTTTTTTAGGGAAAATCAGTGCTAAAACCTTGTTTTTAAATTCAATTTTATTGATTTTTCCTATAGTTTTGCCACTCATTGTACAGAAGTGTAGTTGTAAAGAAAATTAGTGATAAAAAATTCGCAATTCTGGTTCTATGGATTTTACAGATCTAGAGAAAAAGCGCTTTACAGAATCAGTTGTCATTTGTTTATTTTTTCCCCTCTTCTTGGCCGTGGTTGTCACAATTGTCTCCACTTATTGAATTTATTAAATAACGATGTAATTGGAAATCTGTGACAACTCAGTTTATTATTTTTCCATTCAATGAAAAATTAACAGATTCAAAATAAAACTGCAAGCCGGTAGCATGTTTTGATTATAACAAAATATGTTTTCCTGGTCGTGATTAAAAAACTTATGTTGACAAAGTAAGACACTAAAATGTTTTATTAGAAAAAGACACGCTGTCCTTATCCCATTTTAAAATTATTATTTGTTAAGCAAAAAAAAAAAATGGTAACTGGTTTCCCGTTAGTTTATTTTTTGTCTCTGTTTTATAGTGCATAAATTTGATTGAAAATAAAATTCAGTTTGATTGGAGAATGATTTATTGCAGTCGTCAACATTCGCACTCACCAATCGCAGCCTTACAATAGTATACAAAATCCTATCACTTGTAATTGTAGACGTAGTGTGGTAACATGTGTGTAGTTTGTGAATATATATATAAAAAAAAATATTAAAATACAACGATAAAAGTTATCATTTATAATACAATAGTGATATACTTAAGTACGATCCATCAATGGGTCGACCGTCGAAGGAATAAAAAAATAGGTACATATTGTGTTACTAATACAAGTAAATGCCTAATTTATAAAAAAAAATCTTGGTAAACATATAATCACAATTCTAAAACTCTGTGGTTCTCTTTTCATTTGCATTGTGTGGGACTAGATTTGTCATTTATCCTAGGGATCTCATCACTTCTTTACTCGACTCGTGGAATACTGGAGTCATAGCCGCTCGCGTCATGTCGATTAATTTATCTACGTCGCTTGACGTCATCCCTCTTGTTGATATAGGTGGCAATGCTGTAACCATTACTTTCCCTAAAATGGAATTATTATCGTTATTTGATTAAAGTGGATTATGTTGTACTTACCATGTTCAAATCTTCGATTCTTCTCGTCTAAAAAGTAATACTGACTGTACACAACTGGCATGATAGGCAATTGAGCAGATATGGCAAGGTGAAACGCTCCTTTCTTGAACGCATGGATCTCCCCTGTATTGTGTCTTGTGCCCTCCGGGAAAATCCAAAGTTTAATCTAAAATAGAGAACCACAATGTTTTTTTGTAATAACAAATATCCTCGTTCTGTCATGTATTGAGCATATTTATTTTTAGATAATAGATAGTATTTTTGTATTTATGATCCTGATGTGATATGAAATTAGGGTAGCCAAACTTTCGCTAATTCTGAGCTAAAGAAAAGAATTTTGAGACGAGGAACATAAAATGTAAGACTGATAAAAATCTGAATTTAATACTAAATATATAAAACATTGCGCTTGTGATGTTATTTATAATCATTTAATAACTTTAGTAATTTCACATTCTGCAAATGAATAAAGTATATTTATTATGTATTATTATTATGTATATTTATTTATGTATACATATTTGTCTGTTTTAATTCTAAGCTATTTATTTTGTAATTAAATCAGCCTTTTTGAATATGATTTTGTCATTTATAACTTTTTTTGTGTTTTCTGTTTTAAACATTCCTCTCAACAATTGAGTGAATTTTAAGTCAGTTGCCTTTATATTGTTATTAGGAATTTTTATAGCAGGCTCGATTAGTGATGGGCAAAAATGTTTAGCCACCCGTAAGTAAATATCGGGTATTTACCCAAACATTATTTACCTTCCTGGGTGTTTATTTAATGACAAAATGTCTTGATCATTAATTGTTCATGTTACTATTGGTTAAATAACAATCATGAAATTAAAAATAAAATAATTTGATAATGAAAATGTGATGTTTGTTATGGTTTATTGTTTGTTTTGAGTTGGATTTTAAATTTTTTTAATGTAAAATTAATTTATTACAATTATATAAATACATTTGTTATTAAGATTTTTTTTGTTTTGAAATATTTATACAGGTCGGGTACAATACCAAAATATGTTTGTTCTTGGTTTGCCCATCACTAGGCTCGATGTTCCTCGGTGCATAAGTGAATTCAAACTAAGATTATTGCTTGTTCAATTGTTTATTAATTTGATACTAAGATTTTTTTCAGGCTTTTAAACATGTTTTTTGTATTTTTAGCTATAAATAATTGTCTTTCGATAATGCAGAGAATTCTAACTAATACTGTGGTGTTTATATAGTTATTATTAAGAATTTTCATTGAAGGCTTGATTAACGTAATTTTAGGTAGAAAAAGTCACATTCTCTACAAGTTTACTCTATTACATTATTTTATTTCAAACTCATTACCTATAGAGAAAAGCGGAAGTTCTAAATTTTTTAGCATACTGTATAGTCAATAATCGCTATTAAAACTTCATTTTCTAACATTCAATTTATTTTTATTTGTTTCAAACAAACTAGCGTGGTGCAAAAATGTGTTACTAATGTAAGGTGTTCAGCAACACAACAGAAAAACTAGGCTTACCATACGTCCCGGTTTGACCGGGACAGTCCCGATTTGGGACATTGGTCCCTGCCGGTTTGGTATTATGTCCCGGCTAAAATTCTTTACTGGAATTTATATCAGTAACAAATCACTCAGATCAAAACATTGATTGATTATTGTCATGCTAGTGAATCAGGTTATTTTATTTTTGTGAATCAGGTTATTTTTGATCGATAGAATACATCTAGCTTTGAAACTTGCAAATGGTACAATTTTGGAAATCTAAAAAGGCCTCAAGTCATATGTTCTTTGCCAAGAAAAATGCGTTCATTTTACTACTTTTCGATACTTATTGAGAAATAAACAACATAATGATGATTTAGGGGCAACAATTCCGTTGCTAACAGCCAACAGAGCGACTAGCCGATTAGTATTGTAACAATATTAAGTATTGACAGCCAATTAGCCAAAGAAACACAAAGTTGATTGCTGAAAATTGTTTATAACGTTTTAAAAATTATTAAACGACGATATTCCATACGTCAAAATGTAGACTACCTATCTCAATTAGTTACTCACTATTTCCCGTTCTGTAGCAAACAACCTTTAAGTCATAATAATTTCCATATACTTTCGATGCAAGCTTTCAGATATACTACGAAACATGCAACAGAAAAATTGTTATAAATTTATGTTTGCTTTATTTGACAAATTCGTAGGTAATTAATCGTTGTATTTACTCATTTACGCTGAGAAATTTTCTTTGTGGCATACAACCCCTAAATCACAGTAATTTTGTCTAGTCCGTATTTGAGTATTGCGGTAAAAATTACATATCTTTACAACAGAAAAAAGTTTATAACTTTTACAAAAACTGTTTAAATCATTTTCTCTTAGGTAAAATTGTAGGTAATTGATTTGGATTATACTTTAAATGATTACATTAAGATGGGGTTCGAAATTAGTAGGCAGGCAAATATACTTCATAATATTATCCTGAGTTGTCGAAATGATTAGGTATTTCCATTCAAATTATACGTCGAACAGAACTTGAAACCTTTGCCGATAATACAAAAAATATCCGGCTCAATTCTGTCGGGTCTAGGTGACGGATTTTACGATTGTTGCTGGCTATGTCGTAGTCTTCTTACGTTCAACAAACAAACGCCGATATTCACAGAATTCGTCACCTATACATGACAGAATTGAGCCGGATATTTTTTGTATTATCGGTATATTGTATCGGCATTGTATTATCGAACAGAACTTGAAACAGTTCTGTTCGACGTATAATTTGAATGGAAATGCCTAATCATTTCGCTGAACGACTCAGGATAATATTTATGAAGTATATTTGGTTGCCTATTCATTTCGAACCCCATCTTAAAAGCTGAAAAGCCTCCACATTACGATGTTATGTACGACACCAAGCGGACGGAGTTGATATTTTGGTAGGGTGAGATAACAACATGTAGATGTTTATACTTTTTCAAAAATTAACTTTCCACCATATACTAAATAATAGGCAATTAGATGCGGTAGTCCTATTCATGAATGCAAAATATTTTGCTCTGAGGTGAAGAACCCCTAAATAATGATATTGTACTTAAGTTTTGTGGCTTCAACTGAACATTACTTTGTTCTGATTTAGCAAAATGGTATAACTTTTCTAACTGTTGTTCTATAATTTTCTGTCATGCGTCAAATTAAAGATAATTAATGGGGGATAAATCCTTTGGTACTCGATTTCGGAACATTTTGTAAATACATGCTATGATTGTCACCATACACAATTTAATAATCTAACAAATGTGAATATTTATAAAAAAACGTCAATTTTTTAGGTGTAGAGGTTTAAAATATGCGTATTTCCAACGGCTTCCGAGATGACGCACTACTTCTGTCTTATTTAACACTAATAGTAACAGCAATATTGTTCTGCAAAATAAAATTTGTGGAATGCTCCATTTGTTTCTTTTGTTATTTGATTAAAGAAGATATTATAATATTAAATGTACATTCAGCGAAAAATACGAGAGTTTCAATGAATAATTACACTTATTCCAGTTTTTCTTTTGTCACAAAATGCTATATGGACATATCGTAGCACTTTTTGTTTGTAGATGACAAACTGGGAACGTCTCCATCACGTCTTAGATTTGCGTTACGCAGACTTCTTGGTTTGGACTCTATGAAAACAAAATTGAAACGATATCTAGCTCTTGTGACAAAATCAGTGTCACCATCACGTCTTATCTGTGCACAGTAATTTTTGCTGTTTTGTGTTGAAATATATGCATTATTTGGTATTCAAATTTACTTTTATGGGAACGTCCCAATTGTTGATAATTTTGGAATATCTGATGTTCTGATTATATAAAAGACGAAATAAGAAAACATTGGACAAGCAGAAAAAAGGACACAAACATTTTCTAGATGAATACATATACGTTATATAGTTATTTTATCTTAAACGACAGAAATATCAAATAATAGTCAATTAATTGCAATGCAGCCTTGTTTCTCTATAAAAACTCGGCTTGTTACATGTTATACCATGTATTTACATAAAACACAACAAAGTAAGACTGATGTATCGCACACATGTGCACCTGCCGATTGCATACTTATGAAGCAATGGAGTATTTACCTTCATAAACATACTTTCGCTCTTTACACATTTGCCATCATTATATTGGTAATGCGTGCTAATTTAGCATTGCACGTAATAATAGGACATTAATACACGTTGCGCACTGCGTTGCTCCAGAAAAAAAGCCACTTTGTATTCACAACAATACATTATCGAAGAGACATTAAACACAACTTACGTCGCATTACAATATGGTTTCAGTGTAATGAAACAAAAAAAAACTAATGACAACAATGGGAATAACAATCAATGGGAAAATCAATTAACTTTTAAAAAATATTAAAGGGACGCTATCATTCGTCATAATTTCTCCATATGGAATATGGAAGGTTTGATATACGCCGCTGGGATGTTATTGCTAGAGAGCAAAGGCCTTTGCTTCGTTTATTAAATGAAGGGGATTGAATTATTGCAATGGTTTAAATGAAAATGTCGCATAAAAACCAGTGCAGATGCGTTTCTCATTTATCATATTATCCAATTCCATTTTTTTTTAACGTATATCATATAATAGAATAAAAGTGCGTACATAATTCAAACATACACGGTGGGCAAAAAAAATACGTTACAAATTTTTGATCCTATAATATTTTGTGAATTCAAATATTTCTTTTAAAAACGAATTGCCTGTAGTGTGAAGATTGAAACCGTGCCATATTCGCAATAACAGGACGTTTCAATCCACAGTTATGTTGCTTTGTGTTTGGCTATGAAACAGTTCTGATAACATCGTGTCAATTTAATGTGAAATGCAAGCTGTAATAAAATTAGTAGGTAATAATTTTTTTTTCCTTTGGTCAAAAGGGACAGCAGAGATTTCATTGCATCGAATACAGGGTGATTTTTTTGCATACAGGGTGAAATTTTGAAACATTGTTTTTTGCTGTTTTTACTGAAAAAGAAGAAGTGCAATTGCGAATATGGTATGTTTTCAATCCTCACACCATAAGCAATTAGTCCTTCAAAGAAATGCTTGCTTTGATTTACTTAAAATCTTTGGAAATAGAAGTAATTGAACATTTCTACCGTTTTTTTGGCCCACAGTGTATAATTCTGTAGTATTTTTAATTACTTATCTAAGTATGTACATCTCCAACTTTTTCTTATCTCATCAATTGAGAAATCTGCAGGCCCTTGTAATACATTGACGTACGGCTTTAGAAGTGGAAATAAAAATCAATCTATATCCGACCTCTGAATTTGCCACTTGTCAGGTATTTACAGGAGGCCACATGCTCAAATAATCTACTCCAATAATGCGATAGGTTATGAGAAATTGTTTATTTTATTTTGCAATGTGTCCCCTAAACGTTTTTATCAGTTAAATTATTTGCTTCCAGATAAGGTCTCAGCTAGGATTCGACATAGGCTATTTTGTTGATGGGTAATCTATTTTATTTAAGCCTTAGGACGACACTAGAAGCAATCGATCCAATACAGAGTGACTCGCAATGAGGGGACAATATTTAACTCTTTATTGCATCGTGGCTCATACTATGATAGGTACACTTGCTTGCAAAAAAAGGTACATCGGTTTTCAAAAACTGTACACCGGTTTTCGAAATAATTGATACAATTCATTTGCCAATAACAAGACTCTCGACTAAATGACTAAAAAACAGGTCCTTCTGCCAATTGTGTGTGGAGAAGATGTGGTTGAAAAGGCAGTCCAGATATAATGAAAATAACAGGTGTTGAGTTATTTCCTACATTCCAAGCATGGTAAAAGTGGTTTAAATTGTAAATAACAAAATTAAATTACATACAGACTATCAGAGCAAATCTAGTGTATTACCGGCCGGTAACTGAACCTGGATTCGCAGTTAACAAATCTGACGTTTTGCAAAAAATGGCAGCGTTCTTCGCAAAAATGTTACATCGGGTCCAATTGTCAAAGAATTTCGTGATAAATCGCATCCGCTAGTCCTTTTGCCGTGACAGAGATGTGAATTGTGACGTGTGCTACCGCTATTTAATAAAATGACGGACCCACAAGTTGTCGGTGAGTTATTTTTTCGCACATAATTCTTGCACATCGAATTAGTATCAAAAAGTTGTTATGTAGTTCCTAATTCTGCCGTTAGGTGGTGTTGACTGTTGAATAACCACGATTGTAGTACCGGCCGGTAACAACGCGAGTTCGCATATATACAAATCTGACGTTTTGCTAAAAAAGATGGCCGAGCTCTCCGCAAAAAAGTTAAACCGGGTCCAATTTTCAATGAATTTAGCGATAATACAAACCGGCTAGTTCCTTTGTTGTGAGAGAGATGAGAATTGTGATGTGTGCTATCGGTGAGTTATTTTTTCAAACATAATTCTTGTATATCGAATGACGAATAGTATCAAGAATTTGTTATGTAGTTCAGTATTAGGATATAGGATTTGGATGTATTAAAATACATAGGCGTTCATGCCTAATCAAATGCGAGTATGGGTCCAGTCTCATGTGTGGACTTAATTGTATTTACTTATTATTTGCGCTAATTTAATAGTTACTATTTTAACGTAAGTAAAAAACACATCTGAAATGTTTTGTCGAGTTTAGATTGCATTAAACCGCTTCAATAATAAAACCGCTGAGTGTTTAGGAACTGATCTATGTGAAGTTCATGGTTCGACTTTTTTTTTTGATAAATCAAACGTTAGCACGTGCACATGCAAAGACAAACAGTCAAATAAAATACGAGTGGAGGACCTATGTGAAGTTGGCCCCCAGCCCCCTCTTAGGGAATTTACGTTTAAAGGAAAACTCAAATTACTCGACTACCCTTAGAGATACCGCAACAGAACTAACACTGTTCGAACGAGCTTTCTTCTGCCAATCTAAAAGTGGAAAAGTCCGATCCGGAATATGTTAATTAGTGTCCGTAATTAATTAACAACTGATTAGGTGACACGGAATAGTTGCAAAAATTGGGATATTCAATGGGCTGTATCTCGTTAACCCATTGTTCAATCTTAATAAAACCAACACCATTCGATTCCCCTTTTCTTTGACTAAAAGTGAATCAAAAGGTCCGATCGAAAATGGATAGGTTTGAGGTAGTATGCGTGGGCGGAGGTCCGCATGTTTTGCGACAGCTTCCGTTGTTAAACCGGCCGGCCGTCTTCCAGCCCCCTCTTATGGGAATTTACGTGTATAGAAAAACTCTAATTACTCGAGTACCCTTAGAGATACCGCAACGAAACTAACACTGTTCGAACGAGCTTTCTTCTGCCAATCTAAAAGTAGAAAAGTCCGATCCGAAGTATGTTAATTAGTGTCCGTAATTAATTAAAAACTGATTAGGTGACACGGAATACATATTTGCAAAAATTGGGATATTGAATGGGTTGTATCTCGTTAACCCTTTGTTCAATCTTAATCAAACCAACACCATTCGTTTCCCCGCTTCTTTGACTATAGGAATGTCAAAAAGTCCGATCCCAATTAGATAGGTTTGAGGTAGTATGCGTGGGCGAAAGTCGGCATTTTTTGCGACAGCTTGCGTTGTTAAACCGGACGGCTGTTGGATATTGATTGTTGCAAATCTATATACCCATACATTCATGGTGCTGGATCCACTAACAAATAATCCTTCCACAGCCACATATTTAGATAGAACGCAAAATTTCTTAAAATCAGCACCCTTCCGCACCCATTTGTGACATTCAAATGCAAAAATATTTCACACCGATCCAACAACACGATTCATATAACTGTGGTGTTTACATAATTCATTACGCCGAATGTTTTTTTAAAGAAAATTTGAGTGCAACAATCTTTAATCCAACCTCGTATAGAGCATATATAAACGACACCATACTAACTTATTCTATCGAATCTTATAGTGGAAAAGACCTATCTGAAAGTACATTTTTATGAATATGTATACGAATATGTATATAAAAATCGACTGTTCTGCTTAAAAATAAAAGCTGATGTGGACTACAGCAATAACAACGTCATATTGGACAAAACAGGTATTGTCATCGTATGCCCAGAAGAAATTTCGTCAGAAGATTTTAAGATTTTTTTGTAGAGCGTAGATATTCGGCTCTGTCACTTGAACTTAGTAAATGTGGAACAGTTCGGTCACAAATAAAACCAGAATTGGAGATTTTATGAGATTTATGTAAACACCATAGATATAAATCGCGTTGATTTGGGTATGAAATATTTTTGCATTTGAATGTCATAAATGGGTGCTGATTTTAAGAAATGTTGCATTCTATCTAAATATGTGGCTGTGGAAGGATTATTTGTTAGTGGATCCAGCACCATGAATGTATGGGTATATCGATTTGCAACAATCAATACCCAACGGACGTCTGGTTTAACAACGCAAGCTGTCGCAAAACATGCCAACCTTAGCCCACGCATACTACCTCAAATCTATGTAATTGCGATCGGACTTTTTGACATTCCTATAGTCTAAGAAGAGGGAAATCCACTGGTGGTGGTTTTAATAAGATTGAACAAAGGGATAACGAGATACAACCCATTGAATATCCCGATTTCCGCAAATATTCCGTGTCACCTAATCAGTTATTAATTAATTACAGACACTAATTTACATATTTCGGATCGGACTTTTCCACTTTTAGATTGGCCGAAGAACGCTCGTTTGAACAGTGTTAGTTTCATTGCAATATCTTAAAGGGCACTCGAGTAATTAGACTTTTTCTATACACGTAAATTCCCATAAGAGGGGGCTGGAAGACGGCCGCCCGGGTTAACAACGCAAGCTGTCGAAAAACACGCCGACCTTCACCCACGCATACTTCCTCAAACCTATGGAATTGCGATCGGACTTTTTGACATTTCTATAGTCTAAGAAAAGGGGAATCGAATGGTGTTGGTTTTATTAAGATTGAACAAAGGGTCAACGAGATACAGCCTATTGAATATCCCGATTTTCGCAAATATTCCGTGTCACCTAATCAGTAATTAATTAATTACAGACACTAATTTACATATTTGGGATCGGACTTTTCAATTTTTAGATTGGCCGAAGAATTCTCGTTAGAACAGTGATAGTTTCGTTGCGGTATCTCTAAGGGTACTCGAGTAATTAGAGTTTTTCTATACACGTAAATTTCCGTAAGAGGGGGCTGGGGGCTAACTTCACATAGGTGAGTGGAGGTATTTAGAAGGATTGGAGTATATTATATATTAGATTATGAATTGCAAACATTTAAGTCCGTTATCTAAAGCTTGGACTCAAGATAAATGCAGTATTCTATTTTTCTGCAGAATAACAACAACAAAAAATAAAAACAAGATGTATGTGGTATATTTTCTGACCAAAATAGAATGCCTTTTCTGTATTCCATCTAACGGAAATAAGTCAAAGTTATAATGAACAGTGGTAGGGATGGGCGATCTTGGAAATTTGTGATCACAATTAATAGAGATCGATCGATCATGATATATGAGATCGTCTTTTGATGATCGATCTTTCTGATCGGATTGACCATCAATAGACCGATCTGATCGATCTTAAATAAAAAGATGGATTTGAAACAGACGCCTTTTATATACCGTTATCGAATATTAATTCGCGTGTTTTTCTTTTGTTTATATGAATAAGTAATGAGTTGAGAAAACTTTACCAACAACAAATAAAAGTACCGACGACAATGTCGACTGTGATGCCTTCACGAAATTTCAGAAATGCAACTAGCGTGCTTGGTTTCTATCTTTACGATAACGCTAGCTATTTAGTTAAAGATTTGCTGCAAATTACTTGTATTACGTTTGTTTCCGTAAAACTTGCTTGAAAAGCATTTGTTTTAAATGGTTTATTCGCTAAAACATCAAATATGTAGTCAAACATCAAAATAAGTTGTTTTTGTTCATAGCCAACTATTAATGTTTAATGCTTTTTTAGTTAAACTCTTAAGAGGTAATTCTATATAAAATATGTATGTGGCGTCACGCAATATCGGCCAAAATCGATTTAATTACTGCTGATTTGATAAAAGTACGAGATTGACGAGTGAAAGAAATATAGCAGTCTTCTTGAACTTGATATCATCACGTCAGTGACCGAATGCACTGATTATGAATAGATCTTGAAGCAATAAAAAGAATGTTTGTTTTGTAAATAAGCGTGTGGTTTAAAGTTTAAACTAATCGATATCTATACTTAATCTATAAACAGTCAACGCTACTGTTACCAGTGACACAAACAGAAAATCTACTGAAGTGATTAACATGGAATTTTCACAGATGTGTTGCTTGTGGCTCGCACAGTGACATAGTTACTTTATCGCATACCTTATCAAAGAAATATTATAAAGAAAACTATAAAGTACGCATTTTAGGTAACTTACATACCAAAACAATTATCGCGGCAAAATTGTTATAAAGCAGTACATTTTTGCCACTTGTATCTAATACGTCTTCTCCACTCTTGCGAGACGTAGCGAGAGACCGCGACTTGGGAGAGTGGTGGATGGCACATTCCCCCAAACCGCTAACATTAGAACTGCCAGAAGTCGAATGGTTCAATAAAAATCACGCGTTCGGCGAGTGTCTCGCCATAAATAGCTTTATTTGTTCGCATTCGCGTCGATCCATTCAATGTCGGTCTAATGACGCGACTCAAGGGCTTTTTTGTGTGTACCCGAAGGTATTATTTACGACAGGGGCCTGATTCAGTATAATAAAAAAAATTGTTTATTTTTATAGATAAAATTTTATGTAAGTGCATCAATGCAACCAGAAAAATAGGTAACGAATGGAATAAATTATTTAGTATTGAAATAAAAAGATTACAAAATATTGAACACAATAAATTTAAAATACAAATACATAGTTTACATTGATGTTAAATGTAATATCCGATAGTATTTTTTTTCTGTATTTGTAACGCTTAATGATCGATCAGACCGATTTGGTATGTTAAACAGTGTGTGTAGAAATTATTTTAGGTTTTGTGGTTGACCAGTTATGTTACTATGATAACTGCATTATAAATACCAACGGATTATAAATACCAATGACATGTTATCTGGTTTATCACAAAAGCATTATTTGTAAACTGGTTTTGTCACTGATCGAACAAACCTCATGGAATCACGACAAATGTACCTTTTTCTCCAAGCAATTTTTACCATGAACGTAACCAATACAAAGATTTGTAGAAAAACGTTGGACAAGACTAAACCAATTCGGCAGCAATGTCAAGACATCCGTCAAGTTCTTCAATGTCAAAACTATCGTTGTTGGACCGTTGTTTCGGTTCAAGTTTTGCATGGTTAAAAACTTGATAAATCCATCATGGGAGAATACAAAAGAGACCACCCAGTCGAGCAAAGACGAGCTGTTGGGGAGGAAATCAGAGCTAAGCATCGGGGCTGCGTGCCGGTGATTGTGGAGCAACACCCGGACTCGTCGGCGATACCAGTGCAGCAGACGCAGTTCATAGTACCGGAAACGTTGACGTTTGGTCAATTTACGGCCGTGCTGAGGAAATTGACGAACCTCCGCGAGGAAGATAATTTCTGTTGTTTCGTCGAAGGGAAGACGCTCTTTCCGTTGATGCCCATGGACCGTATTTACATGGAATATCGCGAAGTCGATCTGATTCTGTATATTACGTACTCTGACAAGTCGACGGTAGCTCAGCCAGACTAGGGAGGAGTGGCGTATAATAAAGATAAAGCAATTGTTATGGACGACGATCGATAATAAATTATGATGTTGATTAACGCGTTGCGTATATGGGAATGTTCAAAGTTTTGCGAGATAAGTTTTGTCGTAGATTTAGTTCGTTTTAATGTCAAATGCCGCATTTATTGCAAAATGGTTAATTTGTCGCGGATATGATATTATTGTTGATGAGTTTGGTGTCAATACCATTTAGTACGGAAATGTTTTTAATGTGTTTTTTAACAACAAGACTGCTTATCAAACACCAGACAAATATTGATATTTTTAAGCAATGAAGTTTGTTATTTATTATGAACGAAATGAACGTGTATTTACGTGTATTATTGTTTCAAGAAAATTTCATTTTTGCGCCTATTTTGCAAGAACATTATTTATATTTCAGATGGCACCATAAATTCAGCAACCCAATCAAACAATATGTATGTCTGTGTGTACATAGTGTACCCGATTTTTGTGGCGACGATTCCGGAGAAACTACTAAAGGTACCGGGACGAAAGTTCATATTTAGAAGTTTTATGATCAAACTTAGAGCTGAAAAGCGTTTGGTTCAAAAGGCTCCAAAGGAACTGGATGTTTCCTCTAAGCATTTTTCAAGGATTTTGCAAATGAGCTGCCATTTCAAATTCTTTTTGATCGAGATCGTGTCTCCATTAGAACTTAGTTAGCCAGGATTTCGACAATATTTTTATTCAGGACAATCCCTACTGTCAATTATATCAATCAAAATATCTGTCAAATACTGGCTACTTGTTTTATTTTAATGCAGACACGATCGATCTCAATCAAATAGAATCTTATGCAGCTAAACTATTAATTTTATATATTGTACGATAAAGTATTGTAATCGTGCAAAAAAATAATAAAATTAATAGTTTAGCTGCATGTGATTTTATTTGATCGAGATTGATCGTGTCTGCATTAAAATAAAACAAGTTAGCCAGGATTTGACAGATATTTTGTGAACATCATATAAAATACAAAATGATATAAACAATGTTGGTAACAGCAGGCTGTTCCAACACTAGCGTTGCGACATATATCTCTATCTCATCCGACGTAGTGCCACTGGACACACTACGCATGCGTCAAGTTCGTGAATTCGATTGGCTGGATTGGATCCATAGGCTGCCACAGTGCTGCCACCAGCTGCCACATGTATAAGGTTATCTATGGGCTGTCAGTGGTTTGGCGTTAGTGAGCTGCCTCAAGTATAAACTTATCTATCGGCTGTCACTGGGTTGGCGTTAGTGATGTCGAATATTACCAGTTAACGGCCGCGGTAATGCCGACCGCGCCCTCTAAGCTACAATAGCGCCATCTGTCGACGGTCCTAATAGTTACTGGCCACGCATGCGCAGTTTGATCTCGGGCACCACATCGATTGACAAAATATATATCGCCGTCTCAAGTTATTGGAACCGAGACTACACATTGGCGCTATAGGACAAGCTCAGTATAACCCTAATACGTATATGGATAATACTGACAGTAGGTAATGTCAAAAAACCAGCCTTTGGCACTACCTACTGCCAGAATGAAAATAATTGTGGAAGCCTCGCTAACTAAGTTTTAATGCAGACCCGATCTCGATCAAAAAGAATTTGCTCATACAGCTAAACTATTAATTTTACCAAAAAATGTCATAGACATAAATTATTCAAAATTTCCTCCATTTTAATTTATTATTTAACTATTTTGACGAAATTACAGAAACGGCAGCTCATTTGCAAAATTCTTGAAAAATGCTTAGAGAAAACGTCCAGTTGCTTTGGACTCTTTTGAACCAAAAGCTTTTCAGCTCTAAGTTTGGTCATAAAACTTCTAAATATGAACTTTCGTCCCAATACCTTAAGAAGTTTCTGCGGAATCGTCGGCACAAAAATCGTTTACCTTAGGCAATAAAATTCTCTGCTTTCCTTTGAATAATGTTATCAAAACATAGCAGCAAAATTACCTCTGAATCGGATAAGCAGGTGCCATTTTTATCACGTATAGACTTCATTTACATCTAATATACCTGTTTTGGACAAAAACATCTGCTAAGTATAAAAAGAATTTATAACTTTTTTTCTAAATTAGTTTACCTTTTAAGCTACACTCTGTTGCCAAGAGTTATCTGATTATATTATTACTGTGTTGAACTTATTGCTGATTATTTGGCTTTAAGGAGATTCAATTAAAACCAAGCAGGTGCCATTTTTATCACGTATAGACTTCATTTACATCTAATATACAAGTGGCAGAAATGAACTGTTTTATAGAAATTTCGCCGAGCGGCTTTTTTTAAACGAATTAATCAACATTAGGTTCATAATTGTTCTGGTATGTAAGTAACCTAAAATGCGTAACTTATATTTTCCTTTATAATATTTCTTTGATAAGGTATGCGATAAAGTAACAATAGTGTAGCCTATGTCACTCAGCGAATCACAAGCTACACATCTGTGAAAATTCCATGTTAATCACTCCAGTAGATTTTCTGTTTGTGTCACTGGTAACAGTAGCGTTGTCTGTTTATATATTAAGCAGAGATACGGATTAGTTTAAACTTCAAACCACATGATTATTTACAAAACAGTCTTTTTATTGCTTCAAGATTCATTCATAATCAGTGCATTCGTTCACTGGCGTGATGATATCAAGTTCAAGAACACTCTGCTATTTTGGTTTCACTCGTCGATCTCGTACTTTTATCAAATCAGCGATAATTAAATCGATTTTGGCCGATATTGCGTGACGACATAAACATATTTTATATAGAATTATCTCTTAAGGGTTTAACTAAAAAACAATAAAACATTAATAGTTGACTATGAACAAAAAACTACATATTTTGACGTTTAATGTTATCTATAGCAAATAATCCATTTCAAACAAATGTTTTTTCAAGGTGGGTGCTGCAGGGCTTTCGTAAACAAACGTAATACAAGTATTTTGCAGCAAATACTTAACTAAATATCAACTAGCGTTATCGTAAAAATAGAAGCCAAGCCGCTAGTTCAGTATGCATTTTTGAAATTTCGTTACTGCACCACAGTCGACATTGTGGTCGAAAGTTTTATTTGTTGATATAGTATTTTCTTAACGCATCACTTATGCATATAATCAAAATACGCAACTTAACTTTTTCTCTAAACATGAAATTTTTATTATGGATTTTTATTATTTTAGTCCAGATATTGCTTGAAACATTTTTTGCCAAAGAAATAAGTTTTTATATAAATATAAAATTATTACAGTTAAATATCATAAATATGACGATCTTAACATGTTCATCTATTTTCCTCTTTTATCCACAATGATAATTTTAATTAATTCTCTAAATCTTAATTCTCTACAAAAAAAAGTTTATACATAGTTCCACTACGACTTCGCGTATTCAAGTTTTAGCAGAGAAACAACGTATTTATTTATTGGGTCATTGAAAACATGACAGATCAACATATTTTATAACAAGAAAAAGAATAGCATGCAGATAAACTTTACCATTTCCGAGATATGTCTTATTTGCCGTCTTGCTTTTAAGCGGAAATGCAACAAAACTCTTTAACTATGTACCAAATATACGGTAAAATCCCATAAATAAACGAGAGAGGTTTTTATTTAACAGGATTTTCTACCGCAGAACATCTCTCGAAAACCGACTACACGTTTCAATCCATTCAATTTGTCTCCGCATCAAAATATAAAGAATAAAGAGCTCTCAGAAAAGGAATAAAATACCAATTATTGGTATTAAATATACCTATATCCTATATCCCATCCTAGAGAAAGATGAGGCAAATAATCGTAAATAATCCAAACTTAAAAATTTCATATCTCTCCAAATAATTTTTTTTCGAGTATATCCTGATACAGGTATAACTTCATTATGTGACGTCATAAAAGGTGTACGATTTGTAAAAGTCTTGTCTTCAGAAAAAAAGGGTTTTTATAAATACCTCCCATGTTTCATGGGATTTTTCCAAAACAAGTATATTTTACTAGCCTACACTTGAATACATAGTGACAGAAGTGGTGTTTTTCAACAAAAAAAAAAAAAAAAAAAAAACTGGTAAGAAAAGTATCTTCAATAGTGCAGAGGTTAAAAATATTAAAAAATAGTTAAGCGATTTTTCCCATTCACGATCTTGTCCTTACTTTTAATAGATAAGCTCGTATACCAAATTTCAGATCAATTACATACTTCAAAATTACGGCAGTTATCGTGTACGCCGACAGACGGACATTTGTGGCAACTCAATATACTCCTCACCACAGTAGTAACAACGTAAATATTTAATGAGATACTTCTTAACAACCTTCCAACCATGGACATATTTTGGAAACGTTTTAACTGTATGCTATTGCTGTTTTTATTATAAAATATAATGCTCTGTCATGTTTGCAATGCTTTGGGTAGCAAAAAGGTTTACCCAGCACGCTGTTCCTCGTTGTTTTTAACGTTATTCTAGACATATAACTTGAAAACGCCAACTATATCTATAGATCTAATGGATAGAATTGATAGAAAGCAAAAAATTGTTAAAATACTTAATTTTGGTCATCTATGATCGTGACTAACTTCTAACTGAGACACGATATCGATGGGGGACTTTTTACACGTTATTTGTAATGCCAAACCAAATGAGTATTCAAAAATCCAGCTGGGTTGGATGTTTTCAAAGTTTGCCATTTTTTTTCGTGTATTTTGACTGGGTATATACATTAAAAAAAAAAGCGAAAGCCAAGAACGAGTGCAAAATCCAAGAATGACAAGAAATTTTAATAAAAAAAATAATGGTTAGTTCACCAGTCTAATCCAGTCCAATACATAATAGGACGAAAATATAATTAGCAAACCAACGCAAATACTGTCTATTGTATATTAATAGATATCAGGCAGCTAACTCATGGCGGCTTATTTACTGAAAATGAATTTCAGGGAGCCATTAGAGATTCTATTAATATTTCATGAAAATCGAAAAAGATTTATAGTACTATTTCAGTTAGTAATTGATACAATAACTAGTACATATTGTAAAAACTTGAGGATAATTATCAATTTTGTGCAGATATACTATAGTCACACATTATTTTTAGGTGTATTAAATAAAAATACAATAACATTCCTGAAATAAGTACAAAACAACTTTACCAACATTTGGCATAAACCCAGAGCCAATGACCTATATACAGATTGTAAAATACCTTTATCTCTTGACAAGGATAATAGTGTTATTAAAATATAGCATAGATAAGTGTGTGCATAAGCTGTAAGCGGTGTGCAGCAAAATTATTGGCAATTTAATACCATTAATCTTAATTCAGACAAATAGAAATTAAATCATTCGAAAAATGAAAAAGCTAGCCATTGTTAATTGATTGCTTGCATCAGTAAAACCTTAATAAATGATTATAGCCATAAATATAATAGTGTAATCCCAAAAGATCTCACAAAACTTTTTATTGACACGTTGGGTTAATATTGAGCAGTGATCGATACAATATTTGATAGTATATTTTTATCTCTCAAGTGTGTTAACATTAAGATTAAGTGAGAGATGAGTTAATATAGAATCAAATAATTAAATTTAAGAAGCGTAAATCTGTGCATATACATTACTTTTTTGGCTTTGATAAGTTCACCAGCATCTCGCATTGCACCCCTTGCCTTTTCCGAATTCATACGGTCGATAAAAATAAGCCCGCAGAGCCACGAAGCGAATCCAAAGGGCCAAACGTACAAAAGTTCCTTTTTAGCAACCACCGTGCATTTGTCCATTATAGCCCAGAAGTCAAACATCCCTAACGATATATACGAATGTTAGTACGCCAGAGAAGTAAATAATTTGTAGCCAAAACATACCCAAAATGTCCAGCGAACTCTGATGGTTCGATACAATTATATACGCCTCATCTTTCGCAAGATGTTCTTTCCCACGCAGTATCCATTTCATACCAATTATCGCAGAGACTGGCTTGCATAAGTACGAAGCAATACTGCAGATAATATCATTTATCAATTCCAACTGGCCTTTCAGTAATGAAAACTGCGTACTTACACGAGATTCCTCACATTTTTCACCCTGAAGATGAAGATCGGCGTTAGGATCAGTGCATTGCAAGAAACAACAATGTAGTAGGTCGCGAATTTTAAGTAAAACCGGAACACTTGACTTGATTCATATAGGAATGGCAATAGTAATATTGAGAACGCCAAAATTATCTCTGTATACGATATATACATAGTGTCAATCTCACTCGCGCGCACATAAAAACAGCTGTCTCGAACTCCACAGTTGAAATTGATTTTCCAATATATAAACACATTTCAACTTGAACTTTAGGCATTTCGTTCGCCAATCAGCGAACACATATCGGCGGCACGTTCCGAATACGCTACTCGGACAAAGTCGGAATCGCCGGCTTTCCACGTTCCATTGTTTCTAGCATGATTGAAGGAATTAGAGAAGATACGTATTGCGCAGTTAGCCGCCGTGTCCTACGTCACGCGGTAAGTCACCGAGAATGTCAAGCTGCACTTTTGTGTCGTTTTTGGATTCTGGAGAACCTGGAGGTATCATTTTATGCAGTTGTAGTATTGATATGCATCGTATGTAACTATTGTGACATTTTTTACATTTAAATTACAAAAGTCGCTGGGCATAGTTTTTCATATGTACCTAATTTTATGCTCAAATTTCAAATTGGAATCTTGTATCCTAACCTCAGATATCAGTCCAGTTCGGGGCAAATCTGTAAAGCGACGTTATTAAAAATATTAGAGATCTGAAATTTTGGAGTCAGGAATTAGAATTTACTACACAAAACTATGCAAGACTATGTCCCAAAAATAATTGTTTTATTCATCAAAACCTAGCAGCTGGATATTAAATTAAAAACACAATTGAAACACCAAACTATTGAGGACAATTTACAGACAATAAAGCATTTTCCAAAGTTATTACATGCTGATTAGTGAATATCATCTGTCCTTATATGTATAGTTGTTTCAAAATAAGAAGAGGGCGCGAAGTGGTGTCCGGAGAATGTATTCTAGAGCAGAGGTAGTGGCGGGGGTACCCTCTTCTCATATTGAAATATCTCTACGAACCGAGGGTTTGCTTACCGCGTGACGTCATGCGCACAACCAAACCAAAATGGGTCCTCAGAATATCATAGCTTCTATATTCCTTTTTATCACATACTTTTCTACCTGAAATATCAATTATTTGTTTTAATTGCCTTAAAAAAGTTAGAAAAACTTACCAATAAATTTGTTTTAAATTTTATACAGAAATAATGCATATTTAAGTAATAAATAGATCCCTAAATCTATCTTTTAAAATCGAATCTGTCAAATGCCATCCTGATGTGTTATTTTATTTTATTCTTGATTACTCAAGTTTAGAACTTTGCAAATTACCATCAAATCGATTGAAAGTCTACAACGAATATTATTGATATAAATAATAAAAAGAATTAAATTTACAGTTGTTGAATTGTTTCGTACCGCGAATGACGTGCGTTTCTGAACGCGTTGTTTTGAAAATATGGCTACAGTTGTGTGATTGACGTTTCTTGTAGTAAGTAAATATTTATACCAAGAAATCGTTGAAAATGTAGATGATGATAAATTAAACAAGTATTTTTAACTGCACGTTCGATTCGTAGGGCTTCGTAGCTAATCTACGCGTTCCCCCAACTGGCAGAAAATTACTTGACTCTCGCGAATATGTCACACAAGCTGTCACCTTAATAAATACACCTGTACATTTTCAGATCTCTTTCATGAGCTGATTCCCGAGAGGAAATGTCTCATATTGAGATAAAGCTAAGGGCTCAGCAACGTTTGGACTTGAAATGGCTTAAGACTGATTTACACTCAGTGTTCGATTCACAAGATAGTTTAAGTAATTTATGGAACGGTTTAATTACCGATGGGGAACTTACAGGCCCGTTCTCCGATGGTCTCTTGAATAGTGCCGGTGTTACCGCTCATAAGGGCGAACAAGATAAATACTACTGCGGGTTAAGGGTACGTTTTCTTCGGGATTTTGTTACTTTTTCTATAACCGAGTTCATGTTTCTGTAGGTTTTAACTTGTACTTGCTGCGATGGTATCTGCGGTCCTCATAATGGGTGTAGCTGTCAGCCATGTCAGAAGTTGGATGCTGAGGAGGGTTCCGTAAAGCAAGATGAAAAAAAGCTGCCACCAACACCGCAATTATTGCTAGATTCTTGGACGTGGAGGCCGCAACCAAGTAAACTCTTTTTTTAACCTTGGTTGCACATATGTCATAGTTATTACTTGCTTGAATATTTTTCTGGTGCACAAGTAAATTGACACGTCTCTAAATTGTCCTTTTGTGGGAGAATGTTGCTGTTGCATATTTGCTTCATCTTCACACACATCATATTTATCAATTCTCTCGGCAATCTCTGCAATTATTTAGCCCGTTTACATAACTATGCTAATTAATGTGACAATGTCAAAACAATACGTCTTTGACTCGTGGTTTTTACCTGAATTGATGTTGAAAGGTCAAGAATAATGTCACAACTGAAATAACACATGAATAGGATAATTATTCATATTAAACTAACCTACCTTATTATTAAAAACCACACAGCACAAAGTAGAACATTTTTCTTGAAAGAAACCTTTGCAAGCACTTACTTAACAAGAAACTAATTCTAAATGAGACAATCTTCTTGTGAACTTTGATTCGCACACTAATCTTGATCGACATAACTAATGATGTCATTTTTGCTGATCGGAACCCTTAAGTTAGCAATGGTTAGCGCCCAAAGACAAAGTGTCACTTGTTTTCTCTACCGGTTCTCTTATAAACCATATTTACAATTTTTTTTTCTGATGAAATTGAAGCTTCTGCAAACATATTTCATCATTTAACTTAAAAATGACGAATATTAAAATATTTCAATTTTATTGTGCACTAATTTCCTATAAAATGTTTGCTGGAAGTATGGGAACACATCAGACCAGATAGAGAATTGTTTGGAACAGAAATGGGAAAACAGTTAATTTTTTATATTCCTTTATATATTATCAGTATTAAATTGATAGTATATAAAGGAATAATTATAGGAAACACTTTACAATTTGTGTAAAAAAGAAATTAATTAAACAGAAGTTGTAACAGTTGCTGGCGTTATAAAAATTATTTCTGGAAATCACGTGTGTTGAACTGGTTATAGGGACATGATTGTCCATATTTGTCTATGTTGCTTAGGTTATTCCTAATATTTCAATTTACTTGTTTTTACCACATATGAATGTTAGGTTTTAAAGTGTTAGTTGTGGCAAAGAGTAATTGAAAAAGACCAACTATCGATTCTCAAGTAATACAAAAACGATACAAACATGAATAAAGTCATTTGTTATGTTGTAAACACTAAAGTCTAAAGAAAACGGTATTTGAAACACCCGTTTAATGAAAATTGAAATTCCAACCATTGCATAGAACTCTGTTCATTATAGAACTAACCGATCAACTAATCAACATAAAATCGATAATTTCCTAGATTTTATTCAATATTTTCACTTTTATAACAGTAAATAAGAAAAAAAATTTAGTTGTGCACCCGTTAAATAAAACAAAAATTACAGCCACCACCTGGATTTGAACCAGGAACCTTTGCGTTTCTAGCACAATGCATGCTCGCCCATCTGAGCTACTGAGGCCTATGACATTTGTTAGATATTCCTCATAAAACATCACTCCAAAAGTTACAACTAACAGTACTTCTGACCAAATGAAGTTAGGCACACCAAATTATTATAAACGCGTATTTATTCATCTATAATTGAGAGTAAATAATTCAAATGATTTGATCAAGTATTAAAGAATGTTTTTTTTTAATACATAATTTAAAAATGTGTTTTTTTAAAAATAATACCATGATGTTTGATAAAAGTAGTGCTGCCATATTTCTAACATTTTCTACCTTCAAAAGTAATTCCTGTGCACCTTCAGGCAAATGGGTTTAGCCACACCAAGTTATTATGAAACTACATTAAACATTCTGTTACATATGTTGTAACGGTAGTGCCGTTATCCTCCTTTTAAAAAGACTTCATTGGATTCAAATAAACTACTTCTTAAATTTGATTCAGTATAATTTTAAAATTTATTAGTAGTTGGTTGATTATTTATTGTTATTATTATATTATATGACCTGAGACATTGCATAATTTAAAACTATAAATAAACTAATAAACATTTATTATTGCGGTATGACAAATTTCTTAATGGTTTAAATAACTATTACTGATCATTATGCTATTACTCTATAAATAAGTTATTAATATTAACGAATCTGTGTACAAATAAGAAGCGATATGAACTTGCCAATAAGTAGAGGTCAACTTTGTTTACGTGGATTTTTTATACAGCCTCTGATATGTATTTTTTATTTAATATCTCAAAATAGCTTTTCAGAATATTTCAATATCATATCTTTTACTTGTATTCTCACTCCAACATAGTAGGTACTACTACATAATATATTTTTTATCTTCCTTTTAGCACACGAGCAATTACAGTCGTTCATATTAAGTCTGAATCACGAACAACGCAAACTATGCTCCGAGGCAGCCGGGACGTCACTCTCGACGAACAGACTCCAGCAGAGGCTCGTTATTTTTAAGCGATACTACGTAGCGTTAAACCGTGCGTGCCACGCCATCGAAAATGAAAATAATGCAGCGGCAGCGACCAAAAAGACAAGCGTCGACATTGCCGTCGCCCAGAAATCAACCGGCGCCAAGAATAAGCCGTTACTGTTCGCCGATCCGACGGCTAGTCTCGCTCGTGTGGGCTCTAGAGCCGCCCTAAACTTCTCATTTGCATTCTTGAAACGAGCATGGCGCTTAGGCGAAGACGTAGATTTGTGCAGCGAGCTCCTCCTGGAGTCTCTCGATGCTTTACAGCTGCTTCCCGTTGCGACGTTATTCGAGGATAACAGCGTCTCTCCGATCTGGTTGGAGGTTGTCGAAAGAACCGTTAAGTTCTTGAGACAAGTCGTGACTGGGTACGTCATATTTAGACAAATCTAGGCAGAAAACCGTTAATCCGTTAATTATTTTTTTGATTAACGGATTCATCCGTTACAAAATTAACGAATTAACGGTTAACGTTAATATCCGTTACAGCATTAACGGATGTACGTTAATTTATTTTTTGTAACGGATTAACGGTGGTTGGGTTTTAGAGTTTTGATGATTGATTTGTGTTCTAGGGATATAAGTAACAGCAGGCAGCACTGTGATGTTCCTCTGCACGATCAGCATATTTCTTTGAATTTGCTGCTCGAGTTGGCGCTGCAGAGGGGTTCTTTAAGCGGCGTTCTCGACTGTGTGCTTTTGCTGATCCAATTGTGGGAGAAGAAAAATTATTCCAATGACAATCGGTAAGCTTTATTCTGTATTTTACGTAATTTTTATTTCATTTGTATACCTAATTGTTTTTATCGTGGAGTGGAAAGATAAGAATGCAAATGTATTTTAAAAAAATGGTAAAAAATACAGCCTATTATGTCTAATGTCTAGTTAATGGTGTAGAAAAGAAAACAACACATTTTTTTAATCGTAAGTAGTACTTAATGTAATTACACTGTATTTAATGTGCTGTGTTATAACATTTTTGCACATCTTATTAGCATATACAAAAGCAACAGATAAATAAATGACTTTTGTTATATAAAATTGATAATTTGTCTCAAAAATCTACTAACATGTATACAAAATGAACCACTTTTTACCGCACAATTTTTATTTTAGAAGAAAGTAAATGTCATTATGAGTAAAACTCTCTTCATATTTATTCTTTTATTAGATTTTTCTAATCCTTATAAAGGCACAGCAGTTTAAAATATTAACACAACAAACTAAAATACAAAATAAATGTTTTATCGAACAATGCAAAAACGACGACAGATGACAATCAATACCTTATAGTACAAACCAAATAAATAAAATTAAGTAGAAAAATTAATATAATAAATATAGATTGAATAAACAATAAACAAAAAGGACCAACAAATGAAGTAACAAATACATCCAGGTGAAACTTTGTACTGATTTTGTTTAGAAAGTAAATGTTATTTTGAGTAAAAAGTTGGATATCTGTTTGTTGCATTTTTCAAGTTAAAGCCCTTTAAAATATGCTTTGTTATTATTTCAATCTTTTTAAGGTATTAAATAAATATATGGCAGGATACCAATTCTTGGACCTTACACATTTTTCGAAAAAAAAAACTGGACAGTACAAAAAAGTTGATAGGTGGTTTTGAGATGTTGTTTAAAACATAAAAATACAAAAGCTGGTACAAGAAATATGCTTATTCCTTGGTCATTTTGACCAAACTTAGCTATTTGTGTAAACAAGTCAATTTTGTTTTAGTCTATTTGTATTCAACATCTGTGAAGAGATTTAATGAAAACTGAAGTATTTTTGTTCGAGTTTTAGTCACTTTTGCTGTATTAATATATTATTTTTATTTAATTATCTTTTGATACAAGAAATACAAATTTAGTATAAAACTAACAAGTGTATAATAAACTAGCGTTGACATTTGAATGCAAAAATATGATTTAAAATGTACCAACATATATGAGTTCAGCAAAAATATTCTAATGTATATTTAGTAATTAAACTAGGGTTGCCAACATGGTCATTTTGACCCGGAGACTTCGGGTTTGGCGACCATTCTCCGGGCTACGGGTTTTCAGTTAAATTCTCCGGGTTAACTAAAAGTAGTCACCGATCTTTTGAGAAACCATAGCGACCCCTAAATAACTTTTAAAAATTGTGATAATACCGTAATTGTTATTCTAATCATACAGTTTGCAGCAATTTTCCTTGAAAAAAGGAATTTTTCTCAATATTGACAATAATTTAATTTTACTTTTTGAGAGCTTGTGAGAAACTTTGAAAGTAGCAATTATAGTACTTTTACATTTTGTCACATGTCATAGTGAATACAGTAGGAATTCTGTACCGGTACGACGAACTCAGAAGATTGTATCCTGCCTCGATGGCTTTCAAAAAGACGGGTATTATTTAAAGGTAGGAATTTTGCTTGTCATAAATCAACATTCAATAATGATACATTAATTAACAAAATATGTTTTGAACTTTTGTTGATTATTTTAATATGTATGTTGTTCAGATGATAAGAAACGTCCCAACAATATGTTTGAGTTTGTCCAAAGCAGTTCACAGAATAGTATTATACTGGTCTGCCATAAAACATTATTTTTTAAATCATGGAGATGACGACAGCGATACCTTTATTTGAAAATTTTATTATTAGTTGGACTATATATTTACAAAGACTGAGAGATATAGTTATCAGTTTTGACTAGAGACACATTTATTATGAAATATTGTCGGTATAAAATGAAAATTTTAAATTAGTTAGGGAATGTGTAGAGAATTCTTCAAGCAAAAACACATGATCCCTTAAAAAATGCTGTCACTACATACATCAAAATTATCCTTGGTTTAGGTGGTGATATTCGCATTTTTCCTCATGGTGGTTCGACAATAAGAGGTAGAATCGAAAAGGGGGAAAAATAGTAGACATTAATTGAAATAAATTAATTTACTTAGTAATTAGCATCTAGATCTCATCGTTTTCTATACTACGTATACCCAAATTTCACACCAAAGCCAAAAAGTATGTGTTGAAGCCGAACATTTTTGTGGTGGCTGTTATTAATTTAAACTTATGTTCGATAATATAATTATTTTTCTCTGGGTCAGCATAGGCATAATGTTGGCAACCCTAAATTAAACTCTATGTAAACCACATTTTCTACGTGTTGTTTGACTTTCCATTCAAAATCTTTCGTCAAAAATTATAATCTTTGATCTTTTTAGTTCCCTTCCTGTATGTGCCTCAGCGCCACTCCTACCATTTTTGCAACGTTTTGAAGAGATTCCTGCCAACAAAACACTACATTCCAACCAAGGGGAACACAACGATCCCCCGAACTGTACACACATGTTACTGAAATACTTGGACATTCCGAAAGACGAGGATGTTGAAATAGACTTGAGGCAAGCCGCTGTTATACTGCTAGCCCATTTAGATCGTTTAGCGGCCCCACATTTACCTTCCCAGTCTTTTAATAAGGTACAGTATTTTGGTTCAATAACATAGCGTATAATTTCAAGTTTGACGGTTATAGGTAGCTGAATGTAGTTCAAATAACAGGCAAGTGTGGAGTTGGGGTTGGCTGGCGTGGACAAGCACTAGCGGACCGTTTCCATGCGACGTTATCTCAGAATTGAGTATAAAACAGCTGCGTTGTTCCGAGAGCTGTCTGCTAGCTTTAACGAGAGATGGAAAGGTGTACTTTATGTATTTCTGTTCTGAAACACCCTGTCCACAATTAGTTGAAGGTATGTGTTTTTACTTTATCATACGCAGTAAGATAAAGTATTGTAATCATGCCGAAAAAAAAAATTGAGATTTTAGCGGAAATAGGTCTTTTTGGGTCCCCTGAACATTTTTGACCAAGGTACAAAAAAATGTCTGTGTGTGTGTGTGTGTGTGTGTGTGTGTGTGTGTGTGTGTGTGCGTGTGTAAACGATTTTTGTGACGACGATTCCGGAAAAACTACTAAAGGCATCGGGACGAAAGTTTATATTTAGAAGTTTTATGACCAAACTTAGAGCTGAAAAGCTTTTGGTTCAAAAGGGTCCAAAGGAACTGGTAGTTTATTCTAAGCCTTTTTCAAGGATTTTGCAGATGAGCCGCCATTTCTGTAATTTCGTCAAAATAGTTAAATAATAAATTAAAGCAGAGGAAATTTTGAATAATTTATGCCTATGACATTTTTTGGTAAAATTAATAGTTTAGCTGCAAGAGCAAATTCTATTTGATCGAGATCGGTCGCATCTGCATGGATATTAAACTACATAGTAGCCAGGATTTTGACAAATATTTTTTTGTGCTGTCACCACAGAAATGTCTATGGCTGTCACCACGCTGTCACACTCGGAGACCCGCTATGGAACGTCATCTACAGTGTCATGAACGAATATAAATCTGTCAGAATTTGAATTAGCTTTTTAAACTTGACATTTCGTAGAAGTGGTATCAACCTAACATTTTCTATACCGAAATATAACCATTTTTTAATTTTTTTAAAAATACGTATTTCTCAAAAAGCAACACAAATAACGTTGATGTCACTGCTGTCGAAAACTACCTAGCGCGACTCGCTCACATGCGACGACGACGCTTCGTCATCGGTGACGCGCCGCATCACCTCCATATGACCTCTCGTTGTGCTATTCCGTACTTTCGGCACTTGTGAGTTAAGCAACTATTATTCTGATGGCAGTAGGTAGCGTGCTTTGACAATACCTTCGATTGATACTATTGACTATCAAAATGCAGACACAATTTATCTCAGTCAAATAGATTCTCATACAGCTAAACTATTAATTTTATATATTGTATGATAAAGTCATGTGCCTGGCCACATCAGATTTTTTGTTTAGGGATTATATGTAGTCACACAGAATCTAAATAACTTGATCTCAATTGTAGGCTTAAAACACAAAGAAGTGATAAAAATAGCAGCACACACTGATGGAAAGCATTACTTAGCATTGACCAAAGATTCTGAAGTTTACTCATGGGGTAACGGTGATGCAGGCCGATTAGGTATGTATTAAAAATTGGTATTTTTAGGACTTGTTTTTTTGTCGAGATGTAATGAATCTTGAAATTAAAAACCATCAATTCTAACGCCTTCTAGATGGATTGCACAGCCTCTCAAGTATTCTGTACTTAAAATACCACATGAATTCTCAAACTTTTTATTTTTCGTTTAATCCCTATGTCAGAATGTTCGTAAAAGACGCACAGTTTCAAACAAAACTGCAATTTTAGCTTTGATGTTCAATCAACAATATAAATCCGTATTTGATCGATTTTGATGGTATTATCACCGCTGTGTAGGAACATTTATTAGGATTACCACATGCCATTGAAATTTTTGGGAAAAAATTGTTATACCGGAATAATCAAAATGATCTTTTGGTGACCAAAGTTTGAGATACCTGTGGAGTAACTATGGAACTTGGTTAATTTCTTTTGATATTTGCTGTATAGCCATTTCACTTCTCAACATTTAGATTTTGATTCATAGCAATTTCTGAATATTTGTAAAAGATTCCTTATGAGTAAAGATTTGTAATTTTAGTTTTAATGTTCAATAACTTTTTAATCTTACAGATTTTGATAATTTTTTCTTTGCATTATAATTAAATTCTTTAAAATTATCAAACGGTTTTGAAATATTTAACTTAGTCTTTTATTCTGGCAGCAGTAATGAATTAATTTTAGCCAACAACCAGAAAGGAATAAATAAAACGATGGACAAAAATTTAATTAAACTTTAATAATTGATACATAATCTTGGTAATTACTGCAATAACAGTATAATATTCATTAACAACTGATCTACAAAGAAACAAAACATTTTTTACTTGAAACTGTCTTATCTTTTTCAACGTTTGGTAATATTATAAGTGACGATTTTCTTTGCTAGTTATTGTATTTAACACAGTTGCAATATAACTAAAATTATGTTTTCTCGTAGGACATGGTGATAACGTATCCCAAACCGAGCCAACCCTTATAGAGGCATTAAAAGACAAAGAAATCATTGATATTGAATGCGGTGGCACATATAGGTGAGATTTAATATTACTATGGTGACATTTTCAATGTTTGGATTCCACGTGATCACGTGGAAGCATGTAGGTGACCAACACTTGCTAACACTGCTTTATTAAAAAATTCTATTGATTCTATTCACAATGAAATAAAGAACCTAGGACCTAGTCACAGGTTATGTTATTGTTTTTCTTTTGCTAAAGTTATGTTGGATCAATTGGTGTAGCAGCAACTGTCTAAGATTTTTTTGTCTAAGATTAATTTGACATTCTTTTAGGGATGGTATTTTTACCTACCTATCAGTCCTCAATAGATATGTGACAGATCTGTCATTTTTATTGCCCTATTATACAGGTGGTGAGCTGATCGTGAACATAAGGAGCACGAGACGCAACCCACTGACCGCTTACGACTGTACTCATTTAACAATAACGTAACAAATTTGACAAATCTGTTACATAACTATTGAGGACTTTGTAGGTAGGTGAAAATACCAGCCCTTAGTAAGTTTTACGAACCTCAAAACCTCAATACCAACACCAGGTAAAGACATTTAATGCGTAAACTGCACTGGTCGGCTATATGGGATGTTGACGTTAAAAATTAGTTTGTATAGGACAATCATCCCTTAACTTTATTTTTTAGTGCTGCCATATCGGCAAATGGCACTTTATTCACTTGGGGAAGGGGAAATTACGGACGATTAGGACACGGAACATCAGATGACTGCCTTACACCAACTGCAGTTGCCACGCTCTCCGAAGAGCACGTTACAAAGATATCGTGTGGGTCTGGAGATGCCCACAGTTTGTGCATCACGAGTCTAGGAAACGTTTACAGCTGGGGCGACGGCGATTACGGAAAATTAGGTACGTACCTTGCTTTTTATGGAATTCCTTTAAAAGTACTGTAACAATGTTTTCAAATGTCTTTTGATTACTCGTAAAGAAACGTGATCTAACAATATGTGAGAAATAAACATCTATTTTTTTTTTAACTAAAAAATTCAAAATAAATATTCAACAAAAACAAATATTTGTTTTGCATTTTTTTAGGGAGAGGTGGGTCGGACGGTTCTAAAATACCTCGTCTAGTCGACCGATTGCAAAACTTCGACATCGTTGACGTCTTCTGCGGAGCGCAATTTAGCATGGCTTTAACCAGAGACGGCAGGGTCTTTAGTTGGGGTAAAGGCGAGGGCTGGAGACTTGGCCATCCTACAGACGATCACATAAGATACCCCGAACTTATAGAAACTCTACAAGGTATGTATATCAGAGCTCATTAACAATTAAATTCTTAAATTTTTAATTAATTAATTTTTAATTAATTAATTAATTTTTAATTAATTAATTAATTTTTAATTAATTAATTAATTTTTAATTAATTAATTTACAATTCATTTTTAATTAATTAATTTTAATTCCATTATTTTTTAATTAATTAATTTTTATTATTGTATTAATTATTTTGTAATATTTTGATATTTTAGGTAAAAAAGTGGTTTCAATGACCTTAGGTTTCGGCCATGTGTTAGCTCTGACAGATGAAGGGGAAGTGTACGGGTGGGGTAAAAACGAGTACAAGCAAGTCTGTGATAGCCCGGAGATGTACGTCCAGCAGCCGCAGTTGATCGCTCCGTTCAAACGTCATAAAATTGCCGGCATATGTTGCGGGCCGGTTCAGAGTTTCGCATGGTCCGATGTGTCTTCTTTTGTTCCGAGTACGCGCATTCCGTTTGTTATTGATCTCACCGAACACACCTTTAGGTAACGTGTTAAATTATGCATTTTTTGCTTGTTTCTGTGTTATTATGGTTGATGTTTTTAGGCTGCTCGATCATTTACTAGAAGTCGTATGCGAGAATTCTAAATTCAAGGGTACAATAACTTTTCCGATTGATCGGGACAAGGAATGTATTGCTATCGCTACGTTGAATCTACTTCATCTACAGGTAAGTGAATGAGTTTTTTTTGTACTTACCTTCTTTGTCTTATTCTGCTGGTAATATTTTATTGAATATCTATCTATGTTTTGATTTTTGTTTTCACCAAAGTTGGTTGAAAAGCTTGTGTTTGTTTTCAGAGCGAATACATTTATTCTTTATTAGTTTACAAATAAATTACATCTACTAATCAATCACAATTCATATTATTTAACATTTAACTAGTACTTCTTTTGCTGGGAATTAGACTGCGAAGTCGTTGAAGTTTTACCTTCTTCAGATTTATAACTGGTGATCATTTTGAACCGTTTAGCCCACATCCTTCTCGTAGACTTATTACAGACCACAAAATACAGATAAAGAACAAAACCTTGTATCGTCGTCGTGATGCAGAAAATATACAGCAGCGGACGTGCGTTTAAAAACGATCCGACCAACCCAAAAATCCACGAGAATCCCATCATGAAAAACAAGATGAACCCCAATTTAACTTTCAACATCCCCACTTTTGTTTCTTTCCCGAAAGCCGCTGTTTTCTTATGAAGGATGCTACGGAATATTAACACAAACATCATCATATTCAACGTAATTACGCAAATTATCGGTAGGAATAAGCCTAGGTAGAGCTGTAACCCTGACGGGTAGCAAATATCGTTATTGTTGTAATTTTTTACATTTATCGACAGATTGATAATTATTGGTAGAACTGGGGCTAACCAACCAAAAATAGATGTTTTAATTATGATGTATTTTGATGTAATTTTCGATATTGTAGATAGCTGATGATTAGCATCCAACAGAACTGCGATATTACGATGTAATGCAGAAATACACCTATCATGATACATAAATCGGAATCGTTCTGGGGATGTATAACCTCCAAAATAAGCAAAAGTATCATTTGTACGGCCATTGCTGCTGAGAAATTTAATAAAATTTTACTTCCCGCGGACTCCCTCCAGGATTTTGATGTAAACGCAGTAATAAATATTGCTGCGATGCTTAAAAGTGATAAAACGCAACCAATCGTAGACAAATAATCAATTGCTGCGTCTTCTTCAGCTCCGACAAGCAAAGCAAAGTGCGTCATGTGCGTGAAGTTACAGGTTTTATAGTTCTGATCAAAGATGGCGTTGTTATCGATCTCCCAATGTCCTTGGAAGCTTGTCCAAAGCTCGTCGATACCATAATTCCAAAACCCGCAACGTTTTTCGTCTTTAACTCTAACCAATGGGTTAAACGCTATCGGAATGTTTGCGTCCAAGGCAACGCTCTTAAATCCGGTTACGAACATGCTCAATATTACGCTTACACTAGATTGCGAACCTTTGTCATTGAATAAGGCGTCGTTTAGGAAAACCGCAATTACAAGGTTTTCTGATTCTTTCTCGGATAGAATTTGTTCTAACAGTACCGGTGGAACCAATGTTGCGAAGATCAAATTCTCTGAGGGGATGGAATCCATCGTAACGGAAGTATTTAAGCTTGCAACGGAAATTGCACCTTTGTTGTTGTATAATGCCAATCCGATTATATCTTTAGCTCGTATGTTTGTTACTTGCGCTATTATGTTATGTGTCCTGATTATCGTGATGTTTTGGGTGCTGTTTTCGCTGGTTTGAAGAGCTTGGCTTAACGCTCTATCAAAATTATAGAGGAGTGTGTCGGTTGCGTTCATTAAAAGTTGGGCTTTGGATAAAACGGATTTTTCAATTGTCGTTACTATGTTTAAGTTATTGGTAAGTAAGGTTAAGTCGTAGTGTTCTTTTGACGTTACGATTACTTCGAAAATGTTTGCTACTAGATGGACATCGTAGGGAATGAAGTTGTTGGTTGATGCTAATACTTCGTGTAGTCCTTTGTTCCGTAGGTTTGCTGTAGCATTCGTAACTAGTAAATCATATAGTTTTTGCGTCGTTGCGGAATATTGGTGCTTCAAATCTATAGTTCCCGATGTCTCGGACCAGTTACTTCCGTATTTGAAGCTACCCAAGCAGGTTCTTGTAATTGGTAACCCGTTTTCTTGTAGGAATAAACCGTTTGGTGTCGTAAGTTTACCTATTGTGACGTTGGGCCACTCGACTAATATGCCTTTTATATTTTCTGTTTCCGATACACAAACCTCGCTGTTTGATAAACTATACGTGAGTATTTCCTTACTTTGGTGAAGGCAGACTAAACCTTCGTTTAGTTCCCTGTACATATCTTCAGGGTCTGTATACGCCACTGCGGTGGATATGTGAAAAACTAAATTGACTTTTGTGTTTCTGTCGTACAATTTTGATATTTCAATTGGGCGTACTGATAATACTTTTGCGCTGTCTATACAATTCTTAATTGTTGACTGTGTTTCAGTGTGTATATTATACGGCAAGAACTTGTGCGTGCCCTTCAGTTTTACGGTTACATTCAAAACAAAATTTAGCCCGTAGTTGAGGTTAGATCCAGCGATGACCGTGTTACTTTTCACGACATCCAAATTTGGGTATTCGAAGCCATCGCACCAATAATACCCAGGTCCTAAAGCTCTAGTTGGCAAGATGTAAATAATAGTATCGCCGTAACTGTTCCATTCAGTAATTTCTTCATCTTTGAATCTGTATCTGATCGATATATCTGATGGGTTGTAAACATCGGTGAAGCAATACACAAGATTTTGGTTGTTTATGTAACCCAACTTTAAAGCATTTTTAACCGTGACGAAGATAGAATTATGCATGACGGTCAACGTAATCGTAGGTGTCGGATATTGATTAAATTTTGATTCGCAGGATTCACACTCGACGTGGCTGGTTTCCGAGCAACTACTCTCGCAGAAGAATCCCTTGGCTTTTGTTTGGCAGTGGCAATGTTTAGTCGTTCCGCAGATTTCATTGTAAGAATCGCAGTAGCTTCTGGTTAACGTAAACAACCTGTAAACACATAATCCTCTGTTTTTTCGGTCGCAGCTTCGAGTGTTGTAATTTAAGTTGACCGTGTTGATGTTTAATAACACTACACATTCCCCTCCGTTGTCGTTGCCCCTGTTAAATAACGAACCGTACGTTTCGCCAATTTCTAACCATTCGTAGTAGCCGTAGTCGTTGTTCTTTCTTACGTTCATCCAAATGCTTCCCATTCGTGCGATGACTCCTAACAAATTGCTGTCGTACCTGTTGAACGTAATTGCGTCTTTGTAAGAACAGGTGAATGGGAATATTTGATCTTGGTTGTCTTCGTAACAGTTTTGGAGGAGTAACGTCAGACCACTGGGACATGTGGTGACTCGTAGCTGCAAATTAAAAATATACACCATTTTGGTTGGGTCATTATTTGACAAAATACAAGGTTTGATTTGGCTTCACGTATAAGTAAGGTTTATATAAGACTTAGCCTCACATAATGTAAGGTATAATCAATATAACTTTTTAATTGTCGATGAAAAACAAGAAATATATGTTTATTTACATTTTGAAACTTTTTGGTTATAGCTTTACCCAATTTGTCCAAATCAAAAGATATAGAACATTAAGTTTTATAGGTTGCAGTTATAAAACTAACTAAATTGATTGAATTTAAAATATATTTTATGTATGTACTATTGAAAGCCAAATAAGTTGACAAAATTTCCTCTTTTTTGAAACAGAAGTCCATGAACAGTGCCACTTAAATATGTGAAGTTGGTGTTAGCAGTAAAAGCAAAAGAAAACTATAAATAGGAAAATGTTTTAAAAATTAAAAAGAAAAGTTTTAGATACTGAAAAAGTAATAACCTATTTGAATGACAATATTTATGTCCTACATGATCATAAAGTGATACTTTACATCTTTGATACCGTGGAAAACTGTTTTTTTTTTCTGAAGAACCATCTCAATTTGTTCCATTAAATTTTATATTCATATAGATAAAATGGTACATATTAACATGTGGCCCAAAATCAAAAATAAGTGTAATTTAATAATTAATTAAGTAGTTAATAATTAATTAGGTTAGTAATTAATAAAAAAAAAATTGGCTTTACTACAATAAAATATGTAGATACCACTATCCTGACCATTAATGAACAAAATCTAACAAGTGATATGTATCTGTTTCTGGTATGGTTTTTATTTCAGTCAAATCTGAATCTGAAGGCGCAAATTTTGATTTGTGCCCTTAGTTATTGAGAAAATCAGTACTAAAACAACTTGATACAATTTGGGTGGCAAGATTTTATGTTTTTTTAAGTATTAAATTTAACTTGAATTTGAGATCCTTTGTCAGTAATGAATATAAAAGTTAATTTTTTTCTTAAGACCACTCTATTACATATGAATCAGTTTTTGGCTTTGAAACTAAACATGTTTTTCAAATGTTTCTCCTGTAAATATAGATGGCAATCTTCATGGAACAAGGAGTATTTTTTGTAGTATTTTTGTGATTACTTACATATTAAAGGAGAAAGGTAATTTGTCGGGCAATTCCGTCACACGCAGAAGCAACCGTAGACCGTATCTTACCGTCGATAAACCTTTTTTCCATCTTTACATATTAAAGTTTTAAAGTATGTATAAATATTTTAATATATATATCTTTACCGTTTATCTTTTTTTAGAAATTTGTAATTCGTAAGCCGGTTTTGAAATTATTAAATAGGGTAAAGTTTTCTAATAAATAAATACTCAAACTATATAAACAAATATCAATAATTTTCAAATAACAAATAAAAACTCCAATTTGTATACTAGAAGTTATTTAGAAGTTTTATTCATATTTTTATGACACCTATATTCAGTTCTCATTCTTAATTCGGGTGAGACGTAGTGTTGCTTAAGAAAATCACTGTATATAATGAAAAAACTCCATTTGAAAAAAAAAAATTAATGAAAAATAAATATGCACTTACATTAGTACTGACATTTCCATAAATTGTTGTCTGCTGAGATTTGCAAATGAAGAAAACATGAAGAATGAATAGAAATAGCAACTTTGTATTCTTTGCTTTGTTGATTGCCATGGTTGCAAAACATTTGCACGTACGGACCAATAACAAGGTGCAAGTCCACACTGCCCACTTGTAGATAAACTCCATGTAGCGAATATCAATATTAATTTGTTATTACACATAATCCATCATATGGTAGTCCAATAAACATTTTTTATTATTTATTTTTTTATCACATTTGACCCAAATAATAGAATTATCTAAAGACTTATCTTTGCATTTGGTAGCAGAAAGCATTGGCAATTATTGAATCCTACTGGAGTGGCTGTGTGTATGTAAATACTGTTAAAATTAGCGCTGTCAATGGGGATTAGCTATTTTCTGTTGGATTACTACTGATATTAGTTTTTTCGGCTATGCTTTAAGGATGGATTGTTTGGTTACAGTTCTGGTTTACAAAGTTTGAGTATGTTCTGGTAAAAAATAAACAGTTTTCATTTTGTGTCTTTATGTGATTTATTGTGGCAGATACATATATAGTGTCCGGCACTAACTTGGACACAAATGAGAAACATTTTTATTATCATTTTTTCAGAAAATTTTGTTCAGTCAAATGTTTCTGTATTTTCTTAAACCTAAAATGCCAATTTTAGAATTTTATTATATACTTGCATGTACAGGTGTTATCAAAACTATTGTTGATTGTCAACGAATATAGATAGTCAGCCTTGGGTTAGTTGGGGCCTTGACATCCACAGGGCAGGGTATTGAGTAAGATTCATTCACAAATGATAGCCTTTTCGACATAAAAAACGGGGACAGCAAAGTGAAATTAGGCACTTACATTCTCAACAAATTTAGTTGAGTAACATTTACTTTAACCGTATTTGTTAACCTATGAAGTCTAAACTTTGACAGTATCTGTCAACCTACAAGCTTGTTCTGGTTTCAATCATTTTAATTGTTCGCGGTATTCTTGCCTACACTTAATTCAGTAGCAATTTCTCGAATGCCTGATTCCATCAGTTTGAATTATTTCGTTCTGAAATCCATTCAATTGCGGCATTTTTATGGCGTATGTCAAAATTCAATATGACATTTATGTGACATGACAAACATTACTGATATTGAATTACAAAGCCCAGTTTAATTAGTGCAAATTTGAATTATTATTTGAAAAAAGGAATTAAAAGTATCAGAGTTTATCAAATATGAATGTATTAAATTAATTAAACCTAAAATGCAAATATTAGATTGTATTTGAATTGAAACACTGAAGAATGAAGTTTGGTTACAATTCAGGTATGTCAAGATTTATTATGTTCTGGTAAAAATGCAATTTTCATTTTATGATTTTGACTTATTTTGCCGGATATACAGGTTTTTAACATACGGCAAAACTTCAAGGGGTTATTAGTCATAGTCGTAGTCATAGTCATAGTCAATTTATTGATCCCAATGTTTGCAACAATACGTTTCAATACACTATTAGGCAAGTCACAAAGAAGCTATGGAGCTAGTTCTGAAATATTTCATTATACATCGGGTTAACGATGAGACACTTTATTAACTGTTTTCTGAATATCTTCAGATATTGAAGCTGACGTAGAAAGATTGGTAGTTTGTTCCTCTGTCTTACGCCCACATATTCAATGCTGGTATGTGAAACTGCTAAACGTCTGAGGGTGTTTCGTATGTCGTCCTTACACATGGTGTCGTCCTGATGAACGTCAAAAAGTCAAAGTCAAAAAACAGCCCCACCACTCAAAAACATTCGCCAAATGACACTGAATTGCCACGGGTCTGTAGTTGTTTGAGTTTCTTTTTCGGTACTCTTATAAATTGAAAAAATCTTTGACATCTTTAGTTATGCTGGGAAGATACCATTTTTGAAAGAACAATTTTATTATGGCTACCAATGGTGTGCTTATAATTGACTTTGCTGCTGCATTATACAACATGGTAGTTTGTCAATTCCGGATGAGGGTTTCTTGCAAAAACTCTGGATTATTTCTCTATTTCTTGTGCCGTTAGTGGTGGATGTAGAAGTTCACCAATCTGTCGATTTTAGTCAGGTAGATTGTTGGTTTTGGATGTTCAGATGCCATCTAGCATAGTATCTACCAAACTTGTTTGCTACTGCGTATTTGTCGTTTACTAACTTGTTGAGAGGTTGTTTCCTCTCTTTGCTAAGTAAACACCAACACTCCCTGGAGATGTTGTATTCCCTGGACTGTACTAAGAATATTTGGTCTTTTGATAATTTTTGAGAAGCAGCTTTGTATTGAACATTCAGGATGAAAATAATTTCTGACAATAACATTTTATTACCAAAAAGATATACAGGGCGTTTCTAAACATACGGCAAAAATTCAAGATGTTATTCCCTGGACTATACTAAGGATATTTTTTCCTTTGATAATTTTTGAGAATCAGCTTTGTTTCGAAGATTTTATTATCAAAAAATACATGTAAAGTTTCTTGATATACAAGAACTGTTAAAAATGACTACCCCAAGCTAGGAAAAATAAAAATTAAATAATTAATTAAATTAAAATTGTACTTAAAAATACTTACTTACAGTCTTTGTCTTATTCTGCTTGTTTATTGAATATCTTTGTTTTGGTTTTGAACATCTTGTGTCATTTTCCGTGCGAATACATTGGTGTTTCGTTTATTTGAACAGATACAACAACTGCAAAAGTTTATGTGGATCATAATTTGAAGTAACGCTAAGGCTGTGTGTTGGGATACATTTATTCCTTTTTAATTTACAAATAAATTACATACACTAATCAATCACATTTCATATTATTATTTTATATTATTTAACAATTAACTAGTACTTCTTATGCTGGGTGTCCGACTGCGAAGTCGTTGAAGTTTTACGTTCTTCAGATCCATAACTGGTGATCATTTTGAAGCGTTTAGCCCACATCCTTCTCGTAGACTTATTCCAAACCACGAAATACAGGTAGAGAACAAAACCTTGTATTGTCGTCGTGATGCAGAAAACATACAGCAACGGTTGTGCGTTTAAAAACGATCCGACCAACCCAAAAATCCACGAGAATCCCATCAAGAAAAACAAGATAACCCCCAATTTAACCTTCAACATCCCGATTTTTTTTTGTTTCCCGAACGCCGCTGTTCTCTTATAGAGGATGCTATGGAATATTAACACAAACATCATCATATTCAATGATATTACACAAATTATCGGTAAGAATAACCCGAGGTAGAGCTGTAACCCTGAAGGGTAGCATTTATTGTTGTAGTTGTAATTTTCTATGTCAATCGATAAGTTTATAGTTACTGGTAGAACAGGGGCTAACCAACCAAAGATAGATGATTTAATTATGATGTATTGAGGTTCGTTAACCAAAACTTGCACAAACTTCCGATATTGTAGATAACTGATGATTAACATCCAACAAAACTGTGATATTACGATGTAATGCAAAAATACACCTATCAATATACATAAATCGGAATCGTTCTGCGGATCTATAACCTCTAAGAGAAGCAAAACTATCATTTGTATGGCGATTGCCGCTGAGAAGTTTAACAAAATCTTTGTTCCAGCAGATTCCGACCAGGATTTTGACGTAAATGCTGTAATAAATATTGCTGCGATGCTGAAAAGCGATAATACGCATCCAATTGTCGATAAATAATCAATTATGGCGTCTTCTTCAGCTCCGACAAGCAAAGCAAAGTGCGTCATGTGCGTGAAGTTGCAGGTGTTATAGTTCTGATCAAAGATGGCGTTGTTATCGATCTCCCAATGTCCTTGGAAGCTCGTCCAAAGCTCGTCGATACCATAATTCCAAAACCCGCAACGTTTTTCGTCTTCAATTCTAGCCAATGGGTTAAACGCTATAGGGATGTTTGCGTCCAAGGCAACGCTCATAAAACCGGTTACGAACATGCTCAATATTAAGCTTACACTGGATTTTGAACCTTTGCCGTTGAACAAGGCGTCGTTTAGGAAAACCGCGGTTACAAGGTTTTTTGATTCTTTCTCGGATAGGATTTGTTCTAGTAGTATCGGTGGTACAAATGTCGCAAAGAGTAAATTCTCCGAGGGGATTGAATCCATCGTAACGGAAGTATTCAAGCTTGTTATGGAGAATGCACCTTCGTTGTAGTATAATGCCAATCCGATTATATCTTTAGCTCGTATGTTTGAGACTTGTGCTATTATGTTATCTGTCCTGATTATCGTGAAGTTTTTGGTGCTGTTTGTGCTGTTGTGACGCGTTTGGCCTAACGCTCTATCAAAATTGTAGAGGAGTGTGTCGGTTGCGTTCATTTGAAGTTGGGATTCGGATAAAACGGATTTTTCAATTGTCGTTACTATGTTTAAGTTATCGGTTAGTAAGTTTATGTCGTAATGTTCATTTGACGTTGCAATTAATTCGAAATTATTGGCTACTAGATGGACGTCGTAAGGAATAAAGTTGTTGTTTGATGCTAATACTTCTTGTAGGCCTTTGTTCCGTTGGTGTGCTGTAGCGTTAGATACTAGTAAATCATGTAATTTTTGGGTCGTTTCGGAATAATGGTAGTTCAAATCTATAGTTCCCGATGTCTCGGACCAGTTACTTCCGTATTTGAAGGTACCCAAGCAGGTTCTTGTAATTGGTAACCCGTTTTCTTGTAGAAATAAACCGGTTGGTGTCGTAAGTTTACCAATTGTGACGGTGGGCCACTCGACTAATATCCCTTTTATATTTTCTGTTTCCGATACACAAACCTCGCTGTTTGATAAACTATACGTGACTATTTCCTTACTTTGATGAAGGCAGACTAAACCTTCGTTTAATTCTGCGTAGATATCTTCTGGGTCTGTATACGCCACCACGGTGGATATGTGGAAAACTATATCGACTTTTGTGTTTTTGTCGTACCATTTTGATATTTCGATCGGGCGCACTGATAATATTTTTGGGCTGTTTATGCATTTCTTAATAGTCGACTGTGTTTCGGTGTGTATATTATACGGTAAGAAAGTATGCGTGCCCTTCAGTTTTACAGTAATGTTCAAAACGAAATTTAGCCCGTAGTTGAGGTTAGATCCAGCGATGACCGTGTTACTTTTGACGACATGCAAATTCGGGTATTCGAAACCATCGCACCAATAATGCCCAGGGCCTAAAGCTCTAATTGGCAAGCTGTAAATAATAGTGTCGCCGTAACTATTCAATTCAGTAATTTCTGCGTCCGTGAATCTGTGTCTGATAGCTGTAGCTGATGGGTTGTAAACATCGGTGAAGCAATACACAAGTTTATCGTTGTTTACGTAGCCCAACTTTAAAGCATTCTTAACCGTGACAATGATAGAATTATGCATAACGGTTAACGTAATCGTAGGTGTCGGATATTCATTAAATTTTGATTCGCAGGATTGACACTCTACGTGGCTGGTTTCCGAGCAACTACTCTCACAGAAAAATCCTTTGGCGTTTGTTTGGCAGTGGCAATGTTTGGTCGTTCCGCAGATTTCATTGTAAGAATCGCAGTAGCTTTTGGTTGACGTAGACAAGCTGTAAACGCATAATCCTCTGTTTCTTCGGTCGCAGCTTCGGGTGTTGTAATTTAATTTGATGATGCTGGTGTTTAATAACACTACACACTCGCCTCCGTTGTCGGTGCCCTTGGCAAATAACGAGCCGTACGAGTCGCCGATTTCTAGCCATTCGTAGTAACCGTAGTCGTTGTTCTTTCTTACGTTCAACCAAATGCTTCCCGATAGTGCGATGACTCCTAATAAATTTGAATTGTAACTATCGAACGTAATTGAGTCTTTGTAAGAACAGGTGTAGGGGAATGTTTGATCTCTGTTGTCTTCGTAACAGTGTTGTAGGAATAGAGTCTGGCCCTTGGGACATGTGTTGACTCGTAGCTGCAAAATAAAAAGATATGCCTTTTGGTTGGATCATTATTTGACAAAACAAAACTTTTGATTTGGGTTCCCATGTAAGTAAGGTGCTCATAAACTAAGGAACAAATACTATAACTTTTTTCAATTTGTTTTTTTTTAGTAAAAGAAATGTTGAAAAAAGGTGTATTTAATGTTTGAAACATTTTTGGTTATAACTTTTTCTCCTTAGAGACTGATTAAACAAGTCGGTTCTGCATTCTGATTTACACATTTTTAGAATGCTTCTTCTGTAAAATATACCTACTTTTTATGCAAGTAGCAAGTAGCAAACTAGAAATATGATGAAAAACTATAGGTTCTCAACTTTAGAATTGTTCATTTAAATAATTTATTTTGTGCGGAGAACAAAACAATACAAACTACGCCTAATTTTATCACTATAAAAGTAGGCTGTGTGTTCATATTTTCATGACTGTATTTTCATTCTAATTCTTGATTAATAAATTTTTTATCCTATTTTCTGACCTCATTCTTAATGCCTAGAGTGAGACTGAGTGGGGGGTGTTGCTTCAGGGACGCACTGTATACATATAATGAGAAAACTGCAAAAAGCATTAGAAATAATGAAAAACAAATAAACACTTACAATTGTACTGACATTTCCAAAAATGGAAGTCTGCTGAGATTTGGAAATGAAGAAAACATGAAGAATACATAGAAGTAGCAACTTTGTATTCTTCGGTTTGCACATTGCCATGGTTGCAAAACATTTGCACATACAGACAAATAACGAAGTGCAAGTCCTCACTGCACACTTGTAGATAAACTCCGTATAGCGAATAATTATCAATTTGTTGTTACACGTAATCCACCATATGGGTAGTCCAATAAACATTATTATTATTTATGTATCTGACATTCGAATACTAATAATAGAATATTGTTAATAAGACTTATCTAAAGCTTCTTTATCTTTGCATTCGGTACCGGAAAGCTTTGGTAATTATTGAATCCTACTGGAGTGGGTGTGTATGTAAATACTGTTTATATTAACTCTGTCAATAGGGATCTTCTGTTGGATTACTACTGATAATAGTTTTTTTCGGCTATGATTCAAGGATGAATTGTTTCGTTACAGTTCTGGATAATCAAGTTCGACTATGTTCTGGTAAAAAAAAAAAACAGTTTTCATTTTGTGGCTTTGTGTGATTTATTGTGGCAGATATAGAGTGTCCGGCACTAACTTGGACACAAATGGGAAACATTTTTATCATCAATTTTTTTTTAAATTTTATTTCTTGAAAACTCTTAGGAGTAAAGAACCTTTACTTTAAACGCTATGCAAAAATGTTATTTGAGAAAAGTATTTAGAAGTATTAGAGGTTATCAAATATGAAATTTAAAATTAAACCTAAAATGCAAATACATATTAGAATGTAAGTATTTGAAACACTTAGAGTAAAGTACCATTATGTTCAAAGCTATGCAAAAATTTTATATTAAATAAATATTTGGAAATATTAGTGGTCTTTAAATACGAAATTATTAATTATTTTATTATTATTAAATTATTAATTTATTATTAATTATCACTGTTGCATATATTGTGTGTTGCCAAAAGATGAAAATGACATAAGAGTAAAGTTCTTTCATCTTCAAATCTATATCAAAATATTATTTGAAAAAGTATTTCTAAATATTTGGAATGCATTAAATACAAAATTATAGTCACTTTTGACGCTCCATATACTGGGGTTCATGATTAGTCTCACAAGAATGCCGGAGATGATGGGGGGAGGTATACCCGATAAGATTACAAAAAAATATAAAATAATTGTTAAAAAAACAATATTTATTTTTAAAGTAAAAATATTAAATTAATTTATGTAGGGTCAACTTGATTCTGTGATTAAAAAAGTCAGGCTATTTCACCCCGCATGTGCCACACCCAAACAGGTTTAAAAACTCATCTGCGGTTTTGGCAAAGAATAGATCGTAATCGCCTATGCAGTTTCCATTTCTAAAAGCCACGTTCTACAGGATTGCAGATATTTTGCGCTTTTTAATTTTGTTTCTTTTTTAATTTTCTTATACGGCTAAGAAAAAACGTCTTTGAATATGTCGATTTTTTACTATAAAAATACACATTTTGATGTAATGGCAATCCCATATTTGAAAGTTATTTTAATATAACATTTAATTGTCTTAATGGTAGCGGAAGAAAATTTAAGACTTAAAGACCATAATTGAAATTGCAAATATTGATAATTTTGAGTAGCATGGAGGTTGTAAATGGAATATAAAATGTACTCTCGAACTTTATTTGCCCTGAATACGAATGCGAACTCAAAATTACGTAAGACATCCGGAAAAGTGAGGTCAAATATCAAAACTGTAATTGTAGCAACATTAGTAAATGTATGCCATTTGAATTCATTCTCCCAGAAACTTCAAAATCTGTATAAAATACACAATGTAACACTAATTTTCAACTATCTTTTTCTAGAAAATTTTCCTTTGTACAGCCATCATTTTATTATATGCTGTTATTAAACCAATGGTGTCATTTAAAAAATATGTCGATTCCGTCTTAATTCAAAAACCATTGTAGGTCGGAAATTTAGTTTACGAGAAATATGTGTATGTACATATTTTGATAATTCAAAACCGAGTTTTTTTTTAAATAACTGGTTGATTTAGAGATTTGGCATGTTTCAATACTTTTTGTTCTCACTGAATAATAGCAGTTTTACACTATTGTTAATGGCACAATACGCATTTTTTTATTGCTTAAAAAGTTGTAGAACATTTTGCGTGATAAATTGCATAGTGTCAGATAATTTGAATAACATAGAATATGTAAAATTCCACAAAGATATGTCTCTGTCTGCATATCGTCTGGTTTAAAGTAAAAGTAACTAACTAACATTTCAAATAATTACAAAAACCTGACTACAATAGAATACCAATAAATATAATGACATTATCCAGAGAATTAATGGTTTTTAAGAATTTACTTTTTATTTTAATAACACTTATTGATCGTATTTTAGTTTAGATACACATTTATCAGCATTTGGCCACAATTAATTCGTGCTTCAATAAAATATAACAAATTGTTAGTTAGTGACTTTTAGCCGACGATATATTATTTACAATAATGTAAAACTATTTCCTTCATGTTTGATTTTGCCGGAGATGCTTGAATGCCTGCCGGAGACTCGAGATGAGCCTCAAATGCTGCAGACTCTGGCGCAATGCCGGAGACCTGGCAACCCTGCGCGCAGATGTCCAAACCTGTTGTCTAAATTATTCTATAAATTGTTTTTACTTAAAATAGATGAGACTGCAACCAAAGATGATCTTCAAATTGTCCATCATTTTCAAGCATAATATTTTATTGGGATTAAGCAAGATTTTTTTTGGCAAAAATTAGATTCTCGATTTATCTTTATTACTATGTTTATAATAGGAATATTTTAAAACATTTTTAAACATATTTTAATGTTTTAAAACAAAACCATTTAAAACACAACACTTGTTTTTAACCATAATTAAACAAAACAAAGTATTCTAAACATGCCTGATATACTCTGCCTGTTTATTTTTTTTAATTTATAAGCACAAAATGCTTAACATCTACTTTTGCACATTCACTGAACTAGTATGAAGGATTTAGTTCTTTTTAGTCTTCGTACTAGATTCTGGTTGTCCAGTAGTGGCAGGGCCTCTATGCTCTATGTTGACGTGATGGCTTAACTATATTCCTCAGTTATTTGCTTTGGAAAGTATGGATGTCTTGGATATTAACTTTTTTTTAGCACAACCCTAACATTTAATGCTGTATAACCAAATCGGTTTTAGTATATGATTGTAAACTTGTAATTTCCTCTAAACGGACAATGAGTTTCTTCCCAACAGCGACTACAGTAACAACTCTTACCAGTGATATCTAAGCTCTTTGAAAACCTCTGTCTGTATTTGATAAAACTACCACTAACAAAACTTTATTTGGTAAAGGAATGTAGATTTTTCTTGATATGCACTATTTTGTTTTAGCTTCATTGTATTTTGTCGAACAACATGGACACTAAATCTATTGGTTTGGGAGCTGGTAAACTATTAGGAAACATAAAATCACGAGTAGTCTATTTAGCTAGCGCCATGGGCATAATATCGACTGTTCAACACGCAGCGCAGTCCACGCTGCAAGCTGGCTGGAGTATTCTTCTACCAACAGCGAACGAAAGAGCTCAGACGTTAAGCTCACTACTTCCAAACGCAGGTAACGTTCTACGGTTGATTTATTTACTAGTGAATTGACATATTAATTGACATTGACTTCCTAGAAACTAGCAAAGTAACGGGAGGCCAAAGGTTTATGACAAATCTACTTGTATGGAGTTTGATGGCTGACGGAGGTCTCGAGACTGCCCTATCTGAAGCTTTGAGAGCGGAACTTGCCGAAATTGCCGATGTCGATGAAACATTCGAATTGCCCACTAGTCATACAACTATACCGTTATTACATCTCGTCAAACAATTATTACGGTACGTACTTATTAAATATCAATGTATTCTATACAAACTAAATTCATATATTTCATGGTTTGCTAATACATTAATTGAGGTTATGTCTGTCAGTGCTTTGATTAGCAAGGAATCTCTTGTTATTAGGTATGTTCGATTGCAACAAAATAATCCACATAAAACTTTTTACAGATTTTCTTCTAAAAACTAAATGTCATTCTGCATAAAAAGGTTCATATTGACTTATTGGTTTTCTCAATTCCTTTAGAAGTTGTATCCGTTTAAAATACGGTTTTATTGATATTTTTCTCAGCTCTAACTTTTTACCGAATTGAAAAAATTAATACTCGAATGAAGTTTATTTGTGGCGAAAATCATTAGTCTGATACAGAAAAGAAAAAGATATATTTCTGTATAAATTTAGAACATAACAGGAATTTTGGAATTTATTTCTACAAACCAACTTGAATGTTTGGGTAAAAAAGCACTCTCGATGTACCGAATTGCTTCCGAAGTTTTTTTTTGCCCTTTATTGACATAATTCCACATTTTGTGTGTGTGTATGTTTTGATTTTCTGGCCCCACAAAATTTTGTTTCTGAGCTATCACCTGGTGGTTAAAATGCCGCCACCTATTTGGTATATTGTGATAGTTCCTCCAAGCATCTGACATGTTTGCGGTAATATAAATTTAAATATAATAAAATTTTCAAAACCTTCTTAGTTTATCAAATATTTAGGTATTTTGGATAGATTCTTTATATCAGCAGTTACATACCACCTACTCAAGTAGTTTTGGTAACCTCATTTTTAATACAACTTTATACTAATCTAAGGCGTAATAAATCCACACATAACAAGTGGATGATATGTAGATGTGGGCAAAAATATATATTATCAAAACATCATATTTATTATCTTTATTTTAGGAAATATATTTCAAAATGTTTACATATTTTCAGAACTTTTTAAGTGGCATGTGTAGCAGACCCATTTTTATTTTAATTGTATTATGTTCTAAATTCTTTATTTATTTTATTCATATTTATTACTATTTGAAAATTGTAAATGTTTTTTTCTACTTTGCATTTGTTATAAACTCATAACGAAACCGCTTTTGGTGTCATTATGAAAACACTAGATCACAAACTTTTAGTAACTTTTGGTTTTCCAAGATTTATGATATTGACGTCAACTGTCAAATAAGGCTGACATCTCAATCGCTATTAGTTTGCGTCAGTCATAGTTGTGAATTTTACACTAACTACCAACTGTTGAATATAAAATTACTTTAAATTGTAAGATAACAACTGCATTTTTCGAAATTTATCTAAAATTAATGTCGCAAGGTAGAAAAAATAGTATATAGCAAAACAACTCGTGTGCCAATTTTTGTCTTCTAAAACTTTTATTATAGTAGTAGTAATAATCGTTATTCTAACATCCAGCTTTGTACAGGTTTATTACACAATTAGTTTTATTTAATAAATTTCATTTGGTGTTCGAACGCGCTATTGACCTAGGTCTGCCCTGCTGAATCTCTTATTTTGGGTGTCTTCTTGTATAATAATATACAATAATTTTTAGTTTTGTTGAAGTTAGAATGTTTTGTACGTTAATAATATACAAATACAAATATTATTATTTCAATCACATACAGTAAATGAGTCAACAATTTCGGCTTTCATAATTTTACGGAGCACTTGCAACAAGATCGCGGAGCACTGGCTGAGAACCACTGCTCTAAACCATTAACCTATTCTAACATATCAATTGTACTTATTATGTCTCATTTTTTATGGGTAACGTACAATTATTATTTTCAGCAATAGCAGCTCTCTAACTCAGATCCGTCTGCAAGAGTTTAGAAGCTCTTGCAAATTGACGCATACAAAAAGTACAATTACCCCTAGTATGGACCTGCTGATCCGATTCCAAAGACTTTTGATTGGTAAAATATACTCTGGTGACGCGACGTGTTTGGCTGCTGCGGAATCTCTGCTGAAGAAATATCTTTACGAAATTACCGATCATGTGACAGACACCTTGAAAGTGGCGCATGAAATTGTGATGCTGAATCCAAAGAATTATTTATATGTGATGCAATTGTTGAAAGGGGATGTAACAGGTAAGTCGAGTTTTATTGTTTTCTGTTTTGCAATCATCATCAGGAAAGTTTACAATTTTTTCCAAATTGGTGTTGTGGTAATCAGTATAATTGATTTTTAATGAACTGTCAAAACAAGAGTGTTTTGTCTTCACTGATCTCTGCCAATAAAAATAGTTTCAATGCATTTTGAATTTTAGCTTCTAGCTTCAAATTCTCGGTGGAAATATGATATTTTCCAGAATGTCTACAGAAATATTTTAAAAATGCCTACTAATTTTGTTCTTCAAGTTTCCTATCTTTGTTGCAATATTCACAAACATTTCTTCCTCAACATGTGTTTAGAGAAAGAAATTAAACAACTACAATGAATGCAATGTATTTGATGAATATTAGTTAAATAATTCTGGAGTGGTACATAAAAACTAAATTTTCTTCAACTAAAATGCCAAATTAGATGCTTTAGGCCTACCAAGTTCGATGGTGTTCTTCAAAGTATGTCAAGATAAACTGGTGTTCCATTTAATATTCTTATTAAGCACATTATTTGACATTTAGCAAACCTCCACTTCTTCTGGGTAAATTATATTAGAATAAAAAGTCAATAACAACTATCAACTATCTGAGTTTTTGCCCTTGTAAATTACTTCAAAATGATTATATAAAAAACAACAGTTTATCATGTCACATAATATGATGAAAAACCTTGATTTCCTAAAGAATGACTTCACCTCCTTGCAGACATATGACTTCACTGTTAAAATGATAAAATTTTGAAATGCGCCAAGATTACCAATTTATTTGTTTTGCCTAAAATCGTAGAAACACGCATATGCAAATAATACACAATGTCAGCTATCGGAAATGTAACTTTATTTGTCACCGTATATACTAAACGCAATCGGAGTAATTGCTCAAGACATCCATCAACTCGCCGAATCCATGTGCAAATATCTCCGATCCTGCCCCTAAGAAATACGGTAAAAGAACATGTAAAAGTTCTATTGCTTCTATCGGATCCTGAATAAGATTAAGCGCAACTTGCACAAATACTCGCCAACCATCCATTAATTCGCCGAGCCCTAAGCGGCCTACAAAGGGTAACGTAAACGCCATAAAACCACCTACTGGTGATATCATAGAGCTTACGTTCCATACGAGTGTTAGCATTGCCTTCAGTATTCTTAGCGGAACTGTGAGTACATAAAAGGGTGCATAGATTAGGAATCTAAGAATTTTTAACGGCAATATAAACAGGCTGAGAATTCTTTCTATTGGAGATAATAAAAGGCTGAATGGTGACAGTAGCGGTGATGTTAGTAAGCCATCTATAAGGTCTGCTATTGGTTGGACTGGAAACAGGAGAATGTTTATCATTGTTGTCATTGGTGCTGGAAGTTGCTGTGGACAATTTTCTGGACAATCTAAAAAGAAAACATGTTTTTAGCTAGAGTAGACATACGTTCAACGTTAATATCACTTGTAGGAAGAGTAAACGCATGATAATATGCAAAGTTTTTTTGTAAATATTTTCAATGATGTTTTGTTTATTATTATTTATATTATTATTAGTTTCATCGCTATCTAGCGACACCTGTTACACGGTAATTAAATTTGTCACTAGTTTTGTTCGAAAAATTTTCATTTTTTAGGTGTGCCACTTTCAAAGGAAAGCAAATTAAAAAAAGACTTACCTAAAGCCACATCCACGCAAGTGTTGCTACATGTTGCTACCTGTAATTGATTTATAATACTATACTATTCCGTTTAATCACAATTCACTGCTTGTATTACCTTCACACATATTAAGAATAATACTGTCGCAAGGCACTTCATTTTAAATGCGCAACCTTGTCAGAAGTTATGCCTGCAGCCGTCTATATTGCTGTTTCAATGGGTAATTAACAATTATCAGGACATTTAAGAATTATTATTGAAAACCATAAAACTGCTACCCACTTCAACTGGTTACATCCTCGATATTTTATACTTAATTCATACTTTATTTGAGTAGAATGGAAAGTTGCACACAAGAACATTTATTTTTGGTGTCCGAAGCTGTTATATCAAAACTATTTTCAGATTATTTTCAAGATTTATACCAGAGATGAAAACCCATACCGTTGACGTTAAAAGACTGCTCTGTAATAAATTGTTTCAGCATTTTGACTATATTTCCAAAAGTCAATAAATAGCAATATTAGTAAAAATGCAAATTAGGTAAAAAAATACTAAATATCCTCTAATTTCTTATCTGTGTGGTAGTATGCTGGGAGAACTATTTATAAATTGCCTCTAATGTTCGACATACCAACATGATAAAGATCCAAAATCGTAGTTTGCCGAAAATGGAGTTGCAGTGTGGAATGGTCACCGAATACCCTGATTTAAACCCATCCAAACGTTGTTGGTAGAGTTAAAAAGAAGTGTAGTGATGCATACAAATTAAAGCTTGGGAATTCATATCAGTAGAAATGTTGCTTGGTGTTGTCTTTACCTACCCTACAAGAAATGAAATGGTATAAAAAACATTATGGCTGTTTCTAAAGTTTGATTTATTGTGCCTTTTATTTTGAGTAGGGCTAGAGTACTCCTTTGTGTTTTAAATTACAACAATACGATTTAATTTTTTCCAGTGTTATTATTTCTTCTGGTAATAAGTTTATCAAATTGTTGTTGTTTGTTGGTTTGTTTAGAGTTTGTTGCAGCAATTATTTGTCGAACGTATTTGACGTTTCCCAGAATGGTGTTACATTATATAGTCGAACATGATTTAACATGATTCAAAGACTATGATTGTGAGTTTTTGTGGTAGGGTGATTTTTATGAACATTTATTAGGGTATGTGTAATTTTGTGTTTGTTAAAGTTAACCATCTTGTTTCAAAATAGATAGTGTACTGTATTGGTTTGAAATCCACGTTGGCATTTGATAGTATGTAGACTGCCGTCTCTCCCTGACAATTAGCAAGTTTAGATAATTCATGTAATCTTTGTGTTTTTACATTCCAGTTCATGTAAGAAGCAAAATAATTGAATCTATACAAATTTATTTCTTTGGTTATTACTCATTTTTCTTGCAAATATCCTGGCATTAATCTCTCACATGGGTAGGGGATTTACAAAGTGATCATCCGTTACACATCGACCCATGCAACGAAGACTATCGTAACTCAACTATGTAGTTACTATAGTCTTTGTTGCATGGGCCAATATACAAAATAAAAAAGATAATTAACAAAACCAAATCAAAAAGAAATTAATTTAAAAAAATAAATAAAAATAAATTTTATTTATAATAACGCAGTATTCTAATGAATATTGATTTTTAATGATGATTTCATCAGTTCCTACCCTGTAAAAATGTCTCTCCCCTTGTATTTACCCAGTTTTTGGTTTTTACCCACAAAATGGACAAAATTGATAATTTTATAATCGTGTCAATCAATGAGCATCTGATACATAATAACAAATTGATAAACATTAAAAAGGCAACAATATTATTTTCAAATTTACGACGGTAATGTGGAAAAATGACTAATATAGAGAAAAAGTGGATAAAATTGAAAATTTTGTGTTGAGGATAATTGATGACAAAATCCAACATAATTAATATTACGAGTATATCCTTGAATCTTTTTTTGAACAATTTTATTATTGTTGCTATATGTATAAGATGTGTAGGAAATCAGGGTAAAGTTTGTAGAGGTTATACAGACCATACATACTATAGTAGACCAACTTTTGAAGGAGCCCATGTACGGAAACGTAATGATTGAACGCTGGAGAAGTTTGAAAAATGGTATCAGTACAAACAACATAGCGAAAATATCGTCATGTATAATAGGAATTTTTATACCAAGTAACTTTTGTCTGAAATGTTTTATTATTTAGCATTTCTGAAAGGAAGTTCTCATTACCAAAGTTTTGTCATTTTGGCACCAATTTTGGCCAGTATTGGGGTATCTTTAATCATTTTAAATTATTAGGTTTTAAAATTCTAATTCTATGATACTTCATACAACCTACTCTCCTAAACTAATAAATCTAAATATGTATATAATGAACTTACCAAAGTTTTTTATATTTGGTAAGGTTCATCTAACTACTTTTTTGTACTATCCCATATCCTTTTTAGATTTATTGATCCCGGAATTGATTGTCTCGATGATCCTGCTACATCAAGAAAACACAACCTTCCTAATCTCAATGGACTGGCTGAAAGTATTCGATCCTCTCCTAATATCCATCGACAAACTCTGCAAACTCTGCCCGGATATAGACGCCCTAGACGCGGATGACATCGCGTGGCCCGGGGTAACCATAGCCAGGTCAATCAATGCCTCGTACAAGAGTCTCGAAGAATTGCCGTTGATCAGAAAGGCCGATTTGGAAAACCACAACCTTGACGGTGGCTTATGGGTCGTCATCAACAACAAAGTTTACGACATCCAGGATTTTCGATCTGAAAACGCGCACATCATTGACATATTGCAGAGATACGCGGGCAAAGATGCTAGTAGCATATTTAACAGTACGCCGCACAGTTTGTCGTTGATTCAACTTATGGAGAATTACGTTGTTGGAAATTATTGCCAACAGGAAGCGGACTTACCTCAAGCGCCGTTGGATTGTTTAGGATTTTGTTATACGCTTATCGACACGGAGAGGCATTTGGGGTACTTGATGGGACTCCATACGCATTATATGTGTCAGAGTTTGCAATTGCAGCCGCCTGAGGTAGCCTGTAAGGCGTATATGAACGCTCGATTCTTGGTTGGGGGTTTACAAGTAAGTTTTTGGTGCTGTTTTTAGGAATTGTGTTGATTTTTTCTGCTGATTTTAGATAGTGCAACCGCCGAATCCGTTTGAGGAAGAGAAAGGGGAACCGAGGAGTACGAATTCGACAGCTGGAAATACCCCGACTGAGCCAAAAATTAATATTTGCCAGAAGGCGTTGAAGAAATGGCAGATGCCTATCGACAGGATCAATTCGTTTATAACCACGTTGGCTGAGAGCAGGTTGTCGGTAAGTTTGATGTTTGTTTTGCGTTAGAAAATGTAAATCAGGAAATTGAACGTTATTTCGTATGTAAAGATAACTAACAAAACTTTTGGAGGTAGATTGATCATAAATTTAGTTTAAACTATATTTTAAATAAGGTTTTATTGTACAAAATATGGAAAGTTAAGCCATAATTTGTCAAATTTCTTCATTCAAAATTGTTCATCAGAAAATTGTAACTTTAATAGTTATATACATATTATCGAAATTATATAAAATATTTCTTCATCATTCAAATGCAGTATACAGGGTGTTAAAAATAAAGCTAAGAAATTCGGTGAATAACTGAATGAGACTATCTACTTTTTAAAACGTTATAGATTCAGGGTATAGGTATTTAAAATAAATCAAAATGCATTTGTAATTTTTTAACTACAATAAATTTACATAAGCACCTCCTTTAGAGGGTACATACTTCCTTAAAAATAAATCAAAATATCCATTACGTTATTTATTGATTCTTTAAGTATAACAAAAATATTTCAGTTTTCTGTTAAATTAATTGTGTGCGAAATAAAGGTTCTTGCAGGCCACTGTTAGTAACACAGCGTTATGGTAGATCAACAAATCTTAAAAATTCATAACAGTTTGTGTAAAATAATATTGTTATTATTGTATACAGTTATATACAGTTTTCGAATTTCAGCCTTGTTAAAACATTGTATTTTAAAAAAACAGATGTCATAGGCCTCACTAGCTCAGATGGGAGAGCATTGTGCTAGAAACACAAAGGTCCCTGGTTCAAATCCAGGTTGTGGCTGTAATTTTTGATTTATTTAAAATTTGCATCCCGCCTAGATATCACCATTTTCAATACTTTGATTATTTTATTTTATGTCCAATTTAATTCTTTGATTATAAGGTTTATAAAAAACGCCAGCCTGTAGAAAATGTGTTGTTCAAAAGATTTTTTTAAACAATTTTTCTAAAAATACTGACGACTTTTTGAGCTATTGCAGCAACACATAGTTTTGTGAAAAGCACATGTTTCAGGTTTTAACGGAAAACCGTATAATATTCTAGTAAACTTAGTGAATTAATAATTAATTGTTGTAGTGAACTTACGTTTAATCTGCCATTTCGGATTTTTTATGTTTTTATTAAAACGGTTGTTATTAGCACACAATATTGTTTAAAATTTTACTTCTTGTAAATATTCAGAACAGTATAGAATAGAAGTAAAATGAAAAAAAAATATTTAAAAATGTTGTAGGAATGTATCCCCTTAAAGAACAAATGACAACTATTCTGGTATGATTTTAAAATCCAATCAAGATGTTTTTAGGCGCTGATTTTCTCAAAAACCTAACTCATTTCACAATTTCTGCGTTAAGGTTCAGGTTCTGCTGTAAAACAGCAGTAGTTTGAAAACTGAATTTTTATTAATAACTGCATTTGTGATTTAACACCCTGTGTATTGAGCACAAAACTTTTACTTAGTAATAAACAGCCCATTAATTTTACTTAACAAATAACAAAGAATTTTGACTACGCATTATTTGTATTTGTTCATCTTTTCTTTTATTAGGATACGTACGTAATCGCTTTTCTGGCTGTAGTAGAGCAACATTCGAAGCAGAATAACTTTTTAAGCCACTCCGATTTTTCATTTGAACATCCCGTAGAGGAAATCGGTAGAGTTTTATACGCAGTCTTGCTGAAGCACTTAGGACTGGGCTATATCTTGTTACCCATTCTAGATGCATGTAAGTCAGTTTTAAATACATTCTTAGTCAATTAGCATAGACTAGAATCAGATTTCACGAATTTTCGTATAATTTATTTTAATCGGATAATTTCTAGATTTAACTCAACCCAGCGTTAAATTACCGAAACCCTTAGCGGAAATGATCAAGCTAGTCCATCAGGCGAAGTGGAATTTGATCAAGATGCGTCAAGAATTAAACAGAAGTTACAAAGAAATCTGTATCCCAGTGCTCGAGAAATGCCGTTTCCTCCTTTACGACATCAAACCCGCAGTTAGTGTCGAAACCGAGGCTTATAAGAACGTAAACGTGTTATATCGGGAACCGCGGGTCAAAACGCTAGTCAAGAAAGTCATAAAACATCTGAAATGCGGACGGCACACTTCCGACATACAAAAACCGGAGGATATCGTCAACGCCACTATACAATCCCAGAGCATCGACAGGCATAAATCTACGGAAGATATTTCGAAAATCTCAATGAAAAAGTGTCTCTCCGACGGGAAGTTATCGGAAGCAAAGAGCGAGACTGACGATGTCAATAACGAGATTAAAAACGGAGCTGATAAAGCAACGGCAGAACGTGCAATGTCGGATTCGATTTCGTCAAATTCCAGTAAGCTTGGGGCGGAGCAAAAGAAGAATTGTACGGATTTGAAGGCGGAGTTGGAGCAGAAGTGGAATTCGGATAAAATTGAGACTGACGCGAGGCTGCACGAGTTGGAGGAGGGCAAGGAGAAGGAGAAGAGTTGCGAGAGTCGCGTGAATCTTAGTAATTTGTTGCTGAAACTGACCGAGAAGCAGATGAAGAAGGTCTGTAACGATAATCTTGGGTTGATGAATTCTATCTTGGAGTTTGTGACGCATGATTCGTGCGAAATCGAGGTTTTGAAACGTGCGATGTATTGTCAGGTAAGATTTCTATTATTATTTTTATTGTTTTTTCAGCATTAGTATAGGTTAAATTAATTAAACACATAATCTCATGAATCAGTAAATACCTGCTGAAAACTAAAGAAGTAAAATGTGTAAAATAAATATTAAAATATCAATATTAAAATACACAAAAATAAATAAAAAGCAATGTGAATATTGAATTGAGTATAAACAGAATTTTTGAAGAAATGAAAGTAATTTGGATTTAGATTTTCAAAATAGTCAGTTGTGTCTACCAAAAGTCTTAATTATGTCACATATTTCAGAGAAGTATAAAGAAATCTCACATTTAGCAATTCTGTTGGTTGTGTACTTTTTTCTTTTGATACCAAAGACTTCATTTCGTTGTCAAACTTGGAACTAAAATTGACACATGCGCTCTTAAGACAACCTGGGATACATCATTTCATAGCATTGCATAAATTCTCGTTTCATAGCTTTATAGTCCAAGTTTCAAGCTTTCAGTTCAGCTTACTTAGGGCGGGTATCAAAGTGTGCCATATATTTTATATTTTGACATTTAATGCATTTTTTTTTACCAACTGTGGGGTAATTTGTCTTTTTTCATTACTGTTAAACTGAGATCAAAACTGGAATCTGCTGAGATAAAATGTTTGCAGTACATCAATTCACATTAATTTTTTGTTCTTTGACCCATACATTCAACTGAGTTATTTAATCGGAGCTTCACCTACTGTATCGCAAAGGTTTATAATACCCTTCCCCCCTCCACACGTTATCTATCACCCCATTATTTAGGAGGCTCTTGAAGGCAAGTCTCCATTTAGGCAATAACATCGGATATTGCTTTAAGTTATCTCATTAATTTATTGGGTCGGGGAAATAGTTTTTGTGTTTTCTCTTGTTTTTCCTTTTGTATTGTAAATTACATACAAGGAGTTTATTAATTAACTACAAGATAGCCATGTCAATGATTAATTGTGTTAGTTTATAGTTTTCATAGGGTTAACTTGAGCAGGCTACGAGCGTTCGTAGAGCTGGACTTTGCCCGATATAAAATTTTGTTTTGTCAATTTATATATTTTTGCATATTTTTTTTTTAAAATAAAGACTATTATTATTATTATTGATCTCAAAAAAGATTCATTACTAATTATTAAAATTCTCTACGTTCAAGATTTTATTTGAACCTCCTAAAAAATACCGTCATATCGCATAGTGTCAACAACAAAGTTTCTTCAAATTTTGAACCCATTTTTCTCATGATGGTGACATAGCTTGAAAGATTTGTATTATATGGAAAAAGTTACTGTAGTCATGTGTATCATAATGGCAGAAAAACGTTATTATACTAAATGGAATTGTTTCTTTTTTTTTAGTACTTCTCAGAATTAATTAGTCAATGTATCTGCGACCAAAGTGTGTATAATAATAATTTTTATCACGCTTACTTTTCTCGAGACTAAGAGAAAATCACCCATAAAACTCTAATACTACAATTTAAAAGTTATACGTCATAAACAACAAAGTCATTTAACTCTTTTTCCAAAATAATTATTTTTAGTATATAAGCAATAACATTCTAGATAGTTCGTTACCGTTTCAGGTAAAACGTTGCAAGATCCGCAAAGAAGGCTTAGAAATGCTGCACCACTTGCTAAACGAAAAATACCTCCTAACCTCGACGCGCTACCTAATCCTGAACGGCTACCTCGGCCTATCGAAAACCGAACCCAAAGACTACATATCGCACTGCTTAGACGACATCCAACTAGTCCCGCCAGTATTAAAAACCGAAATCCTAATATCCCAAGTGGCCGTAACCGACTGGTCGATCGACACGCTCCGCATGTACATCCTAAAAGACCTGCCGATGAAAAGCGGGAAAATCAAGAGCTCGGCGGCCAAGATCAACATGAATTTGGGCACATACACGTTATTACGAGACATCCCGAGGGCCCGGATGCTTCTCACGATATTAGGAATGTTGGCGTCGAGTTATTACAACGCGGTCGAGTTAAGCCCTCTGGTGAACAGCGGCGTTATTAGTTCTGTGTTATCGCTCCTGAGACAAACGGGGCACGATCAGAGTATCGTGAGGAAGGTATCGGAATTTTACGTTTTGTACGCTGATATGGTCGAGGGGTCAAAGCAGAAGGCAAGTTCTTTGCGGGGGCCGGAGTTGGCGGGTTTGATGAAGTTGGGTACGAGGGTTGTTAGGGGAGCTGATTGGAAGTGGGGGGATCAGGTGAGTTTTGTTTTTGTTGTATTATGAACAGTGGTGGATGTTTTTGTTTGTAGGATGGTAGACCGCCTGGCGAAGGTAAAGTTATTGGGGAGTTGGGCGATGATGGTTGGGTTAGGGTTGAGTGGGCTAACGGTACGACGAATAGTTACCGTATGGGCAAGGAAGGGAAGTATGACTTGACGCTTGCGTGCCCTCCGTCACCTGTGACCTCGGAAACTGATGCGGAAGAACCAACAGATGCAAGTAAGTTATTTGGCATATTATATCGGCCGGGTTTAGGTATAAGCAGGGATGTTGAATTACGGTAATTAATTTTTTTTGTTAATTACCGTTGAAATTAAAATTAATAATTTCAATTATTAAATTACCATGTAAATAAGAATTAAAAATGGTAAATTACATTGGCTTTAATTACCGAGTCATTACAAATTCAGAATGGTAAATTACGCTGGGTTAAATTACCAGGTAATTAAAAAATAAAATTTTTAAATTAAACCGGCGTTAATACCGATCACTGTAGGTTATGAATGCTACATATGTTAAAAATGTTTGGTAAATAAAAGTCATTATTTTGTAGATAACTAGCAATCTAAGCATGTTAAATTTCCGTAATTAATGTTTTTAGTAAATTACTGCTGAAATAAAAATTATTACTTTCAAATTACAACGTAATTACAAATAGCAATTGGCAAATTATATTTTCTCAAATTACTAGGTAATTAAAAATGATAATTTACCGATGCGAGTAAGTTATGTACAAAAATGGAAAAAATGAAAAATGAAAATACTTTTTATATCAGCAATTTACAAAACAATAGTATTTAAATACTGTAATTTATTATCGACTCACAAAACGACAATGCCCGGTTTCACAAACAATGATCACAACTTATCCGGATTACCAGAACATTTCTTTAAATCATGAATGTGATAGTAGGTAGATGGCTTCTGATTTAAAATGTACATTATTGGCTCCGCTGAATTGAGTAATTAAAAATTTGGAAATTACCTCTCATTAAAGTAATTTATTCGCAAACCACAAACAACAGTGCACTTGTCAACTGCTTAGGAATGGTGGGGTACATTCACGTAACTACTGATGGAAGATTTTTGAAATTAATTTATAAATTCTGGTAATTTAAGAACTGTAATTAAATTTTTTGGTAAATTACTGGCAAATTACCAACGGTAATTTAAATTGACGATAAATTACATCGGTAACTTCGGCCGTAAATTACGGTAATTAAAATTCGGTAAACTACCATTAATTACGGTAATTAATTTGGTAATTTACGCGGTAAATTACGCTTTTACATCCCTGTGTATAAGTAATAGTTTCGTGAAAGATATATCTTTAAAAGTTTTGTATTTTTTATAATGACAGAGTGCTTAAAATTTAAATTAAATTGTTTATTTTTTTGCAATATTTGGGTTTGTAATAATTGCTTTTTGTATAAAAACTCAATCAGTTTAGACTACCAGGCCTCTTAGGTTCGATCCCAACTCAAATATTGTAATTAATAAATACTGTAATTACTATAACATATGCTAAATTTTTTATGCCGAGGTACACTTTGCCTAACATGTGATCTAGAGCAAAGAAACATGTTTTAGTGCATGAAATAAAATTATGGAGAAAACATTAATTAAGTGTTGGTTCCTTCAGCTGTTTTCTTTTGTTGGCCATGAGATCTGTTGACTCATAAACAGACATGACACATTATTACTGTGACTTTATTAATAGGGTAATTCCGTGGTGTCGTGTCACACCCGTCACGGCCGTTTGGCGGGCAAATTTCAGGCAAACCTTCTTATTTTTGACAATATTAAGCTTTCTGAAGTTGGTAACATCTCTCTTCAACTCTCTGCAGCTTCATAATATCATGTTTCCGGACAAGACTTCCATACATGGGAACAGTTGACATACATATTTAGTTTTTACGTTGCATATTTTAAATGCTTGTATAACATTTTACAATAATGTAATATGTCTTATAAGTCAAAATCGTTTCTTCAAAAGCCGACGATAATACAGAGATAGTTATTTATTTTTTAAACAATTTTATTTTTTACTGTTGCAAGGTTCACACATCGTCAAAGACAACCAACTCATCAAAGTCTTGCGAGATAGCAGTATAAATTTCTTGCGCAACCTAGCCGTTAGTGGGGGCTTAGCGAAAGACAGTCTACATCCTTCGACAGTTCACGGATTGTGCAGTCTCTTCTGCAACACGCTGAATGCCGGTAATCACGATTGGTGTGACTTAACCCTCGTTCGGAGTGTTGCCCAATCACCACAGATGTGCAAATCCCTGAGCACAAAACCGTGGATTAAGATGCTACTTTCCTTTATATCTGCACCGATGGGCGCCAGCGGAAACGTTGTAAATCTGCCAAAACAGGTAAGGTTTAATCAATAACAAAAAGAGACTCGAATGAATTACGAGTTTAGGTTGGTACTAGATGTCTCAGATTTGTCAATTTCACATTTCAAACTTCACATTTTTGTATATGACAATTTTGGAGCAATTCTAACCCCAAAACAGAAACTGACATTTGACAGATGTCAAACATTAGCCTTACCAACCGAGTTATCTCATACATGAGTGATTTTTTTAATTGAACACTGTTGTTCCCAGCGTGAATTAATGATTACTTACGTACTTATAGATATTATCGGTTCGATTGCTTCAAACAGTGTTACAATCATGGGGCATGGACAATCCCGAGATAACACCCGTGCTTGAAATGCTACTCAACATCCTCGGCAAAGTGATTCTCACTAGTCTATACGACGCAGGAAATAAACCGCTCTGCGAGCTAAAATCCCAAGTTCTCTTAACTCAATCTCACAGCAGCACGTTAGCGCAAGAACTAATTCATCTGTTACGGATACTCCACGGTCTTCTCGGCTGGAATCAAGTCTTAAACTCCATGTTAATAAACAAATTGAATCTCGCCGCCTACTTGTTGAGCGATGACTGCATGATTACAGCTGTCAACGATGGATATACGAGCGAACAGCAGCAATACATCGTCTCGGCTTCCTTAAACGTCATCGGGGCGTGGGACGTGAGACCGAGGATAGGTGCTGTGGCGGAGATTGAGAATGCTCAGGGTACGATAGTTAGGGTGACTCAGAAGGGGAAGTTGTGCGTGCTAATGCACGAGAGCGGCGAGGTGAAGAAGGTGTCGCTGCAGAATTTGAAGTTGTTGGAGCAGATTTGTTTTAATATGGATAGGATGCCGCTTGGGGAAAATCTTACGAAGATCTGGGCGTCTCTGTTGATGAGTAAGGTCTCGCCGAATAATAGCAACAGTAAACTCTCCTACGGTAAGTTGGTTAATATATTAGCTACCTCCATATCAAGACTATCCTATTCTTTATTTATTTCTGTTGAAGTAACAAACAAAATTGGTGATTACTAAGGATATATTATTTAAGCACATTGTACCAGCTAAGTTTAGATAGTTATCATACGATATTCTTTCTTAAGATATAAAGGTATCCTAAGATTGCAGATAGGTTACTTGCTGTCGTCATGACATTATTTATTTTATATTGCAAACTAGATACAAACATTAATAACAACTAACATTAGTAATAGTTTTTTCTCCGAATAATTTTGCTGTCTATTTGATGCTATATTGTAGTGCAGGCTTGACTCAAATTTCAATTTTAAATAAAAAAGGGCTGGTTTGGTAAAACTGCACTTTAGGACTTTAGGAAAAATCAGGATTTTTATGTTTAAAACAATGTTTTACAGATGTTTAAAAACCAGTGTTGTGTTTAAACAGTTTTGTTGGACACGATGAAAGAGTTTTAAATGTTGCATATGTGTTTTAAATGTTTAACATGTATCTTAATTGTCTTAAACGAGTTTTAAATGTTTAAAATGAGTTTAAGATCATACGAAAAGATATTTTTCAGATGGAAACTTATTCAGTGTTTGTAATAAAATATTTTTTTATATAAAGCATTGTTTGTTGTAAATGGTATTCTCTTTATTTAAACAAATATGTTGGTTTTAGTTTTAATGCATATACTTTAAAAATGTATAAAGCGAGTGTGTAAATGTGTAAATCATGTTTTAAATTTGAAACCATGTTTGATAGAAATATTCATAAAAACATTTTATGTTTAAAACATTTGCTATGAAGTGTTTTCAAATATTATTTAGTAAGAGAAAACATCCTTATTAGAACAAACATGTATGTTTCTGTAAAACCATGTTTAAAGACAGGCGTTGTGTTTTAAACAGTTTTGTTTTGAACAATCAAAACATGTTTCAAAGTGTTCTAAATTTTAAACATTGCTTTTTGTATTTTTAATTTTGTTTGAAACTTTCTTTTTTTTCAGTGGGAAATATACCAAATTTACATCAAACAATTTTTTGATTTAAAACACCTTTTATTCAATTTAAAACGTGTTTGTGTTTGTATGAAGTGTTTCAAAAACATTAACACTATACAGTAAACTGGTTAATACGATACATTATTATAAAATGATAGCTTACTTTGGCCTGTTACTTCCTGGCCTTATATGTCCCATAACTCCTCAACCCTTGGAGGGTATTCTAAGATTATATTTTTGTTAGGCAAATAATAAAACTTTGTGTAAAATAATAAACAAGTAAGCTTTATTTGTTTTAATATTCTGATCTGTCCTGACCTGGGACCCAATTCTCGTCATCTTTTTGAAGCGATTGCGTGACTTTTCGAATGGAGTAGGGATATCACCGGTTGCCCTCTGGTTCGTATCTAGGTTGTTGCTAAGAACAATAACGCACTCGCCACGCCCATACTTTTTAATCAAACGTATGGGAACATATGGGCGTGGCGCGTGTGTTATTGTTCTTAACAACAAGCAAACTTGTTCATAGATATGGGCAACCGGTGATATCCCTACTCCATTCGAAAAGTCATGCATTCGCTTCAAAAAGATGACGAGAATTGGGTCCCAGGCCTATCAACCCTCCTAGGCATGATGTTGACTTTTAGGACAGCCTGTATAAATTATCGTAAAATGTTTTAAACTTTAACAGTATATTATTTGGAGTGGAGTCTTTCTTGTGTAACTGCTTATTGGTTTTTATAGTTCTTCCTAGAAAAATGTGGTATCTCTAGTTCATATTTCTCAGTTATTATGGTATTCCCACCTTTTATTCCCATGGTTCCAAATGACATATCTGAAAATATCATTCACTTGTGATAACTATATATACTTTGTAGGTGCAATCTGACGTCAGTATGTTCAATAAAAAGTTACCGCTTGTAGTCTACAGAAAATATTTGTTTTACAAATTGTTCCTTTTCGTTGTCTTTATTTCAAGGAAAGTTTAAAATGTGGACAATTATTTTGATACAGACGTTGTATATATTTATGTATATATTATAATTAATAATTTTATAACTTCTAGGACAAATCAACGTCAATTATATGAGAATACAGCAGAACATGCTGAGCGTATTGAACGCCACTAGGGCCTTGCACAGCAACCAGTACAGGTTACGGAAGGTGCTAAAGTACAGCATAAACTCTATCGACCAATCAGAGGAGCAGCACTCGATCGAAGAGGAATTCAACCAACAACCGATCCTTCTCATACAAAAACTGCTGACTAAAGCCACCCAGCCGAGTCCGCTCAAGCCTGGATTTACGATACAGGAAATGCAATTGGCCGCGCTTAACCTTAGTCAATACCTAGCTGCCCAATCGAATTTCGAACAGCCGGGCGCGTTGCAAGTTGCGGAAAAACCCAGCTCCAGGTCTACGGTTAGAGAAACGTACGGTGAAGTGGCTACGCCCAATAGCGAATGTTCGGTGAAGTCCATCGTTAGTGAAAAACCGAAGAAGAAGAGATCGGAGAATGTTGCTCCGCCTAATCCAATTATTTCACAGATAATAGAGATGGGATTTACTAAGAAGAGTATCGAGCATGCTATGAAATCTCTAGGTATGTTAATTTTTAATTTTTCTATTTAAAATAGGTGCAAAAAAAATTCACGGAAATTGATCCTCTGTGTAGTAGGTATATTATTCTATATGCGGAGTGCCCAGTAGTTTGACGCGGTTGTAGCCTTTTCTACACGATTGTAAGGGATTCGAAATTCATCCCTGTGTTGTAGGTTAGGTGGTGGTGTATGTCAGATTGCTTGTCATGTCTTGAACCACCTTTAGAAATGGGGATGATTATTGCCAGTTTCAGTCTTCAGTAAGACGCGCGGTTTGCGAGAAAACTGCGAGAAACCGCGAAAGCTAATTTCAAGCAAAATACTTATTTGTAGGTGTCCAAGTCGAATGTCTGTTAACCCCGGAAGTTGTCGTTTCTTGGCTTCTGGAACACACAGAAGCTGCGGTTTCCGACACAGACTCAATGAGCAGCTATTACAGTTCAGACGACGAAGCTTGTTCGGAACACGTCGATTTAGATCACCTTGCCTTTGGAGAAGCCGTACGTAATATTCACATTTTGCAGGCTGCGTCTACACATATTTCACTTTTCAGGCTGGCGATTCCACGTCACCCAATTCCGTTACCTACAAGCAACGCGGCGATTTCTTATCGAACGACGAATACGCCATGTACGTTCGCGACAACGTTGAGGTCGGAATGCTGGTGAGGTGCTGCAAGAGTTACGAAGAAGTCCATTGCGGAGATATCGGAAAGGTGGTCAAAATCGATAAGGAGGGATTGCACGATTTAAATTTACAGGTACGATACGTTAAGAAAATTAACGTTAACCGTTAATCCGTTAAGAAAATAATAATATTGGTAACCGTTAAGTGTTAACGGAAACCGTTAAGTGTTAACGGATTATAAAATCCGTTAATTTTTTTTATTTTCTATTGTAGGTAAACTGGCAGCAACGTGTCAGCACGTATTGGGTTCGATTCATCCACGTTGAACTATTAGGTTACCCGTCAATGCCCTCGGTACCCCAGATTAAAGTCGGCGATCGCGTTAAAGTAAAAGCTACAGTTTCCACTCCAAGGTACAAGTGGGGTTACATAACCCATGACAGTATAGGGATTGTTAAAGGTACTATTAAACATTCAAACGTCCATTCGCCTGTAAACCACACTTCTTTTTTAGCAATTTCTGCTAACGGCCATGACTTAACGGTGGATTTCCCGAAGCAGCAGCACTGGACAGGGTTGATCTCGGAGATGGAGGTGGTGCCGTGTAGTCACGAGGGGGTAACTTGTAACGGTTGTACTATGGACCCTATCAAGGGTAACAGGTATAAGTGCAAGATTTGCGAGCAGTACAACTTTTGCGAGAATTGTTTTTATACTAAGAAGAATCATAGGCATCCGTTTAATAGAATTACCGATATCGACTCGCCCGAAGTACCGGCTGGTAAGCCTGGAAGGTATTATAAGAGCGAATCTGTCGACTGCGATGGTATGGTTATCACTGAATTCAATCGATGCGTGAAGAGCTTTACTGTCTCTTCTCAGCAGAGCATGGCTCGTTTTGATGTACCAGGGAAGTATTGGCAGAGTTGCGGTGCTCAAGGAGAGGTATTTTATTTGTTTTTTTATTTAGATGTGTTTATAATTATTCCGATTCAAGTTTGATCATTTGTTTTTTTATTTAGATGTGTTTATACTAATCTGACGTTTGATCATAGGAATGTTGGTTATTAGAAAATTGGTAAAATTTGCACTGATTAAGTAGCAGTATTTCTCTACTTTATGATGGGATACTAGGTAATAGATAATTGTCCTGGTATATTTTTTCAAATAACTGCCATTAACTGTTCAAATTACTTTATATTCATTTGTTTTCCAATCCCCCCAATCAAAGTATTTCGATCTGCAAAACTAACCAACTAAACTCTTTTCAAATTCATATTTACAGCACTGGATTCGATTAGAGATGTACCCGCACATAATAATAAAGAGTTTAAAAATGGCCGTCGATCCAGGCGACAGCAGCTTTATGCCATCGGTAGTCATAGTGAGCGGCGGAGTATCTTTGAGTTCCCTGAGCGAACTGAACGTGGTCTACGTAAGAAACACAGATACCTTGGTGGAACTCCTATCGGACATGGACCAATACTATCAGCTGATCGAGATATGCATCATCAAGTGTAAAAATCGCGGCATCGATTGTAAAATTCACGGTCTCTCCATCGTTGGCATCAACAAACCGTTATCAACCGAACTCAGGACTTCATCGTCTTTCCTTGCTAACGACTGGAACTTGAATCAGGAACATCTCTTTATTATTCCACATATAAGTAAGATTTCGGTTTATCTTATTTTAGTTTTTATTGCAACGTTATCTTTTCTTCTAGTTCAAGAAGTGACTGGAGATCGTAATTCTGATAACTCAACGTCAGCGTGCAAAGTATTTGTTTGGGGTTTGAACGATAAAGACCAGCTGGGGGGCATGAAGGGGTCGAAGGTGAAACTCCCGATTTGTTCAGAGTTTCTGTGTCAATTAAGGCCACTTCACATCGCCGGTGGATCGAAGAGTTTATTTATTGTATCGCAAGAAGGCAAAGTATGTCTATTTCATTACGTGTTTGGTTTTGTCGATATAAACACTGTTTTTCGTCGTTTTAATTTAGTTGTACGCTTGCGGTGAAGGTACAAATGGACGTCTCGGTTTAGGCCACAACAATAATGTTTCATTGCCCAGGCCGATACCGTTTTTGAGCCAGTACGTTATCAAGAAAGTTGCGGTTCATTCTGGTGGTAAACACGCAATGGCCTTGACATTGGATGGCAAGGTAAGCTAGTTTTTTATTGGAACTATAATGGTCGTGAAGTAGCATAAACCGCTAAAAACCGTATGTACAATTTTTATTTAACTTTCTTAGGGTGAGCAGGAAATTGCACTTTTTTAAAAAAGCTTTGTATTTCGTAACTATCTTTGATAAGCTTTGAACATTTTCGTTTCACTTTGCTGTATTCAAGAATTTGCTGTTATCTTGACATCTTATCAAATAGAAAGAAACAAACTAAAAATTGTTTTAATTTTCTAAGTTAAAAGTTGCAAAATTATTTTAACAAATAGGCTCCATGTATTTAAGTACATTTTTTTGTTAATTTTTGTGCGTAGAAAGTAATTACTATTACCAGTTTTGTAAAATCGTTGTTTTACAACATAATTGTTTGAATAGAACTAAAATTCTGCTGCCTTTTTTCTGTGTCTCATCCCACTAGATCTTTTCATGGGGGGAAGGTGAAGATGGAAAATTGGGCCACGGAAACAGACTGAACCTTGACAAGCCGAAACTAATCGAAACATTACGCAGCAAAAGAATCCGAGACATAGCATGTGGCAGCTCGCACTCAGCTGCAATCACCAGCAGCGGTGAACTGTACACTTGGGGCTTGGGAGAGTACGGAAGACTTGGTCACGGAGACAATATGACGCAATTAAAACCAAGAATGGTAAATTGGAATTTTAGGGAATACGATTTTTATCTCTAATTGCTATAATTTTGTAGGTGAAAGCTCTAGAAGGACATAGGATTGTACAAGTGGCCTGCGGAAGCAGAGATGCCCAGACTCTGGCGCTGTCCGATATTGGAATGGTGTTCTCTTGGGGTGATGGAGATTTTGGTAAACTCGGTAGAGGTGGATCGGAAGGATGCAACGTGCCGCATAACATCGAAAGGTTGAACTCGTTGAATGTCGTGCAGATAGAATGCGGGGCGCAGTTTTCGCTTGCTTTGACCAAAGTTGGAGAGGTTAGTTACTGCATTGACTATTTTTATTAATTAGCTTTTACATATTTACGTAAACACCTCAAAATAATTGAATCTGTTAGTACAAAAAACAAAACAGTACAAAATGTTGTATCAACCGACCAAATATAGATTTGTGTTTAATATGGCCCATCCTAAATGTTATGCATGAAATTTATTGCCCATGATATTTGTAGATTGCTCATTCTAAATATTATATCATATTTTTAATATTCAAAATGGCGATTCCAATATAGCAAAAATAAATTTAAAAAAACTAGCCTTATTAAACCTCATAATTCTAAATCTGAAGTTCTAAATACTTAAAATGGCAAAACCAATTTGGCAACCATAAATGTAGATAGATTGTTGTGTTTTCATGAATCTTACTTCCAATAATATTTGAAGTTCCCTGAATCAAGATATTCAAAATTCCAAGTGCTGGTTTAGTGTGGCAGCCAAAAATATAAAAACTTGTCAAGTAACTTGTTATACGAAACTCCCTGATTCTGTCTGTCAAAAAAAGATAGTGCATTGTCAACATTTATAATCGGTGGCCAAAACTGCAGCATATCTACTTTCCAAAGATGTTTGATATTAAAATATTTTATGGTATAGACAAAAACACAACCACGGTTCGTTTAATGCAGTTTGTGCTGTAATTACTGCCAAGCTACTAGTAGACAGTAACATATAAAACTAGTTAGCCAAGATTTGACACATATTTTCATTGTAATGACTAATGACAGTAGGTAGTGTCAAACGCGGATGTTTTGTCAATACCTACTATCAATAGTATCAAAATATCTATCAAATACAGCTGCATTTGGAATTTGCCCGACTTTGTTCTTTGTTACCCAGGATAGTCACTTGGCTTAGATTATTGTATTTTAAACAAATTAAGAACTTGGAAATATGTGAAATGCTCCTAGTATCTAGACACAAAAGTTAAAAAGATTATTTTGTTTAAGCTAATAACTGTGGTATGTACATTAATTGTGGTAAACCAAAATAAAAAGTTTTAATTAATTTTTTGAATATTAATTAATTGATGAATGAAGTTGAAAGAATTCTCAATTTTGAGAACAAATTGAGTGGCTCCTGCTGAAAAGCTTTAAATGTTTAAAAGTTATATATTTTTTTTATAAATAGGGGCCACCCTAGAATACGTAGCTGATTTTCAATAGTATAAAGAGTATATTAAAAACCACGATCATATGGTAACTATTTTATACAAAAATTATTAATTTAATGAAATAAAAAAAGGTATCTAATTTCCAGTGGAATAATTATTCTGGTTCTTGCGGTATCTGGTTTCGAGACCCTGTCTCGTTTTCAGCCACGCTACAATTATACTACAATTACCATTAAAACACAATGCAACACAAGTTAAAAAATAACATTTACCGTCCGTCAGGCTACAACTCTATAAACACATGCAAGGTCGAACAATGTGATGTCACAAACAGTGTAATCTACAACAAAACATTGTCCAAATAAACACACGACGACAAAATCACAGTCAATAAAATTATTACCTTCTCAGATATGGACATGGGGAAAAGGCGACTACTTCCGCCTCGGTCACGGCTCCGACCAACACGTCCGAAAACCGACCGTAATCGAATCCCTCAAAGACAAAAAAGTCATCCACGTAGCAGTCGGTGCACTCCACTGCCTGGCAGTCACCGACGCCGGCCAGGTATTCGCGTGGGGCGACAACGACCACGGACAACAGGGCAACGGGACGACGGCCGTAAACCGTCGCCCGGCCCTAGTCCAAGGTCTAGAGGGCGTTGCCATCAACAGAGTAGCTTGCGGCAGCTCCCATTCCGTAGCTTGGGTGTTGCAAGACATCCAGAACGTATCCAGGCAGGACCCGGTGTTGTTTCCGGTTACCAAAGACCCGTTGGGCGCGTCCATACTTGGGTTGTACGATAACGAAAAACCTGCGCTATCTCACCTCAACAAGCCGCAACCGTCGTTGAGTTCGATTGTTATGAGTTTGGAGAGCAATACGGCTAAGCAGCAGGCTTTGACGCATATCTTGAACGGTATGCAGATCCAGCAGTTGAGGGAGGCTGTAATTAAGGCGCTCTGTAGTCATACGAATATGAATAATTTAAATAAGGTAAGATTAACTTTTAGTATTTGCGTGTGTTGAAATTTGCGTAACATTGTTTTTGGCAATTGATTGTTTAGAACTCGTCGTGTGATGGATCAGAAAACGGAATTTCCAATATATTGCCCAATAATGTCAAGAGTAAAGATGGGGAGATCGCCTTAGGTGGGGGTGAAGCTCCTGCTTCGTTGACTGAAATTCAAGGTCTTGGTGTAAGTATATTGTATGCAAATTTTTATTATTTATGTTGTTTGAATTAGTTATATAATAATTCTCTGTTTTGAAGAATACTTTGGTAGGCCAAACATCAGGTATTTTTTAACTAGAAAAGGTATTTTATTGCTTGTATAGTATTTCGTCTGTCATGTCTAGTTAAAAAAAGAAGATCAAATGGTAGAAATATGTGTTCTGCAGCCTTTAAAACTCATGGTTCAAATGTGTACTTATGTGACTGCGCTCACAAACAAGAAGTCAAAAAGCTGATATAACAGGCAAGTTATCAGTTAGGTTCAGAAGGCTAAAAATAGATGACACAGGGGCCTTTGCTATATGTTTTTTGGCTGGACACTTCATAACGTTGTATTTGACTTTGGAGATTCACTTAGTTCTAATATTTTTCATTATACTTTAAATAGCGCCTAACAAACTTAAAAAATATTAAACATTTAATCACAAGTACTACTATCGCTGTTTCTGTATAGAGCCATCAAACAACTCCAGAAAACGAAGAAAATCCACTAGTGCTCCTACAGTCAATGACAGCAAGTAGTTGCTCAGCGAGCTTATCATCGAAACAATCGAAAATCTCCAATAGTGCAATGTCCGTTATAGCTGCCACGTTAACCTCACACGTCGAAGTAAGCCAACTTGAATCCGATACTTTTGACAAATATCTCAAGTTCACAAATTCATCTTATAATAGGTTGTTGGAGACTGTGAAATACCAGGATTGGATGAATTTACGTGCCTGCTAACAGAAACTGACGCCAGATTCTTGGTTGACTTGCTGAAATTAGCAGTTGCAGAGAGGATTGAAGATGACCAGGCGAAAAGTATTTTATCGTCGGTTCTTATCAGTAAGTTTCGATACATTTATATACTTAAACAAAAACTAAATGGTTGTTTTTCAGCAATGGGAACTGTAAATTCGACTATCGGTGAAATGCTTCTTGAATTATGTGTTACGGAACTTGAAGATACCGCAAGCAGTACGCATACGTTGTCGTATACACCTCGACCTGTGGTGCAAGAATCCAGTCATCCTTACATTGATGATGTTACTTTACGAGGTAGGTGTATAAGTATAATAGTTTTTGTGAATATTGGTAAGTTCCTTTACTAAGAATGTCACTTGTTTGTATTGTTTTCGGTATTCTAACTGAAATGCAAACTTAACCTGTCATATTTTTTTGTCAGATATCTGCTAAACATCAGTATATAGACTTTATAATTTTATTGTTAAGATTCACAGTGGTGTCACAGAAATTCAAGGTACAAGTTTCATTTTACCCTACTAAGTAAATTCTGTGAATTTGCAATCTGATTATAAGAATTATTTTTTTAGAGCAATAAAAATAGTTCTGAAATTGACTTCGTTCATTTAGAGCTAATTATTTTCTCAAAAAAAGTGAGACTTGGACAAATGGAGACATTTGGTTTTATAATTTGTAATCAACAAGAGAAAAGTCTTTAGAAATGAAATCAAGAAAAATTAATTTATAATTTACAGGGCATGTTAAAATTCCGGGAGCCGATGCTTTGAGAGTTGAATTCGATCGTCGCTGTTCGACAGAAAGGCGACATGATCCATTAACAATACTCGACAGTTCTGGAAAATTAGTGGCTTCAAAATCCGGAAGAGAATGGGCGGATTGGTCTGGAGATTTGAGAATTCCAGGTATAATTTTTCTACGTACATCTTTTACAGCATAAGCTTTATTTCCTTTTATATTTAAAGGTGACGAACTTCGGTGGTCATTCTCCAGCGACAGTTCTGTCAACGGCTGGGGTTGGAGGTTCACTGTGTATCCGATTGTCTCAAATCACAGTCCAAAGAATCTTGGCTCCGATCGAGCTATTTTAAGCCAACCCTCGATCAATATGGTCATGAATTTGCTGGATCCACGTTTATATGCGTCTGCCGATACTACGTTGATGGCAAGACTGGCAATGTCGTTGGCGTCCTGCTCGCAACTCAGCTTTTTATGTAAGACTGTCATTGTTATTCTGGAGACTGTGGATTTTCTAAAACTGCTTCTTTTTTTAATTTAGCTGCTAATCAACGGATGTGGGCTTTGAAAACTCTGCACGAATTGTTGATATCCGAAGAAACTGCCAAGTTTGGAATAAATATGCAACAGTTGAAAACTCCTGATAACCCGCTAGCTAATCTATTGGAAGAATTACCGCAGGCTTTGTTACGACAGTACGAATACGAGGATGTGTCCGTTAGAGCTGGTTTGCACTTAATGTATTCCGATTTCTTCAAGGTAAGATACCTAATACTGTTGTTATTAATAATGAATAGATTTACGCACAGACATTTTTCCTTATATTTATAACCAATTTTATTTATAACATAGTGTAGAATTAGAATACCTGGCAGAATTAATTATTAATACCAGAATGGGCTGCTAGTGTTTCATCATTCTGTTTTATTTCATCATCTCCTATGATATCTGTAGATTTTCTTTTGGAGTTAGGATTATTGATGATTGTAATTCAGACACCCCTGTCTGCAAGTAAATCTGTCAGTTTTATTGACGTAGAAAGAAACTGTTCCAAAAAAAAAATATGGTATAATAAATGTGTCACTTGGTAATATAGCCATATTTACTATGGCTTAAGTCTGTAAAATTTTTCAGAATTGCAAAAGTTCATTTATCATTGTGATAAAGCGTTAAATCAAACGCATAATGAAGAGTTTTATAACCAAATATTGCATGGGTAAACTCACTAATATCAAAACCGGTTTTCTGTAGGTATTGGTGGCCCTTGCCTGTGATCTAGAAGTCGACAAAATGATTGGGGTTTCCGATAACCACAAGTGGTCGTGGTTCAGAAGATACTGTTACGCAGCACGAGTGGCGAAGTCTCTGGTATACAGATCTCCGTTACCTCTCAACTTTGTCATGGAGGTCCGAAAGAAGTACGTTGAAGATGTTCACGTTGATACCGTGTGGGAGCATGAGAAACACAACGTTTTCAAGAGGGAACATGACGAACAACTTTTGATTTGGTTGAACAGGTATTTTTTTAAAGGTTTAAAGATAAACCATTGCTAATGTTTTGTTGTTTGTTTCGAAGGAAACCTGAAGATTGGACATTGTCTTGGGGTGGATCAGGGACGATATATGGTTGGGGTCATAATCATCGAGGCCAGTTGGGTGGAATTGAAGGTGCAAAGGTGAAGGTACCTACGCCGTGCGACGCCATCTCCGGGTTGAGGCCGGTACAAATTTTGGGTGGTGAACAAACTCTCCTGGCGGTTACTGCTGATGGAAAAGTGTATTCAACAGGTAGGTACAAAAAATTCTGATTAATCAAAAAAGTAACAGTTCTATTACTGTTCTTTTAACAATGGGGGGGGGGGGGGGGATAGGCAACAAAATATACTTAATTTCTTTGAATTACTTCTACATACTGTACGTTCAGGTGTTTGCAATCAAACTATACATTAGAGTGAACTTTGAACCTTTGCTAATAATTTAAAGAAATATATCTCACTTCTGTCAAGTCTAGGTAATAGATTTAATTAATTGTTGTGACTATGTTGATTAACAATCTGCTAAAAACCATAAATATTCATATAAATCCATTACCAATTCTCAACAGAATTGAACAGGGTAGTTTTTTTTTTATTATTAGCGAAGGTTTCAAAGTTCACTAACATATATTGTGAATGTAAAAACTTTAAATTTATCTGTTTTCTGCGTGTAGTTTTTACTGTATTTAAAACAGAAATAATAGTCTGAAAAATTATAACTGTAGCCTCTATAGTTATGATGATCAATATGATTTTTCAGACTTGTTCTTTTTGTATAGTTGATTGTGACACTATTCATTAGTACAAGATTCCAAAACGCAACCTAACCTTACTTCTGTCCTTTGTCACAATTATTAACATAATAAAAAAATAAAATATAATAAACAGCAACTTTCTGCTTACCCAGTTTGTCAAAAATACAAAAAATCGAAGATAAATAACTACACAGGGCAACAATAAAAATATCATGCAACTTATTCTGAACATTTTCTGTAGAAGCTAATGGCAGATATTTTGAATTTTGTCTAGTTTTTCAGAAAATCACTGCCGAAAATGAACATAAACTATATTTGAAATTTGTTTTGGTCAAGAGTCAATTTACAATTTGTGTCATCAGTCAAATTCTTCTGGAAAACGCATACCAGCATTGGTTTCATTTAGTTGTTCATTACTTAACCAATTTTGGCTCATTGTCAAAGCATTATCAAGATTATTTTATAAACTACAGAAGTCTAGAACAAAATACAGCATACTATACAGGAGCACTAAAATTGTTGTCTGTTTCACTAACTAACTAATCCCTTTGTCAAGTCAGGTATTAAAATTTTCTATTACAACGGCGCATCAATTCTCGTCATTTTTGTTTTTGATATATCAGAATATTCTGATATTTTTATTTGTCAAAGATACACTTCTACATACACCATTGGAAGTTTAAATTCAAATTTTAATTGTTTTATGAACTCTGGATATGCACATGTATTGTCAGCAGTTTGTGAAAGAAAAACAAAGCAAATGACGTTCATTTCTACCAATTCTTTACCAAGAACCATGCTCTGTCTTTTTCTAATGTCTAGTAAACCCAACGAACAAAGATATAGATATCATCTATTTTTTTATAGATTTGTTCTTTACCAAAAATGTACATAAATAAAATAAAACTAAACTAACTGACTGTCACTGTACTCTCACTGTACACAACAAATTTAAATCATAAAATAATTTAACCTAATTTGATCTCAACAAAAAGTAGAGTAAAAAGTAGGTAACTACTAATTTTATTGTCTCTTTTAGGTTATGGCGCAGGTGGGAGATTGGGTATAGGCGGAGCTGATTCAGTACTCGTTCCCACTTTAGTAGAGTCAATACAACACGTTTTCATTAAAAAAGTTGCCGTCAACTCTGGTGGTAAGCATTGTCTCGCCCTATCTGCCGAAAACGATGTATACTCATGGGGCGAAGGAGACGATGGAAAACTTGGACACAACAATAGAAAGTATGCAGATTTTTAATTTAACAAGAGACCATAATGAAATATGTAAAATGCTTATTTCAGTTCCTATGATCGACCAAAAGTCATCGAGGCGTTACAGGGCTTCGAAATAGTCGACATCGCGTGCGGTGGGGCACATTCCGCAGCCATAACAAGCTCGGGTCAGTTATTTACGTGGGGTAAAGGTAGATATGGACGATTGGGGCATGGGGATAGCGAAGATCAGCTTAAACCCAAATTGGTAATTCCTTAACTACTTGCGCAATGATACGATAATTTTTATTTTCTGTCTATAGGTTGAAGGTTTGTTAGGTTATAGAGTTATAGACGTGGCCTGCGGTTCTGGCGACGCTCAAACTCTCTGCATAACCGACGATGACAACGTCTGGTCCTGGGGCGATGGTGATTACGGAAAATTAGGCAGAGGTGGTTCCGACGGCTGCAAAGTTCCAACAAAAATTGAAAGCTTAGCTGGTTTGGGCGTCATTAAAGTTGAATGCGGATCGCAATTTTCCGTGGCGTTGACTAGATCAGGGAGTGTTTACACTTGGTGAGTGAATTTTACGCATTATTTACACTGAACAATCTTATTTACAACTTATTTACTTATGTTAAGTCCACCATACGACATTTCTAACCTATTCTATCATTCGTAAAGAATTTTTACTTCAAAAATTGTTCATTAAATATGTTTTTTATTGTTTAGGGGTAAGGGAGACTATCATAGGCTTGGTCATGGACCTGATGATCACGTGAGGAGGCCAAGGAAGGTGGCTGCCCTGCAGGGTAAGAAGATTATCAGTATAGCCACTGGTTCGCTGCATTGTGTTGCATGCTCCGATGAAGGGGAAGTTTTTACTTGGGGCGATAATGATGAGGGACAACTTGGCGATGGAACCACGAATGCTATACAGCGGCCACGATTGGTTCAGTCACTACAGGTAATTTTTTGTGATAATTTTTCTAAATGCATGTCGTAACTTTTTCATTTTGACTTTGTCTTGTAATTTATAATTTAGTTGCAAGAAAAGTTGAAGAAAATATTGTTTTGGCTATGAGAAAGAATAAGAATAAAAATATATTTTAACACTCTGTGTACAGCGTAGTCATGAGAATTTACAACTGATATAAAATTAGGGTGTATCTAAAGTCCAGTATTATGTCACATCCAATTATTGCACTGCATGCAGTTAACACTGTAATTTAACGATTCTATTACATTATCTTCCATTGTATGTTTATTAGAACATCATTGTAATTGAAATTAAGCAGTCATATTGTTGTAATATCACACATGTGATACACATGATTTGTAAAAATAATTGGAACTTAATGTAATTTTAAGACTTTTTGACATTTATATTGTAATTTATTTAATTATTTATACGTAATTTTACATTTTTGTCAGTGTAACTGAATGTAATTACTGAAAAGTTGGACACACGGTTTTCTTTTCATTTCTACAAAAAAATCTAATATAAAAATAAATCTAGCTGACAATTTTGCCTGAGATACAAAGTGAAAAATTCATCATTCCTCAAAATGTTGGCCTTCAAATACCTTATTTTCATTAATTAATTACTCTTTGAACTACAACCCGTATAATATTTTGAGAGATCTTTGATGAACTCTTCTTTGCAACAAACGTCACAAATGTAAGAAAGCATTCTCATGATAGAAAGGTTAATAACCAAAGCTGGGCAAAGTTAATAAGAAAGTAAAGTTAACTTCGTTAATCGTTAGTCCGTTAACGAAAAATTTGACTTCGTTAACCGATAATCCGTTAATTCGTTACAAATGTAACAGAAGTGAAAGTTAACCGTTAATCGTAAACTTTTTACAAAAAAATATAGGTTTTGTTCGGTGGGGGAAGGAAACGGCTTAAAATTTGCAACGACGGTAAAGGGGTTTAAAATTTGCAAGTTTGATACAAATATGAAAATCCCATTTTCCTTATATGGGTTAAAAATCCCTCCCAAAAGGGAATTTCCCTCCCATCTGACACCACTGTCCTAAATACAAAACAATGCTCGCGCATGCTTTATATACGGATGCCGCGTCACGCACATGTAAACAAAACCAAGTCCAAACTTGCACAGAATACCTATAGCAATTTGAAAAGTTTACTTATGGTATTTTTGATTTAACGGACCTGAATTAACGGTTGATGAATGTAGCAGAAGTTAATGAGTCCGTTAATGGTTTTGAAAGTTAACTTAAAAGTTAATTCGTTACGGAAAAATTTTACTTCGTTAGTTAACAGATTAACGCTTTTGTGCCCAGCTTTGTTGATAACTGTTAATAGGTGAATAAAATATGGCCTTTCTAAAACCATAATTAATATTACCGTAATATTACCCATACAACAATATAATGTAATGACGTAATTATTTGTAGGGCAAAAAAATCACAAACGTTGCCTGTGGCTCGGCACATACCCTAGCGTGGTCCACAAACAATCGCTCAGGTTGCGCAAGACTGCCCACCCAGGTACCCCTAGAATACGACCTACTACGGGACATTCCAATGATGACACTCCACAAACGGTTGGTGCTCCTACACCACTTCTCCGAGATATTTTGCCCTTGCATAGCGATGTTCCCTATCGAAGGACTAGGGTCGCTGCAGGGTATGCGGAACACTTTGATATACAGTATTAAAGAAGCCACATTCCGAAAGGTAATTTCATTTTTGTTCATGTTTCCGACGGATTTTGATGATTTTTGTTATCGCTCTCAGGTTGTACAAGCGACAATGTTGAGAGATAAGCAGCATGGCCCTGTGATTGAATTGAATAGAATTCAAGTGAAGAGGTCCAGATCCAGAGGAGGCTTGGCCGGAGTAGACGGGATGAAATCTGTTTTCGGGCAGATGGTTAGCAAGTTGTCGTTGTTAACAACGGAGGCGTTGTCTCTGCCGCACAGAGTTTGGAAGGTCAAGTTTGTTGGTAAGTGGAGATTTACATTACTCTGATCTATCGATGGGTTAAGAGCAAAACATTGCAACAATTTACAATAATGCCAACATTGGCACCACTTGAAAATATTTGGAAGTTACTTCTGGCGTCAATTTCTGGTGCTAATTGTTTTGTAGTTAAGACCTCAATATGCTTTAATTTCAATTTTCTGAAATTCCTAAAATGTATTGGTGACTTTGCAGGTGAAAGCGTTGATGACTGTGGAGGTGGTTATAGTGAGAGTATTGCGGAAATGTGCGATGAATTGCAGAATGGGTCATTGCCTCTTTTAATACCAACTCCAAATGGGAGAGATGAAGCAGGAACAAGTAGGGATTGTTATTTATTGAATCCATCAGTGAAGAGCTGTTTGCATCTCAACATGTTCAGATTTTTAGGTAACTATATTTTATTATATTAGGTTTGCTATGTGCCGGTTGTGTAAGCTGTTACTTCAGAAATATTATTTTATACATAATAATAATTACCAACAAACAAAAAAGCATCACCTAAAATTTTGCTAAACTTTGATGTTCCATAACTTTTATAATCTTCAACTGATGTTAATGATTACTGCAGCACTATGTAAAGAATATATGCTCTTTCAGAATTTTAAACCAAAAAAAAATTGCATTTTTGTGTTAGATATGTTGCTTTAAAACTACTTTCTTTCTAATTTAACTTTGATTTTTGTATTATAACAATATATTTCGCCGTTATAGGAGTTCTAATGGGCATTGCCATAAGAACGGGATCCCCGCTTAGCTTAAACTTGGCGGAGGCCGTCTGGAAACAAATTGCCGGCATGGAACTAACGCCCGGTGACTTAACGGAAGTAGATAGAGACTACGTCCCCGGACTGCTCTGCATAAGAGATATGGCCCCCGACGAGCGATTATTCCAAAATCTCGAGATGCCTTTCTCGACTCCGTCGTCTTGCGGCGTCGACGTCCCGTTAAGTAACCGTTACAAGAGGATAACGCACGAAAACCGACTGGAATACGTTAAGTTAGCGCTACAATTTAGGTTACACGAATTCGACGAACAGGTTAAGGCCGTACGCGACGGCATGTCGAAGGTGATACCTGTCCCGTTACTGTCGTTATTTAATGCTTACGAGCTCGAGACTATGGTGTGCGGCTCGCCGGACATCCCGTTGTCACTACTAAAGTCTGTCGCTACTTATAAAGGTAAGAATTTTTTTTCGAATTAACGGATTTGAGTTAACGGATAATGAATGTAACAGGTGTTAACGGATCCGTTACAGATTTTCAGATAACTTAAAACGTTAATAAATAATGGTTTTTTTGTTTATTGTTTATTTACAATGATCAGATTAACGCAATATATAATATTCTTTTTCAGGTATTGATAGTACAGCACCTTTGATAGCTTGGTTCTGGGATGTTATGGAGGAGTTTTCAAACCAAGAGAGGTCTTTGTTTTTGCGATTTGTTTGGGGCAGGACTCGACTTCCGAGAACTATTGCCGACTTCAGGGGAAGGGATTTTGTTATCCAAATTCTGGACAAGTACAATCCTCCTGACCACTTTTTACCAGAGAGCTATACTTGCTTCTTCTTGTTGAAGATGCCCAGATATTCATGCAAGGTAACGAAACATTATATAATTTTTTTTTTTATATTAAATAGTGGTGTCATGGCAAAACCGTCACAAAAATTATACTTATTGGGGTTAGAATTGCCGGCTGACCAAATTTGACAGATTGCGCATTCACATAAATGCCAAATCAAATTGGTATTTGCCGATAGAATATTGGTTATGTCTACCTGTACGTCAATTTGCCAGGATTCTGATGGTTCAGCCATGTAGGTAGGTTATCTGCATTAATTTGCCTTCAAGACAAACTTTCTATTCCGATATGTCAAAGGGTTGCCATATCTGAACAGAAATTACAAACGTGTCGTCTACTCAATATGAGGCATGAGAATTTTTTAAAATATATATATATGGACTAGCATCAAATAGATGAGATCTGGCATCCTAAAAGTGACACTCATCCCTATCCCTTTTCTGACCATAGAATCATGTCTTTGTCTTTTCAATGTGATTTTTTGTGACGTATTTCTTGGTTCAGATGAAATATGTTAATTAATAATTATTTCTAATTATGTATGTTTATACATAATTATCCAGCAAAGAAAAAAGGACGTCAGTTTGAGATTGGTTCAAAAATTGAATCAGCACGTGCCAAGTCTGGCTGAAATGTCAGTAGTTATTAATGATACTCGTGCAACCTAATTGTGTGAGAAGGAAAGTTTGGGTCACAAAGTGTTGAACGCATGGCATGTTTTGAAAACTGGTCAACATGTCGTATATCACGGTAACCAGAAATAAATAGTAATATAATAAATGGTACCAGAAAATGTCAAAATCGATCCATATGTTTAGACTGTGTAGTAAGTCACCTAATTAATAAGTTTAATATGGACCTTTTTTAATTATTGAAGCATTAGTCTTTGGTTCTTTTCTGAAATTTAAAAGAAAGGCCTAATATGTGGATTCTTTCTCTAGACTTGAAAATGTTCACAACATCAGGTATGAATCATAACGGTAACGACATGCTCCTGGTTCGTAAAAATTAGCAGTGGCGGCAAAAATAGTATTAAAGAGTCTTGCATACTTATCTTTAGTAAGCTCTTGAACAGAAACAGCACCGCAGGACACAAACATTTTTAGTTTTGATGCTAAAGTTCTCTATCGAGTTTTTAGTATAGTTTTTCTTTTCTGATTTGTTAGTCCTCGGATATTGTATTTTTAACATTTTTACACAGATTCTATATTTGATATTACCCTTGGTACCTATCATCATTAGCGTTATGATCCTAATAAATAATCTTCTATAATTGTTATTTTAATATTTTAGCACGTACTACAAGAGAAATTGAAGTACGCAATACACTTTTGCAAATCGATAGACACTGATGAATACGCTAGAGTAGCAATGGCCGGCGATTTGGCGGTCAGTTCAAGTTCGGACGCAGAGAGTGACCCAGAGATGGACAGCATAGCGGACCAGGAGGTGCTCTAAACGGGATCCCCTTTAAACATCCCGTCCAGAAAATACACCCGAACCAGAACAGCCCCCACCGTTCTGTTCCGTCGTTTGACCCGATATTCTATATTTATTTTTGTTATAGCTGTGTTTTGTTTTCCTCTCTCTCTCTCTCTCCGTCTCTCTAATAAGCATTTATTGATAATATAAAAAAGTAAACCGCATTTGGAAATAGAGAGTGTTGGTTTTATTTTTGCCGTTGAGACGTTTCTGTATTAACCAAAGGCAGCTCTCTACGTATTTATTGTTGTTATATTTAACTCTTTGTAATACTCATGATTTGCAAGATTACTGTTGTTTACTAATTAGTTTAAGGAGATTATTATTGGTATTAGAAGTATTCCACTGAGATTTAAAACAATTTTAATATTATATGTTTCCCTGCTTTCTTAAGCATCGCTAAAGTATTTTAAACTAGATGCGTTCCTTTAATTTCTAGTTAGGTTATGATTTTATATGCCGCAAATGTTTCTTATTTTTTCTTATTGAAGGGGACGCATTACCAGTGGCACAAGCTTACAAAAAACACGCAAATTCATATGTATAAGCGGACATATATATATATATATATATTTGTGGTACTTGAATTGATTATGCTTATACGTTGTAAATATATGTATACCAGCTATTCTTAATTCTTCAGAAAAGTATTAATTTCTTACTGTGGAACTGTGTTCTACAATTTTTCAGAATGTATATTTTCAATTCTAGTCATACCCAATAAAGAAGTATAAAAGCTGTTTGTTCATTTATTGTTAATTATATCGAATGTATAAATAGTTAGTTGAGAACAAGGACCCTCAAAGACTGAATGTGACTTCAAGTCTGTTCAAGAAACAGATTTTTTTGTTAAACAACAAAATATCATGATGCTTGAAATCAATTAAGTTTGTCACTCCATACTGAATGGTGTCACTCGATAAATCTTACCATGCGACTTTGAATATGCCTAGATTTGTTTGACCAAGCAATAAAACTTCCTGCTATGCAATTAGAAATCATGTCACTTAAATTTAATGTTGTCACTTTTTATTAAATCAAAATCAAATACCAGACGGTGTTAAATCTGCAACAAACATTTTTACTAACCTACAAGACATCATGACGCTTGAACTCAATTTTCTCACCACTATTGAATGGTGTCACTAGCCATAAAATCTTACCGAGCAACTTCAAATCTGGTCAAGAAATATGTTGCTGGTTACTAGACACAGTAAAATTTGTGTCTACATAAACATTTTGCACAGAACCTTCTAAAAATATATTTTTCTGCTAGGATCCCTTGGGTAGTGACCCTCTTTCAAGGGTTTTGCAATGGCTAAAAGGTTGTAAACGCTGCTTTTGACATTTCTAATCTCAAAAGATTCAATAACAAAATGCCAGTTTTTTTGTTTTTATTTTTACAGGAGAGAAACTACATTACATAATGAACAAAACATATTAACAGATTACTTGGACTTCTTAGGTTTCAGCATAAAGTAGGCGATTATTAAACCAGCACCCGCGTAGGTGGCCATCGCAACCTAAAATAGTAACAAATGAACACTGTTAATATAGGTTATGTAAACGAACGCTAATATAACAAATTTTGTTCATATTAATTAACAACTTGGTTTCTAACATTAGGAGTAATTACGCATTAATGAAATACTTACGTTAGCACGGCCCCTCATGGTTTGGGAATTGAAAATTTTGCCGATTCCCTTCAGCTTAGCTTCCTCGGCGGCATCGCTTGCTCCGGACATTTCTACATTAAAATTAATATTAAATAAGGCGTTATAATAGCTAAATAATACTTACTTTCTTATTAATTTTCAACACGGGTCAGCCTCGAATGTTCTAGTAGGCTGAGACCTTACAGATAACGTGCCGCGCGCGGTTAAATGTGTAAGACAAGGATAGATTACGGAACGTAGGATTATTCTTACACATGGTTATATAAGCTGGTAATTTTGACTTGCCAACATAAATGGTTATTTTTGAGGTGGCAGACATGTTTATAAGTTAGTTTTCTGCTTTTTTGCCGCTAAATTTTTTGTAAACGAAGAATAGGACGACCCCTGCAAGCGTTGCTATTGCGGTCTGAAAAATATTATTTATGTTAGAAGCAAGTTTTTAATAATAATGCACTTACATTGGCCCTTCCTCTTATTGTGCTGTTATTAAAATATCTGGATACTCCTTTGAGGTTTGGGTCATCGTAAGGGTCCCCTCCTTCAGTCATTTTGGCATTGACTAGATAAAATAAATTGAAGTAGACCACACTGACAGATTTTTGCGTGGATGACAGTTTGATATGACATTTTGGGTAAATTTGAAACAACGTTATTCAATTACACCATCGACTTTGATGAAACAAAAGGCGAAATATGCATCTTTACGTTTGGATTTATATCTGATTATGAAATTTTGCTGTATATTGTAAGGGTATATTAATTATGAAATAAAATGTAAATGGTCGTATTGGGAGCGTTCTTGCCGGCGGGCTGAAGCCTTGAGTACTTGGGCATAGATGGCGGTGTGAGCGGAGTTACGGCGGTTTCGGTGCTCGTTCATAGATGGCGATAGGGGCATTTGGCGTTTACGCCTGCTAAGTACGCAATTGCAACGGTTTCTTTCGAGAAGAAGGTTATCTTTTGTGTTGTGCCGTTAAAGATAATAAGGTAAGCGATATAATTTAATAATGGTCTGTTATCGTGTTTGTAGGTATACCGTGTTTGTATATGTATTATTTTAAGTTGTGACTATGCTTGAATAGAGTTGGCCACGGAGTAGGAATGTATCACTTTTCTTGATACTAAAAACCACGAAAAACGTAGTATTTCAGCACATGGCGCAGTATTAAGAACTGTGTTATTTTAGATGATAAACTTTTGTGGCTAGGCGTCTGTGTGTGGGTGTATTAGTTGTTGATATCATAATTTGGAATATATAAAATCAGTAGCGTAACTAGGAGTGGAGTGGGCGTGTGTGCGCATTTTACTCATTTAACACTTTTGTCGATTGCCAGTTCTATATAAAACCACAATATAAAATTAAACCATCGATTTTATGGAAAGGGGCAAAAAATATAAAAATAACCAATACTTCTTTTTTGTGCTGTCCACCTCGAAAACAGCTGATTTCGTTGGAGGTTGGAGTAATGGAGTGCGGCTATGGAACTTTGTCGCTCTAGTGCGGCAAAATACAAATTACAAATTTAAAATAAACTAAGAATCACCATAAACTAAGATCACCGGTTTGATTGTTTGTTGATAAGGAATATCAACCCGTTGTTATGTAAGAGGGGCCCTCTAACTTATTTATTATAGCACTGATAAAGGCGCTTTCCCGCCTTTTTTAATATACAAACTTTACTTACTTTAATTCTTATGGTAGCGTGAATTAAATATCTCTCTTCCGGAGGCTATACAAATATTATAGGTTCTTTCTCTGAGACTTTGTCAGAGAAAGAAGAACCACAAATTACTTAACCCTTTTTATAGAAGCCAAAAATGCTTCTCCACAAAATGGACTGATTTATATTATTCTATCCAATAAAACGCAAATCCAAAACAACACTTAATGTCTATTAACAAATAACATGAACAATGCAGAACCGCTTACAAAGGATTTGAACGTTAACAGCATACATGCACGGTCCTGGCCCATGTATAGCGGGGCAGCGGTGAGGGGAACCAAGCTTACGAGAGGTGGGCTCTGGGAATATGTCATCTTGTGGAAGGGAGTTTAGACACGCCTATCGAGTATAATGGCGCACGTTCTGAATTTTTATGAACGCGGCGTAACAGGAGAGCAGTAAATACGAGAAGATCGTATGCACTATGTAGTACGAAACCGATTCTAGGGTACCCGTCGACCGTTAGCAAAACTGTTCTGACTAGATCTATTTCATGTATCCGGCGAGCAGAATACCAAAGCGCTGACAAATATTATTGTCGATTGACTCGATTGACAGACCTACAATGTGATATGCGGTAGTATTGCGAATCGCTTCGCTCAGAAAGTACTGGTTCAGCTGTACCGGACAATAAAGGATGACTTCCGGTTTTTGCAGACTTTTAGTATTTAGGGATACATTTTGAAATTTTCGAACCAGTAGATAAAGATATTAGGAATGAGAAATAAAGCAATTCGAAATATACAGAAGCACAGATTAAATGTAAATGATTGAAACATTGTCTAGGTTTTTGTTTCTATACATCTGACATATGAATTCAAATAAGATGGAAAATCAAAACAACTAGTGAATATGTAAATTATGTATAATTATGTACAACTAATACTCCATGTATATCAAATATTTGTGTAGGTACCTAAAATAATCAACTAAAACACAACAGTAAATTATATCCTATTCAAGGCAACTACAATAGAAGTAAAATTTTCGTAGAATGTATATAACACAATTATATACCTGAAATAATTAACTAAAACCTTATAATAATTTTTTTATATACAAAGAAATACAGCTCAAGCTAAATTTACATTGTAGCATGTATATGTATAATGTACCTATATAGCATAATTATGTACAATAAATATTCGATGTATAATAAATAATTATGAGATCGGCTATGTCAGCATTAAAATAAAAATTCACGGCACTCGGGAGTGGTAGCGGTAAGAGTCAACTAAAACCAGTACGAATACTCTTTCCATATTATGATCCCCGGATAGTTCAGGAACAAAACAAACAAATATCGCGTCATTTAGGGGGTCAGTTTCATAATATCAAAAGTTTTTAAATTTTTTAAACTCGTTGCACATTTTACGCAGCCTGTATAAAATATGTACCAAACATTATAATTTTGTTGATCATATTTTGCGTAATGTATATATTCTACAAATAAACATGAAACTGTTAGCACGAATAATAACCAAGATATTCAATGTAAACGATTCGCAAAATCAAACAACAAAAATGTGGTAAAATTAAAATAACTCCTGATTACTTTTGGCATTTAGGTATAGGAACACATGATAAAAAGTTGGTGTATTTTGATAAGTGACAAATTTTATATCAACTTCCGGTTGACCGGAAGTGGCAGTCATTTGAGAGTACGTATTTAAATTTACAAGTTCGAATCGACTAGATCTCGATTCCATTTCCGTGATTCTGCTCGAGGCTACGGGCCCGCCGCGCCGTGTGATCGCAACGTATAGGTGAGTATACCTCCTTACATATTCTGTTGCCCTGGTCGGTCGGACTATGAAACAGCTGCAAATTCAGGACGAAAAATATCGTGATTTGATTTTAGTTGTGGGTTTGCAATATTATGAAGGAAATAATAAATCTTTGCACATATTGGGGTACCAACTTTGGCGTCTGCCCCAAACTCGCAGCGTTAGAAGTGGGTTGTAACTTAATTTTTACGTAGACCAATAGAAATGCTCGCAACGAAGCCAGGAATTCTAGAACAACTAGCGCCACCACGCAGAGGACTGCCAAACCCTGCAAATTTCACTGATGGAAACACATTTTTGCACAAAACATGGTGTTGTGGTCTATTTTATGCCAAAACCGCTTTCTCAAAACCTGGGGGACACTGTAACAATTGTATTTATGCATAATCCATTCAAATTGAAGCATTATTAACTTGTCAATCTGGATTTGAATAGTTGAAAATTGCCCACCTTTGCGATTTTTTTTTGGAAACCCATCTGGTTTTTTGAAAAAAAGAATCTCTTAAAGAAAGAAGGCATCCTTCTTGCGTATGCTCTATTTTTTTGATTTCAAGATTCGAAGGGGTTTGGATAAATTCTTGGAGTAGGCGACACCTGTTTCGGGCATTTTTTGAATGTAGGCCCTTAACTCTAAACAATGATAATAAACTTTTGGCAGAGATGGTCACAATATAAATACAGTAAACACTTACGCTTTAAAATAGCTGGGAACGAGAAACAACTTCTATAAAACGGCCTCACATTGGGGCCCTGGGCGGACGTTCAACACACGTCCGCCTCGTTCAAAACCCGATATCAAAAGAATTGAATGCCTGTCCCTCTTCTTCAAGCCCTTAACATTTCGCGCGCCAAAAGCCACAGACGCTTGGCAAATGCCAACCTCGATTCCGTCTTAATACAAAATGCACCAGCGGAATCTCACTTACTACATTCCTCCCACGTTAAGATAAACAATTATTTGACCAATTATTTATCTAACAACAAAACAAAACCAAATAAACAAACTGCTGATTGTACCATCTCCCCTTACAAAACAATTCCCGTAATTGCTAATTACAATCTCTGTCGTAAACATTTTTCTTCTCGTACATTTTTTTGATTTCCTGAAATAAAAACACACATATGACACAATAAAAACCCAAAAGAATTCGGCCTTGGTCCTGAAGTCCGACGATGCTGATTCGGCTTCGTATCTCAAAGTCCCAAGCGAATGTCTCGTTCCTCTGGGCCATTGGTCACATGAAACAAAAGGAAAAACAACATTGACGCAGTATCATAGCAGTCCGATTACATCATAACTTACATTATCTCTTATCCATCTTCAAATACAGCCGCTATCGTGAAATGACTTCCCTCGCTCCTCGCCTCGGTTTTTTTCCTCCGTCCATTTTCCTTCTAGCGTCATCTGTGGTCCTTAATCTCCAGCGGCGTCCGTCGTTCCTTCGAAAGCTATCGTTCTACCTCATAGATGACCTACACGACGTGTGGATGTTGTCCAGCGACACTGAGGCCCGGCTGTACATCCCTTTGCGTTGTCCATGTAGTCATTTTTTCCTAACACCTTCGACGTCAAAGTGCAGGAATTCTGTCATCTGCCACTTTGTAATTTTTGACCAAACGCCTCCGTTTGGGCGTTTTTCTGCGGTCACACCATTTTCTGAAGCACACATGGCTTCGCTTGCTGTAGATTACAACCCTTTGTAAATCTACCGGCACTAATTTCGACGTCCAAAGTTCAGTATATTTGCCTGAAACTTTGAAATTTTTTTCTTGGCCTTTTTCGCCTCTCGCGGGCGACTTTTGCGGCCACATCCATCTCTAGTACGATTTCTTGCTTCAAACGGTAACGGGACGAACCAGCTGTTTTCACAATGACCACGCTGCATGACCTCGGGACTTCTGGATGAAATTTCGAGTACCTAAGCTTGGATCTTCCGTTCACATCGGCTGTCGGATACGGAACTATATCTTCGGAACATCTGCCTAACTAGGTACCTGCTTGCGTTGTTTTCCCTTACAACCCACAGTTTACGCGAAATAAACAATAAAATGAATCAAACTACTTTACAACTTCCCTATTAATTAGTTCCTTTAATACTGCTTTATTTTAACTTATAAAATACAGTTGCAAAAGTATACCCCTTAACTTTAATTAATTATTAATTAATTAACGCGTGTCTGTCTTGTGCCTCTCCCCTCAAAGCCGCCATTTTCAAAAATGCTTACAAAAAAAACTCAACGTGTTTCAAACTTCTACTTCAATTTAATTTAACTTCCTCAAAATTTACTAAACAAAGAACTTGCGCTTTGTTTCTATCCTATCCTTACTTTCACTAAATCGACCAGTGACGGTACGATTTTTTTCTGTTTATTGTTTACTGCTGACATCTCTACAATGCCATTTTTTTACTCAATAAAAAAAAAATCCTCAGAATTTAATTTCAAACTACCTGTTCTGCCTATCGCTATAAATCACAACTCAAGTCCTGTCTAACACAATTTGGTTCAAACTTTCTCCAACGAACGGTCTCGAGAATTAAAACATTTCTTTCAAAAACAATTTCAACACTCAAAAGAAATTATACTGCAAATATTTATTTATTATGCTGCCACCAGCAGTACATTTCCCAACACAAATTCACGACTATATTTATCTTTATCGACATGTATCACACACAATGTCCACCTCAAAAGCAACAAACAAATTCTTGAAATGCCACGCGCAATTTCAACATGGGCGCCTATAAGCCAGCCCCTAAACCTTTTTCTTTTAAAGGGTTGTTTGCCTAATTTGCTTCAACTATAGTCACAACAATGCATTCTTAAAATGCCATCTGGTTGGGTTTCAGATGGTGCTCGCAACCCGAAGCCACCATCGATAATTTCCATCTTGTTTGCTAATTGCTCGCGTCTCTTGGTGTTTGCTTTAGAATGCTGATTACGTCGCTGTAATGAGTTCAATTTTATCATTATACTCACGTCACGCAACTTGTCTGTGGACTCCGCTAATTCCTCCTCATCCACACGAACCTTATTTGACATATCTTGATACTCACACCGCCCTGATGAAGCCGAAGAACAGAAACGGCGAAACGTAGGCTATGTGAAAACCTTTAAGACTTTTATTGCACCCTCAATTTATTAATATTATTCAATATTATTCACCTTCGGGGCTTAAACATTTAATGCGTACGTTATTTCTGTAGTGGCCTTTCCAGTTTCTAACACTAATTACTGACATAATTTCGAATACGTTTTTTGGAATGTTCTGTACAGACTGTAATAGCAGTTATTTTTCTAATCGTTTGGTTATTCTTGTAATTGAATAAGTCGATACGGTTACAGATGTTTTTGTGGATTAGCATTACCATCATTATTTATCTCAAAATGTTTCAATTTTAATAACTCTTTTTCCAATATTTCTTACTTATTATTATTATTGTTCCTGAAATAAACATTATCTTCTGTTTTAGAACATTGTGAATCATTGATTCTATTACTAGAAATCAATATACGAACATAGCGTATGATACGGACTTACCGTAATGATGAAATTAATCAAAGTATAGTAGATGGTGATATACAGGCGGGATGCAAATTTTTAAATAAATTAAAAATTAAAAATTACAGCCACAACCTGGATTTGAACCAGACAAAGGTCCCTGGTTCAAATCCAGGTTGTGGCTGTAATTTTTAATTTTTAATTTAATTAAAAATTTGCATCCCGCCTGTATATCACCATCTACTATACTTTGATTAATTGATTCTATTAGTTGAAAATAGATTCAATTTCTTGCGTTGCCTCGAATTCTAACAATTTCTATAGCTTGCCCTACCAGAGTTTGTTTTAAATATTGAAAGATACAAACACTTAATAAAACTTGAATTGTTTTCTTTCCATAAGTTCTTCACTTGGAAGCTCATTGCAACATTTTAAAAACCGGTATGTTTATCTTCAGGTGCACGAAGTAATTGATCCAGTTTTGCATTAACTTCCAATGAAGAAACCGACTGAGTATGAGTTTAGCCAGCAGAAGTGTTCGACAAACCACTTCAAGATTTGCAAGGCTATTGACAATCCTGTTGAGAGGTTGGGTGCAGACACAAGTAAGTTCTTAGTTTTATTGCTTCTAGACAACTAATCCAACTTACAATTATTTTTTCCTGTCTAGGCTTCCTCAAATATGAAGATTTTATAGGCAGTTCCAAACCTGGCAGGAGTTCATATGATCGTATGAAGTCTCTGTTGTATATGAATGAAATTAATTAAAATCCTATGTAACATGACAAAATTATAAATAAATTGTGTTGAAAATTTAAAGGGTTTTTGTTTGGTGGTTTTCTATAAGATTTTTAAATGAAACTTTACCAAGTAAAGAACGAAACTAATTTACGGTCACGATTTTTGACTCTTAGTGGATATGCTTGTCCGGCGGCGCCACCAAATTAAACATTTTGGTGGAGGTGCCGGGAAAGGCCAGTTTGGTTCTCCGGCGCCGCCACCAAAATTAAAAGTTTTGGCGGAGGAGCCGGAAAGTTCGCCGGCACGCAATGAAAATTTTGGTGGAGGTGCCGGGAAAGTGGCTGAGCCCATCCGCGAGTCCGGCACCTCCACTATAAATAAATAGAAAGGCCAGTTCGGTTCTCCGGCGCCTCCACCAAAATTTAAAATTTTGGCGGAGGAGCCGGAAAAATCGCCGGCGCCGCCACCAAAATTTGGGTGGAGGTGCCGGGATAGCCGCGGAGACCAAAACCGTCGTCACGTCACTTAATCCGTGATTCCAGCACCTCTGCCAAAATTAAAATTTTTGAGGCGCCGGGAAGTCCACATAATTTTTATTTTTGGCACACTTTCAGCATCCAAGTTATCCTGATTTTTGTGTAGATTGTGCTGATGTTTAAAATTTAACGTTATTTTAAGATACTTACCTCTGGTTGCAGCATTACCGCTGGTTACCCATTGACTTTATTACTGAGGTTAGGGATGCGGGGTTATTGGAAGAATAAGACAATACATTAACAAATCATCCTGTATTTGATAGAACAATAAATGTTAATATGTTTCTTGCAACACTAAGCTTAACAGGAAATTATCAGAAACGGGGAACAAAATATTATCAACAGATAAAAACCGCACCCTCGATATACTTAAACGTATAATGATGCGCGTCGGTCGACAGGTCGAACAAGCCACGGTTGCGGCCGGTTGAGTATCTCGATATACATTTGATTTTATTTGTGTTACCTTTGTAATGTCAATTGTTCCCATTTCTTATTCAATATATAATTTATTTATTTATATATATATACTTTTTACTTCTTTATAACAGACATACTTAAATACTTATAACATAAAATATATAATATATGTATATTTATAAAAATGAAAAACAACTTTTTCAACATATACAGACAGTATCCGCATAAAACAGGAATAAATATGTCTATGTTAGTATTAATCACTAACCATATGATTCTATGGCAACAGTCATGCTACTTTGCTACGTACACTTATTTCACATCATTTTTTTTATTTGACTTAAGAGATAATAAGTTTGGCATTAGTCAAATTGAAATAGGAAGACAAACAATTCTATAAACAACGGAAAGCTATCAAGAGTTCAGAGTGATATACGGAAATGCTGCTGCTATGCTCACAGTTGGCTTCACTAATTTATTTAACTTTATAACAATTACGTACTTAGTGTAGAATATTTTGATTTAGTTTGTTAACATGGAAAATTTTATTCATTATACTGACTAGAACTACGATAAACAATAAAATCGTAATTGGAGTTAATAGAACTGTTATTGGTAACCAATATAATTCTAGTGTAACCAACTGTAGGAAAAACATATGAAGCAAGTTGATAGTATAAACATAAATTGCATCCACACTTAACAAATATTTGTAGCTTATTGTCTTCCAAATGCTTCCAAGTTGACATATAATTGGAGTGAAACAAAGTGTCAATATATAACAGCTTAACTAAACTAAGTTTACATCAGCATTCGGCTAGAAGAAGTGGCCATAAAAATCAGTAGGGTCGACGTATGTTAGAAATACCATGATCTGGAAGTCAACTTCGATTTAAATCAAATTAGTGCAATTATCATGTTATATGAGACGCACATTTTGGTTCAACAACTTTCAAATATCCTGAAGTTGTTAAAAACTTGCGTAGTGGATTTTCGGCTCCTCCACCAAAACTTCAAATTTTGGTGGAGGAGCCGGTAAAACCATGGGCTATGAATAATTTTTTTATTCTTATATAACACTATAAATTCACTCAAGTTTAATTAAAATCAAAGGACCACATGCTGATCCTGATATTTCCGAGTTATACTGACACCAAGTAACAAACAGCACAAATGTGCGACGGTAACTATATCTCTCCTTCGCTCGTTTTGAAGATTCCCTATATTTAAATTGCTACATATTTAAATACTTTTTTGGTATATAAAAATTGCAAACACTACCGTACTTATATTTTAGTTCCTTTTTATACATATTTTTTTATTTCTTCAAATGTCAAAGTTCAACAATTACAAACTGTACACCGAAGAGCGTCTGACATACACTTTCTCTCGGGTTTTACGATCTGGATTACACAAAGAAATATTGTTTAGCTGTAACTGCAAAATGAAGCTTTGATTAAAATTTTTAGTGTTTGTATGAGCAAAATCGAACACAAATCAACAAAATCGATATTCATCATTTTCTTTCAATGTGTCAAATATAATTCATACAACTTAGACCATTTACTTCTATTATAGTTTTTAACTTTTTAACAATACACAGCCTTCTCATTTTCTCTGTAACTGACCCAATATTCCATCAATCATTACCACAATCAAATTTTAACAACTGCTACAAGAGCTGCAATGTTTTAAAAATTTTACACTAATTTCTACCTCATGAATTCTTAGATTGTGTGTTAGTAGAAAATGGATTACGTACGCAGGTGTTTACTAAAAACATTACTAAACCAACAGTAGATATGTATTAATTTGAAAAGCTTGTAGAGCTGTAGATATATGAGTAATCTTATATTTATAATTTGTTTTCTATTTAAAATATCTGTTTACAAGATATTGCTATGTTTGTATAATTTGTTTCATCAATATATAGGCGGCGTTGACGAGAGATTTGCTGTTCACGAATGTCTCTCAAAAATTCATTCTAAAATAATTTTCTCTTACTGCATCCACTGCATGCTTTATAGACTGGTCAGTTACACTCTGTTGCTACGATATACTATGGTCCGTTTTTCATGAGAATGCAAAGAGATGCTAGCAGTTAATTAGAAAAAATGCAACAAAATGAATTTTTCTGTTCGTTCGATCATGTTCAGATGTTTAAAAAAAAAGTACATTCGAATCTATCCAAATCCAAAATCGCGCTCATAAAGAAAGAAAATTCAATAAAATAACCCACCAATCTCATGAAAAACATACACCCTGTATAAAAATAGCTGAAAGAGAAGACATTGCTGATTGGTTAGTATGTTAATTGATAAATTAATAAAAGTTTATTAACAATAAGTACAACTAAATAAAGTACTTTAAAAATATTTTTGTGTCACCATTTTGTAAATCGTTTTCTATATCTTTCAGATCATATCTTCGGCTTAAAATGCCCGTCTGTCATCGTTCCTTCTCGTTTAACGAATATATTATAAATAGTTTTTGATAAAAGCATATTATTACTTAGAAGGAATTTAACAAAACCCTATACAACTATAGTTAGAGTTTAGAGAAAATTAGTATACTAGTTTTTTTAGAGTTTGGAGAATATTATACTCTCACGCACGCTCCCTTGCATCCGCGTGTGTTCCAATCGTGCAAATATAATAACAAACGAGAAACGTAAACAATGGAGAAAGAACAGTATATCACATTTTGCGTTAAGTACAAGAAGTTATGATCGTATTCAGTAACAGTTTACCACTTATTTAACGAGTCCTATGCTAAATCAAACAAACTACGCTAAGATATAAATTTACCTTAGGAAGTACGTAAACTATTACTAAATCTCGAATTCGCTTATCACTATTATGAAATCTGTACAAGAGTTATCATTTACACCGATTTACAGTTGGTACCACTTTTTATCCTTATATTTCAGCATTAGCTCGTGCGAGGTTGACGCGTAATTTTCAGCCTCGTTCCGCATCTTTTCCGCCGAGTCCTCCAGACGGTTCAGTTTTTCACCGCGTTCCAGCACCAGTTTGTGAGCACGACTAATTTCGTTCGTCGACGAGTTGACTCGTTGGTTCATTTCTTGCATTGCGCCTGGTATGTGCTTTGCTACTGTCTTATTTGCTTTACCACTAGACTCACCAACTAAAACATAGTAATGGTTAGACAGTTAACAAGTATGTTAAAAAAATCTATGACCAAAAGTCAACCAGGGAGTCTTATCTCGTCATCTTTTTGCAGCAAATGCGAGACTTTTCGAATGCAGTGGGGATATCACCGGTTGCCCTCTGTTTGGTACGTATCTATGAGCAAGTTTGGTTGTTGCTAAGAACAATAACACACGCACCATGCCCATATGTTCCCATACGTTTGATTGAAACGTATGGGCGTGGCGCGTGCGTTATTGTTCTCAGCAACAAGCAAACTTGTTCCTAGATACGTACCAGAGGGCAGCCGGTGATATCCCCACTCCATTCGAAAAGTCTCGCATTCGCTACAAAAAGATGGCGAGAGTAGACATTTATAGTATCAGTAAAAGCTGTCAAACTGACATTTAACAAATGACAAATATTTGTAAAACTTACAAAGTTCTTCTCTATCTAATGATCGAACACCGCCTCCAAATAGACCTTTGAAAAAGCTCTCTTTTGGGGGTTCTGGCATCTCTGCTGGTATAAAGAGTTCTCCTAACATTTCAGTTAAATTTGTGCTGAAACATAAAAAACAAGTTGAAAAATTTAACTTATTTGCACTACTATGACAACTACTATCGGTTGCGAAAGTATTGATCCCCGTGTTTGAAGGCTCGATTTACAAAATTGTCTGCTGCTAGGTTTGAACATGAGGGTGAGAAATACGTAAAAATTTCCCTGATAATATCAGTTTTTAAATAACGCTTATATTTTTAAATATAAGAAAGAATTTTTAAATATATAAATTATACGGTTTATATAAAAACTAAAGTTTAGTATTAAAATTCATGGTTAGGTCATAAATTTTTGTTTACTAAGTAGGAGCTACCATTTAATTAAGTTATTAGTATTAAAATTTATGGCCGTAATTTTTTTCTCCCCTAAACAGGTTACCCAAAAATTTAAAAGATACATCGAGTATGATTCAAACTCTCGTCTACAGATTGGCTTTTGGGTTTTTCTAATATTCTTTGTAATAAAGGCTATACACAAGATTTTTAAGGAGGCAGATATCTCGGTATCGAGTATTAGCACGACAACGCCATAGGAACGAAAATAATCGTAATTTTTGTTTAACTCGCGTACTGAAATAGAAACACATTTTAGTTGTTCATTAATTATAACTCATGAATAATAATGGCAATTAATATTATTATTGTTATTATAGATTGCAAGACCTGTAAACATATTTACAGAACTTCTCTTTTAACAAACTACCAATCAGAAGCAAAGAAATAAAATAATAAAACAAAATATTTCTTTTTTGACCACAATAATATACACTGTGGGCCAAAAAAAACGGTACAAATTTTTAATCACTCGTATTTCCAATAATATTTTGTCAATTCAAATATTTGTTTTAAAAACAAATTGCCTGTATTAGTGTGAAGATTGAAACCGTACAATATTCGCAATAACAGGACGTTTCAATCCAAAGTTATGTTGCTTTATGTTTGGCTATGCAACAGTTCTGATAACATCGTGTCAATTTAATGTGAAATGCAAGCTGTAATAAAATTAGTAGGTAATGATTTTTTTTCTTTTGGTCAAAAGGGACGTCAGAGATTTTATTGCATGGTATACAGGGCGATTTTTTTGTATACAGGGTGTAATTTTAAAACATCTTTTTTTGCGGTTTTTACTCAAAAAGAAGAAGGGGAATTGCGAAAATGTTATGTTTTCAATCCTCACAACATAAGCAATTAGTCTTTCAAAGAAATCCTTGCTTTAATTTACTTAAAATCTTTGGAAATAGAAGTAATTGAACATTTGTACCGTTTTTTTTTTTTTGGCCCACAGTGTACATAATAGGTTGACATTGTGGTAAAATCAAAATACTATAAGTAGTACATAAATATTCGATTGATTATTCATTTTTTATGTACAGTTGTACATATGTAAAGTTGCTTGCGTACGTGTTCTTCAAGTATTCAGCAAAAATGGCGAAGTATTATTCCAAGGAAGTAACACAAATAATTATTTATGTCAGTAACTCCCTTCAAGGAGAAAAGCCTTATTCTCAAGATTCTAATAGCGGAGTTTTGAGCGTGAAAAGTGACATTTGTGACCTCTTCCCAAGAGAAGTTAGTTACGCTGGTTGTAACATGATAAAATAAATGTTCCTAAAAAAACTGGTGACATTGGGTCCAATCTGCACCAAACTCCCTGTTTTTAAAGATATTGTTCATTTTTTGAACTTTTAGTCAAACATGTTAGGTTATGTTTACATTTCTTCTTCTTTGAAAACAGGGAATTTGGTACAGATATGACGCAATGTCACCAGTTTTGTTAGGAACATTTATTTTATTATGTACAAAGCAGCGTAACTAACTTCTCTTGGGCAGAGGTCCTATATGTCACTTTTCAAGGTCAAAACTCCGCTATTGATCAAGCACAATACCATACAGTCAGATCCTGTTTACAGAAATCCAACTATAGTTTGGAAAAGTCTGATATAATCAAGTGGTTGCTAAAAGGAAACGTTCAACTTCAAGAGAAAATATCAGCTTTTCCTCATTTAACTAAATCACAGCTGTTGCACCAATCACAACCTCATCGTCATCAAGAGACTTTTAGTACTTCTATTCACGCTTCTATTAGGTCTATTAGGTATTGCAAAACTAATCAGAGGCAATGAAGTAAAATTATTTTGGTTACCTGTAGACAATGGAGAGTTTAAGCAATTAAATTAATTTTGGCATAAGTAAAAATAAAGTAGCAAAAAACATCAATACATTTAAAATTAAAGATGTGTGAAATTATTCAATGAAGCAATTAACATTTTCAAATGAGAAAATTATGTTGCACATTGGAAGAAAAAAATATATATCTTATTTAATGTCTTACTTATCGTAATACCCTTTTCCCGAGGGGGACCAAGTTGCGCAAATCCAAAGAGTAGAAAATATTCCAAATGCTACCTGATCGAAATTTGAATTTTTTGTGGAAAAAGGTGTAGATGGAAGAACTACATAACATTTGTGTTGTGTAGAAAAGATTCATGGGTATAACACACTTATTTTTTTACTTTATCATACGCAGTATGTAAAGTATTGTAATCGTGCCGAAAAAAAAAATTGGGATTTTAGCGGAAATAGGTCTTTTTGGGTCCCCTGAACATTTTTGACCAAGGTACAAAAAAATGTCTGTGTGTGTGTGTATGTGTGTGTGTGTGTATGTGTGTGTGTGTGTGTGTGTACTCAATTTTTGTGAATCCGGTTCCGGAGAAACTACTAAAGGTATCGGCACGGAACTTCATATTTAGAAGTTTCATGACGAAACTTAGAGTTGAAAAGCTTTTGGTTCAAAAGGGTCCAAAGGAACTGGGTGTTTACTCCAAGCCTTTTTCAAGGATTTTAGAAATTAGCCGCCATTTCTGTAATTTCGTCAAAATAGTTAAATAATAAATTAAAGCAGAGGAAATTTTGAATAATTTATGCCTATGACATTTTTTGGTAAAATTAATAGTTTAGCTTTTTAGTTTATTCTAAGCCTTTTTCAAGGATTTTGGAAATGAGCCGTCATTTCTGCAATTTCGACAAAATAGTTAATTAATAAATTAAAGTAGAGGAAATTTTGAATAATTTATGCCTATAACATTTTTTGGTAAAATTAATAGTTTACCTTCAAGAGCAAATTCTATTTGATCGAGATCGGTCGCATCTGCATTGATATGAAATTACATAGTAGCCAGGATTTTGACAAATATTTTTTTGTGTTGTCACATTCGAAAACAGCTGATCTCATCAGAGATTGGAGAACCACTATGGAACTTGCCGCTGTAGTGCGCAAAATTATAAAATACAAATTTCAAATAAAATAAGATCACCAATTTGATTGTTTGTTGATAAGAAATATCAACCCGTCTTTATATCTAATTCTAAAAATGATACATTGAGAAAATTATAAATAAAGTATAGCGATGAGTGTAGTTTTATTTTAGTATGTTGGTAGGGATGTGTCATGAACAAATATAAATCTGTCAGAATTTGAATTACCTTTTTAAGGTGCGTTTTCATTAGTGATAATGGCAGTGGTAGCAGACGCCGTTATAGTCTTTCCAATAGAAAATTGCTAGTGACTCATGTTTATGTACATGCAAACTAATATGTGTCATTATCACGATATGTAAGAAATACTATAATTTCGTATTCTACCACCGCCATTAGCTACCATTACCTACCAATCGGAACGCACCTTTCGTCAAAGTGGTACCAACCTAGCATTTACTATACAGAAATCATTTTTTTTTTTTTAATACGTATTTCTTAAAAAGCATCACAATAAACGTTGATGTCGCTCCTGCCAAAAACTAGATAGCGCGACTCGCTCATATACGACGGCGACACTCCGCCTTCGGTGACGCGCCGTATCACCGCTCGTCGCGCTATTCCGTACTTTCGGCATTTGTGACATAAATAACTATTATTCTAATGACTGTAGGTAGTGTCAAATGCTGATGCTTTGACAATACCTACGATTTATCTCTATAGAATAGATTCTCATGCAGCTAAACTATTAATTTTATATATTGTATGATAAAGTCATGTGCCTGGCCACATCAGATTTTTTTGTTCAGTCGTTACAGAGTTACGACCCTTCAAACACAGGGCTCAACACTGTTTCTACCAATACTAGTAAAATATACTGAAATACTGGTAAATTTGATTAGTAAGAAATCTTCTAAAAATTTTTAGAGCCAAACAAAATCTGTTAAGACTTACCAAAATTCTGTACATATCGTAAACTTTTGTAGCTCCGACGGTGAACTAAGATATAATCCATGGCCACGATTACTGAAGCAGAATGTCTTCGCAATTCTGTAAAACGTATCAGAAATTACCAATTGAAGTTTGATGAGATTTTAACATTTCCATCTAAGGGTAGAAAGTTTAAGGGAAAGGAGATAATTCTGGTCAGGAAGGTAAAAACAAACTAAGAGGGTATTCTGAAAATGTCATCAAAAATAGGTACATTCCAAAAGTAAATTTACTTGAACCGTAAGTAACGCAACGTTAAACTTAACCGTAAACAATTTACTTTTGGAATAAGATTGCATGTACAATGGACCTGAAAAAATAAAGGTTTCAATGATTAGTTGATCGAGCATGCATCCCTAAATGGTATAAGTATCGATGTCATCATCCGATGACATATTATGGAGTCAAACATGCAGATAGATAAAAAAAAAAACAAGAGACAATGTTAAGTAGTGCATTTGAGTGTGCGTTAAAGCCAATTGGTTAGGGTGACCTCTAGGGTGCTCTTTTTTAATCACAGAACAATCTGTACCTGAACGTAATTAAGCATTGTGAATTTGATCGCACAATTTTTCGTTTTACTGTTGCACGTTTGCTGACTACTTTATCGTCAGTTTCTCGTAACAATGAGCTAAAATAGAAACGAGTAACAAAACTGTTCATAACAAGAACAACAACAACGACAATAATAACAACGACAACCTACTGTACACATGGACAAATGGTACGTATAATGGTATGATGTTTACGGCAAAAGATGAAAAGCACGCATTTCGAAAAAAACAAAAACTACGCGTTCTTGTTTAGTATATCAGATGTGAAAATCTGGGAAATAAGTTAGCAATGACTTTGCTAGTATAGGTTAGCTATTGCTATAAAATATTGACAGTTAATAATATTAAAACAAAAATAAGCACATACATATATAAATTCAAGAAATCAATTAAAAGAATTAATAGAATTTGTACAATTTTAGTTTTTTTTTTTTAGAATACACATCAATAATTAGCTAGCACAAAAGTCAATTTCATACTGAGATTAGTTAAAAAATCAATTACATTAGCAATAAAGAAATATTTACTAATCCAATAACCATAATTTTCTGTCGATGATCTTTTTAGGTATACGATAATTTTATTTCACAAAGTAATGAACAAAAAGAATTCATAAACTACTACCTATTAACTACAATGGTAAAATGATGTACAAGGTATGTCACAAGAATCTTGTATATCTGTCAAGCAATAGTTTAATATTGTAACACTACCTATTCGTAAACAAATCATGCAATTCTGTGTATAATAGAGCATAATATGTAGTATATAAGGTGCCTTTGTCCTGTTTTAATTTTTGTTGAAGTTTGTGTGCATGTACCGAGTCAGTAGATACTTGAAGGAAAAATGTGCATCCTGTTTGGCGATATCCCTATAGAAAACAAAGTAAATTGCTATCTTATTTTCCGTAACAGATTTCGTTCTATGGTCTACGAATGAACAAAGCATTTCGGCACAAAAAATCTGCCTAACAGCCAAAATGTAGTATTAATAAAACTGCTGTTATTAATGATCAAAAATGTCGTGCATTTCTGTTAAAAACTATTGACGATAACCCTTTTTCGACCAATAATAACAGTACCAAGACAAAATCTATGTACTGTTGGTTTCAATAATAAAAACATCCGTATATTGGAGTCAATGAACAAAAGAAAAGAAAAAATTATCAATTTCCGAACTTACGATAAGTAACAGAACCAATTTCAATGAAACTTTTTTTTGTTAACATTTGTAATACTAACTTAGCCCAAGATAAATTAGGTACGCAGGTTTGTGTATCATAAAATAAATGGTCCTAACAAAACTGGTTACATAGTCTCAAATTCCAAACCAAATTCCCTGTTTTGAAAGAAGAAATGTAAACATAACCTAACATAACCAAAGATGATTGCAAGGACATACAGTAATAAAAAAAACAAATGTATAGAAAATAGTACAAATTATATGAGCAAAATAAAATAAAAAATGTAAAAAAACGCGATTTTAGTAATTGTTACAAATTTATGCTACTAGAAACCTCAAAATGGCTTCATAAGAAACCTTAATCTGAATCATAAAAGTTTGGTCATAAATATTGAAGCATTTAGATCGATTCTTCTGACGTGATATGCAGCTTTCAAGCTCAGATTCATATTGAGCGCAAATAAATGAATTAAAAACGCATATGCGCATTCCATAAACAAATAAGTTATCGTTACTACCCTAATTTTCAATTGTCCTTTACTAGAAAATATCTTCAAAACAAGTAACAGATCTATCAATAACAGTACACAAAATTTGGGGTTGCCATTACAAGAGGTGTCGATGATGTCAAAAGTCAAAAACAATTGAATTTTTATTTATTATAATATGTAGAGTAAGCCATTTGAATTAGTTAATAAGATCATATTATAGTATTGAAAGAAGTGGGCAATATTTATTATCTTAATGCACAAGTTTCTTATTTTAGAGCACAATATGAATAAAATATTGCTCATTATAACATTTTTCATGTAATAATTTTGACGCGCAGTAGATCTAGTGCTCAATATGTATTATTTTAATGCACAAGGTATCCATTCTAGTGCACAATATTTAGTATGTCCAAAGTATTTATTTTAATGCACATATCTAGTTAAATAATGCACTCTTATATACAGGCGGGATGTAAATTTTAAATAATTAAAATTAAAAATTACAGCCGTAACTTGGATTTGAACCAGGGGCCTATGTGTCACTAGCACAATGCTTTAACCAACTGTAGTAGACAAGTATCTTTGACATATGTCATATGCTTAATTTTACACACTCTACCCAAGAGAAATTAGGTACGCAGGTTGGTTCATAACAAAATAAATGTTCCTAACAATACAATGTGTAAAAGTTCACACCAAATTTCGTGTTTGTTCATAACAAAATAAATGTTCCTAACAATACAATGTGTAAAAGTTCACACCAAATTTCGTGTTTTTAATAATTAAGAAATTAACGTTTAATCATAACATAATGAGCGTCTCTTTATTTATTTTTTTGGGTGTGCCATATTGGACCAGCCGTTTTGAAACTGTTTTCGTAACTGTCAAAGCGTTTAGCGTACCGAACTTGATGGTAAATACGTAGCAAAATACAAACAGTTTATAGAAGTTGTCGAATCTTTGGGCCAATATTAATTTGTATATGATGTACTGAAAACCCTAAGTTTCATAAACATTGGTTCTGTTGCTTTTGGTTACGTATAAAATAACAAAATCGTCATTGACTCCGCCAGTAATAAAAATAACGATAAATTAGAATCGATGTGTTTCTGGGAGTGTAGGGTGTAAACTTACTGGTCTGTGTCCTCGTTAACTATGAGTTGTTGGCCCCAAATGGACAACATAGGGTCTACTATGCCTTTCTTAGATTGTGTCTGGAAACTAGGATAGCAAGGTAGATTAGAAGCAAGCTAGAAGTGACAGAACGGTGTTCAAAAATACGACGTATACACTTATAAGAACACAACCTGCTTCTCTAAAGACAAATTACTCTAATAGCTCCAACACCCGCAATAGATGAAATGTTCCACAACTCTATATACTTTATATATCAAGTTTACATCAAGTTTCAAAAACAAATTCTAGTCTAATCTAGTAGTTTTGTAGTATCGTCGTAGTGTGAAGATGATAAAAATCTGTAAAAATGTTTTAGTAATGTTTTAGTATCGTCGTGTTCATGTGATAATATATAATCATCTTGAGAAACAAACATGCTAAAGATTAGTAAGTTTAGTAAGAAAATCCAAGGCTAAAAAGAGTGCTGCACAGCAAATCGTGATTTTGACTCGAAAATCCCAGTAAAGTGTAATTTTAATAGTAATTGGAAAACTTACCTAAGCTCGGAGAGCGGGAGGAAGTCGATATCTATCAGAGGCCTAAGGCTGGGCAAACTATATGCCATCAAGTGACCACTGGATACGAAACATACTAGGCATACACTATCTGAAAAGTAAAAGATAAGGTACATTAGATTTCTTGACAAAAATCTGGATTTACAAAGAAATATAAAAGCATGGGACAATTTTAGAGATAAGGACAATTTTGGAGAAAAGGGCAAGGTTTTTATTTTTTGACAAACTTTTAGGGAAAATACTGAAATGTGATAATCCTTCCAATTTTTTTTCAAAAAGTAAATGTTTTTCTGAGTAAAATATTTCATATAGACTAATATGACTTATGTGTGTTCATTTCAAAAGTATCCCCCTTAATAACTCTTGCCCTGATGCGATTATTGCTTTGAGTGAAAACACGTCGATTTAGATATTGAGGGGGAAGTTCAAAAATGGTACATAGAGAATTTTAGGTTTCATCCCTTCACCCCCCAGTCACCCCACTTTGAAATTTCAAATGGCACCCACTATCTTGTAATACAACATTTGAAAGGGCACAAAAATATCTAGTCAACGATAGACTACACAGAAGATGGAAGGTATGAAATAACTCAACCCTTAATAACTCTTGACCTGATGCGATTATTGCTTAGAGTGGAAACACGTCGATTTAGATATCGAGGGGGAAGTTCAAAAATGGTACCTAGAGAATTTTAGGTTTAATCCCTTCACCTCCCAGCCACCCCACTTTGAAATTTAAAATAGCACCCCCTATCTTGTGGTAGATCATTTGAAAGGGCACAAAATAATCTACTCAACCATGTTAAAAAAAAATTAAATCGATCGATTGGTTCTTAAGATAGACTACCCAGAAGATAGAAGGTATGAAATCAATTATTATTAGGGGAACATTGCAGATTGGATATACTGTTGAATTAAATATAAGATAAGAAGATAAGAAATACAAAATTTAAATAAATAATAAAATAAGAAATAACAAAATATTTTATGGTATGTTGGAAATGGCCACCATTATTTGCTAGACATATATTCGTTATTCTAGTCTATCTCAAGAACCAATCAAAGCAATAATCGCATCAGGTCAAGAGTTATTAAGAGTTGAGTTAAGAACCAATAGATCGATTTCACTTTTTTTATCATGGTTGAGTAGAGAATTTTGTGCCCTTTCAAATGATGTATCACAAGATAGGTGCCATTTGAAATTTAAAAGTGAGGTGGCTGGGGGGCGAAGAGATGAAACCTAAGGATGAAACCTAAAATTCTCCAGATACCATTTTTGAACTTCCCCCTCAATATCTAAATCGACGTGTTTTCATTCAAAGCAATAATCGTATCAGCTCAAGAGTTATTAAGGGTGGATACTTTTGAAATGAACACACGGTATGTTGTCAATGCATTAAAAATTACACCTGTTTGAAATATTAACACAACCGTATTTTAAACGGCCCTAATTTCTTAAGCGATAAATTGAAAATCAAAAAAGCAAAAACTACAGCAAAACTGTTGTGTAAGTTACGTTAATACTGTAAAATTAAAGTAAAATGTAAGTCCATAGGAAAGTTTTTACTCTCCATGATGTGTTTTGTTTTTTTTTATCCATTTAATCATATTACCTATTGTTAAAGTTTTAACTTATTAATTAATTGATTATAATTTTATCATACACTTATTTCTTATTCTTTCAATTGTTAATATTTAAAAAACTGTAGCTTTTGCAAAAATTGTAGAAGCAAATAAGTTTATACACAGACAAAGTTACAAAAAAATGAATGTAACAAACTACAACAAAAATGCCGTAAAAGTAACTTTAATACAGTAAAACTAAAACAAGAAAAAATCGCGTTATTTGTGTTTGTTTCTTCTGCAACATTGCTGATGTTTTACGATAAGGTACAATGAGATATTCCTCTGAAATTACAACATCATCACACAATTTTACAAGATATTTTTGCCAAAAAAAACAGGAAAAAACTTCTTGTAACACTGATTTTTACAAACGAACTGCTTTTCTTTACAGACTCGTTGCTGGTCTGGGTCCGGTTCAGAGATATTGTTTTACATATTTTCCTCGGTGTATAAAATTGTTACTTACAATGACATTTACTTCCTAAAAACGTCCTTGGAATACCAACACTTAATTTAATACTTGCACAGTTCGAAAACAACAAGGAAGCAAGACAAAATCGCGATTTTCAAAATCCTTCATCCAATGTATGCTCATACGAATATTAAATCTATAAATCTAGATTCTATCCTTTATTAAACACATTTCTCCTGGAATGTGTTGTTTGTAGCTGATTCACAGTTAAAACTTGACCAAAAACAGAAAAAATAACTAAATAGAGACTTACCAAATAAACAGAAATAAACTTTAAAAATAACCTAACCTTTTAACGACACGATCTCAGCTCGGACAACAAAATCGGTATCGGCGATCTGTTGCCTGTAGACGCAAGTTTGCGACGGTAGCGCCACCACACGCGCCTGCTTCTCACTAGTAATCACCACAAACTGCCTATCGCCAAAGGTATCCGGCTTCGGCTGAAAATCACCCATGGTAGGGCTGGTCCTATTCTGGTTTTTCGTCGGCGTTCCCAAGGAATCTGTTCACGAAAATGTCCATTATTCAGCATTTTTTCAAAATTCACGAATTAGGATAGAATAAAAGAGCTTACCCTTTTTCTTTTTTTCTATTTTATTCTAATTCATTTACAATGATGTAAAAGCGAGGCTTTCAATATTCAAGCTCTACTTACTGTCTCGTCGTTCCCGATTATCGTCCTTCCAGGATTCGAAGGTGTTGGGGATAAGGGCACCGTTGCAGTCTAGGAAGGACATGTTCAGGATGGATCCTTTCAGTCGGAATATCGTCACGCCGACCAGAGATACCGCCACTGGCTGCGACGAGCGGCTATCTGGGTCCGGTGGTGTTATGATGATCGTCAAGACTGAGCCCAAGCTGGTTCCCACCCAAAGGGTTGGCGTCAGACAATTCGGTTCTATGTGAGTGGGAAACATAAAAAATGAACGTTTAAGTGGTTTTGGATACATTAAATTGGTCTTGTGTTGGTGTTTAAAACTGAAAACAACTCCGAGATATTTGGTGGAGGTGCCGGGGAAATTTTAAAATTTGAGTACCTACTCCTTCAGGATGATAGAATATCGACTTTTATTATGACAGGAATTAAATTATTTAGCATTCGAGATATTTTTGAACAAATAAATATATCCTAATGCTTGAATTACACTATCAAAGTTTTGACAATTTTCTTCGTTACAAGTTCTTGTCAAATGTCTGATGGAAAGTTCATGAAGTATCGATCAATGTGTCCTCGCGAGATGACAATTGACGCTAACCTAACATATGCCTAACTTATGTACGATATTAACTATTATTTTTTCATAACTATTCAGCATGTGACAGGAGTACAAATGAAAAGTGGTACAAACCACTTTGTTAATTCGATTTTGTCCATAATGCATTTTTGACATAATAACCTGTAGTTTATATGTATACAACCACATAAACAACCATTGCAAAATAGGGAACAGTTTCTGGGGTGCTGAATCCGAATTTCAAGTTTGCTACTTCCCACGGATATGGCTTCACAGCGAAAATCGCAACAAAAACACAAAATTTTCGACTATCCTTCAGTTTTTTGACAAAAAGTAATAAAACTTTGCACTTTTCGACTTTTTAGACTACTATATACAAAAATAAAGTACACTACATTTCCTGTAAAAACCACCATCAAGTGTATTTTTTGGTTGAATGGTTTGGCCGATAGAGCACGCTGAAAGAAGGCTAAATTTTCCTACTTAATGTAATGTGCGTGTAATTACAAAAAAGCTTAGATTCTGATTAAACTACATTCAATTCCCTACTAATTGCATAACTTAAACAGTTATTTTGGCCAAATTGTATATTTTGTTCGGGGTTTGGGAAAACGCAAGACTAAAGTTATATGACTTATAGAGGACTTCTCAAGGAAGAATTTGACCTATTATACATATGCATTTGACGCCCCCAACCCGCCCCACAGTGCCATGGAAATTAACCTAAAATGAAAAAAATATATTTCATTCTCTTTTTTCTCATAAAAATAATTTGTATAAGTCTAGTGGAATGGTTATAAACATTTGTCAGTTAATTATCATTTGTTTAAACAAATTCTATTCGTTTAAATTGTTTGTTTTTCTCGAAAATCCGTCTGAATTCTGTTTTCAGAGGTCGAAAGGGCAGTTTCTTAACTTAGAGTGACATTATTCATTAAAAAAATCTTCCAATTGTTTAAACAATAAATTATTATTCATTTTAACTTTCTATAATTATGATAGAGCTTTTTTGTGAAATTAACAATTTCATGTTCGAGATACCTTGCCTATATTATCTAGTAAACCCACATTTGCTTAAAAAAATGCTATTTGTTAAACTTTTGTTTTCAATTCGCATAAATTTTTTAAATTTTTTTAAAGCCAACTGTTATTCTCTAGAGACTATTATTTATATTTGGGATGGTTTTCAATATTTCATCAAATTCGAGTACAGGGAACATTTTCCAGACAGAAACAAATTAACATTATCTTGAAATACAGTGGTAGGAACCACAATAAGAAATGGAGAAAGAAATGTGATAAAAAAATTGGTTGACTTTAGGAAAAGTAATATTAAAAAAAAATAACTCCCAATTTCCCTAAATAAAGGATTTTCATCATTCAAATTTTTTCGAATAAATGATATATAATCGAATAAAACGAATAATATTTTATTATTTATACAATGGAAATATCACCCCAAAATATAGGTAAATATTATCAGTTGGGATATCTGGAACATAAAACTTATAAGTTCTTTTAACAAAAATGTTGGCTTTTCTACCAGATTTAGAAAAAAACTTGAAAATAAATAATAATTTATTGTTTAAACAAAAGGAGGAACTTTTTAATGAATAATGTCACTCTAAGATTATAAACTGCCATTTCGAACTCAGAAAACAGAATTCAGACGGATTTTCGAGAAAAACTAAATATTTAAACAAATAAAATTTGTTTAAACAAATGAAAATTAACTGACAAATATTTATAATAATAATAATACTTTATTTCAAATAGGAAACCTAATACAATACAATAATACAATACAATTTACTCTACATTAACACCATATTTAACTTAACTACCTTAAATATTTCATCAGTTCCGCCTTAAATAATTTTAAATTCATGATTCCTCTCAGAGCAGTCGGTAAACTATTATAATCAACAATTCCTTTATGGAATAATGAATTCATTCCCCTCCTTGTTCGACTTGGTAAAACGTAAATGTCGTTCCTACACCTTGTCATATACGAATGTATATCGCTGTTGTAGCTGATTAAGCTCGTTAGGTAAGGTGGTGCCACACCCTTAACGATTTTAAAAATAAAAACTAATGTCAGATACCCGAGACGACTTGTTACTGACCTCCAATTTAGTGTATCTAGCATGAGAGCGGTAGGAGTATACCGATTACATCGCAAAATCGTCCGCATGGCTTTATTTTGCATTTTCTGGAGAGTTGACTTTTGGTTCTCGTTAAAGAGGAATAAAATGCTCGCACAATACTCAAAATGGGCCCTAATAATAGCAATATAAACTTTTATCCTAGTAGCAATTGCAATAGATCTTGAAATTCTATAAAAGAAAAACAGTTTTTTTGATATTTTACGTGCAATATAATCAAAGTGACAATTAAACGTTAAGCTCTTATCGACAATAAACCCTAGATATTTTATATTATCAACAATATCTACCCTTTCAGAGTCCATCCAGATTTTAATGTCTGCAATATTTAGTTGGCTATTTCGATACCTACTTGTAACTACAATAGCCTTAGACTTATTAACATTTACTTTAAGTTTATTTTTAATAAAGTATTTTGATAACTTTGACAATTCACTGTTCATTTTAAGTATTGCGACGTCCAAATCACTATGTTGCGTAGCAACCAAAGTATCATCAGCAAACATGTTCATGAAATCAAAATCGGCAGCATATTGAATGTCATTAATGTATGCAACGAATAACACCCCACTAGACTTATAATAATGATTCATGTGAGAAAAAAGAGAAGGAAATAATTAGAAGGGTCCATTTCCTGAAGAATCTACATTTTTTTCATTTAAGGGTAGTTTTCGGGGCATTGTGGGGTAGGTTGGGGACATCAAATCCATATGTCTGATAGGTTAAATTCTTCCTTGGAAAGTCTTCTACAAGTCCTATAACTTTAGTCTTAAGCTTTCCCAAACCCCGAACAATTTTTCGAAAAAGAAGGAAAATTTCTTTTTCCCATGCATTTTCTTATGTAAATTTGAGACCTCGACAGGAACCATTAAGAATCAAAATTTCGAAAAGAAAAAAATTAGTGTCCACTTTTTTTTGGATTTGGAACCGATTTGGGGGGATCGTTGCTTTCTAAATAAAAATAGCCAATTTGAACCACCCTAATGTACACGATAACTGCTGTAATTTTATAGTAATTGATTTTATATCTGGTATACAAGTTTATCTCTTAAAGCGTAAGTTCGTGAATGGCAAAATCGGTTCACTATTTTTTTTAAATATTTTACGTTGGGGGTATTTTAACTTGAGCCTGGCTGAAGATAATTACTAGTTTTGCATGAAGTCTGCGACGCTTAGCGGTTGTAGGTGCTAGTTACTCTTCTGAAATATGGAAGGGAACACACAGCATTATTAGCAATGACTGCAGTGAATTGAAAATAACTGATTAAGTTATGCAATTTGTAGGGGAATTTATGTAGTTTTATCAGAATCTAAGTTTTTTGTAATTACATGCTCATTACATAAACTAATTGCCTTCTTTCAGCGCGCTCTAGCGGCTAGACTATTCAACCAAAAAATACAATTGAGGGTGCTTTTTTATAGGAAATTTAATACTTTATTTTTGTAAAGAGTGGCCTATGTCGAAAACTGCATAGTTTTATGACTGTTTGGCATATTCTATCAGTCTGTATATCATGAACAAAACTAAACTTGAAAACAATTGCGTCATTGTACAAAGTCGATTTGTTTGAGCATGTAACACAAATATTTACCAAATTTGTTATCTAGGAAGTCAGTAAACAAAATACACACTTTTATACGTTCGTTCAAACGTTCAAGCAATTTTTCATTTCTAGTTATGTGAATTGATTAAAATCCAATCAAAATTCAGCGACGTCTTCTGGCAAATATTACTGTTTCTTTTCAAGTCAGTTGTGGCTGTATTTGTAAATATCACACAAAATCAGTTTTTTTATTTAATTTTTCGCATTTCTTAGCATGTGCATCTATGCGAATTGTAAAATAGACATTAAATCAGTCTGATGCAACCTAAAAATCAATGTATAGATACTTATCTGGCCGTAGGAACTTACCTGATCTCTTTGTATACGAATCAGCAAAAGCCAAGCACTGAATAGCTTCCGCGGTAATATTCTCCAATGAGCTCATCGAGCTGGACCGCGACCTTGAGAATGTGTTCTCCAATTTGTCTACCCGGCCCATAAAAATAACACAACTATTAGTACAAACATCGCAATGGGCAACTAAATAAGTTTCAGAATAATAGCGACTACTCATGCGCAAAAAGCAAGAGCTACATTATTAAAAATATACAAACACAGCTACAAAACACCAGCGCCTTTATTAAATCACTAAAAAGTTTCGCCGATTATTAAGTTAGCTTCTTCAGAAAAGTAATTTGAAGGAAAGACATGAGGTATACTCATATTTTGCAGCGCTGGTATTATAGTAGCTATACTTTTATTTAAATAATATATTAAGAAAAATACGGTTTAGTAAAAATTTAAATTAATAGAAAGGGGTGGGGCTTTAGGGTACGTTTATGTGAAAATAGATGTGCTTCTCAATAATTTAGGAAAGTGCATTGGAGTGATTGTAATTTATTGCATTCAAGAATTTGGATTATGATTGAACGCAAATATTTATACTTTAGTGAAACTTCAAGAAAATATATTGCGTTAATCAATACACATTACATAAACGCATACATATATTCCCACATTAAACTCATTGTTAAATTTATTATTAGTAACATAATTTAATGCATAAGCAATCTCTATGTTTAATTTGAAGCAATTAAAGTACTCGCCAGCAACGTTGTTACGTTGGTAGGACTACTTACATGCATACAAGCTTCAGCAATAGCAGTAACTACATTTTTATCGAATATATAACTGAAAACAATATCGATAATATTGAAACATCCTCGACGAACGAAATAGATCGTACAGTTTTATAAATAGCCTTCTCGTGCTTGAATTGCGTCATCTGTGAACAACTACTGACGTGATATATCTTGTAATAAAGCATAATAAGCATTAACTATTATTTATACGAAAAGGCAATAACGTGCAAATTAAATTTGGCAAAATTCAAGAATTCGTCCTTTTTCGACGAATTTTTGTAAACCAGGTACACTTCTCAACGTGATAGCACACGGGACCACACATGACACACGAAAATTTTAATGGTTCTAATGATTTGCACGTTATAACCTCTAAATATGCCATGCTAAAATGCTTGCAGAATATTGTGTTTAACAGAAAGTACGAACAGAATATAACGAATACAACAAACTGAGAAGAAACAAATCCGAAACAGAGGACAAAACGCCAATGATTAGAAGAACCAAGTGTTTGCGTATCTGCTAAGAGCGTGCATTCTCAAAAACAAAAATCGACACAGAGTAACCAACAACGACGAAATTAGCATCTGTTCAAATAATATTATATAATTTCTCCTGTGGTCTGTGGTCGTAACTGCGGTTACACTTTGCAATATTCGTGTGTCTAACGAGTTGTATAATTTTTTGTTGTATATTATGTATGTCTCGGTTTGTGTACATCGAACGGAAAATAGAAATAGATTGCGAGATATTCGCTAAAGTCGAGAACAGTTAAGAGCACAGATATTTAGGATCGAAAATTCAAAGGTACAGCTAAGTTTTGGATAGTACATGTCACCTTTAAGTACATGCTAGTCTGAGAATCAATGATATTATTAAATCGGTGAAAATAGGAAACAAATAGAAAAGGAGATATCAAGATAGATCGACAGAATAGGAAGTTTAAATAATTAAATTCTTTCAATATACATTTTCCAAGCTTTTACCAAACAACGCGTTATCCAACAATTTGAGAAAGTTCGTAATTTTAAATTTCAATACAGTGAATTTTGGTCGTAAGTTTTGATTAAAATACTATAATAATTAGTTAGGTGCTTACGTAAGTGATTGTTTGTGACATACCTACTAAACGGGAACAAAACATTTAACGATAATTTAAACATTTCGTAAAAATTTTCAACGTTATTCCAAACACTGAGTTATTCATTAATTTGAGCAAGAAATGTGAAGAAGTGCTTATTAGTTTGAAACATATCCTATTCAACGATCTAAGTTGATGATGATCGTCAACATACGAATGTTGTGGTGCCAAATACATACAGATTATGTGCAGTGAGAAAATAAAATACCGTGAGATATAAGTGTAGTGTGTCGCCTCTCTAGTTATAAATCTAAAGTAACTACGCTACTGTGGGCCAACAAACCAATGCTAAGTGGTGTATCAGTGGGGTGAGCTCGGTGTGGTCAAATCAAAAATCGCAACGAGAACCAAGAGAAAAACAACAGCTACGAACGGTACTAACGATTGCACTTGTCTTCAATACTGCTATTGCCTATAATAGAGTCAATACTATATAAAAAACACTCGAGTTCTATGTTAGATCATATTATATCACGCACAATACGTTTTACGAGAGACTACTATATACTGCTAGACACAAAACAAGTTAACTAGTATTATAGAAGTGAGTGAGTAACGGTTTTTCTACACACTTTTAAATACACTATGTGAAAGAAGAATGAGTCAGTATAAAGGGGGTGAGACACAAATCTAATAAAACTCTATACTGAGTCATTTAAATTACTTGGTAAGATGAAGAAACAAAACAACAGAAGTTTGGAAAGATACGTTTTTGTTTAAGGGAGAGAGAGACTAGTTGACGCCGTCTAGAGATTGCTTGTATGTCAGTGTGTCAGCATTGATCAACTAGAGGCTTTTCAATTCTAGATAGAGATAGTTGACTAAAGAGAGACTAGGCTACATGTGTTGTAGTATCTACTGATAAGAAACGCAATAACAATGGAGAAATTAGAAGATAACTGAATGTGTGACACGGAAAGGAAAATGTAAACGTGAAAAATGACGAATAATAAAAATTGGTACAAGAATCCTTCAGGTTATATAGAAAGAAATAGATATACTGATCCATTATTTTGTGTTTTGTTGTTTGTTTTTTGGATATTAATGTCGATGTCGATGTACAAGATATAATAGACGAATTCCCATTTTGTTTCGACATACAATTTTAGGTGTGTATTCACCAAATAACCGAAGTATTCAAATGTTACTGCTAGAATTTTAAATATACAGAAAATGGACAAAACTATATCTATAAATTATAATGAACAGTTTAATTTCTCGTGAAAAGGTCATTTTTAATGAAGAGTTTTGGATGCAAATTTACCCAAAATAAAATATCACAATCATAGTAATATGAATAATATTAATAATAATTGAGTCTCATAGGTTTTTAAGTACATTTCATCTATTTTCTCCATCTGTTTGATACTGTTTTCAGCCAGAGTTGACCATGAGTTGACATGTTAACAAGGAGAAACGTCATTTTGACGAAATTTGCTGAGATTTTGACACAAAACTCACAGTACTGAACAAAAAAACAAAAACTGCTTTTGCATCAAAATGGACAACATACGTACTGTATAGTGTTCTAGGTGTTATTTAAATTTGATAGATGTAGCCTTTTTAGACCAGCCTATTGGTAATTATTGGTATTTTTTTGCAATTTCTTAGTATGTTACCCAATTATCAATCTCTTTTTCTAGTCCTATTGATGAATGTATTCAACACGTTTCTGCCTCTCATTGTCGATTTTTTACGACACAACCAACATGAGACAAAATGCTAAAATTACCACCTAAACCAAGCATAATTTTGATGTACTGAGAATTTTTTTTTAAAGGGATCATGTGTTTTTGCTTGAAGTAATTATCTACACGTTCCCTAACTAATTTTAAATTTTCATTTTATTCCGACAATATTGGCGTTTTGTATAAACCCCCATAATAAATGTGTCTCTACTCAAAAATGATAACTATTAGTCTCAGTTTTTGTAAATATATACTCCAACTAATAATAAAATTTTCAAATAAAGGTATTTCTGTCGTTCATCTCCATGATTTTAAAAAATACTGCTTTATGGCAGACCATTATGATACTATTCTGTGAACTGCCTTGGACAAACTCAAACATATTGTTGGGACACTTCTTATCGTCTGAACAACATACATATTAAAATAATCAACGAAAGTTCAAAACATATTTTGTTAATTAATGTATCATTATTGATTGCAGATTTCTGACAAGCAAAATTCATACCTTTAAATAGGTAGGAAAGCCATTTTTGATATTAGATTTGTCTATGATCATCGAGGCAGGATACAATCTTCTGCGTTCGTCGTATCGCTACAGAATTCCTACTGTATTCACTAGACATGTGACAAAATCAAAAAATGCTACAATTACTAGTTTAAAAGTTTCTCTCATGTTCTCAAAAAGTAAAATTAGATTGTTGAGAAGATTGAGTAACAGAGTGCTTCCTATTTTCAGAAAAAAAACCTTTTTCAAGGGAAATCGCTGCAAACTGTGTGATTAGAATAACAATTTACTGTATTATCATAATGTTTTAAAAATATTTAGAGCTCGCTACGGTTTCTCAAAAGATCGATAATTACCTTTAGTTAACACGGAGAATCTAACTGAAAACCCGTAGCCCTGAGAATGGTCGCCAAACCCGAAGTTCCGGGGGGTCAATTCTTAGCCTGGCGTGACTTCACGAATGCGGGAACTCGCGTATGACCTTGGATGCAATCAGTTCGAACCGTATTCTATGGGCAGTGTCGGCAGTGCAGTGTCCTTTACTACCGGTAGAGTACGTGCGCAATAACATGAACATAACGCGCGTAACATGACACATGACACTGCACATGACACTGCACTGCCGACACTGCCCATAGAATACGGTTCGAACGGATTGCATCCAAGGTCATACGCGAGTTCCCGCATTCGTAAAGTCAAGCCAGGCTAAGAATTGACCCCGGGTCAAAATGACCATGTTGGCAGCCTACTGGACAGTCATGCATCTGTAGAATTGATATTCAATTTAACAACAAAACTGGATTAGAATAGATTACCGCGTCCATTACATTTTGTTCAATAGAGCACAATAACCTGAAAGATTTTTGTAGATGTAAGTTAGCAGAGAAAACATAGAAATAAAAGATGAGTCTCTAAAACAAGAACAGAAGGAGAACGTAAATTTGAGTGATAAAAATCGAGTTATCGAGTATTAAAGTAGTAAAGTGATGTATGTATAAAAATTAGGGGTGTGGTGATAACGTGATAAGCCATGGTGACTGTACTACCAAAACTGCAATATTGCCGGGCAACCAGCAACTGTTGACGTTGGGCGGTGCCCGGTGTCGACGGGCTGCCCGATCCCGGCTGGTAGCCGGTTATAGAGGATGTGAAGGAATGACTGCCGCAATCCTCTGAGTAGCTAGCTGTCGACAGGCACTTGTGAAGTTTGCGAGTACCTTGCGATCGAGACCGTCGGGGAGGGTCGGGCCTGACGCGCCCTACGCCACTGGACGACGTCCCGCCACCGCAGGTCGAAGCCGGACTGCACACACCGTTCATCTGCCGCACACACATTCAAAAACTCATCATAGCCATACACTTAGTAAAACACAACAATCTATCTATGTATGTACAATCAGTGTCAAGGAAAATAGAACACCTTAAAGGGCTGAAATTTTTCAGTAAAGAAGAGTCTATGTTAACCTCATGGCCACCCAGTTTTCCTGATTTCTGTATATGTATTCAAAAATTATATTATTGTATTTTATAAATGAAAATGTTTAACGACACATTTTGTCAAATTATAGGTTAATAATATGGTGATATACAGGCGGGATGTAAATTTTAAATAAATCAAAAATTCCAGACACAACCTGGATTTGAACCAGGGACGTTTGCGTTTCTAGCACAATGCTCTCCCATCTGAGCTACTGAGGCCTGTACGTCAAGATAGGTTAGTGTTAGGTAGTAACCACTACTTCCGTTCCTTGATTTACGACCATTATATCTAACAAATGTCATAGGCCTCAGTAGCTCAGATGGGAGAGAGCATTATGCTAGAAACGCAAAGGTCCCTAGTTCAAATCCAGATTGTTATTCGTTATTTAGTACTATTTATTGATATCCCACCATACCATATTATAAAAAACGCTTCTTGGTGTTGTAATTTTTCCATGCCACTAAATGTATCTAATTCGTTAATCTTCCATAAAGCGGTACACAAACACGCTTTTATACAATAGCTTATTACATATCTCCAGAATTGGAGCTCTTGACTTGAAAGGCTTTGGTTATGTTGAGACGTTATGTGTCGTTTGTTCGTAGTTGCATCGTTAGAACTTTTGTTTTCTGTTATCTTAGGCCGCTTCCACACACTGTGATGTATGTGACCAATATTGGTCATTGGTGTGCCCGCATAGCATGAGTCAACTCCGTTTAACAACGTTGGCCATATATGGGGCATCATGTGGGAGCTGCCTGAAGATACTAATAATATCGAACATCCGACGATGCTAACGTCTCAACAGTTTCCCTTTCTGGTCCACGTTCATGGTTTGCGCAATATCACTGAGAGAAAACCTGAACGTACAAACTTATGATGTGGTATAATGTTGGTAAGTTTTTTCTTACTGAAGTTGATATACCTATAGTCTATTATAGTGTATAATCTTTCTTATAGAATCTGGGAAAGTATGGAAAATATGGGTTTAGTGAATGGAAAGGCTAGATTAAAGATACCTTCCATAGAAAAAAGAATAGAACTTATACAGTGGCGGTTCGTGAAAGTTTGTAGTGGGGGACTGTAACAATTAAAGTAAAAAATCAGGATGTAGTGAATAAAAATGAATATATAAGATAACAAAAGAATATTAATTTTTATTTATGCTGGGGACTACCCCCTCTACATTTTCACGATCCCTTGTAATTTTAAGTTATTACTATGAAACTGAAAAATGTGCCTAAAAGTGAAAACAAATTTATCTTTAGTCTAGCTTATCAAACCACCAATATATTGACAGATTTGTCAGCACAAGTCATCAAAATATGCAAAAGTATATTTCAAAAACAAAAACCAATAGCTAATTTTTGTCCTCGCCATAGAGGCAGTAAACAATTACTCGATGTAAGTACAATTTCAAAATAACGTTCTGATTTTATATCTCATGAAAAAATCTCCGAAACAGTTTCTTATTTGAAAAATGTCCGAAAATGTCGATATGGTAGTCCCATCATTTTTGTAGTACCAATATTGATAGATCTATTAATTGTCATAATGGTATTTTACATCTATGGCCTTACATCCGAAAATTTTCTAGAAAAAACGGTTGAGAATTATGGTAACATTTATAACTTTTGTTCAAACGAAATAACAAGCGAGCAGGCGTTTTCGATTAATTTATTTGCGCTGAATGCGAATCCGTGCTCGAAAGTTGCTTATCATATCAGGTTATTGCGTTTTCTGTTGTTTTTGTATGGAGGCATTCGAACACCACCGCACGAATCGCTGTAAATACTTCAAAAACATTTCTGAAGAAACTTTAAACATTTCAGGTAGAAGTGGAAATGTTAAGGTTTACTATGGGACAATTTTGATATTCCTAGTACAGTGACAATAACAATTACCAGCTGAACCAGCTGGTAAGTTTGAATAAACCAAAATCAGGTTATCTAAAGTTATCAACAATTTTAAATTGTCCTCTCCCGATTTTTTTATGTAAAAACATAAAATCTTTTGCTATGATTTAGACAATTCAAAGATCTACCGAAATAAATCAGGAAAAGATTGGGTTGTCATTCCAAAAAGTGTCAATGACGTCATAACTGACATTTGTACTTTTCACAAATATGTGTATTTTAATATTTAAAAACCGACGTGATATTTTTTAAATAACAAGCCCTCTCAAAGTTTTTCTGTTGTTTCCATACTTTACGCGCAAATTACTTACTTTTGTGAAAATTATTGACGGTATTGACGTAATTTTGACGCGCAGTGTATAACAAAAGAAACAAAGCTTTTTCTATGCCACGTTTTCCAAGCTACTTATTTATATTTCAAAATGAAATTTTGTTACTTGCTTAGTGTTACTAGCAATAAATTTAAATTATTTAAGAAATTAACCAATAGATAAGTAATAGAACGACTAAGTAGAGTAAAGAGTATAAAAGAGTAAAATACTATTATGTAATGGACCAAACATCATTACAACATCATAAGTTCTGCTAGGAAACTCGTTATGACATTACGTTAAAAATCAAGCCACAATGATAATTTTCAATAACAACTTTAAAACTTTGTTTACAAAGTAGATCATCAATAGCATTATTACATTGACGATATAACAATCAGATATCACAACAAATCGACAAAACAAAAAAAAACACACACAAAAAATGTTAAAGAACGCATAAACGAACGAAAACACTCACACGAAAAATGGCGATATGAAACCAATGAATGATAATAAATATATCAGTACATTTTTAGTAGAAGCGTAAGTGAATCTAGACGAGTACAAGCAGCAATCATCACATCTATGGGTTTGCGTGTCCTCTAAGCACACTCTTTTTCTTTTTGTTTATTTGTTTATTTGTTTGTTACTACGGGGAGGTATCGTTACAGAGATCTACACTATCGACCGTACCCAGAAGTTCCCCCAGAAGGGCCGTCAGACAGCTGCCGTCCTCGTCCTTCAACACAAACCAAAGCCACTGTGAACATAGTCACAAACCCACCAATGCCCGCTGAAATAAAGGGTCAGTTATATGTTACAACACAACGAAAAAAATGAAAACGAAAACGGACGAATGATGTACCGTGATGTACAGAATGACTGCTGTGATGGATATTTTATCGCATACAGCAATCATTACTTTGTGTGTGTGTGTCAGGTCGTCCATATGACCCGCCCATAGAGATAAACGCCTTTATTGGCTTTATTTGATAAAAGATTTAAGATTTAAAATAAGATTTATTAGATTTGGAAACGGATATTCATGAAACTTCTTCATCTCCTTTGAGATTTGGTTTAAGTTTTGATTTGGATTACTTATAATTTTGATTTGGTTTTTGGAATTTTGTTTCGTCAGGAATTTTTTGGAATTAATATTTTCGTTTTCGCGTTGTATAAACCTTGTTCTTTGCCGGCGTTTGTGGTTAATAATTATCTAACTGTTGGGTGCCATTTTGTTTATTGTGTTAACAAAATGGCATCGCCGACAGAACAAAGAATTGAAGATTTAATGATGATTTTAAAATCATATTTATTTTTATGTTCCATTATTAAATGGTGCCGTACACAGACGTATCTCTAAAATGGCAGATTGTGTAGAGAAAGTGTAGTTAAAAAGGCAAAACAAAATAAATATTTTACGCTACAGTTAGATGAAAGTACCGACATAACTTATTTTGATGAATTTATAAGTCTTTAACTGATTTGAGGTTGAAGAGGAAAATGTAGAGAATATTTATTTTGGGAACCGCTGCCCTCAAGAATATCTGGTGATAAATTTTAATAATTGTATGTTTAACAATTCCATTCCATGGAAGAAATTTATTGGTGTCTGTACTGATGGAGCTCGGGCTTTAACAGAAAAGAATCGCGGCCCTCATAAAAAAATAAAACAGTAGCTCCAGAAGCTCAATTCACTCACTGCAAAATCCATCGGGATTTTCTAGTAGCAAAATCTATACCAGACAGACTAAAAACAGTTTTGGATCAAGCAGTAAAAAGATAACATTGTCTCTTCGTACTTAAATCAGAAGTTCAAGTTTTCCATGCAGAAGCTAATTTCGACTTCAAATATTGTTTCTTTAATGAATTGATAGTCAGCATATTTAGCTGATATATTTGAAAAGTTGAATAATATAGATTTGGTTTTGCAGGGAGAAATGGTTGATTATTGTTTATATTATTATTTTATTATTGTAAAATTAACGCAACAATAAAAAGAAGTTAATAAAAATAAATGTAGTTTATTGTCAGCATTAGAAAGCTTTCTAGAAAAAATCATTATCATAATAACCAAGTTTAACAGTTATTTTCCAGAAAACTATGACAATGAAAATTGGAACAGAACTCCAAAAACTATGAGTATACCAGATAACGTTACTGCGAGCGAGAAACAACAATTGATAGAAACTTCCTCAGACTGATAGACAATTTTAAGATTAATACACACCATTGTTTAGATCCAGAGGAAGAATTATTTTAAAGAAATTGCAGATTAAGATATTAGATTTTTAATGCCATTTTGCACCACCAATTTATGTCAAATCTAGTTGTCATCAATATTATTTTAAAAGACAAACATAGGACAAAATTAATTATTGAGGCAAATTTGAGCTTGAAACTTTCACTGAGTATGAAATTTAAAAGAAAAAATGGGTTTGGCAAAACAATCCCAGTCGCGTCAATATTTAAATTATTTTATATTACTTCAATGTAAGTGATGTTTTTACTTTGCTTTTGTATACCAAATGAAGTTTTGTTATATAATTGTTTATTGTTAGACTATTGTCTTTTTAGAACTTCTTTATTTTTTCCCAAGTAAACTGTCGTTAAAAAGATATTATTTTGGTACAAAATGATATGTAGGCATGTATATTTAAAATCTGATGAAAACTTTTTTAATTTATGTACGTATTAATATGCATTTTTGTATAAAGGTTGGTGGTACGGAGAAATTTGAATATTTTTTATGTGATACACGGAATCTAAAAGGTTGAGAACCCCTGCTTTAGAGCATAATTTGAGCCATGTTTCGGTACTGAAACGTCTGAAAATAAAAAAATGTGATCCTCATAAGGTTAAATTGGTCCAAGAATTAGTAGAAAATAACTTATATCATAGAAAAACATTCTGTGAACGAATGTTGGACATTTGTACACGAAACCCGTAGCCAATATCCAGAGAAGCTTAATGTATAGGCAGAACTCCACGGTGACGAAATTGTCTCACAATAACTTTTCAAGGAGATGGGTGGGAAAAAGAGGCGTAATGGTTTGGCCGGCTACGACTCCTGATCTTACGCCATTAGACTTCTTTCTCTGGGGCACTTAAAAACCAAAGTGTATGAAATCACCCTAACAATTTAGATGATCCAAGATCTGATGTTGTTATGAAAAAAATCTAATGTGACCAGGCACATGACTTTATCATACAAAGTATTGTACTAAACTAGTAAGTTTAGCTGCTAGAGATTCTATTTGATCGAGGTCGTGTTTGCACTAAAATAAAACTAGTTGGCTAGGATTTGACAGATATTTTCATACTACGACAGTAGGTATTGTCAAAACATCAGCGTTTGCCACTACCTACTCTCATTAGAATGAAAATATCTGTCAAATCCTGGCTAACTAGTTTTATATGTTAATGCAGACACGACCGATCTCGAGCAAATAGAATTTGCACATGCAGCTAAAGTATTAATTTAACCAAAAAATGTCTTTGAACAAAAAGCTTTTCAGCTCTAAGTTTGGTAATGAAACTGAATACACTCAATAAAAATGTCGCCAAAGGTCAAAAATGTTCAGGGGACCATAAACGAGGAATTTCCGCTAAAATGTAAAAAAAATATCGGCATGATTTGGGGCCATAACTTCCAAATGAAATAATGAAAAAAATCTGAAAATAGCTGCTTCATACGAACTGTAAATTCAATCCGCGAAAATTCATTGAAAAACACTGCCATCACATTTTTGGATCTAGTCTTACCAACTCAATACTAGAAGTATCATGAAAATCCGTTCATATACATTGCGTTCTGTTAAGTAATATCTTTAGATTTTGAAAAACACGGCCAACTTTCCGTTTATTTCATTGGGCGAGACACATGGAGCGGATCGGCTCTAGTGTGCATGGTATAATCAACTGAAAGATAACAGGTGACAACGCAACGATAAAAGCAACTTAGCGGATAAGCAAAAAACACCAACCAATAAGAACCAAAACGTCGTGTGTTAGGCGCAATAGAATGATCGGTACGTAATTACTTAGGAACTCTGTTCATATTACCATTCCCTAAATCTAAGCTCCTCTAGAACCCTATCGGTAATGGATCTAATTATTATAATACAACACGCAAAAAATCTTGAAACAAACGCCTAGTTATTCGATATTAACTTATAACATAAGTCTGCAGCATTCCTATTATACAGGCAGAACGATAATTCGGTAAAAATTTAATACAGTTTCGGGGTTACGGGTCAAAATCTAGGGACACGGTTGGTTGCATGGAGACTCATCGTGGAGCAAAGGTTCGATTTAATTAGATTTAAGACTTACTGAAACGCCTTATGAGGTTCCCTGCGAAGCTAGCTTCCTTGGACGCCTCCCTCTCGTCTTTATTCCTCAAGTCCCTCAATTTCTGCAGATCGGTCTTCTGCAATTTGATGATAGGCACCGACAACAACCTATTCTCCCTCCTGTGCATATCCGAGACCTTCTTGAGCCGCGGCGGCCTTATCGGAAAACCATTCTCGTCCACAAGATCTAAATTATCCGGCCTCGGATGGTTAAACCTCTTCGGCACCTCATGGGGACTCCCCAAAGACCCAACTATAAAAGGAACCTCGTCCTCTTCGTTCTCGTTGATGGCATCCTCATCGTAACTCTTTTGTTTCGGCGTCAGAGGAGGAGACGAGCAATTCTGGTTATCCACCAGGGTGTTATCGTCCGAATCTGGAGTTAGGTCACCCTGGGGATCGAAATCGTTGTTCGGCGAGATCTCCGAGTAGAAGAGGGAGTGCCTCTTCTCTTTGGAGTGATCGCCGCCGTCGGCGAAGGTGCTTTTGATCTTCAGGTCGACTTTGGACAGCTGCTTTTTGATGTTGAACGTCTTCCATACGGACGGCCGGCGTCTGGTGGCTTGGGCCGGCTGCACCTGTGGTATCTGAACGCCGGTATCTTCCTCCGTTGCCTCGTACGCGGGTTCAACGGGAGTGGGGCAAGGGCACGGGATTGGGGACTCCATCTAATACATGCATGCATACAGGCCCATAAAGATATAAAGCTACGGCGGGGCGCAGCTTATTTGAGTAAAGACCGCAAAACAGAGTATATATCGGGAGTGAACACACTCGATCTCGGTTGTGGCATGTGCAAACCTTGGGGGCTATGAGCTTACTTTCGTGAAAGGCACGCAAACTTATATTGCATACGTGGATGGAAATCATATCAGATCATAGAATAGCAATAAGAGTACCAGTAGAAATTGAGTGGGAAGCAAGTGAATGATTGGAAGCACCCATCATTGCTATTGTGTCTCTTAGTCATTATGGCAGAACATAACCATGTTGCTTGCATTGTTGACTAAGTGGAACAATGGCTAAACGATGATTGCTTCTGGTTGCTCACAACAAAATGCACTTGTTTTCCACTATTGCGCAGGCATTTAAAAATTGCGAGCAATTGAAATTTGTTACATTCTATTCTTCTAAAAGGTACTTTGAGACGTTTTCTTCAGTGAATTCTCGCACATTTTTAGTAATACTTTGTAATATATAGTTTTAAATATACAGGGTTTAAGACTTTTTTTGATTTTAAGTTTTTTACAGAATCAGTTAGCCAATAGAAGCAGCAACGCCATTTTGTCAAAATCTCAAACTCGTTTTTTTTTGTGGTCGGTATGGCGTTTTGTTCACATCAACTTAGATATTCGAGTTAGTGAAGGTTTTTATTCCGAATTCCTTAATGGTGACCATGATATTAACTATTTCCAATTTTCATATTATTGTACGCTGATTTCTGCATGAATAAACTCCCTTTATACAGGGTTAGTCATAAGCGGGTACCTAGAGGTGGTAAATATAAAGTATTTTCAAAATAACTTTTTTTTAACTAAAGATTAATAACAAGAAAGTTACATCAGTATAAAATTCATATAAATGAACGTCCACTGTTTGAGATTTTCTGACATTTTCAGTAGTTATTCTCTTCGTTTCTATGGAAACACATCTGACAAAACTCCTTTTACCAACTTGATAATTTTGAATTAATTAAAATACAAAAGCTGAAAATTAACAACGACAGATCAGACCGGTTACTTCGAATCAAAGTGTATAATAAATAATAAGTATAAGTATAATAAATAAACAAGTGTATTAGTCAAATAAAAGGGGTTTATCAAAAAAAAAAAAGAAAATGAATACAAAGGAACTTTATTTCTTATATTTTTGCGAAGAGTGAATTGATTTTAACAACAGATCGCTTTTTTTGATTGTTTGATAAAAATCGTTACAAGTTTGATTAAAATTATTCGATCTTAATCTTGATAGATTAATAATTTTTGATTTTTTTGTTCCTAAAACAATACATTTTGTGTAGCGGTTACATTTTACGACTAACCAGGACAAATGTTAACCAATAAAACAGTACTGTATTGGTAAAATCAGTACATATGGTCACCTTATATTAGTGTCATTTTTAAACTAGCATAAAATTTCCAATTCTACTTTTATGTTTATACATTTTCGTTATTTTAAATTGAATTACACAACAATCAGGGACCTCGAATTTAATCCTAAAACGTCTCTTATTAGCATAGCTTGTTAAATGTTTGTGTTACAAAGTTTCCTGAGAAAAATTTTGGTCTTCTTTTTCTTTTTATGACTCCCTCTATATATTTATATATTTTTGCTTCCAACGATTAAAATTATTTATAAAATAAAATTCTGTTTCATTTTCTTCAAATGGAAAATTCGAAAATTTCCGGGCCCTGGTTATCACATTTTTGAATAAAAGACCAAAAACCTATAGCAAAACTTGTCATAAGAAAACCTTTAGCATGTTAAACTGATAAAAATACGGAAATAAATATCTATATCTTCCTGATAAATAAATGCAACACCTGCCGTGTTTCTTATTGTTTTTGTTCTCTGAAATAAATAACCCATCACTATATAGACCAGGCAACAGAGATTCTTGTGTGACAAAAATACTAGCAGGAAGCCGTCGGTCCCAAGTGACGTGGAACAGTCCGTAGATGTATTGTGATATGTTTCCTACTCACAAATATCATTTCTTAATTTGTTATAAACAAAAAACCTCAAAAAAACGTGTGTTTTTTCATTTTTCGCCAGTAAAAACTGAACCGATAGAGGAATCTTATTGCTGTCAACAGACCAATTGTAGAGAATGAAAAGACGAAAAAAATAAACCTTACACGGACTTGATCGCATTAAAACTAACGGAGAAAATTTGGGAAAACCGGAAAAATCTGCGTTTTTTTCAAAATTTCAGAACTCCGCGATTTTTAAAGTAGTAGCGGAGGCTTTTCGCGACAAAGTAGCGATTGATGGGTACTTTGAGTGTGCACAACCCAGGCGTTGTCCGATGATCACTTTTTGCACTATTGCGATTTGATTGTTTTTTTATGCAATATGGTTCGGCGAACCTGGATGCGTCGGAGGTGGTCCGATTTTAATTTTTTGAACGTATTTCGAAAGTGGAAATATTGTGCTACAAAATGTATTCCGATTTTTCGTTAAAATGTTGCAAAATAGGCAAAAATGCTTTCAAATAAGATCGAAAACTGCACCTCGCTCCAAAACGGTCGAGTAGTGGGGGTAGGAGGCAGACGCGGGGAAGCGCGTATCTATAGTAATCTCAACGTATATGTAATAGAAGTAACCTCAAGACGGCAAGTATCTTGGGAAGATTCTGAGGGCGCATGCTTGCCCTCATCCGGTGTTCACCATTTTCCCGTAAGATGGCGCTAGCTTTTTCTGCTTGCATGTTTTGTGCTCAAACGCAATATTAGCGAATTTCGCACTCAATTATCGAGAGCGAATCTTTAAAACGGCATCACATCGAATATCACAATTTTTAAGGTATTTATTTCATATCTGAATTGTGCTGGCGTTCTGGTAGTGGCGCCATCCAGTATCATTTTCACCAACCAAATCCATAAGGGCGACATTGAATTATCGAGAGAGAATATTTAAACCCGTATTACATCGTCATTAACAATATTAGAGGAATTTATATCATAATTGAATGAAAAATCACTTTATTCTCAATCAATTCAATTTTAATGTTTTTAAACGCTGTCGTTTTATGTGGCGCCATCTAGTAACCTTTAACGAACCAAGGATGAACTCTATCACGTGACCACTGAAAAGTTGGGACGCCGACATCAAAGGAGCCGACACCTTACGCTCCTACTTGTATATATCTATACGTTGGTAATCTCAGCGCGTTGCGCGTTTCCCCGAGTCGGCCGCCTACCCCACTACTCGACCGTTTTGGAGCGCGGTGCAGTTTTCGGTCTTAATTGAAAGCATTTTTCGCCTATTTTGCAACTTTTTAACGCAAAAAAAAATCAGACGTTTTGTAGCACAATACTTCTAGTTTCGAAATACGTTAATAAAATTAAAATCGGACAACCACCGACGCATCCAGGCTCGCCGAACCATATTGCATAAAAATATTTAAATCGCAATTACGCAAAAACTATTCATCGGACAACGCCTGGGTTGTCCACACTCAAAGCACCCACCAATCGCTACTTTCACGCGCAAAGCCTCCGCTACAGCTTTGAAAATGGCGTAGTTATGAATTTTTTACAAAACGCAGATTTTTTCCGGTTTTACCGAATTTCCTCCGTTAATAATAACTCAATCGAGTCCGTGCAGGGTTTATTTTTTTCGTCTTTTCATTCTCTACAATTGGTCTGTTGACAGCAACAAGATTCCTCCATCGGTTCAACTTTTACAGGCGAAAAACGAAAAAACACACGTTTTCTTCAGGTTTTTTGTTTATAACAAATTAAGAAATGATATTTGTGAGTAGGAAACATATCACAATTCATCTACGGAGTGTTCCACGTGACTTGGGACCGTCGGCTTCCTGCTAGTATTTTTGTCACGAACTCAGTCATTTTCTGCTCTATTGCCTGGTCTAATAGTACTTTTGGAGATATTCCACAAAAACAAGATTAGGTATTTCATATAAGATTTTAGCATTATCAACGTCATTCTTCGACTTCGTAAGTTTTGACTTCAATGTTTATTTTGTTTGTCCTAAAAATGTAATGTTCTATTACCCCAAATATTGGGGACAAGGAATGACACCCTGTATAACAAACCGTAGCAAAAAAATCGGTGGATTCCAAGTTTGGCTTATGCTTTCTTTAGTTCTTTAAAACCCCTTACAAATACTGATTTAACCTAAATATTGTTGCATTTTTAATATGTTGTTCAGGATACTAAATATGCAAAATAAACAACAAATGTGTGGTCATAAATTGAAGTTTTTTGCATTAATTTTGTTAGTAGAGTACGTTTCCTAAAATTAATAACAATACAAAAAAGTATTACATATTTTCGTTTGGTATGCATTGAAAAGTGTAAACTGCTGATAGATAATTTGGGTTGCGCATTCTGATTTCCCTAGTGCGGCGTATGCAATTTTCCATCCACGTATACAATGAACACTAAATTTCGAGAGCTTTGGGGGACAAAATTTTGCACACAAAATATCAGCATTTGTACAGGTAGAGCAAACAAATTCTGCCTTTACATAGTGCCAGGGGGCTGCAATGGGGGCTCTCCAACATAAAAAAAAACTTAACGAGATTACATGTGTATTGGCGTGTTAATTGTGCCGAGTGTCCAACAAAAATCATGACCGACAAATTACTCATGCTTTTGAAGAATGTCGCGAACAAAAAGAAAACAGCAATAATAATAATAATAACAATCATAATAATAATAATCATAATAATTATAATAATAAATAAACCGACCCTTCGTACATATGTACAAACGGAAAATGAATTGAAATGTGAACAACGAAAGAGACCAAAGAAACAGTTCGTTTATAACGAAGATATCGTATGAAGTTTATTCCGTTGTTTTGTGTTTGTTTTCGGATAGTGAACGACAATTACCTGGTCGATGCTGGGACTCCTCGGTTGTCGGTCTCCTTGTTCTATTGGTAGGACGTCGCTGGAAGCGTTATTCTTTTTGGGGCTTCGTAGGGCTCTGGAATAGGGGTCTTGGGCGCCGTACAAGTCCGGACTACCGACGTTCAAAAGGCAAACTCTTTGTTCTATATCTACTATCACAATTCCAGCTTCATTGCCGTATGCCATTCTAGAAAATGGAAAAATAAAACGTACGATTACTAGTTGTACCATGTATAATGTATACCGGGTGATTCAATTTCGAGCCTCACCATGGAGATCTCGCTTATTAGTGGAGATAGAGCCTATGTTTAAATTTGGCAAAGTTTCGTATTTTTGTGTTAATCACTTATCTGAAAAGAAATTTAAGCTATCATTTTGAAGATATCCACAAAAAACTGAAATCTAAAGATATCGTTTTTAATTTTTTAATCAAAACCAAATGCAGCTAGACATTTGAAACAAAAACATTCTACAGGTACTTTTTAACAAGGAATGCAGTGCATTTTTAATTTGAAATAACATCAAAGATGGCGGCGTAACCATGGCCAACTTTTGTTTTTCTTATGGGCGCATTGTTGAATTTAGGCATTTTCCGATAGTCGTATTTTTTCTCATTCCGCAATGTATAACATGTTACCATGCTTTTTTAAAATAATGGTGTAATAATCAAAAAACATTCAGGTACCCAACTGGAGCTTGGTTAAAGACAGCCGGAGTCGTTGCCAAGCAACGCCAACAAAATGCACTTTGATCAAGCGGCGCCGTCAGCGTTAAGTTTGCCATTTAACAAATAAACCTTAATTGTAATTGATTATGGATGTAAAATGCCGTTTACCAATAACGAAAAGCGTGATATAATAAGGGTTTACTACTGTTCTCTTAGAAATGTCGCATCGTACAATATTCCTAACATTGGACGGAAATTTAGCGGACCATGGATCGTTTAGTAAACCCTGCAATTCTTATAATCCTCATGGAAATGTTGAAACTGATCAAAGAGGTATTTTAGAAATGGTAAACGTTAAATTACCATAATTTGCAATGCATCAACTAACTGGTTTTTAGATAAATGACGATCCTCGGATTTCTAAGCGGGAAGTAGCCCTTAATTTGGTATTGCAGCAAACGTGTTTGCAGACCATTACGAACAAAGAAATTGAAACCGTACAAACCCCACACAAGTCAAACTTTGCAATTCTACGAAATTATTTAAATCAACAATTTCCAAATCGCTGGATCGATAATAGTGCAGTGGTGGATCACCTGATTTAAGTCCTCTCGACTATTTTCTTTGGGGAACTGTGAACGACGAAATTTATCACGATACTCGCAGAAATGTAGACGATCTGCGGGATCGAATAACAAATGCGGTAATGCTATTCCGGGAAGAACAGTTAGAAGAGCATAACAACAAAGCGGGCACGGTTTTATGCCTTCAAGAAAATAGCGGTAAATTTGAACATTTACTTAAAAAATACTCTTTATGTTGTATAAACTTGCTTCTTTTACAATCTGAATGTTTTTAATCCAAAGCACTCTTGGTCAGTCCGGCACCGGCGGTCTGTAACCAAGCTGCAGTTGGTTACTTGATAAGCACGACAAACAACAAGAAAAAGAAGAACGTGTTTTTTATTATTAAACCATTGTTTTAAAAAATAATGCCAACATGTTATACATTTCGAAAATGAGAAAAGACACGACTATCGGAAAATGTCAAAATTCAATTAAACTCATAACTACATATATCACGCTTTTCGTTATTGGTAAACGGCATTTTACATCTACAATCAGCCACAATTAAGGTTTGTTTGGTTAAATGGCAAACCTAACGCTGAGGGCGCCGCTTGATCAAAGTGCATTTTGTTGGCGTTGCTTGGCAACGACTCCGGCGGTCTGTAACCAAGCTCCAGTTGGGTACCTGAACGTTTTTTTGATTATTACACCATTATTTAAAAAAGAATGGTAACTTGTTATATATTGCGGAAATGAGAAAAAATACGACTAACGGAAACTACCAAAATTCAACATGGCGCCCATAAGAAAAAAAAAAGTTGGCCATGGTTACACCGCCATCTTTGATGTTATTTCAAATTAAAAAATGACACTGCATTCCTTGTTAAAAAGTACCTATAGAATGCTTTTGTTTCAAATGTCTAGCTACATTTGGTTTTGAATAAAAAATTAAAAACGATATCTTAACATTTCAGTTTTTTGTGGATATCTTCCAAATGAAAAATGATAGCTTAAATTTCTTTTCAGATAATTGATTAGCACAAATATACGAAAGTTTGCCAAATTTAAACATAGGCTCTATCTCCACTAATAAGCGAGGTCCCCGTGGTGAGGCTCGAAATTGAATCACCCGGTATACTCCTTAGAAATGCCACATACAACTTTATAGTCTTGGGCACATAAGGACGTTTTTTGTTTATAATATTTTACGCAACGCAAATTAAATATAAACTCTGCCTTGACAGCCACGTCTGAAGAATTCAAATATATGGAGTAGAAACACTGGTGATTGAGGCACGTACTTTATTTTACAAATATGAAATATGTACTCACAAAGAATATATTTAAAAGTATCACTTGATATATTCTAATGACGTGGAGTAATGAGGTAATGACGTGGAGTAATGAGGTCCAAGATCTCAGGTTTTGTCAGACTTTTCAGACCGTTTCGTACCAGAATTAGTAAGTAACAACGTGTACAGCGTGGACTATACACTTGAACGTATTAAATAGAAGATTCTATTCAATATTACTTTGCATGTAAGAATTCATTACAGCCTCGACAAACACTATTTTAGAACTTTTACCCAGACTATATCTATTGATAAACAAATATTTATATACTCACAATCCATACGAGCTGTTGAGGGTCAACGCGGTTATTCTACTTGGCGGTTCTCCGTTGTTGCACGGCGTGAGGCAGACTAGTTGCGCTTGGAATCCGGGCAGTTTTTTCTGCAGCCCGCCGCGTACTTTCAGCAGCGACGCGACCTCCTGTAAAATACATAAAAGCAATATAACCACTGCCGCCGCCGCCCGGATATCTGCAGTCAAAGTGCAGTTTCGGCTCGCGCACAAACCTTTTTATTGTCGTAATCCAGCATGTCCAGCCGCGTGCTCGAGCCGGCGCTACCCGATCCGGCCGATAGCTGACAGTCCGGCGAATATTCGCTATCGTCCGGAATCTCGTAGACTATCGGAATTTCTAGTACCTAAATCATGAATTTTTCCAAGTAGATTATCTCCTATATACTGAAATAATTTTGTGTGCATAGTAGAGTGACCATTTTTTTAAGCACTCTAATACTTTAATACTAAATTCTCTGAGAGTTTTTTTAAATATTTTTAAATAGTATGGACCTACAGACCATTGATTTAAAACTGGAACAAAACCATAAAACCTCTTTACACTGCAAAATCTGTTATTTGTTGCCATTCTGTTGGCTGGATATGTGTACATATGTAACGCCTTTTTTTTCACAAAAATACCAAAGACCTAAAGTCGCCGAAGAAACACCAAAATACCTCGACTTCTACCAAACCTGTGCTGCTCATGCGTTTCTCCCGGATGCTCCGGCCAACCAGGGAGGTGGTCGTGGGACAGTAACCAAAACGGTTCCTTAATACGATGTTCTAGGGCGCCACGTCAGTCTTAATCCGTTGGAGAAACAGCACTTGACTACGAAAGTGCAGCTGAAATAAAGGCAACACAGGGAACAAGCAAAGCAAATGTATCTTCAACCAATTTATTAGCCTCCACACGGTAACGAAGAAATCACCAATAATATAATTTGCGTCGGTATTCGAACTATTCCTCTACAGGTACAGGTACACAATAATTCTTGGTACAGCCAAAAGTACCACTATACGATACGCCGAAGGCTTGCTTATAATTGGGAATGCACACAAACAAAACAATAAAAAGGTCAAACAATTCAACACACTTAAGGGCTTCGAGCCCAAACCGCAAATCGTAAAAATAAAAAAATAATAATAGCGACCGACACGAAGCTTGGCCAAACCGCGCCGCGACTCGCTGCAGAGTTGGGTAAAATCCCCAGAAAATTACCGCAATCGTCTATGTTGAAAAGTTGATAACAAGAATAAAACTAAACTCGGCAAGCATATAAGAAAATTAAATTCCCATCGGCACTCAACTTGGCTTCGCCCAAATGAGAAAATAAAAGAAACTCCGAAGCCACTAACGGCTTCCGTTAAAAAATTCTTGACCGGTCAAAGGAAATTATACCAGTGGATACCAGTTATCCGAATTAAATTCAGAATCCACAAAGATAAATACTGTAACGGGTAATCAAAATTACGAGTACGTAAACCAAACTCGAAATTAAAGAAAAAGGTAATTAGTAACACATACGGGTTGAGCACCGATGGTCCGAGCGATATCTTCGGATAATTAAACACTTAACAATTAATAACACGGAGCTGAAGGCTCCGGAATGGACAACGATTACTAAATCGTAGCCACACTAATCTAATATTAATCAAATGCGCCACCATAAACCGGTGTGCGAGCGGAAGGCTCCTTGACGGGTAACGATTACACAATCGTAGCGATAGTAACTACTAATCAACAAAAGGCACAACCAAAAAAAAGATATACGAGCTGCCTGCTCCGTCGAGGGACAACGAGCGTTCGCCACAGCTGATCGGAAAAATATATGACCTCTGACCTTTATCCGGAGCTTCGAGACACTGTTTGCCACCTACAGACGCTCCGATGCTAGCGTTAGATCCTCCACGACGGATAATAATCACCGCACGTGCCGGTCCCGTCACGGTGCCAACAACTCCGACTCGATATACTTCGAAAAGGTCTCGTACTAGATGTCGAAGGACCTACGCAGGGTCTCTTGCCTCGTACCAGGTGACTACTGACTTACGAAGGGTCTCTCGCTTCGTGCTAGGTGACTACGAACGTTCGAGGGGTCTCCGGCCTCGTATTAGGTGACGACGAACCTTCGAGGGGTCTCCGGCCTCGTATTAGGTGCCTAAAAAGAGGAAATAGTCGTAGAATCGACCCACCAATTGCCACCAGACAATCTCATCGAATCTAAAGAGAGCTTACCCAAAAATAGATGGACACTGGGCCTACGTGAACGTGATAGAATTTCGTTTAAATCCGCACAATGGCGTGGTGGCCAGATTTCCACTAAATCAACAACCTGGACACCTGTTGAAGCCTGGTCGAGATTAATCCGCACTACGGCGATAAGGGGGACCTCCAAACTACCAAAATCCTCTCCTATAATTCTCAACGGGCTTCCAAAAATCTATCACACGTGTACACTCCAAGATGATTGACAAGACAAGACGCCGGAAAAGCACGCTGCAAGCCGCACTACGGCCACGAAAGATCACGGCCGGAAACGCAGAAAAAACGGAAACCAAGAATTTCTGTCGGAATAGGGTAACCAAGGAAAAGTTAAACCAAGTGACAGCGGCGAACTATAGTACAAAGTGAACAACGATTTTGCAAGACAAAATTCCGTGAATCCAAACAGTAAAAACCGTGGGATCTAATTAAATGTAAATGACGGGGGCGTGGCCTTGGCAATTTTGCGCGCGGAAACCCGATGCTAGCAGCGTTTCACACCCTGCCGAGTTCCTGCCGAGATCCACCAAGTTGCCCTAGACAGCGATAGATGGCGCTACCCATACGGAATATCAAACAAATCACGCAGAACAATTCGCCGCGTTACACTCCCCCTCTCCTCTCACAGAGGAAAATTTCCACGAAAGTTTCCGACCCAGATCCAAAGGAGCGAACCGAACGCATCAAACTGCAAACCCGTGTGTCCAACGATGCCTCCACACCAACAACTCAACTACCAAGCAATAAAAAAGCTTGAGGGGCCAGCACCAGATGCCAAGGCGGTGCAACGACAACAGTAGGGAGGGGAAAAGGTATGGGGAGAGGACAACACAAAAGAAGGAAGGGACGGGCAGTTGCGTAAGATGCGGAAAAGTGCATCAAACCTCGTTCGTACCCATCGACAGCACTGGAAACCAGCAATAACACATAGGGACAGGAACCAAGGAACTCACCACTGCTGCCACCGCACAACCCCAACACCAGGCACCGACGACTCGCGCCCCGAAAACAAAAAATAGAGCTGACCACAGCTCTCAACAAAAAGGGTACCACCCAACAACAAAAAGAAACTACGATAAGCAAGACAAAAACCCAGGGGACACCAGAACAAACCCCTGGGGTGGTGGTACTAACAAACAGAGAAATCCCAAAACTAAGGAAGACGGCCAATCAACCGAAATACCGCCAACCGAAGTATAACGTCAAAATGACGACAAAGCTAACAACCTAGCCGAAATCGTTTTGCAACGATGAGGAGTCCTCACGCAGTGTGAGACGCTCCCTTTCCCGATCCCTACAAGAGATGATGGTAGGTGGAAGTCTTCCGTGGCCTTTTACCAGACTCTTACTGGTGGCAGGTTCGCCGTGTCCGTATTCTGTAAGCCCCGGAACACAGAGCGCCGGTGTGTTTTGCTACCTCTCGTCATTCCCATCATCCACCGCCGGCTTGAGGTCCTGAACGTGCCACACGCCCCCAGACTTGCCCACGTCGTCCTCCAACTCGTAGGTCCAAGATCCCATTTTCTTCTTCACACAATAAGGCCCAACAAACTTGGCGGCCAACTTGGCGTTGATGAAATTGGCAGCGCTTGACAAAATTTTATTTCGACGCCAGACCCGCTGTCCAACGGTATATTGAACCGGCCGCCGGCGCAAGTTGTAAATCTTCCGACCACGTTCCTGAGCCGAGACAAGCTGTTCACGGACCCTCTGGAACAACTGTTGAAAGCCCCGCACTCTTTGAAGGCTCCACAACCCCCTGCTCCAACAACTTATGCAGCTCGTCATCAATAATCCTCTGCTTAGCTGGGGAAACGGGATAATACCGGAGCTTGATAGGAGGTGACTCGGTGATGATTTCGTGTTCCACCGAAGTAACGGTCCCCAAGGTTCCACCCATAGCCTCAAAATGTCGAGACACCAACTCCCTCAACGCAGACCGCTGCGCCGGCGTCAACTCATCCCGCACACGCAAGCCACAAAGATCGGCAGCGCCATCCCCAAATCGCCAGACGTCCTTTCTAAGGTCGGGAATAATTCCCATTGCACGCCAGAAATCCATTCCCAAAATCAATCTATGGGGAAGATCGGGAACCACCATTATATTCAATATACAAGTCTTATTCATGAGGGTGAGAGGGGTTGCGATAGTGCCCAACGACTGACAGAGATCACCATTTGCCACAGCGCAACTTCTTCGGGTTGTAGAATCCAAGGATAAACCCAACGACAACAAGGCTTCATAGCCCGCTCCTCCGACAATGGTGTTGGTCGCGCCGGAGTCGAGTAACCCGAGCATATCCAATCCCAGGATAGAAACATTTAAGTACGGCCTAGAATCTCCGGAAGCATGCGAGATAATAAAATCCAGAAGGACCCGACGAGTGGCATCTCTGGCGTCCATGGTCCGGGGAAATGGTGGGGAGGAGGGTGCCTGTGGACCATTCAGGCCCTCCGATCGGAGTTTCCCGACTTTGGGGAGCAATTGGGACAAGTTCTGACCGTCACATCTGGACGTTTACATCGGTAACACCATACCTGATCGCGCTTGGCTCCACAATCCCGTGCCATATGTCCGATCCCACGACACCGGTAACACTCCATCTGCCGAACATCTCTTGGGGTCCTATCAGGAGTCGTCGACACCGGGGCAGCCTCCAAGCAGGAAGACAAACAGGCTAATTCCGGCTCAACGCAGTCCCGACTTCTTCGGGGAGGGGCCTGGTAGTGGTCGGCTCGATACTTCTTCGTCTCAAGTTGAAGGCATTCCGCCTCTAGTTCCTCCATATTGCGGACCGGCGGCAATTGCATCATGTAGAAAGGAGCCAGATTCCGGCGGACTATATCCAACTGTACCTCCCTGGACATCTGGCCATATCGGTCGAACAAAGCCTGCATGCAGGATAGATACTCCACAATGGGTTCATGGAGTCCCTGAGTCCGGTTCATGAGTTCCTGGAATAACCGGCTCCGGTAGTCTGGGGGCAAGTAGTGCTTCTTCAGGAGGCCGGAAAGGTCCCTCCACGTACTACACTTCTTGATATTTGACCGATACCACAACAGAGCCTTTCCCTGGAAAAGGTCCAACGAAGATCTATACAACTCCTCCTCCGTGAACCCCCGCGCCTTTCTCAGCTCTGTCACCCGTTCCAAAAAGTCCATCACCGATAGTGACTTAGGGTCGCCTGAGAAGTGGAGATTCCACTTATATATGGGGATCAGCCGGTCGCCAGGCCTAGAGGCCGAAGAACGCATGCTAACCTCGTGCAATGGACTCCCGCTCACGTCAGCATCCGACTCACTACCCCCGTCATCCTCGACATCGTCGGCATTTCCCAGATGGCCAGCGGTCAGAAGGGTCCCCAAGCTGGAGTCGCGAGACTTCCGCTGCAGGCGCGTCAACAGAGCGGATACCTTCGCCAACCACTCACTGCGCTCCTTGGTTGTATCTTCGTCCACCTCCTCAGTGGGGATAACATCCACGCGACCCAACAAATGAAGTACACGAGAGCAACACCGCTTGTAAGCTTCCCCGGAATGGTCATCACCAACCTCCCGCACCAACGCCTCCAACTCAGCATACTTGGCAGTAATGGCATCCAGATCTCTTTTGGCAACGAAGGCATACTGTGAATAGCGGACAGATCGCTGCGCCCTCTCAAGCTTCGTCAGGGATCGCAAGCTGGCACGAATATCCGCAACAGTCATCCCCGCGGCATTCATCCCACGGACCTGGAGTTCAAACTCCAGCTCATCTCGCTTCAAATGATGTACGTTCATCGTTGGTGCAGCCATGATCCCAAAATAAAGCCCGACAAATAACCAAAGGAATCCCCTGCAAAACAAAGATATAACAAAACCTACAACACCCGAGAACGAAACTCCAGAACAACAAAATTTCGCCAGTCCCAATCAAAGGAGCAAAGCAAAATACCGAAAAGAAACAAAAAACTAGACCCAACCGGCAAAGTCCACTATCTAATTAGCTCCTCCTAATTAATGATTAATGGCCCCACGTTGGGCGCCAATGTAACGCCTTTTTTTTCACAAAAATACCAAAGACCTAAAGTCGCCGAAGAAACACCAAAATACCTCGACTTCTACCAAACCTGTGCTGCTCATGCGTTTCTCCCGGATGCTCCGGCCAACCAGGGAGGTGGTCGTGGGACAGTAACCAAAACGGTTCCTTAATACGATGTTCTAGGGCGCCACGTCAGTCTTAATCCGTTGGAGAAACAGCACTTGACTACGAAAGTGCAGCTGAAATAAAGGCAACACAGGGAACAAGCAAAGCAAATGTATCTTCAACCAATTTATTAGCCTCCACACGGTAACGAAGAAATCACCAATAATATAATTTGCGTCGGTATTCGAACTATTCCTCTACAGGTACAGGTACACAATAATTCTTGGTACAGCCAAAAGTACCACTATACGATACGCCGAAGGCTTGCTTATAATTGGGAATGCACACAAACAAAACAATAAAAAGGTCAAACAATTCAACACACTTAAGGGCTTCGAGCCCAAACCGCAAATCGTAAAAATAAAAAAATAATAATAGCGACCGACACGAAGCTTGGCCAAACCGCGCCGCGACTCGCTGCAGAGTTGGGTAAAATCCCCAGAAAATTACCGCAATCGTCTATGTTGAAAAGTTGATAACAAGAATAAAACTAAACTCGGCAAGCATATAAGAAAATTAAATTCCCATCGGCACTCAACTTGGCTTCGCCCAAATGAGAAAATAAAAGAAACTCCGAAGCCACTAACGGCTTCCGTTAAAAAATTCTTGACCGGTCAAAGGAAATTATACCAGTGGATACCAGTTATCCGAATTAAATTCAGAATCCACAAAGATAAATACTGTAACGGGTAATCAAAATTACGAGTACGTAAACCAAACTCGAAATTAAAGAAAAAGGTAATTAGTAACACATACGGGTTGAGCACCGATGGTCCGAGCGATATCTTCGGATAATTAAACACTTAACAATTAATAACACGGAGCTGAAGGCTCCGGAATGGACAACGATTACTAAATCGTAGCCACACTAATCTAATATTAATCAAATGCGCCACCATAAACCGGTGTGCGAGCGGAAGGCTCCTTGACGGGTAACGATTACACAATCGTAGCGATAGTAACTACTAATCAACAAAAGGCACAACCAAAAAAAAGATATACGAGCTGCCTGCTCCGTCGAGGGACAACGAGCGTTCGCCACAGCTGATCGGAAAAATATATGACCTCTGACCTTTATCCGGAGCTTCGAGACACTGTTTGCCACCTACAGACGCTCCGATGCTAGCGTTAGATCCTCCACGACGGATAATAATCACCGCACGTGCCGGTCCCGTCACGGTGCCAACAACTCCGACTCGATATACTTCGAAAAGGTCTCGTACTAGATGTCGAAGGACCTACGCAGGGTCTCTTGCCTCGTACCAGGTGACTACTGACTTACGAAGGGTCTCTCGCTTCGTGCTAGGTGACTACGAACGTTCGAGGGGTCTCCGGCCTCGTATTAGGTGACGACGAACCTTCGAGGGGTCTCCGGCCTCGTATTAGGTGCCTAAAAAGAGGAAATAGTCGTAGAATCGACCCACCAATTGCCACCAGACAATCTCATCGAATCTAAAGAGAGCTTACCCAAAAATAGATGGACACTGGGCCTACGTGAACGTGATAGAATTTCGTTTAAATCCGCACAATGGCGTGGTGGCCAGATTTCCACTAAATCAACAACCTGGACACCTGTTGAAGCCTGGTCGAGATTAATCCGCACTACGGCGATAAGGGGGACCTCCAAACTACCAAAATCCTCTCCTATAATTCTCAACGGGCTTCCAAAAATCTATCACACGTGTACACTCCAAGATGATTGACAAGACAAGACGCCGGAAAAGCACGCTGCAAGCCGCACTACGGCCACGAAAGATCACGGCCGGAAACGCAGAAAAAACGGAAACCAAGAATTTCTGTCGGAATAGGGTAACCAAGGAAAAGTTAAACCAAGTGACAGCGGCGAACTATAGTACAAAGTGAACAACGATTTTGCAAGACAAAATTCCGTGAATCCAAACAGTAAAAACCGTGGGATCTAATTAAATGTAAATGACGGGGGCGTGGCCTTGGCAATTTTGCGCGCGGAAACCCGATGCTAGCAGCGTTTCACACCCTGCCGAGTTCCTGCCGAGATCCACCAAGTTGCCCTAGACAGCGATAGATGGCGCTACCCATACGGAATATCAAACAAATCACGCAGAACAATTCGCCGCGTTACACATATTTCCGAATAATGGAATTTTGTTTATTAAAATTTAGTAGATTGTGCATTTTTGGGTTGTAAATGCATGAAGCCATATTTCATGATTTTTTTTTAATTAAAAAAAATAATGCTGTAAAATATGTTTTGCCTAACTCTAATTCAGAGTTTACTGGAACAATAAAGTTTAAGATTGTTTTTATTTGAAGTCCGATAATAACAATTATCTATTTTGGTTTCTGTGATACTGGATAAACATTAAAAAATTAAATGAAAATGTTTAACGACATACTTTATCAGAGTGTAGGTGAATAATATGGTGACATACAGCCGAGATGTAAATTTTAAATAAATCAAAACTTACAGCCACAACGTGGATTTGAAACAGGGACTTTTGCGCTTCTAGCACAATGCTCTCCCACCTGAGCTACTGAGGCCTGTAGTCAAGATAGGTTAGTGTTTGGTAGTAACCACTACTTCCGTTCCTTGATTTATGATAATTATATCTATAATTATAACAGATGTCATAGGCCTCAGTAGCTCAGATGGGAGAGCATTGTGCTAGAAACGCAAAGGTCCCTGGTTCAAATCCAGGTTGTGGCTGTAAGTTTTGATTTATTTAAAATTTACATCCCGACGGTATGTCACCATATTATTAACCTATACTCTTTTACATGGTATGGTGGGATATCAATAAATAATACTAAATAACATTTTAAAAGAAAAAGAACATAAAATACAATAGGTTAATAATATGGTGATATACAGGCGAGATGTAAATTTTAAATAAATCAAAAAATACAGCCACAACCTGCATTTGAACTAGGGACCATTGCGTTGCTAGCAGAATTAAGCATTAAGCATTAACAAAGTTTTATTAAATATCAGTAAAAAACAACATGAACAAACATATTTTCGAATAAAAATTTAAAATACGGTGGCGTGCGCCGTGGGCGCTTATCCGAAGTTAACAGCTAGCAGAATGCTCTCCCATCTGAGCTACTGATGAGGCCTCTGACATTTGTTAGATATAATTGTCATAAATCAAAGAAAGGAAGTAGTGGTTACTACCAAACACTAACCTATCTTGACGTACACCTATCAAATGTCATCTACTTTGGAAGTAGGGTTCACACCATGGTTCACACCAACAAACGGATTGTCATATCCAGACTGAATTACAAATGAAGTTTAACGACATACTTTGTCAGAGTATAGGTTAATAATATGGTGACATACAGGCGCGATGTAAATTTTAAATAAATCAAAACAGCCATAACCTGGATTTGAACCAGGGACCTGTGCGCTTGCGTAGAAGGAAGGTGACATGTTTGCCGCGTTTCTCTTATGTTTCTCTGATGCCTCAGCCGTATTCGGTAACAACGGTTACTTGTACGAAACAAATGCGTATGACATTTATTATAGATGATTAAAACATCTAGCAATTTTATCCCAACTTTCACAGAAAAAACAATAAACATGTAGTTAAAAGTTAGCGATATTCTTCAGAAGCAAAACGTGTTTTAAAGAAATACCTCCCTTGTCTTTACAAAACTAGTATTACAAGCGACATTTGAATACCAACTACAAGAATTTTATTGCATTTCAGGTAGAAAACACAGTGGGTAATCTTCTGAAGGACATCTCTCGGAAGTGGTCAAGTTTTACGTGCATGCTATGGTTTTTCTTATTATAAAATATGATGCTCTATCATGTTTTCAAATAGTACGTTGTTACTCTCAGTTACTTTTGACGTATTTTCAGACAAATAACTTGAAGGCGCCAACTCGTACTTAAATTATGTATAGATATTTTTGTAGAGAACTATTGGATTAGATGTTTATTTTACATGGTTGTCCGATCTATAGAAAGCCAGATATTGTTAAAAACACAATGGTATTAGCTAATTTGACTGCGATAGGTAATACAGTGCACGCCGCTTATTGTAATCAATCGGTTATTGTTTTCACTTTTGCCAAAAACGGGCCGGCCGACCACATGGGAAAAACATCGCTTATAGGAGTCATCACAGCGGATCATGTTATCACTTTTTCTTATGTCGGTCCTTGCGTTGAGCAACGAATAAGCAAAATAATAAACGCGCGGCGAAGAACCGAGGCGGTAAAATCAAATAAGATGTGTTTGCTTTTGTGAATCGAGCGGTCATTCGTTTTAGTTAGCATAAGCGCCGTAACTACCGCGGAGCGTCCTACAGAAGATGAAATTTGTTAATCTGTAATGTTTTCAATCTCCCAGACCGAATGAGAACAACGGGAAGTGAACGAAGATACTATAGAAATATTGCCAGCTTCAACAAATAAAGACATGAGGAATGATTTAGAAGTTTTGCGTCGTGGTGTCCAGCATAGATTGTCAAATTTTCAGCCGCGTTACGGGTACGAACTCTACATAAACGCACTTCTTCGCAACCACCTGAGACAAACTACTATTGAGGATTATTTCTAATTTTCTTTGTGTACCTATTTATTTTATTTATGAATAATATGTATGTAATATTAATTTTTTTAATAAAGACTTTTTTCGAACTTTTGTGTTTCTTCGGCTATTATAATCAATCGGTTATTGTTATCAAAAAATTCCAGTCCCGATGTGATTACATTAAGCGGCGTGCACTGTATTAACAACAATTCATTTCTAACAATATAAGAACACAATGTAAAACAGTAAGGACTATTAGAATACCGAAAGAGAATATTATTTCATCGCATTATGTATATCCAATAAAACCCGTAACAGTATCTCTTTATATTGTATTTGTTTCCAGACAGCGGCAAACTTTTTCCTGCCGAGCGCGAAAGGTAAAGCAATTACATCAACGGCTAGGTCAGGGGAGCGTTAATAGATTGAGGGCGGCGGCAACTTACGGGAACTTCCTCGGAAACTTCTGTTTTCTTATAGGAGAAGACGACGACGTGGCTGGAGGCGCCCGCCACGCACAACTTCCTCGACTCGGGACAGAGGGATATCAACTCGATAGCGAAGGGGTCGTCGTCTCCATCCACCGACTTCACCTTCGGCTTCTCGAATATCTTCGCCGTTTTCAATTTGTAGAGTACCTGCAGCGTGCCGGCGCTAGCGTCCCAAAATTTGATACTACCATCCGCATGACTGCAATGGAACGTGTAAAAGACATATATGTAGTTATAAAATGTACAACACAAACCAATTCTTCTTTTTGTAGTTTGTCAATAAAACTTTAAAGATAACACTGTGTTAAAAAAATTAACGCGATATAATTTTACTTGACATAAGTTGTAGAGCAGGTGACTGAACATAATGGTATAGAAGAATTTCCCGGACACCCCGAAATTACATCGATTTAAAAAAATCTGATGTGGCCAGGCACATGTCTTTATCATACAATATATAAAATTATTAGTTTAGCTGCAGGAGAATCTATTTGATTGAGATCAGTCGTGTCTGCATTAAAATGAAACTAGTTAGCCAGGATTTGACAGATAAATAAATAATGAAATAATTGCTTTATTAACATAAAACAATATTAAATGCAACAAAATAATATTTATATTTAGAGCGGAGAACAGCACACTTGTTTCCAAATTGCCTTGCTCTTCCACTCAACCCGTTAAGCAAACTAGAACTAAGACACAATTGTACCAATAATATAACAATAATTCCGAGAACTCATCAAAACAAAAACAAAAAAAAACATACTTTAGAGTCTAATTACACGTAATTGCAGCAAATCCAACTCAACAAAACATCGCACATGCCCATAAAAAATAAAAATTAAACCGGCCTCCGATGTGCGCTCAATACCTAAAGTCCCCCCTGTTGAGCCAACAGACAACACTTCACCTTTCCCCCAAAACTGTTTAACGATAATTTTTTCAAATCTTCCCTGAGACCACTGTATATGTGACTGTCCTGGTAAGAGAATGGCCGTTTATACAGCTCAGTGCGATGGGCAGGTGGAGCAAACAAACCCCTGAATCTTAAATTAAGGTTATGGACATCCGTTCTACAGCGTATCTTCCGTATGAGGTATTGTGGGATCCTCTTGGATAGCAACTTATGATATGATATAGCTGCATGCAACACGCTAGTGTTATCCATGTTCAACCACCCCAAGTCGACCAGCCCATTCGATACATGATCATACTTCCTCAAACCAAAAACAAAGAACACATTCATTTTGGACATGCTGAACACGCTGCCTATCCGACGCCGTCAAGCAAGGACCGTACACGGTATCACAATATGAGATCTTTTTACTATTGACAGTAGATATAGTGAGATATTGTCAAAACATCAGCATTTGACACTACCGGACTGTCATTAGACTGAAAATATTTGGAAAATGCTGGCTTACTATATAGTATCCCTCTACTTTAATTTTTTATTTTACTATTTTGAGGAAATTACAGAAATGGCGGCTCATTTGCAAAATCCTTGAAAAACGTTTAGAGGAAACATCTAGTTCCTTAGGATCCGTTTGAACCAAAAGCTTTTCAGCTCTAAGTTTAGTCATGAAACTTTTAAATATGATGTTTCGTCTCGATACCTTTAGTAGTTTCTCCGGAATCGTCTCCACAAAAATCGTGTACACACACACACACATACACACACACACACACATACATACACACACACACACACACAGAAATTTTTTTGTACCTTGGTCAAAAATGTTCAGGGGGACCCAAAAAGACCTATTTTCGCTAAAATCTCAATTTTCTGTTTGCAGGATTACAATACTTTATCATAGTGTGTATGATAAAGTAAAAACGAAATAGGGAAAACTGTTTATTAGTTTTAAAATAACAATATAACAACCGATTCTAAATAAATGCGTATTAAACGCAATTTTAAGTGGAATTTCAATAAAAAATGTTACAGTTCGAAACAGGTCATAAAATTGTTGTTAAAGTCTAAAAAATAATATTAATACTAAATTGAAAATTGAATTTGTATTACTGCACCTTTTGATTGTTTATCACCTCAAACTGAACTAGACATCCTTATTTTGGAAATCGCATAAAAAATGGCGTTATAAATTTTTATACCTACACATGGTCTCCTACCCAATACGGCTTGATTTGAAAAAAAAAAAATCTAGATTTTGGTTGTGTCTAAGGAATTTCTTCCATACCATTATGTTCAGTTCTACTAGCTCTATAAGTTAAAGTAGTGAGTAGTAAATTTTCACTGTAATGTAACGCGAAACATCAACAAAATCTGCGTCAACTTACCCTGTCATAATAATTTCACTATAGCTACAAGACTGGGCTGACCACGTGCCACCGCTGATGGGCCATTCCTTCTCCGAAAACCCCATCTTCTTTGATGATCCCGACCGACCCACGGAGTAAAATGCCGGTATGAGATCCGCGGGACAATCGACTAAATAGCTACAGCTGGTGACGGGCGATTCGTGCACGTCCATAGGATAGGGATTTTCTAGGCAGGGAAATCCGGCCGTTTGCAGGTCCATCACAACCAGATCGTTTTGAAGAAGAGCTATTATTGCGTACGGTTCTTGTAATTCTAAAATAACGAGAGAGAGAAAGAGATGCTTTAATTCAAATGAAAGAATACAATGATTGCTGTTAAGCATCATATATATGGTTCTTATTATTATTGTGTGTTTCTAACATCGTTAGAAAGTAACGAAAAGTCACGTTTTGTATCTCGAATCTCCGGCTCTTCCATCATATTTTCCAGTGATGTTTAATAGAACACTATTTTTGTTTACATCTTTTATCTACGACTCACATATAATAAGTTCATTGCATATGCATCTATGACTATATAATCCCCATCATAATACACGCCAATAATTATAATGACACTAGCGTTGCATAATAATGACAATTCGTTCAAATAATGATTTTTCTGATTGTCAAAACTTACGTGGATGACAGTTATGTGACAGTTCGCCTCACCATCATACACAAACACATTTAAAATATTTGATATAAAATGGAATTTATGAATCGGCTCGAGTATACATTCCCATAAGGTGGGCTGGAAGCCGGCCATCCAAATTAAGAACGCAAACTGTCGGATAACACGCCGACCTTCGTCTACGCCTGCTATTTCAAGGCTGTATAATCGCGATCGGACTTTTTAATATCACTATAGCTTAAGAAGAGGGGAATCGAATGGTGTTGGTTTTATTAAGATTGAACGAAGTGTCAACGAGATACAGTCTATTGAATATCCCGGTTTTTGCTAATATTTCGTGTCACCTAATCAGTTATTAATTAATTACGCATATTAATTTACATATTTCGGATCCGACTTTTCCACTTTTAGATTGGCCGAAGGATGCACGTTCGAACAATTTTCGAAATTTATGTAAAATTGATGTTACAAAATAGAAAAAAAGACGCATTGGCAAAATCGTTCCATTTGGGCACTCGTCGCTACGCTCGTCGTGCCCAAAACAACTCGTGCGCCAATTTTTGTTATAAAACTATTATAATATACTATAATACAATGAGATAAATACGATAAAATGACTCAGAATTAGTATTGTTTGAGAACCTCTGAAAATTGCACGGTGCCATGTAGGTGCAAATAACAAAAATGTTATAATTCATTTATTGTGAACAAAAAATACTTGAATAGCGATTTAATTTATTAAATTTGTTAGTTCTGTTATCCTGGTTTTGCTTTTTATCATAAAAAAATTAATGTTGACTTTTTTTACACCCACCATAAGCTATGCAATTTCTTCGGAGTTGGAATCCGACTACGGAAATTATATGGAGTCAGAGTCGGAGTCGAGAGATTTTTAACGATTCCACAGTAGGGTGTAACAAAAAAAGGTTTTTTTCGAAATTCAAAATTCGAACTTGATAAAAAGTTGTCCCTGAGGACCCAGATATACAAAAAAAACAAAAATTGGCCCAACTGAATAATATTTAGGTCTCCCGCAGAAGGCCTAAAGTTTATGATCTTCTTTAAAAATACGAAATTTTTCATATTTTTTCTAATAAAATATTCAGCATTTTTTTTTCAAAGCCCACATATCCGCACATAATAGAAAATTTAATGACTAGTAAACTTTTATCAACATTTAAGCACATTTTTTAAATTATACGAAAACGGTCATTTTTCTAAAAATTGTATCGAATCTAATAGACCAGGCAATAGAGCAGAAAATGACTGAGTTCGTGTAAAAATACTAGCAGGAAGCCGACGGTCCCAGGTGACGTGGAACAGTCCGTAGACGTATGTATTGTGATGTGTATCCTACTCGCAAATATCATTTCTTAATTTGTTATAAACAAAAACCTCAAAAAATCGTTATTGTTTTCGTTTTTTGTTTGTAAAAAGTGAACAGATGGAGCAATCTTGATGCTTTCAACAGATGAATTGTAGATAATCAAACCACAAAAAGCATTAACCCTGCACGGACTCGATTGAAATAATATTAACGGAAGACGTTAGGAAAGACCGAAAAAATCTGCGTTTATTCAAAAATTCATTACTCCGCCATTTTCAAAGCTGTCGTGGAGGCTTTTCGCGTGAACGTAGCGACTGATGGGTATTTTGATTGTGGACAACCCAGGCATTGTCCGATGATTAGTTTTTGAACAATTGCGATTTGAATATTTTTATGCAATATGTTTGGGCGAGAGTCTGGATGCAGCGGAGGTGGTCTTATTTAATTTTTTTTTCGCATTTTGAACGATTGTGCTACAAAACGTCTATTTTTACGTTATAGTCTATAGTCGGAGCGCGAGGCAGTTATCGATCATGTTTGCAATAATTTTTCACCTATTTTGCAACATTTTAACGCAAAATCAGAATAGACGTTTTGTAGCAAAATCATTCTACTTTCAAAATACGCAAAAAAAATTAAAGTCAGACCACCGCCGACGCACCCAGGCTCGCCGAAACATATTGCATAAAAATATTCAAAGTCCAATTGTGCAAAAACTAATCTTCGGACAACACCTCGGTTGTCCACACTCAAAGTACCCATCAATCGCTACTTTCACGTGAAAAGCCTCCGCTACAGCTTTGACAATGGCGAAGTTATACATTTTTGGAAAAACTCAGATTTTTCCGGTTTTTCCTAATTTCCTCCGTTAATATTAATTCAATCGAGTCCGCGCAGGGTTCATTTTGTTGGCTATTCATTCTCTACAATTCTTCTGTTGAAAGCATCAATATTGCTCCATCGGTTCAGTTTTTACAAGGGAAAAACGAAAAAAAGCACTTTTTTTGTTTATAACAAATTAATAAATGACATTTGCGAGTAGGAAATACGTCACAATACATCTACGGACTGTTCCACGTGACCTGGGATCGAATTTTATGCGCAGAAATATTAAATAACTAATAATAGTACTAAAATAAAATAAATATTGGATCTCGCATAGAATGCCCGGCTCCTCCACCATATTTACCAGTGGCTTTACATACGATATCTACCTCGTATTGTGTGCTCTAGTTCCTATATACGCCACAGCTACATACACAAATTCAGACTATCATATTTCCTTTACTACATTTTCCACCATCTCGCAATTTATAGAGATTGGCTTGAGCAGAAAACCCGGAAAACGTCGCGAAATAAGAAGCCCGCGCTTGTAAACCGACATGTTCGGATGTAGGTAGTTCCGTACCAACAAGCGTTTGGACGTCTCCGCGAGAAATATCCGCAATTTGTCGGTGGAAAATGGTAAATTGCAAACCGTTATACTTACCGCTCGGATAGGGCGATTCGCATAACGTTAGAAAATCGACGACATTGTGTTCCATTTCGAGGACGGTCGTCGTCTTGTTGTAGACGACGGTTATACTGGGCGTCCTGCCAGCCTGGTCGTATGGCATCCCTCCAGAGAATACCACGTACGCCTCCCTGCAGCGAGAAAGCGTCGCATTAGATGAGATAAGGCTGGCGAATTTATCGCCGGAGGTAAAGATATAGCCAATGTTCGGGAACAGTTACGACCTGATGTGATGATTCTACGTTCGGCGCGTGGTGGGAATGGGTTACTTTGGAGTAGATATTTTACGCCAACTGCATACAATGTTATAGGTGCAGGTTTTAAGGGCAGGTGGGGTGGGTTATTGGGTAATTCAGGATGTTGCAGTTGTCTTGTATTAATACACACAGAGAAATTATTGTCTAGTGTTACGAAAATGACGGTCTTAACATAATTTGCTTGTTTTAAGACAATAGATACTTTGAATAAGAATATGTCTTTAATATAAAACAACCTAAATGGTGCTTTCAGATATCGATTCTTTTGATTTATGACTTGAGAATAATGTGAATAGTGCCGATAGATGGAATAATGTCCTTAGTTAATGTGCTACAACTCCTAAAAATTTGAAAGCTGTATATGTTGCTGTAATGCAGTGTATGCGTTTACTCGAATTTTCCAAATTAAGATGAATTGGCGCTAATTTTGCCCCGTCTGGAAATAATCCATAGATTTCAACGAATTAAAAACCAAAATCACCTGCGGAATGCTTGCGTTCAATGTAATCCAGTCTTTATATACATTTGGAAATGCAAAAGAACCGAGAACGCAAAATTTTTGATATGACGTGGGAAAGGCCTGGAAAGGCTTAACTTCAAATTGTTGTCCAAGATTTCCAATGTGCATTTTCCGCCATCTTGAAAAAACGGTTACAGTCAGTTTTTTTTTTTACAATAACTCGGTTCTCCGTTAAAATTTGAGAATTTTGAATGAATATTTTTGTGTTGCTAGTTTACGGTCTACAATTAAGGTCGTTTATCGTCTATCGTTATTGAGATTAGATTGAAATAATCGAAATTTAAGGTAGTGAAATTTGTTTTTTGATATTTTCTCTTTTCTCGCTATAAATATCGAAAAAATTGCTATTATGTAACTTTTAGAGCATATCAGACCTACAATTTCGTTTTCTTATTTTTTCCCTTAGACCAAAATTACGATAACTAGCGCGCCGCAAAGTCGGTGCCCCGTTTCGATTTAGCTACTAGCACGGTTGTATGCACACGTCAAAACGGATGAAAGGTTGTCGGGGAATTATTGGGATACAAAGTAAATAAATAAACCAGACAAATTATAAAACAAACACACGAAATGTATTGAACAAATAATTTTGTGTGTAGCCAAAAATATTAATTAAGGCCCCCCTTTTTTATATTTATCGTACTGTTGATGGTCCTGCCTATTCTTCCTCGGTTAACTCTTCGAGTTGTGGAGACTCTCGAACCGCAGGAAATATTCCCTATGGGAGCGTAGGTTCGAATCCTGCCGACTGCGCCATGTTATATTTTATGATGGGAGCGTGTTTATTCAAACAAGATTCGACCTTAGACTGTTTTATTAGGTCAGCCACAACTATACACAAGCCAATACAAACATATGTACAACATATAGGCAACTCAATGTACATTTAACTTTGCGGCGCGCCAGACGCCGTAATTTTGCTCGGAGGAAAATAATAAAATAACGAAATTGCAGGTCTGAATACGCTCTATAAGTTTCGTACTAGACAATTTTTCTATAACTATCACGAGAAAAGAGAAAATATCAAAAAGGAAATTTCACTACCAAAATTTTCGACTTTTTCGGTCGATATCTCAATAACCATGAACGATAGGTAAACAATTTATAGAACCTAAATTGTAGAGCGTGAAAAAAGCAACAAACAAGTATTCATTCAAAATTATTGTATCTCAACGGAAAACCGAGTTATTGTAAAAAAACTGAATTTGCCCCTTTTTTCAAGATGGCCCAGGCCCAGGCCCCTCCCACGTCTTATCAAAAATTTAGCCTTCTCGGTTCATTTGCATTTCTAATCCGTTTCTTCCGACGTAATGACTGGACTAATGTGCTTCTCTGCTGTCGATCCCTTTCCCCGCACCACACCAAAGACCGAAGAGCGCCACGTGAATTGCGGCGATCATGAGATGCTTCAACACGATCTTTGGTAGGGGAAATGCAAGATAAACAATGAGTATGTAATAAACGTCACACATATGAATTATTAGGTAGCCAATATTTAATTATTCTAGCACTTCTAATAACTCTTCTAATTGCTTGTATTGCATAATATAGCGTTTTGTGGGGCAACCACTAATCCGATCATTTTACAAAAATGCACAATGAACACTAGCATTCCGCGAGTAATTTTACTTTTTAATTCGTTGAAATCTATGGATTATATCCGGAGTAATTAATTGCTAAAGTTAAACGAATGAAATTTACAGGACAAAAACAGCGTCAATTCTACTTAATTTGGAAAAATCTAGTAACCGGCAACATATACAGCGTTTTAATTTTTATAAGTTTTATTATTTAGTATTATTATTTAGATTATTAACTTAGTTTAGTTAGATATTGTTTTAACTCCTTGTCAAATCACTTAAATAAAAATATTTGAATCATTAAAACATGCAACAAAATTTTCGGTAAAAATTTATTTACAATTTTTGCAAACGTCTTGTTGTACATATACAAGATGAATATGTAAAAAAAATGTTAATTTTTACGTGTTTCCTAAGGCTCAGCACATATTCAAATAGCGAGCAAAGCGGCGAAGAGAACATCGAGCAACTTGACGATATACTCACTGCTTTGCTATGTGAAAAGCCTAAATATGTAAAAATTATCTAATATATTTGGATAATAGATAGTGTAAAGTAGTTTTAATAAAAAAAACAGTTTAGTTAACTTTGTTTCATCTTCCAAGAAACAAATAGCACGCTTGTTATTGTACACACAAAACATGGCCACAATCAAATAAAGTATCTACAACAAGTAAACAAGTAAACAAGTAAAGAAGTAAACAAATAAAATAGTTACTTACCCCGACCTGGACGACTTCCATTCAATCTTATTAATCGCCTTGCACTGCTCCAGTTTCCCGTCTTTGTTGATTTTGGCTGCAAGAAAGAACGGAGACATTTGTTCATCAATGCTATTTATTCCACAGCACTTTCAGGGTATTGTCAGATGAAAACGTAGCATACTTACCATGAGGTTGAGATACGTGAATCGGTTTATTACATTGCTTGATGGTCCAGGTGGTGAGTGAGCCATCTGTGTGCGAGCACATAAATTGCTTGCCCTCGTGGTGCCACGCTATCGACCGCAGCGGTTCGGCAGTTTGAAAGCGAATATCCGCAGCCTTGCTCCGCAAATCCCATAGCGAGATTTGGCCCGACTCGAATCCTATTAGTAGCTGCAACAGAAATTAAGTTGACCCATCGTGGCTTCTCCAATCAAGGTACACCAATCTATTCTATAATACGATTTATCGCTGCACACGGAGAAATTCTACTGAGTGAAATTGGATGCAGTTAATCAACTATTTAAGAGTAAATATAACTCTTCTACGTGATATTGCCTCTCTAACTGTTATTTCTGGTTACTAATTTATTATTTATTGAATATTAATTAATATAGTAGTTACAATGTTACATTATTATGTTACGACACTGAACAATCAAATAAAGGATATTATATTAATAGCATTAAGAAATCAAAATACACGATTAGCTCTACAGATAGGAAATATTTTCATGTATGCAAGGTTAGTCCAGTCATTCTAAATATTTGAGTTTTTTAAAAAAGAAAAAAAGTGAGTTTTTGAATTTGTTAGTTAACGAAATGTGGACACTGATCTACAATAAGTCAATTGAGCTGCTATTTTTAAGTGGGAATATCAGTCTATAACAGCACCCTTTCTGATTCAATTAAGTATCAAGCATAAAATGTTCGTTTACACCAACATGTTGGTATAATAGGAAGAACAGATTTTGCAAGTACTAGATATATTTCGATATGGAGACAAACATGAACCTTTTCAACTTGCTTAAGTCTTTTTATTTACTTTACCCTCAACAACAGGAAAAAACATAAACGTGAAAATAAAGAAATTTGTGGTGGATTTCTTTACTTGGATTCAGTGATGTACCACAGAATATAAAATTAGTAAATAGGTAATGAAATACAGCAAAACAGTTTCTTCCAGTTTAAGGATTTTACCATAAACTAAAAAATGTAATATTTTGGTACGAAGCATCTCGACTTTGTGATGAGCTGTGACAGGGGTAATATGTCACTTTTGACAGCTCTTCATCGCAAAATTATCTCTTTTTTAAGTGGAAAAGGTTTGTCAGAAATGGCACTTAGATAAAAAAAACCTATAATGTATGGTTGGGCTATTTGAACTGTATTTGAGAAAACCGAAAAACGTCCAAGTATCTAATATTCATTTTTTCACGACAAGAAATTGTATATTTAATATTCTAAGAAGTTGCACTGAATATTTCATCAATTTTGAACAATAAATATCGTCTTCACATGAATAAACATCCATGACATATGAATTCTAAAGTGATCCAATTTTTCCTTAAAGTTTTGTTTCCTTAAACAAAAATACGACAAAAAGTTATATTGGTAACAATATGGAAATTGAAAATTTGGCTGGATCAACCAATTTCTTTTGCCGTGACTATTCTTGAAACATTTTACAAAAATGCAAAATTTTTCAATAAATTTCAGACGTAAGAGCAAGTTTTTATCTAATAGAGTATATATACTGTTTATTGTTGATATAAATACCGCACACTTTGACACCTTTTACCTGTTAAACCGTCAAATATGGTTTTCTAATTGACAAATTTTAAAACGTTGATCAAGTTTCGGGGTAAGAGATATCCAATAAATTTACTTTCTTACTGGCTGGATTTGTCGTCTCAGGCGTTTTGGTGCGGCAAGTTTCCCTTTTCTCATGATTCCGGGATCCCGCGATTACAAAATCTTTAATCCCAAAATCCCGGGATCAGTATATTGTCCGGGATTGGAACCCCTAATTAACACCAATAGCTTGTGGTTCCAGTAGTAAAGTATTAAAATGTTTAGAATCACAAAATTTACTATCAAAATGATTTAGGAACCTATACGAAAAAATGAACAGTTAATCTAGTATTCTCAATTATAATTGACTTAACTAATTTTTGGCGATTCCACGTCAACCGATCGTTTGACATTAGAACGGAGATTTTTAATGTAGCCGACAATCATCAAACATTCGTTTGACATAAGAATGGGAACAAACAGACATGTCTCATGTCGTCTAACCGGTTCACGTGAAATCGCAAGTAATTACTTCAAAAATAACAGCTTTTTTTCTTGTATGATCCCGAAATTAAAATTTTGTTTGCAACAGTGTGGTATTTTTATAAGTGAGGTTCGACTATTCGCGGAATGAAGGATTAATGTTTGACAGGTACAATTTTTCAATTGTTTTTCGTTAATTAAAAATGTTCCTATTAACTATTGTGGGAACGTCACTGACCAACCCCCACCAATTACCAGAGACAGCGCCACCACCAGACATAGACGGAAGACGGACAGTACCAACGAGGAGTACGAGTTAAGCCGTAAGTAAGAGAAGACGTGCACATAAGACGCTAAGACGATATTTGTTGTTACAGAGTAGTGATACAAGACGAATACGAGAAGAATACCAACGAGAGCGGCATTGTTGCATTATACTACATTTAACTTATGTTAACGTACATTTAATAGACTTAGTTATATTAGTGCCTGTGTTTGTTTTCCCGCAACCTACACTATCATTCTAAACATTTTAATATGTTATAAACGATCGATAGAAAAGAATTCTTAACGCCCGCGCGGGCATTAAGAGTTGCCATGGTTATATGTCAAACATATCAAATATGTCATTCAAATTGTAAATTTTAAATCGTCAATGTTAATTATTGGCGATTAAGGTTGTAAGTTTGACAATTAATTGTCTGATTTGTCACTCATCAATGTTAATTATAGGCGATTAAGGTTATAAATTTGACAATTCATTGTCTGTATTGTCACTCAAGTACGAATTGTTTGTATTGTTATTCAACGCCGTAGATACGCATGTCACTTGATAACGTCAAAATATTTATTAATATTATGCAAACGGAGTAACAAAACCATTGTAAGACATAAAAGTTGGATGACAGTTATTTGACAGTTCGCCTCGCCATCATTGACAAATACATTTAAAATATTTTGCATAAAATGGAATTTATGTGTCGTAGATAACACGTCGTATTTGACTCGCACATAACGGATATAAATCGCTCGCATAAATCGCTTCATGCTCGAGATTTATATCCTTAATTATGTGGTCGTCAAATAATATACTATTATTAGCCACATAAAATGTAAAATAAAACATGATTATAAGCAAAATCGCCTATTCTAGGGATGTTCCAATTACAACAAAGAACACAATCAGGAAGTGCTTGATAAGATATATGGTGTTTTCTGGAGAAACCCTAGCTAGCATTTCTGTACACAAAACACAGTGTCAGTAACAGTGTAACACATAACTTAGAATTCATGGTGGAAATATTACATTTACCATTGTTTCTACAAAGATATTTTGAAAAATGTCTTGCTAAATTTGTCTGCACAGTATGAAATCAAACGAGTTCAAATCGAAGGCGAACCAGTGTGCTAAAGCATTGGAGCCCCATGAAAAATTTGTCGTTTTTAATTAATATTATTTAAGCAATTTTGGAGTGGCGAATGATTGTCTACAACTTTTCTATATGAAAGAATCGTATATTGTTATTTCCAAGGCCATTAATGTACTTTGTATCTAGCGTGGAACACCGTGTATTATTACTGCATGAACTTACTTTGCTAGCGTCCAATGGATTGTCACTTAAATGTACCACAGCTCCAGGATGAGTTTTTCTAGTCCTGCAAAGTGAAATTTGGTTATATTAGCATGGGAAATTTAACTTTCTAGTCGTACAAGAACTTACATTTCCATCGCCTTGTTCCAATTAATCACGTATCCGCTAAGAGAAAATGTATCTATCTGCACTATATGAACGTTGCCCCTCTCCGTGCCGACGTAAAGCCATTTTGATTGAAGAGGCAGGTGCATATACGTAATCCTAGAACAAAATATTTATAGTTGTAAAAAATGGTATTTAGAGAAATGTTTAGAAACATGTGATAAATATTAAAAGTATTAAAAGTAAAACCTTGAAGTTACTACAATAACAGTATCTTAACTTTCTTTTTTATATGTATTCACAAAAAGTAATAATTTGCTGATTATATTCATGGGATTATTTTATACACTTTTAGGTTTCAAAATATGAAGGAAGAAAATATTGAAAAAATAAAGGTAATGTTGACTCACCATTTTGTAAAATTAAAGAAATTGCAAATATTACAACCCTCTAGGAATATAATGTAAAATGCGTGACAATAAATAATGAACGGCTAACATTATTCGCTGGAGCGGATCATCATGACGTACAGTTTTCCTGTCGGTCCTATCTCACGTTTTGGAGATTTGCCGCAGCCAGGCTGACATGACAGTTTCAAATTACTTTTACTACGGATCTGAAGATGTTTGATTATACAAACAAGTCCCTTATTCTGAAACTGTTAAAGTGGAACATTCGATAACTCTAGATATAAAACATAAAACTGATTTTCATAAAAGCTAAAAATAACAAATTTTATGTTGATATGTCAACCAGTTTTGGAATTATGCCAAATTTTAAAAATCGCTTGAAAATTTGTAACGTATACGAACTTGTTTTTCTTTTTTTTTATTAAAAATTAATAGGTATTTTAGTTTTAAATATTTAAAATGGCGCTTTTAAAAACGAAAAGAATTTGTATATAGTGTGAAAGTGGGGTGGAAATAGGTTCATGTCTTAATAAAAGTTTATATACTCGATGTGTTAATGTGTCAAATTAGGCAAAATATGCGGAAAACTTCGGATAAAATCCAACCCAGCTGAATTTTTCCTTACACCTTTCTGTCCACCTTGTAACTATGTATTCAACTATACGACAGTAAGGATATAGGCTTTGCATAGATCCCATAAAAAACAAGGGAGGTACTTTTAACTACATGTTTATTGTTTGTTTATCATACAATATTTTGCCACTTAAAACTTGGTAATGTGTTCGTTGCTACTTGTTGCCGCTTTTCAGCCATATAAAACGGCTAGTCGAACGCGGAAGATGAATAGAGCCGTTATTGTAGAACATTGAAAGATGCATCAATCTCAATTCCAATCTTTATTGCGATCAGACCAATAAGAAACAAGTTAATGACACATATGTACATAATTTTAACCGTCTTTCGAAATACTTTTTAGTCAGTATTTTTCTTCCCATGGTCCGACAAGAGTGAAAGTTGTGATAAATAAAAAAAAATCTTCTACAATAAATATCATATGCATTTTTTTCGTACAAGTAACCGTTCTAACCAAATACGGTTGAAAAGCGTCACCTACACAAAAGAGCAACACGGCACACATTGCATACAGGGTGTTACCTTCTGAGTCCCAAAAATTTAAAGAAGAATAAAGAAGTATATTTTAAAAAACATATAGTAAACATTTTGCAGTTTCCGATATGTATTCATCAGGCCAAGAAGTGTTTTATATAAATAACTCTCTTGTTTTTTTATGTTGTTTTTTCGTCTAAAACAAGTATATTTCCTAGCGTATATTTGAATACATAGTGACAGAAGTTGTGTTGCATTTCCTCAAAAAACAAGGTAAGTATTATACATGGTGTCTCACGAAACATGATGTACATAGAGACTTTGGAAACTTTAAGAGCTACGATGTCGGTTAAATGGGACAAACGTTGAGTAACCCCCACTTCAAAACTTCTGTTCTTACTTGATATAACGGAAAAAAAATAAAAGCTGTCCATTTCTTTTTTCTTGAATATCTTTGCTATTACGATAAATAGAATATCGCAGTTTTGTATTTTTACATGAGAGCATACTTTGAAACCATTTTTTATACCAAACAATGTTTTCGTCTATCGGCATTGGGTGAGAGTTATTCAACGTGATTAAAAAATAATATTGAAAATGCTTTACAACCACGTGCAAACATATTTATGAAATTATCACAAATACTACCATTAGGTGGCCCGCCAGATCATCTGATTTAAACCTGATTTTGTTCAGTAATAAATTGACTTTTTTTATTTTTTGATTTTTAGTTCACAATAAATAAAGTATAGCCGTCACAAGGCCTAAATAATATTTCTATTTTTGTAAAATTAAGTAATATCAATATGTGAAAACATTACATTCTATTATAAACGTGTTATAGATGCGGTTGCAGAGCAATTTCCATATTAAATTTAAATCTGTAAATATCCAATGGAACCTCACATAATAACCTCCTCCACTGTTGTCTGAAGCCCCTGTTGTATTACAATTCATAGACGATATTTTTGATGTAGCCCCATAGAAAAAAAAATCATGGGAGTTAAGTTGGGCGATCTGGCGGGACACCGAATAGGACTTCAATGCATTTTGTGATAATTTGATACATGCCTTCTACATGCTTGTAAAGCTCTTTCAATATTCCATTTAAATATGCAAAAATTCAATGTTGCCAGGTAAAAATACAAAATTTCGATTTTCTATTTTTCGTAATAGAAAAGTGATGCAAGAAAAAATAAATTGACAGTTTTTACATGCAAAATTTTTAAAAAGTAAAAACTTCTGAATTGTTGCCACATTTACACAAATTTTGTCCAATTTAACTACCATCGTAGCTCTTACAGTTTCAGAGATCCCCATGTACAGTACATCATGCTCTGGGAGACAGCCTGTATGTATAAGCCGCTTCTTAACCTTCTAATGGACATATCATGGAAATGGTCAAGTTTTTAAAACTGGATACCATTGCTTTTCTAATTATAAAACATGATGTTTTCATGTTTTCAATCACTTGGTTAACGAAAATGGTTATCCAGCACATAAACAAGTGCTTTTGACATTTTTCTACACCTACAACTTGAAAACCCAACTAAGCTACGTGTAATTTTTTTTTGTGGATACATAATATATTTTAATATTTTAAATTGATTATGAACCTTGTTTTTAAGCATAGTTGCCTCTGTCTCGGTTTTACACCACATCATTTCCGCCATTATCGTTTTAATTGGTTTGGATAAGTGACAAACATAAAACCAGTCATTGCCTTATTTCCTCCAATAGATGAAACAGCCCAGCTGCATTAACACGTGTATAAGGTCGATTTTCAAAGTTTCTTTTCACATAATTATAAGTCAGGATGACGAGTCAACATCAAATGCGATAAGCTTCATTACATGAAACCACTGTGTTTGCTTGACATAGAACTATCCTAAAATCTGTCATGTAAATGCATGTAAAACTTTTCATTTTTAAAGGGAGTTAATTCTTGCCGAAATCTGCGTAAATTGATATGAAAATTGGAAATAGTACTTTTAACTTAAAAAATTACAGCAATCTTGAATTAACTATTTCCAACTTTCATTTTTAGTATTGTTGCAGTAATCACCAACTAAATCGATACTTCTCAGAACCCTTACAAAAAAAAAAACAATATAAACCCTTCGTGTGCATAAAACACATGATTTACAACCACCTACCACTGGCGTCTGCATACATACATACATACATACAACACTCCCCAACACACCTACTAACCCAATAAAACCCCGTATCTCTTCTGCACACTTACTTTTCCTTTTGAAACTTGAGACTCTGCACGATCTGCGGCACCTTCTGTTTGATGTTCCACAGGTGGACGGAGTCGTCCGCCGTCGCCGAAATCAGCGTGCCGTCGTTGATCATGAACTGTAGCTGAAGGACTGCCGCGCTACTAGGTGGTCCGTCCATGTCGTGTCGTACGTAAACGTCGACGCCCGGTTGTCCCAATCTAAATGTCAAGCGTCAAGGAAAATTGATAGAATATAGGGTCCAGAGGGTCCGGAATGTCAGGAGACTCCGGAGGGTCCTCTGGGTACGGCAAAAACAAGCAACGTGGATTGATGACCTGCGGATGGCGTGTATTGCGAAAGTGATAAGTTGTGTGGTCGTGTAGAGGTGTGATTGGTTGTGTTAAGAGTGAAGAGGTAGTGGGACAGGTTAGATAAAAATGAGTTATTAATTTGGACACTTTTTTACTGTGTAATCTTTACTGGTAAAGAGTACTTACGTTTACTTACTCGTATTTAAGTTCATACCAATAAATTTAATTTAAATTAAAGGTAGTTAGTTTTTGTACAAAATTAAATCTTAATCACAGAAAAAGGTATATTATACCTTTTCCTATATACAAAGTGTACATAACGACCCTGCTTTAAATCATATTTACTGAAAGTCGTTCTTACCTGGGATTTTGAAACAAAGGAAATCAAGTTCTGAAAAATGATGATCAATTGAACTTGTTTCTAAAAATGCATTTTTTAGTGCATAATGGTATATTAAGAGTTGCTCAATAACTACTAATTTTCACTAAAGTTCATTATTGTCTCAAAAATATATGGCTTTTGCCAAATGAAATTATTCAAAAAATAATGCTGAACCCACATACAGATTGTGTCCGCAAAAATTAGGCATAGGTCTATAGAAACTAGCGTATCACGCGACAACACTGCCAACGTCGGTTGAGTGGGGCAGCCAATTATAGTGGGACTGCCGACTGGTGGGAGAGCAGGTCTGATCAGGTCAGTCTGGTTTTGCGTTTCGGACCACATGCACGCAACGGCAGAACTATCGCAGATCTAACAACGCTGCATAACATTCATATCTTTGCAATCGCGATGTACCCTCCGCTAGAACAGCTTCAGATCATCAAGCGGTATTACGGTGGCAATTCAACGCAGCAGTGCGTGGATTTGTTTGCAATCAGGTTTGAAGGCAGACCTATCCCGTGCAGACAAACCATTTTCAATATTGTGCATCGTTTTAAAAAGATCTTTGTCTAAAGAGCTGCAGTACTTGTCTTCCAAGGGAGATAAGTCCACACACATTGAGGCAAAAAAACAACGGGATGTACTAATCTGCGGTTCTGTAGTACTGGACGACAAGAAATCCACTCGAGGGATTGGCGAGGAATTGGGTACTCTATTGGTAACAAAGCCGTTGCTAAGGCTCTGAACAAGGGTGCTTTCCGGAGTTATAAGTACTCAAAGACTCAGGAAATCTACGCAGAGGACAGTATTCGTAGAATGGAGTTTTGTGAAACTGTAATGGAAAAGTCGAACGCAGATGAAGATTTTATACAAAATATTATTTTACTGATGAATCGACTTTTCCGTTACATGGTAAACATAATCCTTCCATTCTTCGATATTGGGCCCAACAAAATCAGCACCGAAGTTATGCTTACCGTACTCGATATCCAGAAAACTAAAAGTTTTGGGGTGGTATTCTAGGCAATCACTTAGTTGGTCTATTCTTTATCGATGGATCTCTTAACGCCCAGAAGTACCTTACTTTGCTGCAAGAGCAAGTACTTCCCGCCATTTATAACCTTCCCGGAGTAGATCAGGATGATGTTTGGTTTCGGCAAGACGGCTGTCCTGCGGATAACGCGGCCAGGGTGCGAGAGTTTTTAACAACCGCATTTCCTCACCGTCCTATTAGTGGGACAGGCGACATTCGTTGGCCCCCAAGATCACCTGAACTGTCTCCGAACGATTTTTTCTTGTGGGGTTATCTTAAAAATAGCATTTATGTTGATGAAGTCAATAGGGCACATAATTTACAGGAGTAAAATAATGTTTATTTAATTGTTTATTCGTAGTAGAATATTAGTTAGTTTATATTTTTCCTCAAATATTGTATCGTCATCATTAAGATAATTTATAGAGCAGGATTAATATTAAAAATACGGAGTAACTAGTGATAAATAACTTCGATGTCTGACAGTAAAAAACAACGACCTTAAACTCTTCTGAAGATTTCTTAAGTATTGATTTATAAAATGATTAAGTTCAGTAATTCTTAATTTCTGACCTGTCAACCGTTATTAGTTTCACTCGGGATAATTTTAATCTTGTAGGATAATCACCGCTGTTGGCAACACAAAGGCCTCTAATCAAAATCAAAGGAAAAAATGCAATTTAAATATTAAGCGTACCCGAGTCACAATTAGCATCGTCTTTCATAAATTAACGTTTCAATTCAAGGGAGTAATCAGTTCCCAATCCCGAGCGCTATGAATAACAACTGGGCCGCGTTGATCTCTATCTCGGACTAATTTTTGGCGACGCGACGCTTTGACCCCGAGAAGGACGCGCGCGCTCTTTTTCATTCCTTTGAGTCCGCTAAATTTCCATTCCGTGACGTTTGCCATTTTTCTCAGCTCTTGATTTGTCCTTTAAAGGCCGTAACGATGCCCCGGGCTGCCCATTCTACGTACCCACCTCGCTTGGCAATTGTTTCGAAGAATTTGCATAGATTTCCAGAGATTAGGCGCTATGCAAATTGTTAATTTGTATAACGAGACTTTGGACTCTGTGTTGTATAATTGAGTTTCGTATACAGCTATTACGGATCGGCATAGAAAATGACGCGACAAGGATTAAATTATCAAAATGTTCGATTACTGTCAACGTTTATGTTCTCGTTAATTTTAATGTTTAATTTCATACTTTTTGTCATCTATGCCGTTCAGGTGCGTTTGATACTAGTCATCGCTGATGTATTTTAATGCTGGCACGGCTAAAGAAAAATCACAAAAATGCTAGATGTTATACAGGAGGTACTAATTAATATTTATTAATTCCTTACTAACCGTTAAGGAATAAGTAATAAGATAAAAATATGTTTTATTTAGGTAAAAGTAAATAGACATTACAATAAATATTGGTTCCTTAGTACCTACTGAACTTATAAACTACTTAAAATTAGCCAATAAATGAGTACAACATGATGATTTGAAAAGATTTAGCTTCTACCTACTGTATTTAATATCACTTGGTAGGCTATTAAACATTTTCAATGCTTTTGTAATAAAATAAATTTTGCGTACTGTTTTTTGTATATTTTGGTAATCTGCAGCGGTCACTTTGCCGAGTATTGTATTCATGTTGCTTGACCCCGCACGATATAATCGCCCTAACTACCACCACCTCTTGTTTCGATAATATAGATTCCTGCGTTTAAACGCTACTGAATTACTGAACTACTGAACAGAACAAATTTAATTATAGTGTCATACTCCTGAATCATTTCTACAAGTTGTAGGAGTGTCAACATTTTTTGCCTCTCGGTGTAATTATGTGCGCGAAAGAAATGAGAAAAGGTACCTGATTTTTGCACTTTTAAATTATCGCTTGTCTTTCTATTTTTCCTTTTCGTAAAGCGCTTGACAAAAAAAATTTAAACTTCTTGTTCAGGCTGCAGTTGCAAGTGTTGTCTAATATAACACCTTATATTTGCCCAATATCTCAACAACTGTGTTATCGATGACTATACTATAAAATTTTAACGACTTTTTTATAAACATACCCCATGATATTGTTAAAAACCTAAGCAAACCTGATATGAATCCACTGCAATACATAAAAAATATAACATCTGACACCTTTAATTTTAACCATGTTTCATTTAATGACATGAGAGACACAATAAACTCATTGAAGAACTCAGCAAGTGCGGACTGCTATGGTATCAGTGTAAGAATAATCAAAACATTAAGAAATATCATTATATATCCACTTACACACCTTTTCAATGACTGCATTGAACAAGGTTGTTTCGCGAAATGTTTAAAAATTGCGACAGTAATACCGATACATAAAAAAAATGACACGGGCAACTGTAACAACTACAGACCCATATCATTAACACCGATCGTATCAAAAATATTCGAAAAAATACTAAAAAAACAAATATACATACATTTTGAAGGGAACAACTTGTTTAGTGAATCTCAGTTTGGATTTAGGCATGGCAAATCTACCAGTCTAGCTATCAATGCTCTTATAAATAAAATCTTAAACAACTTTGAGCGCGGATACCATTCAGTTGCCACGTTTTATGACCTCTCGAAAGCTTTCGATTGTGTCACACATCATGTTCTATTAGAAAAACTTAAGAAATATAACTTTTCGAAATCGAGCATTGGGTTAATGGAGTCATATCTGAGTAATCGTTACCAACACGTAAAAGTGAATAATTCAATTTCATCGAACAGACTTTGCAGTTACGGGGTACCCCAAAGATCAGTTTTGGGCCCCATTCTCTTTTTAATTTATATCAACGACATTAATTGTGCTACTGAAGCAACTGATCTTATTCTATTTGCGGATGACACAACGGTAGTTAAGGGAGGTGATGATTATGAACAGCTTCTTAATACAGTTGACCTATGTGACAGAGATATTAAAGAATGGTTTTCTTCAAATGCGCTTTGCATCAATCAGGATAAGTGCTTATCGGTATTGTTTACATTGCGACATGAAGCGCGTTCCAGTACGGACGATAATGAGAGTGTAAAATTCTTGGGTGTTATTCTTGACTCCAAATTAAAGTGGGAAAGTCATGTCGGACATGTTTCAGGAAAACTTGCGAGGGTGATTCATTATTTGAGAATCTTGAGAGAATCAATCTCTATAAAATGTCTTAGGGTTGCATACTTTGCCTTTTTTCACTCCTTGATGACATGAAATCTCAATGTTCTGACACTTCCATCCGCCTACATATTGGAATGTTTAATGTACGCTAAGGTCAATGCCAGTACGTTTGTGACATCGAATGCAATTCACTCGTACAACACTCGTGAGAATCAGCAGTATCGCCGACCTTTTCTGAGATTGCAGAAGTCGCGCAACGCATCAAATTACTGGGCTCTAAAATTTTTTAATGTTCTGCCGCCAGCAATTAAGTGTTACTCCAATAACAGATTTAAGACAGTAATGAAACAATTCTTGGTTGAAAAATGTATATTCAATTATGATGAATACTTTAACTGTAATTTCGTAGAAATATATAGTGCATAGTGTTTTTCTTTTTCTGTTCTGACTTGTGTAAACAATTTTCTTTGTAATAACACCAATAAAGATTATTATTATTATTATTATACTATTTCTGGTGTAGAGTTTACCGAATTCCTTGTACCAATTTGATATCCATACCAGTTCAAAGATCAATGTCGTAATTATATTAAGTAAGTTATCCCCTGCAATTGGTATTAGTGTATCATCTGCAAATAGGTGCATATCACACGATTTATGTAGTGAAGAAACACTATTTATGTACAAACTAAATAAAACCGGTACCGACACAGAACCTTGTGGTACTCCCAAGCTGTTTATTAATTCAGTTGACTCATTGTCTCCTGTTTGTCAAATAGTTTCCAACCATTTCAATTCTTCAATTCTATTAGTAATCTATCAACAATTGTTTTAGGTTATTGATTCTTTCGTCTGAAAAATGCGCATTTTTACTGAAATAAATATATAAAGTAGTTTTTGTTAGTACATGAATCTTATTTAGTGTATAATTCGCAATGAGAAAATTATGGAAATGTTGAGCACTTTTGGGGAGCATTGATTTTGTGTATGGAAATCCGAATTTGCTAATTTTCACAAGGATTTTGGGGAAAAATAGTTCACTGTGTAAAAAGTAATTTTGTTATAGCGGCTGAACCAAATATCCTACGAACTTACAGTATCAATATAACCCTTAAAATTTGTATTTCTATGAAATTCTGAAAACATGGTACAAAATGTTATTTCATTAAAAGTACTTTAGCGTAATAACATTGACAAAATAAATACTTTATGTATTTTAGCAGGTATTTAGAATAATTATACTCTGTCTGATAGTTTGTCGTTTAAATATTTTAAGATACTATTTCACACAATTTTTCTAATTCAGATCCCTATCAATTTCAATTCTTGAGATTTTTGTTGTTTCACTGAAATTTAAGTTATTACAAGCCTTTTCGTCAAATTATATTACAAATTTTACATTTAGTGATACAATAAATTTTACTAGCTTTATAAGAATATGAAACTGGACAAGAGAGCGAGTCATACCAATATAATAAAGCATATCGCCAGTAGATTGAGAGTGCATTGTTTCCGAAAACCCCATCGGAAATTTCATTGGGCATAATGTAACGTATAATGCGATCAGTTATCTGGCCCCGCGACCTATCTAGATATACCGGGACAACAGCCCATTCATCTTTCTGTTAATTTCCTGATGGTGCGGGGCACATCCATTTATTTGACAATCGGTTACAGTCGCGTCGCGAAACGCCATCGACGTGTGAAATTATCGACCACGTGACCATTTTGCACCATCTGCAGCCGAAATGCGAATATCGCGTGTCCCGCATTACTTATGCAATATTTAATTGAAAAATGAACGGGGCTGACGTAAAATGATACTCGTGCGGTAGGCAGTACGTGCCAGAGATAGATTAAAATTGACATATTGCTGGGGTACTTATAAGAACGATGGGGTGTTTTGTTTTGTACTGTTTTAGAAATCAAATAAAATATGGTTTTAGTTCAGTGCTGAGAGCGGATATTTTAAATGATATATGATTCGGTATTGATTCATTTATATTAAATTAATATAATTACAAGGAATAGATAAGTTCATTGGTGATGAGTCCTTATTTCAACCAGAAAACAAGGCGGGCAGATTTGTTGGATGTACAGGGGAAATTACAACAAAAAAATATGTTAGAACATTCCAGCTGTCGAAATGAAATATTTGCTTGTCTGAACGTTTGTTTATTTGTGATAGATATGTTAATGTAAATGAAAATATATTCAAAGTAATGAATCAAAAGTAGAAAGAATTTAATTTTGAAATATTTGCATATGAAGTGAAGGGCTCGGGGCAAAAAGGGCCCTAAGCCACATTTCGTTAATTTAGAGATAAATAGCTTTGAAGATTTTGATTAAATCCTGGAATCACAATAAATTACTTTCCATTATTATTTCTAGAATAATAGTTTTTCACCTATCTCTGCTCCCATATTTACAGATTGAAAGTTAAAAAAGAAAATTTCTGGTTGATGTTCAGGCATTTTTGCTAAAGTAAGTGGAAAATCTTAAAAAATTGGTATTTATTCTAAAAAACGAAACGTTTATTGTGAAAAATGATGAAGAGTTGATTCAAGCTAAGAAGGGGGTGTCACGTGGTGTCCGGCCAATGTATTCTAGAACAGAGGTAGTGCTGGGGTACCTTCTTCTTATTTTGAAACATCTCTAATTAGTGCTTTTTTTCTCATGTAACATTTTTGCATAGGTTTTAAAATAAAGGCACTTCTCTCTTAAGAGTTTTGCATAATTTTGGTAACACCCTGTACATGCAAGCAGATAATTACGTTCCAATATTTGCATTTTATGTTTGAGACAATCCAGAAGATTTTATAAAGAATAAGAATTTTCTGAAAAAATGATATTAAAAATGTGTCTCATTTGTGTCCCACATTAGCGGACACAGAATTTATAAAAATTATCACAAAAATTCGACAAGCCAGATTGCCAGACTTAACTCCTATGGCCTTTTTTGTGATGCCAAAGACGATCGTATGGAAACATGTGGAAATGACAGAAACTAACAAGCTCAAACTGGATGACGTTTTTACAGGGCAAAAATACTTTTTACTTTATCATACGCAGTATGATAAAGTACTGTAATCGTGCCGAAAAAAAAAATGAAATTTTTGCGGAAATAGGTCTTTTTGGGTCCCCTGGTTATTTTTTGCCAAGGTACAAAAAAAATCTGTGTGTGTGTTTGTGTATAGAAACTAGTAAAGGTATCGGGGACGAAAGTTTATATTTAGAAGTTTTATGACCAAACTTAGAGCTGAAAAGCTTTTGGTTCAAAAGGGTCCAAAGGAACTGGATGTTTCCTCGAAGCAGGATTTTGCAAATGAGCTGTCATTTCTGTAATTTCGTCAATATATTTAAATAATAAATTAAAGTAGAGGAAATTTTGTATAATTTATGTCTATGACATTGTTTGTTAAAATTAATAGTTTAGCTTTATGTGCAAATTCTTTTTGATGGAGATCGTGTCTGGCCACATCAGATTTTGTTGTATTGTTTTATTTTATTTAAATCTATATAGAGAGTGAGACCTATTGTATCAGGTATTAACTCACCTACTTACCAGTTAGCGAAATGGTTATCGAATGAGTTCAACAATTTACCTGTTCCTCAACCAAGCTTCTCTGTTAATAACTCATTGGAGTTTATCAATAAGGTTAACAATGTAAAATTAGAGGATGGCGAATTGTTGATTTCATTTGATGTTGCTTCACTGTTTCCTAGTGTGCCTATTCCGGACGTTGGAGTTTCTTAGGGAATTATTGAGCAATAACAACTTTGACCCGTCAGAAATAGATGAATATGTAAGATTGACTGCCCTTTGTATGTCTCAAAATTGTTTTCAAATAAGCGGAAAGTTTTTTGAACAACTTGAGGGAACTGCAATGGGTAACTGTCTCACACCTTTTATTGCCAACTTGTTTATGAGCAGATTTGAAACCAATGTAAAGTCTATAGCACCATATTTCCCTAAGACTTGGGTTAGGTATGTCGACGATATTTTTGCCATTTTTGATACCAAGAAGTGCAGTATTCAAGATTTTCTTCTCGTTTTGAATTCTAAATTCAACACCATTAACTTTACTGTAGAACAAGAAGTTAACGGCCAACTTCCATTTTTAGACACTCTGGTAGTCAGGAATAGCAAAAATATAATAGAAATTGACGTGTATCGGAAAGATACTAACACAATCAGGTTTATCCCCAATGATTCGCAGCATCCTTTTCAACAAAAATTGTCTTTGATTAGTTGTTTAGTAAATAGGTTATTGAAATTTCCATTGTCCGCAGATAGATATCAGCAAGAATTATTGTTTATTAAGAATGTTGTCATACATAATGGGTACCCTGAGAAAATAGTTGATAGAATGATTAAGAAGCAGAATCAAAAAATGTATGTAAATCAAATATCTACTTTAAATACTTTGTCTGTAGAAAAGAAGAAATATGTTAAAATACCGTTCGATTGTGCATATACAAGGGGTTTGAGAAGTATTTTTACATCACAAAATCTCTGTATAGCATATTCGACTCATAATAGCATAAAAAACCTTCTTCGAAACCCAAAGGATAAGGTAGATGTACTTGATAAATCTGGTATATATTGTATCAAATGTCATGACTGTGAAAAAGAATACGTAGGCCAGACTAGAAGAACAATTTTAACTAGGTTCAAAGAACATGTAGCTCATTTTAAATATAATCGTTTTGAAAAATCTAGTGTGGCTCAACATATTTTAGACACAGGTCATAAAGTAGTTGTAGATGACTTAAAACTTGTAAAAGCTGTGTCAAATAATAGGGAACTAAACAGCTTGGAAAGTATCTTTATTCACTTGAATAGAGATAAACTAATAAATTCAGACAGGGGTCCTATACCTAGTTCGCCATTGATTGACCTGCTTTAATTAAAACTTGTTTTTTACGCTTCAATGATCAAAATTCACTGACGTGTGAACAACAAATGGGTATATATAGGGTAATGTTTAACATGGACGTCACTTCCACTAGTGATTTGCTTGGACAATATCCAGTAAAGATACTATGAAGTGCTAATCTCACTTTTCCTCTTTTTAGGTTCTACTGAAGATGGCAACATAGTTGCTGAAATACGTATTTAGGTTCTAAAATACTTGTTGTGGTTAAAATTTCCATATGTTATCCATAACAAATAGAAAAAATGATAGCGGTCCAGCTAAAACTTGAGGACAAAGACACTCTCGATTTTCTATCCAACGTAGTAGTCATATACTATAACTATTATTTCTAATACATCGTTTATTTTTTTGTGAGCAGTGATTGTTTGATAAACCTTGAAAATTCAAACTAAAATTCGAGTAGTTTATCTTAAGCGAAGCTTGTGACATTTATAACCAGCTTCCATGCAATCTTAAAGCAGCTCTCGAGTTAATCCAAGCTAAATCCTCACGTTTCCTCGGCATCAGACGCTGACTGGGGCTCGCCCCTCTTTTGCCCTTTCCGATCCGCTTCTCTAAAGGATATTTATAGCCCTGATACGATATTTACCTACCCAATGAGGGAGGTAAAGTTCGGCGCCTTAATTAATAAATTAGGGGACCGGCGCGGCGTTCCAGGTTCGAGGATTGTCGTCCCTTCCGTTTGTACGATTCGTTATTTACAGGCCCCGCGGACTGTTTAATTTAATTGGATACGGCCTGTCCTTCCACCGCCACAACCTACCTCACCCTGCCAAATAATTAACCCTTTATTAACGTACCTATGCATATTTATGCGGGCCACATTTGACTAACAAAGCAGTAAACCTCTCCATCAAATTTATCATCGCTTTAAACTGTTTAGGAATCCGGGAATAAAGGGCGTAAACAGGGCTTTACCCTATGTCTGAGCGCTTTCTAGTTTATCCTGCTTGAAATGAGCTATGGTGAATGTTTAATTGGGCTAAGCTGTAACAATGGTTTTTGTTGTGAGGTACAATTATTCTGGAACGAAGTATCGTGCCTTTGGACTAGTTGTGAACAATATATATAGCAGCATTCCCAGTTTATGTCAATAAAATATAGTATGTGTGATATTACAAAATTAGGAACTTCATATAAACGGGTATTTCGCAAGATCTTGTATATTGTATATAACTTCTAGAGACACAGTTTTAGAACCTGTTCATGATCATTTTTTCACTCTTCATAGAAACAAAACGTATTTCGAAGGACACTCAAGACATCTTTGATTTTTTTGCATTGATGAAAAGTATAAACACTATCTTAAGGTAACTGATTAATGATTTCAAACATGCTTTGCAAATAATACGTTTCTGTGAAAGAATAGCCAAGATACCCAGCACTATATGCTATTATATTTTTCGAATAACGTGATAACGGATCAGAAAGCTGTGCTTCAGCTTCTTCTATACCTTTTGTTATCAATCATAATTTATACTGTATTTGCCCACAATTCCTTGTGGTCAGAAATATTTAGAAACCTACAGTTAAATGTTAAATGAACAAAAAATTAGGTAAATTTTTATTTAATACGGACCTGATATAAAGTGGTGTTATTTGCGAGGTCTTTATACTATCTGACTTTGACACTTAAAAATATACATTTACGATATGACTTCATGCAAAACGTTTGGCAAAATATTTTAAGATGTTGAATTTACAACCAACTTGTTTAGATATGTACATTCAAAATTCGAAACAATTCAGTATGTGTATATTTGACGTATTAGTCCAGTCAAATGGTGTTTTGGCCAAGGAAAAAAATATAGGAGTTTTTTCCTTCATTCTATATGTTTTTTGGGGTGCTTAATGCGAATTTCAACTTCGCTACTTCCTACGAATATGGGTTCACAATGAAAATCGCAAAAATCTAAAAAATTTTTTCTTTTTATCAGCTTTTTTTGCAAAAAGACATAAAACTAGGCACTTTTCAACGTAGACCCCTGGTGTAACTGCACTAAAAATGAGGCAGGCTTAAATGATTTTAAAGGAAAACGTTAAGACATAGACTACAATTTTTTCACGCATTAATTATCCTCATATTAAAATATGAAAATATATTTTACAGCAAATAAAGTTTACTTCTGTGGCTATCGCGTAAACTAGAATTATAAAATATAAATAAATATTTAAAATTCGCGAATTTATACGATTAAATAATACGTTATTTAAAGAAGGGGAATTTGGTATACTACAGAAAAGAATTTTTGAAAAGTATAGGAACATGTTTGTTTTGGAGGTGGTTAAAAAAGGTGTCAGTAATCGAGATATAATCACTATTCTTTGGCTGTGGAATCGTTAATTTTTCGAATTTCTTTTTTAAATATTTACAGTCTATTCTTTAAATGTTGTGCAATCATAGTACGCACTAAAAATCATTAATTTTTGAACATTTTACACTAGAATGAACCCTTAATATCGATGGCCTAGCTGCAACACCACGTATCACCTATGCTTTAACCATGATGATACATACATGGTAATGCAGCTAGGCTATCGATTTTGGTTTTTGATTTTTTTTAACACAAATCTAATTCATTTTCTTAAGTTTCGCCCTTGATAGCAAACGTTTTCATACAATAAGAAGCCAGTACTTCAAGTACTTCAGAAATAAATAAACCTATTAACTTTTTATTAAAACCTTCGATACCCATGTAGGTGTGTAAAGTAGCACATTATAAAATTTGAACGACCATTACATGGATTCAAAATAATTTTTAAAGCTTTTTTTTGGGCAGTACTTACTGTATCTAGGATCAACTTCATCGATTGTCTTTTTCTAATCTTTTCTACCATTTGCTTTCACTAATTTGCACAATTAACACAATTTAGGTATGTTTATCATTTATTTAATTGCTTTTGAACTAATATAATATTTCTTGTAAATTATATTAGTTATATTAGTTATATTAGTTATATTAGTTATATTTTAAAAGATATCTAAGCATAAAATGAAATTTACACTAATTTTTAATTATGACATTTTAAATTTAACTAACTTTTCTTTATTTATAATGAAGTTGATGCTAGTTGCACAATTTGCTCAATAATTATGGACTGCTATATTTTAATACATTGAAGATAAGTTTCTGAAATGGAACCAGAAACTATCAAGTCATTATTGATAGTATAATAACAGATAGAGTAACTTTATAAACTACGATTTAAGTAAGAACTACAGTAATATGTTTGATATTGCGCCTGGAATAGGAACTTGAACTAAAGATTGTACATATTGGGGCGAAAAGATTGTACGACTATGGAATACAACCAAAATGAAGTGCTTTTTTATGTTTTACACAGCAGTTGTTCTTTATTCTTTGTAGCAGTATATCCTTCCCTATATATGTGCAGGTAACATTTGGCATGGGCAGAGTTGAATTATTGTTGCAAGCCTTATATGTATTTTATTGCCTACACTAAAAATGTGCCAGAATGTATTTTATAACTCACGTAACAGAAGTTTTTTATATAAAGCGATACATTCGATACATTACATATCGAACAAAAAATCAATACAATTCCTTCTTGGTTTGAATTAAAAAAAAAATAAACAAAAAATCCCAATCATATAATATGAATATTACAGATACCAAGCCGTATCAAAATATCAAGACCTAGAAGGACGTGGAACCTTTCAGCCATTGTATAAATCTTAGCATTACCATAAATGGAAATTCCACGGTGCTTTTTTCGACAGTATTTTCCTACCAGAGATAAATCAATGGAATATCAAAGAGGGAAGCCAATCTCTCGAAAAAGTGGAATAGATTTGTCCTCGGCGATATGTCTAGACCCCAGATAGGATTTATTATGCGTACATCCAATTCTCAGAATGGAGAATCTGGATTCGATAACCGGATTGAACCGATGATAGCACAAAAAATAACAGCCCATCCATTCTCTTCTTGATACTATAGATTTATATTCCTACTGATTATTACGCATACAGAATTTGGGATTTAATCTAACCTTTAAAATAACTCTTTGGACTCCAAGATTGAAGACAATGAAGACACATGTGTATTTAGAATTAGTTTTATAGTCTAAAGCAAATATTGAAAAAAGTTCATTATTTTTACACAAAGGAATGACAGTTGTATGTGAATTATTCAGTCATGCTTTCGCATGACTGTGCATATCCCAACATTTAGTAAGGTAAGTACAGCAGTAAAAAGGAAATTAAATACAGCTATTTACTTCCCCCTTCCTTTCATTTTCATCCCTTCCCATCCTAACAAATCAAACATATTTTCTTCCTCCATTTACCATCCAAATTAATACAATAAACTAACTTGCAGTTTCAGGAATTACTACAAGGGTTATTACAATAGCGTATAATGTATTCATAAATGGTTATACGGACTCCGTATATAGTTCAAGGCCATCCCCGAGTATAATCGACTTAATGCAAGCAGAACTTGGCTAACGAGGCATTCGAAATTATTGCCATTAATTTCAATACGGTTTGACCGGCAATACCGATCTGAGCTTGCCGGGTCGCATGAAGCTCTCACGTAATGCTGATCGCTGATAATAAATATTATCTGATGGTTGTATGGGCAAGGAAGGGCTCGATTACTAAAGAGCTTATCTTTAATGTTCTGAGGGTTATTTCGGGATCCCATATACGCTGCTGATCTGAATGGCTAGCGCAGATAAAGTTATATTAATGATAGTCGGCTGGCTACTTTCTGCTGTGGGTTTTGTGATATATGGTACGTGTTTGATCTTAATATTAACTGAACTTCACAGAACTTGTTTCGGAAATGTTTCGTCCAGAATAAATTTTTAGTGCTATTTTTTTTTCCTCATTGATATTATTTTACTAGAACAACAAACTGAAATAAATAATAATTTGTACAAAAGATGGTCGCATTTCTTCTATCTTTACTTTATTTTGGTGTCATACTATTTGGAAAATATATAAAGCAGACCAATAATACTTAATTAATGAATTCGATTTTCTCGCATTAATATATATGCAACAACTCATAAAAATTAGAAAGCTGTATATGTTGGCGTTTTCCCGAATTTTTCAAATTAAATTGAATTTGCGCTGTTTTTGCCCCGTAAATTTCATTCGTTTAATTTTAGCAACTAATTACTCTGGAAATAATCCGATTTCAACGAATTAAAAAGTAAAATCACCTGCGGAATGTTAGCTTTCAATGTGCCGTTTTGTAAAATCATTGGATTAGTGATTGACTCACAAAAAGCTATATTATGCAATACCAGCAATTCCGTTATTAGAAAAGCTAGAATAATGTAATATAGACTATAGGCTACCCAATAATTCATAGGTTTAAAGTTTATTACATATTCATTGTTTATCTTGCATTTTTCATACAAAAGATCGTGTAGAAACTCCGCGTGAATTCCGACGCTCTACGGTCTTTGGTGTGCTGCGGGGAAGGGAGGCGTTGAGAGAACCGGGCAGCTGAGAGAACCGGGCAGCTTATTATCATACACAAAAAGAACGGTAACTTGTCAAGGTAGTAATTTTAACTAACAATTAAATTCTTAATTTTTGCATAATTTTTATTATAATATGTCACCCGGTACGAGAGAAATCTCGTCTATCGATTGGCGTTTTTGCTTTCTTCAGTTTTTATACAATCAGGTTGTAAACAAGATTTTGATGGACGCGGATAGATCTAATAATATGGAGTTAGCAGATTTTCCGATTAGTGGTGAATACCAAATTAAGTTTGCTTGATTAACCCAAAAAAAAGCATGCCAGATTTTGTTATATAAATATTCAAACTATTATAACACTTTCAACAGTTTTTTTTATTAATAATATTTAAATACATGCACAAACAATATCAAATAAATACCAACTCTTGATATATTACATATATTACAAACGTCAGCTCTGAGCGTATAAAACTTTAAAATATCAAAAAACTTTTACAAATTTACCATCGTAAATTTGTAGGCACGTAAAATTGCCAAGAATTCCCATGGGACTTCCAAATGCCTGTTCGTGGTTCTGTTATCTTATTGACTCATTTTGCCATTATTTTTTAATTCGGTAATCTGTCGCCGGATATCCAAATTTCTTTGACGAGGCATAATCGCCGTGTCGTTATATTGTGTCCGTAAACACTGTTCTTCTAGTAACTAATGCACGTGCGATCCCCCACTACTGCCAGCGTCGCTGTCGATCCCTTCCCCCGCTCGCCCCAAAGACCGAAAAGCGCCGCGTCAATTGCAGCAATCATGAGATGCTTCAACTCGATCTTTTGTAGGGAAAATGCAAGATAAACAATGATTATGTAATACACTTTAAACTTATGAATTAGTGGGTAGCCGATAGTCTATATTACATTATTCTAGGCCTTCTAATAAAGGAATTGCGTTATATTTTTTTGCACTGCTTTATGTTAACTAAATAATTTCTCAATGTGTGATTTATGTCTGATGTTGACACTCTTAGGCTCAAAGTATCAATCGAGATAGGCACATTTTCAAGTAAGACTGAAGAAAAAACATTCCACAATAACTGAACACCCTCCGTCCTCCAGATATACCAATTGAAAATCATCACTCAAAATACAGACAAAAATGAGCATTAATTTCCACAGTATACGCCAAAGCGCGTCAGGGAAATCGACCGTGAAATGTCGGATAATCGACCGGAGTCGAAACAAGTAGCTTTTCGTTAAAGAGTCACGTCGTGAGTTGATGAATTTAACCCTATAACGCTGATTATATCCGAACAAAAAGTGATTAACAGCGAAACCATTCAGATCGCAGTAATTGCGAGCCGCGTCGAAGTTAGGGGGCGCCCCCATCGACTTAATGGATGTCATGGAGCACAATTGAATCCCGGATCAATTATAGAACATCAACTCCTTCGAAATCACTTTCGTACTGGGACGTTTCACAATCTTCTTGCAAAATTGCCACTGTTGAAAGTCGTATTACAGGTCTTGTTCCTCATTTGCACTAATTGGTAGATATGATGATGATAAGATAACTTAAGAAATGAGTAAAAATGATTTGGAAGCATTTTTTCATTTCTGGTGGAGGAGCCGGGGTCATATTTAAAATTGTACGGTATATGTCGTTATTTTTTCGTTGTCCGTGTTATATTACTTTTATTGATGATAGTAGATTGAAATTTAATGACAATCAAAACAGCACAAGAAAATTAATAGAATTTCTTCAATTGCAAGAAAAGGTTTGCCATGTGTGGCTTGAAACTATTCGGAGAGTATAGCTTGCTGGTATATTGCCTTTAGCTGGTTAGTGAGGAATTAGTTGCTCCGTTATTTTCCTGCGTTGTAGTGGGCAAACATGCAACAACATCGCCAGAGTCGACATTCTATTCAACGACGACGATGAGATGATGTTCTCGGTTCATTTGCATTTCCAAATGTATACAGTGTGTCCACGAAAGTCCGCACCATTGGACAACATTTTTGTTGTGTATTTCTCAGAAAACTTTATTCTTTATAAAAGTTGGCGGCTCGTATGAAACCAAAACTACAACAGTCAAATATGTACATTTCGGTGGCATATATCGAGCGATTCAGAATATATGAATTTGTGATAAGAGTAAAGTGCCTTTATTTTTAATATAATCGATACACTTTATTTGGAAATGTCGTTTAGAAGTAAAAATTATATTCAAATATCAGTCAGAGCCACCTACATTGAAGAAATTTTTTTATTTTTGTTTCTTAATTATTACTCTTGTGGAAATTTTGTATATATTATGTTTATAAATTTTTTTGGTAAAATTAATAGTTTAGCTGCAGGAGCAAATTCTACTTGATCGGAATCGTGTCTGCATTAATAGCAGGTAGCCGGGATATTTTGAAACTTTTGATAGTATTCAGAACGTCAGCGGTTGCGAAACGTCAATTCAACACACAAATGCATGGAGGATACGATGAGGAGGAGAAACACGCGCGCACGTACAGTGCAACAATATTACAACATCTGGCTGTCGATGTGTATTTCGATTGCGGATAGCAATGTTCTTATGTTTTCGCGAATAAATACAAGAAAGATAGTAAGACGGTATGGTAACATTAAAACTTATTTCGAATATTGAGCCTAATTCTTTATGAACTTTTGTAGTTAGCACTGAAGACGGGGTAAAACCCGAAAATATAGTATGCTAGAAGCCAATATAATATATTACTCATCAGAACCAATAACCTTTTTACTTTATCATATGTAGTATGACAAGGAGGTTTAGTCTTAGCATTTTTGCAATATTTTGCAAATAAGCCGCTATTTCTGGAAGTTCGTCGAAATAGTTAAATAATAAATTGATGTAGAGGAAATTCTGAATAATTTATGACTATGACATTTTTTGGTTAAATAAATAATTTAGCCGCATGAGCAAATTCTATTTCATCGAGATCGCTCGTACTGCATTAAAACACGTATTAAAACTAGTTAGCCAGGATTTGTCAGATATTGTGATACTAATGACAGTAGGTAGTGTTAAATGCTGATGTTTTGATAGTTTTATTTTAATGCGGACGTGGCCGATCTCGATCAAATAGAATCTCATGCAGCTAAACTATTAATATATGGTATGATAAAGTCATTTGCCTGGCCACATCAGTTTTTCTTTCAAGGTCGGTGGCTCTGACTTCAAATTCGAATATAATTTTTACTTCTAAACAACATTTCTAAATAAAGCTTATCGATAATAATGAAAATAAAGGTACTTTACTCTTATCATAAATTCATATATTCCGAATCGCTCGGTATATGGCACCGAAATTTAGATATTTGACTATTGCAGTTTTAGTTTCATACTAGCCGCCAACTTTCATAACGAATAAAATTTTCTGAGAAATACACAATAAACAAAGTTTTCCATATGGTGCGGACTTTCGCGGACACACTGTATAATGACTGGGCTAATTGTAGCGGAAAAAATTTACTATCAAAATGATTCGGGAACCTATACGATAAAATAAACGGTTTAATTAGTATAATCCATTGTAATCGATTCAAATAATTCTTGGCGATTTCACGTCAACCGATTGTTTGACATTAGAACGGATATTTTTTATGCCAAACGACAATCATCAAGCGATTGTTTGTCATTAGAACGGGCATTTCTAATGTCATCTGACCGGTTGACGTGAAATCGCAAAAATAATCCTTCAATAAATTATAGACAATTAACCGTTTATTTTCTTGTCTTGGTTTCCGAATCCTTTTCATGGTAAATATTGTCTCCTACAGTGTGGTATTTTTAGTTTTGCGATTAAGTCAGTGAGATTCGAGGAATGTCTGACAGTAAAAATTTTTCAATGGTTTTTCGTTAATTAAAAATGTATTATTAACTATGATTACAAACATTTCAATATATTACTACGGGAATCATAAGGTATAAGCTATAAGCTATCGACAATCTTCATTTCAGATACTCAACCCTGTCAAGAACAACCCCATCGTTACATAGATTTGTTTTACTATTTTGTTGTATTTTCACAGGTGCAGTATTATTGTACTCACTAGTTTTCAAAACTTTAAAACTAAATTTGTATCTAAACCTCCTTAAAACCTTATATGAGATTTTGTTCAGATGGACAAACATGGTGTAGTGTTTCGACTCAATTTTTTAATTTAAAAGTTTATTATTAAAACTGTGGTTCTTACAGATTACTAAATACATTATTACGAAATACTAACACAGGCATTGTATCCAGCGTAAAGACACAACTCGGAGAGAATAGCACGCGAAAGATGCTTGTCAGCAACGTGCATGGCGACTGCCCGAACTGTAAATATACGTTAGGTAAATTTACGATGCTATACGAACATAACCACATGTAGATTACACGTGTGCTCTCATATGAATGTAAATTTTTCAAATTAATGCGCAGCCTAGGGGGCCTACGGCCAGAGATACCCTAACGCCATCTGACGTAGGTGCGCGTAATTTTCCATCAGCGGTGCGCTCGTGTGTTTTAAATTGGCCGCCGGAAGGAACGGCCCGACCGGAAAATGAATATTTTGTGCCCTATTACGTGAAACCATCGCCTACCCCTAAGGAATTCGCTCCGGAATTGCCATTTTTTACGCCCTATCGATTCCAGCGAATGCTTTATGATTTTTTTATATCGTTATGATTCGGGGCGAATTGCCGTGCGGGAAATTAAGCATTTTTAACGAGAATTTTTGATGTGCTTCTCGACAATTCAGTGGATCGTTTACATGTCTTTATATATTAGTAAATTTAGAATGTCATTTGATATATAATAATAGGTCTTATAGGATTACATAAAAGAGTAATTACGCGCTCCCTGGTTCTATGATGCTGAGAATTGAATGAAAGTATTTTATTTACGAAAGGGAAAATCCCCTGGCAACATTTTAGATACTTGGAAAAGAGAAAATTGGATTTCAGTTTACGATTAGATTGCCTGTTAGATAAATGCTGCAATAACAATATGTATTCATAATAAAATTGAAGAAATTCAATTAATTTTCAAAGGAAGGTTCTATAAATTACAGGATATTTTTATCATAAAAAAACTACTCATTCTCATTAAGGATTCTCTCTCTCTCTCTAATTATTGTTATGCGAAATTTTCACCTATCATTTTGAGTATAAAAAAATGTGTAACGAAAAGTGTGTTTATTTATTTTTTTGGGGGGGGGGGGGCAGCCGTTAAATAACTTTTAAGATGGTGGAGTCGGGTTTTGTATGTATATGTTACAGTAAAAGCGTAAACTATAGTAAATGTATACACTCACTGGTCAGTGCATGTATTTACTGATGATTTGAGTAAAATTATTAACTCAGTATAAAAATGTATACTATTGCTAGTGGAAGTATACACTTACTAGACAAGGCATACATTTGCTACCATATAGGAGGCAAAGTATCAACTAAAAGTAAAAAAGATTGCAATTAATATGCAATAACTTATAATTTGAATATTGTCTTCATGCAAATTTTTAAGAAAAAAAATAAAATGGGTAATATTGATAATTTTTGTTGGTTTATGGAAAGCCAATAGGCGTTGTTGATTGACTTATTTGCGCTGAATGCGAATCTGAGATCAAAAGTTGCATATCACGTTATATTGCCTTTTTACTTTATCATACGCAGTATAATAAAGTATTGTAAGCGTACTGAAAAAAAATGAGATTTTAGCGGATATAGGTCTTTTTGGGTCATTGATCATTTTTGACAAAGTTGCAAAAAAAGTCTGTGTGTGTTGGTGTGTTTGTGTATGTCTGTGTGTATGTGTGAACCCGATTTTGGCGACGATTCCGGAGAAACTACTAAAGGTATCGGGATGAAACTTCATATTTAGACGTTTCACGACCAAACTTACAGCTGATAAGCTTTTTGTTCAAAAGGGTCCCAAGGAATTTGATGTTTTACTCTAAGCCTTTTTCAAGGATTTTGCAAATGAGCCGCCATTTCTGTAATTTTGTCAAAATAGTTAAATATTAAATTAAAATGGAAGAAATTTTGTATAATTTAAGTCTGTGACATTTTTTGGTAAAATTAATAGTTTAGCTGCAAGAGCAAATTATATTTGATTGAGATCGGCCGTGTCTGCATTAATATTAAACTATGTAGTTAGCCTGGATTTGACAGATATTTTCATTCTAATGACAGTAGGTAGTGTCAAACGCTGATGTTTTAACAATACCTATTGTCAATAGAATCGATATATCTGTCAACTCCTGGCTAACTAGTTTTATTTCAATGGAGACACGATCGATCTTGATCAAATAGAATCTCACGCAGCTAAACTATTAATTTTCCATATAGTATGATAAAGTCAGATAAAGTTAGGGAGCCGTCCGCACCCTACTTAAAGAATTGCTGTAAATGCTAAATGCTAGAAACATTTGGGAACAAACTTTTGGGATTTCAGGTAAAAGTGCAAAGATTAAGGTTTACTATGAGATTATTTTGAGGTTTCTGGGACATGGGTTCATTTGCTATAAATTTGTAGAAATTACCAAAATATCGTTTTTGACACTTTCACACCACTTTTTTTCGAGAAACCTTGCCGATAGAAATTTTTGGGCCCCAGATTCGTTTTCAGGGCGATTAATTCTACTAAAAACGTAATTTCATATGCAATTCACAAAAGATATTTTCTCTAACGTTATAAATATTTTACAATATTGTGTCTTTTTCTCGAATATTTTCTTATGTAATGCCATAAAATATTTGCGGTTCCATTTAGACAATTGTCAAGGGTCTAATTAGTGGTATTGGTACACAGATAGAAAATTTTGTTTAATTCAAATCATGGATTCAAATAAATATGAACGAACAATTATTTGTGTCGAACAACTTGTGTTTTCAGTTGAAATTTACAATTCGTGAAAGAATTATAATTTTTTTTATTGACGAAATTCTTGGATGACTTAAAATGCGATAATTCAAGGTGGCAATAAATGGTTCTTTGATTAAAGAAATTATCAGTTTGTTGAAGGAATAAATGTGGACCTAATATTGACAAGAACTTTTTGGAGAGCACAGTAGAGCAAAATGTCCACGTGTCACCGCTTTGGGATGTTGCACATCCTCGACTAGTGGTTGGTCTTCCCAGACCTACATATAGTCAAGGTTAGGATAGCAAGTGTACGCTGATTGGGAATCGGGTCTGCATACTCTGCATGCACTGTGCTCTATATTGCCGATCACAAAGACTTTTTAGCAATTTAGCCACACACACGACAATTATAATTATAATAATTATTAACTACTATTAAACCGTTTCTTCTTGCACCGTTAATAGAGTAGTGTAACACGACTTTAGACTGCGACAGTCCATTTTTTCATGTGTTTGCTCTTACGATTTTAACCGATTGGTCATTTCCATATTTCCTGGGCAAACTATACACGGTTTCGTAAACAGACCTAGCTTCTGGCGTTTACTGACACTCTCAGTGCACACAGAGAAATGTTTAAGACATTCGTTGTCTTGCCGAAATTTACTCCGAACAAATCAACAAAGTTTTCAATTTAGATGATCTTTTTGAACCAAAACTCACAAATTTCTCCTTTGAAGCGACAACATTTTGTTTCCAAGTAAAACTACATTGGATAATTTTAAAAGTTTTTATTAGTTCTTTTAAGAATATAGTGTATTGCATTGAACAATTCAATATATTCCAATGAAAACAACTATTGCATTGCAACAAGATCATATATGTAAAATATGGTGTTCAAAACAAGTAAAATTAGTTGGTTGATGCAAGAGACGTTTTGTGTGAACCAAGTAACAAAATGCTTAGTTTAAAATATCGGGTGGTTTCATTGTGCGGAAAACTTAAGAGTTTGCGCGGTTTGTGGCACCAGACTGACGCGACGTAGAACGGCGACAGTTTTTAGATACGCAGTATATGAGGACTACATTCTCCAGTCTCACTCACAACCCTCACAACTTTAACTCCATGCAAATATATTGGTTATAGTGGTAAGCAGTGTCGCTTTGATATACGCTTGATTGTATCTGCAGTTTTACATGTGATAATGGACAGCGTGGATGATTTTTCAATTTCATCAGATCATCTTAAAACGATATTTGACAGTAAGTATATGCGTATATCTACTTTTTATGCGAATGTTAATACACTATGTGCATTCTATGTTTGCAGACCATAAAATAACTGTGCAAAACATAACAAAACTTACAGAAGAAGCGATAAAAGAACTTATTCCGGCTATTGGAGATCGGATTGTTTTCCGGGAAGCGGTGAAGCTAAGAGGAGATTTAGAAACATCTAAGGTGAGAAACCGTATTATAATGGCCAGTTGCAGAAAGGCCCATCAAGTCTTGTTGACTGCTTAGCTCTTAACTGTACTAATTACTGTATCAGGATGACATTTTTTTGTATTTTTGATTGTATTTTAAATGTATTTTTTTTTCTTTTATAACAAGTTATTGGGTTTATATCAGTATGACACCTGCTTGTTTGAAATGTATTTTTATTTTTATAATAAATTAATGTATTGGTATATATGAACTTTTTTTACCCATTGTCTTTGCTACATGACTAAAAAAAATATATGTCTTACAACATAATTGCTTAAAGAATTTTGATGTAATACCACATATTATGTTTTGATTAGATTTGTCAGCCAGAAGAATTATTCTTGCTAGTAAATATGATTAAGAAAGTAATGTGCTATTATAATCGTGTAGTTCTTTCTGCATTTGTTTTGATAGACTTATTTTTTATGTAACCTTTGCAGCAGCGGTAGATAGTTTTAACAAAACAACAAAAACATTCACTTCAAATCAATATATTATGTTGAATGTAAATTACTATTACTTGCTTTGAATGTTTAACGCACTTCGTTTAAAATGACAGTTACTTGCTTTGAGAACAAAATACTCTATTCAGAACACTAAAGGTGTTGAACCAAAATTACAGATGTTTCTCTGAAACGTTGGTTCTTCCAAACAAAATAACCTATTACTTATTCCGATAGCTCTATTACTCTCTTTAAGACATCATATGGTTGCATTAAAACAATATTAGTTTGGTCCAAATGTTGAAATATTTGAAATAATACTACAAAGTTTCATTCAAAACAACATTATAGTCCTTTCGAGTTGATGACTATTTGGTGCAAGTCAATAGTTTACTCGTTGCAACTAATTTTATCTCGAACGAAGCACTTAACACATTTGTACTGAGAAAATATTGTCTCGGTTGAAGTGGATAGTTATTTCGTGGATATGGAAATCAACCGTTGTTTTGATGCAAAGCAATTTTATTTGAATTGAGCATTCCTTTCTCTGTGTGTGGTAAAATACGTATCTATGAGCATGCACCAATTTACTTAGTACCTACTGCTTAGCTAATTCCATAGGATTACCTTACGTCATGCTTTGACCGCATGAAACCTTATCCAGGGCTAAAGGGATGTTACGCTTATCAAAGGGCCAGCGCGCCAACTACATACCTACACCCACCCATCTACGATGACGCTTTTAACCACCGTGTTTGCCTCCGAGAACCTAATGCCCACAATCACAAACCGTGTGTGCATGCTTCCAGTCCACGTTATACATCCCCAGGCGGGTGCTTCTCTGTAATTTGCTTTGAATATTCCGCGTTACTGTAAACTTTGTTAAATTGGCCCGCCTCAAGGACAACGAACCACGGTTCAAACGGATGCCGAGCGTTCTCCAGCACGGTTTGGATTATACCGAGCATATAGGAGTACCGTTCATGATAGAGCACCATAGAGATACCGAGCTTGTAACTGAAGCGGCGCGCACACAAAGGAGGCGTCGAGAGAGTTTTCAAAAATGCAACAGGAATGAGCACCACGCTCTCCCACTTGAAACCGTGGAAGGTTTCGCGAGAATAATGCGATTCCAATAGCAACGCAATTCGTATGAATGTAATGTGTTTATCGCGAGTGGAGTACGTGTATGGGCGGTATGCTTTCCGTTTGTGATTTAACAGGGTTCCTTTTGACTGGTGCGAAGCACTATATTCCTCGTATTGTGATTTTTTGTTTGTTTATTTGATGTGAATTTAGAAATAATGAACATTCGGAGATAAGCTTTTACTCCAATGGGTATAGATAATTGAGAGAGATTGTTGTTTCTTTTTATAGTCGTTAGCATGCTAGACCAGGCTCGATAATTTTTGAAACCAAAAAAAAAAAAAAAAAAAAAAAAGTAGAATGAAACCCATTGGAGAAGGAAGAGAATATAACAAACATGAAAGGAAAAATAATTTACGGGTGATCTGAGGTCGGGAAGTGGGAGAGGGTGAGCTTTTAAGGGTAAAAAACGGTTTATCTCGATTTCCGGCAAAACTACAAGTCATATGGAAAAAAGTCAAATTGTAAAGTTGTAGGTAATAAAAAGATCTACAACTTTTGTATTTACACTTTTTTCACATAACCTCAAAATTTATGTGAAAATTTTAAATAACTCAGTTTTTGGTTTTTTATTTTTATCTCTTACAACAAAAAAAATTCTTTCATGAAATTTGGTGAAAACTTGCCTTGTTATGTCCCAAATACACTGTAATTTTTTTTGATTTAAAATATTTATTTTTTCATCTTATTTTGACTTAATATCGAAAAAGCAGCCTATTTTCATTCGAAAATTCTCACATCAAAATATCTCCTTTTTTAATAAAGTCGGTGGGCTTTTTGTTTGTTGAAATCTCTACTTTCTGATAGCGACAAAAAAAGTATACATTACTATGGCAATTTTCTCAAAAAATGTAAAGAAATGGATTAATTAGAATCTGAATTTTAATCGTTGTCTATAATTTTGAGATATTTATTAAAATTTATACTTTAATTACTCGAAAAACGTAAGATTCCATGTTACATTGATAAACAGAAAACTTACTAATCCATAAAACACGAAGATTGCAAAAAATATCCGGATATAGTTGTTCTAAATATAATTAAAGCTAGGATTTAAAGGGTACTTCATCTAAAAAATGTGACTGCTGCTCTTTTTTTTCAGTAAAAAAGTTAGTTTATTAAATTCTATTTACATTTGTTAGTATCCATTACTTTTTGTCTCTTCTTTGAAGGCATGTCTTCATCGTTAGATTCGAGTAGATCTTCGAAGTCTTCAAGACCATCACCGTCTTCGTCTCCAATATTAGTTCCAGTCTGCGTTGGTTCTTCATCCAGAATTTCATCTGAATCACTAAGGTCTTCGTAGCTTTTATCTTCTACATTGGAGCATTTTTCAAAACAATGACAATTTAAGCATAAATTTGTGCATTTGAAACCATTTTTTCGACAGCCACATTTTAAACTTCTACATCCAGTTGCACAGCTGCAGCAAATCGTTTTAAGCAATAGTTCCGGAATTAGTTCCTTTTCTGTAAATTTGGACATAATGCCACGTTGATGTTGCTTCCAGCCCCAATCCGTTGCTGTCAGTTCGTTACCCAGCCATAATATGCCCTGTAACAATGTTGTTCTGCTGCACCTTCTGTGGGTGGGAGATTTGCCAATATGAAAGATGAGTTAATTTTTGCCAATTGATATTTTCGAAATCTGAATTGATTCAGTGTTATATTATCATTTTTACATTTATAAATAGATTTGATTAAAAAAACACAACGATTAAAAAAAATCGGATTCGAATTCTTTCCATTTCTTTGCATTTTTTGAGAACATTTACCATAGTACTGTATACATTTTTTTACACTATCAGAAAGTAGAGATTTCAGCGAACAAAAAGCCCACCGACTTTATTAAAAAAGGAGATATTTTGACGTGAGAATTTTCGATTGAAAATTAGGCTGCTTTTTCGATATTAAGTCAAAATAAGACGAAAAAATAAGTATTTTAATCAAAAAAATTTACTGTATGTTTGGGACATAAAAAGGCAAGCTTTCACCAAATTTCGTGAAAGAAACTTTTTTTTTGTAAAAGATAAAAATAAAAAACAAAAAACTTGGTTATTTGAATTTTTCACATAAATTTTTAGGTTATGTGAAAAAAGTGTAAAAACAAAAGTTGTAGATCTTTTTATTACCTACAACTTTGCCATTTAAGTTTTTTCCATAGAACTTGTAGTTTTGCCAGTAATCGAGATAAACCGCTTTTTACCCTTAAAAACTCACCCTCTCCTACTTCCCGACCTCAGATCGCCCGTAAATTATTTTTCCTTTCATTTTTGTTATATTCTCTTCCTTTTCCAATGGGTTTTATTCTACTTTTATTTTACTCCATTTTTTAAAATTTTCAAGGGCATCAGCACTGGTCTATGCAGTTTATGTATTGACAAAAGATTAAAGCACAGTGTTAAAGTGGTTTTATTACACAGAGATGAAAGAATAGGTCAGATAGGTCAAATAGGTACAACGTTTTATCTAAGACTCACACATTCCATTTGATATGAATAATTTTTAATTTATTTCCACAGGCTAAATTGATTTCCGGGTGGAAGCCGCATTGACTTTGAATCAGTCGACGACGTTTGGCACTCTGTTGCAAGAGGCATTTGCAGGGCTAAGATCAAATCAAATGCTAAACAGATTATCATTTTTTCTTGTATACAAATATGTTCTGATCGAAAAGGATAAATTCAAAAGACTGTTTCTTAAAAACAACAAATCTTTTCTATCTGTGTACAAGAACTATTTGCAGACATAAATACTTTTAAAGTCAACCTATATTTATTGAAAAAACAATGAATAGAATGGTGCATTCAGACAATGATTCTTGAATGTTGAAGTCTGTATCTGCATGTGGATGACACAGAGAAAAAAAAATACATGTAGCATAATTGAGGATTTGCGTACTTGCACGTTTTTACTTTATTTTCTAATTAATGGATGCCCATACTGACGATAAGAATAAAGAAAGTAAACACATTTACTTAGTGCCGTTCAGAGTTTTTGCTGGAGAAAATGTAACAATATTAGTTAGTTAAACTTTACACAATATGATTACTGAGATACCCACTTCTATAAAAAGGTTGCTTACAACCTTTATTACATAAAAACGATCCTAACAAAATTTAACATGTTTCGGGCGAAAGAAATCGGAAAAGCATGTGTTCAGTAATAAACGGGTATCTTTTTCTACTTCTCTCGCACTCATATTTAAACCGGGAAGTAGGCAAATTTAATAATAGTTGAGTTACAAGCCTTCAAATACCGCGCGCAATACGTTTGAAACATAAAATCAAGCAATTTTGGATATTTACACTGGCAATATATTTATTTCTTTGGATTTCTTTAATGCATATTTATTGTTCGTAGTTTTCGTATTGCCACAAAACAACGTTTTAAAAATAACTGGATATTTATTATTTAACATGGCATTAATTAATATTAATCTGAACAGAACAATGTACCGGAATAAAGGGGGTTATAAATTCAAATACAACGCGCAATAAATTACAGATTATATTATAGAAAGCTATTTTTAGATATTTCGTACAAGAGGTTATTAATTATTCAAGTATTAACTTCGCCAGTAAAATTATTGCGGCTCTTCACAAAAGTTTCGCATTCTTCGGTTGGGAATTTTCATCCTTAAAATACGGTTTAATTAACTCACCGCTTCGAATATTTGCACCCTTGTTAAACCCCGCATAAATTTTCCAAACATTACCTCAAAATTTTATAACAAGGTAGATGCTATGTAGTATACATTTTTGTAAGTAGAAATAATTTAAAAATAGAAGTACGCAGATATCACATTAAAACCTATCGGCATTTTTAAATAAAATCCATATATATTATAAAAATATATTTGTATGAATCGAAATTGGATTTCTTTAGCAAAAGAAAACGCATTTTTAAATCAATCCAAAAATATTCCTATAAGGAATTGTAATTTTCAGACCCACGCCATAGGTTTGCCCGTTTATTTTTAGTAGTGGACAAAAAAATCATTTTTTATTACTTAATCATACGCAGTATGATGAAGTATTGTAACCGTGCCGAAAAAAAAAATTGAGATTTTAGCGGAAATAGGTCTTTATGGGTCCCCTGAACATTTTTGACCAAGGTACAAAAAAATGTCTGTGTGTGTGTATCTGTGTGTGTAAACGATTTTTGTAGCGACGTTTCCGGAGAAACTACTAAAAGTATCTGGACGAAAGTTCATTTTAGAAGTTTTATGACCAAACTTAGAGCTGAAAAGCTTTTGGTTCAAAAGGGTCCAAAGGAACTGGCTATTTACTCTTAGCATTTTTCAGCGATTTTGGAAATGAGCCGTCATTTCTGTAATTTGGACAAAATAGATAAATAATAAATTAAAGAAGAGGAAATTTTGTATAATTTATGTTTATAACATTTTTTGGTAAAATTAATAGTTTAGCTGCAGGAGCAAATTCTATTTGATCGAAATCGTGTCTACATTAATAGTAGGTAGCCAGGAAATTTTGAAACTTTTGACAGTATTCAGAACGTCAGCGGTTGCGAAACGTCAATTCAGCAAGAGGAGAAACACGCGCGCACGTACGCTATGTGAAACAATATTGTCAATGTGTATTTCAAGTGCGGATTGCGGATAGCAATATTGTTATGCATTTTTCAATGATTTTGCAAATGAGCCGCAACTTTTCGTCAAAATAGTTAAACAATAAATTAAAGTAGAGGAAATTTTGTATAATTTATGTCTATGACATTTTTTGGTAAAATTAATACTTTAGCTGTAGGAGCAAATTCTATTTGATCGAGATCGTGTCTGCATTAATATAGGATTTGCCAGATATTTTTATTCTAATGACAGTAGGTAGTGTAAAAGGCTGATTTGTTGACAATACCTACTCTCAATATCTGTCAAATCCTGGCTAATTCGTTTTATTTTAATGCAAACACGATCGATCTCGATAGAATCTCATGCAGCTAAACTATTAATTTTATATATTGTATGATAAAGTCATGTGCCAGATTTCACTCTTTAGGTTAGTGTATTCCCGGTTTTTCCGGAAATGACGTCATCTTCGAAGGTTTAAATGATACCCTATATTATTTATGTGATATTTTCAATCAGGGTGACATTCTGAACACAAGAACATGTCAGTCGGAAACTTTTATCGCTAAGGGAACGAAATAATAACTTTTTTATTAATCTAGGTGGCTATGAATTCGTGAAAATAGTCTAAAATTGTCCAAAAACACTGACTAATTCGATTTTGGCCAATATTGTATTACTCGCGTCCTCTACCGTGATTTCATTGTGTTTTGGCCTATGTGGATTTTTTTAAAGAATCAACAAAAAACAACAATTAATAACGAACAATAATTACATTAATAATTGAAAATACCTGGCAATAACCACAAACAATAAGAATACAGAGAACTATCAATTCAGATGTTAACATTAATCCATAGTTCACTACGCTGACTTGACGTAATATAATGACGTAATTTCCGGAAAAACCGGAAGTGATACTAACCTCAAGAGTATCCCAAAAAAATGACATTCTACGTTTATTGGCATGGTTTATTTCATTGAAATAAATATTCAAAATACATTATATCTACAAGAAAATAAACGAGAATATTGAATAAAGTAAATATTGTGGGGTCAAAGAAATATGTTTTGATCTAATAAGTTCTAATAAATAATGTTTCTTAAAAACAGATCATATTTAATTCACTTTAGGTTTGAAATGTCTGTGAAGTTCGTCATGCGCGAGAAACAATTTTGTTGGAGGGTCAAGTAAAACCATTTCCGTCCATGCACAGTTGATTTCCGGCGTTCGTGTATACGTGGGTAGTAGGAGTGGAATAAAACGGTTGGGGCGGTAGTAAAAGCGCCTGTTGATGTACGAAAGAGCAAAATAAATCCGGGCTATAACAGTAAACCGGAAATTGCAGCGGAACGTCAACGTCATACAAGTTTAATGTAAATACGGCATAAGGTCCACCCACACACACACACACACACACACACACACACTCGTAACTCAAGTGTCCACATTTTGTGCCAGGGCTTGAATGCCGCCCTCGAATCATGTCTGGTGCACAGCATGCTTAGAATTTGCGACGCAAGACAAATATGAGGGTTGGCGGGGCAAAATACTTTGAAAGATAAAGCTTAGAAACACGCATAACGTGAATATTTCAAAGCTGGATTCCACCTATGTGCTGGAAATGGTATGCATGTTGTTCGAGTAACAAAATAGGGCTGGTTGGTAAACTGAATTGAAAAATATTTCAATATAAACGCTTGATGTTCATATTTCAAAAATATCCTGGGGACACCAGTGAAAACTGCATACGTATCTGTGTGTCGCATGTTATTTATCTTGAATGCAATGCGCGAATAATGATGAACGAATGAACGAGTAATAAATATAAATGCAGTTTTCTTGCATGCTGTGTCTCGGCATAAGTACTCTCAAACATCCGTATAGAAATTGAAAATTAAATATGAAGCAGATACCTATGTTTAAGATACGTTGTGAAGTGATGACAAAACAGTTGTTTAAATAATTATAATAATATTAATAATAACCATATTACTAATCAGATTGATTTGGTCCGTTGTAAACTTTTGTTTTACTATTGGACTGGTATATTTTTTGTACCTCACAAATAACAGGTTATGCGTTTAGTGCTTCGATTTGAATGAAACTTAGTGAAATTATAATACTATATAAGAAACATTTTACGTCTAAAGCATGTTTGAAATACACCCAAAATTGCGGGAGTGTTACCATGACTAATTATGTCATCACGGTCCATTTTGGTATTACTGATATCAAATAAATGATTGATTCGGTAAAAGTATCGGCTTTATTGAAACTTGGAGGTATTGTAGACAAAAGTACATGCGTTAAGATTATATTGGAATAAAATAGAGATAACTTAAGCGACTATTGAAACTTTGAGCTTTTTATTGTGATCCTAGGCCAGGTAAAATGTTATCAGAAGACAATTGCAATTGTTAGAGACTTTTATTTTACTATGAATGTGAACATGAGTCCTCAAATTATATAAAAAAAAAACTGTAATACAAGATGTACATAAGATATATGTATGACCATAAAAACATAAGATTTTCGTTATCGTACTCAAGTTTGCTTCATCGATCAATTACGTCATGGCTTATACAAATACTTACGAAGTGTCTTCCATCAGTTTGGAAACTTCTAAATAAAGCCGATCTTGAATATTTTATATGAAACTTAAAACTGTTTTCAAGTTTCATAACAGTTAACTTTTCACCTAGTCAACAATGACAAAAGCTCAAAGTTGCTATGGAAAAGCACCAGAAGTTTTTCTCTGTTATTCAAATCTGTCTTAATAATATACTGAGATGGCAATGCGTGGCTTTCGGCAAAATACTTTAAGCATCAAATGCCCACCCTTGTCAAAATAAAGTCTACGTTATCAATATTACTCATATTATTATGCATATTGCCTCTAAATTGTCTCTCAAAAAAAAAAATAACCCATTTTGAATCAATTTACAAGGACAATAAATAGTTATCGTTGGCTGATTCAAAAGAACACTGTTTAAGGTTTACTTCTGGGTGCAACTGAAGTATCTAGGTCTTGAGGTTCGTTGGCTGTAAGTTTGCAATATGGCAAAACATACACAGCTGAAAAAAGGCTTATAGAATTTTTCGTAATATCTTGACAACCTGAATATATTTTATACGAATAAATCTAGTTAACTAGGTTTTAAATGGCATCTTCTATAACCCTTTAAATATACTTTTAAATATACTTTTTCTTGGCATCTAGTTCTGGTTTTTATCTGCAAAAGTGTAATATTTAGGTAGTTTTTCAAAAGGCGTGCAAATGCGATTTTTTTACAAGCAATTGAATATCTCAGAAATTATTTTCTACTTTTATTTAGTGTTCATAATATGGTATGAGATACAGAGTGTTCCATTTAACACAAATACTGTTTTTCCCTTAACGCCTAAATGCAACACCCTGTATAAATGAAAATAATTTTCCGTTGTGAAAAATGATGGACCAAACAAGTTTCGTATAAAATATTTCTCTGAAGATAAATTTTAACTAAATTAATAATAATAATATACAATGATATACAAATAGGGTATTTGACTGTATTAAAAATATGGCTTGTATTAGAGTCATCCTAATAGATTACAGTTTAAGGAAACTATTTGTTACTACTTTTTTTAAAAAAATATGCTTTATTTCTATAAAAAAACAATATTAAAATTGAATTTTATTCACGTTAGGACGTTTTTAGGCGTTTTAGATCACGTGGTAGGCCAGGTGATCGAAAACGCTCTGTAATTAGCTCAGTCTGCAGTGACGTCATTCGTTAGTACGCTTATGAATCTCCCGTTTGAATTTACTACGTTAATTCACAAACAATAGAAAACAGCTTTGTTAACGCGGTTAGTGGTAATCTACCGAAGGTTAACGCTTTGATGGTGGGATTCTACTTTATACATAATCCTTATTTTTACGCTCCGGAACTACGCAACGTGTAAAACGTGCAATGTAAGCATAACTTTGTTAGGTTAGGTTAGTTAGGTTAGTCCTAACCGTAAACTGTCAGATAATAGCTGGATCGAAAATACGATAGGAAACTTATTCTAGTCAGTTTTACTTATGTCGAAGTAATCTTCACAACAAAAAACACTTGTATTGGCCGCTATTTATTTCATTTGCCATTTCTACGAGTCAGTCTCAACCACTTTCTTCGCAGCTTCAAATCTTGCGGAACAGCTACAAATAGTTTATCCGACGTTTTTATTGACGTATTTCTGCATTGTGGATTTATACACTATTTATAACCCATTTTTATGTAGAGATTGTGAAAACTACACATCATACAAGACAATTACCAAACGGCCACGAAGCCGATGCTTACAGACCATATGGGCCGATTAGACATATAGTATCGTGTGACGTCATAAGCCAGAAACAATCGTTTTGGCGGGATTTTTTGTGATTCAATTTTTAACGCTGATTTTTATGAAATATAGAGAATGTAATTACGAAAAATAGTGCATTTACAAAGTAGAGTGAACGAATAAACACACTAAGATGGTTATCCAATAATAGTCAAATACCCTATTGTAAATTTTAGCTGAAAACGTAAATTATTTGACACAAATAAATGTTCTTTCCACCAAACAAATATTCCTAACAATTGGATGTTTATCCCCAAAGAAATATTTCTTTGTCTCTATTGAAAAAAACAAATTTCCTTGAGTGAATACATATTTAGTTCCATTTAAAAAATTTATTTGTGTAGTGTGTGGTATCATTGGATAGGTTATTTAAAACGGAACAAACTTTTATTAGTTTTGAATTTCGGAATAAACCGAGAGTTATCGTCATAAGTGCAACCAGGGTCTGGTACAAAAACTTTTTAGGGTTTAGAAAAAAAAAAAAAACATGCTTTAGAAAAAATGGTTTGACTACAAGTGGTTTCTCTTTGAAATATCCATTACATACAACTGCAGGAGTAACTGTCATTGCTGAATACACTCAGCAAACCGATAAATACCAAGATATCTTAGAATCTCCGACATTTCCACTGTGTAAATTTGAACTGAAAACATACATCATTTTACACAAATAAGTGTCCTTTCTACCAAATCCTTCTCCAAACAACCAGGGTTGGACTAAAAGTTTTTTCTCTTTAAATACCTATTACGTACATAAAAGCACAGGAGTACTACCACTGCTGTGCACACTCAGCAAAACCGATAAATACCAAGATATTCTCGAATATCCGACACGTCCACACCATAATGCAACACTAGGCCTTTGAAATCCAAACTGAAGCACCCTATCTATACAAACAACAAGTTTAAAGACTAGAACCATACCCAATAGCATCTAAAATCAACGTGGTCCTTTCAAATAAAGCACAATCCCAACTCTGTACAAATATAGGCCTTGTAGCCAGTCCTGACTTTAAAACGGTCAGTATACAGTATACAGACAAACGGGGAGACCGGGCATTGTCAATATTTGTCGAGGAGAATGGCTTTGCCTTCGGTCTTAGCACAGGGGGTAGTGCTCGATATAACGGGTCATAAAGTACACGTCAACCGTCTTCGTGGTATTAGGGCACGGTCCATTAATACCTCGACAATGGGTTTTAATCAGCGCACTGACTGCTACGACTACGGCCGGTCGTTGGTAGCCATTCAAAATTAACGTCCGGCGTAAAGATTCAATTTCAACCGATTCAGTTATGGAGTAGCGCGCTGAGTGAATTTATGTTTTATATCTGAAATATGATGGGAACCTTTCGTTAAATTTTCACGTAAATATGTTTAGTGGGTATTTTTAGTTACCTGGGCAATCTTACAGATGTTGAAGATTGACCATTGGCTTTATTAGCATTGACAATATATTTGGTTTAAAACACGATTGGAAAAAAGAAAGTAACATCAAATTTGCCCACATGAGATAGAAAATCTGATGTGGCCAGGCACAAGACTTTATCATACTATATATAAAACTAATAGTTTAGCAGCATGAGATTTTATTTGATCAAGATCGGTCGTGTCTGCATTAAAACAAAACTAGCTAGCCAGGATTTGACAGATATTTTGATTTTATTAATAAAATTAATTTTATTATCTTTAATTACTGGTTACTTTATACCTCAAATTATAGGTAATATAAGACGTAAAAGAAATAAACGGACACAATATTATAATCGCCAAACATTTGTCGTTAAATTATAACTAATAAATTGCAAAACACCATTTTAAACAGAATATTAAGGGGTAATGCCACTCTAGATTAGTTGAAAATCGATTTTTTTTTTGCCTAAATGATTTCTTGAGATCCTAGAAATAAGGTACACTACGTCTCATATTGGAAAAAAAATGTTTAAATGCTTATTTGATGAACATACGGCCAAGTGTCTAGCCGAGAGTACCTGCAAAAAGTTTAGCGTGAGAGTTTACAGCCTATAGACCTATACGCTCTTATCGTATTTGAAAGAATTACATCCGTGGTGTGAAATATAACATAAAATAATATAAAACACAAAGATTTTGTGGAAATATCCTCGGTACGTTCGTTGAACTGACGCTAACCGCACAATGTTATAGCTGTCTGATGTAACGTGTGTTGTTTTTGATTAGTTGGTAAAAAATAACGGAAATAATTAGTGACATTCCCGGAGTATATCGTGATCGAAAAGAGTCGAAAGGAAGCTGTAGATTTCCAAATAGAACTAATATGACAAGCATTGAATCGTTTGGAACTAGAGTCACCTCTACCTGATAACGTATCCACAGTCCATACCTGCAAAAAGGTAATAATGTCGGTTGAAGATTATTACAACGTTGGTGTGGATGACGTTTAATTATCATCTATTGAACTATATTGTTATATTTTCTGCTATTTCACAAGTTGTAGTGTGTAAAACGTGCAAATCAAATGCGAAATTGGCCGAAAGTAGCAACCGTGACTTAGGATATCAAATCGTGGTTTCTTGTGAGAATTTTGAACAAACTTTCATTCCGAGTTGCCTATTTGTTTAAAAAGGATATGAAATGAATAGCGGAAGTATCCTTGCTATGCGCATAGGAACAGGTGTAGATGGAATTGAAAAGTTTTGCGCATTCAGGGACCTTCCTCGTCAGATTTTTCACTCATTTTACGATAACGGTGTTCGCACCATTTTTGTTGCCACAGAAGCAGTTTGCTAACAAAGTATGCAGAAAGCAGCAGAAGAAGAAAGGGCTAGAAGTCAATTGAAAATAGTAAAAAAAAGAATGGTGTAACTCTCTCGGACGATGGATCATGGAGAAAACATAGCTTTTCTTCTCTGTATGATCAGTGGCGCTTATAAACTGGAGACATGTTGTTGATATCCTCATAAAATCTAAATACTGCAACGATTACAATTTTGACCATGAATTTTGACCGATAAAATGCCACAGTACGAGAATTATCCACCTGGTGATTTCATTTTCATTTTCACTTTCAAGTGGCAAAGTAATTGTGGATATTGTAGCAAGTATAGCCATATGTGTTGTCAATGATGCATTATCCAGCCTTATGAAGATTATGGAGGTATTATGTATGAGCATCGGGCCAAACTGCAATAATTTCTGCGCGAAGGCTGACGCACGGCGCATCATGTTTTCAGAGCCATCTCTGACTGATGCTGCCAAACAGGCCCGTCTGTCGTCAAAATCAAACAGAAAGAAACAAGAGGAGGAACATATTAATTGGAAATGATAATTATATGGTCCAGGCATCGCCGACAATAGTCAAATATAACAATTCTATACATCAAAGTTACACTATACTTTAAACCGTGTTTTCTCATAACCGCATTTTTCAAACTGGCCGGAAAGATAAGTTGAACTGATCTTCGTCAACTCAGTTAAAATTTTATATGCAGCTACAGAACAACATTATCTAGAGAAGTACGTACGGATTTTACGATAAGTCACAAACTTTTTTTGTTATAAACAATTTTTAACCTAATTGTGTACCTAAAAGTGATAATTTGTGTTCAAACGTGCGCAATTTTGTTTTAAAGCGGAATTTTCTAGTTTCCATATGTACTTCCCGAGATAATCTTATATAAAATGAATTTCTAAGAGGTTTCCTTTGATGTCATCTAACGCTTCAATTTCTTATTTATTTTTGTTTTATTTTTATTGTGAATGTTCCTCAAAATATTAGCAATAAAGGGCTTTAAAGAGATTTTGTAATTCATTTACTATATTGTAAAAAATATACCTACAAAAGTGGCTTATTTTTCTCGCGCTAGAGTGGCATTACCCGTTCACAATGATGGAACAAAATGGCGAAGTCGCCGGAATAGATACAAGCTTGCGATGGATTTGACATACAAATGTCAACCGATTATAACGTATTTTAAAAGTGCATATTAAAAGAACTCTACTTTCAAGATAGCGATAGCGATAACGGACATTAGCGAGCGGTTTGATGACGGCAACACAACATATCGCGCGGGCCTTGAATTACGGTCATCATTACGAGTCGAAATGGTGGCCAGCGCTGCAAAAAAATTATTCAGACCATTGTGAAAACGTCATTACCGAACGCCACTGAAAAAAATTAATATGCCAGCGCGCATAAACGACTCGTTTCTCTTCTTTCTGTCATTTCGTGTACGCAATTTCATTACGAGTGGACATTAAGCTCGCACTATTTCGCCGGGATGTGCAAATTTATGAGGGTATGAAATTTTTTCGCGGCAATTGTCCGGATAATTGACGAAAATTAGGTTTTTAACGAGCGGTGTTAGCTACATTTTTTTTTTGTAAACGTACGAAACGCTTAAAAATATACGGTTAATTGCAGAATTATTTAAATTTAATTGTACTAGAGCATTTGCATGTTTGGTTGCACAATTTTTCCTACAAGTCAAAATATATTATACAGGGTGTCTCTACAGTGCGATCTCGGAAGATTGTGCTACTGTTAATGAAGATATTTTAAAACTGATTTCACTCGTATATATACAGAATGCCGAGGCGCACATTTTAAAATTATTAGGGTGTATACAGGGTGTTCCATAAGGTAGTACCAACCCAAAATTATGTTTTTTTAAATGGAAAAACCTACAATTCGGCACAATTTTGAATTCCTCGCTAAATTTTACGCCAAGAGAACAACGTTACCTACACTAAACTTTATACTTGTTGATTTATTGGCATCTTTATGGAAAAAAAGTAGTCTAAGAACAACGGTATAGCAAAATAACTGTTTTAATTTTATTTCGCTCGCTTAGATTATGATTAAGTAAGAAGAATTATTTTTTTTAAATGGAACATCCTGTGCCTAATTCTTTTTTTGAGTTCTAAGCATCGTTCTGCACAAAAAACTATACTAGTACACACTAGTGGTAAAATAAACCATTGCTGAGATAACTAGTCTTCTTAATAAAAAAATCGATTTTTCTATCAATAAATGCTTCTACACCTACACTAACAATTAAACCAGCTGAGTATTTACCTAAAGTACTGTTTTCTCGCATAAAACAAAAAAGAATTAGATACAGAGTGTTCCATTTAAAAAATTAAGTTTCTTAGGGGAAAACTGTTTGCTTTATTTTGCTGCAGATTATGACCACCCTGTACACAATTTGGATATGGTAGGTAATCATGATAATAGAACGCTTCTTACTTCATCATAATCTAACCGAGCGAAATAAAGTACTGTTTGAGTACTGTTTTTCCATAAAAATGCCAAACGATCAACGAGGATAAAGTTTAGTGTAGGTAATGTTATGTTTCATTGGCATAAAATTTAGCGAGGAATTCAAAATTGTGTCTAAATATAGGTTGTTCCATTAAAAAAAAACATTAGTTTCGGTTGGTACTACCTTATGGAACACCCTGTATACACGCTAATAATTTTAAAATGTGCGCCTCGGCGTTCTGTATATATGAGTGAAAACAGTTTTAAAATATCTTCCTTAACAGAGGCACAATCTTCCGAGATCGCACTGTTGAGACACGCTGTATATTATCAACTTATTTAAGGATTTCAGTTTGTTCTGTTCTTTTATTAATGTAAGTACTTTAAACGGGGAATGTTGTGTAATAAAGAAACTGCAAGTATCACCATTGTGTATTTTTAGCTCTAACTTTTTAACTCTAAATAGTGAACAACCTTGGTGGAGTGCCAAAACCTTTCGCGATTTAGTTGTCTCAGACATTACACCACTACAACCTACCCAAAGACACATTATTATTCTTTAAATAATTGAGAACATCACTTAAATAAATAATAAAAGTTTTAAATAATTTTTTAATGATACTAAAAAGCTAAATTAGTTGTAACATTAAGCATTTTGTGCTTATTGATAACAAAATCCATTTTTAACGTCTTTAATAGCCAAAGTTATAAACTTTTATTAACTACCTGCACATGTTAGGTAACCAAATCTAGTCATGCAAAGTGCACTTCAGTTTCGACAAGACAAAACTTTGTATGGGAAGGTAGATAGAGCGGTACTATGAAGTACACTTCCACAACTGAGCATATGGCTGAAAGTTTCGGAAATTTGTAAACAAGCACAACAATGCATTTGCATTAACCGAACTCGCGCTTGGATTTAGTGCCTCTAGATATTGTACACGACTGAAACTACTTCTTGTTGATTAGCTTACGATGTGTATATTATGTAAATTACAAGCAAAGTTAGATTAATGTTAGCGTTAGATTGTAACGACGTCGATCGTAGATTACAAATTACAACCAACTTCGTTTTATACTAGAAAATACGAGTATCTTCACTCGTAAATAATGCCATAACAATATCACGGCACGAGTGTTTTTGCAAGCGGTTGTGACAAAAACCTTTGTTTGGCAGGGCGCTAAAACGCTGTTAGGTAAAGCAAAACGTAACATAAATCCACTTTGAAATGAATTTAACACCCCATAACCACGGAGAGAAGAGAAATGCTTCGGTTGTTTCACGTGTACTACTGTCACAATCAATCTCACTTAACCGATTTTATTACTCTGTTTACGGTAAGTAGAAAAATAGACCAGTGAAATAATGAGGGCAGCTAACCTGTCATGGTAGCTCTACACTCAGCCCGAATAAATCGGCGAAACGCTCAGCGAGGCTGGGTGAGACAGGAAGACTGGGAAAAGTAAAAATTTTCCCTAACTTACTAACTTACCAGGTAGTCAACCCGGCCCAAGTAATCAAAGAACTGCACCAAAACGATACAATACATTCAGAAATCATAGAAAAATAAGACTGGAATAACGTGGAACTAATAAGATTTATTTGAAAGACTTAAATAATTAATTCTTTAGTACTAATTAATTAATTATTGATTTAATATTGCTATTAATTTTAATTTTCATTAGTAATCTTATAATACGGATGGTTAATTTATTGATATGCATTTGCATTTCTTCAATAATACAGAAATAAATATCATTATCTGGTATATTTTCCATTTTAACTTTGCGTATGTAATTTTTTTGCTGATAAATTCGAGTAATGGGGACGTTACAAATACAGAAAATAATACTATCATATAATAAATTTAACAACAATGTACACTATTTGTATTTTGCATATAAATTTATTGTGTTCAATATTTTGTAATCTTTTTATTTCAATACTAAATAATGTATTCCATCGTTACCTACTTTTCGGGTTGCATTGATGCACCGCACGTGTTTGATGTCATAAATCAGACTCCTGTCGTAAATAATACCTTCGGGTACACACAAAAATGCCTTTGAGCCGCGTCATTCGACCGACATTGAATGGATCGACACGAATGCGAACAAATAAAGCGGTTTATGGTGAGACACTCGCCGAACGCGTGATTTTTATCCAACTATTCGACTTCTGGCAGTTCGAATGTTAGCGGATTTAAGTGAATGTGCCATCCACACTCTCCCAATACGCGGTCTCTCGCTATGTCTCGCGAGAGTGGAGAAGACGTATTACAAGTACATAGATGCACCCTCCATATACTTATTCCATTTTAGGTGTAATGGCACCAGAAACGAAAAACGATACTGTCAATTAAATATTAAGGAAATGAGTAGAAAAATTGTTAATATACGTCGCTTAAAATAGAAAAATAATGGCACAAAGCATTTTCTCTTTAAAACCCGGAGGCAAAAAATAAATAGTGATATTATAATTTATAACAGACCGCGATAATAATAGTGTATTTTACTAGAATAAAAACATCAGTTATGGTCGTGAATACCGGACCACATGAATTCATAACGTTATTAAAACGCGGCTTTCGCATATTTTATGCAAATCAATGTGATTGTTATAATTATTATATGCTGGCAGTCTAACGGGATTTGAATACATAATTTGTATTGGACTACGTTATAAATAACAATTTTAAAGCTAGGGGAAAAACTGTATTTGTTTAAGTAGTACTAACAAATTCTATGAAACTGTAAAAAGAAAAAGTGATTTTCTGATAAGGCATTCAACACATGTGTATGAAGACTCGAGATATCATGTGTAAGACTTGCTGGTTATTTCGTACGATCATTTTTCAAACAGACAGGAACGAACATCAATCTTCATCCTAACTGTTTCGCATTAAACTAACAGGAAAAATAAAAGCTTTTTTCATCACTGTACTGATAATACCTGACAATGTTTGCAGCTTCTTTTACAGATTCTTGTAAAAGTGACAAAGTCCCATCCAAAATATGTAAATTGGTATCCGTAATTAATTAATAACTGATTGGGTGACACGAAATATTAGCAAAAATCGGGATATTCAATAGGCTGTATCTTGTTGACCCTTTATTCAATCTTAATAGAACCAACACCATTCGATTCCCCTCTTCTTACGCTACACGAATGTTAAAAAGTCCGATCGCGATTATATTGCATTGAAATAGCAGGCGTAGACAAAGGTCGGTGTGTTATGCGACAGTTTGCGTTCTTAATTTGGACGGCTTAATTTGGTTTTTTAAAGTAAACTTTCAAGCAGTATAACAACGAAATGAAAAGGCATTGGTAAAATATATGCCAGCTGAAGCCACTGGCATAGAATCCTCAAAAGAGACCATAGTAAATCGTAGTACATAATACAGTGGTTCTTAACCTTTTTGAAGTCACCTATTGATCATACGAAAAATTCGCGGAGCACCAAAAACATTGACATAACTTTTACTCAAAATTAAAGCGATTATTAAATAACAGTTACAAAATAACATTAATTAGAAAAAAATATAAATATATTAATAGTCTACTTTTTTTCAGCAGAATTAATTTTTAGAAATCAATTGTCATTCTGAGTATAATGTTTTATATGGTCTTATATGTTTTTTCTATTCCTTAAGAAGTTACAGCCGTTTGAAATATTAGCAAACAAAGAAAAATAACGAAAATCTAACATAATCAATACCCATTACATAAAACGTAAATAAATTTAAGTAACAAAATAAAATCCACATAAAACTTTTTAGAGATTTTCTTCTAAAAGCTAAATGTCATTCTGATTAAAAAGGTTCATATTGCTTTTCTCAATTCCTCATGAAGTTGTAGCGTTTAACATACGGTTTTATTGACATTTTTATCAGCTCTAACTTTTTACCGAATCGAAAAAATGAATACTCGAATGAAGTTTATTTGCGGCGAAAATCATTAGTCTGATACAGAAAAGAAAAAGATATATTTCTGTATAAATTTAGAACATAACGGGAAATTTTGAATTTATTTCTACAAACCAACTCTTGAATGTTTGAGGGAAAAAGCAATCTCGATGTACGGAATTGCTTCCGAAGTTTTTTTTGCCCGTATTCACATAATTCCACATTTTGTGTGTGTGTGTATGTTTTGATTTTCTGGCCCCACAAAATTTTGTTCATCTATCACCTGGTGGTTATAAATGCCGCCACCTATTTGGTATATTGTGATAGTTCCTCCAAGCATCTGACATGTTCGCGGTAATATAAATTTAAATATAATAAAACTTTCAAAACCTTCTTAGTTTGTCAAATATTTAGGTAATTTGGTTAGAAGCTTTATATTAGCAGTTACGTACCACCTACTCAAGTAGTTTTGATAAGCTCATTTTTAATACAACTTTATTGTCAACTAATCTAAGGCTTAATGTGGATGATATGTAGATGAGGGCAAAAATATATATTATCAAAACATCATATATTTTATTATCTTTATTTTAAGAAATATATTTCAAAATGTTTACATATTTTCAGAACTTTTTATGTGGCATGTGTAGCAGAGCTATACCCATTTTTATTTTAATTGTATTGTTCTAAATACTTTATTTATTTTATTCATATTTATTACTATTTGAAAATTGTAAATATTATTTCCTACTTTATGTTCGTTATAAACTCTTTCCGCTTTCGGTGTCATTATGAAAACACTAGATCACAAACTTTTAGTCACTTTTGGTTTTCCACGATTTATGATATGGACATCAAGTGTCAAATAAGGCTGACATCTCAATCGCTATTGGTTCGCGTCAGTCGTACTTGTGAATTTTACAGTACCAACTGTTGAATATAAAATTACTTTAAATTGTCTTCTAAAACTTGTATTATAGTAGTAGTAATAATCTTTATTCCAACATCCAGCTTTGTACAGGTTTATTACACAATTAGTTTCATTTAATCAATTTCATTTGGTGTTCGAACGGGCTATTGACCTAGGTCTTTCTGCCCTGCTCCATCTCTTATTTTGGGTGTCTTCTTGTATTATAATATACTATAATTGTTAGTTTTGTTGAAGTTAGAATGTTTTGTACGTTAATAATATACAGATACAAATATTATTATTTCAATCACATACGATAAATGAGTCAACAATTTCGGCTTTCATAATTTTTTGAAAAAATTGCATTTTTACGTCGATTTTATCTAACGCTGGTATGGTCGAGTCACAGAGCGTTGAAACATAGTACATCTCGCTCAGATATTAGGAAATACACGATGTCTATCTCTCTCAATCTGCTACTTTGTTTCAGGGTTGATTACGTATGGTAAAGCAACGATATTGCGTAAATTCTAAGCTCGTGTATCGATTGTTGTTCTTGCAGTACCTGCGTAACTAAAAAAACCGGCACCTTCGCCAAAAAGAACAATGGTACTCAACCTCATTTTTGTTTTATGATTGTGCTATCTTTTGCACAGTATAGTAAATTAACCTCATACCTACATCGAAAAATTATATTATAATATGTAATTATCAAAAAAACATCAGTTTTAAATCCTATCTGATATGAAAGTTTACTTTTATTTTCAGCGACTACTTTCGGACGTCGAAGTACAGGAAAATGGTTCTGCTTCAAGTATGGACAACCAATCTTATAGCCATAATCATTTCAAAGGATGACGACACCATAACGGTCAACCTTAGGACCTAAGCTACAGTAGGTACTCAGTCAGTTGTTTCTGAAGAATAAATGAATATGTTTGGTGGAACATTTAATGTTGCAAATACTGCTACCAACAAAACAAACAATTTTTTACATCACCATAATTGAATAGATTTTCTAATAGGTCCATTATACGATCGCATTAAACGAAAATGCCAAACGCTGGCCATCAAATAATAAAAACAAACATTTCCGCCGACTCACTCAATCTTATTATTAGAGCAGTCGCAATCGGGACATCTGTCGGGGTTGTTGCGAAGCTCCATTGTTGGAATTCGGGGAAGCTCGAGGTCGGGACTCGATTACGGTTAGGTTTGTTCCGGTTGGCACCCTTTTGCGTACGCTGGCGTATGTCATATTGACCTTTGACGCTAACAAAGTGAATCCGAAATGCGATTTGAAAGCGTCACGCGACGGCTTCCGCGGCGGTTGGCGAACGTGGCGAACTAACGAGGGCGCAAAATGACTGCGAGGCGTGTTGGCACACTCCAGTGGTTCTTAAACGGTGCACCGCGAACACTAGATATAACAAAAAGTTGTTTTTTAAATGGAAACCATAGCTGGCTATGACTGAAATAAATAAAACCTTTTTTCCCTTTTCAACGATATATAACATGCCGGTCCAAAATATTCCAAAAGTAATGTTTTATTGAATAACATGAAATTAGTATGTATCAGAGAAATTATAATTATTGTCTTCGAGATTTCTCCGAGTAGGCGTATGTCTAGTGGTTAGTGGTTAGACACTACTAATCAGTGACTTAAGTATTGAATTTGCATTCTTTTGAATGTTTATTTCAATTAAAAGTTACGAAATTCCGTATGAATCATATGAAAAATACGCAATGATCGAATGCTTTATTCAAAGTAATAACAATGCTGAAATTGCATCCGAAACATACTTCAATCGTTATCCAGAAAGAACACAACCTCACAAATCTATTTTTGAGAGATTACAAGAAAATCTCATCAATGAAAATGCTGAAGAAGCTGCAACCAACACAGTTGCAGCCGCAGTTGCAAATCCCTCAACTTCAAGTTGTGAAATAAAATCTGAATCTGGAGTATCAAGACGTCGAGTTTTGAGAATCCTCAAGAAGCATAAATTTAGGCCATATGCTTTAAGAAAACAACATCATTTGCAACCAACAGACCCTCAGCAACGAATGGAGTTTTGCCAGTGGTACCGTGAAAATCTTCAGCAGAATCCATTATTTGTCAAACAAGTTATTTCGACTGATGAAGCCTACATCAGCAGTGACGGAATTTTTAAGAGGCACAATGAGCAATAAAATAAAAGGATAAAATTTTACTAATTTCACTGATTAGTAGTGTCAAAAAAATCTCGAAAACAATAATCATAATGCCTCTGATATATACTAATTTCATGTTATTCAATAAAACGTTACTTTTTTGGAATCTTTTCGACCAGCATGTTATATAACGTTGAAAAGAGGAAAAAAAACTATTTATTTCCGTCATAGCCAGGTATGGTTTCCATTTAAAAAAACACAACTTTTTGTTATATCTACAAAACTATGAGAGATATTTAAAATCTGTGAATTCCACTGAATTCCAATCGAAAAAGTGCGTGAAGAACGTGCAAATATCATTCGTCTGATTTAACAAACAACAAAGATATCGACAAGAATCACAATAGCGCAAACTCGAGTTTTGTGTTATAACTCGAAAACAAAAGACGATAGCTAATTTCGGTTTTCACCATTGAGTTTTTCTCAAAAAAGACAATACAACAACCTTACTAATTTTTCGATATCGAATTTGGTCCACCTGTGCAGGCAATAATTTAGGAATTTTTGTATGTATCCTATCTTTTAAATTAACATCTTTTAGACATCTACATACCGCGTGCTTGCTTACGTCAACAACACAAATTTGTTTTTAACAATTTCTATTCGTTTATTTCACTAGAAAACTGTATCTCGATAAATTCAGAAAGTTGGTAATATGTAAGAGTTAAAAAAAGGTTGGAATTCGGACAATGTTTCATATACAGTGTAAGCACCTTCTATACCATTACTTGAAAACACACAGGGTGAGTTAAAAATGGGGAAAAACATGGTATTAGTTTTTTCCACAGCAATCCAGGATAAATTGAAAAAAAATCCACTAGGTTTATATCACCGCAAACAACTATGTCAGATGCTTGTAGGAGCTGTCACAATATACCAAACAAGTTGTGCCATTTATAATCACCACGTGGTAGTTCACGAACAAAATTTTATGGACCCAGAAAATAGAATTCTTTGGAAGCAATTCGGTACTTATAGAGCACATTTTCCCGTAACTGCTGAACGAATTGAAAAAGAAACAACAAATAAGTCCACATAAAACATTATACTCAAAATGCCAATTGATTTCTAAAAATTAGTTTTGTGAAAAAAAGTGGAAACCCAGTATATTTATATACTTTTTAATTATTGATTATTTTAACTGTTATGTCATAATCAGTTTAATTTTTAGGTAATACAAGTAATGTCTTTATGTTTTTTTTGTCTGTTTAATTGTGGTGCTGCACACATTTTTCATATGATCAAAAGTGCACCCTGACTTCAAAAATGTTAAGAATCACTGGCATAGTCGAATGTCGATGGCGCAGAGCAAGCTTGATTTAGGGCATTCCGGTCACGTGGTTTCCTTTTTGCCCAGCGGCGCCGAACGCAATTTATCTTCCGGCCATACCTAATTACCATTCGGATTATATCGACGAAATGTCCGACTGCGGCCCTGCCCGAAGAAACGCTTTCAATTTGCCGCTGCGCTGATTATGGTGCTGGGCGAAGAAGGCGAGGAGTTACTGAAGTCGATTGGAAAGTCTTTTTAGCTTCAAATTGGGAATTATAGGGTAAATCCGCTTGTTTTCTTTAGAAATGGCAAAATGTCGACAGGTGGGTTATTTTCCAGACTATTACCGACGCACTGATGAGTTACGTCAACCTGGGTGACTGAATCTGAAGCAAATTTCAGCTATGAATCTGATCTGGCCAGGAACATGACTTTATCATACAGAATTAATAGTTTAACTGCATGAGAATCTATTTGATTGAGATAAATCGTGACTGCATTAAAATTAAACTAGTTAGCCAGGATTTGACAGATATTTTGATACTATTGACAGTAGGTATTGTCAAAGCATCAGTATTTGATACTACCTACTGTCATTAGAATAATAGTTATTAATGTCACAAGTGCCGAAAGTACGGAATAGCGCGACGAGCGGCGATGCGGTGCGTCACCGAAGGCGGAGCGTCGCCGTCGCATGTGAGCGAGTAGCGCTATGTAGTTTTCGGCAGGAGTGACATCAACGTTTTTTGTGTTGCGTTTTGAGAAATATGTATTTTAAAAAAAGAATTAAAAAATGGTTATATTTCTGTATAGGAAATGTTAGGTTGGTACAACTTCGACGAACCGTCAAGTTTAAAAATCTAATTCAAATTCTGACAGATTTATATTTGTTCATGACACTGTAGATGTCACATCCGTACCAACATACTAAAATAAAACTACACTCATCGCTTTACTTTATTTATATTTTTCTCAATTTATCGTTTTTAGAATTAGATATAACAACCGATTGATATTTCTTATCAACAAAGAATCAAATTGGTGATCTTGTTTTATTTGAAATTTAATTTGCCGCACTAGAGCGGCAACGTTCCATAGCGGTTCTCTAACCTCTGATGAAAGCAGCTGTTTTCGAGTGTGACAGCACCAAAAAATATTTGTCAAATCCTGGCTACTATGTAGTTTCATATCAATGCAAATGCGACCGATCTCGATCAAATAGAATTTGCTCTTGCGGCTAAACTATTAATTTTACTAAAAAATGTCATAGGCATAAATTATTCTAAATTTCCTCTACTTTAATTTATTATTTAACAATTTTGACGAAATTACAGAAATTACAGAAAATGATTTTTTGCAGTTGTGACAAAATCAATGTTAGCTGGTTTGACCAATAATTCACGCATTTTACATTATTTGCCACAGGTAGATTTTTTAATTAAAAAACAATTTTAAAATATGTTTCGGTATAATAAGCAATTATTTTTCCGAAAACTCAATTTCTGTATACAAACTGGAATTCCTGTAAACCCGAAAGTAAATTCTACAAAATTAACCCTGCCTGTGGATTATTTTAAACAGTATAGAAGTTAGCGTCAGTTTTGTGTCAATGGACAAAATATGAAGTATTTTGTTGAGAATAAAAAAGACCATAAACTTTTTAAAAATTTGCATTGCAAGGTAATTTAAGGAATGTGAAAATTTTGAATTTTTAAAATAATCATGTAGGACGAATGATATTTTCAGGAATGTAAGAAATCAAAAAAATGCAATATTTCAATATTCTTGAAGTTATGACTTCCTTATGAAATTTTAGGCACCCAATATTTTCAATTAGGATGCCATCACCAAGACAGCGAAAGAATCACTTTTGTATATGAATCTAGGTGGCTATGAGTTGCTGGAAATAGTAGATACAACAATTATAGTAGGGTAGTCCTTATCTTTCAACTATTATTTGTCTGCATTTGAGATCGATTAACACTTATTAACACGTGTCCCAAGGGCGTCCATGTGGGGCCAAATGTAATTTACCAATACAAAAAAAGAAACTAAATAAAACCTTGCTTGTTTTGTTTTACTACAATAAATGTACATACCATAGTTTCTAAGTTAATACAAAAATCTGTAATTAATAGTATAAACTCTAATAAATTTTGAGTTTAGCTATCAGAGCAAATGTGAAATCACATATTGACAGCTACTTAAGTAACTGACCGTGTGCAGTTTTTAAAATGCACAAATAATCTAAGTTATGTGGCTATCCTGACTAACAATGAACTAAATGTAACACGTGACTACTGTTTCTGGTGTTTTACATACATTCTGCATTTGTAAAGAAAACTACACAATTCGGAGTTTCTGCCCTCTAGAAACAGTTTTCACTTTTTCTTTTCAAGTTATCAAACCAACTGCTACTTGGTACTTGGTTTGATAACTTAGTCCTGAAGATGCCTCTTGCAACAGAGCGCGAAACGTCGACTGCTTCAAAATCCTCAACGCAGTTTCCACCCGGAAATCAATATATCAACTTTAATAGAAAATATTACAAACTACAATTTAAACATCATTCTTTACGTAATAATTCTCCTGATTTCTAACTCAATGATTCAATTAATAAAAACAAGAACAATTCTCAGAACAACATCTTCAAATCTCTCCACAACCATCCGAGAACACATGAAATTGCAGATATTTCACTCTTGGTGATTAACATACAAAATAAAACACAACCCCGTCTACTAATGAACGCTACAAACGGCAACCATAGACGTCGTTGCGCCGAATGCACCGACGTCGGAAGCGCAAAGCTTATTTGTTACTTTGTTCATCGCACCATGCATAATTGATGATAGGTTCCATGCAGGTGAACAAACGTCGGAATTCACAATTTAGCACGAAGACGCCAGCAATAACTGTGTCCACGTGGCAGCACACCGACGACAGCAACGTCTAGAGAGCAGATTTTGCCATTAGCAATGCAAATGTACACCGTACAAGGAGTTAAGCGCAAATTTACAAGCGACGTTCACGAGGACGGGCTCTACATAAAGGAGAAACGTTATGAAATATTCCGTTTCAACCCGTAAGGAGTTTAAGGAGTTCGCGTTTGCAATCCCGCGAGTACTAAATGTTGATATCCTGATGGGATTTGAATCCGGCAGAACGTAAGGGCAATATTAATGAGACTGTTGGACTGCGGGGAAGGGTCTGTACGCAAAAAATAGAAATGGCTGAGGAGAGTCTTATAAATACGATAATGGGACTTGTGTTGGTTGTCATAATGAATAATTTATTATTGCGCACACTGTAAATTGTCTGCTAGAGCAATAATCATATTTGTTGAGTTGATTATAACTGTTTGGGTATTTTGTTTGGAAGATTAAGATAATTTAGGTGGAGTTAGGGATGTAGAATATGAAGGTGTCTAATTAGAAGTCGTATAGTAGGATAAAAATCACGCGTTCAGCGAGTGTCTCGCCATAAACGCTTTATTTGTTCGCATTCGCGTCGATCATTCAATGTCGGTCTAATGACGCGGCTCAAAGGCTTTTTTGTGTGTACCCGAACGTCCCCATTACTATTATTTATCAGCAAAAAATCTATTACTAATGAAAATAAAATTAATAGCAATATTAAATCAATAATTAATCAATTAGAACTAAAGGATTAATTATTTAAGTCTGTCAAATAAATCTTATTAGTTTCACGTTATTCCAGTCTTATTTTTCTATGATTTCTGAATGTATTGTATCGTTTTGGTGCAGTTCTTTGATTACTTGGGCCGGCTGACTACCTGGTAAGTTGGTATTATTTTATCCTCATTAATGAAGAATGTCGGATAGGTGCTTCTCGTACATTGGCGAAAAGAAATATGTATTCACTGTCGACAGACATTCAATAGTCATTCAAGTTTTATCACTCTCGACAATCGCAAATTACGACTGCTATCTACATAGGGTAATTACTAAGTTACAGATTGATAATATCGGTGTTACATACCAGTATACAGGGTTGGTCAAAATAACTACAGCACCTAAATAATTGTCAAACCGTAAACATTAAAAAAATCATACAAAAGTTGTTTGATTTTTTAGCTATCGTCAAAATATATTTATAATATACAGAGTGCTTATTTTATTATAGTAACTGGCAACCTTTTCTTTTTCTAATGAACAAATATTTTTTAATTCTCAGATTAATTCCAAGAACTTTTTGTAGGAATGCTTTTTATTCAATGCGTCATTTTTGAGTTATAAGCAATTAATCAAAACTCATAAACTTTTATTTTAACTAAACGGATAAAAATAACAGAGCAATTAAATAGAATTAAATTAAATGTTCAAACAGCAAATTAAATCAAAGTACTGGAGTTTTAATTAATTGCTGATACCTAAATGTGATGCCTTTTATGAAAATGGTTCGCACAGTAAATTCGAAAAATAATCTCAGAATTAAAAAAATGTAATTATGCAGTATGTTCTATTTGATAAAGGAAATGTTACCAAATTTAGTTTAAAACAAAAAGAATTGTCTATTTGTATACGGTTGGAGAATTATTTAGTTGTAATTTTGACTAACTCAGTATGGATATGCACTATAATATTGGATTTATACCGCAATACATTGTGCAAAATAAGAAAATATAAATTATGCAAATAATAATTTTTGTCTATGGAAAATAATATAACTATGTCATATATTAGTATTTGGAATCTAATCAGAATAATAAATCAATAGCAATTAAGAAATGTTTCAAATATTTAATTAAATTTTTATTTTCGTTACTCTTTTAATTATTAATTAATAATAACCACAATTTCAATGAAAATATGAATACACACTATACGCTGCGGCAGCGGCTTCGCAATTGTTGGTAAATGTTATATCCCAGAGCTATTTATCAGCACTCCAAAATTACCTATGTGTCAAAAAAAAGCAAGTCCAAAAAATTGTTGCAGAAAACTAACTTGTCTATAGAAATCTGTTATAATTTCTATAGACAACTTTAAGCTTGTTTACTTGTTAAGATCGAACAGATAAAGAACAAGCCAACTATAAACTTTTCCTTCAAATATTGCCATATTGCAATATTGCATTTATGTTTGTATAATGAAAAGACACCCCTCCGAACATCCGACGATAGTAGAGATGAAATAGATAAAACACCGCAAAGGAAAAGGAATTATTGTAGGGATTAGTTTCAATGCGCGGATTATGTCTTTGTCTGCAGTGGTAATCTGTGCTTCTATTCTGAAGGTATTAACACACAAAGCACTACCTAGACTTTTTCTTACAAAACTACCTCCCAATCCTTACAGAGCATCAGACGGACTTAAATTGAGATGTAGAACTGATCCTGAACCAGTTATATAACGAGTGCAACTTGTCATAGTTAAATATGTAAACTACTACATATATTTTTTAAATTATTAACCAAGATTCCAGATGTTGATGTTTTTATTCAATTTTAAATTAATCCACGTCAATGTAGGAATACCATTCTAATTAATTGGGATAAAATAAGTTTATACTTAAAGGCGAAAGTAGGTTAAACAGAGTTTTTCCATCATCAGACGGGCACCAAAATAAAATGAGCGTTACCAAGAAAAACTCTTGCCGGCGCCAAAGGACTCTCCACTGAAGAGCCATCGACGTTTCAAGTCCTCCCCAAGGCCATATTTCCCACGATCCTACGGCATTTAACACAGAAATGCTTCTACACAGGTCATCGCAAAATGAACTATCTCGTAAAATTTCAAACGGCGTTACGAATGACGCCGAAGCGCGCAGATGTGAAAATTCTCTCTTTATTTTAAAGCTCATGGAAAGCAATATAAATCCGTGTCCCTGTAAATAATGCATTTGCGTTCTAAATTTACAACATGCTCCATTTTGCTAGACGTAAAAGTGACAAGAAATATAGCGCAATTGTACGTGAAGAGCATGTTATATCGTTGACGTGTTCTACCTATGCCGCCTATCATGCTTGCAATATGAATTGCTTGTATGGCACTAGAGGGAATACGAAGTTAAATTTACTTTGGTATGGTCGGAAATTGTCAATTTGTAATTCTGTGTTTGCAATTCTGCTGAGTTTTGTGGTGTAAATATGTATGTTGTGAACTGACCTTAATGATGTCCTAAATTCTAAATGGAGTTTGTTGTTCTTTTTTTGTTTAGATAAAGTTAGATAAGGATACATTCGTAGTGATCCGCATTTGGAGCCAATCGCAAGAAGTTTCTGGACTGGATCGTAGGCCATTGCAGTTGGGTTGAATGGAAATCCATGCCGAAAAGTCTGTAACAAAAGAAAAAGACGTGTTAAAAGTGTTAAAGCTCACTGATTATTTTATATAGAATACTACTACAGGATTGAATTCAATTTTATGATAATACTGATAAAACTATAATGATACATCAATTCTAATATCATGGTGGTATCTAATATCAAAGATACCACTATAAAACGAATATTTGAACATTAATTACAGTTAATTTGGTGTACTAAATTAAATATTTTGAGAATAAATAAAACCTGAAAAAAACTTTCACAATGTATTAGTGTTTTGAGTATAATTGTGATATTTTTTACACAAAACAGTATCTACATTTAATGCAAAAAAGTATGTTTAGAATTAATTTTTATGAAATAAGATCTGGACACTATTATAGATGTTATTTAGAAATGATTTCTGTATTTTCTAACGCAGTTGATAGCTTGTGACCTGACATGCAAAATGAATTAAAGAAAAAATTAGGACATAGTCTTGTAGTAGTTTGATTTTAACACCTGATTCCAAAATTTCAGATCTCTGCTAATTTTAATTGCACACGTGCTCGTTCACAGATATCAAATTTGAATATTTTATATCTTTGTTAATATTCTATTTTATGCTTTTATTGTTTGGCAACTGGATTGAATAATCTACTATTTGTTGTGTTAACAACAATACCACAATAAAATGTTCACAATAATAACATTAACCCGTGTTTACAGTGAAAATCAGCAAATAATTTTATTCGATTACCATACAATTAAAAACATCTGATATAAAATTCATAGTTTAGCTGCATGAGATTCTATTCGATACAGATCGGTCGCGTCTACATTAAAATAAAACTAGTTAGCCAGGCTAACTAGTTTTATATTAATGCAGACACGACCGATCTCGATCAAATAGAATTTGCTCATGCAACTAAACTATTAATTTTACCAAAAAATGTCAAAGACATAAATTATACAAACTTAAAAATTATTATACTACTTTAATTTACTTGGAACAATTTTGATGAAATTATAGAATTGGCGGGGACACATACATACTACACACACACAGACATTTTTTGTACCTTAATAAGAAATGTTCAGGGGACCCAAAAGGACATATTTCCGATAAAATCAAGGTTTTTTGTTTCGGCATAAAGTAGAAAACATATTAAATCCTTATAATCTGTACGTGTTTTGACAATAAATGTCACCTGTCACGTAAGGCTTACTTCTTCAGGGCATTTTTACGAAATAAGTTCTGTACATTATTCTAGATGTTATTTAGAAATATTTTCCGCATTTTGTTCCAATTTATTGAAATTAGAATTAAACATTATTTAGGACATAGTCTTGTAGTAGTTTGATTCCAATCCCTGATTACAAAATTTCAAATACCTAACATTTTTTTTTAAAGTTGTATCTAAATAGCAATATCCTAAGAAATTTTTAACTTATATATGAAAAATTAGTTTACTCTTGAGTAAATTTAATTAAACTTTGGTTTCTTGACGTCAATGTTAAATCAGAATTTTGACCGTGGCTATGGATTTTTTTGAGTACCCAAAACTCTTTATAGAGAACAACTTCTTCTCTATGTGGTCAAAACATAAAGTACATTACCTTAATCACACATTTTAAAAAAATCTGTTGAGGCCAGGCATATGACTTTATCATACAATACATAAAATTAATAGGTTAGCTGCATAAGATTGTATTTGAACGATATTGATCGTGCCTGCACTAAAGTAAAACAAGTTAGCCAGGATTTAACAGATATTTTGATAATATCATATAAATACAAAATGATTTAAAGATTGTTGGTAATAGCAGGCTGTTCCAACAGTAGCGTTGCGACGTATATCTCTACCTCATCCGACGTAGTGCCACTGGACCCACTACGTATGCGTCAAGATCGTGGATTCGATTGGCTGGATAGGATCCATAGGCTGCCACAGTGCTGCCACCAGCTGCCACATGTATAAGGTTATCTATGGGCTGTCAGTGGTTTGGCGTTAGTAATGCCGAGTATTACCACATAGACAAAATATATATCTCCGTCTCACATTGCTGGAACCGAGACTACACATTTGCGCTATAGGACAAGCTCCGTATAATCCCTAATACGTATATGGATAATATTGACAGTAGGTATTGCCAAAAAACCAGCCTTTGACACTACTTACTATCAGAATGAATAATTTGTGAAATCCTCGCTAAGTTTTACTGCAGGCATGACCTCGATCAAAAAGAATTTACTCATATAGCTAAACTATTAATTTACCAAAAAATAGACATAAATTATACAAAATTTCCTCTACTTTAATTTATTATTCAACTATTTTGACGAAATTACAGAAATGGCGGCTCATTTCCAAAATCCTCGAAAACAGCTTACAGGAAGTTTGGTCATAAAACTTCTAAATATGAACTAATTATTATTAATATTAATAATAATAACTTTTATATATAGATGTCAAAATAATGGCAGATTTCCACTTATTTAATTTGTCAAAAACACAATGAGGCAAAAACAACAAAAATCGAAAAACGGAAACGGAATATTGCTTTCTTTTCGATTTTCTAAAACTGGATTCAAGCACCACCTGATTATTTTTTGCAAGTTAAGTACTGATTAATTGCTTATTATTGAACCAATTTTGAAAAGGTATCGTTAGAAAAGCAGATGCTTAGGCTAAATAAGTAGCAGTCCAATCATAGTCCAATATAAAGGTTGTTAAAAATTCAGATAACATCATAGGTAAATTGGCTATGTGAGGTATAATAGGACAACACTTTCAAAACCATGTGTAGTACGAAACGATTCAACTTGTATTAATCGGATTTGAAGAGACTTAAGTAGAGCAGCCTGTATATTGATAACTCTAAGAAACAATAATTTAGTGACCGGAAAGTGAATTTTAGGCATTTTAACCTATTATTTTATTAATCCCTTCAATTAGTATTGTAGAATCACATACTTGTGTATGTAATTTAATTACAGGTCGCTTTAACAAGTTATGTATATCTATATCCACATAATTTTTCTAATTGATTACATTTCCTATAGCTGAACTGAGAGGCAGAGAAAAATAATATAACAACAACTGTAATCCAATACTAATGGATTCTTTATTACATGCTATAATTTCATTTGATTAAGTAATTATTCGCGCCTAACATACGCGTGCTTTATAATCAAAGTGTGTAGCGAATTTATCCGTAAACAAGCGACGGCTCTCTCAATTTTAATTTGTTTAAAAGCAAAAGCGCGTTAAGGCTGTCCCGCGATTTTGCGTATCTACATCAACGGCATTTTTAATAACAGTTAAAATGGCACTTCGTTATCAGGGCCTTCGCTAGGCATTTTTTTAATTTCGACGATGAATTCACGAGTCGCCGCCCGCTGTCTGCAAATTTCAATCCCGACGAGAATTGCAAATGAGAATTTATATTCGCATGGATACGCTCATTCGGCAATTTAGTGTTTGCGTTCGCAAACCCATGATTTATATCGAGTATGGCCGACATGCCCCAAGCACCAGTTTCAAAGGCAATGTCAATAGGTCGGTTAAAACTCAATGTTTGGTTTTCATACTGGAAGAAGTTGTTTGTAAATTCAAACGTACAAATTTGGTAATGTGAAATGGAACTTAGCGGAATTATTCGTTGAGAACATGCATCAAATGAGAAATTTAAAAGATAGAAAGAAGGAAATGTATCGCTGAAATTTAGAACACAGGAGTTACCTATTATACATGTCATTAAACATTAGGTTCCTAAAATTCAGATCATAGATGAATTATTGATATATTAACTACTTTAAATAATTAATGCGGTATTTTGTGGTTATCTCGACAATTTCAGCAATCATTGAGCACAGCAATCATGTGTTAAATTTCATATGCACATTCAACTGGTTTCAATATTAGTTATCCATCCACAAATATGCCGCATGACATATCATAGGTTCAATGCATTGCCTGGTGTGCTCTGCACAGCATCAAACGTGCAAATTTTGTAATTGCAACACGATTCAATCGAGAATGCTAATTGTTGAGAGGGACAGCCAATATAGTGGGACTGCCGACTGGTGGGAGAGCAGGTCTGGTCAGGTCAGTCTGGTTTTGCGGTTCGGAGCACATGCACGCAACGGCAGAACTATCGCAGATCTAACAACGCTTCATAACATTCATATCTTTGCAATCGCGATGTACCCTCCGCTAGAACAGCTTCAGATCATCAAGTGGTATTACGGTAGCAATTCGGCGCAACAGTGCGTGGATTTGTTTGCAATCAGTTTTGAAGGCAGACCTATCCCGTGCAGACAGACCATTTTCAATATTGTGCGTCAATTTGAAAAAGATGTTTGTCTAAAGAGCTGCAGTACTTGTCATCCAAGGGAGATAAGTCCACAAGAAATTGAGGCAAAAGAACGACGGGATGTACTAATCTGCGGTTCTGTAGTACTGGACGATAAGAAATCCACGCGAGGGATTGGCGGGGAATTGGGTATTGGTAACAAAACCGTTGCTAAGGCTCTGAAGAAGGGTGATTTCCGGAGTTATAAGTACTCAAAGACTCAGGAAACTTTCGCAGAGGACAATAGTCGTGGAATGGAGTTTTGTGCAACTGTAATGGATGATGAATCGACTTATTCCGTTACATGGTAAAACATAATCCTTCCATTCTTCGATATCGGGCCCAACAAAATCAGCAAGTTATGCTTACCGTACTCAATATCCTGAAAAAAAAAATTTTTGGGCTGGTATTCTAGGCAAACATTTAGTTGGTCCATTCTTTATCGATGGATCTCATAACGCCCAGAAGTACCTTACTTTGCTGCAAGAGCAAGTACTTCCCGCCATTTATAACTTTCCCGGAGTAGATCAGGATGATGTTTGGTTTCAGCAAGACGGCTGTCCTGCTCATAACGCGGCCAGGGTGCGAGAGTTTTTAACAACCGCATTTCCTCACCGTCTTATTAGTGGGACAGGCGACATTCGTTGGTCCCCAAGATCACCTGATCTGTCTCCGAACGATTTTTTCTTGTGGGGTTATCTTAAAAATACCATGTACGTTGATGAAGTCAATAGGGCACATAATTTACAGGAGTTGAGAGCTAAAATTACAGAAGCTGCCAACACTGTAACAGCCGAAACGCTCTCTGGCGTGAGGGACAACTTCTACAAACGGCTCGGATTCTGTCTTGCAGCGCAAGGCGGAATCTTCGAGCCCGAGTTAAGATAATGTTTATTTCATTGTTTATTCGTAATAGAATATTAGTTAATTTATATACACGGTGGGCCAAAAAAACGGTACAAATTTTTGATCACTCGTATTTCCTATAATATTTTGTCAATTCAAATATTTCTTTTAAAAACGAATTGCCTGTAGTGTGAAGATTGAAACCGTACCATATTCGCAATAACAGGACGTTTCAATCCACAGTTATGTTGCTTTGTGTTTGGCTATGCAACATTTCTGATAACATCGTGTCAATTTAATGTGAAATGCAAGCTGTAATAAAATTAGTAGGTACCTAATGATTTTTTTTTCCTTTGGTCAAAAGGGACAGCAGAGATTTTATTGCATCGAATACAGGGTGATTTTTTTGCATACAGGGTGAAATTTTGAAATATCGTTTTTTGCTGTTTTTACTGAAAAAAACGAAGTGAAATTGCGAATATGGTATGTTTTCAATCCTCACAACATAAGCAATTAGTCCTTCAAAGAAATGCTTGCTTTAATTTACTTAAAATCTTTGGAAATAGAAGTATGTAATTGAACATTTGTACCGTTTTTTTGGCCCACAGTGTATATTTTTTTGATAATAGCTTTTTCTTATCGCATATTATTTTCTGACAATAAAAGAGAATTTAGAAATTATGTATGCACCATGTATGTGCATTTTTAAAAAGTAGGTATTGTCAAAAAAACAGCCTTTGACACTACCTACTGTCAGAATGAAATTAATTGGGAAATCCTCGCTAACTAAGTTTTATTGCAGACACGATCTCGATCAAAAAGAATTTGCTTATACAGCTAAACTATTAATTTTACCAAAAAATGTCATAAGACATAAATTATACAAAATTTCGTCTACTTTAATTTATTATTTAACTATTTTGACGAAAGTATAGAAATGGCGGCTCATTTGCAAAATCAATGAAAGAAAACTACTTAGAGGAAACTGCTTTTCAGCTCTAAGTTTGGTCATGTGAAAATGTGAAAAAGCGGGACGTTTGATCACCTTCTGTATGGGGGAAGGGGGGGAGGGGCAGCTGCCCCCCTCCCCATGCGCCCCCCCCCCCTCCCCTAGATACGCCCATGGAGTGAACTATATTCAAATTGGCCACTAGGAAGTTAATCCAACCGGATGGCGGAATCAAATTGTCCGATCTGAGGTGGTTCATTTAAATAAGTAAGCAAAGATTTTCGTTTGCTTTCCGGCAAGAATCGCCGGTTATTCCTGTGTACAAGCAGTCGGCGAGCGAAGCGAGGAAGCCTCTGCTAATATTTGATGACATCCTCTCAGGATTTTCATTCCGGCACCGCCGCGTACCTCCCGGTTCCTATCGGGGCGCTCTCGGTAAGTTTTAAAGTGGATTTATTATCGTAAATAAATTACGAAAATGCGAGCTCGAGGCGTTCTCTCTTCTGTCAGAAAAACGGCAACGCCGATCCGTGCACCGACAACCAGCGTCAGTCGGCTCCCTCCGTCGTTATTGTAGGAGCTGGAGGCGCGTCATAACTTATCTTGTTAATGTCCCATTAAGAGCGTCTTTCTGGGAGCGGAAAATTTAATTACTGACAAACAGCCGGGCAACGTTATTTTTGCAGGAGTTAGTAAATATTTTAGAGGAGCGTCGAGTAGATCTCCTGAAGTATTTTAACGTATGGAGCTGACTTTATGAGATAAGCTACTCCAAGGTGGTTTAGGACTTCTTTCGCCAGGTGACAATAGGGTTACAAAATTATATGCTCAATAGTATAACCTGCTAGTTTCTTATCATCAGATTATTTGATATTGCTTAAGAAATGTTACTTCTCATCGTAGAAACACCCATACATAAAAACAAACAAATACATTTCCTTAAAAAGGAAAAATTACACGTGGCAGTAAGTGTCTATTATTAGGAAATAATAGATAATCTACACAAACAAGCACGTTTAAAAATGACACGATCACACATCAAATACCTCCAAAACGCCGGATTTTCGGCGAAGCAGTTATGTTAGTACCTACTTTCTTATGTAAAATAGCTTTTCCAGTTCCTTAAGAAGTTACAGTCGTTTCCAATATTCACAAAACAACTAAAAATAAAATACATATGAAACAATGCGTAACCGAAAAATAACACTATCAGTAGTACCCACTACAACAATAAAAACGAAATACAAAAAATTATATTGAATAAACATAAGAATAAACTAAAATCCATATGAAACTTTTTACCGACTTTTTTAACGTAATGTTATTCTTTTAAGAAGTTTCATATGAGCTCAATTCCATAAGAACTTGTGAAGTGCCTGTGACGCGACACAAGGAGTGTTATCACTGAAATAAAAAAATAATAGAGAACTGAAATTTTATAATTGGATATTAGAATCGAACACTACTAGGGAATGTCATAAAAATTGTCGTCATTTTATAATTCATATGTGACATAACAAAACGTCTCTTTTTAAAAAAGAATTAACATTAAAAGTACCAAAGAAATTAAAAGCAGGCTCAGAAATCAAAATAACTTAAGAACCCCTTAAAATTTTTAGCTCAATTAGATGAGGTTTTATTTCATGGCATTATTTTAACTTCGAAGTATTGCTGTTTAAGAAACAAGGCTGTGCAAGAAAAACAACAACAAAATTATTTAGAATATTTTTTTTCCTATTTATGTTTAAATTAAAAATATCCAGTTAACGCTTGCAATGTGATTAAGAAAATGTATTTATGACAGTTTTTATCAAGCACTTTGAATCTAATTTTGACTATTGTTATTAATGACACACGTAGTGGAATATATGGTTACTCTAGCTATTACACATGAAATATAACGCAACCAGCTAAAATATTTCAGAACAACTGGAATTATTTTTTAACTTCATTAAATTGCAAACTTTATATGGTTGTGAGTTTGAAGTTTTTAAAACATCACAATAAACACGTGTTCCTTTGTACCTCAATCCGAGGGGACATGCTGTATATTTATTTGAAATGAACTCTCTCGGCTTTATTTTTTGCAAATTCTTCTAGTACTGAATCTTCACTGACGGCGATTTCGCCTTTAAACGGAAATAATTGCGAAACTATTCCATTTTCCTGGTAATGTCGATATTTTTAAGTGTATTTAAATTAGCACATGCGACAAGAATTATGAATAAACTTTACATGAAAAGATCGAAAAAATAGTAAGAAGCTACGATATAGTGGATCCAATATGGCGAATGTTCATCTTTATTCAAGAAACCGTTTCAAAAGCACATAGTTCAGAATTCTTGTATACAGATTTTTTTATGTTTAAACCAATATCTAAAATGTCCCTATTAATATCACTCTCACGAACCAAAAACTTTCAGGGGGAGGGGTAAAAGGCCCTAAATTTAGTGTGATTATATTTGAAAATGCCAGTGTTTCAGAAAAATTTAAGAATATTGTTGGTACACAGCATTCTTGTTACAATTTTTTTAAGTACAAAATTTAATTTGAACATTGGTACAATACATTCAGAATCCCATATTTTTTAAACGGTTAGATGCACAGAACTATACTTAACACCGTTTTACAAAAGAAGACTGTTATTTTCAGAGGTATCACACAGCCCTCTTTTAATCCCCTATATTTTATCTTTTTTCTGGGGTGATATTGATTAGGAATAAGACTAAAATATTGACATCAAATATTCTATACATACATATTGTAGCTTCTTCAGGAAATCAGGTGAATATTTGTCATAATTTTTCCTTATAAAAACAATAATAATAGATATCATATTCTGAAATTTGCCGAATTTATATTATTAAGACTTTTTAACTTTTCTTTTATAATATAAACCAGGTGGTGAACTTTATTATAACGACGATAAAGGTTTGTCAGGGTATCCTCCACGCAAATAACTTCGACAAAACACCCCGCAAACTTATAATAGGAAGTTGTTAACCAAAAAAGCACAACCCCGAGCGAAATATCTTTGACATTTTCTGTACAAGAAAACCCACAACAAAAACTTCCTCGGGCATTTGCGCAGTTCCGTACCTTTGGCCGAGTCCTTTGTTCAACAATTTGCGACAAGGAGCTTACATTTTTTTCTTGCCCAAACTTGGAAACGGGAAAATTAACATCGACAGAAGGTTTTTAATTAACGTTTAGTTGTCTTTCATTCCGTCCTTTCAGTGCTTTAGGCGCTCTTAAAACCACCTTTCTGAGCATAGATAAAAAAACTTAGTTTTTGGAATAGCATAGTTGGATTTACTGTTTTTTTTAAGGAATGTGTGCGTGGATGTGAAAAGGGGACCAGTTGTGCGTTTCTAGTATTCGCTAATTAGTCTATTGACTTTTTATCAGATGTGATCGTCTGAAACCCGTGCATGTGACCAATTTTCCGGTGACAATGCATGAATCAATAATAAAATTGAAAACTTTTCCAAAATTTGCATAAATTTTGAAAATTTGTCTAATCCTTACCTAGGTTAGACTATTTTGTAGCCCCCAGGCTAGGACTTCCAATCCTGGGATTACGGGATCCCGACAAATAATGAGCTTTTTCGGGATCCCGGTATTATAAATCTAAATCCCGGGATGTGTTAAATTATTTTCTTATTTATTTGTTAATTGGCGAAATGTGGACACTTATCTACAATACATCAATTGAGCTGCATTTTTTTAAGTATGAACTTCGGTCTATTACAGCAACCTTGCTGATTAAATTAAGTATCAAGCATAAAATGTTCGTTTACACCAACATGTTCCTATAAAAAGAAAACCAGATTTTGCAAGAAGTCAATATGGAGGCAAACATGAACCTTTTCAACTTGCTTAAGTCTTTTTAGTTGCTATAAACTCAACAACAAATATACGCGTATTTAAACCAGAAAAAAACAAGGAATTATTTACCTGTATTCAGTGTTTTACTACAGAATATAAAATTACTAAATAGGTAATAAAATACAGCGAAAAGCTATTTCAGTTTAAGGATTGTACTTTAAAGTAAAAAACGAATAATTTAGGTACGAAAAATCTCGAGTTTTTGAGCTGTGATTGCGGTAATGTGGTTAGTTTTGACATTTCTAGTTGAGAAAGCCGAAAGACTTAATATTAATATTTTTCATGATCAGAATATTTTTGAACATTTAAAATAGTCTTCACTTGAAAACGCGTTTGGAACCGCGCTTTAAAATCACTGCGTTATTTTTTTGTAAACAATAATCATTTTATTTAAAATTCGAATAAGTAGTAGGTCTACTTGGTTAATAACCATTCATACCGTGTAAATTCTAAACATATCCTATTTTATCCTAAAGAAGAAAAAAAAAATTTGTCAAACTGTTTTATTGCCATCATTATGAAAAATTGAAAATTTATCTCGATCAAAAAATTTCTGAACTATTCGTGAAGCATTTTACAAAAACGTAAAAATGTTCAGCAATTTAAGATGCAAGAGCAAGTTACTATATAAAAAAGTTTAAATTTTGTTTACTATTGATGTCAGTACGCACACTTTGACGCCTTTCACCTTTTAAACCGTCAATTTTGGGTTTCTACTTGTAAGATAAAATTGGAAAACATTGATTAAGTATTAATTTTTTTTCTTCAGTTTCTCTTTATGGATATAGGTTGAAAATGTTGGAGTACCTTTGTCATAACTTATTCTATCCAAAAACACTTATAACTCAATTTTGGACAACTTGTCCTTTTTCATATCCAGGCACACCTATTTACATGCAAATGTATCTCTATTGAGAGTATTATATACGGTTATCCAGAATTTAATTTCTAAAAAAAATCAGTACATTAAAAGGATTTCATTCCTCGAATATCGAAATGTAAATTAAAGGCGTCCACAATCCGGTCGGCAGATTGGAAACCGGGCAACGGGATCACAAAATCGCCTTATCTCTAAACCAACAGCACGCTGTTCGTCGGGTAGCCTGGCGGTTGTTTATTTAAAGCTTTTGCCGCTAAATCTGAATGCTGTCGTGCCGGTTTCGTGGTAGATCGATAGCACCCCACAAAGCTTTTCATTTGCTGTGCTGATTAACTTTTCACTACTTTGAACTTGTCCGGCCCGCTTTTTCCATTTGAATAACATACGAGCGCCTGAAGGGACATACGCTGGATATGCTATCCTCCGACAGCAAGGTACCGAGTGGAAAACTCCACTGCAGTTCTCTGTGCTATAATTAAAAAGTTAATATGGATGCACAGCATGGAGTAATTGTTACATATTAGCCCATATTAGGTTGAAGATTACAAATACCTACAAATAGCCTTCAAAAAAGTCCCCGTTGATGTCGTGCCTGCGTAGCAAGTTATTCACGTCAGGATTTATAATGAATAAATGACGTTGTAAGGACATTTCTAGATCTTTTCATTCTCCACAAAAAATGACGATACCTAGTTTACATACTAGTTGGTATTTTCAAATTATAGGTCTAGAAAACCTTGTAAAGCATCTAAGAGAAATAAAGTATTTATGTGCTGGGTAAACCTTTCCGTTAAGTTATTGAAAACATGATAGAGCATCATATTTTACTTCTGTAACTATGTTTTCAAATGCGCGTTCATATGATCGGACTTTTTGATACTCCTATAGTTTAAGAAGAGGGAAATCGAATGGTGTTGGTTTTATTAAGAATGTTTTGAAAGAAGTTACTGAAATATTTTCTATTCGTTTCTACTTGTACTTTTAAAAAGATACATAATTAGCTGGCTTTAAAATTAGGGTAAATATCTAAAAGTCTTTTGATTGTAATTGAAAAATTATAATGATAAGTTTAAGAACCCACTCTTTTGTTCGTTGAGTGACACCATAGCTGGCAATTAATATTTCCAGTGCTAATTAGCAAATGTATTGTTACAAGAGAAAAGTAGTTTTACAGATAAACTGTAAACATATATAATTTTACAATACATTTTATGCAATATTAAGTGCAAACTGTAAAACAGATCTCATTTGGGGAATCGTCATTGGGAAAATTTAAAAATAACGATGAAACTTTTACGAAGAATTTTTAAATGTTATTAAAATGTGAATTGGGTTTTAAAACCTTTTGCGCTATTTCTATCTGTGATATATATTTTAATATCAACGTTTCGATTATTAATTCTCAGTAATCTTCATGAAGTTTGCAAAAATACATTAAAATGTCACAATTGCCACTAATATAAAATAAAATAACGAATATTGCGATTTCTGATCTCTGATTTCGAGATTATTGGTATTAAAATACAACCAAAATACAAATCTTCTATTGTTTACGAAAACTGGTTTAAAATTAAACATGTTACAAAATAGATATGGAGAAATAGTAATGAAACAAAATGCGTTTTATTACGATAACTTTAGAGTAAAAACTCTATTTTTGGTCACTGGGCAAAATCACAAAAGATCATAATGAAATAAACATGCGACATGTAATAGTCCCACACAAACGTGGACACTGCAAATTCTTGAAAGCTTATAATATTCTGTATGCTGAAACAATTTAAAGAAGAAAAATCATTTTACAGTGTAAAGAGGGTTAATTTCCGTATCATTGTATGTGACAGAATCATAATATTAGATATTAGGCTGTGTAATCGCGATCGGGCTTTTTGACGTTCCTGTAGTTTAAGAAGAGGGGATCAAGTGGTGTTGGTTATATTAAGATGGAACAAACGGCCAACGAGGTATAGCCTATTAACCACTTGTCCACTTTCTTCAGGAGATGTTTTTAATAAGTTGTGACTTTGTGATTCCGAGCAAAGTAGGTGAGAAAAAATATTATCATACATGCCTTGATTACAGATAGATTAGGTAAAATTAATCTCCCAAATATTACACCTGGTCTTCACTCAGGAGACTTATTAAATAATATGCTTTATGTTGTATAGTAGTTGCAAAATGCTTGCGATAAAAATTTTGCTGTCTATCTGCATGCCGTTTTTCTTTCTCTATTTAGTGGGGGGTTACATTCCTACCGTTTCAACCATAATAATGCATCCTAGGGCCCACAGTGTAGTTTAAATCTTATTTGAAGTGCTTAAATCGATTTGAAAGTGCTCCTGTGCCATGTCTACATCACGTCGAATATCTTACTGTAAGTTCTCGTTTGTATTCTTACCGAGGAGACGGAAGCAGGTACTTATTTTCCATACACGTTTAAATATATATCTATATATTCGGGAAGATGTCGCCAGAATATAAAATGCGATACACTAAAAGCTTTTTCGACAGGGAATTGGATGAGGACGTTATGGAAGACCGGAAATTTGAGTGCGAGTACGCCATTTGCATTTAGAATATCCAATAACGTTCATCACTGCGTTTTGTTCAATTTTGGCCGAAATGCCTATCTTTTTAGATACTTTAAAGGAAAAGAATATGGAATTATGATCGAATTATTGGTTGAATGGTATCCCATAAGGGGATTTATTGTCGGGTCGGGGACAATCTAGCTACGATATTGAGATGGTATGGCCAATAGGCAACCCTCGATGTTAAAAGGGTTTACATGGAAAAATTATCCTTAGATGGACCTTTTTGGAGTTTGATCATTTATTTTATCAAGATTGAAATTCTTAAGTATCCATATTTTGACTTCAAACTTTACTTTAGGAGCATAGGAGAACTGTGGATTTCAATAGGTGCTTTTTGTTAGTTTTCAGAAAATAAATGTTAACGGTTATTAAAAAAACACATGCTTTAACACGTAAACTATTTACTTTGTAAATTATTATTTAAATCACAGCAAATGTTCGACATGTTCCCCTAGACTTCCTAATATAAGGTTGACATAGCAACACAATTAAAGAAGAATTAAGAATTTGATTAACATTTTAATTTTTGCCAGTTATAAATTTCTGTGTATTAGTGCAGTTTTGGACTTTTTGTACGTATGTGCAAGGTTTTATTTAATATAATTTAAGAAAAACACCTGTTTCTTGTTAAAGATTTAATTTTTCATATTTCTAAACATGACAAAGAAATATATTTATAATCATGTACGGTGCCTTTTTTACCGAACTTTCTTCTTTTCAAGGTATAAATGTCAAATATTTCATTGGGACCTATTTGGGTAGTTGTTAAATGCCTTGTAAATTAAAAGGGTTTGAAATATGAACAAGACCATTTTATCTTTCAAACTACTTACCGAATAAAAAAAAAATCTGGTGAGGCCAGGCACATGACCTTATCCATACTATACAGTAGTATCAATACTGACAATACAGCTAAACTATTAATTTTACCAAAAAATATTATAGACACATTGAGGGTGCAATAAAAGTCGCTTGGTCAGTCAGGGGTCGTTTAATTCTTAAAGGTTTTCACATAGCCTACGTTTCGCCGTTTCTGTTCTTCGGCTTCATCAGGGCGGTGTGAGTATCAAGATATGTCAAATAAGGTTCGTGTGGATGAGGAGGAATTAGCGGAGTCCACAGACAAGTTGCGTGACGTGAGTATAATGATAAAATTGAACTCATTACAGCGACGTAATCAGCATTCTAAAGCAAACACGTGTTTGCTTTAGAATGTTTCCTCTACTTTAATTGATTATTTAACTATTTTGACAAAATGACAGAAAAGATTTGTTGTGATTTATTATGATTTACGATTTATTTAATATTTATTTATTATTTATTTATTTAATAGTAGAAAATACAAAATCAACATTTGCCTCTAACTAGGAACCGAAAAAAATGGCTTTTTCCTAGGTTACTCTCAGTGATTTATTTTATTATTATTTCTTTTTCGGCGTTCGGATTAGTGAATGTTCGGATTACCGAGGTTCGGATTATCGATGCTCTACTGTAATTAAGAGACCTAATATCCCAATGACGTTCAGAGTTTTAGCCCCCCCCCCCCCTAAATTGTGTTCCTTCTTACTTCTGCAAAAATGTTTGCATAATTTTCTATCATACCTCAAATTATAGGTAATTAAGAGACCTAATATCCCTATGACGTTCAGAGTTTTGCCCCCCCCCTAAATCGCGATAATGTTCGTTCATATAGCTAAAGTTTTTCAAGCAGTTTCTACAGAAAAATGATTATAACTTCTGCAAAAATGTTTTCATAAATTTCTATCATACCTCAAATTGTAGGTAATTAAGAGACCTAATATCCCAATGACGTTCAGAGTTTTGCCTCACCTAAATCGCGATAATGTTCGTTCCTATAGCTAATGTAAACTTCAATCAGTTTCTACAGAAAAATGTTTATAACTTCTGCAAAAATGCTTTCATAAATTTCTGTCATACCTCAAATTGTAGGTAATTAAGAGACCTAATATCTCTATGACGTTCTCAGTTTTGCCCCCCCCCCCCCTAAATCCTGTTAATGTTCGTTCCTATAGCTAACGTATTTCAATCAATTTCCACAGAGAAGTGCTTATAACTTCTGCAAAAATATTTGCGTAAATTTCTATCATACCTCAAATTGTAGGTAATTAAGAGATCTAATATCCCTATGACATTCCGAGTTTTGCCCCCCCTCCCCACCCTTAAATCTTGATTATATTTGTTCCTATAGGTAACGTATTTCAATGTTTCCACAGAAAAATGTTTATAACTTTTATGTAATAATAATGATGTTTATTTAGTTAAAAGAAACTAATAATCACAATAAATTTGGTTTCCTAAGTACTAAACTTATCAACTACTTAAAATTAGCCAATACATGAACCCGACATGATGTTTTAAAAAGACTTAGCGAACTACTGTTTTTTATATCACTTGGTAGGGTGTTAAACATCTTCAGTGCTTTATAATAAAATGAATTTTGTGTGCTGGTTTTTGTATATTTTGGTAATCTGAAGTGGTCCTTTTGCCGAGTATTGTAATAATGCTGCTGACTATTGTATGTTAATTAATTACTCATATAATTTAGGAGTTTATTATTTATGCATTTATATACCAACGTGAGTGCCCGATATACCGTTCCTTGTTTAACATTCAAAAAATTTTATTTACTCAACATGGACACGATACTGGTTACCCAGGAGCTTTGTAATAAAATTCTGAGTGCTCGATTTTGTTGTACTTGAATCTTTTTAATGTCTTTGTCTGTACACAAAAATAATATACTGCTGCAATAGTAAAAATATGGTTCTATAATCCTATGGTACAAAGATATTCTAGCTTTTAATGTAAGTTTATTAGATATTCTTCCTAAGTAGCTAATCTTTCGACTCACCTTTTAAACTATATATTCCATATTACTCGTAAATTTCAAACTATTATCTAGAATGACACCTAGATATTTAAATTTGTCCACTATCTCAACAACTGTGTTATCGCTAACTATATCTGGTGTAGGGTTTACCGAATTTCTATTTCCCAATACCATAACTTTTGTTTTCAATACATTCAAACATTATTTATTTTCTTTATACCAATTTGATATCGATACTAGTTCGGAGTTTAATGCAGCGATTACATCAGGTAAGTTATCTCCTGCAATTGATATTAGTGTATCGTCTGCAAATAGGTGCATATCACAAGATTTAACTTGTGAAGCAACATCGTCTATGTACAAATTAAATAAAACTGGTCCAAGAACAGAACCTTGTGGTACCCCTAAGCTGTTTATTAATTCAGTTGACTCATTTTCTCCAATCCTAACCTTCTGTCTCCTCTTTGTTAAATAGTTTTCAAATTATTTCAATTCTTTTCCTCTATTTCCGTATGCAAAAATGTTTGCATACATTTCTATCATACCTAAAATTGTAGGTACAGTAGAGCGTCGATAATCCGAACTAATTGGGACCGAAGGTGATTCGAATTATCAAATTGTTCGGATTATCAAATATGACAACTAAATAGTATAAAATTCGAGTATTGGATAGAAGTACAATCTTAATAAAACCAACACCATTCGATTGCGCTCTTCTTAAACTATAAGAATGCCAAAAAGTCAAAATGGAAGGGATATTTACTCGGAATGAATGTTTCTTTATTTTTCCTTTTGTTTTATTTTTACATTTCATCATTGTAAAGGGTACTGTTCCTTCCTTTTGTTTTTAGCTGTGAATAAATTGAAAAACAAAATAAGGGTATACTCAGAGAAAAATTCCTGTAAAATCACAGAATTTTACAGGATATTTTTGCTTTATATTCTATATATTAATCTCACAGAAAAACATAGGTAATTTCACAGTCGAAGGGAGTTTTTACAGTTGCATTCGGGTTCTTTACTTACACGAGACTGGTTACAACGAAATTTCTTTACAAATTATTGTAGTAATTATTATAATTATATTATCTCCATAGACATGGTAAAATCTAACTAAATATTTGCAAAAAAAAAACACTACGGTGTTTGCAAAAGAATGTATATTGGTTATTTACAAATTTGTTTTCATTAAGTGCTATTAAAACTTTAATTAAATATATTGGAAAATATCGCACAACAAACTTATTATTTATATTTTAATTTTTCGGCCTGAAACAATTGTTTTATATTAAATGCAATACTTCAATTAAAAATCAACAATATTTTCGTTATTTAAAATAACGACTGTCTAAATTTATTTCAATTTTTATTATAATCCTTTCCGAGAAGTTGTGATAATTCGCGGGTATAATCAAAAAAGGCACTATTAAAACTACAAAGGGTTATGAGAACAAATAAAACTCTCCCATTCATCACAGACACCGGTGCAAATTGATTTTTCCGTAATTTGTATGCTTTCAATATTCGTCTGCCGCCGCTTTTAACAGGTTTTTGGAGCAACAGATTGCCTAATAGGGCAGGGGCTTTCAAACTGTCCAAATTGGCGCACCTGTTGACGGAAGTTCGTCGAGGAAATTGATTTAGCGATTCCAGATACGAGGCGTCGGCGCTACAGCTCGCCGGCAGAAACTAGTTAGAGCAAGTTTGCGACGAAGACGAAGTCGCACGACGACGCAGCGGCGCGGTATTCTGGCCAAACTTTACCGCAATAATTTATGGATTCCTTGAGATACCGGCTTAATTACCAAACCCGGATCGTCATCCTCATGGGAACAACTAAGCAATTGATACAAAATTAACGTTACTAACTGAACTATTTGTGAAGTTTAATTGGTACACAACTAGTTGTCTTGTACTTCACGCCTGGGATGAATATGTGCAGAGACAATCATTTAAACTCAGTTAAACTCCCCAAACTCAGACAGGTTAAGTATTTTTTGTTACATTTGTAGCTGTAGAATTTATATTTATGACCGTTGTCAAGTTAGCCCCCCACTTTTGAATTTAAAGTAATTTTTATGCAAATCGTTTGGGAATCGTTAGGGAGGGTTTGGGAGTACACTTTTTTCGGTTGGGTGTACTATCCTGGCCATATATTAACTCCCTTCTTTTGAAGTCGATTTTATCGCAAAACTAAACTTAAATTTTTTTTTATTCTGATGCTGTCCTTGATCAATATGCTACAACTAATAAAAATTAGAAAGCTGTATATGTTGGCGTTTTCTCGATTTTTCCAAATTAACAACAATTGGCGCTGTTTTTGCCCCGTAAATTTCATTCGTTTAAATTTAGCAATTAATTACTCCAAAAATAATCTATAGATTGCAACGAATTAAAACGTAAAATCACCTGCGGAATGCTAGCTTTCAATGTGCCGTTTTGTAAAATCATCGGATTAGTGGTTGACCCACAAAAAGCTATATTATGCAATGCCAGCAATTCCGTTATTAGAAGAACTAAAATAATAAAATATACACTAAATATACAGTTTATTACATAATCATTGTTTATCTTGCATTTGTCATACAAAAGATCGTGCTGAAACTCCGCGTGAATTCCGACGCTCTACAGTATTTGGTGTCCTGCGGGGAAGCGAGGCGTTAGCGGTGCTGTCATGTTGCATAATTTTGATTATAATGTGACCCGGTACGAGAGAAATCTCTTCTATAGATTGGCGTTTATGTTTTCTTCAGTTTTATACAATAAGGTTGTAAACAAGATTTTGATGGAAGCGGATAGATCTAATAATATGGAGTTAGCAGATTTTCCGATTAGTGGTGAATACTAAATTAAGTTTGCTTGATAAACCCAAAAAATACTTAAAAAGTATGCCCGATTTTGTTATATAGTATTCGAACTATTATAACAGTTTCAACAGTTTATTTATTAACAATATTTAAATACATGCACAAACAATATAAAATAAATACAACTCTTGATATATTACATATATTACAAACGTTAGCTCTGAGCGTATAAAACGAAAGAGATACAAATATCAGAAAACTTTTACAAACTTTTACGACACATAGATTATTTTGCAGATCGTTCACTAATTTTAAATGCTAATCCCGAAACCCGATTTAAATTGCAAAGAATGTCCATGGGACTTCCAAATGCCTGTCGTTCTGTTATCTTATTGACTCATTTTGACATTATTTTTTAATTCGGTAATCTGTCGCCGGATATCCAAATTTCTTGGGCGAGGCATAGTCGCCGTGTTGTTAGGTATATTGTTTCCGTAAACCCCCACTACTGGCAGCGTCGCTGTCGATCCCTTTTGCCCGCGTCAATTGCAGCAATCATGAGATGCTTCGACTCGATCTTTTGTACGGAAAATGCAAGATAAACACTGATTATGTAATAAACTTTAAACCTATGGATTAGTGGGTAACCTATAGTCAATATTTCCTTATTCTAGCTCTTCTAATAAAGGAATTGCTGGCTTTGCATATTATAGCTTTTGGTGGGTCAAGCACTAATCCAATGATTTTACAAAAACGCACATAGAAAGCTAGCATTACGCAGGCGATTTTATTTTAATTCGTTGAAATATATGGATTATTTCCGGAGCAATTAATTGCTAAAGTTAAATGATGAAATTTACGGGGCGAAAACAGCGCCATTTCGACTTAATTTGGAAAAATCGGGAAAACGCCGACATATACAGCTTTCTAATTTTGATCAGTTGTAGCATATTAATCAAGGACAGCATCAGAATTTTATCAAATCTTTTCGCCCCTAGATTTGCGAGAAAATGGACGTCAAAAGAAGGGACGTAATATATAGTCACGATAGTACATGGTTTTTGAGAAAATGATAATATTTTTTTGTGGTGTCAAGTTGGCCCACCAACTTTTACATTTTGTGTTTTATTTTATTGTAATCGTTTGGAAATCGGTAGGGTGGATACCTCTGTGAACTCTCGGGGTTTTTAAGTTGCGATTGATTGCTTATGGTTTGAATAGGTTTGATTGTCCATTCCTGACGTTTGATAGTTTTTCGTTTACCTGAAATCCGCAAAAATTTGAATTTGTAGGGTATGTTATTGTCCGAATTTATTCTTTTCTAAACGCTATTTTAAGCGGGACTTGTTTGATTGTTGTTCCATTTTGTTCGCTTGTTAGTACCGAACGTATAATTGTTCTTAGTAACGACATAATTGATAATATTGTAAACATTAATGATCATTAGTAATAATAAAGAATATTATTCGAATTTTCCGGTTTTTAAGTTGTAATCGATTGCTTATGGTTTGGTTGGGTTTGATTGTCCATTCCCGACGCTTAATTGTTTTTCGTTTGCCTGAAATCCGCAAATTAGAATTTAGTTCAGTAATTAGTTATCTCATTATCCGAGTTTATTCAATTCTATAGGCTACTTTAAGCGGGAGTTGTTTAATTTCGGTTTGAAATGTATCATAGTCCATAGTTCTATGAATTATGAATGCATTATATGAAAAAGAATTGCATTACGCGCCGCATCACCGCTCGCCGAGCTATTCCGTACATTCGGCACGTGTGACATAACTACTATTCTAATGACAGTAGGTAGTGTCAAATGCTGATGCTTTGACAATACCTACTGTCAATAGTATCAAAATATCTGTCAAATCCTGGCTAGCTAGTTTAATTTGAATGCAGAGACGATTTATCTCAATCAAATACATTCGCATGCAGCTAAACTATTAATTTTATATATTGTATGATAAAGTCATGTGCCTGGCCACATCAGAGTTTTTTTATTTGTTTGTGGACGCACTGCTATCGCAATTTGTTTTTTTATATCCATTCCGGTGAAATTTGAGATCGATATTTACATATCAAATCCTTAAATCCTTTTAAATTACTGGACCGTCACAACCCCTAATACCAGCATGTATGTTAATCGATTGCATATGGGAGCTAATTATGTACATACACGGGTGGTTCGACAATCGAAACACGTTGCGTCGACAGTAAATGCAAACAACCCGCATCATCCCCAGATTACACCCAACGTCAGCAATTTGCAGCCGTAAACGCATCAAATGATGTTTAGATTCTAAACATTAGTTTACATTTGGAATTACAGCAACCAAATAACTTCGACATGCATATCATATGTCCTATAAACCTATAAACTAAATTGAAGAGTAATAATGACAGTATAAATAGTATCAATTGATTAGGTTACTATTAAATTAACATATCAGCACTATATAGACAGATAAAATGTTGTATTCTTAAAGTAAACGATGGCAGCCAAAGGCGGTGCAAATTTGGAATTATTTATGCTGTCAATAGAGTAAGGACCTTAAGGATACCGTCGCCGTAATCTCTATTCATGAGCATCTGTCTGCTCTCGATGCAAAATTGTCTAATCCCATTGCATATTCAGCAGGGTGAAAGGCAGCAGCTTAATTAAATATGACAATGTAATTTGATCTGTTGCTCTTTGCAAGGGGCAACCAGATGCTTTAAATTTGCTGCAGACGTAGGAAAATTAAGAACTTCTGATATCTGGTGGTAAGTTTTAATACTGGTTACCCAACTGAGGACTGTTATTATTGATAATATTAACCAATCCGGTATTTTTCGTAACTTCTTCGGTTGTTATGGAGGTCATAATTCCTAATGTCCCGATTTTTCCAAATTAAGAAGAATTGGCGCTGTTTTTGCCCGGTAAATTTCATTCGTTTAACTTTAGCAATTAATTACTCCGGAAATACTCCATAGATATCAACTAATTAAACAGTAAAATCACCTGCGGAATGCTAGCTTTCAATGTGCATTTTTGTAAAATCATTGGATTAGTGGTTGACCCCCAAAAGCTATATTATGCAATGCCAGCAATTCCGTTATTAGAAGAGCTAGAATAATGAAATATAGACTATAGGCTACCCAATAATTCATAGGTTTAACGGATACTGTAACCTATGGTTATTACATAATCATTGTTTATCTTGCATTTTTCATACAAAAGATCGTGCTGAAACTCCGCGTGAATTCCGACGATCTACGGTCTTTGGTGTGCTGTGGGGAAGGGAGGCGTTAGCGGTGCTGTCATGTCGGAGAGAACCGACACAGCTGAGAGAACCGGGCAGCTTATTATCAATACACAAAAAGAACGATAACTTGTCAAGGTAGTAATTATACCTAGCAATTAAATTCTTAATTTTTGCATTATTTTGATTATAATATGTGACCCGGTACGAGAGATATCTCTTCTATCGATTGGCGTTTATGTTTTCTTCAGCTTTTATACAATAAGGTTGTAAACAAGATTTTGTTGGAAGCGGAAAGATCTAATAATATGGAGTTAGCAGATTTTCCGATTAGTGGTGAATACTAAATTAAGTTTGCTTGATAAACGCAAAAATTATTTAAAAAGTATGCCCGATTTTGTTATATAAATATTCAAACTATTATAACAGTTTCAACAGTTTAATTATTAATATTATTTAAATACATGCACAAAAATATAAAAAAATACAACTCTAGATATGTTACATATATTACAAACGTAACCTCTGAGCGCATAAAACTTAAAAATATCAAAAAAAGATTATTTTGCAGATCATTCTTTAATTTTAAAAGCTAATCCCGAAACCCGATTTAAATTGTCAAGAATTCCCATGGGACTTTCTTTGGCGAGGCATAATCGCCATGTCGTTATATGTATTGTGTCCGTAAACACTGTTCTCCTAGTAACTAATGCACGTGCGATCCGCCACTACTTCCCCCGCTCGCCCCGAAGACCGAAGACCGCCACGTCAATTGCAGCTATCATGAGATGCTTCAACTCGATCTCTTGTAGGGAAAATGCAAGATAAACAATGATTATGTAATAAACTTTAAACCTATGAATTAGTGGGTAGCCTATAATCTATATTTCATTATTCTAGCTCTTCTAATAAAGGAATTGCCGGCATTGCATAATATAGCTTTTCGTGGGTCAAGCACTAATCTAATGATTTTACAAAAATGCACATTGAAAGCTACCATTCCGCAGGTGATTTTACTTTTTAATTCGTTGAAATCTATGGATTATTTCCGGAGTAACTAATTGCTAAAGTTAAACGAATAAAATTTACGGGGCAAAAACAGCGCCAATTCATCTTAATTTGGAAAAATCGGGAAAACGCCAACATATACAGCTTTCTAATTTTTATGAGTTGTAGCATATTAATCAACGACAGCATCGGAATTTTTTCAAGTTTTTTCGCCCCTAGATTTGCGATAAAATGGACGTCAAAAGAGGGGACTATATGGCCACGATAGTACGACCATCGCCAATGTCAAAATATCAAAACGCAGCGTGCGCAGCAATTAGAAAAACGTAGACTCACCGACAAACAGCTTTGATACATTCGTCATTACATCAAATCTTTGCTAGTCAGTCAAACACAGGCACTAGTAACACGAATTCGCGGAATCACGGTAGATAATTCCGCAGGACACCAAAATGTTTCAACGTTATCAACACATCACAGCGCGGCGAACTGAGGTACGCTATGCAGTTGGACTGGTTTTGCAAAAACAGACCTTTTTTTGTTGTTCTCCCAACCGTGTCGCTGCGGAGGTGTTTTCTTTACTTTTCCAAGATTTTGACCGCGGTTTTCAAATTTATAACATAGATAATAATATTACAGATATCACCGTCAAAAAATATATTATGCGTATTCGTATGGCGATTATTATCAATATGTGATAACTGATAAGAGTTTGTTTGGATGAATATTATTAACTATATTATATTATTCTTTATTAATATTTCACTACACCGATAGAAATTTTTGCACAATTCTCCGAGTGTATGCAATATATGTTTTATAAGGTAAATGTCCCAAATTCAATTCAATTTAATTCAATTTTGGGACATCCGGTTTGTTGATTTGAGATTACACTTATCAACCAACAATCCTTTGTTATTCTACCAATGTTCTAACGGTCAGAATATAACCTAGAAGTTTGATGATTTACTGATGATTTAACCTTACTTGGCTTTACAAATAAAATGTCACACTTTACTTGATAAAGTTGTAAAATGGAATGAATTTTTGGTGGTATGTTGTAGCTAAAAGATTAAGGAACATGACAAAGACTAAAGAAAAAATATTTGAACATTTCTGTCAGGGAAGTAACGACACCATATATTCTTAAGCGCAACATAATGCAACTTTTTACAAACTGATATAACTAGATATATTACAAAAAGATATAGATATTACCTCTGTGCTAAACACGGCAGTATAGAAAACTGTTGTTTTATTTTAGCTATTATTATGTAATAAATTATACATTCTAAAATAATCTAAAACTTTCTAATTAATTCACCTTTTTATAAGGTTTAATAATAACGAAAAACTTTCTCGTGTATTGCACCGTGTTTGGAGTAAAATGCCCTCCCACATGGGGAAAAACGTTAATCAGCGCTTACTAACAAATACGATAATTCCGTCCTTAAGTTGGAAAAACACAATTATTTAAATTTATTACATTTTATTACAATTATATTAACTCTATTCAGCTTAAAATAATTATAATAGAATAATAACTTAATTGTACAACACACATATTTCTAAATAATAATATACATATAGTATCAGTAAGAATATGTTACATTACTGCTTCTATAAAAATATAATGTAAATAAATAAACAGTTCCAGTAGGCTTAGATGTTTTCAATATGTTAATGTTGGCCACTACTGGACTGTCCCCACCGCTCCCTTAGTTGTGAGCCTGTTCTAACAGGCTAACTAATGAGCTCAGCCAGAAGCCAGTTATATGTGACTGTTTTCAGAAACATTTAACTAATTATATAAAACAAAATCTGTCAAGCATATCAAAACTTATATATTTCTCTGGTGGTGCAGCAAGTCAATACAAGAACAAAACGAACTTTGCAAATTTATCGTATCATAAAAAAGATTTTGGGTTAGATGCAGAATGGCATTTTTTTGGATGTGCACATGGAAAACGCATGCGACGGTATAGGGGGGACAACGAAGCGACTAGTGGCTAAAGCCAGCCTTCAAAGACCACTTAATAGCCAAAACCTTAATGTAGAAGATATGTTCTCTTTTTGTAACAGAGTTCTGAGATCCAAGCAGATAAAAGGAACTAGAAATTTTCACAAATTCTCTCCTCAACCAACGGAAGGTGTAATAAGATGTTACATCATATCAACTTCAGAAACGTATGAAGATCACTTAGTTTTATAAGTTTCTTTTGTAAAAAATGACATAATTGTAATGAATAGTATGCTTTGTTTTGTATTTACTGAGAATTTTTAATTAAATTTGTTTTACCGTCATGTGATTTTGCTCTCATGTTAAAGGGCTGTTATACAGGACACAGTGCAATACATAAGAATGTTTTTATTTATTAGTGACCCTTATGAAAAGATGAATTAATTTGGAAGCTATTTCGTTTAACGCAAACACATACCAATGTCAAAAATGTCAGATTCGTTGACACAAAACTGGTCGCCATTGCTGAACTGAATAAAATATTTTAAAAAATAAAACGGTTTTGCACTCACAGAAGACTTTTTTATAAAATGGCCAAGCGACCAATTTATCAGTTTCTGGACCATTTCAGATGGATTGACTCACCTTCTTCAAGTGCCTCTCCAATTAATAAGTCACAACTCATAGCCTGGACCTCTAATTATTTCATAAAGAAGATAGTCCAATTGTTATATCAGCATACAAATATATAATAACAATACATCAATAATCAATATTGTCTACGCCCTAACCTATGACAGACGACATAGGAAACCTTTTAATTTCCGGTATGCCCTCACTATTCTAGCATCCATTTCAGTTAAAAGCATTTGCATAACATCGCAGCGGTTGCTTTTAAATTTAAATGCGAAAATGTAATGTAATGGATGCCGTAATATGTATTCTAATGCACCTGTGTGGAAAGCCATTACCAATTAACAACTTTCCGTTCAAAATTATGACGTGATTCGGTATTTTGTCCATCAACATTCCGCGCTACGTGGTATTGTTACGTTTGAATTTTATTTGCAATAAAACTCACGTTAGTGCTTATTACATTCGTTCACTACGTAGCAACTTGATTAGGTGGTATAAATGTGACAGTTTATTGCCGCATATTTTTATCGAATATACGTCCGTAATCGAATTTTGGGGTGATATCAACCCAGACAAGATTTATTTTATTATCTGGTTGGAAGAAAAGATAAAAGTATTTTTAAGAGTGACAATTTAGTAAATGAAATTCATTTTTTCCTTATTCAGTGATAGTTTGACGTTTCTTAACAACTTATATTCAGTTCCAAAACAAAGTAATGTTTTTCTCTTCAGGACCAACACCTTCACGAGCCTAATTAGAGTCAAAATTCTATAGATCAAGCGTGATTTTGCAGAATCTGCTGTATCATGGTCTTCAAAGCAAACGCATTTCTTATTTCAGTGCTTTAGTATCCATATGTATTTTAAACTAGATTTTACTGACATCCTGGCAGTGGCGGCTCGTGCTTTGGTTTGCAGGTTTGCTGCAAACCGCACGGCCTAGGGCCGCAGCAAGTCCGCAACCGTCTGCTACCGCTACACTGCGTATCGACGCCTGCAGTCTATTTATAAATAATAATATACATATAATATCAGTAAGAATATGTTATATTACTTCTTCTATAAAAATATAATGTAAATAAATAAACAGTTCCAGTAGGCTTAGATGTTTTCAATATGTTAATGTTGGCCACTACTGGACTGTTCCCACCGCTCCCTTAGTTGTGAGCCTGTTCTAACAGGCTAACTAATGAGCTGAGCCAGAAGTCAGTTATATGTGACTGTTTTCAGAAACATGTAACTGATTATATAAAACAAAATCTGTCAAGCATATCAAAACTTATATATTTCTCTGGTGGTGCAGCAAGTCAATACAAGAACAAAAAGAAGTTTGCAAACTTATCGTATCATAAAAAAGATTTTGAGTTAGATGCAGAATGGCATTTTTTTGGATGTGCACATGTAAAAAACGCATGCGACGGTACAGGGGGGTCAACGAAGCGACTAGTGGCTAAAGCCAGTCTTCAAAGACCACTTAATAGCCAAATTCTTAATGTAAAAGATATGTTCTCCTTTTGTAATGGACACCTATCAGGGGTAAACTACATCTTAGTGGCAAAAGAAGAGGTTTCAGAACACAAAACCACCCTTTATGATAGAGTTCAGAGATCCAAACAGATAAAAGGAACTAGAAGTTTTCACAAATTCTCTCCTCAACCAACAGAAGGTGTAATAAGATGTTACATCATATCAACTTCAGAAACGTATGAAGATCACAAGTCTCTTTTGTAAAAAATCTGATGTGGCCAGGCACATGACTTTATCATACAATATATAAAATTAATACTTTAGCTGCAAGAGAATCTATTTTATTGAGATAAATCGTAGGTATTGTCAAAGTATCAGCATTTGACACTACCTACACTACATCAGTAGAATAATAGTTATTTATGTCACAAATGCCGAAAGTACGGAATAGCGCGACGAGCGGTGATGCGGCGCGTCACCTAAGGCGGAGTGTCGCCGTCGCATGTGAGCGAGTCGCGCTATCTAGTTTTTGGCAGGAGTGACATCAACGTTTATTGTGTTGCTTTTTAAGAAATACATATTTAAAAAAAAAAATAAATGATTTCTGTATAGTAAATGCTAGGTTGGTACCACTTTGACGAAAGGTGCGTTCCGATTGGTAGGTAATGGTAGCTAATGGCGGTGGTAGAATACGAAATTATAGTATTTTTTACATGTCGTGATAATGACATATAATAGTTTGCATGTACATAAACATGAGTCACTAGCAATTTTCTATTTTCTATTTCTATAACGGCGTCTGCTACCACTGCCATTATCACTAATAAAAACGCACCTTAAAAAGGTAATTCAAATTCTGACAGATTTATATTTGTTCATGACACATCCCTACCAACATACTAAAATAAAACTACACTCATCGCTATACTTTATTTATAATTTTCTCAATTTATTGTTTTTAGAATTAGATATAAAGACGGGTTGATATTTCTTATCAACAAACAATCAAATTGGTGATCTTCTTTTATTTGAAATTTGTATTTTATAATTTGCCGCACTACAGCGGCAACATTCCATAGTGGTTCTCCAACATCTGATGACATCAGCTGGTTTCGAATGTGACAACACAGAAAAATATTTGTCAAAATCCTGGCTACGATGTAATTTCATATCAATGCAGATGCGACCGATCTCGATCAAATAGAATTTGCTCTTGAAGCTAAACTATTAATTTTACCAAAAAATGTCATAGGCATAAATTATTCGAAATTTCCTCTACTTTAATTTATTAATTAACTATTTTGTCGAAATTACAGAAATGGCGGCTCATTTGCAAAATCCTTCAAACAGGCGTAGAATAAACTACCAGTTCCTTTGGACCCTTTTCAACCAAAAGCTTTTCAGCTCTAAGTTTGGTAACAAAACTTCTAAATATGAACATTCGTTTCGATACCTTTAGTAGTTTCTCCGGAATCGTCGCCACAAAAATCGTTTACACACAGACATACACACACACACACACACACACACAGACATTTTTTTGTACTTTGGTCAAAAATGTTCAGGGGACCCATAAAGACGTATTTCCGCTAAAATCTCAATTTTTTTTTTCGGCATGATTACAATACTTTAGCATACTGCGTATGATAAAGTAAAAATGACATAATAGGGTATTCCGGTCATGTCAAAATTTAAGCAGATATTCGGTTTAACCTATTGTACAATTTATGAGGATTCATAAAGTTAAGCTATGAGCTTTTTGATTTAGTTTTTCTGTGAGATAATTGCAATTAAAAGTGCATTTCGTTTGAATTCACCGACCACCCTCGGAAACACGATAATTACCGATCCCTATTAGCGCTGGCAACAGCGGACAGCTCTCGAACAGCTCTCGAACAGCTGATCGCCCAAGTTGACGGTTGGTTACCCTGTTGTTTGAGAACGAAGTTGAACTCCATTTTCAATTCGGCACAGAACTATGTCGGCGTTGGCGTTTATACATTTTGAAGTCAAGTATTTGATATAACCTCAATAACCAAAGCAGGTGTCAACAAACGAGCGATTCTAAACGTTGACGCAACAAGACAACAAATTACGTGCACCCTAGATATAGCAACGTTGTCAAGTCGCTCACTGGTCTTTGTGACGTCACAAAGACCAATCCTAATTCAAAATTCAAACAAGGATTTCTCTTAATTTAAAACGATGTTTGACATTTTACTAGTGAAGTAGCAAACAGTAACACCCATAGTTTATAAAAAATGACAATTTAAAAAACACCGGAATACCCTATTGTTATGAATAGTATGCTTTGTTTTGTATTTACTGAGAATTTGTAATTAAAATTGGTTTACCGTCATGTGATTTTGCTCATTTTAAAGGGCTGTTATTCCAACACAGTGCAATACACAAGAATGGTTTTATTTATTATTAAACCTTATGAAAAGATGAATTAATTTTTAAAGTTTCAGATTTTTTTTCTGATCCCCTCAGAGATATTTAACATTAAATATCGTAAAAATAAGAAATTTTGAATTTTTTTTACCCTTTTTGCGTCAGAAACTTATGTCGTTTTGTTTCCTTCTATGGTAATCGGCTTAAAATGCTGAAGTACCTTTGCCATAACTTATACTATCTAAAAACACAAAATGTCGTATCCAGGAACACAAATAAACAACCAGTCTCCCGGGTTCAGTTGCATACGTCAGCAGGGAAATAGACCAGAGAAAATCTCGTTAATCCGAAGCAATTCCCACCTGACGGAGAATTTCAAATTAGCCGGAAAGCCGGCCTGGTAATTCCCATGCAAACGTATCTAGTGCAAATAGCGGTAGCGCTGATTCTGCGAAACGAGTAAAGGGCTCTAATACCTCTCGCCGTGGACGCTTGTAAGAGAGTTTTTTTGGCAACTTAAATTCCGCGATAAATTCGACTAATAGCCGGGAAATAGCAAGCCTGGGGCGAGCGATGATCGTTTGGGCAACGTCCAACTCTGGCTTAGGCCACACCTCGAGGACCGTCCCGGTTCGCCACTCTGGAGATAAATTTATTCAGGCGCAACCGAACTGCTGGAGCGCAATATTCATGGATGTGAAACGTTGAGGGTTGCATAATGCAAGTGCGATTCGGCGACTTACCGACTGACCTAGAGGAGAATTTATTTTCCATTTTTATACGTAACATCCGGTCTTCAATCTAGCTTGACTTTGGCTATGTATTTTTGTTTCTTTATAGCAACTTTGCTGGTTACTTAGGCGAGGTTCTCATGTAGAGACTTAAAAAGTAGCTGAACTTTGCGACAGTTTTTCAAAGAAGCTGTAAGAGATATCGATATTTATCTTTGGCCATACATTTATCATATTTTAGTGTACAAAATGACATAGAGCCATAAAAAACGAAGAAGAAGTGGATACTGTTGTAGGAAGTATCAGGTCTTGTGCGGCGTGCATGTCTCAACGATGTGCATGATAGCTCTTATAAAACTAAACAGAAATCGAAATTTCAAAAGCGCTTTGAAACTAGATGAAATTAGTTGGAGGCTAAACCAACTTTTAGTTAAAAAAGTTGAAAATCGACAAAATGGCTGCTGTTTCTTACAGCTCTTTTTAGGTTTCAAATCGTTATAAATAATATAATTATGTAAAAATTTCACTTATTATGAGGTTCAGCCTTCAATAAAAAGTATTTTCTCTGAGGGAAAATAGAAAAACCGCCGGTTGTATCGGTATAAAAAAACTCTACAAGAGAACGTAGAAATATGATACTTTTAAAAACTCTCTTTCTATATGAATTCATTGAAATCTAATAATTTAATCAACATAAGCAGCTAGACCTATATGTTCTCTGTACTATATCCAAATTTCACATTCCTAATTTAACGCGTTTTCCGAAAATTATCATTTGAATAGACACATCTCTTTGCACCGCCTTAATGCAGGAAATTTTGACCGGAGAATATCGTAGGTTATAAAACCGTAAAACTTGCGAGAATCAAAAAACTGTTTTAGGGGCTGATTTTATACACTCCAAGGTTTTCAAATATGAAAGGAAAATAAATAATTTTTTCCGCCGATTACATGAGAACATCCCCTAATAGTATTGTTGTAAAATATTCTTGCGATTCAAGTGTCGAAGGGAATAATCGGGTAAGTCCACTTCGGCAATATGTCAGAGGAGGCTTTTAGTCTGTGCATTCAAAGTATTACCGAGGTAGGAGATTCTTTTCTTCTGTTTTCTTTCCTTCCGGCTATTTTCGTCAGTTCCACCGGCACCTCCGCCAAAAATAACAACGTCACGTTAACACTTTTTAAAGTTACTGTATTTATTTGTATTTTATTTCATTATCTAGTTATTTTAACCAATTAGTTTTGTCAATTAGGAAGTATATGTCATGGTTGCAGGTTTCTATGATAGTTTTTGGTAAAATGAATAGTTTAGTTAAGATTTGACAGATATTATCATTTTTTTATAATGACGGTAGGTAGTGGCAAACGCTGATGTTTTGATAATACCCACAAACTATTAATTTTATATACCATATATTATAATAAAGTCATGTGCCTGGCCACATCATATTTTATGCGGTAACCTTACAGGTTACGATTCTACCGTTTAGTACGTTATGGAAGTTTTTATCATAGTAACAAATTGATTGCAATCTGTTTCCATACAAGAAATTTAATAAAATGCACAATATTCTACACTCTAGTCTAGAAAATTATCAGAAATGATCATTGTAACTCAATATTACCATAATTATAATAATTGCTTATGTTAAGAAGGGGAAATTTAGTTTATAGGATATTGTTTCATCGATAGATATTATAATATTAAATGTACATTCGGCGAAACATACGAGAGTTTCAATGAATAATTACACTTATTCCAGTTTTTGTTTTGTCACAAAATGTTATATGGACATTTCAAAGCGCTTTTTGTTTATAGATGACGAACCGGGAACGTCTCCATCACGTCCTAGATTTGCGTTACGCAGACTTCTTGGTATGAAATCTATGAAAACAAAATTGAAACGATATCTCACATCTCTTGTGACAAAATCTGTGTCACCATCACATCTTATCTGTACACAGTAATTTTTGCTGTTTTGTGTTGAAATATATGCATTATTTGGTGTTCAAATTTACTTTTCTGGGAACGTTGTTGATAATTTTGGTATATCTGATGTTCGGATTATATAAAAGACGAAATACATAAGAAAACACTTGAGAGGCAAAAAAGGACAGTTACTTTTATTACTTATTTTCAAAAGTAGGTAATTCTTGTCCCGGTTTGAAATTTCATAATTATGGTAATTATGGTAAGCCTATAGTATAGGTACCTAATGATTTTTTACATACTAATTCAAGCATCTAATACTGTTTTTAAAATAGGTTTTTAAACAAACCATAAATACCTTCATTCTTGCGCCCCATATGCTCAAACCTTAAACTTTACCCGAAACAAAGTCCAAAGTCCACTAGGTTTTTGTAGTGCCACGTTTCTATTAATGTGGTAAGACTAGTAGGGAGATAATTAGCGTAAGTCAGAGCCAAAGTCAACAATGTACGCTAATTCTAGCTTAATTCCAAGCCGCACATCTCATCTCGCTCGGTTTAGGCTTAGAAGATCAAAACTGCTGCCGAATAATACACCTTAATGGTAAGTACTAGGCACTCTAAGTGCTTATACGTGCATTCGCTCTTCATCAAACATGAATAACGAAAGAGGCATCCGTTGTTCTGTAGCCGGGATGATGACGTGGTCTGTGCCCACGCCCGATTACCCCGCAATACCCAGGTATAATTGCGGTCTCGGAGGGTGCCACGTACCATCCTCCGACGACCTACATTACCCTTACGATGACTGCTTCCGGTGTTAAAATATGCAATACGTCATTATGAGGAGTCGGCAGAAACATGGGCGACGCTAGAAAATTTGTCTAGGGACAAGGAAGTGGTAATACGATTAACGCAAAAGCGTTTGACGAGTTTAAGAAGGGGTTCCGGTTTTCTGATGAAAAAAAATCGTCCGTTTATTATTTAAGGTCTTGAGAATGTGTGTACGACGTTTCAAGGCAATAATTGCAAAATTAGCAAAGTTATAAGCAATACCGGCGTGCAGGTGCCAAAAATACAGAGCGCGCGGATCGGTCGGATCTCGCGCTCAACAATATTTCGAGTTAAAGCTCGAGTTAAAATTATCTCAAGCCAAGCGATCTTCCAGGGTGTGGTTTATTACTCAGCGAAATTCTCTCGTGAACAGTCATGGATAAAAAATACTCAAGAAATAACTCCTTCACGTGCTGATAGATAACAAAAAGAAAATTTACTGGGAATTCACACTCGTGAAAGAAAAGCATTTGCTAGTACGTCTGCCGATATATTGTCGACAGCGGACGACGAAGAAATTATAGCGCATGGGTTTGGAGACGAGATACGGAAGAAGACAGATTACTCTTCCGTTGTATGGGATCACAGTAACTACTTGTGAAAAATATACTAACAAAGTGGTTGAGTTTGCCGTGAAATTTTCCTATTGGCATGCCTGTGAGTTTTGGGAATCAGAATCTTGCAACATGACAATTGTATCGAAGTACATACAGACAACTGTACTGCGAACATGATGGGTCAGCGGGAGAAATAGTGGATTCTACCAAAGACATATTCCGCGGGGCTGTGGGTTGGAGCACTGAGTCCGATGCGGCTTGTACATTGAAAAGAATAGACAACTTTTTATGTTTTACCATTAAAGAGACATCCAGACTATTGATAATATGTACAACGCTGTGTGGACTAAATTCTATCATAAGATCTGGAAGCCAAGAAAACTCTAGATGAATTCAATAACACATGATAAAAATGTAGATAATGTTTGGGCGCCTGGCACCCAAACATCTTTACCCTGGCTCAAAACCTGTCAAAATTGCAGCTTATGCAGCAGCGAGAATTTATAAAAAAAGGCTCTTCTGCCGTCCTTAAAACTATGACAACAATAGAATCGTTATTGGCATGGAAACAAAGATATTTGCAAATGTGCGCGAAAAACAGCGTCTGGTGAGGTCGTCGAGACGTGAACTCGAGGCTGCAAAATAACATAGAAATGAGCAAATATGTCAAAATATATTCTATGAAGTGGAAGAAGGAATAAAGTATCGCCCTGGTATAACATAACTGCAGAAAAATGCTGTAAGTACTCGATGTCACGTTATAAACTGTACCTGAGAGATTAAACGCGTTTTTCTCGTAACAGTTTTTTCGCGAACGGTTGGCATGATATCTCAAAAACTATTTGACCGATGATGTTCCAATTTTAACTGAGTGTTCAGTAAACATCCCTTTATCGTTTGATGAGAGAAATTTCAATAACTTATGTACTTTTATTTTCATAGAGAAAACATTGGCAGTTTTGCTGAGAAAAATAGAAATTTTGAGTTTGACAAGTCACCATTTCCTCAAATATAAATATTTATATTTACTGGTTCATCAAACGATAACGACTTACGTACAAGTAGGGCGCTATTCGATATTTTTATTTCAGATCACCTGGAGTGGCCCAATCATGACAACCGCGGATCTTCGCGCATTGTCTTGGTCGCGGGTGGCTAGTGAGCGTGATTCATAATATTTCTTTATTATTTTTTTCTGTAGATATTATTGCATAGTCTCGCCAATAAATACTACTAAAAATGCAGTAATTTTAGAGGAAAAACAGGAATCCCCCCTTAACATGGTAACAGTTCATTAAATTCATAAAAATTAATAATTAAAAAATAAAGTAATTAGGTTTGCCAGGTCCAAAAATCGAGCTTGCAGGACAAGGGTTCAAAAAATTAAGGACACCTGGCAACCCTAAAAGTACTTCTCTCAATAAAACTGCTTTCTAATGGCCCTATTCTCTAAGATACGCGTAACAGAATGTTAACTAACATAATGTTCAATAATAACAAAATGTAACATATAATTAAACGGAGCAGCCCCAGAAAGCGCGAACGTTCGTGGTTTGGGTGTTTCTCATGTCTTATACCTGTAGTTTCAGTTAAGAGATGATGTGGGAGAAGAAAGTACATAAGAAACCCTAACCGCCATTGAACTAAAACGTGGAATTAACTAGAGTCATAGACTATAACGCTTGAAGTGGACAGCAGACTGAATAATTCTGCAAGACAGCTGGATCAATTATCAAACCTACAGTTACCAATATTTACCAATATTTAGAAAACTCTTCTGAACATATTTGTTATATGTTATGTACGAACTTTATCTGAAATTGAAACAGAATTAACAAGAAGAACTAAAGGAATTATTGAGCAATAACAACTTTGACCCGTTCGAAATAGATGAATATGTAAGATTGACTGCCCTTTGTATGTCTCAAAATTGTTTTCAAATAAACGGAAAGTTTTTTGAACAACTTGAGGGAACTGCAATGGGTAACTGTCTCTCACCTTTTATTGCCAACTTGTTTATGAGCAGATTTGAAACCAATGTAAAGTCTATAGCACCATATTTCCCTAAGACTTGGGTTAGGTATGTCGACGATATTTTTGCCTTTTTTGACACCAAGAAGTGCAGTGTTCAAGATTTTCTTCTCGTTTTGAATTCTAAATTCAACACCATTAACTTTACTGTAGAACGAGAAGTTAACGGCCAACTTCCATTTTTAGATACTCTGGTAGTCAGGAATAGCAAAAATATAATAGAAATTGACGTGTAGCGGAAAAATACTAACACAATCAGGTTTATCCCTAATTATTCGCAGCATCATTGTTGTTTATTAAGAATGTTGTCATACATAATGGGTACCCTGAGAAAATAGTTGATAGAATGATTAAGAAGCAGAATCAAAAAATTTATGTAAATCAAATATCTACTTTAAATACTTTGTCTAAAGAAAGAAGAAATATGTTAAAATACCGCTCGATTGTGCATATACAAGGGATTTGAGAAGTATTTTTACAACACAAAATCTCTGTATAGCATATTCGACTCATAATTACATAAAAAACCTTCTTGGAAACCCAAAGGATAAGGTAGATGTACTTGATAAATCTGGTATATATTGTATCAAATGTCATGACTGTGAAAAAGAATACGTAGGCCAGACTAGAAGAACAATTTTAACTAGGTTCAAAGAACATGTAGCTCATTTTAAATATAATCGTTTTGAAAAATCTAGTGTGGCTCAACATATTTTAGACACAGGTCATAAAGTAGTTGTAGATGACTTAAAACTTGTAAAAGCTGTGTGAAATAATAGGGAACTAAACAGCTTGGAAAGTATCTTTATTCACTTGAATAGAGATAAATTAATAAATTCAGACAGGGGTCCTATACCTAGTTCGCCATTGTTTGACCTGCTTTAATTAAAACTTGTTTTTTACGCTTCAATGATCAAAATTCACTGAGGTGTGACCAATAAATGGGTATATATAGGGTAATTTTTAACATGGACGTCACTTCCACTAGTGATTTGCTTGGACAATATCCAGTAAAGATACTATGAAGTGCTAATCTCTCTTTTCCTCTTTTTAGGTTCTACTGAAGATGGCAACACAGTTGCTGAAATACGTATTTAGGTTTCTAAAATACTTGTTGTGGTTAGGGGTTATAATTTTATTATTATTTTCTTGGTAAATACTCGAAAAACTAATAAATACTTGTGCCGAATTTGGCATCGATTTATTGCATACTCTCGCTAATAAAAATTTCTAAAGAAAGCGGTAATTTTAGAGGAAGAAACCGGAAGCCCCCGTTAACTATCTTACAGTTGTTTAGATATACTATTTAATTTGCTTAAAAGATTGTTGATGTTATGACCTACTTAATCTATTAGTATCCCATACCGGAACATATTATGAATATCTATATGGAATAATATAAGTGTTACTGTAACAACGAATACATCTTATTAAAAAATTGAAATTGTTGAATCATTCTCAAAGAAAAACCAAGATTACGCCTACATCAACATACCAGCTAACGTCAAAATAACCCAAAAGAACGCCTTTATTACTGAACAAAATCAGGAAGTTGGCGAACAAAACAGCCTTTTTTGTGCACCAAAAACCCAAACTAGGCCAAGACGATATATCACGAGAAAATTACAATCGATAGACGTTTTATTTTTACACGCAGTCCTATACTCTTAGGCTTTTATTAACGTCATAATTCGAGGCCGGAATTCTAAGGAACTTTTTCGTCTGACAAGTTACATGGCGTGAAAGCGTCTTTGCGGGCGAGCTTCTGTGCAAATCACAAAAGCCGCGGGGAAAAGAAGGCGACAAGGGAGACGCGACGCGGCCGTGTTACGCCCCCATTCTTTGGCGGCGTGCCAGCGCTGACATGTAGGCGTCACTCTCTACCGGTGACCTTGTGCCCTTTCTTGTCCGTGGGCGCCTCTATATTTTCGCTCGTGGATTTTTACAGAAATAACATACGCAAGACAAACACCGGAGGATTTACTTAAGGTATTATTTCAGCTAGCTTAAGGATGACTAGAAAGGAATGTGAAAAAGAAAGTCTCATAGTCGGGTGTTGCTGGAAACGGGAATACTTTTTTAAAGAAGATATGTAGGTGGAATAAGTAAGATTAACGTCCCAAATTCAGGCACTGTCCTAAACTCCGATATATTTCTGTTTAGTTGGATATAATTATAAATCTACAACATTGAACTCTACAAAATGCCCATGTTTGAGCTTTTATTTAATCATACTTATTAGGTTTAATTACAGTAGAACGTCGATAATCCGAACCTCGGTAATCCAAACATTCGCTAATCCGAACACCCAAAAGGAAATAATAATCAAATAAATCACTGAGTAACCTAGGGAAAGCCATTTTTGTCGGTTCCTGTGTACAGAACATTTCCGGACATGAGTTCATTCAAAAATTTGTCTACTATGGTCATAAAGACCATTCATACAGCTTATATATAACAAAAATACTTAAAAACTAGCTGACTTAGTATTGTCGCCTTTTAAGTGTTTACGTATAATAGTAATGATAGCAATTTTGAATTTCGTTGTCGATGATCGATATCACAGAATTTTCAAATATGTCAAACTTTTCTTTATATCTAGTCATTGTTTTCCGTTAATGTGGTTACATTTTAAACTAATATTTTCACCTTTTATTGTTTACCAATTTGTTATTAAGACTTTTTATCGGATGCTCGATTGACACGATTATAAAATTAAATTATGAATTTGTGTTCATTTTGTGCCTGTATTTTTGGTTATGAAAGGTGCTAGTTGCACATTATACATTAGGCCTTGCTCGATGAAAACGAGCTGGAAATTCTTATAAAAAATGAACAATGTTTACTCCAGAATATTACACAGTAATAAAAATTCTTCAGACCAAATCTAAAATTCTAGGATAAAAGTTCAATGATTCTGAAACAAATATATAAATACAAATAATATTCTTAATAAAAATTATTAATTACACATTAATAAACGATAGAAAAGCAGCAAATTTTCTTGCAATTCAATTAATATCAATATGCTATAGATAAATTGCCGAACATACAGGGGTCACAACCGTGGCTAATGACAAAAAATAATGTGTAAAAAATGACACAACCATAAAAGCAACGGAGATTTTTCAGGGTGAATGCAATTTAAATTTAACGAACAATATGGGCTATTGGGTATTCTTTTATATTTTTATTATTTTCATGTTTGATATGTCTCAATTTTAGAACCCTCACTAAACAAATCTCTCTCATTTGCCAAAAACCAATTAAATCACGGTAGAGGGCGCCAGTATTACCATACCGGTTAAAATCGATTTAGGCAATGTTAACTTTACTATTTTCGACTATTTTTACGAATTGGTAGTAACCTAGATTATTAAACAAAACAGTTATTTTTTTCGTCGCCTTAAGTGATAAGAATTGACGATCGATATGTGTTCAATGACGTCATTTCCGGAAAAACCGGAAGTCATACTAACTTCAAGAGTATCAAAAAACTTGCATTTTTGTCTATTAGCAGTTCTCAAAATTTTATTTGTCCAGCATCATAATTTAATTTTATTTTAAAACGTGTTTAAAAAGTGTTTAGAAATATCGGAGTGAATTAAGTATGAAATTATAGTCTCCTTCGTCGTTGCATGAACACCCGGTATATGGAACGTATTTTGAAACACCGCTTCAACAATATTTTGTGTATGCAACGGAGAAGGTGATTATAATTTCGCATGTATGTGATCTTTAATATTTCCAAATTCTTTTTTTGAATAACTTTTTTGCATAGCTTTGCACATAAAGGTACTTTATTCTTCAGTGTTTTCATAGTTTTGGTAACACCCTGCACGTGCAAGCGACTACTTACATTCTAGTATTTGCAATTTAGGTTTCAGACAAGCCTGATGCTTTTATGAAGAATAAAGTTTTCTGAGAAATTGATAAGAAAAATGTTAAGTGTTAATAAAAACACTCGGTATATGCAATGGATGGTGCTTATAACTTCGTACTTGATAACGTTTAATACTTCTAAATAAAACAGCAATTTTAACCAACTTCTCACCATTTTAAACCACCTTACAATCGCTAAACGATTACCAACTCTTTATCCTCTTCGAGCAGTTTAATGATACCCGAGCATAGCCGCGTGTGTCTTATGATAGCTAGCCAATTAACACTATCAGTACGACGCACGCTGTGCTACGCCCAGATATCCTTTTTCCACCCCTCCGTAATCGCGACCGCGACGACGACGACGACGACGCGAACGAAAGCGAGACAAATTAACGCCCGGCGCCTCCACCCATCGGATCGGATGAGCTACGACCTCACCTCGTTACCATTATTTGGCTTTAAATTATCTACGTGGGTTGATCTCGGCGGTGAGTCTGCACTCCCGTTTAAGCGACGAACAGGGACGAATTTCCCAATATCTGTTTTGGATAATTAATAATTTAATAATTAAACATTGGTTGATAATTTGAACTATTCTAGTGACTATAATCCCCCCAAATAATAATTCAATATACTGATCAATTAGAGAAAGTACATGAAGCTTCAGAATAATATTTACTTTCTTAAAAAGAACAGTAAAAGGTTCATGTGGATTTGTTTGTGTCATCGTCAACTATTCAAGTTGTTTGTATTACTTTTAGTTATTATTTTATTGGGGTTGTTTAGATAATATTTCATTCTGTAAATTTTTAAGGATCAAATTGAGATCCAAATCTTGCATACATAAGCTTACTGAAAACAATTTTTTTATTATTCTATAAAGAAAATAAAGGAATTAAGTATGGATATAAAGGATCAAATTGAGAGAATCTTGTATACATAAGCTTACTGAAAACAATAATAATGGAATGGATAATGGGATAATAGATAGTGGAATGTAAATTTGTTGCGAAAACAAAATAATTTTTTTTTCATTATTAAATTATCCTTCTATAAAGAAAATAAAGGAATTAAGCATGGATATAAAGGATCAAATTGAGAGAATCTTGCGTACATAAGCTTACTGAAAACAATAATAATGGAATGGATAATGGGATAATGGATAGTGGAATGTAAATTTATTGCGAAAACAAAATAATTTTTTTTTCATTATTAAATTATCCTTCTATAAAGAAAATAAAGGAATTAAGTATGGATATAAAGGATCAAATTGAGAGAATCTTGCGTACATAAGCTTACTGAAAACAATAATAATGGAATGGATAATGGGATAATGGATAGTGGAATGTAAATTTATTGCGAAAACAATTTTTTTTTTCATTATTAAATTATCCTTCTATAAAGAAAATAAAGGAATTAAGTATGGATATAAAGGATCAAATTGAGAGATCTTGCATACATAACCTTACTGAAAACAATAATACTGGAATGGATAATGGGATAATGGATAGTAGAATGTAAATTTATTGCGAAAACAAAATAGTTTTTTTTCCGTATTAAATTATCCTTCTATAAAGAAAATAAAGGAATTAAGTATGGATATAAAGGATCAAATTGAGAGAATCTTGCGTACATAAGCTTACTGAAAACAATAATAATGGAATGGATAATGGGATAATGGATAGTGGAATTTAATTTATTTTGAAAACAATTTTTTTTTCATTATTAAATTATCCTTCTATAAAGAAAATAAAGGAATTAAGTATGGATATAAAGGATCAAATTGAGAGAATCTTGCGTACATAAGCTTACTGAAAACAATAATAATGGAATGGATAATGGGATAATGGATAGTGGAATTTAATTTATTTTGAAAACAATTTTTTTTTCATTATTAAATTATCCTTCTATAAAGAAAATAAAGGAATTAAGTATGGATATAAAGGATCAAATTAAGAGATCTTGCATACATAACCTTACTGAAAACAATAATACTGGAATGGATAATGGGATAATGGATAGTAGAATGTAAATGTATTGCGAAAACAAAATAATTTTTTTTTCATTATAAAATTATCCTTCTATAAATAAAATAAAGGAATTAAGTATGGATATAAAGGATCAAATTGAGAGAATCTTGCATACATAAGCTTACTGAAAACAATAATAATGGAACGGATAATGGGATAATGGATAGTGGAATGTAAATTTATTGCGAAAACAAAATATTTTTTTTTTACTTTTCAACATATCAGTACGACGCCCGCTGTGCTACGCCCAGATATCCTTTTTCCATCCCTCCGTAATCGCGACCGCGACGACGACGCGAACGAAAGCGAGACAAATTAACGCCCGGCGCCTCCACCCATCGGATCGGATGAGCTACGACCTCACCTCGTTACCATTATTTGGCTTTAAATTATCTACGGGGGTTGATCTCGGCGGTGAGTCTGCACTCCCGTTTAAGCGACGAACCGGGACGACCGGGATCAGGTGCGAGAGCAGCTCGCTAATGCACGCCTGGGGGACGGTTATATCCGGGAAAACCTTTTATTCACGGTGCTGTACGCCCTGGCGGGTTCCCTGAAGGGTTCGGTGTAGCCGATGTGTATAACAAGTTGTAAGTTTCTGGATGAGACGAGATATTCGGCAGGATCTTAACCCTAGTGGTTTTTGTCGTAAATATGGTGGTGTGAGTGGTTTGTGTGCGTGACTGTGTGTGGTATGGTCGGGAATGGCTAACGTTTATTGAAAATTGGGAGGGAAATGACGTTTTGTTTGTGTTTATACCATTAAAAAGGAATTTCTTGATAATATTAATAAAGATTTTGTATTAAAATGTACCGAAAATGTACTAATTTTGGAAGCTTGTGGCTGTATCATTTTGAATATACATCAATACAAATACGTGAACTAGAGAATAACTTCAAATGGTGTTGTATTTCTTCTAAAGCCAGTAGCGTAATACTGAAAGCACAATTTCAGTTTTAATTAGCAGATTAAGGATAAATTCATTTTGTAATTACAGCTTTACCATAATTTAATTGAATTACTAATTTAGTCTGTTTGTTGTTACTCCGTGCCGAATTTCCCAATATCTGATTTGGATAATTAATAGTTTTGATAATTAAATACTGGTTGATAATTTGGAATATTCTAGTGACTATAATCCTCCAAATAATAATTTAATGTACTGATCAATTAGAGAAAATACTACTGCACTATAATGATCAGCTACCAAACTATTAAATTCATTCCTTTTCGTTGATTATTTCGCTGCCCAAATATATCATCGTCATTGAGTTCGATACAATATTGATTCGAGACAATATCTATACCTTGAAGTTTTAGCGGAAATATGCCCTTTTGGGTCCCCTGAACATATTTGAACAAGGTACAAAAAATGTCTGGGTGTGTGTTTTTATGGCTACGATTCCGGAGACCACTAAAGGTATCGGGACGAAACTTCACATTTAAAAGTTTCTGGACCAAACTTAGAGATGAAAAGGGTTTTGTTCAAAAGGGTCCAAGCGAACTGGATATTTCCTCCGCATTTTTCAAGGATTTTGCAAATATTACTTTCGTCAAAATAGTTAAATACCTAATAAATTAAGTAGAGGAAATTTTGTATAATTTACATCTATGACATTTTTTGGTAAAATTAATAGCTATTTGAGCGAGATCGGTCTGTGTCTGCATTAATATAAAAGTAGTTAGCCAGGATTTGACAGATGTTTTCATTTTAATGACAGTAGGTAGTGTCACACGCTGATGTTTTGACAATACCTACTGTCAATACTATCAAATCCTGGCTACCAAGTTTTATTTTAACGCAGACACGACTGATCTCGATCAAATAGAATCTCATGCAGCTAAATTATTAATTTTATATATACTATGATAAAGTCATGTGCCTGGCCACACTCTACTAGACAATAAATTTATGTAAAAATACATTTTCCAAAGACTACGCTTTATACAAAAATGTTGGTTCATGCATTGTTGTTCATGCATTGAACGTAGCAAATAATCAACAAGTGAAGTTAAAGTAAGCATAGTAAGAGATACCGTTGAGGTTAGTACGACTTCCGGTTTTTCCGGAAATGACGTCTTCAATGAAATTTTAAACGGCACCCTGCACTATTTCTGTGATACTTTCAACCAGGATGACTTCTGACGACAAATACTTATCGATCGTAAAATTTTTCCATCACGTGTGGTTTAGGATAAATAAAATAAAAAAATTGCTTTTTACTAATAAGAGCATTAAAGTAGAAACCGTTGGACATGTGATTCGTTGTATGCACAAGGTGAAAACGTGAAAATATTATGGGTCTGTAAAAATTACTATTATTAGGTAATCCAACAGTTTTAAAGGGTTTGCCATGAAGGGGAAGTAAGAAAATAATAATCTGTCCTAAGAAAAAAATTAACATTGACGTCATTCATTAAAAACATTTTTGTAGTTATGTCTTGTCTATGTCTATTGTTTTGGCTTGTCTATTGTTATACACAGGAATTAATACAATTTTTAATTCATCGTTAACATTTCTTTTTCTCTGTTTAAAAGCTCGAATATTTATACCGTGTGTTCATTTCAAAAGTATCCACCGTTAATAACTCTTGCCCTGATGCGATTATTGCTTTCAGTGAAAACACGTCGATTTAGATATTGAGGGGGAAGTTCAAAAATGGTACCTAGAGAATTTTAGGTTTCATCGCTTCACCCTCCAGCTACCCCACTTTGAAATTTCAAATGGCATCCCCTATCTTGTGATATATCATTTGAAAGGGCATAAAATTATCTACTCAACCATGATTCGAACTCTTCGCGAGCGCAAATAATGGTGGCCGTTATTCTAGTCTATCTTAAGAACCAATCGATCGATTTAATTTTTTTTATTATGGTTGAGTAGAGAATTTTATGCCCTTTCAAACGATGTATCACAAGATATAGGGTGCCGTTTGAAATTCCGAAGTGGGGTGATTGGGGGGGAGAAGAGATGAAATCTAAAATTCTCTAGGTACCATTTTTGAACTTCCCCCTCGATATCTTAATCGAAGTGTTTCCACTCTAAGCAATAATCGCATCAGGTCAAGAGTTATTAAGGGTTGAGTTATGTCATACCTTCCATCTTCTGTGTAGTCCATCTTACGAACCAATCGAACGATTTTTTTTATCATGGTTGAGTAGATAATTTTGTGCCCTTTCAAATGATGTATCACAAGATAGGGGGTGCCGGTTGAAATTTCAAAGTGGGGTGGCTGGGGGGTGAAGGATGAAACCTAAAATTCTCTAGGTACCATTTTTGAACTTCCCCCTCAATATCTAAATCGACGTGTTTTCACTCAAAGCAATAATCGCATCAGGTCAAGAGTTATTAAGGGTGGATACTTTGAAATGAACACGAACAATGAAGAATTCGCGATGAAGGTAATCCAACAGTGTTAAAACGTTTGTCATGAAGGGGAAGTAAGAAAATAATAATCTGTCCGAAGAAATAAATTAACATTGACGGCATTACATTGAAAACTTTTCTATTTAAGTACTTATTAAGTATGTTAAAAATAAATCCGGGCATATTTTTTTTTTTTCGGTTTACCACTGGTTTGTCAATTGTATGCACAGGATTTAATACAATTTGAAATTTATCGGTAACTTTTCTTCTTTTTTCTTTAAAAGTTTTAACCATATTAAAAGAATCTTAGAAAAACAATACCACTGGATAATAAACGATAGCAATTGAAAATACATTACTTATATCCCGCAGAACTGTACTTGATATTTGATACACAATCTAACGTACGAATGATATATCCATCAATTTTTCAAACCACGATACACTCCATATTGTCTAAGCTTCCTATCGGCAGTCCGTTTGTCGAAAATTGAATCTTGGTTTCCGATGAAGTATCTCCGACTATCCCGAGGCTGTTTACAAATTGATACCTCCTTTCCTACGGTATTATTCTTTCGCATCATCTTTTTTCGCGTCAGCCGGGAGCCAACTGGAATTTATCTAAGCGCTATCCGGCTCGAAACACCAAAGAAAAATAGAGCAAACGATCGTTTCGTATACCGAAACGCGATGAAAGCGAGTACCAATCGATCTACGGTTTATTTTTCGTTTTAACTTAACGAAGTTTGCCGCCGAATATCGCCATCTTTCTCTGTTTTTCCTCTCTTTGAATTGGTTTGATTAATTTATTTTGGGGGTGGGGAAATGCTTCCGTAGCGTAGATTTCGACGCGAATCCAATAAAATAGAACATGAAATCTTAATGGTAGGTGGTATTGATTGATGATGGGTAAACTCGAAATTGAGACGGAGTTGAAATTTGCAGATGATTTATTGAAGATGTAGTTTTTTATTTGGCCTAATCTTGATTTATTAAGTATGAGATTTATTAAGGTAGAACCGAGGGGAAGTTTTATTCGGCGAGATTTGCAGTCAAGATTGTAATTAATAACGGCTAATAATCGCGGAAAATTAGATTAATATTCGTTTCCTGCGGTATATACAGTGGTTCACAGCGCTTTTGCAATTTTAATTCCTTTTTGTGATTATATAGGAACTATCGTGCATTTCAACTTTGCATTCACAATGCACACATTGTAACATTGTTTTCGGTGTTACAATTGACAAATTGTAACACCGTTTTTAGTAACTTTTTTCTAAGATTGGTCACATTGATATCAAATGTGAAAATCTAAATTGGTCAAATAGATAAACTGCGAAATATCTATATTATATACATATTTAATCGGGTCAAATACTGCCGCGGGATTGTATTTGCGCAATAAATAGTTTATAGAATATCAGCATGCATGTAGCAAGCTATAATACATCTAAAGTGTTGAAGATTTCCTAGTTTATGTAACGTATATGTTTTCGGTAACATTTAGACAGAATTTTGGTCGTGACGATACCGTATTATTTTTTTGTACGTCGCTTCTAACTTCGTCTTAGTTCTAGTTGCGTGCAACTATTTATATTACCTCCATCGCATGTAATTGTACTAAGTATAATTTATTCTAATATCCTACTTCACCGAAAGTAGAATTTGGTTTCAATTATGTGTGTGTAAATGAATAAGCCGCAACGGCTATTATGGTATTCTTTTTGTACACTAAAGTATAACAAATATATAGCAAGTGAAAAATATTGATATATCTTACAAATTGTTTGAAAAACTGTTCCAAAGTTGAGCTACTTTTTAGGTTTCTACATGAGAAGCTCCCCTTAAAAAATGTGTATATCTTGACGCATTATTTTTGGGAGCACAACAAGATTACCTGGAATTTTGAGCAGTTTTTCATAAAGAAATATGACATGATGGAGACTTTTTGTGGCTAAATTTGTGCAATTCTGGCCCTATATGAGCAAAAACCAAACAAAGATACAATTCTTAAAATTTAATTGTAATATAAGATTGATTGTCAAATTATTTAATTTAAAAGTGAAAGGACATTAAGTGGCTAACTAAGAATTTATTTTAAGCAACAGTAGAACATCAAACCAAAGAATAACTTCACCTATATCTATATCTGATAGTTTTGGCAGCCTGGTCATTGAGCTGTTTCAAATTAAGATTTACAATTATAGGTTGGTACAGAATCTTGATATAATTTTTTAAAATTGTATTAGAATGTCCAGAATGTCAAGAAACCACAAACTTCATAAACTGACATTATGATAATATAGTATACTTTATAAATAAATAATATAGAATAGTAAAATATATAATATACATAGTAAATATATTTGTATATTTATTTTATATTTATAAATTACAGACGCATCTACTCGAAACTTTTTAAAACAACCGGCTTTCACACAGGACAAATCACTTTTTTCAGTTATTTACAACGGTGATACATATTTTAATCCCTACGCCGGCGTTTTGAGTATTTTTTTAAACTAATGAAATCGAACAACTGATTTCTGTGAGTTTTTTTTTTCGTAGAATCTATGTCTGAAAAGGATTCCCAAGCCAGGAAAACCACCAAATGCCGATTTCTTTACTGCCCACATTGTCAAAAACTGTTTGAAAAACTACTTCCAAAACGACTGAAGTCAATCTTAGATGAAAGAAACATTATACCCGCCCATCAGTTTGGTTTCAGAAACAAATATTCGACAAGGTATGCCTATATTCCTGGATGTGGCAAAAGCCTTGGATAAAGTTTGGCACGAAGGTCTACTCTATAAGCTGGATCGGCTACTACCCTTCGAGTATAGCCAACTATTAAAATCATATCTTGATGACAGATACTTCCGTAGTACTCAACTCTTAAATGTATTAAAGCTGGAGTACCACAAGGTAGTGTCCTTGGCCCAATTTTTTACCTTCTATACACACAAGATCTTCCGCAACCAGATGGTGTTACCGTTGCCACGTTTGCTGATGACACTGCCATCATGGCAGTAGATACAAATGTTGAAGGAGCAACACTAAAACTGCAGGATGCTGTTAACGATATTACTGATTGGATGCAACGATGGCTAATTACATTGAACGAAACCAAATCCGTTCACATAAATTTTACCAACAAGCGGATACGATACGTTCCAGTTAAAATAATTAACACATTTTTAATAATTAACACTTTTTGTGAGATTCAGATTCTAAGGAGAAAAAACATACGAGCATCGGTTGACACTTCTACGATTTTTTTCTGTTGGCTAGGGTACTCATTAGGTTTCGATTATTGTGTTTTTAACAAATTAAAGAAATGGAAATCTGTGAAATTCACTGATATCTACCTACGTAATATGTCAAACGTTGGCTTTAAATTCACATAAAATTGCATAAAGTGTCATTTAAGCTTCTGTTTGTTTAGAAACGAGGCGTTAATACAAACATATTATTAATAATGTTGTGGTTACAATCAATCGTTACAGCCTGGCACTGATTTTATTTCAGAGCAGTTAGAGGGATATTTTCTTGTAACGGTTACAATTGACATTATTTATTATATTGATTATATTTTGAGAATTAAGTAAATTCAGCTTTCCAAATATATATATAATATTCTATTGATATTACCAGCACACAAATACGGCAAACTTTAAAACCTCCCCCCACGGTTTTGCGGCGGCTGATTTAGCCACCTCTTTATCTCTTATAATTCTCGTGTTACACGGGTACCAATCCCCATAGGGCGTTGTAGACGAGCTCCGCGTTACGGTACTTCCCCTGAATAGCGTCGTCAACTATGACGCTCAGCGACCAACTTGAGGTTTTTATCAGCGCCCGTAATGTCGATTCCTACAGAGACGGCTATTCACCGTACCATTTACTAATAGAATTCAGTTTCCGCATGCGCCTGCCAGCCTACATTTGTTTTTCCGCACATTTGTTTTTCCCCGCCTGTTCGAAAGAGGAATTTGCGAACAATGCTTGAATGGGGATGCCGTCGACGGTCACCTCGCTATAGGAAATTAAAACATCGAAGTTGCTAAATGGCACATTGAAAATAGTTCTGTTACGGTGGTATATCGCTTGTACTGGACATGCAACGTCAGAGAGGATACTGCACGTATTTGAATCGTGTGTGCAGCAACGACATCTGGCGGTTATTTTCGCCGTTATTGAGTTTTTAGAGCACTGTTACCGAGCGCAGCGTTATTAAAGCGCTCGTGTGGATTTTTTATGACGATTTTGAATTTTGCCCCATCACAATAAAAAGATATTAGTAGTAAGTAATTACTCTTTTTAATCTCGCTGGCATTCAACGAAACGGTTATAAAAACTGATAGTTACTAATTTTGATGAACTTCGTAAACTGAACATTTCCTGCATTTAAAAAACGGTTATGTACGTTATGTAGGTTTTTAGTACAGTAGCTGTTGCGGGTCAATAGTGTTCCCCCTATCTCAATAGTAATCATACTGAGGTTGATTATTTATAAAAACTTGTAGGTTAAAGTACAATAAAATTACTCACATATAGATTTCAACCCACACTGAAAAAATGGCTGTAAAATTACGCATAAACCATTGTGAAAATTACAATAGAAATGTGGTAAGTATAAAAATTACACGTAAATCCAATAATTGTTTTTTTACAGGTTTGTGTACTATTACAGCGATATTGCTGCTTTATTTCAATTACAGTGATCTTATAGTAAAAGTACAATGGAAATATACCTCAGAATCGTAAAATTATAACGTATATTGTAGGTGTAGGTTAAAAGTTAAAACACTATGCCACATTGGAGAACAACAGTCTTTGTAGATCACCAATGACCACAACCAGCCACTAGAGATTGATGTTTTAACTCCATATCTGGCAGAAAGCTGTAAGTACAGAGTCTTCTACGTTTCGTTGTGAACTCAAGATCTCAAGATCACAATAAAATTATACAAATCAAAAATACTGCATATTTCATTGAATGTTACAGTGAAATAGAATGTAAAATTGTTACGCATTACCTCATATATAACTTAAAATTAAATTAACATCGGTGTAATATTCTGGCCAAATTCTTGTAAAATCACAGTGTAAATATACAATGACAATGTAAAAATACAATTAAGATATAAAATTACACTGATTGTCACAGGGCAAAAAAACTACTATTCCTACTGTAAATTAACATCAAATTTTTTTCCCGTGTAATCTTACTAATTTTACAATAACTATAGCGCTGCCTGCCATAGCACTCTAGATTGTACTTCCACTCAAAATGGTAGCCAGAATTTCTAAATTTATGTAAAATTAACGACGCAAAGTAGAAAAAATAGTTGAGAATTTTGTTCGACATCATCCATTGTTGTACACCATTTCTGATATCCAGTTTTAGTGATTTAATATTAAGACCAACTTAGCGATTTAATATTAAGACCGACTGAATGATAAGGTGTACAACCGTTTGACATAACCTCGAAATGAAAAAAAAAAGTTACTAGAGAAATTGGAGAAACTTGAAGTAAGGGGAAATTTTCAAAATATTATTAAGACCTACATAAAACAGCGTCCACAAGTTACGAGAATACAACAGAAGTACAGTCAGACTGCGTATGCAGAGTTCGGCATACCACAAGGAGGAATATACCACCGATTTTATTCGTCCTATACACAAATGATCTTTTCGATCAAAAACTCAACGGAACAGCCTACATGTATGCTGACGACACCTGCATTCTATACTCAAATTAACACAAATCTATTAACAGTCAATGAAACCAAGACAGAATTTATCATATTTAAGAACGATAGACAAAATTTAGAGCTGGAAGTGACTTTTAATAAAACACAAATTAAACAGACCAAAAAAGTGAAATACATTGGACTAACGATTCAAGACAACTTGACATGGGACGCGAACGTACATACGATCAAAAACATAATACCGAAGTTTTTAAAGAAGTCTATATACAATTGTCTATACATTTCTAGTATGAATTATATGATGGAGATCTGGAGTAACACAAAGAAGACAGCGATAAATACATTACAAAGACAGCAAAACAGAATAATAAAAACTCTACGTTGCCTCGATAGTCGAACCGCTAGAACTGATGTCTATTATACAACAAAGGAACTGAATCTAAGACAATTAATATTGCACAACAAACTTTTGCTAATTTACAAGATCCACAATAATTTGATGAAAACCAAATTAAAATTTAAAAAAGTGGAAGAAGTACACAAACATCAGACAAGGAACGCACAACATTTCACAGCATAAAGATCCAGAACAATGAATGCGCTACGGACCGTCCATTTCCCCCGACGTTTTGCAAACGTACAATAAATTACCGGAATTCATCAAGGGATTCAAATACGAAACATTCAAAATAAAGACAAAAGCACCAATCAAAGAAAACAAGGTGTAAAGTAACGGAGAACACTGACAAACAACATCACAACACCCTCAATACCATCAGCCCGAGACAGGACATACCATCCCATTCCCGAGGCGAAGGAAGAGGGAGAAGACCATATGTTACTATAGATACATTTAAGAGTTTTTTATGTATATTTTATTTAAATAAATTTCTTTCTTCGAATCTGGCCCGACGACGAATTGTAATTTTTCAAAACCTGGTAGCCACAAGAACTAATAAATAGACATCATCGGATCACACAAGTGTTCTATTTTTATTACCCCTTAAGGCACAAGGAGTTTGGCATCTTATAAAATTCACATAATAGTAATAAACGTAATATTTTACTATCGGTCACATTTTTAAAGACCGCAGCTTCACATTTTATCTATTGAAACATAATTCCGTTAACAACCCTACAGAAATAAACCGAAATCCTCCAACAAAATATGCTAACTAATCTGGTTGAATAACCAATCACACTATTAGTAAATTGCTCCCTGAATCGAAGCATCCTCTTGAAGAATTGAAGTTACGAAGCCTCCATAGAAAGCGCACCGGTGCTTATCATCAAAGTCGTAGACGCCGTGCCATTCAGGGGAAGCACCGTAGCGGCGCCGATATCGAGAGAGGATCAGTCTCTCGGCCTGGTATAAAAGGGAATAATTTTATACGAGAGAGATGATGCTAAACGGATCGCGCTCCGCCTCAGGCAACGTAGAATTTATAACGGCAGATACTGTGAACTGATGCGAGCAATTTTACGTCTCAGTTAATTTATCTCGGTTTTGTTGGGATTTTTTTTTATAGCGGACTTCCACCGGCGGCGCTGGTGGCATATGGTTTCGCTCAGTTCGAGTCGTTAAGTTTTGATTAAAAGCGTGGATATTAAAACCGATCGACGTTAATCTATTTCGTCGGGGTTATTTCGTTGAGTGCGGAAAAAAGGTAAATTTAGTGCTGAATTTATAACATCTTTAATGATGGTACAAATCGCTACTGAATTTACGCAACTTTCAGGTGGAGAAATTGGACAACAGCGGTAATTGACAATATTATTGTTAATTATAAGTTATATTTTACAAACTTACAGATTGTTAAACAACAATAGTATTGATGCCATAATATACAGCGTATGAGATACCTAATATGGTTCTGCGGTTGAAAATTTTAGCAAACAATACAAAGTTTGGTGAAAACTATCATGTGTCCCGGCTCCTTCACCAAAGTGGTTTTGTTCATCCAGAGAGTGGACTATACCGTACATACAGATTGCAAATAAAGTAAAGCATTATTGCTATAATTTAAGTGTTGTTCAAACTTAAAAAAGTATTATTCGTATCTAATTCTGGCGAATCTTGTATGCAGATTTTGTTTTGTTATAACCTATAACCTTCTAAACTTTAATAGAAGATTACAAAGCAAAAATTCTAAAATATTGATAACACTGAGAAATTTGAATTTTCTGAGTTGAGATTAAAAGGTTTCTAGACGTTTCTTACATCGCATCATTTCTGTGTATCTTTGTTTAGAATATTTTTTTTTTATTTTTAAGCATAGTATATTAAACCACACATATACTCTACAAAATCAAACTATCACAAAAGACGTTAAGCGAAAAAGACTAGAAAATAACTTGGTTTTGATTTGTTTTGTTATTTATTTGTTTATAATGTTTGCAATGTCTATTTTTATATTTACCTACCTATGATGAATTTATGTTACATTTGAATACAATATATTTTTTAAATTTAGGTATTATTTTTATTATTAACAGTCTACAACAAAGTTATTAACACCGTTTCATAAAACCTACATCGAAATACATAATTAAAATGTAGAAACTCATTTTATCTTGCAAATACTACAAAATCAGTCGAACTCAATTAACGTTTATATATCCCTTAATTTTGACCTAGTGACCACAAATGTATTCGATCATACAAGAAAAAATGTCGTTAAGAATCAGTCTCGGGCTGATGTATACATACAGGATGTTTCATAACGTTGTAAAAATCTTTTGCAATAAATACAAGGACAGTAACTAATTTCAAAAGCATTTTTTTTGTGAGTTATGGTTTCTTTTGTTTAAAAACAGCAATTTAATAGAAAAATCATACTATATAATTTGTATACAATGTGTTGATAATACTGGATTTTATAACTACAAAAGTCGATTAGAAATCAGCTGGTTGTTGAGTAGGAAGTACATAAAAACCAATTGTTTTTGTTATTTTGTTTCTTTTGTTTCAAAATAGCAGATTAAGAACAAAATTTATCTTCAATTTGTATCAATTCGTGATATCTTATAAATCAATTAAGCACAGATTGTTTTATCAGTTTAATTACTTAGAACATGTTCACAATATTTGTTGACATCTTGTAAACAGCTTTTCCGACAAATGTTTAATGATGTTTAATGAAACATATACAGTTTTGTATGTACTCAATATTGGAGATAATTGTTTATTTTATCAAAATTCTGTGTCAAGTCTGCGTTAAAAATTCCAGGTTTGGTTGTGGTCGAATAATTCTGTCTGTTTTCTTTAATTTAGTGCGCATTTTTACATATTTCACTGATGATACCAGTAATGGCGAAACTACTCTGATGTATATAATAAAGCTTTTGCAACAAAGAGGCTTTCATTATCTTAATTATCTATATGCGTTAATTTTTACAATCTTAGGTATTTTTTAAAGGAATCTGCACCGAAAACCAAAAATAAAGTGTTATCCAGGGATACATTTACTCGATGTGCAAAGGGTAGATTCCGAATTCATACTATGATAACGTATTTTAGTCGATAAGAATTTTGTTTTTAATAATTTGAGTACATTTGATGAAATTGTAGTTTTAGCATTCCAACTATTAATTACCCGATTAAAAATGTATTAATTTATTTATTCGCAAAAATTGAATTTATATTGTCTCATAAGGTCATTCAGAGCATAAACATAATCAATCGCGAGATTAGTTTGTGTTTTGGGAACCTTATTCTAGGAATGTGCAACGCTAAAACAACAAACATAAGTCGACAACGGGAAGGCCGCCTACAACCCAATACCTTGGAGAGCTACTATAAAGGATTAGAACATTTTGTATTGTAATCAGACTTAGATCGGTGTTAGTACTAATCTGTATTACACCAGCATGTAATCAGTAATTAGTTACTTATCATCGAGTCAGTTATTAAGAACCATACCATTGTATCGTACAGCAAATAAACCGATTGTTTAACAGTTGTGAAGCGTATTTATCCCCTCAGGGAAGCAACCACCTCCGCTACAGCCCCATAAGACATGCAAAGACATAACGTGATTACCCACAAAGGGGTAGCAGATTATATGCAACTTGAAGACAAATTGTGACAAAATTGGCTATAATCGCACACTGATAAAATGAACTAAATACCTCTAAAGCCAAGCGATTTCTTCAGGTTTGAGACTTTAGAGCCCCGATTCAGTATTAAAATTACAATACGAACTTATTACATATAAATAAACCCGCAATAAAAGCAATCTAAACTCATCTCCAATAATGGTGGAGGAGCCGGAAGACCTTTCGCCCAATTCTCAAATATGTCAACCCCGAACAACATCCATCTTGTAATCCATTCATTACGCCATTACCACTAAAAACAATAGCGCCGAATTACCATAATAATAATACGAAATTAACCAACTCCGTAATCCGGCCACAGTCTGACGAAACGCGCCCGCACACAAACTACGCCATACGACACCGCTAATAAATCACCGAAGTTGCTGTTTATGAAACGGGAGGCCTGATTTATTCATAACCCGCACCGGTCCGCTTCTTTTCTCGCATGGACCCGACGACTCGTGAGCGCTCGGGAGCTTTGGGAGGCGGTTAGGAGGCCGTGAGAGACCGCGAATTCTGAATATCTTAATACGCTGCGACAACATGAAAGCGATGACGCGGTTCATTTATAATGCGGTTATCGTCAAAGTTGGATCGGTGGACAGCTTGGGGATTGGGGGTTTCGGTTTTCGGTGCCTCGATAATGAGGTAGGAGCGTTATAATGACGCGCGGACTGTTTACGTTCCCTTGCCGGGTTTCAAAGGGAAAACTTTGCCAATTTCGAAGTGGTCGTGTTAAGGGACCTTTGAAATACGGTAATATGGTAGGTATAGCGGTTAGTGGATTGGTTTAACTCAACGGCCAATTGTATGTAGGTAGGTAAATCATAAATAAATCATAAATCATACGACCCGGAACGAGAGAAATTTCTTCTATTGATTAGCGTTTATATTTTCTTCAGTTCTTATACAATAAGGTTGTAAACAAGATTTTGTTATATAAATATTCAAACTATTATAACAGTTTCAATAGTTTAATTATAAATAATATTTAAATACATGCACAACCAATATAAAATAACTACAACCCGTGATATACTGCATATATTACAAACGTCAGCTCTGAGCGTATTAAACTTGAAAATATCAACACGTAGAATATTTTGCAGATCACTCATTAATTTGAAATGGTAATCCCGACACCCGATTTAAATTGCCAATAATTCCCATGGGACTTCCAAATGCCTGTTCGTGGTTCTGTTATCTTATTGACTCAGTTTGCCATTATTTTTTAATTCGGTATCAGTCGCCGGATATCCAAATTTATTTGGCGAGGCATAATCGCCGTATCGCTATATTGTGTCCGTAGACACTGTTCTTCTAGTAACTAATGCACGTGCGATCCCCCACTACTGGCAGCGTCGCTGTCGATCCCTTCCCCCGCTCGCCCAAAGACCGAAGAGCGCCGCGTCAATTGCAGCAATCATGAGATGCTTCAACTCGATCTTTTGTAGGGAAAATGCAAGATAAATAATGATTATGTAATAAACTTTATACCTATGAATTAGTGGGTAGCCTATAGTCTATATTTCATTATTCTAGCTCTTCTAATAAAGAAATTGCTGGCATTGCATAATATAGCTTTTTGTGGGTCAACCACTAATCCAATGATTTTACAAAAATGCACATTGAAAGCTACCATTCCGCAGGTGATTTTACTTTTTAATTCGTTGAAATCTAAAAATAATAAATAATCTTTCTGGAGTAATTAATTGCTAAAGTTAAACGAATGAAATTTACGGGGCAAAAACAGCGCAAATTCTTCTTAATTTGGAAAAATCGAGAGAACGCCAACATATACAGCTTTTTAATTTTTATGAGTATAGCATTTTAATCAAGGACAGCGTCAGAATTTTTTCAAATTTTTTCGCCTGTAGATCTGCTAGAAAATGGACGTCAACAATTTATGTTTTGCTGCTGTTGTAAATGTAAAGTATAAGTTGTATAAGTTTGTGGCTGCTTAAGTTTGCTATTAAAAGTATTCAGTAGATCGTTTATTTTTAAGTTTAATGTTTCATTTAAACGTACGATTTTTAATAAGAACAGAAAAAATCCAGCAAGGTTAAAAAGTCTCATTTGAGAGATCCTGATTTAAAGTAATATCATTAAAAAGTTTACTTCGCAAAAGTTGCTTCGCAAATTGTTCAGGACTGGAACCGGAGAAAATATCTAAATAATAAGTACCTACATAAAAAGCTGCTTATACACTCTGCAAAAATCTAAGAGGTAAATCATAATCTTTCTCATAAGGAAAGCTTTCCAGGTAACTCCGCGCTAAAATGATTTTTAAAGTTATATGTAGTTCGACTTCGATAATTTGTTACATTTAATGTCAGAATACTTAAAAGATTGTTCTATTTCGTTTTAAAGAACTCATTACTCATCCATTTGTTTTCATTTGTATCCACAGAGGCTACAACTGGAATTGAAGACATGGCAACAAAAAGGGATTAATTCCAACTATTCCAACAAACTACTTTTTTGCAACAAGGTCATCAATTACCTTCAATACTCATTTTGTCATTTTTAATACTGAGTAGATGCTCAATACCTACTATGATTTTACTCATTTTTGAGTATCTACTCAATACTCAAATTAAAGTTGAGTTATTTAGAGTAGAGTACTTAATACACACCAAAAAAAAAATCTGATGTGGCCAGGCTCATGACTATCATACAATATATAAAATTAATAGTTTAGCTGCATGAGAATCTATTTGATTGAGATCAGTCGTGTCTGTATTAAAATAAAACTAGTTAGCCAGGATTTGACAGATAAATAAATAATTAAATACAAAATATTTCCTTTATTAACATAAAACAATATTAAATGCAACAAAATAATATTTATATTTAGGGCGGAGTTCAGCACACTTGTTTCCAAATTGCCTTGCTCTCCCAATCAACCCCTTACACAAACTAGACCTAAGACATAATTTTACCAATAATATAACAATAATTCCGAGAACTTATCAAAACAAAAAATACTAGAGTCTAATTACACGTAATCGCCGCAAATCCAACTCAACAAAACATCGCACATGCCCATAAAAAATAAAAATTAAAACAGCCTCCGATGTGCCCTCAATGCCTAAAGTTCCCCCTGTCCAGCAAACAGACAACACTTCACCTTTCCCCCAAAACTGTTTAACGATAATTTTTTCATATCTTCCCTGAGACCATTGTATACGTGACTGCCCTGGTAAGAGATGACCGTTTATGCAGCTCAGCGCGATGGGCAGGTGGAGCAAACAAACCCCTGAATCTTAAATTAAGGTTATAAACTATTAATTTTACCAAAAAATTTCATTATTTAACTATTTTGAGGAAATTACAGAAATGGCGGATAATTTGCAAAATCCGTTCGGCTGTTTATTACAGACTGAATGAGGTGAGGTAAACCTTAAATATCAGCAAAATATGAATTAGTTTGACAAAGTACATTAACAGCAAAATTTATAGGGGTGCTTAAACCCATTTCAGAACTTTAACAGCCGCGTTTTATTAACTGTCCATTTTATTAACTATGCTATCCCAACTTCAGTTCATTTTCTAAGACATAACCACCAAACGTCGTAAAACCACAAATATATAACCTAATTTAAACAGACGTCACGACATAAACTACTTTACGAACAAAAAATCCCAAAATAAAATGTATAGCAAGTCATCCAACGCATAACGATATAAACCCCCACCGTAAAAATCCATTATCTCGGCACAACTGAAACCGAATTACCCGGTTTACACTTGACCAGCTGTACGGGCCGGAGGGTCGAAGGGGTCGCCACTGAGGGGTGGAGGCCTCTCGGCCTCACCGTCCGATTCTTATTGCAGCATCCGGCAAATTTTAAATTGGGGTGTCCGTTTTACGCCTGAAGGTTCGCGGGGTTTCTTATTGGATTGGCCGACTGCCAAGGAAGCGGGCGACCGAAGAAGCATCCGTGCTGAAAGCTCGCGCGGACCGATGTACTACCACGGCGGTATCATCTCTCTCGTCGGTGCTCTCCTGCTAGAGGTGCATCGATTTACTTGTTCCGTTTCGGATTTAGCATCCCCCGCCTCCGGTCTCGTCTTATTTCCCGGTGTCTGAGGACAAAACAAGCCGCTGCACGGTAGTGAGCGAACATCTGCTTTATCGCGATGCGATGATCTATGTATGTTTAGATTTTGACAGTGGTATCAGTTCTTTTATTTGCCCGGATCTGGTTCATTCTTTATTATTCGATATCCGCATATATATTAGGTTATGGTTGCCACTTTTTAAAAATTCTTTACGACGATATCTTGAATAGAGCGTGCAGATTTTTGCTGTTCATCAATTAACTAAACGAATATTTTTACATTTTTTTGTGACAAAGAATCTGTTACTTAATTTTTTTATTCAAAAACCGATAGTTTCACATAAATTAATACTGATAGTTGACGATAAATTGCATTTTCAAATTAAGAATTGCGAGAGAAGTAAGTAACAATATTTTGGAGACTGTGGCGAACTTAATAATAAAATTATAAACTCCTAACCACAACAAGTATTTTAGAAACCTAAATACGTATTTCAGCAACTATGTTGCCATCTTCAGTAGAACCTAAAGACCTGACTTCCACTAGTGATTTGCTTGGACAATATCCAGTAAAGATACTATGAAGTGCTAATCTCTCTTTTTCATTTTTAGGTTCTACTGAAGATGGCAACATAGTTGCTGAAATACGTATTTAGGTTTCTAAAATACTTGTTGTGGTTAGGGGTTTATAATTTTATTAGAGAAGTAAGGTTGAAGAATTGAGTTTTGTGTTGGTTTATAGGATTATTTGTTTTCCTCATTGTATTAATTTAATGATTTTTCTTTTCAAGCGGTCTTTTCTAAAAGATCTCAGAAAATAATTTTTTGATTTGAAAATTATTTCAAATTAATTAAAAACAATTAATAAATATTTAGTTGTTGCTACCAGCTGTGAAACTGAATTAAAATTAATTAAATTTGCATTTAACCAAAGAGTATTTTTATGTTTATTCATTTATAGTTATTTAACCAACAAGTATATTAAAAAGAGCGATTAATGATCGAGATTGTCGAGATCATTAATCGCTGTTTAATATTCGAGTTGGTTACAAAAGTTTTCCGTCGATCGTATTCTTCTGGCGTCGTCTACATAGATTTTTCTTCGCCGATGTCTTTTTAGGATATACTACAATTTATGTAATTTGACATTGACAGTTCTAGAGAGCGGTATGTTTTGATTGGAAGGTTTCATTTCACATATATTCGATTCGCCAATCAAACGACGTAATTGCGTCTTGTGATTGGCTATAACAAATCATGCATTAATAGAAATCGTGCATTAATAGAGTTGTTTAATAAATGATTTCCTATTCACTAAACTGACTCATAAATAAACGATCGACGGAAATAGTATATTATTCTATGAGCAAGTAATGTAAGCAATTTCTCACGAGAACGAAGCGTTCGAGTGAGAAATTGCCATTACTTGCGAATGGAATACTATACTTTTTCTACGACCATGCAACAAAATTTTATAAATTAATATTTGTGCATATTGGGACGGCTGTATGTCACTATGACGGTTTACAGGATTTTGACAGATTAAAATTGTTTGGTGCGCTTGTCACTTAGCGACGTTGTCAATGCCTTGACAATATTGCTAAGAAGTGTATCAAAACAATATGGAAATGAAAAATCCAGAGCTGTGATTGGTTCTAAAGCCGTGAGGAATGAAATATTTCTCACTACTCGCGGGGTATGAGGAGCCAGGAATGAAATATTTGCCATGTGTGTGGGGAATGGTTAGTATTACTTATCATAAATTGTCATGATAATGAATACATTCCTCAATAGGAGTAGAAAAAATAAATTTCCATACCACAAGTTGAAAAAAAAAATGGATCAATAAACTATACATGTCAAATTAACTGAATAATAACTAACATAACTTGATTTGGTAGTAGGTAAAATTGTGTATTGTTTCCATTTTTTTAGGAAATTCGGTGCCAAAATGTAAAAACGCAATTGAGAATTTCTATCAAACTGATTCAGATAAAAACTCATCAGATGTTACTTAAAACAACAAATATATCATATCATTCATAACAACATATTTCTGTTTTATCTATTAGTAAATAAGTAAAACAATAAATATGTTGCAATTTTGTCAGATCATTTTGTAACACACCACAACAAAAAAAATCGTTTGGAGGCTGGCTTGTCGACTTTTATTCAAACAGAAAATTTCCACAAACAAAAAAGTACCATCCAAAACGGTGCTGTGAAAAATACTAAAACCATATTAGATTTTGCTATTAGATTTAGAAAACTATTATTATATTTTTCAACTATTTACTTACAAACAAATAACTACTTTGTTCCCACGAGCTTTGAGTAAAAATAGTAAAGGTAAATGTACCTGCTAACATTCGTTACTGAGATATACGCTCCCATAAAAATCTTGCTCGCAACCATTATTAAATAAAAACTGAAGAAAACAAAAACGCCAATCTATAGAAGAGATTCTAAATGCAACCTGTTCAGTAGTTTGAGAGTTATGGGCCTTCAAACACAGGTGTCAAAAAATACTATCGAAACGAGAGATGGTAGTTAGGGGAAATCTCTCGCGCGAGGTCACATATGAGTTTTTGTCCAAAACTACTTGGGTTTCTGTGCTTTACAACCCTCTTTTCGTTGCTGCAATTTATTCAGGGACAATCCAGTAATTATATTTTACGGGAGTATCCAGCTCAAATCGGAAGGGGGGCAGTTTTCCCTTCCAAATCGTTTCCAAATCCAAAAATGTGGACACCTATATTTTTTTGTTGAAATTTAGAATTTTAACCGTACCTGTCGGGGCCTAAAATTTACTAGCTCTGGTCAAGTAGTTTTTTTTTTCTTTATTCCCTTTTGTATTCATTTGTATCGATTTATGTATTCATTCACTCTCTTGTGTTTGTTTTTGTTTTATAGTAGTTTTTAATTTGTATTGATTTTCTTGATTTTGATTTGCATTGATTTTCATTTCATTTGATCCTCGTTGTTTCTGAGTACAATATGACTTGTCTCATGCAACGTATGTACAGAGACCAATAATGTTTACTTTTGCATTTCCCATGTAAAGTAAAGTAAAGACTTCACTTTACATGGCAAAATGCATGTGAAGAAGAAATTTTTTTGGAATTTTTCAAATAATTGTTCGGGATTTGGACAAAGTTAAGATTACTTTATATGGATTTGACGCTCCCCAACCCACCCCCATAGTACCCTTAAACTACCCTTAAATGAAAATATGTACATTCTTCAGATAATTGATCCTTCTAATCATTTCAGTCTAGTGAATTGTTTATAAACATTTGTTAGTTAATTTACGTTTGTTTAAAGACATCCTATTTCTTTAAATGATTCGCTTTTCTCGAAAATCAGTATGAATTCTGTTTTCCGAGTTCGAATAGGCAAAGTATTATCTTACATGAACATTACTCATTAAAAAAATACTTCTTATTGTTTAAAACGTCAATAATAATTCATTTACAGCTTTTTTCTGATACTGGTAGAGAAATCAGCTTTTTTGAGATATTAACTTATAAATTTCATGTCGAGATATCTAATAAAACCACATTTGTCTAAAAAATTCCATTTGTTTAAACAATTGTTGTTAGCAATTCACCTAAAATTATTTTTTTTTAAATCGGTCTGGCCAAGTGTTATTCTCATTTAACATCATATATATTTTTGGATGATTTCTATTGCTTAAATAATACACTATTATTCGTTTTCAATTTCATTTATTCGAAAAAAATTAAATGATTTGTAATCCTTTTTTTTCGGAAAATTGGGGAGTTACATTTCTTTTTAAAATATTAAATTTCCTAGCGTCTACAAATTTTATTATTCAATTTCTTTCTCCGTTTCTTATTCTGATTTTCCACCACTGTGTTCAGGATAATATTGATTTGTTGCTGTCTGGAATCTGTTCCCTGTACTCTATTTTGATGAAATATTAAAAAGTTATATTGTTTTATTATTCAAACAATGGTAGGCAATCATCCCAAGATATAAATGATGTCACTGGAGAATAACAGTTGGCAGACAGATCTAAAAACATAATTTTATGCCAATTGCTAAACAAATTAGTTGAGTATTTTACCAATAAATTAGAGAATTGTTGTATGTACTTTAGACAGCTATAACTAAATAACTAGGAGTTATATTTGTTTTATTTTAGCCTATCTGTATCTTGACCGAAATTTACTAACAATAAAAGATAAAAAGCTTTGAAAATAAATAAAAATATTGCCTAGAATTACTAGGTCACTCGTAACGAACAACTCAAAAGTAAAATGCCGATAAAATCACTAAATGCCACAGATTATAAAGTAAAACCTATAAATTTAATGCGGTAGTAAACCATCAATAGGGCAAGTAAGTACATATTTTGAACGCAAACGCGATTAAAGCCATTTAAACCATTTCCCAGATTTATGGATACCCATAGTTCCACCATATAACTTCATCACTTTATTTTATTACCGCCACTATGGTTTTTATAGAACCTCCTAATTTTATTGCAGTATTAATAACGCTTTTCACTTCGGGTGTGAAAGTTTTATAACATACCAAAGCTTCATACGTCACATCAAAATGACCTACTTATAAGATGTTTCAAAAAGTTCCTAATGCTAACAACCTAAGTAGTTAAAAGTGTTACCGTTGATCCTTATCTACCCAAAGAGGACCTACATTCCAGGAAGTACCCAATATACTTTACGCAAGTTGATGGCATAAGGATGTCGGAGTAATGTAGCCTAGTCAATGCGGGGGTTGTAATGATTAATGTTCATTTACCTGCCCTTTGCCGGTATTCGGAAAATTACGGCTTCAGATGGGTACTCTGAGAAGTTCTGGCAAACTTACCTGAAACAAAACACATACATTATAATCAAACAGGCAGGCTGCTATCGAGGTTATATTCATTAGCAACTTTGTAATTATCATGTCCGAAACTTCCCTTCAAAATATTCTCAATAACTAACGTATGTGTTTATTCATTTACAAGAAACAGTAATCAGAAGAAACTTAGACACTATAATAACAAAATAAGGAAATTAGAAGAAGTTATTTTCTTGTTTGGGGCTTAATGTAGTGTTCAAAGATTGAACACCATGAAATGTCAGTTTCTATACATGGATAGAGTTGTTCCTTAATACTTAAGCATATACTCATTGTTTCGGGTTAGAAGTAATCATATATGCAATGCGTTGAAGTTTGAAAAGTTTGAAACTAACCGAATTTGATAAAGCAGATTTAGCACAATGAAAGCCAGAAGAATGTACGGATAATACAGAATGGTGTACCAGAACAGAAAGTTTTCGGCGTATCTGTGTACCTATGCGCAATATTGTACAATGTACATATAGTGGCTTCATACAAAGTTGTAATGAAATTTGAAAACCCGGATATTCAGAGGACCATAAAGAGAAATTGGACAAACAAGTTTTACGCCAAAATTGTTAATAGAATGCTGTTTGAACAGAATTTATTTTTAAACTAGTTTACGTACACGTAACTGTTGTGACTCAAAGGAGTGTACCACATGACTTCGATAGACAATAGCAGTCTATAAACAATCTCACAAGCACAATGATTAAGGTGGGGTTTAAAAATACTTCATACAGAAACATGTGTAAAAGATCAAATACGTTTAAAATTCTTTTTAGTATTTCATTTTAGCTTTTATTTGTCTATTAGAATTTTAAAACATTTCTTTCTTTTAGTACTGTCACTTTAATTTGATGGTTAACAGAACAATTAACATAGTGTGTAGCAGTAAAATAACATACTGGAATGAAATTCTATAGAATAAAATAATGTTTCAATAACTTTACGTTACTATTTGTTTTTATTAACATAACAAACGTCAAATATAATTAAAATTAATTCATTAATTTAATGTTAAAGTTGCACATGATAAAATCCCCGAAATGGTTTGTCATTGGAAAATATCCACGGATACATCAAATTTTATTTTTAAAATACACATATTTGCCTTAAATTTAATTGTCCATCATGAATTGTTTTCCACAATTGTCCTCGATTTTGTTTACTTATATTGATAGATCTGTTTACTGTTTTAAAGGTACGTAATTAACAAAATTCACATCCTTAAGTAAATTTTCGAAAAAAAGGCACTTGGAAATTACTGTACTTAACATTCACAATTATTTCTGTTTGTTTATGGAAAGCAAACAGGTGTTTTCTATTGATTTCTTTGTACTGAATATGAACCTAAGCTTGAAAGTTGATATGACGTCAGATCATTGCTCTTTTTATATTTCTTTTATGGAGGCGTCCGCACACCACGTAGAGAAATGCAGTATATGCTTAAAAAAAATTGTGAAGAGAACGTTCGGGATTTCAGATAATAGTCTTTTCTATGGGGACGTTAGTTTACATGAAGTCTCCATTAAGAAAACATTATAAAGAGTGTGGTCATAGATAAAATATTCAGATAATAGGGAAGAGATTAAGGTTTACTATGAGCCCATTTTGAAGTTTTTACGACAATTGGTTCAGGTGACATAAATTAGTAAAAAAACATATTGCGTTTTTTTCAGATTCGTTTTCAGTGCAATTAATTCTACCCAAAACGCAATTTTTTTACAAAATTTATTTTCGTTAAATTTATCAATGTTTTACAATTTTCAATTTTCTATTCGCGAAAATTTGCTTATGTAAGACCATAAAGGGTTTTCGATACTATTTAGACAATTATCTACCAGTTATCTACCAAAATCAGTAAGACAAAATCTAATGTTGCCAGGCACATGAGTTTATCCTAAGATGTATAAAATTAATAGTTTAGCTGCATGAGATCCTATTTGATCTGAATAAGTAGCCACGATTTGGCAGACATTTTGATTGATAATATTGACAGTAGGTCTTGTCAAAAAACAGCGTTTTATGAATTTGCCATACAGATAAACTATTAATTTTACCAAAAAATGTCATAGACATAAATTATACAGAATTTCCTCTACTTTAATTTATTATTTCACTATTTTCAAGAAATTACAGAAATGGCGGCTCATTTTCAAAATCCTTGAAAAATGCTTAGAGGAAACATCCAGTTCCTTTGGACCCTTTTGAACCAAAAGGTTTTCAGCTCTAAGTTTGATCATAAAACTTCTAAATATGAAGTTTCGTTCCCCATACACACACACAGACATTTTTTTGTACCTTGGTCAAAAATGATCAGGGGACCCAAAAAGACCCTATTTCCGCTAAAATCTCAATTTTTTATTTCGGCACGATTACAATACTTTATCATACTGCGTACGATAAAGTAAAAACGGGGCTGCCAATTAAAAAAATTGTCGATGACGTCACAACTCAGTGACAATTGACAGTCGAATTTTAACTTTTCAGAAAAAATATGTACATTAACATTTGAAGTTGGAATTTCAAACCAAAACCTAACTTAACTTTAACCTATTTTATGTTATTGTTTTATCAGAATCTGTGTGACGTCATATAGCATGCCTGGGACCAGACTGGTTATATGTATTTATATGTACCTAGATTGAGCTTAAATAATGTACGTGTATTAGCAGATTTTTAAAACAAACTTTATCTTTCAATCTCAACCCAGTCAAAATTACCCTAATTATCTTTAAAGTAACATTTGCACAATCTGTATCTGAACAAGAAAGAAATTAGATTAGAAAAAAAGACGCCTATTTTCATGATATTATGACATGGTATGCGTCCAAATCCACATCAATGAACAAACGTACCACAAGGTAGCGTTTTAGGGCCAGTTCTTTACATATTCTACACCAGCTACGTCAATAGAATTATAAAATTACAAAACAATACACATACTTTAGAAACAGCACAGAGAAAGTGGTCATATGATGAATCATATATAGTAACTATTATACCGTGCTAATGGAAGCTACAGAATTGCTACATGTCATTACCGATAGCTTTTTAGGTACTATTAACGAATATGCAATACGAATATACCCATACATATTGGCATACACAATTGGAGCACTTTGAAGCTATATCCTGCACACGACGAGCGATGTTTTGTCTGTACGCAGTAACAAATAGCCGTACTAATGCGCCGATTATCTCTGAACCTTGGAACCGAAATGATAAACGACCCAGTATCGATGTTAGCCATCAGTGCCAGGCATTACGGCGCGTCTGCTAAATGGACTGTTAAGTTTGGTATGCCATTTCGTTCAGATAAACCGAAACCGAAATGTTGTCTCAGCATTTTTCAGCAGTTTGAGTATAATCACAACGAATTTGCAAAGCAAAATGAAACTTCGTAGAGTAATAAAACCCCATGGAAGAAATAAGATTGAAGAGACAATATTTATTCTGGTGAGTTCTTGGGTCCATAAACATGTTCCTAAAGTCAGGGAGAGGTATAGACTCCTTCTTCTTCTTTGCTATATTATTTATTTATTTACTTGGGGACAACTCATCAATATGACAGAACCTGGTCTAAGATCCATACATGGCGAAGAGTCTACAAACAACTGCATTTGTTTGGTTAATTTTATATACGCATTTATTTGTATCATCAATTTTATTGTTTTGTAGATTTAGACCTAGAGACCTAGAGGCTTTTGAAAATAAAACTATCGCTTTATAGTTTGGGGTAATTTATTCCACTACGAAATCATAAACAAAGCCGACGTTTCGCTCGGTTGATCGCCGGCGTCCTCAGGGCAAGTTAAAGTTAACTTGCCCTGAGGAAGCCTGACTTACCTTTTATCAATTAAAATTAATGACTGGATATGTTTATAATAGTAGTTATCCATCTACAGCAAGCGATTATTCGATATTGCCGATATTTTCAATGAAAGACACCCGGACAACCAAATTACCCATTCAACCATTTCAAGGATAATCAGAGAATTCAAGCAGACTGGGTCTGTTGAAAATCTCTTTAAGAAACACCACTAAAAATATGTTGTCGAACATAAGGAAGCAAGTTTACCGGTGTTGCAAGCGGTAATGGAGCATAGAACGACTTCGGCTTGACAAATTGCTTCTCACACCCAATGCAGTAAATCAACATGACATAATAATATAACAAAAAAGAAACATTATAAGATAGGTGGCCGTGACTTCATATTTGAATATAATTCTTACTTCTAAACAATATTTCCAAACAAAGTTTGTCGATAATAATGAAAATAAAGGTACTTTAGTCTTATCACAATTTCATATATTCTGAACCGCTTGGTATATGGTACCGAAGTTTACATATTTGACTATTGCCGTATTGGTTTCATACAAGCCGCCAACTTTTATAAAGAATAAAATTTTCTGAGAAATTGATAATAAAAAAAAATTTCCATATGATGTGGACTTTCCTGAACACATTGTAGAAGAGGCTTTTATTTTCTTTGACACGATTAATTGTGGTTGAAATCTATACAACGGCAGTTTAATTTTTATGTACACAATTCTTGATATTCATTTACATCTTTAATTTGTATTAAAAATTAAAAAAGATTAGATATTTTACTATATTTTTACAACTAGTTTTACGTTCGTGATTAAAATATTTACGGTCTCGCTTAAACTGTTGTAGTCAGAGATTAGTCGTAAAAGAAATGAAAGAAATTCTCTCATAAAATCTCCATTCCCGGCCATTCCGAAGTTTGATTAAATGAACCAATATTCGGATTCCCTTCTAGCCTCTTGAATCTAATTTCGTCTGTATGAAAAATTTAATATTGTCGTGGTGCACGTTGTGCTCGAAAATATAAAATATCCTCGTTCGCCCGAGTTTTCCTTATTGAATCTCGGGATTGTTTGTAAATAGGAAAATTATCCGCTAAGAGTCTGCGAACCGATCCCAAACGGGTCGTAAATATTGAATCCGATATCGAGATTATTCGGAGAAAATTTAATTTCGCCGTCAACGATCAACTTTGCGTGTCCTAATTTACCGGTATAACCTTTCCGTTTACGCAACGGCAAACTCGGTGCAACTTTACCGAAAATCGTTGAAAAACTGAAATTGGATTCTTTCACTTATTGAATCACCATGTCGATAAATTAAATATCAAAAACCATTTTTGTTGTCATGTCTTTTTTTATTTCTTATAGCCGCCATATTGAATATCTAAAGGTTTAAATGCAATAATAAAAATGTTTTACAACCATCTTTATATCACGTTAAAAAATCACAAAATCGCAAAATAGATTAAGGCTCTCATTAGGTGTCCGGAGAGATCAAGTCTCTTTTTAGGCAGTTAATCTGCTGATACAACTAAACTGTTTGTTACTCTTTCTAACAGACATTCCCATGATTTTCTGATTATTAACTATCATAAAAAATCCAATGATTCAAATATTGAAAGGATTAGTGAAAAGGTTAGTAAATAGTGACAAAAAAGTAACTAAAACAGCCAACACAAAAAATTAATAATATTTAATAGAAAAGAAAAAAATCTGATGTGCACATGACTTTATCATACAATATATAAAATTAATAGTTTAGCTGCATGATATTCGATTGATATTTGATCGATATCGATCGTGTCTGCATTAAAATAAAACAAGTTAGCCAGGATTTGACAGATATTTTGATAATATCATATAAATACAAAATAATATAAAGAATGTTGGTAGTATCAGGCGGTTCCAATACTAGCGTTGCGACATATATCTCTATATCAACCGACGTAGTGCCACTGGACACACTACGCATGCGTCAAGTTCGTGGATTCGATTGGCTGCCACATGTATACGGTTATCTATGGGCTTTTTGACTATGCAACATTTCTGATAATATCGGGTCTATTTAATGTAAAATGTAAGGTGTATTGAAATCAATAGGTAATGACATTTGTCTTGTTTTGGTCAAAAGGTACAGCAGAGATTTTACAGCATCGTATACGCGTGATTGTCTTTTTACATAGGGTGAAATTTTTAAAAATTGTTTATTGTTGTTCTTACTAAAAATCATGTCTTGTTTTGGTCAAAAGGGACAGCAGAGATTTTATAGCATCGTGATTTTTTCTTATGCAGGGTGAAATTTTTCAAACACATTTTTTATTTTTACTAACTTTAGTTTTTTACTACTTTACCAGCGGAATTGGACTTTTGTAAAAAGACATTGCAACGGCACGAGAAATCCAAATAATTGTGTACTTGAGTTATATTTAAAGATCGTGGAGAAACCTTGCTATAGGCGGCATGATTGATAATATTATTTTAAGTGCTCTTTTCGTCAGTTTCAATTATGATATATCACACAGGTTGTTTACTGTAAATTTAAACGAATGTTACTTGTTCTTTTGTTTGTTTTTGCAAAGATTGACTCGGATCCGGAGTAATTGCAGCCATGAACAAAATAACTAAATACATCGATCTAAAATCAAAAATAAATATATACACTGCACGGTTTATAACAAACATAACTTATCTTGTTAACATATGGGGCAATACCACTGAATGCAATCTAAACAAATTACACAGTCAACAAAACAAAATTAAAAAAAAATCTTTAGGTGGGACAGGAAAACACCGACGACTGAGGTCTACAATAAAAGTGCAGAGTTGAACATAGGAAAACACTAAATAATATACTTCCGCTATATAAAATACAAAACCATATGATTAGAATAGATCTAGAACTAACCGAAAATCAACACATACACAATCACAGAACGTGACAAAGCATTTTTAAGAACGCACCGATTCAGAACAGCATTAACAGAGAAGGATCTACTGACAGAAACCATCCACAAATACAACAGCATAGATGAGAGTATTAAAAGACTCCAATACAACACATTAAAAAAAAATTAGGATGAACTACACCCACACCTAAAAAATTAAAAAAAATAAATAAAAAAAACAGAAAATACGAAAAAAATATATATATATTGCTAAAAACTAGGCCAGTACTGAAGACTCATAGCGCCCTCAATTCCATTGATTCAGGACGGCGCGGCGCGCGGCAACGCAGTCATTCTTGGATCAAGCAGGAGAGACGGTACCGACTACGACTACAGTGTCAACGTGCAGTGTATTATATATGTACACAATGGGCAAAAAAAAACGCTACAAATTTTTAATCACTCGTATTTCCAATAATATTTTGTCAATTCAAATATTTGTTTTAAAAACGAATTGCCTGTAGTGTGAAGATTGAAACCGTACCATATTCGCAATAACAGGACGTTTCAATCCAAAGTTATGTTGCTTTATGTTTGGCTATGCAACATTTCTGATAACATCGTGTCAATTTAATGTGAAATGCAAGCTGTAATAAAATTAGTAGGTAATGAATTTTTTTTCTTTTGTTCAAATGGGACTGCAGAGATTTTATTGCATCGAATACAAGGTGATTTTTTTTGTATACAGGGTGAAATTTTGAAACATAGTTTTTACCTGTTTTTACTGAAAAAGAAGAAGTGGAATTGCGAATATGGTTTGTTTTCAATCCTCACAACATAAGCAATTAGTCTTGCAAAGAAAAGCTCAAAGAAACTTACTTAAAATGTTTGGAAATAGAAGTAATTGAACATTTGAACCGGTTTTTTTGGGCCACAGTGCAACCAAATGCATAAGCATGACTACATTAGAACGCTCTATTATATATATTTTATGTATGTAGATATGTATTGTAATATGAACACTGTAATTGTAATTGTAATTGTGTAATAGTAATTGTAATAATAATTGTAAAGTGTAATTGTAATATGAACACATTTTTCCTATGCGAACAAAAATAAAGTTATTTACTCACTTACTTAACGTTTTTGAGCATGTCCCACCACTTCAAACCAAGTCTTATTTTGTCTACTTTTATATTTTATTAAAGAGCACTTCCAACAGCCTAAACCCCGAATACATTGTATTGCTCCTTTTTTGATAGTTTTCATTTGAAGATGATTACGTGAAAAACGTACAGCAAAGACCTGATCATCAGACAAGTGAAAGAAAACTGACATAATTTTAGTTCAATAGACAACGATGTTGGTTAGTTCCAAAACACTGTGAAAACAGAGCATTGTAAAAAATCTACAGCCCAATAAGTGTAGTACATTATGTAAAACAGGTAAGAGAAATCCTTCAAAAATTTCAAAATCAAACTTATGGGCGCCATCCATAAGAAAACTAAATGTTGGCCATAGTTTCTACACCATCTTTAAAGGTAACTCAAGTTCGCTATTGCCTATGCATTTTTCTCATGCCGTTGCAAACATCCAATTCCACTTTTTTTCCAGTAAAAACAGAAAAAATTATGTTTGAAAATTTCACTCCGTATACTACAAAAACCAGCCTGTATACGATGCTATAAAATCTCTATTGTTCCTTTTAACCAAAAGAAAACAATTGCGATTAGCTACTAATTCTATTACAGCTTTCATTTCACATTAAATTGACCCGATATTATCAAAAATGTTACATAGCCATACATAAAACAACAATACATCGGATTGAAACGGTCAATTATTGCGAATATGGTATCTTTTCAGCGTTTACAACATGAGCAATTAGTTTTTCCAAGAATTGCATGAATTTACTTAATATATTTGGAAATATGTGTAATTGAAAATTTGAACCGTTTTTTTTGCCCACAGTGTATACAAAAGATGCTTGAGAAAAATTCTGAATATTATCAAATTCATGACAAACAAGTCAATGAGCTGATTAGGACATATAATATCCTTGTACTGCAAAATGGTATCGTTGAAAACTATGCTTAATTCTTCCTGAAAAGAAAGTACACTTATATTTCTAAATTCAGTACCCGGCGCCTTCGCCAAAATGTAACATAGCTTGTGAAAACATTTCAACGCACTGGCGTTTAATAATTTATCGCAGCAGTAGCAAATCGGGCTCAAAAAGGTAGATTCGCTTAGATTTACATCACAATAAAGCCGTTTTATTTCGCCCATCTGCCGAACGAATTCCATTTATATTACAGAAACGGCACAACACTAGGGAACCGTTTAACCAACAAAGAACGTTAATTAACGTAACGAATGAGCCCGGCGTACGTGACACGGGATAAAACAATTTATTTATTTAAACGTATCTGATAGCGACTAAAAGAGCTGGCAGTCGCAGTGGTTCTGTCAGTTCATCGCACAACACGAATATATTTCCTCAAATAAACATTAAAATTTAACTGTTGCTGAATAAAGACATCAGCCGGTTATGGTTATGCAAATTTTAGTACATGGTTATTAGGTTTCTTTAGTGCTAGGCAGTTTTTGTCGTGATTTAGTCAATTTATAAGAAAATTAAGGCTTTGAAAGCATGTCGTATAAATATGCAGTATTGTATTTCTAACTTTCGTATTATTAGAACTGAGCAAAAACAACAAAATTGTTGTTGAATTATGACATCGGCGATTTCTTTTAATGGCAATGCCTTGTTTTTCTAGTTGTTTTAAATAGGTCGTTTAATTGACTTAATGTTAATATTTTCGAAGAAAAAGGCCACTGAAAATTAGGAAATGCTGATCACTTAGTGATCACTTAGTATGGATTTTCTGCATAGAAAGGAAATAAGCATTGTCGATATGAATCCGGGCTCGTAAGTTTTCATAAGTCCGTTTTCCGTTTTCAAAAGTCTCGCATTCGCTTCAAAAAGATGACCAGGAGTAGACTCCCTGGTCAGTTTCCAAACCGACTTCAGCATTATGCGAAGATGGGAAGCATATAGAAGAAGATATGGCAGAATTCTCAAAGTCTGAGGAGGGATTTGAGCCATTTCAAACCAGAAATGCCACACATAGCTAGAGTCAGATCTCAGTGACCAAGTTTTCATTTGGAAAAGTATTTATTTCTTGTGGTTAACAGAACTAGACTTCTTTTATTTGACTTTCAGATCTCTTTTAGTGGTAAATTTCCGAGTTCAAATCTGTAAGCAGTGCAAAGTAATTGTGCCAAGAGCACCTCTCATTGACAAAATCGATGCTCCCATAGTTATCACTATTTCCCTAATTTTCAATTACCTTTTGTTGAAAAATTATCTGATGTAAAGCCAAAAATGTTTGATGTGTCATGATGAAAAAAAGAATATGTTGACGACATAATACGACGAGCACAATTGAAATTCAAAATTTCAATTTGATATAAATATGTGTCCGTAAAAAGTTAAATGTCTTAAAAACAAACGGTTTGTTTAGGCTTGCTATCAATGGCAACAAACCAATGGAAATATACTATACCATTATAAATAAGCAAAAGCTAAATAAGGAAAGAGTTGAAACTTCATGAACTTTGCAATGTTATCACATAAACAATACACAGACACGTCTGCCTTTTTTGCAAGATTTATAACTTAATCTCAACTACCCTACGACACATGTTTTATACATGGTTTGACACACAAAGAGAAATGCCCACTGTGTTGGAAGGTCATTTTAATAACCATCTGTTATTCCTTTTGTGCGATATGGGTAAAAAACGACTATATTTCACCTTTCGAATAAAAGGATGCCTACATTTCATTGTGTAACTTTTTCGGGTTTGTTATAAATTTTCCTTTTTATATTCGAACAATAACTTATACGCACACTCGTCAACATATTTTATTTTAGAGAATCCGAACATGCATATTTTACAGTGGCAATGAACGTCAAATTTCAAACCGACAATATTTAAGGGTTAATGCCACTCTAGATATTCCGAAAAATCGATTTTTTTGCTTAAATAATATCTTGAGATCTTAGAAATAAGGTACAGTACGTTTCATTTTTGAAAAAAATTTTAAATGCTTATTTAATGAACATACGGCCAAGTGTCTAGCTAAGTGTACATGCAAAAAGTTTAACCTGAGAGTTTACAGCCTAGAGACCTATACGCTCTTATCTTATTTGGAGGAATTACATCCATGCTGTGAAATATAACATAAAACATCATAAAACAAAGATTTTGTGGAAATATCCTCGGTACGTTCGTTGAACTGACGCTAACCGCCCAATGTTATAGCTGTCTGATGTAACGTGTGTTGTTCTTGATTAGTTGGTAAAAAATAGCAGAAATAATTAGTGACATTCCCGGAGTATATCGTGATCGAAAGAAGTCGAAAGGAAGAAGCAGATTTTCAAATAGAATTAATATGACAAGCATTTAATCGTTTGGAACTAGAGTCGCCTCTGCCTGATCGTATCCACAGTCCAGACCTGCAAAAAAGTAATGTCGGTTGAAAGTTTTTTTACAACGTTGAAGTGGATGACGTTTAATTGTCATCTTTTGAACTTTGTTGCTGTGTTTTGTGCTATTTTACAAGTTGTAGTGTGTGATGAAACGTCGCAGCACGAGAATTGTCCACCTGGTGATTGCATTTTCGTTTTCACTTTCAAGTGGCAAAGTAATTGTGCATATTGCAGCAAGTATAGCCATATGTGTTGTCAACGATGCATTATCCAGCCTTATGCAGATTATGGAGATACTATGTATGAGCATCGGGCCAAACTGCAATAATTTCTGCGCGAAGGCTGACGCACGGCGCATCATGTTTTCAGAGTCATCGCTGACTGATGCTGCAAAACAGGCCCGCCTGTCGTCAAAATCAAACAAAAAAACCAAGAGGAGGAAAATATTAAATATTAAGTTGCTATTTTTTCTCGCGCTAGAGTGGCATTACCCCTTAAATTGTTTAGAACTTATAAATATTAATTAATTAAAAAGTTGATACGGTGACACTAAATACGATTTCGAAAAACAAAACAAATCAACGCGTCGATTATCGCATCCCAATTTGCTGCAAACCGAAAATCTAATTTCCAGTCCAAACACAAAAGCCTTTGTTCGATTGCATCGGTAACTATGTAATTAAATTACTTGCCATTGATTCGCCCTGAAAGCGGTCCAATCGGTTCTAAAATTCAATCGATTCGTATGATGCGCGCCGACAATGCATTCGATAATGATTCGTAGCAACTTTGATCGAAATCAGCTAGTTTCCGTGGACAGAATATTTGCGTTCGCAGTCCGATATCCGGCGAACGTCACAGACAAATGAATTCAATTAAAATTTATCGAACCAGAGCACGATCCGTTCAACTTCGCTCATTATCATGTAAAACAGTGTGCCAATCAACATTACTTTAAAATCAAACTGAGAGAGATGCTTTAATAATGTGAAATTGCTAATTAAAGTTTTAACTACAAGACAAATCTCAGTTAGAATTAAATTCAACTGAACTTATTACCGAACAACTTCTATTTAACTAGCAACAAGAAATTGTTATATCAGTAACAAATCACTCAGATCAAAAGATTGATTGAGTATTGTCAAATTAGTGAACCAGGTATTATTTTTGATCGGTAGAACACATTTAGCTTTGAAGCGTGAAAATGGTAGAATTTTGAAAATCTAAAAAGGCCTGAAGTCATATGTTCTTCGCCAAGAAAAATGCTTTCATTTTACTACTTTTCGATACTTATTGAGAGATACACAAAATAATGATGATTTAGGGGTAACAACTCCGTTGCTAACAGGCAACAGAGCGACTAGCCGATTAGTATTGTAACAATATTAAATATCGACAGCCAACGAAACACAAAGTTGATTGCTGAAAATTGTTAATAACGTTTCAAAAATTACTGAACGACGATATTCCATACGTCAAAATGTAGACTACCTATCTCAATTAGTTAGTCACTGTTTCCCGTTCTGTAGCAAACAACATTTAAATCACAATAATCTGCATATAGTTTCTATGTAAGCTTTCAGATATACTACGAAAAACGCTACAGAAAAATTGTTATAACTTTTACAAAAATTAAAAGTACAGGAAATGGAAAAAAATTGTTTGCTTCATATGACAAATTCGTAGGTACATAATCGTTGTATTTACTCATTTACGCTGAGAAATTTTCTTTGTGGCATACAACCCCTAAATCACAGTAATTTTGTCTACTACTTATTTGAGTATTGCGGTAAAAATTACATATCTTTACAACAGAAAAATGTTTATAACTTTTACAAAAACTGTTTAAATCCTTTTCTCTTAGGCCAAATTGTGGGTAATTGATTGGGATTATACTTTAAATGATTACATTAAAAGCTGAAAAGCCTCCACTTTACGATATTATGTATGACACCAAGTGGAGGGAGTTGATATTTTGGTTGGCTGCGATAATAACATGTTTATAACATTTTTTTAAAATTATTATATAACTTTCCACCATATACTAAATTATAGGTAATTAGATGCGGTAGTCCTATTCATGAATGCAAAATGTTTTCCTCTGAGGTGAAGAACCCCTAAATAACGATATTGTACTTATGTTGAGTGGATTCAACTGATCATTACTTTGTTCTGCTTTATCAAAATGTTATAACTTTTCTAAATGTTATTCTAAAATTTTCTGTCATGCGTCAAATTAAAGATCATTAATGGGGGTTAAATCCTTTGGTAGTCGATTTCGGAACATTTTGTAAATACATGCTATGATTGTTACCATACATAATTTAATAAGATAACAAAACTGAATATTTATAATAAAAAAAAAAACACCAATAGTAACAGCAATATTGTTCAGCAAAATAAAATTTGTGGAATGCTTCATTTGTTTTCTTTATTTGATTAAAGAAGATACAATAATATTAAATATACATTCAGCAAAAAATCCAAGAGTTTCAATGAATATATACACTTATTCCAGTTTTTCTTTTGTCACAAAATGTTATTTGGACATTTAAAAGCACTTTTTGTTTGTAGATGACGAACCGAGAACGTCTCCATCACGACTTAGATTTGCGTTACGCAGACTTCTTAGTTTGGAATTTATGAAAACAAAATTGAAACGATATCTCACGTCTCTTGTGACAAAATCAGTGTCATCATCACGTCTTATCTGCGCACAGTAATTTTTGCTTTTTTCTGTTGAAATATATGCATTATTTGGTAATCAAATTTACTTTTGAGGGAACGTCCCAATTGTTGATAATTTTGGTATATTTGATGTTCGGATTATATAAAAGACGAAATACATAAGAAAACACGTGAGAAGCAGAAATAAAGGACACAAAAAAATTAGAGACTATAAAAAGCGCGGGTTGACCTATTTTCAAAAGTAGATAAGTAATTCATTAAGTTTGAAATTTCATAATTATGGTAAGCCTATCGATAGCTATACAAATTATGTCTTGACTGAAAGCCACACGAGCATTAGTGTTTCTGGTAAGCCATTCAACAAGTGACAGCTGCAACAGATGACTTCTAATATTCAGCACTTGGCCGAGTTTGCGAACGTATACAAAACTCGACGAGGACTTGCCCACGGACGACTTGAACTTGTTCAAAGTTGCATGTGTATTGCATGGTACAAGTTTGAGATGGCTACTAGAATGGCCTGTATGTAACTAACTCTGAGAACGTCACTCAATGAACGTAGACAAGATTTTTACCTTGCGGGAAGTTCTCATGTAATCGTTTGAATAAATATAATTTTCCTTTTACATTTTGAGGATTTATCATTCTAGAGAAAAAGTTATCTGTATAAAGAGTTGTGGATATCCTAAAAAAGCTACAACTACAGTCAGAATGGGTTCAAAACAAGAATCGTAAAATTTGATCAAGACTAAAGTACCAGTTTTTCACAAGTAAATGAAAAATTTTGTGTCTCTAATTTACGAGTCATAGATTTCATGTCATATTTAACTTCCACATAATGGCTACAGTCTATGCCTGTCATTTCCCCTTCATTGTGAGCTTCTTTTCGATATCTATCTACTAATTGAAAAGTTTAAGAGTTTTGGGTGATATTTTGAAACCGTTAATCCACGCCCCTCACGGTATCTATATAGACGACCTCCCTTAGAAACGGGAGTATATCGTTCCGGTAATATTTGAGCGTATGTTTACATGGTACGAGTTGGAAAATTAATAACGGTACAAGCGTTCGTGTCTGTTGTGCATATTGAATCCCTTGTTGCGCTGGTCGACATTCCGGAATATATTCGATTAGTGTTGAAATTAATCGGGCTATGCAGCTTCGGGTTTTAACATAGCGTCACTGGCCCTGTCGCAAAGTTTTAATTATTCTCTGAAATGTCATTAGTACTTATAAAATCCAATTACGTTCTATCGATCCTTTAGTCTATGTAATCTCACAACCAACAACCGGAGGCAAATGATTATAACAAAACTCTAATTAAAAACAAAAAACAGGTAATGATTTTTGCGTGTACTGGAAATGTTTTCAACTTTGAGCCCAGTTTCTGAGTTTTGTTTTATGGTTGACGTTGATTAAAAAAAGCTAGCATTGTCATTTTATAATCGATAAAAATATTATACAGGATGAGTCATTAGGATCGTAGTGGTTGACACGTGTTACCTTTAGGTCATTCCGCGGTAACGTGTCACACCAGTCACGCCCGTCACGACTATAAAGAAGCAATGGGGGCTTTTATTTCCATTCTGATGAAACAATATAACAAAAAAGACAACTCGTCTCTTAAAATTTTTGGATGTAGATGTTCAAATGTTGATAAGTTTGGTTTTGGGTTTAGTAACTTAAAATCAAAAATTCAGCCAAACTATATTAAGTGTGTTGATTTCAATTTGTTAATCATCACAGAATTTGCTTTAAGCTGAACGATTTTGTTTGCGTATGATAAAAGCATTGTAACCTTGCCGAAAAAAAAAATGAGATTTTAGCGGAAATAGATCATTTTGGGTCCCCTGAACATTTTCCAGCCAGGTACAAAAAAAATTCTGTGTGTGTGTGTGTGTATGTGTGTACCCGATTTTTGTGGCGACGATTCCGGAGAAACTACTAAAGGTATCAGGACGAAAGTTTATACTTAGAAGTTTTATGACCAAACTTAGAGCTGAAAAGTTTTTGGTTCAAAGGGGTCCAAAGGAACTGGATGTTTCCTCTTAACATTTTTCAAAGATTTTACAAATGAGCTGCCATTTCTGTAATTTCGTCAAAATAGGTAAATAATAAATTAAAGTAGTATAATTTATTGTGTATAATTTATGTCTATGACATGTTTTGGTAAAGTAATAGTTTAACTGTATGAGCAAATTCTATTTGATCGAGATCGTGTCTGCATTAAACATAGTTAGCCAGGATTTGCCAATTATTTTGTCTCTAATTACAGTAGGTAGTCTCAAACGCTGACTTTTGACAATACCTACTGTCAATATTATCGAAATCTGTCAAATCCTGGCTAACTTCACATGCAGCTAAACGATTCACTTTATATATTGCATGATAAAGTCATGTGCCTGGCCACATCAGATTTTTTATGTGACAAGCATATTAATTTAGGCAAAATCATAATTGCATAAAGTAAAAGAAAAAACTTTAAATGGAATATTTATGTTAATATTTTTCGAAAACGTGATCAAAAATTTACACTCATCATCAGTGTTTGAGTATATTCATTTTAGGCTAGAAATTATAATACTAACAAACCAAATAAACCTTAACTTCAAACTTAAACATCCCTAACAACAGCTATACCTTTTTTCCGCGGAATGGCCCCTTTATCATAAGAGATAGATAAAATGTTTTGTACAAAAGTTATTTGGTCTACTGTATCAGGTTGTACCCATATAAAGAAAATAATTTGTGAGATATTCAATTGCTTGTAAAAAAATTAGTAACTGCAGGCCTTTTCTAAAAACTTAAATACATGTTTGCATATTTTGTCCAAATTTTGTAAAATAATAACAAGAACCATAGCTAGATGCTGATGTCATAAAAAATTAGATGCGCCATACAAGATGATTGGATCATCTAGTCAGCATTTAGCATTTTCAAATGTGCTTTTCTTGCGTATTCATTCGAACACTGCGTATTATTTGCTATATAAAATGTCCCTTAAGTTGTACACTAATGTTGCAGAAAGTTGTACACTAATGGAAAAATTATTACCTTTTCACAAAATTGTTTATTCCTAAAAGGTTCTGGATTATCTTATCTACTTGCATGAGCCGAGTGTTACCACAACTATGAAAAACACGAAAGAGTAAAGTACCGTTATGTTCAAGACTATGCAAAAAATGTTATTTGAAAAAAGTGTTTAGAAATATTAAAGGTGTTTACATGCGAAATTTGGCCCCCCTCTCCATTGTATATATCTCAAGATGTCAAAAAGATGAAAATAACATAAGACTAAAGTACCTTCACTTTCAAAGCTACGCAAAAATTTTATTTGAAAAGTATTTCAAAATTTTAGTAGGCGTGAAATATGAAATTATTGTCACCTTTGACGATCCATATACCCGGTGTTCATGCTACAACGAAGGAAAATATATACAATTTTCTGAAAAGTAAATAATAAAAATGTTTGCAACTAGTATCCAACTTTCCGCCGAACACGGTACATAGGTTCTAAAATACCCCTTCTATCACCCCTTAAACACTTTACATCAAAGTATCGAACACCCTGTATAAAGTCTAATACTAATGCTGCCGTTAAATCGCAAATATTGCAAAAACTACTAACAATCGGTGCATGACACACTTAATATGAATTAAAGAGAAGTGAAGTGTGTCATTTAAGCCAACAAATAAGTACATAAGCCATTAAAAATGTTAAACAATTAATACGTGATAGGATCACTCTGTATAGATATAAATGGCATTCCATTTAAAAAATTGTATAATTTTCTATATCTTTAAATAACGGAACTGCGATTCCAATGACTAAGCCTGTATAATCAGACATATTTTATAAAAGATTTCCTAAAAAACATAGTATTTGCGGTAGTATAGAGCTGAAAAGAGAAAATCTAATCTTCCCGGCCTACAAAAATTATTTTTGTGAAGCGAGATAATTCTAAAATTACGCAGTTGTCAAATCGCTTATGAAATCCGAGTACATTTTTCACGCCACCCCGTACAAAAGGAGTTCGTAAATCCGAGTGAAAAATGAACCAAGAGTTTCAAGTAAGACAAATGTCGCAAAAGGAACCAGCGAAACAAATCGGCATTTTAAATTACTCGACTGTCTGTCTGTCGGCTTGCACTCAGCGAGTTGCTGGGCGTTTGTCGCCTGCCTTTCTGCAAAACTGACGGAACGTCCGGAGCAAGAAAGGAGCCACAATCAACCATGCCGAACAAACGTGTTCCTTCCGGCTTCCGCGTCCGAGTTTAGCCGCGAAACAAATCGATTCGATGTTGCCGACAGGCCGGACAAAATAGTTTTCTATCGGCTGACCTATATACCTACCTAGATGCCCTATAAATTCTGAGCCTGGTACAAAGTACAACAGATTTAATCAATAATTGAATTAAAATTAAAGTAAATACAATCTGCACGATGACCCAATAGAGTGTTTTCCAAGATTATACCTTTCTTGATTTCTTATATTTCGATACATTGTTGTTATTTTAAAATTAGATTTTCTTTGCTATGAGGATTTTCAAATAGAATTTTCAAATAGCTTATACTTAAAAATTTTTATTGGGACTCTAAATATTATTTGCTAGCTGCAATGTTCCTGCAATTGTTTTTAATTTATGCTCAGTATGTCTTGTAACGACTTTTATCTCGTCAAAATTTGTTTTCTTGAGAAAACTTGGCGCAGCCCTTTAATTGTAGTGGTACTCACACACGTAAACACACAGAAAACGCTAAAACTTCACTTGATTAGCAACGTTTGGGTACGGATTTGTATTGAGTTAAAAAACAACCACCAATATCTACTTACTGTCATTATTAATTGATTCAAAATGGATTATTTTTTGGAGAGACAATTCATAATTGTGATATAATATGAATGCTAATATGTAATATGTGTAATATTCATAACGTGACTGTAAAGTGGGTTATTTGGAAGTGTTTTAATAGATTTCTCTTTGCCATGACAAAAAAATCTGAATCTAAAGATGCCTATAAACTTGTTTTTGTTGCTTATTTGGTTTTGTGTGTGAGCATAAAAATCATATCAGAAAAATTCCGATGTTCAACACTTTCAGAAGGCAACAAATTTTCACGATAGCTAACCTAAAAGTGTAGGGTTTTGGGTGTAAGTTTTTGTTAAATTGCAAATATCACAAAAACTAGTAGCATTAGATGTACAATATACTACACACAAGCTAAAGAGATGCAAAGGGTTATTAATGCCACACATATTATACAGGCTGTTCCACTTAAAAAACTCAACAGAAAGTCATTAAAACATATTAACAAATTAAGACCATCTACCTTCTGGTTTTGGTGATTATCTGACCAAGTTGTAAGATTATATCTGCAAAAATGTAGTTTTCAGATAGATCTTAAGTTAGGGGCCTGCATTTGTATTTTTTAAACAATTGAACATCTCAGGAACTATGTAGATACTATCGCGAGCAAAAAAAAAAATGGGGCAGCAAAGTGAAATTGGGATCTTATATTCTGAACAATTTTAGTTGTGTAACATTTCCTTTGAACGTATTTGTTAACCTATGAAGCTAAACGTTGACAGTATCTGTCAACCTACAAACTTGTTCCGGTTTCAACAATTTTATTCTGCGCGGCATTCTTGCCTACATTTAATTCAGTAGCAATTTCTCGAATGCTGACTCCATCATGCAGTCGGATTTGAATTATTGCTTTCTAAAATTCATTAAATTGCGGAATTTTTATTTCTTACGTCAGAATTCAAGACATTGTGACAAGACAAACGTATTGACATGACACTACGGAACCCAGTTTAAACGTTGCAAATTTGAGTGCACTGGTACAACTTGATATAATTGGAGAAACAACATTCTTAGTATTCCTAATCTGGTATGATATAGAGGGCATTCCACTTAAAAAACTGAAACTAAAAATAATTTTGTGTTGTAGAAAATAATGGGTTAAACAACTTTTGCTTAAAATGTAATGTAATCGTTTTATGTTGTTAATTATTTTATTTTTTTGTATTTTAGCGGAATTTTGGTCACCTGAACATTTTTGACCAAGGAACAAAAAAAGTCTGTGTGTGTGTGTGCGTGCGTACTCCCTTTTTTGTGGCGACGATTCTGAAGAAACTACTAAAGATATCGGGACGAAACTTATAATATTATATTTAAAAATTATATGACCAAACCTGAAAAGCTTTTTGTTCAAAAAGATTCAAGGGAATTGGATGTTTACTATAAGCTTTTTTATCGATTTTGCAAATGAGCCGCCATTTCTTTAATTTCCTCAAAATAGTCAAATAATAAATTAAAGTGTTTGGTAAAATTAATAGTTTACCTGCATGAGCAAATTCTATTTGATCGAGATCGGTCGTCTCTGCATTAATATAAACTACTTAGCCAGGAGTTGATAGATATGTTCATTCTATTGACAGTAGGTGGTGTCAAACTCTGACGTTTTGAGAGTACCTACCGTCAATAAAATCAAAATATCTATCAAATCCTGGCTAACTAGTTTTATTTTAATACTATGATAAAGTCATGTGCCTGGCCACATCAGATTTGTTCTATCTCTTAAGATAAATAGTTACACAACAGAGTAGAAGCAAAAATCTGTCATATTTTTGGAGATATGTAATTTTTTTGCATGGTGAAAACAAGCTGTAGGTCGGATTGCGCCAACAAAGGTATCAAAGGTATCATTTGATGATTCAAGTTACGATTAAACTTATCTCAATAATGGATTTGTCGATAGTTTAGTAGTTAAGTTACAATTATCACAAACTCTCTTATTAAACAAGCGATCTAATTTGCGATTTAACCCTTTCTAATCAAATTAACAGAACCAATCCGTGAACATAGCGACTGATTGAAGTGATGATGTTCGGACGCAGACCCAATTATCGAGTTATTGTACGCAATATATGATGATCCAGGACAAATGTACCAGGGTACATTTGTGTGTGCGTTGTTTATGATTACTTACAGTAACCACACCGATATTTCGAGCCCAATTTACAAACAAATGTGTCGTAATGAAGATTGGTTTCCAAATCTGTAGTAATAAACCATAGATTTTCGCGAATACTAAGTTCGACTTCGACATTCCGATCTCATTTTTTGACAAAATCTGTTTGCAAACATTTCTTTCACTGACCATAACGATCTAATGTAACGACAATAGTCAAAAATCGTAAAAACACATAATATAACATGAAGGAGTACCACAAAGAGTAATTATGGATTGGACATTGGCGATGGTAGCACCTACTACGTGCTACCATCGCCAATGTCAAAATACCAAAACAGAGCGTGCGCGGCTTGCATTTTTGGGGACAATGGCAGTAAATTATAAAATAGTAGACTCACCGATAAACTACAGCTTTGATACAATCGCCATTATATCAAATCATTGCTAGTCAGTCAAAGACAGGCACTAGTAACACGAATTCACTTAATCACGGTAGATAATTTCACAGGACACATAACCAAAACGTTTCAATGTTATCAACACATCACGGCGCGGCAGACTGAACTATGCAGGTAGACGCCTGGTTTTGCAAATACCTACAGACCTTTTTTTTTGTTCTCCCATCCTAGTCGCTACGCATGTGTTTTCTTTAGTTTTCCAAGATTTTGACCGCGGTTTTTAAATTTACAACATAGATAATATTAGAGATATCACCGTCGAAATAGTATATTATGCGTACGAATATTGCTAACAGTATAATAATTTGTGATTAGTATTAATATGTGACAACAGATTGCTTTGTTGATTTATATATTAATTCATGGGCGTATCCAGGGGGGGGGGGGGGGGGGCATCGCTATCGATGCCTCAAATTACCATGGAAAAAATACTCTTTTTGGTACTTTTCGAATAATTGTTCGGGATTTGTGAATATTTATGTTAAAGTTATAGGACTTGTAGAGGACTTTCCAAGGAAGAATTTAACCTATTATACATACGGATTGGACGTCCCCAACCAAACCCTCACAGTGCCCTAAAAACTACCCAAATGAAAAATGTTCATTCTTCAGAAAATTCACCGTTCTAATCGTTTAATTCTCGTTTTTTTCTCATAGAAATTGTTACTATACATCTAGTGGAATGTTTATTAACATTTGTCAGTTAATTTCCATTTGTTTAAACAAATTCTATTTGTTGAAATAATTCGTTTTTCTCGAAAATCCGTCTGAATTCGAGTTCAAAATACCAGTTTACTACCTTAGAGTGACATTATTCATTAAAAAAATCTTCCCATTGTTTAAACATCAATTATAATTCATTTTCAACTTTTTTTTCTAATTATAGTAGAAAAGTCGCTTTTTTGTGAAATTAACTTATAAATTTCATGTTTGAGATATCTGATCTATATTATCTAATAAACCTACATTTGTTTAAACAAATGCAATTTCTTTAAACCATTTTTGTGCAATTGGCGTTAAATTATATATAAATGATGTCACTTGAGAATAATAGTTGGCATGACCGATTTAAAAAAAATTATTTTAGGTGAATTGCTAACAATTGTTTAAACAAATGAATTTAATTTCTCAAAAAACTGGCTTTTCTACCAATATCAGAAAAAAGTTGAAAATGAATAATTATTGATAGTTTAAATAATAGGAAGTAAGTCTTTAATGAATAAAATTACTGTAAGATAGGGTTGCCAACAAGGTCATTTTGACCCGGAGACTTCGGGTTTGGCGACCATTCTCCGGGCTACGGGTTTTCAGTTAAATTCTCCCGGTTAACTAAAAGTAGTCACCGATCTTTTGAGAAACCGTAGCGACCCCTAAATAACTTTTAACAATTGTGATAATACCGTAATTGTTATTCTAATCATACAGTTTGCAGCAATTTTCCTTGAAAAAAGGAATGTTTCTCAATATTGACAATAATTTAATTTTACTTTTTGAGAGCTTGTGAGAAACTTTGAAAGTAGCAATTATAGTACTTTTACATTTTGTCACATGTCTAGTGAATACAGTAGGAATTCTGTAGCGGTACGACGAACTCAGAAGATTGTATCCTGCCTCGATGGCTTTCAAAAAGACGGGTATTATTTAAAGGTAGGAATTTTGCTTGGAATTTTAGGAATTTTATTATTCGTTGGACTATATATTTACAAAGACTGAGAGATATAGTTATCAGTTTTGACTAGAGACACATTTATTATGGAGTTTATACAAAACGCAAATATTGTCGGTATAAAATGAAAATTTTAAATTAGTTAGGGAATGTGTAGAGAATTACTTCAAGCAAAAACACATGATCCCTTAAAAAATGCTGTCAGTACATACATCAAAATTATCCTTGGTTTAGGTGGTGATATTCGCATTTTGCCTCATGGTGGTTCGACAATAAGAGGTAGAATCGAAAAGGGGGAAAAATAGTAGACATTAATTGAAATAAATTAATTTACTTATTAATTAGCATCTAGATCTCATCGTTTTCTATACTACGTATACCCAAATTTCACACCAGAGCCAAAAAGTATGTGTTGAAGCCGAACATTTTTGTGGTGGCTGTTATTAATTTAAACTTATGTTCGATAATATAATTATTTTTCTCCGGGTCAGCATAGGCATAATGTTGGCAACCCTACTGTAAGATAATAATCTTCCTTTATGAACTCAGAAAACAGAATTCATACTGATTTTCGAGAAAAACGGATTATTTAAACAAATGGAATTTCTTTAAACGTAAATTAACTGACAAATGTTTATAAGCATTCCACTAGACTGAAATGATTAGAAGAATCAATTATCTGAAGAATGTACATATTTTCATTTAAGGGTAGTTTAAGGGTACTATGAGGGTGGGGTGGGAGGCGTCAAAAAAGTTTCCCCAAACCCCAAACAATTATCTGAAAAATACAAAAAGATGTGCATTTTTCCATGCAGTTTCCCATGTAAAGTAGTATTTACTTTACTTTACATGGGAAAATGCAAAAGTAAACTTTATTGGTTTCTGTACATACAAGGCATGAGACAAATTATATTGTACTCTGAAGCGACGAGAATCAAACGAAATGAAAATCAATGCAAATAAAAGTCAAGGAAATCAATACAAATTAAAACTAATATCAAAACAAAAACAAATCCAAGAAAGCGAAGGAATACATAAATCATTACAAATGAATACAAGGGCAATAAAGAAAAAAAACACTGACCAGACAAGAGCTTGTAAATTTAAGGCCCCGACAGGTACGGTTGAAAATCAAAATTTCAACAACAAAAAAATACGTGTCCACTTTTTTGGATTTAGAAACGTATTTGGAGGGGATCGTTGCTTTCTATCATCCGAAAAATTTTTGCAATGCATTTTTGAACCACCCTAGTGGGCACCCTTGCTCCATACAGCAAGGCAAATTTAGAAAACTGCCCCCCTCCTTTCGATTTGAGCTGGATACGCCCATGAATTAATTATTTATTTTATTACACAGGTAGATATTTTATTCAAACAACGATTTAAGGTAAACGTCCCAAATTCAGAAACTGTCCTAAATTCCGACACATTTCTGTTTAGTTGGATAAAAGAAGAAATCTACAACATTGAACTTTATTTTAGGACATCCGGTTTATTAATTTGACATTACACTTATCAACCCACAATCTGATCTTATTCTACTAATGTTCTAACGGGTACAATATAACCTAAAAATTTGACTGATCTTGATAAATTAGTGTTAGCTAAAAGTTGTTTTTCCTTATAAGGTAAATGCAAATGCCTTAGAGCGTATTTATTATTCGAAATTAAATATTTTTCTAAAATTTGAGAATATCTAATATGATTTTTATTATGTTGGTTATACCGAATTTTACATTCTATCAAACCCATTCAAACAATTCTCTCAATTTGATGCTGAAAATATACATAATCCTACCTCTTAACGTCAAAATTGCCTGCGCTCGACGGACCAGATTATATTTCCATTATTTTCGGGCTCTATCCCATTTATATATTTGTAACAAAGGGGATTTAATATTGCGAATGGCTTTCAAGCGGATATTAAAATCGCACTGTTCCTTTTTAGCACTCCCATATATGAGCTCTTCGCAGGTAATATTCTTCAAGAAGGATGTGAAATTACACAGTTGATATTAATTCTTGTAATAATGTAGGACGGGGGATGAAACACACGCGTATGTTTCCATCTCGCTCTCAGAGGAAATGCGACGTATTCGAACAAAGGAAGAAACCCATTATGGATCGACTTTCCACTACACAAAAGAAAAACAATCACCGCCACTGAATAGGGGAGAAAATGAAAAATTACTACTCGTTGTTTGTCTGTGAAAATGGACGTTTATTTCTGTCAACAGTATTAGAACTTCAGGAAGCGCTCGAGCCTGTCTTCAGAAGCGAGTAGATTTTAGATGACACGAGTATTTTTATATAGAACTTTTATAGAGTTGAATTGGATGTAGCAAACTGAAAATTTCGGCCACGATCTTTTGTTATAGAAACTTTATATACTGTGAGTAACTAGAGCTTCAATGGTTAATCTTTCGAGAAAGACGATCCTGCCATGTCATACTAGTTTAACATTAGCAAATGACGTTTTCTTGAGTTAAAGTAAAATGTAGTAAAATCGGGTGTTTTAGGTGGACTATTGTGAAAATTTGTTAACATCTGAGTGTTGAACAGATGGCATTTCTTTAAAAAGATTTGTGCGCTCACATACTTCTACACAACACCAAATAGGCAAAAACAACAAGCTGATATGCATCTTTTCATTCGAATTTTAATTTTTATATATTAATCTTTAATTAAGCAGAAATTTGGCATATTTATAAAGTTTACTAACCCGCATATAATTCTTATGATCATAACCTAGAAAAAGTTTGTGTCCTCTACCATATTAAATTGTAAAAAAAGTGCGTGCTTCTAGCTTTGAAAATTATAGATAAATTCCAGTAGATTTGGTATGAAGGCCCGTTGGAGGGCAGAAGAATCTAAATTTTAACTCTTTTCCTGAGCATAAATTCTTCAAATATACGTTCCTTGTACCAGGTAGCTCGATTGTAAGTATGTTAATACATTTTTATTCAGAAAGAGGTTTATTGGAACAACTTATTTAATTAAATGAAACAAAATTTCCCCACTCTGTAAGGTTATCTATGGGCTGTCACTGGTTTGGCGTTAGTGATGCCGAATATTACCGGCTAACGGCCGCAGTAATACGGACCGCGCACTTTAAGCTACAATAGCGCTATCTGTCGACGGTCATAATAACTACTGGCCACATCGATAGACAAAATATATATATATCTTCGTCTCAAATTGTTGGAACCGAGACTACACATTGGCGCAATAGGACAAACTCCGTATAATTCCTAATACGATATGGATAATATTGACAGTAGGTATTTTCAAAAAAGCAGTCTTTGACACTACCTACTGTCAAAATAAAAATAATTGTGAAATACTTGCTAACTAAGTTTTATACAAAATTTCCTCTACTTTAATTTATTATTTAACTATTTTGGCGAAATTACAGTAATGGCGGCTCATTTGCAAAATCCTTGAAAAATGCTTAGAGGAAACATCCAGTTCCTTGGGACCCCTTTGAACCAAAAGCTTTTCAGTTCTAAGTTTGCTCATGAAACTTCTGAACAACAAAACTCTGAACAATAAAACTCCTCTATAAATCAAAAACAAAGACCGAAACGTGAACTGTCAATTATAGTAGTAGCACTGACACAGGGTTCCCTTACTAATTCGCAAACATACGTTAAATCGTCAAATGTAGTAAATACGAAATAAATTCAGAGTTGGTTATACTGGCGCCATCTACATCTGGTAACTCTTCTATTTCGAAGCTTTGTACAAAAACGTGCCATTTGAATCAATTTGAATTGAGACGGGACTGTTAATTTGATCCAAACAAATATATTTGTATATAAAAAGTGATATAAAAAGAAAAAAGGCTCTGTTTATTTCAGTTATAGCCAGATATGGTTTCCATTTAAAAAGACACAACTTTATGTTATATCTACAAAACTATTAGATATATTTAAAATCTGTGAATTCCACTGAATTCTAATCGAAAAAGTGCCTCAAGAACGTGCAAATATCATTCGTCTGATTTAACAAACAACAAAGATTTCGACAAGTATCAAAATAGCGAAAAATCGGGTTTTGTGTTATAACTCGAAAACAAAAAAAACGATAGCTAAATTCGGCTTTTACCATTGAGTTGCTCTCAAAAAAAAAGACGACACAACAACTTTACTCATTTTTCGATATCTCCTTATAGTTACCGAGATCTCCTACATTAATTCATTCAACAAACTTATAATTTCTTTTGAACACAAATTCTCGTAACTCGTTTAATTTTGTTAAGGGTGATCTGGAATAACCAGCAAACCAGCTAAGAACACACTGTGGGAGATTTGCATAACTAATCCCCATCGCGAGTACTTCTGATTATTATTCTTTATAGTGGAGACCAATTAGCGCTAACAAGCCACAGCACCAGCAATCGTTTGCGAGTACTCTGCGGTTTTCCTCGGATGTTTCGTCCATTCGGCATGTACTAGATAAACTTTCGGCCAGCTTTGGTTTACCGTCAAATTTCCGCTTGTAATTGCGTGCTATTTTATGCACAAGACCGCGGACGTAACAAAGTTTAAACCGTTAATGTCTGCTCACTACTCCGACGACCGGATGCTCTTTAAACTTTCAACACTGTAGTTTTAACCGCCCGTGCGTACCGCTTCGCAATAATTGCGGAAGCAAATACGTATTAAATTGAACAGCTTAGAGCGTAATTTTCCGTACAGGGTTCAGGCATAAACTTGTGCCCTATCTGTAGTGCGCCATTGTCGACGATCATAAAAGAACCATGAAGGACGAAAGGCTTCGATACTGCGAAGACAACATAAAACGAAATGCCATCCTATGAAAATAGATGGAAGCGAGGTTAAGCGTTGAAGTTTTCGACTAGTAAAGGGGAAAAATTATAAAGGAAGAGAAAAGTTGTAAACACGGTATGCTTTACTACCAAATACTTAAGGTCTAATTATACCACCGGACAAGGAAAACATTGTAAATGAAGGGAAAAGTTGTAAACACGGTCGGCTTTACTACCAAATACACTGGAAGTCTGATTACACCAGCGACAGTTTTGAACATTTAACTAACCGATTTTTTTACTTTATCCTACGCAGTATGATAAAGAATTGTAAAGGTATCGGGACGAAACTTCGTATTTAGAAGTTTCATGACCAAACTTAGAGCCGAAAAGCTTTTTTTTTTCAAAAGGGTGTTTACTCTAAGCCTTTTTCAAGGATTTTAGAAATGAGCAGCCATTTCTGTAATTTCGTCAAAATAGTTAAATAATAAATAAAAGCAGAGGAAATTTTGAATAATTTATGCCTATGACATTTTTTGGTAAAATTAATAGTTTAGCTGCAAGAGCAAATTCTATTTGATCGAGATCGGTCGCATCTGCATTGATTTAATACTATATAGTGACCCAGGAACTGCAAATTTTTCAGTCTAATGACAGTACCGGTAGTGTCAAATGCTGATTTTTGACATTATCTCACAATTAATATATACTTAATAGTATCAAAAGATCTCATATTGTGATACCGTGTACAGTCCTTGCCTGATGGCGTCGGATTGGCAGCGTGTTGAGCGTGTCCAAAATGCATGTGTTCTGTTTGTTTTTGGTTTGACGAAGTATGGTCATGCATCGCATGGGCTGGACGACTTGGGGTGGTTGAACATGGAAAACACTAGGGTGTTGCATGCAGCAATATTGTATCATAAGTTGCTATCCACTAGGATCCCACAATACCTCATGCGGAAGATATGCTGTAGAACGGATGTCCATAACGTTAATTTAAGATTCGGCGGCTTGTTTGCTACACCTGCCCATCGCACTGAGCTGTATAAACGGTCATTCTCTTACCAGGTCAGTCACATATACAATGGTCTCAGGGAAGATATGAAAAATTTATCGTTAAACAGTTTTGGGGGAAAGGTGAAGCGTTGTCTGTTTGCTCAACAGGGGGGACTTTAGGCATCGAGCGCACAGGGGTGGCTTTTTAATTTTTAGTTTTTATGGGCAGGTGCGATGTTTTGTTGAGTTGGATTTGCTGCAATTACGTGTAATTAGACTCTAGAGTATTTTTTTGTTTGTTTTTGTTTTGGTAACTTCTCGGAATTATTTTAATGCAGACACGACTGATCTCAATCAAATAGATTCTCATGCAGTTACACTATTAATTTTATATATTGTATGATAAAGTCATGTGCCTGGCCACATCAGATTATTTTTCTGTTCAGTAGTTTTAGAGTTATACGCCTTCATCACAGTAGTAAATATTGTCAAAACGAGAGATGGCAATTAGGGCGATTCTCTCGTGCGGGGTCACATGTTTAACAAATCATGACTCAGTAAATCATAAAGCATTGTAGTAATATAAAATATATGATTAGGTATATTTTTACTTTATTCGTTATTTATACATATCATTCTAGAACTGGGTAGCCTAGTTAAAAGATCGACATGTCAAAGAAATTTACAAATTTACAAACTTTCGCCTTGATGTAACCAAATGTCATATTAATGTTTACTTTTTTGCATGTCGAATTTGCAATGGCTGCTGATATCAAAACAAACATTCCAGTTAGTTTAATTTTGTCGCCCAAAGTAGTTTGAAAATTTGGTACCTACTTTTCTTACATGGAAATAAGGTGATTTTTTCTTTTTGTTCTTTTCTTAGTTGACCAATCCTTTACCTAATCTAAATTATCCTTCTTCAATCCGCAACGTATAACATGACAAAAACACAATAACTACCACCACGGTAGTAGATGTCAACACTCAACGCTCGGCACCACAAATCAAGACAATTTTAATAAATTTATCAAAAAATTATGTAATTCTTAAAATCCACTCAACACAGATATGGTATGGAACGATACACCGTACAATTTTCTTTGAAATGCTAAAAATAAAAACCTTCAATAAACTACTGCCTTTAGAACACATAATGGATATTCTTATAAAGTAACACATCGACTTAGCTATAGAATGTACGTCTCGACTGTTATGTCCACAAGTCGAGACTACCCTAACCCAACCTGTAGACATTAACCGTGTTTCGTATCCACGAATTCCCCGCAGTGTTTGCACGGATTCGGCTGTATTTGCCCAGCAGCGTGGTCGGTTGTATTGCAGAGGTAACTTGCAAATGACCTACTTCGCTACAACCCGGCTTCTCTATCGATCACATTGGCTGCTATCAAGCCCATTTGGTCGGCTGTGTGACTCGTTTACGCCACGTGGAACTTGCTCAAAACGGACGAAATGAAAGGAAAGCCGGCCAATGAATGCCTTCAAAGGTTTAGAGTAGCTCGCGGACACGAAAACTGAACGAAACTGAAGAACTTTGAAGGAAACTGTAATTTAAAAGTGGCGAAAGGAGTTTTTCAATAACTGGCCGTGTGACGCGCTGTGAAATATTCAAAGTAGGTCCTTAGCGCCGCTAGGTTCTTTACGAGACGACGTGAAATTGGTTTCACGAGTCCAGAGGTTGTTTCACGATGGTAATTTATGCATGAAGGTTTACGGACTGTATAAAGTCGACCTTGACGGAAATAGCATGGAAGAGATTCGCCTAAAGGGATAGTTTAAGAAGAGAGGAATCGAATGGTGTTGGTTTTATTAAGATTGAACATAGGGCCAACGAGATACAGCCTATTGAATATCCCGATGTTTGCTAATATTTCCTAACCTAATCAGTTATTAATCAATTACGTATACTAATTTACATATTTCTGTATAACGATTTTCTTTTGTGCTTTCTTCTTTTTTATTAACAAATATTGTCTCCAAGCATTAGATAATAATTTTACAGAACAACAGTTTCTTTTTACTTTATTTGTGTGTTTCAGACCAGAATAATGATTTTTTAAATGGGGATGGCATGAGTTCAACTGATATCTCCAAAGGTGGAGTATTATTGCCAAAATCGCTACTCTCTGCTGCTAGTGTAATAATTGGGGATTATTATCTTTTAATCAATTAGTTAACAACCCTGTTATTTCAGACGTACAATTGGAACTGAATGCAATTAGATTTTTACAATTACATTTAGATATTTTATAATGAAATATATGTTCTTGGAAAAAGTCTTTCTGAAGAAAACAGTTCACGAAATAAACCATATGATTTGGGAATTATGGAGACAAGCAACAGTAAATAAAAACGTAAAGAAAAGAAGCCATCAGATTTTCGCTTTCAACATAATCCGTTTGGATCAGATGGAGTTAGTTCTTTACATATTCTATAATATATCATCCCAAAAGTGGATTGCAAATCTCCTTTTGGATTTATTTTTCTAGTGAGACAATTCAAAGTTGCGATAATATGAATGATAATATGAGTAATATTGATAAAGTGAACGAGAAGTTATTCGTGTTTGATTTTTTTGCTCTGATTTAATCTTTATATATTTATTCAGTGCAGAAAAATTTGACTGTGACAGACCAGATCAGACAGACAGTCAAACAGACGGAGAAACAAATGATCTCATAACGGTTTGCTTCTACTTTCATTTCAAATGTAGTAATAGGTAATTGTTTTGCAAAATTCTGTATGATTAACAGTGACATCAAGTCATCAACCATTCGAAAAATAAGAAATTTTATTGATAACCCTAAGTTATAGATATATGCAGTCTAAGCCGGTGTTAGATGTAATAGCTCAGTATTAAATGGATAACTCAATTTTGCAAAACCGGGCCATAACGCCCAATAAAAAGATCACTATTCATCACAGTAATCCATTTTGAATTAATTCAACTTTAGACAGCGTAGCGCACATAAATTCTGTAGGAATATCGTTCCACTCCAGAGACCATGTTTATGAAATTGGCAAAAGTTCAAGGCTTAACGGGATCCTAGACCTACTCCAAATTGCGCCTGACCTTCCCTCCGAGGCCAACCGTGATCTATTTAGCATCCTTCGTACGAAAGCACGGCTCCCGAGGGGAGACCTAAATAAATGTCCGGAAAATATAAATACGGGGAATCCCTGCTGACCTCAATCGCACTCGGTCGTAGTAAAGGCAATTCGCACTATACGGAACGTCACGTCAGAGAACGGCAACGTCACGCAAATTCTGCAATGAATATGCAGAACATTGCAAATTTCTGTGCTATAGAATTATTTTTTTCATGACTAGCTAGCTTAATATAAAATATAAAAATCTTGGATTGCATTCTTCTTGGATAAATAGGCAACTGCAATAGCTAAAAGGAAAATGAGCACGGAAGATGTTCATCCTACACATTATTAATCTATTTCTTACTACGTTTATTGCTTTTAGATAAGTGCACATAATAAATCCATAATAGTTGAAATCGATACATGCGGTCAATATTAATAGTGGTTTTTTTCGTATTAAAATTTGGAAAATAGGTGAAATATGCCAACAGTGACAAAAGAATTAATTGTAGACTAACTAACAAACTACAATCACCTGTATGTTGCGTATGAATTACCAATACTTTTTGTAGTATTCTTTAATGAAAATACTTGATGTATTTTTAATTTCTTGGTGATTTATTTTTCAGGTTATAGCTTATATTTTAAGCAATTAGTCAAAATTAGTCAATATTAACTAAATAATAATTATCATACAGTAAAATAAAAAATACAATTTAAAAAAAAAATCACACAACAGTTTTTTTGGATTCAAACAAATGTATTTTTAATATATATTTGATCATTTTATTACGCAATTTGGGACGTTACTTTTGCTTTTTCTAGTAGAACAGCTTTTAAGCATTATTTTTAAAATTTTAATTGTTGTGGGAATCTTTTTTTTTTAATGCTGCGTTTTTGAGTTATAAGCAATATTCTGTGAATTCTTCGAATGTCGGCGTTTTTTTGTTGAACGCAAGAACGGCATGGCCACCAACAATCTTAAAATCCGTTATCAAGACTCGACAGAATTGAGCCGGATATTGTTTGTATTATCGGCAAAGGTTTCAAGTTCAGGTTAACGTATAATTTGAATGGAAATACCTAATCATTTTGCTGAAATACTGATCATAAAATTATGAAGTATATTTGGTTGCCTACTCATTTCGAAGCTCCCCTTAATCAAAACTCCTCAACTTCAAATTAAGAATATTTTCCCACAAACAAAAGTTATTTTAATTTATACAGTTCGGGCATTAATTTATCTCTATTTAATTCTTTTGTTATTTTTTTAAATTTTATTAATTTTTATCAGTTTGATTAAAATAAAAAGTTATTATTATTGATTAATTTTTATATAATAACTCAAAAGTGATGTATATTATTTTAAAAAAATAATTCCTACAAAAAAACTCTTAGACTTACTCAGAGAATTAAAAAATTTAAAACAATACGGTGTGTTACATTTGAAAAGGAATAGGTTGCCAAATTTCCCGAATAAAATGAACACCGTGCATTTTAAAAATATATTTAAACAATACCTTGTTTAAAAGCAAAAAAGCGGATATGGCTAGGCACATGACTTTATCGTACTATATATAAAATTAATTGTTTACCTGTCTGAGATTCTATTTCCTCAAGATCGGTCGTGTCTCCATTAAAATAAAACCAGTTAGCCAGGATTTGACAGATATTTTGATTTTATTGACAATAGGTATTGTCAAAACATCAGCGTTTGACACTACCTGTCATTAGAATCAAAATATCTGTCAAATCCTAGCTAACTAGTTTAAAAGCAGTACGAGCGAACATAAATTATAAAAAATGTTCGCTACTTTGATTTATTATTTAACTATTACACAAATAACGGCTAAGTTGTCATACTAAGTATGATAAAGTAACACTTTTGTTTGACAAAGTTTGAGATTAGAGAATTATTTAGGTGTTCCGGTAATTTTGACTAACCCTGTATGATGTGCTGTATAGGGACTCTGATAATGAGCGAAACAGTTGGTCATTAGAGCATCTCGTCATTCGAATATATATCTGTTGTAATGATATTTGTTATAATGAGAATATTAGTCCTATGGTTGTATATCTGATTCGTATGAGTGAGCTGTTTAGGGGTATAATATAAACACCATGAGGTTACACTAAGTGGAAATCTTCGAAATGCCGCGGCCAGCAGTATCCTAGTGGGACCAGAGGTAACGTGATCGAGTTACTCTTCAGACAGTCGAGTCAATATGGAGTTGTGTGTTGAGTTTCCGTGATTGTTGTTAACGTAATGTTAATACAGTTCCCTACCAGTGATATTAACATAGGAGTTGTTAATATATATCCCTGCGTAGTGATATTAACATGGATGATATTAATACAGTTCCCTACCAGTGATATTGGCATAGGACTTGTCAATATATATCCCTGCGTAGTGATATTAACATGGATGGTATTTATACAGTTCCCTATCAGTGATATTGACATAGGAGTTGTCAATATATACATATCCCTGCGTAGTGATATTAACATGGATGGTATTAATACAGTTCCCTACCAGTGATATTGGCATAGGAGTTGTCAATATATATCCCCGCGTAGTGATCTTAACATGGATGGTATTAATACAGTTCCCTACCAGTGATATTGACATAGGAGTTGTCAATATATATCCCTGCGTAGTGATATTAACATGGATGGCATTTATACTGTTCCCTACCAGTGATATTGACATAGGAATTGTCAATATATATCCCTGCGTAGTGATATTAACATGGATGGCATTAATAGTTAATATAACTCCCTACCAGTGATATTGACCTAGGAGTTGTCAATATATATCCCTGCGTAGTGATATTAACATGGACATGGATGATGTTAACGTGGATACCCAAATCTAGGATCTACTGGACTTCAAGTTAGCCAACGCTTATATCCAGGAGATAAATGACATTAGGAAGCTCCCAAGGATGATGCCAGGATGAGGCGACGATCCCTGCAGCCTGGGGTCAGGCGGTCCGCAGGTAAGTTAACCTACATATGTATCGTTAAAGCTGTTTAAAAGGGTATTTCTATATTGTTATATGTTGCCTGGTCGATATTCAAACATCCGAGAGAGAATCGCAGATCCCTTCACGTAGTTCGATTAACCAATAGACAATGATGTTCCATATGGTGAGTGATTATCAATCTATAACATGCATGCTGCAATTAGGTATCGATCGGACCGTTTATGGAGGTTTTATAGAAAAATTACAACCGGGCTAAAATCCGAGCCAACATATCTATTTCTGTATATTTTTGCATTATACGTTGTCGCCGACAGATTCATTCGTTCACAATAGATAGGCGACGTCACGTCACGGCACGTCACGGCACGTCACGTTAAAATGCTGATTTTGAAACTATTCTTTTTTTGACGGTCGGTGACATTGACAGTCCATCACGTTCCGTATAGTGTGAACGCTACCGTACAAAATGCAATTAAAACTCCGTGACGTGACGTTGCCGTTCTCTGACGTGACGTGACGTTCCGTACTGCGAATTGACTTTAAACTGGTCCGCTTATTTTTCGGTCCGTAACGGCGGTAATTAAGGTATCGTAAAAGGCGTTGTAAAGGGTTGTACAGGGCCCGCAGACAAATTAACTTCGTTGATGCGCGTCAGATATAAACGAGTATACGCGCTCAGTTGGTTACGTTGTCGCTCGATGCGGCGGAAAAAAATCTCTCTCTCGCTGATACCGTGATCGCTGCGTGATAAATGATGTGGGGTGTGGGGAGCGAATAAAATGTCAGCGTTGAATTTTATATTTATCGGTCGCAGGTGTCCCCCGCTGTCTGGTAAATTAAAGTTACGACTCGTATCGGTGACAACGAGCATTGTTTATTTTAATTGGAGCGATTTATTTTGAAATTATTTGTTTGAATTTGGTAGGCTCACTAGAGATTGTACAGTTCTACAAACCAACACAACATTGAAACATCCATACTAGGATTTTACGGGTTTAAAACTCGTTTTTGTGTCATTACAAAATCGGTTTGTAAATGAAAAAATCTGATGTGGCCAGGCACATGACTTTATTATACCATAAACATCAGCATTTTACACTACCTACTGTCATTAGAATCACAATATCTGACAAATTCTGGCTAAGTAGTTTTAATACTATAGTGTTTTAATGCAGTACGAGCGATCTCGATGAAATAGATTGCTCATGCGGTTAAACTTTTTATTTTGCCAAAAAATGTCATAGTCATAAATTATTCAGATTTTCCTCTACATTAATTTATTACTTACCTAACTATTTCGACGAAATTCCAGACATAGTGGCTCAAAAATGGAGCCACATGGAGCGAAATAATAACATTCAACCACCAATCAACAACGTAAAATCTAAGTTTCAAAAATCCTCCTGAACAAACTAAAATAGATAGAGAGCTGTACTGTTTAGAATTAATTACTCAATATATCTGACCCATAAACGTGTATAATAATAATTTGTATCCCAACTACTTTGCTCGTAATCGCACATGAAGCGAAATAATAACATTCAACCACCGATAAACAACGTAAAATCTAAGTTTCAAAAATCCTCCTGAACAAACTAAAATAGATAGAGGGCTGTACTTTTTAGAATTAATTTCCCAATGTATCTGATCTATAAACGTGTATAATAATAATTTGTATCCCTACTACTTTGCTCGTAATCGCACATGAAGCGAAATAATAACATTCAACCACCGATAAACAACGTAAAATCTAAGTTTCAAAAATCCTCCTGAACAAACTAAAATAGATAGAGGGCTGTACTTTTTAGAATTAATTACCCAATGTATCTGACCCATAAACGTGTATAATAATAATTTGTATCCCAACTACTTTGCTCGTAATCGCACATGAAGCGAAATAGTAATATTCAACCACCGATAAACAACGTAAAATCTAAGTTTCAAAAATCCTCCTGAACAAACTAAAATAGGTAGAGGGCTGTACTTTTTAGAATTAATTACCTAATGTATCTGATCTATAAACGTGTATAGTAATAATTTGTATCCCACCTACTTTGCTCGTAATCGCACATGAAGCGAAATAATAACATTCAACCACCGATAAGCAACGTAAAATCTAAGTTTCAAAAATCCTCCTGAACTAACTAAAATAGATAGAGGGCTGTACTTTTTAGAATTAATTACCCAATGTATCTGATCTATAAACGTGTATAATAATAATTTGTATCCCAACTACTTTGCTCGTAATCGCACATGAAGCGAAATAATAACATTCAACCACCGATAAACAACGTAAAATCTAAGTTTCAAAAATCCTCCTGAACAAACTAAAATAGATAGAGGGCTGTACTTTTTAGAATTAATTTCCCAATGTATCTGATCTATAAACGTGTATAATAATAATTTGTATCCCAACTACTTTGCTCGTAATCGCACATGAAGCGAAATAGTAACATTCAACCACCGATAAACAACGTAAAATCTAAGTTTCAAAAATCCTCCTGAACAAACTAAAATAGGTAGAGGGCTGTACTTTTTAGAATTAATTACCTAATGTATCTGATCTATAAACGTGTATAGTAATAATTTGTATCCCACCTACTTTGCTCGTAATCGCACATGAAGCGAAATAATAACATTCAACCACCGATAAGCAACGTAAAATCTAAGTTTCAAAAATCCTCCTGAACTAACTAAAATAGATAGAGGGCTGTACTTTTTAGAATTAATTACCCAATGTATCTGATCTATAAACGTGTATAATAATAATTTGTATCCCAACTACTTTGCTCGTAATCGCACATGAAGCGAAATAATAACATTCAACCACCGATAAACAACGTAAAATCTAAGTTTCAAAAATCCTCCTGAACAAACTAAAATAGATAGAGGGCTGAACTTTTTAGAATTAATTACCCAATGTATCTGATCTATAAACGTGTATAATAATAATTTGTATCCCAACTACTTTGCTTGTAATCGCACATGAAGCGAAATAATAACATTCAACCACCGATAAACAACGTAAAATCTAAGTTTCAAAAATCCTTAGGGACCCAATAGGATGTATTTCCCCTGGAAATAATAAAAAAAAAATCGCCACGATTACTATACTTTGTCATACTACGTATGATAAAGTAAAAAGGTTGTTGATTCTGATGATTAATATATTATATTGGCTTCTAGCATACTATATTTTTGAGTATTACCATGCCTTCGGTGCTAACTACAAAAGATCATAAAGAATTATATTCAATATTCCAAATAAGTTTTAATGTTAACATACCGTCTTACAATCTTTCTTGCATTTATTCGCGAAAACATAACAACATTGCTATCCGCACTTGAAATACACATTGACTTTGTGAACACCAAGATGTTCCAATATTGTGTCACATAGCGTACGTGCGCGCGTGTTTCTCCTCCTCATCGCATTCTCCATACATTTGCGTGTGTTGAATTGACGTTTCGCAACCGCTGACGTTCTAAATACTGTCAAAAGTTTCAAAATATCCTGGCTACCTACATTAATTCAGACACGATTTCAATCAATTAGAATTTGCTCCTGCAGCTAAACTATTAATTTTACCAAAAAATGTTATAGACATAAATTATACAAAATTTCTTCTACTATAATTTATTATTGACAATGGACGATTTAAAATTTCAAATTTGATTTTTTTCTTATTAATTAACAGCACCCCACAGGTACTTGTGTGTATCAAATTTGAATGACAAATATTTTGTCCTACATGATTATCAAGTGACATTTTACATCTTAGATACCGAGGCAAAAACTGCTTCTTTCGCCCGCGAGGGCGTTACGAATTCTTAACGCTCGGGCGGGCATTAAGGGTTGCCATGGTTATATGTCAAATATTTCAAATATTTGTCATTCAAATTGTAAATTTTAAGTCATCAATGTCAATAATAGGCGATTAAGGTTTATAAGTTTGACAATTAATTTTCTGTACTGTCACTCGGCAATGTCTATTATTGGCGATTAAGGTTATAAGTTTGACAATTAATTCTCTGTATTGTCACTCAACTCCGAATTGTTTGTATTGTTATTCAACTCCGTAGATACGCATGTCACTTGATAAAGTCAAAATATTTATTAATATTATTCAAACGGAGGAACAAAACCATTGTAACATAAAATTTTGTATGCACCTCGGGCATAACTTGATGTTTATACCCTCGGGCGACTTAAAAAACAACATCCGTGTACGTTAAGAAGCAGTTTTTGCCCCGGCATCTAACATGTAAAATGTCACTTTATAATCATGTAAGACATGATCAATAAAGTACATTTATTGTACTTAATGGAGTAATTAACAATTCCTTTTTGCGTGGAAAATGAATTCATAGAACTTCATGAATATTTTACAGTTATTGACTTTTATAGTCACGGTTTGTGCAGTGTCATCAATTCTCACAACAGTCTTCATTTAGAAATATCCTGTCAAACATTTGTATACAAAAAATCAACAAAAACTTAATTCACATCTATTACCCAATCGAACGCGTATCAAATAAGACTTACAAGAGATCACGTGGTGCTTCAGAATTACACAGGACTGACTGACTGAACGCAATTACAATTCCATTGTTGCAAGAGAAATCAAAATCAATGTCGGTGTTCATTTGGGCGGAAGTAACGAGCACAATTTACCAGAAAATTCGTCCTACGTAGACTCAATCTGACGCATTGGAAACAAGGCCAAATCGCGTTCCCGGTAATTGGAACCAGTAACCAGGCAACCAGGAACGTGACAAAATTTCAATAGCTCTAGCAAGCACCAAGAACGTCGTCCACAGAATTCCGGCAATTAGTACGCCCAAAATTCGGAATACTGTTGATTTTATACAATATTATACTGAGTAAAGAAAATGCTGCTTAAGGGAGACGACCAACGCAGAACTTGGTACAGCTTTTGACGCTGAGTATGCTGTTGTAATTAGATTCTTTCTATTTGGAGCGGTTCGGAAGTAATGACTTTCCAAAGTATTAAAAGCAGCAAAAATCGTCGTTTTGCTAGATTAAGAACTGTAAGAACGAACTGTGTTTCATATAGCCATCCGATTTTAACAATTCTGGAGGGTTCCGGATTGGAAATTGACCGAGGAAAGGTGACCGGTTCGCCAAAAAAAACGTGAAAACCCCCGAAAATCATAATTTTGCATTCTCTGGACACCGCCGTATACCAATATTATATTTGTTTCCATCTAAATTTAACACTTTAGGAAAAAATGAACTTTGCAACCGCTGGCGATACACAAGAGTACCTACCACCAAATTATAGGTCTGGACGACTACATTGACAACATGTATGTACTTTTATATGCCTAGGAAGTGCAATTTTGAAGCTATAGGATGACAGCAATGTAGGTTCTAGTAATTCCCGTTAATAATAAAAAAATAATAACGTGTTTCTTTTTGCAATTTGCGCAATGTTTCTTTCTTATATCACAAAAAAACACCTTTTCTGCTTCGATTATTATTTCACTGCTGTGCTTTGATAGTGTTTTCCGTCGATCGTTTATTTATGAGTCAATTTAGTGAATAGAAAATCGTTTATTAAACAACCCTATTAATGCACGATTTTTATTAATGCATGATTTGTTATAGCCAATCACACGACGTAATGACGTTGTTTGATTAGCCAATCGAACATTTGTGAAATGAAACCTTCCAATCAAAACATACCGCCCTCTGGAACTGTCAGTGTTAAATTACGTAAATTGTCATATAGCCTAAAAAGACAAGAGCGAAGAAAAATCTATGTAGACGCCGCTAGAAGAATACGATCGACGAAAAAAAATTGCAACCAACTCGAATATTAAACGGCGATTAGTGATCCTGACAATTCTTTGCTCTTTTTAATATACTTGTTGGTTAAATAACTACTAATAGGTAGCGGTCCGAGGTAAATAAATTTCTCAGTCTTGGTACCATAATTTTTCTGCCAGTCTTGTTAACATATTATGTTGAGGAAAGTCTACGGTTGTAGGTAATATTTACCTACAACTAAAATGTAGTTGTAGTACTACATTGTACTACAAACAATTTATTGATTTATTTTTATTGTTATCCTATCATAGATTAAATCTATTAAATCTAACAAAAGAATTTGCTTTGTTCTGTTAGACCGTATATCACAACTTATTTTATTGTTATGGCATATTTTATTGTTATTCAAAGCCAGTGAATTATCAAATTTCTTATCATCTCATTGGAACTTAAAATATTAAAACTAAAAAATCTGATGTGGCCAGGCACATGACTTTATCATACAATATATAAAATTAATAGTTTAGCTGCATGAGAATCTATTTTATTGAGATAAATCGTAGGTATTGTCAAAGCATCAGCATTTGACACTACATATACTACGTCATTAGAATAATAGTTATTTATGTCACAAGTGCCGAAAGTACGGATAAGAAGGCGGAGCGTCGCCGTCGCATGTGAGCAAGTCGCGCTATCTAGTTTTCGGCAGGAGTGACATCAACGTTTATTGTGTTGCTTTTTGAGAAATATGTTTTTAAAAAAATTAATAAAAAATTGTTATATTTCTGTATGGGAAATGTTAGTTTGGGACCACTTTGACGAAACGTGAAGTTTAAAAAGCGAATTCAAATTCTGACAGATTTATATTTGTTCATGTAGATGTCACATCCGTACCAACATACTATACTGTAAAATAAAACTACACTCATCGCTCTACTTTATTTACAATTTTCTCACTTGATCGTTTTTAGAATTAGATATAAAGACGGGTTGATATTTCTTATCAACAAACGATCAAATTGGTGATCTCATTTTATTTGAAATTTGTATTTTGTACTTTGCAGCACTAGAGCGGCAACGTTCCATAGCGGTTCTCCAACCTCTGATGAAATCAGCCGTTTTCGAGTGTGACAGCACAAAAAAATATTTGTCAAAATTCTGGCTACTATGTAGTTTCATATCAATGCAGATGCGACCGATCTCGATCAAATAGAATTTGCTCTTGCAGCTAAACTATTAATTTTACCAAAAAATGTCATAGGCATAAATTATTCAAAATTTCCTCTACTTTAATTTATTATTTAACTATTTTGACGAAATTAAAGAAATGGCGGCTCATTTGCAAAATACTTGAAAAAGGCTTGGAATAAACTACCAGTTCCTTTGGACCCTTTTGAACAAAAAACTTTTCAGCTCTAAGTTAGGTTATGAAACTTCTAAATATGAACTTTTGTCCCGGTACCTTTAGCAGTTTTGCCGGAATCGTCGCCACAAAAATCGTTTACACACACACAGACACACACACACACACACACACACACACACACACTCACACACACACACACACACACACACACACACACACACACACACACACACACACACACACACACACACACAGACATTTTTTTGTACCTTGGTCAAAAATGTTCAGGGGACCCAAATAGACATATTTCCGCTAAAATCTCAAAAAAAAATTTCTGCACGATTACAATACTTTACATACTGCGTATGATAAAGTAAAAAGCTATACATAAACATAGCATTTTGTATAATTCAATTAAATAATGTACCTCATTATAGACAACAATATATTTATTTCTAGATAAAAATGTTTATATTATGCACTAAATTCAGAATCTATAATATTATACAAACAACGTATAATTAAAGAAATTATGGTAAGGAAAAGAATTCAAATTTACAATGTGAATTATTTAAAAGATTGAATAAAGCTAAATAACGATACATAAGCCATTTTTAAATCAAAATTCAAAAAGTTGGTACTGTATTATCAAAATGAGTTTGTTTTCAAATCAAATGGATCTAAAATATCACAAAAATACCTACACAATTGAAAAAAAGGTCAGGTGTTCCGCAAAATATAATTGAAATAAATATGGTAAAAGGAAGAATATCTTCAATATTTGGTGTAAAATAAATATGTTTTCATCAGCATCACAAAAACGTAAAGTTATATCTGCATACCCAATCCCACTCAAAATCATATTGAAAATATAGATATGTTTAAAAAATCTAGAATGCGTAGATTTTAGACTTGTACTTCAACGCAAGTATTTGGCGTTAATTGCTATACCCACTACCCCGCTTATGTCCCGCTTTGCCTCAATAAAATTCTGGTCACCTTAGTTATGATGCAGTTTTATACGTTGATTACGCTGGTGTAGTTGGATTTTTTGTATTTGGATGACTAGTCAAAGTATCAAAAACAGCAAAAATAGCTGTTTCCCTTTATTAAGAATTTAAAAACAAACTGTGTTCCATCTAGCCATCAGATTTTAACGACTCAAATGGTTCCGGCTGGGAAATTGGTCGGGGAAAACATTTCTGAAGACAGCGCTGCTCTAAGGTGAGCGGTGCCCGAGAAAAATGCGAAAAACACAATACAGTATTTGCATTTTCTGGACAAACCGTATACTTTACAGGAAACTTGGCTCTGTTTTCCTAAACGTAATTTGGGCATCACATGGTAACCAATATAGGGATAGAGACGTTTGCAATGTAAATTCAGTGCACCCATTTCAGTACATAGTGAAGGTTTCATGTCGATCCGGGATTTACATTTTGAATTAGGTGCAAATGTTGGTATTTACATTTATGTTTTAATGCAGATTAACATCTACGGGTTCAATTCATATATTTATAAGAACACAAAATTAAGTTATATTACAGTACACAAACATTAAAGTTAAAACAATACACAGCAATGGATACACATTAAACCATGAGTAGCGCTAAATGAAGCGTTACGAACACAGTTTAAAAGCCGCCCCAATAAACCGGGTAAATCCGCAAAACCGCAGTGGCGCGCGGCTTGCGTTAAAAGTGAATCTCAACAATCGAATTTGGTGCATTGTCCGGAGTCGGTTTTGCCGAAAAATTCGCCGCGAACATTGTCGTGGTCGCGTGCCGGTGTCGGTCAATAGAAACGCGCCTGCTCCACGCCGGAGCCGCTTGGTCCTTTTTCATTAAATTATCCCGTACGAAATGCCGTAACGTACAACAAGAGCTAGCGGGATGTCGGGACGAATGTATGAGAGGCCGGTGTAATCGCCGAGAACATTGAGCAGATGTTTACGATACGAGAATTACACGTGGAGATTTGTTCTTGCAGTTAAGCTCTGGAGTGGTGAAAAAACGGTCTTCTGTGAAAAAGTAATTTGCGCCGACTTTCGTTGATGAAGAAAGCGATGTAAAAGAGAGAAAGGAGGATGTACTGGTAATTTGGGAACTCCCTCGTTTCAGTTATTAATGTTTTAAAAAGGGACAAGTGTTTATTAGAAGTTGGAAGTTGAAGAGCTTATATTGGAAAAAGCAATCGAGCCACGTTTTACATAATTGAAACTCTGCTGTTTGGATTGTGATTACAGAAAAAAACAAACAGACACAAATACAAAGGTGATTCTGTAAGCAAATCACAACAAAAATCTACATATGACTGCATTTATTGTAGAGTATTGCAATTCATTTAATAATAACTTCATTATTAATAAATTCATTTAGTTCATTTTTAAAGATGGCCTTAATAAATTTTGCAGATCCACGAAACGTGGATTTTGTGAACGGAAAGTGTAGACACGTTTTCGGTAGATTACTTTGCGCTGAATACGATTCAATTAAATACAAAAAAATGTGATTTTTCTAATCGCTTAACTGATTGAGTTACTTTCTCCAGTTAAAGAAAATACTCTTTATTAGAAAATGAACCTGTAACAAGTAAAAATTTTATATATTATTTTTTTAATAACGGCACCTGAAATTTATTGACCTGAAAATTCAAGTGTTGGTCCATTATGTGTATAATAATAGAAAGTTTTTGGTCGGCATGACTTCGTTCGTCTAGAACAGCGTTTCTCAGTTGTTTTGCACACAACGAAACGTTGTCTCAATTCAAAGCAACCTTTGTTAGTCCGAAACATCGGTTGTTTTATATATAAACAAGAATATATATCGTTTATTGAAGACAACCGCTATTTTGACCGGTTGTCTTACTTTAAGATTGTACAATTTTAAAATGATACTGTACTTATTTGACTTCAGAATTTGGTCTTTTAAATCAAAAGGTTGGGTAGTTAAATTAAGTTAGCTCACATTCTTGGATTGAACATTCATCTACTTATTTTAAATATGAACATGTTATTATAAACGCATCCAGCTAAGAATATTGTTTCTTATATTGTCTCTTTCCATCAATATTAGAGCTGTTGGACATTTCTACGTCAGGTACAATGACTGTATAATAGCACAATCGCTGATACTGCATAGACATGTTATAACATCCTCTAGGTCTTAGGAGTCCTCTCTTACGACGAGAAACTAAAGCGCCATCTATCAGCATCCTTCACATTATTTTCAGAACAATGACTTTATCAAATCAAAACAATCGTTCTTTTAAACCAAATATTTAGGTTTTTATATTAAAGAAATAGTCTTATTATAAGTATGTGTTGTTTCAAAACAAACATAATTTGTGAATGTTATTTCGTTAACATTAGACAACCATTTCGCTATGTGTGTTCTCACTAAACTCTTGAAAATGGATTGTAACCCGGAGAAACCCCAATAAAAGAATATTATACAGTGACCTACCAAATTCCATTCCGTTTTACACACACAGCAAAAATTGCAAAGCAATTTGGCTGTATCAAGTAACCAGTGCTGTGAAATTACAGTATTTTTGCTGTGAAAACGCAAAAGCATCCTGCGAAATTACTATGATATTGCTGTACTTTTACAGGAAAATGTTACAGACAAGAACTAAATACCGGAAATTCTTCTTTCGGAGCATTTTTTTACTTTATCATACGCAGTATGTAAAGTATTGTAATCGTGCCGAAAAAAAAATTGAGATTTTAGCGGAAATAGGTCTTTTTGGGTCCCCTGAACATTTTTGACCAAGGTACAAAAAAATGTCTGTGTGTGTGTGCGTGTGTAAACGATTTTTGTGGAGACGATTCCGGAGAAACTACTGAAGGTATCGGAACGAAAGTTCACATTTAGAAGTTTCATGACCTAACTTAGAGCTGAAAAGCTTTTGGTGGACAAGGGTCCAAAGAAACTGGTAGTTTATTCTAAGCCTTTTTCAAGGATTTTCCAAATGAGCCGCCATTTCTGTAATTTCGTCAAAATAGTTAAATAATAAATTAAAGTAGAGGAAATTTTGAATAATTTATGTTTATGACATTTTTTGGTAAAATTCATAGTTTACCTGCAAGAGCAAATTCTATTTGATCGAGATCGGTCGCATCTGCATTAATATGAAACTACATAGTAGCCAGGATTTTGACAAATATTTTTTGTGTTGTATGGTTGTCACATTCGAAAACAGCTGATCTCATCAGAGGTTGGAGAACCACTATGGAACGTTGCCGCTCTAGTGCGGCAAATTACAAAATACAAATTTCAAATAAAATAACATCACCAATTTGATTGTTTGTTGATAAGAAATATCAACCCGTCTTTATATCTAATTCTAAAACGATAAATTGAGAAAATTATAAATAAAGTATTTCGATGAGTGTAGATTTATTTTAGTATGTTGGTAGGGATGTGTCATGAACAAATATAAATCTGTCAGAATTTGAATTACCTTTTTAAGGTGCGTTTTCATTAGTGATAATGGCAGTGGTAGCAGACGCCATTATAGTATTTCCAATAGAAAATTGCTAGTGACTCATGTTTATGTACATGCAAACTAATATGTGTCATTATTACGATATGTAAGAAATACTATAATTTCGTATTCTACCACCGCCATTAGCTACCATTACCTACCAATCGGAACGCACCTTTAAACTTGACGTTTCGTCAAAGTGGTACCAACCTAGCATTTACTATACAGACATTTTTTAATTATTTTTTTTAAAATACGTATTTCTTAAAAAGCAACACAATAAACGTTGATGTCGCTCCTGCCAAAAACTACATAGCGCGACTCACTCACATGCGACGGCGACACTCCGCCTTCGGTGACGCGCCGCATCACCGCTCGTCGCGGTATTCCGTACTTTCGGCATTTGTGACATAAATAACTATTATTCTAATGACGTAGTGTAGGTAGTGTCAAATGCTGATGCTTTGACAATACCTACGATTTATCTCAATAGAATAGATTCTCATGCAGCTAAACTATTAATTTTATATATAGTATGATAAAGTCATGTGCCTGGCCACATCAGATTTTTCGCAGGTGCAATATTTCTATAGTCTTTAACTTTAAAACTAAACTTATCTAAACCACCCCCAAAACCTAGATTTTTTTACTATTTTTGTTCCTATAGTTCCTAGGCAAATATAAAATTATCATTCTCACAAGATTTTAGAATTTTAACTCCAAAGATATGTTTCAACCCCCTTAAAACATCCCCTATAAGACTGAGATTATTTCACTATTTTTTCGCCGATCAACTATACTATTTTAAGTTCGCTTACAAATAAAATTATTTTGATCACCTAAAAGTGCAAAATTTACCACTGCGATGCGTCGAAGGCGTCGATGCGTCGATGGACGTCGTAAACATTCATAGGGCTCAAATTACTCTATTGTCGATTCTGATTCTCTGTCTGCAATTCCCGATATTTATCGATATGGCCATTAGTAACGGGAACCACGTAACTATAACCCTGGTGTAACTATAATCGCAAAAACCCGAATCCGGGGCAATAAAAATCACGGTAATTGGGATATTATTGTAAGACTAAATGGGGCAATTGTCGTAGCACTAACTATTAATGTTGTATTAATGTCGTGACTGGAATATTTTGTACGTGTTCTTTTTTTAGCGGTCATTTTGTGGACGATTGTACGTTATGATAAGGCCCGAATGTTATGATTATCTTAATTCATTTTTACTTTATATTGCATGATTTACCTGATTACATATTATTATATGTACAAATACGATTTATCTCAATCAAATAGATTCTCATGCAGCTAAACTATTAATTTTATATAATGTATGATAAAGTCATGTGCCTGGCCACATCAGATTTTTTTCTGTGTAACGACAATTTGGTTTTCTGTTCCTTCAAACGTTACAGCAGTTTCAAATATTAGCACAGGGAAGGTAAATGAAAATACATACATATCGATCAATGCAAGAACGAAGAAAGCAAGCAGTAGCCTTCACAAAAATAACAGCCAAATAAGTAAATTAATATAGAAAAAAAAACATTAAGAAGTTAAAAACGTTTAAAATACGGTTTTGTTAATATCTCATACCGCTGCAATTTTGTGAAGGCATTTTTACACCCTAATTTCCTTAATTCCTAAGAACCCCGGTTGAGAAACAATGGTCTACATTAATGGATCGTATAAATTCAATATAATTTCATTATAAGTTCAACAAAATTACCGATTTATCACATTTTGAACATAAAAACATGCGTTTTATGACCTAATTCGTTCTTTGACTGTTCATGAACGTACAACAACAGCTAGCGGATTGTTGGGACGACTGTGTGAGCAGCCGATATAATAGCCGACAACATTGCGCAGATGTGGACGATACGAGATTTACACGTAGGGATTTGTTCTCGCAGTTAAGCTCGGAAGTGGTGAGAAAAAACGGTCTTCTGTGAAAAAGTAATTTGCGCCGACTTTCGTTGATGAACAAAACGATGTAAAAGGGAAAAAGGGGGTGAAATGGATGTACTAGTTTGTACCGATAACCGGGAACTTCCTCGTATCAGTAATTAATGTTAAAAAAGGGACAAGTGTTCATTAGATGTTCTGATAAAGTCTGCTGGAATTGAGGAAAAGGTGCAGTGGCAACATGTTGAGGTTATATTGGAAAGCGCATTCACGTTTTGCATAATTGAAATTGGATTATGACTACAGAGAAAAAAACAAATACAAATGACTGACCATACTGATAGAAACTCACAACAACGATCAAGAGCAAAGGGTTTCGTTACAGTCAAAACATCTGCATAATTAATAAATTTACGTGTTTTAAAATGAAGGCCTTTATTGTTCGATTCGCAAAAATAGCATTCCTCCACCTTATGATAAGTTTGATGATGTCATATGGCATATGCATATGCCATATGACTGGAAGTTTGCAAGAGGAATTTATTTTTTTTTTAATAATCATATTGTGCTTAACATATTGAAACTAATCTGAAAGATTAACCATCAATTTAAATCTGAATTCTTAAAACTAGGTACTTGTCTCTAATAGGCTATCCACTGATGTCCTATATTAACTTTGTCCTAAACAAGAAGCACTAACACTTCACGCACTGTGCTCTGCTTTTTCACATTTCACTGAGTCACTAGTTCGAAGGGTTTAGTTCTTTTTAGTCTTCTCACTAGATTCTGGTTGTCCAGTAGCTGCAGGGCCTCTACGTTGACGTGGTGGCTTAGGCGAGATTCGTGTTTAGTGGCGAATCTTTTTATCTCTTGGATGACTTGCGGGACACCTAGGTCACGATGTAGGTCACTATTCCGTATGTACCAAGGAAAGTCTGGAAAGTCTGGATTCCTTGTATGTTGGAATTTTTTGCGCAACCCCAAAGCTGGATAACCAGATCGGTTTTAGTATTTGGTTGTACACTCGTAGTTTATTCTGAACTGACAACTGAGAGTTTCTTCCCAGAAGCCAGTAGAGTTCTCTATATTTGAGGCCAAGCTCTACTCTTTTCTTCTTAACATGTTCTTTCCACCTTAGTTTTGTATCCAGAGTCATACCCAAATACTTTGCAGTGTTCGCATATGGAACTATGGCGTCGTTAATCTTTACATGAGGTATGACCTCGATTATTTTATTTGTAAAGTTAATGTGGACAGATTTCAGTTCGTTGAGCTTGGTCTTCCATTTTTTGGTCCAGTGATACATTTTATTGGTAGCTTGTTGAAGATTCCTAGTAGATTCTCCAATAGTTGATCCCACTGCCATTAGAGCCGTGTCATCTGCGAATGTGGCGACTGTTACATTTTCCAGCTGTGGAAGGTCACTTGTATACAGTAGATAGAGAATTGGTCCCAACACACTACCCTGGGGTACCCCAGCTTTTACTTCCTTTAGATCCGAGTATTCATCGATTTGGTTAATTCTGAATACCCTATCAGATACATAGGATGTTAGCAGCTCGACGTATTGTAGAGGAAGCATACTCTTTAGTTTGTGTATCAATCCTTCGTGCAAGAGGAATAGCGAGAAATTTTTGTTCAAGGTAGACAACTTAAAATTCATAATTTTTAAAATTATTGTAAAGTAAACATGAACAATGGTTTTTGTTGGAAGTACAATTGATCATTTAATAGAGTTAGAAGTGTAGGTTCATTGTATTTTATACAATGACCTGTTGAAATTTTGTGCTGATAAATGTTGGAAGTGCTAAGAAAGCTAAGTGTTACCTAAGAAATTGATATATTATACCTTTTTTTTTTTCGAGAATATTAAACATGTTTAATACCATACAACTGGTTTATTATTTTTTAGCACGACCAGCTGTGATTTTAGTGCATCCTTCGACATGAACGCTACTGGCCACATTTTCACGAAATTGGCCGAGATGTCATATTATTATATTTCCCTAGACTAGTTTTAAACTTAGAGCAATAACTTGGAATGGGGTGCTCCCAGTTTGATGTTATGTGTAAACTCGACAAAGCTGTAAAGTCAAAAAGTTTAGTAATAAACTTCCTACTATACTCTGAATGTATTATTATTAACAGCAATAAAGTTTGTAGAACCTGGCTTAACGTAATCTCCACCTGAGTGACAATAACGGCGAGCAGGATATAAAATTAAACAAATTACAAGAGTTTGCGTAGAAAAGAAAACATATTTCGTGTTGAAAACTTTACATCGTAAATTCAAGTTATCCGGTAAAAGATTGTTGTCGTTAAATTTTCGTTCTGTGTAGTTGGTAGTCTAAAATACATCATCTATGATTGAACATCCTGTATTAATAAAACGTGGTAATCAAAAAGAAACATGTCATCAAAAATAACGTTGAAAAATTTGATTTCCCTGTGAATATCCACTACAATGCGGTTTAGAAAATGGGAAGACAGTTGCCGTGAGTTCAGTCAATTCCATTACGCGCAATTGTTAATCTTGGGTCGCGTCTCGGGGCATTAAAGACGATCTCCGGCAACAAAACCTGCGGAAAATAGGTCGTATTATCCGTTTATGGGCGCAACATCAGCGGATCGTAGTGAGCTTAATAGCCTGACGGTGTCTCCGAATAGTGTTACAGTTGACGGGAACGACGTAAGGGGGCGCCTATGTTCCGCAACTCCAACCTCTAATCTTCTAATACAGGAATGTAGGAAATGTTCACGAATTAGGTGTGGATGTGTTATTGCTTAATCATAATTAAGATTATTAAATGCTATTATTGAAAATGTTTACTATTGAAAATTTATAAATACACTCAGTTCCAAAAAAGTGAGGCACTTGAATTTTAACCTAACTTTAATGTCTTATATTTTTTAAACCAACAGCACAATTTTTATTGTTGTTTCTTTGTTGGATGGCAATTCCTCTTTGTCTTTGAGACAAGTTTGAAATAGTTTTCTAGTGAAGTAAGCTAATAGAAATTATTAAAACCTACAAAAATTCCTAAATTATTGCCTGTAAATCGTGCTGTTAGAAGAAATTATGTTGAAAATTATGGAAAATCGACTATTCTTGAATGGTCGAATGTCTTGTTTACGGATGAGTCAAGGTTTTGCCTGTAACTTGGTGAAAGAAAAATAATGTCGAGAAGGACTGTTTTAAGGTTTAATCAGAATTTCAAATCCCTCCTTAGACCATAGCCGACCCAACATTATAACTTTTCCGTTCAGTTACTGATGGTAAGACAACTCCCTTCATGTTTTGCCGGTGAGGGGTCGATGACAGTTCCAATCTACACCGACATTTTACCATAAAAAAAAAAAAATCGTCCTACTGGTTTAAAAAGTATAAGACATTAAAGTTAAGTCAAAAATCAAGTGCGTCACTTTTCCTGGAACTGAGGGTAGTTAGTTATTATTTATTGAACGATACATAGTGGATGATCATAATTACTGCATAAGTAAGTAGTGTAATCCAGGGTCTGCTGACAAACCTTGTTTGTGTGGGTGAATACCAGGTGATGCCGATATGCCCTTTTTTTGTGATCAATATTCAAAAGTCAATAAGTATTGACAAATTTGAACAAATAGATCATATCGCCATAAAAATCGGACTCTAAACAATTATCGAGACTTTTTAAAGCCCGAGCGATCAGGGAGTGCGTTAAACTGACTGTTAAAATCATATCTGAAAGACCGTCACTTCAGGGCGAATCAGGATGACGAATGCTCCTCGCTATGCAATATCAATGCCGGAGTACCACAAGGACGTGTATTGGGACCACTTTTGTACCTACTGTATACTTATGATATTCCTGTTCCGGGAAAAAACACAGTGGCAACATTTGCAGACGACGCGGCTATTTTGGCGATTAGTGACAGTGTCGAAGAAGCAACTGAAAAATTACAGATAGCTGCAAACAAAATCAACCTTTGGACAAAGAAATGGCGCATCAAACTAAATGAAGGAAAATCCACGCATGTAAACTACACCAATAAGAGAGTTAACTATATTCCAGAAACCATTAATGGGAAAGATATTCCATACGCGGATACAGCGAAATACCTTGGCATGACACTGGATGCCAAGCTTAGATGGAAAGTACATGTCAAGAAAGCGCGGAACGAACTCGACCTAAAATTCCGCAAAATGTATTGGCTAATGGGACGGAGGTCAGCCATGTCAGTGCAAAATAAGCTCCTACTATACAAGCAATTATTAAAGCCAGTATGGGTGTATGGAATACAGTTACGGGGATGCACTAAGCAGTCCAATATCAACGTCATTCAGAGGTTCCAAAATAAAGTTCTAAGGGCCATTGTTGGTGCACCATGGTACATGAAAAAACACCAATCTACATCGGGACCTTCGCATGGAGATGGTAACTATGTGCCTGGATAACCGATTGTTTTTATTGGGTGGTTTCATTTTACGTATGTTCGATTGGCTGTAATGAAGTCGTTTGATTGGATATAATAAATCATGCATTAATAGAAATCATGCATTTATAGAGCTGTTTAATAAATAATTGACTATTCAGTAAACATACTCATAAATAAGCGATCGCCGGAAAAAGTATTAAAGTATCCTATTAATTATTACAAGTACAATTACTGATAAATGCAATCATTTATACATAAAATGAACAGCGTACTTTAATAATAACCAACCGAATGAGCCATTTCGACAGGCGATCAAATACGAAATAAAGTTTTATGGATTGTCGACAATTTGCCATCGATGAAACACAAAAATTAAACCATTATTTTAACTGTTTTCGACGATATTTGGTCCAAATAATTTTCGCAATTGTTGCAGTTCATATTGTTGCAGTCTTTAATTTTCAACTTAAATAATAAAGAACATGGTAATTTTCTGCCCAAAAACATAAAATTGCGTAACCGCTGATTACAGCTTGCAGCGCCACATCCACTCGATGGCCATATTCGCAATGTCAACCCTCCAATTAAGCCTACATATTATTCGTCATCTGTTCAAAACAGATCCGCGTACTTGCGAAGTTGGCAGTAAGATCAACAACAATTATTTGAATTAATTTCACAAAGGAACATGTTTCGCTGAACACAAATATTACAAATACAAGGCCACTTCCCGAGTTACTGTGTAATTTAGCAGACCGCCGAATTAACACCGGCTTCCTGTATGTCGCCTAATAGGCTTTATACCGAGTGACAAGCTTTGTGGAATTGTCATAGGTGTATTTTATGCACCGCAGCACATAAGTAGGTGTACTTACTGTTAATTGGATAAAACGACGATCTTTGAGTGGAAGAACTTACCTGTAAATAAAAAAAATATATATTAGTATATGTTGCATGAAATGGCTTTCATCGTCATATAATTAGAAAAGATAATATTTATAGAATATTAATATTTGGTTGTGCATTACAAATAACTTGCTATTGTCCCTATCGATTTTTAAGATCTTCTAATTTTCTACAAAAAAAAAAAACTATACATGTTTACGAGAAACAACGTATTTATCTGTTAGGAAACCCCTTTCGCCACCCAAGTCATTGAAAACATGATAGAGCATCATATTTTATAATAAGAAAAGCAATAGCATGCAGTTAAAACTTGACCACTTCCAGGATATCTCCATCAGAAGGTTAAGAGGTATCTTATGTAATACCTAACTTTCTTTTTGCGGAAATGCAACAGAACTTCTGTAAATGTGTATTCAAATGTACGTTGGTAAAGGATACTATATAGGTTCAAAAATCTCATAAAAACAAGGGAGGTGTTTATATAAGACACCTTTTTCTACATGTTTATTGCAGTTTTTTTTTCTCAGACAATATACCGTGTGTTCATTTCAAAAGTATCCACCCTTAATAACTCTTGCCCTGATGCGATTATTGCTTTGAGTGAAAACACTCAACGAATTTTAGGTTTCATCCCTTCACCCCCCAGCCACCCCACTTTGAAATTTCAAATGGCACCCCCTATCTTGTGATACATCATTTGAAAGGGCACAAAATTATCTTCTCAACCATGATTAAAAAAATTAAATCGGTCGATTGGTTCTTAAGATAAACTACACAGAAGATGGAAGGTATGAAATAACTCAACCCTTAATAAGTCTTAACCTGGTGCGATTATTGCTTAGAGTGGAAACACGTCGATTTAGATATCGAGAGGGGAAGTTCAAAAATTGTACCTAGAGAATTTTAGGTTTCATCGCTTCACCCCAGCCACCCCACTTCAAAATTTTAAAATTTTTAGATTTTCACAAAACTTTGGATTTGAGGTATTTGTGCCATTCTGAACATGAAATTTAAAAAATATGTAGCAGCGCTACAATCGAAGTGGGACACACTGAGCATTAGGTTGAATCTGGTTTGCTCCAAACACACTTTTCTGTTTCATTTGACAATTTTTCAATATATTATATAATATGTAGGGGTTGCAACTGGCTCTCAATAAATAAATCTATTACATTTTATTTAAATTTCATTTATTTATTCATGTTTATTAATGTTAATATAATATTTGCATATAATCGTTGTTAACTTGAATAAATAATCGGTAAATCTTTGAGTGTAGTACATGTCAATAAAACCGCAGACTTTTCAATTACTTAATGTGTCAAAAGGCAAGAAAACGAATTATTTCTCTGTCCAATATACAAAGAAATCGAAGAACTGAAAACTGATTCTGGTAATCTTTTTTCCATAGACTCAAAATCTGAAGACAAACATTCTGAATATACAGTTGTTTTTGAGAATGTTTTGTGCACGTTTTGCAGTGATTTTCTCAAATACCTGACATAATTCAGAATTTCTGCCTTCAATGCAGATAAATCCAGATCTCTAGTGATAAACATCCAGCCTCTATTCCTGTTCAAGCTACAGTTAAAATTTTGATGTTTTTACTCACATTGACTAAAATGTCATACCTAAGTTGTTTTAGTCTGACAGTTTTTACCACTCAAGTAGACGGCGGTTATTTTCACTTATACTATCACTGTGAATACACTACGGGTGCTCTGCTTTTAATCACTCCCGCACTAATTCGAATGGTTTAGTTCTTTTCAGCGGACGCACTAGCGCACTGTTGTCTAGCAGCTGGATGGCTTCAAACTTATCGTGGTGGAGTAGACGATCCTCGTGCTTCTTAGCAAATTTTGATATTTCGCTAGTTACCATCTCCATGCGAAGGTCCCGATGAAGATTGGTGTTTTTGATGTACCATGGTGCACCAACAATGGCTCTTAGAACTTTATTTTGGAACCTCTGAATGAGGTTGATATTGGACTGCTTAGTGCATCCCCATAACTGTATTCCATACAGCAATACTGGCTTTAGTAATTGCTTGTATAGTAGGAGCTTATTTTGCACTGACAGGGCTGAGCTCCGTCCCATTAGCCTATACATTTTGCGGAACTTTAGGTCGAGTTCGTTCCGCTTTTTCTTGACATGTACTTTCCATCTAAGCTTAGCATCCAGTGTCATGCCAAGGTATTTCGCTGTATCCGCGTATGGAATATCGTTCCTATTAATGGTTACTGGAATATGTATAGTTAACTCTCTTATTGTTGTAGTTTACATGCGTGGATTTTCCTTCGTTTACTTTGATGTGCCATTTCTTTGTCCAAAGGTTGATTTTGTTTGGAGCTGTCTGTAATTTTTCAGTTGCTTCTTCGACACTGTCAGTAATCGCCAAAATAGCCGTGTCGTCTGCAAATGTTGCCACTGTGCTTTCCCCCGGAACAGGGATATCATAAGTATACAGTAGGTACAAAAGTGGTCCCAATACACTTCCTTGTGGTACCCCGGCATTGATATTGCGTAGCGAGGAGTATTCGTCATCCTGTTTCACCATGAAGTGGCGATCTTTCAGATATGATTTTAACAGTTCTGTATATTCACTAGGAAGCTGCTGTTCCAGTTTCTCAAAGAGTCCATCATGCCACACCTTATCGAAAGCCTGAGCCACGTCTAAAAATATTACAGAGCAAATTTTCTTTTCCTCAAGAGCCTTTTCTATAACGCCGGTAATTCGGTGTACCTGATCGATTGTTGAATGTCGAGCTCGAAAGCCGAATTGATGTGATGGAATAGTTTGATTTTTTTCAAGATCATTGCTTCTTGAATCTCTTATAATGAACAAAATATTTGCTTCGACAGGTAGAAGCATACTGTATATTCCCCCGGTCAATGATGTCCCGACAGTACTCCCACAAAATATGGCAACCCTACGCATTGGAAACACGATATAGATGGGGACGTTTAACACGTTATATGTAATCTAATATGGAATTTTCTTGCCCGTTGGTTGTAATATCAAGTAGTAGTTTTTATTGGGCTAGAAGGGCTCCAAATCAAAAAATGTCTATGGTTTGACCTTTTTATTAGGCCAATAATTTTTGGCTTCACATTGTTGAGACCATAAATAGTCCCTGATGAAGCCAACAATTATTGTCGAAATGTTGGACTAATAAAAAGGTCAAACCATAGACAATTTTTGATCTGGAGCCCTTCTAACCCAATAAAAACTACTACTTGTAACATGTAATGCTCAACCCAAAGTATTAAACAGAAAAATCCCACTGGGTTGAAAATTGTGCGGTGTAAAATCCCTATTTTACTGTGTTGGAAGTGCAGGGATGACAGGCAAGTTTTTAACCAATCCAATAAGCTAAAATTCCGGGAAACTAATGTAATTTTCCCCATAGAAATTTAATTTGATAATGTCATATAACGGTCGAGCAAAAAAGCCAATCAACATATACATCGATGGCATGAACAATAAAACTACGCGATACCGGCGTGAATATTTTTTGTTCAGCCGAATGTAATTTCATTTGTCATTTGACTGACAGTACGTGTGCGATGGTCCGAATGAGTGGTCATCGATATTTGGCACCGGCGGCAACGCCTCGGTTTTGTTTTTCGTATTGGAAAAGCCCCACAAAATCCCCTAAAAAACGGCCCTGTCACTCCACGCTTATATTTCACGTTTGGGCAAATATTCCTTTTTTCGCTTCTGTCGGCACGAATAAATTTTAAGCTGGACGTGGTTAAATCTTGTTTGTACGATTGGGAGATATTATACAGTACCTACAATTTGTTGAGGCACTTAAAGACGACAAAATTATTTTAAAAAAATGGGAGTGAGAAAGTTCTCTAAAAATACCAACTAAAAATATTTTAAAATGGCGGTGATACAACCAATCTACTGAGGCCGACTTTTTCAAAACATGGTAGTTATCATAGCACATTTTCGCAAAATTAGAACTCATCTCTTAACCGACAGATGCATAGAAAATTTCAGATTAGCAATTTCACAATTTATCAACATACAATAATCCAAACAAAATAAATACCCTTGGTCCATTGTCCAATAAAAAAACATTTAAAACTGATGAGTGTTTCTGAAATAACAATAATTGTGAATTGCTTTCAAGAAAACTTGTACAAAAACGCAAACATACATTGCCTTCAATTTAAAATTTTACGGAATATATTGTCATTTCTTTCGATATCCAGGTTGTAATCAAGTCTTCTAATTGTACAGTGTGTCCACGAAAGTCCGCACCATATGGAAAACCTTTTTATTGTGTATTTCTCAGAAAATTCTTTATAAAAGTTGGCGGCTCGTATGCAACCAAAACTGCAGCAGTCAAATATGTAAATTTCGGTGCCATATACCGAGCGATTCAGAATATATGATATTGTGATAAGAGTAAAGTACCTTTATTTTAATTGTTATCGATAAACGTTATTCGGAAATGTTGTTTAGAAGTAAAAATTATATTCAAATATAAAATCAGAGCCACTTACCTTGAAAAAAAATATTTTCACTTTTTTTCTTAATTATTTACTCTTGTGACAAATATTAGTAAATGAGAGTGATACTAAAAGGTTCTTTTTAATCTATTTTTTCGTAATTTGAGTACATTTTTTATATTTTTTGTTATTTTGGTACGATAACTAATATTTATTTAGAACTAGCGCAAAATTACTCATTTTCTTGGTGCGAAGTTGGTATTTCACCTTGTTGTTATTTCTACTACTTACAATTACAAAAATACATACATTACTACACATTAAAAAATAAACATCGAAAGAATTGTTAAATATCTATTAATCCTATTTCTGTGTGTGGTTTCCTTCCCGTTCTATGCATAAACACATTCTTCTAGAAACATCTTGGCCGCATTACTAACAAAACTAGGTGGAATGTTCTGGATACAATATTGTATCGTTTCCTCTAAACGATTTATATCTCTAAATGGACGGTGCTTGTATACTTTATTTTTTACGTAACCCCACAAAAAGAAATCTTACAGGGTAAAGTCGGGGGATCTAGGTGGCCAGGATCTTAATTCCGAATTTCTGCCTATCCAGCGATGGCAAAATTTATGATTTAAAAAGTTCTTAGAGTTTATATTGTGTATGGGCGCACCATCAAGCTGGAACCAAATTGGAGCCCGTTCAATTAATGGCAAATTGTCCAAAAAAGGTGACAACCCTCTGTTCAGGAACTGAAGATAATTCCCCATGTAAATTTTGACGAAAAAAAAGACCCAAATAATTGATTATTCAAATTACCGTACAGCACATTAGTCTTAATTTGATACTGATCCCGGCATTCGCTAGTAAAGATCGGGGTTTCATCTGCCCCCAATCGGCAATTTTGTAAAGAATGGGACTGTTCTTTGAAGTAAATGTTGCCTCGTCTGTCCAAAGAATATTTTTAAAAAAATCTGTAGTCTTTCATTTTCCCCTCAAACCAGACGGCAAAGTCATACCTGATGTAGGTCTCTTTCTTTTAGTTACTTATAAATTTTGGTTTATAAGGGTGATACTTGTTTAGTTTTAGTATTTTAAGTTCATAGATAAAAATACTAAATCAGCATTCTTAACATATTCATATTAATAATTATTAACTTAATAACGGGTAAGTCAGTCATAATAATTCAAGAAACAATAGATGTTTGATGCTTTAGTTATTTTTATTAAAATATTATCAGTGAAAATAAAACTTCATAAGTGTAGTACCGTGCGTACCACCACTTGAGAATCGCTCGCTGTAGATGGATAACTACTATTATAAACCTATCCACAGTCATTAATATTAACCGATTAAAATGTACGCTCCTGAATTAATTATTGTACGATACATTATATCTACAGGGTGAAATAACAACTTCGCACCAAGAAAATGAGTAGTTTTGCGCTAGTTCAAAATAAACATTAGTTATCATACCAAAATAACAAAAAATATAAAAAAAGTATTCAAATTTCTAAAAAATATATTTGAAATGTCTTTTTAGTATGACTGGCATTTACTAATATTTGTCACAAGAGTAATAAATAAGAAAAAAAGTAAACATATTTTTTTCATATTTGAATTTAATTTTTACTTCTAAACGACATTTCCAAATAAAGTTTATCGATAATAATATAATTAACATAAAGGATACTCTTATCACAAATTCATATATTCTGAGTCGCTCGGTATATGGCACCGAAATTAAGATATTTGACTGTTGCAATTTTGGTTTCACGAGCCGCGAACTTTCATAAAGAATAAAATTTTCTGAGAAATACACAATAAAAAAGTTTTCATAAAAAAATACATATTTGAAAAATCGATTGTTTTCTTGACAAGGTCCCTCAAAAATAAATAAAAATTTTCAGTAGCAATACTTTGAAACACCGTGTTGGACTGTTAAAAATCCAAAGAATAAAAGTATTCACTGGATATTCTCCTGATAAACAAGTCCAGTATGTCTTCTTTCTCCACTTATATTAGGGTTTCCCAGTCGTATTCGACCTTATTTCGACTTCATTAGTTTCAGTTACCAAGGTTTGTTCGTTCGTTCAAACAAGCCGACGTAAATAAATAAAACACAGCACAGCCTGCCTACAAACAAGGATTCTCTGACTTTAGTTTGAAGAAGTAAACTCGAGATATTGATTTCACCTCTGGGGAGTAATATAGGTCTTTATCTATAAGAAACTTACAGCGGCCGCAAAGGAATGGCAGTTCTTAAGTAGTTCAGATACTTTTCCGCTCCAAACACTATGTTTGAGAAATCTAATCTTCCTGTGGTTTAATAAAAAAATAAGTGTAAAATAAAGTAGAGACGCGAATATCCATTTGGTAATCGTTATAGTTAAATCCGCTAAATGTGCAAAGCAATTCCATCAAGGAAATTGTTACTAAATTAAATAAAGTGAACAGTTTTCTTATTGATTTTGAATACCCAATAAAATACCCAACCCGCCACATAATATATCTGAGTATCGATTTCATTTTAAAATGTTGAATTTCTGCCAAAGGTCAAACAAAAGAAAGAATAAATTTCATATCTGGTTAATGTTTGGCCTCATATGGGAAACATTCATCATAATTTCTCTGAAAAGTGTATATTTTATACATAATAGATGATGTTTCTGGGAAATATATCGCAAAATTCGTTATTTTGAAAAATTAAACATTTTGAACAAAGAAATGGCGCATCAAACTAAATGAAGGAAAATCCACGCATGTAAACGACACCAATAAGAGAGTTAACTATATTCCAGTAACCATTAATGGGAACGATATTCCATACGCTGATACAGCGAAATACCTTGGCATGACACTGGATGCCAAGCTTAGATGGAAAGTACATGTCAAGAAAAAGCGGAACGAACTCGACCTAAAGTTCCGCAAAATGTATTGGCAAATGGGACGGAGGTCAGCCCTGTCAGTGCAAAATAAGCTCCTACTTTTACTATACAAGCAATTATTAAAGCCAGTATGGGTGTACGGAATACAGTTATAAGAAAATAAAGTTCTAAGAGTAATTGTTGGTGCACCATGGTACATCATGACTACATTAGAACGCTCTATCTCTCAAAAAGTTATAATTGTTTTTCGGTCTAAATTTAGCACTTTCAGATTGAAAAAAATTGAACATTGCAACCGTTGGTGATAGAAAGATTTACCCACTACCAAATGATAGCTCTCGTTGAGTCTATCAAAAATATGTATATTTTTATATGCCTAAGATTTACCATCTTCAAGTTATGTGGTCCATTTCGCTTATTTTTGTATTATTTGAAAAACAGTAATTACAGCACAACTCGGTAACCGGTAGAGACAGAGACTTTTCCTATGTAAATTTGTAATCAGCGCACCCATTTTAGTAAGATAGCAAAGGTTTCATGTTGATCGGGGTCCTAGTTTTGAGATTAAAATTATAGTTTAAAATATCTGATTTCTTACAAAATTTTAGCCAGTCGGCAAAAGCCCAACTACCTTCAATCAAGTTAAGGTTGTGGTTCTTGATACAGTTTTTGATGCTGATTACGCCGGTATAATTAGATTTTACTTATTCGGAACGGTTCGGCAGTTACTACGTTCCCAGTTATCAAAAATGATGCTAAAAACACCCATCTTACTATGTTAGAAACTTTGAACGCAAACTGTGTCCGATCCAATCGACCGATGTGGACGATTCAAACGGTATCGGATGGGAAATTAGCCGAGGAATTCATTTCTGAAAGTCGCGTAGCTCTAAGATGCGCGGTTCGCGAGAAAACCGAGAGAAACCGCGGAAACTATAGTTTTCCACATTCCGACCAAACCGTACGCGTTACGGAAAAACCGAGCTTACCGTTGAATTCAGCACATCCCAATGTATTAGCATGACTACATTAGAACGCTCTATCTCTCAAAAAGTTATAATTGTTTTTTCGGTCTAAATTTAGCACTTTTAGATAGAAAAAAATTGAACATTGCAACCGTTGGTGATAGAAAGATTTACCCACTACCAAATGATAGCGCTCGTTGAGTCTATCAAAAATATGTATATTTTTATATGCCTAAGATTTACCATTTTCAAGTTATGTGGTCCATTTCGCTTATTTTTGTATTATTTGAAAAACAGTAATTTCAGCACAACTCGGTAACCGGTAGAGACAGAGACTTTTCCTATGTAAATTTGTAATCAGCACACCCATTTTAGTAAGATAGCAAAGGTTTCATGTTGATCGGGGTCCTAGTTTTTGCGATAGGTGTGCCACTTTAAAATTATAGTTTAAAATATCTGATTTCTTACAAAATTTTAGCCAGTCGGCAAAAACCCAACTACCTTCAATCAAGTTAAGGTTGCAGTTCTTGATACAGTTTTTGAAGCTGATTACGCCGGTATAATTAGATTTTACTTATTTGGAACGGTTCGGCAGTTATTACGTTCCCAGTTATCAAAAATTATGCTAAAAACACCCATCTTACGATATTAGAAACTTTGAACGCAAACTGTGTCCGATCCAATCGACCGATGTTGACGATTCAAACGGTATCGGATGGGAAATTACCCGAGGAATTCATTTCTGAAAGTCGCGTAGCTCTAAGATGCGCGGTTCGCGAGAAAACCGCGAGAAACCGCGGAAACTATAGTTTTCCACATTCTGGCCAAACCGTACGCGTTACGGAAAACCCGAGCTCACCGTTGAATTCAGGACATCCCAATGCATAAGCATGACTACATTAGAACGCTCTATCTCTCAAAAAGTTATAATTGTTTTTTCGGTCTAAATTTAGCACTTTTAGATAGAAAAAAATTGAACATTGCAACCGTTGGTGATAGAAAGATTTACCCACTACCAAATGATAGCACTCGTTGAGTCTATCAGAAATATGTATACCTATTTTTATATGCCTAAGATTTACCATTTTCAAGTTATGTGGTCCATTTCGCTTATTTTTGTATTATTTGAAAAACAGTAATTTCAGCACAACTCGGTAACCGGTAGAGACAGAGACTTTTCCTATGTAAATTTGTAATCAGCGCACCCATTTTAGTAAGATAGCGAAGGTTTCATGTTGATCGGGGTCCTAGTTTTGAGATTAAAATTATAGTTTAAAATATCTGATTTCTTACAAAATTTTAGCCAGTCGGCAAAAGCCCAACTACCTTCAATCAAGTTAAGGTTGTGGTTCTTGATATAGTTTTTGACGCTGATTACACCGGTATAAATAGATTTTACTTATTCGGAACGGTTCGGCAGTTACTACGTTCCCAGTTATCAAAAATGATGCTAAAAACACCCATCTTACTATATTAGAAACTTTGAACGCAAACTGTGTCCGATCCAATCGACCGATGATGACGATTCAAACGGTATCGGATGGGAAATTTGCCGAGGAATTCATTTCTGAAAGTCGCGTAGCTCTAAGATGTGCGGTTCGCGAGAAAACCGCGAGAAACCGCGGAAAGTATAGTTTTCCACTTTCTGGCCAAACCGTACGCGTTACGGAAAAACCGAGCTCACCGTTGAATTCAGCACATCCCAATGCATAAGCATGACTACATTAGAACGCTCTATCTCTCAAAAAGTTATAATTGTTTTTTCGGTCAAAATTTAGCACTTTTAGATAGAAAAAAATTGAACATTGCAACCGTTGGTGATAGGAAGGTTTACCCACTACCAAATGATAGCACTCATTGAGTCTATCAAAAATATGTATATTTTTATATGCCTAAGATTTACCATTTTCAAGTTGTAACGCCTTTTTTTTCGCAAAAATACCAAAAACCTAAAGTTGCCGAAGAAACACCAAAATACGTCGACTTCTACCAAACCTGTGCTGCTCATGCGTTTCTCCCGGATGCTCCGGCCAACCAGGGAGGTGGTCGTGGGACAGTAACCAAACGGTTCCTTAATACGATGTTCTAGGGCGCCACGTCAGTCTTAATCCGTTGGAGAAACAGCACCTGACTACGAAAGTGCAGCTGAAATAAAGGCAACACAGGGAACAAGCAAAGTAAATGTATCTTCAACCAATTTATTAGCCTCCAAAAGTCAACGATGATATCGCCAATATAATCTGCATCGGTATACAGGTACACAATAATTCGTGGTACAGCCAAAAAGTACCACGCAGATGCTACGCCGAAGGCTTGCTTATAATTGGGAATGCACACAAACAAAACAATAATAACTCAAACAATTCAACACACTTAAGGGCTTCGAGCCCAAACCGCAAATCGTACCAAAAAAAAAAGAAATAATAGCGACCGACACGAAGCTTGGCCAAACCGCGTCGCGACTCGCTGTAGATCTGGGTAAAATCCCAAGACAATTACCGCAACCGTCTATGTTGAAAAGTTGATAACAAACAACATTAATATAAACGGCAATCAATAACCAAGACGGCAACCCGTCCCAAAATAAAATTAAATTCCCATCGGCACTCAACTTGGCTAACAAACGGCGTCCGTTAAAAAATCTTGAACGATCAAAGGAAATTATACCAGCGGATACCATTTATCCGAATTAAATTCAGAATCCACAAAGATAAATACTGTAACGGGTAATCAAAATTACGAGTACGTAAGGCAAACTCGAAATTAAAGAAAAAGGTAATTAATACACAGACGGGTTGAGCACCGATGGTCCGAGCGATATCTTCGGATAATTAAACACTTAACAATCAATAACACTGAGCTGAAGGCTCCGGAATGGACAACGATTACTAAATCGTAGCCACACTAATCTACTACTAATCAAATGCGCCACCATAAAAAGGTGTGCGAGCGGAAGGCTCCTCGACGGGTAACGATTACACAATCGTAGCGATACTAACTACTAATCAACAAAAGGCACAACCAAAAAAAAGATATACGAGCTGCCTGCTCCTTCGAGGGACAACGAGCGTCCGCCACAGCTGATCGGAAAAATATAGGACCTCTGACCTTTATCCGGAGCTTCGAGACACTGTTTGCCACCTACAGACGCTCCGATGCTAGCGTTGGATCCTCCACGACGGATAATAATCACCGCACGTGCCGGTCCCGTCACGGTGCCACCAACTCCGACTCGATATACTTCGAAAAGGTCTCGTACTAGATGTCGAAGGACCTACGCAGGGTCTCTTGCCTCGTACCAGGTGACTACTGACTTACGAAGGGTCTCTCGCTTCGTGCTAGGTGACTACGAACGTTCGAGGGGTCTCCGGCCTCGTATTAGGTGACTACGAACGTGCGAGGGGTCTCCCGCCTCATACTTGGTGCCTAAAAAAAGAGGAAATAGTCGTAGAATCGACCCACCAATTGCCACCAGACAATCTCATCGAATCTAAAGAGAGCTTACCCAAAAATAGATGGACACTGGGCCTACGTGAACGTGATAGAAGTTCGTTTAAATCCGCACAATGGCGTGGTGGCCAGATTTCCACTAAATCAACAACCTGGACACCTGTTGAAGCCTGGTCGAGATAAATCCGCACTACGGCGATAAGGGGGACCTCCAAACTACCAAAATCCTCTCCTATAATTCTCAACGGGCTTCCAAAAATCTATCACACGTGTACACTCCAAGATGATTGACAAGACAAGACGCCGGAAAAGCACGCTGCAAGCCGCACTACGGCCACGAAAAATAACGGCCGGAAACGCAGAAAAAAACGGAAACCTAGAATTTCTGTCGGAATAGGGAAACCAAGGGAAAGTTAAACCAAGTAACAGCGGCGAACTATAGTACAAAGTAAACAACGATTTTGCAAGACAAAATTCCGTGAATCCAAACAGTAAAAACCGTGGGATCTAATTAAATGTAAATGACGGGGGCGTGGCCTCGGCAATTTTGCGCGCGGAAACCCGATGCTAGCAGCGTTTCACACCCTGCCGAGTTCCTGCCGAGCTCCACCAAGTTGCCCTAGACAGCGATAGATGGCGCTACCCATACGGAATATCAAACAAATCACGCAGAACAATTCGCCGCGTTACACTCCCCCTCTCCTCTCACAGAGGAAAATTTCCACGAAAGTTTCCGACCCAGATCCAAAGGAGCGAACCGAACGCATCAAACTGCAAACCCGTGTGTCCAACGATGCCTCCACACCAACAACTCAACTACCAAGCAATAAAAAAGCTTGAGGGGCCAGCACCAGATGCCAAGGCGGTGCAACGACAACAGTAGGGAGGGGAAAAGGTATGGGGAGAGGACAACACAAAAGAAGGAAGGGACGGGCAGTTGCGTAAGATGCGGAAAAGTGCATCAAACCTCGTTCGTACCCATCGACAGCACTGGAAACCAGCAATAACACATAGGGACAGGAACCAAGGAACTCACCACTGCTGCCACCGCACAACCCCAACACCAGGCACCGACGACTCGCGCCCCGAAAACAAAAAAATAGAGCTGACCACAGCTCTCAACAAAAAGGGTACCACCCAACAACAAAAAGAAACTACGATAAGCAAGACAAAAACCCAGGGGACACCAGAACAAACCCCGGGGGTGGTGGTACTAACAAACAGAGAAATCCCAAAACTAAGGAAGACGGCCAATCAACCGAAATACCGCCAACCGAAGTATAACGTCAAAATGACGACAAAGCTAACAACCTAGCCGAAATCGTTTTGCAACGATGAGGAGTCCTCACGCATTGTGAGACGCTCCCTTTCCCGATCCCTACAAGAGATGATGGTAGGTGGAAGTCTTCCGTGGCCTTTTACCAGACTCTTACTGGTGGCAGGTTCGCCGTGTCCGTATTCTGTAAGCCCCGGAACACAGAGCGCTGGTGCACAACACTGAAACAACAGCACCTACAAAACAAAACGAAACACAGCAAACCCCAAAATTACCAAGCGCTGGGAAACGCATCAACAACGACCCACAAGGCCACGCTCAACAGGGAGCGAACAATCCGGCACCATGCCACAAATACGCCATCACGGCAGACGCCAACCTCGCCAATCCAGACACGAAGAAGGGTCCTACAAACTAAATAACAACCACGAGCTCCCCGTTCCGTCACGGAAGAAGGCAAAAGGCATGCATAAAATCCGCAGAGCGACAAACCGATCATCTCCTCCAGATCCGAAAAGGGTACCCGCACCAACACGGGAATCCACTGGAACTCCTGCAAAACAAAGATATAACAAAACCCACAACACCCGAGAACGAAATTCTATGACAACATAAGTTCGCCAATCCCAATCAAAGAAGCAAAGCCAAGACCAAAAAAAAAGAAACTAGACCCAACCGGCAAAGTCCAAGACCTAATTAGCTCCTCCTAATTAATGATTAATGGCCCCACGTTGGGCGCCAATGTAACGCCTTTTTTTTCGCAAAAATACCAAAAACCTAAAGTTGCCGAAGAAACACCAAAATACGTCGACTTCTACCAAACCTGTGCTGCTCATGCGTTTCTCCCGGATGCTCCGGCCAACCAGGGAGGTGGTCGTGGGACAGTAACCAAACGGTTCCTTAATACGATGTTCTAGGGCGCCACGTCAGTCTTAATCCGTTGGAGAAACAGCACCTGACTACGAAAGTGCAGCTGAAATAAAGGCAACACAGGGAACAAGCAAAGTAAATGTATCTTCAACCAATTTATTAGCCTCCAAAAGTCAACGATGATATCGCCAATATAATCTGCATCGGTATACAGGTACACAATAATTCGTGGTACAGCCAAAAAGTACCACGCAGATGCTACGCCGAAGGCTTGCTTATAATTGGGAATGCACACAAACAAAACAATAATAACTCAAACAATTCAACACACTTAAGGGCTTCGAGCCCAAACCGCAAATCGTACCAAAAAAAAAAGAAATAATAGCGACCGACACGAAGCTTGGCCAAACCGCGTCGCGACTCGCTGTAGATCTGGGTAAAATCCCAAGACAATTACCGCAACCGTCTATGTTGAAAAGTTGATAACAAACAACATTAATATAAACGGCAATCAATAACCAAGACGGCAACCCGTCCCAAAATAAAATTAAATTCCCATCGGCACTCAACTTGGCTAACAAACGGCGTCCGTTAAAAAATCTTGAACGATCAAAGGAAATTATACCAGCGGATACCATTTATCCGAATTAAATTCAGAATCCACAAAGATAAATACTGTAACGGGTAATCAAAATTACGAGTACGTAAGGCAAACTCGAAATTAAAGAAAAAGGTAATTAATACACAGACGGGTTGAGCACCGATGGTCCGAGCGATATCTTCGGATAATTAAACACTTAACAATCAATAACACTGAGCTGAAGGCTCCGGAATGGACAACGATTACTAAATCGTAGCCACACTAATCTACTACTAATCAAATGCGCCACCATAAAAAGGTGTGCGAGCGGAAGGCTCCTCGACGGGTAACGATTACACAATCGTAGCGATACTAACTACTAATCAACAAAAGGCACAACCAAAAAAAAGATATACGAGCTGCCTGCTCCTTCGAGGGACAACGAGCGTCCGCCACAGCTGATCGGAAAAATATAGGACCTCTGACCTTTATCCGGAGCTTCGAGACACTGTTTGCCACCTACAGACGCTCCGATGCTAGCGTTGGATCCTCCACGACGGATAATAATCACCGCACGTGCCGGTCCCGTCACGGTGCCACCAACTCCGACTCGATATACTTCGAAAAGGTCTCGTACTAGATGTCGAAGGACCTACGCAGGGTCTCTTGCCTCGTACCAGGTGACTACTGACTTACGAAGGGTCTCTCGCTTCGTGCTAGGTGACTACGAACGTTCGAGGGGTCTCCGGCCTCGTATTAGGTGACTACGAACGTGCGAGGGGTCTCCCGCCTCATACTTGGTGCCTAAAAAAAGAGGAAATAGTCGTAGAATCGACCCACCAATTGCCACCAGACAATCTCATCGAATCTAAAGAGAGCTTACCCAAAAATAGATGGACACTGGGCCTACGTGAACGTGATAGAAGTTCGTTTAAATCCGCACAATGGCGTGGTGGCCAGATTTCCACTAAATCAACAACCTGGACACCTGTTGAAGCCTGGTCGAGATAAATCCGCACTACGGCGATAAGGGGGACCTCCAAACTACCAAAATCCTCTCCTATAATTCTCAACGGGCTTCCAAAAATCTATCACACGTGTACACTCCAAGATGATTGACAAGACAAGACGCCGGAAAAGCACGCTGCAAGCCGCACTACGGCCACGAAAAATAACGGCCGGAAACGCAGAAAAAAACGGAAACCTAGAATTTCTGTCGGAATAGGGAAACCAAGGGAAAGTTAAACCAAGTAACAGCGGCGAACTATAGTACAAAGTAAACAACGATTTTGCAAGACAAAATTCCGTGAATCCAAACAGTAAAAACCGTGGGATCTAATTAAATGTAAATGACGGGGGCGTGGCCTCGGCAATTTTGCGCGCGGAAACCCGATGCTAGCAGCGTTTCACACCCTGCCGAGTTCCTGCCGAGCTCCACCAAGTTGCCCTAGACAGCGATAGATGGCGCTACCCATACGGAATATCAAACAAATCACGCAGAACAATTCGCCGCGTTACAAAGTTATGTGGTCCATTTCGCTTATTTTTGTATTATTTGAAAAACAGTAATTTCAGCACAACTCGGTAACCGGTAGAGACAGAGACTTTTCCTATGTAAATTTGTAATCAGCGCACCCATTTTAGTAAGATAGCAAAGGTTTCATGTCGATCGGGGGTCCTAGTTTTTGAGATAGGTGTGCCACTTTAAAATTATAGTTTAAAAAATCTGATGTCTTACAAAATTTTAGCCAGTCGGCAAAAGCCCAACTACCTTCAATCAAGTTAAGGTTGTGGTTCTTGATACAGTTTTTGACGCTGATTACGCCGGTATAATTAGATTTTACTTATTCGGAACGGTTCGGCAGTTACTACGTTCCCAGTCGGCAAAAGCCCAACTACCTTCAATCAAGTTAAGGTTGTGGTTCTTGATACAGTTTTTGATGCTGATTACGCCGGTATAATTAGATTTTACTTATTCGGAACGGTTCGGCAGTTACTACGTTCCCAGTTATCAAAAATGATGCTAAAAACACCCATCTTACTATGTTAGAAACTTTGAACGCAAACTGTGTCCGATCCAATCGACCGATGTGGACGATTCAAACGGTATCGGATGGGAAATTAGCCGAGGAATTCATTTCTGAAAGTCGCGTAGCTCTAAGATGCGCGGTTCGCGAGAAAACCGAGAGAAACCGCGGAAACTATAGTTTTCCACATTCCGACCAAACCGTACGCGTTACGGAAAAACCGAGCTTACCGTTGAATTCAGCACATCCCAATGTATTAGCATGACTACATTAGAACGCTCTATCTCTCAAAAAGTTATAATTGTTTTTTCGGTCTAAATTTAGCACTTTTAGATAGAAAAAAATTGAACATTGCAACCGTTGGTGATAGAAAGGTTTACCCACTACCAAATGATAGCACTCGTTGAGTCTATCAAAAATATGTATATTTTTATATGCCTAAGATTTACCATTTTCAAGTTATGTGGTCCATTTCGCTTATTTTTGTATTATTTGAAAAACAGTAATTTCAGCACAACTCGGTAACCGGTAGAGACAGAGACTTTTCCTATGTAAATTTGTAATCAGCACACCCATTTTAGTAAGATAGCAAAGGTTTCATGTTGATCGGGGTCCTAGTTTTTGCGATAGGTGTGCCACTTTAAAATTATAGTTTAAAATATCTGATTTCTTACAAAATTTTAGCCAGTCGGCAAAAACCCAACTACCTTCAATCAAGTTAAGGTTGCAGTTCTCGATACAGTTTTTGACGCTGATTACGCCGGTATAATTAGATTTTACTTATTTGGAACGGTTCGGCAGTTATTACGTTCCCAGTTATCAAAAATTATGCTAAAAACACCCATCTTACGATATTAGAAACTTTGAACGCAAACTGTGTCCGATCCAATCGACCGATGTTGACGATTCAAACGGTATCGGATGGGAAATTACCCGAGGAATTCATTTCTGAAAGTCGCGCAGCTCTAAGATGCGCGGTTCGCGAGAAAACCGCGAGAAACCGCGAAAAGTATAGTTTTCCACTTTCTGGCCAAACCGTACGCGTTACGGAAAAACCGAGCTCACCGTTGAATTCAGCACATCCCAATGCATAAGCATGACTACATTAGAACGCTCTATCTCTCAAAAAGTTATAATTGTTTTTTCGGTCTAAATTTAGCACTTTTAGATAGAAAAAAATTGAACATTGCAACCGTTGGTGATAGAAAGGTTTACCCACTACCAAATGATAGCACTCGTTGAGTCTATCAAAAATATGTATATTTTTATATGCCTAAGATTTACCATTTTCAAGTTATGTGGTCCATTTCGCTTATTTTTGTATTATTTGAAAAACAGTAATTTCAGCACAACTCGGTAACCGGTAGAGACAGAGACTTTTCCTATGTAAATTTGTAATCAGCGCACCCATTTTAGTAAGATAGCAAAGGTTTCATGTTGATCGGGGTCCTAGTTTTTGAGATAGGTGTGCCACTTTAAAATTATAGTTTAAAAAATCTGATTTCTTACAAAATTTTAGCCAGTCGGCAAAAGCCCAACTACCTTCAATCAAGTTAAGGTTGTGGTTCTTGATATAGTTTTTGACGCTGATTACACCGGTATAATTAGATTTTACTTATTCGGAACGGTTCGGCAGTTACTACGTTCCCAGTTATCAAAAATGATGCTAAAAACACCCATCTTACTATATTAGAAACTTTGAACGCAAACTGTGTCCGATCCAATCGACCGATGTTGACGATTCAAACGGTATCGCATGGGAAATTAGGCGAGGAATTCATTTCTGAAAGTCGCGTAGCTCTAAGATGCGCGGTTCGCGAGAAAATCGCGAGAAACCGCGGAAAGTATAGTTTTCCACTTTCTGGCCTAACCGTACGCGTTACGGAAAAACCGAGCTCACCGTTGAATTCAGCACATCCCAATGCATAAGCATGACTACATTAGAACGCTCTATCTCTCAAAAAGTTATAATTGTTTTTTCGGTCTAAATTTAGCACTTTTAGATAGAAAAAAATTGAACATTGCAACCGTTGGTGATAGAAAGATTTACCCACTACCAAATGATAGCTCTCGTTGAGTCTATCAAAAATATGTATATTTTTATATGCCTAAGATTTACCATTTTCAAGTTATGTGGTCCATTTCGCTTATTTTTGTATTATTTGAAAAACAGTAATTTCAGCACAACTCGGTAACCGGTAGAGACAGAGACTTTTCCTATGTAAATTTGTAATCAGCGCACCCATTTTAGTAAGATAGCGAAGGTTTCATGTCGATCGGGGGTCCTAGTTTTTGAGATAGGTGTGCCACTTTAAAATTATAGTTTAAAACGTCTGATTTCTCACAAAATTTTAGCCAGTCGGCAAAAGCCCAACTACCTTCAATCAAGTTAAGGTTGTGGTTCTTGATATAGTTTTTGGCGCTGATTACGCCGGTATAATTAGATTTTAGTTATTCGGAACGGTTCGGCAGTTACTACGTTCCCAGTTATCAAAAATGATGCTAAAAACACCCATCTTACTATATTAGAAACTTTGATCGCAAACTGTGTCCGATCCAATCGACCGATGTTGACGATTCAAACGGTATCGGATGGGAAATTAGCCGAGGGATTCATTTCTGAAAGTCGCGTAGCTCTAAGATGCGCGGTTCGCGAGAAAATCGCGAGAAACCGCGGAAAGTATAGTTTTCCACTTTATGGCCAAACCGTACGCGTTACGGAAAAACCGAGCTCACCGTTGAATTCAGTACATCTCAATGCATAAGCATGACTACATTAGAACGCTCTATCTCTCAAAAAGTTATAATTGTTTTTTCGGTCTAAATTTAGCACTTTTAGATAGAAAAAAATTGAACATTGCAACCGTTGGTGATAGAAAGATTTACCCACTACCAAATGATAGCACTCGTTGAGTCTATCAAAAATATGTATATTTTTATATGCCTAAGATTTACCATTTTCAAGTTATGTGGTCCATTTCGCTTATTTTTGTATTATTTGAAAAACAGTAATTTCAGCACAACTCGGTAACCTGTAGAGACAGAGACTTTTCCTATGTAAATTTGTAATCAGCGCACCCATTTTAGTAAGATAGCAAAGGTTTCATGTCGATCGGGGGTCCTACTTTTTGAGATAGGTGTGCCACTTTAAAATTATAGTTTAAAAAATCTGATGTCTTACAAAATTTTAGCCAGTCGGCAAAAGCCCAACTACCTTCAATCAAGTTAAGGTTGTGGTTCTTGATACAGTTTTTGACGCTGATTACGCCGGTATAATTAGATTTTACTTATTCGGAACGGTTCGGCAGTTACTACGTTCCCAGTCGGCAAAAGCCCAACTACCTTCAATCAAGTTAAGGTTGTGGTTCTTGATACAGTTTTTGATGCTGATTACGCCGGTATAATTAGATTTTACTTATTCGGAACGGTTCGGCAGTTACTACGTTCCCAGTTATCAAAAATGATGCTAAAAACACCCATCTTACTATGTTAGAAACTTTGAACGCAAACTGTGTCCGATCCAATCGACCGATGTGGACGATTCAAACGGTATCGGATGGGAAATTAGCCGAGGAATTCATTTCTGAAAGTCGCGTAGCTCTAAGATGCGCGGTTCGCGAGAAAACCGAGAGAAACCGCGGAAACTATAGTTTTCCACATTCCGACCAAACCGTACGCGTTACGGAAAAACCGAGCTTACCGTTGAATTCAGCACATCCCAATGTATTAGCATGACTACATTAGAACGCTCTATCTCTCAAAAAGTTATAATTGTTTTTTCGGTCTAAATTTAGCACTTTTAGATAGAAAAAAATTGAACATTGCAACCGTTGGTGATAGAAAGATTTACCCACTACCAAATGATAGCGCTCGTTGAGTCTATCAAAAATATGTATATTTTTATATGCCTAAGATTTACCATTTTCAAGTTATGTGGTCCATTTCGCTTATTTTTGTATTATTTGAAAAACAGTAATTTCAGCACAACTCGGTAACCGGTAGAGACAGAGACTTTTCCTATGTAAATTTGTAATCAGCACACCCATTTTAGTAAGATAGCAAAGGTTTCATGTTGATCGGGGTCCTAGTTTTTGCGATAGGTGTGCCACTTTAAAATTATAGTTTAAAATATCTGATTTCTTACAAAATTTTAGCCAGTCGGCAAAAACCCAACTACCTTCAATCAAGTTAAGGTTGCAGTTCTCGATACAGTTTTTGACGCTGATTACGCCGGTATAATTAGATTTTACTTATTTGGAACGGTTCGGCAGTTATTACGTTCCCAGTTATCAAAAATTATGCTAAAAACACCCATCTTACGATATTAGAAACTTTGAACGCAAACTGTGTCCGATCCAATCGACCGATGTTGACGATTCAAACGGTATCGGATGGGAAATTACCCGAGGAATTCATTTCTGAAAGTCGCGCAGCTCTAAGATGCGCGGTTCGCGAGAAAACCGCGAGAAACCGCGAAAAGTATAGTTTTCCACTTTCTGGCCAAACCGTACGCGTTACGGAAAAACCGAGCTCACCGTTGAATTCAGCACATCCCAATGCATAAGCATGACTACATTAGAACGCTCTATCTCTCAAAAAGTTATAATTGTTTTTTCGGTCTAAATTTAGCACTTTTAGATAGAAAAAAATTGAACATTGCAACCGTTGGTGATAGAAAGGTTTACCCACTACCAAATGATAGCACTCGTTGAGTCTATCAAAAATATGTATATTTTTATATGCCTAAGATTTACCATTTTCAAGTTATGTGGTCCATTTCGCTTATTTTTGTATTATTTGAAAAACAGTAATTTCAGCACAACTCGGTAACCGGTAGAGACAGAGACTTTTCCTATGTAAATTTGTAATCGGCGCACCCATTTTAGTAAGATAGCAAAGGTTTCATGTTGATCGGGGTCCTAGTTTTTGAGATAGGTGTGCCACTTTAAAATTATAGTTTAAAAAATCTGATTTCTTACAAAATTTTAGCCAGTCGGCAAAAGCCCAACTACCTTCAATCAAGTTAAGGTTGTGGTTCTTGATATAGTTTTTGACGCTGATTACACCGGTATAATTAGATTTTACTTATTCGGAACGGTTCGGCAGTTACTACGTTCCCAGTTATCAAAAATGATGCTAAAAACACCCATCTTACTATATTAGAAACTTTGAACGCAAACTGTGTCCGATCCAATCGACCGATGTTGACGATTCAAACGGTATCGCATGGGAAATTAGGCGAGGAATTCATTTCTGAAAGTCGCGTAGCTCTAAGATGCGCGGTTCGCGAGAAAATCGCGAGAAACCGCGGAAAGTATAGTTTTCCACTTTCTGGCCTAACCGTACGCGTTACCGAAAAACCGAGCTCACCGTTGAATTCAGCACATCCCAATGCATAAGCATGACTACATTAGAACGCTCTATCTCTCAAAAAGTTATAATTGTTTTTTCGGTCTAAATTTAGCACTTTTAGATAGAAAAAAATTGAACATTGCAACCGTTGGTGATAGAAAGATTTACCCACTACCAAATGATAGCTCTCGTTGAGTCTATCAAAAATATGTATATTTTTATATGCCTAAGATTTACCATTTTCAAGTTATGTGGTCCATTTCGCTTATTTTTGTATTATTTGAAAAACAGTAATTTCAGCACAACTCGGTAACCGGTAGAGACAGAGACTTTTCCTATGTAAATTTGTAATCAGCGCACCCATTTTAGTAAGATAGCGAAGGTTTCATGTCGATGGGGGGTCCTAGTTTTTGAGATAGGTGTGCCACTTTAAAATTATAGTTTAAAAGGTCTGATTTCTCACAAAATTTTAGCCAGTCGGCAAAAGCCCAACTACCTTCAATCAAGTTAAGGTTGTGGTTCTTGATATAGTTTTTGGCGCTGATTACGCCGGTATAATTAGATTTTAGTTATTCGGAACGGTTCGGCAGTTACTACGTTCCCAGTTATCAAAAATGATGCTAAAAACACCCATCTTACTATATTAGAAACTTTGATCGCAAACTGTGTCCGATCCAATCGACCGATGTTGACGATTCAAACGGTATCGGATGGGAAATTAGCCGAGGGATTCATTTCTGAAAGTCGCGTAGCTCTAAGATGCGCGGTTCGCGAGAAAATCGCGAGAAACCGCGGAAAGTATAGTTTTCCACTTTATGGCCAAACCGTACGCGTTACGGAAAAACCGAGCTCACCGTTGAATTCAGTACATCTCAATGCATAAGCATGACTACATTAGAACGCTCTATCTCTCAAAAAGTTATAATTGTTTTTTCGGTCTAAATTTAGCACTTTTAGATAGAAAAAAATTGAACATTGCAACCGTTGGTGATAGAAAGATTTACCCACTACCAAATGATAGCACTCGTTGAGTCTATCAAAAATATGTATATTTTTATATGCCTAAGATTTACCATTTTCAAGTTATGTGGTCCATTTCGCTTATTTTTGTATTATTTGAAAAACAGTAATTTCAGCACAACTCGGTAACCTGTAGAGACAGAGACTTTTCCTATGTAAATTTGTAATCAGCGCACCCATTTTAGTAAGATAGCAAAGGTTTCATGTCGATCGGGGGTCCTAGTTTTTGAGATAGGTGTGCCACTTTAAAATTATAGTTTAAAAAATCTGATGTCTTACAAAATTTTAGCCAGTCGGCAAAAGCCCAACTACCTTCAATCAAGTTAAGGTTGTGGTTCTTGATACAGTTTTTGACGCTGATTACGATGGTATAATTAGATTTTACTTATTCGGAACGGTTCGGCAGTTACGACGTTCCCAGTTATCAAAAATGATGCTAAAAACACCCATCTTACTATATTAGAAACTTTGAACGCAAACTGTGTCCGATCCAATCGACCGATGTTGACGATTCAAACGGTATCGGATGGGAAATTAGCCGAGGAATTCATTTCTGAAAGTCGCGTAGCTCTAAGATGCGCGGTTCGCGAGAAAATCGCGAGAAACCGCGGAAAGTATAGTTTTCCACTTTCTGGCCAAACCGTACGCGTTACGGAAAAACCGAGCTCACCGTTGAATTCAGCACATCCCAATGCATAAGCATGACTACATTAGAACGCTCTATCTCTCAAAAACTTATAATTGTTTTTTCGGTCTAAATTTAGCACTTTTAGATAGAAAAAAATTGAACATTGCAACCGTTGGTGATAGAAAGATTTACCCACTACCAAATGATAGCTCTCGTTGAGTCTATCAAAAATATGTATATTTTTATATGCCTAAGATTTACCATTTTCAAGTTATGTGGTCCATTTCGCTTATTTTTGTATTATTTGAAAAACAGTAATTTCAGCACAACTCGGTAACCGGTAGAGACAGAGACGTTTCCTATGTAAATTTGTAATCAGCGCACCCATTTTAGTAAGAAAACAAAGGTTTCATGTCGATCGGGGTCCTAGTTTTTTAGATAGGTGTGCCACTTTAAAATTATAGTTTAAAATATCTGATTTCTTACAAAATTTTAGCCAGTCGGCAAAAACCCAACTACCTTCAATCAAGGTAAGGTTGTAGTTCTTGATACAGTTTTTGACGCTGATTACGATGGTATAATTAGATTTTACTTATTTGGAACGGTTCGGCAGTTATTACGTTCCCAGTTATCAAAAATGATGCTAAAACACCCATCTTACGATATTAGAAACTTTGAACGCAAACTGTGTCCGATCCAATCGACCGATGTTGACGATTCAAACGGTATCGGATGGGAAATTTGCCGAGGAATTCATTTCTGAAAGTCGCGTAGCTCTAGGATGTGCGGTTCGCGAGAAAACCGCGAGAAATCGCAGGAAGTATAGTTTTCCACTTTCTGGCCAAACCGTACGCGTTACGGAATAACCGAGCTCACCGTTGAATTCAGCACATCCCAATGCATAAGCATGACTACATTAGAACGCTCTATCTCTCAAAAAGTTATAATTGTTTTTTCGGTCTAAATTTAGCACTTTTAGATAGAAAAAAATTGAACATTGCAATCGTTGGTGATAGAAAGATTTACCCACTACCAAATGATAGCTCTCGTTGAGTCTATCAAAAATATGTATATTTTTATATGCCTAAGATTTACCATTTTCAAGTTATGTGGTCCATTTCGCTTATTTTTGTATTATTTGAAAAACAGTAATTTCAGCACAACTCGGTAACCTGTAGAGACAGAGACGTTTCCTATGTAAATTTGTAATCAGCGCACCCATTTTAGTAAGATAGCAACGGTTTCATGTCGATCGGGGTCCTAGTTTTTTAGATAGGTGTGCCACTTTAAAACTATAGTTTAAAATATCTGATTTCTTACAAAATTTTAGCCAGTCGGCAAAAACCCAACTACCTTCAATCAAGGTAAGGTTGTAGTTCTTGATACAGTTTTTGACGCTGATTACGATGGTATAATTAGATTTTACTTATTTGGAACGGTTCGGCAGTTATTACGTTCCCAGTTATCAAAAATGATGCTAAAACACCCATCTTACGATATTAGAAACTTTGAACGCAAACTGTGTCCGATCCAATCGACCGATGTTGACGATTCAAACGGTATCGGATGGGAAATTTGCCGAGGAATTCATTTCTGAAAGTCGCGTAGCTCTAGGATGTGCGGTTCGCGAGAAAACCGCGAGAAACCGCGGAAAGTATAGTTTTCCACTTTCTGGCCAAACCGTACGCGTTACGGAATAACCGAGCTCACCGTTGAATTCAGCACATCCCAATGCATAAGCATGACTACATTAGAACGCTCTATCTCTCAAAAAGTTATAATTGTTTTTTCGGTCTAAATTTAGCACTTTTAGATAGAAAAAAATTGAACATTGCAATCGTTGGTGATAGAAAGATTTACCCACTACCAAATGATAGCTCTCGTTGAGTCTATCAAAAATATGTATATTTTTATATGAAAAAGATTTACCATTTTCAAGTTATGTGGTCCATTTCGCTTATTTTTGTATTATTTGAAAAACAGTAATTTCAGCACAACTCGGTAACCAGTAGAGACAGAAACTTTTCCTATGTAAATTTGTAATCAGTGCACCCATTTTAGTAAGATAGCAAAGGTTTCATGTCGATCGGGGTCCTAGTTTTTTAGATAGGTGTGCCACTTTAAAATTATAGTTTAAAAAATCTGATTTCTTACAAAATTTTAGCCAGTCGGCAAAAGCCCAACTACCTTCAATCAAGTTAAGGTAGTGGTTCTTGATACAGTTTTTGACGCTGATTACGATGGTATAATTAGATTTTACTTATTCGGAACGGTTCGGCAGTTACTACGTTCCCAGTTATCAAAAATGATGCTAAAAACACCCATCTTACTATATTAGAAACTTTGAACGCAAACTGTGTCCGATCCAATCGACCGATGTTGACGATTCAAACGGTATCGGATGGGAAATTTGCCGAGGAATTCATTTCTGAAAGTCGCGTAGCTCTAGGATGTGCGGTTCGCGAGAAAACCGCGAGAAACCGCGGAAAGTATAGTTTTCCACTTTCTGGCCAAACCGTACGCGTTACGGAATAACCGAGCTCACCGTTGAATTCAGCACATCCCAATGCATAAGCATGACTACATTAGAACGCTCTATCTCTCAAAAAGTTATAATTGTTTTTTCGGTCTAAATTTAGCACTTTTAGATAGAAAAAAATTGAACATTGCAATCGTTGGTGATAGAAAGATTTACCCACTACCAAATGATAGCTCTCGTTGAGTCTATCAAAAATATGTATATTTTTATATGAAAAAGATTTACCATTTTCAAGTTATGTGGTCCATTTCGCTTATTTTTGTATTATTTGAAAAACAGTAATTTCAGCACAACTCGGTAACCAGTAGAGACAGAAACTTTTCCTATGTAAATTTGTAATCAGTGCACCCATTTTAGTAAGATAGCAAAGGTTTCATGTCGATCGGGGTCCTAGTTTTTTAGATAGGTGTGCCACTTTAAAATTATAGTTTAAAAAATCTGATTTCTTACAAAATTTTAGCCAGTCGGCAAAAGCCCAACTACCTTCAATCAAGTTAAGGTAGTGGTTCTTGATACAGTTTTTGACGCTGATTACGATGGTATAATTAGATTTTACTTATTCGGAACGGTTCGGCAGTTACTACGTTCCCAGTTATCAAAAATGATGCTAAAAACACCCATCTTACTATATTAGAAACTTTGAACGCAAACTGTGTCCGATCCAATCGACCGATGTTGACGATTCAAACGGTATCGGATGGGAAATTAGCCGAGGAATTCATTTCTGAAAGTCGCGTAGCTCTAAGATGCGCGGTTCGCGAGAAAATCGCGAGAAACCGCGGAAAGTATAGTTTTCCACTTTCTGGCCAAACCGTACGCGTTACGGAAAAACCGAGCTCACCGTTGAATTCAGCACATCCCAATGCATAAGCATGACTACATTAGAACGCTCTATCTCTCAAAAACTTATAATTGTTTTTTCGGTCTAAATTTAGCACTTTTAGATAGAAAAAAATTGAACATTGCAACCGTTGGTGATAGAAAGATTTACCCACTACCAAATGATAGCTCTCGTTGAGTCTATCAAAAATATGTATATTTTTATATGCCTAAGATTTACCATTTTCAAGTTATGTGGTCCATTTCGCTTATTTTTGTATTATTTGAAAAACAGTAATTTCAGCACAACTCGGTAACCGGTAGAGACAGAGACGTTTCCTATGTAAATTTGTAATCAGCGCACCCATTTTAGTAAGATAGCAAAGGTTTCATGTCGATCGGGGTCCTAGTTTTTTAGATAGGTGTGCCACTTTAAAATTATAGTTTAAAATATCTGATTTCTTACAAAATTTTAGCCAGTCGGCAAAAACCCAACTACCTTCAATCAAGGTAAGGTTGTAGTTCTTGATACAGTTTTTGACGCTGATTACGATGGTATAATTAGATTTTACTTATTTGGAACGGTTCGGCAGTTATTACGTTCCCAGTTATCAAAAATGATGCTAAAACACCCATCTTACGATATTAGAAACTTTGAACGCAAACTGTGTCCGATCCAATCGACCGATGTTGACGATTCAAACGGTATCGGATGGGAAATTTGCCGAGGAATTCATTTCTGAAAGTCGCGTAGCTCTAGGATGTGCGGTTCGCGAGAAAACCGCGAGAAACCGCAGAAAGTATAGTTTTCCACTTTCTGGCCAAACCGTACGCGTTACGGAATAACCGAGCTCACCGTTGAATTCAGCACATCCCAATGCATAAGCATGACTACATTAGAACGCTCTATCTCTCAAAAAGTTATAATTGTTTTTTCGGTCTAAATTTAGCACTTTTAGATAGAAAAAAATTGAACATTGCAATCGTTGGTGATAGAAAGATTTACCCACTACCAAATGATAGCTCTCGTTGAGTCTATCAAAAATATGTATATTTTTATATGAAAAAGATTTACCATTTTCAAGTTATGTGGTCCATTTCGCTTATTTTTGTATTATTTGAAAAACAGTAATTTCAGCACAACTCGGTAACCAGTAGAGACAGAAACTTTTCCTATGTAAATTTGTAATCAGTGCACCCATTTTAGTAAGATAGCAAAGGTTTCATGTCGATCGGGGTCCTAGTTTTTTAGATAGGTGTGCCACTTTAAAATTATAGTTTAAAAAATCTGATTTCTTACAAAATTTTAGCCAGTCGGCAAAAGCCCAACTACCTTCAATCAAGTTAAGGTAGTGGTTCTTGATACAGTTTTTGACGCTGATTACGATGGTATAATTAGATTTTACTTATTCGGAACGGTTCGGCAGTTACTACGTTCCCAGTTATCAAAAATGATGCTAAAAACACCCATCTTACTATATTAGAAACTTTGAACGCAAACTGTGTCCGATCCAATCGACCGATGTTGACGATTCAAACGGTATCGGATGGGAAATTAGCCGAGGAATTCATTTCTGAAAGTCGCGTAGCTCTAAGATGCGCGGTTCGCGAGAAAATCGCGAGAAACCGCGGAAAGTATAGTTTTCCACTTTCTGGCCAAACCGTCCGCGTTACGGAAAAACCGAGCTCACCGTTGAATTCAGCACATCCCAATGCATAAGCATGACTACATTAGAACGCTCTATCTCTCAAAAAGTTATAATTGTTTTTTCGGTCTAAATTTAGCACTTTTAGATAGAAAAAAATTGAACATTGCAACCGTTGGTGATAGAAAGATTTACCCACTACCAAATGATAGCTCTCGTTGAGTCTATCAAAAATATGTATATTTTTATATGCCTAAGATTTACCATTTTCAAGTTATGTGGTCCATTTCGCTTATTTTTGTATTATTTGAAAAACAGTAATTTCAGCACAACTCGGTAACCGGTAGAGACAGAGACGTTTCCTATGTAAATTTGTAATCAGCGCACCCATTTTAGTAAGAAAACAAAGGTTTCATGTCGATCGGGGTCCTAGTTTTTTAGATAGGTGTGCCACTTTAAAATTATAGTTTAAAATATCTGATTTCTTACAAAATTTTAGCCAGTCGGCAAAAACCCAACTACCTTCAATCAAGGTAAGGTTGTAGTTCTTGATACAGTTTTTGACGCTGATTACGATGGTATAATTAGATTTTACTTATTTGGAACGGTTCGGCAGTTATTACGTTCCCAGTTATCAAAAATGATGCTAAAACACCCATCTTACGATATTAGAAACTTTGAACGCAAACTGTGTCCGATCCAATCGACCGATGTTGACGATTCAAACGGTATCGGATGGGAAATTTGCCGAGGAATTCATTTCTGAAAGTCGCGTAGCTCTAGGATGTGCGGTTCGCGAGAAAACCGCGAGAAACCGCGGAAAGTATAGTTTTCCACTTTCTGGCCAAACCGTACGCGTTACGGAATAACCGAGCTCACCGTTGAATTCAGCACATCCCAATGCATAAGCATGACTACATTAGAACGCTCTATCTCTCAAAAAGTTATAATTGTTTTTTCGGTCTAAATTTAGCACTTTTAGATAGAAAAAAATTGAACATTGCAATCGTTGGTGATAGAAAGATTTACCCACTACCAAATGATAGCTCTCGTTGAGTCTATCAAAAATATGTATATTTTTATATGAAAAAGATTTACCATTTTCAAGTTATGTGGTCCATTTCGCTTATTTTTGTATTATTTGAAAAACAGTAATTTCAGCACAACTCGGTAACCAGTAGAGACAGAAACTTTTCCTATGTAAATTTGTAATCAGTGCACCCATTTTAGTAAGATAGCAAAGGTTTCATGTCGATCGGGGTCCTAGTTTTTTAGATAGGTGTGCCACTTTAAAATTATAGTTTAAAAAATCTGATTTCTTACAAAATTTTAGCCAGTCGGCAAAAGCCCAACTACCTTCAATCAAGTTAAGGTAGTGGTTCTTGATACAGTTTTTGACGCTGATTACGATGGTATAATTAGATTTTACTTATTCGGAACGGTTCGGCAGTTACTACGTTCCCAGTTATCAAAAATGATGCTAAAAACACCCATCTTACTATATTAGAAACTTTGAACGCAAACTGTGTCCGATCCAATCGACCGATGTTGACGATTCAAACGGTATCAGATGGGATATTTGCCGAGGAATTCATTTCTGAAAGTCGCGTAGCTCTAGGATGTGCGGTTCGCGAGAAAACCGCGAGAAACCGCGGAAAGTATAGTTTTCCACTTTCTGGCCAAACCGTACGCGTTACGGAATAACCGAGCTCACCGTTGAATTCAGCACATCCCAATGCATAAGCATGACTACATTAGAACGCTCTATCTCTCAAAAAGTTATAATTGTTTTTTCGGTCTAAATTTAGCACTTTTAGATAGAAAAAAATTGAACATTGCAATCGTTGGTGATAGAAAGATTTACCCACTACCAAATGATAGCTCTCGTTGAGTCTATCAAAAATATGTATATTTTTATATGAAAAAGATTTACCATTTTCAAGTTATGTGGTCCATTTCGCTTATTTTTGTATTATTTGAAAAACAGTAATTTCAGCACAACTCGGTAACCAGTAGAGACAGAAACTTTTCCTATGTAAATTTGTAATCAGTGCACCCATTTTAGTAAGATAGCAAAGGTTTCATGTCGATCGGGGTCCTAGTTTTTTAGATAGGTGTGCCACTTTAAAATTATAGTTTAAAAAATCTGATTTCTTACAAAATTTTAGCCAGTCGGCAAAAGCCCAACTACCTTCAATCAAGTTAAGGTAGTGGTTCTTGATACAGTTTTTGACGCTGATTACGATGGTATAATTAGATTTTACTTATTCGGAACGGTTCGGCAGTTACTACGTTCCCAGTTATCAAAAATGATGCTAAAAACACCCATCTTACTATATTAGAAACTTTGAACGCAAACTGTGTCCGATCCAATCGACCGATGTTGACGATTCAAACGGTATCAGATGGGATATTTGCCGAGGAATTCATTTCTGAAAGTCGCGTAGCTCTAGGATGTGCGGTTCGCGAGAAAACCGCGAGAAACCGCGGAAAGTATAGTTTTCCACTTTCTGGCCAAACCGTACGCGTTACGGAATAACCGAGCTCACCGTTGAATTCAGCACATCCCAATGCATAAGCATGACTACATTAGAACGCTCTATCTCTCAAAAAGTTATAATTGTTTTTTCGGTCTAAATTTAGCACTTTTAGATAGAAAAAAATTGAACATTGCAATCGTTGGTGATAGAAAGATTTACCCACTACCAAATGATAGCTCTCGTTGAGTCTATCAAAAATATGTATATTTTTATATGAAAAAGATTTACCATTTTCAAGTTATGTGGTCCATTTCGCTTATTTTTGTATTATTTGAAAAACAGTAATTTCAGCACAACTCGGTAACCAGTAGAGACAGAAACTTTTCCTATGTAAATTTGTAATCAGTGCACCCATTTTAGTAAGATAGCAAAGGTTTCATGTCGATCGGGGTCCTAGTTTTTTAGATAGGTGTGCCACTTTAAAATTATAGTTTAAAAAATCTGATTTCTTACAAATCTTTAGCCAGTCGGCAAAAGCCCAACTACCTTCAATCAAGTTAAGGTAGTGGTTCTTGATACAGTTTTTGACGCTGATTACGATGGTATAATTAGATTTTACTTATTCGGAACGGTTCGGCAGTTACTACGTTCCCAGTTATCAAAAATGATGCTAAAAACACCCATCTTACTATATTAGAAACTTTGAACGCAAACTGTGTCCGATCCAATCGACCGATGTTGACGATTCAAACGGTATCGGATGGGAAATTAGCCGAGGAATTCATTTCTGAAAGTCGCGTAGCTCTAAGATGCGCGGTTCGCGAGAAAATCGCGAGAAACCGCGGAAAGTATAGTTTTCCACTTTCTGGCCAAACCGTACGCGTTACGGAAAAACCGAGCTCACCGTTGAATTCAGCACATCCCAATGCATAAGCATGACTACATTAGAACGCTCTATCTCTCAAAAACTTATAATTGTTTTTTCGGTCTAAATTTAGCACTTTTAGATAGAAAAAAATTGAACATTGCAACCGTTGGTGATAGAAAGATTTACCCACTACCAAATGATAGCTCTCGTTGAGTCTATCAAAAATATGTATATTTTTATATGCCTAAGATTTACCATTTTCAAGTTATGTGGTCCATTTCGCTTATTTTTGTATTATTTGAAAAACAGTAATTTCAGCACAACTCGGTAACCGTTAGAGACAGAGACGTTTCCTATGTAAATTTGTAATCAGCGCACCCATTTTAGTAAGATAGCAAAGGTTTCATGTCGATCGGGGTCCTAGTTTTTTAGATAGGTGTGCCACTTTAAAATTATAGTTTAAAATATCTGATTTCTTACAAAATTTTAGCCAGTCGGCAAAAACCCAACTACCTTCAATCAAGGTAAGGTTGTAGTTCTTGATACAGTTTTTGACGCTGATTACGATGGTATAATTAGATTTTACTTATTTGGAACGGTTCGGCAGTTATTACGTTCCCAGTTATCAAAAATGATGCTAAAACACCCATCTTACGATATTAGAAACTTTGAACGCAAACTGTGTCCGATCCAATCGACCGATGTTGACGATTCAAACGGTATCGGATGGGAAATTTGCCGAGGAATTCATTTCTGAAAGTCGCGTAGCTCTAGGATGTGCGGTTCGCGAGAAAACCGCGAGAAACCGCAGAAAGTATAGTTTTCCACTTTCTGGCCAAACCGTACGCGTTACGGAATAACCGAGCTCACCGTTGAATTCAGCACATCCCAATGCATAAGCATGACTACATTAGAACGCTCTATCTCTCAAAAAGTTATAATTGTTTTTTCGGTCTAAATTTAGCACTTTTAGATAGAAAAAAATTGAACATTGCAATCGTTGGTGATAGAAAGATTTACCCACTACCAAATGATAGCTCTCGTTGAGTCTATCAAAAATATGTATATTTTTATATGAAAAAGATTTACCATTTTCAAGTTATGTGGTCCATTTCGCTTATTTTTGTATTATTTGAAAAACAGTAATTTCAGCACAACTCGGTAACCAGTAGAGACAGAAACTTTTCCTATGTAAATTTGTAATCAGTGCACCCATTTTAGTAAGATAGCAAAGGTTTCATGTCGATCGGGGTCCTAGTTTTTTAGATAGGTGTGCCACTTTAAAATTATAGTTTAAAAAATCTGATTTCTTACAAAATTTTAGCCAGTCGGCAAAAGCCCAACTACCTTCAATCAAGTTAAGGTAGTGGTTCTTGATACAGTTTTTGACGCTGATTACGATGGTATAATTAGATTTTACTTATTCGGAACGGTTCGGCAGTTACTACGTTCCCAGTTATCAAAAATGATGCTAAAAACACCCATCTTACTATATTAGAAACTTTGAACGCAAACTGTGTCCGATCCAATCGACCGATGTTGACGATTCAAACGGTATCGGATGGGAAATTAGCCGAGGAATTCATTTCTGAAAGTCGCGTAGCTCTAAGATGCGCGGTTCGCGAGAAAATCGCGAGAAACCGCGGAAAGTATAGTTTTCCACTTTCTGGCCAAACCGTACGCGTTACGGAAAAACCGAGCTCACCGTTGAATTCAGCACATCCCAATGCATAAGCATGACTACATTAGAACGCTCTATCTCTCAAAAAGTTATAATTGTTTTTTCGGTCTAAATTTAGCACTTTTAGATAGAAAAAAATTGAACATTGCAACCGTTGGTGATAGAAAGATTTACCCACTACCAAATGATAGCACTCGTTGAGTCTATCAAAAATATGTATATTTTTATATGCCTAAGATTTACCATTTTCAAGTTATGTGGTCCATTTCGCTTATTTTTGTATTATTTGAAAAACAGTAATTTCAGCACAACTCGGTAACCTGTAGAGACAGAGACGTTTCCTATGTAAATTTGTAATCAGCGCACCCATTTTAGTAAGATAGCAACGGTTTCATGTCGATCGGGGTCCTAGTTTTTTAGATAGGTGTGCCACTTTAAAACTATAGTTTAAAATATCTGATTTCTTACAAAATTTTAGCCAGTCGGCAAAAACCCAACTACCTTCAATCAAGGTAAGGTTGTAGTTCTTGATACAGTTTTTGACGCTGATTACGATGGTATAATTAGATTTTACTTATTTGGAACGGTTCGGCAGTTATTACGTTCCCAGTTATCAAAAATGATGCTAAAACACCCATCTTACGATATTAGAAACTTTGAACGCAAACTGTGTCCGATCCAATCGACCGATGTTGACGATTCAAACGGTATCGGATGGGAAATTTGCCGAGGAATTCATTTCTGAAAGTCGCGTAGCTCTAGGATGTGCGGTTCGCGAGAAAACCGCGAGAAACCGCAGAAAGTATAGTTTTCCACTTTCTGGCCAAACCGTACGCGTTACGGAATAACCGAGCTCACCGTTGAATTCAGCACATCCCAATGCATAAGCATGACTACATTAGAACGCTCTATCTTTCAAAAAGTTATAATTGTTTTTTCGGTCTAAATTTAGCACTTTTAGATAGAAAAAAATTGAACATTGCAATCGTTGGTGATAGAAAGATTTACCCACTACCAAATGATAGCTCTCGTTGAGTCTATCAAAAATATGTATATTTTTATATGCCAAATATTTACCATTTTCAAGTTATGTGGTCCATTTCGCTTATTTTTGTATTATTTGAAAAACAGTAATTTCAGCACAACTCGGTAACCGGTAGAGACAGAGACTTTTCCTATATAAATTTGTAATCAGCGCACCCATTTTAATAAGATAGCAAAGGTTTCATGTCGATCGGGGTCCTAGTTTTTTAGATAGGTGTGCCACTTTAAAATTATAGTTTAAAATATCTGATTTCGTACAAAATTTTAGCCAGTCGGCAAAAACCCAAGTACCTTCACTCAAGTTAAGGTTGTAGTTCTTGATACAGTTTTTGGCGCTGATTACGCCGGTATAATTAGATTTTACTTATTTGGAACGGTTCGGCAGTTATTACGTTCCCAGTTATCAAAAATGATGCTAAAAACACCCATCTTACGATATTAGAAACTTTGAACGCAAGCTGTGTCCGATCCAATCGACCGATGTTGAAGATTCAAACGGTATCGGATGGGAAATTACCCGAGGAATTCATTTCTGAAAGTCGCGTAGCTCTAAGATGCTCGGTTCGCGAGAAAACCGCGAGAAACCGCGGAAAGTATAGTTTTCCACTTTCTGGCCAAACCGTACGCGTTACGGAAAAACCGAGCTCACCGTTGAATTCAGCACATCCCAATGCATAAGCATGACTACATTAGAACGCTCTATCTCTCAAAAAGTTATAATTGTTTTTTCGGTCTAAATTTAGCACTTTTAGATAGAAAAAAATTGAACATTGCAACCGTTGGTGATAGAAAGATTTACCCACTACCAAATGATAGCACTCGTTGAGTCTATCAAAAATATGTATATTTTTATATGCCTAAGATTTACCATTTTCAAGTTATGTGGTCCATTTCGCTTATTTTTGTATTATTTGAAAAACAGTAATTTCAGCACAACTCGGTAACCTGTAGAGACAGAGACGTTTCCTATGTAAATTTGTAATCAGCGCACCCATTTTAGTAAGATAGCAACGGTTTCATGTCGATCGGGGTCCTAGTTTTTTAGATAGGTGTGCCACTTTAAAACTATAGTTTAAAATATCTGATTTCTTACAAAATTTTAGCCAGTCGGCAAAAACCCAACTACCTTCAATCAAGGTAAGGTTGTAGTTCTTGATACAGTTTTTGACGCTGATTACGATGGTATAATTAGATTTTACTTATTTGGAACGGTTCGGCAGTTATTACGTTCCCAGTTATCAAAAATGATGCTAAAACACCCATCTTACGATATTAGAAACTTTGAACGCAAACTGTGTCCGATCCAATCGACCGATGTTGACGATTCAAACGGTATCGGATGGGAAATTTGCCGAGGAATTCATTTCTGAAAGTCGCGTAGCTCTAGGATGTGCGGTTCGCGAGAAAACCGCGAGAAACCGCAGAAAGTATAGTTTTCCACTTTCTGGCCAAACCGTACGCGTTACGGAATTACCGAGCTCACCGTTGAATTCAGCACATCCCAATGCATAAGCATGACTACATTAGAACGCTCTATCTTTCAAAAAGTTATAATTGTTTTTTCGGTCTAAATTTAGCACTTTTAGATAGAAAAAAATTGAACATTGCAATCGTTGGTGATAGAAAGATTTACCCACTACCAAATGATAGCTCTCGTTGAGTCTATCAAAAATATGTATATTTTTATATGCCAAATATTTACCATTTTCAAGTTATGTGGTCCATTTCGCTTATTTTTGTATTATTTGAAAAACAGTAATTTCAGCACAACTCGGTAACCAGTAGAGACAGAAACTTTTCCTATGTAAATTTGTAATCAGTGCACCCATTTTAGTAAGATAGCAAAGGTTTCATGTCGATCGGGGTCCTAGTTTTTTAGATAGGTGTGCCACTTTAAAATTATAGTTTAAAAAATCTGATTTCTTACAAAATTTTAGCCAGTCGGCAAAAGCCCAACTACCTTCAATCAAGTTAAGGTTGTGGTTCTTGATACACTTTTTGACGCTGATTACGATGGTATAATTAGATTTTACTTATTCGGAACGGTTCGGCAGTTACTACGTTCCCAGTTATCAAAAATGATGCTAAAAACACCCATCTTACTATATTAGAAACTTTGATCGCAAACTGTGTCCGATCCAATCGACCGATGTTGACGATTCAAACGGTATCGGATGGGAAATTAGCCGAGGAATTCATTTCTGAAAGTCGCGTAGCTCTAAGATGCGCGGTTCGCGAGAAAATCGCGAGAAACCGCGGAAAGTATAGTTTTCCACTTTATGGCCAAACCGTACGCGTTACGGAAAAACCGAGCTCACCGTTGAATTCAGCACATCTCAATGCATAAGCATGACTACATTAGAACGCTCTATCTCTCAAAAAGTTATAATTGTTTTTTCGGTCTAAATTCAGCACTTTTAGATAGAAAAAAATTGAACATTGCAACCGTTGGTGATAGAAAGATTTACCCACTACCAAATGATAGCTCTCGTTGAGTCTATCACAAATATGTATATTTTTATATGCCTAAGATTTACCATTTTCAAGTTATGTGGTCCATTTCGCTTATTTTTGTATTATTTGAAAAACAGTAATTTCAGCACAACTCGGTAACCGGTAGAGACAGAGACTTTTCCTATATAAATTTGTAATCAGCGCACCCATTTTAGTAAGATAGCAAAGGTTTCATGTCGATCGGGGTCCTAGTTTTTTAGATAGGTGTGCCACTTTAAAATTATAGTTTAAAATATCTGATTTCGTACAAAATTTTAGCCAGTCGGCAAAAACCCAAGTACCTTCACTCAAGTTAAGGTTGTAGTTCTTGATACAGTTTTTGGCGCTGATTACGCCGGTATAATTAGATTTTACTTATTTGGAACGGTTCGGCAGTTATTACGTTCCCAGTTATCAAAAATGATGCTAAAAACACCCATCTTACGATATTAGAAACTTTGAACGCAAGCTGTGTCCGATCCAATCGACCGATGTTGAAGATTCAAACGGTATCGGATGGGAAATTACCCGAGGAATTCATTTCTGAAAGTCGCGTAGCTCTAAGATGCGCGGTTCGCGAGAAAACCGCGAGAAACCGCGGAAAGTATAGTTTTCCACTTTCTGGCCAAACCGTACGCGTTACGGAAAAACCGAGCTCACCGTTGAATTCAGCACATCCCAATGCATAAGTATGATACACCAAAAAACACCAATCTTCATCGGGACCTTCGCATGGAGATGGTAATAAGCTAAATATCAAAATTTTCTAAGAAGCACGAGGATCGTCTACTCCACCACGACAACTTTGAAGCCATCCAGCTGCTAGACAACAGTGTCGGCTAGTGCGTCGGCTGAAAAGAACTAAACCATTCGAACTAGTGCGGGACTGATGAAAAGCAGAGCACCCGTAGTGTATTCACAGTGATAGTATAAGTGAAAGCAACCGCCGTCTACTTGAGTGGTAAAAACGGTCAGACTAAAACAACTTGGACCAATGGGCAAAATTGTAGAAATACTCATTATTTTATCAGTTTAGGTTAAGTATGGGTTAAGTGAAAATAACTTGTCTAGGTGACAAGGTGTCACCTTACCAATGGGCATATGTGGGGAATTCTGGTAAATACCATCATTGCTGGTATTAAAAACAATAGTCTCTATAACACAGGGCTATGGGCAATCTTTTAACTTTTTTATGAGCTTTATTGGAAGATTATTCTTGCTTCTGACTCACGTAACATATTCTTAAAATTTACTGCATTTTGCAATTGGAATATTTTATTTTGTAGATATTTGTTGCACATAAATTCTATAAAATCTAATAAGAAATGAACCAAATTAATTGATTTATTATTATTATTATTTTTATTACAAGTGATCAAACATCTGACCCATTTCCAGAAAGTGAAGCCAACATAAATATTCAGTAGGCTTAATGAGGCAGTGTAAATTACAATTAGATAATCTAATTAGTTGTAACTTGTATCGCTTAATTAATCGATAATGCGACCCCACAGAAAATTTATGCAGATGGCGCCGGAACAGCTGTGACGCGGCGATGATGGGACACTTGTCCTTGACTCCAACCCGAGAGATGTCGGAACAAGGCGGAGGACTAAGCTTGGCAAACAACCGCATCCTGATTTATCTTACGCGCAGACCCTTGGTTTTCGAGGAAATAAACACATTACCACTTAATCCCGCGACTTCCTCTTAGGATCACCCGCACCCACATCCTAAACTCCTTCGGTGTAATCCTGATGAATACAATTTCCTCACATAACCTCCTAAGATCTTATTTAATTATATAAGATATCGTGAGTTCTTGGTATTAGATTTGACAGGAGATTGGATGCTGTTTTAGCAAATTTCATTATTTTCAATGTCTTCTCATCATGATATTATAACCCATAATTGCGACCTATCCCTGGATTTAGTCCCATCTCTATTCGTATTGTGTGTTTTCTATTCGTCTATATGGTAGAATGGATAGGGTAGGGGGGAAATGAAATTTTTATCCGTAAATTCACAAACAATTCAGCCAATGGGTTCGTTTCGACATTAGGTAATTTTAATAGTTTGATCACATAAAGAATATTTTTAAGTAAAAATTGAAATATTTCAACCATGGAGGAAGATGGAGACGCTATACCCATGACACTAAAGAACGTAGACTTATGTTTTTTGTTTTCTTTTTTAATTCTTACTTTTATGACAAATATTAGTCAATATCAGTGATACTAAAAGGTTCGTTTTAATCTATTTTTTATAAATTTGAATAAATTTTTTAGATTTTTTCTTATTTTGTTATAATAACTAATGTTTATTTAGAACTAGCGCAAAATTACTCGTTTTCTTGACGCAAAGTTGGTATTTCCCCCTGTAGATAAAAATAGGTCATACAATAATTAATACACGAGCGTGTATTAATTAATTCAGTTAATATTAACGACTTTGGAGATGTTTATAATAGTAGTTATCCATCTACAGCAAGCGGCTTTTCGATGTTTCTGATATTTTCAATGAAAGACACCCGGACAACTAAATTACCCATTCAACCATTTGTAGGATAATCAGAAAATTCAAGCAGACTGGGTCTGTTGAAAATCTCTTTAAGAAACACCACAAAAAATCTGTTGCCGAAAATAAGGAAGCAAGTTTACCAGTATTGCAAGCGGCAATCGAGCATAGAATGATTTCGGCTTGACAAATTGCTTCTCACACCCAACGCAGTAAATCAACAGCACATACCATACAAAAACTGAACAAATATCACCTTTATAAACCAAAATAACTACAAAACTAAAGGCAAGAGACTATGGTATCTGGTATGACTTCATTATTATCGATAAACTTTACTTGAAGATGTTGTTTAGATGTCAAATTTTATAGTTTCTAACCTAATTTCTGGTTTAAAAAGTTCTTTCTTGACAGTGCTTAAAAAAAAGTGTTAACACGCTATTCTGGGACTGAAGATATAAATTTATATTTAAATTTTAACTGAAAAAAGGTCCAGATATTTGTCTTAAAATGGTACTAATATCGGTATTTTACCGTAAAATTCGGGTTTTTTGTGTCCACCAACGGCTATTTTGAGAAAACATTGTGCATAGTGAAAACATAGTGCCATTTGACGCAAATGTTGCCTCGTCTATCCACAGAATATTAACAACAAAAATGTGTCCTCTTCCATTTTCCCCTCAAACCAGATGGCGGTCATACCTATGGCATCAGGTCTAATGTCATAGGTATGGTACTGATGCCATTGTCTCCTTCCTTTAGTCTACTTATAAATTTCGTATGTTTTTTAAAGGTGATATTTGTCAGTTTAGTAAGTTATGTGCTGTTGACTTACTGTATTGGGCGTGAGAAGCAATTTGTCAAGCCGAAGTCGTTCTATGCTCGATTACCGCTGGCAACACTGGTAAACAAGCTTTCTTATTTTTGGCAATATATTTTTTGTGGTGTTTCCTAAAGAGATTTTCAACAGACCCAGTATGCTTGAATTTTCTGATTATCCCAGAAATGGGTAATTTGGTTGTCCGGGTGTTTTTCATAGAAAATATCGGCAACTTCGAGATAATCGCTTTTCTGTAGTTGGATAACTACTATTACAAACATATCGAAAGTCATTAATATTAATTGAATTAAAAGTACGTCACGCTCATGTATTAGTTATTTTATGATCTATTATTATCTACAGGGCGAAATATCATAATCACATACTAATTCACTGTGATTACTTTAAACAGGTAACTTTAAAAATAACTAAAACAACGGATCGCCAACGTTGCAAATGGTTCTTTGTCAATTGGTTCCCTAAGAAGTGGGGGAAGTAGTGCCATATCGGACCGCTTATGTCGACTCCTCCTTCCTCCATGAATTCAATAAAGAATCAATAAAGAAATTGTAGGTATTTTCATCACATTGACAAAAGTGAAGAAAAGAACTTAAAAGATATTTGAAGTTTGACAATGTAATACAAAATATACCATTGGATTAAATTATTACTATCGTTTCGCCAAACACGATAGAGTTATTGTGTGTAGAGTTATTATGTGTAGTATTATCTTAGATCTAGCAGAGTTTCTGTAGCAAGTGTAGCTATTCTGTACATTCTTTGGAAGAATGTAATGCAAAATCTACAATATTTCCCCCCTTCTGCCCCACAGTAAATTACCAATAATTACAAATTACACCCAAATATTCCAACATAATCCCACATTCCCATATACTTGTTTTGTCGGCTCCATGCGGTTTTGCAGACATTACGCAAAGCCTTTGTTGCGCCGCTGGGCTGTTCCGCGGCACGCCGGCTTCACGCCGATATAAATTTCGCATGAGTTAATAAACGAGGAATTAGGCGAGAATTTATTGTTGTTTGGAAAGCATGTGAGTCCGCTATAACTCGTCGCCGCTTGGTGGACCGAGATCCCGCTTAATGTCGGTTGATCAATACATTCCAGATACGAGTAATAGAATGCAAATTTAAATTGCACACCACCCCGACTGCGCCATATAGCATGCAAATTAATATTGCCTAAGACACCCGCGGTGCTATGCAACTTGTACTACAGTGGATAATGTATAATTAATTATATCCCTATCGTGTATTACGCCGGTTGGTTCGTTGGTGTTCCTATTATTCACCAGCAGTGCCAGGTTGACTACACAAAGTGTACCTCCATAATTTTCCCTGCATAACTTCTAAATTCTCTTTTCAGAAAATAATATGCAAATGTAAAAACGCTATTCTAAAAAAATATATATATAAATTAACTAATATTCTACTACGAATAAACAATGTAAATGGTATTTTTAAGATAACCCCACAAAAAATCGTTCGGAGATAGATCAGGTGATCTTGGGGACCAACGAATGTCGCCTGTCCCACTAACAAGACGGTGAGGAAATGTGGTTGTTAAAAACTATCGCACCCTGGCCGCGTTATGAGCAGGACAGCCGTCTTGCTGAAACCAAACATCATCCTGATCTACTCCGGAAAGGTTATAAATGGCGGGAAGTACTTACTCTTGCAGCAAAGTAAGGTACTTCTGGGCGTTAAGAGATCCATCGATAAAAAATGTACCAACTAAATGATTGCCTAGAATACCAGCCCAAACCTTTAGTTTTTCGCGATAATGAGTACGGTAAGCATAACTTCGGTCCTGATTTTGTTGGGCCCAATATCGAAGAATGGAAGGATTATGTTTACCATGTAACGGAAAAGTCGATTCATCAGTAAAAATAATATTTTGTATAAAATGTTCATCTGCGTTCGCCTTTTCCATTACAGTTTCACAAAACTCCATTCTACAAATACTGTCCTCTGGAAGGTTTCCTGAGTCTTTGAGTACTTATAACTCCGGAAATCACCCTTCTGCAGAGCCTTAGCAACGGTTTTGTTACCAATACCCAATTCCTCGCCAATTCCTCGAGTGGATTTCTTATCGTCCAGTACTACAGAACCGCAGATTAGCACATCCCGTCGTTCTTTTGCCTCAATCTTTTTCAAATTTATGCACAATATTGAAAATGGTTTGTCTGCACGGAATAGGTCTGCCAAGTGATTGCAAACAAATCCACGCACTGTTGCGCCGCATTGCCACCGTAATACCACTTGATGATCTAAAGGTGCTCTAGCGGAGGGTACATCGCGATTGCAAAGATTGAATATTATGAAGCGTTGTTAGATCTGCGATAGTTCTGCCGATGCGTGCATGTGCTCCGAAACGCAAAACCAGACTGACCTGACCAGACCTGCTCTCCCACCAGTCGGCAGTCCCACTATAATTGATTGCCCCAGTCAACCGACGTTGGCAGTGTTGTCGCGTGATACTCTAGTTTCTATAGACCTATGCCTAATTTTTTCGGAGACAATCTGTATATAGGGGTGTAATGCACTTCCCTTATAGTTATCGACCCAGCGGGTATATTTGAAGTCAGAGATTAATGATTCATATCTTGAGGTAAATCAGCCATATATTTATTTAATAGGCCAATTGAGGCTTAGATACCTACTTATTTATTTATTTATTTATATCCCAATTAGCTGGTAATGACATTTGTTTTGTTTCGCTCAATAAGAACAGTAGAGATTTTGTTGCACTGTATACAGGGTGCTTTCTGCTTTTATTGATTTTACTTAAAAAAGACTTTAGTTGCTTAGTTGTGGCAGAGGAAGAAAATGAAAGTTTACACCTGTCGATATTGTGTATTGAAACGGTACAGACGCTATTCATGCCATTTTCAGTTCAATACATTCCTTTTAGACGTGAAAGTAGAGGCAATTAAGAACCTAGTTAACTATATTGATCTCTATAAAAAATATTATTTTTAGTAGTATTTCAAAATTGTCTCAATTGAAACTTTCAATGGTATGTGTTTCCTTGAAAACTTTAGAAATTTAAATTTTATCATGGTTGAGTAGAGAATTTTGTGCCCTTTCAAATGATGTATCACAAGATAGGGGGTGCCATTTGAAATATCAAAGTCGGTGGCTGGGGGGTGAAGGGATGAAACCTAAAATTCTCTGGGTACCATTTTTGAACTTCCCCCTCGATATCTAAATCGACGTGGTTTCCACTCAAAGCAGAAATCGCATCGGGTCAAGAGTTATTAAGGGTGGATACTTTTGAAATGACAGATGTATATTTTGGATAGACGTGATATTTTTTATGAATGAATCACAAAGAAAACAGAGACAAGACATAATAATCCGACCGTTTATTCATTTTAAACATACGTTGAGTGCATATTGAGTTGGGCATTTATGGGCGAAATAAACTGAACTTTTTATTTGCATTGCGTGATGTTCTACATAAAACTTTAAGGGCTGTTCCGGGATGCCGGTTACGGAGCGGAAAAGGTACTTGTTTTTACTGTTTTTGTCGTTGGAAGAGTGAATTAGAATTTATGGGGGCTTTTTCAAATTGCGACGATTGTGCAGAGTTCCAAAAAAAGTGCTCCTTTCATTATTTATACACCGTATTTCTTAACCGTTCTTCTTCTTATTGATTATTTCATCTGTGGACAAATATTCCGCAAGAAATCAATTATTTGTCACATTTCTGACAATAATAAGTTTACAATAAGAAACGAAAATGACACTGAAGTTAATTGAACCCCCTAATATTCATTCAAGTTATTAACGTTTCAGACCACTAAGGTAATGATAGACTAGCGTTGCCATTAGAATAGTATGGAGGGATTAAAATTATTGGTTACGTGTCTAAAGTTTTGTGCTGCTTATAAATAGACACTAAAGTTATGTAGTCTACAGCTCTAAACGCTAAGTTGTGAGAATGAAGGTTCGGTATGGAAATTTGTTTCATCAATCGATTTGCTCAATATTAATATTATAACATCGTATACTACGAGTTATATAGGTTTTTCAAGGTGGAAAGACTCCGGTCTATTAAAAATTAAAATTTCGGGGCTAGTCCGGCGCACCTGCAATGTAACGGGAAAAAACACGATAATACTACTGTAACTACTGTATTAAATATAATTGTTGTGTGGTTATATTCTTATATTTTGATATTATTATTAATTATGTATGTGTATTAAGGTGGACCTTATTTTTTTACGATCGAATTTTTTTACGTCACCCTCTAGATTTGTTCTACTATGAATAAAAATAAGTCCTGCAAAAGAAAAACTTAATTCGACCACGGGAAGTGGCGCCTCAATCGATTTGAAGTTTGAAAATTTCAGTATTCTCATATTTAACGTATGACTTTAGTTTAACAATTTAAATAAGAAAGTTATTGTTATTATATACGCGTACCTTACTTTGGTTGTCCAGTAACCATATTTGCTTATATAATTATTTTAATTAAGTAACTTATTCGATCCTTTAGACTTTTACAACGCCGGGTGTTCGCACTGTCTACGCGCGACGCTCTTACACTAATTTGTATCAATTTCTAGTTTAGGCCTGTCCGAAACATTGTTCTGCCTCTTTTACATGTATTTCATATTTCTTGTCCTTGATCAAGTAGACGCACACTCACTTCAGCATAGAGTTTGAGTTGTTCTCAGTATAAGGGTTTGAAGTGTATCTTTTACATACTGACCAAAAAATGGAGACACGAAGTCGAGATAAATTGTTTTTATTGGACTATTTCGAACAACAAATTGTTGGTGCTAAATTGCCGAGTATGGGTCAGGTTTTAAGAGTGCTATCTTACTGTCTTACTTAAGCTGCGAAAAGATTAACTTGAATCTTCGCACTAGTGCGGCTCTTGGTATAAAAGAAGTGGAAACTTGTTGACAAAAGGCACGAATCCCTGTGAAGCTAACTGCACATAGTATTGCCAAATTAGAACCACTTTACAAGAAGTGGAGAACACTAAATAGGAATGCAAAACGCCGAACTGCGCCTCAAATACAACGAGAAAACGAATTTACTGATTCGTTGAACGATTTATTCGATATCGGCCATGCAAATGCTTTGGAAATGATCACAATCGAAGAAGACAAAATATTTCTGTTGAAGCAGAGAGAAAAAGGGCCAGTCGGAGTGACGGGTGCTGGTGATCGCATTCTAGCGGAAAAGGAGCAGCAAAAAACTCTTTGGCAGAACGGAAAGAGATGCTGGAAGAAAAGGCTCAACAATCAATGATTTCTCAAGGCACATTTTAGTAATTTAATTAATTTATTTTTTTGTGTTTAATTTTATTTAAACCCTTTCGCTGGTGGTGTACAATGTATTGTAGATCACTTTTGATCTATCTAATATCGATTATAAATATATAGACAGTACACATTTTATTGTGAAATGAAACTTCTATAGGCGCGTTGGGTGTGAATAGGTTTGCCCGCATTTACGCATTTAACGAATAGTAGATAAGAAAACACTAAACGCCGAATTTTAAACTCCATAATTTGTTGCTGTGTATTACTATTATTTGCTATTATTATAATTAATACTATTGTTATACATTTCTTGTATTGTTCATATATTTATTTTTAAGGGTTTAGTAAACATTGTTATAATTCAGTTCTAATTAGTACCTAAGGCTATATGCGTTTGTAAATAACATACATAATTATTAAATAGTTTATAAACAAAACAATGATTACTTTTATTTTTCCTTTTATCAATTACCTTAAATTGTTTATCAAAAACATAAATATAATAAATTTTGTTTAAACAATTTTTTGTTTGTTGATAAATATAATATAAATAACGTTTTTTTAGTTCATATAATAATTAGAATACAGCATTAGAATAATATCTAATGAGTAACGGATTGAAATGTGTGTGAATTTTAATTTTAATAATGTCCCATTTTTTTGCATAAACAAAGCCTTTGAGGCACGTCTTCCCATTATCCGATCGACTTCAAACTTGGAGGGAATTAGTTTTTTAGTATATAAAACAAATTACAGGGGTGACGTGGACTTAATTTTGAAAATAATTTTTCGTTAAGAGTAACTAAGGCCCACCCTAATGTGTATATTATTTTTATATTATTGAATATTGTAGTTTATTTATTTTATAGATTAATTTGGATTCCTAGTCATTATATCCAAATTCAACTAGTCCTCTATATTCATTCAAGTAAAGTTATTAACGTTTCAGACCACTAAGGTAATGATAGAGTAGCGTTGCCATTAGAATAGTATGGAGGGATTAAAATTATTGGTTACGTGTCTAAAGTTTTGTGCTGCTTATAAATAGACACTAAAGTTATGTAGTCTACAGCTCTAAACGCTAAGTTGTGAGAATGAAGGTTCGGTATGGAAATTTATTTCTTCAATCGATTTGCTCAATATTAATATTATAACATCGTATACTACGAGTTATATAGGTTTTTCAAGGTGGAAAGACTCCGGTCTATTAAAAATTAAAATTTCGGTTCTACTCCGGCGCACTTGCAATGTAACGGGAAAAAACACGATAATACTACTGTAACTACTGTATTAAATATAATTGTAATGTGGTTATATGGTTCTTATATTTTGATATTATTATTAATTATGTATGTGTATTAAGGTGGACCTTATTTTTTTACGATCGAATTTTTTTACGTCACCCTCTAGATTTGTTCTACTATGAATAAAAATAAGTCCTGCAAAAGAAAAACTTAATTCGACCACGGGAAGTGGCGCCTCAATCGATTTGAAGTTTGAAAATTTCAGTATTCTCATATTTAACGTATGACTTTAGTTTAACAATTTAAATAAGAAAGTTATTGTTATTATATACGCGTACCTTACTTTGGTTGTCCAGTAACCATATTTGCTTATATAATTATTTTAATTAAGTAACTTATTCGATCCTTTAGACTTTTACAACGCCGGGTGTTCGCACTGTCTACGCGCGACGCTCTTACACTAATTTGTATCAATTTCTAGTTTAGGCCTGTCCGAAACATTGTTCTGCCTCTTTTACATGTATTTCATATTTCTTGTCCTTGATCAAGTAGACGCACACTCACTTCAGCATAGAGTTTGAGTTGTTCTCAGTATAAGGGTTTGAAGTGTATCTTTTACATACTGACCAAAAAATGGAGACACGAAGTCGAGATAAATTGTTTTTATTGGACTATTTCGAACAACAAATTGTTGGTGCTAAATTGCCGAGTATGGGTCAGGTTTTAAGAGTGCTATCTTACTGTCTTACTTAAGCTGCGAAAAGATTAACTTGAATCTTCGCACTAGTGCGGCTCTTGGTATAAAAGAAGTGGAAACTTGTTGACAAAAGGCACGAATCCCTGTGAAGCTAACTGCACATAGTATTGCCAAATTAGAACCACTTTACAAGAAGTGGAGAACACTAAATAGGAATGCAAAACGCCGAACTGCGCCTCAAATACAACGAGAAAACGAATTTACTGATTCGTTGAACGATTTATTCGATATCGGCCATGCAAATGCTTTGGAAATGATCACAATCGAAGAAGACAAAATATTTCTGTTGAAGCAGAGAGAAAAAGGGCCAGTCGGAGTGACGGGTGCTGGTGATCGCATTCTAGCGGAAAAGGAGCAGCAAAAAACTCTTTGGCAGAACGGAAAGAGATGCTGGAAGAAAAGGCTCAACAATCAATGATTTCTCAAGGCACATTTTAGTAATTTAATTAATTTATTTTTTTGTGTTTAATTTTATTTAAACCCTTTCGCTGGTGGTGTACAATGTATTGTAGATCACTTTTGATCTATCTAATATCGATTATAAATATATAGACAGTACACATTTTATTGTGAAATGAAACTTCTATAGGCGCGTTGGGTGTGAATAGGTTTGCCCGCATTTACGCATTTAACGAATAGTAGATAAGAAAACACTAAACGCCGAATTTTAAACTCCATAATTTGTTGCTGTGTATTACTATTATTTGCTATTATTATAATTAATACTATTGTTATACATTTCTTGTATTGTTCATATATTTATTTTTAAGGGTTTAGTAAACATTGTTATAATTCAGTTCTAATTAGTACCTAAGGCTATATGCGTTTGTAAATAACATACATAATTATTAAATAGTTTATAAACAAAACAATGATTACTTTTATTTTTCCTTTTATCAATTACCTTAAATTGTTTATCAAAAACATAAATATAATAAATTTTGTTTAAACAATTTTTTGTTTGTTGATAAATATAATATAAATAACGTTTTTTTAGTTCATATAATAATTAGAATACAGCATTAGAATAATATCTAATGAGTAACGGATTGAAATGTGTGTGAATTTTAATTTTAATAATGTCCCATTTTTTTGCATAAACAAAGCCTTTGAGGCACGTCTTCCCATTATCCGATCGACTTCAAACTTGGAGGGAATTAGTTTTTTAGTATATAAAACAAATTACAGGGGTGACGTGGACTTAATTTTGAAAATAATTTTTTTCGTTAAGAGTAACTAAGGCCCACCCTAATGTGTATATTATTTTTATATTATTGAATATTGTAGTTTATTTATTTTATAGATTAATTTGGATTCCTAGTCATTATATCCAAATTCAACTAGTCCTCTATAGTTGAAATGGCAATCGATGCAATCTTACAATGGAACAAAATGGTGCAAAAGAACTTCATATTTTAGACTTTCTAGTTGGGATGCGCTACACAGATGAGAGTAAGTCCATAAAAATAATAAAGAACAAATATTATCGTTAACTACTGTTCTAGATGCTAAGTTTGCAACTCAGCTATATGTGCCTCACCAGATCCCTCCAAATGTAAAAGCGCGATTAGAAACGAACATTTTAAGTGCTCCACTATCGGAACGGAAGAACCTATAATCCGTTTAGTTAAGGTAGATAATACTTCATACTATATTGATAACATGACTAACGCAATTTATTTGAGACTCCTGGGGAGATCGAACAGGAAACTGTGAAATACAAAAATCTTATTTACAATATCATTGGATATATTATTTACATAGTTAGTATTGTTATTTAGTATATTGTGATGATTGTGTACAAAGAGACTGTACTATTGTAAGATATATTTATATATAGGAGAATAAAAGGCCTCTTTTCTTTGCGAGGTAAAATTTAATTTACTATACTAGTTTCGACATATCTATCATCTTCAGTAGCATAATACTAAAAAGCAAAGAATAAGCAAACGAGAACAATATATTTCCTTAAGTTTGTTTAAATGGTATTCTTCACTTGAGATGCGATATAGTCAATGTGAATATCATGGGCGTATCCAGCTCAAATCGGAAGGGGGGCAGTTTACTAAATTTAACTTGCTGTATGGGGGAAGGGTGCCCATTAGGGTGGTTAAAAAATGCATAGCTAAAACTTTTGTGATGATAGAAAGCAACGATCGCCCAAATCGTTTTCAAATCCAAAAAGAAGGTAAACACCTATACTTATTGTTGAAATTTTGGTTTTTAACCGTGCCTGTGGAGGCCTTAAATTTACATGGGAAGACTGCATAGTTGGTATTTTTCAAAGAATTGTTCGGGGTTTGAGCAAAGATACTGTAGATGACTTGTAGATGACTTTCCAAGGAAGAATTTAGTGCCCTGAAAACTACCCTTAAATGAAAAATATACATTCTTGGAATGTTTATAAACATTTGTCAGTTAATCATTAGCTTAAAAAAAATCAATTTGGTAAATATTTCGGTTTTCTCGATAATCAGTTTGAATTCTGTTTTCTGGGTTCGAAATAGCAAATTTTTATCTTAGATTGACTATTCATTAAAAAAATTCTTCCTATTGTTTAAACAATCTATTATTATTCATTTTCAACTTATTTCTAATATTATGGTGGAAGTCAGAAAATTTATTAAGTTATTGACACAAAAACAAATGACTTTCCGACCATAATTAGAAAAAAGTTAAAAAAGAATTAAAATTAGTTTATTAACCAACAGAAATTTTTTAAATGAATAATGTCAGTCTAAGATAATAAACTGCCATTTCGAACAAAGAAAAACAATTCAGACGGATTTTTGAGAAAAACGAATTATTTAAACAAATAGAATTTGTTTAAACAAATGGTAAATAACTGACAAGTGTCTATAAACATTCCACTAGACTTATAGTGATGAATCCTATGCATGAGCGAAAAAAAAAGAATGTAATGATTAGAACGGTAAATTTTCTGAAAAATGTAATATTTGGATTTGGGGAGGTTTCACCACTTTCGTAGTGGTTGGGGGAGTCAAGTCCATATGTATATTAGGTCAAATTCTTCCTTGGAAAGTCCTTTACAAGTCCTATAACTTTAACATAAGTTTTCCCAAACCCCGAAGAACTATTCGAAAAATACCAAGAGATGTCTTTTTCCCATGTAAATGTGAGGCCTCGATAGACACAATTCGAAATTTTGAAAAAATTATGTGTTCCCTTTTTTGTATTTGGAAACGATTTGGAGGGGATCGTTGCTTTCTATATAAAAGTAACCACCCTGGTGTCCATAAGGGAGAGAGTGCTATATAATACTAAGTACCGAAAACGCAAGGGGGGACTTTGGGACCACTGCCTTAAATCAACAATTCACGGTTTCAACAGCAATGCTTGCATTTCCCGGAACCCAAAAGAAAATCAATCCCCAAAAATATCTACAAGCTTGCATTGGTCTTTACCAAACAACAAAGAGTAATTTCTGCGAATTCCCGTATCTCCCTTAGGGCTTCCTGAGTGACGAGTGACCTAGACAGCCCTGAGCCAGGACCTACCACGTCCAAGGCTCCGATAATATAAATTACGCGCTGAGAAGAGAGAGACCGTGGTTGATCGTGCTCCGGCGTATTGAAGGTCCCAAAGGTCAACTTCCGGTGCGCACATCAGCTCCTCTGCGGTTCGATTTAGTGCCGTTTGCCGGACGGGCCCGTGACGAGATCCAGACTAATGGCGATCGATAAATTTTCTCAGGACGTCAGTTCCGTCGGGAGCTGCGAAATCGCGGCCCCATGTTTCGCTGATGGGGCGTCCCCAATACACTCCCATTTACAGTAGGGTGACCAACTTTTTCAATTGCCAAATCGGGACGCTTGGGGATCGGGGTTGGGTCGGGTTGGGTTAGTGGAAAATATTAAACATAACGTGCTGAACTATAAACAAATTGTACCATTGGGTAAACTGACAACAGCAAATGTTTACTATGACCTATAATATACGTTTTCACTTTCAATAAAAGAAAAGAAGAAATAAGAATAATTAATAATTAAGAAATAACAATATAAATAAAACAAACATTCTTTAACTTTCACTAGTTAAAACAAAAAAGAAACATAACACAACATAAATCAAACACAATTCTACAATTTTTACAAATTGTACCACAAGAACCTAACTTAAAACAACATTTTTATTATGATAGTATTTCTTAGCTAAAAATAATCATTACATAAACTGTATGCAAATATTGAAACATACCTATATCTGAATAAATATAAAATAAAACAAAATATAATAAAATTTAATAAAGTTTCTTTAACTTTTACAAATTGCACTATTACTTGACTCTATTCTTCCCGTCTAGACGATCCCTTATTTTTTAAAAATTTTGTTCTCCCCACTTCGTTCTGTACCGCCAAAATTGGTATTTGTACTGTCTGCTGCAATGAATATGGATTTTATTATTATTAATAAAATATTATTAATTATGGAATTTTATTGGATAATTTTTCAGCCGTCTCGCGAATGTTTTCGTGAACATTTGAAATATTTATTTGAATACATTTTTGGACATCAAAGTATCTAACCAGGAGAGGGAGTATTTTTATGTCTCTGGCTAGATGCGTCAGGAAATGTTGTCACGAAATTGCATTTCCTCATATTTCTTCTCAACTCTTTCTTTACTAGCGGATAAAACACATTTATTATACTTGCTTCTGTGTTAGTTCGTACGAGACACATCTTCTTTTCAAACATTTACATTAGAAGTTTTGACGTGCACTCTATTAATCAAAAATTGTGGTTGTGATACAGACAGTGGTATGCATATGTGCCTTGTTTGCAAGCCAAAATCTTTTCTGGTTCCCCTACTGTTGCGGCTCTAAAACAAGTACTTAATTTCGATGAACTTGCTACATCATGCATTGGTTCTGTATATTCGATGTATGTTTTGCAATATCGTTTCGGCGACCTCCGCCGATGTAAAACTGCATTTTAGTTCTGATTGGGAATTAGGCCTAGTAATTTAAAAAAAAACAACGAAATTGTTTTTGTAAGTTGTCATTGAACGTGCTTTTGCGTTTTCTGTCTTTGTGTTCCATATTTTTGGAAGAAATTAATCTAGATAGAAGAAATCCCAAGAACAGAATAAAATAAATCGGTAACATATATTTTTCTCTTTCATTCCAAATTATTAGGATCAATATATCTGTGATTTGCTATGGCGCATTTTATGAATACCAACAAATGTGTAAAATAGAAGTTTGATAATAACAAAAATATGTTTTGTATTGTGTTGACTGATTCAATTTGAAAATCAAAAAATAAAAATGATCCAACGCGACCTAGCCACTAAATCATACCCCGCCCAAACGATTTCACAAAAGACTAACATGCATTTTTATTTAAGTCAGATTAGTTTTTAGGCACCGTTTGTACACCGTCACAAGGACCAGATTATCACCCACCAACCGGCTATTCACTACACCTGTTCACATAATTATTATGGTCGCTAAGGTTGCGCTTGAAATTCGTTATAGATAGACAACCCTTCTTTCAGATAATAATTAGGAATCTCATTTATGTTCATGGATATCTTGGAAATTCGAATTGTATTACAAAATCCTGGACATAACGATAAAATTTTCAAAAATCGGGACAAAATTTGGGACGCTTTACAAGTCGGGATGAGTTGTTAAAATTCGGGACTGTCCCGCCCAAATCGTGACGGTTGGTCACCCTAATTTACAGTTGCCTGACGGAAGCCAGAGTACACAGTATACTATATTGGGCAAGCAGTCGCGTCGTCTAGTGATGGTTTCATGTCGATGCCACTCGATGTCGACGGACGGATAAAGCGGGTTGTCAAGTGAACTGTGGAAATGCTAAAATCCCGTCATATATTATGTGGAGATATAAACGACATTAATTCCTCACATGGAGTTTTTGGATCTCTTTCACAAGAGACAATAGTTGGATCTTATGAACTTCATGCGTATTGCTTCTTTGGTGTATCGAAACATGAGAAAAGCTCAAAAGCGGTTTGTTATTTAAAAAAATCCTTGGACACGATGTTTAATTATTAAAACATAATTTATGTGAAGGTAACGTATTATCGACACGTAAAATTCTTGGATATTGTTATCTTAAAGTTTATTTAGGGGCGATATATTTCTTAAATGCCAAAGCTTTCAGTTCTGATATTATTAATGACAACAATAAATAACATAGGATTAAATAGACGAAACTAAATAAAATTACTTATGCTGGATTTAAAAATATTGAAATGTTTGACTGTTAAAAATTGCACTGTTCACGAACAACAAAAATATCGTACAAATGACAACCAGTCATTTTCCCGTTAAATCTGAATAATTTTTGTTGTAAATTCAAGCGCTACTTTCAAAGATTCATAGAGACACGCATCTTAATATTTTTTTTCGCCCATCGTTTATTTATGAGTGTGGTTACTGAATAGAAAATAATTTGTTAAAATGCTCTATAAATGCACGATTTCTATTAATGCATGATTTGTTACATCCAATCAAACGTCATAATTATAGCCAATCGAACATACGTAAAATAAAACCATCCAATCAAAACATTCCGTTATCCAGGCACACAGTCCAGAAGTGTCAGTGACAAATTTAATAAATGGTCATATAACCGCTGCCAGAAAAATACGATCGACGAAAAAAGTTTGTAACCAACTCGAATATTAAACAGCGATTAATGATCTCTTATTAATATACTTGACACTTGACACTACTTGACACAGACATTTTTTGTACCTTGGTCAAAAATGTTCAGGGGACCCATAAAGCCGTATTTCCGCTAAAATTTATTATTTATCTATTTTGACGCAATTACAGAAATGACGGCTCATTTCCAAAATCGTTGAAAAATGCTAAGAGTTAATACCAAGTTCCTTTGGAGCCTTTTGAACCAAAAGCTTTTCAGCTCTAAGTTTGGTCATAAAACTTCTAAATATGAACTTTCGTCCAGATACCTTTAGTAGTTTCTTCGGAATCGTCGCCACAAAAATCACGCACAGACATTTTTACACACACAGATACACACACACAGACATTTTTTGTACCTTGGTCAAAAATGTTCAGGGGACCCATAAAGCCCTATTTCGGCTAAAATCTCAAAAAAAAATTTCGGCACGATTACAATACTTCATCATACTAAAGTAAAAGTCATGAAAACGGCTCCAAATAAGCTATTGTAGGTAAACTTTAGGATATTTTTTTATAATAGATAGGTAACGTAAACTATACGTATTATATACTTAACAGGTAGCTTGAAATCTGCTTAATAGAGTGTTTTTATTACAACTCTCTAGGACCATGCCATCATCAAAAATGTCGAATACGCTGGCACAAAACTGGGCGCCATTTCTGAACGGAGAAAAATAATTTAAAAAAAGGATTGGTTTTGTACACCCAGAACATAGGCAAATTCATTTTTTTAAAATGATGTTTTTTTCTGGAATGGGCAAGCGACCACCTCTGGGCCACTAAAGATGGATTGACCCTATAGTACATATCTGTAAATATTACAGTTATTATCAATAAATGTTCAGCATACTAATTAATAAATAATACGGAGTTATATCGAAAACTGTCCGTCGGTCAGTTACCGAGAAACGTAAAATTGTATGTGAGAATCAGCCTTTGCTCAAATCCGCGACGAACCGAACTGGAGACGTCGCGCAAAACTTTGAGGAAACTTACCTATATAAGCCCAATTTATGTGTGCTCCCAATAAGTCGCAAATGTTGAAAAAAATAATCTCATTCCCCTCATTCTTGTATATGCTGACAACTGAATCAGAATACCTTTTACGACATAGTCAATACAAATCGACATTGAGTTATAACATTAATAATATATTACTTATCTGTAAACATTACAGTTATAACCAATAAATGCACAGCATACTAATTAATAAATAATACACAGTTAAATCGATAACTGTCCATCCGTCAGTTACCGAGAAACGTAACATTGCATATTAGAATCAGCCTTTGCTTCTCAAATCCGCGCCGAACCGAACTGCAGACGCCGCCGCGCATGCGCGCCCATATAACCTCAAATAACCGCAAAACACTCACTAAATAACAAGTAAAATCTGCCTAAATCGTAATAAACACCATCTCAGCTGTAAAGATAATGATGTGCGCCACATTTAAATCAATAACAACGTCTTACCTTTTGCCTAGAAGAAAATTCCGACGCCGCTGACAGCGCCAAGCAATTCGAAATCTTGCACAAGCACAAAGCGTTTTATGTCGATATCACGAACAGAAATCACTTTGGAAACGTTAACTGAAGCTTTATAAACCGATTTTTAATAATATTTGGTTGTACATCGTTTAATTTTATTAGGTAAAAGTCGGAAAACGCGGACCGGCAAGATTTGACGCGTACGATAAAAAACGGCACTCTGTACTGAAAATGCGAACTATAGTGGGGGGTATTGCGAAGGAGCGGAGGCGCGACTTTTGAAATTTGAACGGTTCAATTTTAGAGATTGTTCAATATGAAAAGTCTTATTTATTTTGATACAGTTTATTTTGGCATATGTAAATGGTAATTGGTTATATCAAAACCAGATATGCTTGGAATTCAAAAGATTTACGAATAGGTTTGCCAGATTTTACTTATCAAAATATGTATATGAGATACTAATTAACACGATCACATTCTCACTGTTGCATATTTTTAACACTGATAACTGTTGTTTGTGTGTTGTTTTATTTTTTTTAAAGCGTTTCAAAATATAAGGGCTTAAGTTGTTAGGTTATCAATTGTGATCTCGCGTTCAGATTTTTTTGGTTTTCTTAAGAAATATGCAGTGAGTGCGGTAAGTATGGAAACAAAATGACAAGATCTCAGAAACGGTTTATTATTTATAGAAATCCTTGTCGATTTTTAATTACCAAAACACACATATTTATAATCGACACATTTTTTAAATAGCAATCCCATATATTCATGATGATTATGATAGATCCATGGGCGTTTCCAGCTGAAATAGGAAGGGGGGGCAGTTTTCTAAATTTAACTTGTTGTTTGGGGGAAAGGTGTTCATTAGGGTGGTTCAAATATGCACAAATATGCAATTTTTGGGATGACAAAAACTACGATACCGGTAACTCGTTTCCAAACTAAAAGAATCTGATGTGGCCAGGCACATGACTTTATCATACAAACGATAAAATTAATAGTTTAGCTGCATGAGAATCTATTTGATTGACTGCTTTAAAATTAAACTAGTTAGCCAGGATTTGACAGGTATTTTAATAGTCAATAGTATCAATAGCAGGTATTGCCAAAGCATCAGCATTTGACACTACCTACTGTCATCAAAATAATAGTTATTTATCTCACAAGTGCCGAAAGTACGGAATAGCGCGACGAGCGGTGATGTGGCATACTAAAATATAACTACACTTATCGCTATACTTTATTTACAATTTTCTCCATTTATCGTTTTTACAATTAGATATAACAACGGGTTGATATTTCTTGTCAACAAACAATCAAATTGGTGTTCTTATTTTATTTTAATTTTCCTCTGATGAAAAACCTCTGATGAAATCAGCTGTTTTCGAGTGTGACAACCATAGACATTTCTGTGGTGACAGCACAAAAAAATATTTGTTTAATCCAGGCTACTATGTAGTTTCATATCAATGCAGATGCGACCGATCTCGATCAAATAGAATTTGCTCTTGAAGCTAAACTATTAATTTTACCAAAAAATAACAGGCATAAATTATTCAAAATTTCGTCTACTTTAATTTATTATGTAACTCTTTTAACGAAATTACAGAAATGGCAGAGGATTTGCAAAATCCTTGAAAAATGCTGAGAGGAAACACCCAGTTCCTTTGGACCCTTTTGAACCAAAAGCTTTTCAGCTCTAAGTTTAATCATGAAACTTCTAAATATGAACTTTCGTCCCGATAGTTTCTCCGGAATCGTCTCCACAAAAAACGGGCACACACACACACACACAGACATTTTTTTTGTACCTTGGTCAAAAATGTTCAGGGGACCCATAGAGACCTATTTCCGCTAAAATCTCCAATTATTTTTTCGGCACGATTACAATACTTCATCATACTGCGTATGATAAAGTAAAAATTGGCAAACGAAGGTATCCAAAACAAAGCACTGCGAACTATTCAGACATTTCTAGTAAACAGACCACAGATGACAGAAATTGGTGAAGTCCGGAGTAACCCATTGACCTCAGAATATGGATTACCAGAAGGTAATCTCCCGCCCCTGATGTATATAATATATACAAATGACCTCAAAAACATCGACCTAAAAGGTAATTTATTTATTTACGCTGACGACATAGCCCTGGTCTAGCACAACACAAACCACGAGACGCAACAAGACATCAATGACGACGTGCATAAATTAACAAAATGGTGCAAGACAAATCTGCTAACAATCAACGAACAAAAGATCCACTATATAATATTTAACAACAGAAATAAATACACAATGAACATATATATATATATATATATATATATATATATATATATATATAAAGAACACAGAAATCTCAGAAGCAAAACACATAACATACCTTGGACTGCTGCTGCAAAATAATATGAAATGGGGCGAGCACATCAACAAAATACTTACCAAAAATGCTAGTGTGATTGCAGCTATGAATAAGGTAACCAAGTACAGAGACCTCAAATTAAAAATAAATATTTACAATGCCCTATTTACGTCAAACAGAAACTACCTCATCAACAAATAGGGCAACACGACGGAAAAAATCTAAACAAGCTACAACGGCAACAAAACAAAATACTAAAGATTATGTTCAAATGGGACCGGAAAACACCCGACCAAAGATGTCTTCAGCGAAAGTAAAGAACTGAATGTACGTGAAAGAAAAAACTAAATAATCTCCTCCTATTACACAAAATAAAAAACAAAATGATCAGAATACATCTAACACTAAGCGAAAACCAACACATACATTCACAACCATAGTACAAGACACTAAACATTCCTAAGAACACATAGATTTAGAACAGCAACGACAAAAGAGGAAGCGTGACGGAAGCCATTCATATATATATAACACTCTACCCGAAAATATAAAAAAACTGTCATACACCACTTCAAGAAAAAAATAAAAAGCCTACTAATTTGTAGCATAAAAAACCTGATTACAAAACCAAAACAAAAGAACAAAAAAATATATTAAACAAATGAAACACAAAAAAGATATAATTAGAAAAAAATATCAGGCCAGATATATATACAAGACGCAAATCATGCCCTCAATTCATTTGTCATTTCTTCTAGGCTTTGATTTCCTACGTAATTCGCAGTTAATGCATTTCGTTAATTTGTTGACAGCTGATTCCATTTTTCCCCATCACTTCTCCTATTTCCTTTTGGTCATTTTTACATTTCACTTTCCTTGGAATTACTGATTTGTGAGATATTGTTGATTGGTACTTCCAGACTCCGAAAACAGATTTTTAATTAAAAGCTAATTTCATTCTCTCTATACTTTTAATGGAAGGTCGTCGTGCAAAAACCTGTATAGGTAATAATTTTATTCAGGAAGCTACTAAAAACGTTTCAGTGAAACGTTTCTTTCATTCTCTTTATACTTTTAATAGTTCGTCGTGAAAGCCACCATATAATTTATTATTATATTATTTTATTCATGTACGTCACGTTTTTTTATTTCAGTCCAATATAAGCCATCTGTTCCTGAAACGTAAATATTTTCATATAAAAACCCTTATATCCGCGGGATGAACTTGAAAAGAGAGGACTTTTTTTATTCAGTGTTATGGAAAGAATGTCATTGTTTATGTGGCACGGGCCTGCTAGGCCCTTTGAGGGCTTCGTCTGTATTCAGAGCGGAGTGGCGGGCAGGAGGGGTGGTTCATCACTCAGCATTATTGGATTTTGTATTTTGTTTGGTCGGTGTAATTCAATTTACACGTTCCTGTTGCGAATGGGCAGAGCAAACGTGGCATTGCCGTTGTTTGTCGTTCATCTCGATGCGTATTTGTAGCAGGAACGCTTTCATTCCTGAATCCTGATTGCATTAAATTTGGATACGCGTGATTACGTTCCAAATTGCTGGAAGTTATTTTAAATTGGTTGTTTTGTTATTGAGAGGTGTGCTTAATCATACACTGTGTCCGCAAAAATTAGGCATAGGTCTATAGAAACTAGCGTATCACGCGACAACGCTGCCAACGTCGGTTGAGTGGGGCACCCAATTATAGTGGGACTGCCGACTGATGGGAGAGCAGGTCTGGTCAGGTCAGTCTGATTTTGCATTTCGGAGCACATGCACGCAACGGCAGAACTATCGCAGATCTAACAACGCTTCATAACATTCATATCTTTGCAATCGCGATGAACCCTCCGATAGAACAGCTTTAGATCATCAAGTGGTATTACGGTGGCAATTCGGCGAAACAGTGCGTGGATTTGTTTGCAATCACTTTTGAAGGCAGGCCTATCCCGTGCAGACAAATCATTTTCAATATTGTGCATCAATTTGAAAAAGGTCTTTGTCTAAAGGGCTGCAGAACTTGTCATCCAAGGGAGATAAATCCACAAGAAATTGAGGCAAAAGAACGACGGGATGTAATAATCTGTGGTTCTGTAGTACTGGACGATAAGAAATCCACTCGAGGGATTGGCGAGGTATTAGGTATTGGTAACAAAACCGTTGCTAAGGCTCTGAAGAAGGGTGATTTCCGGAGTTATAAGTACTCAAAGACTCAGGAAACCTTCGCAGAGGACAGTATTCGTAGAATGGGGTTTTGGAAACTGTAATGGAAAAGGCGAACGCAGATCTAAATGTTTGGCCTGGTATTCTAGGCAATCATTTAGTTGGTCCATTCTTTACCGATGGATCTCTTAACGCCCAGAAGTACCTTACTTTGCTGCAAGAATAAGTACATCCCGCCATTTATAACCTTCCCGGAGTAGATCAGGATGATGTTTGGTTTCAGCAAGACGGCTGTCCTGCTCATAACGCGGCCAGGGTGCGAGAGTTTTTAACAACCGCATTGCCTCACCGTCTTGGGGCCCGACATTCGTTGGGCCCCAAGATCACCTGAACTGTCTCCGAACGATTTTTTTCTTGTGGGGTTATCAGTTAACAGCCGACACGCTCTCTGCTCGGAGAGAAACTGCTCGGATACTGTCTTGCAGCGCAAGGCCGAATCTTTGAGCCCGAGTTAAAATAATGTTTATTTAATTGTTTATTCGTAGTAGAATATTAGTTATTTTATATATTTTTTTGAGAATAGCAAAGTATTTTCTGACAATAAAAGAGAATTTAGAAATTGTGTATGCACCATGTACGTGCATGTTTAAAAGAAGCACAGAAGCAAGCGCACACAGTCCTGCGAACAACAAACTACTAGCTAGTAGCACACGAAGCGCGCACCGGGGAACCGCTTAGCCGCTGATAAATGCGCCGGGTGGGGAGAGCGATGTTGCCGTTCTTCCGTAAATGCTATGCCTAGCATTCGGGGAAACGTAGGGTATATGCCACGAGTATTAAAACTGAGTTTTTGGGGTTACTTCCAAAACTTCCTAAATTAAATTCAATAAAATGTTCTTAAAAAGTAAACTAAAACAACCAACCTTCTGGCTAAGATGTTAACAACCAGACTAACAAGTTGGAGTCTACTCGTCATCTTTTTGAAGCGAATGCGGGACTTCTCGAAAGGTTAGGTGAGATGGATTGGGGAGATCGGCGGTTGGCCTTGGTGTTTGAAACGTATAAGCGTGGCTCGTGCGTTATTTTTCTTAGCGACAAGCAAACTTGTTCATAGATACAGTAGAGCGTCGATAATCCGAACCTTCGGTAATCCGAACGCCCAAAAAGAAATCATAATAAAATAAATTACTGAGTAACCTAGGGTTCCTAGGTCGGTTCCTATTTAGAGACAAATGTTGCTTTTGGGCATACTGTTACATTTTACAAACAACCATTTCCTTTTAGCGACATTTTTTATTTAAATTTGCAAAAATGATAATTTACCCTTAAGCAAATTTAACAATTTCTTTTTATTCGACCAGCCTGTATGTTAAATCAAAATTCCGACCAAAGTTATGGACATTTTAGAGCAGTTTAGAAAGCATAGAGCACGAAAAGCTATTATTTAGTATAAAACTGAAAACGTTCAATAGACCTAAAATATATAGTAGTAAAAATTTACGATTACTGTAAAACCAACACGCTATCGACCGGAAGCAATAATTAAAATATACCGTGCTATCTAAAAAATAAAAACACCTCAACGAGTTGTTACTAGCGCGATGTAGCGCCATCCCAGGCGCATACGATCTGACGTGACACGGCGACATTTCATCTTTTTCCGCGTGACAAAATTACATTACGGCAGAACGAACAACACCCGTTATACCTTAATTACTATGAATATTGATGACCTACCGTCTACTCCTCTGCTACGGCTGGTCACAGAACTTGTCTGACCCGAAACGAGGATTTCTTTTTCAACACTTATTTTATATTACTTTCTTCCCGAATCTCTGTGACATTATATAACCAGGAAATAAGCTTTGGATAAAACTGGTTATATTTACAGATATAATAACATTATGCAAACCCTTTGGTTTTTAGATTTTTTGAAAACATTTTATGTGTATTTGCAGGTGTAATATCATATGCACATGGTTTCAAAATTTTAACACTAACTTTATTTCTCATTTTCAATCCTTTCAAAAACAACCCAATTGTTACTTTGACCTTTTTAACAATTTTTCGTGTAATATTTATGTAGAGGTTTCAGAACGTTAAAACTAAATTTTTTTAAACCACCCTTAAAACCTAGGGTTTTTACTATTTTGCCTATAGTTCCTGCAGATTTAACCACAGGATTTCAGAATTTTCACTCCAAAGATATGGTTCTACCCCTTTAAAATGGGGTTTCGCCTACCAAACTATACTATTTTAAGTTCGTTTACAAAAAAAAAAATTAATTTGGTCAGCTAAATATGCAAAATCTACCACTGTGCGATGCGTCGGAAAGCGTGGATGCGTCGATGGACGTCGTAAACATTCATAAGGCTCAAATTACTCACTCTATTGTCGATTCTGATTCACTGTCCGCGATTACCGATATTTGTCGATATGACCATTAGTAACGGGAACCACGTACCCTGGTGTAACTATAATCGCAAAAGCCCGAATCCGGGGCAATAAAAATCACGGTAATTGGGATATTATTGTAAGACTAAACGTGGCAATTGTCATAACATTAACTATTAGTTTAATATTAATGTCGTGACTGGAATATTTTGTACGTGTTCTTTTTTAGGGCTCATTTTGTGGACGTTTGATTGTACGTTATAATTAGACCCGAACGTTATGGTTATATTGATTCATTTTTATTTCCAGGCATGGATTATAGAACACAAATTAAATGAACAGTGAGTTTAGTATATTATTTGACGAGCACATAATTAAGGATATGAATCGCGAGCATGAAGTTTACACGCGAGCCGTAGGCGAGCGCGTAATCATGCGAGCGATTCATCGTTAAAAAAATCGATAAAGGGTATTATATCGGAAGACCCAACAAACATTATGTTTTGGTGGTGCAAGTTTGACACACCCGGTGAAGTAATTAACGAAATGTAAAATACTTTTTTCATAAAACTTTTACTTCCAAAACTCTTAAACTCAGCATATGTTTCAAATCACGAACTTAATTCGTGATGTACATATCCAGGGAGTCTACGCTAGTCATCTTTTTGAAGCGAATGCGAGACTTCTCGGCTGGTTACTTGACAATTAGTGTCAAACGCTAATGTTTTGACAATACCTATTGTCAATATAAGCTGCGTTCGGATATTGTACCACCGTTGCACTTTTTACACCTAATAACACATTCCTAAGTGTCATTTGGACGGTGTCAACGGAGTACAATATCCGAACGCAGTTTTAATCGACATATCTGTCTAGTGCTACTAGTTTTATTTTAATGCAGACATAGCCGAACTCGATCAAATAGAATCTCATGCAGCTAACGTATTAATTTTATATATAGTATGATAAAGTCATGTGCCTAGCCACACAAGATTTTTTGTTTAACGTACGTTTTTCGCATAAAAAAATTAAAATCTATTCATTTGCATCTCTAAACCTCTTACGAGAAAAAAAACAATTTAAATAAAATACAACTTTAAACAACAATTTTAAGGGCCATTTTTACAATAGTGGTATATACCTGGAATAACACTATTCCGAGAATAAGTTTGAAATATGCATTTTACATTAATGGAATAACATCCGAATACCGTATACTCGGTATATACTTGGATTATCTTATACCGATGAAATTATGTGGTATAGCAGATATACTGGACTTATTCTTTGTTCTGATTACTCAAATTAAAAGCCCAAAATTGACACAAGTCAAGTTGTCACTATGTCAAGTGGTGTCTATTATTATTTAGTGGGGATAACATAAACCAAAGATTCTTCATCTTAATTCATCAATTGTGAAACAGAACGGTTTTTAAATATTTTTTAATTAGTATATTTTAAATAAATAGGTCTTCTTTATTATTAATGTTATGAGGTGGTGTCTACAGCCTGTTAGTGGAGATTTGAAGAAGAACTCTTATAATTCTCTTTAAATTTCCTTGCCCGAGAGTAGCAGTAAGCAGATTTTCTAATATAATATAAAGAAAATGCCATTAATAGAACAGGAGTAAATCAATCGGTCTTCTTTATGATTAATGTTATGAGGTGGTGTCTACAGCCTGTTAGTGGAGATTTGAAGAAGAACTCTTATAATTCTCTTTAAATTTCCTTGCCCGAGAGTAGCAGTAAGCAGATTTTCTAATATAATATAAAGAAAATGCCATTAATAGAACAGGAGTTCTATATTAGATCACGATAGACGAAATAGAGCTGTATGAAAAATTCTTGGAGGCGACTAGATATATAGAAAAGAAAAAGAAAAAATACATAGAGTATAATATAAATTATTAAACAATTACCACTTATTAAACTACATTAAAATAAAAACATGATTGAGCTTATTCGTTATTGCATTATGTCTTCCATGATCTTGTGACTGGAAACTAGGCAATGTCACAATCCACAATTTCATGTGAATAAAACTGTCATTTGACAAATAGTCACAGGAACACCTGTGTACACGCACCTGCATGTTGGTTATATAACTAGATTTTCGCACCAACCAAAATCTACCTGACAAAAAGTTCCTAGACTTTCTCCGCTATTCCGATTATATGTATTCCACTGACAAATATCAATGTAAAACGCACACGCTATTATACTACGGTATACGTTCCGTATAAGCTATTCCTGGAATAGTAATTCTTGACTTTATACTAGTATTGTAAAAACGGCCCTTAAGAGAATAAGTTTCAAACGGTAAAATTAAAGTAATCCCACATTTTTAATAACACATTTTAAAATATCTAAACTCGTGCCAAAGTTATCATAAAACTTAAGCACCCTGTAGTTCAAATGTTAAGACCTTTAGGACATATATTCATATGAATTATTTTCCTCAAAATGGACCCAAGAATAACATCCTTAAATATTAGCATGTTATTAAGAAACAACCTGTATATGATACAGTAAAAAGCACAAGCTGATTTTTTTAAAATATTTGTTTAAAAAACACGAAAATAATCTTCGTCACTGTTCTGCACTATTGCTTTGTGTTTTATGTTATATTGTATGTATAAGCTAGGTATTACAGTTTTTCAGGAAGTGTCCACAAAGTTGACAACCTGCGCTCTAAAAGAAAGTGCATGCCCAGCTAGAGTCCGTTTATTTAATTATTAAATATTTGGGTTACCTGAGTATCCTGCACACGAATACGGCGAAAACTTACCTGAAAAGAAAAATTAAATAAATTAAAAATTACATACCATAAAATAGTACAGATTTGATAAATAATGTAACCATAATAATTTACGGAGAGTACGTTATTCACTATAATAACAGTAGGTTAAATCCACAAAACGAAAACAGCGAGCTGAGCAAAAACAAGATTTGAAAGTTCAGTCGTTCAGACTACACGGGGAACCTTAAACTATGAATAATTTCATCTCACCTAATATATTATTGATATCTCAACTAACGCCACTATCTACGTTTCCAAAAACTCCGAATGCCGTCCATACTCATCACTTATTCAAATACAACCGTCAGCTAACATAGACGAGCTTTATTCAACCTTCGTAGGATATCCGGTCGCCTGAGCTTTTGGTAAACGTCAACCGGGAACAAAATTAATTTCGAAATTTCGTGTCGGCCGCTCCACCAGGGCGAGAGAAGATTGCCGGTGGAGCTTTCCAAGCTCCCAATTAATGTGTAGTGGAGATTTTGAGGGATTTCCACACAGGATGTGTTCGACGCTCCAGGTCTATAAATATTTAAATAGGAAACACGCTATCCTGGAAGCGTCGCCGGTCTCTCACGCGCTACAACCTTCATGCCGTACGTAAATATTAAATTGGATGGCAGAAGTTTTACTTTATTTTGTGCAGTTCCGCTATTACCGGCGCTAAATGCTAGTAGCGAAAGCGTGATGTTACAAACCGGGCCGTGTGGATACTGCCGTGCTATACGGTCCATGTTTTTGTAATGTGACGTTCAGGATAATATTTAACTATGAAATGTTCGTAGGTGTATTTGGTTTTAGGGGTTATTTTATATTTTTCGTAAAACTTTTCATAAATATTTTATGATGTAGATCCTCCAGCAACTCAGACGTTACGATCTTTAAAATTTCATTGATTTATTTTAGAATAAAATTATTTTATATTAAGCTTCCTTTAAATTTTCTTCGTTGCTTTCTTGTCAAATCTGATCAAATAAACTCTGATGAAATATTCAAAATTGAGCGCGGGAGAGGTATTTTTGCAGGATTAAATTAACGCCTTTCCGTTTTGTTCTTCCTTTAAACCACACCACAAAAATTTCACTTTTTGGTCAGGTTATTGGGTCGATTCTGTGTTTTCACTCTTAAGATTCTATAACGTTTTAGATCTATAGCGTATAGGTTTCGATAAGAAACCCTTATAGAACTCTATAACTCGCAAATAACTGTCTTACATAAATGCTATTCTGTGTAGAGGGTACTATTATTTTGCTCAGTAACTTCAAGCATAGTACACTTGCAAGCCCCTACGTGCCCTTTGATATGAATGAGTTTTCTTCTGTTCAACACGCATGTCTATGAGAGGGGCTATGGACCGATTAGAAGTACCCGTACAATCTTTTGGAGGAGCTCCAATCAACAGTAGACTACATACTTAAGAAAGGGTCATTATAAATGTTTGTAGTCGAAGTAGGCCATGCCCATGTTAGTACATTTCTGAAGTTTAAAACAATTTTGCAAATGGCAAAACAACAATTTTAAAACAATTTAAGCGGATGTTTTTCCTGATAGCTGCCTGCCTCTGTTTTTTAAATTTGTCCTCTGCCATTTTGTTCATGGGCTTTGAATGTATCAAATAATGTAGAGAGACAGATTCAAGAAAAACCATAGTATTGTTTTGTTTATTTGTTTAGAAATATCACGTGAATTAATTTAAATATAATAAAATCATATTTATTTATAATGGTGATTAAAAATAAAATTTTTTTTTTAAAAACTGTCTCTCCGTCGATCGTTAATTCATGAGTCAGTTTAGTTAATAGGAAATCGTTTAATAAACAACTCTATTAATGCACCATTTCTATTAATTCATGATTTGTTATAGCCAATCACAAGACGCAATGACGTCGTTTGATTGGCCTATCGAACATATGTGAAATGAAACCTTCCAATCAAAACATACCGCTCTCTAGAACTGTCAGTGCCAAATTACATAAATTGTCATATAACCTAAAAACACATTGGCGAAGAAAAGTCTATGTAGACGACGCTAGAAGAATAGGATCGACGGAAAAATTTTGTAACCAACTCGAATATTAAATAGCGATTAATGATCTCGACAACGTAAACAGTCTCGATCATTAATCGCTCTTTTTAATATACTTGTTGGTTAAATAACTATTATTAAATAGTAGCTTTACCCAAAAATTCCTTTTCAAATGAAAAAAAAAACTAGAACCTTTGCCTCCCAGGTCTTTTTGTTATATATGTCATCTGTGTGTATCACCTGAACACAAAAAATGCCATTATTTTCAACAACTGCAAAATTCACAAAAACGTAACAACCCAAAATTCATAGGAAAAGAACCAAACCTTTGCCCTTTTTTGTTGACAACGTTCCCATACTCAAAATAATTGCTACTGCTTTATTTATTTACACAATAGTATCTTTCACAAAGCCAGTGTGGTCACGTGACTTTCAGACATTGCACATGGATGGATACGTATCCACTTGATTACAAAAGAAAATCCCTAAATATTTACAGAAATCGTCATTTTTACTTTTACGCGTAACTGTATCTTTTACAAACATTCAGTAAATTTACTACAGGGTGTCTCAAAAATTGACACAATAAACATTATTTTGGGTTTTCCGGTATAACAAGTTTAGCTAAGAAGTATTTGGAATAAGAAGTATCCCAAAGCTTCAAAAGCATGTAGCAAACTTAATTAATTTCCTTATATAGTGGTGATAAAATAATCAAAATCGATCAAAGATTGCAAAAGATATTCAGCATCAAAGCTTAAATTGTCGTGCAATTGAGTTTTGTTTGTACCTGTGTGTCTTTTAAGAACATTCAGATATTGGGCTTAATCTAAAAACCAACTATATTAAGAATTTATATTAGTACTTCAGAATAGTTCAAGTCCTTAATCTACTGGGTGTGAAATATATAAAAAATGTGAAAAATATAAAATATGATTTTAGCATTTTTTATTTGAAAATTCCAAAATCAAGAGACAATTTTAATTAATTTACTTAAAACATGAAGAAACAATCATCAGAATCAAAATGTAAAATGTTACAAAAGTTATAGAACATAAAAGTTTGTCTGAATATTAAGTTGATCGCTTTTTACTTTATCATACGCAGTATGATAAAGTATTGTAATCGTGCCGAAAAAAAAAAATTGAGATTTTAGCGGAAATAGGTCTTTATGGGTCTCCTGAACATTTTTGACCAAGGTACAAAAAAATGTCTGTGTGTGTGTGTGTGTGTGTGTGTGTGTGTATGTGTGTAAATGATTTTTGTGGCGACGATTCCGGAGAAACTACTGAAGGTATCGGAACGAAAGTTCATATTTAGAAGTTTTGTTACCAAACTTAGAGCTGAAAAGCTTTTGGTTGAAAAGGGTCCAAAGGAACTGGTAGTTTATTCTTAGCCTTTTTGAAGGATTTTGGAAATGAGCCACCATTTCTGTAATTTCGACAAAATAGTTAATTAATAAATTAAAGTAGAGGAAATTTTGAATAATTTATGCCTACGACATTTTTTGGTAAAATTAATAGTTTAGCTTTTTAGTTTATTCTAAGCCTTTTTGAAGGATTTTGGAAATGAGCCGCCATTTCTGTAATTTGGACAAAATAGTTAATTAATAAATTAAAGTAGAGGAAATTTTGAATAATTTATGCCTATGAAATTTTTTACTAAAATTAATAGTTTAGCTACAAGAGCAAATTCTATTTGATCGAGATCGGTCGCATCTGCATTGATATAAAATTACATAGTAGCCAGGATTTTGACAAATATTTTTTTGTGTTGTAACATTCGAAAACAGCTGATCTACCTCATCAGAGGTTGGAGAACCACTATGGAACGTTGCCGCTGTAGTGCGGCAAATTATAAACTACAAATTTCAAATAAAGTAAGATCACCAATTTCATTGTTTGTTGATAAGAAATATCAACCCGTATTTATATCTAATTCTAAAAACGATACATTGAGAAAATTATAAATAAAGTATAGCGATGAGTGTTGTTTTATTTTAGTATGTTGGTAGGGATGTGTGATGAACAAATATAAATCTGTCAGAATTTGAATTACCTTTTTAAGGTGCGCTTTCATTAGTGATAGTGGCAGTGGTAGCAGACGCCGTTATAGTATTTCCAATAGAAAATTGCTAGTGACTCATGTTTATGTACATGCAAACTAATATGTGTCATTATCACGATATGTAAGAAATACTATAATTTCGTATTCTATCACCGCCATTAGCTACGATTACCTACCAATCGGAACGCACCTTTAAAGTTGACGTTTCGTCAAAGTGGTACCAACCTAGCATTTACTATACAGAAATCATTTATTTATTTTTTTAAATACGTATTTCTTAAAAAGCAACACAATAAACGTTGATGTCGCTCCTGCCAAAAGCTAGATAGCCGACTCGCTCATATGCGACGGCGACTCTCCGCCTTCGGTGACGCGCCGCATCACCGCTCGTCGCGCTATTCCGTACTTTCGGCATTTGTGACATAAATAACTATTATTCTAATGACGTAGTGTAGGTAGTGTCAAATGCTGATGCTTTGACAATACCTACGATTTATCTCAATAGAATAGATTCTCATGCAGTTAAACTATTAATTTTATATATTGTATGATAAAGTCATGTGCCTGGCCACATCAGATTTTTTCTAGTGTTTTCCTTTGAATGTAGTTTGAAATTATATTCTTTTCAAACCTACATCGTAAACAGGATGTTTCAGACAATGTAGGTAGGTTGGAATATCACAAACAATTATAAAAATAATTGGTATCCCTTGCAACTTTTAGAGTTTGATTCCAATTTATGCAATTATTTAGAAGTAACTTTACAGCAACTTTTCTCAGTATAAGTAGGTAATCAACAAAAATGTAACTGCAACATTATAAAAATAGACTATTTTTTTCATTAAAACAACTGAAAAAGACCAATAAAGTAACCCAATCACAAAATCAAACGCCTATTACCCCGCTCGTGGATTATAAACGACCCAAACAACTCGGAACAACTCCGAACAAATATTAGCCGTTCGTTAGCCGCGCCAGTAATACAAGGCTCGGTAACACTTTACCCCTTGTCTAAATTAAAGATCAACCCGTTCGCCGCGCGTTTTCGCCTTGTCGCAGCGGTCCTACCGAGCGACTCTCATTCGCTTTTCGGTCCGTTGCCGATTTCACTTGTTCAGCGAAGCACCGGGCGGAATTTCCATCTCGCTAATTAGAAACACAAGTTCGGCGGTTTATGACGGCGGAAAAGTCGTGCGAAGCCAAGACGGGGTAAAATTTCCCAAACCCCGTCGTCGGCCAGCTGTTGCCAACTATTCAATCGATAATCTTTACGCATTCATTAGACGGAACCCCCTAGGACGACGTTTCTTGTTGCGCGTCGCTCCGGGGTAACCCGAATCCGGTTTTGTCGATATCTCGTCGAATTGGTTTGAGATTATGGCGCAATTTCGCTGTGGTGTGTTGGAGATTAGCGCGTTTGTGACGACGAGGTCGGTATTTGTTGGAAAATGGCTGAAATTGGAGATGGAAGATAGGGTTTCATGTTGCACCGGCGCCTCCGCCTATTTGGTCGAGTTCGTATATTTGGTTTATCTTTAAATTTTCGGTAGTTTTAAAAGGGAGGTTTTCCACTAAACAAAAAATAATTGTTAGAATAGCAGTTGGGAGCAAATTATAGACTTAAGTAGTAAAATTAACTTTGTTTTCTCGATATTTGTATTGTTTGATGTAACGTAAGAAAAGAAAGCAGTGCTTACTAAGTCAGCGTTGTCAACTTTATGCATTCAAGGTAATGAAAAATACCGTACATACCGCAAAAAATATACATCGTTAAATCAACATCAGATTTTGCAAAAGAAAGTATTATGCCCGTGTATATTAGGGTGGGCCGATTTCTTCAATTTTCAAATTCTGGAATGTGCAACAATGGAAAAGTTGTGGGTTAATGAATTATTTTTTTTTGTTTTGATTCTACTTAACGTCTCAAGAATGTTCATAAGACCATGATGATGGTAAGGATAGTAACTTGTATTACCCTTTGGAACCTAGACCGCTCAATCAAAATGATCTAGATGATCAGATCACAGATGTTGGACTGCCTAAACAGCATCAGAACTTCTAGCTTCTCTGTTGAAAGATAGTAATCTCTTAACACCAAACAAACATATCACGGTTTATCGCACAAGGGAATATAAATTAATTTAATTTTACTAATTGCATAACAGTTGCTTAAAAATCTGCGTAAAATGAGTTTGTTTGGGTATTGCAACATTTTACAATGAGCAACTAATGCTGCAATTTCGATGCAACATGAGCATTCAACTGCATTTCCTTATTGCTCAACAACAATTTCGATCATTTTCCTGAAAATCTGGGTGACTTAAGCGAATAGCAAGGAAAACAACCCCATCAGGACTGCTAGTACTGTTTATATGTGTATGTGCAAAAATATCAACATTCTAAAAATATAGTTATAGTACTACATACAGAGTATTGACAAAACTTACTCTATTCTATCTGAATTTTGCAATAAACCAATTCGAACGTTATTGAATTTTCTTCAAATTTATTTGCAGTCTTTTGCTTTTTCCTCCATGAAATGGAATGTGACAATTAAGAATGGGGAGTAAAATTTAAAATGTACTATAAAATTAACTAAGTTTGAACAGAATTTTAACACTTTATGCAATAAAATGTTGAAAGATACAAATATTTAGTAGTGAAAAGCCAACAAAACTGGAAGCAGAAATAAATTCTTGGAGATTTAACATTTTTCTGCTTTTCTTATGGAATTTTAGTCCGGAAATATTGGCTCTAACTTTAACTTTATTATAAATAGTGCACCAGAAATACACACTACCTCTGAACTTTCTTACAAATTATATTTAATTTTTAAATTAAGCTTGCTTTTAGTGACATTTTATCTTATTTAGTCGTGAGTAGTATTGAATGCACAACAAATCGAAAGACACAAAAAAAATACCAAACCAAAAAGAAAACAATGAATTCAACATTATACTAACTTTAAAGCCGTAAGACCACGTGAATTGTTAATCATGTATAAAAAACAAATGTGTTATTACGGTTTTATTTTATTTAAGATAAACAGATAACTAATAAAACAACGGTACTCTATTCCAAGCACTCTAAAGTAACAAACACGAAAGGTTTCTGCAAATTTTAAGATTGAAATAGAAATAGAAATAGTTTATTGATCTATAAGACAAAATACATTGCATAAGACAGGTCAAATAATATTACAGAAAAAAACAAAAACAAAATTAAACACAGCAGAAACCTGAATGGGAGGCTGAAGTATAAGCAAAAGGAGACTGCTACAATCGACTCAAAAAATTCGTTAACGCTATAATACGGTTCACTTATCAGTATCTTGCTCAGTCGTTGCTTGAATTGATCGGTCCGTAGGCCTTTTATTGCCGTTGGTAGGTGATTATATACTTTAATACCCAGAAACATTCGACTTTTCGAAGTCAACGTGAGTCTATGGTTTTCTATGTGAATGCTGGGGTTTCTAATATTGTAACTGTGTTCGGCGTTAGTCCTTCGTATAATTTCGTTCTTATTCTTATGGACATATGTTGATACCTCTAGATTAACATTAATATTTTAAGATTAACATTAATATTCAACGAATGAAACCAAATTATGTTCTTGAAACAAACCCACGTTCCGGCGCAAACATTTCCAGGTAATAAAGTAACAAGTGCACCAGAAAATGGGTATAATAATATCGGAAAGTAAACTCGAGGCAGTCGCACGTATCCTCACATTTTATGGCTTGAATTTGCCGTGCAAACTTCGCATATCACGAACAGAATAAACTAAACCCTAAAATCTAAACTGCATTCATATTACCCCGTCGGCCACATTTGATGAAGAGAGAATATTGTTAGTTCAACTAATCTAACTTGTTAAAGTTTATATTGCAGTCTGTGCGGTATTTTAGACGTTATTTCTGCATTGCTTACCATACGTAAGTGGGGTATCAGAAAGAATCGGTAGAATACTGAAGAAATCGGGTATCACGGTAAGGTACAGAGCACCAGCAAACGTAAAGGATCTTTTGCCTAACCCAAAGGATATCACACCACTCCTGAAGAACGAACGGGTATACAAGATAACATGGAGTGTGGAACATGCTATGTACGACAGACAGGACGAAGTATCGAATGTCGAGTCAAGGAGCATAGTAGAGACACCCGGCTACGCAAGATTCAACAGTCCGCTGTTGCTCAACACTGCCACGAGTCGGGACACACAATGATTTTCGATGACGTGAACATGTTGGCAAGGGTTGGTAATTATCATCGAAGGCTTATTAGAGAAGCCATCGAAATTTACAAACATCCTAACAACATCAATCGCGAGCATGGTACTGACATTAGTAAGGTCTGGAAATCGATCCTATCGCGATTAGGTGGAAAAGCACATGGGAGCGGTAGCTCCAGATGTGCGCAGTGAGGTGTAAATACAGGTATATAAGGGAGAGTTTCTTGGTAGGCCTTCAGTATTCAATTAGCTTTGAAGAAGCGAGCAATATGGTTCGCGAAACGTCAGCATTATTTTCTAAATGATTCTGGAGTCAATATTATCGAAGCGAGAGGTCGTAGTTAGGGCGATTCTCTCGTGCGGGTCACATATGAAACCAGTAAAATAAAAATCGACTAAAGGTAGAATGTAGTTTATATCATAATTATGTATTGAATGTCCATATTGTCCATCGTATATATATATATATATATACAACCTAAAAAAAAACAAGTTTGAATCAAAGAAACAAAAAAAAACAATAAAAGTTTTAAGGGAAGAAATAAATAAGTAGGTATACGAAACAAATTCATTTATTACCAGTTTTGTTAGATCAATTTGTTCTATTAAAGTTACAAATTTCTGGTTTATTAATTTTATCTTCTGTTCACAATAAATACACTTATAATTGACATGACTTATACAACACTCCGTTAAAGATGGTTGACTGTCCCTAAGATTGATTGTATCTGAATATCACATCCTGAATAGCGACATCCGCCACTAACCTTAATAATAATCCTTAAGTAGGTAGATAATATTGGCAGATTAGGTTGTGTAGTGAATTATGTTCTGCTGGCGCGAGGCATTTGATGTAATTACCGCTTCCGGTAAATTACCGTTGTAATTCTATTTAAATGGGGTACTGACCGCTGGAATATCCTCTGTCCGGTGGTACCACACTAATAAAGTTAGGTAAGTGACACGCGACCAACCCCGATTTCTATGTAATTACCTTGCCGTGTTTCGGTTCAGATAACGCAGTTTGAGCGATAAAAAAAAACTTATCCGTGACAATTTTCGGCTCTAACATATTGCCTGAATCTAGAAAATAAAGGAATAGTCAAATACAATCGGAATTGTATTTGAATTGTAATAGACATAGTTAAATAAAATAGCTCATTAGCTTTTATAATAAAGAATTAAGATCAATTAGGAAAAATAATATGATCAATTAGGAAAAATAATATGAAAGTGTACTGTAGTGTAGTGATCCTATACAAAAATCAAAAGAGAAATATAAAATAGTCCTAACGATCCTTTTGAGTTTTTATGCGATATCCACAAACTTAAAGAAAATGTTATAAGTAAAAATGATTTACTGGCACATTCCATAGATATAGAAACTAGTGATGGGACATCGATGGAAAATATCGATGTTGACCATCGATGTTACCATCGATACCAACTATCGATGGTATAAAAACATCGGCTATAAAACATCGATGTTTGGAAACATCGATGTTTTCAGCGGACAGTGTTCTTCTATAATTTTCTATAATAATACATCATAATAACTTCTGTTTATTGAGCTTATTTTAATTTAGCTTTGTTTTATTTTCCAATTGTAAACACAAAATGAGAAGGAATAGAAAAAAAAAACTAAAACACGCCTAGATTTCCTTTTTTCATAGTTCCATATTATTATTCAACATAAAATGTATTCAAACTGTAAAGCGGTATCATACAAACCAATCTCTATAAAATGTTTACATTTAGTCTTTTGTTCTATTTTTTACTTACATAAAGGGTAAATCAACGAGCTTAGTATGTCCGTAACACTGAATTTTTCAACAAGATAATTGTAGCACCTAAATTTTCACCCTTAAACAACGGTATGCCTTACACAACTAATTTATTTTTAATTTTGCAGAGTAAAGTAAAATAATCACTAGTCTAAGTAAACACAAACAGCAGCAACTCATGTCAGCGCGACCTAAACGTACGGATCCTATATCTCATTTTTGCTGTTGTTGCTGCACGATGTTTGCGAAACATCGATGTCAGCATCGATGTTTAAAAATAAAACCATCGATGGCAAAAACATCGACCATCGAACCATAACATCGATGTTTCTAAAACATCGATAAACATCGCCCACCACTAATAGAAACCGCTTTAAAAGTTGGCGATTCGTCCATCTTAACGGTTTAGCATGTGCTGCCGAAATGGTAAGATAGTTAATTTTTGTGTGGGTAGACACATAATTTGCCCGCCTATAAAAATAATATTAAAATGTGCTGAGTCTTTGATGATATTATTATTAAAATTAATTAAAAACTATCAGTGATTAAAAAATTCCCCATGAAATGCTTGCATCAATATCTCCGAAAATATTACGCTTAGCAGAACAAATTATACATCATATTAACGATAAAATTTTGATGAAGATTTGGGTACATGATAAACAAAGAATTACTTAAAATATTGAAAGACTTAGATTTGGAAAAATGTAAAGAACGGAGATATTATGTCAATATCTATTTTGTCAAAAACGACAGAAGTTTGCTGATGACAGATCAATCATAACAGTGTTTTTTAACCGTTTGTTAACCTACTCCCAAATCTACATCTTTCAATATTTTTCAGATTTTGATGGCATTAATGGTTATGATGTTAAATGATTTTGCGTCCATAGACCTTGTTTCCAGAAGGTTCAGTTGACGTTTTTAAAAATTCATTACCTTCCTTAACATTGGGCCAAATTTAAACATTGCTTAGCAGTTTTTTCTAACCCTACCTATAACTGTTGCTACCTGAGCGGGCGATAGACAGTTTGCTAAACTAATATTAATAAAAAAAAGTACTTAAGAACCATGTCTACTTAAAATTGTCTTAATGGGTTAGCAATGAAGGCCACTGAATATGAATTGAGTAATACATTAGATCTGAAAGAAGTTACTCGTGATTTTGCAGAAAAAGGGTTCGAAAGAGCTAATTTTAATTTAGGGTTAAACTTTGTATATTGTACTAGTATAATCTCCAAAGGTTGTGTTTTTATTACAAATAAATTTCGTAAATATTGTCTGAGTGATGACTGTACTTTTCATCATGATTTTTGTATAAATCTGTTTTTGTGTATAAATCATTTTGGAGTTAGGGGGGCGGCACTATTGACATTTCCCTACGGCGGCAAAAACGCTACGGCCGGCCCTGCACCCAGTATTATTTCAATGTTTTTGCAGTTGGTTTGTTATAAAAGTAATTAATCAATTGAGCTGCTATTCTGTAAGTATGTAATTAATTAAGTATGTACAGGTGGGCCAAATTCGATGTTACAAAAGGAGATCTCGGTAACTATAAGAGATATCGAAAAATGAGTAAGATCGTGTTTTTTGAGAGAAACGCAATGGTGAAAATCAAAATTAGCTATCGTCTTTTGTTTTCGAGTATTATTATCCCATTAATCTAAGCAAATTGCACTGCGAGATAAGCACTGTCAAATATTTGTACCGAAAGTACCGAAAATATGATCATTTAATGCCGATTCGTAACATCGCACATCTGGACTTGCAAACACGTTGCAAGGTCTCGAACGCATCGGCTGGCTCGACAAAAACTTGTAGTTCTGTGGCCGTAAAAATTCTACGCCGATATTGGGCAGACTATTTGAGGTAAACATATTAATGCCGCATGAATGCACCGGTGAAAAATACATTTAGCCTGCAAGAAATAGTTTTCGGGCTATAGAATTCTTAATACGTTTTACTTTCGACAAGAAAATAATATCTTGGTACGTATGTAGTGTGAAGGATGTTTGTTTTCGCTACATTGCTAACGCGTCTTATATAATAAAAAATAATACACGCAAGGACTCATGAATTATGATGTATGAATTTATTATTTGATAATAATTATTTCAATCATTTGCAGTTGGTTTGTTATAAAAGTAATTAATCAATCAATCAGGGGGCGGCACTATTGAGATTTGCATACGGCGGCAAAAACGCTACGGCCGGCCCTGCTGGGTTCTCAGTGTTGGGCCTTTAGTGACGTTAGTACTGGCTACCTTATTTAGTTCCTACTCATTACTAAAATAAGGAAGATTAGATATCAATACGAGACTAAAAAATGCCAATCCATACTAATTGCATGCACGAGTGTGTAACTCTTTGGGTCATGCTTACTTGCGCAATTCTTAAAAGCTAAGTAAGTAATAAATTAGAAACTCGGTTTGTATTATTCTGCCAGTGCATACGTACATGTGCTTCTGTATTTTGCAATTCGTGGAAAGAAAAATTGTTTTTATTTATAACTTATCATTTATTACCTTTTTAATACAAAACCTTAAAAAATGTTTTATATTTAATTTTAATTACAAAAGTCCTTCTAGACCTTTATTTGTTTGTGGTAGTACAACAATTACACCATTTATATTGTAAAAATAAAGCAAGATAAAGTTTGTAACAATAGGACGTCATGTTCTTTTGTTTTTTTGTATTGTTTTAATAAAAAAGTACCAGCATAAATCATAGTAATTGTATTTCCGTTGAATCTGTTTTTTTTTGTCTACCGACTATACTAACGACTCTACCGAATTCAACAGACCTGAAGGTGGCAGCACTGCGTGGAATACCGGGCGCCTGTGAAGCGACTGCGAGTAGTGTCAACTGTTATGTGAACGTTGAAGGTTGTGTTGTGTCTATTGCCACTTGCATATGTAATAATTTGGACAAAATGGATCATTTAGACATGATGCAGACACGGTTTAACGATCGAATTATGACCCTTAAATCAACAAAAGGAAAAAATCTTCAGTTATTCTCTAAAGCTGATTATTATACCTTCTTGTACATTTACAAAAAACTACACACATGCATTAAATATAAAAATGGGTGTTATTAATAATAAAATGGTTAACTTTTTTGAACACTCTGTATAAATTGTTATTTTTTATGTTTTCGTCATTGAGCCTTCCTTGGGTGTATACCAAATATCATTACCAATTATATCCAGTAGTTTCTAAAGTACAAGGGAGACAAAAGAAAACATTCTGTATTATCAATGTTTTGTATTATTGGAAAAGTTGGTCAATGGGCTAGCCGTATTGATGAATTGCGTCGACTAAATAAACATAATAGCTTACATAGTAATCAAAATAACTTAGGTAACTTCTTAGAAGACTGTATACAATCGATCTTTTGTAAAAAGTAACGATAAAGATAGATTTCAATATAACATGCTCATTTCAATTTATTCTTTTGGATCAGAATATATTTCTTCAACTGTGTTGTTAGATGGCGCTGTAAGCTCTCTAGTCACATAATGACCTAATCCTCAGTATATATAGGTTTGTGAAAGCCTGCCGCCTACCAACTGAAAACAAAGATTTCTTTGAGTCACTGGGTCACAAGCATAAAGATGATCAGCTCAAAAATCTGTGTGCTGTATAGTAAAATTACTATCTTAAACGGCAGAACATGATGACCAAATCACTTGGTCCGTTATCCAACATGGTACACAAGTAGCTAACTGCTAAATAGTTTTAACTATACTTGCACCAGCGTTGACAATATCTCGATATATCGATACATCTACGGCTTCAATACAAATCCCTAAATTTCCACACGAATGCCAGAATTCAATATACCCAGGAACATCGAAGATCTCAAAGCCTTCGCTAGCTACCTAGCTGGCATTGTTGACAATCCGTAGCATCCGCCAAAAGGCCTACACACACTCTCAAGAAGGAGACCACCTTCCGATCCCTTCCATCGGCCCTGAAACACTTTAATTTACAATTCAGTGATTTATAATGGAACCGTCCTCGCATCTGGAATATAGCCAACGCAGAACAGTATCTGGCCATTAGGCCTTTCGCCGTTGGGGGGGCTCAGCGTGCCCCATAAAGCCCCCGGCATAATTTCACGGCCACCTGCGCCCAGCTCGCTTTCACCAGCCAGTTATGAATAAATGCTCATGTAAATAAAACACACGGGGTGCCCAGGATGGCTTACTTAAACTCGGGAGGCCGGGACGTCGATTGCCCTTTTTGCATACGCATAAACCGGCCGAACCCAAAGGGCCAAATGTATGTATATGCGAGAGGAAAATGAGAAAAAGGATTTATAGTCAATTTTGAGTCGCGTGTGGATTTAAAGATGGAATCTGGGTGATATTATCAATTACTGAAACTGTTCTTTTTTGTATTTTTATTTTTCAGTTTATAACGACACTGTACCGGAGACTATTGAAGAACTGAAAAAAAACAGTTTTAGATATAGAGAAGCAGCAAGAATCGTTTGCCCAAGCGAGCTGCGTTCGGTTACTTTTCCCGGTGATCCCTGGTTAAATTTTGTAATTAATTTGTATGTTAATTATACAAATAACAAAGCAATCCAAAATTCAAAATGATACATTAGCCTTACTTACCGTGTAATTAAAAAGTCAAAATGATAAATTATATTATTAACTAAAATTGGTGGATAATTAAAAATGATAAATTACCGATGACAGTATGCTATGATAACTACTTAGGTAAAAAAAAATAATAAAATGACCTTAAAAGTCTAATTTAATAGTAGTAATTCATTATTAAAATCAGACCAAAGACTACAATAAAAATAGACTTTATAGCAGAAATTTTAAAAAACGACAGTAAAATTGTAGCGTGAAAAATTCTTTTAACATGGGGAAGTAAAAAAAAAAACAGGTAATATTTAGAAGTTTCATGACTAAACTTAGAGCTGAAAAGCTTTTTGTTCAAAAGGCTCCACAGGAACTGGATGTCTAAGCCTCTTTCAATGATTTTGTAAATGAGCCGCCATTTCTGTAATTTCATGAAAGCAGCTAAATAATAAATTAAAGTAGAGGAAATTTTGTATAACGTATGTCTATGACATTTTTTGGTAACATTAATAGAGTAGCCGTATGAGCAAATTCTATTTGATCGAGATCGTGTCTGGATTAAAACTAGTTAGCCAGGATTTGACAGATATTATCATTCTAATGACAGTAGGTAGTGTCAACCGCTGCTTGTTGACAATACCTACCGTCAATATCTGTCAACTCCTGGCTAACTCGCTTTATTTTAATGCAGACACGATAGATCTCGATCAAATAGAATCTTATGCAGCTAAACTATTAATTTTATATGTTGTATGATAAAGTCATGTGCCTGGCCACGTCAGATTTTTTGTATTGCTTATGGTTTGATGTTATGGCCAGGTATTATCGATTATTATTAGAATAATTTGTTGTTTGCATCGCGATTATTGTTGTTTAAATTACAAATTAAAAAAATGTCTGCTACATTATTTTTAATCAAGACAGTGGCGCGCAATACATCGAACTGATTTATTCGGATGTTAGATGTTAGCTTTCATCCCAACATTCATTCATAGTCCACTACGCTGACTTTAAACAATTTTTTTTTCTATTTTTTCCTTTCAACGACAATTCCACTCTGCCAGTAATACAATCTCGGTCAACATCGATTTAGTTAGTGTTTATTTGATAATTTTAGAGTATTTTCACCATATCATAGCCAATCAGACAAAAAAGCATTCCTATATTTGTAGATTTCTTGAAAGATGTTGATAATTTTGTTTACTTTGTATATTTGTTGTTATTTTCGTTTTGATCTTTTTTTTCATGTAATTTTAATCTAAACAATGTAGATTAGATGATTGTTTTTTGAATTAAAATAAAAAAATTACTTTATATCACATTTTTGTCATGAAACAACGGAAGGCTGTATCTACATACATACCTATTTTAGTTTCAATTAAAAAAAAACAGTTGTGGTCATTTCACCCTAACCTATCAAAATATTAGCAATTAAAACACTTTTTATCAAGTTATAAAAAAAGGCAAATATTTTGTCCTTTATAAATACCGCTGTTTGCCTTTGGCCGGCAACATTGCTTCCATATTACCTGTTCATCATTATTTATTGTTCATCATCAAAATCATCGATGATTAAATAAATCGATAGTTTTACTAAAAAAAGTCCGATGTTTTCGAGATATCAATAGTTTCGAAAAATTTTACCATCGATGTAAAACATCGATAGTTCTTAGTTTGATACCCATCCCTAGATATAACCAAGAAAATCATGCTTATCACACCAACAGAGGGTTAGATCTTAATTGAAGACGGCAACAAATAAGTCCTTAATCTTCTTCAGTCTGCCCTCTCTCCTTCATCTGTATTTTAATGTTTCTTGCACCTGGAGTTGTTAGTGTTTTTCTTGGAGCAGCTTGTTGTTCTGTTCCTTTTTCACTTCCTATCCTTATATCTTCAGAATGATTTTCTTTTGTGCTTTCTTATTTATTATTAACAAATATTCTCTCCGAGCATTAGATAATAATGTTACAGCAGTACAGTTTCTTTTTACTGTATTTGGGTGTTTCAGGCCTGAATAATGATTTTTTTAATGGAGATGGCATGAGTTCAACTGTTATCTCCAAAGGTCGTGAATTAATGCCAAAATCGCTACTCTCTGCTGCTAGCACAATAAATAAGGATTATTGATGTCCGTAATTCCGATTATTATTATCTCAATTATCAAGATCAGTAAAACTTTTAGGGTAGGTTCTGACAGTTAGAACCATGGTAAAATAAGAAACGATTATGGGTTGATAAGTGTAATGTTTTATCCAACTAAACAGAAATATGTCGGAATTTAGGACAGTGTCTGAATTTGAGACGTTTACCTTACACGGAATAAGTCTATTTCTTAATATCAGACATTGGACTGTAACTGGCACGAAGAACTACCCAATAAATTAGGAAGCATCCTCCCCAAACAGTTTACACACAAATAGCCGATGCATGCTCTGTCCAGGAGTACCGCAAGGTAGTGTTTTAGGACCAGTTCTTTACCTATACTGTATATCACAACTCCAACAAAAATCAAATATGCAGCAATAGTAAATATCTGGGAAAAACACCGACTTCTATAAGCTAAATAACAGAACAACACAGGCGGAAATTGGCTCATACGTCAATCATTAAACATACAATGGGGGGCATACAACCAAATGCACAGAAATATGAAACACGGTATTGTTCGTTATCAATTTGCTCTGATTAATTCAAACTCGCTCGTACAAAAGCTGACGGTCGCTTATTAAAAATTCCGTTTAATTTGCAACGCAGCAGGAATTCATTAAAAAGTTATTCCGACCCAATAATAAATAGCACAGTTGTACAGTTTCGTTATTGATGAACCCGATGCGTACAAAATTGTGTTTATTTATTAATTTTTTTCCGTGTAAATTTGACAGTCAACGTGGGAACGCAAACAGCACCTGAATTCTGTAACGAAAATTGTACGGTGCGTCCAATATATTTATTGTTGTTTTGGTGAATAATGTGCATCGACAACCAATGTGTTTACACATGGGTGATACTCCCATAAAATAATATCCAGCGTACCGAAAATTGCAATATTTGAAATCCAATTTTGAATTATTAATTTATTTTATTACAGCTTTATTCACCACATATTCAACCAGCCGTGAATATGACACGCATAATTGGACATTTACGTGGTATTCAAATGCAAATGCAAATCATTACGTAAAACACCGAACAACGCCGGATGGCATTTTTTACAGTGTGAATTTATATTAGCGAAATGAAATTTAAAAGCTTTTGCAGGTGGAAATTAAGAGAGACAAATAAGGAAATTAAGAGAGACAAATACTATTTCAACGCGATGAGTGAAAAACTGTTTAAAGTGACACTAAATTTAATGACTCTTGATATAAAAGAATTATGCTTGATGATATACTCATTGGTCTGTATGGTTTGAGTACAATATTAAGTAAAATAAATCCCAAAACAACTTTTTTCCTGTTCTTATTCAAGGAAAACAGATCGAAAAGTCAACGGGAACTTCACTAACACTAAATGTCGCACATTTTGCAAGTTTATAAACCAAGACGCCGTTAATTTTGAAGGGAACCACCGAGAACCACGTCCAAATTGGAAGACACTAAAATTTTCCAAACGCAATGCTGTCTACAAATCGGTTTGCACGTACGTGAAAACAAACGAAGGTATTTCTACCACTATTCCTTCCAGCCTGGGCATTACAATTAAATTTTCAAAAAGCGAGACGATATTCGCGTTTTATGTTTCTGGTAATTAATTCAAAAACACATTTATACATTTTTTATATCAAGTATAACGACATGGTCGAAGAAAAACATAGAAAAAATTTTATATTTACAAGAAATTTTAAACATTTTCCAGAATTTGGATGGATGGAGATCTCACAAAATTACAATATAACTTCTTTTTGTATAGAATTAAATAATAAACATTTAATTTCCAATACAATAGGTGAATGAGAGCAACAGTTTACAAAAAAAAATAATAATAAAAAGAGAATATGTAGTAATTTAGTAAAAGTAGAAATTAAAAAATGATTATTTTGTAATTCACCTGCTGTCAACTTGTATTTTACTAACAAAGAAAAAGGAAAATAAATAACAGTAAGTATGAAAAAACTTTCTATACATATAACTGCACAGCTAGAATACTGCACAGTACTTATTTTCTTCAAATAATGACGCTAAAGTGGGGTGCAGCAAAAACATTAAAAATTGTATTTTTACTAAAGCTCGAAACATATAAAAATAGAACCCACAAAAGTTATTTATTCGGCATAAATACTTTTATAATGAGATTTAATGTCATTTTCAAAAAACATAGTACAGTGAAATATACACTGTGGGCAAAAAAAAACGGTACAAATTGTCAATTGCTCATATTTCCAAAGATATTAATTAAATTCAAATATTTCTTTGATAAACTAATTGCTTATATTGTGAAGATTAAAAACATACCATACTTACAATAATTGAACGTTTTAATCCAATGTAATCCAATGTTGCTTTATCAATTTAATGTAAAATGAAAGGTGTATAGAAATTAGTAGGTAATGATATCTGTTTGCTTTTGGTCAAAAGGAACAGTAGAGATTTTATAGCATCGTATGTACACAGGGTGATTTTCTTAGAATACAGGGTGAAATTTTGGAACGTCGTTCTTTTGCTGTTGTTTACTAAAAAAAGCAGTTGAATTGGACGTTTGCATAGATAAAAAAAAACGATTCTATTGCATAGGCACGAAAAGTCCAATTGCGAACTTGAGTTATCTTTAAAGATGGTGGAGAAACTATGGCCAACGTTTAGTTTTATTATGGGCGCTGTTTGATTTTGAATTTTTTTTCAAGAATTTTTCTTACCTAGTTTCCTTATAGCACTACAATGGGCTGTAAATAGTTTGCAAATTTTAGTAACATATACGTACGTCTAAAATTTACAGCTAAACAACATCATAATTGAAAATGACGAAAAGACCACCTAAAATGAAACATTCATAAACACCCGTAACCCAACACCCATAACAACACCAATGGTTTCTCCACGATCTTTAAAGATAACTCAAGTGCACTGTTAGATTTCTCTTGCCGTTGCAATGTTTTTGATACAAACGTCATATTCCACTGGTTTTTACGAAAAACATTATTTAGATATTTCAGCCAGTATAAGAAAAAAATCACCCTGTATGCGATGCTATAAGATCTTTAGTGTCCTTTTTCACCAAAACAAGACAAATATCATTACCCATTGATTTGAATACACCATTCATGTCACATTAAACCTACCCGAAATGTTGCATAGCCAAACATAAAGCAACATAACTTTGGATTAAAACGTTCTGTCATAGCGAGTATGGTATGGTTTCAATCTTCACACTACAAGCAAAGAAACGTTTGAATAGACTAAATATTATTGGCAAGGGTGGCAAGGTCCGCCAGGTTGACAAAACTTCAGAAAATAAACAAGAATAAATAAGCGTAAACAAGCTAAAATTGCATTTTTTGCTAAATTAATAATGTCTTTACAATAATAAAAGCAAAAATAACACAAAATCGCGGAGTCTTTGGAAACTATTTTACCCTTAAATCGCTACCTGAGCTTATACGAACGACAAGAAATTTAACAAGAATTTAATTTCAAAGTAATCAAACAAGAAATAACATTCGTAGCACCTTTTTTTGTGCAAGCAAGGTAATTGGTCCTATCAGACATCGTGTGCTTTAAATTAAAAAAACTCCTTAATAAAACACGCACCCAGGACTAGGAGAGTATTCATAATAAATTTTGTTCAGCTCTGCGCTCGCCCTGTTTCAGCAGCGACGGCGCTGTTTATAAAAGGTCTCGCAAACTAAAAATCCAATTTACCTCGGAAGATGTTTTTAATTAAACGTCTTGTTTGATTTTGAAAGCGCCAGTTAAGATAAGAGAGAACTGCTGCTTCACGAGTTCCTGCATTTTAGTTCTCGCAGGTTGGTACTTCGTCATTACTAGAACTAATAGGTTTAACTGATTGAAAAAGTCCGATAGAGACGAAGTAATTTATCTGTGTTAGCTAAAAGGCAAAAGAAACGTAAATGGAATTGATGAAAAAAAATTACAAACATTGTACTGTTAAAATAAAATTACCGGAACACCTAAATAATTCTCCAATTGTAAAAAATTAAAATAATGTCTCCGTTTAAATATAGTTTTAATAACAATTTATTTCGGAAATTTGCAAAACTTTCCTTTTTCTAATAGATTACCAGAATATTTTTATTTTTGAATTCTAACATTAATTCTAAGAACTTTTTGTAGAAATATTTTTTTTAAAATGCATTATTTTTGAGTTATGAGTATTCGAGTATTAAACGGCGATTAATGATCTCGACAATTAACGCACTCGATAATCGCTCTTTTTAATAATATTGGCTAAATAACTTTTAATTGTATTGTTATTTTCTCTTTGATTTATTTATTTTCCGTTTGGTAAAGTAAAAGTTCATGAGTTTTGATTAATTGCTGCTAACTAAAAAATAATGCATTTTATAAAAAAAAATAATACCTACATACAACTCTTAGAATTAATCTTAGCATTAAAAGTCTAAAAATTAAAGGTGTTCTGTTAGAAAAAGGAAAGGATTGCACATTTACATAATAAATATTCAAAATATATTTTAACGTGCGGTCGTTTAAACCCAAAAAACTTTAAATTAACAAATGTTTTTACTTTTTGCAGTTGGAGAAAGACGTAATTGTTACTATTTCGTATAAAAACTCTTAGAATTAATCTTATAATTGAAAAATGTAATAATACATATATAGGGTATTCTATTTAAAAAGGAGAGGTTAGCAAATTTCTATAAAAAAGAGCATCCTGAACAATAAAAACATATTTAAACAATAGCATGTGTAAAACCAAAAGACTTTTATTTGAACAAATTGTTGAAATTTCTTACGATAGGAGAATTATTTGGGTTTTCGATAATTTTGGCCTGCCCTGTATATTTTATACACTCTCAAAAAAAGTTTTAAAATCTAGTCCAAAAACCTGTGACGTAAATTTGGAGCACCTGATCAATGTAATAGGAGCATCTGCTCCATTATTAGGATCTACTTATCTAAGCTAATTCATACTTCATGCTTCATGTGGACTTTTTTATTTTTCAATGCGATAAATATTACAGAAGTTTAAAATATTAACTTCTTAAGGAAATCAATAGGTCCAGATGCAACTTTTTAGTCTAAATAAATGTTTCTTATGTTATTATTGATGTCATTTTTACTTTATCATACGTAAAAAAATGTCACATATTCCTGGAAAATTGCGGCTTTTTCACAGCAATTTTACAGGATATTTTTGAAATTTCACGGGAAAAATACTGTCATTTCAAAGTAGAAGTGATTTTCAGTCAATTTCAGAGAAAAATTAGACGATACCATTTGAAAAAAAAATGGAAAATTACCTAGAATACTGTTACCTAAAACTATAGCAATTATTCCGTTATCTACACCCTGTATCATTGAACTGTATATACTACGTATAACTGACTTGACTGACGAGAAGTGATGCAGACGCAAGCAAAAGAGACAGAGCGATACGGTGGGCAATGTGTCACTGTCTGCCTAGCGTAGGTAGATAGCGGAAAGCAGTAGTGTTTCGCTTTTTTATTTTATTCCAGCTGATCCCATTGTCTTAGAAACTTCAAAATGGTCTCATAGTAAACCTAAATCTTTGTATTTTTACGTGAAATTCCAAAAATTGTGTTCCCAAATGTTTTTGACGCATTTACAGCGATTCTTTAAGTGGGTCAACTGTCTTTTTCTCGATTTTTTAAAATGTTTTACGACCTATCAATACCAGTACAAAAAATATGGGGTTGCCATGTAGTAAGTGTCGATGGCCTCAAAAGTCGAAAACAATTGACAGTCGGAAATTAAATTTGATGTAAATATGTATATTTTGATAATCAGAATCGCCAGAATTTTTCAAATAACAAACCGTTTCAGACATTGTGTCATGTTTCCTTACTTTACGCGCTCAATGTATACATATTTCGATTGAATACAATTTTAAAATGTGTAAAATTATTTATAAGTATTAATATTGTCGAATAAATATAATCAGCATCATGTGGACTACTTTTAAAGACAGAATGCGTTTCCTTAATTCAATAATACAAAGAACATTTAGTTATTGTACTGCAAATGTGTCAAATTAACGAATAACTACTAATATATAATTTGAGAGTACCATCGCGAGCATAAAAAACGGGGACAATTTTAGTTGTGTAACATTTGCTTTGACAGTATTTGTTAACCTATGATGTCTAAACTCTGACAGTATTTGTCAACCTACAATTTTGTTCGGTTCCATCAATTTTATTCTTCGCAGTAATCTTGCCGACACTTAATTAAATAACAATTTCGCGAATGCTGATTTTATCATGTAATCGAGTTTGAATATGCCTTCTAAAATTCATTCAATTGCGACATTTGTATTTATTACGTCAAAATTCAAGGTGACATCATGACAAGTGTACTGACATGGCATTACGAAGCCCAGTTTAAACAGTACAAATTAGAGTGTCCCCGTTTTTTCTGCTCGCGATAGTACCTAGTCTGTAAATTTTAATTAGGCGGAATATATGAATAAAATATAACTTTTATTAAATCTTCGATTATTATCTCATGTATTTAAGTCTCTGCAAGAGTTAAGGGTTCATTAACTTATTCCAATTAAATTGAAAAAGATATTACAAATAAAAGAGTTAATTTTCATCACTTATTGACCATTACGGATCCTTTCCAGTTATACGTAGTATATACAGTTCACTGCCCTGTATGTATAGGACATCAATACTACAAAGTACATTATCTAGTTACGAAGTTGGTTAGGTAAACTTAACTATGGCGTAATGCAGCCTCTGTTAAGTTATTCATAAACAATTTTCTTGCGATTCCTTGAAATCCAGATAAAACTTCTCTTAAAAAAATTATGGTTATTACTTATTACTCTTATGGTAAAAAAGTAATGATACTATATTTCTTGATTTACGACTATCGATCTTCCATAATATTGTTCTTTCACCAGTTAGAAGATGATACAATACAAAACAGTACCTACACAATTTAATTAATTACAGCAATAATTGTTACCACACATAACTGTTATCAAAACTCGTAGGACGTACTGATAACTACAATAATGACCGAAACAGTAATACAATAACATTTAATTTTCACATATCATTCTTGCACTCAACGACAAAAGTCATTGGTCGCATTTCATCAAGATGTCACCAATAATAATAATATACATAACATGCACGTTCTTCACAGTTATATCGGCACATATACGATCAAACATGTTGCATTCGAAGACTGAAAGTGAGTGTACATCTATGTGATACTGCAATAAGTGCCATACGAGTATGAAATTCATATTTCAGTGGAAGAAATGGAGTGCATTCCAGGACAGAGGGTGAAACAGGGCTGCAAGGAATGCTTTTGTGCCGCCGGCATCGTTACAAACTGCGTAGACCAACCATGTGCTAAGGAAAGAAGGAAAGTCAGCCCTGAAGATCCGGAAATCATATCGACAAGAATGAGTAAGTAACACTGGGTCAATCCATCTGAAGAGGTCCAGAGGTGGTCGCTAGACCACTTCAGAAAAAAATAATTTTTTTAAAATGAATTTGCCAATGTTCCGGGAGTACAAAACCATATCTTCTTTTAAATTATTTTACTCCGTTCAGAAATGGCGCCCAGTTTTGTGTCAGCGAATCCGACATTTTTGAGATTGGTATGTGTTTGCGTTAAACAAAATATATTTTTTTGGGATGGTCCTAGAGAGTTGTAATAAAAACCACTCTATTCAGCAGATTTCAAGCTACCTGTTAAGTATATAGTACGTGTAGATTACGTTTATTTTCTATTTAAAAGAATATCCTAAAGTTTACTTACAATTGCTTATTTGGAGCGGTTTTCATGATTTTTTTTTACATGAAGGGATACTTCATTTGTCCATCCAATATTTTTTAGTTAGAATCTTGTATGCAAAGGCCTTGTAATAAAAAAATAACTTTCTTACTCCTTCCCCCTATTGACAACATGCAATTGAAATTTGAAAATTTCTCATTTTTGCGATATTCAATGTCAAATATCTCTGATGGGACCAGGACAATAAATCTAAAATTTTCATAATTAATTCACCTTTCTATAAGGTTTAATAATAAATAAAAACTTTGGTGAAAAACGTTAATCAGTGCTTACTAACAAATGCGATAATTCCGTCCTGAAGTTGGAAACGCACAATTAATTAAATTTATTACATTTTATTACAATGTTATTAACTTGATTTAGCTTAAACTAATTATAATAGAATAATTACTTAATTGTACAACACACATTTCTAAACAATAATATACCTATAGATATAATATCAGTAAGAATATGTTATACTACTGCTTCTATAAAATAAGTAAACAGTAAATAAATAAACAGTTCCAGTAGCCTTAGATATCTTCAATATGTTAATGTTGGCCACTACTGGACTGTCCCCACCGCTCCCTTAGTTGTGCGCCTGTTCTAACAGGCTAACTAATGAGCTGAGCCAGAAGCCAGTTATATGTGACTGTTTTCAGAAACATTTAACTCATTATATAAAACAAAATCTGTCAAGCATATCAAAACTTATATATTTCTCTGGTGGTGCAGTAAGTCAATACAAGAACAAAAAGAACTTTGCAAACTTATCGTATCATGAAAAAGATTTTGGGTTAGATGCAGAAAGGCATTTTTTTGGATGTGCACAAGGAAAAAACGCATGCGACGGTATAGGGGGGACAACGAAGCGACTAGTGGCTAAAGCCTGCCTTCAAAGACCACTTAATAGCCAAATCCTTAACGTAGAAGATATGTTCTTCTTTTGTAATGGACACCTACCAGGGGTAAACTACATCTTAGTGGCAAAAGAAGAGGTTTCAGAACACAAAACCACCCTTTATGATAGAGTTCAGAGATCCAAACAGATAAAAGGAACTAGAAGTTTTCACAAATTCTCAACCAACAGAAGGTGTAATAAGATGTTACATCATACCAACTTCAGAAACGTATGAAGATCACTTAGTTTTATGCCTGGAAAGTAGCATCACTGTTACCAATGATATCGAAGATCTTTGAAAAGTTGCTTCTAAAGAGAATGAAACCTATCATTGGGAGAAAGGAACTAATTCCTAATCACCGATTTGGTTTTAGAGAAAAGCATTCCACTATAGATCAAGTCCATAGAATAACAGATATCATAGACAAAGCATTAGTATTTCCAATATGATAATAAAAACTTAAGGTGTATTTTTTTCACAATTTTAATAATAATTTTAATAAATATCGGTGAAATAGTTCAAAAGTTATCCAACATCAAAATATTAATTACCTAGTCGGTACACGGATTTTTGTTCATGAGTACTTAGTCTTATTAAATATTTTAAATCATCACCAACACCAACATTTGTAATCAAATAAGTGTTTATTTTTTGAAATTCAAAATTACAGAAAAAATAAATGTTTTTGACGGTCAGTTTCGAAATCAGCAGGTCCAAATTAACACACAAAAAATCCATTTTGGCTAAAGTTATGAATGCGATTACAATAGTTAGTGTTAACTTTTTTTTTTTTCGTTACAGTGAAGGACCTCCCTGAGTGTACCCAAAAAAAGCAATATTTCATGGATGGATGTAAATTATGCTACTGTACAAGTATTGGCCGGGTTGGATTATGTACACCATGCGTCGACCCAGAAAATAAAGTACCTGAAGATGAATTATTCCTGTAGCAAATAAAACTATAATGACATAACTTGACAACTTAAATCAATGTTTTATGGCGAAGTGCTCCTGTGTGTAAACATCTATTGTTGACGAAAAAATTCTAAACCCACAAAAACAAGCAATTATTATGCAACATACAAATTTCTAGATGACAACTAGCGACCACATAACAACACAAGGAACCGATAAAACGCTTTTATAGGTATAAGCAGTGAGAAACGTATTCCGTGTCGGTGACAAAGCAATTCCAACTAAATATGGAACTTGTATGAGCATATTGACAATTGCGTATTGCTTATTTCATAAAAAATTGTTGTTCTTTTTTTTTTACGGGCCACGCCTTTAAACTGCTATATGATAAAACTAGAACAATAACAGTTAGATTTTTATAATTAAAAACAATATTGACAACATAGAAGGAAATGTTGTGTAATTTATGTCTATAATATTTTTTGGTAAAATTTATAGTTTAGCTGTACGAGCAAATTCTATTTGATCGACATCGTGTCTGCATTAAACCCAAAGGATATCACACCACTCCTGAAGAACGAAGGGGTATACAAGATAACATGTGAGTGTGGAACATGCTATGTAGGACAGACAGGACGAAGTATCGAATGTAGAGACACCCGGCTACGCAAGATTCAACAGTCCGCTGTTGCTCAACACTGCCACGAGTCGGGACAAACAATGATTTTCGATGACGTGAAGATGTTGGCAAGGGTTGGTAATTACCATCGAAGGCTTATTAGAGAAGCCATCGAAATTTACAAACATCCTAACAACATCAATCGCGAGGATGGTACTGACATTAGTAGGGTCTGGAAATCGATCCTAACGCGGTCAGGTGGAAAAGCACATGGGAGCGGTAGCTCCAGATGTGCGCAGTGAGGTATAAATTTAGGTATATAAGGGAGATTTTCTTGGTAGGTACAACATGACTAAATTATAATAATATGTTAATTAATATCTAATACATAATATATTATAATATGTAATACTATTATTTATTATTAACTTCATTTTAAATGATCATAATTATGTAATAAATAACTACAAATGATTTCTTAAAATGAGAAAAACGACACAGTTTCTTGGAAGAAAATTCATGTTTCTGCAGCTGTAACTCGTTATTCGTCACACTTCCAAAAGCTGTCGTAAAAAAATTTAAATTAAAAAGTTTTTGTAAACCTTTCATCCAAGATGGCGCATTGTCTATGATCTGCTAATTTATGGACCAATTTAAGCCTACGGGGTTGACAGTTTGCTTTTATTTAAGTTTCAGTACCAACATATGGCGCAAATTATGCTCTAAAGCAGGGGTTCTCAACCATTTAGGTTCCGTGTACCACATAAAAAATATTCAAATTTCTCGGTAGCACGTACATAAATGAACAAAGTTTATATCAGATTTTAAATATACACACCTACAGATAATTTCGTACCAAAATAATAACTTTTTAATAACAGTTTACACGGCAAAATAATAAAAAAGTTCTAAAAAGACAATAGTCTAACAATGAACAATTATATAACAAAACTTCATTTGGTATACAAAAGCAAAGTAAAAACATCACTTACATTGAAGTAATACAAAATAATTTAAATATTGATGCGACTGGGATTATTTTGCTAAACCCATTTTTTTCTTAAATTTTATGCTCAGTGTAAGTTAGTTTCAAGCTCAAATTTGCCTCAATAACTAATTTAGTGCAATTTTTGTCTTTTAAATTAATATAGATGACAACTATATTTGACATATTGGTGGTGCAATAAAGCATTAAAAATCTAATATCTTAATCTGCATTTTCTTTAAAATAATTTTTCCTCTGGATCTAAACATTGGCGAGTGTTAATCTTAAAATTTTCTATCAGTCTGAGGAAGTCTCTATCATTGTTGTTTCACTTTAGTAGTGAAGTTATCTGGTTGGTGTAATCATAGTTTTTGGATTTCTGATCCAATTTTCATTGTCATCGTTTTCTGGAAAATAACTGTTAAACTTGGTTATTATGATAATGATTTTTTCAAGAAAGCCTTCTAATGCTGACAATAGACTACAGTTATTTTTATTAACTTCTTTTTATTGTTGCGTTAATTTTACAATAATAAAAAAAATCTGATGTGGCCAGGCACATGACTTTATCATACAATATATAAAATTAATAGTTTAGCTGTATGAGAATCTATTCTATTGAGATAAATCGTAGGTATTGTCAATGCATCAGCATTTGACAATACCTACACTACGTTATTAGAATAATAGTTATTTATGTCACAAATGCCGAAAGTACGGAATAGCGCGACGAGCGGTGATGCGGCGCGTCACCGAAGGCGGAGTGTCGCCGTCGCATGTGAGGGAGTCGCGCTTTCTAGTTTTTGGCAGAAGCACATAAACGTTTATTGCGCTGCTTTTTGAGAAACACGTAATTAAAAAAAATAATTAAAAAATTTCTGTATAGGAAATGTTAGGTTGGTACCACTTTGACGAAACGTCAAGTTTAAAGGTGCGTTCCGATTGGTAGGTAATGGTAGCTAATGGCGGTGGTAGAATACGAAATTATAGTATTTCTTACTTATCGTGATAGTGACACATATTAGTTTGCATGTCCATAAACATGAGTCACTAGCAATTTTCTATTGGAAATACTATAATGGCGTCTGCTACCACTGTCATTATCACTAATGAAAACGCACCTTAAAAAGCTAATTCAAATTCTGAGATTTATATTTGTTCATGATACATCCCTACCAATAAAACTACACTCATCGCTATACTTTATTTACAATTTTCTCAATTTATCGGGTTTAGAATTAGATATAACAACGGTTTGATATTTCTTATCAACAAACAATCAAATTGGTGATCTTATCTTATTTGAAATTTGAATTTTGTACTTTGCCGCACTAGAGCGGCAACGTTCCATAGCGGTTCTCCAACCTCTGATGAAATCAGCTGTTTTCGAGTGTGACAGCATAAAAAAATATTTGTCAAATCCTGACTACTATGTAATTTCATATTAATGCAGATGCGATCGATCTCGATCAAATAGAATTTGCTCTTGAAGCTAAGCTATTAATTTTACCAAAAAAAGTCATAGTCATAAATTATTCAAAATTTCCTCTACTTTAATTTATTATTTAACTATTTTGTCGAAATTACAGAAATAGCGGCTCATTTGCAAAATCATTGAAAAAGGCTTAGAATAAACTACCAGTTCCTTTCGACCCTTTTGAACCAAAAGCTTTTCAGCTCTAAGTTTGGTCATAAAACTTCTAAATATAAACTTTCGTCCCGGTACCTTTAGTAGTTTCTCCGGAATCGTCGTCACAAAAATCGTTTACACACGCACACACACACACACACACACACACACACACACACACACACACACACACACACACACACACACACACACACACACACACACACACACACACACACACACACACACACACACACAGACATTTTTTTGTACCTTGGTCAAAAATGTTCAGGGGACCCATAAAGACCTATTTCCGCTAAAATCTCAATTTTTTTTTTCGGCATGATTACAATACTTTACATACTGCGTATGATAAAGTAAAAATAATATAAACAATAACAATAAACGAACATTTCTGATTGCAAAACTAAATTTATATTATTCAACTTTCCAAAAATATCAGCTAAATATGCTAACCGGACTATCCACAATTCATCAAAGAAACAATATTTGAAGTCGAAATTAGCTTCTGCATGGCAAACTTGAACTTCTGATTTAAGTACGAAGAGACAATGTTATCTTTCTACTGCTTGGTCCAAAACTGTTTTTAGTCTGTCTGGTATAGATTTTGCTACTAGAAAGTTCCGTTGGATTTTGCAGTGAGTGAATTGAGCTTCTGGAGCTACTGCTTTATTTTTTTATGAGGGCGGCGATTCTTTTCTGTTAAAGCCGGAGCTCCATCAGTGCAGACACCAATAAATTTCTTCCATGAATATTATTGAATTTTGCCCCCTTATAATTTTGGGTCAAACATTATCATCAAAATAAATATGCTTTTACGTACCACCAGTGGTACGCGTACCACCGGTTGAGAACCCCTGCTCTAAAGCGATGTTCCAAGTTTGAAGCTGCAGATCATCTGCTTTTTTACACTACTTGACCTCAATTAAAGGTTGCGGCAAGAAATGTTAATTATCCCTGATATCTAGCTTATTTCCCAACTAATTTTCTAGCAAACTACCTAACTAATTTGTTTTGCCAATCACTTGTCAGCCTTTTTTCTTCATGAAACCTGCCTGTCGTCAGTCACGTCCATGACTGATGAAAGCACATAAAACGGTATGCTTACTCCGTTTCTTCGCATCGCTGGCTGTCTGGCTTTCAATCTTATATGGGAGGCTTTCGGTCACTAGCCTTGCTCTTTACTCCTGTTTATTGGCCGTAAAAAAATCTACGATCTGTTGTGCAATCTCTGCCCGCGCCCTCGCCACCTACCCTCGAGCAAGGCCCTCTCACGGTCCCGCATTATCCAGAATCCGATAAAGTTCATCTTCTGTTTTTATCCTTTTTGCGCGCACATTTACGACCCCTGAGAAATGTTTACTACACGCACGTGTAAGAATCAATGCGGATCGATGCGGATTGAGATTGGACGTTGACGACAGGGTGGAAAATGTATGGTTTGTTTACACGAGAAAATCGCATGCTGGAAAGTAATTGTTTGCTTGCATATTTTCCTTATTTGTTATGATTTGTTGATGTGTAATGTGCATACATACTTAATAGATGAAGTGTTGATAATTATCGAGAAAGTGCGGGACATAGGCCAAATGTTAACATATTGTCACATAAGGTCATTCAGGGCATAAAACATAATCAGTCGCGAGGTTAGTTTGTGTTTTGGGAAGGTGCAGCGATAAAACAACAAACATAAGTCGACACCAGGAAGGTCGGCTACAACCCAATACCTTGCAGAGCTACTATAAAGGATTAAAACATTTTGTATTGTAATCAGACTTAGATCGGTGTTAGTACCAATCTGTATTACACCAGTATGTAATCAGTAATTAGTTACTTATCATCATCGAGTCAGTTATTAAGCGGTTATTAAGAACGATATCATTGTAACGTACGACAAATAAATCAACTGTCTAACCGCTGGTGAAGAGTCTTAATCCCTTCCGGGAAAGTAAGGGGTGGTTACCCAGCAAGTGGTGACCACCCCACTCTGTTAATGCCACAATATTAACCATAAACAAACAAAAAAGAAACATGAATGAATGCTCTAGTAACATTACATTCCGTTCAAGAAATCCCAAAATTATCCCTTTGAAGAAGAGAATTACAAAATGAAATTAGTAAATCGCATATGCCCAGAATTTACAAAGAAATGAAATTAAACCATTTAGACCACAATTTAGACAGATTTTCGATGCCGGCAATGAAACAAACGTTTGGATTTCTGTCTTGAGATTGGTAACGAAAGATTAAGTAACCGAAATTTTTCACAACTAAATTGTATTTTAGCATGAACCCACCGTTGCAACAAATTGCATTGTTTTACACTATCTAGAGTAGACAAAGCCAACTTTCAAAAAAGTAAACATGTGGTGTGGTATTACATATCACGGGGTAAGTGGGTGACATTTCTTCGATGGAAGTATTTGGATATTATTTTAATAAACAACTTGAAAATTTTACCTTAAATTTCACTTACAAATTAATAATTGTTTAATACTTACATAGTGTGTTATTACATAAATTTCAATTTCTAATTTTTAACTATTAACTATTGAACTATTGAACTATTAAGACAGTCTTCTATGGTTACATATCTTAATTTTAACATGAAAAAGGTCAATTTTCACATAAAAACTCGAATTATTAATTAACATTTATTAATTACTTTCATAATAATATAAATGTCAGCAATTTTACGGTAAAAGTAAAATTATGTTAAGTAAACTTATGTTATACTTTCATTGTTTGTTCTCATTTTATCATTTAATTTTTGATCGTTTAGTTGTGGACAATCTATGGAGAATAGGCCATAACTTATTATGAACGACAAATTTTAAAACTGATTTTGATAATCTATTACTGCGAAAATAGCGGTAGACTGTGCTTTCAGTAAAAAGAAATCAGTAAATTCAGATTCCAAATTTTTCAAAAACCACCGAAAATATCAAAAGGCAGAAAACTGTACCTTATTTTCTATTTTTAAGATTCTATGGATAGATGCCCGAGAAAGCAAGGTAAACCGTGTTTTGAGTTTTCGTTTTGTCTGATTTTTGGCTGTCTTTTTTTAAATAGAAGATATTAAATTTTTAAATTTCATATAAATTTTAATATTTCGTCTTTTGCGTTAATCGTTTGTTTTTATTTTATCATTTCATTTAAAGTCAACATTATTCATGTTTGTAAGCAGTTAAATTTAATAATAAACCAAAAAAGTTTTAAGTCTAGATACCACAGAATTTCACATATTTCCAAGTAATTAATTTGTTAAAACTACAATAATCTACGCTAAGTGACTCTCCTGGCTAACAATGGACAAAATGGGACGAGTAAAAACTGTTTCTGGTATACTTTTTTTAAAAAAATTATGTTTGGGTTCACTTGATTACAAAAGAAAATCCCTAAATATTTACAGAAATCGTCATATTTTTTATTTATTTTATTTTTTATTTATTATTTTTAATTACTTTTTATATCGATCAGATAGATCAATTAACAAAATATGGATACCTGCGATCTGATCGATCATGATCAATCGATTGATATTCGTTTTGTGATCGAGAATCGTTCACTGTTCACATATTTCTGAGGCAGCACATCTCCAATGCTTACAGTTTCTCTACGAAGTTACAGCCACCGTCGGACCACACGTAAATTTAGGAGTATATATATGGGATCTATAGTCTATTGGGGCTCACAGAATCGCATATTACTTAACAGCTTACAGGTTTTGCGGCGTTATAGAAGTGCTCAGAATCGCTCAGAAAACCCAATAAGCATATTTAAGTTTAAGACTAAGGTCCACCGTAATAGATACAGACTTTTTAAAGCACTCAGAGCTCTTTATGAAGAATTGCTGTTGTACCAGAAATTAAAATTTAGTCCGTTATACGAATAGTTAGGTAATTACCTTATTTTTTATGACTTTTGATTTATTTTTCGACTGTCAGAAGAATGTTTTTGTAAGTTTCTTCTGTTCAATTAAATTTGTTTTAAGATAAAAAAAAGTAATCTACTAAAAATAATTCAATAAAGAGTGTCAGTCCACCAATGATAGAGGTATTTAATAGCAACAGCTTTGATTCTTAATTTAAAACGTTTCACTTCAAAACCCAAATTAAAATGTGGAATAAATACCACCCTGTCAGCAACTAGTATGTACATCGCCAGCGTTTTAAATTACCCAATCTCTATAAGACCGTAATGGCATCGATCAGTATCTATAATATTCGCTGCGTCCTCAATAACCATCTTAGAGTGAAAACGTGCTTAGCGGAAATCCTCCCTGATGACAAAGCGATATAGGTTCGTAGGCGAAAACTAAGACCAAGGTCCCGGAGTGCCTCAAGTGCAATCGATCCAGCCCGACTTTGGCATTTAGCCTAGATATTAAAGCGGCCACGGCACCGCCGCCGCGAAAGTTTCGTGATATATTCTACCCCGTCCATCATGCGATGTTTTCGGATAATTACAATTCCCCCAGAACGAACATCCATTAACCGCGTTCACGAAATCCCGACATCTACGTACAAATCTGGTAAATTACAGACTTCCAGTTTGGTTGATCGCTTACAGGAGAGAATATTGATAACGTTGTGCTGTTACGTAACTTCTAACAGGATACCCTTTTCCTTGAAAGCAATTATTTAAAATATGGTTTTAGTGCATATATATTAAGCTTTTCACCAAAAGTTTGAAAGATGAGTAACTGAAAGAAAATTTGATGAAAGTTTAAAGTTTTTTTTTGTTTTGCCACACTCGAAAACAGCTGATTTCGTTCGTGGTTGGAGTGCCGCTATGGAACTTTGCCGCTCTAGTGCGGCAAAGTACAAAATACAAATTTAAAATAAAGTAAAATCACCAATTTGATTGTTTATTGATAAGAAATATCAGACCGTCTTTATATCTAATTCTAAAAACGATAAATTAACTCTTTGGCTCTTTGTTGTTGCCTTTTTCTGGCTGAGCACTGGAGCTAGTAGCATTGCTTTTGTATACTCATATACAATGCTAGTAGTAAGTAAGATAAAGTTGAAAAGAAAATAGACTGGCAAAGCAAGACAAGCAAATCATACTGACTTTTTTTGGTTTTACAGAGCCAAGCAATGGATGTTAAATATTGGTCGAATTTACCTTTTGTAAGATGACAAATTATGTAACAAGAAACTATCACCTATGAAGTGGTCATTTTTCTGTCGAGCAATTCAAGAAAACATATCCGCGATTGCCTTTGTAATCAGGAGCTGTACCTTTACTTTCTGCAGATAATATGGATGTTGCTACTAACAGTAGAGAAGATCAGCAGGTCAGCAGCAGTAATGAATTAGGTGATAAAATGGGCAACTTTTTTATGAATAAATTTGGTTGTTGTACATGTTTACAACATGTTGTGAAGATTTTCTATATTGGACCAATATGACTTTATCGTTGTGGGGCTCGACTCAAAATTAAAATAACTGTACCAAAGTCGGCAACAACACCAAAAATTGAAAAATATTTGCAAGGAATAGAAAGGGGGCAGCCGCCCCCCCATTTTTTCCAAACATTCTTTTTGAAAGCGTTTGATGCTCGTAACAGTATTTTTATTGATTTAGTTAAAATATTTCCCAAACAAAATCTTAAATTACTCATCCTGGGTACTTACATACAATAATAATTATATACAGGGTCCTGCAACTAAGCTCCCGTCTTCTGTAGCTCACTTACTCATTAAGCTAAGAGTTTGACATTTTACAGGCTTACCCTGTACTTCAAGGTACAATTCAAGAAATTATTTTTTATTATACAGGCTGTTCCAAAAATGTGCAACGCCATGGTAATATATTTTTTTAAATTGCATGCTATACATTTTTCTACACATTTGGAAGCCTTTTATGGTTGCCTACATATCACCAAAATTTTATTGAAATCGGTTGAGTGACCGCAGCGGAAAAAAATAAAAACCAAAAAGAAATGATTTTGCATCGTAGGCTTTAAAAATCAATAAAATCCACAAAATGCAGCTCGTTAATAAAATTTTGCGACGTGCTTATTAAGTTAGATGTAATAGTCTCGTTAACCAAGTGACATTGATCCAAATTATACAGGGTGACCAAAATCGAGTGTCAAACTTGTCAAACTTCAAAGCGCGCTATTGTTCTTATTTTAAATTGGAACCCATAATTTTTTTTAGGTGAAACGATGCGAAATTAAAGAATAAATATTGTTTCTGAATACAACCCCATCACTATTACCCATATTTTAAAAGTTATTCGCCAAAAACTCATTTTTCAATGTTTCCAACGGCAATTTTAGGTAATAAATATCGTACGTGGCGTTGAAAAACAATTTATTACATAAAATATAACGCAGAGAGGTATTTTAGATTTTACTGTACTTAATTAAGTAGTTATTCAATTGCTAAATTTACTGAAAAATTTACCTATAGCCACATTTCCGTCCTTACCGCTGTAGGTAAATTATGCAGTAAATTTAGCATTTGAATAACTACTTAATTACGTACACTCAAATCTAAAATACGTCTATTATTTTTTATGAAATAAATTGTTTTTCAAAGCCACGTACGATATTTATTATCTAAAATTGCCGTTGGAAACGTTGAAAAATGAGTTTTTGGCGAATAACTTTTAAAATATTGGGAATTGTTATGGGGTGGTATTTAGAAACAATGTTTATTTTTTAATTCTGCATCATTTTACATAAAAAAATGTATGGGTTCCAATTTAAAATAAGAACAATAACACGCTTTGAAGTTTGACAAGTTTGACACTCGATTTTGGTCACCTTGTATAATTTGGATCAATGTCACTTGGTTAACGAGACTATTACATCTAACTTAATAAGCACGTCGAAAAATTTTATTAACGAGGTGCATTTTGTGGTTTTTATTGATTTTTAAAGCCTACGATGCAAAATAATTTTTTTTTTGTTTTTGTTTTTTCCGCTGCGGTCACTCAACCGATTTCAATAAAATTTTGGTGATATGTAGGCAACCATATAAGGCTTCCAAATGTGTAGAAAAATGTATAGCATGCAATTTAAAAAAATATATTACCATGGCGTTGCACATTTTTGGAACATCCTGTATAATAAAAAATAATTTCTTGAATTGTACCTTGAAGTACAGGGTAAGCCTGCAAAATGTCAAACTCTTAGCTTAATGAGTAAGTGAGCTACAGAAGACGGGAGCTTAGTTGTAGGACCCTGTATATATACAAGATCTTTATTCCAACAATATGGGTTAACATTTATTATATTATACTACATTGCATATATCAGCTTCTTCTTCGCATCTGTCGAAATGGGCTATCGACCATGGTCTTTCTGCCCTGCTGTCTTCCATTAGTGTCTGTCTGGTCATTTCAGCTTGCTTCATAGGGTTTTTATATGTTCATAAAGTGTTTTTTCGGGTGTTTTGTATTTTGAACGGGTATCATTGTCGCGGGAAAGGAATAGGTGGTGGATTGATTCGGGAAATTTGGAGCAGGCCTTTATATGAAGTGGGATTATTCGTTCGTTGAAGGGGGTGATTTCTGCTTTTTCATATAATAGGATGTTGGAAGGATTGTGTAAAGGATTGTTTGGGTGTCGTATTCGGGTGATACATCGAAGAGCCGTTCTTTCTGCGACGTTTAGGGCCTCATTTGACGATTAATTTTGGTTGGTCAGTAGGAGAGATCCGTATTCTATCATGGGTCTGCATATGGCTTTGTAGATGTGACACGCTGTTTTCACATTAATACCTTTGTTCTTGTACGTCAATCCTCTGAAGTGAGTTGCTCTATTTTTCATATTTGTTTTGATAATATTGACATGTTTTTTGAAATTTAGTTTTTGGTCTATTGTGATTCCTAGATATTTACATGTATTTGACGGTGAAATTGTTTTGTTTTTTAGTTTTTTACTGTAGGGGAAGAATGTTTGATTTTATGGTAGGGGATAAGGAGTTGGGTTTTTGAAGGATTTGCTTTAATACGCCATAAATTGAACCAGGTCTCGGTATGGTCAAGTAGTTGTTGCAGGTTATTAACAGCAGTGGTAAGGTTAGAAGAGTGGGAAATTATGGTTGTATCATCGGCATATTGTATGATATAGGATGTGGGATTTAGGTTAAGTGGATTGGGATCGTAGATATCGGCGCAAAATGCATTATACAATAATGGGGATAATGGGGAACCTTGTGGGACACCTTGTAACGGGATGAACGTATCGGATAGGGAGTTTTGAATTTTGGTTTGTAGGGAACGATTCTGAAGGAATTTATTTATTAGGTTTATGAGGGAATTGGGGACATTTAATTGGGATAATTTGTATAGTAAACCGTTATGCCAGACAGAATCAAATGCCTAATAATAATTATTAAGTTACAATATTAGTTAATATTAATAATAATTATAGGTTAATATTAATTAGCTCGTCAACATCAATGCTGTCGGCTGACTGAATACATAAAGTTCACGTTCCATTTGTACGTGAATATGATTTCGTTGTAAAGTCAGGCGTAGCAAATTGGTTTTAATTTAAACATAGCCAAATTAGCAATAATAACTAAACAAAACTGTAATAATACACATAATACATAATATTCCAAGAATACAGTTTTAAATTAACATAATTCGTACTACCAACTAGGTTTTAGTAATTGACGTTAATAATTAATAAAAATAATAACACTTTCATTCTTGCAAATTGCGCAATGTTTTTTTCTTATCTCACAAAAACACATGCGACTCCGATGTTTTTCACTGTTATGCTTTGATAGTATTTATCAGATAGATAGCGATCAGTGGTAAATAAATTTCTCAGTCTAGCTACTATAATGTTTCTGTCAATTTTGTTGCTGTATTACGTTGAAGAAAATCTACGGTTATAATATTGTACCCATGAACAAACAATTTATTGATTTCTTTATATAGTTTCCATAGGTCAAATCCCAATTAGAATTGCAGTGATATGTAAACTTTTTTAACTTTTTTCTAGAAGCTTTGATATTGTAATTTTTGTTTTGTTTTTGTTTGTAATGGAATCTGAAAAAACGAATTAGCATTGTCTTTTAGCCACAATTTGTTTTCTTTCTGTTATGATTTATTTGGCCTTTTCCCATTAAAACAATAGCTTCTTAATACAGTCAATAAATCACTAAAGTAGTCAACATCGTACTCGTCGCTGCGCTCCGCGTGCCCCAAAGTCATGCACCAATCGTCGTCTTATAAAACTTGTATAATAATATACTATTATTGTACTTATTTGAAATACGCAGTACAATTATTGAAACTGAAGTTATGTAGAAAATGCATAGCAATTAGCTTCATAACTATGTGGAAAACATGACATGCAACAAATTGTTAGAGATAAGGTGCTGTGTAAACGATATACAACAGCGATAACAACAAATATTTGCGTAACTTCTCGAATACAATGCAAAGAATTTTTAAATTTTGAAAGGTAACGCAGCCACCAAACTTGCAATTATTGTAATCTACTAAATTAAGGATTCTGATCGTAAATACTATAAAATGTGTGGGTAGACATTTTAAGCGATCATGAAAATAATGTTATATGCTATAATTACATAAAACCAAACAAAAAGGTCTGCACAAAGAAAATATTTCTTTCTGGTTTAATGTTAATAATTATTAACTTTTATAAGAAAAAAAATAATGAATTGAAATTGTTAGAGTTACCTTTATATCTTGTGATATGAAATTCTTTATTTCTTTATACAACTTTTTTTGTTTTTCCTCATAAAGTAACGGTTGATAAAAATATCAATAGGTATTGTTATTTTTGAAATTCAAATAAAACACTTAATAAATAAGTACGTCTACGTAAGCGAAGTATTAGAAAGATTAGGGGATTACTAAAAGAAATCTGGTATCAGGGTAAGATACAGGGCACCAGCTAAGGTAAAAGATCTTTTGCCTAACCCAAACGATATCACACCAGTCCTAAAGAACGAAGGCGAATACAAAATAATATGTGAGTGTGGAACATGCTATGTAGGTCAAACAGGACGAAGCATTGAATGTCGAGTCAAGGAGCACAGTAGAGACATCCGACTAGGCAAGATTCAACAATCCGCTGTTGCTCAACACTGCCATGAGTCGGGACACACAATGGATTTCGATGACGTGAAGATGTTGGCAAGGATAAGTAATTATCATCGAAGGCATATTAGAGAACCTATCGAAATTTACAAACATCATAAAAATATTAACGCGGTCAGGTGGAAAAACACATGGGAGCGGTAGCTTCGGATGTGTGCAGTGAGGCGTAAATTAGGTCTAATTAGAGCGATTTCTTTGATAGGTCTTCAGTATTCTGTTAGGTTTGAAGAAGCGAGCAACATGGTTCTCGAAAGGTCGCCATTTATGAATTTTCACAGACGGCATAACCCGGAAGCAATTAATTTTCAACACTCAATACACTACAGTCGTTGCAAATCTAACGATGATCAAATTTGCAGGAATATTTGATTTTAATTTTATTTCTTTAACACTTTAGATAGCCACAATAAATTAATGAAATAGAGATAATAATTTGTTATTTATAAACTTGTAATTTTAATATAGTATAAAATTTCCATTCTTACTCATTATTGTATACCAAAACTAATTCAACTAGATCAACAAATCATCGAGTTTGGCGTATTTTACGACTTGAATGTCCAGATTAACTAGATAACTTTTCTTTAATCTAATTTTGATATGCCGTGCTTTGAGTTCAAATTCGTATTCAGCGCAGGAAAAACTATCGAAAACAATATTTTTCTAATTTTCAGTAGTTTCGTTCTAGAAAAGTTTTGAGACAAACACTGAAATAGAAGCATATTATCACAAATAAGAAAAAAAACAGATTTTGAAGCACAATGTTATTTTTTGGGGTAAGTCGATAAATTCATTCGACTTCTAAATGCGAGTAAACGCTGGAATGAAATTACAAGTTACGTCACATTTAGTGTTATGGAACAGATGGGGGTTAGATTGGTAGATCCGGTCCCCAAGAATGGGATGATAAAAAAAGTTTCCGTCTCGGGAGGAAACGTTTTAAGCTAACTTCGCGGCCCTTCGGAAGGCCTTTAAGGGCCTAAGCCTTGCCGCCATAAATTAAAACAACCTAAAAGTTTTCTTTTTTCCACTCAAACGTAACTCTATTACCCGGGCCGAAACGAAAATACCCTCGACGAAATGCGCCGTAAAGTCGGCGGCGTCTTTTCCACTCCAAACCGATGAACGGATAGTGTTACGACATCTGAAGAAGCCGATGTTTTCCCACCACATTAAGCACTTTGAATGTCAGAAATAATCCATTGAAGGTATAAGTAAAAATAGCATAGGAGAAGAAATCCTTAACAAATATTACTTTTGTCACTATGGAGCATTCACAGATAGAAATTTTTGTTTAATTGAAACAATTATGCATTGTCAAAGAAATCTGTTGTTTCAATAGAGGCAAAGAAATATTTATTTGCGGATAAAAACGCATTTGTTTGAAATATTTGTTTGTTAGAAAGAACGTTGATTTGTGTCAGAAAATTTATGTTCCCAGTTAAAGTTTGCAATTTGTTTATTGTAAGAAACGAGATTTATTTACTTCAAATAATTATGATTGTGTTGAGTAAAAGAATATTTTTTTAAATTAACGAAATTGTTAGTTGAGTTAAAATGCTGTATTTTTGGGATGTCGCACATCCTCGACCAATGGTTGGTCTTCCCAGCCCTACATATAGTCAAGGTTAAGTTAGTAAAGTGTACGCTGATTTGGAATCGCAACTTGAACCTGCAGGCACTGTACTCTATAAGTCTATACTGTCGATCACGCGGCCTTTATACTCTCGATATGTACGAAGTGCGAGGAGAGAGTGTACAGCGCCATCTAACAATACAGTTGGATGAGGTACTCACACTAAAAATATATTTATTTGAATCAAAATATGATTTCTTTGGTGGAAGTAAACGTATTTTAAAGCCAAAACAAAGATATTACTTTAAAGGAAATAAATGTCTTCTTGTGTACAAATATATTATTTTAATCAAAATATGATTTCTTTGGCGGAAGTAAACCTATTTTTAAGCCAAAGACAAAATATTACATTAAACGAAATAAGTCTCTCCTTATATACAAATTTATATGTTTGAATCAAAATTATATTTCATTGGTGGAAAGAAATGTTTTTTTTTAAGCAAAACAAAAATGTTACTTTACAAAAATAACAACAACGTACACAATTTTTTAACACAATTTTTTTTATGGACCACTAGGTATATTAGTTATACTAGGTAGTTTTTGATTATGATTTTTATAATAAGCATATTAGGTATACTAGGCATTCTTTGACACTTTTACCCAAATTATTATGACATCAACTACCATTAGGCTATTAACTGCTTCTGAAATATTGTGAAACAACAAAAACGGGAATTTTTCAAAAAATTATTCTTAGCTAACTAAGAAGGATAAGGAGAGAAGTGAAGTCGTCTTGGATAGTCAAAATATCCGACTTTTCGATAGTTATTGTCGATTTGAGATTCTAGTATGATTTATTGAAATGGAACACCTAATATATTTTTAAAAACTTTGAAAGATCAGTAAACCATCTTTACGAAACTGCCTAACTCTGTAGGCTGTGTAACATTTATACCTCATCCTCATGCACAATGATTCATAAATAATATATAATATCTAGTTGCCACGCCAAACTCAACAATTGCATACATGTACCGATTGTTTTGTTCATGCAGCAACATTAGGTCATTGCAAACTGCTACTATGAATTAAACAAACGAACAATTTATGACCATACATGTACAGTTTTTTAATTATTGAACATTTTTATTATCTATTGAGTCGTTGGGTTGGTTGTGGTGGTCTAAATTATCAATTCTATTAAATAGATTTATTTCGGGACATATTAAGGGAAAAGTTTATACGGATGTTCCAATTACTACAAATAACAAAACAAGGAGTGCTTTCGTAAATTACTAATTTTTTGACTTTGAAGATAATAATTGTCACAAATTGTACGTTGGAGTAACTCAAAATTGCAGTATGCTATTACTAAAAGTTGCTGCATGAAAAGATGTACAATAACATTTGTGAGATTGTTAAAATTTCGTTCAACCATCTGGATATTTATTATTAATTTATGAATTATTGTGCATAAGTTACGAAAGTCAAATTAGTTACTTAATAACTTTTTAGCTCTTGACGATAGACCTACCGAGTTAGACATCTAGGAAAGCTGATATATCCATCCCTTAAGTATGTAAAGATATACAAGGTGTGCTATTTAAAATTCTTAAATAATTTGAGATTTAGCAAATTTCCAAGTATTCGGGTTAAGTCATATTATAATCGAAAATAAATATCTGTCAAAAAGTGCGCTCTTATTTACCCTTCTTAGTTACCTCAGAATGATATTTTGAAAAATGCACGTTTTCTTCATTAATGTATGTACTTTGTTTCGAACGTGGGACACCGTGTATAATAACTTTTGTAATGTCGAATATAGATGATTTGTTCAACTACTAGTGGTGCAACTTTGAGACACCAGGTTGAAAAGTTATGGCTTTTGCGTGAGGTTCTGAAGAACTCTGTTTAAGATCGAGTAAATTGCTCTTTCATTTGTCCCAATTTGTTTGTCTTATTTTTAAAGTTGCTCAGTAGAAAACATTAGCAAATATAGCTTGTTTGCAAAATTTTGCAACATATTTATACACATTTGATTTAAATTTAATTTAAAATAATGTATTATTAGATGACGATGACGACTTGAATGAAAAAAGTGCTAACAGTTCTTGTGAATTGGGTTTTTACAAAAATGGTGCACATGCATATATTTTCTGATATGCGAGATAAGAATACTGATAAATCATGTATTACTAACAATAAAATGCTGATATTTAATTTAAAAATGCCGCAAAAATTGCTAAATTCTAAATGTAATTTTTTCTTTAACTATGCGTCTGCATAAACATTCTGATATTGGGACAAATACCTTGATTTCTCCACGCCCAGCTCATAATATTGGCCTGATACATAACCTAAATCTTAAAAATTCGTAAAAAAATAAAAGAAAAAGTCACCTCTACAATTGTACTATCAGAAAGTGAAACACGGTTTTATGACATCCGATTACACGTAAAAATCTACCCCTATCTGAATCCCTTATTTATTATTATTACCATTATAGCACAAAGAATTTTAAAGTTACCTTCACCCCATTTAGCCCTTTACGGGACTAAACGAAAAACTTTGCGATTGTCTTAAAACACCGAGCAAAATTAAAAGGCCAGTTCAACATGGACCGTCAAGTTTCTTCTGCAACCTTTGATGTTTCGAACGCCGATCGGCCGAAGTTCGGTTAATCTTGGCGGTTGTTTTGCCATTTTCCAAGCTATATAGGAAATACTTGGAATAAGTTGACGTAAACTCGGCGTATTATAAGTTTAATTAAACCCCTTTTGCCGTCATAACTTTTCATAACATTTCCCAACTTTTGCCACCTAAAATATTATACGAACATAATATTTTATTTTTCATTGGCGTTGCCATCCGCATCGGTTCCTAAGTGAACAACAAGACGGGGAAGTATGTTAGAAACATGTTTGATTGATAGGTTTTTAATGAGACCAGCAGGGCTTTACCTGACATAAATAATAAATTGAAGGGATTTCTTTATACAGTACCAAAAACGTTAAAATCCGTAAAAAAGAACGTACGGTTTAGAAAGTATTATCCCACGTATTGAGCTCCAAGCGCAAAAATCAGTATTAAATAATAATAGGAACCAGAAAAGCCCAAATTCAAATTAGGCGGAGGAGCCGGAGAAAATTCAGTCCTAACGCAATACCTCCAAAATACCTAAACTCACAGGCACGAAAACACCTAAACCCTTTAAGAACATCATCAATCACAAGTAATACACCAAAAACAACGAAGTAATTTACTAGAAACGCGCAAATCGGCGGAGAGAAAACCGCCGACCACAATAAAATGTACCGTAGCGGAACAAAAGACATTAAAAGGAATACCGCAATATTTAAGACTCGATTTACGCGGACTTTCCTGTTATATAAATGAATTACCCAGGCTTTCGCGGGCGTTTCCGTTAATTCACTCCGCGTTGCATACCGCGTTGAATTTTGTGAAACTTTAATGCCAAGAGAAGCACCAAGGTGGCGCTTCGGAGGCGCTAAGAAGAGAACTAACTCTTGTCAAAGTTTTGCTTCTCTCGAAGTACTCGCAAAACCGCTTTAAAAAGAGCAGTGAAGTAGTTTTGTCTGACGTATATGACCAGCTTTGCAAGAATAAACTTTAGATGATTTCGTATCTAAAATAGGAGTACTTTTTGAACACCAATAAATTGTCGTTTAAATAGAAAAAAACTGTTGATAATACTTACTAAGTTAAAACACTTATGTAGATGAGAAATTCATTGGAGACACTTACCTAGAACAAGCAAAAAACACAATTAAAATATTGTTTTTGTGTATGTGTATATGTAAATAGATTAATAATTTATTATTTTATTATACACAACACAGTGTTTACTAATATCACGCGTATTTTGTTTTCAAAGCGGAAATTAAATCAAAAATATTGTGCAGTGTTAGTGTAAAACGCAAAATGTTATTAAATATACCTGCGATTTTTAGGTAAAATAAATCACGATTTTCATCATTTATTCGGACTTCATAATGCTTTAATATGTTCCCTGAAACACGGGATCATCCATGTCCTAGGGGGCTGTTTAATATTTTCGATTCGTATTCATTAATATAGTCTTTAAAATTGCATTTTATTGAAAATAATATGAAATACTATTCACAATTATTAGTCAATACTTACTATTAGTTTATTATTTATTATTAAATAATAATTATCGTTAACACAAAATTAACAAAAAATATTATTTAAAGCCAAAATTCAGAGAATTAATTCGCAAAATCAAAAATTCTCATTATCGTGAGGCTATGTTTAAAACCAAAAATTTAGAAACATAAAGACAAAAGTTCTTAATAACAAATTAAAACATTATTATAATTACAAATATTATTCGTTAGAAACTAGAATACATGTGAAGGAAACTTAGCGATCGGTTTGTTTTTGAGTGGCCTGTAAAATAGGGTTTAAATATTCTGAAAATAATTTAAAAAATCTGATGTGGCCATGCACATGACTTTATCATACTATACAGTAAGTCAAACTGTGTCAAACGCTGATGTTGTGACAATACTGTCAATAGAATTAAAATATCTGTCAAATCCTGGCTAACTAGTTTTAAACCAGACACGACCGATCTCGATCAAATAGAATTTGCTCATGCAGCTAAACTATTATTTTTACCAAAAAAGACATAGACATAAATTATACATTATTTCCTCTATTTAATTTATTATTTAACATTACAAAAATGGTGGCTCATTTGCAATATTATTGCAAAATGGTAAGAGTGAACCTCCAGCTCCGTTGGACCGTTTTGAAGAAAACTTCTTTCATGTCTCTAAGTTTAGTCATAAAACTTCTACATACGAAGCTTCGTCCCGATACCTTTAGTAGTTTCTCCGGAATCATCGCCACAAAAAAATAGCTACCTTGGTCAAAAATGATCAGGAGACCCAAAACGCCATATTTCTGCTAATTATTTCCTGTATAATCGATCTATATAATTAAGTAAAGAAATTAAAATAAGGACCAAGGAATTAAGTTTGCTTGCTAGAGATATGAAAATTTGGAATCAGGAGTTTTATTAGGAATGATAATACCACGACATAATAAAACAAGTTTTTAATTTACATATTACAGCTGTCAAATCTTGTTTTAATTCAAATTTCTTTAAAGTATGATTGAAGTACCCAAATAACTTCTAGAATATGATAAATATAATATGGTATTTAGTTTGTAACAATTGACGCTATAGTTATTTATGTTACAAGTGCCGAAAGTACGGAATAGCGCGACGAGCGCATGTGAGCGAGTCGCGCTATGTAGTTTTCGGCAGGAGTGACATACAACGTTTTTTTGTGCTAAATATGTATTTTTTAAAAAATGCTATATTTCTTTATAGGAAATGTTAGGATGGCACCACTTTGACAAAACGTCAAGTTTAAGAAACTAATCAAATTCTGAGAGATTTATATGTGTTCATTACGCTGTTTTAGATGTCACATACTTTCCAACATACTAAAATCAAAACTACACTCATCGCTATACTTTATTTACAATTTTCTCAATTTATCGTTTTTAGAATTAGATATAACAACGGGTAGTTATTCTTTTTCAACAAACAATCAAATTGCTAATGTTAGTTTATTTTAAATTTGTAGCGGCACTCCAACCTCGAACGAAATCAGCTGGTTTCGAGTGTGGCAGTACAAAAAACTAGTTATTAACTATTGACACAACGTAGTTATTCTTGCATGAATTGTTCTTAATTTCTTCAGCTCATCTCCAAAGTTAAGGTAACAATAACTAAAAAACCGTTAAGTTTTTGACATTTCTTCATAGGCAGCACTTAATTCTACACATTTTGCAATTGAAAAACAACGACTACGTAAGAATAACCGTTGGCGGCAAAATAAAAACTATACTGCAATATAAAGTTATCTAGAAAATGTATAGTAATGCAAGTTTTTAACAATCTCAGCTACATTATAATTAGTGACTTACTGAAATTACCAGTTAGGTAAGTGAGTTGGTACTACTTACTGGCTAGACTTTTTAATTATAAAAAATGTCGGTTTCGTACCTTCTTACACCGTTCGGTATGACGTGATTTATGCACTATGTAGGTAATGCCAAGCTAAGGTAGTGCCACTATAATAAACATAATTACATGCCGACATGCGTGCCACTACATCATTAAGGGCTGAATCGCTATATATTACGGCTATATTTAGTACAACGAGCTCTGGGCTCAGTACCTAGGATACCCATTCTGCCGCATTCTCCCTCGTCGGCGTACTCAAGAGTCTTAGTTCACTTTATTAAATTTTCAAGCATAATATATCCCGGAGCGGAGAATATATGAATATACGTGCCGAATCTTGAAATGATTTACGGTTACGATATCTTTGGTCTAACTCCGTGGTCTGCCTGATCTTCGTTCTAAATACTTTACATTCACAAATAAAAAGAAACAACATCCTCATCGCAATCTCATTTAATTAAGTAATTTCAAAATAAGATCTTTTTGCTGTAAAATAGCAATATTCTGTTTCCTACAGTGACATTTAAATGTTATACTATTTGCAAATATAGGCTAAATGAACATTTATAAAAAAAGTTTTGTGAAATCAAAAATTAAATATTGAAACCGTGCTCAAGTTGATAAGTATCTTATATAATTTTTCATGATCCCATATATTTTTAATTGCAGTCTCATATGTTTTGATAAGAAAAATCTGCCCAGTTCTTATGTATGGGACACAGATTTTCCCAATAATCAAGAAATACCCATTATGTAGGGCACACCATAGGTATGCCCGTTTATTCTGGGAAGTTCTAGTAAACAAAAAATGCCATTTTTTGGGATACTCTTGAAGCTAGTATGACTTCCGGTTTCTCCGGAAATGACGTTACCATCGAAATTTAAATGGAACCGTATATTATTTGAGTGATATTTGCAATCAGGATGACATTCTGAACACAAAAACTTATAGATCGTCAGATTTTATCACAAAGGCAAAGAAAAATAACTTTTTTTAGTCATTAATCAAGGTGGATATGAATTGGTACAATTGAGGGGCTTGGAAGTAAAAAGATTTAAATGCACTATTTTAAAAGAATGAGTTGAGTACAGGATACTACACTTAAAAGATACCCTATTTTGAGGGAAAAATAATTCATGTAAATTTCACCCCACTTAAAACAATTTTTATGTGGTCTTTAAAATGCTATTAAAATATTAGCTAATAGCGTCAGTGGTAAAAGGATTCAAGTGTATTTAAACCCTATTACTTCCAACAGTATACGAGAGTTAAGTCACATGATAGCGTCAGCGCTAGTGTCATAAAGCGTTTATGTTTTTTCCTACTTCCTAGCATGTTTACTAGTGGTTAAATAGTGTCACTAAAGTAACATGAGTTCTGATACTACTAAAAACAAAAACTCTAAAACTACTGTTACTTGTTTTGATTTGCAATAGAGTGCTGTCACCTTTATTAACCACTACTAAAGTAGATTTTTAGGAAGGACACAAGAAAATATGGTTTATTGGAATACTCTTAAAGATGACGCCATTATATTATATTTCGATTACGAATACAAAAGTTGCGTTATACTTTACTTTAGGTATCTCGTTATTTGTATTTCTTTTTAATAAAGTTTATTTTAATACAGTAAATGCACTTGTACCATTTTAACAAGAAATATTTTTGAAACCCACATAATATTTCAAGTACATTTGTGCAAAAAAATCTTTTTATGACTATGAATAAAATTAAAATAATTATACAATTTTCCAAACTTATTTCCGAAATATTAAAACACATTATTAATGTAAAGCTTGTTATATCAGAACCAGAGGCGCCTTATGCCATCATGGGGCCCTGGGCAATTTTGGATTTGGGGGCCCCCATATACAATGCTGAATTAATAAGAATTACTTTTTATACAACAATAATATATACTAATAATACTGATATAACATTCCGGAACAATTAACAAAAATCAGAAATAATAGGTATGTTATTGATCTTTTTGCAACAAAATTTAATATAAGTACAACATAATTAGTCACAACAGATTAATTATTCTTAAGAATTACAAAATAACTAATAACTAGCTTAAAAATCAAAATGTATAAGCAAGTAAAATATGTTATCGTAATAAATAAAGGGTATATTGACAAATAAATGTTTTAAAAACTGCGGCTTTGTAGAGCATTCATCTTTACAGAATAGAATTCAAAAATAGGAAAAGTGCTGACTGAAAATCTTCGAAGAATTCATACAGTTTTTCTCTTCTAACTTAGTCAACGGTTTCTCATTAGTTTCGTACAGTAATAGATATAGTTTCTTTTATTGCAAAAAAAAACATGTTTAACTACTCTAAAGTTAAATTTTTTATTCTTACTACGGTAATTTATTAATTACCTAATTAATGTATAGCTTATAAAATATGATCCATCGTCATGGGGACTCGAGTAGAAGTACACTCCCAAACCGATATCCATAAATTTACTCAAATTGAAGGAAAATAATACGAAAACTGGACAAAATATAAACAAATAGGACCGCCTATGCATTGAAGAATGGTTATTGGAGCCATAAATGCCGCGATAGAGCGCCCCTTATTACTTCTCCTCGGATCCTTTGAGAAGTTAAGGTTTGCAATTTTCGGGAAAATGTAACGGCTCCAAAAATTTTTGCACTGGAATTCGAGCGGCAATATCGTCGTACGCCGACTTTTCGAGAAAAATTAAGAGAAATGGGCGCTAAATCCGCGATACGCGAGTCCACACAGCAGCGAAACGGCATTTTGAAGGCAAAACCGCGGTGGTGTCCGTGGTTTCTCTGTTCTCGCGAAAAAAGACGCGAAAATCCCGCGTTTGGACGTGGATCATTTCAGTTTTAGACTCATTAGATTTATTTTGGTCCCCAATCGGCAGGACCGCAAATATTCACTATTCTTGAGACGGTAATAAATGAGTTAAAGATTAGTTGGGTCCTCGCTGAGAGAAGCCTAAATCTGCTTCACCGTTAAAGAGGACTGGCATAGTGTGGTAGTCCATTGCGGCAATGAGTTTCCAAAATACAGCGTTGGGGCCCCCCCCTGTTATTTGGGGCCCTGGGCAAAAGCCCATTTTTCCCATGGGATAATGCGCCCCTGATCAGAACCACAAAAAGTGCACTTAAACCCTTTTATCTATGCCTCACATATAATAAGTTCATTGCATACGTATCTATGACTATATATAATCTCCATCATTATACGCGCCAATAATTATAATGACACTAGCGTTGTATAATAGTGACAGTTCGTTCAAATAATGACCTCATTATTTGAACGAACTGTCATCATTATACAAGGCGAGTGTCAAAGTCTGTCAAAACCTATGTGGATGACAGTTATTTAGCAGTTCGCATCGCCATCATTGACAAATACATTTAAAAATTTCGCATAAAATGGAATTTATGAGTCGTAGATAAAACGTCATATTTGACTCGCACCTAACGGATATAAATCGCTCGCGTGTAAACTTCATGCTCACTATTTATATCCTTAATTATGTGCTCGTCAAATAATATACTATTACTTCTAGGTCCTTCAATTGTCGAAAATTGTCAAATAAACACTAACTAAATCGATTTTGGCCGACATTGTATTACTGGCGTCCTCTAGCGGGATTTAGTTGGTTTTTAGCCAATCAAGTACCGTAGCGTGGAAATGTCGATGAAAGCAAGGAAATTTCAATGATTTCCGGAAAAATAGGAACTCCTACTAATCTGAAGAGTATGCTTAAAATGGAATTTGTGGTCTATTAAGAATTCTCAAAATTTCATTCGTCCAGTGTCAAATAAAAAGAAATGAACGAACGTCCCTATGACTTGGGTCACCGGGTATATCGACTAGACGGCTGCGGCGTTGTTGCTTCCCTGGCGTCGGCCGACGCCGGCCGCAGGCAGAGGCGTCGGAAGCTTTGTCGTATGCATAGTCGATTGGCGCCTCCAGGTCGTGTTCACGGGAACGAAAACAGTTCAATACCCGAGAGCTGAAGCGCCTAGATTCCATTCACCCCAGAGTTGAAGCCCTCACATTATTAGGAAGACGCAAACACTGGTGCCATTAAAAAGAGCAACTTAAATACCCAGGATGAAGAGTTTGCCGGATGCAGAACGTCCAGGTTATCCAAATTATCCCAGTATCCAGAGATGGTCGTCGGGAACCTGTCTCAAATAAATTTACTACTCGAGCGAGTCGCGACGTTTTCAATCTAGTAGGTTGTCAGAGATGAGTGATGACGTTGTTTTACACCATTGCTCTGTCGAGGTTTCAGCTTGATGTTTGTAAATTTCACGTTTTCGCGTTAATCTTAACAGGAAGGAGAGCGTTTGTGAAAAGGTTTCTTAGCGATTTATTCAGGGGAATAAGGGAAACCTAAAAGGTATTAAAGATTTTTTACTATCCGTAAGCACAAGAGCGAATCTGCGACTTTTACATGTCCCTGTGGTAGGTCACCTGTATACAGTAGATAGAGAATTGGTCCCAAGACATTACCCTGGGATCCCTGCTTTTACTCCTTTTAGATCAGAGTATTCATCAATCTGTTTTATTCTGAATAGTCTATCAGATATATAGGATGTAAGCAGCTCGACGTATTGTAAAAGTAGCGTAGTCTTTAGTTTGTGTATCAATCCTCCGTACCAAACCTTATCGAAAGCTTGTGTCACATCAAGAAAGATTGTTGAGCAAATAAGCTTTTCTCCTAGTGCTTCCTGTATGATATCCGTTATTCTATGGACATGATCTATAGTGGAATGATTTTCTCTAAAACCAAATTGCTGATTAGGAATTAGTTCCTTTATCTCAATTATAGGTTTCATTCTCATTCTCATTTTGTTACGAAGGGTTCTAATTATATCTATATAGTTTTTGACTTTCGCGATTAAGTTGTTGAGATTTATTGTTAAAACTGGATTTATCAGCTGCATCGCGTGACTGCTGCCACCTTCTTTCACTCTTCTCCTTTTTCGTTTGACAATTTCTCTAATATCTATAGGATATGAAAGAGAATGTATGAAGGAGGCTATATACAAGAGTAAACATTGACAGCCTAAAAGTTGGCTTCGTATATAAGATAGTGCTTATGTTTTTAGATAATCTTTTATTTTTATACAAAACACTTGTGGTTTATTTATATTAGTCGCACAATTTATGGAAGATAGCAAATTAGTTTTTTGTTGATCAATCATTTGGGCCATAGTGTTACGTAGCTCTTAAAAAAATCCCACAAGGAATGTCTTTGTTTTGATTTGAAAAGCCTGACGTCTGCAATTGTCTGTAGGTTAGATGGGTTGGATGACCTGGCCACAATTATACAATGTAATTAAACTACATTTCGCAACCCGAATCGACCGTAGTTAAACGGAACTAAATGAAAAACGTGGCTCTAAAGGAGTTAGTAAACTGGGTACGGTGACACGAAAAATAAGTAAATAGGGTGTGTAAACCCGAAAGGGTAGGTCCGCTGGGATACCAAATCCGGCAATTTCTGAATCCTGCCGGATGCGCCCCGCCGGGAAATGCCCTATCATGCGAGACGCTCCACCGGAATCTAATATCGGAAATTACCGGCTTTTCGCCGTATACAATCTGATAAGAGGACGTGTGCGAGCATCGGCACACACGTAACATAAATTTAAAAGTCCCGGAATAAACTTTTTATCCCAAATGAACCTACCTGCCGATCTTGGGAAATCAGGAAAACCGAAGTACCTCAGCAAAAAACAACCCTTAGAAATTTGCATTCGGAAACAAACTAGTTGTTCTTTCTTTTCTCTTGTTTATTTAACTTTTTTCGCAACCTAGGATAATCGCCGGTGTTGGAAGCAGGCTTCACACACCCAAGAAAAGAAATACACTAGTATCACTGGAATGAGATGAGTTATTGGTACCCTTCAATAATTATATTAATATAAGATTCAGTTCGACTTTTAAAGGGTTTTTTTGCCGACTGATGCTGAACCCAGTGGCATTGAAGAAAATGGCAATAATTCGCTTTGATACAGGCCAACTCCATATTCATCTAAAATAATGACGGTAATGTCTTCAAGCCAGACAATACCGAGCGACGATCTAAAATTAAACATTACATAAAAATCTGAATTTTGATCGTTAAAAATCAATGAGGATTTCGAGAATTTTGTAAAATTATAACAAACCCTCTCAAAGATTTTCTCATGTTTCTATAGATCAGCCTCCCGGTTTTCAGAAATGACGTGTCATCATTGACCGTTCTAATAGAAGTTAGAAGTTCTAATAAACAAAAAGTGCTTTTTTGGGATACTCCTGAGGTTTTATGACTTCCGGTTTTTCCCGGAAATCACTAAAAACTTTAAATACAACTAACTCTATATTATTTCAGTCATATTTTCATCACAAAAGCAACAAAAAATAAAAATGTGATGTGGCCAGGCACATGACTTTATAATACTATACATAAAATTAATAGTTTAGCTGCATTAGATTCTATTTGATCGAGTTCGGCTATGTCTGTATTAAAATAAAACTAAAATAAAACGTGTACACACATACACACACACAGAGACATTTTTTGTATACCTTGCTCAAAAATGTTCAGGGGATCCAAAAAGACCTATTTCCGATAAAATCTCAATTTTTAACGATTACAATACTTTATCATACTGCGTATGATAAATTAATAACTTTTTTGGTTAAAAATCTAGGTGGATTGGTGAAAATAGTCGAAAAATATCAAATAAACACTAACTAAATCTATTTTGGCTGATATTGTACTATTAACACCCTCTAGCGTCATTTAATTTGTTTTTCGCAAATGAGTATTTTTGTTCGTGTTTTTCCGATTACAATGACACCTATACTTGATAGCTAGCTTAAAATGGTTAAGTGAAAATATATAAAAATCAACAATAACTCATCAACTATTAACGAACAATAATTATTAATAATCGAAAAAATTAACCTCAAACCACACTATTGCACAATCTAAGTACACTGGAAAAAATGACTCATCGGCAAAACCAATTAAATCACGCTAGAGGTCGCAAGTAATAATAATTTCATTTCCGGAAAAACCGGATGTCACACCATCTTCAAGAACGGAATTTATATGAAGTTCCAAACTACAGGAACTACCACCGATTTATGTTTTTTTGATTATCTTATACTTTATTGCAAATCCAATAAAATGCTTACTACGGTCTTTTACAACATTTGCTTTATAAATTCCGTCAAAAAGTAGTTCCGTCATTGCCAATTTTTCAATTATGACTCATTCTTATCAAGTATTCGTAAGGTAAACGCCCCCAATTCAGATAGGTTAAGAAATTTTTGTTACATTTGTAACTGTAGAATTTATACATATTTATGTGGTGACAATGACTATGTCAACCTTTTTAAAACAAATATACATTATTCCGACAAATATACATTATTCCGACAAATAAAAACATTCAAGTAAGTATTAAGTGTTTTAGATATTGCTAAATAAGATTTATTGTTAATTTATTTTATTGCCCTCTATCCCTCATCTGTATTTTATTCTGTTCCTTTTTCGCGTCCTTTCTTATTTATCTAGAACGATTTTGTTTTGTGCTTTCTTCTCTTTTTATTAAAAATATTCTCTTTAAGCATTAGATAATAATGTTACCGAAAAACAGTTTCTTTTTACTTTATTTGGGTGTTCCAGGCCAGAATAATGATCGCTATTTGAGTATTCGGGGCACACGAACACTCAAATAGCGACATGTCTATCTATACTTTAGATTGCTGGTATAATAAATCTGAGATCTGGATTGATTTTAAATTGCTTTTGTTACGGACGTGGTGTGAATGTTATAGATTTTCTGCGGAAACAGATGCAGATACTAAACAGATACTAAAACTTCAATAGATCGCTGTATTTTATCATGTGTTGACGACTAAACTCTCTCAAGTTTTTAGACTTCAGCTGTCATCTGATGCCGTTTTTGTAGACTTTTAAGTAAAAAATGGACAGTAGATTCCTTTGTTTCTATACTCTTGGAAATTGACAAAACTCTAATTGATAATTGCGAAATATATCGTCACAGTGACAGAGTGAACTGAGCATTTAGGAACTATTCGGTTCAAGTTGAAACGATAGTCATCGCCATTTGCCTGAAATATGGCCCGTGTAGGTTTTCCGGGAAAAACTTTCGCCCATGCAAAAACGTGAACACTGCCAAAGCCGCCAATGTTACAATCCATCGAGTGGCGTTAGTACGAATAAATCACTTGTGGAACGGGCCTCTGTCACGATTATCGGGCCAACTTCGGGCTATACGTCAAAGCGCATCGGCGACAATGGCTGATAAACGACTTGCGATAGAGTTATAAATTTGTCGGTGCCATACGTGAAAAAGCACTACTAAAAATTGGAAGGTAACAAAGTTCTGGGATTAAAATACGTTCGGCGAAAGTTCGAACGATTGGTATAACCGCCGGTAGATTTATTGTGCATTGGTGACATCAACTGCTATTGGTTCTCTGACTTGCTGAACTAAACATCGATTTTCATGATTAACGACGCAACGCGAAATTACATGTCGTTCGTGTGATGGTTCGATTGGTACCATAGAATTTCGATTCAGTGTAGTGTTTGTTGTATCAAAAGGAGTGTAAACTTCAGTTACTACCATCATTAAGTAGATGGAGCCTTATTGAAAATATTGGTGGTTTTAATATAGTCTCAAAGTAAAGACATAAAACTTTTTACCTCACTCTTTTTCGAAAACCTATTCGAGAATCCATTCTGGCGCAAAGTTTCCTATTCCGTAAGGTTTTTCGAAAGAAAAAGCAAAAAGAAAACCACAAAAAAAAAACTCGTTATTTTGGCATTTTTGATTGCCAAACAACATTCACCGAAGACATGTTTAATATCTACCTATGTTAATTCAAAATTCTGACTATAGGAATGGTCATTTTAGAATATGACTACATATTTATAAAGAATGACTTGTTGTCAAGAAGGAAGTAAAGTATTGTAATCGTGCCGAAAAAAAAAATTGGTTTTAGCGGAAATAGGTCGTTTTGGGTCCACTGAACATTTTTGACCAAGGTACAAAAAAAAATCTGTGTGTGTATGTGTGTGTGTACCCGATTTTTGTGGCGACGATTCCGGAGAAACTACTAAAAGAATCGGGACGAAACTTCATATTTAGAAGTTTCATGACCAAACTTAGACCTGCAAAGCTTTTGGTTTAAAACGGTCCAAAAGGAACTGGATGTTTACTCTTAGCATTTTTTAACGATTTTGCAAATGAGCCGCTATTTCTGTAATTTCGTCAAAAAAGTTAAATAATAAATTAAAGTAGAGGAAATTCTGAATAATTTATGTCTTAGAAATATTTTAGTAAAATTAATAGTTTAGCTGCGTGAGCAAATTCTATTTGACCGAGATCGGTCGTGTCTGCATTAAAATAAAACTATGTAGTTAGCCAAGATTTTACAAATAGTGTCATTCTAATGACAGAGGTAGTGTCAAGTATTTTAATGCAGGCACAGTGAACTCTAATCAAACTGGAAGGGACGCGTACTTTACATTAGCTGGCGAAAATTGAGGCAGGCGCAAGCAAAACAGACAGAGCGATGACGTGGGGTGTGTGTCACTATCTGACTACCGTAGGTAGACAGCAGAACGCTGATAGCAGAACGCTGTAGTGTTGTTTTTTTTAATTGAAGACGACGTCAGATATTTTACTGTTACATTTAAACGTTTAACCACGTTTCTCACAAAACTACTATTTTCATACACTTACAAAATATGCATATGCATATGCTCAAACAAATCTGTTGCGTCAATAGAGACAAAGAAATATCTCTTTGTGGATATGTATGCCTTTGAAGTATTTGTTTGGTATAAAGAACGTTATCATTTAAAGTATGTATACTAAGGCAATTTTACACTACATTACTTTCGTCTTTTTCTAAACTTCTATTTAGATACGTGAAAGTGGCGGGTATTCTATCTCTATTTCAGAATAGCCAACCTGGTGCAACTAAAAGCATGGTTGTGTTCAAATATATTTTGAGTTATTATTTACATATTTTTATGTTATTTTATTTATTATTTTTATAGATTTTCAACAGACCCAGTCTGCTTGAATTTTCTGAATATCCTAGAAATGGTTGATTGGGTAATTTGGTTGTCCGGGTGTCTTGCATTGAAAATATCAGCAACATCGACATAATCGCTTTGCTGTAGATGGATAACTACTATTATAAACATATCCAAAGTCATTAATATGAATTGAATTAAAGGTAAGTCACGCTCGTGTATTAATTATTGTATGATAGTTACTTAACCAACAAGTATATTAAAAAGAACGATTAATGATCGAGACTGTTTAACGAGACTGTTAATTGTCGAGATCATTAATCGCTGTTTAATATTCGAGTTGGTTACAACATTTTTCCGTCGATCGTATTCTTCTAGCGTCGTCTACATAGATTTTTCTTCGCCGATGTCTTTTTAGGTTATATGACAATTTATGTAATTTGACACTGACAGTTCTAGAGAGCGGTATGTTTTGATTGGAAGGTTTCATTTCACATATGTTCGATTGGCCAATCAAACGACGTCATTGCGTCTTGTGATTGGCTATAACAAATCATGCATTAATAGAAATCGTGCTTTAATAGAGTTGTTTAATAAACGATTTCCTAATCACTAAACTGACTCATAAATAAACGATCGACGGAAAACTATTATAATCTACAGGGTGAAATATCAAGTTTGCATCAAGAAAACGAGTAATTTTGCGCTAGTTCTAAATAAACATTAGTTATTATACCGCAATATAAAAAAATTATTCAAATTTATAAAAAAAAATAGATTAAAACGAACCCTTTAGTGTCACTGGCATTGACTAATATTTTTCATAAAAGTAAGAATAAAAAAAAAACAAAAAGAAAAGTTTTACGATAGGTGGGTGTGACTAAATATAATTTTTACTTCTAAACAAAATTTCCAAATAAAGTTTATCGATAATACTGAAAATAAAGGCACTTTACTCTTCACACAAATTCATATATTCTGAATCGTTCGGTATATGGCACCTAAATTTTTGAAACTTGTCTATTGCCGTTTTGGTTTAATACAAGCCGCCAACTTTTATAAAGAACAAAATTTTCTGAGAAATGGATAATAAAAAGAAAATATCATATGATGCGGGCTTTCCTGGACACACTGTATATATTGCGATATTTTGAGGTTACATAAATAGTTCTTTAATTAAGGATACATTCTAGTGTAAAATTTTTAAAAATTATTGTTTTTATTGCATATTTTGATAGCACAACATTTAAAGAATTTTTATTGTAATCGTGTATATTAGCGGAAACGTGCCGTTTTGGGTCCCCAGAACACTTTTAACCAAAGTACAAAAAATGTGCGTGTGTCTTTTTTTTTCTCTTTTAGAAGTTTCATGACTAAACTTAGAGTTGAAAAGGGTATTCTTCAAAAAGGTCCAAAGGAACTGGATGTTTACTCTAAGTATTTTTCAAGGATTTTGCAAATGAGTCGCAAGTTCTGTAATTGCGTCAAAATAGTTAAATAACAAATTAAAGTAGAGGAAATTTTGTATAATTTATGTCTATGATATTTTTTTGTAAAATTAGTAACTAACTTCACACCAAATTTTATTTTTTGTTTTCCGGAAAAACGAAAAACAATCAAACCTCTGGAATAGCCTATCAAACCCTATCAAACGACTATCAAACGACTTAAGCCAAAAAACTGTAAAAAATCCATATGGGGGGGGGCTAAGTTCACAGAGGTCACATGACTTGGTGCCTATGAACGCTAATATTTATGCGTGAAGTCATAAACAAAATTTCCCACTTTATTACTTATAGCTAACACGAAAAGTATGTATATGTATAATGTATAAGCCACGTAAGGGCAATCGAAAGGAAAAAATAGTCTAGAGCAATTTCATTAGCGTTAAAAGTCCGTGCCATAAAAGTGAATGGACCGTGCGAAATTACTACACTGTATTTAATATTCGCCACGATTCATCATGTTTACGCGTCCTGCGAGCGGCGGCAGCACCGTCGCGTCGACGAATTTAAAAGAAACACCCAGAATTCCGTGAATAATGCGAGCGGATAACGATTCAGACAGAGCCGTAACCCATTTTTCGTTGATCCGCGTGCGCGCTATCAGGTCGTCAATCTCTCCGGTAATGGCAACTTTGTCCTATCTGCCAGAAAAATACCTCCTTTTTTTATGGGGCCATATCACGTCCAGTCACGAAATTTGAGGCAGGTAACGGCCGTGTTATCGACCGTTCAACTGTAGCTAATAGCTAACCGGAAGGAAGCTAAATCCGGTGTGCGTTTAGAGAAAGGTTCCCCAAAAAAAGAAAACAAAAACAAACCGATATAGGAGCATGGGCATATCCAGGGGGGTGGCAAGGGGGACAGCTGCCCCCCCTTCCGCATTTCGCTATCGACCTCTCAAATTACCATGAGAAAGATAGTTTCTTTTTGGTATTTTTCGAATAATTGTTCGGAATTTGGGAAAATTTATGTTAAACTTATAGGACTTGTAGAGGACTTTCCAAGGAAGAATTTAACCTATTAGACATGTGGATTTGATGCCTCCAACCACCCCTCACAGTGCCCTGAAAAATACCCAACTACCCCTCTAGTGGAAAGTTTGTAAACATTTGTCGGTTAATTTCCATTTGTTTAAACTAATTCTATTTGTTGAAATAATGCGTTTTTCTCGAAAATCCGTCTGAATTCGAGTTCAAAATGGCAGTTTACTACCTTAGAGTGACATATTCATTAAAAAAATCTTCCTATTGTTTAAACATCAATTATAATTCATTTTCAGCTTTTTTTCTAATTATAGTAGAAAAGTAGTTTTTTTGTGAAATTAACTTATAAATTTCATGTTTGAGATATTTGGTCTATATTATCTAATAAACCCACATTTGTTAAAACAAATGCAATTTCTTTAAACCATTTTTTTGCGATGGGCATAAAATTATATATAAATATTGTCACTTGAGAATAATAGCTGGAAGGACCAATTTAAAAAAAAATATTTTAGGTGAATTGCTAACAACAATTACACAAATGAAATTAATTTCTCAAAAAAGCTGACTTTTCTACCAGTATCAGAAAAAAGTTTTAAATAGATAATTATTGATTGTTTAAACAATAGGAAGTAAGTCGTTAATGAATAATGTTACTGTAAGATAATAATTTTCCATTTTGAACACAGAATTCATCTGATTTTCGAGAAAAACGATTTTTTTAATCAAATGGAATTTCTTTAAACAAACGTAAATTAACTGACAAATGTTTATAAGCATTCCACTAGACTGAAATGATTAGAATAATCAATTATCTGAAGAATGTCCATATTTTCATTTAAGGGTAGTTTAAGGGTACCATGGGGTTGGGGTGGGGGGCGTCAAATCCATATTAAGTAATCTTAAGTTTGCCCAAACCCCAAACAATTATACGAAAAATACAAAAAAAATCACCTACCTATGCAATTTCCCATGTAAAGTAGTCTTTACTTTACTCTACATGGGAAAATGCAAAATTAAACTTGATTGGTCTCTGTACATACAAGTCATATTGTACTATGAAACAACGAAAATCAAATGAAATAAAAACATGCAAAAAATGCAAATAAAAGTTAAGAAAATCAATACAAATTAAAACTAATATAAAACAACTACAAGAAAGCGAATGAATACATAAATCAATACATGGGCAATAAAGAAAAGAAACTGACTAGACAAGTGCTAGTATATTTAAGGCCCCGACAGGTACGGTTCAAAATCAAAATTTCAACAACAAAAAAAACGTGTCCACTTTTTTGGATTTAGAAACGATTTAAAGGGGATAGTTCTATAATCAGAAAAAAAATTGCAATGCATTTTTGAACCACCCTTATGGGCACCCTTCCTCCATACAGCAAGGAATATTAGAAAACTGACCCCCTTTCGATTTGAGCTGGATACGCCCATGTATAGGAGTATTAACTTTTTACCTGACCAACTTTCAAAAGATATTTTACCCTTTAAATTTGTAAGAATTTGAGTCAAATCAGATCAGTTATTTTGGCTTCTTTTGTCTTTATTAGATTGTACGTAGATCATCGCGATGAATATACAGTGAGCGCATCAACTATGGAAACATGACAAATACTCAAGAACTGTTTGCTATTTTATTAAATCCTCGAACACGTCTATTTTTTTAATGACAACCCTTATTTTTAATGAATTTGACAGATCTTTTAATTGTCTTAATGGTAGCATAATATTTTTATGGCCTCGCATAAGAAAAATTTTGAGAAAAAGACGATTGAAGATGAAATAAAAGTTACTAAATCTCCGGATCAGCTCGACCGAATTTAACAAAATTTTAGAATTAATGTTACTAATATGGTGACATACCGCCTGGATGTAAATTTTAATATTTTTTTAAAATTTTTAACTATAAATTTTGTTTGCAATAAATCAAAAATTACAGCCACAACCTGGATTTGAACCAGGGACCTTTGCGTTTCTAGCACAATGCATGCTCTCCCATCTGAGCTACTGAGGCCTATGACATTTGTTAGATATTATTGTCATAAATCAAGGAAAGGAAGTAGTGGTTACTACTTCTATCAGAGCGCATTGTGCTAGAAATGCAAAGGTCCCTGGTTCAAATCCAGGTTGAGGCTGTAATTTTTGATTTATTAAAAAAGATACATCCCGCCTGTATGTCACCATATTATTAACCTAATATTACTTTGACAAAGTATGTCGTTAAACATTTTCATTTAGAATTAAGTATTTGGCAACCATGTGAAGTCACTGGCGTTATCGTTGATGCAACGTTTACAGTTTCTGAGATATAACCTAAAGCTTTTGAATTTGATATAGAACACCCTGTATATTTTGATATTTTCTGTTACAGTCTTCCATTGCTTATTCAATGTTACTACGCTTGTTACAGTATTTTATCAAAAACATCTAGAAATTAACAAAACCTCTGTTACTTAGGTCTAAAAGTTAATAAAGAAAAAATTGATAACAAAAAATAACAACAACAATAAATAAACCGATCAAATTTAAAATAATGTGTTCTTGTCAATGGTTGAGAATCCTCATAAACCAACTTGAGTAGTTGCAGTAGAAAATGTAATAATGTTTTATCATTTTTTTCTTAGTTTCTAGTAATAAAAGTTTTTGTTCATTTCTAGGTGTGTTTGATATAATAATGAAGACTGTAACAGAAAATGTCAAAATATACAGTCTACCATTACAATTAAAAGATCTATCAAATTCATTAAAAGAATACAGGATTGTCATTTAAAAAAGAAATCGACGACGTCATCTGTTAAAAACAATTGAAGGAAAAAAATAATTTGATATCATATTTTTCATGATATTGAAGCCTGGGAAACCTCCACACGAAACAACGTCTTTAAGATTCAATTGAATGAAGTCAAAAGGCTTGTTCCATACCATTAGTTAAAGTTTTGCAACAAACACGTTAGACAAAACAAGGTGTGTTCTGCTGTCTTTCTAGATGTGGTAGAGGCTCTTGATGAAGTCTGGCATCAATTCGCACAAATATATTTTTTTTTTAATTGACAGATATATTTTAAAGTAAAACAAGGTGAAACATGGCGCAAGGTACAGTGTTTACCTACTCTTCACCAGCGACCTCCTACTTCCTGCAGGGAACATCACGGAACAAAATATATCCATATCATGCGACACAATTATAAAGACATTTATACTTCACGAATAAAGAGATTTGTAAATCAATTGCTATTCTTTAATTGTCTGAATAAGTATTAATTTTGTAATCCTTTAAAATCCGTATTTATTTATGCTTGAGATTCTGAATAAATATGAATACGCTTTATCTTATGATTACGAGATACCATACAAAGATTACCTAATACATGGCAATCCATGTCACAAATTTTATCAGTCTATTATGCATTACATAGAGTAAACATCGCGCGTAAGCCAGAATTTTCGTTGTTGACTTTTAATCAAGGTAAACTCGAAAACAAACATAAGCCGACGACATCGAAAAACCGCACACCGTCTCTCGGATGTAAACCAGATAATCCGCACACCACCTTTCCCACGTACATTCGCTCCCCCGTGCCCAATTTTCCGGGAAAAGTTGCGCCTAAGAATCGCAATATTGAAATATGTAAGAGTCGTGCCGCGGCGTAGATAAAAGAGATATGTAGGCGGCGGCGCTGGCTGCTTCTACGCACAGCTTCGAGCACGTGTACGCCGTTTAGTTCGAGAGATCGCCGCCGCCGTCGCTCCCGTCAGCTCGCATCGGCCGTAATTGGATTTTTTCAGGCCCATCGCTTAATTGTCTTCCGGAGGCTCGGCTGTGTCTTTCCCTCTTTTGTGGTTTTTCATTTTTGCTATTTGGGTCGCCTGGGAACACTCTGTGGTGACAACCAAGAAGAAAATATTGCCGGCCAACTGGTTCAGTTATGACTTATGAAAGTGGGTTGTGCCGTTTGCAATGGCACAAGAAACATGAAGGTCGTTGATTTGCTCTCCAGGAGGAAGTTAAGTAATAAACTTGAAAGAATTTATAAATATAAAATTCATAATTAACATAATATTCTGTTTTTAATTGGTTTATTAATATTTTTTTAGAAAACTCACGAAAACAGGCAATTGTCAGTTTAACGTAGGTAGGCAATACAGTTGTTTTGAGCATAGTTATTATGTCTGTCAAAAGTTCCAAATGCTGAATTTAATAATATTCTGTTTTGCTTCGCAGATACGATGGTTGGTTATCTCGTTCTTTTATCATTTAGCTTTAATAGACCAACAAAGCTTTATCCAATCTAATGATTTTATCGGAAAAAGTATAAAGTTGACAAATATGTAGATAATAAACACTGCTTCCGGGTTATGCCGTGTGTCAAGATTAGTAAATGCTGACGTTTCGCATACCATGGTGCTCACTTCTTCAGAGCTAACTGAGCTAACGTTTTAGGTTAGAATCATAGGTTTGTTTATCTACCTGAAGTTAGATGTTTTAGTGATTTTGAAATCACTAAAATAAAATCGCTAAAATCGCTTGCAGAGCCTGTGAAGCTTAGAGCATTTTTGACCGCACCCACTCCTTCCGCACGCTAACCCCAGATTATATATACAGGGTTAGCCAAAATTACCGGAACACCCAAACAATTCTCCAACGGTAAGAAATTTAAAAAAAAATAAACAAAACCTTTTTTACCTTAAACAATCCATCATTTTGTTATAGAAATGTTGTAAACTTTTTTTCAAATGGAGCAGCCTGTATGTTTTTACATTTTGTAATTTTAGGACTATTTTTTATAAAATGTGCCATTTTTAATTTTAAGCAATTATTATTGTTGAAACCAAATTTAATGTTATTTAGTTCTAAAACAGTTTCCGCGTTTCAGTGTTTTGATAAAATCAATTTATTGCAAGCAGGTTTTGGTGACTTTCAGTTTTGCACGATTGGAGATACCGCTTGTAAAATAAGTAAATGTCAAGTAAAAATACATAACCACAATGTGGCTACCAGTAAATACTTGCGTAGACACAAACTGTCGCAGGCAAAAATTGTCTAATACGTGATGCAACATGTCCGAAGTTTATAAATTTAATTATATTAAGGTACCAAAGTAGAAAAAATACTTTATCCGTTTGATTAAGATAAATTGGTAAGTATGTAGGAAAATATTCTTAATTTGAAGTTCTGGAGTTTTGATTAATTGCTTATAACTAAAGAATTATGAAACCTATAAAAATGATTCCAATAAAAAATGTTTAGAATTAGTCTTAGAATTATAAATTTAAAAATATACAGGGTATTCGATTTAAAAAAGAAGAGCTTACCAAATTTTCATAATAAAATGACCTGTATATCAAAAATATATTTTAATGATAGCTTGTTTAATGTCAAAAAACGTTTGCCTGAATGTTCTTTGAAATTTTTTACAGTTATACAGTATCTTGGCATTTTTCATTTACGCGCATGCTTTTCGCGTTAAGGAAGTTAATTGAAATTCAATATTTCAACTGTTTGTACACACGTTCTTTTCGAAAATTATAACTCATTGTTGCGCTCTTCGGTTTATTAATTTGGTAATAAGAATATATTGATCGATATGTCAATATGTCTCTGTTTAGAACATTAGCTATTATTATTCTTTTAATAACAATTTTAACCTCGAATGTATGTGAAAATCTACAGTCACAATTTTTTAGACAAGCAATAATCGAATATTTGCAATATTACAACGAAATTGGGAACAATTCTACAATAGTTATTTATGTACCAAGGGCATTACACGGATGTTTATGCCCCGAGTGTAACCGTTTAAAAAGCTCGAGAGCCTATCGGCCCTCGAGCTTTTTAAGTTGCCCGAGGGTATAAACATCAAGTAATGCCCGAGGTGCATACAAAATGTCCTACAATAGTTTTGTTCCTCCGTTTGAATAATATTAATAAATATTTTTGACGTTATCAAGTGACATGCGTATCTACGGAGTTGAATAACTATACCAACAATTCGGAGTTGAGTGACAATACAGACAATTAATTGTCAAACTTATAATCTTAATCGCCAATAACTGACATTGATGACTTAAAATTTACAATTCCAATAGCAAATATTGGGTATATCTGACATATAACCATGGCAACCCTTAACGCCCGCGCGGGCAGTTTTAGCCCCGGTATCTAAGATGTAAAATGTCACTTTATGATCATGTAGGACATAAAATATACAAATGTATCTTCAAGCAAAACAGTTATACACATTATTCAGAACGATATTCTAGCAAACGATAAAATATTATATCGCCACTACATCGGTTACAACACACTACCTCCAACATAGGTGGCCTGTACACTACAGCAACAAGGAAAAACCGCATTATTTTCGTTTGGGTTACGAGATCGGGGATACAATTTATAATTTACGACTCTGACCCGATTCCATTATTTACATATCGGCGAACGGGTACGTGCGTCAGGTATTCCGCGATATGGCAGTGCTGCCATCTGGGAGATTCAGTAATTATGTTAGAGCCGGAGCCCGCAGGTGATAGATCCGCTTTTTATGGCACCGTATCGCCACGCCCTCTTCCGGTGCCGGTAGGGACTTATGCAATGGGCTGCGAGATGATTTATTTACATTTGGGGTAGGATTCGCCCTCTGTAAATTTGGAGATTTCAACGGATTACAGGTTTGATTACTTATAGGATTAGTGTGGTTGGTTTTGGATTTTGTTCGGTTATTTATGCAGGAGGTCGTAATTAATAATTTATGGTTTAGTACTTTTGTGGTTTATTTAGTTTTTAATTTAAAAGATTCTTGTGATCGATCTGGCGTCCGCGTAAAAGATTAAAATACACGTTTCTTCCAGTTCCAGTTGTAGATAACCATGTAGCAAATATTTTCGTACATGGGTCGTTCTTTTACAAATCGTACACCTTTTATGACGTCACATTTTAGATTTGGCTTAAACTTTTTTTATTTATCAGGATTTAGTCGTATATGGCGTATAGGATAGAGCGGCTGCTATCTACGCTGGAGGCCCGGGATCGAATCCCGGCTCGGGCTAAAATCGACTGTCCTGGTATTTTAGGCAGGGAACAAATACCTTTGCATGCCGCCTTCCATCGGATGAGGAAGTAAAGCAGCCGGTGGCCCCGTGTGCTGTCATTATGCGCCGTGCACGTTAAAGAACTCTTACTGGAGGTTGGAATTCCTTCAGTAGGACAAAATTCCTGGGTGTGTGTAGCCTGCCCTCAGCGTCGGTGATTGGCCTAAGTTGCGGAACTAGACCGACGTAAAATAAACAAGTCAAAAAAAAAAATAAAAAAAAAATAAAAATACATATAGGCAAAACTGGGAGAGCTGAAGGTGATTCATCGCTTAAAATCGTATGAACCAAGTTATGAACGTACCGCGTGAATAGGTTATTAGCTGTGTATATTAAGTTGCCTACTAGGTAGTTCGTTCATGATTAATATTTAATTATTAAAAATACTGTCATTTAATTGTGATAATTGTCCTATCTAATTTATATATCCATCATTAGCATGTTTAACAGAAGCAAAGTGAAAACATACCAACGAAAACATCTGGTTCACATCACACGTTCGCGGTCGAATTGGAGGTTAGGTTGCTACCGCTGTCATTCGTTCTTATGGTTCTAAGAACAGACGTACTTTTTTGTCTTGCCCATTTAAATTATACAACAGACGTATGAAAAGTATGCTATTTCGTTTTAACACGCGTCAATATTTAGAAATATTCTGTAACGTATGTCTAAAATAACAGCTGAAATCTATGAGTAATCTTCAGCTCTCCCAGTTTTGCCTATAACCACAATGTGGCTACCAGTAGACACTTGAGTAGACACCAACTGTCGCAGGTAAAAATTGTCTAATAGGTGATGTAACATGTCTGAAGTTTCTAAATTTAATAAAATTAATGTACCAAACGAGAAAAAATAGTTTCTCCGTTTGATTAAGATAAATTCGTATGTATGTGGGAAACTATTCTTAATTTGAAGTTCAGGAGTTTTGATTAATTGCTTATAAATTAATGCTTTAAAAAAATGATTCCAATAAAAATGTTTAGAATTAGTCTTGGAATTATAAATGTAAAAATATACAGGGTATTCCATCTAAAAAACAAAAGCTTACCAAATTTTCATAATAAAATGAACATCCGGTATATTAAAAACATATTTTAATGATAGCTTGTTTAATGTCAAAAAAACGTTTGTTTGAATGTTTTTTGAATTTTTTTATATTATTTTAATAAAAAATGATTAGAATTAGTCCTAAAATGCTAAATATAAAAATATACAGCGTGTTCCCTTTGAAAAAAAAATTACAAGATTTCTATAATAAAATCTACACCCTATATTAAAAATATAGTTGAACGATGGGTTGTTAAAAGTAAAAAAACTTCTATTTAAGTTTTTTTTTTATTTCTTACCGTTGAAGAATATTATTTAGGTGTTCCGGTAATTTTGGCTTACCCTGTACATCAGACACTGCCGTCTATATCCTGGTTAGTGTACACAGACGGAAACTACGTAGGAAGTATATTGGGGAGAAAATCACGTGTAAATACAAAACTAATGCAATTATTAAAACTACCTTCAGCCTGAAACAATCGCACTGTTCATCAGGATACAAAGTCAACATCATTGTAACTCTCCGTTCAGTGCAATCAGTGTATTTTAAGATCGAATGAATTTTGATGAGTTTAAATTTCGTCGTAGTTTTCGGCGAAACTTCAACAGAGAGAGGCGCAGTCGGACAGAGTAAATATTAAATATTTCAAGCAATATGCATGAGGATGAAATTTATCGCTGGCAAGAGCAGCACTCTCCAAATTTGTCTGTGCTAACTGGGGCTTAAATGTGGAAACGGGTGGCCCACTCAGTACGGCCCGGTGCCCCCCTCGAGTCTACGCTTTACTCATTCTAATTAATTTTGCTCTTAATAAGAGGGCGACACTGGAAACACGGCGTCTTTAATTATATCACCGCGAGTTATACAAGTATACATTTAAGGTTTCGCTAAAAACATCATTAACTCACCGCCGGGCTCTGTTTTACTGGGAAATAATTAATTTTAATGGGGGGGGGGTAATAAGTAATAAGTAGGTATTCGACGATGGTTCAAATTTGGTTTTGACATGGAGACAAGAAATGTAAGAAAATTAAACCTTAAATAACACTGGTCGAAAAAATTTAATTGTTGTTGGTAATTTTAACCTAAGTGCCACTTTTTTGTTAATTCTAATTCGCCGTTACAGACTAAAACACAAAAATTTTCAAATTTCAAAAATATAACTATAAAAATGAACGAATTATAATTAATAGTCAATTTGTGCTCGAAGTGTTTTTTTCTAGGGTGTATCAGAATCCGAGGTTTACCAACAAAAAAGGTGAAATTTTGTTTTGCAATTTGTTGCTTATAACTGGGAAGCTATCAACTTTTCGCAAACAATCTCTGAATTAAACATGCACAAAATTTTTATCTAGTATAAAAGCAATACAAAGCCTGTATGGCATATTCTGCTTTTGTTAAACAAATATTAATTAACAAATATAAAACATAATCCACTCTCACGGTTTTATAATGGTGGCTGCACCGTGTAAGGGATTTTTCTAAACACATCATACCAACTTTGAATATATTTATGTCTTGGTTGAATACGATATTTAATTCCCTATATAGGATCTTACCATTAACTCAACCTGAAGCACATATATTCGTGTCAAGTATATCATTTTTAGTGTGTATAATTGTGGTGATTAAAAATTATTCTTCACACATACTTATGAAATAAGAAATACATACGATCACTTGAATAGTTCAATATATCGCTTTTCACTAAGCTTCAATGGTATTTGTTAATTTGCCGAAATTTCTCCGAAATAAGACTCATTTGAAAATAGCTATACCGGCGCCTCCACCTAAACTGCAAAAATCCTTAAATCGACCAAATAGCATATACAATATAGGTCGATTACCCGAACCCCGGTAATACGAATGCCCAAAAAAGTTATAAAACAATAAATCATTGAAGTAACGGAATAAAAAGCCATTTTCGTCGATTCCTGTCTACAGATATATTGTTTTTGCTTTATATCTTGTATTCAATACTCGTATTTTCTACTGTTTTGCTGCAATATTTAATATTCCACACAATTTGATAATAATGCGAACCACCTTCGGACCCAATTAGTTCGTATTACCGACGATCTACAGTATCTGTTATTTCTAATTGTTACTAAACACATAAACACAAACATACGAGAGAAGAAATAGTGCTAGTTAAATTAAATAGTATTAGATATCATATTAAAACTGTAACAATTTTTAAAAACCTCCTGATGCTGCAATTCGCTGAAATCTTCACCTACATAATTTCTCAATGGAATTTTAGTACAGAATAGAAGACTAACGCGATCAGGTGACTTTAATGGTAGCTCTACACTCAGCCCGAATAAATCGGCGAAACGTTCGGCGAGGCTGGGTGAGACATAGCGTGAAAAGAAGGCCATCCACATTCTCGGGGCTCGGCTCGTGCATTCAGTGCGCGTCTGCGGGGACGTTGCTGAAGTAGCCGCTGCCGCAGCGTATAGTGTGTATGCATACTTTCATTGAAATTGTGGTTATTATTAATTAATAAATTAAATGAATAACATAAATAAAAATTTAATTAAATATTTGAAAAGTTTCTTAATTGCTATTGATTTATTATTCTAATTAGATACCATATACTAATATATGACATGGTAATATGATTTTCCATACACAAAAATTAATATTTGCATAATTTATATTTTCTTATTTTGTATAATGTATTGCGGTATAAATCCAATATTATAGTGCATGTCCATACTGAGTTAGTCAAAATTACAACTAAATAATTCTCCAACCATAAACAAATAAACAATTCTGTTTGTCTTAAACTAAATTTGGTAACATTTCCTTTTTCAAATAGAACATAGTGCATATTTAAATTTTTTTAAATTCTGAAATTATTTTTACGAATTTACTGTGCGAACCATTTTCATAAAAGGCATCACTTTTAGGTATCAGCAATTAATTAAAACTCCTGTACTTTGATTTAATTTTCTGTTTAAACAATTAATTTAATTCTATTGAATTATTCTGGTATTTTTTATCCGTTTAGTTAAAATAAAAGTTTATGAGTTTTGATTAATTGCTTATAACTCAAAAATTATGCATTGTATAAAAAAATATTCCTACAAAAAGTTCTCGGAATTAATCTTAGAATTAAAAAATGTAAAAATATTTGTTCTATTAGAAAAAGAAATATTGCCAGTTTCTATAATAAAATACGCACTATGTATACTATAAATATATTTAGACGATAGCGAACAGAATCAAACAACTTTTTTTTTTTGAAAATGTTTATGGTTGGGTAATTATTTAGGTGCTGTGGTTAATTTGACCAATCCTGTATACTGGTATGTAACAACGATATTATCAATCAATAACTTAGTAATTGCCCTATGTAGATCGCAGTCGTAATTTGCGATTGTCGAAAGAGATAAAACAAGAATGACTGTTGAATGTCTGTCGGCAGTGAATACATATTTCTTCTCGCCAATATACGAGAAGCACCTATGCGACATTCCCCATTAATGAGGGTAAAATAATACCAATTTACCACGTAGTCAGCCGGCCCAAGTAATCAAAAAACTGCACCAAAACGATAGAAGACATTCAGAAATCATAGAAAAATAACACTTGAATAACGTGGAACTAATAAGATTTATTTGCAAGACTTAAATAATTAATTCTTTAGTTCTAATAAATTATTGATTTAATATTGCTATTAATTTTAATTTTAAATTATTAATTTATTCCATTCGTTACCTACGTTTCGGGTTGCATTGATGCACCGCACATGTTTGATGTCATAAATCAGACCCCTGTCGTTAATAATACCTTCGGGTACACACAAAAAAGCCTTTGAGCCGCGTCATTAGACCGACATTGAATGGATCGACGCGAACGCAAACAAATAAAGCGGTTTATGGCCAGACACTCGCCGAACGCGTGATTTTTATCCAACTATTCGACTTCTGGCAGTTCCACTATTAGCGGATTTGGGTGAATGTGCCATCCACACTCTCCCAATTCGCGGTCTCTCGCTATGTCTCGCGAGAGTGGGGAAGACGTATGTATAATAGTTCAACCAACTGCCATTTCAAGACTAATAAAACTTATACTCTCTTTACAGCAGGCAAGCAGCGGCGGTGCCATCAAAACCGAATACAAGAACGAGCGTAACGACCGTTTGACGACATAAATGGCGATTGTCGGCAATTTACGTCGGTGACGTCAAGTGACAGCCGTTTGCTGTTGAAGGGGTACGCACGACAGCGGCAACTTTCGCTCGCGTTCAACGATCGGCCGCTTTGGCAGCCCGTAGGACTGTGCGGATAATATGTCGGTGAAATGGTTGTTGGCTGTGTTTGTCGCCCACAAGGGCGCTCATTAGGGGGGCCCAGAAATTTCGCCGTAACGAGTTCTTGCACAGCCTCTGGTATTATGGACCACAAATTATAAGGGACGTTCCGGTGGAAACTTGAGCCATTTTGCCGCCAGCAATTATAGCAATTGGCTCCGTATATAACGTGCGACATTATATTATAATGTGTTATTGGTGGGGTGACGGTACGTAGCTTAATTATGTTATTATGGTGGTCTATTTTATATCCGTTATGGGTAGGCCTACCATACATCCCGGTTATATCAGTAACAAATCACTCAGATCAAAAGATTGATTGATTATTGTCAAACTAGTGAATCGGGTATTATTTTTGAACGGTAGAACACATCTAGCTTTGAAACTACTTTTCGATATTTATTGAGAGATAAACAAAATAATGATGATTTAGGGGTAACAACTCCGTTGCTAACAGGCAACAGAACGACTAGCCGATTAGTATTGTAACAATATTAAGTATCGACAGCCAAAGAAACACAAAGTTCATTGCTGAAAATTGTTTATATAATTATAGTTAGGCCAGATTGTAGGTAATCGATTGGGATTATACTTTAAATGATTACATTAAAAGCTGAAAAGCCTCCACATTACGATATTATGAGTGACACCAAGTGGAGGGAGTTGTAATTTTGGTTGGCTGTGATAACAACATGTTTATAACTTTTTCAAAAATTATTATATAACTTTCCACCATATACTAAATTATAGGTAATTAGATGCGGTAGTCCTATTCATAAATGCAAAATGTTTTGCTCTGAGGTGAAGAACCCCTAAATAACGAATATTTTACTTATGTTGTGTGGCTTCAACTGAACATTACTTTGGTCTGCTTTAGCAAAATGTTATAACTTTTTGAAATGATGTTCGATAATTTTCTGTCATGCGTCAAATTGAAGATCATTAATGGGGCTTAAATCGTTTAGTAGTCGATTTCGGAATATTTTGTAAATACATGCTATGATTGTGCCCATACACAATTTAATAATCTAACAAATATAATTATTTATAAAAAACAAAGTCTATCTTTTAGGTGTAAAGGTTCCAGTGCTTTAAATTTGCAGTTTTCGAAAAATAATTATTAAAATATGATTATTTCCAACGGCTTCCGAAATGACATTTCTGTCTTATTTAACACCAATAGTAACAGCAATATTGTTCTGCAAAGTAAAATTTGTGGTATGCTTCATTTGTTTTTTTTTATTTGATTATAGAAGATATTATAATATTAAACGTACATTCAGCGAAACATACGCGAGTTTCAATGAATAATTCCACTTATTCCAGTTTTTCTTTTGTCGCAAAATGTTATATGGACATTTCAAATCGCTTTTTGTTTGTAGATGACGAACCGGGAATGTCTCCAGCACGTCTTAGATTTGCGTTACGCAGACTTCTTGGTTTGGAATCTATGAAAACAAAATTGAAACGATATCTCACATCTCTTGTGAGAAAATCAGTGTCATATATAAATATATGCATTATTTGGTATTCAAATTTACTTTTGCGGGAACGTCCCAATTGTTGATAATTTTTGTATATCTGATGTTCGGATTATATAAAAGACGAAATACATAAGAAAACACTTGAGAGTCAGAACAAAAGGGCACAAAAAAATTAAAGACTATAAAAAACCACCACAGGGCGCGGATGGGGTGTTTATTTTCAAAAGTAGGAAATTCTTGTCCCGGTTTGAAATTTCATAATTATGGTAAGCCTAGTTATGGGTCTTATAGTATTAAAGTTTTTAAGTAGGTACCCAATTTTAAAAAGCGTTCGCAGCTAGATTTAAAAGTTAGTGGCACTAAAATGTTAAATATTTTACCCAAATTGCAATACCTCTAGTTCTGGTATTAGAATTGTAATCTTTTTTTAATAATATGGAATACCAGTGAGAAATTGTAGACAATGTGTCAAGAATTTAAAATTTAAATAATTTGTTTGTCTACTATTTAGTTATCCTGTATACAAATCTCATTTGGAGGAATATTAATAGACAAAAATGTGTATTTTTAATATTCTTAAGGTTAGTATGTTGGCACTCATCAAAATTAAATTTGCCTGAAATCACAAATAAAGAAAACGCAAGAGAGTACCTATGGCATTGATCACCAAGGATACTCCTCAACTAAGAAGAAAATCTGTGCCTCAGGAATATGTTAATTTTAAGTTACTAATGTGCGACTGTATAAAATTAAAAAAAAAAAACACTACATTTCAAATAACAGGCGTAGTAGAGAGCAATTTTTCCACGTTTTATGCCGCATTTTGATATCGCAATAAAGTTACATAATAAAGTTACACCACAGTTATTAAAAATATCTGTCAAATCCTGGCTAACTAGTTTTATTTTATTGCAGACACGACCGATTTCGATCAAATAAAATCTCAATCAGTTAAACTATTAATTCTATATATAGTATGATAAAGTCATGTGCCTGGGCACATCAGATTTTTTCCATACAATCTAAATCTGCAAGTAGAAAGCATTTTTGTGGTTGCTGAGTATTTAGCACTGCCTTTTTCAAAAACTGGGCTCATTTCGGAATTTCTGCTAGATTTTGTTCATTGTTGGTGAGGATAATCACGTAGCTTAGATTATTGTATATTTTATTTGAACATATGTGGAATGCTTTATTATCAAGACTCATAAGGTAATTGATTATTATTCTTATTAAGTTTCAAAGACATTAAGTATATAGAAAAAAATTAAAAGTTGAACAATTAGGACCACCCTCTATGCTCCATACATAACTGAAGTTGCTGATTAGGGATTATGAATGTAAGGTCAAATTTAACAAAAGCTTATATTTACTCTACTACACAGGGTGTGATACAGGAACCAAAATAGAAGCAATACGTTAATACTATCAGAAGAACAATTCAAAAAACAATACAACACGGTATTCTTTATACGTTAAAATAAGTATTTATAGGACAAATGAGCAAAGTGGGAAATAAACATATGCTTAGGTGTGCAAACCATGTTTTGTTGACAATATTTACATATTCACTTCAATTTATGCATGTGTATAGTTTCTATTTTATTGAACATTGTAGATATGATTGCCTAAACGCACACGTTTATATTCTATATTGCTTAGAAACCTTATAGTGCTCACAAAAATGAGCATAACTCCCATTTGAACACCCCTCGAAAAAAAAAAATATGTAACGGTCACTACCGGCCGAAAAAGTTTTAAAAAGTATTAATTTCGTACTTTAAAAAATTTAAAAAACGATTTTATGTGTTTACCATTATAAAAACAGATATCAGTATTATTCATTGATTTAGAAAAATAATGTATTCGTTTACTCAAATGCAAATTTTAGCAATTATATTTTGCTTATAGCTTATTCGGAACAACATCAAATGTTATGAAATTCTACAGACCATAAATAAATGATGAATAAAATAAACAAAGCGTATTCAAAATGCGGTTCGTTATGTCACTAACAGCCCGTTCCTTTGATGGGGCTACTCCCTATGTAAAAATTCTAATTTGAGATTTTAAATTACTCTCTTTGAATAAAACGGCGGAAAATATTTAATTGAAAAGTTAATAAGAACAGAACAACAAAGCAATCTGCGTCGTCTTTCAACAAATCAGAAATTAGGTACTTTTAAGATAAGGACATTTTTAAGTACTTAAATTAAGAATTATATTAAGAATTATTTACTTAAGGTAAACGTCCAAAATTCAGACACTATAAAAAATCTACAAGATTGAACTTTATTTTAGGACATCCGGTTGAACGGTTGAACTCGTGCCATCTCCATTAAAAAATCATTATTCTGGCCTGAAAATCATTCTAGAGAAACAAGACAGGAAGCGAAAAAGAACAGTAAAAAAGGTGGGCCAAGAAAAACACCTAAAATTCCATATGCAGAAAACATTAAAATACAGAGGAGGGAGACAGGGCAGCCTAATGAAGACTAAGGACTTATTTTATACTGTTTCATAAAAAATAGGTAAAACATAAATGCTTAACATATCTTAATGAATTTGGGACGTTTACCTTAGTATTTGGTACTTTGGAATTTTCTCCATTCGGTACTAATACCTATCTACAATTCCAAGTTTAGTTTATAAATATAAGTTGCTCCAAGCACTATTTTGATAAGAGTTTAGCCATACTGGCAGCCAGCGGTTATGGGCAGAGTGAATAAACAATGTACGTCCTAAATGTATTGCTAGCAGTAGCATAATGAAGGTAAACATAGCAACCCTTGAATAAACAACCCTTAGAACATTTCATAGATAATTAGATGATACAGGATACGGCTTCACCACAAATGTAAACAGGCATATCAATATTACGGATACTAATTAGTAATTGCGCTGATCCAAAATTAAAAACTGGATGCCGAATATACAAGCAAATACTAACAGCTGAAACTGGATTTGGGAGCATGTCAATTTTGAGTTTAAAACGCAAAATTTGTGATAGTACTCTATACTCTATAGAGGGACAAACATAATAAAACAAAATATTGTTTTATATCGATGAGAAAGGTCCACTTTGTTGGCATATCACTCATATCAATTCCTCAGCAAACGGTTTTTATATTGTCTATCTAATCATATCTACCTAATTATTCCACCGAAGATAAAATATATTAATAATAATCTGTATTTGCTCTGGGATGCATATTTATGAATCAGTACTGATCGCATAATGAAATAACTGGAAATTTCCGAAATAGGGGTGAGTAAATAAAAATGGAAACAGTAAATACTACAATACTAACCCAGTGCGTTAAAATATACTGAAATAATGACATTTCATTTATCAATACTCTGTCTGTTTGTGCAGGTTCTCTAGCGAATAGGTTTTGACCGCAGCCCCGGTACCCCTACACCGCATGACTCCCCATCGTTTGCGGATTCATAGGATATAACATGAAAAATAGACGCACGGATTGGACAACATTTGTTTGCATCGACATTAAGAATCTGAATACACAAGAAATGATTAAAAATTGAATGTTTTTATTTCGTATTTAATACTTTCCAATATTTCAGAATATCTACTTGAGACTTTTCAGAGATTTTTCGTATTTTACAGCCAGTTTACTCGAAGTTATTTTTAGATACCTGTCACGCGTCCTTAAGGTTGTTACAAACGTTACAAATATAAAGTGAATATACCCCACCACACTAAATGTGAGGTTATAAATATGTAAATCGTTGAAAGGTATGATGGTATTCTTATAAATCATCAAGCCTAAAACGACTTTAAAACATTCAGGAAAAGTCAATAGCGCTTACGTTATAGAAAAACGTCCTACCTTGTTTCGCCAATTTCTTTGTTCAGATTCGACAAAAACTGTTCAAAAGAGTCACAGGAACACAACTAACACCAAATGTCACACATTTATCAAGTGTGTAAACCAAGATGCCGGTAATTTTAAAAGAAAATATGGCGAAACTATATCTAAATTTGAAAAAAAATCGGTTAACGTTAACACGTGCCACCGAGTACCTGAAATTTCCCATTTAAAATACATTGGAAACATGCATATGTTTTCCGTTTTTTTTGTTTCACGTTTCGGATTTAGAAAAACATTAACGGGAGATTATCAGAAATTGTTCAGAACTTCCCAAAGATCAAATCCACAACCTCTATTTTTCTCACCACCCTCTTCTGCAATACCCTAAAAATGAGGTAAAATTTTCCCAAATTGACAATTTTACAAAGTTACGTGATTTATTATTTTTCTGACAGAAATTACTATTATTGGATTATTGACATGTTTTTGTCATTTATTAACTAATTTAAACATTAAAAAATTGTTTAAACAATTACCATTTGTTATATTCGATGGTACGAACTAATTTTTCCATTTGTTGCAAAAATTATTAAATTATTGTTATTCTTATCATTTATTAACTATTTTAACTATTTAACTATTAGCAATTGTTTAAACAAAAATATACGTTGTTACGCACATATTTTTCTAATTTTGCAAAAATTATTACATTATTAGTATTTTTTGTCATTTATTAACTAATTTGCAATTGTTTAAACAAATATCATTTATTTAAACAAATATATACATTGTAGTGGATATAGTTTGCTATATTTTTGGCATAAATTATTATTATTAGATTATTGGCAGTTTTACGGCATTTATTAACTAATTTGTAATTGTTTAAACAAATACTATTTGTTTAAACAAATATATACATTATTACGGACATATTTTTTATATTTATTGTACAAACTAATATTAACTTATTGTCATTTATCTATTAACGAGTTTGCAATTCTTTAAACAAGCTCCATTTTTAAATAAATATTTTGTTTTGTTTTTCTTGTTGTAGTAATTATTATTGTTACATTGTTGGCATGTTTTTTGTAATTTGTTACTTAATGTGCAATTGTTTGGATAAATAAATTTGTTTAAACATCAAAATACAATGTTAGTACGTATTTCTTGGCAAACATCATTATAGGATTTATGGTCTTTTTGTAATTTTGTAGGTTTTACGATATAGGTCCAACCAGTCGCAACACTAATTATTATAGGTTATAAAAATACAAGAAACACAATAATAATCTTGGCCAAAAATAAACGTCAGTACCATTGTATATTTTTTTAAACAAATGGTATTTATTTAAACAATTGAAAACGAGTTAGTTAATGGTGGCTCAGGCTTTCGATAAGGTGTGGCATGATGGACTCTTCGAGAAACTGGAACAGCAGCTTCCTAGTGAATATACAGAACTGTTAAAATCATATCTGAAAGATCGCCACTTCAGGATGAAACAGGATGACGAATACTCCTCGCTACGCAATATCAATGCCGGAGTACCACAAGGAAGTGTATTGGGACCACTTTTGTACCTACTGTATACTTATGATATTCCTGTTCCGGGAGAAACCACAGTGGCAACATTTGCAGACGACACGGCTATTTTGGCGATTAGTGACAGTGTCGAAGAAGCAACTGAAAAATTACAGATAGCTGCAAACAAAATCAACCTTTGGACAAAGAAATGGCGCATCAAACTAAATGAAGGAAAATCCACGCATGTAAACTACACCAATAAGAGAGTTCACTATATTCCAGTAACCATTAATGGGAACGATATTCCATACGCGGATACAGCGAAATACCTTGGCATGACACTGGATGCCAAGCTTAGATGGAAAGTACATGTCAAGAAAAAGCGGAACGAACTCGACCTAAAATTCCGCAAAATGTATTGGCTAATGGGACGGAGGTCAGCCCTGTCAGTGCAAAATAAGCTCCTACTATACAAGCAATTATTAAAGCCAGTATGGGTGTATGGAATACAGTTATGGGGATGCACTAAGCAGTCCAATATCAACCTCATTCAGAGGTTCCAAAATAAAGTTCTAAGGGCCATTGTTGGTGCACCATGGTACATCAAAAACACCAGTCTTCATCGGGACCTTCGCATGGAGATGGTAACTAGCGAAATATCAAAATTTGCTAAGAAGCACGAGGATCGTCTACTCCACCACGACAACTTTGAAGCCATCCAGCTGCTAGACAACAGTGCGCTAGTGCGTCGGCTGAAAAGAACTAAACCATTCGAACTAGTGCGGGAGTGATTAAAAGCAGAGCACCCGTAGTGTATTCACAGTATGTGAAAAGTGAAAACAAGTGTAAGTGAAAACAACCGCCGTCTACTTGAGTGGTAAAAACTGTCAGACTAAAACAACTTGGGCCAATGGGCAAAATTGTAAAAATACTCATTATTTTATCAGTTTAGGTTAAATGAAAATAACTTGTTAGTCATTGACTAGGTGTTATGCCACAAACACTCTGTGTTTGCACAAAATAAAAAAAAAAAAAAAAAGTTAATTAATGACAGACAATGCCAACAATCTAATAACAATTTCTCAAGAAAAACGAAAAATGTCAAATGTTACATTGTATATTTTTGTAAACCAATGGTATTTGTTTAAACAATTGCAAATTAGTTAATAAATGACCAAAAGTGCTCCTAATAAAATTTCTTTTAAAATATAGCAAATATGTCCGCGACATTGTATATATATATTTGTTTAAACAATTGCTAATTATTTCCTTGCAACTCTAATATAATATTTAAGGTAAGGGGTGACATTTAACAATATTTGATTTATAAATACTAACATGAAGTATAGTTTCGTTTTTTCCTAATGTTAGCTTAGATTTGCTCAAAAATTACACTTTCCTTGCGCATAACACAACACCATAATTCCAACTCACCGCTTAGTAATTAATAATAATCATCCTACAATATTATAACAAACTTTATCGCCAGCATAAACGATAAACGTTAACAAATTGCACATAATTGCTTACAGATAACAGCCGCAAACCAGAAACTAGCTTTTAAGTACCGCAAACTGCAACAAACTGCAAAGTTTCTAGCCAATCCTCATCAAAGATGGCACACTCTCCTAATTGCCGTACATTTTCTCCACAATAGTTTACTCTTTCCAAAAAGTCAACGACGAATTTTGCCGTCTCAACTGGAGCTTTAGCAAGTAATGATGTACCCAGTTCGCGACAGATAAATAAAAACCGCAGAACAATTTGATGTGGCTAAATAAGGCTCCCGTCACACATCGCATCTAATGGCTGTCTGCTATTCCCTTGAAAGCGCAGAGCTTGCTAGTTTTCGGTTTTATTACCCCAGTTAGGAGTTGTCGAAACGTCAGGAGCTTTATGTAGTGGTATTCGGGTAGTTTATAGCAGTTGCCGTTGTTTTTGGTGTTTATAGCTGTTACGTTACTCGCTGAAATCAGCATAGTCAGCGTTGGGTTTCGGTGTGCTAAACAGAGACTTTTAGAAATTTACTACTGTCAAATGTAAATAGGTTAGATAATATTGGACCCAAATTATACCCAATAAATATGCGCAGAAACTCTTCAAATTACTATATACAGGGATTGAACATTTGTGGACCTATTTTGTTGAATACTACACAGATAGAAATTTTTGTTTAGTTCAAATAAATATGCATTGAATCAAAGAAATTTGTTGTTTCAATAGAGGCAAAGAAATATTTATTTGCAGATAAAAACGCTTTTATTTGAAATATTTGTTTGGTAGAAAGAACGTTGATTTGTGTCAAACAACTTATGTTTCCAGTTAAAGTTTGCAATTTGTGTATTATAAGAAATGAGATTTATTTACTTCAAAGAATTATGATTGTGTTGAGTGAAAGAATTACATTTTTTAAATTAACAAAATTGTTGGTCGAGTTGAAATGCTTAAAATTATTAGTTATTTTTATTATTGTTTGTTGAAGGAATTAATAGACAAGAATTTTTTGGAAGACTCGCCATGTGTCAGCTCCTTTTTGGGCACATCCCGGTCCATTGCTTGGTCTTCCCAACCCAACATATAGTCAAGGTTAAGTTAGTAAAATGTACTCGGATTTGGAATCGCCACTTGAACCTGCAGGCACTGTACTCTATAAGTTCTATACTGTCGATCACGCGGCTTTATACTCTCGATATGTACGAAGTGCGAGGAGAGAGTTTACAGCGCCATCTAACAATACAGTTGGACGACATTAAAAATATATTTATTTGAATCAAAATATGATTTCTTTGGTGGAAATAAACCTATTTTAAAGCCAAAACAAAAATATTACCTTAAAGGAAATAAATCTCTTCTTGTGTACAAATATATTTATTTTAATCAAAATATGATTTCTTTGGCGGAAGTAAACCTATTTTTAAGCCAAAGACATAATATTACTTTAAGCGAAATAAATCTCTCCTTATATACAAATTTATATGTGAGAATCAAAATTATATTTCATTGGTGTAAAGAAACGTCTTTTTAAAATCAAAACTAAAATATTACTTTAAAGGAAAGTAATTTTTGTTTGTATCCATATATATTTATTCCACTTAAATAAATATTTCAAAAAAATTAATCTCTGCAAGCAAATAAACTAGTATTCGAGTATTCACGAGTATTCAATGAAGTAAATATTGTTGGCGTCAAAGAAATATGTTTTGACCCAAAAGAATAAATTCAAACAAATACATTTCTTTAAAACAAGAAATCTTTTCTATCTGTGCATGTTTTGTTACTTCCCGTTTCACCGGAAATCGTGTAACTTTCATATTTCTGGAATAACTGGAATAAGTGTAATTATACATTGAAACTCTCGTATTTTTCGCTGAATGTACATTTAATATTTTATCTTCTTTAATCAAATTAAAAAAAAAGCAATTAAAGCATTCCACAAATTTTATTTTGCAGAACAATATTGCTGTTACTATTGATGTTAAATAAGACAGAAATAGTGCGTCATCGCGGAAGCCGTTGGAAATACTCAAATTTTAATATTTATTTTTTGAAAAGTTACAAATTTAAAGCACTGGAACCTTTACACCTAAAAAATTGACGTTTGTTTTTTTATAAATATTCACATTTGTTAGATTATTAAATTGTGTATGGTAAGAATCATAGCATGTATTTACAAAATGTTCCGAAATCGACTACCAAAGGATTTAACCCCCATTAATGATCTTTAATTTGACGCATGACAGAAAATTATAGAATAACATTTAGAAAAGTTATAAATTTTGATAAAGCAGAACAAAGTAATGTTCAGTTGAAGCCACAGAACTAAGTACAATATAGTTATTTAGGGGTTCTTCCCCTCAGAGCAAAAAAATTGCATTTATGAATAGGACTACCGCATCTAATTACCTATAATTTAGTATATGGTAGAAAGTTATATAATAATTTTTGAAAAAGTTATGAACATGCTGTTATCACAGCCAGCCAAAATATCAACTCCCTCCACTTGGTGTCATACATAATATCGTAATGCGGAGGCTTTTCAGCTTTTAATGTAATCATCCATTTTTCTTTTGTAAAGATTAGTAATTTGTACCGCAATACTCAAATAAGTAGTAGACAAAATTACTGTGATTTAGGGGTTGTATGCCACAAAGAAAATTTCTCAGCGTAAATGAGTAAATACAACGATTAATTACCTACGAATTTGTCATATGAAACAAACTTATGTAACATTTTTTTTTTCATTTGCTATACATTTAATTTCTGTGGCACGTCTTAAGTTGTTTGGCTTTCAGCATTCGCCGTGGAGGAAAGGAAACTCACAGAAAACCCTATAGTCTGAAAGCAGGGCGTGAGCTTCGAACTCACGCCCCCCAGACTGATAGCCAAGCGCTCTACCGCTGGGCCACAGTCTGGCTGAACGTCATAAAAAATAATTACTACAACGGAAAAAATAGTTTTTGGAATTCACTTAATGTTTTTAATATTTAATATGTTTTTTATTTTAATATTTTTAATTTTGTCCGTTTCATGGTTGCTACTAATTTTCTAAAAACTAATTTACTGAGAATGACTACAGAGTTTATTATGACTTAAAAATCTTGTTCATTAAACTTGTGTTTATTACTAGTTATTCGGTTTTCCAAAATCTAGATTTGGTAATGTTTTTAATCGACATTACATTTGTGAAATTATACACAAAGTTGAGCTAACAATTTCCATAAAATTCCAAAATGCATGCATATGATAGCGTTGATAATATATGTTAACTTCACACAATTTTGCCGCACAACTTTTTCCAACGGTCACAGTGAATAATAATTTATAAATAATTGTAAGTAACCTTGCAGCTGTCATTATTTATTGAACAAATTGAATATCTCAAAAATAAAACGTCTTAGGTGTAGGCTATCTTCACACCATTTCCGGTGAAACCGTAAATAACCAAACCCTGAAAATGTTTCAGTTAAAAAGATCGTATCCAACAACAAAAGCCCACAAATTTTCAATCCCTTATTTCATATGGTTTTCGTTGTGAAGGACTCTGTATAAAACACTGATGTTAACAGATTTATTCACATAACATTGGCGAATAAAACAACATAACAAAAGTACCTACATAATAAAACTTTTCTGGAATATTATATATTCATTTCGAAAATATCGTCCGCTTGGTGATTTGAATTGTAAAACTGAATTTTATTCCGTATGAAATTCGTTTTCCCAGGTGAACAACTTGCTCGTAGCGTTTTATTGTGCAAAAGAAAAACATTTTGCATTTTACGATCAAGACGATTCGCTCGTTGTATCCCTCTTGGTCGAACATGGATCCCTGATAGATATTGGAAGAATAACGTGGAAATAGCAGGCAGACAGACAGACATCGTTAAACTCTATTTGTGACATTAGTTTTTTAAAGGGTAATGCCACTCTAGCGCTAGACAAAATAGCCGCTTTTGTAGGTATATTTTCTACAATATAGTAAATGAATTACAAAAACTCTTTAAAGCCCTTTTTTGGCCATATTTTGAGGAATATTCACAATAAAAAGAAATAAAAATAAATACAAAATTCAAGCGTTAGAGGACATCAAAGGAAACCTCTTGCGGCGGACAGGGTTGCACGGCCGGAAAGATTTTGCACGCAGTTTTTCACTTAGCCATAAAAATAAAAAAAGAAATAGATTCTATATAAGATTATCTCGGGAAATACATACGGAAATTAAAAAAATCCGCTTTATAACAAAATGGCGCACGTTTGAACACAAATTATCAAGTTTTAGGTATAAAATTAGGTTAAAAATTGTTTATAACAAAAAAAGTTTCGAACTTATCGTAAAATCCGTATGTACTTCTCTAGATAATGTTGTTCTGAAGCTGCATATAAAATTTTAAGTGAATTGACGGAGATCAGTTGAAGTTATCTTTCCGGACAGTTTGAAAAATGCGCTTTTGAGAGATATTTTACTATAGGCGGCGCTGCCTGGACCATATAATTATCTTTAGAAACTAATGTTTTCCTCCTCTTATTTCTTTCTGTTTGATTTTGACGACAGACGGGCCTGTTTTGCAGCATCAGTCAGCGATGGCTCTGAAAACATGATGCGCCGTGCGTCAGCCTTCGCGCAGAAATTATTGCAGTTTGGCCCGATGCTCACACATAATACCTCCATAATCTTCATAAAGCTGGATAATGCATCATTGACAACACATATGGCTATACTTGCTACAATATCCACAATTACTTTGCCACATGAAAGCGAAAATGAAATCACCAAATGGACAATTCTCGTGCTGCGGCATTTCATCGATCAGAATGTATTGCGCAATGTCGCCCAGATCTATTTTCTTCACACACTACAACTTGTGAAATAGCAGAAAACATTGCAACAAAGTTCAAAAGATGATAATTAAACGTCATCCACTTCAACGTTGTAATAATCTTCAACCGACATTACTTTTTTGCAGGTGTGGACTGTGGATACGTTATCAGGCAGAGGCGACTCTAGTTCCAAACAATTCAATGCTTGTCATATTAGTTCTATTTGAAAATCTGCTGCTTCCTTTCGACTCCTTTCGATCACTATATGCTCCGGGAATGTCACTAATTATTTCTGCTATTTTTACCAACTAATCAAGAACAACACACGTTAGATCAGGCAGCTATAACATTGTGCGGTTAGCGTCAGTTCAACGAACGTACCGCGGGTATTTCCACAAAATCTTTGTGTTTTATATTATTTGATGTTATATTTCACGTCATGGATGTAATTCCTCCAAATAAGATAAGATTTTTCAACAGATCTAGAGTGGCATTACCCCTTAATTTGTTGTTAAGGGACTTTATTTTTTATCAAAGGTCCAATGGACATGATTATAGACTAAAGAATTATTGGCTCTTGTTCCCCGAGAATACGATCATCATTATTACTATCTATTTTTATTATTATATTTCAAACAGGTCTTTTTCGCACGTCAAAAATCGCAAAGCCTATCAAATATTGTGTTCGCAAAATAAAAATAGTAACACTTTTGAGCTTTTTAATTCGCAATTGGAAAATAATAAGTCTCCGAAAACACGAATAAAACAGATAAGTGCGATAGTCGTATTTTCGAGCCAGCTGTATGTATGGCATTTGCGGCATTTACGTCAATGTCTGATTAAAAAATTATAATTAGTTTTTTGTCCAGCGCATACATATCGCATCCGTCGGGTTTATGACTTTGATATCGTTCATTTTCATCGACTAATTCGATTCCACATACATATCAAATTAATATATGAATATAAATGTTGCACATGGAATATAAATTCGTTAAAATTGAAACAGCCTTTGAATTCTTTTAATCCTCCGACATTACATCAATTGTTTTTGATGAAAATTTAATACAGAAATATTCCATGCTGGCAGTGAACGCACCAGTGAAAAACTAATTTGCAATCATACATTCCTGGCAATGCTTAACCCTTTCGGCCAATATACTGACCGAAAATCATGTTGGCACTCAAAGGTTGAATGTTTAATTAATATTCTACATTTTAAGAAGAATTAAGTTTTTTAATAGTAGCTAAAATAATATTAAAATATATTAAAGTCAATCGATGTGACATTTGAATTTTTAAACTTGTAGGCTGTTGCTAAAGAAATGTCTACCTTTACTTATGTGTGCATATATACTAGGGCTTCCAATCCCGGACAATATACTGATCCCGCGATTTCAAAATTAAAGATTTTGTAATCCCGGGATTTATGAGAAAAGCAAAAATTGCCGCATTAAAACGCCTAAAATATATTTTATTGGATAATATTTTTTACCCCGAAACTTGATCAACGTTTTCAAATTTTACAAGTAGAAAACCAAAATTGACGGTTTAGAAGGTAAAAGGTGTCAAAGTGTGCGTATTGACATCAATAATAAACAAAATATATACTCTATTACATAATAATATATACTATATTACATAATATAATGCTCTTACATCTTAAATTTCTTAAAAAATTTTGCATTTTTGTAAAATGTTTCAAGAATAGTCACGGCAAAAGAAATTGTTTGATCGAGCCAAATTTTCAATTTTCCATATTGATGCCAATAAAACATTTTGGCGTATTTTTATTTTCTTCTTTAAGATAAAATTGGATAACTTTAGACTTCATATGTCATGGATGTTTATTCATGTGAAGACGTTACTTATTGTTCAAAATTGATGAAATATTCAGTGCAACTTCGTAGAATATTAAATATTCAATTTCTTGTCATGCAAAAAAAATAATATGAGGTACTTGTACATTTTTCCGTTTTCTCAAATACAGTTCAACCATACATTACAGATTTTTTTGTCTAAGTGCCACTTCTGACAAAACTTTTCCACTAAAAAAAGCGGTAATTGTGCGATGAAGAAATGTCAAAAGTGACCATATTACCGCTGTCACAGCTCATCACAAACTCGAGATGCTTCGTACCAAAATAATATTTTTTTTAGTTTATGGTAAAATCCTTAAACTGGAAGAAACTGTTTCGCTGTATTTTATTACCTATTTACTAATTTTATATTCTGTGGTACATCACTGAATCCAGGTAAAGAAATCCGGCACAAATTTCGTTATTTTTACGTTTATGTTTTTTCCTGTTGTTGAGGGTAAAGTAACTAAAAAGACTTAAGCAAAAAGTTCATGTTTGTCTCCATATCGAATTATATCTAGTACTTGCAAAATCTCTTCTTCCTATAATAGCAACATGTTGGTGTAAACGAACATTTTATGCTTTGATACTTAATTTAATCAAAAAGGGTGCTGTTATAGACTGATATTCACACTTAAAAAATAGCAGCTCAATTGATTTATTGTAGGTCAGTGCCCACATTTCGTTAATTAACAAAAAAATACGAAAATAATTTAAAGTTAACTTTTTGGAACCCCGGGATTTAACTTTATAATCCCGGCATCCCGAAAAAACTCATTATTTTTCGGGATCCTGTAATCCCGGGACTGGAAGCCCTAGTATATACCTATATATATCCGGGAAAAAAAGTACTCAGTTTTTCCGGGAAAAAAGTAATTTCATAAAAAGTGACAGTTTATTACCTGTCAACAGAGATAAAACGTCAAACTTTTTTCCCGTCACAGAATAAAATATATTATTCTGGCCCGAAACACTTAATATACTAAAAAGAAACTGTTCTGAATCTGTAACATTAGTATCTAAAGCTTGGAGAGAATATTGTTAATAAAAAAGAAAAAAGCATAAACAAAACATTCTAGAGAAATAAGAAAGGAAGGGAATAAGGAACAGAATAAAAAGCAGCGCCAAGAAAAACACTAAAAATTCCAGATGTAAGAAATATTAAAATACAGATGAGAGAGAGAGGGCAGACTGAAGAAGACTAAGGACTTATTTTATACTGTGTTTCATTGAAAATGGTAAAACATTATCAATAAATCTTATTGCCAACTGCTACTATGAATTACAAAAACGCCAGACTGCGGCGCAGCGGTAGAGCGCTTGGCTATCAGTCAGGGGGGGGGGGGCGTGAGTTCGATTCTCGCGCCCTGCTTTCAGAGTGAAGGCTTTTCAGTGGTTTTCCTTTACTCCTCGGCGAATGCTGAAAGCCAAACAACTTAAGACGTGCCACAGACGCGGGCCATAATAATGATAATTCGGGCCTGCCGATGCCCCCATAGTGGCGAAAACTGTTGGGGGATGTTAAGGCGAGGATTATTATTAGATATTATTAAAGCACTTAATATTTACTTGACTAGACAAATTATATATTATTGTTAGTTTATTAGATTATATTCAACATTTTATAACCAAAAAATGAGTTGAAATGGCCCGACTGTCACTATGGAATGTCCCTATATCTTTTAATAATAATAACAATAACAAAATCTCAATGTTCTCAATAGTGTAAATTACACAGTACTGCTGTAATTTAACAGTAATGGAAATTTGTGTACCACACTGTACCACACTGTACTATGATAGCTTACGTATTACTTTGGTAGTTAATTTTTCTACTTTCCCAATTATTCGCAATATGTTTTGCTGTAATTTATGACTGTTGGTCAACTCTTTATTGATTGGGCCCTGTGTTTTCGAGTCCATGTATGTAAGCGTATCGCTAAACGATATACTATCTGAGGGATTATGTTTAATTATAACATCGCACAATAACTGATGCGGGCAGTAGATATTTATTAAATAGTGGTGGCATAAATTTGAATACACTGAATATTATATTACTGCCACGCGAAATTTGCATATATTCAAACCGACAACAAATAAACCATTTATTAATCTTATTAACGATGATGTGGATGTAATTTACATTTACATTAATAATTTGCGATGGGCGCTTAATTCCAATAATAACAGTGAGCCACACTTATGCACTTTAAACATGTATTTTTTATACTGTGTGTCCAGGAAAGTGCGCAACATATGGAAAAAAAATTTATTATCCATTTATCAGAAAATTGTATTCTTTATAAAAGTTTGCGGCTTGTATGAAACCAATCTGGCAATAGTCAAATATGTAAATTTCGGTACCATATACCAAGCGATTCAGAATATATGAATTTGTGATAAGAGTAAAGTAGCTTTATTTTCATCATTATCGATAAATGTGCGATAAATCCAGGCGGAGGGGTTTTTTCCAAAATTTATCCTCACCTGGGTTAATTATCATTCGCTTCTTTAGTTTGATTATCGATCAACTTCATTTGGAAATGTTCCTTAGAAGTAAAAATTATATGCAAATATGAAGTTACAGCCACCTATCTTGAAATTTTTTTTTTGTTTTTTTTTCGGATTATCCTGGAAATGGTTGAATGGGTAATTTGGTTGTCCGGGTGTCTTTTATTGAAAATATCTGCAACATCGACTTCGAGAAGTTAACGGCCAACTTCCATTTTTAGATACTCTGGTAGTCAGGAATAGCAAAAATATAATAGAAATTGACGTGTATCGGAAAGATACTAACACAATCAGGTTTATCCCTAATGATTCGCAGCATCCTTTTCAACAAAAATTGTCTTTTATTAGTTGTTTAGTAAATAGGTTATTGAAATTTCCATTGTCCGCAGATAGATATCAGCAAGAATTATTGTTTATTAAGAATGTTGTCATACATAATGGGTACCCTGAGAAAATAGTTGATAGAATGATTAAGAAGCAGAATCAAAAAATGTATTAAATCAATTATCTACTTTAAATACTTTGTCTGTAGAAAAGAAGAAATATGTTAAAATACCGTTCGATTGTGCATATATAAGGGGTTTGAGAAGTATTTTTACATCACAAAATCTCTGTATAGCATATTCGACTCATAATAGCATAAAAAACCTTCTTGGAAACCCAAAGGATAAGGTACATGTACTTGATAAATCTGGTATATATTGTATCAAATGTCATGACTGTGAAAAAGAATACGTAGGCCAGACTAGAAGAACAATTTTAACTAGGTTCAAAGAACATGTAGCTCATTTTAAATATAATCGTTTTGAAAAATCTAGTGTGGCTCAACATATTTTAGACACAGGTCATAAAGTAGTTATAGATGACTTAAAACTTGTAAAAGCTGTGTCAAATAATAGGGAACTAAACAGCTTGGAAAGTATCTTTATTCACTTGAATAGAGATAAATTAATAAATTCAGACAGGGGTCCTATACCTAGTTCGCCATTGTTTGACCTGCTTTAATTAAAACTTGTTTTTTACGCTTCAATGATCAAAATTCACTGAGGTGTGACCAACAAATGGGTATATATAGGGCATAGGGTAATTTTTAACATGGACGTCACTTCCACTAGTGATTTGCTTGGACAATATCCAGTAAAGATACTATGAAGTGCTAATCTCTCTTTTCCTCTTTTTAGGTTCTACTGAAGACGGCAACATAGTTGCTGTAATACGTATTTAGGTTTCTAAAATACTTGTTGTGGTTAGGGGTTTATAATTTTATTATTAAGTTCGCCACAGTCTCCAAAATATTGTCATCAACATTGATATTTGTAAATAAAAGATATTTTCTCGCTTTAATCTAAAAATAGCGATCTTGTTCATTAATACAACTAATTTTGTGGTTAAGTGAATAATAATTGTTACCTACGTACATCAATGCTAAACAAACAATGCGAATACATCTCCTTGAATTAAAATTATATTTGCTAACACATTTAAACTATACATGGTTTAGCATATTTCGTATTTAACCTTTTGTGACCGATGACTCCAGCCGCAAACGATGTAATTAAATCTGTTAATAAACGGATAATATGTGAGTCATTACACTCGTTTCTGGTCAAGATGGCAAGTGAATAAATATAGACTAAAGACCAGGCTGCCAGTCTCTTGAATAGCGCTTATGTTCAGACGGTTAAAAATTGACGACGTAAATACCAAAACTCACCGAAAGAAGTGTAGAACATATATCTAATAAATTCCTTGATACGTTATGTACATAAGAATATTCATAAATATGGTAATTTAAGTTGTCTTAGGCAAATATTATTTAGTATTCATTTGATAAGATTAATTATTATTGTGCCTTGTTAATGTGACATAACAAATTGAAGTGATGATAATTTTATAAATAACATTGCCTTGACATCAGTGTATAAAGCAAAATAGCCTACAGAAATTATTCTAGTAACTTTTGTTTAATATAAATGGTTTGTTGATCATTTTTATAGCATATTGCTTTATTTGTATGCAAATATACGTATATAAATGCAAATTGTGGCAAGTTTGTATAAATAGAAAGTTCGTAGTGGAACAAAAACAAATTCGGAATACATATTTGAACATGATAACAAAAAGCACTAAAAATCAAATATTGGGAATGTATGACCATTTATGTATAAAATGATAGCATGTTCTACTAGAGCAGGGGTCCCCAAACATTTTAAGGGGAGGGCCATATAAGAATTTATGTGTTAAGTGGGACGGATATACATATAATATACTAGTTCTGTCACCCAATAAGAGTTACAAAGTTACAAAAAGGAAGATAAAGTTTATTACTGATTTTTTCTAACATATCTCCTTTTTAAATCCTATATAAATCTAAATAACGTTTTTAGAGTTTATTCTCATTGCAAATTATAATAATCTAAAGCCATAATAAGCCATAAGAATTTGTACATAAAAGCACAAGTTTCAGAAAGCTCAGGAGTAGGCCCTGAAATTTGTATTTGTTATTTTCTTGGGTAAAGACAGCAATAGAGCCATATGTATTATTTCTAACCATGTACACAATTCCGACACACATGTCTGATGTAAGGACGTGCTATATTTACATGTACCCATTTCCAACACCCCTAAATTTGTAAATAATAGTAGCTAAAAGAGTAGTACACCGTATTATTATGAAAATATAAAGAATTTTTAGTATGCCTAAATAGATATTATTAGAATTTTCTTAATTACTCTTATCCTGTAGCGATGTAAAAAGACGTCGAATTCCAGTTAGCTTATAAGGAAAAAATCAACTTTCAGCATAACACTCAATTATCAAAATCAGTCAAACTTTTAGGTTATATTATGACCGTTAGAACATTGGTAGAATAAGAAACGATTGTGGGTTGATAAGTGTGATGTAAAATCAACAAACCGGAATTTAGGACAGTGTCTGAATTTTGGACGTTTGCCTTACCAAGATTAATAATTTTTCTATTTCGTTTTCGAGATATTGTTACTTAATTTGCCGCCCATGCAAGGTTTGTATATCCTATTCCTGCTAATATTACTTGACATTCCACAATTTTGTGATGATTGGCATACTTTGGAATTTATTAAATCGTTATAGGAATGTTAAATTGAAGCGATTTTAGCCGTTAACTTCCTTTGAAATATGTTTTAAATACAATATTTAACATAGTAAAAACTTGAATAGTCGCAATTTTGATATTGGCCATTTTCTGCAATCGAATTTTAAGTACAAACACCAAAATGAAAGGCAACGGTTAGAATCGTTTTGGCGACTATAATTCAAAATTGATAATGATTTCAAAAAGTCCAAAATACGGCCAACATGGTCATTTGATTGCAGAAAATAGTCAAACGTCAAACATTCGAATATTTATTGATGAATCTGAATTGCGTTCACCTATATTTTAAAGGAAGTTACCTAACTGTCAAAATCATTTTGCAAAATCATGTACGATAGATGTGACTTAACCTCTAACAACCTTAAAACGTAATTGCATTAAAAAAAACGCGAACTTCCCTCGCAAAAATAGCGAAAACACACGGTATAACAATAGAAAATAACTCCTGTAAAATAATATAAGCACTGAGAACGGCATCTAATATCAAGCTAATGTTCGTAGCGCTAAACGTCAAAATACAAACATGGCAGCCGGTTGTTTGCAATGTCGATAAAAAAACTCCGAAAATCTCACCTTTTTGGGGCGATTGTGTGCGTTGAACACAAGTTGAACATCTCAAATCGTTGCTAGGGTCTTCATTACACACACTGGTCACAATTATCACTCAAATCAAACGAATTAATACCGTCTAATATCGAAATTAGTCCGTATGTAAACAAGCCGGCTTTACGGATCCCGCGGAAAGCCAGAGACTGGCCTTACTGACCCGGCCAATCACGTCGCTCCACGCAATTTTGACTGCGTTAGTCAAGTTGGTGCTTTATAAGTTAAATTAACAAAGAAACGTTGTAGCAAGATAATTTGATTGCTGCGAGTATTATGATTATGTTAATTTGTAATTATTATTATTGTGATACAAAAAGCTCGGTTATGTTCGGGCGTAAAATATCCAAAAACGTATAAAATAATTGAGAAAAGAAGTGGCGTGTCGTGTTTTTGGGTACTTTTTGAGTGTATACATTTTCTGTCTCTGAGAAATATTATTTTCTATACATTATCGTGCGTGTTTTTGAAATTATTGAAATTATTTAGACTTATGTTTTCAAAACACTAGTTGTACAAAATGTGTATGTTTCCTTCTATTCTAAACTGACGCATTGATATAAATAAACGCTATATTTCATTATTAATAGTTTAGAGGAAATAATAAAACCGGTGTGCAGTAATAACATATATTATTTCGTTTCATTCTGACAGTTGATCGACGACAAAATAATTATGCATCCCGTTTAGATTAAAAATAACAGGTTGAAAGGTAACGGATTAAACGCGAATGATGGAAATAATAAAAATACGATGTGCATGACGGCATCACTACACCATTAGCGCCGCTATATTTGTTTATTTAGAACGGTACACAATATGCGAAACACAAAAACCGCAAGCGGTCGCATTTGTTAAAAGATAAAACCTATCGTTATCAGAGTTCCACACACACACACACATACAACCGTATACAAACACAAACGTAAACCTCTAATAATTAAACCATCCTCGCAATAATGTTATGATTGACTCAATTTAAAGACAAAGATGAATAAATTGTAATCAATTAGGATAATGGTGAGAATACCACAGAGCGGATGCCTGCATAGAATCGCTTAATCGGTCAAGGTAGACGCTAACCGCGCTCTGATTGGCCAAAAACTAGGCGGGAACGATTTTTAAATTTAAAAACGCCACTCACCCTTTTAACTTGGAAATGCTCGGGACGTAGGGTCTCCTGGATCTCCTGGTCGGACCTGGTGGGCTGTGCCACGGAAGCTCTAAAATTGTCGAGGACGCCTTTGAAAGTAAACTTCTTCATGACTTCTCGACGATCAGGATCTTTATCGCGCTTCATCGCAAACCGGTCGAAGTTGGCAGAAATTTTCCGAGCGATTCAACGGTAGGGTTTTTTTGCAACGTTCCTATGCGCCGAAATGCGTTCACACCATCCTGCAGTGAAGATATCGAACCGATTTTGCACGTCCCTGACCGTTGGGCACGGACCTTTTGCGAATACGGTAAACTCAGCCAGGAACGAGCCCGCTGCGATGAAAATCCCGTAGGGGTCGCGCAAACTCGGCCGATCTCACCGTTTTCCCGGACTGAAAAGCGACGTTACACCACTCGGGAAATCTTAGCTATGTCCGTACGCACAATTCTGCACCACAGCGCAGGTTCAAATTTGTTCTGCTCTCGATGTTCTCCCGAGAAAACTAATCACAACCAGCGCAACCCTTCGTACGACATTCGTACTAATCTCACTGAACCACCCCCTCTGTTAAAATTATTTAGAATTAGAACAACAACGAAAAACAACGCGACGTCGCGTATAGGTTATCTAAAATTTTGACAGATCGATATTTGGCACTCGGAAAAACATATGTACAACACGAACTCACAGCATATGCGCACGATACTAAGCAAAATTAAAAGGAAAATGCTGCTGAAGTATACCTGCACGAGTGGTAGAAAAGGATGGAGCGCTACCACCACTGAAAATATCGTGATACGTGAGATTGGGCAGGTTCGGTTGGTTCGGCGCTGTTAAGTTAGGTTAGGTCGCCGCTCATAACCAACAAATATGCTCGTCAAATTGTTCATCACAAACTGCTCGGTTATTTGGTACCAACGGCCCCAGTCGACCGCAAAATTATGGTAAGCGCTAATTCATCTTTAAGTAATATTTCAGCTATCATTTCCACCTGAGAAAAAAACAAAACAAAAAACTGCCATTGGTATTTTCCCAAAGGCTACTGAAGAATCTGATACCACCCACCAAGAATTCAGTATAGTTCTACACCAGAATAGAAAATACTACATTGTATTATGAATTATGAAGGTTTTTCACCAACCTGTCGCTATATTATCGACTATGTGTTTCTTTATTGGTCAATAAGGATACCAGGATTATGCGTAACACCGTCATTTATCTATACGTTAACTAAATGAAGTAAGTAGATTGATAATAATTGAAACTACAAAGAATAGGACGAGGGAGCATATTGTCGTAAGTCTGGTTTTGCAAGTTAGAATTTACTAAAAGTATCACGGAAGCAGTATTTTCTTTTAAGAGAAACTTAAATAGCTGCAAATTGTTCATTATGTGTCGTTACTGTACGAGACTGTTGTTCAGTAAAGTATAAATCAATCACAGTTTCTTAAAACAACAAAGGTTCAATGCCAATAAATCAACAAAGGAATTTTTATTGTTCTACTCTCTGTAAGAAATAGTATACACTATGCCTAGTATTCACACAAAAATATATAAATCAATGAGGCATGAGACCCGCCCACCTACGTTGTTTAAGGAATTTATTCTAATCTATTAGAAAAACTGTTTGAAACTTATAAAAATACTTCTTACGTTTTATTTTATTAGTTTTTAAGTTGCAAAGGAAAGACTCTTTCTTTTTTTAATATAATCACACAAATTCAACTAGTTTATCAGTTAGCTTATCAGTCAGTTAATTAGTTATCAGTTACTTATCAAAGAACCCGTAAAAATTTACAAATATTTAGCATTATGTTAATATAACAAAATTTGGGTAGTAATTCTTTATTTGAATTGAAGTAAGGAATTATTACTATACTAAAAATTACTATTATTTAATATTTTTTGTAAAACTACTTTATATAGACCAACAAATATTAAATTTTTATGAGTAATCATTGAGCTGATATTCAAGACAAACAAGCCTAAAGAATTTTTTAAATTCATTAATTTACCTACTTCATAATTTTTTACGACATTAACTTTTCAGGCATGTTTTAGTCTTCTTAGCTTTTCAATGAATGAGCAGTTACTGTTGCAGGGTTGCCAGTTCTCCGGCATTGCGCCGGAGTCTACAGCATTTGAGGCTCATCTCGGGTCTCCGGCAGGCATTCAAGCATCTCCGGCAAAATCAAACGTGAAGGAAATAGTTTCACATTATTGTAAATATATCGTCGGCTTAAAGGTAAAATGGTAAAAGTCACTAACTAACAATTTGTTATATTTTATTGACGCACGAATTAATTGTGGCCAAATGCGTATCTAAACGAAAATACGATCAATAAGTGTTATTAAAATAAATTCTTAAAATCCATTAATTCTCTGGAAAATATCATTATATTTATTGGTATTCTATTGTAGTCAGGTTTTTGTAATTATTTGAAATGTTAGTTACTTTTACTTTTAACCAGACGATATGCAGACAGAGACATCTCTTTGTTGAATTTTACATATTCAATGTTATTCAAATTATTTTACACTACGCAATTTATCACGCAAAATGTTCTACAACTTTTTAAGCAATAAAAAATTGCGTATAGCGCCATTAACAATAGTGTAAAACCGCTATTATATAGTGAGAACACAAAGTATTAAAACATGACAAAATCTCTAAATCGGTCCGTTATTTAAAAATAACACGGTTTTGAATTGCAAAATATGTACACATATTTATCGTAAACTAAATTTCCGATGTTCATTGATTTTTTTTTTAAAACGGAATCGTCATATTTTTTAAATGACACCATTGGCTTAATAACAGCCTAATATAATAGTATGATGGCCGTATATAGGAAAATTTTCTAGAAAAAGATACATAGTTAAAAATTAGTGTTACATTGTGTATTTTATACAGATTTTGATGTTTCTGGGAGATTGAATTCAAATGGCATACATTTACTGATGTTGCTAAAATTACTGTTTTGGCATTTGACCCCACTTTTCCGGATGTCTTTCGTAATTTTGAGTTCGCATTCGTATTCATAGCAAATAAAGTTCCAGAGTACATTTTATATTCCAGTTACAACCTCCATGCTACTCAAAGTTATCAATATTTGCAATTTCAATTATGATCTTTAAGCCTTAAATTTTCTTCCGCTACCATTAAGACAATTAAATGTTATATTAAAATAACTTTCAAATATGGGATTGCCATTACATCAAAATGTGTTTTTATAGTAAAAAATCGACGTATCAAAGACGTTTTTTCTTAGCCGTATAAGAAAATTGAAAAGGAAACAAAATTGAAAAGCGCAAAATATCTGCAATCGTGTGGAACGTGGCTTTTAGAAATGGAAACTGCATAGGCTATTATGATCTATTCTTTGCCAAAAAGTTGAGTTTTTAGACCTGTTTGGGTTTGGCACATGCGAGGTGAAACGGCCTGACTTTTTTAATCACAGAATCAAGTTGACCCTACATCAATTATTTTAATATTTTTATTTTAAAAATAAATATTGTTTTTTTAACAATGATTTTATATATTTTTTGTAATCTTGTTGACTATACCTCCTCCCATCATCTTCGGCACTCTTGTGAGACTAATCTGGCAACCCTGTACTGTTGGTAAAAGTCTACTTCAGGCAGGTTTTGAGTAAAAATTCAAAAACTAATTAATACTCATGTGTAAAGATATAGAGAAATAGAGGTATTTCAGAAAATTACAAAACTTGTTAGTGGATTTTCCAAACAATAAAACCATGGTTAAAATATTTTCTAATTATCAAACCGTGTTCAGATTGTTGAACGCTTTTTTAGAATTATCATTTATACTTAAATCGTTAAGTTTTTATCTCTAGCACGAATCGGAAAGCAGAAATTGTGAATCGTGAGAATCAATTTTTGTTGTTCTAGTCTGAATTTGTCAGTTTTCACTTCTTTCCATTTCATTAACATTTTAGACAGTATTTTGGACTTTTTGATAAACAAATAAATAATCTACTTAACTTTATTTAAAGTAAGTAAATTTAATTTTTCAATATATACTTTAAAAAATGTGTTTGTTGATTTTGTGCATTGTATATGATGCACAAATCCACAAAACTCTATCTTCTTTTAGTTATTTCTTTCTCATTTCTAACAAAAACGTACAAACAGTAAACTAAAAAGTATTTTAAAAATATTGTTCCCAAAATTTTATGCATCTAACTCTAACATAATATTTCCATCTTTGGCAGGCGTTGCGGAGCTGCGCTCATAGGAGCAGGCCTTGCTTTCTCAACGGCAAACCTAAAAGCCGAAATGCAGAGTGCGATAGTTGACAGAAAGATGGCAGATCCGATAACACCAACGGAGAAGCTCGAAAATACCCCGAACGACATGAAAACAAGGATGGAGCTGCTGATCATGCGCATGCAAGAAAAAATTTGCACCGCTCTGGAACAGGAAGAGAAAAACGGAAAGACATTCGTTGTCGACCGTTGGGAACGTAAAGAAGGAGGAGGGGGTATTACGTGTGTTCTTCAAAACGGAGAAGTCTTTGAAAAAGCTGGCGTGAATATATCGGTCGTTCATGGACATTTAACGTCGAATGCCACGGCTATGATGAGAGCTCGTGGTAAGAAACTGTCTGCGAATAATTTGCCGTTCTTTGCGGCTGGGATTAGTTCGGTGATTCATCCTAGGAATCCATATATACCTACTATACACTTCAATTATCGTTACTTTGAGGTAAATAAATATATGAGTAACTTATGAAGATAACCAATAACAAAACATGTAAAAATTAATAGTATTCTGAAAAGACTGCATTTTATGTACACTATAATTAGGCTTACCATACGTCCCGGTTTGACCGGGACAGTCCCGGTTTGAGACATCAGTCCTGGAGTCCCGGCCGGTTTGGTACTATGTCCCGGTTCAAATTCTTAACAATCTTATATATCAGTAATCAGATCAGTACCTACTCACAAGAAGTAGCAATATTGAGTATAGACTGCCAACGATACAGATAGTGAGTTGAAGCTGAAAATTGTTTATATCCTTTTTAAAAACGTTATTCCATAAGTCAAAATATAGATTATCTCGAATAGTTAGTCAACCTTTCACGTTCTATAGTGAACAACTCTTAAATCGCAATAATTTGCATCGACTATCTGTGTAAGTTTGAAATATATTAAGAGACTACGGCTATGGAAAAAATGTTTTAACTTTGACCGAAATTGTTGTATATATGTATCTTTGCTTAATATGTTAAATTGTAGGTAATTAATCATTGTATTTACCCATAAACTGGGGCTATTAAAACAAAAAAATGCCTGGTGTCAGCAGAAGGTATTATCATTATTAAAAAATAATTATTACTTTTAATTATTTAAAATACATGCATCGTTTCTGCACGTTGCAACTAAAAACTATTCTTCTTTTGTCAAGCTACTACTCATATTTTCAATTCGTTAGCAGAAACTGTAAATACGTAGGCGCTTCCAAAAGAATCTGCTTATGTGAAACCACACTTCCAAAAAATCTCTGACCTAAGTGTTTCAGTATACAGAAGGTAAAGATTTGGAGTTTTACTATCATGGTACATACTTCATGAGAAACTTCAATTTAAGATAACTAATATGACGACCACAGTAACGTTTGTTTAATTTTTCCTTGTTCATTGAAAACTTTTTCAAACGCTGTTCTATAATTTTCTATTGAACAAAAATTTTTTTTGAGGTTTGGGTTGTTAATTTTTTGGTAACATTATGCACTCAAGTAGTTAAATTTATATTATATTGCTTGTATACACAATAACTTAAACAAATGAGACTATTTATTAAATAAACAAGTACCGTCGTTCTTTATATAATTGTATAAAGGTTTCAGTGCTTTAAATTTGCAACGTTAACCACAAAAAATGTCGTTAAAATTCGAGTATTTCCAACAGATTTCGAGATCTCTGGCTAATTTGACTCCACTAGCAATATTATTTTGCAAAATACATTTTGGTATGGTATGCTCCAAATTTGATGAGGTGATTAAAGCAGGTTATATTATAATAGAAAAAAGTACCGACACAAAAGCGAAAAATACGAGAGGGTAGAGGGTCAATAATTAATTAAATTGTTTTTGTTTTTTTTTTGTCACAAAAAGTAAACGTAATTTAGATTATTTTTTGTTGATTACGGACGTGGTCCGTCTGATGATGTCTCTCATTGGGATGATGTCGACTTCTAGTTTGGTATCTTTGAAAACAAAATTGAAGTAATATGTGACAAAATAAGTCTTATCACGTCTTAGTTTTGCACAGTTGCTTTGTGAGAAATTACGTATGATTTGGTAATCGAGTACGTTTAGCATCCCAATTGTTGATAATTTTGATATTCCTGGTGTTCGGATTATATATAAAGATGAAATATATAGAAGAACACATTGATAGCAACACAAAGTAAAAAAATAAAGAATAATAAACGCTTTATTGTTTTTTCAAGTTTTTTATATTTTATTCCCAAAAGTAATACTTGTCCCGGTTTGAAGTTTAAAAATTATGGTAAGCCTAACTATAATTGAATTTGAAAACCAAAATAGGTATCTTTAAACATATTCGTTATAATCAATGTCAAAATAGTTTAATTTTCGGAAAAAAATAACAATGTTTATATTAGGTAGATGATCAGATCGGTTTGAGCAAAAATTGATGCTAAATTCTGATATTAAATTTATTTCTTAATTGTACTTGTAATAATAATTCTTTAGGTGATTGACGGGGAGCAGACATACTGGTGGTTTGGTGGCGGTACGGACTTAACCCCATATTACTTGGTTAAAAGTGACGCCGTGCATTTCCATAAGACTTTAAAGGCCGCCTGCGATAAACACGATAAGACTTATTACGCAACGTTCAAGAAATGGTGTGACGACTACTTCTTTATTCAGCATCGTGGCGAAAGGAGAGGTGTCGGAGGTATATTTTTTGATGACCTGGAACATCCGACTGCAGATAAGGTCTACGACTTTGTCGAGGCCTGCGCGGAAGCCGTTCTACCGAGTTATATTCCGTTAGGTTGGTATTGTTTTTGTTGTCGATTATATTGCTGTATTGGTCTTATCTCATTATTGCATTCTGCGACTTGTGTTTAAATCTGTAAAGTATCTTGGACTTGTTTGTGAAACTAGCGAAAGGAAACTTCAAAATGTTACTATATCTTAATTTATTTCACATTTTTTATTTAAAATTTGGTGCTTTTACATTTAATTTTTTGCCTCGGGTTATAAATTACCTTGTATTAGTGCAGTTTATAACATTGTGCATGTATGAGCAAGCTTTTTATTATTTAACAAACTTTAAGAGAAAATCATCTGTTATAGATGAAATTAGGGCGAACAAATACCTTTTACTTGGGTGTTTATTCCCACACTTTTTACTTTATCATACGCATTATGATAAAGTATTGTAATCGTGCCGAAAAAGAAAAATCAGATTTTAGAGGATATTGGTATTCTAGGGTCCCTGATCATTTTTGACCAAGGTACAAAAAATTTCTGTGTGTGTGTGTGTGTGTTTGAGACTGAGTATGTCTGTACTCAATTTTTGTAGCAACAATTTTGGAGAAACTACTAAAGGTATCGGGACGAAAGTTCATATTTAGAAGTTTCATGACCAAACTAGACCTGAAAATCTTTTTGTTCAAAATGGTCCAAAGGAACTGGATGTTTCCTCTAAGCACTTGATTTTGCAAATTAGCCGCTATTTCCATAATTTCGTCAAAACAGTAAATAAAATTAAAGTAGAGGAAAATTCGTATAATTTATGTTTGTGTCTGCATTAAAATAAAACAAGTTATTGTATGATAAAGTCATGTGCCTGGCCACATCAGATTTTTTTCTAAAAGTAAATGTCATTCTCAGTAAAATGTTTCATATTATTTATTTTGTCAATGCCTTAAAAATTACAATCATTTGGAATATTAAAAAAAAAATGTGATGTGGACGGGCACATGACTTTATCATAGTATACAGCAGTATCAAACGCTGATGATCTGCCAATACTGTCAATACTTAGAATGAAAATATCAGTCAAATCCTGGAAAACTAGTTAGTTGTAATGCTGATACAAATGATCTCGATCAAACACCTTTAGTATTCCCAATACCTTTAGTAGTTTCTCCGGAATCGTCACCACAAAAACGGGTACACACCTACACACACACACACACACACATAGACATTTTTTTTGTACTTTCGGCATGATTACAATACCTTTTTGTACTACGTATGATAAAGTAAAAACGTATTTTAAACGGCTCTAACTTCTTCAGGATATTAGCTTCCTATCAATACGTTAAAACTTTTCACTCACAATAAATGTTTCTTAATTTTTATAGTTCTGTTTTTCTTTCCTTTGGTAGTACTTGAAAGGGCTGTAACTTTTGAAGGAATTGAAAACAATAAATAAGTTTATACACTGGGAAGACAAATATCTGCAAAGTTTTTGAAATTGAATGTATAAACTACAACAAAAATGCTATAAACGAAGAATTCGCTGTAACATTACTGGTTATTTAATACCAGCTATACTGCAGTTTTTTTACAAAATTCAAATGTTCCATTATCTTCTGAAATTACAGCATTACCACCGTAATTTTACATGATTTTTTATGAAAATTCACAGGAAAAGTAATGTAATTTTACAGTAGAAGATATTCAACCATTGAATTGAGTTTCTTTAGACATATGTTGCTTATTAATGACACGTCAATATTCTTTTATCATTTTTCTCTGTGCATAAAAAGTAGGTTTGAAGTAAAAAGGTTGAGCAACGCTGATGTTAAAATGTTAATTTGTAATCTTTTGTTTCGTTTCAGTACAAAGACACAAACATGACAAATATGGTCAAACCGAGAGAGACTGGCAATTGATACGCAGAGGGCGCTACGTAGAATTTAACCTCATTTACGATAGAGGCACAAAATTTGGATTGTACACGCCTGGAGCGCGATTCGAAAGTATTTTAATGTCTCTTCCGTTGAAGGCGGTATGTAGATCTTAAGTCAAGATAGATAAGTTGCATTTTTGATTATTTTTGTATTTTCAGAAATGGGAATATATGCATGAACCTAAGGAGAACTCTAAGGAAGCCAAACTCTTAGAAATATTACGCGAACCACAGGAGTGGGTAAAGAGTTAGGTTACTGTTAAAATACACTGTGAATTGAATACTTTTATATATCGATAAATATATTTTATGAAGGGTTTACAAAATTGTTTTATTCTTCTGCTAAAGTATCGACGATTTATTATAATCAATTTAATCTTACTTAAAATGTACAAGAAAGTAATTTCTGTTACTCTTACAGAACACGACCAAAACAAAAATAACTTAGAACTTTCTTCGCTTTAAGATATCCGGCTTCCAATTAATGGGGTGGGTTTCTTCCGTTGCCGTTTCGTCTTCTTTATAAATTTTTATCGTTTTATCAGCTTCAGTGGTTATCAGTCTTGCGCCTGTTTGGTCGAAAGTCATTGAAAAGACACCAGCTTCGCTGTCCATGGAGCCTGGTTGAACAGGGGCCTAGACATACAAGATTTTAAGGTAAATGTTCTTCAAGAATAATTATTATAATTACCTGAAGTCTTTGGAAGTTATATCCCGTTCGCCAGTCCCAAAAGTGCAAGGTTCCGTTATCCCCTCCGGAAACTAGGACGCCTTCGGGGTTCACAGCTAGGCAGTTGACGATGGCGTTGTGGCCCGATAAGTTCTGGATGAATTTTCCATCAGGGCATTTCCATTGTTTGATATTGTCGGGGGAACCAGATGCAAACATGTATCTGAGATAATAAAATTTGATTTACTTAGACGTTAGACTATGAAACAATGCAATAAAATAAAGGATACATATATTATCATATAGCAAAAAAATATACAATTATAAAGAAAAATGTTTTCCAGGAAAACAACATTGGTATTTTCTATTGACAACAATGAATTTCAAATTCATTGTTTAGTTATTTTTTAAAGTTAATTTACTGTATATTTTTATTGGTTTTAAAATGTTGATAATAGAGATAAAAACTGAAATTGTTGTTTGATTATGATACAAACTTGTGACATAATAACACCACGTCTTTCAATGCGAAACAAACTACAACATAAACGTGCATAATGTGGTTTTGAAATAAAAATCTAATTAAATTATTGTAGGGGCCAACTCAGAGCTTGGTTTGTCGCTGCCTAGGATATGGCCCCCACGCATGAAAAAAATTACTGAATTTTTGTTGTTCATTTTCAATTATTAATTTAACATTAAATAACTATGTAATTAATTTAGTATAGATATAATTGTTTGACATAATTAGTGAACTCTTAGGAAATTTATAAACAATAGAAACACGATAATTTTCTGAAATTTAGTTACTAGCTAAATTATCCAGGGGATCTTTAATACCAAAATTATCGAGAATAATTTCATTAAGACTACAATAAACAATTACAATAGTGGATTAATAAACAATAAAAAGGCTGTTGGAATTCTTTACCGTGAAAGTAAATGTTGAAACTTAAAACAAATATCATCAAGGATTTAACGCCCGCGCGGGCATTAATAGTTGCTATGGTTTATATGGCAGATACATAAAATATTTGACATTCAAATTGTAAATTTATATTGTCAATGTCAATTATTGGCGATTAAGGTTATAGGTAATACCACGAGAGCTGAACGTGAGTCATCGCTTAAAATCGTAAGAACAGACGCATAAAAAAAGCACGGCATTTCTGTCTAGCGCACGGGAATAGTCTGTAACGTATCAGCAAAATAACAGCTGAAATCGATGACTCACGTTCAGCTCTCGTGGTTTTACCTATATTCTGTTTGACAATTAAATGTCTCCATAAATTAAAAATTAAAATTTTATTAGTGTTATTTTCTGTTATTGTTTTAGTTTAACGTTATTGTATTAAATAGCTCTTGAAAATTGAGATCATTAAGATGTTTAATTTTTTATTGCATAAAAACGGTGCACCCTACGAAAAAATGCAGAGAGAGATTTTTAATTTGAAATATCCCAGTGGCGTATCATTTTTTTCTTTAAAAAAATTGATGTCATTACCCGTATGCGCGCCAATGATGACCATAAAATTCTTAATTCCATGTCAAAAACAGCGCAATAAGTACCTTTTAAAACCCACCAAATTTTATTTGTATTTCTCGACCGGTTTCAGAGCAATACATAAATCGTCAGTTTTTAACAAAAACTCGCGTATCTCAGAAAACGGAGAATTAGCGGACATACGTTTATATAGCAAACTATCATTATTTTTTCATGCAGAATCGCCCCCTGAAGTTTGTCGCACTTATTTACTAACACCCTGTATGTACAGAGTAGTGGACCACTTTTTGCCAGCAATTTTTTTATTTAGAAATGCATGTCATGCTTAGTAAAGCTTTTATTATGTGGTTTCTCAAATCCTTGAAGAGTTGCAGCCATTTTGAATATCAATTTTTATTATTTTCAAAGCAAAAGAAAAAATTAGAATACATATCAAACATGGCGTTAACAATGAAAAAACATAATCGACACCCTTTGCAAAAATAAAGAGTAAACAATTGAAGAAACAAATAAATCGATATGAAACTTTTTTTATATAAATTAAATGTCATTCTGAGTAAGAAGTTTCATCGACTTATTGATAATTTAATTTTTTTAAGATGTTGAAGCAGTTACAACAATATTATGTTAATACTTCAAACACGTCTACAGCATTTGGTAGTTTACTTGATATTAATATTATGATGAAAGTAAAAAACAGTCAAACAGATTTAAAAAAAAAACAAAGGCATGAAACACAATAAACTATACTTACAGCGTCGGATGGAAGACCACACTCCGCACGCTCTTCTTATGGTTGGTCAGAGTGCAGATCGATCTCCCCGCAGCCAAATCCCATAACCTAATCGTCGTATCATGTGACCCGGTAACCACCTGCGGCTCGGCTGCTTGCGTTATAACGCTAGCGACCGTGTGCGTGTGGCCTGTTAGGGTGTGCACGTTAGCCTTGGTCCGCATGTCCCACACTCTGGCGGTCGAGTCACGTCCGGCGGTTAGCAGCACGTCGATGGTCGGATGCAAAGCAAGAGAGTATACGGCGGATAGGTGACCGTGATAGTGTCTGATCACTTTGTTGTACTCCAAGTCCCAGCATTTTACTTGTCGGTCCTCGCCGCAACTGAAGAGGTACGGGTGTCTCCCGCTTACGGCTAGGCCTCGAACCGTGCTGACGTGACCCGTGAGGGAGACTTTCAGCTGTCCCGATGCGAGGTCCCATATTTTGATTATTCTGTCGGCGGCTCCTGTCGCAAACCACTAAAATAAAGAGGAGAAAGATGTATTGTGGATGAAGTTTTGATTATTGATAAGGAAGATATTTTATTTTTATAAAAAAATGATAAATAGGTATGTAAGATTCTTTCCACAAATTTAGATAATGGCTAAAATAATATTAGTTGCAAAGAAAATTCAATTCAACATATATAACTATAACACCATAAACTTGAACTAATACCAGTTCAAACTAATAGTAAAAGTAAATGATTAAAATTTGAGTCAAAATTATTTTATGTTAAAATTATTCTTTTTGATGTTATACTTTATACTACAAAACAAGAGCTTTGTTTTTAAATACATTTATGACTTTTGTTATAAAGAATTCATTTTATTATTGGGCAAGATATTTATGATTTTACTGCAGGTGGTTTTCCATCGTAACATTAACTTACCTGATTGCCCGGTTCGACGGTAACACATCGTACCCAACCTAAATGACCAGCAATAACCCTATACAACTTCCAAGGAGCGTGCCATTTTGGTTTCGGCATGGTAGGTGCTTTCCGTTTTAAGTTACTAAGCTGATTCTGTTGACTTTGCGGCGGGTTCCTCTGCATCAAAGACGTATCTGTATACGGCACCACTTGATTTTCAGTTACAGCCATCATTTCACTTTCACTGCTCGCAATACCAGCAATCGGCAACGTAGGGCCGCTTTCAACCTCATGCAATTGTTTCATAGCCTTCATTTTTTTCACATCGTCAAACACTAAACCATAGTTATCTCTGGCTTTAATCATCCGTCGCATAGAATCTCTGAAATGGTTATGAATTATAGATTAAGTTGAAAGTTTTGATTGAGGTTAGAACATACGCGACATTGTCCACCGGCGGCAGAAGTCCGTGGTTCCCTAAAAACATATCGTGGGACCTTTTCAAGGATCTAAACACTAATGTGTGAACGGAATGCCTTTGAACGTCTTCAGTCATTGTTATATTCTTAAAAATCAACACATCTAACCTTAGAAAAACAGTTAACCTCACTTTATTCGTAAAGCAATCGTAAACAAAATCGAATTGAATTGTGCCGCCATCTCTTGATAAAGTAATATAATAATTAATTCAGTTAGCGTGGGCTAGATGGAGACACCAGTACGGTTTCTTTTTTGTCGCTAAAACCTCAGATAAATAAAGAGATATGGATAGCCAAAGGCTATAGTTAGCATGTTGGTTTGTTTGTAACAAACATATCGCCCTAAGAAGTAAGGGGGGAGGTACGCGAATGTAAACAAAACAGGTCGTCGCGTCATTGGCGGGCAAGCGTGTTTTAGCCAAGGGGTTTGTTTATATTTAAAATAACTAAACTTTTCAAATCTGAATGTACACCTAACTATTTTTAGCTTACAAAATAATAAATAATTATTCAGAGTAACAATTAACTATTTGTCTAAATGTTTTTCCCCTTGGGATCTAATACTAATACACCAATAAAACCCTTAAGAAACATTTACGGACGCCCATGGAAATTGAGGTTATATGGTATTTACTGGTAAACGCTAATTATACCTGACAAATACGTCTTATGGCACACAATACAATTTCTTACCTTTATAATATAATATAAATGGCAAATACAAACTTAAAACTACCTATGAACGTTAATACCCGCGAAAAAAATATTTTGTATGTAAACAAACGGTACGTTGGGCAACGTACCAAAACAAACAAGTGGTTATATATGTTCGCTACACTTTTCCTCCCCTCTTTAGCTATCCATGTCTCTTTATTTATCTGAGGCTAAAACTAATTTAAATAAAGGGTAAGGTAAATTAATTGTTAATGAAAGGGCAGGGAAAGTAAAGAAAGGAGATTCTAGAAAAGGGTATAACACGCAAACCAAAAATTAATAGACAAGTATAAACGTTTATTCATCGATAGGAAAAGGTCTCGTAAATATAATAATAGTGAAGTTTGAACATTTCGTGATATCCACATCTAGGTACATACGAACGAGCTCCCTATCGGCTAGTAAATCACGACACAACGGAATGAATTTTTCTATAAAAAAACAAAAAGAGAATAACCGAAAAATCATCTATTTAAACCGCACAATCTAAAGCTCGTCGTGAACATCATCGGTGACGTCACTACCAGCCTCCTTGCAAGCGGCTGGGGTACTAAATTCGAACAAATACTCGCACCGATTCGGTTCCGACACTCCCGTTAGTTTATCCTCACTTCCGCACGTCACCCGGACATGCGTCGACCTTTGGGGCCCATTCCAGCACGACTGGCCCCTATCGTACAACATAACATCGTAACGGTTCTCTTCTGGTCCGACCCATTTCGACCAAATGCCCAGCCTAGTCTCCGAGGAGCTTGATTTTGGTTTTTGGACTGCTTTATCGAACGGGCAAAGGGAATATACGTATTCGTAATCGGAATAGTCGAAGCAGAGCCCTTCGAGCGGTGCAAATTCTTCTTCGGGTCCGAAGTCCTTCTCTAGGTATTCGTGGATGTCCTTGATTTGAGTTTCGATGTGTTTTACCTCTTTCTCAGCGTCATTGTACTCTTGACGGGCGTGGTTGGCTTGGTCGATCAGTTTTTGGGTTTCTTCGTCGTATTTTGATGGCGGAGGTGGTGTCGTTTCTTCGACAGTTTTGCGGTCTTCTTCTTCCTCGTGTTCTTGTTCCTCTTCGTCTTCGGGGTCTTCATGTTCGGTGTCGAATTGCTCCTGGTCGTCGATGTCACCTATGGAGGAAAATAATGACTATACTTGAGAGTTTTACAATAATTCGGAGATATAAAGATTTGCAAGCTAAACTTTCTAATAAGGTAACAAAAGAAAATAGAAGACTGCCAATATAAGATGAAAAAAGTAAAATAAAAAGTTAATGCCATCGTTTTTAGAATAGTTTTTTCATAAACAAAGGGGTATTATAAGCATTTATATTTTAGAATAAGGATGAAAAGAAGCATAAAAAGCATAAAACTAGTGAAAATAAGTGCTTTCTCCCAATCTTGTTTTGAAAATGGTGGCTGTCACAGGCTATGAAAGCCTTCATACTTTTTGAATGATTGTATGTATTATATAAATCTAGTGATTTATCTAAATATAGGTATTTCATTATGAAACCAAAGTAGAATAAAATAGTATATGTGTAAAAAACAAAAGAGTGCCATTATGTGATCATTATGTTAGCCACCCTCGAAATACACATTGACTTTGTAAACACCAAGATGTTTCAATATTGTTTCACATAGCGTACGTGCGCGCGTGTTTCTCCTCCTCATCGCATTCTCCATGCATTTGCATGTTGAATTGACGTTTCACAACCGCTGACGTTCTGGAGTTTCAAAATATCCTGGCTACCTACTATTAATGCAGACACGATTTTGATTAAATAGAATTTGCTCCTGCAGCTATACTATTAATTTTACCAAAAAATTTTATAGACATAAATTATACAAAATTTCCTCTACTTTAATTTATTATTTATCTATTTTGACGATATTACAGAACGGCTCATTTGCAAAATCGTTGTAAAATGCTAACTAAGAGTAAATAGTTACAGTTCCTTTTGACCCTTTTGAACCAAAAGCTTTTCAGCTCTAAGTTTGGTCATGAAACTTCTAAATATGAACTTTCGTCCCGATACATTTTTTTGACATTTTTTTGTACCTTGGTCAAAAATATTCAGGGGACCCAAAAAGACCTATTTCCGCTAAAATCCCAATTTTTTTTCGGCAAGATTTCAGTATTTCACGATTACAGTATTTCTCATTTTTTTATGGTTCATAGTTGTTTTCTAGGAACCTTTTAGGTTTAAGAATTACACATGACGGTGACCATGTGCTGCTGTTTTTGTTAGTATTTTTATTACAAAATCTTAGAGAACTAAAAACTCATTCAAATTATTCAGATATTACAGCAATTTCTACATTATGAAACTACCAAAAATAAGTACGAAATATATGGGTCGATTCTGTGCACTCCTGTAGTGTCTGTAAGGGCAAACCTGTAAGCGTTATGACCGCTACGGTGAAAGTGCTATTCTGTGTGGATCCGTAGGCAACAGATTTCCCATAAAAGTTACAAAAGCGGTCGGATCTCTACGGGTGGCGAGAAGGTGCCCGTAAAGCGTACAGAACATGTAAACTAGGGTGGGGCATGCGCGGTGATGCGAGGCCAATCGAAAACAAAACAACTTTTCAAGAGGTTATGTTACGCTTGGTTACGCTAAAGTTTCTTCTTTCTTCGACTAGTGTGGTTTGACTTGTATTGTGCACATTATTTGATCAAAAATGAATAGGGCAAATGTTGACCAATTACATTTATTTATATATGTTAACAAACTTACTTTTTTTTATTCATTGATTTGTTATTAATCCTGCTGTGAGTTTTTTTCTCTATTATAATAAAACACCTTGAATACATTTTTAGTTTTATTCTTCGATTATTAGTTTTTCATAACTTTTCAACCTGTGACTCCGTGGTCTGACTAATTAATAAATTAAAAAATTAAAAGAAGAATATATTAAAAATTGTATTTATTAATTAAATATAAATAATAAACTATAATATATAAATATCAAAAATAAAAACTTAATTTTTAAACTTAAAGTCAGGGTTTAGATATTTAAATTTTTGAATTTCAAACTAAAGGGGTCTATCGAGATTATTATTGTATCTTGTTAATTGCCGTTCTAAAATATCGTTAAACTCCTTCCCATGTTGACCGGAAGTAGATGTTGCTTGTAGAAGATGCTCTGCCAGTACAGGCAGAGGCTGCAGTCGGCTACGTGGCCTTTTTTTTGGTGACTCTTCTGAGGCCACGTTCTCAATGTATATTACTTCTGCAGCATCTGCCTCTCCTTCACCATCTTCTACAACTGCAGCGTCTTCACCTGGCACCGGCAACCCGTCGAATATTTCGGGGATGTCTGGGTCACCCGCTACCGTCACGCCCCACAACCCAAGGGCTCGCTCTTCAAGGGAGTTAAACTGTTCATCGGCTGGTGTTCCTCCACCCGTACCCAGCTGATGTGCTTTTATTTTCCGACATTTGGCTTTCAAGGCATATTTCCAATCATTCAGTCGCTAAAAGATATATTGGTAATTAAAAATAAGTTCAATATATAAAGTACAAGGTTACCTTTTACCACTCGTCAACGGTGAGGCTGGGACCATCACCCTCAGCATTTAACTTAACTACTAAGTTCTCCCCAGTAGTTTGTATATAGTTGTCGGGCTGTGTCGGATTTATCGTTTCGCTTCGAAATGAATAGTTACTTTGTACTCCCCCACGTTAACTTTCTAGCTGTCTTGGTGTCGTGTTTTTGGTCCGCTTTCTTTTCGTTGGTTTTGGCTCCATTTTTCACAGATAACCACAAATAACCGTTGTCTGAATAACTCAATACGTATATGGAATAACCTCACTTGTCTGTTGCTTGCCATAAACAAGCCGAAATTAGCCAATGACAGGCCAGGAATCACTTGCAGTTAAGTTAGGCACATAGGCTACGATCAGAAGTGTCTGTAGCGGGTCTTCCGATGGTCTTCCGTATCGCACCTTCGTACAGGAGCGTGCACAGAATACCACTTTACGGGAATTCTGTATCGTCGCCCGTTACAGACATCCGTAACATACAGATCTGTACCTTACGGTTGAAAACACAGAATCGACCCAATAAACTATGACTTGCAACAACAATAAAAATATATGCATACCCTCCAGTACACCATCATCTTCAATAGGTTCTTCAAGTTGCTCCTGTTCGCCAGGTGGAGGTTTATAAAATCCAGAATCGATAAGCAAGTACGGCTTCACTCTCAACCAACAATTAACAACAAACTCTTCAACATCCACTTCCTCCTTGTCGTTTAAGAAGTGTTTAGCCTCCTCATCAGTAATCTCCCCATTTCTATCCTGATCAAACGAATTCCTAGCCTTTATTTCCGACAGATCAAGCTTACCGTCCTGGTTCGAATCCAACAATTCAAACTTCTCCAACGCCTCCTCCCTATTTTTCGCAGTTTCTTCAGCCTGCTTCTGTTTCCTCTCAGCCTCCTCAATCTCTCTATATTTTGCCAACGCACCATTTTCCAAGTCTTCAATCTGCTTCTTCAACACTTCCTTTTCAGCCTTGATCTTCTCAGCTTCGTGCTTATTTTTCTCAAATTCGGTCAACTGTTCTTTCTTCTCTTGTTTCATTTGCACACCTCTTTGTGCGAGTTCCGCACGTATCTGTTTACCAGCTTTGAGTAATTCCGCTTTCCGTTGAGCATCCTCTCGAGCGCTACGACCCAATTCGTTGCAGTTATTCACGCAGGTGCTGCGTTCATTGGCGTATTCGTCGGAGCCATCGCAGCAGTCGCATATTCCGTCGTTAACTCTTGACGAGGCGATATTTACGGGTTTATGGCCTGCGTTTGTGCAATGAAACAAGCCGTTGGGGCAAGCTGCTGTGCCTGGTTCATCGCTAGCATCGGGGCAGTCGCAGTAATCATCGTTGACTTGTGTAAAGGGTATGGTTAAGCTTCCATCGAAACATGTGAAATCTTTGTCTGTGTTGTATAAAGGGGCCCTGGATAATGAGACCCCCCTTGGTCTAGGAACTTCAGAAGACGATATAAAACTAAGTAACGCTAAATATGATAAGAGTACATGACAAAATTTAAAATTATTCAGCCCTTGGTTTGCCATCATTTACCGGTTTCACAGGTGCTGAGTACTATATGAAGTTAGCTGTTTATTGGATACACGTCAGTCAGACATGACCGCGTCACAAGAACTAGCAGTATTTATTACATTTTTGATAAAGATGTTGTAATTTATGTAAATTGTGCATTGTTTGCTAAAGATAAGCGAGTTTATTCTCAGCTAAATCGCCTAATAAGCCATAAAACGCCAAGGATATACATCGAAACTAACTTCACAGCTGACTTCCTGTCATTTCAGTTCTGACAGCAGCTGTCAAAAATGGCAAAAAGTATGTAAACAAATTTTATTGAACTAAAATACAAAATTTGCAGCAATGAATATTTTTATCGTAATCATGACCTTTTCATCATTTATATTTCTTAATTTATTTCCGTACACTCAAGGTTTGTATACTAGAAATATTCTTTCAGCATAATATTTACATTTTGCCTGTTTCCAGGATCGATTTATAAAAATCTGAAATACTTTGAAACGATACATGCTGATAAGCATGTTGAACATAAAATAGTTAAGAGAGGCGTAAAGGAAAGCAATCACAAATTCAATACAATTAAAGAAATAAATTTCCAGGCGTTGGGAAAGGATTTTAGGTTGATTTTAACGCCGCAAAAAGATGTTCTTCACTCGAAGTTTAAAGCTTACTCTGTTGACGGTGATGGAAAAGAAACAACGGTTCACGTTGGTAAGCAAAAACTGATTTAAAAAAATAGACTTGAAAAATATACTGGGCAAATCATTCCGATTATTATTAGTTTTAATTACTGTGCCCAAGTGGGTTTTTTGGGTAAATTTAATATTACCCACTGGCAATAGTAAATATTAACCACAACCATCCCGTAATCGATTTTTTTATGATGTAAAACCTGTAACCGTAACCGAACATGTATAAAATACTGAAACTGAAATCTCAACCTTTGCAAAGATATTCAAAACCTTGGTAAAACCGAAACATATCTATTGAAAATTCGACAATTGGTACTTAGTGTAAAATCGGAACTGAACAAAACGTCTGATGGACAAAAAACCAAAACAGCAACCCAAACTGTTTCCAGGTGGAAAAGGCAGTTAAATTGGTGCAAGTGTTTTTGCTAGACATGACACCATTAACAGTGTTGACTGGTGAACTCACTGTGTTTGTGGTGGTTCGTTTTTTGTTATTTTCTTAACACACTTATACACAATACTGAGTGAATAAGAATACAACTTAACCTTTGTTCTGAATTATTAATTGAAAGTGTCTATATTTTTTGTTTGCGTTTTAAAACTAAAATAAAAACTGTATTATCCTTTGAAATTACTTTTGCCCATAACGTGTTTTCAATAAACACCATTGTTTATTTCAAGCCAGTCAAACTAAAAAAATTCCGAATTATTTTGAAATGGTGCGCTCCGAAAAAACCCAGTGGGTATTGTCAAGTGGGCCCAACCCGAAAAAACCCAGTGGGTTTTTTCGACACTCACACTTTTTTTAATGGCAACCCCATATTTTGTGTAGTGATATTGATAGATATGTAAATTGTTTGAAAAATATTTTCAAGAAGAACACAGTTGAAAATTAGTGTAGTAATGATAACTTATTTATTTATGGAATGCGCATAGACGTTATCAATTCATTTATTTCCGCTGCATACGAATCTTAGCTTGCAAGTTGCATATCACGTCAGATTATTGTGTTTTTTTATACTTACAATAAATACACGTTTTATTCTATTTATTGCGCATATAATTTGTACTGAAAAGTATCATATGGACATATTGGTTTTCTCAATTCATTATTAACTTGGAGCTGTTAATATTTGGAACATCTGTAATGAATTGATTAATGAATTGAAAAAGGCTATATGCAACTTTTTACAAAGTATGAGATTTACTATTTAAAAAAAAAATAAGGGAAAATGGTGGGACACTATATTTATATTGTATCGATTTTTATACATTTATTAAAATAAATTTAGATACAGTGCACACCGCTTAATGTGATCACATCGGGACTCGGAGTTTTTGATAACAATAACCGATTGATAATAAAAGCCGAAGTAAAAAAAAATAAAAAAAAACTTTATTCAGTAAGTTAATATTATACACATATTATTCATAAAATTAAATAAATATTGATGCTTTACTTGAGGTATGTAGGTACACAAACAAAATTAGAAAAATCCTCAATAGTTTTTTGTCTCCGGTGGTTGTGAAGATGTATGTTTATGTAGAGTGCGTATCCGTAATGCGGCTAAAAATTTGACGATCTATGCTGGACACCACGACGCAAAACTTCTAAAGCATTCTACATTTCTTTAATTGTTGGAGCTGGCAATATTTCTATAGTATATCTTCATCCAGTTCCTGTTGTTCACATTCGGTTTGAGAGATTGAAAACATTACAGATTAACAAATTTCAACTTCTGTAGGACGCTCCGCGGTAGTTACAGCGCATATGCTGATGAGCCAAAACGAATGACCGCTCGATTCACAAAAACAAACAGCTTATTTGATATCTGCATACTATAGCGCCACTGTGTTAAGATAGCAACTTTATAGAAGAATTACAAACTTGGTAGTGAATTTTTAAGGACATTTATTTACATTATATAATGGCAAACAATCAAATAAACAGATTTATGTTCAGAACGAAATTGTCTAACCATAACGCCTATTCACATTTCATTAAAAAAATATCCCAATCAATTTGGTATGTTTGAAAAACATATTTCCTGGAGTTATATACATTCCCAAAATTTCTTTTACTCAAAAATTTTCTTTTATAAGGCATTGTAAAAAAGCTTTTAGTATTTAGGCACAAAAACTTTACTACATTACAAAAAAAAAAATTTTTTTTCTCATTTGGATTTAATATTTTGTTAGATCACGAGAACTTTTTTGACGGACGTGTTTTCGGCGAAACCACGTCACACGTCAGTCTACACATTGAAGACGGTATGATGACTGGTTCTATTAACACCCCCGACGAGACGTACCACATAGAACCATCTTGGAGGCACCTACCAGATTCCGACAATCGCAGCATGATTGCTTACCGAGCGTCCGACGTAAAACTGAGCTGGGATCCGTCAAATTACGGCCCTAACGAATTCGCCCCGAAAACTTGCGGTTACGTCAAAGAGGGCCAAGAATTAGAAACCGACGACGACGACGAAGAAGAATCTAACGCTTGGTTATCTGAGACACACAGGGAGAAACGACAAATCGATCAATATGAATACACTCCGACGAAGACTAGGTGCCCGTTGCTTCTTGTAGCGGATTATAGATTTTTTCAAGAGATGGGTGGGAGTAATACAAAGACGACGATAAATTATTTGGTAGGTATTGTTTTTGTTGGAGGGGTGACGTTGATGTTTTTCATTTGTTTGATTTGTGTTGTAGATTAGTTTGATCGATCGTGTTCATAAGATATATAATGACACGATATGGCAGGATCGGCACGAAATTGACGGATTTAAGGGGATGGGGTTTGTCATTAAGAAGATCGTGGTCCACGGTGAGCCAACTAGGGTGCGGCAAGGTGACGCTCATTATAATATGGTTCGAGAGAAGTGGGACGTTCGAACGTTATTGGAAGTAAGTTGCAATAAGTTTCTAAGTATTCACTAATTGTGTATTTCTATTATTATTATTGTTAGAGAGCAGACTTTTAAACATTTATTAAGTGTGACATGAATAAGTGAGCATTAAACGCAGATACAGTATTATCGATACAGTAAAAATCGAGAATAAGTTTAATTTAATCGTAAAAACAAAAATAAAAAAATTAGTTTTTATTTTGTTTTACCACAATCAATTTACTTACTATAGTTATAAGCTTAGTAAAAAATAATCCATTAATGCTTTTTACCGTACAATCTGAATCTGAAATCAGAAATACCAGACTGCCTAGTTTTTGTGAAAGAAATTGGATATTTTGCAGTTTTTTGTAGCTTTGCTTTTCTCAAAAAAGTATGCGCAAATCAAAATGTCTGCGTTCTGTTAAAAATTCGACGGGAAAATGCATAAAGAGAAACAGTTATGACTTGTGAGACTTTGTTCATTGCTGGTCAGCAAAATACATTTGTAGCAGGGAAATGATTAAAAGATAAATGCACACAACGCATATATCAATTTAAGAAACAATAAAAATTTATTCTATCTAATTTTTCATGTAATTCCTGAATTCTTCAACATCGTAGAAGATTTTGTCGGTCAGCAGGATTTTGAGATCTGCTTTTAGTTTCCTTGGCGTTTTACTCCTCCAAAGGGCAGGTAACATATTAAATAGATCTAAATGTCGATGCTGGCTGGCAGTTGTATTTATACGATGGAAGGGGATGGTAATGTTTCTTGCATTCAGTAGCTTTCGGCTTGTTGTTTCACTTCTATGTTGGTGGTCGGATATAACACTCTTTGCATGTAGTATTTGTTGGAAGGTATATGCAGATGACACTGGCATTATCTTGAATTTTCGGAATAGTGGCTTGCAGTGGGTTGACTAGCTTGGTTGTTCTATAGTACAGAGTGAGCTGATTCTCCCCACAATTCTAACCCATAGCTTAGTCTGGAGTGGAATAGTGCATGGTACCTTATTACAGCCGCATCTCTCCCGACAATAAATACTAGAATATATGTGAAATGCGCTGATATCTATACTCTATACTTAATTTTTTCTAATAAGTTACTAATTGTGGTATATAAATTTATTGTAGTAAAACCAAATAAAACAATTTTTTTATAATTGTTTTTTATATTAATAAATTACACTTATTCTCGATTTTGGTAATCAAGTATGAATACAAAGGAATAAATTGAGACAGACGGTCTTTGCAGAAAAAAATAAAAGTTGAAAAATAAGAATCACCCTAATGGCAGCAATAAATACTTTAATTATATCACATATATGTATAACACAAAACAAAATGTGTTATAAATTACATAAATAATATAATTTTTAATTTAAAAAACTTCAACTGCAGATAAAATAGACTGAAATGTGCCAAGCTTTTATCTAGGTATATCTCTTTTTTGTGCAAATTTTTCAATAGAATGATACCAAATGATAGGATTATTCAACACTTTTGTCAAAATTTTAGTTTCTCCTAAATCTTCAAAACTAAAATACATAGGTTAAATTTATATTTTTAGTATAAGGATCAGCATTAGTATACAAAACTTTTTCCAAATTTTCTTTCTTTGTATTTTTTTTCAAATAAATATAATCTTCTTGCATTCGCTCAAAAAGCCAACACAACAATTGTGGTATCTTTTACATGTTCTCAAACTATTTTACATTTGTTTCATACATTAAGCAACCGATTTCGATAACTCAAATGGTTCAAATCCAGGCCGACGTTTCTAATATTGTATCTTGATTTGACAGAAATGATATTGTGAAAGATATTTTGATTCAAGGTACCATTTTGTGCATATATACAGGGTGATACAACATTTCAAAAGGAGGTACAACAAGAACAATAATAACAAGTAACAAATCCTGTTAAAAGATATTCCCAGTTTTCAATAATATGTTAGGCCAATACAATATTGCGGCAAATCAAGCTACAACTGCAAAATATCAGCTAAAAATTGATTACTGTTGCGTTAGTTTCTTTCGTAAATGTTTTATAACAAACATTGAAAAAAGTTTATGTTTTTTGACTTGATTGCTATTGAATAGTTCCAAAGTAGATAGATTAGATTTCTAACTTTGTAGTACACATACAACATATTACTTATTCATTTGTTTTGGTAGAGTTGAAAGTATTTTTCAGACTAAAGGAGGAATAGGAACGACTGTTTAACTCATTTGATCACAAACGTGACGTTTTCCCACACGGCTTACCTGCATAGTGTTACCACGGCAATATTTTCAAGGAGGACTTACCTGGTTATTATTTTTATTTTATTTTTTTTTGTTTTTGACTAACCATTATCGATTCTTTTGTTGGATATACATAAAAAAGTGCCTCTAAATCACGTGGTATTTTTTAAATATTAACTTGCATATTATATATATATCCATAAAAAGTTAAAGCTTTCAGGTACTATGGTATATTATTTACTAAATAATGGTGGTTTGTACTAACTCTCTTACTCTTGGTAGGTGTTTAGTCGGGAGTACACCCATAAGGACTTTTGCCTGGCGCATCTCTTCACTGACCTGAAGTTTGAGGGCGGTATTTTGGGTCTGGCTTACGTCGGATCTCCTCGGCGTAACTCTGTTGGGGGCATCTGCACCCCAGGTATTTTTAATTGCGCTTTCTTCTAGCTCTTTTGCTGCATTACGCATAACAAATTTACAATATTTTTTTTAATGGGCTGAGATAATTTATTCTTTGAAAATATCTTTCATATTATGTATAATTGCATGCTTGTAATAGTCTTTTTGCTTTTGTATAATAAGGCTTAAGCTGTTATATATATTTTTTTGTCATTTGGGAATTTAGAATTTAGTGCTTACTGTAATGTTGTGTCTGAATGTATAAAGGTTGGGAATTAGATCCCCAGATTAACGCCCAAGATATATGTTTTGGTTTTGCTTTCTCCCCTTTACTGCTTTACTTTATAATTTATAAAGATAACGTGCATATTAACGTTTTTATTTAGTTAGGATTTACATTAATACACAACTGTGTGTGTGCGATTCTCTTCCTAGAATACTTCAAAAATGGATACACCTTATACTTGAACTCTGGCCTGAGCTCCAGCAGAAATCACTACGGACAGAGAGTCATCACGCGAGAAGCCGATCTGGTCACGGCCCACGAATTTGGACATAATTGGGGCTCGGAGCATGACCCCGACATACCGGAGTGTTCACCAAGTGCGAGCCAAGGAGGATCCTATCTCATGTACACCTACAGTGTCAGCGGTTATGACGTTAACAATAAGGTATATTAAGTTTCTTCAGTGAGTTTTTGTATTTATATATATTTTCAATATTTTCAAATTGAAGCCGTTTTAACTTTTAAGTTATAAATTGTTTCGCAAATAAAGAATTTTTTCGGTTTTAAGGAACCTTCTGTATTGATGTATTGTTTGTATAATAAGTTGTTTATGCACTTATTTTAGTACTGCTCGAACAAACCTATTAATTCCTTAAATCCTTTTTCAAACTTTAACATATTGCTGATAAAGACTATTAAGAATTAATAATCAAAACATTGAGATTAAAATATAAATATAATTAGTTTTTATATAATTATCACAGATAAGTATTAGCCAAAAGAAATGAATCAACTATTTTCTGTTTTGTTTTTGTATAGAGTAGATCAATTGTTTTTGAAAATTGAAAGTGTTTGTTGGATTTCATTTAGTATAAATTAAAATCTAAAATCAATCAAAATAAAATTTGGTTACATTTAAAACTTTAGAAATCCTTTGTAAAGGACTGTAATTAATAAATATAAAACAAAAATTAAAAAGAACTTATTATTTTGTAGTTTTACCTCAATAAAATTACATACCGCAGTTGTTAACATAATAGAAAAAAAATAATCACCTAACTTTTCAATCTGGATATCAAGGCATTTTTCATATATTCTAGTTAACTTATCAAAAATAGTAAATACAATAATCTAAGCTACGTGACTATCGTGACCACAATCAACAAGGTCCAACAAGAGATAACTGTTTGGTATGTTTTTTTTTCCGTAAAATCTAAATCTTAAGGCTGAAATTTTGAGCCTACTTGAGCCTGGAAAAGCAGTGCTCAAAAATAGCAAAAAAATCCAAAAATGTTTTTTTTCCACAAAAATCAGATACAGTTTTTAGTTTCTTCTTACAGATTCAGATTGTACAGGAAAAAGGATACCAGAAACAGCTTTCACTTGTCTGAATTTGTTCTTTTTTGGCCAGAATAGACACTTAACTTAGATTATTGTATTTTTAATAAATTACTTACAGGAAACATGTGATATTTAGACTCAAAAGATTAAGCTAATAACTATGGTATATAAAATTGTCGTGGTAAAACAAAATAAAAACTGTTTTAAATAAGAACCACAGTAATACATATAATATGTAAATTTACAGGAACAATGTAAAACTATAATTCACCAAAAAAATTCTACAGTCTTCATATTAATATTTCTTATGATGTATTGTAAAATTATGTATTTTTACAGGTTTCTGTGTAAAACTACTGTTCGCTTGTAATAATACATTTACATATGGATATTTACAGTTTCAGCATAGCAAACATTGATTTTCAGTTATGGTGTACCCTCACAATGAACAAAAGAGTGGGCTCTTAAACAAATCATTATAACTTTTTTAATTTTATATAAAAATCTGTAAAATTAAATTTGTTATTTATAAAATATTTACCCTAACTTGCTATATTAACAGAATGTGGCAAGTATTTAGAGTATAACTATAATTTTGTTCAGTTAATGTTATTAGAAATAAATAGAAAACATTTCAGTGACTTGCTGAAGCTGCTCTTGATTTTTTGTCATCGTAAAACATACATAATCAATCAACATACAAGAGTAGACTTCAGTCTCAGATTGGTTCAATTATTGGTTGAGTGGTTGACACTAATAACTCAAATACCTCTATTAACAATTAAAATGGTCTTCCAGCGCTTCTCACCGTGTAGCTTACGATCGATTCGTAAAGTACTGCAAGCGAAATCGGGCCGATGCTTCTCGGAACCTGAGGAGAGCTTCTGCGGAAACTTAAGAGTGGAAGGAGACGAGCAGTGCGATGCTGGTCTCCTCGGCACTGAAGACAACGACTCCTGCTGTGACAAAGACTGCAAACTAAGGCCGGGTGCCGTCTGCAGCGATAAGAACTCGCCGTGCTGTCAAAACTGCAAATTCATGCAGGCCGGCTTCAAATGTAGGGACGCCCAGTACGCGACATGCGAACAGGAGTCGAGGTGTACCGGGAAGCTAGCCGACTGCCCCAAGAGCCCCCCGATGCCCAACAACACCGATTGCCAGGAGAAGGGCAAGTGTCAGAATGGAAAATGCTTGCCGTTCTGCGAAACGCAGGGTTTGCTGAGTTGCATGTGCGATATAAGTAAGTTTTGTGCTTATTTTGAGTTATGAGGAAAGGTGTTCTCTGGTTTATTATTTGGTCTATTATGTTCACAGTTGACAAGGCTTGCCGACGGTGCTGCAGGCCAAACGTTAACGAGACGTGTTTCCCTATGGAGCCGCCGGATATACTACCTGACGGGACACCGTGCATTCATGGGTTTTGTAATAAGGTGAGTTCTTTATTAAGAAGGTCATTATATAGTTTATTATTATTATTATTATTATTATTATATTTTTTGCCCACAACACTTGTAATTTTAGAAGGAAATTCTCAACTAGTTTTGATGTATTTTCTGTAAAATCTTTGTCATCTTGCCGTAAAAACAAGCACAGAAAACCTTTTCATCTTGTTAAGTTGACAATTGAGTCACTTTCAGGTGTTTTTGTTGGTGTTGTTGGTGTTAGCGATATCAAAACATATAAGAAAAACTCAAGAAATAATAATAGCCATTTTATATTTAAAAGTTTTAACTCTTGCCCATTTAATAGTGACAGGTTAATTTTTGGTACGAGTTAAAGATAAGTAGCAATTGTAACGGCAACCTTACAACCATAAAAGTATAAGGCAACCCCTCGGAAGTAGTCACCATTTGCCTAATTCCATATTTCATTTTAGGGAAACTGCGAGAAAACTATACAGGACGTTGTCGAGCGGTTCTGGGACATAATTGAAGATATCAACATCAATAAGGTGCTACGTTTCCTGCGGGATAACATCGTCGGAACAACTGTTTTGGTTACGACGTTGCTGTGGATACCAGCCAGTTGCGTCATCAGTTTCATTGACAGGAAGAGAAGGAGAGACGACCTGAAACGGAGGGAGTGGCGTAACAAGACTGATCTAATACATCCTTCGGAGACTAGGCGTGTCATTACCATTAGGGTTCCTCGATCGGCTCACGCTGCTTCCCAATCTTCCGGTAATCCGAGTATTCCGGAGTAATGACGTAGAAAACCTGAATGTATTATTTTTACGTATTTAGGAGGTAGTCAATAACTTAATCGATCTAGTCAATAAGGGAATTTGTTTAAATCGGGTTGTGATTATTTGAATGTTGTGGACATTATGGCGTAGGTATAAGTGAATATAAGTAAGTAAACCAAAGTTACCATTTAAGATCAAAGTACTGTTGTGTAGCTGACGTATTTTTTTTTGTATTAATTGTAGTATTATTTGTAGTATTTTTTATACATAAAATGATTTTTAAGATTGTATATTGTTATTTGTATGTTGTGACTAAATTTTTTTATTTAAAAATATTTATCTGAAGATCTGTAGTTTTATTTTACATATACTTAGTTGTTTAGAACAAAATCTATAATATGGAAACAAAATAGGGTAAAAATAAGAAATTTATTGTCAGGCAAAAAAATACTGGGCTACATTAAACTTTGATAAAATCCAAAACTAAGGGTCAAGATTATTCTTTTATATTATCTACCGTTTTTAGTATTTTAATTCCATACTTTCGTATTCCATTTGCAGAAATTAAGACAATAAATATTAAAGGCATATTTGAGAATCTGCTTTGGGATGTCTTTTTTTTAGTTTCTTAATTATAGGTTTATCATTAATCCGTATTTCAGTTAAGAATAGTATGAAGATTACAAATGTGCGAAGAAATTCTTGAATTTAATGATGCTATAAACTCAATTATCAAATATTAATGTAAGAAAAAGAGCAATTTTGGAAGATTTTTTTGAAATTCACGATTATTCAGTGAATTAGGAATGCTGGGAACGTTTTTATATTTTTAATTAGAATGAAAAATTACTAGTTTTGGTTCCTTCTTTCATCTCTTCTCAAAGTATATGGCATAGCCTGCTATGATGCATAATGTATTTATTAAATAATTACTGTATATATTATCATTGCATCAAGAAAATGAACAATTCAAGATGAGAAACAATCATATCAAAACTATATAAATTGCTTACAAAATTTTCAAAAATAAACCGGTCAAAAATTATATATTTTAAATCAATGATAACTAAATTCTAATATTAATTACAAAAGTGGTAATGAAAAACGCAAAACAGAAGAAATTTAATCTGGATTTTCCATTTTTAATATGAGTTTTACTTCTAAACAACCATTTGAAATAACACTTTTTGGTATTATTGAAAATAAAGGTACTTTCAATTAATTTGTAAGACCTGAGAACTTTATTGATAAATGGGGGATAATAATTTGTTTCCATATGATGCCGATGTTTTGGAGATGACTGTCGCACTTTTTTTCCCTAATTTTAAGAAATACAAAATTCGGCAATAATATAGGAAGTAGTACATTTCAAAAGTGCTACAGAAAATCCGCCGGTTAGCAGTACACACAGTTGATTCGGCAACAAACTTACATATGTCGGGAGAATAGTATATTACAATCTCATCTAACCGAACAGGATTTTGCAGACCCTTTACTGATTAAGATCATTTATTTTGCAATGTTACTTAAGTTTAAGTAAAGGTTCTGGCAGACCTTTGAGTAAAATTTTGCCCTACAAATCATTGGTCATTCAACTCAAAAATATTTACAAAATTGATAAGGATACAGAATTTATAGTTTATAATTGCTAGATTGTAGACTTTAAATTAATACATTTCTTTTGGCCATATACAAGATATACCCATAAAATAAACCACACCACACCCAGTATCCTCACAAGCACAGCTGATCGCAGCTGATACCTTTCATTTCTGACCAGTTTCTGACAGAAGCTGTCAAGATAAATGTAAACAACTTCTATGGGGCCCCGATATTTGCCGCAATGACTAATTTGATCTTACTAATAGGATTTATAGCATTTATATTTCCTAATTCATTTACATACACTCATGGTTCGTATAAAAATAAAAGTTTTCTTTTATCACATCTAAATTTTGGCTGTTTCTAGGATCGATACACAAAAATCTCAAATACTTCGAAACGATACATGCTGATAAGCATGTTGAGCATAAAATAATAAAGCGGGGCTTAAAGGACAGCAGTAACAAATTTAACAAAATTAAAGAAGTTAATTTCCAGACGCTCGGGAAGGATTTTAGGTTATTTTTAACGCCTCAAAAAGATGTGCTGCACTCGAAATTTAAAGCTTACAGTGTCGACGGTGATGGAAAAGAAACAACGGTTCATGTCGGTAAGTAAAATATTGCCACTTATAGACTCTGAATTATTAAGTTATTAATTATTTTGTTAGATCACGAAAACTTTTTTGACGGGCGTGTCTTTGACGAAACATCCTCACACGTCAATCTACACATCGAAGAGGGTATAATGACTGGTTCTATTCACACTCCCGATGAGACGTACCACATAGAACCATCTTGGAGGCATCTTCCAGATTCTGATAATCGCACGATGATTACTTACCGTGCGTCGGACATAAAACTAAGCTGGGATCCGACAAATTATGGCCCCAACGAATTCGCCCCGAAAACTTGCGGTTACGTCAAAGAGGATCAAGAACTAGAAAATAATGAGGATGAAATCGAATCGAACGCTTGGATATCAGAGACGCATCGGGAGAAACGTCAAATCGGTCAATACGATTACACTGCGACAAAGACTAGGTGTTCTTTGCTTCTCGTCGCGGATTATCGATTTTTTCAAAAGATGGGCGGAAGTAGTACGAAGACAACGATAAATTATTTGGTATGTTTTTTGTTGGGGACGTGAGTTTTATATTTTTGGTTTATTTGATTTTTATTGTAGATTAGTTTGATTGATCGTGTTCATAAACTATACAATGACACAATTTGGCAAGATCGGCAAGAAACTGATGGGTTTAAAGGGATGGGATTTGTCATTAAGAAGATTGTGGTTCACAATGAGCCAACGAGGGCGCGGCAAGGTGAAGCGCATTACAATATGGATAGAAAAGAAAAGTGGGATGTTCGAGCGTTATTGGAAGTAAGTTGTTACGAGTTTGTTAGTTATTAGTAACTTTTATTTTAAAACTTTCTCTAAAGATTTTAAGACAAAATTAGCATTAAACTGGACTGGCATTATTTGTGTATTATGATCTGGCATCTAAAAATATTAGTTATTGTCTTATTTGCATACTTTTCCTGCACAGATATACATATACTTATGTTAATGGTTTTGGCAATTTTAAAGGTATTTTCGAGGGAAAGGAGGAATAAGAATTACTGTTTGGCTCATTTGTTCACTTATCAAACGTTCAGGACACAAAGTGTTCTAGGACTGGCCTACATAGCGTCACCACGGCAATACTCGCATGGAGGAATTTGCACACCTGGTTATTATTTTTAATTTTTTATGTTTTTGACTAACCGTTATGGTTTCTTGTTGGGTATACATATAACTTTCCCTCTATTATTAGTTGGAAAAATATGTGTATATACATAAAAAGTTAAAACTTTTAGGTACTATGATAATTTATGTACCAGCTAATTGGTGGTTGTGCTAACTCTCTTAATCTTGGTGCAGGTTGTAAAACGGGAATACTAGATGGACTTATCTGGCGCATCTCTTCAATGGCCTGAATTTTGAGGGCGATATTCAGAGTTTTGCTTACGTGGGATCTCTTTGAGTTAACTCTGATGGGGGGCACCTGCACCCCAGGTATTAATAATTGTGGTTTTAATTATATTATTAAATTAATTCCGTCTTTCTTGTACAACTTTCTCTCATCATTTTTATCTATGACTTCTGTACATATTTCTTTCCATCTTCAATTTTCGTGTGTTATGTGTGTAACATCTGTAAGAGGAAATGGGGTAATTGTAGAAATGGTGCTATTGTAATAATTAATTAATTACAGCATTTATTAAGAGTTTGTGAAAAAATAATTACATATAATATGTGCTTTATCTACACAATCCAAATGATTAATTTAGTTAATTAATTAGCTAAAAAGAATAACGTAAATATCAAATAATAAGTTATTTAATGTAATTATATAAAACAAAATTATTATTAAATAATCTAATTGAATCGGTTATTTTTAAAAGGGACTAACTCATACTATTTTCCTATGTAGTTAGTCTCTTTTAATAATAAGCGATTCAATTAAAGAATTTATATTGTGTAATAATCTCTTAAATTAATAGTCTATGTACTTTTGGTGAGTTTTCCATCTTTTGGAAGAATACCAAAAATATCCCTAAATATAGACGAAAAACATTGAAGAACCCAGTATATTTTTAAGAACATTTCTGCTGATAAAATATAGACCAGATTTTGGGCTACATTTTTGCAAAAGCAATTATAGAGCATAACTTAAAATACTAATAGGATAAGATAATAAGGCCATCTTCATCTTTGTATGTTCATAAAATTATCAACTACTTCAACGGAACTTACAAACTTAAATGCTACATTTTGGTTTTCTTTTTTCCTTTTGGTTGTTTTATAAATAGTGTAACTAACATATGCATTGTTGGCGTCTACATATGTATTGTTTTACAATGAATTTTTAAATATAGTCGTCCAAGTAATAAAAAATATATGAACCAAATATGGCATTGATTGTTTGTACTTACACGATGAATCTGTATTTTGTATTACATAAGAATGTTAATATATAATCAAGATTTGAATGACAATAGAGAAAGAATTCTATATGGTGTTAAGAACCCGTATTTTAAAAGAAAGTTGATTGTCTAAAGTTTTGTCATCAATGTGTTGGCCGCCAAAAAATTAATAAGTAAAGCAAATCAATATGGAAAAAAGCAAATATTTTTAATATAAGAAAGAAAAGCAAAATAAAAATAGTGCCAAATGAACTACTTATTATTAATATGTGGAGATTCTTAAGCATTTTGAACTGCTTACAATAAAACAGCAATAGGAAATGGTTAGAATAGCCTCTTTCTTTTGTTGTATCTTTATCTTCTTTCATTTTTATCAGATTTAAATTACTTTTTTTTCTTTCAAAATGTTCTTGAGCTACCTATTGTAAAAATAAATAATTAAATCTTGAAACAAACATGGACTCAAAAGTTTAATGACTTTTTTGAAATAGTGCGGTAAAAATGTCCAAAATTGTGATTGAGTTACTAGTGAATTTGGAATGGGTGTAAACCGCTCCCTAAACAAACTTTCATATGTGATCTGTAAAAGTAAAAAGTTTAATGTTTACTTTAACACCCCCATCACCCCATCACCGTTAGTCCGACCCGTCACCGTTAGTCCGTGATAGGACCCACTGTCCCAATCCCGAGACGAGGAAAAGGGGAGAAGCCTGTTGCCGAGACGCGTGATTAATTTATGTATTTATATTATGCTGTCTTTGTAACACGAATTTTTATTCAAAATAAACCTTATTATTATTTAACACCATATTGAAGTTTCTAGGGCATTGGTTTCAGACTCGATAAATTTATAAAAATATTTTTAATTTATTGATAAAAATATTCCCAAAATCACGTTTTGGACTTTTTGACCTCAAGTTTTTTATACGTCAGGTAACCCGAGGTGCAGAGGCTTTTAAAATTGATCTATTGCAAATTTTTACCACACTTCACAGTAAAAAAACAATTTGTCTTGGTGTTGGGTGTAAATGTTTGCTTATTTCTTTTTCTGTTCTATACTCACTTGTGCATTATTGAGTTTAGATTATTTAGAAACATATCCTAGTGGTTGCTTTACATACTGTCTTTAAAATATTGATAATTCCTACGGTAATCTAAAATCCACTTAAATGCTTTTCTTAGAATATCACAAGAATGGATACACCTTATACTTAAACTCCGGCCTGAGCTCCAGCAGAAATCACTACGGGCAGAGAGTCATCACACGAGAAGCAGATCTGGTCACCGCACACGAATTTGGACATAATTGGGGCTCGGAGCATGACCCCGACATACCAGAGTGCTCACCTAGAGCCAGCAAAGGCGGATCCTTCCTTATGTACACCTACAGCGTCAGCGGTTATGATGTTAACAATAAGGTATATACAGTTTATTCAACCAGTTTTGGCATTTACATCATCAATTTTTACCCATTCTAACAAAAGTACTACGCAAGAGGCATTTGAGCTACTACAATCATAACTGTTTTTGATTTGCTGATAGAATATTGAGGTTATGTGTGTCTGTGCTTCTATTGTCCTGGATTTTAATGACACTTCAGGCAATAATGTGACACTCGTCACTATGTATATTTCTATCCCACTCAGTAAAAAATTTGTTGAATATTGATGACACATATGCCAACTCTTGTTGAAAAGTCAGTAATTCATACTCAAATCCATCTAATAACAAAACATTTCCTTTAGCACTTTTCTCCGTGTAGTTTACGATCCATTCACAAGGTACTACAAGCGAAATCTGCCAGATGCTTCTCGGAACCAGAGGAGAGCCTCTGCGGAAACATGAAGGTAGAAGGCAAGGAGGAGTGCGATGCTGGTTTCTTGGGCACGGAAGACAACGACACGTGCTGTGACAACGATTGTAGGCTAAGGCCGGGTGCCATTTGCAGTGATAAAAACTCGCCGTGTTGTCAGAACTGCAGGTACATGCAGACGGGCTTCAAATGCAGAGACGCCCAGTATGCCACATGCGAGCAGGAGTCGAGGTGTACCGGGGTTCAAGCGGAGTGCCCCAAGAGCCCCCCGACACCCGACGGCACAGATTGCCAGGAGAAGGGCAAGTGCCGGAACGGGATATGCGTACCTTTCTGCGAAACGAATGGGTTGCAGAGCTGCACTTGCGATAGTAAGTTTTCGTGTTTGTGTTATTACCATAGAGAGTCAAAAACACATTTGCGTGTCCATTTTTAGTACAATAATAACTTAAAAAGCTTAAAATAAGTTTTATTGTGAGTTCTATGGACCGGAGAATATAAAAATGCTCTCCCATCTGAGCTACTGATAGCTTTGTGCTAGAAACGCAAAGGTCCCTGGTTCAAATCCAGGTTATGGCTGTAATTTTTGATTTATTTAAAATTTACATCTCGCCTGTATGTCACCCTATTATTAACCTATAATATTACTTTCACAATATACCGTTAAACATTTTTAGACATACTAGGAACCTTCTTAACAATTCCAATATAAATAATAACCGTACGCTTATGGATAATAAAAGTAACCATCTCGTCATATGTAATAAAAAAAAATATGGTTTATAATTTTTTTTACAGTTGAAAATGCTTGTCGAAGATGCTGCAGGACGAAAATGAATGAAACTTGTTTCCCTATGCAACCGCTAGACATTTTACCTGACGGAACACCATGCATACAAGGATTTTGTAATAAGGTAAAGATGCGTTCAGACAGGGCAAGTTTAGTGGCGCATAGTGCTGTCCGCTACTAAAAAAGTTTACTTTCCCATGGTTTAGACATGGAAAGTTTAGTAACGGACAGCACTTTCCGCCACAAAACTTGCACTGTCAAAATGGTCTACACTAATCTAATAATTTAACTTTAGTTGTAGTATTTTCAATTCCAATTTTCATATCGTTTGCAGATTTCTGCAATAAATAACATCCTTTACAATTTTGTTAAAACCATCAAATAAAATTATGTAGTCACCTAATTCCATATTTAATTTTAGGGAAATTGCGAGAAAACTATTCAGGATGTGGTCGAGCGGTTCTGGGACATAATTGAAGATATCAACATCAATAAGGTGCTACTTTTCCTGCGCGATAACATCGTTGGAACTGTTGTTTTGATTTCGATATTGCTGTGGATACCAGCTAGTTGCGTTGTGGGTCTTGTTGACAGAAAGAGAAGAAGAGACATAATTAAAAGGGATCAGTGGCGTGATGAAACTGATCTAATATATCCGTCCGATAGGAGACGAGTCATTACCATTAGAGTTCCTCGAGCAGCGCAAGCAAGCTCTGGATCACAATCCTCCGGTATTCCAGAATAAAGAAGATAAAAAAAAGTTGTAAAACCAATTTTACAGTCATTATTATGTATTTAGTATGTACTCCAATAGCCTAGTACTTAATTGATCTAGTCAATAAGGCAAAATTTTAAATGATTTGGGTACTTGAATGTAGTGTAATCTCGTAGCCGTAAGGAAACTAACGTTACCAGTTAAGATCAAAGTACCGTACTGTAGTTGACGTATTAGATCGTATTAATTATTTTTGTATATAGAAATATTGATAGAGATTGTATTTGTATATTTTAAATCACACTTGCTAACAATTTTTGTATTAAAAAGTATTTAGCTAAATTTATAGTAGTTTTATTTTACCTGTATGCATTTAATTATTATATTTATGGGTGATATTACGATGACAGATCTTTTTTGGTCTCAAAATCATGTGCAACCTAAATAATTCTACTTTCAAATATTTTTAAAATAAAGTTTGTCCCACAAATTTCAAGTCAATTCCCCTGGCTTATATTGCATATATGATAATATTGCAAACTCGAATACATAAAGGTGGGAGGTAGCTTCAAATGATTGATTGAACCTTGAATTATAAAGCTATTAAGCGAAGAAACATGTGACAGCCCTGTGAGGTTCTCTAGTAACAGAGTTCACATAGATTTCACTAATTTTTATCTTCACGCAGGTTTGACTTAAAGATTTTAGATTATGTAGAGAAATCTATCACACAGGTTGTAAGACATGATGTAGAAAACTTATGCAACAACTCTTTCAATTGATATCTTCGTAAATGCAGACCAAAATTGGTCCATATCTGGTTTAAAACACATGTTATAATATCACAGAATTGTCTCTTCCTAGTTTTATAGTCATACTTTATATAAAAAAATTATAAAATAACGTAAAATAACATCATAAAACATCAGCTCTGACTGGCTCTTATTACAAATACAATATCCAATTTTGTTGATGATTTTGTTATAATACAACTTGACCAAATTCTAATAAAAACAAAACAAATATCATAATAGAAGCGCGACATGATATATTATAATACTTACATATAAAAATATAGACCCTCCACCTGTACAATTAAAATTATTATTTTTTATAAAACTTACAAAGTTTTATATATCTACAATTATAAACCGAGTGTTGTTGTTCCAGCGGCACATCAACGCATCTAAAATGTACCTCAATTTTATCAAGAAAGGATTGCCAATTATGCTTTTGTTTATCGGTGTGCCTCATCTCCTGCGTAAGAATGATTTCCGTATCACTAGTAGCGCAATCTAACAATGTTTGCACTAATGGCTGAATTGACTAAAATGATACGTTTAATAGAAATAATAACCAGTAGATTTATTTTTAGTTTATAATTCGTAATTACCTCTTCGTAGTAAATACAGTCGGCAAGTAATATAATATCAGGAGACTGTTCTAAATTAATTTTGGTACCCCATCTAATCGAACAGGCTTTCGCAGACCCCCTACTAATCAATCCATTATTCTGCAATAGGTTATATTCGAGTAAAGACATCGCTTCAGGTAAATCTGTGAGTATTACATTAGCGCTAAAAAGTTCTCCATGGTCAGCCAGCGTGTCAGCCACATTACATTATTACATAATTTATTTTACGTTACCCTAAACAAGCTGCGACTAGCCCTACACAACCTAAACCAGCACCTAACTCAACAACGTTTTTACTCCGAAGGAAAGTATCGTCTTTTTCGTACATAACTTCTAAATATTTAGCTAAAACAATTGCTGCATCCCAAACTACACAATTCACATCACCCTCTAGTTTTTGATGTAAAACAAGAGTCTGAGATATCACATCAATATCAAATTCTCTGATGAATGTATTATCCATTTTTGATTCCACAATATTTATTATTGCAATAATTTCAATGCCTCGACGTGGATATTATAGGTTAGGTTGACGTTTTTGTAAGGTTATGTCATCTCAGCAAATGTGTATCAATAAAAAAAAAAAAAACGAAGAAATAATAAAAGGATTTATTTATTGACAGCAAAGATCACAAATAACTTGTCTATTTATAATAAAAGTGTTCCGCATAATCCTACTGTATAAAGACAATAGAGCAACTATGAATAATGGTAACGATGATTTAAATGCGATTAATATTTTAGGTGATTATTAGACTTCACGCTGAACAATGAACTCTTCCTGTCGGTAAGCTAAATCAGTCGACCAGCAACTCTTCTTACACGTAAAGAGTAATACGTTTCCGTAGTCCAAACGGGGAACAGAGCTAACGTCAGATGTTAGCGTCAGCTTGCTTATGAGTGTCGGTAAGACTTGCAGTTCGAACACCATCGGACCTTGGCAGTGGCGGCAACTCCGTGGTATCTCTCGTGGTACCAGCGGGTACAACAATAACGGCTCAGTGTTTCCACGAGAATATCTAAAATATGAAAACAATGTAAATTACAAGCTGAAGATAGAAATACAGAAATAGTTTTTGAGAGAAAAACTGTGTACGAATTTAAAGAAAAAAAAAATGTTTTGACCATTTTTATAATAGCAATAACGTAAGTTGAGCGGAACTTGAAGTAAGCTTTTACTTCTGTAGTGTGTAGTATTCATGGTCTTTTTTATTTTTATTTTGCTGGTGTATTTATTTAGACGCATTTTTACATTAAAATATTTTTTATTACTTTGGAACATTTGTTAAATAAGACACATTTTTATTAATAAATGGTTTAAATAACTGTTTTCTGGTCATATCATTTTAAAGGAAATAGAAAAAAGTGAAAGAAAACAAATAAAAAATTGACAGAAAAACAGAGATAAAACAAATAAATACTATTATTTCACAAACTAAAGAAATGGTTTGTGGTTTGTGAAGCTATTGGAATTTCACTACATAGAAAATAAAAAAAAAGTTTGTTATATCGACATTCAGTATGCGCTATGCATTTTTAAAAATAAAACCCAAATAATAGTCTTGTAATGTCAACATTTTACCGCAAAGATTCATAAACGGTTTTGTTTAAAATTCTATTTAATTACAAATGTGTTATATACAAGCATTAATCGATTTAGTTAAAAACTAAAAAAGATCAAACTGGTTCTCCAAATATTTACCATTAAAAAAAAAGAACTATCATTCAAACATAATACCTTAATAATTGTCCGGGATTCAACTGTATCCTAGAGATATACTGGTGAAACATTTGGTCGCCATGGATAGGAACGCCTTCCTCATATCGTTCCAAAGTAGGGTTGTCCTTATCGCGGCTCCCAGCGGCAACAGCCATCTCCAGATTAGCATTGTACGCAGCACTGAACTCATCTTCGGTGTTCATTTCATATGACTCCAATAACTCGAGGGTGTGTTCGTCGTGGACCCTGTAAAGCATGCATTCGTCTTGCACTGTCATAAAATACGATCGGAACTGCACGGAATTGTCTGTTTGCGTTTGGTGGCTTAACTCTTGCGGAAGGGGTGCAGTTTCGTTTAGCAGCGCTATAATATCATTCTGCGGGAATGTCGGCGTATCTATGCATATCACTTCGCCTTCGTTTCCTTCGATCTCTGCTGTTGCGGATGGTGAATGTAGACGTCCCACAGCACCCCCTGTAAAGGAATCATTTTCTTATAACAGGTAATTTTTTTATGATAAATAAGAGTAAAATCTATAAAATCTTTTAATCAATTTTAAGTTTGTTACTTGATTCAGTTGTTTTTATAATGGCAATTCTATGCAGTGCTGTAGGTTGGAGCCACTGATTTTCTGACAGTTTCTCACATTTTCAGGAAAAAAAATCATACCAGAATCAGTGGCCAGTCGATCGATAGTTTTTGTTGTTGGCTATTAATGTAATAATTTGTCTACAATTCTTGTATTTGAACAACTGGAATTGTCTGCTGTTTTGACATACTCATATGGACTTATTTGTGTTTCAATTCCTTGGTAAGCCATTTCAAATATTAACAATTAATTAATTATTTTAAATGCCTCTAAGTTCCTAAGGTATTTAAAAAAACAATAAATTGATATAAAGCTTTTTACTTAGAATTAAACATTTAAAAAATCAATAAAAAGTTTTACATAGAGTTATTTGTTTCTTCATTTGTTTATTCCTTTTATTTTTATTGCGTTTAAAAGTTGTAATTACAATTTTTATATTTTATTAATATAAACATTTACAACACTGTTTCACGTGTATTGTACTTTCCTTATTTTCCTATATTTCGAAAGTCTGTGACTTTTTAACAATTTAAAAAAAGACCAATCAATAGGCCCATTTGACATGTGATAATCAGAATGACATTTACTGCAAAAGAAGAACAATATTCTACTTACTCAAAGACAAAATGGAAATTTTTAATTGAATATTCCTTTATACATGTATTAATTGTAACTGTAAACTGGTGTCTAAAACTGATTTTCTAAAATATAAAAAGCGGTTTTGAATATCACAAAAATAAAACAGTTTTAAAACTGAACAAACCCTAATTAGCCAGCTAAAACAAAATTGATTAGACCAACGTAATGTACAAGTGATCCTTTTAAACAATATTGCAAACATTATGGACAAGTGTGGCTTCGGCTGAATGTTTTAATATTTTACACAAAAGATGGAAGGTTTTAAGAAGTGAAAACGATAGTGATATCATCAACTTCTGGTTGGTGGTTGGGACCAAACCTTGGAGGTACTAGTACCAACTTTAAAAGCAGCAAAAGGAAAGTAGGTCATGTGAGGTGCTATAAGAAGCTCTTTTTATGAACCAATTTTTAATCGAAACTGTTTGTTAATTTAACGTCAAACAAGACTATTAGCAAGAATCAGCTGGTTTGTATGAAGTTTCATTCTCTTCATCACTGTTTTAAAACCAAATAAGTTTTATTGACACTACTTTATATTTAACAGTATCTAACTCAAAAACTGTACTCAATCAGTAATCGACAGCCTAAACTTCTTCGCAAAGTTGGAGAAAATGTCTGTCTGATGCAGCAAACACTTGTCATTTGAATGACAAGTTAAATTTTTACACGTTTTTTACTGTTATTTCAAAACTAACAAACGAGACATAATTGACACGTTATGATTGACACACACGCATTACTTTTGCACCCCCTGTATATACGCCAGAAATTTACAAATCAATTCGGCCGTCAAAATTTGACGCGTGCGCAGAAGCGTCGATCGCAAAATCCTAACCTAACTTAGATAATCCTTGAATCTCGGTGACCTCAAGATGAACGAAATATTATAACGCAGTTGTCGAAAACCCAATTTAACATACGAGAAATGACGACAACAACGCAAGTAAAACCTCCAGTCAGCCTCCTATCGCACGTGCAATACGAACACCTAGTCGCAGGCCTTTCCGGAGGCCTAGTAGCAACCCTACTACTCCATCCCCTCGATGTCATCAAGATAAGATTCGCAGTCAACGATGGCAGATCACAAACAACGCCAAAATATACAGGAATTGCAAACGCGTTCTCCACGATATATAAACAAGAAGGTATTCAGGGCTTATACCGCGGAGTTACGCCAAATTGTTGGGGTGCTGCGACATCCTGGGGTTTATACTTCTTATTTTACAACACCATAAAGAATTTTATACAGAAAGGTAACTCGCAAACGGCCTTAACCCCAACGCATCACCTATTAGCTGCATCGCAAGCTGGTGCTTGCACGTTACTATTTACGAACCCGTTATGGGTTGTAAAAACAAGATTATGCCTCCAGTACGGTTTCTTAAAACCCGATAAGGAAATGTATAACGGAATGGTTGACGCCCTAACCAAGATTTACACGAAAGAAGGGTTCAAAGGTTATTATAAAGGTTTTCTCCCTGGATTGTTTGGGGTTTCGCACGGGGCTATCCAATTTATGGTTTACGAAGAATTGAAAAACAAATATAACCTCCATAAGGGTACTTCGATTACAACAAAATTGACATCGGGTGAATATTTAACGTTTGCCGCTGTTTCGAAGTTAGTTGCGGCCGCGACCACGTATCCGTACCAGGTTATCAGGGCGAGGCTTCAAAATCAGCATTATACGTATCAGGGCGCGAGCGATTGTATCGTTAGGACATGGTCGTTTGAAGGGTGGAGGGGTTTTTATAAGGGGCTCGGGACTAACTTGATCAGGGTGACGCCGGCCACTATGATCACGTTTTGGACGTACGAGAATGTGGTTCATTTCCTTCTGAAGAGAGGTACCGATCTGCATTGACGCACACTTTCGTAGTACAATATTATTATACACTTTAGAATATTATAATCGTGTCCTTCTTTTTGTGATATTATTTATTGTAAGAGTAACAATACAATTTGTATGTTTTGTTTGTCAATAAATCCTATATTTGTTTTACGTGTTTGGTTTTCTTTGTATTTCAATCTTGAAAAGCTATCTAGTAAGTTATAAATTAATTATAAGTTTAACATTTTTTTAGTTTATAATGTAGCAATAAAGAGATTACGAATTATTGTGAATTACGCTATGGGGGACCTATATAATCTTCTAATAACTTGACCTCTTCTGATAATTTCTGACATGTTCTGTGTTATCATAACAATAAGTCTGATAGCATCGTTATCAATTAATTGGAACAAGCAAATATCAACTGTTTCAAAATTTCATAAATTCCCAGAAATATAAACAATATCATAGAAATGGAAAAGATTCTATTTCAGTAATCAATAATTATTGCAGTTTTGTGCATTGCTTTTTAGCCAGGTTTTCTTGAGTTCACGTCTCGAGAACTGCATATATCTAAGCTCAGTTTATTGTTTAAACAGGCGTTAAAAACCATGACCTAACTGTTTTATGGATGACTACATAAAAATAGATATCAAAAATAAGCATTTTCTGTATGATTATACTGGCAACAATAATATTATCCTAGAGTAAATGTATTACAGATGATTATAATAAGGTGGCGTTTACATCAGAAATGCAGTTATAATTTTCAATCGACTATTACATATGCATGTTTATGTTTATATACTAGAAATATACGTTAGGGTGAGCTTTGTACCTTTGCAAATTATAAAAAGAAGACCTGGGTGAATTCTGACTAGCGTAGGTGACGAATTCTATGAATATTGGCGCTTATTAGTTGAACGCAAGAAGACTACGACAAAGCCAGCAACAATCTTAAAATCCGTCACCTAGACTCGACATAATTGAGCCGGATATTTTTGTATTATTGGCAAAGGTTCTAAGTTCAGTTTAACGTATAATTTGAATAGAAATACCTAATCATTTCGGTGTTATACTGATTACAAAATTATGAAGTATATTTGGGTGCCTACTCATTTTGAAGCCCACCGTAAACAAAAATTTTTGGTAGCTTAGTGCAATTACACCATGTGGGTAACATATTCTTCAAAGAACTAACTCAATCTAACAGAATTCACTAATAAAATAGGATGAAAGGAAAGCTGAAGCCGTGAACATCAAAGCTAATTAAAAATATTTGTTTCCGTGTTCATTTTTTGTAGTTTTTTTGCTCCATCCTGCTGGCAGTTATGAAACCATGGTTGCGCAAGTAGGACATCTGGTTGCATAACTTGACACAACAACATGAAATACGGGAACACTGATGCAAATAATTTGAAATATATTTGTTTCCTGAAATATATGTTCTTTCCTGAGTTAACTATTGCATATTATTGGATATTTTATGTCCATAAATGAAGAGAAAACATGGATACATTATTAGACCCACTTTTTATACTTCAGGGTCTCAATTCTCGTCATCTTTTTGAGGCGAATGCGAGAAGTTTCGAATGGAGTGGGGATATCACCGGTTGCCCTCTGGAACATATCTAGGAGCAACTTCGCTTGTTGCTAAGAACAATAAGGCACGTGCCACGCCCATACTTTTCAATCAAACGTATGGGCGTGGTGCGTGTTTTACAGAGGGTGCTTGTTGCTAAGAACAATTTGTGTAACTATTTTCACTTATGTAGCGTAAACATTTAACCCAATTTTGCACAAAATAGATGTCAGTAAATACAATCAAACAATATGTATATTGAACATGCTGTATACCTTCTACTTCTGGTAATCTTCCAATGTTAGTAAAACAATCGCCCACGGTCAAATTACTCATCCTAACTGTGATGCTGGCATCGAAACTGCAACTTCTTGCTTCATCTGTATGTTCAATTAATTTATAATAAATTAAATAAAATCAAGTTTACAGGATAAAAAAATCAGTAGATACGATTCGACAATAACTATATGAACCACGGTATATACCTTGTGCTTCTGGTAAACCTCCGGTGTTAGCATTGCGATCATCTACAGTCAAATTTCCCATCCCAACACTGATGCTATCGTCGAAACTGCAGCTTTCCTCTTCGTCATCGGAGACTTTGGCAGCTCCAACAAGATTCCCATTTTCCTCGTTGAAATTTGAATTATCGTCCTCGCCCCAATTATCCGCGTCTAAGCCCCAGTCCATACAGTTTGTAGTTGGTTTTGCAGCCTCCAATAATAAGTGATCTATTTGAGTTTGCACTCGATAACATGTCCAACTGAAATTTAAATAAAAATGAAATCAATATGCATTAGAAAAAACTTATTAGTTTTATTTTTTGATATTTTGTATTTAAAACTCACAGCAGTTTAAAATATTACTAAAACAAAGTAAAATAAAATACATAGCAAACAATGTGAAAATGAAAACACAATACAAATTGAATAAACAAATGATAAAACAATAAATACATATGAAACTTTCTACTGACTTTTAGAAAGTAAATGTCATACTGAGTAAAAAGTTTCTTACAGCTAGACTTATTGGATTCCTTGGAAAGTTTGAGCCGTTTAAAATACGGTTTTGCTAATATTTCAAACGGCTGTACCTTATTAAGGAAAACAAAATGTAAGGCTATATGAAACTTTGTGCACAGTATGACATTTTTATGTGAAAAAATTATCGATTGCTTTGTTTTGCGCCAAATCTTTGTTTTCGTGGCTCTTATTGTCAATTAAATTTACAAATTTTAATGATTGGTTTCTTGCTTTTGATCTATCCGTTCACTATGATTGTTTTTCAACACTTACGAAATACCACTCAGTTTAAGATACAATGTGTTGGACCAGATGTCTTAGCGTTACCTTTTATCATTGAGTTGTCCATCGTAACATAACTGTGTTTTCTTCATTTTGAAACAAACCTTATAATAAGCATGTACAAAAACCGATAGTTTTTCAGATAATCAGAGAGGAATTAGCTTGTTTCTTGTCCACTTTTACCTATTTTTTTCAATTTATTGATGTTTGTACTGGATCCTTTGTTCTACTTCCTTTGCTCATATTAAAATCATTTGAAATATTAAGACATTAAAAGGCGCCTGTGAAACAGTCAGCTTCATGTTCAGATTTTAACACGCAATGGTAAATTAAGACTTGTGTTTCTTGGCTTCTATTTGTTGCCAATATACGCTTTTTAAAATACAGTTCTGTCTGTCTTTGCCTATATATTCATTAAACATACAGATATACATATCAAACAAAAACAAATGTTGAGAATCAATATGGATTTAAAACAGAGTACAAGAACGGTACAAGAGAAACTGATCAAGTTTCTCCACAAGGAGTATCAAACTTAGACCAACTATTAAAAACCTACCTCTCTTTACGATTCCAACAAGATGGATTTATACACGCAAATAAATACAGCATTCGGTGATATATATCATCTTCAATCGGTGCATATATTTGAAGAACTAGCGGCCTAGAAAGTTGGCACAACGGGCACGGTGGGTTCGCAATATTTACATTCTTTGGGAAATCCTAAAACAAACAAAATTAATAATTTACTAACACCAATTTATCTAAATAATATTTATACACTCGCTTATGGCTCGTGTATAAACTTCAAGCTCGCGATTATATCCATTATGTAGCCGCACAATAATATTCTATTTTAGTAGCACACCCAGAGAATTTCTAACAATAGGGGGTGTAACTCAGTGGTAGAGTGTCTGCTTCGCATGCTGAAAGTCCTGGGTTCAAATCCCAGCTCCTCCAACCACTATTTTTATTTTTTTCGACCACAAAACCAACTAAAAACGTACTCACCGGCTTGCCTCCGATCTTATTCGTTCCGTAACTACACAGGCAGCTATTTTCCTCGTTCATCAATTCATCTTCAAAGCCCAAAAACACGGTCTGTCGGTTCATTTTTGCCATTTTCTCGCAGCAAACAGCCATGGAGAGCGGAAACGTCGAATCTGGAATCAGTGGTAAGGAACCAGCTGATGATAGAAAGCAAGCGAATGAGAAACAACGTGGTAAGGATAAAAAGGCAAGAGAGAGATAAAGTTGGGTAGGGTAGTCAACACAAAGTACATACGCGCATTGAGTGTGCGCTGCCTGTGCGCATTTTGGTCGCCAGGATTATTGATTTGAAACAAAGGTGACGGAATAAAAAATAATTCGCTAGACTGGCCAATGACCGCGGTTCTATTCGAATATTTTATGAAGGAACGTAAATGTCATAGTTTCTACCACGCCAGCAAAGCAAAACGCAGTTTTGTTAGTTTTTGTAGACAGACAAAATGTATTTACTTGCTAAATTTTGCTCAAAACAGTCCTGAAATTTATTTCAATGTTAAAAATTACAAATTTGTATATTTAGGAAAATATCTTGGCTCGTTCTTTGCCTTTCAGTGCAATTTGCACGCAATTTGGATGTTTTGTGTGGTGTTTTGATCTAGATATCGAAACGCAATCTTGTGGAAACAAAGAACGTATTTACAGCGACTTGTTATTAATGGCTGAGGAGTGTTTTTCATGCATAAAGAAATCTATATTTAGGTTTTTTATTTACGTACTCTTCGATATTTTCTAAGTAGTCTTGAATATAGGATAAAGGTCGTTTTATTTTGTATTTTTAAATTTGCAGGTCTACCAACCAAACTACATTCGTAGCTGAGCAAATATTTTTCGATTAAATTTACAATTTTATAAATTAAAACTGATAGGGAGTACTTATCTTATACGTCTAGTTAGCAAACGCGTTGAAATTGTATATGAAGTGATAAAATTAATTAATTTAGTGAGGACTGTTGACATTTCCGACAATACATCGCGAAGGTTGGCTGCACTGAAACCGGTATTTCGATTGTTCGCCGTGGCGGTGTAGGCGCAAAATAAGTGTTATTTTGCACAATTTGATAATTCGTAATTGTCACGTCAAGAGATTAGATAGTGCAATTTTCTCTGTGATAAAACTAGTTTCTTAAATTGTAATTATACTGAGACCGTCGGTAACCATGAGGCCATACATTTTCGTCGTTTTTTGTACACTGTTCTGCGCGGGTTTCGCTCATGAAGATGACGTGCACACTGTACAATATACCAAAGATAATTTTGAACCGGAGATCGCGAAGAAAAACCACTTTGTCATGTTCTACGCGCCATGGTTTGCTATAAATTTATCCACCTATTTTTCTATGTGTTAATCGGATCAATTCCAGGTGCGGGCATTGCCAGCGTTTGGGTCCGACATGGGAACAACTTGCTGAGATGCTGAATGAAGACGATAGCAATGTCCGTATTGCTAAAGTCGATTGTACCACGGATAGCACCGTGTGCGCGGCTCAAGATGTCACTGGGTATCCGACGCTGAAATTTTTCAAGGTGGGCGTTGCAGAAGGTATCAAATTTCGAGGCACCAGGGACCTCCCATCTCTGTCCAATTTCATAAATGAACAATTAGGAGCAGTAAGTAATAAATTAGGTTAAGATTTACCAAAATCGGCCCATATAATCTAGGAAATATTAGGTGAAAAACAAAGTACCGCAAAAATCGCAATTTTTCATTTGAATAAATTTGCAAGCAATAATTTTAACAAGTAATCAATAAACTTTTGAGGGTACAAGCCAAAATGACAGCAGATTTCCACTTATCTCATTTTTCAAAAAGACGAGAATTTTAGACAAATGATGGAACAAATGACAACTGAGTATGACTTTTTCTATTGAATCTGAAGTCAGCAGTTGTAAATTATCTCTAGTTTTTCTGAATCCCAATAGTTTATAGAACGTAATTTGGTGTTTGAATTCCTTAAAACGAGTCAATTCATCATTAAAATACACATATAAATATATAGCTGGTAGCAACCTCTTAATAGTATTTTAAACTTATGTAGAAACTGCTGCAATTGTTTTCAGTTCAGAGCCTTTTAAAAACGTGCCATTTGGAAAAACAAATGTTTAGGGACATCTTAATCAAAAAGTGTGTCTAACTGGGTTGTCAACTTTTGTGAAACTAGGATGTGATTCAAACAATTGGAAGTCAGCTGTTATATGTTAGTTTCAACTAAAAAGTATCATCATATATATAAGATAATATGAAAAATCATTCAAAAACTTCAGCCAAACATTGAGACACACTAGTTTACTTTGCTTTGTTAGTTTGCTTTGGGTAAAAGTGTAACACAAAAACGTTAGTTTCTTGTTAATATTTTCAAAACTAGATGTTAAATTTGGTTTTTAATTAAATTGTGCAGCAAAACTTTAGCATAATAATTCCCTATATTATTCCATACCTATATTTATATATTCAAGTAAACAATTTTGCAACCCAAAACCACTTCAGTAATAATTTTTGAATGAAAAAACTAAGACAAAAGAATATATATTTTGTAAAATACACTCAAATATTTCACATGTGATTTCCCTCCAAAACGATTGGCCTTAGAAAAAGTAAAAATTTTCCATTAAAGATTTTTTTTACGACTAGAAAACAAGATGGACTAAAATACCAATTTTCAACCAATATGGATTTATTTTCACTTTAGTCACTTTTGAACTCTATTGCCTGGCCTAATGCTGTATTTTCAAATGCCGACCCTCATATTTCTAAATGTTGAATTATAAACTAGAATACACTAATCATTGTTTTTATGATGCAGGATAGCGCCGATAACGATGAAATTGAAATTCCTAGATCTCTGAACGGTCTCATTGAATTGACTGAGGATACTTTCGATAAGCACATCGAAACTGGAAAGCATTTCATCAAGTTCTATGCGCCGTGGTGTGGCCATTGTCAGGTGAGTTTCATATGTTTTAATGTAAGTAATACGATTGCTAATTAAATGTTTATTTGTAGAAATTGGCACCTACTTGGGAACAATTGGCCAAGTCTTTGGAATTTGACGCTAATGTTCACATTAGCAAAGTAGATTGTACCCAACATCGTTCTGTTTGTAATCAATATGAGGTGAAGGGTTATCCGACCTTGTTGTGGTTCGAAGAAGGAAAGAAGGTATGAATTATGTCTTTTGTATTGTTTATTTTCTGCATTATTATTTTTTTAAATCTACAAGTGTAATATTTAATCAAACAACAAAGTTCTTTGTTTAAATTTTTCTAAGTATGCTTCAGTTTCATAAAAGTACCTTGAAGCTGAAAGCTAAATAAGAATTTGGAATTGGTTTATATGCTGATATAATTGGTTCTTTTTTACTTTAATTCCTCATGAAACTGCTTTTTATTCAATTAATGAACGCTGTATAATGAAAAACAGGCTGTATATTATGAAACTTCAGTATGGTTTTAAACCGAACATAAAATTAGTACGTTGCATTGATAAATTCTAAAAGTTTGTGTTGTAATGTTCTTGAAGAACTTTAAAGTATTCAAATAAGTCAATGCATTGCAATGCATTCCGTATTTGCTTAATCTTAAGCAGGGTTGTTATGCTTAAAACACTTTGTTTTAAATTATTTTGTGTTAAACATGTTTGTTTTAAATGTTGTGTTTTAAACGTGTTTTAAACTATCTATATTTGAACAGTTTTTGTTGTTTTTCATAAAATATTACTATACAATATCAGTGGTAGCAAGCAAAATAAGAAATCAAGAGACGCCGATTAAAATGCTTACAAATAAAATAATTGCATAAGTTAAAACATGTTTAAAACAAGTTTTATTCCTTGTTTAAAACATGGTTTTCTTGAGTGTGTGATTTAAAGCATATTTTATTTCACGTTTAAAACATGTTTTTTCCGAGGTATTTAAAAACATCATTTTATAAAAAAGCATGTTTGTTTAGCTTAAAATTAAAAAAAAAAACGTTTTTTATAACAACCCTGATCTTAAGGGGAGGTTCTGATGTAGACACCTAAAAAGTACCTCAACTTTAGGACAGTTTTTTAAATAAATGATAAGAGATATCAATATTTTTTCTTTTCCTATATATTTATTATACTTTAGTGTACAAAAAGAAATTGTACCATAAAAATCTATATGCAAGAAGTGGACACTGTTGTAGGAAGTATCAAATTCTGCACGACGTGCTTGTCTCAACAACATGTATGATAGCTACCATAAAAATGAACGGAAATCGAAATTTTAAAAATGGCGTGAAACTAGATGAAATTAGTTGAAAGCTAAACCAACATATAGAGCGAAAATTTGAAAATTCACCAAATGGCTGCTGCTTGAATTTTAAGATCGATTTTGTACTTTTTTTTGTTTTCAAATTGTTATAAGTAATATAATTATTTAAAAGTTTCACTTATTATGAGGTTCAACCTCCAATAAAAAGTGGTTTCTCTAACGGAAAAAAATAGTAACTCGATCCGTTTAACGATTCAAAAGCATACGCGCATCCCAGTTTGAAAGATCGTGTTTCTAGAAAAATGCGTCGGTTATATCGGTGTAATAAACTCAACAAGAGAAGGTTGAACCATTATATTTTTTTAAAACTCATTTTCTTTATGAATTCATTGAAATATAATAATTTTAATAACGATATTTCACATTCCTAGTACAGCGTTAGGTAAAATTATCATTTGTATAAGCACATCTCATTGCGCCGCCTTAATGCGGGTAATATTGACCGGAGATTACCATAGGCTATAAAGCTGTAACACTTGCGAGAATCAAAAAACTGTTTCAGGAGCTTATTTTATACACTTCAAGGTTTCCAAATATGAAAGAAGAAAATTATTTTTCCAACCGATTACATGAAAACGTCCCCTTCAGTGACATCATTTTTATCGATTATTTGTCTCGGCAATTTCAGCAATCATTTATTCTGTTTACTTGCTTAACAATGCTAATGGCTTATTTATTCTCCATTATGCCTATTTAGAAAAGATTTTTCTCATTCAAAATTATGGTGTCGAAAACTAAAACAACCTCAACTTCATCAACTAAAATGGCACAATTTTAAATACATTGTTAATGATGATATTCTGCTTTTAAGTATCAAAAAAAGTGACACATTACCAAAACAATACGCCTTTCCTTTGATTCACGTTTTTTTCTGAATTGCTGTTAAAAATTCTAAGATAGTGTCACAACGTAATACATGAACTGGATAATTGTGCATTATTAATTTAATTTACCTTTTTATGAAGAATATCGATCTTTGAGATGTGTTAATTTTTATGGTGTATGTAAGAATAATTAATTTTATGACCTTATCCTCATTTTGTTTTCTGTTGGTGTACAAAACTCGTCTATAAATTTAATTTCTAAATTTAGGTTGAAAAATACCAAGGTTCCCGAAGCCATGAAGACCTGAAGACCTACGTTAACAAAATGTTGGGATCGCCCTCGGAGGTTAAAGAAGAAGAAGACAGCGCTGAAAAGGAGGACACCGCCAGTCCAGTCATGATCCTGACTGGTGACAGTTTTGACCACGGCATCGAAAAGGGAGTTGCCTTCGTAAAATTCTTCGCACCATGGTAAGTTTTGCCACCAAACTACCAAACGAACCAAACGAAAATCTTTAATCGTTAATTTATTTTAAGGTGTGGACACTGCAAAAGGTTGGCTCCCACCTGGGAAGAACTCGGCAAGAAATTCATTGACGACGCCAACGTGAATATCATTAAAGTCGACTGTACGTTAGAAAGTAACAAGCAGTTGTGCAACGAACAAGAAGTAAGTTGATTTTTCGATGTTCACGTAACCTAAGAATAATTGTTTTTTGGTTTGTGTTTAGGTTGACGGTTTTCCGTCTATATTCCTGTATAAGGATGGACAGAAAGTGTCCGAGTACAGCGGAAATAGGAGTCTGGACGATCTGACCGATTTTGTACTTAAGCACGCCGGCGGTCACGACGAGCTGTAATTATTGCGTCAATTTAGAAGTTGCAAGTGTAATGTTGTGTGTTCAATTACTAAGATATTCTCCAATGTGAAGTTCCATTCCTTTGTGTTGCTCAGCGTGCATTTGATTAGAGACACCGTTTCGTCGAAAAGTCCTGTTGATATACATTTTGTGAAATAAAGTTTTTTGTGTTTATGCCTTGTCTTATTTCGTGTATTTTCTTTTTTTTTTATTGGTGTTAAAACTTAAGAAATATACAAGAAAACTACTGCAAACAATGTGCTGTAGACTTGAAAAGAACCCTCGAGTCTATTAATCGTTGAAAATTTTTACAAAAAAATAAGTAATAAACAGAAGACAAAGGGTTAAGATTGGAGAAAATGAGTCTAGTGAATTAATAAACAAGTTTGGGGGTATCACAAGGTTTTATTTTGGGACCAGTTTTATTTAATGGGTACAAAATTGCTTCGGTAGTTAATTCTAGAGAATAAATACCCTTATATAACTTGCGGGAGAGCACTTACCTGATGTAATCGTGACATAATATTGGGAAATAGAATGTCAGTAAACCCTGCTTCAGAAATAATCATTGACAACAGAATTGTCAAGATAGTGGACAAATTTCAATAGGAATTTAGGAAGAACAACTAATAAACTAACAAAAAAACATAAAAAGCTAGAATATCCTTATACCATACGATAATAGAACCATATTTTAATTATAGAGCAGAAGAATATTTCTAAGTACAGACAAAGATATTAAAAAACAAGTACGACAAACCCGAGCACTCAGAATTGCATTACCATGCTCATGACTACCTAGATTGAGACAAGACTAGTATTGACGGCAAATTAATTATTAATTAGTTGGCAATACGAGCAAAAAAACATTAAAAATATCAACATTTTATATTATTTTTCTTCAAACAACTTTATATGTGATTTTGGATATTTGAATTGATTCTCTACTCCCGCGCATTCGTTGCATTTGAAATTATGTTAGCAGATGGCGCTGAACGTCGTGCAAAACAGTTTTTTCAGTGAATTTGAGTCAGTAACAGATTTGAGTTGAAAAGATGTTCGGGTAGCGTCTTTTCAAATATACGATGTAAATTATTTCGGCTATTTGTATTGTTTTTGTTTATCGTACTTTTTAACTGTATTGCCAGTGCTAGTGAATGTTGGTGGGCTTCCTCGTTCCTCTCATTAGGGAGCTTATATTCCGTCGTCAGTAAGGTAGGCATTTATTACGTATTTGTAGTTTAGATGATTATTAAAAGTTAGGTTACGGTCATGTGGAATTATGCTAGATAGTATGATGACAAAATTATCAAGTCCTATAACGTGTATGTAGACAGTATCTACTATAAAAATCTACAAACGACGAATCATATGAATAAAAAAGTACATTTGCTTTTACTACTAGTAATTATTCCTATGAAAATTCTAGTATTTGGTTTACATTGTACTAAATAAAAGTAAAAGACAAAGTATATGAGTATATACTTCTCCTTTTACTGTATTTTCATTAATAATTACGTACATATAATAATTTTGATATTTTATTTGATTATGTACCACTGCGCATGCGCTGCTGCATTTGCGTGTTCTTAGCAGATGGCGCTGCATATCGCGCAAAACAGTTTTTTCGGTTAATTTGGGCCGAAAAGATGTTCGGGTAGCGTCTTTTCGAATAAATGACATGAATTATTTCGGTTATATGAACTGGATATGTACATTTTTCGTTTGAAGTGCATTAACAGTGCTAGTGAATGTTTATGGTGCGGCTGATTTTCTCCCCTCTCATTAGGAAGCTAATCTTCCAGTCGCCAGTAAGGTAGGCTTTTAGGGAATGTTTCTAATTTAGAGATTTAACAAAAGTTAGGTTACGGTAATGTGGAATTATGTAGTATACTGTATATCTACCGCAAAAATCTACAAACTAATGTGTCATATGAATAAAATTGTACATATGTTCTTTTACTACAAGTACATGAGCGCTGTTACATATGGGCAAGGGGGGCGCTTGCCACCCCCCTGTATTTCGAACCCAACTACCACTACGCGATAAAACGATAAACCGTACGATCATGTGTCGGCGGTTTGCAGTTAATCCGGTTAATCGTACTTATTAGTTCCATTACTTTACAGTTTTGCACTGCTGAACCGTTTATCTCAAATATACTGGGTGTTCAAAAATAAGCGTAAAACATAGATAATGTACAATAGTCAACTTCTGCTAGTAGACTAATTTTTGATAACGAACTTATGTCTAGATAATCACCATTAAGGAACTGCAGAGAGGTGGATTATGGTACCAACTTTAGAAATTGCTGTAGCAAAGTAGGTTGTATGAAGTATTATAGAATAGTTATTTTAAAACCAAATAATTTCAAAAGAATTAAAAGTAACTCCATTACAAAACCTCAATTAATGAGAACCTCTTTTCAAAAAAGTTAAACAAAAAAAATCAGTCAAATGTTTTTTGGTTTGAAAAGGGCCATCCTATGACACATGTCAATATTTTCGCTATGCAGGCTATGCTGTATGTAAAATTGGTACCATTTTGCGACTCTCTCCAGCGTTCAAACAATCTTTACCCTAATTTTCTATATAGCTTATACATATGGCAACAATTATTAGTTAGTTGACCTAGTTTTGTCGCCTTTCAAATGATCAAATATAATAGTAATAATACAAATTTTATATTTCGTCGTCGATTGTACTTAACACAGAATGTTCATTTATCCACTTTTTCTCTATATTTTGTCATTATTACTCGATAACTTAGTAAATTAAAAACACATATTGTTGTCCTTTTATTGTTAATCAATTTGTTATGAAGATATTGTATGAGATGCTCGATTGGCATAGATATTTATTAATTTTGTCCATTTTGTGCCTGTATTTTTGGTTTTATACGTTCTCTCTCTACAACTTGAGTGGATTCCAACTAATATTTCCCTTGCATCGTTTATTAATTTGCTATAAAAATTGTTTGTTCGTGTCAATCGAAAACAGTCGAATGACGACAATATAAGTTAGCATTCACTTGAGTTATTGAGAGATAATGATTAAAGCCGAAAATACAGAGAAAATGGACAACATTGCAAATTCTATAACCGTGTTTATAGAACAATATTGGTTGAAAATCATACAAAATATTAAATTCTAGAGTAAGAGTTCAATGATTCTGAACAAAAATGTATTTACAAACAATTAATAATAATAAAATATTAATCCCACATTAATAAACGAAAGAAAAAAAGACGGCAAAATGTTTTGATTTTAGATTAATATCAATATATAATTGGCAAGTGTTGTCGAGCATACAAGGGTCACGACCGTGGCTATTAACAGAAAAGAATCTGTAAAAAGTGACACTACTATAAAAGCGATGGATATTTTTCAGGGTGTAAGAAATTACACATAACGAAAATGCTACAAAACAGTTACTAGCATTGTCGTTAATATTACGTCACCATTTACTACTAAAAGAATTCTTGCCCCCGTTGGATCATTTTGTAACGGCGCCCATGTACAAGTACACTGGCTTGAGCTTGCAAGTCTAAAGTACGAAGATTACAGTAGGTACATATTTCCTTAACTTCAAGTAGAGAGCAGGAAGTAAAATGTGAAGAACTAGATTTCACTTTTTACTTCAGATTTCACTTTTAAATTAATAATTTGTATATAGCAATAATAATTTTACTTTGGTATATACCGGGTGTAGCAGATTACTCGTACCAGACTATTTCTTGGTCATATGACGTCATAACAAGCATAACTGGCATAACATAAGCCTTCCGGGAGAATTGAAATGATCAAATCAATCAAATGAGAACCTAGGTCGCGTGTAGTATCATTGATATTTGAAATAAAACAATATTGTTAGATTTTTCAATGGACATTCAATTTCTTTGAAATTCAAACCTAAAATATCATTAGATTCTTCACGTAGGGTTATGTTATGGAAGCATTGTTCCCGAATGTCTACGACACACACAACGAAACGTTGTCTCAATTCAAAGCAACCTTTGTTAATCCAAAACAACGGTTATTTTACATATATAGACGAGCCTGATATTTCTTAAACAAAACCACATAGAAAAAAAAAATTCAACAAAAATAGTTTCTTTTTAAAATATCTGATACATTTTTGTACCACACATTTTTCGTTTATTTTAACTGTGCCAATAACACATATACCACAATAATAAACGATCAATTAACATCAGAAAAGGCTACAACTGCTCTAACAACATACATATCCAACCTTCTCTTGCTTTTCTTTGTGTAAAAATATAATTTGCAAATCAGTTTCTTTGGTATTACACATGATTTATTATTATTATTCAAAGAAAGCACCAAACTTCTTTGAATAATGAATTATTTTTACATTAGTTGACGTTAGAAGTACATACAATTATCCTCATGTATTATACTTTTCAGTAGTAGTAAAATTTTTCAGCGTGACACTTGAAAATTATAGTTTAGAATGCGCATTTTAAAGAAATTCTGGCTGATCCACTACAGTGAAAATTATGACGCTTGCTACAGTTTTTGACCCTGATTATGTCAGTGTTTTGGAGTTTTTTGCCTCTGATTTGGAGAATGTATAAAATTGACTTACCTTATGAGCAATTGCTCGTTAAACTTTTCACCGGGTGTGGAAAATGGAAAGGGTGGTTGGAAATGATACAACGTGACAGTTAATATTTCTATATTTTCACAATTTTTAAATATATCTATGATCACATATACATATATACTTTATACTTTCCTTTTAGATACAATATAATAAAGAACTCTTGTATTACGCGTTTCGGCCGGCCGGCGCCTCCACCTTCCCCGAAGGGCGGTGGACGCGCCCCCCACCTCTCAAACAATCGAAATCGAATAATACTTTCGCGTTCGTGGTTTGTTTTCTGCGCAAATTATTGTGCCGCCTCGCGGTTCAAAGTATAAGTACTTTTATCTTATAAGAGATTATGACGGCGACAAGGAGTGAGGGAAGGGAAGTAATATTACAAATATAGCACATCAATGTTTCACTTGTTTTAAATATTATTAACGAACATATAAGTTACGTTCCTACGTTTTTTTTGGGGGGGTTGGGAGGTGGTTTTGGGTTAACGGAATACATACGTTTCAAAAATCTTCTTCGACGACATTGTCTTTCGCCTACAAAACGAAGCATTGCGTTCGGCCAGAACGTTGCACACGAAAAACTGAGCCCCATGCCGTGAAGAAGGTTTCCAATGGCGTTGAACGGCGTCATCTGGCTCACACCGTACAACACCGCGATTATACTTAATTCTTCGCTTCGTGTCGCACGACCGACTTCTAGGGGGGTATTGGGAAAGGTTTTGGGAGTCTTACTCCTAATGCTAATCGTTTGCAGGTTATCTAAAACGTCACTTCCGGATTGCGCCATATTAACGGACATCGCCCGTATTCGTTCTATATCTCTCGTGTTACAATTGACATCTCATCGTGTACCCCCACTCCAAAAAAATCCGGAAGCGCGTTTTAGAGTATGACCGGCTGACTGGAGACATATTCGGGTTTAATTTCACATTTTCATCAAACAAATCAGCAATAAAAGTAAACTTCTTTGTAGTAAAGATTGTAAATAATATTCGACTACCTTATACAGTGGGTTTAGCTTTGTACTCTATGAACATTAAGAACTAAGGGGGGTCTGTGTCTACACTCGAGGATACAGAGGACTATATTCCTGGTTGGGCGGTTCCGTCGGTTTCTAGAATCGTTCGTAACGCGTCATCCGAAACATACAACTCTTCCTCGTCTGGTTTTAAATGCGTAAACGAAACGGCGTGCCCATGCCCGCGCACGTGTGTCATTTGTCTTGTGTGTGTGTTTTTTTGTGTGTGTTTGTGTGGTTTCCTGATCACGTGACAACGCAGCCAGCGTGACTCCTTCCTCAGAACGTGGTGTTATTGAGGTCCGTCGGCGACTCCCCATCGTTCTGCGGCAGGGGCGCCAACTGCGTCCCCGGCGATACCAACATTGTCGGTTCGGTGTTGCGCCTCTTCATTTTCCCCTTCATTTTCTTCAGCATCGTAGCCTGGGGAGGGGGCCCAACACGTATACACACATTATATACATTTAGAATTGCTTCTCGATTGCCAATGTTAACCAAAAAGAACGAAACAAAAAGCGTTTATTGTACCATGAGAAGCGCACTAGGTTCACTACGAAATAAAAGCTACAATTTTCTGGGTTTCTGTTGTTGTTTCTTGTCGTACATCGGTTTGAAGAGCGTGTATAACAAAGAAAATTGCCTGTGACGAATGAAGTGAGCTGAGAGACGTTAGTGCAGGATTTTATGGGTTCTTTTTTGTTATACACACCCCTGGTGGTGAGGTATTGTTAATAATGTAGATGCCGCTAGTTTAGGTGGTACAAAATAATAATTATTGTTAAACAAGACATACAAAGAGTTAGTTAGTAGTCGGCATGCTAAAATTTGTGATGCTAACTTCGATAGATCGGGAGACAGACAAAAAAAAGAGAACGATTGTTTCGTTTTACAGCGTGTAGCAGGTGGCAAACGAATGGCACGGATGCTACTCGTCAATGGCTCGTCCCCCCTCCCCGTTAGTGGAAATTATGTTCGGTTCTGTGGGTCGTCTCTTGGACTTATGTTTCTTCAACATGGTCGCCTGTACAATATTGGACATTTAGTGGTTGGCACTCTGCTAGTCATGTGGCATATGATCACAACATCGATTCGGCAAACACGGGTAGGTAAGGGGTTCCAACTACACCGACAGGGGCGCTGCTCGCGGTTTTGTAGGAGCGTGGCTGCCCCCGTCGGCCAGCTATGTGCAACAGCGTGCTGCGAGACCAAATTGCCTCTGTCCAGTTTTAGCGTTTTTTTATTTGGATGATTCGACTTGATACGTCTGCAAACTGTCGTTCGTCTACCAACTATATTACAAAATGTTGCAAAAACAGTTCTAATGGATGTTTTAATACATCATATTGCTATTTTGGTCATTTTAGGAATTACATGTTCAGCGAAGTTAAGATAAATCGATTTTTTACCGGCGCCGCCGCCAAAGTGAAAGTTCAACATATCTCGCTTATTAGACGATATAGAAATTCGGTTAAATAAAGAAAAATATTGGCATTTTAATGCTGACCAACCATCTCAAAAGAAATTGAATCTATCTTTTTTAGATTTGAAGTTATTAACAGTTATTATTAAAAAACTACAATTTGTTTTGTGGTTTTTAATTTTGTGTGTAAAAGGCAATAATGGAATAAGGCATTGTAACAAGGAATCCAAGATGATTGGATTGAAGATTTGTTCCTTCCTTTATGCCAAGAGCGCTCAGGAACTACCGCAGGTTCAACATTTACTTCTTTGAAGACACGCGATTAAAAAATGATAATTTGTATAGGTACATCGTTATGTTGCTTTGAAAGTAATTAGTAACAGGGATGACCGAAAGTCACGTTTTAGGGGGAAAACTTCTAATTACGTTGAAGAATTTTAATAAGCTGACTTAATAACTCATGTGAATTTCAAATTTTCATTTCAGCCTACTTAGGTTAGGTTATGTTAATTTTTTAAGGATCGCGTTGATAAAATGCCATTCTCTTAGATACTCTTGAGGTTAATATGACTTCCGGTTATTCCGGAAGTGACGTCATCATTGAAATTTTAAATGGCACCATATATCCTTTGTGTGATATTTTCAATCACGATGACATTCTGAACACAAAAACATATCGCTCGTCAATTTTTATCGCCAAGGCAACGCAAAAATAACTTTTTTGTGTATTAATCTAGGTGGCTAGGAATTGGTGAAAATAGTCGAAAATTGTCAAATAAAAACACTAACTAAATCGATTTTGGCCGACATTGCATTACTGGCGCCCTCTAGCGTGATTTTATTGGTTTTTGGCCAGTGAGTAATTTTTTTTCACGGGTACCCGATGGGCACGCCCTGATTATTTGATAGAAAACATCTTTCTGATTACAATGATACCAAATACTTGATATTTTATTGAAATTCTTAGCGTACAAATGTTGCTGGAAGCAAGGATATCGAAAAAAATATTGACCTAATGATCAAATTCAACGTACAAATCAAAGTCACTCAATGGACTGGAAGTCATATTAACCTCAAGAGTATCCCAAAGAATGGCATTTTTTGTCTGTTAACACATTCCCAAATATCATTTGTTCAGCTTTATAAACAAAAAAAAAATAAACGGGAGTACCTACTCCGTGGGTCACCCGGTATAGTTTGCTTCCTATCATATTATCTACTACTTGATGAAAATATTTTTGATAAAAACAACATTTTCCATCGTAAATTTTGCATTTAAAAATGTGCTATTATATTTTTTATGATTACTTTAGCACATGTAACTAAAGAACTTGGGAAGGTTCTCAAGTTCTCTTGTTCAATATCTTTTGCATTCTTTGGTAGATTTTAAGGATTTTATCACAACTGTGTGCGAAAATTTATTATGATTCCCACATGCCTTGAAAAAGTAGTAAAAAGTCGCAAAGTTTGTTATATGGGCCTTGGTCACCTTGGACCTTGGATTCATCCCAATTTTTGAATGTTTGTAAAAGGTATAGTTAGTAAAAATAAAAGTAGTAAAAATTTGCAACCTTAGCTTTAATTAAAAATTATCACACGACGAAAAAATATAGAAATTTTTCTGTTTATTCTTGCGGTGGTAACAGTTTTACTTGAAACTGTTAATGTTTTAAAGAAATGCAGATATTGAGATGTAAGAAACAGTAACATGTTGAAAAACCACGAATCCTACAAATGTTGCCTTAGTTACTCCATAGGGTGTTCTCCCGGCATAATAACCTGTAAAACTTTTTTTTCAATATTTTAAAGTCGTGTGATAATGTTGGTAAATTAGTTTACATTTCAGTGAAAAAAAAAAAAATGATCAAATTGGTAAAAGATGTCAAAAGTTATTGAACATAACAGTTTAAATTATTATCAATATTTCTAAGAGTAGACCTCTTAAATTTTCAAAAAAAAAACAGTTTGCAGGTATTTGTCGTTACCTTAAAATCTCTCATAACTAGACATCAGCGATTCAGAAGCCATAAAGTCCAACTGTTTTACATATACACTTAACCTTCCCGTTTCTATGAAAAACGTTTTGTGTTAACTGACATCCATTCACAACAAACACCCCTAAACAACCTAATCTTACTATACTTTGATGTGAAATCAAACAATAATATGCGCCTATTAAAAACAGATTGTAAACCTTTTAACGCTAGTGCCCCTCTTTTTTAAACCATGACGTATTGAATTCTGCTATAACTTTACGACATTATAAATTACATTACAAATTGTGAATGGAAACCAGAACACTGGTAGAAGGCAAACACCAACCGACAAGAGATGCAAAAATAGTTTTATACATATAATAATATGCATGAGAGAACATGTTGAATATATATAGGTGTAACATTATATCTACCAGTGGATGACAAAATGTTCTGGGGGAGAGTGGATGATACAAGAATTGAAAAGAGTAATTGTTACGTTACAGTCCTAGCTACATACATACAAATCCATGCAAGGCACACTAATAAGCAACGTTTGGCATTTCGAAAGCTAAGAAAGCACCCTATAATTCCTCTTGGGTGCTTTCTGGGTAATGCTGGAAAACCCATGTGTCATCATGACCGTATCTTACTATCTTATGACCACAATTGACTATATTATAACCACAAACAGTTCTTTCTACATATGATGACGCATGAGTTTGAAGCTATATATCAAAAAACCATACCTTGAGGGCGGATTTTAGTACGACTACGTCACAGGGACTTTGTACCCATGGTTCACCATCGACCTGAACGGGAATGTCGGAGTTGAGATGTATTTTGATGTGGCCGCCCTGTAATTTTCGCGTGGTGAGAAAATTTTTGTTGAGAGGCTAAGAAGTCGATTCTTACCTGTGCTATTCGCATAGCTGATCTGAGACCTGATTGTATTTGTCCTAGATGGACAACCCCTGTGACGCCGACCACTTCCAGCATGCCATCCCAGTGGTTTGGCTTTGAAAATGAATCTTCTTTCTCAGGGCCCCATGGGTTTGCGCCGGAGCCCCAACTGCAAATGTCGATTATTATTAGAGATTCTAGTTGCATAGTTGCAAAAAAAGTTCACATCATGACTGTATTGGACAACAGGAAATGCCTTATTTTGAGGCATTTGCAACTTTGAACTCATTTTGGACGAAAAAAAATATCACACTTTTGGGTAGTTATTATTAAATGGAACAGCCTGTATATCTTAACATACTCTGAAGGATCAGTAAACCAGCTTTCCATATATGCCTAATTCAGTAGGTCTAGTGTCTAGCGTTAACTTAATATGAAATATCTAGTTGCCTCAACGAAATTCACAATATTACACAAACGTATAATTTATGATCCAGAATTAATTGTTAAAGTCAAAAATTGTTTGAGTTTGTTTTTTCGTTGATTTATGTTCTAAACTATTCAGATAATATTAACGAGTTATTGGTTTGGTTGTACTGGTCTAATGTCTTACCAAGCTAAATTGCCTGTTCTATATATTTATTTCGGGACATATAATTGTGCTCTTTTCTAAAGAAATCCTGATATTTCTGTACACATAACTCGGTGTCAATATACTATCATAAGAATAAATCGGCATACTCTATAATATACCGTTAAGGTGCTCTGTCCGGATGTCTGTCTGTTCAGGTTCTTTTGCGAAGAGGATTGACTGCAGCCCCGTGATCTCTATACGGTTCCGGGACCCCTTTACATATATATATATATATATATATATACTATATATGGAATATGACGTAAATAGAATCCAAGTGAGAAGTAATTTTTAAAATTAATTAAAAGGATACGGTCTCAGCCCGGATTCGAACCGGGGCCTTCTTCCTTGCCGGGGAATTGCTCTACCGCTGAACTACTGAGCCCGGTCGGAGGATATAGATTTAATTCGTCATTTCAAACGATAGTAACAGTACGGGTTGCTGTCTAACTACTATTATCATGACATCTATTGGACACTGGTGGAAATTGGTTCATGGTATGTCAAGGTTAATCGCAAATCTTGCTAGTGGAAAGTAGGAAACTGGTTTAATCGGTTTAAATATACTATATATGGAATATGACGTAAATAGAATCCAAGTGAGAAGTAATTTTTAAAATTAATTAAAAGGATACCCCGGTTCGAATCCGGGCTGAGACCGTATCCTCTTAATTAATTTTAAAAATTACTTCTCACTTGGATTCTATTTACGTCATATTCCATATATAGTATATTTAAACCGATTAAACCAGTTTCCTACTTTCCACTAGCAAGATTTGCGATTAACCTTGACATACCATGAACCAATTTCCACCAGTGTCCAATAGATGTCATGATAATAGTAGTTAGACAGCAACCCGTACTGTTACTATCGTTTGAAATGACGAATTAAATCTATATCCTCCGACCGGGCTCAGTAGTTCAGCGGTAGAGCAATTCCCCGGCAAGGAAGAAGGCCCCGGTTCGAATCCGGGCTGAGACCGTATCCTTTTAATTAATTTTAAAAATTACTTCTCACTTGGATTCTATTTACGTCATATTCCATATATAGTATATTTAAACCGATTTAACCAGTTTCCTATATATATATATATATATATATATATATATATATATATATATATACAGGGTCCTGCAACTAAGCTCCCGTCTTCTGTAGCTCACTTACTCATTAAGCTAAGAGTTTGATATTTTGCAAGCTTACCCTGTACTTCAAGGTACAATTCAAGAAATTATTTTTTATTGTACAGGATGTTCCAAAAATGTGCAACGCCATGGTAAAATATTTTTTTAAATTGCATGCTATACATTTTTCTACACATTTGGAAGCCTTTTATGGTTGACTACATATCACCAAAATTTTATTGAAATCGGTTGAGTGACCGCAGCGGAAAAAAATAAAAACCAAAAAAATTGATTTTGCATCGTAGGCTTTAAAAATCAATAAAAACCACAAAATGCACCTCGTTAATAAAATTTTGCGACGTGCTTATTAAGTTAGATGTAATAGTCTCGTTAACCAAGTGACATTGATCCAAATTATACAGGGTGACCAAAATCGAGTGTCAAACTTATCAAACTTCAAAGCGTGTTATTGTTCTTATTTTAAATTGGAACCCATAATTTTTTTTATGTGAAATGATGCAGAATTAAAAAATAAACATTGTTTCTAAATACAACCATATAAGAATTCCCAATATTTTACAACTTATTCGCCAAAAACTAATTTTTCAACGTTTCCTTCGGCAATTTTAGATAATAAATATCGTACGTGGCTTTGAAAAACAAATTATTTCATAAAAAATAATAGACGTATTTTAGATTTGAGTGTACTTAATTAAGTAGTTATTCAAATACTAAATTCACTGCATAATTTACCTATAGCGGTAAGGACGGAAATGTGGCTATAGGTAAATTTTGCAGTAAATTTAGCAATTGAATAACTACTTAATTAGTACAGTAAAATCTAAAATACCTCTCTGCGTTATATTTTATGTAATAAATTGTTTTTCAACGCCACGTACGATATTTATTACCTAAAATTGCCGTTGGAAACGTTGAGAAATGAGTTTTTGGCGAATAACTTTTAAAATATTGGGAATTGTGATGGGATTGTATTCAGAAACAATATTTATTCTTTAATTCCGCATCGTTTCACCTAAAAAAAATATGGGTTCCAATTTAAAATAAGAACAATAGCGCGCTTTGAAGTTTGACAAGTTTGACACTCGATTTTGGTCACCCTGTATAATTTGGATCAATGTCACTTGGTTAACGAGACTATTACATCTAACTTAATAAGCACGTCGCAAAATTTTATTAACGAGGTGCATTTTGTGGTTTTTATTGATTTTTAAAGCCTACGATGCATCATTTTTTTTTGTTTTTATTTTTTTCCGCTGCGGTCACTCAACCGATTTCAATAAAATTGTGGTGATATGTAGGCAACCATAAAAGGCTTCCAAATGTGTAGAAAAATGTATATCATGCAATTTAAAAAGATATATTACCATGGCGTTGCACATTTTTGGAACAGCCTGTATAATAAAATATAATTTCTTGAATTGTACCTTGAAGTACAGGGTAAGCCTGCAAAATGTCAAACTCTTAGCTTAATGAGTAAGTGAGCTACATAAGACGGGAGCTTAGTTGCAGGACCCTGTATAATCATTTGTCAGTTAATTTCCATTTGTTTGAATAAATTGTATTTATTTAAATAATTTCGTTTTTCGCGAAAATCCGTCTGAATTTTGTTTTCTGAGTTCGAAATGGCAAATTATTATCTTAGATTAGAGTGACATTACCCACTAAAAAAATTCTTCCTATTGTTTAAACAGTCAATTATTATTCATTTTCAACGTTTTTCCTAATTATGGTAGAAAATTAATTTTTTTTGTGAAATTAGATTATAAATTTCATGTTCGAAATATCTTGTCTATATTATCTAATACACCCACATTTTTTAAACAAATTCTATTTGTTTAAACATTTTTTTGCAATTCACCTAAAATTCATTTATTTTTTAGATCGGTCTGGCCACCTGTTATTCTCAAGTGACATCATTTATATCAAAATATTATTTGTTTTCATTATCATATTTTCGAAAAAATGTAAGCCAATTTTATTAATCATATTTTGTTTCTCCATATTTCTTATTTTGATTTCCTGCCACTGTATGTCGCATAATGTTGACTTGTTGCTATCTGGAAACTGTTCTCTGTACTCTAATTTGATAAACTATTGAAAACAAATAAAATTTTATTATATAAACAATATAAATAATATATAACTTGAGAATAGCAGTTGGCCAGACCGATCTAAGTAAAAATTATTTAAGTCGAATTGCAAAAAAATGTTTAAATAAATGGCATTTGTTCATTAGTTGGTTGGTAGCATTGTTGGTTTATTAGATAATATATGCAGGATATCTTGAGCATGAAATTTATCAGTTAATTTTCCAAAAAGCTGACTTTTACCATAATTAGAAAGGATGTTGAAAATGAATTATAATTAATTGTACAAACAAAATGAAGAAATTTTATAATGAATAATGTCACTTTCAGATAATAAACTGCCATTTCGAGCTCAGAAAAATAAATTCAGGCGGATTTTCGAGAAAAACGAATTAATTAAACAAATAGAATTTATTTAAACTACTGACAAATGTTTATAAATATTCCACTAAACTTATAGCAATGATTTCTATAAGAAAAAATAGAATGAAATGATTAGAACAGTTAGTTTTCTGAAGAATGTAATTTTTTCACTTGAGGGTGGTTTTCAGGGCACTGTGGGGGTGGGTTGGGGGCGTCAAATCCATATGTATAATAGGTCAAATTCCTCTTTGGATAGTCCTCTATAAGTCCTATAACTTTAATGTTTTCCCAAACCCCGAACAATTATTCAAAAAAATAAAAAAAAATGTTTGTTCCCATGTTAATTTTAAGCCTCGATAAACAGCATTAAAAATCAAAATTTCGAAAAAGAATCACTCTTTTGGATTTGGAAACAATTTGGGGAATCGTTGCTTCCTAAATAAAAACAACCACTATAGAGTCCATAAACGAAATAGTGTTATGTAGTAAACATAATAACAAAACGCAAGGGGAAGTGCGATATGTTCAGTTTTGATTTGATTGCAGATCATAAGAATCGAACATTTAGTATGTCTGGCGAACATTTATTAAAATTGCAATTTGAAAAAATCGGAAAACACAGTATAAAATAACTTTCGCAAGCTAACTTTTTAAAGTTAGTGCGTTTTTTTTTTCAAGATTGTATGATGTACATTCATAGTAAATTTTATACTGGAGATGATAACTGATAATTATTTACGAGATAAAAAATATTAATTATTTTATAAACATTTACGAGATAAATCGCAAATTTCAAGATTTAAACAGCTTTTATTAAAACTAATTTGGTAGTAGAATACATTGTGAAGTTTACAGAGGACCAATGGAAGTTGAATCTGGACAAAAAGTTTCAATGTTCACATTGAAGTATATAAGTTTGCTTGATTTTTCATGGGCTTCACGGCATTTTTCTTCAGCCTTGAACTTATTCGTGATACGCTAGTATAACATTATCAATGGTTTGCATGACAACGAGCAAATTTTACCATAAAATTCCACTTCCCACAACCAAACTTATCTTCGTCACGCCACCAATTTCCCCGTTTTATCTTCCAATGCTATACATTTTGCCTATTTCCCCGTTGCCTTATCTACATCTTAATCTACGTCATCTTAATCTTACCTTAAAATATTTAGAATGATAATTCCTTCGACCTGCGGAAGCTCCACCAATTTTCCATCAACCTCCAACCTCACTTCCTTATGCAGGTCTTTGCACATCTTGGGTCCGACCATTTTCCTCAGCCCCATCTTCACATAAACGCTCTTGTTGTGCAAACGGCTGTTAAACTTATTAGGGTTCTCTTCGCGTGCGTTATGGAAGTCGAGGCACAGGTCAGCGTCAATACCAATGCCGAAGTAGTTGTTCATGACAAATATCTGTGAGTTATCTTCGCCGGCAGCTGAACTCGCAGCAACTGTTTATCGGGCAAAATTACAATGTAAATTACGATGGCGAGCGTCGATATTATCTCTCTGAAGATAAATATCGAGTCGCATGTGAATCGTGTGCGTTTTTGATGACGATGATGATGATGGTTTTGATGATTTTGATGATCATGGGAGATTTATAATTGACTTGGGTAAGTGTTTGATGCTGATATGCAGAAGCTTCGCGTTTGCTGCTTTGATTTTAACTAGATGGTTGCTTGGTTTCAAGTGGAAGCGTTCTGCGAATGTCTACAGTAGCATCTTTGAGGTCAAATGTTTGGTCAAATGGAGTGATAAGAATGTATTTTTGGGGGTGTTGGTCTTAAGAAGGTTCTTTATGAAAAGAAGACAACTTAATTTTTGCACTCTTGTTTGGTAAAAAGGTCATAAATTTTCAGACGTTACCTGTTCAAAGGGTGCTATGATCTGAAAGACTAGTATTTTTCTTAAGAATTAAATAAAAAATATTTTGTGGTTGCTATCGGCGTTCAAATTTTCTGATATCATGAAGAGAATTTTTAAAACTTACTTTGTTCTTCGGTGTTAGAATATTATGATTTTGCTTCATGTGCGATTACGAGAAAAGTAGTAGGGATAAAAAGTATTATCATACACTCTTAGGTCGCAGGTAAATTGTGTAATAAAATTAAGAAAATTAGAGCTCTCTGTATATTCTGGTTTGTTCAGGAGAATTTTTAAAACTCAGACTTTACGTTGATTTTAGATGTTATGGTTTTGCTTCATGACCAATTACGAGCAAAATAGTTGGGATACCAATCATTATCATATACGCTTACGTGACAGATAAATTTGATAATTAATTCTGAAAATTGAAGCTCTGTATATATTCTAGGTTGTTCAGGAGAATTTTTAAAACTTATATTTTACGTTGGTTTTAGATGTTATGATTTTGCTTCATGTGCAATTACGAGCAAAGTAATTGGGATACAAACTATTATCATTCATGCTCAGGTCACAGATAAATTGGGTAATTAATTCTGAGAATTCCTGCTCTCCATATATTCTAGTTTGATCAGGAACATTTTTAAAACTTCGATTTTACGTTAATTTTTAAATCAATTTGATTTTGTTTTGTGCCCGATTACAAGCAAAGTTGTTGGGATACAAATTATTATCAAACACGCTTAGGTCACAGATAAATTGGGTAATTAATTCTCAGAATTACTGCTCTCTATATATTCTACTTTCTTCAGGAGAATTTTTAAAACTCAGATTTTACGTTGATTTTAGATGTTATGATTTTGTTTCATGTGCAATTACGAGCAAAGTAATTGGGATACAAACTATTATCATACATGCTCAGGTCACAGATAAATTGGGTAATTAATTCTGAGAATTCCTGCTCTCTATATATTCTAGTTTGATCAGGAACATTTTTAAAACTGCGATTTTACGTTAATTTTTAAATCAATATGATTTTGTTTTGTGTCCGATTACAAGCAAAGTCGTTGGGATACAAATTATTATCATACACGCTTAGGTCACAGATAAATTGGGTAATTAATTCTCAGAATTACTGCTCTCTATATACTCTACTTTCTTCAGGAGAATTTTTAAAACTCAGACTTTACGTTGATTTTAGATGTAATGATTTTGTTTCATGTGCAATTACGAGCAAAGTAATTGGGATACAAACTATTATCATACATGCTCAGGTAACAGATAAATTGGGTAATTAATTCTGAGAATTCCTGCTCTCTATATATTCTAGTTTGATCAGGAACATTTTTAAAACTTCGATTTGACGTTAATTTTTAAATCAATATGATTTTGTTTTGTGTCCGATTACAAGCAAAGTAGTTGGGATACAAATTATTATCAAACACGCTTAGGTCACAGATAAATTGGGTAATTAATTTTGAGAATTCCTGCGCTCTATATACCTATTCTAGTTTGTTCAGGAGAATTTTTAAAACTTAGATTTTACGTTGGTTTTAGATGTTATGATTTTGCTTCATGTGCAATTACGAGCAAAGTAATTGGGATACAAATTATTATCATACATGCTCAGGACACAGATAAATTGGGTAATGAATTCTCAGAATTCCTGCTCTCTATATATTCTACATTGTTCAGGAGCATTTTTAAAACTTAGACTTTACGTTGATTTTAGATGTTATGATTTAGCTTCATGTGCAATTACGAGCAAAATTGTTGGATTCTAGGTTGTTCAGGAGAATTTTTAAAACTTAGACTTTACGTTGATTTTAGATGTTATGATTTTGCTTCATGTGCGATTACAAGCAAAGTAGTTGGGACACAAATTATTATCATACACGCTTAGGTCACAGATAAATTGGGTAATTAATTCTCAGAATTCCTGCTCTCTATATATGCTACTTTGTTGGATACATACCAAGTAAAAAAAAAATAAAGTATTTAAGAAACTTGAAAAATAAAATTAGTTGATTTGTTCAGCCATTCTGAAACCTTGTGGATATAGTGATATTATACCTGCGAATATAGAAATCTTAAAACCTAACAGTTGAAAATCGCCACTTCTTTGCTAGCTTAACAAACTTTGTTATAACACTAATAGAGTTTACAATGATATACAGATTTTAGGCTATTTATTTATTATTCATATACGAATATAATTGTATCTAAAATCACTGCATTTGACCAACATTTGGATTAAGTTCAGCAAGCATAAAAGTAAAATAAATACTCAAATTCTGAGTTCTGAGTTACATTGGAATTTTGTGCATATTACTTATCTACTAGTTTAAGTAATCTATTGTTTGAATGATTTCTGGTGCATAATAGATAAAAGCCAATTATTGCAAATTGCAAGCAATACATATGCTTGTGAAAAATAAGACATGAAGAGCCAATTATAAATTTCCCAGTTGAAGTTGACCTACTTTTTGAGAAAGCATAACGTTTTCACGAACGCTGTCGTTTGATTACTCTGTATTTGTTACCAAATAATGTTGTTTTGCCGTAAAACAAGTATGACAGTTACTACTCTACTGTATGGATAGTAAAAAGTTGTGGTGACAAAAGAAACGTGAAGAAGCCATGCGATGCCAAAGTACGTCACGCGATATCCCTGTGTCTCCAAACAGATAAGCTCGCTAAGAAACAAAACAGAAACAAGTTTATGTCCTGTCGAATTTAGTACCGTCCATATTAGCCGATTATTATTATCGTTGTCGTTGGTGTTATTAGTGTCTGATATTGGTGAGATTTGATGAGCTGAGTTAGAGTTGAAAGAGTTAAAATTGTGTATAAGTGATGTGATGAATATCATTATCAAAAGTAACAACGAATAGCAAAAATATGTAGCATTTGCAATTGTGTAAAAGTGGATAAAAACATAGACCAAAGAAATTTAGGGTCCAAATTTATTCACATTTTAAAAGTTGATTTTATTTTAGGGTCAATCCATCTGAAATGGTGATTTTTTTAGACATGAAGGGGTTACTTAATTTGTCCATTCAATATTTTTTAGTTATAACCTTCTATGCAAAAAGCTTATAGTAAAAAATTGCTTTCTTACTCCTTCTCCCTATAGATGACAAGCTATTGAATTTTCAAAATTTCTTATTTTTACGATGTTTAATGTCAAATATTTCTGATGGGACCAGGACAAAAAAACTGAAACTTTCAAAATTAATTCATCTTTTCATAAGGTTTAATAAAAAATAAAAACATTCTTGTGTATTGCACTGTGTTTGGAATAACAGCCCTTTAAAATGAGAGCAAAATCACATGAACGGTAAAACAAATTTACCTACGACCGTATGTGTAAACGTCGCTTACGTCACGGACTGCGTCGCTCGTAAATCGCTTATAACAACCGTGTGCTTTTGGCTGTGCGTTTGTGTTTTTTTCTACTTTGCGTTCGTTATAAGCTCATAACGAAACCGCTTTCGGTGTCGTTATGAAAACACTAGATCACAAACTTTTAGTGACTTTTAGTTTTCCAAGATTGATGAAATTGACGTTCAGTGTCAAGTAAGGCTGACATCTGAATTGCTATTGGCTCGCCTCAATCGTATTTGTGAATTTTACTACAAGTACCAGCTGTTGAAGAAAAAAATTACACTAGATTGTAAGATGACAACCGCAATTTTTGACATTTATGTAAAATTAATGTCGCAAAGTAGAAAAAATAGTATATAACACTCGTTTTATAAGACGTATTGGCGCACTCGTTCCATTTGGGCACTCCTCGCTACGCTCGTCGTGCCCAAAACTACTCGTGCGCCAATTTTTGTCTTATAAAACTTGTATTATAATATACTATTTACGCACGACCTAATGTCATAATGACAGATGTCGCGCGAATATTTTGATTAATTATGTGTCATTTTTGATACTATTTATATTTATTGAAATTTACGGTCGTAGGTAAGTGCAATACTCGAGCTGTAACATATATTGCATGCTCATGAACATTTATGTTGAATTTGTATTGGAATTTTCGGTCGACACTTCAGACAAAGTTGTCCGTAGTTGCAATAGATGTCGCGCGAATACCGTCAAATATTGTCACCCGTCAAATATCCTTACCTTTATTTTTTTGACATTTTTGATACAATTTATTGAAATTGTCGGTCGTAGGTAAAACTATGTACAATACTCGAGCTGTACACGCATATAACGTGCTCGTGAAAAATAACAAAACTCGCCGCTTCGCGGCTCGTATGTTAACTTTCCACTCGCACGTAATATGCTAGTTACAGCTCTTGTAATGTAATATACTATTAATTAAAGTTCTCAGTAAATACAAAACAAAGCATACTATTGATAACAATTATGTCATTTTTTACAAAAGAGACTTATAAAACTAAGTGATCTTCATACGTTTCTGAAGTTGATATGATGTAACATCTTATTACACCTTCTGTTGGTTGAGGAGAGAATTTGTGAAACTTCTAGTTCCTTTTATCTGTTTGGATCTCTGAACTCTATCAGAAAGGGTGGTTTTGTGTTCTGAAACCTCTTCTTTTGCCACAAAGATGTAGTTTACCCCTGGTAGGTGTCCATTACAAAAGGAGAACATATCTTCTACATTAAGGATTTGGCTATTAAGTGGTCTTTGAAGACTGGCTTTAGCCACTAGTCGCTTCGTTGTTCTCCCTATACCGCGCTTTTTCCATGTGCACATCCAAAAAAATGCTATTCTGCATCTAACCCAAAATCTTTTTTATGATACGATAACTTTGGAAAGTTCTTTTTGTTCTTGTATTGACTTGCTGCACTACCAGCGAAATATATTAGTTTTGATATGCTTGACAGATTTTGTTTTATATGATTAGTTAAATGTTTCTGAAAACAATCACATATAACTAGCTTCTGGCTCAGCTCATTAGTTAGCCTGTTAGAACAGGCTCACAACAAAGGGAGCGGTGGGGACAGTCCAGTAGTGGCCAACATTAACATATTGAAAACAGCTAAGCCTACTGTAACTGTTTATTTATTTACATTATATTTTTATAGAAGCAGTAATATAACATATTCTTACTGATATTATATGTATATTATTATTTAGAAATATGTGTGTTGTACAATTAAGTAATTATTCTATTATAATTATTTTAAGCTGAATAAAGTTAATAACATAGTAATAAAATGTTATAAATTTAAATAATTGTGCTTTTCTAACTTCAGGACGGAATTATCGTGTTTGTTAGTAAGCGCTGATTAACGTTTTTCCCCATGTTTGAGGGCATGTTACTCCAAACACGGTGCAATACACAAGAAAGTTTTTATTTATTATTAAACCTTATAAAAAGGTGAATTAATTATGAAAGTTTTAGATTTTTTGTCCTGGCCCATCAGTGATATTTTACATTAAATATTGCAAAAATGAGAAGTTTTGAAATTTCAATAGCTTGTTGTCAATAGGGGGGGGGGGTGGAGTAAGAAAGCTATTTTTTAATTACAAGGCCTTTGCATACAAGGTTATAACTAACAAATATTGAATAGACAAATGAAGTACCTTATGATGTAATGAAGTAGTTTATAAAAATTAGAAACCATCCTAACATACACACGACGAAATGTAGGAAGTAATATTTGTCTTTGAAAGTTCTATAACAAAATTCATTTATACTTAATGGGTATGTATGTTTTAACATTTATATAGTGTGCCCAGAAATGCAACATTTTACGCTTATGATAAAATAACTCATCTTAAAAGTTAAAATGTAAAACGTGCTTACAACAATACAAAAATGCAATATCTACTATTTTTATTTTAACAGTAAAACTTGTGAAAGTGGAAAATTTCCTGGACGCACTGTACAGGGTGTCCCAGGCTAGGAACAAAGTACATTAATGGCCTGAAGCAATCGAAATACAAGTTTTTTCCATTAATAAAAGTTGTAGATAATCATTGGCTCTACAGCCAGAAAATATTTTCATGGTTACAGGATGTCCCACAACAACGTACCAACACAAACTTATGTTTTTTTAAATGGAACACTAGGTATATTATTGCAGTTTTGGATGAAGATTTTTATGGTAGTCATTTTAACATCAACTTATATTTGGCTATTGTCAACTGTTTCCGAGATATTGTGAAATGTCAAAAACGTGCAATTTTATAAAAATCATTTTGAAGTAACTAATTAAAATGAAGAAACGAGAAAACTTATTCTAGACAGTAAAAATATCATTCTTTTTGAAAGATATGGTTTATTTCAGATTATAATATGAATTATATAAAATAAATAATGATATGTTAAATGTCAAATAACTTAAGATTTTTAAATGGAACATCCTGTATATTATAACACCATTATAAAGTTCGATAGCCAAGCTTTCGAAAAATGCCAAATTTATTAGGTCTATCATCAACAGATAAAAAGTTATTAAGTATCTAATTTAAAAATTATTACCTACGCAAGAATTCTTAAAATTAATACAAACTATCTAGTTCTGGCTGTAGAGCTAATGATTATCTACAACTTTTATATATGGAAAAAACGTGTATTTCGATTTCTTCAAGCCACTAATGCACATTGTTCCTATCCTGGGACAGGCTCTATAAGAGTACTTAATATAATGATGACTGAAATTTAAAGAACTTATTGAATTGTTCTGAATGGTTTATGGGATCTTTTGTGTATGACAGCTTACCTTATGTTTCCAATTCCTTAATAATAAGTTAAAATTATTACACTTTTAAGAAGAAAAGATGTTAATTAAGTATTAGTATTAAGAAAGCATAACTAAGAAAAACAGTCAAAACTCAAAAAGCAGAACAAAAATCAAAACTAGGCCAAGAGCGAGTACACACACACAGCTTTCAAAAAAAGTAGGTGATAGTTAATAAAAAAATGAGCAACCCTTTGCAGGGCATTATGCGAGTCTACGAAAAAAGACAAAAACAAAAACGAGGGAAAAAGAACTGGTGGGTGTTTTGGTTACAAAGTAGTAGTAAGCCGACGGACCGATCGGTCGCCAATAATAAATTGATAAGTAATTTAGTTACAGCAAAACAACATCAACATAACACATTTGATTGACCTGTTTTTTTAATTTGCTCATTGGTCACTTTCATTTTGGACAGTTTTTGCCTCTTCTTACCGGTGGAGTTGACCTGTTTCAGGTTGTCGTCCGTTTTGTCTTCGGGATGGAAAACAACCGTCCACCGGTCGAGACGTATCTCTTCCGCATCGATAACGTCGCGCAGAACGTTTAGCGGGTCCTCTGTACCCGTAAAACCAGAGCCCCATCGCAGAACACGTGCTAAATCGTTACCTACAAATCGAAAATACATCAAATAAACAGATACAAACATGTGAAATCGATAGTACATTGCGAAAAAACTTGTTTAGAAGCGTGTTAACACGTGTTCACTGGTCACGAGTGAATAGTGTGTCCGTGGCATGGTACTATCGTGGCCATATATTATGTCCCTTCTTTTGACGTCAATTTTCTCGCAGAACTAGAGGCGAAAAAATTCGAAAAAATTCTGTTGCTGTCCTTGATTAATATGCTACAACTCACAAAAATTAGAAAGTTGTTAATTTTGGCGTATTCCCGATTTTTCCAAATGAAGAAGAATTGGCGCTGTTTTTTCCCCGTAAATTTTATTCGTTTAACTTTAGCAATTAATTACTCCGGAAAGAATGCATAGATATTAACGAATTAAATAGTAAAATCATCTGCGGAATGCTAGCTTTCAATGTGCATTTTTTGTAAAATCGTCGGATCAGTGGCTGACCCACAAAAAGCTATATTATGCAATGTCAGCAATTCCGTTATTAGAAGAGCTGGAATAATGAAATATAGACTATAGGTTACCCAATAATTCATAGGTTTAAAGTTTATTACATAATCATTGTTAATCTTGCATTTTTCATACAAAACATCGTGCTGAAACTCCGCGTGAATTCCGACGCTGTTCGGTCTTTGGTGTGGTGCGGGGAAGGGAGGCGTTAGCGGTGCTGTCATGTCGGAGAGAACCGACACAGCTGAGAGAACCGGGGCAGCTTATTTATTATCAATACACAAAAAAAGCGATAACTTGTCTAGGTAGTAATTTTAACTAACAATTAAATTCTTATTTTTTGCATAATTTTGAGAGAACGAGAGAACGAGTACGAGAGAAATCTCTTCTATCGATTTTGGCGTTTATGTTTTCTTCAGTTTTTATACAATCAGGTTGTAAACAAGATTTTGATGGACGCGGATAGATTTAATAATCTGGAGTTAGCAAATTTTCCGATTAGTGGTGAATACTACATTAAGTTTGCTTGATAAACCTAACAAATATTTAAAAAGTATGCCCGATTTTGTTATATAAATATTCAAACTATTATAACAGTTTCAACAGCTTGTTTATTAATAATATTTAACTACATGCACAAAGAATATAAAATAAATACCAACACTTGATATATTACATATATTACAAACGTCAACTCTGAGCGTATAAAACTTAAAAATACCAAAAAACTTTTACAAATTTAGCATGTAATTACACTCATTAATTTTAAATGCTAATCCCGAAACCCGATTTAAATTGCCAAGAATTCCCATGGGACTTCCAAATGCCTGTTCGTGGTTCTGTTATCTTATTGACTCATTTTGCCATTATTTTTTAATTCGGTAATCTGTCGCCGGATATCCAAATTTCTTTGGCGAGGCATAATCGCCGTGTCGTTATATGTATTGTGTCCGTAAACACTGTTGTTCTAGTAACGAATGCACGTGCGATCCGCCACTACTGGCAGCGTCGCTGTCGATCCCTTCCTCCGCTCGCCCAAAGACCGAAGAGCGTCGCGTCAACAGCAGCAATCATGAGATGGTTCAACACGATATTTTGTAGGGAAAATGCAAGATAGACAATGATTATGTAATAAACTTTAAACCTATGAATTATTGGGTAGCCTATAGTGTATATTTCATTATTCTAGCTCTTCTAATAACGGAATTGCTGGCATTGCATAATATAGCTTTTTGTGGGTCAAGCACTAATCCAATGATTTTACAAAAATGCACATTGGAAGCTAGCATTCCGCAGGTAATTTTACTTTTTAATTCGTTCAAATCTATGGATTATTTCCCGAGTAATTAATTGCGTAAGTTAAACGAATAAAATTTACGGAGCAAAAACAGCGTCAATTTTTCTTAATTTGGAAAAATCGGGAAAACGCCAAGACATACAGCTTTCTAATTTTTATGAGTTGTAGCATATTAATCAAGGACAGCTTCGGATTGTTTTCAAATTTTTTCGCCCCTGGATTTGCGAGTAAATGGACGTCAAAAGAGGGGACATAATATATGGCCACGATAGTACTATAAAAGTACAAAAAACGGTCGTTCTATCGCATGTTGAGAAAAATAGAGATGCGACTCTTTTGTTCGATGAGAGCTTGTAATCGAGCATATGTAACCAGGTCCCTGGTTCAAATCCAGGTTGTGGTTGTAATATTTAATTTATTTTCAAATTTACATACCACAGGTATATCACCATTATGCATTTGAATAATATTTTATTATGTAAACAATGGAAAATATCCTAAAATACAAATGATGTCACTTGACAATAACAGTTGACCAGACCGATCTAAAAAAATGAATGTTAGGACAATTGCAAAAAAATGTTTAAACAAATGGAACTTGTTTAAACAAATATTAGCTAATAACATAGGCAAGATACCTCGAACATAAAATTTATTAGTTAAGTTCACAAAAAAACTGACTTCTACCATAATTAGAACAACAGTTTAAAAATTGATAATCATTGATTGTTTAAGCAATAGGAAGAATTTGTTTAATGAATATCGTCACTCTAAGGTAATAATTAACTGCCATTTCTAACTCAGAAAACAGATGTCCGACGGAGTTTCGAGAAAAGCGAAAGATTTAAACAAATGGAATTTGTTTAAACAAATGGAAGTTACCTGACAAAACGGAGATTCTGACCGTTAGAACATTGATAGAATAAAAAAAACGATTGTGGGTTGATAAGCGTAATGTTATCAAGTGTACTTCTGATTCAAATGATGAAAATTATGAAAAGACTTGGTAATGATACCAACGTCATTTTGCTAGTCAACAAAAATATAAATGCCATGTTACAGGGATAGTCCATTGTACAGTTTTTGTCATAGATTACGCTGGTGCGATTGGATTTTTTGTATTTGGAACGGTTTGGAAGTAACGATGTCCCAAAGTGTGAAAACAGCAGATATTGTAATTTCAGAAATTCGTTGTAGTCATCCAATGTTGACAATTCAACAAATTATCCGAAACACATCACATTTTCTCAACATATCTTCGAACAACGACCAGTTTTTCGGGCTTTTAGACTAACATGCTCTTATATAAATACCACCACGTACCTGTTCCTAATGGGACAATGGCACAGGCAGGTGACGAACACTGCGAGTCTTGACCAACATTGTCCAGACATTGCAGCACCCAGCCAATGGTGCCATCACCACCGCACACCAAAATTTTGTAATTCTGGATGTTCCTGAACACATATAACCCGGGCAACGGCCCTCCATTGTCCAGGTCGAACACCTGGTACGGGTTGAGCAGTTTGCGGAAGCTCGAAATCAGCTCTAGTCCCTGACAGCCCCCCGATTTGACGTTTACGAAGACCAGTAGTGGTTGCACACCAGCGGGTACCATCGACGGTTCGATATTTGGTAGTAGCATTACTGAGGATGACATGGTTTAGTTCATTGTGGTGTTTATGGGTTTTGGTGCTTACCCAAGAGGTGTTTATCTTCGAATTTTGACTCCCTGAGCGTGTACAAAGCTCTGACTGCCTTGTCCGAGTCCTCGTATGTGATTACCATAGACCCATATTCGTAGTATATCGGGCCAATTTTTGAAAATTTGTTTTCTGGGGGAAGAAATAAGTTTTAGGTGTGATTTTCAAGATGTGATTGTGTGATTGGCCAGGCGCATGGTTCAGACCCTGCCATTACTCACTACTAGTAGTAATGCTGCCACTTAAGTTATGTTATGGAGACATATGGCAGCGTTCTTCTGATTCTTTTGAGTATACGTACCTCTTCCGAGTAAATCGGTGAGAATGCATTCGTATTGCCGCTCCGAAAGATTTGGAGGTAGATTACCAACAAACAGTGCCAGGTTCGGCCCGTGCGGGTCTTGCTTCAGCTGCAGATAGAAGCGCATCAGTTCCATCTGCCTTATGCTCTCCTGGCCCAGCTGCTTCATGATCTCCCATGGACGTTCGTTCCACGAAAGAACGCGTTCGGTAACTGAAAGAATTTGATTATGAGATATGAAGCGGTGGCCTTGAAGGACTCGATCTTTTAAATTATTGACCAGGTATAGCTGGAATTGAAGCTGACCAATGGTGGTTGCTTACCTCCTCTGTCTTGCAGCACTTCGCTGCATCTGTAGTCCTCGCATTTGAAGTCGACGAGGCCGAAACGCTTGAGGGCTTCGCGAATTAGATCCGCAACAGTCGTAGCAGCGTCCACAGGCACGGTGCAGAATGCCTGCGACACTTGCAGTTTGCCCGGATAGACGCGTACTTCGATCGTGTCGTTGTCACCATCCCTAAAAGTAAAGAACTATGTATTAAGTGGTTGTAGCAATTTGAGCTACGTGTATATTTTTGAATACAAACTTCAATTTAAGTATTCAAACGCAGATAGTAAGCTTGGTGAGTAGTGGGAATGGTCAATTCAAGTCAATTTTTGGCACTTTTGGTCACAGTCACAACAATTGAATAGGTACTGTCCATATTATTTGTTTATCTACGACTCACATACAGTAAGCGCGTAAAGTATAGTATCTTAGATGGTTGGTTATTTTAAAAAATTCCGAACACGACGATTTTTATTATTAAAATACACATTTTTGTGGAAAGTCCAATTTCCGACCAACAATTTTATTGTTGAGTTATGACGTTATTGATACTTTTTTAAATGGCACCCCCATGTTTTTCTTATTGGTTTTGATAGATCATTTAATTGTCAAAATGGCATACGAAATATTTTATGGTCTTTCATAAGAAAATTTGTAGAATTTTGATAATTTTAGAGAAAATAGTTTTTGTATATTAACTAAGAAATTGTGTTTTGGGTAGAACTAATTGCTACTAAACTAATTGCTACAAAAATTGAAAAAAACGGTATTTTGGTAATTTGTACAAATTTGTACCGGCTGAACACATTGTCCTAGAAATCTCAAGATGGTTTCATAGTAAACCTTAATCTTTGCACTTTTACCTGAAATCTCAAACTTTTGTTCCCAAATATTTTTGAAGCATTTACAGCGATTCTTTAACTGTGGTGCGGACGACTCCATAAAAGCAACGTAAAATAACGCAATAACCTGACGTGATAAGCAACTTTTGAGCTCAGATTCGCATTCAGCGCAAATAAATCAATCAAAGCCGTCTATGCGCTTTCCAAAAACAAACAAAATATTAAATCAATATTATTAATTAATTACCTTTAGGACAATTAACAGATCTATCAATACGAGTACAAAAAATATGGGGTTGCCAATTGTTGCCACAATTGAAAGTAATAAATTAAATTTGATGTGAACATGTATCTTTTGATAATTAAAACTGACGTGTCCGAGGATTTTTTCAAAAAACAAATTCTTTCAAAGATTTTGTGATGTTTCCATATTTTACATATTGCATATGTATCTATGACTACAGGCTGTTTCAGAAATAACGGCTAATCTTGAAGGAGCATACCTACCAAGGACAGAGAAGCAATTTTGGTCAAATGACCTATTTCAAAGTTCAAGTACATACTAACAAAATTGTATTGTAGAAATCGTCTACGGCCGGCCCTGGTAAACAGCCGATCGCGCATGACTCGAATATAATTTTAAACGTCCGTATAAACATTTAACAATTGAAAACTTAGAGAGATTAGTATGTACCTAATCCAGAAATGTGAAGCGGATTTACAAACATCGTAATTGCTAAGCGATATCCGTCGAACAAAACAAACCGACAACACAACAACTACACCTCGCGGCCGATAAAAGTTATGTCGTATTCTAGCCATAGAATTGCCATTCATCCGATTCCTATCCGTACCAGAGTACTACACAAATCACTACACAAAAAAACCAAAGGAAAACCAGCAAACAGCTGACCACATTTGTGTACGTATTATCAACCTGGCGAATGTAGGTGGGAGACCGATATGTTCCCGGCGGCGTTGATTTGTCACCACTTGCAACACAACTGTAGTTGAGTGCTGTCGATGTTCTTCCGCTGATCAGGGACGGACTCCGTCTTTCTTTAATAATTTTCTCAAGAATGCGTTAATTTAGACCATACGTTATTTGACAAAATATGCTTATTACGTCCTTGGGCATATGCCCCTTCAAGGTTAGCCGTTATTTCTGAAACACTCTGTATTATCCCTACCATGAAACATACTGATGATTATGACAGTACCGTTGTATAATAATGACAGTTCGTTTGAATAATGACGTCCTTATTCAAACGAACTGTCATCATTATACGAACGTACTGCTGTCGAAACCTACGTGGATGACAGTTATTTGACAGTTCGCCTAGCCACCATTGACAAATATATTTCAAAGATTTGATATAAAATGGAATTTATGAGTATTAGATAAAACGTCGTATTCGACTCGCACATAACGGAAATAAATCGCTCGCATGTTTTCATGCTTTCCTACGGCTCTATAAACTTCATTGTCGCGACTTATATCCTAATTATGCGCTCGTCATATAATATACTATTATTTAAGCCTTAAATAATGCATCGCGATATGTTGGACTATCCTACTGAAGGTATTTACTTCATATTTTTTTAAATATTAATGAAGAATAATTTTAAATCACCACAATTATAGAAAACACAGAAGAATGAATTAACCTAGTTAGTTAACTAAGTTGGGTTACTACGTTGAATTAACCTAAGTTTAGTTAAAAAGTATTAAAAATGCACTAGTTTGCACTTTTAGCAGCATAAATTTATGTTTCCACTCGTTATCTACAAATTCCACATATATTTTGCTCCTCATAGCTGCGCATTCTCCGTAATTTTTTTTTTTTTTCTATAGCTGAAGGTTTTGTGAGGAATAAGTATCGTAGTATTTAAACACAATAGGCGTAACTTTGAACTAAGCTTTTGGCTGCTATTTATTTGTGCAAAGTTGCAAACTATGCACCAAATTAAAGATAAATACTTTATAATCTTCTCTCTAAACCACGACGGTTTAAAAGTAGCTAATTATTGACCAAAATTAACTTTTTAAACATTTAAATACTATTAAATTATGCAGTTGGTATACATGTTCGACATTAAAAAACCACTTATACAGCGCAGCCACCATTATAAACTTGTGACAGTGAATTTTATGGTATATTTTTTATTAATAAATTTTTTTACATACCGTGTGTTCATTTCAAATGTATCCACCCTTAATAACTCTTGACCTGATGCGACTATTGCTTTGAGTGAAAACACGTCGATTTAGATATTGCGGGGGAAGTTCAAAAATGGTACCTAGAGAATTTTATGCCCTTTCAAATGATGTATCACAAGATATAGGGTGCCGTTTGAAATTTCGAAGTGGGGTGACTGGGGGTGAAGGGATAAAACCTAAAATTCTCTAGGTACTATTTTTGGACTTCCCCATCGATATCTAAATCGACATGTTTCCACTCAAAGCAGAAATCGCATCGGGTCAAGAGTTATTAAGGGTGGAGACTTTTGAAATGAACACACTGTATATTGGAATTAGTACTTAGTTTTTCTTGCAAATTTTGAGTTTCAGGTGAATAAAAGCGTTTTGTATTGGATCCTACGTTCTGTTTTCAAAGAAATTGCATTACAGATTTATTATTATGACTAATAGTCCGCAAGGCCTTCGGCCACGTTTTCAATAATATAAATATGTTTTCAAGATAATCGAGATTAGATTCATAATCAGCAACCACTGACATCCCCAAAAAGGTAATTTTTCGAATAAACATCTAAAACAAAATTGTGTTCATCAATATTTAGAGTAGGTACCATGTAGTTGCATGTAGTTAATGTAGTGTCCGCCATATTGAATCCGCGATTTTAGTTCTATCAATTTAGACCTTAGATTGTTAATCAGCGACCTCAAAACCCCTTATATTCCAAGTTACAGAATTTTGGCCTACTTTTCGCGAGTTTAGACCCACACATTTATGTATTGCATTAGGCATATTTCTATTTAATTTGTGAATATAGAGTAGTTGTTTTCTTCTTCTGTTCTTAGTAATTAACCCAGCTCTTTGTTTTGGAAGCCTTTAGCTTCGGAGTAGTATTTGATTTAAATAACGGTTCAGCTTGCTCTAACAAAATTTCAGAGAAACCACCTATGTATAAAGAAGCCTTCGTTGATTTAGGCACCCAAGTCTAGTTAAAGCCGCCATCTTTTCCATGGTAAATAAATACTTAACATCCAGTTCAGTATGTGCTTAACGATCTCAACCTGTAGACATTTATTTTTGGCAAGGGATGCCTTGATCTATTACCATAAAATTACATAGTAAGCACGTATGACTAACCTGAACCTAAGAAAAATAGCCGGTCGCTTGCCTTCCTTGCGATGGAGGCTTAGTACGGGAGTGGGATCTTGCAGGCAAGCTTCATCGGGTGAATACAGATCTGTGAGATGAAAGAAACTAGGGTCCTTGGTTATGTGAAATGACCGTAACGACTGCGTCAGCAATTGGGTCAATGATGCCTGCCTGGAGACCACTATAGTCTGGAAGATACGCCGCCTGAGCGAACTATTGCCGTCGTATACTTTGATCACTTCTGCAAAAAGAAAAGAGAGGGGTCATGGTCTATAAGTACGAATACTTTCGTTTTTCTTAAATGGGTGGTATCAATTTCCATTTCAAGGTCATGCTGTATATCACAGTATGTGGTACAAGAGGTCAAGGTCAAAATTATCAAATGGAGTTGTGGAAGTCTGTCTGGTGTGGAAGTCTGTCTGGTGTAGAAGTTTGTCTGGAAGCTAACATGATTTCCACAAAATAGTACGATTCCAATGAAAAAGGTTTGGTGAATTATGAAAAACCATTGTTGACTATCCTGTTTATTTTAAAAAAATTAACGAATGTTAAAATACTGGATAAACTGACCAGGTGCTTTTTTGCTTTTATATGGTTGAGAAATAATGAAAAAGCTAAAACGATAGTTTTCAACTGTTTGAAATTTATTGTACCAGAAACAACAAGTCGTGTGAGTAGTCATGTTTCAGGAACATGTTTCAGATTATTAATCCATCCTTAATCCTAAATTTACAAAGTGAAAACATATTAAAAAGACATTAAACCTATCATTATTACTTTTTATTACTTAGTTTTAAATATGAACGTCAATCAAAATGAAAGCAGTTGGGGTTGCATATCTTCATGACACTAATACTGATTTTGAGTTTGTCCCTATATTTCTTTTTCACTCAAAGTTGGTACCAGGTTGTATCTGCTCCTGTCACCATACACAACACACAACATGGAGAACAAAAAATTACAAAAATTATTAAAACCACACTGTGAGCCAAAAAAAGAACGGTACAAACTTTTTAATCACTCGTATTTCTAATATTTTTTGTTTAGAAAAGGATTGGTTTGTAGTGTAAGGATTGAAACCATACCATTTCGCAATAAGGGAACGTTTCTGTCCCTAGTTATGTTGCTTTATGTTTGGCTATGCATTTCTATATTTATCGGGTCAATTTAATGTGGAATGAAAGGTGTATTAAAATCTTGTTGTTTAGTTTTGTTTGTTTTTCAAAGATTGTATCGGAGCTGGAATCAACGTTTTTTGAGTATGTCACATCAGTTTCAAACTTTAGAACGAAAAAGTCTTATTTTTTTATGTCATGTTTAAATCAAGAGCACTTCCAACATCAGCCTGAACCCTGAATATTCATTATCAATATCAATATTGTGAATATTGTGTTGCTCCCTTTTTTCGATATTTTTCATTTGAAGATGTAATTTTTATGTAAAAAATAAACAACAAAGACCTGACCGTCAGACAAGTGAAAGAAAACTGCCATAATGTTAGTTCTAAAACACCAAAAAGCAATAACATAAAGTATGCAAGTAACCCAAGCCCAATACGTAAAAAAATTTCAACTCAACAACTCAATTGGCATTATCGTGCCTATGCTATCATTGCAAACGTCCAATTCCACTGATTTTGCGTAGAAATAATAAAAAACTAAGTATTAAAATTTCCTGGGTGTATACTAAAAAATCAGCCTGTATACGTTACTATAACATCTCAAAGCAACTTAACATTGGACATAGCTTTGGACATATGAGTAAATGAAAATTTGTACCTATTTTTTACCCACAGTGTGAATTACAACACACGATGAAAAATAAACTTAATGACCACAGATGCAATGATTGTTAGTATTATTTGATAGGAACTCCGAAAATGACTGTAAAGTGTTCATACTTTTAAAATGTAATTTTTAAGTAAAGTTTAATATTGTATTGTTCTAAATTGAGGTCTTTCCTTTCTAGATTTAGGATTGAGGATGGATTAATAAAAAAAAACAGGCCGAAATATGTCTCATATGTATATTACTAGAAATCAATATACGAACGCTCGTATGATACGGACTTACCGTAATATGTATATAACAAGAATAGAGCAAGTACAAAGAGGCGGTTTTTTTATATCAAATAACTTTGCAATTTGGACCTTTCAATACATATTATTTTGATTTAACGTCAATGATGAAGTTATATGAACCGAAATAATTTTAGTGAGTTAAAAAGTTTAACCAATTTTTACTTTTGTATGACAAAGTATTGTAATCGTCCAAAATTTTTGTTTTTAGCGGAAATATTTTCTTTTGTGTCCCCTGAACATTTTTGACCTAGGTACAAACAAAGTTTCATGACCAAACTTAGAGCTGAATAGCTTTTTGTTCAAAAGAGTCTAAAGGAACTGGATGTTTCCTCTAACAATGTTTCAGGATTTTGCAAATGAGCCACCAGGTCTGTAATTTCGCCAAACTAGTTAAATAATAAATTAAAGTAGACAAAATTTTGTATAATTTATGTCTATGACATGTTTTGGTAAAATTAATAGTTTGGCTGCATGAGCAAATTGTATTTGATTGAGATCGGTCAACACCTTTGACAACACCTGCTGTCAATAGAATCAAAATATCTGGCAATTCCTGGCTAACTAGTTTTATTTAATGGAGACATGACCGATCACATTGAAATAGACTCTCATGCAGCTAAACTATTTATTTTATATATAGAATGATAAAGTCATGTGCCTGGCCACATCAGATTTTTTAGTTTTAAATTTATGAAATAAAATGGATACTTTGACATTTCGGCCAAGAAATCAGAAATCAGCCTAGTGGTTTTGGATTAAATTGTCCATTTTTAGTTGAACATGATACTCTACGTGAAAATAACTGTTATAAGTTTGGTGGCTTTGATACCACTTCCAAAGCACAATTTGCAAAAAATAATAAATTTACCCAAAATCTACAGTTAAAGATCAAATATCATACAATATTGGAATTAGAAAAGGGAAAATTTCAAAATTCCATATTGCACCAATTAGAAAATCAAAAGTTAGCCATGATTTCTCCGCCATTTTTAAATGTCTCGCAAACTGAACTGCCACGACAATTTCGGCTATAAATCTCTTGCTTCATTTGTTTTTGAGATCACGACTTCAGTTTTTAATGGCATATCTAAATTAATACAAATGGATATATAATATTCCTAATAACCTTCTTTTTCTATATCCTGTATGTAATATTAAATTTTGTTATGCTAGAATTTAATTTTTGTGATAAGAAAAAAAAATTAGCAAAACAAAATGGTCAACAGTGAATTTTCCTATTTAAATATTTGAATATTTTGTTCTATTTAGAATATTCAGGATGCGTAATTTTGTTGCTTTGTCACGTTCTTTAAGGAAAAATCTATCACATACTGGAAAATCCCTAAATAATTTTTGTAGATGTTTACCTTCATCCCTGTCTTCTTTATTCTGCTTGTCTCGATCCCTCGGCTGTGCGTGCGGTTGCTGATAGTCCTCGTTATCCTTGTACCTATTGTCTCCACTGCTGAACTCCTCAGATATGCTCCGTGCTAAAATTTGAAAAAAGTAACGATAATCCAAAGTTAATTCTAAAGTACTATGCAATATGCAATGTTTGTCATAAATTATAATCCTGTTTCGTGGCAACAACCGCATTTCAATCTTAAGGACGGGTCTTAACAATTTTAAAAAGTTCGTCGATTCATTGTTACTGGGGACGTTTGCATTATGGAGTTGTTAATGATGTAAACTTTATATGGCCAACTATAGGGAGTGATTTCTTATTAGTTTTGTATTACGGGTTGAATATTTTCTCTCAAAAAACAATTGTTAGTAACTAAAACTGCGGACGGTTTTATGACTTTGATGTGGTGAATGATGGCACAATAGGGGGAGGGTCAGCGGAAACAATAAGCTTGTTAACAAAAGGACAATTTACACCAATAGAACAAAAAGAAAACAAAGATTATAACACATTGTTTAAAAAACAGCAAAAAATAAAATAAACGTTAATAAAAATGGATAGAAAAAGAAGTACCTCTAAAGTAAGGATGTGCAGGTTCACAGTTACCATGGCAGGATCGTGGCAAAACTAGCTTAAGGCCTCTCATGAACGTCGAGTACGCGCGCCCCGTTTCATCGCTTAGATCGTCACTGATGACTGCAAAATCATGCCCTTGTTATCTTAAAATAAAAACCAAAGAAAGGAAAAAAAAATAAAATTATAATGCCGCAGGCCTCCATCAGACCTGGAACGTTTGTCCCAAAACTATTGACAGTAAAATCCAATCACCCTGATGGTGCCTGGTCGAAAAATCAGAGTTGGGCAAATCAATATTTTTATATTTATAGAATTGCATAAGTTTTGATGCGACGAGAAACACGTATGTATCAAATGCATTCTGAGCAGCTCATTACACGCTCAAAATTCATATAATAATACCTAGCGTCTCTTTATGCTGAAACGTTGTCATAAATGCCACGTCACACAGTGGCGAGAATCCCGAAAACCTGGCCAAAACTAGTACTAAGCTTGGACTTTTGAAACACAGGGGGGTATCTGATACCAAATATGGTATCAGATTTTAAAAATTCAAAATGGCGGAACCAATATATTTCCTGTAATATTACAATACTCCTAGTTCTTAATCTTTAATTTGAATTTATAAATTCAAGCTGGTGGAATCAATATGGCGACAAAAATGTTCGATAAAACTTATTTTCTGCAACATACAAGACTTTGCTGTTGCGGCTTATATGAAGATGAGAAATTTATAAATTATAGGCATATTTAGTGATTGTTGAAAAAACATTAACGTAACAAATAACTCGGATTGCAAGTCCTGAAGTGACAAATAAAACCTATAAATTTCCATCGCCTCTGTAGCTCAACTGGGAGAGCTTTCAACCGGCAATTGGAGGGGTCCTGGTTCAAATCCAGGCGGAGGTGTTTTTTCCAAAAATTATCCTCACCTGGGTTAATTATCATTCGCTTCTTTAGTTGATTCTATATTACTGACGAGTTTACGTAATAACCATTTTCCCTTGAATTTATTCATCTATATGAGCTGTTTAGCAATAAACATTTAGCGATTCCTAGTTACCAAACTTCCATCTAGCCCCAATAGGTGTCACGACGGGTTTGTTTAATTCGAAAACTCGGATTGCAAGTCCTGAAGTGACAAATAAAACCTATAAATTTCCATCGCCTCCGTAGCTCAACTGGGAGAGCTTTCAACCGGCAATTGGAGGGTTCCTGGTTTAAATCCAGGCGGAGGTGTTTTTTCCAAAAATTATCCTCACCCGGGTTAATTATCATTCGCTTCTTTAGTTGATTCTATATTACTCACGAGTTTACGTAATAACCATTTTCCCTTGAATTTATTCATCTATATGAGCTGTTTAGCAATAAACATTTAGCGATTCCTAGTTACCAAACTTCAATCTAGCCCCAATAGGTGTCACGACGGGTTTGTTTAATTCGAAAACTCGGATTGCAAGTCCTGAAGTGACAAATAAAACCTATAAATTTCCATCGCCTCTATAGCTCAACTGGGAGAGCTTTCAACCGGCAATTGGAGGGTTCCTGGTTCAAATCCAGGCGGAGGTGTTTTTTCCAAAAATTATCCTCACCTGGGTTAATTATCATTCGCTTCTTTAGTTGATTCTATATTACTGACGAGTTTACGTAATAACCATTTTCCCTTGAATTTATTCATCTATATGAGCTGTTTAGCAATAAACATTTAGCGATTCCTAGTTACCAAACTTCCATCTAGCCCCAATAGGTGTCACGACGGGTTTGTTTAATTCGAAAACTCGGATTGCAAGTCCTGAAGTGACAAATAAAACCTATAAATTTCCATCGCCTCTGTAGCTTAACTGGGAGAGCTTTCAACCGGCAATTGGAGGGTTCCTGGTTCAAATCCAGGCGGAGGTGTTTTTCCAAAAATTATCCTCAACTGGGTTAATTATCATTCGCTTCTTTAGTTGATTCTATATTACTGACGAGTTTACGTAATAACCATTTTCCCTTGAATTTATTCATCTATATGAGCTGTTTAGCAATAAACCATTTAGCGATTCCTAATTACCAAACTTCCATCTAGCCCCAATAGGTGTCACGACGGGTTTGTTTAATTCGAAAACTCGGATTGCAAGTCCTGAAGTGACAAATAAAACCTATAAATTTCCATCGCCTCTGTAGCTCAACTGGGAGAGCTTTCAACCGGCAATTGGAGGGTTCCTGGTTCAAATCCAGGCGGAGGTGTTTTTTCCAAAAATTATCCTCACCTGGGTTAATTATCATTCGCTTCTTTAGTTGATGGTAAAAAATAACCCTGTACATTATTACAGTTTATGAATATTTTTCACACAAGGAAGTAGGTACTATTGTGCGTTTTTCCAAAGTTTTTCTAAATGCTTAAAAAAGTAAATTCAATTCGATTTATCAGCCTGTGAATTCTGTTGAAAATTTGACATCAGATTCGAAATCGACAGCTTCAAATATCACAGGAAATAACTTTCAATTAAATCCGACAGTTTCTCGACTTTGGTTTGCAATATTAAATCCGCGATCCTGAATTTTGAAAATCTGACAACAAATTTTGGTTTAGAGATCCTCAAATGCCACAGGAAAAAGTTTCATGAGAATCTGAATATATTTGGATTTTGGGTCCGCCATAATGTATCAATCTCAATTTACAAAATCTGCCATGAAATTTGGTATAAGGGAGCTTAAATGATAGAATTAAATATTATGCAAATCCATAACTTTCACATTTTTGGTCGCCATATTTAATCCGCCATTTTTGAATTGTTTAAATCTGACATATTTGGAATCATGGAGCGTAAGGTATCACAGGAGGCAATTTTCGCACGAATTCGGGAGTTTTTGGTCGTTATATCGGGTCCGCCAGTTTGAATTTGAAAAAAATGGTACAAATATGGTATCAGTGACATGGTACAAATATGGTATCAGTGACACCAAAAAAGCCTTTGTAAACATATTTAATGCATATTTTACAATAGCGCAAGAAGGTGAATTTTGCCTCGTTTCATATAAAATCGGATGAAGTCGGATGACATTTTCATACTATCTGAAAGCTAAAGGTACTACCTATGCGGTAGTATGCACCATTCGGCAGGATTGAGTGGAATATGTAACTTTTTCACTAGTTAAAGTCAAATAAACGTAACGAATACTAAAAATACGAACCAGATATTGTCTAATTTAAATTATAACGAAATGTTTTATGTTATTCATTATTATTTATGTGCATTAAGTGAGTACAAACCCCCCGGAAGAATATCCAATGTAAAAAAATATTTACATAATCATGAATACAAAGAAATTGGACTTGAGGGCAGTATTGAATTATAGTACTTTCAGTAAAGAATAATAATAAGAAAGAGTAACTTAAGTGGATTTTGGACAATTGCAGCGTTTTCATTAAATTAGGTTTTGGCCAGCTTATCGGGTATTTTCCGCACTGTGCATCATGACGATTTTCCAGCAGTAATATTTGATTATATTCAAAAAATACACAAAACTTTTCTTTTCCGGGACGTGCTACTGGTTTTGTTATAGATGGATTGTTTAGTGTCGTAAAAACGAGGTCAACTTCAGTTTTATATAGTTTTGAATTCTTTGCAAAATTTACTGCTACCCTATTCCTTGCAGTTTTTGAGTATTTACCTTACTATTTGTTTTATTGGTTTTATCAGTTTCAAAAGTGAGACTACTAGTTTGTATATAGCGTGTTCAAAGTATTCGACTACTTCTATCAAACAATTTCCATTAAAAGAACACCGATTTTCTTATTGAAATGACCTATACATGGTTCCATTTTTGGAATCTACGTATTTTTTCACATAAAAGACTACTAGCATTCTATTGTGTAAAAATCTACTGTTTTGAAGATACCTTTTGTAATTCTACGTTGATTGTATGAAAGCTGGACGCTTTGTTACATAAAAAAATAATTTTTGTGTCAATTACTGTGATTATACATAAACAATAATGATACTTTTGCTCGAATCTTTTTTGCATAGCGTTTGAATACCATCGACTTCACAATGATTTTTTTAAAAACAAGGGCTTTTTGTATGTGAAAAATGTCTGAAGCTAAAAAGTTAAATAGATAATATTCATTATATTAGCATACCAATGTGCAATTTTACCATTTTTATCTCTTTTTTTCTTGGCCCACTATCAATTTTTTCACCTAGTGATTACGTGTTTATTCTTTCTTGCTTTCATACGCCAAAAGTGGACTCTATAATTTTTCAAATGATGTCAAAACAAATCCATGTGAAATTAATACAAAATGTCAACTTACACAAACAATTGTTTGTTTTTATATAATGGCTCTCAAACTATACAAACAAAAATCACTAGCTGCTTCTAGCAAAGCGGTTTCGGGAGACTGGTCACTACGTTAGAAGAGCTGGACAAGGGTGAAATCGAAAAACTACTCAAAGTCAAGAGCGATTGCTTGTCCTTTCCTCTCTACGTCAGCGTACTGCCACAGCACGAGACCTCCTAAACGACCTAAGACGAGCACATGGAATAGACATTTCTGATCAAACTGTTAGAAACCGATTAAAAGAGGCGAATTTGGAACCAAGAAGACCTGTCCGCGCACCACGCCTTACGCAGCATCACAAAGCAGCGCGAATGAGGTTTGCTCTGGATCACAGAGATTGGCAACTTCGTCACTGGACGTCTCTAATGTTGTACAAACGAGTCCAGATTTCGTTTAACTCGTTGCGACGGCCGAGTACGTGTGTATAGACGTCCTGGTGAACGCTACGCAGCCGCTACTATACAGGAAGTGGATAGATTTGGTCGTGGATCTGTGATGCTTTGTGTTGGAATTGGTATAGACAACTGAATGGATCTTGTTGTGGTTCCTGCTAGACGAAATGCCATGAATTACATCGAAAACGTCTTGGAGGACCATGTGGTGCCTGCTGCATATCGGTCAAAATGTCATCCTAATGCAGGACAATGGAAAGCCATATACCGCCGGTAGTCCTGACATGAATCCTGTTGAACACGTGTGGGACCAGCTTGACCGATGTCTTCGCAAACGCCCTAATCCACCACTAACCATACAGAAACTGCTAATGGAACAGTTCCATGGGGCAGCCCTTCAGACTAGCTGTCATGAGTGGCGGCTTGAAAAATTCTAACCCAAACACGTTTCACCTATTTTTTTTTATTCACTCAGGTGTCAGATCTTATTTGCTTATGAACTATTCCCGGCTTCATATCTAATGAGCAATTTGTGTGCCCACTTCACTTTGAGAACCGTAATCTAGGTCACAGCCAAGGGTGCCGAGTTTCCACACTCTCCATAGGCGTGCCTGCGGTAAATTGGTTTATATTCGTGCTCGTAACGAACGCATCCTAGCTAGCCTAGCTACATAGATTTAAATGAATGGACAGAACCGGACTTATCAACATTAAACCGAGCACAATAACTGATCGATCCACACCGAACACACAATGGATCCCGTTTTCAATTCAGGACGCCCAAGTGGATACTGGACACCAGTCAATAAACTCTTTTGTGCCCGGGCGATAAGATAGACGTGTCACCATTGTCACACCCTATGCAGATCCTCTTGTGTTTATTGTTAAACGTCAAGCTCTTACAAGTTCCGCTGTTCAACATTTCCATGAAGGCTTGGAAAATGGCATGTCGCCCCATTTCGACGGGTTATACATAGATTTGCAATTGTTATAATATGTACATCATAACCCGGAAGGTTTGAAAATTAGGTTAACACGACAGCTCGGGGCGGATAAAAGATACAGATCGAGAAAACTGAAACGTTGGAATTGTCGAGGGGATGTTATGTGTGTTTGGGGACGATTAAACTGCTGTAAATGGCTGGATGATGGCCTATTGCATCTTGATGGTAATTGGATCAGATGACCCGATTAAATGACCAGATCAAATTGGATCGTTAGCAGGGTAATAACTAATAACTGATCAAATACAATTTGTGTACTGCCCTAACGTCCCCGATAACATTAACGCAATACGGTGTACGCGGGGGGGGGGGGGGGGGGGGGTGGGTCAGACGTTAATTTTATGGTAAATGGCCAACAGTCGCTACATTTGTACCATACGGTATTATCTGAATCATCTCGAAGATTAGAAACCTTATGGTCCTTGTGGACTATGTTAGATACATTTTTTGCCATCTGAAAATAGATACCGTATGGTTGGAAAACAAAAGTCTGCTCCAGTTCGAATTAATGACAGATAGATGATTTTGTTTTTTGTGTAATTAAACTTGCGACAAGCTTTTCATGGAAGCGGATATTTCAGTAACGAATATTAGCACGATAACGGGATACGTGCATATCCCGTATGCATATAATCTCAAACTTTCAAAATTAATTCATCTTTTAATAAGGTTTAATAATAAATAAAAACATTCTTCTGTATTGCACTGTGTTTGGAATAACAGCCCTTTAAAATGAGAGAAAAATCACATGACTGTAAAACAAATTTAATTAAAAATTCTCTTAAATACAAATCAAAGCATACTATTCATAACGATTATGTCATTATTTACAAAAGAGACTTATAAAACTAAGTGATCTTCATACGTTTCTGAAGTTGATATGATGTAACATCTTATTACACCTTCTGTTGGTTGAGGAGAGAATTTGTGAAAACTTCTAGTTCCTTTTATCTGTTTGGATCTCTGAACTCTATCATAAAGGGTGGTTTTGTGTTCTAAAACCTCTTCTTTTGCCACTAAGATGTAGTTTACCTCTGGTAGGTGTCCATTACAAAAGAAGAACATTTCTTCTACATTAGGGATTTGGCTATTAAGTGGTCTTTGAAGACTGGCTTTAGCGACTAGTCGCTTCGTTGTTCCCCCTATACAGTCGCATGCGTATTTTCAATATGCACTTCCAAAAAAAATGCCATTCTGCATCTAACCCAAAACTTTTTTATGATACGATAACTTTGCAAAGTTCTTTTTGTTGTTGTATTGACCTGCTGCACCATCAGAGAAATATATAAGTTTTGATATGCTTGACAGATTTTGTTTTATATAATCAGTTAAATGTTTCTGAAAACAGTCACATATAACTGGTTTCTGGTGCAACTCATTAGTTAGCCTGTTAGAACAGACTAACAACTATAGGAGCGGTGGGGACAGTCCAGTAGTGACCAACATTAACAAATTAAAAACATCTAAGCCTACTGGAACTGTTTATTTATTTACATTATATTTTTATAGAAGCAGTAATATAATATATTCTTACTAATATTATATGTATATTATTATTTAGAAATGTGTGTTGTACAATTAAGTAATTAGTCTATTATAATTATTTTAAGCTGAATAAAGTTAATAACATCGTAATAAAATGTAATAAATTAAATAATTGTGCTTTTCCAACTTCAGGACGGAATTATCGTATTTGTTAGTAAGCGCTGATTAACGTTTTTCCCCATGTTTGAGGGCATGTTACTCCAAACACGGTGCAATACACAAAGTTTTTATTTATTATTAAACCTTATAAAGAGGTGAATTAATTATGAAACTTTTAGATTTTTTGTCCTGCGATATTTTACATCAAATATCGCAAAAATGAGAAATTTTCAAATTTCAGTAGCTTGTGATCGATAGGGGGAAGGAGTAAGAAACCTAATTTTTTATTACAAGGCCTTTGCATACAAGGTTATAACTAAAAAATAATGAATGGACAAATGAAGCACACCTTTATGTAAAAAAAAATCATGAAAGCGGCTCCTAATAAGGTATTGTAAGTAAACTTTAGGATATTTTGAAAAATAAAAAGTAAACGTAAACTACACGTATTGTATACTTAGCAGGTAGCTCGAAATCTGCTTAATAGAGTGGTTTTTATTACAACTCTCTAGGACCATCCCAAAAGAAAATATTTTGTTTAACGCAAACACATACCAATGTCAAAAATGTCGGATTCGCTGACAAAACTGGGCGCCATTTCTGAACGGAGTAAAATAATTTAAAAAAAAATGGTTTTGTACTCCCAGAACATAGGCAAATTCATTAAAAAAAAAGATTTTTTTTCTGAAATGGTCAAGCGACCACCTCTGGACCACTTGGACAGATGGACAGATGCACAGATGGATTGACCCGTATCTAAATAAACGTCATGATGTTTTGGTGGTCTAAGTTTGAAACACCCTGTGTAGTAATTAAGCAACGTGGTCAAATTCTTAAGTCTGTTACAAAGCCGTATTACGTTTTTGTATTCAGAATGTCATCCTGATTGAAAATACCATACAAGGTGAAATTAAAAATTTCAATGATGACGTCGTTTCCGGAAGAACCGGATGTCATACTAATCTCAAAAGTATCAAAAAATGACATATATGTCTATTAGCACTGGCCCACCTATGGCGTGGGTCACCCGGTATTGCTACCACATATTTGATTTACCAACTTGAATATTTTTTATGTATTGCAAACAATAAATTACTGGAAAACAGCTAAAATTACAATTTCTAAAACAAAACACCAATAAAAGAAATAGGGTACGTGACTACTTGAGAACCAAACTCATATTGTGTCTTAATACCATCATTTTGGTTCTTCCGATATAATAATCTGGTCGCCACCTGGTGGTTATATTGTGTAAACTATTTTCACGTCTAGGCTTGAAAGTTGTTCATTACAAGCCTTGGTGAAGACATTGGTGAAAATAAACTTTGTAATTTTTCATATTATCTCTATTTAAAGAAGTCATTGTGATTCTCGATTGTTCAATATCGTTAAAAAAACCACTTATATAATCTATGTCTAGTGAGCATCTGTACGCATAGATGGCAGTCTTACACCCAATACTCACGGGATAGCGTATCCTTCCGTCGCACCTGTACGCCAATAATGGCTTCCATGGGGACTTCAGTCCTTGGAATGCTGACTGCATGTGGAGGCAGGTAGATAGGTTCCAAAATCCCAAAGGTACACTCCTGCGGTATGTTATTGTGGCAGGTGGCATGGCACTGAAAATAGAAAGGACGACCATAATCAACAAAGTGGATCCAGCCATTTCGAGAAGCCAAAATCTAATAATAAACGTAACAGGTTAACCAAATAATTCCCCTACTTTGAAGTTAGTCTATATCACTTCTGAATACTGTGGGTATCATGGAGAAGGATGCTAATATTCCTAATGAAATGGTGGAAAAGGCAAAAGGGACCAACAAAGACGTAACGAATGTACTTTGTAGACTGATTGGTATGATAGAATGGATGGCAGGAATAAGAGCCTGAAAGAGGTCATATGCATTGCGAATAAGAGAGTTACAAGGCTTGTCAAACGGGCAAATGTACTCAAAGAAGTGATAAAGCAAAAAAAAGTACCTTAAGAAGGATAATGCTGGCTTTTAAGATGCTTGGAAGAAGTATGTTACATAACTAATGTTACTTTGTAGACTGATTGGTATGACTAAATGGATGGCATGAGTAACAGCCTGGAAGAGACAATATGCATTGCGAATAAGAACGTTAAGGGTCTTATCAAGAAGGTAAGTGTACTCAAAGAAGTGATAAAGCCAAGAAAATGTATCTCAAGAAGGATAATGTTGGGTTTGAAGTTGCTTGGAAGAAGTATGTTAAAGAATTAGTCCATAAACTGTAGGTATCCTGGAGAAGGATGCTACTATTCCTAATGGGCTGGTGGAAAAAGGCAAAAGCGACCAACAAAGACATAACGAATGTTACTTTGTAGGCTGATTGGTATGACTATATGGATGGCATGAGTAACAGCCTGGAAGAGGCAATATGCATTGCGAATAAGAATGTTAAGGGTCTTATCAAGAAGGTAAATGTACTCAAAGAAGTGATAAAGCCAAGAAAATGTATCTGAGGAAGGATAATGCTGGGTTTGAAGTTGCTTGGAAGAAGTATGTTAAAAAATTAGTCAATAAACTGTGGATATCACGGAGAAGAATGCTAATATTCCTAAAGAGCTGGTGGAAATAGGCAAAAGGGACCAACAAAGACATAACTAATGTTACTTTGTAGACTGATTGGTATGACTATATGGATGGCATGAGTAACAGCCTGGAAGAGGCTGTAACGCCTTTTTTTTCGCAAAAATACCAAAGACCTAAAGTTGCCGAAGAAACACCAAAATACGTCGACTTCTACCAAACCTGTGCTGCTCATGCGTTTCTCCCGGATGCTCCGGCCAACCAGGGAGGTGGTCGTGGGACAGTAACCAAACGGTTCCTTGATACGATGTTCTAGGGCGCCACGTCAGTCTTAATCCGTTGGAGAAACAGCACTCGACTACGAAAGTGCAGCTGAAATAAAGGCAACACAGGGAACAAGCAACGCAAATGTATCTTCAACCAATTTATTAGCCTCCAAACGTCAACGATGATATCGCCAATATAATCTGCATCGGTATACAGGTACACAATAATTCGTGGTACAGCCAAAAAGTACCACGCAGATGCTACGCCGAAAGCTTGCTTATAATTGGGAATGCACACAAACAAAACAACAAAAACTCAAACAATTCAACACACTTAAGGGCTTCGAGCCCAAACCGCAAATCGTAAAGATAAAAAAAAATAATAATAGCGACCGACACGAAGCTTGGCCAAACCGCGCCGCGACTCGCTGTAGATTTGGGTAAAATCCCCAGAAAATTACCGCAACAAACGTCTATGTTGAAAAGTTGATAACAAACAACATTAATATAAAAGGCAATCAATAGCCAAGACGGCAACCCGTCCCAAAAGGAAATGAAATTCCCATCGGCACTCAACTTGGCTAACAAACGGCTTCCGTTAAAAAATCTTGAACGATCAAAGGAAATTATACCAGCGGATACCAGTTATCCGAATTAAATTCAGAATCCACAAAGATAAATACTGTAACGGGTAATCAAAATTACGAGTACGTAAGGCAAACTCGAAATTAAAGCAAAAGGTAATTAATAACACAGACGGGTTGAGCACCGATGGTCCGAGCGATATCTTCGGATAATTAAACACGTAACAATCAATAACACTGAGCTGAAGGCTCCGGAATGGACAACGATTACTAAATCGTAGCCACACTAATCTACTACTAATCAAATGCGCCACCATAAAAAGGTGTGCGAGCGGAAGGCTCCTCGACGGGTAACGATTACACAATCGTAGCGATACTAACTACTAATCAACAAAAGGCACAACCAAAAAAAGATATACGAGCTGCCTGCTCCTTCGAGGGACAACGAGCGTCCGCCACAGCTGATCGGAAAAATATAGGACCTCTGACCTTTATCCGGAGCTTCGAGACACTGTTTGCCACCTACAGACGCTCCGATGCTAGCGTTGGATCCTCCACGACGGATAATAATCACCGCACGTGCCGGTCCCGTCACGGTGCCACCAACTCCGACTCGATATACTTCGAAAAGGTCTCGTACTAGATGTCGAAGGACCTACGCAGGGTCTCTTGCCTCGTACCAGGTGACTACTGACTTACGAAGGGTCTCTCGCTTCGTGCTAGGTGACTACGAACGTTCGAGGGGTCTCCGGCCTCGTATTAGGTGCCTAAAAAGAGGAAATAGTCGTAGAATCGACCCACCAATTGCCACCAGACAATCTCATCGAATCTAAAGAGAGCTTACCCAAAAATAGATGGACACTGGGCCTACGTGAACGTGATAGAAGTTCGTTTAAATCCGCACAATGGCGTGGTGGCCAGATTTCCACTAAATCAACAACCTGGACACCTGTTGAAGCCTGGTCGAGATAAATCCGCACTACGGCGATAAGGGGGACCTCCAAACTACCAAAATCCTCTCCTATAATTCTCAACGGGCTTCCAAAAATCTATCACACGTGTACACTCCAAGATGATTGACAAGACAAGACGCCGGAAAAGCACGCTGCAAGCCGCACTACGGCCACGAAAAATAACGGCCGGAAACGCAGAAAAAACGGAAACCTAGAATTTCTGTCGGAATAGGGAAACCAAGGGAAAGTTAAACCAAGTAACAGCGGCGAACTATAGTACAAAGTAAACAACGATTTTGCAAGACAAAATTCCGTGAATCCAAACAGTAAAAACCGTGGGATCTAATTAAATGTAAGTGACGGGGGCGTGGCCTCGGCAATTTTGCGCGCGGAAACCCGATGCTAGCAGCGTTTCACACCCTGCCGAGTTCCTGCCGAGCTCCACCAAGTTGCCCTAGACAGCGATAGATGGCGCCACCCATACGGAATATCAAACAAATCACGCAGAACAATTCGCCGCGTTACACTCCCCCTCTCCTCTCACAGAGGAAAATTTCCACGAAAGTTTCCGACCCAGATCCAAAGGAGCGAACCGAACGCATCAAACTGCAAACCCGTGTGTCCAACGATGCCTCCACACCAACAACTCAACTACCAAGCAATAAAAAAGCTTGAGGGGCCAGCACCAGATGCCAAGGCGGTGCAACGACAACAGTAGGGAGGGGAAAAGGTATGGGGAGAGGACAACACAAAAGAAGGAAGGGACGGGCAGTTGCGTAAGATGCGGAAAAGTGCATCAAACCTCGTTCGTACCCATCGACAGCACTGGAAACCAGCAATAACACATAGGGACAGGAACCAAGGAACTCACCACTGCTGCCACCGCACAACCCCAACACCAGGCACCGACGACTCGCGCCCCGAAAACAAAAAATAGAGCTGACCACAGCTCTCAACAAAAAGGGTACCACCCAACAACAAAAAGAAACTACGATAAGCAAGACAAAAACCCAGGGGACACCAGAACAAACCCCTGGGGTGGTGGTACTAACAAACAGAGAAATCCCAAAACTAAGGAAGACGGCCAATCAACCGAAATACCGCCAACCGAAGTATAACGTCAAAATGACGACAAAGCTAACAACCTAGCCGAAATCGTTTTGCAACGATGAGGAGTCCTCACGCATTGTGAGACGCTCCCTTTCCCGATCCCTACAAGAGATGATGGTAGGTGGAAGTCTTCCGTGGCCTTTTACCAGACTCTTACTGGTGGCAGGTTCGCCGTGTCCGTATTCTGTAAGCCCCGGAACACAGAGCGCTGGTGCACAACACTGAAACAACAGCACCCACAAAACAAAACGAAACACAGCAAACCCCAAAATTACCAAGCGCTGGGAAACGCATCAACAACGACCCACAAGGCCACGCTCAACAGGGAGCGAACAATCCGGCACCATGCCACAAATACGCCATCACGGCAGACGCCAACCTCGCCAATCCAGACACGAAGAAGGGTCCTACAAACTAAATAACAACCACGAGCTCCCCGTTCCGTCACGGAAGAAGGCAAAAGGCATGCATAAAATCCGCAGAGCGACAAACCGATCATCTCCTCCTGATCCGAAAAGGGTACCCGCACCAACACGGGAATCCACTGGAACTCCTGCAAAACAAAGATATAACAAAACCCACAACACCCGAGAACGAAATGCTATGACAACATAAGTTCGCCAATCCCAATCAAAGAAGCAAAGCCAAGACCAAAAAAAAAGAAACTAGACCCAACCGGCAAAGTCCAAGACCTAATTATCTCCTCCTAATTAATGATTAATGGCCCCACGTTGGGCGCCAATGTAACGCCTTTTTTTTCGCAAAAATACCAAAGACCTAAAGTTGCCGAAGAAACACCAAAATACGTCGACTTCTACCAAACCTGTGCTGCTCATGCGTTTCTCCCGGATGCTCCGGCCAACCAGGGAGGTGGTCGTGGGACAGTAACCAAACGGTTCCTTGATACGATGTTCTAGGGCGCCACGTCAGTCTTAATCCGTTGGAGAAACAGCACTCGACTACGAAAGTGCAGCTGAAATAAAGGCAACACAGGGAACAAGCAACGCAAATGTATCTTCAACCAATTTATTAGCCTCCAAACGTCAACGATGATATCGCCAATATAATCTGCATCGGTATACAGGTACACAATAATTCGTGGTACAGCCAAAAAGTACCACGCAGATGCTACGCCGAAAGCTTGCTTATAATTGGGAATGCACACAAACAAAACAACAAAAACTCAAACAATTCAACACACTTAAGGGCTTCGAGCCCAAACCGCAAATCGTAAAGATAAAAAAAAATAATAATAGCGACCGACACGAAGCTTGGCCAAACCGCGCCGCGACTCGCTGTAGATTTGGGTAAAATCCCCAGAAAATTACCGCAACAAACGTCTATGTTGAAAAGTTGATAACAAACAACATTAATATAAAAGGCAATCAATAGCCAAGACGGCAACCCGTCCCAAAAGGAAATGAAATTCCCATCGGCACTCAACTTGGCTAACAAACGGCTTCCGTTAAAAAATCTTGAACGATCAAAGGAAATTATACCAGCGGATACCAGTTATCCGAATTAAATTCAGAATCCACAAAGATAAATACTGTAACGGGTAATCAAAATTACGAGTACGTAAGGCAAACTCGAAATTAAAGCAAAAGGTAATTAATAACACAGACGGGTTGAGCACCGATGGTCCGAGCGATATCTTCGGATAATTAAACACGTAACAATCAATAACACTGAGCTGAAGGCTCCGGAATGGACAACGATTACTAAATCGTAGCCACACTAATCTACTACTAATCAAATGCGCCACCATAAAAAGGTGTGCGAGCGGAAGGCTCCTCGACGGGTAACGATTACACAATCGTAGCGATACTAACTACTAATCAACAAAAGGCACAACCAAAAAAAGATATACGAGCTGCCTGCTCCTTCGAGGGACAACGAGCGTCCGCCACAGCTGATCGGAAAAATATAGGACCTCTGACCTTTATCCGGAGCTTCGAGACACTGTTTGCCACCTACAGACGCTCCGATGCTAGCGTTGGATCCTCCACGACGGATAATAATCACCGCACGTGCCGGTCCCGTCACGGTGCCACCAACTCCGACTCGATATACTTCGAAAAGGTCTCGTACTAGATGTCGAAGGACCTACGCAGGGTCTCTTGCCTCGTACCAGGTGACTACTGACTTACGAAGGGTCTCTCGCTTCGTGCTAGGTGACTACGAACGTTCGAGGGGTCTCCGGCCTCGTATTAGGTGCCTAAAAAGAGGAAATAGTCGTAGAATCGACCCACCAATTGCCACCAGACAATCTCATCGAATCTAAAGAGAGCTTACCCAAAAATAGATGGACACTGGGCCTACGTGAACGTGATAGAAGTTCGTTTAAATCCGCACAATGGCGTGGTGGCCAGATTTCCACTAAATCAACAACCTGGACACCTGTTGAAGCCTGGTCGAGATAAATCCGCACTACGGCGATAAGGGGGACCTCCAAACTACCAAAATCCTCTCCTATAATTCTCAACGGGCTTCCAAAAATCTATCACACGTGTACACTCCAAGATGATTGACAAGACAAGACGCCGGAAAAGCACGCTGCAAGCCGCACTACGGCCACGAAAAATAACGGCCGGAAACGCAGAAAAAACGGAAACCTAGAATTTCTGTCGGAATAGGGAAACCAAGGGAAAGTTAAACCAAGTAACAGCGGCGAACTATAGTACAAAGTAAACAACGATTTTGCAAGACAAAATTCCGTGAATCCAAACAGTAAAAACCGTGGGATCTAATTAAATGTAAGTGACGGGGGCGTGGCCTCGGCAATTTTGCGCGCGGAAACCCGATGCTAGCAGCGTTTCACACCCTGCCGAGTTCCTGCCGAGCTCCACCAAGTTGCCCTAGACAGCGATAGATGGCGCCACCCATACGGAATATCAAACAAATCACGCAGAACAATTCGCCGCGTTACAAGGCAATATGCATTGCGAATAAGAACGTTAAGGGTCTTATCAAGAAGGTAAATGTATTCAAAGAAGTAATAAAGCCAAGAAAATGTATCTGAGGAAGGATAATGCTGGGTTTGAAGTTGCTTGGAAGAAGTATGTTAAAGAATTAGTCAATAAACTGTGGATATCACGGAGAAGAATGCCAATATTCCTAAAGAGCTGGTGGAAATAGGCAAAAGGGACCAACAAAGACATAACTAATGTTACTTTGTAGACTGATTGGTATGACTATATGGATGGCATGAGTAACAGCCTGGAAGAGGCAATATGCATTGCGAATAAGAACGTTAAGGGTCTTATCAAGAAGGTAAATGTACTCAAAGAAGTGATAAAGCCAAGAAAATGTATCTGAGGAAGGATAATGCTGGGTTTGAAGTTGCTTGGAAGAAGTATGTTAAAGAATTAGTCAATAAACTGTGGGTATCCTGGAGAAGGATGCTAATATTCCTAATGGGCTGGTGGAAAAAGGCAAAAGAGACCAACAAAGACATAACGAATGTTACTTTGTAAACTGATTGGTATGACTATATGGATGGCATGAGTAACAGCCTGGAGGAGGCAATATGCATTGCAAATAGGAACGTTAAGGGTCTTATTAAGAAGGTTAATGTACTCAAAGTAGCCAAGACGTCTTGGAAGAACGAGAATGTTGGGTTTTAAGAAGACTTACCGTGATGCCACACCACTCGCACCTATAACCTGATAGGCATTCCGACGTCCAGCATGTCTTCTTGCATTGCGCGCACTTTGATACCGGCAGATTGCCCTCTCGCCAGTGGTGCTCATGGTGGACGAACTGAAGCCGCTTCCCAGGATGGTACGTGGCGTTCTCCTTGCAATCCGCGACGGCAAAGTCCTGACATTCCGTGTGCACGTAGTACTCGCATACTGCAATAATGAGATCAAACGTTAGGTTGCCGGTCGACGGTCGAAATGACGCGAATTCTTACTTTCGCAGTGGATGGATTCACTGTCGTCCAATCGCTTCCTACAGACATTGCAGAATTTACGTTTGTGATGGAACGTTTCAGACCAGCAGTGCGCTACGGGATTCTGAAAGATGAATTCATATTATTTCGTATTTAAATTCTTGTAACTCTGGCTATCTTTTAAAATTTTTGCATTGCTTACTTTTATGAGGCTGGCGGCGACGCTGGAGCACGGGGAGACCACGGTCTTCAAGCAGCGATCATGCACAACGAAGTTGCAAACTGAAAATAAAAAATAGTATTAGCGATTAACGAATATTGCAACTCTCACAAGTTTTTATGTATTATGTTTGTCGGAGTATTTTATATTATTATTTTATTTTATACACTCAGGGAATTGTTTGAATCAAAGAAACAACCTTTTTTTAAATGAAATACATGTCAAATCAAATTAAGCGGGGTTTTCCGGGATATTTTTAGTGAGATTTGACTTTTTTATGTAAGATTAGAGCGATTTTAAAGAATTTATTTATTTCTCAGCTTATAATTGTATGTACTAATACTTTTACAACTGTAAAAGTATTAGTACATAAAATGACGTAACAGTCCTTTAATAGCATACTCTGCGATACAGTCACAGTATTAGAATATATGTATTTTTATGTGTTTTAACATTTAACGCAATTTAATACTATGAAAAAAAAAACCCTTGTGAAAACTCATCTATATGCACTGGCGTAGCTCGTGTTTTTCTACCGTTGCGATATTTTGTAAACATTGCGCACACATTTGTGCTCGCTTTTAATAGTAAGGAAATACAATTTCAAAATAGACCGTCGTTTGTTTTTTTCTACTTTTGATAACTTAAATGTATAGGTAACAAACAATGACACGACTTCTGACTTATTACAAGAACAATTTTATCAAATATTGAATGTGATCGTTTTGCAGTTTCATAACAAATTCATTTAATACCGCAATGGTTCACCTACATTTAAAAACCACAAATTTTAAGTTATAATCAGGAAATTACCATAGAAACTTATTATAAGCTGTCAATGTCTTTCCATATGTATGTTTATGCCTAAGGGTGGCCGTTTAAAATGTGACCGTTTTTAAGTCGCGTGGTGGTATAAAGATGAAATAATGCCCGTGGTGCATACAAAATTTTATGTCCTACATTGGTTTTGTTCCTCCTGTTTGAATATAAATAAATATTTTGACGTAATCGACATGCGTCTCTACGGAGTTGAGTAACAACACAAACAATACGGAGTTGAGTAACTACAGACGATACAGACGAATTGTCAAACTAAATGACCTTAGTCTTCAAAAGTGAATTTTAAAAACATTGTTAGTGTATCGTTTATTGGGGTAAAAACTAATAAAAAATGTAGAACTAATATATTATGTCCCACTATTAGTTTTGTTACTCAAGATTTACTAATATGAACGCCAATACTTGACATTAACGATTACAAATTTACAATTTGTAAGAATGCTAAATTCCCGCGAGGGCATAAAGTAGCAGTTTTTTGCCCCCTATTGAAGATATAAACTGTCACTTTATGATCATGTAGGACATAAACAAAATAGTAAAATTTTATTTACGTCGAAAACAAATGACGATAGCTAGTTAATTGTGGTTTTCACAACTGAGTTCCTCTCAAAAGACACAGACTAGTCATTTTTTTATATTTCTTGTAGTTTTTCTTAATTTTTCTATAGAAACTTGTAAATTTGTAAAAAAATTACATATTTTATATAAGGGGTGGCCAACTTTTGTCTAACTTTAAAATGTGCCGCGATCAACATGTTGTTCTAGGCATAGTACTCCCGCAAACTATGGGTAGTAGATACGCAATATATACATTAAAAACTATTTTATTATATTTTTAGGTCACATATTAAGTTATCGCTATAAAGGCATAAAGAAAATACATTTCCTGACCCAACTTTTCATATTTGCAAAGTTCATTATAAAAATGCACAGTATGGCCGAAAATTTTCCTGTACCATTTTGTTCATGTATCAAATAATGTAAAGAGAGGTTCGAGAAAAACCATAGTGATGAAATTTATATATTTCTATTATAACCAGAACTATTTAGTACATATTTGTTATTTATTTATTTTTTATAGTGTTGTTTTAGTGCATTATGTATTTTTTTGTTTATTTGTTCACAAGTATCAGGTCAATTATTTTAAATATAATAAAATCATAATTTTTATTTATAATCGTGATTACAAAATAAATAAAAAATTGTCAAAACTATTTTTTTAAAATAGTGGCTTTACCCAAAAATGCCTTTTCAGAAGAAAAGAACCAGAACCTTTGCCTCCCAGGTCTTTTTGTTGTATAATGTATATGTCATCTCTTTGTATCACCTGACCACAAAAATGCCAATATTTTCAACAACTGCAAAATTCAGAAAAACGTAAAACGTAACAACCCAAAATTCATAGGAAAAGAACCAAATCCTTTGCCCTTTTTGTTGACAACATTCCCATACTAAAAATAATTGCTACTGCTTTATTTATTTACACAATAGTATTTTTCACAAAGCCAGTGTGGTTCAGACATTGCACATGGATACGTATCTACTTGATTACAAAAGAAAATCCCTAAATATTTACAGAAATAGTCATATTTTTGAAATTTATTTTATTTTTTATTTATTTTTTTTATTTCGATGAGATCAATTAACAAAAGATCGATATCTTCGATCTAATCGATCGTGATCAATCGATCGCTGTTCGTTTTGTAATTGAAAATCGTTCACTGTTCACATATTTCTGAGGTAGCACATCTCCAATGCTTACAGTTTCTATAGGAAGTTACAGCCACAGTCGGGCCACACGTAAATTTAGGAGTATCCATAGGGGATCTATAGTCTATTGTGGCTCACACAATCGCATATTACTTAACAGCTTACAGGTTTTGCTATAGTGGCGTTATAGAAGTGCTCAGAATCGCTCAGAATACCCAATAAGCATATTTAAGAGTATCTATAAGGGTATCTATAGCCTATGAGGGCCCACAGAATCGCACTATACCTTATAGATCTATAATAAGTTATAGGTTTGACCTTATAGACGTTATAGATATGCACAGAATCGACCCATACGTCTATATATTTTTACCCAGGTAAAAAATAGCATTTTGAGATTAGTTTTCCAGCGAGTTGTCTGTACCGCCTCTGACCTTAACATACTGCTAGCTGACGCAGCGTCAACAGACACATCTATTGATCCAGAAGGCTGACGGCCGACCGCCACGGTTCTCCGAGAGCCGCGCAAAGCGGCGCGAGCCGGGTCATCTTTGCGCGTGTGTGTGAGTGTGTGTATGTGTGAGGAGACGAGCGTTGTCAAACAGGAAAATGTTTACGTATCTCCCTATTTGCACCTCGGCAAAGCGTGCATCGGTTAACGCCAACTTATTTACACGCCGGTGTCCACAATGTACACCCGGCATCCTACACTCTGCGCCGGCGAAGTCCCGCCTTTGATGTTAGCCCAACCGGCTGGTGTATAATAACCTTAATTGGAAATTACCACGGTAGATATGTGTACTACGAGGAAATATCTAAATATGTACGATATTTGGGGAAAAATATCGTGTATTGTACTCTACATACCATTTAAATAAAAATTGTTTTATTTTCAAGTTTTGAATAATTTTGAAACATCATAATATTAAGTATTGCTTTATAATAAACAATCTCAAAACAAACCTAACCTCTAACCGAAGATTACTATCCGTGGCATTAATAGATAATTGATTACAAGAGTGGCGTGGATGTACTTGAATTGTTGGCGCTCGCTACCGAAGGTTTGTTTATTTTGTTCCTCTACTAACTGATTTTTGCCCCCCGCCCCGTAAAAGGTACCACATCAGAACACATATTTTAAAAACTTACGTCTTTCATCTCAGCCAAACGCATTTAACTTGTTTTAGTTCCGGCACCTCCACCAATATGAAACGCCTGTTATTTGTGGTAAATGTAGTGATTTTTTTGGTCAGTTCTTACTTTTCCCTATTCTCTAGATAGTGATGAGTATTTTTAATAACAGAGAGCCTGTTTTGATAACAATTGAGCGAGATGTGTATGTGTGTACTCGATTTTTGTGGAGACGATTCCGGAGAAACTACTGAACGGATCGGGACGAAACTTCATATTTAGATGTTTCATGACTAAACTTAGAGCTGAAAAGCTTTTGGTTCAAAAGGGTCCAAAGGAACTGGACGTTTTCTCTAAGCATTTTTCAAGGATTTTGCAAATAAGCCGCATTTTCTGTAATTTTCTCAAAATAGTTAAATAATAAATTAAAGTAGAGGAAATTCTGAATAATTTATGTCTACGAAATTTTTTGGTAAAATTAATAGTTTAGCTGCAAGAGCAAATTCTATTTGATCGAGATCGGTCGAATCTGCATTGGTATAATACTATATAGTGAACCAGGATTTTCCAAATATTTTCAGTCTAATGACAGTACCGGTAGTGTCAAATGCTGATGTTTTGACAATATCTCACTATATCTACTGTCAATAGCATCAAAAGATCTCATATTGTGATACCGTGTACGGTCCTTGCCTGACGGCGCGGCGTCGGATAGGCAGCGTGTCCAAATTGCATGTGTTCTGTTTGTTTTTGATTTAAGGAAGTGATCATGTATCGAATGGGCTGGGCGACTTGGGGTGGTTGAACATGGTTAACACTAGGGTATTGCATGCAGCAATATTGTATCATAAGTTGCTATCCAAGAGGATCCCACAATACCTCACGCGGAAGATACGCTGTAGAACGGATGTCCATAACCTTAATTTAAGATTCAGAGGTTTGTTTGCTCCACCTGCCCATCGCACTGAGCTGTATAAACGGCCATTCTCTTACCAGGTCAGTCACATATACAATGGTCTCAGGGAAGATATGAAAAAATTATCGTTATACAGTTTTGGGGGAAAGGTAAAGTGTCTGTTTGCTCAACAGGGAATTAGGAATTAAGCGCACATCGGAGGCTGTTTTAATTTTTTTATGGGCATGTGCGATGTTTTGTTGAGTTAGATTTGCGGCAATTACGTGTAATTAGATTCTAGAGTAATTTTTTGTTTGTTTTTGTTTTGATAAGTTCTCGGAATTATTGTTATATTATTGGTAAAAGAAGGTCTTAGTTCTAGTTTGCGTAAGGGGTTGAGTGGAAGAGCAAGGCAATTTGGAAACAAGTCTGCTGACTCCGCCCTAAATATAAATATTATTTTGTTGCATTTAATATTGTTTTATGTTAATAAAGGAATTATTTATTTATTTAATTATTTATTTATCTGTCAAATCCTGGCTAACTAGTTATATTTTAATGCAGGTACGACTGATCTCAATCAAATAGATTCTCATGCAGCTAAACTATGGCCACATCAGATTTTTTTTTCATATAATCTGAATCTAAGGAAGACTATGCGAATTGTATGTAGTGTTTAAGAACATCAGTGCAAGCGAATGTAGAAAACGCGTTTTCTGGCATTTGTTCTTCTCAAACGCAATTCAGTAAAGTAAAATCTACAAATACACATTCTACGGACTCCGATACTGAAATCGACTAGTCACTTTCAATTTACAAAATTCATATTCCTAAGTATTCAAATTTGTTGTAACAAAAGACATTTTTAAAGAAAATTGCATCTTTTCTAGTAGACAATAATTAAAATTAATTGTTTATTGGACCAAATATTCTTTAACGTTATTATAATATCGATAAACCCAGTCAAGATAGACGGTTTAATATTAATTAAGTAAACTATTCTACAGGCCCAAAAGTCCTTATAATTACAGAGCTTATCATGATGTGTCTTGTTGACATTTCAGATATCATCGCAGATGCGACATTTGTTAAATGTCACGGTTCACACAGTGTAAAATTTCATTTACATTCAAATTTGTTGCACTTCACGACGAAGCGTGGGTAAGTGCTGCTCTCTGTGAATTACCTCGGCAGCGTTTCGGCATTTTCATCATCATCAAGACAGTACAATTCCAGCAAAAAATGCAGTACTTTTCTTATTATTCTAAAGATTGCGCTATCAGTCTGTGAACACTACGAACATAAAAAAGTTTTTGTTTGGTAAATATACTCAAGTGTAGGCATTAATTCTAGGTCAGTATACTCAGTATCATTAATGACATATACTAACAAAAAAGAAGCAGTACTAGGAATAACAGGTTATTATTTCTACAGTTCTGAATCATGTAAATTGTAAATAAAATTATAGCATTATTAATTTATTGTCACGTGCTGCGTTATGGGCTAACTGTACATAATCACACAATACCTAGAATGTGAATTATAGTTCTACTATGTATATCAAATTACACATGCGTCACCTTTAACTAAACAGGAAAGTTGTGGTTTTCCAACAATGATAAATAAACCACAGTTTTGTTCGTTTTCTTGCATCAGCCTTATTATGCATATTACATTAACACGCATAACCTACTTATATTTAAATTGATAACATGTGAATAAAATGTTGTTTGTGCAGTTGAGTTATTAATATTAAAGTTATTTTATACAAAGTGTCTATTAGAATTTTGTATTGAGTTTGATAAGTCCCTTAATTTTCTTAATTTATTGGCATTGAAATTGAGCTGCTTTTATTTTTATACAGAATACTTGTTATTTATTTCTATTATATTATTATATTATTAGTATATTATACTGTTTATGAAATACCCATTTAGTTTGTTGTTGTTCATTAAGCTTCTCAGGTGGGCCTTATTACTCAAACCTACCTTATTTTTAAAACCAAAACCAAAACAAAATTTAGTAACAGCTGAGCTAACTTGAAATTTTTACTCGTTGCTCGCTATTATAGTTCCGAATGTGTTCGTCCAAAGCTTCGTGACTTTTTAGCATAACACAATAATCTACATAGTTTTAAAGGTCTATTATTATAGCCTTAGCCAAATTAGCAATTTAAGAACTCTAATAACAAATGGCTGAGCGATTTTTATACACGGTTTAAACACAGAAAGTTAGCCACTAATAGAAAGAAAAAAATCTGATGTGGCCGCAGGCACATGACTTTATCATACAATATATAAAATTAATAGTTTAGTTGCATGAGAATCTATTTGATTGAGATAAATCGTGTCTGCATTAAAATTAAACTAGTGAGCCAGGATTTGAGAGATATTTTGATACTATTGACAGTAGGTATAGTCAAAGCATCAGCATTTGACACTACCTACTGTCATTAGAATAATAGTTATTTATGTCACAAGTGTCAAAAGTACGGAATAGCGCGACGAGCGGTGATGCGGCGCGTCACCGAAGGCGGAGCGTCGGCGTCGCATGTGAGCGAGTCGCGCTATGTACTTTTCGGCAGGAGTGATATCAACGTTTTTTGTGTTGCTCCTGTAAAAATACGTATTTTAAAAAAAATTAAATTTGTTATATTTCTGTATATTCAAATTCAATTCAAATTCTGACAGATTTCTATTTGATCATGACACTGTAGATGTCACATCCGTACCAACATATGTACTAAAATAAAACTACACTCATCGCTATACTTTATTTACAATTTTCTCAATTTATTGTTTTTAGAATTAGATATAACAACGGGTTGATATTTCTTATCAACAAACAATAAAATTGGTTATATTATTTTATTTGAAATTTGTATTTTGTACTTTGCCGCACTAGAGCAGCAACGTTCCATAGCAGTTCTCCAACCTCTGATGAAATCAGTTGTTTTCGAGTGTGTCAGCTCAAAAAAATATTTGTCAAATCCTGGCTACTATGTAGTTTCATATCAATGCAGATGCGACTGATCTCGATAGAATTTGCTCTTGCAGCTAAACTATTAGTTTTACCAAAAAGTGTCGTAGGCATAAATGATTCAAAATATCCTCTTCTTTAATTTATTATTTATCTAGTTTGACGAAATTACAGAAATGGCGGCTCATTTCCAAAATCCTACAAAAGGGCTAAGAATAAACTACCAGTTCCATTGGACACTTTTGAACCAAAAGCGTAATATTTCACATTACAAACGTTTACTTGAAATGATGTAGCTTCTACACAATTTAGTCAGATTATGAAATAAACCAAAACAACAAAATGTTGACCATTGATATAGCTTTGCTACAGAGTGCTAGAGAACTTCCATGTTACATACTACTCTATTCACAGTTAATTAATTTGATAAATTTGTTTTCAAAGTCCCGAAAACAAAATACTGAAAATCGATAAATGTTTCGTAAAGTTAGTAAAGTTTTTTAAGTTGTGGAAGTTTGTGAAAATGTATTGTTTATTTTCATGTTTTTAAACTTTATTAAAGTCAGGTTTCAACACTAAAGATTTTTTTTTACTTTGTAACATTAAAAGAACATAAAAAGGTAGATTGTTATTGAAGGATGCTTAGGTCGGTATTTTGATTTTGAAGACTTGCAACCCTAATGTTACTGCGCTGGACGAGTATACAGCGCGGTCTATAATGAACGGATTTTCAATTAAGCCTCCATGCTATCGGAACGAACTGTTAATCCTGTTTTCGAAGAAGTACCTGAGGATATTTCCTCTGATCCGCGTGTAAATAACGATTGGTTGTTTATTGGCGAAAATTGGGTCAAACGCGGCTCTACGTAGTCCTGGCTATTCCCGTTCTGACGTCACACCAATGACGTGTACCCAATTATGGAACATCTGCGTGCGAATCGATACGCGCGCGCTCTCGACGGCAGAGGGGAGGGGGGAGCGGACTGCTCGGCCTTACGGAAATCTGTTGCAGCCGCGACTGAGGATTTGTTATTGTTAATGTTCTAATCTAATAAACGAGCACTAAATTAAACATACGCCATAATTCGGTCCGGCTATTTTTAGGCTTCCGGACTGGAATAAGAATGGTCGCCGGCCGCTTGCGTACAACCACGCGAGGAAAGCTTTACAGTTTTCCATTAAACGACCTCGGTGGTTATGGTTGCGTGGAAATTGCTCCTTCCATAACTACAACCTTGGTGAACTTATGTTAGCTTAAATATACCTAAGAATTGAATGAAAATCAAGGAAGGCCATCAAATATACCCTGGTCTGGATTCCAACCAGGACTTTCAACAAGGGTTCATGCCATGTTGTTGTTGAAAGTTCTGAAAAATCTAGTAATTCTACATATTTACCAAGAGGATAATAATATGGAAATGAGTTTTTCCAGCATATCAGAGTGGTGTTAAAACCTGATGATGAAAGAAGGATTACATGCGACAATGCGGGCAACAGCATCAGTCCAGATTTGCAGGGTCTTTCACGATGGTCTTCCATTAGAATCTCATGTGTATGAAGTATAAAAATAAAATAAGAAATTGAAACTTTGTAGACATATGTTGTTGGATACGATCATTATGACTATTTTTTTCTTTAATTTTTGGTTGCTTCCTGTGACACCGGAAGTGGGATGAATTTTCATATATCAATTAGCGAGATTCATGCTTAGTGGCGAATCTTTTTATCTCTTGGATGACTTGTGGGACACCAAGATCACGGTGCAGGTCATTATTCCGTATGTAACAAGGAGCGTTAACCATAATTCCTTAGTACTTTATTTTGGAAAATCTAGATTCCTTGTATATTGGAGTTTTTCGCGCAACCCCAAAGCTGGATGCCGTATAACCAAATCGGGTTTAGTACTTGGTTGTAAACTTGTAGTTTGTTCTGTACTGACAACTGAGAGTATCTTCGCAGAGGCCAGTACAGTTCTCTGTATTTGAAGCCAAGCTTATCTTTTCTTCTTGACGTATTTTTCCACCTTACTTTTGTGTCCCGAGTCATACCCAAATACTTTGCAGTGATACACATGAGATATGGGACATGAGATATGTCCTCAAGTCTTTTGTTTGTAAAGTTAATATGGTCAGATTTCAGTTCTTTGAGCTTGGTCTTTTTGGTCCATTTATATATTTTATTACTAGCTTGTTGAAGATTCCTAGTAGATTCTCCAATAGTTGGTCCTACTGCCATTAGAGCCATGTCCTCTGCGAATGTGGCGACTGTTACATTTTCCAGGTGTGGTAGGTCACTTGTATATAGTAGATAGAGAGTTGGTCCCAACACACAACCCTGGGGTACCCCAGCTTTTACTTGTTTTAGTTCCGAGTATTCATCGATCTGTTTTATTCTGAATAGATTGAAGCGGTTGGTATGATTCAAAACCCCTTAACAGCCTTAACGTTTTTATTGCGGAATTCATAAAAGGAGAATCGTTTTTGATAATTTTTTGGCAAAAAAAATATACAAACGCATTTTTCCATATATTTTTTTAATGAAATTGCTTGTATTTCTGTTTTTGTATTCATTGAAACATTTTCCGATCCAAGAATATCGATTTTTTATTGGAACATCCTGTATGTGTTTAAATTTTTGGAATGCAGATATGTTTCACATATACAAAGTACTAGCATACTATTGTTCAAAAAATCTTCGAACACTTCGATTTTTAATTATTAAGATACACATTTTTATGAAAACTTCAATTTCCAACCATCAATTGTTATTTACTGATAACGTCATCGATATTTGTTTCAATTGCATCCTCTTATTTTGCTTACTGATTTTGGTAGCAGGAACATTTTCTGGCCGTATATAAGAAAATTTTAAAGAAATGGGCTATATTTAAATAACATTTTTACAACTCTAGGGAGCATGGATTTCGTGAATCGAATATGATATTGTGTTTTGGGTAGAATTATTTTCTCCGAACACAAATTCGGTCCCAAAATTTTCTATCGGGCAAGTTTTTCGGAAAAAGTTATGTCAAAATGTCACAAAGCCCACTTTTGGTAACTTTTGCAAATTTATACCGTCTGAACCCAACATCCTTGAAACCTCAAAAGTGTTTCACAGTAAACTTTAATTGTTGTTTTTTCCTGAAACCCTGAAAGTTTTTTTTCAGAAATATTATTGAACAGTTTACAGCGATTCTTTAAGTAGCGTGTGAAGCACCAGCATTAATAAACTACAAAACCCCAATAACCGGACTTGAGCTGAAACTTTCAAGCCCGGATTCGTATTTTATTTTACCATTAAAGAAATTAGGAGATCTAAGTAAATCAATACAGAACATATGTGGCTGCCAGAAGTAAAAAACAATTGAAATATTGGATATTAAGTTTGGAATAAATATGTGTACGTAGTAATTAAAAAATCTTTGATGATTTTTCTAAATCACAAACCGTTTCACAAACTAAATTATTTTATATGAAAAAATCTGATGTGGCCAGGCACATGACTTTATCATACAATATAAATAAACTTAATAGTTTAGCTGCATGAAATTCTATTTAATCGAGATCGATCGTGTCTGCATTAAAATAAAACAAGTAGCCAGGATTTGACAGATATTTAATTGACACTAACTACTGTCAGAATGAAACTAATTGTCGAAATCCTGGCTACCTAAGTTTTAATGCAGACACGATCTCGATCAAAAAGAATTTGGTCATAAAGCTAAACTATTAATTTTACAATAAAATGTCATAGACATAAATTATACAGAATTTCCTCTACTTTAATTTATTATGTAACTATTTTGACGAAATTACATAATGGCAGCTCATTTGCAAAATCCATGAAAAATGCTTAGAGGAAACATCCAGTTCCTTTGGACCCTTTTGAACCAAAAGCTTTTCAGCTCTATGATTGGTCATAAAACTTCTATATATGAAATCTCATTTTTGTTTCGGCACTATTACAATACTTTATCATACTGCGTATGATAAAGAAAAAAGTGGATTATATACCAAGATATTGTATTGCAAATACAAAGTTTATTTGATTTCCAAAGTATTTTATTTGTTAATATGAATCATCACAAAACTATAACAGTTGCTTTGGAGATTTTTATTTTGTAGGGCGGTAACCACACTTTGAAATGTTCTCTTTCAAAACGTAAACAGACAAACATTGCAGGGCAAAACATTTCTGAAAACTTGTGTTAAAGTTCTAAAGAAACATAAATCTTTTCGATTTTAAGTTTGTTATAAGGTGTATTTAGTCTTTTGACAAAGGTAGAGAACTGTATTGTGGGTAACACAGTGATTATTTGGTTAATGATATGATTAATTTGTTATAATTTCCTTTCGTGTTCATCGACACAAATTTGAATTATTGATTAATTTGCTATAAGATTTTTTTCTTTTGTTTTAGATCATGATCCTACTTTTATGAAGAATATCAAATTTCATGAGTGGTTTTTCCGGACACGTTTTAGATGGTATTACCGCAGCCTTTGAGTATCACGTAAGTCTATGCTTTATTATATATGTACTATCAGTATTACAATTACAAACAATCAAACTTGGTCGACTTAATTCGAAAGACAGGAAAGCCAAACGACTCACATAGCAACATATCATAACATACTAAAACAAGTTATATTATTATTTACCTTAATTTTGGCAACTTCAAACGTTATCGGTTTAATTTTTTACGTAGAGGGGTGTTGCATTCTAGACACAATCTCATTTGTATTCAGGAACATTCTAGATAGGAATGAAACTGGTGGTCAATTAACATCATAATATAAAAAGCAATATCCTCTATGCGGCAAACCTGGAGTGTTAAAGGGAAGATTTATCCTTTGATCTATCGAACATAGGGGGTACAAAAATCCTTTGTGTAGCAGTGACGAACCACCATACTAGATTCACCAGCAAAACTCCCATAACAGGTCATCCTACTGCTGAAATACATATAGAATACCACAGCGCTGTTCTGATATTCACTTAAGTCCACTGAAGTGATCATTCGTAATTGAATACAGAATAAAAATTATTCATAACCTGCGTATATCCAAAAATAACCCACTGTCTTCAGAGTTTATATTGAAACCTTTATAGATTCAGAATTTTATGGTAAACAAACATCCTTCCGCATATAATATCGGCAGATTAAGATGGAAAGTAGCCGACCATAACATGGGGGAACACCAAACCAAATATAGTATAGCATTTCAATCGATCCCTATTATGCTGGCCTATTTTTAGCCGAAATATTTTGTCGGCGACCTTGCGCAGTATAACCTACAAATTTATTTTATATACGATCCGATGAAGGACGATGATTAAATTTTTATCAAAACGGCAATGGAAACGTTTATTAACATGTTTATGCACGCTAGCAATTTATTTGTTAACTGGTATTTTATTTTATTCCAGAATGGTGTTTTAAATAGTGAAAAAGCAAATGTATTATATTTAGTAGTTTCCTGGTTATTCCATGCGTCATTGTTGATAATATTTGACGTTTTGTTAACTAAGTTATATATTTTGACGTTATAAAGTAAATTTTAAGGGTTAAACAATAAAAAATCATTTTATAAGTTTTTGGACATTGTGAAGATTGTCATCATTGTCTTATTATTGTAATTTTGAAAAACACGTGATTATACCGAAAGTGTCTATAAAAAACAACAACGCAAAACTCCGAAACTATCAAAATCAGTAAGAGAAATTACGATCTTGTCATAAGCAAGAAAAACAATTAAAAGTTGAAACTGAATTTGCTATAAAAATATGTATTTTGATCACTATAAATCCACATGTCCAAGGAAGTAGTAAAGTAATTTTTTTTATTGTTATTAATTTACAGCACCCCACAGGTACTTGTGGATAACACCTAGTCTGCTGACTATCTAGCTATATTAATCTAACCTAAATTGCTACGTATAAAAAGTGTTCGATATTAAGTGTTCCCCATTGGTGTAACTTAAATTTAATTTGGATGCTGACGCTTTTAACTTCACACACTCGTTGCTCTGCTTTGTTCACCTATCAGCTATCACTCAGATAACGCTGTGGGTGCTCTGCTTTTCTTCTTTAACTTCACTTCACCAACTCAAAAGGTTTGGTTCTTTTGCGTCTTCGCACACTGTCACAATTGTCAAGAAGCTGGATTGCCTCGACATTCGTGTGCTGGAGAAGTCTATTCTGATGATTCTCTGCAAACTTTCCAATTTCGTTCGTTACTAATGTAATTTCAAGATTCCTGTGGAGATTTCTGTTTCTTATATACCACGGTGCACCCACGATGTTTCTTAGCACCTTATTTTGGAAGCGTTGAATGATAGTGATATTGCTTGGCTTAGTGCAGCCCCCAACGTGGATACCATAGGTCCACACAGGTTTAATTATCTGCTTGTAAAGTAGGAGTTTATTATGTCGACAAAGACGACTTCCTACCAATAAGCCAGTACATTTGTTTGTATCTTATGCCCCATTCTTCTCGTTTCTTTTTAACATGTGCTTTCCAGCGGAGCTTGGTGTCTAGCGTCATACCGAGGTATTTTGCCGTGTTCGAGTAGGGTTATGGTACGGTGGTGATATTTATTGTAACTGGAACGTATCGTATTCGCTTGTTGGTAAAGTTTATATGAACGGATTTGCTTTCGTTCAATGTAATTAGCCATCGTTGCATCCAATCACTAATATCGTTGACGGCATTCTGCAGTTTTAGTGTTGCTCGTTCAACATTTGTATCCACTGCCATGATAGCAGTATCATCAGCAAACGTGGCAACGGTAAGACCATCTGGTTGCGGAAGATCATGTGTATATAGAAGGTAAGGAATTGGGCCAAGTACACTACCTTGTGGTACTCCAGCTTTAATACATTTGAGGGTTGAGTACTCTTATCTTGCTTTATGCGGAAGTATCTGTCAGAAAGATATGATCCTAATAGTTTGCTATACTCGAAGGGTAGTAGCCGGATCCAGCTTATAGAGTAGACCTTCGTGCCAAACTTTGTCGAAGGCTTTTGCCACATCCAGGAATATGGAGGAGCATACTTTTTTTTCTTCTAAAGTTCTTTCTATGATCATTGTTATTCTGTGCACCTGATCAATTGTGGAATGTTTGTTTCTGAATCCAAACTGATGAGTGGGTATGATGTTTCTTTCATCTAAGATTGGCTTCAGTCGTTTTGCAAGTAGCTTTTCAACCAGTTTTGACAATATGGGCAGTAAAGAAATTGGCCTGTAGGAGGATGCTTCATTTGGTGGTTTTCCTGGCTTGGGAATCATCACTACCTCCGCAGTTTTCCAAACAGATGGCACATATTTAAGCCTAAATGCTGCGTTGCAGAGGTTAGTTATCTTTACTACAAAAATAACAAATGGTTTCAATTTTAATGAATGTACTTAAGACCCAGTTCTACCTCTCTAAAACGCGTTTTCAAATAAAACCGTTCTTTATAGTTCAAAGTTTATGCAATTTTCAGTGTAACTTTTTAGATAAATAACGATTTCGGCTATTTGAAAAATAATTTTTTTAAAGATAAAAATTAATTTTACTTCTACATCTTTGGATTTTTTCAAATATAAACCATAGGGGAATATATATATCGGCCCAACATATTAGGTATTCTCAACGACAAATTGTGCAAGACAAAATATGTACTCAGCACGACAAATTTGGTATTCCCCACGACAGTTTAATTGACTAGCACGACAGATTATGTAATTTAACTTTTTTAAGTTATTTGCGAAATTTAATATTTTTATATATAAAAATTTATAAATTTAACATTTAATATGTTATAGTTGGCAATAATATTAAAAAGACTTTGTGTTTTGTAAAAATATCAAAGAAAGTGTGTTATACTACAGCAGTGCACGATGGCTCTCTCGTGGTAATATTTTATAACACACCTTTGGATTGCGGCAAGAAATTGTTATTTTCCTTAAAGATAAACATGCAGAATATTTTGCTCATGCAGATTTAAATAAAAATCTGGCATATTTAAACGACATTATTGAAAATCTGAATTCCTTTACTCTCTCTCTCTCTACAGGACATAAAACATGCACAAGATGCTTGTATATATCGCTTTTATCAATAAGACAGCAATTTTTGAAGTCAAATGAAGTTAATCTTTCTCAAGATATAATAACCATAGTTATTACACAGCTGTGGGGAACACTTACCACAGCTAATTATCTGGTTTCAGAATAATTTTCAAATGAAAAATTTTGATAAGTTTGCCTGTTGTCAAGGTCCTTTTATCCATCTGAATTTACTTCTGCAGAAGAAAATAATCTATTCGTGTTATCTAGCGATAACAATTTGAAAACAAAATTTGGCAGCATGGAATTGACAGAATTTTGGATTTCAATAAAAGATTAATACAGTGTGCGGCAAAAGTCAGTTTACGCTGTCGGGTATTCGTGCGTGCGCGTTTTTTTTTTTTTTAATTTTTGATGTTATATCTTTTCGGAAATAATTTTTTTTTGCCATTATTTTTTTTGCGTTTTTCTCTCATATGCAAATCGGTAAACTGACTTTTGCCGCACCCGGTATAATAGTGGAATATAATAAGGCACAGCGAATTTTAATACCATTTTCAAAGTCAGGCATTTCCTTTTCTGCAAAAAATTGTCAAACATTTTGAAAATTGCTAGTTTTATGAGCACTACTCATACTATAAATTTCCTGAAAGATGTGACATCTGTCAAGACGTGTTTTATACTCTGAAAAAAGGTCTTTTATTGGCTTTTTTTTGTAGTAAATAAAGGTTTTTGTTTGACATTTTATGAATATTATCTTAATTATCCAATTATACCCTACAACAACGAGTTATATCTAATTATCATTATCTATTTTACGTTGACAAGCAAATTTATGAGCTTTAGCTTCAATTTCCATAGTTCAAAACGTCTTCCGGCGCACTGGGTCACCAAGGGTCCTCACTTGGTGAGGACGAATCGATATTCCTACTTCCTGCCATACACTTTTTAACTCTAAAACAAGTTATCCCCTGCCCCGTGACCTACAGCCATCCTGTCCGTAGCAACCGCAACGCAGAAACCGTTTATATCGAACAGGAAACGTTCAGATGTGGAACGAAGATTGCCATACATACAACTCAAGGAAACGCCAAGGTTTCGTTACATGCGAATTTACGTTCAAATCCCACCGCTGCCACCAAAACCATAGATATGGATATACTAAAATGTGAAACTATTTTTGCTTTTACTCAATAACGTGTTGAGTTTTCAATTAATTCAGTTATTGGTCTCGTGATAATATACAAATGGATATACAAAAATTTGAAGCTATTTTTACTTTTATTCAATAACATTTTAGGTTTTAAAATAATTCAATTAATGATCTCGTCATAGGTAGCTAAAATTGGTGTAATTACTTTCAAATCCCACCGCTGCCACCAAAAGCATAGATGCAGATGGATACACCAAAATCTGAAGCTATTTATTTCTTTTACTCAATAATATTTTGAGTTTTCAATTAATTCAGTTATTTATCTCGTGATTGGCACCTACAATTCGTGAAATTACTTTCAAATCCCAGCGCTGCACAGTGTGGCATTTTGGGAATCTAGCAGGACAAAACCCACAAAACCAACGATCTATATTTTGACTTTTTATGTATTAAAATCAAAGATAATATGCTAAATCGGCCATACGTAAAGTTGGGCATCGTTCGGCTACAAGACTAAGAACCTATTACTATTCAAAAACCAATATTGTTCAAACGCTTTGGTGTGAGTGTTTTCGTACGATATCAATTGTATACACTTTGTCGTATAATATACATGTTTGTGATAAACTTCTATCATTTTCAATTTATATCAAGGTATGTACTTTATATCATAGTATACAAAACTATTCATTGAACAATGTATCTTTTATAAAAAAAAACACCGAAATCTAGTAAAATTATGGTCAGAGTGTAGGTTGCGTTAGATTGGTAAAAGTTTATTGCGCCTAGGTGCGCGGTGATTATTATTTTTTTATAATCATATAGTCCTACTGATTATATACAATCAAATATTCATTGCCATAGCCTTGCTATTGTGGAAAATACAGGGTAATCATTTCAAACTTACTCCCTGAACAACTTTTGATGTGATAACGTCACGATGTTAACGAAATAATTTTTTTAGATGACAAAAATTCAACAAGAGGTCGATTTAAAAACTGTTTGTTGAGTTTCTGCTCTCAACCCTACAACCAAACGCAAACCTTAGATGTTTTGGAAAGTACTGAATTTTATGATATTTGGCATACACTTTTAGGTTGATCTAAGAACAAAAACAAAAAGAACATTTCTATATATGGCGTTCACAAAAGATTGACCATGATATTTTTGTTGTGCGGTGTCGGAAGATTTTGCTTCTGTTATGCTTTTAAAACTGGCTTTACCCGGATATTCGGATAGCGAGGGCGAACATTTTACAATTATTTTTGAATATACAAGGTGTTTGATAAGATAAAACTTATGTTTTCATAAATAGAAACCCTTACACTTGTGTATTTTTTTAACTCTCCTATTTTTTAGAACAATAAGTAGGTACTAAGATAGTACTAATATCAAACCAATTGTCTTTGATTTATTGCTTCTTTTGTGTGAAAACAGCACTGTAACAAAGAAATACTTCTCAGCTACTGTAAATGTCTACAATATGATAATCATGAAACCATGAAATTTAATTTAGGACAGAAATGTCTGTCAGTTCCACAACAGAGAAAATGGAATATGCTCACAGGTGTTCACAATGTTGGTTGACATGTCGTAAACAGGTGTTCTTTCATTAGCTCTAATTTATATGTTTCACTCTATAACTGGTATCCAATGCCTGTTACACTACATAAAATTTTATTACATGGACCATAAGTAATAAAACATGTTTTACTTCCAATTGGGCAAATGTCTGAAGAGGCACAGGAAACTCGTCATAAGAATTTTCGACGGTTTCGAATAGAAAACTCCAGAAAAGATTCAAGAATCCACACAAACATCGATATTCTGCACCGATTGTTGATTTCTTTAGATCCTGTGATAACACCATCTATTCATCCTAACGTTATGAAGTTGCCATAGCCTCCAAGTATTGAAATGACATCCAAAGTACATCAAACTTGGGATGACGAGAGCGATAGTTGTGAATATATTGATTCGGAAGATTCCAGTACCTACTAGTAGTTGATTTTTGTTCCTATTTGATAAACATTCTCAAAAGCATAGAAATAGATGGATACACCAAAATCTATAGCTATTTATTCCTTTTACTCAATAATATTATGAGTTTTTAATTAATTCTGTTATTTATCTCGTGATTGGTACCTACAATTCGTGAAATTGCTTTCAAATCCCACCGCTGCCACCAAAAACTTAGATACAGATGGATGCACGAAAATCTGAAGCTACTTTTTCTTTTACTCAATAACATTTTGAGTGTTCAATTCAGTTATTTATATCGTGATAGATACCTACAATACGTGAAGTTACTTTTAAATTCTACCGCTGCCGTCAAAAGCTTAGAGACAGATGGATTTACCAAAATATGCAGATATTTTTTCTTTTACTCACTGCCATGGCTACACAAAATTTAGACGCTACTTTTTCTTTACTTCATAACATTTTGAGTTTTCTATTAATTGAGTTATTGATATCGTGGTAGATACCTACATTTAACGAATCTACTTTGAAATCCTACCGCTGCCACCAAAAGCTTAGATATACAAAAATTAGAAGCTACTTTTTATTTTAAACAAACGCAATTTAGGTTTTGTCGTGATAGGATACATTTCTGGTTGCACACTTTCTCGGCCTTTTTCGATTGGTACGATAGGACTGTTTTGGTGGAGGTGCTGGGGTTTGACTTCGTGGTAAATTGTTATCTGTGTGACCTATTTAAGAAAAACGTTGTACGGTGGCTTTACGGAATTGTCGAGCGAGCTGTGAGATGTTAGGCGTGCGTATCCGGGAGTGAGACGCAGGAAAAGATGGCGGTGGCCGGCGGAAGATTGCTACTAGTTATGGAGACTGGAGTGCGAGACTTTGCCGCGCAAGCGCTGCTATCGATAGCATGGTCTTTTAAAAGTTTGGAATATCAATTAATAAGTGATAGGACTTGTTAAATTTGTTTTTTGTTGATCATGTAATTTGACTTATATGATGGAAAAATTGACAAGATATGTCCTTAATTTACATTGACCTATTTGATGGAAGAATTAATAAATCTCCTTGGGTAGGAAACAGTATCAGATTTCTTTTTCTGGTTCGTCTAAGTACCATATTATTCTAATATGTTTTCATCCAAGACAATATTCTGATACATGTCCACCATTATTTTCAAATATATTATATATGTTAAGAAAATTTTTCACATAAACAGAGACATTTTATACATAAGCAATAAAAACTGAGTGTGCATAATAGAAAGTACATATCTAGCTTTGAATCTATTCAAATAGGCAGTGTATTCCTTGGCCGAGTCTATGTTTTGAAACGTAATAGAGTAAAGTAAAACAATGAAATACACAGAGTTCATTTCCGATAAAACATGTTTACTGGTGACACACCATAGACAATCTTGGCATGATTACTTAGTTACGTAGTATATTGATGACATAGCTGAGACATGTGGCAATTTTTGTGGCAAAGAACAAAGATGCCCCCATAATTTTAAACTGAATTGATCGACAAGTTTCAATATACATAATAAACAAAATAAATTTATTTCTATAAGCTTTATTTTATTATTTAAATGCTTTATACACAATGTTTATGGTATACGGTATAATAACCATACCCAACAGTATGATTGAGTAACGAAACAACGTTTTTACATACTTTTTTTTAAACACGTTTTAAACATGAAATAAAACAAGTTTTAAATCGATCACAAAAACACTTGTTTTAAACAAGTAGTGTTTTTAGATCACACAATCGTTGTATTCCACTGCTATTCTATTACTATATTTTATGAAAACCTGTTTATTTGAAATTTGTACAAAATTTATTATTTTTATGATTTTTTATTTGATCTAAGTGTACATATCTTAAAACCCAACATACAGCTTGATTAAATAATTGAATATTCTGTTCAAATTTAGGCAGTTTAAAACACGTTTAACACAACATGTTTAAATCAAAATAGTTTAAAACGAAATATATTTGTTTAAAACAAACTTTGTTAAACAAATATATTTCGTGATTGTGTGTAACCATGGCAGTGAGTAAAAGAAAAATATCTGCATATTTTGGTAAATCCATCTGTATCTAAGCTTTTGACGGCAGCGGTAGAATTTGAAAGTAACTTCAGGTATTGTAGATATCTATCACGATATAAATAACTGAATTAAACACTCAAAATGTTATTGAGTAAAAGAGAAAGTAGCTTCAGATTTTCGTGCATCCATCTGTATCTAAGTTTTTGGTGGCAGCGGTGGGATTTGAAAGCCATTTCACGAATTGTAGGTACCAATCACGAGATAAAGAACAGAATTAATTAAAAACTTAAAATATTATTGAGTAAAAGGAATAAATAGCTACAGATTTTGGTGTATCCATCTATTTCTATGCTTTTGAAAATGTTTATCAAATCGGAACTAAAATCAACTACTAGTAGGTACTGGAATCTTCCGAATCAATATATTCACAACTATCGCTCTCCTCATCCCAAGTTTAATGTACTTTGGATGTCATTTCAATACTTGTAGGCTATGGCAACTTCATAACGTTAGGATGACTAGATAGTGTTATCACAGGATCTAAAGAAATCAACAATCGGTGCAGAATATCGATGTTTGTGTGGATTCTTGAATCTTTTCTGGAGTTTTCTATTCGAAACCGTCGAAAATTCTCATGACGAGTTTCCTGTGCCTCTTCAGACATTTGCCCAATTGGAAGTAAAACATATTTTATACACAATGTTTATGGTACACGGTATAATAACCATACACAACAGTATGATTGAGTAACGAAACAACGTTTTTACATACTTTTTTTTAACATGTGTTAAACATGAAATAAAACAAGTTTTAAATCGATCACAAAAACTTGTTTTAAACAAGTAGTGTTTTTAGATCACACATCGTTGTATTCCACTGTTATTCTATTACTATATTTTATGAAAACCTGTTTATTTGACTAATAAATACAAAATTTATTATTTTTCCGATTTTTTATTTGATCTAAGCGTACATATGTTAAAAACCAACATACAGCTTGATTAAATAATTCAATATTCTGTTCAAATTTAGGCAGTTTAAAACACGTTTAACACAACATGTTTAAATCAAAATAGTTTAAAACAAAATATATTTGTTTAAAACAAACTGTGTTAAACATTATAACCCTGAAGTCAACTGATCGCTGATATCAACTGAACTCGACATTCGTAAACACTTTGGACTTCAAATTCACGATTTTCGTTAAGTAATTACTATAAACAGGCTCTGCGCCATATTAAGGGGTAATGCCACTCTAGCGCGAGTAAAAATAACCGCTTTTGTAGGTATATTTTTTACAATACCGTAAATGAACTACAAAATCTCTTTAAAGCCCTTAATTGATCATACTTTGAGGACTATTCACAATTAAAAAAAACAAAAATAAATAGATTATTGAAGCGTTAGTAGACATCAAAGGAAACCTCTTCTGGCGGACAGACTTGCACGGCCGGAAAGATTTTGCATGGCGCAATGGCAATGGCGCACGTTTGAACACAAATTATCACTTTTAGGTGCAAAATTAGTTTAAAAATTATTTATAACAAAAAAGTTTCGAACTTATCGTAAAATACATACGTACTTCTCTAGATAATGTTGGTCTGAAGGTGCATATAAAACTTCAAGTGAATTGACAGATATCAGTTGAAGTTATCTTTCCGGCCAGTTTGAAATATGCCGTTTTGAGTACCCGCCGTTTAAAGTATTGTGTAACTTTGATGTATAGAATTGTTATATTTTACTATAGTCGACTATGCCTGGACCATATAATTATCTTTCCAAATTAATATTTTCCTCCTCTTGTTTCTTTCTGTTTGATTTTGACGACAGACGGGCCTGTTTTGCAGCATCAGTCAACGATGGCTCTGAAAACTAGATGCGCCGTGCGTTAGCCTTCGCGTAGAAATTATCGCATTTTGGCCCGATGCTCATACATTATACCTCCATAATTTTCATAAGGCTGGGCAATGCATCATTGACAACACATATGGCTATACTTGCTGCAATATCCACAATTACTTTGCTCCTTGAAAGTGAAAATGAAATCACCAGGTGGACAATTCTCGTGCTGCGGCATTTCATCGGTCAGAATGTATTGAACAGTGTCGTCCAGATCTATTTACTTCATTTTAACAATTGAATCATGGTTACAACGAATGGCTGGTACATCATAAATTCAAAGCTCATTTATAGGCTGGGTTAACTGCCGTAACTGGTTTTTGTCAATTGGCAGGAACGAGTGCCATTAGTTTTTGCACGTGATCTATCCTGTTTTTATTTCCTTTTTTTATTCCAAAATTTGCATGCTTTGCAGTATTTAGATTTTATGAGAATATCAACAACAATCATATAGAGAAGAAAAGCTATGTTTTCTACATGTTCCATCGTCCGAGACAGTTACACCATTCTTTTTTTACTATTTTCAATTTACTTGTAGCCCTTTCTACTTCTGCTGCTTTCTGCATACTTTATTGACAGACTGCTTCTGTTGCGACAAAATGGTGCGAACACCTTTATTGTAAAATGAGTGCAAAATCTGACGTGGAAGGCCCCTGAATGGGCAAAAGTTTTCAATTTCGTCTACGCCTGTTCTTATGCGCATGGCAAGGATACTTCCGCTACTCATTTCATATCCTTTTTGAACAAATGGGCAACTAGGAATTAAAGTTTGTTCAAAATTCTCCAAAGAAACAACGATTTGACATCCTAAGTCACGGTTGCCACTTTCGGCCAATTTCGCATTTGATTTGCACGTTTTACACACCACAACAGCAGAAAACACAGCAACAAAGTTCAAAAGATGATAGTTAAATGTCATCCACTTCAACGTTGTAATAATCCTCGACATTACTTTTTTTGCATGTGTGGACTGTGGATACTTTATCAGGTAGAGGCGACTCTAAAATTCAAACGATTCAACGCTCGGGTAGATACTTGGCCTTATGTTCATCAAATAAGCATTTAATTTTTTTTTAATGTAGAACGTATTGTACCTTATTGCTAAGATCTCAAGACGTCATTTAAGAAAAAATCTAGAGTGGCATCACCCCTTAAAAGATAAAAATGTATATTATAAAGTTTTGCTGCAATTATCAAGATCTATCAGCCGTTCGAAATAATACAGTTATTTCGGATAAACCGTGTAGTATACGCCTTATAAAATCTATAAAATCCCCCTACGAGCAGTATTGTTGCTGCAGGTGGATGCGGTTTTAAATATGTAATCGTTTTCTAATCTAACACTTTTTAACAAAAAGAAAACAAGTCATATTAGATTACTAGGCAAATAGTATTATTAAATAATTATTTATTTTCCAATAAAATTGGCATATATGTACAAGTGGGGCGCAGATGGGGTCAATGATAAAAACATATTTTATTTTCCGTTGATCTTTATTAGATGTTTTTTTTTGTTGCACATTGTGTTGTGTCCTGTATACAATATACATTCTACAAGGGGATTTATAACTTATAAACTGTTAAACAAACAGTCTTTCTGTTAACCAATTTATGGTGTTATTTATAGTATTTCTAGATCATACAACTTATATTTCCGTTTGAGCGATTTTAGATAATTCATCTTCTATGAATATAAAAACGTAGAATTGAATATCGTGCCTTCAGCTATATTCATGAGTTTTAAAATAAAACAACATTTGTCTGTTTGTTGACACTATAGTGTTTGTGTTATTTTTAGTTTTGTTGTTGTAATGCTTTGGAACTGGTGTTGAACGTTATCAGAAGCAAAAATTGATACAACTGAACCAGAGTTTAGATGAACTGAGTTCAGATATACAAATTCCTTGAGACCTGAAGTCGCCGAGTGCTTAAAACGCATGAATATTTGTTTACTTTGAATGAATATTCTTTAATTTTATATACATTTAGAAATTAGTGTTATGATATGCAGCCTTAACCGTAGTTACCGATATTTTTGATTATGAAATCGAAAATAGTGTCAGAAACTGTTCATTTTGAAACCAAAGTAGGAAAAATGGTTTTATGTGCCTTTTTGCACAAATAGTCTTAGATGACATCGTCTTAGATGGATGCACAATTTAAGACTAAAAATTAAGACTGAATCTAGGATATGCAAAATCCAGGACACCTGCTGGTACCCTACAATTTTCTTCTACCAGTACGTTTGAGTAAGTTTGATTTGAACAAAAAAAAACTCCCAAAACTGTATCCTTACATTGGAATCAGAAAAGTAACTATTTTTAGAGATGTGTAATCTAAATCTAAGGTAAGGTAAATGCCCAAAATTCAGACAGGTTCAAGAATTTTTGTCTATGTAAACTTTTTTTCAACAAATATTTCCTTTTAAAGATATCTGGCTATTCATTTTTAAAGAAAATTGATAATAGTTATGTAAACCATGTAAAATATGTTATTTTCTTGTGTAATAACAGCAATAGAACCATATGTATTACTTCTAATCATGTACACAATTTCGAGTTACATGTCTGATTTAAGGACGTGCTATATTTACATGTACCTAATTCCGACACCCCTAAATTTGTAAATAATAGTGGTTGAAATAGTAGTACACCGTATTATTATGAAACTATAAAACATTTTTAGTCAACCTAAATAGATACTATGTATTAGAATTTACTTAATTACTGTTATCCTGTAGCGAAGTAAAAACAAGTCGAATTGCAGTTAGTTTATAAGGAAAAAATCAACTCTTAGCATAACACTCATTTATCATGATCAGTCAAACTTTTAGGTTATATTCTGACCGTTATAACATTGGTAGATTAAGAAACGATTGTGGGTTGACAAATGTAACACCCTGTATAAGTATCACCACCTCAAAGATGGCAGTTCTCACAGCATCTTTTTGGTCACAATAGAACCAGATTTGTTATTGTTAAAAGGTGCAGTCGAGAATTTGATGATTTGTCAATGACGGATTTGATTCTTCAAATGAAATATTTAGGGCAACCATTTAGAAAATCTTTAGCGTGGTGTAAAGTAAACATATATCAATAACAATAGTATTGATTATATACATGTGATGTAAAGATAAAAGAGAGAATTTGGTAAGGATTTTCGTGAGTAGGTATAAGAATAAAAATCAGAAATTTGGTCAACATTGTGACTACTTACTTAATTAAGAAATGTGCTCATTTTATTGTGTTGTATTGTTAATAATGTGGTAGATTTGCAATAGTAGCAGGGAACGGTTGTGGAGTAACGTAGGTATGTACATAGTTTCGCGCTTGCGTATAGATTTTCGAAATACTTAGAATTTATCATCGCATTACTAACTTTCGAGTAACGCACTTAAAGTTTCGACTAGCGATAGTACAATTTGACCAAAAAACGAGCATTATTGTTTGGTTTGGAGGTCCTGGAGCGGTACGCTTACTTTATTTAACTGTTATCACCAAAGGTGGTATATTAATGCCAAAATCGCTACTCCTACTGCTAGTGTAAAAATTAGGGATTATTGATATTCCGTAGTCGTGTCGGAATTTGTACAAAATGCGTACAATTAATTGTATATAGCAAAGGATGTAAAATATGTTATTTTCTTGTATAAAGACAGCAATAGAGCCATATGTATTACTTCTAATCATGTACACAATTTCGAGTTACATGTCTGATTTAAGGACGTGCTATATTTATTTACATTTACCTAATTCCGACACCCCTAAATTTGTAAATAATAGTGGTTAAAAGAGTAGTACACCGTATTATTATAAAAATATAAAGAATTTTTAGTCTGCCTAAATAGATATTATCAGAATTTTCTTAATTACTGTTATCCTGTAGCGATGTAAAAAGAAGTCGAATTCTAGTTAGCTTATAAGGAAAAAATCAACTTTTAGCATAACACTCATTTATTATGATCAGTCAAACTTTTAGGTTATATTCTGGCCGTTAGAACATTGGTAGATTAAGAAACGATTGTGGGCTGATAAGCGTAACACCCTGTATAAGTATCACCACCTCAAAGATGGCAGTTCTCACAGCATCTCTTGGGTCACAATAGAACCAGATTTGTAATTGTTAAAAGGTGCAGTCGAGAATTTGATGATTTGTCAATGACGGATTTGATTCTTCAAACGAGAGATTTAGGGCAACTATTTAGAAAATCTTTAGCGTGGTGTAAAGTAAACATATCTCAATAACAATAGTATTGATTATATACATGTGATGTGGAGATAAAAGAGAGAATTTGGTAAGGATTTTCGTGAGTAGGTATAAGAATAAAAATCAGAAATTTGGTCAACATTGTGACTACTTACTTAATTAAGAAATGTGCTCATTTTATTGTGTTATATTGTTAATAATGTGGTAGATTTGCAATAGTAGCAGGGAACGGTTGTGGAGTAACGTAGGTATGCACATAGTTTCGCGCTTGCCTATAGATTTTCGAAATACTTAGAATTTATCATCGCATTACTAACTTTCGAGTAACGCACTTAAAGTTTCGACTAGCGATAGTACAATTTGACCAAAAAGCGAGCATTATTGTTTGGTTTGGAGGTCCTGGAGCGGTACGCTTACTTTATTTAACTGTTATCACCAAAGGTGGTACATTAATGCCAAAATCGCTACTCCTACTGCTAGTGTAAAAAGTAGGGATTATTAATATTCCGTAGTCGTGTCGGAATTTGTACAAAATGCGTACAATTAATTGTATATAGCAAAGGATGTAAAATATGTTATTTTCTTGTATAAAGACAGCAATAGAGCCATATGTATTACTTCTAATCATGTACGCAATTTCGAGTTACATGTCTGATTTAAGGACGTGCTATATTTACATTTACCTAATTCCGACACCCCTAAATTTGTAAAAAATAGTGGTTAAAAGAGTAGTACACCGTATTATTATAAAAATATAAAGAATTTTTAGTCTGCCTAAATAGATATTATCAGAATTTTCTTAAGTACTGTTATCCTGTAGCGATGTAAAAATAAGTCGAATTCCAGTTAGCTTATAAGGAAAGGAAAAAATCAACTTTTAGCATAACACTCATTTATTATGATCAGTCAAACGTTTAGGTTATATTCTGGCCGTTAGAACATTGGTAGATTAAGAAACGATTGTTGGTTGATAAATGTAACACCCTGTATAAGTATCACCACCTCAAAGATGGCAGTTCTCACAGCATCTTTTGGGTCACAATAGAACCAGATTTGTAATTGGTAAAAGGTGCAGTCGAGAATTTGATGATTTGACAATGACGGATTTGATTCTTCAAACGAGAGATTTAGGGCAACTATTTAGAAAATCTTTAGCGTGGTGTAAAGTAAACATATCTCAATAACAATAGTATTGATTATATACATGTGATGTAAAGATAAAAGAGAGAATTTGGTAAGGATTTTGGTGAGTAGGTAAGAATGAAAATCAGGAATTTGATGAACATTGTGACTAGTTACTGAATTAAGAAATGTGCTCATTTTATTGTGTTATATTGTTAATAATGTGGTAGAATTGCAATAGTAGCAGGGAACGGTTGTGGAGTAACGTAGGTATGTACATAGTTTCGCGCTTGCGTGTAGATTTTCGAAATACTTAGAATTTATCATCGCATTACTAACTTTCGAGTAACGCACTTAAAGTTTCGACTAGCGATAGTACAATTTGACCAAAAAACGAGGATTATTGTTTGGTTTGGAGGCCCCGAAGCGGTACGCTTGCGTATCGGCGCCGCACTCCCGTCTCGGCAGACGCTCGATGCTCTCGAAAATATTTCGCCGATTTCCGGCTCATGTAGGTATCTTACCTTCGCATATGAAGCCCTGCTGTATGAGGCCCCAGAGCATGTCGCTGCAGTGGTGACAGTAGGTGGGCTTGTGAAAGGTCTTCTTGCCGAACGTGTGACCATGCGAGGCGGGCGTCTGCTCGACAGGGCCCGCCACCGACGCCATGTCTCCGACCCACCACCGGGTCACGCCAGATTCTCACCGTGAACACACGCTGCCCGCACACATGATATTTACATTTGGTCTATGTGATCTCGGTACCGTACGCGAACATTGCGCGGCAGTGGGCCGTCTTCGCACCGCGGAGCTACATGCCTATGGCGCATTTCCAGATGGCTCCCGAACCACAGCTGACCGACATCACTAACCAGTGCGGTACGTACGTGTGCGTGCGTATCGGGAACGGTGCGACGACGGGAAACGGCGCGCGCGCGCGCAACGCCTAGGAACTGGGATCGGGGACGCCCTCCGCCGCGCGGACGTCGCGGCGCCTCGCGAGCCCGAGGTGCGTGCGCGCCGGGACGCCGTCGGCGTAGCGGGAGCGCCACACACGACGCGCGGTGTGCGAAATTTGAACAAACGGTTGGGCAAAACTAAACTTTCCAAAAGCGCTGGTTACTAGAGATCAGTGATATGGCCGGGTAAATACCCGGCGGGTGGGAACTTATAAAATGGGTATTTACTAGAGAGGCCGCGAATACTCGTTATTATTCGGTATTCGGCATTACTCGACAGTTTTTTGTTATTCGTCAAATACGCTATACAGTATTATACGCTGGGTTACACAAAACGAGGTATTCCCCATAAAATAGGCACAAGAAAAGGGTTGCCAGCATTTAAAAATGTAAAATTAGTGTATAATGTGATTTCTTTACTTCATTGTTTTCTTTTCTCTTAACCTTAAAAAAATTAGATGACTGTAACAAATACATGACTGGTAAGTTCAAGACTACTACAAGCGTGGTATTATTATTTGATAACAAATAAATTATTACTTTATCATACGCAGTATGATAAAGAAAAAACTATTTGCAGACTACATGCGTGATCTCTTCAGTTCTAATAATCTCTGTTTCATTTATTTCAAAGTAGTTACAAACAGAAATTCAGAAATTTATTTTTATGTAATAGCGAATATAATGTGCAAAATTTAAACAATTTTAAGTAAAGATCCGGCCGATCCGGATTGGCATAATGGCCGGCTATCCGGTATCCGGCTGAATCTTGGTCGAACCTTTGAATATTTCAGTAAAAAGATCCTGATCTCCTGATGACTGATCCCAATCAAATAGATTCTCATGCGGCTAAACTATTAATTTTATATATTGTATGATAAAGTCATGTGCCTGGCGACATCAGATTTTTTTTATATTCGATTGTTTTTCGCGAATATTAATGACGAGTTATTCAACTATTCGCCAGAGGGAAAGGCAATTAATCGGTATTCGACTATTCGCGATAACATCTATTCGCGGCATCTCTAGACTATTTGCCCGGGTATTTACCCCCACGTATGGTAAATGCCTAAATTTTGGGTATTTATCATTTTTAACCTTAAAACACCATTTAACAACATTTCGGCAACATTTATACGGGGTTTAACACTTGTTTCCCGCAAGAATTATTTTTAGATAGTGACTATCATTCTGAGTATAACTGTTCATATGCACCTAATTGTTCTCTCAACTCCAAGTTACAGTCGTGGTAGGCTGCGAGCAAAAATTTTTAATTTCGACAAAATTACGAATTTGTGACATTATAAAAGTTAAAAACATGCTTCCATGTTTTCCAATTTTCTGCTTTGATGGTTTCTAAAAAAAATGCATTAAAAGAATAATTAAAGATAAGTCGATAGCCTAGAATGTACTTTTGAAGATAAAAAAAATGTATCTAGAAATATTGACAACTTTTTGAGTTATCGTTTTTATTTATTATTTGTGATATTTTATTAAATAGCACATCTAAATTTTTTTAGTATAGAAATATTCTTTTCGAAAAATAATACTTACCTATATCAAAAAGAGAACTAAAATCCTGTGTAGTACTCAAATTGCATTAAATCACTTCAATAATGAGAGAGTGTTATACACTGTTCTGTATGAAGTTTATTTTACCTTTAAAACAGAATAGAAGAGAAAATAGAGTGTAATGTTTTTATGTCGTACATGATCATAAAGTGACATTTTATATATTAGATACCGAGGCATTAAGGGTTGCCATGGTTATACGTCAAATATATCAAGTATTCGTCATTCAAATCGTAATTTTTAAGTCATCAATGTCAATTATTGGCGATTAAAGTTATAAGTTTGACAACTAATTGTCTGTATTGTCACTCAACTCCAAATTATTTGTATTGTTATTCAACTCCGTACACGCGCATGTCACTTGGTAACGTCAAAATATTTATTAATATTATTCAAACGGAGGAACAAAACCATTGTAGGACATAACATTTTGTATGCTCCTCGGACATTACTTGATATTTATACCCTCAGGCGACTTAAAAAGCTCTCGGGTTTATCGGACCACGAGCTTTTTAAACGGTCACCCTCCGGGCATAAACATCTGTGTAATGCCCTTGATACATAAATAACTATTACTGGTATTTAAATCTTTCGGACAAGTGAAACCAATCAAGCCAACCTTTCGTCCATGCGGTCTATTATATCCCTTTTTATTATGTCAAAGCGTATTGTTGCTTTAACAGCGCCATTTTTTTGACATTGTGCCATTTTCAAAATAGTTATTAATTGCAAAAATTAAATCTTTGGACTCTCCGTTTTTTTTCTTCGCAAAATGAGAATGACGAGGTAGAAGTTATGTCATAGCGTAGATGTTGGAAAACAGGAGTTAAAACAGGAATTCAGGATTCTATCCAGGTGTATTAAAAATAGAAGAAAGAGATTTAAAAATAGCAATCAGGGAGCTTATACGAACAATTGCTATGTAAAATAAAATACGAGAGGTAACTTTCCTCGTGTGTGGAAAGCTTGATGCATTTAGTGACTGCGTCACGACGCCTGAAATAATTTCGGCCCGCCCATCGGGACACCGCCACCGCAGCGACCTCACGCGGAATGAAATTGAAGCGTACTCCGTCGGTATTGCCCACACTCGCAAAATAATAGGTTGTAATATGCGCTCATGCAGTTACCGATGTGTAGGTTGCATTATTCAATATCGTTCACACGAAAAACTGCGTACCTAGTTGGTAAACAAATTCAGCTTTTCATTCAATTATGTTGCCCAGATAATCTCAACCGCGTATTTTTTATTGTTCATCAACAGAATAATGGAATTATATCTACTTAGTACTTACCCAAAGAATCTAGACATAGTAATTTTAGCTATTTGTGGCTTCTTTTCAATTCATAAATCATCTCTTATTTATATGTAATTATAATTTAATTTTATAGGATATTAACTATAATCTTTTTGTTGGCACAGATAAGTCCAACATTTAACTGGGAGTTGTAATCAAAACAGCAGAGTTGATTTTTTAATATATGTAAAGTACTCATTTCTAACGAATTTCTAGTACCTAATATTATACGTTACCTGTATTTCTTTCGAAGTAATTATTAAATAAAGCTGTAGGCCGTTTTTTACCTTCTCTATATTTTGACTAATCAGAGAAGAGAAGAGACATTTTATAACTTTATAACTTTTAATAACTGGGAGCTAAGGCGCTATTGAATAGCTACCAAACTCTCCAGATGCATCACATTTAAAGTTACACAAAGAGTATGAGAAGTAATTTTATTGTTTAAATCAAATATGTACTACTAAATATTGAATCAGGTGTGCACTAACATATTTGTGTGAGTTTTTAAAGTAATATTTTGTCTTGATTCCAAATCGCGTTTACCTTCACCAAAGTAATCCAGTTTAATTCAAACAAGTATATGTTTATACATGTTATTTCCTTTAAAGTAATATTTTTGCTTTGGGTTGTAAATACTTTTACTTCCGTCAAAGAAATCAAATTGTGATTCAAATAAATGTATTATTCGTGTAAAAACCTCATCAAACTATATTGTTAGATGGCGCTGTACGTTCTCTAATCACATACCGGCCCGATCCTCAGTATATAATAAACTTGTAAAATCCGCCGCTCAGTTGACGTCGTATGTCGATTGAAATTGCTAAAAAGGCCGTATGTTGTGCATGCACAACAGATTTGTTTGCGTCAATTCATATTTATTTGAATTAAACAAAATTTTGGATCTGTGTATAACAATATCAATTTTAATAATCAATCAAAGTATTGAAGATGGTGATATCCAGGCGGTATGCAAATTTTAAATAAATCAAAAATTACAGCCACCACCTGGATTTGAACCAGGGACGTTTGCGTTTCTAGCACAATGCTCTCCCATCTGAGCTACTGAGGCCAATTTCGGATATTTTAACCAATAAGATTTTTTTTGTTATCTTGGTGATCAAAATCAATTAATTGATGAATTAATCAATCGATAGGTTTTTGTGCATCTAACAAGCTAAATTATTATTTTTTTTTACTTTAAATGTCGAATTGTGAGTCTACGTATAAATTTATTCGTTGAAGACAATTGAACTAGACTCTCCGCAATACATACTTTGCATTTTATAATTTATTGACTGTGATTCATTGCTAGGCCTATTTTGATTACTTTGAAAAAAAAAACATTTTAGGCATTGTGGTAAAGAGGGAAATGATTTTAATTTAAAGAAAATAATTTAGAAATACTTTTGTTTAATTGCACGACCAAAGCTTATGATCAATTATCTTATTTTATTTTTTCTTCCTTCTGAACCTTTCCACATACTTATCAAAATTCGAAGGATACAAAAAAATATCTCAAGATATTAACGTAAACGCCTCAAATTCAGACAAGTTAAGGGATTTTTGTTCCATTTGTAACTGTACAATTTATATTTATGTTGTGATAATGACTATGTCAACTTTTTTAAACAAATATCTGGCTACTCATTTTTCAATAAAATTGTTAATAGTGATGTAATTATATTATACATATTTTATAAGTTTAACAATTGCCCCTATTTCCGACACTAAGCGTATATTTTGATCCGGAATTATCCGGAGATATCGGAATTTAGGACTTTTACCTTTTTTACTTTTAGTTCTGATTTTGGGACTTTTACCTTAAATCTATATTTTAGAAGAAAAAATGCTCATATCAAATTAAATTCTTGCGTATTTAGTTTAAAAATATAATTATGCTTATTATAAAACATCTTACCTGTTTAAACTATCACTAAAATGAACTTCTGCTACCTTAGGAAATGCATAACCTTACTTACACCAAGGAATAAAGCTTAACACGTTGCAGAGGTTAGTATAGCAGACAGTGAATACAACATCGACAATAAAATTGCTTTATTTCGAATATAACAATACAAAAAAATTAAGTACAAAACATTAAAATACGAATACAAGGTAGCACACTGGAATAAATTCTTTGACTTGAGCAAAACAAAGAGTAAATATTGCTTAAACTATAGTTCATCTTTAACCGTTTGCAACTTCCTTATAATATAATGAACGAAACGTAACTATTGATTACTGTGTGTTGGGCTCTAGAGTGATAATTAGTTTAGAAACGTTATTTGCTTGCGGTAATGTGTAAAGCGACCTCTATCCCGGTGCGGCGATTGTGCATATCAAAAAATCTCCATTCTAACCCAAACCGTGGTCCTCGAAAAATCCTTGCGGCGTCTCCTCCTGTAAGAAAAACAATTCTCTTCCATCAGTAAAATGGCAAACGTGATTGATATGAAAGTGGATAATTCAAAAATAATCAAAACGTGACATACCTTTTGCACTACCATCTACCATTATCCACGTTCATACGTTTAGCACACAATACAAACAAACTAGTAAATAGAAGTCACCGAATTATCTAATCTACAACAAATACCACCCTACAATAAAGAAGAACGAAGGTGTTATAAATAAAAAGTAAAGGGGTGTGTTATGTTTTTTATTGCAAATATTCGTGTGTATAACATCGAAAAACACAGGAAGAAACCCTCGATACGTTAGTCGTGTTAGTATAATGGACACATAGAAAACATGAAAAACTACGCTACACATTTATCGTGTTATACATTTTTTTTGGCACAAATATACTACGCGTCTGTTGCAGATTTTGATTTCAAACTCGTAACTTGTATATACGACCAACTTTTATTTAAGAATACTTCACCAAAATATATTTATCGATCTAATATAAGTCGAAATATGACAGGAAAATATTTGAAATCAAACTCTGTACTCTCGTCACTACTGTTAGATGAGCTGTTGTTAAAAAAATACTCTCTACTAATCTATGGAAGCGTAAAATGTTAAGTAAAGTGGACCACACTTGATGTAGATATCTACAGTAGACTGGTTTTTATCTGGACTATATGCCAATATTTTTCAAGCTACACCTTCATTAAATGTTAAATTGCAGCAAATGTTTATATTAGACTATTGTTTTTAATACCAGCAATGTTTGAATTTAAAGATAATGACTTAAAATTATCATTTACATAGATGGCTACAAATTCTCTTATTGAAATAACCACGTAGTCAACGTGGCATCGAATTATACGTTTTAAAAATCAGCAAATTCAGCAAAATTTCAGCAACTTGCACAACTTCCTTAGTTACTCCACAGGGTGCTTCAAACTAATACAAAAATATCATTTTGGTTCTCCCAGTATAATCAACTGCATTTTTAGTTTCTTCTTGGGTATAGAAATTTTGATGTTGACACACTTAAATAGACTATGGAAAATGGTTTACCACCATGTCTAACACGTTTATGAAATGATCACAAAATACAATACAAAGTTCTATTAGGTGGCCACCAGATCACCCGACTTAAACCCCATGTTTTTTTTGTATGGGGCTAGATAAATACTAGCATCCATGCAATGAACTGTGAGGCTATTGAGGACATACAAAACTATAGTTAATATTAATTCTTGTCTAGAACAAATTTAATAATGATCAACTATGTGAGGTTCCATGGCATAAGTGTAAATTGGCATACAAATTACATACGTAATTTAAGAAATGCAGCTAATAAACTTCTTTCTATATTTGCCCAAAAATTCAAACTTCTATCGCTAAAAATAAATATAATACAGGAATGTCTTTACCAAAAGTGTTTATCAAATGCTGTAAGATAATATAGATGATTTTTTTTCCACGTCTCGATATGAAGACAGAAATTGTGAATTTACTTTTGAGGAAAATAACCGCAAACGAAGGCGTTTTGTACGTTTTTGGCACCGATTTTATCAAAAACTCTCATGGTTATTTGAATTTTATGCATTGTGGTATGCCAATACAAGGTAATTTATAATCAATAATAAAATAGAAGCTATCTCAACTAAAAAAGAGTTAACAAAATCTGATTTTTATAACATAAATCGTTTCAATGAAAACAGTAAAAAAACAATAGAACATTTTGAAAAGGTGGAGCTTAAATATTAATGCTTGAACAAAATAATAACCAGCCTAACAAAGAGTACTAATTACATATATTGTGAAAAGTAACAAAAACTTCACCACAATATAACGAGGTAACTCAAATTCATCAAATTACTTTGACATAGAACTATTAAAATATACAATAATAAGAAACAAGCAGACAATTCTTACAGAACTGGAATTACCTAGTCAAACAAATATTTTTGAACCTTTTGACACAATATATTATACTGCCCAAAACACTCAATATTTACCTTAATTTAAAAAACCTTGAGAGATACACAAATAGGTACACCTCATCCACCATTGCATATAAGGAAAAATTACTCTGTATATGATGTTTAAAAATCTTTACTGTTTTTTCTTTTTGTATCTTTATACAATATATTGTGTCAGTCAAATAACATAAAATCTAAATTCCTTAAATATGTAATAACACAAAAACATCACCATCATAAACCACTACCACAATATAATGTGTTAATTAAAAATACAATACAAATAAAAATGACGTAAACTAAAAAAAAAACTACAGTTAGAAGTTACGAAATAATTGGAATTACTGTAATATTTTGTTTATATTAGTTATATAAAAAGGATATGTGTGCGTTATTGCAAAACAACAAAATTATGACTAGTCAGATATAAACAAATAATGCCTAATCCACAATTAATATAACACTTAACATGAAAGTTACTTTTTAAATTTTTGTTGTATTTTGCGTTATTTATGTTACAGTACATTGATGCACCGACAAAGTATGCATAAGATTCATAATTTTTAAATTACCACAAATATACCTGAAGATATCACAATTGAACTTAAAGGAAACTATAAAGGAATGTTACAGGCAAGTTTTCTAAAAAGTAAGTTCAATAATATATTAAATTAAAACTTATTTTAGATTGACCGCTTGTACTATTTAGTAAAATTACAAATACGTGGACACATAATGGCGTTATAATTGCATACTTTGTTGGTGGAAAACTGATTATAAACACCAAACTTGGAAGAAACTTAGACTGGATTATGGGTTGTTTTTTTCGAATTAAAATAAACCGACGTCCTTTAGAGCACCTTCTACCGCTTCATCCTTGAGAGAACAAAAGTTGTAATCTAAATAAAATTCTTTGGGTGTTTGAATGATTTTTTTAATGTCGTAGACTCCGTAGATTATCATTTGTACATTACAGCCCAGAAACACAACGATTTAATTTCAAATTCAAACCCAGCTGGATTTTTGTACACACCTTAGATTGTTTGGATCAATTCGCTACAAAAAAATCTGAAGTTATACGTAAGATAGGCAAAATTGTGTATGTGACATTGGGTATTATAAATAAAAATTATATACTTTATGTCCTACATGATCATAAAGTGATACTTTACATCTTAGATATCGGGGACAAAAACTGGTGGCGATTAAGGTTATAAGTTTGACAATGAATTGTCTGTATTGTCACTCCATTCCAAATTGTTTGTATTGTTGTTCAACTCCGTAGATACGCATGTCAGATGATTACGTCAAAATATTTATTAATATTAATCAAATTAATATTATTAATAAAATAATAATTAATAATAATTATTTAGAAAATAAACTGCTTCCGGGTTATGCCGTGTGCCAAATAATAATTATATTATTAATATTATTCAAACGGAGGAACATTACCATTGTAGGATGTAAAATTTTGTATGTACCGCGGGCATTACTTTGATGTTTATACCCTCGAAGCTCTCGGGTCTATCGACCCTCGAGCATAAACAGGTCACATCGGTGGATAACAATCAGGTTAATGCCCTTGGTACATAAGTAACTATTATACACAATATTTTGTAGTAAATATGCCAACTCATAAAAGTAAAGTCTGCAGCAGATACTCACTGAGAGCAAGTACTTCTATATGTATTCGTTGTGAGTACATACATTACATATTCATATTTAGTATGAATAAAATAACTTCATGCCTCAATTACCAAAGTTTCTACTCCATACATTTGAAGTCTGACGACGTTGCTGTCATGGCAGAGAAATTTGGAAATTGTTATAGTATTGGAATTGAAAGTGAAGAGATTTTTTTGAGATTTCTGTGCTGAATCCAGTCTAAAAAATGGCCAAATTTTAGTCTATTTTGTTTCTGAAAACACGTACACTAGTACCAAGAAACTCTGTCTATACTTCATACTCAGTTAAAACTTTTCTGTGAGACTTTTCCAAGGATTTTCCAAGTCCAGTTCATCCGTTATGCATTTTATACATTCTCAAAAAATAGCAGTTTTAAAATCTTATCCAAAAACCTGCCATAGGAGCATTTTCTCAACGTATTAGGAGCATTTGCTCCATATATTAGAAGCTTGTACTTATCTAAGCTAATTTGCTTTTTATGCATATAACTGTAGCATAAACACGCATATGCTCATGCTCATGCGTACATCCTCGGAGAATAAACTTGGTTTTATTCATATAACCCAATATCTTGCTTGGTATTTTTCTGACGACAATAAAAGTTAGATTCAAATTTGTTTTCAAAATTAAATTTTTATGTCCAACCAATGCTAGATGCAAAAGGCCTGCTGGGGTTTGAATTTCTCTGACCTGAATTGCTTTATTTGTTTAATTTAAATGGGCTTTTAAACATTTTTTTCAACTTTTTTCTATAAATCTTGTAATCAAAATTAAGCCGACAGCGTACATCGTAAAGGATATTTCATTAAAAACGGTTTTGATCTTTTGCATTAAAATTTCTCATTAACTGAGTATCCAATTTAAGTTCAATAATTTTCTTGTATTTTTACAACAATAATAGAAATATTCCTATTATGTCCTGGGTCAAAATATCATATAACGGTTGTAATTGAAACCCCCTTTATAAACATAAAAGCAAAAGCATTTTGTTTTTATACTCTGATTTCGATTTATAAAATCAACATTGATAATTCTGCATGTTCATTGCAATGTTAATAGGTTTTTATGTAATGCAATAATATCTGAAACATAGTTGGGAATTGTAACTAAAACTAACAAAATGTTAGAGAAAGCCGCAGAAAAGAGTGCAAAATTGTTAGTAATAAAATATTCCTACACATTAAACAACATTGGTTAAGAATTTACTATATTAGTACATTTGCTTGTCGAGAAACACGTGAACAAACCTCATCACCAAAATGTTAGTCTACTAAAAATTACTAAACATTAGAAATCACATTAAATAAATAAATCAATTCGTATTTCCAGTAATAAGGATATATTTTATTATTGTCTTTATAACTATGAAGGCTTGTACATTTCAAAATAGGAACTAAAACTACTGGCGATAGTACAATATAGTCCTCAAATCAAACAAATAAAAATCAATTGTCTTCATTATTATAATAATACGACAATTAGATTGGCACAACTTCAGATCCATATGTACGTATCAGAATAAACCATATGCGATAAATATCAGTAACAATGGAATGCAAAAAACATTTAAAACAGTAAAATAAGATAACAGTAACATAAAATTAAAATGGCTGCTTAACAAATTATCAAATTAGAAGGAAGACATTAGTCATGTCGTCAGCAAGAACAGAGATCAAACTTCATGCAGTTCCGTAAGGAAACAAACAAGAAACAGGCGTTAATTATATTTAACGTGGAAACCATATTGGAAGTAGTAGAAGTTATTTCAAAATCATGCAGATTCTGTGAATAAATGAATTATCATCTGTTTAGTGTTTGGGAATGTCTGTATATATTAACTAACGTATAATATTTGTAACCTCAGAATAAATTTGTACACAATATCAGCGCATTAAAATTGCTATAGTTTAAGTATGTCTAGCAATGTTTACACAAGATTAGAACCTTAACTTTTCAACTTATGTTCAACAACTAATAAATTATTACTAATTTGAAACAATATTAGTTTATCACCTATTTGGGTAATACCATAATGTACTGATCAAATCAATAATATAAAATATTCATAGTATAATAAGTTGTAAAATCCTGAGTTTAAAACTTTACGAAAAAAAATTTTCTAGATATTATTATTATAAGTTGTGCTCAAAATTGTACAATTTTAGCATTATAAAACACTAGGTGCTATTTTTCTTCATTTAAAGGCTTGGTTATTATAACTAAGAGTTAATTATAAAACATTTTTTTAAATGCAAATGAAGTTTGAACATAAAAACAAAAATATTCCTATACAATGGTAAAAATAATATAAGTGATTTTATACTTCTGTTCTTTGAAATAAATATAGAACAGATAGTCTACATAAGGTCTCTCTGAGGTATCAAAATAATAATAATAAGATTCTTTAGTGCAATAAATAAAAATTACAAAAGGTATATAAACAACAAAATATACCATTGCTATGTATACTACAATCTGATAGGTTTAAAAACAAACTTAAATTTTTTTAATAATTAGTAGATAAATTATGAACTTCAGGATAACTTTCTAAAGTGTTTTTAAAATTAGGAAAAACCGTAGTGCTAAGTTATTTTTCTTTCATTTGCGTGCTCGAAAGATGTACATTTTAAAACATTTTCATTTTTATGAACTTCTGTTTCTTACCAATTGTGGGCTATTAAGGATCATTATAAATGATTGTAGTCAAAGTAGGAGCAAAGATCCATTGAAAAAATTTATGTTTGCTGCTTCATATGAACTGAACGCTACTATGACACTACTGTAATATACGCAAATGTTAAATTGGTTGCATAACGTAATGTAAGTTTGATACTTGTGTGTATTAAGCGGCAGAAATGTAGTAACATGGGCATGGCTTACTTCAACTACAATCATTTATAATGATCCTTTATATGCCTAATATAATTTCTTGATTTGATTCAATTATTATATGTAATTATATTAGGGTGCTTCTTAACTTATTAATTTTTTTTTTATCCAGGAAAACAATAACAGTGGGTTTTTATAATTTAGTTTAAAAAAATATATAGGGTTCCCTAATGACAGGAAACATTAATTAAGTTTGTATTTTATAAAAAAATCATTTTATTTAAATTGACTGCTGATACTGATTATGCTAGACTTTGATGTTCTATAACTTATTTTCATTACTTTGTTGGAACATGACGAAATTTTGAAAATAATCACATACCTACTATTGTAACTTAACAAGATTTTATACACCTGATAATACTGGGTGAATTAAAGTCCTGTTTTTGGAATATTTTAAAGACATCCTGTAGAATGAGTGAGAAACTGTGGCAAGTTGTGAAGTATTCACAAACCCACATCAGTTGTCAAAATTATTTTTGTTGGTTCTTTCCAATATCTATTTATTTATTTTTTTTTTTTAGAATATACGCAATTTCATGTAAACTTTTGCAATTTAAAATATGGCTAAACCATGCAGCAAATTTTACTTGACTGAGAGTGCTAGACTATTGTTTTTAATACCAGCAATGATTTAACTTAACGGTAATGACCAGAAATCCACAGATAAAGCGATTGGTAAAAAAATTACAATACATATAAGTGAGTCCAGTAATGAACTGTAACATATTTTTTCAAAATTTTTATAGGTATATGATAATCTAGATCAAATTTTTTAACAATGACTAGAAAAAAGAATGAAAATTGGTCAAAGTTTGCGAATGCTGTTGCAAAGTTTAGCTAGATTGGTTTAGACTTTTGTGTTTAGATTTCAGAGCATTCCAAAGAATTGAAATTACTTAATTTGCCAAAAATGCGATAACCTAAACTAAATGACTGCCCTGGCCAACAGATGGAAAAAATCAAACGTGTATTTCTACCTTCTTGGCTCTGATTTTCTCAAAAACTAGACTAGATTCACAATTTTGGTCTTCAATGCTTTCTATCAGTTCTACTTTTAAATCAAAGTAGTTTCTATTATATTTTTAAACCATTTTCATATTAACGAAAATAAGTTATTAAGTAATTATATCATTAAGCATTAGTATATGTTATACCTATTTGACAACTTGAAAGTAGTATAAATACACAATAAAAACTTTTATCCTTATTGTGACACAACAACATCTCAAAAAGAAGAATCATCTGCAAATTGAATGAAAAGTCCGTGAAACACTTGTGACAGGTGTGACTCGCACAACATCACTTCTTAGTTTCAAGAAGCTAAAATTAAAATTCATCCAAGCCATATTTACTGAGTTTATTTCAGCATGTCTGTATTACAATATTTATATTAGGATTTTTCTAAAACATGGATAACAATGTCAGTTGACGTTTATACATTCATGTCTGGATATTTTAGATCTCTTATTTTGATATATCAGCTATTTGTACAGTTTCACCGACTCGAAAATAACAATAAAATAAATCATTTCTAAATTCGTCTTAGACAACAACACTAAACAGGTAATAATTCAACACTTCACTTATATTAAAACTAATTCAGCGAATAAATGCCATGCGCCTTATAGGTTAAGACTAGGTAGGACTACAAGACAAAACTTTTTCTTTCCGTGGAACTAGCGTATCACCGATAAAAATTAAGAATAAGAACGCAGATGAATGTCGGAATGATACGGACAGTATTCGACTACAAATCAACAGCTGAGTCACCGTTACTAACCTCTTGTAATAAATCCTGCGCCGCGATCGCTTTCAAGACATTCTTCTTGCTAGTTTCCTGAACTTCACCACCCAACAGCAGTTCGTCCAAGATAAAATACGCTTTCTCAAAGTTGAAGATTATATCTAATTCGCACACGCTTCCGAAATATTTATCTAATAGTTCGACGTAGCGGTGGATAACTTCGAGAGTTAACAGTTCGTTATCGTCCTGCTCGATGGCGCAACAGAAATACAAACTCGCGTACCTGTAATTAAAACGCGGTTATGATTGCTCGATTATCATATTAGGCACACACCTTTTGTAAACAATCTTTAAATCTCTCCATTCGAGGAAGCTGCACATTTTCGGCTTACGAGCCAAGATTGTTGTTATCAATTCTCGGGTGATTTTCTTCTTTAGTTTGTCCGTGTGGGCTACGTACCATTTTTGAAGCCGCAATTTGCCTTGGCGGCTGAACAGTAACATAAATTGCATCTGTAATTACAAATTTAATGAGTATGGTGTTACTGTTAAGAATATTGTTAAAATCGTTCATTTATAAATAGTAAACTGCTTTTGTTACCTTAACTAATTAACAATGGAACAGCCTCGGTCCTAATTTACTTTATATAAACATAATACTGAATAGATGAATACAGGAACGTCTCAATCTGACATTTGTGACACATATGCAGGTAGATTATTTGACATTAACGATTTGCGTGGCGACATCTGTGATGAGTAATTTTCTCTCGCACGTGATGGTGTTGGAATAATTAAGTTTGGTACTTGGCGGATAGAGGGCGCCAGGATAAATGTCGTTAAAATCATACTCTGCAATGAATAAAAAGTCAGACGAAATTTAGATCTTTGAATAAGTGCGTAGTTCTTAATAAACTAAACGATTAATTGGTGTTTACTTGTGAAAACATAGTTTACTCCGCTAACGGTAACAGTTCTGTGGGATATTAATCTAAATGAATCTGATGTCGCCAAAAACGGATAACGTAAGTAGGCTTTGTTACCATTAACACCATAACACGGACTCCATCATTCTCAATTCCCAACTTTTTGTGCAATTTAATCCAAAACCTGTCCCTGGGTCCTCAAAACGTCCTAGTAAATTTCGACGTTGAGTCCTTATTTACCAGGGTTCCAATCCAGGATACCATCACCTATACACAACTCTTTACATCAGATAACCAAACTTCTTGTTACGCTGACATGGTAGATGCGTGCCTATCTATAGCCACTTACTTCCAGTTCCGAGGCAAGTTCTATGAACAAATTGCGGGAGCTGCCATGCGTTCACCCTTATCTCCTGTTGTTGCCAACATTTTCATGCAGGTATTTGAACAACAAATCCTCAAGCAGAAATATTGGTTGAGATACGTGGACGACACGTTCGTAATTTGGCCACATGGACGGCAATGCTTAAACAATTTCCTCGACTACCCCAACCATCAACGCCCAGCCATACGCTTCACCATGGAAGTGGAAACAGATGGTTTATTATTCCAAAATTATTCCATAATTTTCCATCATACACCAAATTGTAGGTAATTAGTTGCGGAAGTTATATATGAATGCAAAAACTTTTACTCCGAGGCCCCTACATACCTACATTGTGTGTTTTCAACTGACCACTGAAGATAGATTTCGGTGTTTATAACTTTTCCAAAAATAGTTGCAAATTTGCTGTCTTATCTCAAATTGAAGATGTATCATGGAGTATTGTATAAACCTTTGCTATTGATTTCGGAACATTATGGACTTAAATCATATCATGATTGTTTATATACACAATTTCAATAAATAAACAAAATCAAAAGCTTCATGAATAAATTTATAGTCAATCTGTGAGGTATGCGGGTTTTAAAGCTTTAAATTTCCAAAGTGTCACACACAATCCAACGCGTACAACCAGGAACGACGCAAACATGGGACTTCACACGGCTCGCTTAGCTGATCGCGGAGTGAGTAGGTCCACTACTACTAGTCTTCCAAAACGTGATGCGTCAAGGTTTGCATTTTCAATAATTAGTTATTAAAAACTGGTACCAAATAGAGTAGGTATTTGAAAGTATTCAACAATCCGTTGCAAGCAACAATCCGTTTCTGCAATGCAACTTCACCGTTCGAATCATATTTTTGTCTATATGTTGCACTAATGGAGTTACATTTGCCGGCAAAAACATTGCAACCATTTTAAGCAGTTGCTAAATTCAGCAGGATCAACGATCTCATAAACAATGAACAGTAGGGTGGTCCAAATTTATACCTTGCAAAATCTTTTTTTTTGCTGGATGGCAACGATCGGCTCCTTTTCCAGAAAAAAAAAATTCCCCCCAAATTTGAGAAAAATCGGTTAACGTTAACACGTGCCACCGAGCATCCCAAATTTCCCATTTAAAACACATTGGAAAAAAGTATATTTTTTTCTTTTTCTTTTTCACGTTTCGGATTTAGAAAAAAAGTTGCGGGAGATTATCAGAAATGGTTCAGAACTTCCCAAAGATCAAATCCACAACCACTATTTTGTTTTCACCGCCTCCACACTCTCCTGCAGTACCCTAAAAATGGGGCAAAATGTTCCCCAAATTTACAATTTTACATAGTTACGTGATTTATTATTTTTCAGAAATTCCTATTATTGGATTATTTTTTATGTAAGTTATTAACTAATTTAAAAGTTAAAAAATTAAACATTACCATTTCTTTAAACAAAAATATACGATGTTACGAATTCATATTTTCATTTGTTGAAAAAATTATAAAATTATTGCTTTTGGTCATTTATAAACTAATTAGCAATTGTTTAGACAATTACCATTTGTTTAAACACAAATACATGTTGTTACGCAGATATTTTTAAAATTTTGCAAAAAATATTATATTATTGGTATTTTTTGTCATTTTTTAACTAATTTGCAATTGTTTAAACAAAACCATTTGTTTAGACAAATATGTATATACATTGTAATAGATAATAATTTTCTATATTTGTTGCATAACTTATTATTAGGTTATTGGCAGTTTTGCGACATTTATTAACTAATTTGTAATTGTTCAAACAAATACTATTTGTTTAAACAAATATATATGTTATTACGGTCATATTTTTATACATATTTACAGACATATTTGTTGTGGATACTATTATTAAATTATTGGAATTTTTTGTCATTTATTAACGAATTTACAATTCTTTAAACATTTTTCTTAAACAAATCTTTTTTTTGTTATTTCTTTCTTAGAAATTATTATTGTTACATTGTTGGCATGTTTCTTTGTAATTTGATGTGCAATCGTTTGAACAAATAAATTTTTTTAAACTATAATATACAATGTTAGTACGTATTTCTTGACAAAAATTATAGGATCTCTCGTATTTTTTGTAATTTTGGAGGTTTTACGATATCGGTCAAACAAGTATTGTGCTTGCAACACTAATTATTATTATAGGTTATAATTGAAAATGAGTTAACAAATTTGGCAAGAAAAATATATTTTTGTTTAAACAAATGGTATTTATTTAAACAGTTAACTAATGTCAGACAATGCCAACAATATAACTATAATTTCTCAAGAAAAAAGAAAAATGTGTCCGTAACATTGTATATTTGTGTAAACTAATGGTATTTGTTTAAACAATTGCAAATTAGTTAGCAAATAACCAAAATATTCCCAATAATAATTTCTTTTAAAAAAACAAAATATGCCCGCAAAATTGTGTATACCAGGTGGTCCTTTTAAACAAAAGTGTCTTAAATAAACTTGTAGGACGCAAAGGGGGAAATAAAATGGCGATATCAGTTTAGGAATACCCAACTTTTTTTTATCAAATTATGATTTTATGCTAAATAAGAACAACCTTTTGTCTGACAATTTCACATTAAGTAACAAATTACAAAAAAACATGCCAACAATCTACTAATAATAATTTCTAAAAAAAGGAAAAACAAAAAAAATTGTTTTCAAAAATGAAAAATAATTAAAGGATTGTAATATCGTTAATAAATACAAAAAAACAACAATAATTAATAATAGTATCCACAATAAATATAAAAAATATGTCCGTATCAATGTATATATTTGTTTAAACAAATACTATTAAACAAATGCTGTTTAAATAATTTCAAATTAGTTAATAAAAGACAAAAAATATCTCAATAATCCAATAATAATCACTTCTGTCGAAAAACAATAATAAAACACCTAACATTGTAAATTTGGGGAAACTTTTGTCTCATATTTAGGGTACTATGGCGAGGGTAGGGGGTGGTGAACAAAAAGATAATGGTTGTGGATTTGTTCCTTGGGGAGTTCTGAACAATTTCTGATAATCTCCAGCAACTTTTTTTCTAAAACGTGAAAAAAAGGGAAAATAATGCATTTTTGCAATGTATTTTAAATGGGAAATTTGATGTGCTCGGTGGCACGTGTTAACGTTAGCCGATTTTTCTCAAATTTGGGGGAATTTCTTTTTCTGGAAAAGGTCGTTGCCCTCTAAGTCCGTTTTTTTGACCACCCTAATGAACAGTAACAGAACAAATCTTAGAAAACGTAGTACAAGGGATTCTCCCGTTTATGTATCACTTTGCTGTGCGGATTAAGGAAGCGTTGTTCGGATTATGCCTTCGAATTCTTTCTGGTTTGGATTACTGGAGGTTCGGATTAGTGCATGTGCGGATTAAAGAGATTATATTTTCTTTTGTTATTTGCTAATTAATGCGAGGAAGTAGGTATGTAAAAAAGCCACAACCATTCAAATCCGTGCAGTCTGAACCTATACCAAAACAAATACCCAACGTTCCTCCACTATCCTAATTTTTTTTTTTTTTTAAATAAAATTTGATTAAACAATATATTTAATATATATGCACATCACAACTCATGTATATAATAAATATTCATATGTCGTGGTAGGTGAAACTTTTCTCCCTCTAACTTCACCTCGGGATTGGGATAAGACATCCTATCCTATCTCGGGCTAATGGTATCGAGGGTACAGTTGTTATGGATTGTTTGAGCTGGTAATAACGTCCTATATTTTTCTTTGCAGTAGCAATGCCTTTATTTTCATCTTGAAAGGTCTATACTCTAATTGTCTTACATCATTTGGTAGGTTGTTGTACATTGTCAGTGTATTGCCTTGGATAAAAGGAGCATATCGCGAAGTTCTAGATTTCTCTGATCGAATGTGTGTCATGTTTCTTGTTTTGTGTCCATGGATTTGATCTGATTTTGTTAGCTTTATCTCAGTGTTTATAGTTTGTCTGTCAATTTTGTAAAGAAGTATTATTCTGTGATGGATTGTTATCTGGTTGCACTGTCAGTTCGTTTGCAATATTATGTACATCATGTGTCGGTGTTCTTCTGTCTAAGGAATATAGTGTCTTGAGTATGTTATTTTGTTGTATTTGGTTATGTTGTCCTGCTTTGTTTCACCCCAGATATTTATCATATATTTTAGATTTGATACGTATAGGCAATTGTAAGTTACCTTCCTGGGAAATTCAAGAATGAGGTGTTTTACTTTATAAAGTGCAGCTATTGTCTTTGCGTTGTTGGTTCTTAGTTTGTCAATGTGTGCGTCCCAGCTTAGGGTATCTCTTTTAATAGGCCTAAATATTTGACTTTCTTAGTTTGTGTAATAAGCGTGTTATTGAATACTATGTTTAACTGTACGTCTTCTTTCTTGCCTGTAAATATCATATACTCCGTCTTTTTTCGTTAATGGTTAGTAGATTGGAATTGAACCAAGTCTCCATTATCTGTATGTCCTCGCTTATTGCACGTTGTAGTTGTTCTTCGGTTTTTGCGGAGTAAAGAATGCAAGTGTCATCAGCATACATGTATGCCGAGCCTTTCAGAGGTAAATCGAAGAAATCATTTGTGTACAGAATGTACAAAGATGGTGGTAAAATTCCTCCTTGGGGCATCCCATACTCCGCATAGCCCGTTTGACTGCAGCTGTTATTTATTTTGGTAATTTGCGGGCGGTGTCTCAAGTACGTGTTTATAATGTTTAGGAACTTTCCCTCTACGCCGATTTTGTTGAGCTTTTCTATTATTTTGTCTTAATTAATTAATACCAACGTTTTTCTAATCTCAGAAGTGGATTAACCCACATCCAAACCACCTCATTCCTTACAACCTAAATATAAACAAACACCATCGGGATTAAATTAGAATCAGCTCATTTTCTCAGCTACCCATCCACCTTTAATTACATATAAACATGCAAACCGCACGTTACCAAGGCGCATGCCTAAACCCCACCGGCGAATCCACCAATTTGGCTCCAACAACCCTCTAACCCCATACACGTCCAAAACAGGCGAACACCACCACACCAGAACTACTTTTGTTTATCCGTCTTGTGAAATTAAAAGCCGATCAAGTCGTTTCCAATAGCGCTGCCGGCGGGCCGTCCAAGGGCCATGCGCGTCGCGGCGCGTCTTGCCGTCCAGCGAACTGCCAACCCTGATCAATGCAGTCGGGGTTGAAACGGCGACTGCGAAACGGCGACTTGCGATTGCGATGAATGTGCACGCTCAGTGGAACGCGGTGAAAATTCGGTGCTGCGAGCCGTTTTTCTTCGGGGTTGTCGTTTGGAATTAGGGAGAGAATCAGGTGGATGACGGCACCGAAGTTTCAGTAAGTAGATTGTAGGATGCGTGTGGATGTTTGGTATAGCGAAGGTGGAAGAAAGGCAGCTCTTGTAATTGAATTAGAAACATTTATTGTAGACAACAAAGTGTTAGCGCGTGGTTGGGTGTCGTAAATTTTACGATCAGTTATGGGGACGTGTTGTTGTTTGGGGTTTTATTGGGATGGTACAAATTGATGGTCTATATGTGGGGGGTGTATGATGTGATGTGTCTCCAGGTCAGGGCTGTAGTTTTGTGCCGGTGGAATAATTTTTGATTATTAAATACACGAAGTAAATTTAATTTTATGATTTATGTGGTCACGTTTTAGTTTTTGAGATGATTGCTTTCTACTTGCTGCGTGCATACGGTGCTTTTCTGGACATGGTTTCCTTATCAAAAGTTGGTCTACTATGCCTTCTCTGAATACCCTGTAAACACTTTACCGTAACTAATAGTGTCGCCTTTCAGGTGTTAGTAGAATAGTAATAACAACAATTTAGCATTTTGTCGTGATTACCTCTATCGTTAAATTTTAAAATAATTTTCGAATTTCTATTGTTTATTATTGTGATAATAACCATTTGTAATAATAACCCAAAAAATATTTATAAAGTATGCCCGATTTTGCTATATAAACATTCAAACTATTATAACAGTTTCAACAGTTTATTTATTAATAATATTTAAATGCATGCACAAACAATATAAAATAAATACAACTCTTGATATATTACATATATTACAAACGTCAGCTCTGAGCGTATAAAACTTAAAATTTACAAAAAACTTTTACAAATTTATCATCGTAAATTTGTAGACACGTAGAATATTTTGCAGATCACTCATTAATTTTAAATGGTAATCCCGACACCCGATTTAGATTGCCAAGAATGCCCATGGGACTTCCAAATGCCTGTTCGTGGTTCTGTTATCTTATTGACTCATTTTGCCAGTACCTAATACACGTGCGATCCGCCACTACTGGCAGCGTCTCTGTCGATCCCTTCCCCCGCTCGCCCCAAAGACCGAAGAGCGCCGCGTCAATTGCAGCAATCATGAGATGCTTCAACTCGATCTTTTGTAGGGAAAATGCAAGATAAACAATGATTATGTAATAAACTTTAAATCTATGAATTAGTGGGTAGCCTATAGTCTATATTTCATTATTTTAGCTCTTCTAATAAAGGAATTGTTGGCACTGCATAATATAGCTTTTTTTGGGTGAAGCACTAATTCAACGATTTTACAAAAATGCACATTGAAAGCTAGCATTCCGCAGGTGATTTTACTTTTTAATTCGTTGAAATCTATACATTATTTCCGGAGTAATTAATTGCTAAAGTTAAACGAATGAAATTTCGGGGCAAAACCAGCACCAATTCTTCTTAATTTGGAAAAATCTAGAAAACGCCAACATATACAGCTTTCCCAGATTTGTGAGAAAAAGGTCGTCAAAAGAAGGGATATAATATATGGCCATGATAGTACTAGTAATAACAACAGTTTTGTATTTTGTCATCGATGACCCCTAACGCTAAACATTCGAATTTATCCACTTTTTCTTTATTTTTAATCATTGTTTCTCGTTAATACGCAAAATTTTAAATATAATATAGTAGCCTTTCTACGGATTATTAATTTGTTATTAAGGATTTTTATCGGATGCTTGATGCACACGAGTATAGAATTTTCAATTTTGTCCATTTTGTCTCTGTATTTTCGGTTTTAAACGTTCTATCTATCGATAATGTGTTGTATTTGTAATCTTGTTGGCTTTCAGTTCTTTATTAAATATCTCCACCCCCTCCCCGATTTATAAAAAATTTAGTTTCCATAGCCCAGGTTTTGTTTTTGATATTATTTTTATTTAAGATTTCTTTCGGCTTTCGTCAGGTTTTAGCGTCCGCATATATCACTTCACAAAAGCTGTAAATGCTCCAAAAACAGCGTTTTTTACATTATCATACGTAGTACGACCGATACTAAAGGTATCGGGACGAAACTTCATATTTAGAAGTTTAATGACCAAACTTAGAGCTGAAAATCTTTTTGTTCAATATGGTCTAAAGCATGCTTACTCGTTGACATTGTTGGTAAAATTAATAGTTTAACTGCAAATACTACAAATACACTGCTAAATAGTATGATAAAGTTAGGTGCCTGTCCATGTCTGATATTTTGCAATTTGTTGACCTCACTTTTTGCTTCAAGAACTTTATGTAGCTGGAAGCTTACGAGTCTGGGTTCGTCTTCTTAATTTGGTTATAAAAATATCTGCGTTTTTCTTTACAAGCTTAGTGTATACAATTAATTAAACACAATAGAGGCTAAATCATATCCGCGGTAAGCCTCAGGACTCTATAATAAGAATTGTGTTGAATTTAGATGGAAGGAGTTTATTGTGTTTATTCTCCGTGTCTGTATTTTCAATGGCATCTTTGATTCAAAAATAAAAAATCTTTTTATCGTAAATGAGCTGAAATAATTGATAATTTTCTTTCCCCCTTTTAACACCTATAAATTGGTTATAAAATATATACATGACTTTTACATGATTATGCAGTCTATAACAAAGATTGACTAATACTTCAAAAAGCGACACAAACGTAACAAATGCGGGACAATGTACGAAAATGAGGTACAATACCGAACAATGCGGACGTAAGGCCACCCTACTATGTAGCCTACATGGGCGACCCAGTAATGTGACGTGAGCCTGAGTAAAAAGTATAATCAAATCCAATTTACTAATGGGAAAAAAGCGATAAATAATATGAATAGGATCAGGAAAAGTAACTGATATTTCTTTTATTATAACAAACCTCTCTACAACATATACTTAAAATTACAAAATATGATTCTCTCAAAAAAATGTTTTCATTGAATTTATCATCGGTAAATTATACCAGTGAAATAAATAATGTTACGAAGTTTTCTTACGCTAATCTTAAATTAGTTGTTATAACCAGATACTATAGTTACAATGTGTCCACTAGGGTGGTTCAAAAATGCATTGCAAACATTTTTGTGATGATAGAAAGCAACGATCCTCCCAAATCGTTTTCAAATCCAATAAAAGTGGCCACGTGTTTTTCTTTCTTCGAAATTTTGATTTTTAATGGTGCCTATCGATGCATCAAATTTACATAAGAAAATGCATGGGAAGAAGACATTTTTTGGTATTTTTCGAATAATTGTTCGTAGTTTGGGAAAACTTAAGATTAAAGTTATAGGACTTGTAGAGGACTTTACAATGAAGAATTTGAGGTATTATACATATGGCTTTGATATTGTCTTAAGATTAAACGATAAAATAAAAACAACCGAAAAGAACAATAGATAAAATATTAAAATTGATATAAATATTGAAATATATTTAGCTGTGAAAAACTGATACTTCTGGGGACTGACTGTATTTCTTTTAACTTTTAAACCTGCCTTTTCTTTAGAAAATATAAATTAGCAAAAACAGTATACCTAATATCTGCACACCTGTCATAGTACGCATAGATTTATTTTTATTGTTCTCTTAGTAAATCTTGTGACGTAATATCAATATCAAGTGTCCACAATCTACATAACATCTCATTCAAATTGATCAAGATGTCGCGTTATTTATACGATTGACATTTAAACAAGAAATAATGTAATCGCTAACCGATTATTTAATATTTACACAGTAGATATCGATTACCTGCAGCTAGAGGTCACGACTAATACCCGGTTCAACACGTTTGCTACATTTTTCACGACCACAATACAGATTTACGAATCCCAACCCTATACCCGCAATATCACCAATCGATACCTATTTGACTAAACTTTGACATTTTTAGGAGGCTATTATGTTCTATTAATAAATAATAATGTTCGTCCATAATATTACAGATCAATTTTTTGCATAACGTCGAATATTTTGATTAAATTTTCATCAATAATTTAAAGTCAAATATACGAAAGTAGTTTACCTTTCATAGTATATGTATACTATGGTGGTTCAAATTGGCTATTTTTATTTAGATAGCTACGATCCACCCAAATCGTTTCCAAGTCCAAAAAAAAGTGGACACCTGTCGAGGCCTCAAATTTAAATAAGAAAATGCATGGAAAAAAGACATTTTATGGAATTTTTCGAATAATTGTTCGGGGTTTGGGAAAATTTAAGACTAAAGTTATAGGACTCGTAGAGAACTTTCCAAGGAAGAATTTGACCTATCATACATATGGATTTGTTGCTCCCAACCCACCACCAAAATAGCAGTTTATTACCTTAGAGTGACATTAATCATTTAAAAAAATCCCTGTTGTTTAAACAATAAATTATTATTCATTTTCAACTTTTTACTAATTATGGTAGAAAATTCAGATTTTTTGAGAAGTTTCATGTTCGAGATATCTTGCCTATTTTACCTAATAAACCCTCATTACAAAATTTTTTTTTGGAATTCACCTAAAATTATATTTTTAGACCGTTTCTGGCAAAAGTTGTTCTCAAGTGACATCATTAATATGTTGGGATTATTTCTATTGTTTAAAAACAATCCTTATTGCAAGTTGCTAGAGAGTACAGGGAACAGTTTCCAGACAGCAACAAATCAACATTATTTTGCGACACACAGTGGTAGGAAATAATATTAAGAAATGCAGAAAGAAATATGATTAATAAAATTGGTGGACTTAGGAAATTTAATATTTTTAAAAGAAATATAACTCCCCAATTACCCGAAAAAAGGATTTTAAATCAATTCAATTTTGTCGAATAAATGATATTGAAAACGAATAATATTTTACTTAATAATGATTTGCACCAGGTCCTAGGTCCCTGGTTCAAATCTAGGTTCTGGCTGTAATTTTTAATTTATTTTACTATTTACGGACCACCTATATATCACCATTATGCATTTGAATAATATTTTGTTATTTAAACAATAAATTATCCCAAAATATAAATGATGTCACTTGACAATAACAGTTGAGCAGACCGATCTAAAAAGGTGAATGTTAGGAGAATTGCAAACAAATTATTTAAACAAATGGAATTTTTTTAAACAAGTATGGGTTTATTATCTAATAACATAGGCAAGAAACCTCGAACATGAAATTTAGAAGTTTATTTCTCAAAAAAGCTGACTTCTACCATAATTAGAACAACAGTTGAAAATTAATAATCATTGATTGTTTAAACAATAGGAAGAATTTGTTTAATGAATTGTCACTCTAAGATAATAAAATGCCATTTCGAACTCAGAAAACAGATGTCCGACGGAGTTTCGAGAAAAGCGAACTATTTAAACAAATGGAATTTGATTTAAAACAGGGATGCACAGACTTGTTGGGACCAATGGCCACATCGATTAATTTAGGCTTATAGAAGAGCCGCATAGAAAAATCATATTGTTCATTGTTGTAAATATATATATTTTTGTATTTGCATATTTATCGAATATTGCGCAAAAATAGGTAGATAGGTACTCAGATAAGTAATTTACAAACACCAAGATGTTAATTTGAAGCACTGTCAAGCAATGACAATTTAGAAGCAGTTTTGCACGTAGCTACTACCAAAATTGAACCAAATATTACAAAAACTTTTAAGACAATTCAATGTCACGCTTCAAATTAACATATTGGTGTTTGTAAATTACTTATCTGGGTACCTATCTACCTATTTTTGTGCAATATTCGATAAATGTGAAAATACAAAAATATATATAGGTGTATTTACAACAATGAACAATATGATTTTTCTATGCGGCCCTTCTATAAGCCTAAATTAATCGATGTGGTTTCTATTTTTTGATGTATTAATATTCGCGATAATATTCGTGAAACATTTTGCTCGCAGAAATATGTGGATCCAAAAAGGCTTGCGCATTTTAGTGCATTGTCTAACAAAGATTTATAATTATTTTTATCGAAGCTGCGATAGAAGTTTAATAAATTTCCTTCTTTAAATTTATGTCTTAAGTTTCCGTCGTTTTGCAGGTCCTTAAGTTCCAGCTGCATTGATTCTGGTGCATTTTCCGGTAAAATAACAAAAGGGTTGCTAAATAAATCTAGCAAAGGTTTTATCTTTGGCAAATCATGAAAACGGCTCTTGAAGGCTGATATAAAATCATCTATCTTTTGACCAATCGCGGTGTTGAAGTTGACATTAAACTTTTCAGCTATTTTATTGTAATTGGGAAAATGAACGTAATTTCTTGCCTTTAGCTGAGTTTGCATCGAGGCTAATGTGTCCATACTCTAATATATATTTTTATACTGTGGTATGACATTGCCGAACACTAGTGGCGAATAAAGCCACAATAAGTTTGGCAGTCAGCTGCTGTGACTGACGCGGGCCACCAGTATATCAATGGAGGGCCGCATGCGGCCCGCGGGCCGCGGTCTGTGCATCCCTGATTTAAAACAAATTGAAATTACCTGACAAATATTTATAAACATTCAACTAGACTTATAGTAATGATTTCTATGAATAATTTTCTAGAAGAAAGAGAATGAAGTGATTAGAAGGGTAAATTTTCTGAAGAATGTACATTCTTCATTTAAGGGTAGTTTTCAGGGCACTGTGGGAGTGGGTTTGGGCGTCAAAGCCATATGTATAATAGCTCAAATTCTTCATTGGAAAAATACTGAATCATTTCTTTTTCCCATGCATTTTCTAATGTAAATTTGATGCATCGATAGGCACCATTAAAAGTCAAAATATCGAAGGAAAAAAAATACGCGTCCATTTTTTTGGATTTGGAAATAATTTTTTTTGGGTCGTTACTTTCTGTCATCACAAAAAATTTTACAATGCGGTTTTGAACCACCCTAGTGGATACATATATAGGTTACATTCCATAAACTACTGTAAAAGTGCCGATATGAAGTTGTTTGGCTCCTAATAACAACTGAAGGTTTGGCTGGTTGCCAGGTAGATAGGATAGGATGTAATATTTCACGCGGTGTCAGCCGTCGGGAATTGTATTTTCCCGTAGGGTTTCCACCATTCTACGGCGAAAGGAGGTGTCCTTTGTTGAGATGAAACCTAAATATAAGAGTTTTCAGCTTTCCCCCACAACTCTCTATATCCGGTGCGGGAAGTGTGTCACGGCTGCTGAAAATTGCGACCGAAAATCGATAGGAAATGACATCCGGTCGTTCAGCATCAACGATATTAATTATTCTCCGGGATGTAGAATACTTGCAGACTAGGTCACTGGACACAACAAAATATAATCAACATAACATAAATATTATAGCTGGTACCGAAATAACTCGAATATATTCATCTAAACTTTATCATTTTGCTAAAATGGTGTTTTCTAGCAACAGCTTTAAATTTGCGGAGTGATAAGCATCCCTAAACTAGTATCTAAAATTGTTTCTAACATTTTATAATATTAAATTAATTTTATAATTGCTAGCTTAGAAATAAATGGAATATATTTATACGAACTTGATCATTTTTCTCGCAACTTGATTATTTTGTTAAAATCAGTGTTTTCTTGCAACAGCTTCAAATTTGTGGAGTGATAAGTATCTCTAAACTAGTGTTCGAATTGTTTCTACCGTTTTATGCTAGTAAATTAACTTTAGAATGGTTAGTTTAGAAATAAGTCGACTATGTTCATCTAAACTTGATTATTATGTTAAAATCAGTGTTTTCTTGCAACAGCTTCAAATTTGTGGAGTGATAAGTATCTCTAAACTAGTATTCGAATTGTTTTTACCGTTTCATGCTAGTAAATTAACTTTAGAATGGCTAGTTTAGAAATAATTCGACTATGTTCATCTAAACTTGATTATTTTGCTAAAATCAGTGTTTTTTCGCAACAGTTTTAAACTTGTGGAGTGATAAGTATCTCTAAAGTAGTATTCGAATTGTTTCTACCGTTTTATGCTAGTAAATTAACTGTCCATGGACAGGTTTAGAAATAAGTCGACTATTTTCATGTAAACTTGATTATTTTGTTAAATCGGTGTTTCCTCGCAACAGCATTAAATTTGTGGAGTGATAAGTATCTTAACTATTATTCGAATTATTTCTACCATTTTATGCTAGTAAATTAACTTTCAAATTGCAAGTTTGAACTCGATTATTTTGGTAAAATCGGTGTTTCCTCGCAACAGCTATAAATTTGTGGAGTGATAAGTAATCTCTAAACTAGTATTCGAATTGTTTCTACCGTTTTATGTGCTAGTAAATTAACTGTCCATGGGCAGGTTTAGAAATAAGTCGACTATTTTCATCTAATCTTGATTATTTTGTTAAATCGGTGTTTCCTCGCAACAGCATTAAATTTGTGGAGTGATAAGTATCTCTTAACTAGTATTCGAATTATTTCTACCATTTTATGCTAGTAAATTAACTTTCAAATTGCGAGTTTGAACTTGATTATTTTGCTAAAATCGGTGTTTCTCGCAACAGCTATAAATTTGTGGAGTGATAAGTAATCTCTAAACTAGTATTCGAATTGTTTCTACCGTTTTATGTGCAAGTAAATTAACTGTCCATGGGCAGGTTTAGAAATAAGTCGACTATTTTCATCTAAACTTGATTATTTTGTTAAATCGGTATTTCCTCGCAACAGCATTAAATTTGTGGAGTGATAAGTATCTCTTAACTAGTATTCGAATTATTTCTACCATTTTATGCTAGTAAATTAACTTTCAAATTGCAAGTTTGAACTTGATTATTTTGCTAAAATCGGTATTTCCTCGCAACAGCTATAAATTTGTGGAGTGATAAGTAATCTCTAAACTAGTATTCGAATTGTTTCTACCGTTTTATGTGCTAGTAAATTAACCTTTGAGTGGCTGATTTAGAAATAAATCGACTATGTTCATCTATCATGATTATTTTGCTAAAATCGGTGTTTCCTTGCAACAGCTATAAATTTGTGGAGTGATAAGTATCTCTAAACTAGTATTCAAATTATTTCTACCATTTTATGCTAGTAAATTAACTTTCAAATTGCGAGTTTGAACTTGATTATTTTGCTAAAATCGGTGTTTCCTCGCAACAGCTATAAATTTGTGGAGTGATAAGTAATCTCTAAACTAGTATTCGAATTGTTTCTACCGTTTGATGTGCTAGTAAATTAACTGTCCATGGGCAGGTTTAGAAATAAGTCGACTATTTTCATCTAAACTTGATTATTTTGTTAAAAATGGTGTTTCCTTGCAACAGCTTGACATCTGTAGAGTGATATATGTATCTCTAAACTAGTACTCGAACTTTTTCTACTGTTTTATGTTACTAAATTCGTTTTCTAATGGCTGGTTTAAATATAGGCCGAATTTATTATTTTAAATTAGGTTATTTTGCTGAAATCTAAAAACTTCTAAATTTCTATTTTCAGGGCTTCAGTCCAGCTCAGAGCGGGATAAGCTCGACATGCCGACGACGACGTCGGGAAAATGACTAAGGAGGGTGACATACCCACCATCTTCAACCCGCGCCGCAGTCGAACCCCCAGCGTTCTGATAACCGAAGAAGGGGTTGCAATCAATGGACCTTTCACGCACGCCGATTCCATCAGCAGCGGCCAACCGGACACCGGCGACCAGCAGCAGAATCACACGCAACCCGACGGCACAACACCACCTGGAAGGCTCAAGTCTTGCGCCAATTCACTATGCTCAGATTCGGCGAAAAAGGTAAGTCGTTTTCATTGGAACTTCAGCTGTTATCAGGGCCGGCCCTAGCGTTTTGCCGCCGTACGCAAATCTCAATAGTGCCGCCCTTCTGATTGATTGATTACTTTGGTTACTTTTATAACAAACCAACTGCAAATGATTGAAATAATTATTATCAAATAATAAATTCATGCATCATGAGTCATTGCGTGTATTATTTTTTATTATATTTTGCAAGACGCGTTTGTAATGTAGCGAAAACAAACATCCTACACACTGCGTACCAAGATATTATTTTCTTGTCGAAAGTAAAACGTATCAAGAATTCTATAGCGCGAAAACTATTTCTTGCAGGCATAAGAATGTATTTTTCACCGGTGCATTCATGCGGCATTAATATGTTTACCTCAAATAGACTGCCCAATATCGGCGTAGAAGATTTTTTACGGCCACAGAACTACAAGTTTTTGTCGAGCCAGCCGATGCGTTCGAGACCTTGCAACGTGTTTGCAAGTCCAGATGTGCGACGTTACGAATCGACATTAAATGTTCATATTTTCGGTACTTTCGGTACAAATATTTGACAGTGCATATCTCGCAGTGCAATTTGCTTAGATTAATAGGATAATAGTACTTGAAAGCAAAAGACGATAGCTAATTTTGGTTTTCACCATTGATTATATTCGACATACAAACAATACTTTTAAAGCAACAAAAAGTAAAGAATACTAGTACAATATAGGTACAAAGTTTAACCTTAAATTAAAATTACCTCTTTCGAACCATTTTTCTGCAAAATCGCGAGTAACTTCTTTCAGATCTAATATATTACTCAATTCATAATGTTAAGGGAGGTAATGAATTTTTAAAAACGTCAACTGGGCCTTCTGGAAACAAGGTCTATGGACGCAAAATCATTTAACATCATAATTAATTCGCCCGACTATGAAAATAGTACCAATAATACCATAAAAATGTTTACTGAATGAAGACATTATTATTGAAATTTATTATCAATTATCAGTGATTATCAGTGAAATTTGTCATGAAGTACTTGCATCAGATATCTCCGAAAGTATTAAGCTTAGCAGAACAAAATGTACACCATATTAAAGATGAAAAGAATTACTTAAAAATATTGAAAGATGTAGATTTGGGAGAAGGTTAAAAAGGGGGTTTTCAGAACCGAAATATTATGTCAATATCTACACTGTTAAGTCATCTGTCATCAGCAAACTTCTGTCGTTTTTGACAGAACAGATGTTGACATAATATCTCCGTTCTTTACATCTTCCCAAATCTAAATCTTTCAATATTTTAAGTAATTCTTTGTTTATCATATACCCAAATCTTCATCAAAATTTTATCTTTAATATGATGTATAATTTGTTCTGCTAAGAGTAATATTTTCGGAGATATTGATGCAAGCATTTCATGGGGAGTTCTTTAATCACTGATAGTTTTTAATTAATTTCAATAATAATATCATCAAAGACTCAGCACACTTTAATATTATTTTTATAGGCGGGCAAATTATGTGTCTACCCAAATAAAAATTAACTAGCTTACCATTTCGGCAGGAAATGCTAAACTGTTAAGATAGAGGATTCGCCAACTTTTAAAACGGACAGTAATCATGTTTACTTATAACATTTTCTTTAAGTTTGTGGATATCGCATAAAACTCAAAAGGATCGTTAGGACTATTTTATATTTCTCTTTTGATTTTTGTATAGGATCACTACACTACAGTACACTTTCATATTATTTTTCCTAATTGACCATATATTTTTCCTAATTGATCCTAATTCTTTATAAAAGCTATTTTATTTAAGTATGTCTATTATTGGCTGCTATGCATCTTAAAATATAGGAATGGCCTGAAGCCTGTCAATTCCGATTGTATTTGATTGTATTTTACTATTCTTTTATTTTCTAGATTCAGGCAATATTTTAGAGCCCTTTTTATTGTAGTTCAGTTGGTATTGCCGCCCCTAAACTTTGCCGCCGTAGGCAGTTGCCTACCTTGCCTACCGCCTAGGGCCGGCCCTGCTGTTATGTGTGCAAACGTAAACATGAACAAGCTGTTAAACATGTCAGGAAAACTTGTTTTTAACGATGGATACATAGATAGCAATTGGGGAGGTGTTTACTTTCTTGGGTGTACGTCAATCATGAACTACTGTAGGTATGGTGGAAATGGGCCGACCAGTATAAACAGACGGTGTCCAATTTCAAGCTTCATGAACGCTTGACTGAAGTGTATTTAATGTGCCATATTAAGTGAGTCCGAAAAATGAGAAATAATTAGAATGGACATAATCAATAGTGGTTCGCTCTTGGAACTCGGTTGTGGCCCTCACTGGAAGCGGATGTGCTTCATCTTGTTGAAAACTTTAGGTTACCACCCACGAAATTATGATTGTAACATTGTAACAGCAGTTCCACTAATGACACAGATTTGCAGTTATTACCGTTGAGTCATTAGATATGATAATTGTCTTTATTACATTCATAAATGCGTAATTACAGGTCTATCATCGCTTATTACTATTACACTAGTCGAGACATTTTAATTTGTTGTTTGTAACTTTATCCTAAATATACTACACAAACTTGTAATAAGAATATTTCTTTCATATAAAGCAACCTAAATATTTGACTTAAAAAACCGATAGTCCTACAATTGGCCCATAATTCTAAAACTTCTGAACAGAAAAAAAACTGAAAAAAAGTATGTTATGCACCTGAATCATTTCTACACAAGTTGTATGTCTGTCAAAATTGTTTGTCTCTCGGTGTAAACATAAGCGTGAGAGAAGAGAAAAAACATAGGTACCGATTTTTGCAGTTTCAAATTAACGCTCGTCTTTTTACTTTATCATACGCAGTATGTAAAGTATTGTAATCGTGCCAAAAAAAAAAAAATTGAGATTTTAGCGGAAATAGGTCTTTTTGGGTCCCCTGAACATTTTTGACCAAGGTACAAAAAAATGTCTGTGTGTGTGTCTGTGTGTATGTGTGTGTGTAAACGATTTTTGTGGAGACGATTCCGGAGAAACTACTGAAGGTATGGGAACGAAAGTTCATATTTAGAAGTTTCATGACCTAACTTAGAGCTGAAAAGCTTTTGGTTCACAAGGGTCCAAAGGAACTGGTAGTTTATTCTAAGCCTTTTTGAAGGATTTTGCAAATGAGCCGCCATTTCTGTAATTTCGTCAAAATAGTTAAATAATAAATGAAAGTAGAGGAAATTTTGAAGAATTTATGCTTATGACATTTTTTAGTAAAATTAATAGTTTAGCTTTTTAGTTTATTCTAAGCCTTTTTGAAGGATTTTGGAAATGAGCCGCCATTTCTGTAATTTCGACAAATTAGTTAATTAACAAATTAAAGTAGAGGAAATTTTGAATAATTTATGCCTATGAAATTTTTTGGTAAAATTAATAGTTTAGCTTCAAGAGCAAATTCTATTTGATCGAGATCGGTCGCATCTGCATTGATATGAAATTACATAGTAGCCAGGATTTTGACAAATATTTTTTTGTGTTGTCTCATTCGAAAACAGCTGATCTCATCAGAGGTTGGAAAACCACTATGGAACGTTGCCGCTGTAGTGCGGCAAATTATAAAACACAAATTTCAAATAAAGTAAGATCACCAATTTGATTGTTTGTTGATAAGAAATATCAACCCGTCTTTATATCTAATTCTAAAAACGATACATTGAGAAAATTATAAATAAAGTATAGCGATGAGTGTAGTTTTATTTTAGTATGTTGGCAGGGATGTGTCATGAACAAATATAAATCTGTCAGAATTTGAATTACCTTTTTAAGGTGCGTTTTCATTAGTGACAATGGCAGTGGTAGCAGACGGCGTTATAGTATTTCCAATAGAAAGTTGATAGGGACTCATGTTTATGTACATGCAAACTAATATGTGTCATTATCACGATATGTAAGAAATACTATAATTTCGTATTCTACCACCGGCATTAGCAACCATTACCTACCAATCGGAACGCACCTTTAAACTTGACGTTTCGTCAAAGTGGTACCAACCTAGCATTTACTATTCAGACATCATTTATTTTTTTAAATACGTATTTCTTAAAAAGCAACACAATAAACGTTGATGTCGCTCCTGCCAAAAACTAGATAACCGACTCGCTCATATGCGACGGCGACACTCCGCCTTCGGTGACGCGCCGCATCACCGCTCGTCGCGCTATTCCGTACTTTCGGCATTTGTAACATAAATAACTATTATTCTAATGACGTAGTGTAGGTAGTGTCAAATGCTGATGCTTTGACAATACCTATGATTTATCTCAATAGAATAGATTCTCATGCAGCTAAACTATTCATTTTATATATTGTATGATAAAGTCATGTGCCTGGCCACATCAGATTTTTTTCTTTTAAACCACTTACCGCAAAAATTTTAGTTTTTGTTCATGTTGCATCTAGAGCAGTGGTTCTTAACCGGTGGTCCGTGGACCACTGGTGATCCCTGAAAGCACCCGCAGTGGTCCGCGAAACCAAAATGCACTTATTAAATAAATTAATGTCAAAAACGACGAATTGACGACGCGAAGACTACCAATATTTATGAAATATTTAGTTATTTTATTACGTGTGTAAACTAAACCTTGTTTTGTTTGCTATGTTACATGTAACTAAGTAAGTATGTTAAGTAACTAGGTACTGTAATATCCTGAAATTACTATACCAGGCCACAAAAAGTTTTAATTTATGGATTTAATTACCAAATCTACTAGGTATTTTTATCTAATTGTGATTTATTTTATACCTAGTTCCCGATGCATGTGAATAGTCATCGATTTTATTTATTTTTTATTCAATTCATTGCCAGTTTCACAGCTGGCAGCGAATCCTGTTGGGTATAAAGTTGGGAATTGAAATGTTTAAAAGTGACCGTTTGTATACATTTAGGCACGTGTACATGTACCACTTAGGTAGAATCTGCGTAGTAGAAAAGTATAATGAACTTAATTTGGTTTTAGGAAAAAATGCAGGTATGACCACGATTATATTAAAATTGGCTTTACCTCAATAGAAATAAATGGGAAGATTAGATCTCGTCACTTAAAAACCGTACATCGTAATTATTGTTACCGGCCGCAAGAATTCTTCGAGGGCAAACTATGAATTAATAAAAATAAAGCTTGGACCCAGTAAATCATGATATGCAATAACTGAAAAGACATTGGCTGTAGGCGGAATCTTCAGTTGCAAGGGTCACGAAATATGAAGTTGGAAGGCATGATCAACTTATACTTATTTCACGATAAAATCAGCGCTTTTATCGCTAAAATTGCGCTATGTGATCAACAAATAGAAGATAAGTTTTCTACCTTTGATAGGCTAAATTCAATTTTTGACAGAACATTAAAATTACAAATTTCTTAAAATAAATATATACATTATTTGAGTGACCTGGCTGCGAGGACAAAGCTATTCAGAAACTGATTTGCAATGCTTTCATTGTTAACATTACTGAGGCACCTGATGAAATTCAAGAAGAGTTATTTGAAATGCAACACGATAGTAACTGCAAGGACACTTTCGAGACAAGAATTGAACTTTACAAGTTTAGGGCAAAAAAGCGAAATCATTCTCTAAAATTCGAGAAATTGTTTTACGTTATTTAACATTGTTATCTACCAATGTGAGCAGGGACTCTCAACCTTTTTGGTTATTGAAAATAAAAACCGAAATCGTTTGACTGCCAGTGCGATTGAGCAGTACCGAACCAAGAATTAAGCACTTGGTAAACTGTATGCTGTCATAAAAATCACTAACACGTGATTTAAATAATTTTAAACGTCTTTTATTTATTCAACAACTTTATTTTGCCGCTAAACATTTAGTGGTCCATGACAAATTTAGTCAAATGGTCACTTCATCACTAAAAGGTTAAGAACCACTGATCTAGAGTCTCTTCTATAGGTTGGCGTTTTTGTTTTCTTCAGTATTTATATGTATAGTTTTTATTACATAAAGGTTGCAAACAAGATTTTGATGGAAGCCGATGTCTCGGTAACGAATGTTACCTAGCAGGACAACGCAGTTAGCATGGAAATAATCCTTATTTACTGCGATACACATCCCTTGAACTTAATAGCATTCCGATTATTTGTTAATTTTTAAGACCGAAATAAACATGAACAATATTTTACGCAGTTTGGCTTCCTTCGCTTGTAGGTTTTGGTACAAGGCACTTGAACGAGATGCAGGTATAATTAATTGTACATCCAAATTCGTTATCTATGTTTAACTCTTATTCTATTCAAAATTCCGCAATTAAATTGTTCTGGTCGTATCGTACTAATAGTAAATAATCTTCTACTGTCCCAGGTACGTTTCCATTTACCGTTACGATTGACGTAGTGCGCGCTGCACGAAATTTATATCATTCATATTAAATGGCATTAAAAATTGCTTAAAAATTATTAAGCATTCCTTTTCTACAGTCGTATTAATAAAATATGACGATTGTGTACGTGTATATCCCGTTATCGTGCTAATATTCATTACTGAGATATCCGCTTTCATGAAAATCTTGTTCTCAACCTTTATTACACAAAAACTGAAAGTAACTAAAACGCCAATCTGTAGAAGATAGAAGCTCTAAGCACAATCTAAACAAAACTTGAAACTTTTGTGGCAGGTGGCGTACGAGGAATTAAATTGGAAAGACGAGCGTTAATTTAAAAGTGCTAAAATCGGGTACCTTTTTTCATTTCTCTCGCGCTAATGTTTACACCGAGAGGCTGTTTAAAATCAACAATTTCTGGGTTATTATTATAGTGATTTATTTTTATTCAGCTAATAATTGTTGTATGTAAATTTATGGTAGAGAAAAATGATTTTTTCTACTCCTATTGAGGAATGCATTCATTAACATGGCAATTTATGATAAGTAATACTAACCATTCCCCACACACATGACAAATATTTCATTCCTGGCTCCTCATACCCCGTAAGTAGTGAGAAATATTTCATTCCTCACGGCTTTAGAACCAATCACAGCTCGGGATTTTTCATTCCCAAATTGTTGATACACTGCTTAGCGACATTGTCAAGGCATTCACAACGTCGCTAAGTGACAAGGCGCACCAAACAATTTTAATCTGTCAAAATCCTGTAAACCGTCATAGTGACATACAGCTGTCCCTATATGCACAAAAATTAATTTATAAAATTTCGTTGCATGGTCGTAGAAAAAGTATAGTATTCCATTCGCAAGTAATGGCAATTTCTCACTCGAACGCTTTGCAGCACTCGCCTACGGCTCGTGCTGCAAACTTCGTTCTCGGGAGAAATTGCTTACATTACTTGCTCATAGAATAATATACTATTGTCATGTTTTAAGATATTCGACGTACCGCTAATTGATCTTAAACCGATTCTAGTATAGACAATTATACGCAAATGACACAGCAATTTTTTTTTTCTTTTCTTCCAATGTTTCACCAATAAAGAATATTATCAGTTTTCAAGAACTTCTAGTGACGAAACATCGTTTGTGCTTATTAGACACAATATTTTGATTTTATTTCTGATTTTACCAATAGAAACCTGTTTGATGTTCGAGCCAACTGCAGTTTGTCCCAATGATTACCAATAGTGAGATTTATTTTCTTAAATTGTATCAATTAAATATTTTGTCTTACTTTAAATTGCAAATTATTATTATTATTTGCAAGTTCGCTCTTTTTACACTTAAAGCGGCCGCTTTTCGAGCCTATTTTAAGGCATTGATAATGAAAGAACCACCCAAGATTTATAGACAATTTTTTTTATTCTTTTGTGTTACTATTTAATTTAATTTATTTAATTATTGTGATGATCTCGGTAACCTTGCAGATTACTTTGTGCGCGCATTTGTGCAAATATTAATATAAAATGGCGGTCTTATGCCCAAAATAGGTCCGTTTTCGCCGCTCATTTCGTGATCGAAAGATGATGAAAGATCGAACGAGAACTACATGTGTGCGGAACATAAAAAACAAAGAATCATCGCGATATATGAAAAACATTTTCCAAAAGCGTGGTTACCAGTTGGAAAAACACCACTCTTGGGAAATCACGACCGAAATTACAAGAACTTTGGTAAATACCGCAACGGCCGAGATGATCACGTGATGATCGGTTTAAAACTGAACGAATTTATTACAAAAGATATAGATACCAGTGCAGTGGTGGGAGATCTATGTCTTGGTCGAGTCATATGCAATACGTATATAAGTACCAAAGCTGGGCAAAGTTAATCACAAAGTTAACTTCCTTAATGATTAATCCGTTAACGAAAAACTTAACCGATAGTCCGTTAATTTGTTATAAATGTAACGGAAGTTAACGTTAACCATTAATCATTGCTTTTGCACAAAAAATAGGTTATGGGGAGTGCCCATCTGCCGGTGTGTATGCAACCCAATTAACTTCGGACCTTTCGGCTGCATAAGTTAAAATTGCCTGTAGTTTTTTCCAACTAGGTACAGTAGTAACTAAAATATGACATTGCGAGCTACAAGATTTATAAAAGATATTGAAAATATCAACTAATGTGGTTGGAGTTAGCAGAAAACCATAATTTGAAGGTGGCTATTTTCAGTTTAGGTTTATATTTTGAACCAACAGGTTTTCATTAGAAAGTAACAATATTATAAAAAAGTTAAATATTTATTATTACGTAACAATTAGACAATAATAAACGCACAATAAGACCGGTGGGGGCTGGGAAGTAACTGAAAACAAAAGATTTCTCGCGTATGCTTTATATACGGACGCCGCGTTGCACAAAGTAGTATGTAACAAATGTAAACAAAACCAAGTCCGAACTTGCACACAATGCAAATAACAATTTGAAATGTTTTATAATGACTTTTTCGATTTAACGGACGTGAATTAACGGATGACGTATGTAGCGGAAGTTAATGGTTTTGAAACTTAACTTAAAAATTAATTCGTTAACGAAAAATTTAACTTTGGTAATTAACGATTAACGCATTTCGCACGGTAGGAGGCACAATTCACCGGCTACAACTCCAAAACTAGGGCGAATTTTGCTAAACCCTCTTACAGGAACAATACTGAGCAAAAAGCAAAAAGCAAAAACTTTTTTAGAAAAATTTACACGATAGAAATATTTGAGTCCGTATTTGTCTCGACGGTCAATGTCTACCGAAAACACAGTTTTCCATACATTATTTTGAAACCAGATCATTTCTCTTACAGCGAGTATTTTTTTTGTTGTTGGTTGGAATAACAAATTACCCCAAATAGCGCATTCAGGCAAACCTAGAATAATTATGGCTCCCTTGTTCGCTACTGATTTATGCATGCCTCTTATTTATGTAGAATAATCAGTCAAGTTAACGTGTTTTTGTCGCATGAGGTAGAAAACTTCAGGAAGTCGACATTGTCAAGAAATTACGTTCGAACAGTTTCAATTGACGTTCGATGAAAACATTCCCTAAACTCCATTATTCATCATAAATTCCATTTCCTGCGTGAACGAGCAAACCGAGTTAGGTATCGGTTATTGGCACAAATCATTGTTATCTCTCGCTCATTTACCGGCGTTCCTATATGAAAAATGATGCATTGGCATGAACAGATATCCTGAGCAGAAACCCTGCAGAAACAGCTGTGTAACTTCGCACTACACCAGCGACATCGGTGATTACGTGCAGCTTTTGCCGTTGGTTTCCGCATAGAAGTGGGTGAAGGGAAAATTGGGTACACAAGCGTCGCAGATTTATTTCGGTACATTTGGGTAAAGTGGCGTGTTCGCCGTAACGTGGTGCGTGCCGGAAGTATGCGGCGACGATAAGCGAAATCCCCGTGATTTTATTTGTAGTAAAGAAATACCGTTGGTGAGGATATATGACTATGGGCGTGTTCTTTGGCAATAGAAAATAGATTGTGTTAACATGTGTTTTCCTATATGCTCTATAATGGAAATTTAGAATGAATTGATGGTTTCGCTAAAAGAATAAACATCTTTAGTTCATGACAATATTTTGGAGACTGTGGCGAACTTAATAATAAAATTATAAACCCCTAACCACAACAAGTATTTTAGAAACCTAAATACGTATTTCAGCAACGTATTTTACCACTTCCACTAGTGATTGGACAATATCCAGTAAAGATACTATGAAGTGCTAATCTCTCTTTTCTTTTTTTTAGTTTCTACTGAAGATGGCAACATAGTTGCTGAAATACGTATTTAGCTTTCTAAAATACTTGTTGTGGTTAGGGGTTTATAATTTTATTATCTTTAGTTCAGTATAATACATACTAGTATATTAAATTACTAACGACCACGTCATGTTGAATTTTTAGCAGGCGATGTAACATAAAAGACAAATATTGCAAAATGTGTTTGTGCGAATACAGTTGAAGCAGATTGCATTTGCTGTGTCACCAAGGGCAGACGTTCCAATCATAGCTGTAATGAAGTTTCCAACTCGACGATTTGTAGACGAATCGTGTTGACCAACAAAATGGAAAAACTGTTCTGCTTGCTGTAGAATTGTAAATAAACCAATGGTGTGGTTTACTTTAAAATACAGTGTGTCTGACGGTACTTTGGATTGTATGGGTACTTGTGTTATTATTAGAGATATTAGAGTCGGTTAAATGGACAAAATAGTGCATATTTATGTGCTCTTTTATAATCTGTTCAGAAAGCAGTTGAATTCTAAATAATTCCCAAGCTATTTTCAAAAAAACAAAAAATGTAAGTTTAAATAATAATCATAACTTCTTTATTTGTGATCCCATAAAAAAGCGTTTTGACATTATAAATGCACTTTTTGTCTTCAATTTGATTAACTCAGTTTAAATTTTCTTTCGCCAATTGATTCGCCAGAAACAATCGTAACTTTTGCTTTTCTTATGAACGCCGTATTGGTTTTATATATGTTTGGGTTCATTTCTTTCTGTGTAATTTGGTATGCCACATGCCATGTTTTGATTATAATAAGATAATAGAATTGGCTGAACGTTGTACACCTGGTGAATTGCTGAAAATCGCATGGTGCCATGGATCTGTTGAAAGAAATTGGTGAAAACCCAGAATTTATAAAAACATATTAACATATATTAAGAAGACGCACTACTGGGCCCGCAAAAATCAGCATATTTTTGTACCGCGCGATAATCAGGTGTGGTTTGGTTTTAATGTATGGTGCGGTATAGTGGCCAACCGATTAACCGGACCAATTTTTTATAACAAAAATTTAACTTCGGATATGTATCGGCAATATTGCTCTCTGAGGAAGTGGAAAAAATAATGGACGTTATGTGGTTCCAATAAGACGAAGCACCTATACATGATACCCGAATCGTGAGGAACTATTTAGATATAAGACATGAACGGCTACCTATTTAGAAGTATCATGGCCGCCAAGATTGCCGGATCTTACCCTTTGTGATTTTTATCTATGGAGTGACTTAAAAAATAAATAACGTATGGTGTTTATAACTTTGGCAACGTTGGAGAGTTACGTGACTGTTACTGGTATAAAAGTCGCCGCTTTCAATTCGTTTGACAAAAGGACCCTCGGTAAGGTCGCGCAAAATATTGAGGAGAAGAGTTTCGAAAAAATTGTTCACACATCTATGCAAAATTTCTAAATATCCATCACTATTTAAATTTTCGTTGTAAATTTCGTATCTAGTTTCGTCCCCCATTATTAAATAGGAGTATTCAAAATGAATTTAAAGAAAAAGTGACAATATCTGGAAAACTATTCAAGATCATCCTCATATTGATTGATATGGAATAAGATTTCCTATCGAATGGCGTATCGGTATACAGGCTGTTCCATTCGACAGAAATTATTTTGTTACGTTTGAAAATTCAGTTATTTTGTTGTGGTGAACTAAACATCGTCTTATTTGGTTATGTTTCAAGATTCGGTTATCCGAGATATTCAATTTTAATCGTATCCGCAATAATCACCAAAAAGATTGGCAAAAACAAAAGGACTCAAAAATGGTGATTTGAATAAATTATTTTTAATAAGGAAACCAGAGGTTTGATTGTTTTTCGTTTATCCGGAAAACAGAAAATTAAAGTTTGTGTGAAGTTAGCCCCCCCCATGTTCGAATTCTCGGGGTTTTTAAATTGCAATCGATTGCTTATGGTTTGGTTAGGTTTGATTGCCCATTGCCGACGTTTGATAGTTTTTCGTTTACCTGAAATCCGCAAAAGTTCACAAAGGTCAGGTTCCATCCGGTTTTTTTATTGGCGAATTTGATTGTTTTCTTCTTATAGTTTTTACTTTATCATACGCAGTATGCTAAAGTATTGTAATCATGCCGAAAAAAAAATTGAGATTTTAGCGGAAATAGGTCTTTTTGGGTCCCCTGAACATTTTTGACCAAGGTACAAAAAAATGTCTGTGTGTGTGTGTGTGTGTGTGTGTGTGTCTGTGCGTATGTCTGTGTGTAAACGATTTTTGTGGCGACGATTCCGGAGAAACTACTAAAGGTATCGGAACGAAAGTTCATATTTAGAAGTTTTGTTACCAAACTTAGAGCTGAAAAGCTTTTGGTTGAAAGGGGTCCAAAGGAACTGGTAGTTTATTCTAAGCCTTTTTGAAAGATTTTGCAAATGAGCCGCCATTTCTGTAATTTCGACAAAATAGTTAAATAATAAATTAAAGTAGAGGAAATTTTGAATAATTTATGCCTATGATATTTTTTGGTAAAATTAATAGTTTAGCTTTAAGAGCAAATTCTATTTGATCGAGATCGGTCGCATCTGCATTGATATGAAACTTCAAAGTAGCCTGGATTTGACAAATTTTTTTTGTGCTGTCACCACAGAAATGTCTATGGCTGTCACACTCGAAAACAGCTGATTTCATCAGAGGTTGGAGAACCGCTATGGAACGTTGCCGCTCTACTGCGGCAAAGTAGAAAATACAAATTTCAAATAAAATAAGATCGCCAATTTGATTGTTTGTTGATAAGAAATATCAACCCGTTGTTATCTAATTGTAAAAACGATAATTGAGAAAATTGTAAATAAAGTATAGCGATGAGTATAGTTACGTTTTAGTATGTTGGTACGGATGTGACATCTACAGTGTCATGAACGAATATAAATCTGTCAGAATTTGATTTAGCTTTTTAAACTTGACGTTTCGTAGAAGTGGTATCAACCTAACATTTCCTATCCAGAAATATAACCATTTTTAATTTTTTGTAAGTACGTATTTCTCAAAAAGCAACACAAAAAACGTTGATGTCACTCCTGCCGAAAACTACATAGCGCGACTCGCTCACATGCGACGGCGACGCTTCGCCTTCGGTGACGCGCCGCATCACCGGTCGCCGCGCTATTCCGTACTTTCGGCACTTGTGACATAAATAACTATTATTCTAATGACATAGTGTAGATAGTGTCAAGTGCTGATGCTTTGACAATACCTACGATTTATCTCAATAAAATAGATTCTCATGCAGCTAAACTATTAATTTTATATATTGTATGATAAAGTCATGTGCCTGGCCACATCAGATTTTTTTACAAAAAGTCTTAGGATATTTCCAGTGAGAAAGTTTGTTATAATTAGATGGATTAGAGTTACCCTTAAACTGCGCCAAGGGTGAAGGCACGCCACCACGTGGCGTTCTTAGCTGCTCGCGTTACTCTAAGCGCCACTCTAACGAATTTATTACAATAAATTGGTTTGCGTGAGCCGGGCGCCTGGCATGCGATTATTTTCTGTAAGTGTGTGTTCGTGGCAACGCCTTGATAACAACGCTCACTCCAAATCCCGCCAAGCCGACCGTACTAATACGCATTGAAAAAGTTCCTCGAGGTGGAACTGAACGACTGACGAACTGCACGAAACTTTGAGCACCGATTACATACCTAACTGACCTTAACCACGAAGACCTCCCAGTAGACTTTAAACAAAGGCCACAATAGGATTTTTTCGTTCTGTATATGACCCGCATATCCTTTGGAATCCTTGAGTTATCGCGTTCAGCTTTTGTTGTTGTGAGCACGTGATCAATGGATTTGATTTAATCATAGCAACTCTTGTGATACAGTAATTTCTCTACATCAAAATTCAATAACATCACATTATTCATGGTTACAAATGCGCCAGTCATTTTGATGTGATTTTACAGTCATGTAGTAAAAAAGCAATGCGTTTGCAAAATTACAGTTTCGATTCTAAAATACAATTACATAGCGTCTTGTAATTTGCCATTAATTCTGATTTGGTCAATTACATGAATAACGATGAGGTTTTCATATATTTCATGTAAATCTACGGTAGACCTTTTTTTATTTATTTGTATTATATAGGTATATAATAATACTTACGCACAATTTTATTGCATGGTCTTTAAAATGTTTTGCTGTAATCAATACACTTTTCCTTGTAATGTTCACAATAAAATACAAATCACGTATATCACTATGAATTTGTAAATGTGTTTTCATATTATAGCACCGTTTTAAAGTCCAGAGTGACTAAATTGGAACGCGCTTTGGTTGCGATATTACATATCCGATTGTAACAATACAGACAACATTGTAAAAAGGCCGCAGTGTTACACAACACAAGTATTCTTTGCATTATGTTAATTATGATGTAATTCATCAGTGACATGAATAACAGTTTTTTCATGCAACTATAGCGAAGAAAAATTACATTTATTTTTTACAGTGTACACCTTTAATGATTAATACGGTTAGAATAAATATCAACAATAGCATTTCAACCACCTGTGTAGATTAGACGTTATGGACAATAACTATCATTTTTAATATCAATGGGATCCGTTGTACAGTTTCCGCAAATCTTTTCTAAGAATTTTTCCGCTGGCGTTTTTTGGTATTTGATCCACGAATGTAACACCACCTCGTAGTTGCTTCTGGTATGACAAATTCTCTAAAAAGCACTGTTGTATTTTCGGCTAAGATCATTATTAAATACGGCAACGTACTTGCTACATGTTGTTTTACTTCATCCTCTGTTAAATCGTTTGAATCTGGTGCTCTTACAATATAGGCAAACGGTAACTCTCCAGCTCTTTCGTCTGGAACACCAATCACTGCCGCGTCTATAATTTTAGGATGACTCAACAAGATGCCTTCCACTTCTGCTGGTGCTACCTATCGAATATATAAATTAACAATAAATAATCATAAGTCAAAATGAGCAGAGTACTTGATACGCATAGAATTTTATGAGTTCTTTTAGTCGATCTACGATGTAGAAATACCCTTCTTCGTCATAGTATCCAACATCTCCAGTTCTTAGAAACCCATTTGGTAGAAATGCTTCGGCGTTCGCTTGTGGGTTTTTGTAATAACCTACCATCACCAGATCACCTTTAACTATTATTTCCCCAACTTGATTTTCCCCAAGAAAGTTCCCGGAGTCTGGATCTCTTATTGCTGCAGCTACTCCAGGTACCAATTTTCCAACAGATTCCAACTTATTGGTATTTGGAGGAACAATGGTAAAGTTCATTGTAGTTTCTGTCATACCATATAATTGTCTTACGTAGTTTATCTTTAGTCTGGAATGAATGGAGTAATGAATAAATAAAATATGGTTAATAAGGTCTGATTTAACTTCTTTATCAGATTCGCTTCAATTTCTTTTCTAACGGGCGCTCCACCGCTTAAGATCTCCTTTAGGCTTGTCAGGTCGTATTCATCCACGATTGGATTCTTAACCAACATCACCACCAGAGATGGAGGTGCGGTTATAGTTGTAACATGGTGCTTCTCAATGGCGCCAAGGAGGAGCCCCAGGTCAAATTTCCAAAGCACCCTGGTGCATAGACCTAACAAAAGTGCTGCGGAGTACGAGATCAGTCCTGCAGCATGAAAGAATGGAAAAATGGCGATAGTAGGTCCATTGAGATCGAAATATTTCAGTCGTGGATCCCTATAAAAAAAACAGTGTGTCAATATGTCGAAAGATGATTCAGATTACTTACATTGCATGCACGATCCAAGCGATGTAATTCTTTTGAGACAACTGTACACCTTTTGGCATTCCCGTACTTCCCGATGAGAACATAATGAGAGCCGTTGATTTCTCTATATCAACATCTGCTATTTTAATATTAGTGTAATTCAAATCCGTCGGGCAGTGCTTTTCTATGAAGGACGAAATTGTGTCAACCCCATGACATTGCTCATCACCATCTAGCAGAACGATATGCTTTATGAAATTAAAATTTGCAATCCACTTAAAAAATTGTTGGTAAGTTCTTTTCGAGCAGAAAATTATTTTCGGTCGTGTCAAGTTAAGAGCATTAGATACTTCAGCTGGAATTATTCTTTATTGAATCATTGTTGTTACTAAACTTGTGGTTTATATTACCTTCTAAGTAATGGTTGCTGATCGGTACAGTTGCTATTCCTGCATACCAACCAGCAAGTACTGGACAGAAGTAGTGGATGCTGTTTTCACTATATATAGCTATTCGGTCTCCAATTTTCAGCTGGAGGCTGTTAAATGCATGGGACAATTTTGTTGTTATTTCAAGCATAGAATCATAACTCATCGATTCCTCTGTGTATTCATCTATCTAAAAATTCAAATGATTGAATATACACAAATGTTTATGTTTTACATATTTTCTATAATGCTAATCTACGAATACTTACAAAGGCAGTGCTTACTCTATGCTTCACCAAACTATTAAATGCCATTTTTCCAAGTGTTTCACATGGAAATTGTAAATGGTACTTCGGCCCTTCGATAATGTTGCCCTCCATAGCAAGTTTATTCGAAAGAAAGTATGACAATCAAAGGGAGTTAGATACTAGGTGTTATTACCCACTGAGCAAATCTTGTTGCTTTAATGGGTTAGGTACTAAGAACGTTAAAAATTTATGTAACTATAGATAAAAGTAAATCAGTTATAAAAAAATTGTCTTTCTCTTGAAATGGCGGAAAAATCGACCACCACGACTCTAATCACTCACTCAGTATACAATCAACTTTTGCACCCTGCACGCACTATATTAATTTAGGAGTTCTTTGCCAATACTTTTTGCGTTTAAGGCTGATTACCGATCATCGCAACTTTATATATACGTTTTAAGGCATAGAAATTAACCTAATAGCTCGCACTACTATTGATTTAATTAATTTGATTTGGCGAGTTAATTTTATAACTTAGGATGTTCGGTAATTGTAATAATTTTGTAATTATGTATGTCTATACATTTTATGATCTTTTTTATGTAATAGTTCGCAATAATAGTGCAAGTTATTATCGGTTAATGGTAAAAGTTACTAAGTAACATATTACTGCTATTGCGAAAATATTAGTTTTAAAAAGAAAACGAAAAGAATATAACGTACAGGATCAGTCAAAATTGCCGAAGCACCTAAATAATTCTCCAACCGTTAAAAAATTCAAAAAATTTTGTTTGGTTTTAAACAATTTGAAATTTATCATACTGCGTATGATAAAGTAAACATAATTAAACGATATTATGTTTACTTTATCATACGCAGTATGATAAATTTCAAATTAGATATTAAGCATAACAATTAATAATTCCTGGCTTATTGAATAAATTTACTGTAGAAGATATTATTGAATTAAACTGTTCTAAGGAGGGAAGATCGCGTATGTTACGATCAAAACGGTACAAAAAAATACGTTTTCTTATGCATGCGGTATATTGAAGCGAACGTAACCTAGCCTAACAGTGCAATGTTTTCTAAAGCGTATCTATTCTAATAAATCTTTGTGGTCAATTAACTGGTTAGATGTTATTCAATGTACTATCGTGGTCATATATTATGTCCCATCTTTTGACGTCGATTTTCTCGCAGAACTAGGGCGCGAAAAAATTTGAAAAAAATCTGATGCTGTCCTTGATACTACAACTCATAAAATTAGAAAGCTGTATATGTTGGTGTTTTCCCGATTTTTCCAAATTAATAAGAATTAGCGCTGTTTTTGCCCCGTAAATTTCATTCGTTTAACTTTAGCAATTAAGTACTCCGGAAATAATCCATAGATATCAACGAAGAAAATAGTAAAATCACCTGCGGAATGCTAGCTTTCAATGTGCGTTTTTGTAAAATCACTGGATTAGTTGTTGACCCCAAAAAGCTATATTATGCAATGTCAGCAATTCCGTTATTAGAAGAGCAAGAATAATGAAATATAGACTATAGGCTACCCAATAATTCATACCTTTAAAGTTTATTACATAATCATTGGTTATCTTGCATTTTTTATACAAAGGATCGTGCTGAAACTCAGCGTGAATTCCGACGCTCTACGGTTTTTGGTGTGCTGCGGGGAAGTGAGGCGTTAGCGGTGCTATCATGTCGGAGAGAACCGACACAGCTGAGAGAACCGGGGCAGCTTATTATCAATACACAAAAAGAATGATAACTCGGTATTAATTTTAACTAACAATTAAATTCTTAATTTTTCCATAATTTTGATTATAATATGTGACGCGGTACGAGAGAAATCTCTTCTATCCATTGGCGTTTATGATGCTTTCTTCATTTTTTTATACAATAAGGTTGTAAACAAGATTTTGATGGAAGCGGATAGATCTAATAATATGGAGTTAGCAGATTTTCCGATTAGTGGTGAATACTAAATTAAGTTTGCTTGATAAACCCAAAAATATTCAAAAGTATGCCCGATTTTGTTATATAATCATTCAAACTATTATAACAATTTCAACAGCTTATGTATTAATAATATTTAAATACATGCACAAACAATATAAAATAAATACAACTCTTGATATATTACAAACGTCAGCTCTGGGCGTATAGAACTTAAAAATATAAAAACACTTTTACAAATTTAGCATCGTAAATCTGTAGACACATAGATTATTTTGCAGATCATTCATTAATTTTAAATGGTAAACCCGAAACCCGATTTAAATTGGCTATATAGAATTCCCATGGGACTTCCAAATGCCTGTTCGTGGTTCTGTTATCTTATTGACTCCTTTTGCCATTTTTTACTTTATCATACGCAGTATGTAAAGTATTGTAATCGAGCCGAAAAAAATTTTTGAGATTTTAGCGGAAATAGGTCTTTATGGGTCCCCTGAACATTTTTGACCAAGGTACAAAAAAATGTCTGTGTGTGTGTGTGTGTGTATGTGTGTGTGTGTGTGTGTGTGTACCCAATTTTTGTTAATTCATTTCCGGAGAAACTACTAAAGGTATCGGCACGGAACTTCATATTTAGAAGTTTCATGATCAAACTTAGAGTTGAAAAGCTTTTGGTTCAAAAGGGTCCAAAGGAACTGGGTGTTTACTCCAAGCCTTTTTCAAGTATTTTAGAAATCAGCCGCTATTTCTGTAATTTCGTCAAAATAGTTAAATAATAAATTAAAGCAGAGGAAATTTTGAATAATTTATGCCTATGACATTTTTTGGTAAAATTAATAGTTTAGCTTTTTAGTTTATTCTAAGCCTTTTTCAAGGATTTTGGAAATGAGCCGCCATTTCTGTAATTTCGACAAAATAGTTAATTAATAAATTAAAGTAGAGGAAATTTTGAATAATTTATGCCTATAACATTTTTTGGTAAAATTAATAGTTTACCTTCAAGAGCAAATTCTATTTGATCGCGATCGGTCGCATCTGCATTGATATGAAATTACATAGTAGCCAGGATTTTGACAAATATTTTTTTGTGTTGTCACATTCGAAAACAGCTGATCTCATCAGAGGTTGGAGAACCACTATGGAACGTGCCGCTGTAGTGCGCAAAATTATAAAATACAAATTTCAAATAAAATAAGATCACCAATTTGATTGTTTGTTGATAAGAAATATCAACCCGTCTTTATTTCTAATTCTAAAAATGATATATTGAGAAAATTATAAATAAAGTATAGCGATGAGTGTAGTTTTATTTTAGTATATTGGTAGGGATGTGTCATGAACAAATATAAATCTGTCAGAATTTTAATTACCTTTTTAAGGTGCGTTTTCATTAGTGATAATGGCAGTGGTAGCAGACGCCGTTATAGTATTTCCAATAGAAAATTGCTAGTGACTCATGTTTATGTACATGCAAACTAATGTGTCATTATCACGATATGTAAGAAATACTATAATTTCGTATTCTACCACCGCCATTAGCTACCATTACCTACCAATCGGAACGCACCTTTCGTCAAAGTGGTACCAACCTAGCATTTACTATACAGAAATCATTTATTTTTTTTAAATACGTATTTCTTAAAAAGCAACACAATAAACGTTGATGTCGCTCCTGTCAAAAACTAGATAGCGCGACTCGCTCATATGCGACGGCTACACTCCGCCTTCGGTGACGCGCCGTATCATCGCTCGTCGCGCTATTCCGTACTTTCGGCATTTGTGACAAAAATAACTATTATTCTAATGACGTAGTGTAGGTAGTGTCAAATGCTGATGCTTTGACAATACCTACGATTTATCTCTATAGAATAGATTTTCATGCAGCTAAACTATTAATTTTATATATTGTATGATAAAGTCATGTGCCTGGACACATCAGATTTTTTACTTTATCATACGCAGTATGATGAAGTATTGTAATCGTGCCGAAAAAAAAAATTGAGATTTTAGCGGAAATAGGTCTTTATGGGTCCTCTGAACATTTTTGACCAAGGTACAAAAAAATGTCTGTGTGTGTGTGTGTGTGTGTGTGTGTGTGTATGTGTGTGTGTGTGTGTGTGTGTGCGTATGTGTGTACTCGATTTTTGTGACGACGATTCCGGAGAAACTACTAAATGTATCGGGACCAAAGTTCATATTTAGAAGTTTTATGACCAAACTTTGAGCTGAAAAGCTTTTGGTTCAAAAGGGTCCAAAGGAACTGGTAGTTTATTCTAAGCCTTTTTCAAGGATTTTGCAAATGAGCCGCTATTTCTGTAATTTCGTCAAAATAGTTAAATAATAAATTAAAGAAGAGGAAATTTTGAATAATTTATGCCTATGAAATTTTTTGGTAAAATGAATAGTTTAGCTTCAAGAGTAAATTCTATTTGATCGAGATCGGTCGCATCTGCATTGACATGAAATTACATAGTAGCCAGGATTTTTCAAATTTTCGGTCTAATGCATGTGTAATGACAGTACAGGTAGTGTCAAATGCTGATGTTTTGACAATATCTCACTACATCTACTGTCAATAGTAAAAAGATTTCATATTGTGATACCGTGTACGGTCCTTGCCTGACGGCGTCGGATAGGCAGCGTGTGTTCAGTGTTCAGCGTGTCCAAACTGCATGTGTTCTGTTTGTTTTTGGTTTGAGGAAGTATGATCATGTATCGAATGGGCTGGGCGACTTGGGGTGGTTAAATATGGATAACACTAGGGTGTTTCATGCAGCAATATTATCTCATACGTTGCTATCCAAGAGAATCCCACAATACCTCATGCGGAAGATACGCTGTAGAACGGATGTCCATAACCTTAATTTAAGATTCAGTGGTTTGTTTGCTCCACCTGCCCATCGCGCTGAGCTGTATAAACGGCCATTCTCTTAGCAGGTCAGTCATATATACACTGGGTCTCAGGGAAGATATGAAAAACTTATCGTTAACCAGTTTTGGGGGAAAGGTGGAGTGTTGTGTTTGCTCAACAGGGGGGACTTTAGGCATTGAGTGCACATCGCAGGCTGTTTTAATTATTATTTTTACTTTATCATACGCAGTATGGTAAAGTATTGTAATCGTGCCGAAAAAAAAAATTGGGATTTTAGCGGAAATAGGTTTTTTTGGGTCCCCTGAACATTTTTGACCAAGGTCCAAAAAAATGTCTGTGTGTGTGTGTGTGTGTGTATGTGTGTATGTGTGTACCAGATTTTTGTGACGATGATTCCGGAGAAACTACTAAAGGTATCGGGATGAAAGGTCAGATTTAGAAGTTTCATGACCAAACTGAGAGCTGAAAAGCTTTTGGTTCAAAACGGTCCAAAGGAACTAGCTATTTACTCTTAGCATTTTTCAACTATTTTGCAAATGAACCATCATTTCTGTAATTTCGTCGAAATAGATAAATAATAAATTAAAGTACAGGACATTTTGTATAATTTATGCCTATAACATTTTTTGGTAAAATTAATAGTTTAGCTGCAGGAGCAAATTCTATTTGATCGAAATCGTGTCTGCATTAATAGTAGGTAGCCTGGATATTTTGCGACTTTTGACAGTATTCAGAACGTCATCGGTTGCGAAACGTCAATTCAACACGCAAATGCATGGAGAAACACGCGCGCAAGTACGCTATGTGAAACAATATTGAAACATCTTGGTGTCATACACAAAGTCAATGTGTATTTCGAGTGCGGATAGCAATGTTGTTTTGAATTTTTTAAGGATTTTGCAAATGAGCCGCCATTTCTGTAATTTCGTCAAAATAGTTAAATAATAAATTAAAATAGACGAAATTTAGTATAATTTATGTCTATGACATTTTTTCGTAAAACTAATAGTTTAGCTGTAGAAGCAAATTCTATTTGATCGAGATCGTATCTGCATTAATATAAAGTTAGCCAGGATTTGCCAGATATTTTTATTCCAATAGCAGTAGGTAGTGTCAAAGGCTGATTTTTTGACTATACGTACTGTCAATATCTGTCAAATCCTGGCTAATTCGTTTTATTTTAATGCAAACACGATCGTTCTCGATCAAATAGAATCTCATGCAGTTAAACTTATAATTTTATATATTGTATGATAAAGTCATGTGCCTGGCCACATCAGATTTTTTAATTCGGTAATCTGTCTCCGGATACCCAAATTTCGTTGGCGAGGCATAATCGCCGTATCGTTATATGTATTGTGTAGGGGCGGATACAGAGGGGGGGCGCAGGGGGCGCCCCCCCCCCCCCCTTGGGGCGAATTTGTTGGTACAGCGGAGAAGAAAGGGATTGTGATGTTACCGGCTAAGTCTTGTATGTATGTTTTTATTCGGTTGATTGTAGGAAACAGTTATATGAAAAAAGTTTTTTTAAGCTTTGCACCAGACCTGATGACACCCATAGCTCAAAATGTCTTTTTGCGCCCCCCCTTGAGTTTTTTCTGTATCCGCTACTGGTATTGTGTTCGAAAACACTATTTTTCTAGTAACTAATGCACTTGCGATCCGGCACTACTGGCAGCGTCGCTGTCGATCCCTTCCCCCGCTCGCCCCAAAGCCTGATGTGCGCCGCGTCAATTGCAGCAATCATGAGATGCTTCAACTCGATCTTTTGTAGGGAAAAAGCAAGATAAACTTAAAACCTATGAATTAGTAGGTCGCCTATAGTGTGTAGTTCATTATTCTAGCTCTTCTAATAAGGGAATTGCTGGCATTGCTTAATATAGCTTTTTGTGGGTCAAGCACATTAAAAGCTAGCATTCCCCAGGTGATTTTACTTTTTATTTCGTTGAAATCTATGGATTATTTCCGGAGTAATTAATTGCTGAAGTTAAACGAATAAAATTTGTGGGGCAAAAACAGCGCCAATTCTTCTTAATTTGGAAAAATCGGGAAAACGCCAACATATACAGCTTTCTAATTTTTATCAGTTGTAGCATATTAATCAAGCACAGCATCAAAATTTAAAAAAAAAAATTCGCCCCAAATTTGCGAGAAAATGGACGTCAAAAGGGGGGGCATAATATATGGCCACGATAGTACAACAACATATTTTGTTGAAAGGTCTTCAAAATCTCAGGTTTGAATAGAGATTTTAAGTCGTATTTGCACATGTGCAGAAGGTAACATGCGTCAGTTTATGGGTCAGTCGATGGACCTAATCTGGTCAATGTTATTTTTTTTGCTTTACTAACAACAGTAATATCTGGTCCGATATGGTTGTTTGTTGCTATCGCCATGGATGGCTAACTAAATCTTTAGGGATGCTTATTATTATGCTCGATTCGTTACTATTTATTCGAGCGCTAGAAATAGAGTATGTCTCTTTTTGTCATAAATACGCACACAAACATACACAACCGCTGTGTGTATGGTGACCCCCTAAATTCTGTATTTTGATGGTTCACGATAATGGTCCGACGATAAAAACAAGTTTTCAAAGTCGATCAATAGTCTTAAATTAAATTAATTTAAATGATTTTGCGAAAAACAAGCGACTTTTATTCAATAGTATATATCGTCAGATTTTATATATATATATATATATATAGTGCTATTATACTAGAGTTTATCTCTTTCGGAGCTCTTATAATAGTGATTCGACTACAGATAATTATGCAATACAGGGCATTCCGTATGGTTACATGGCTATGCAATACAGAGCAGTCTGCGAAAAGGCTCACTGAATCTTTATGATTCCTTATTGTTACATGTTTATGCAACATAGAGCATTCTGCGTAATGGCTGACTGAATCTTTATGATTCCTTATTGTTACATGTTCATATAATACATGTAATACACAGCATTTAGTTGAATAACTCACTGAATCTTATAAATCATTATTGTTACATGTTAATTTTATGCTATACTGTGCATTCTCTTGAATGGCTCACTGAATCTATAATTTCAGGGTTTAAATGCTTATATTTTACAGATTGTTCTGTTGAACGGCACAAAGGATTTAATATAGATTTAACTTACTGTCTTCATTTATATAAGCAGACCACTATTGATGTATGTACTATTCTTAACGAAGAAATAATAAACTGCAAAAATCAAATTGCTTTCGGTTTAATGGTGTAACCAACCAATTAACTCATTTATCTGTGCGCTTGTGGATCATGGACCAAAGGCCACCACAAGCAAGAATTTTAATAATTTTTTTTTTTTTTGGGGGATGTTGCCATGTGCACAAAGCCAGTGGCTTGTCTGTGCGGCAATCGGGGACCTATTTCCGGTAAAATCAATTTTTTTTGGCACTAAGTAAGTAAAGAAGTAAAATACATTTTTATCTTGACAACATTTTTTACTCTTATTTATCTAAAAAGTTACACTGAAAAATTCATCAACTTGAAGAATAAATAAAGCCATTAATAGAAAATTTGGTGGGATTAGACCTTAAAATTACACGATTACCATACCCGTCCAACAGTGACATTTTTGCCTTATTTTGGATAATGTTCATTTACTAACAAATGCAATGTAGAGATCTAAAAATTTACACGACAGCAGTAATCGATAGAAAGGGTGATTTTTTCTTTCTTATTTTGAAACCTTCAAGTATAAAATAAATCCCTAATATGGGTTTTCGATACAATTGTTTTTTTTTTTCACTTCTTATTTAAAAAATCATTTTAAAATTAAAAATTAAATTAAAATTATAAGTAGTACAGTCTGCTTATTTGTTTTGGTTATCTGACAAAATCAAAAGGCAATATCTGCTAAAATGTAGTATTGAATTACCATGGAACTTTTGCAGTCTTACTCTATATAATAGGTAGGTATATAGAATATATAAAAAATTGTATAGTGAAAGTAAGTACATAATTAAAAATTAATTAAGGGTCATGTATAAATACTAATATCAACAACAACGATACAACCACCTCAACACATTAGACGCTATGGGTAATAATCATACTTTTAACATCAATGAAATTCGTTATACAGTTTCCGCAAATCTTTTCTAAGAATTTTTCCGCTGGCGTTTTTTGGTATTTGATCCACAAATGAAACGCCACCTCGTAGTTGCTTCTGGTACGACAAATTCTCTAAAACACACATCTATATTTTCATCTAAGATCATTATTAAATACGGGAACGTACTTGCTACATGTTGTTTTACTTCATCTTCTGTTAAATCGTTTGAATCTGGTGCTCTTACAATATAGGCAAATGGTAACTCTCCAGCTCTTTCGTCTGGAACACCAATCACTGCCGCGTCTATAATTTTAGGATGACTCAACAAGATGCCTTCCACTTCTGCTGGTGCTACCTATCGATCGTATGAATTAATGATAAATAATTATAAGTCAAAATAAGCACAGGACTTGATACGCATAGAATTTTATGAGTTCTTTTAGTCGATCTACGATGTAGAAATACCCTTCTTCGTCATAGTATCCAGCATCTCCAGGTCTTAAAAACCCATTTGGTAGAAATGCTTCGGCGTTCGCTTGTGGGTTTTTGTAATAGCCTAACATCACCAGATCACCTTTAACTATAATTTCCCCAACTTGATTTTCTCCAAGAAAGTTCCCGGAGTCTGGATCTCTTATTGCTGCAGCTACTCCAGGTACCAATTTTCCAACAGATTCCAACTTATTGGTATTTGGAGGAACAATGGTAAAGTTCATTGTCGTTTCTGTCATACCATATATTTGTCTTACGTAGTTTATCTTTAGTCTGGAATGAATGGAGTAATGAATAAATAAAATATGGTTAATAAGGTCTGATTTAACTTCTTTATCAGATTCGCTTCAATTTCTTTTCTAACGGGCGCTCCACCGCTTAAGATCTCCTTTAGGCTTGTCAGGTCGTATTCATCCACGATTGGATTCTTAGCCAACATCACCACCAGAGATGGAGGTGCGGTTATAGTTGTAACATGGTGCTTCTCAATGGCGCCAAGGAGGAGCCCCAGGTCAAATTTCCAAAGCACCCTGGTGCATAGACCTAACAAAAGTGCTGCGGAGTACGAGATCAGTCCTGCAGCATGAAAGAATGGAAAAATGGCGATAGTAGGTCCATTGAGATCGAAATATTTCAGTCGTGGATCCCTATAAAAAAACAGTGTTTCAATATGTCGAAAGATGATTCAGATTACTTACATTGCATGCACGATCCAAGCGATGTAATTCTTTTGAGACAACTGTACACCTTTTGGCATTCCCGTACTTCCCGATGAGAACATAATGAGAGCCGTTGATGTCGCTATATCAACATCTGCTATTTTAATATTAGTGTAATTCAAATCCGTCGGGCAGTGCTTTTCTATGAAGGACGAAATTGTGTCAACTCCATGACATTGCTCATCACTATCTAGCAGAACGATATGCTTTATGAAATTAAAATTTGCAATCCACTTAAAAAATTGTTGGTAAGTTCTTTTCGAGCAGAAAATTATTTTCGGTCGTGTCAAGTTAAGAGCATTAGATACTTCAGCTGGAATTATTCTTTATTGAATCATTGTTGTTACTAAACTTGTGGTTTATATTACCTTCTAAGTAATGGTTGCTGATCGGTACAGTTGCTATTCCTGAATACCAACCAGCAAGTACTGGACAGAAGTAGTGGATGCTGTTTTCGGTATATATAGCTATTCGGTCTTCAATTTTCAGCTGGAGGCTGTTAAATGCATGGGACAGTTTTGTTGTTATTTCAAGCATAGAATCATAACTCATCGATTCCTCTGTGTATTCATCTATCTAAAAAATCAAATGATTGAATATACACATATGTTTATGCTTTACATCTTTTCTATAATGCTAATCTACGAATACTTACGAACGCAGTTCTTACTCTATGCCTCACCAAACTATCAAATGCCATTTTTCCAAGTGTTTCACATGGAATTTGTAAATGGTACTTCGGCCCTTCGATAATGTTGCCCTCCATAGCAAGCATACTCGAAAGAAAGTATGACAATCAAAGGGAGTTAGATACTAGGTGTTATTACCGACTGACCAAATCTTGTTGCTTTAATGGGTTAGGTAATAAGAACGTTAAAAATTAATGTAACTATAGATAAAAGTAAATCAGTTATAAAAAATTTGTCTTTCTCTTGAAATGGCGGAAAAATCAACCACCACGACTCTAATCACTCACTCAGTATACAATGTACTATTACGCCCTGCACGCACTATATTCATTTAGGAGTTCTTTGCCAATACTTTTTGCGTTTAAGGCTGAGTACCGATTAGCACAACTTATTTATACCTACGTTTTAAGGCATAGGTAGTTATTACAACATAGCAGTAAACTCGAAAACTTAGATGTAAAAGTATTTGCCGAACCGGATCAATAAATATTATTACCAGAAATTAACCTGATAGCTTCCACGAGTGAATAACACGACCATTGGTTTTAATTAGCGAGTTAATTTTTTTACCTACGACCGTTGTGTAAACGTCGCTTACGTCACGGACTGCATCGCTCGTAAATCGCTTATAACAACCGTGTGCTTTTGGCTGTGCGTTTGTGTTTTTTACGCACGACCTAATGTCATACTGACAGATGTCGCGCGAATATTTTGATTAATTATGTGTCATTTTTGATACTATTTATATTTATTGAAATTTTCGGTCGTAGGTAAGTGCAATACTCGAGCTGTAACATATATTGCATGCTCATGAACATTTATGTTGAATTTGTATTGGAATTTTCGGTCGACACTTCAGACAAAGTTCTCCGTAGTTGCAATAGATGTCGCGCGAATACCGTCAAATATTGTCACTCGTCAAATATCCTTACCTTTATTTATTTGACATTTTTGATACAATTTATTGAAATTGTCGGTCGTAGGTAAAATTATGTACAATACTCGAGCTGTACACGCATATAACGTGCTCGTGAAAAATAACAAAACTCGCCGCTTCGCGGCTCGTATGTTAACTTTCCACTCGCTCGTAATATGCTAGTTACAGCTCTTGTAATGTAATATACTATTACCTACGACCGTATGTGTAAACGTCGCTTACGTCACGGACTGCTTCGCTCGTAAATCGCTTATAACAACCGTGTGCTTTTGGCTGTGCGTTTGTGTTTTTTACGCACGACCTAATGTCATAATGACAGATGTCGCGCGAATATTTTGACTAATTATGTGTCATTTTTGATGCTATTTATATTTATTGAAATTTACGGTCGTAGGTAAGTGCAATACTCGAGCTGTAACATATATTGCATGCTCATGAACATTTATGTTGAATTTGTATTGGAATTTTCGGTCGACACTTCAGACAAAGTTCTCCGTAGTTGCAATAGATGTCGCGCGAATACCGTCAAATATTGTCACCCGTCAAATATCCTTACCTTTATTTTTTTGACATTTTTGATACAATTTATTGAAATTGTCGGTCGTAGGTAAAACTATGTACAATACTCGAGCTGTACACGCATATAACGTGCTCGTGAAAAATAACAAAACTCGCCGCTTCGCGGCTCGTATGTTAACTTTCCACTCGCACGTAATATGCTAGTTACAGCTCTTGTAATGTAATATACTATAACTTATGATGTTCTGTAATTGTAATAATTTTGCAATTATGTATGTATATAGTGTATACATTTTATGATCTTTTATTATATAATAGTTCGCAATTAGGTACGTTATTTTCAAGTTATCGGGTTAATGGTAAAAGTTACTATTGCAAAAACTTCAGTTTTATAAAGAAAAGGAATTAAAAAGAATATAATATGCAGGATCAGTCAAAATTGCCGAAGCACCTAAATAATTCTCCAACCGTCAAAAAAAATTTCATGCAAAAAATTTTTGGGTTTAGATTAATTTCTTTATTATTATTATTCTTTATCATACGTAGTATTATAAAGTATTGTAACCGTGCCAAAACAAAAATGAGATTTAAACGCATTTATGTCCTATTAGATCCCCTGAACATTTCTGACCAAGGTTCAAAAACATGTTTAAAAACAGTTTAGTGAAGCGTTAGCAGTTTTTATTCTAACCAGAGCTAATCCAACTACACACATCAAATACAAATCATCATATTTTATCGAGATCGCTCATCTGCATTACAACTAGTTAGCCAGGATTTGCCAGATATTTTGATTCTATATACAGTATTCTCAGATCATCAGCGTTTGACACTGCTATACAGTATGATAAAGTCATGTGTCTGGCCACATCAGATTTTTTAATATACAGGGCGTTTTCGTTTTTATTTTGTAAATTGAATAACCTCCCCTTTTCGAAAAAGAACTCTACAGTCTGTTGTTAATTTTTTAGTTCTGAAATTAATTCCAAGTTTTTTTAGGATTATTTTTTTGTCAAATGCATTATTATTTATTTAGAAGCAATTAATCAAAACTCATGAACTTTTATTTCAACCATAAGGAGAAAAATCAAGAAAAATAAAACAATTCAATACAACTAAATTAATTGTTCAAACATCCAATGTGTATATATGTGAGAAAATATTCTCAATTAGAAATTCGGGAGTTTAATTAATTAATTGCTTATAATTGAAAAAATGACGCATTCTTATAATAAAATAATAAATATATAAATAAATATTAAATAAAATAATAATAATCCAACAAAAAATGCTTAGAATTAATCATGGAATTGAAAATAGTTATTTAACCAACAAGTATATTAAAAAGAGCAATTAATGAACGAGACTGTTTAACGCGCGAGATCATTCGCTGTTTAATATTCGAGTTGGTTACAAAATTTTCCCGTCGATCGTATTCTTCTAGCGTCGTCTACATAGATTTTTCTTCGCCGATGTCTTTTTAGGTTATATGACAATTTATGTAACTTGACACTGACAGTTCTAGAGAGCGGTACCTATGCTTTGATTGAGACGTTATTGCGTCTTGTGATTGGCTATAACAAATCATGCATTAACAGAAATCGTGCATTAATGGAGTACTTTAATAAACGATTTCCTATTCACTAAACTGACTCATAAATAAACGATCGACGGAAAAAAATTAAATATACAGTATGTTCTATTTTAAAATGGAAAGGTTACCAATGTTCCATAATAAAAATGAACCTTGTATATTGAAAATATGTATATTTAAACGAGAGCTTGCGTAAACCCAAACAACTTTTGTTTAAAAAATCTATTGAAATTCTTTACGGTTGACAAATTATTTAGGAATTCCGGTAGTTTCGACTAATATTGCTTAATTACTTATAACTAAAACTGATGCATTTTATAAAAAAATGATTCCCACAAAAGTTTTAATATTTCGGTTGGCATCAGCTGTAGCAGAACGTTGCTTTTCAACGCTCAAAAAGATAAACACTTTCTTAAGAAACTCCATGGGGAAAAAATACTCTCTGCTTAAGGCAATGCTTTCTCAAGTACAGAACATAATCCTAAGCAAACACACTTAAAAAGAATTACTTGGCATGAATATGTGCTTCAGGTTGACTACATGGTAAGATCCTTTATAAGGAATCAAATATCAAGACATAAATATACTCAAAGTTGATGGTATAATAGTGTTTAGAACGAATGTATGGATATTCACATTGACTATGTCGCAGTTCAAGTAAAGAACGCCATTTAATCAAATTAAACGGAACCGTTTAATCGGTATGATTGTAAGAATTTGTTAAAATGATCAGATCATATATTCAAAATAAAACTATGATTTTATCTCAACAACTTAACTACCATCTTGTTTCTAGTCAAACATTTCTTTGTTTCAAAAAGAGGTATACTGAATGTAACCGATTCATGATATTGTTAAAAGAAAATAAGTGGTTTAATTAGATAAGATATCATGTTCGTGATAATTAAATTGAAGGTGTTATGTTACAGAATCAAACTTTGAACTAAATTTTAGTTTATTCTTAACAATTTTGTTCAATTTCAATCCATCTAATTTTACTTCAAAGTTTGACTTAGTAACATAATACCACCGCCCACTCACGGCTTCATTAATGTTAGTTGAATTTAAGAAGTTTGATACTTACCAGATGCAACAATAGGTTAATTATACAATACATTGTTTGAAAAGAAATAATTTATTTAAGTAAGTACATACAGATAAATATATCTTACAATAGTACAGTCTCTTTGTACACAAACACCATGATAAACCTACTAAATAACAGTAGGTACTAACTATGTAAATAAAATATGGAACTGATGTTCTAATAACTTTTTGTGTTTCTCAGTTTACTGTTCGATATCTGGAGTCTGAAATAAATTGCATTAGTCATGATATCAATATGTGTCCCTGGATATGTAAAGGGACCAGTTGTCCGAAATTGAATTATATAAGTGTTTTTGGATAGAATAAGTTATGGCAAAGGTAAGGTTTTCTTTCCCAACAAAAACGCATTTTTTCTTGTTTTCTTGGGTTTTAGAAGAACACATCTGATAAAAGACACAATAAAGAGACTAATTAGTGAATAAAACAAAAATGTGTATTTTAAACCAGTTTAGATTTATTTGCAATTATTTGCGTAACTAGTAACTGACAACTGGTCCCTCTGGTCCCTTTTCACATGCACGTACACATATATTATGAAGTATAATTTAAAACTCTTTTGTATTTATAGTTTTAATAGACTGATAATGCGATCTTTAAAATAATAATAAAAGTACGGCCGTTTTTGTTGGAATTGTATTGTCTTGATGATGATGAGAATGCCGAAAAGCTGCAAAATATAATAAATGACACAATATAAACATAAATGCAATGTCACATGTGAAATGTATTGTAAAGAATACAGCCCAACACCTAACGGTACATGGACTTTCGATTAAATAAATAAATAAATAAAAAGCATATTTCTAATTTCAGTGTTTACCTTCACTCTTATCCACAATTTTTTGGCATTCTCTTTAAAATGTTTTGCCGTTATCAATACACTTTTCCTTGTAACGTTCACAATAAAATACAAACCACGTATATCACCATGAATTTGTAAATGAATTTTCATATTATAGAGGGACTAAATTGAAGCTCAACGGCATGCTTGATACAAAAACATACACTTACCTCATCGTATAAACTGTAAACACAATCACAATGTGTGGCACAATAGCTATTATATTAGATTAGAGATCTATATACCCCATAGCAATCAAATAACTGATCAATTTTGCTTCAGACGCTTAAGAAGCAACCCAGCATTACATCGACTGTGCGATCGCCATCGCAATCACTTGTCTAATCTCGTGATCATACGTATAAGCGCAATGGAACAAGTACGCATAATAGTTTACATTAAGACTAGTGTACGAATGCGCTCTGGTTGCGATTTTACATGTCCGATTGTAACAATACAGACAACATTGTAAAATGGCCGCAGTGGTACACAACACAAGTATTTTTGCATTATGTTTGATGTAATTCATCAGTGACATGAATAACAGTTTTTTCATGCATCTATAGTGAAGAAAAATTACATTTATTTTTTACATATCATATTGAGTTCGTGACAGGTGAACGTGTTTTGGTTGTGTGCACTTGTTTTTCCAACATTTTGGCGATTAATCCGTGGTTTTGGATTTTGATTTTGTACCAGCTTGTGTGAACAGGTATTTACTGTTGTTTACGGTTGTTTGATCGTTCGTATTGCTTGGTTTTTCGCGTTTTATTGATTTTCCCGCTTATTTCTGGGCCTTGGAGTTGCTTGAACTCCTTTTTTCGCCTCCCCGACTGAGACAGCTGTGCGGCCGGTTTTCGGAATACGCGTTTGTTTACATTTTCGAATATCGGGTCATTGCCTTTATCATATATACCTCTGTGTCACCCTTTTTGTGTTTACCGTTTGCCCCATTTCTTGTTTGTTTTTTGAAGTCGCCGCGACGGGGTCCGTGGCGTGAAGTCTGTGACCTTCGTTTCTGTATCATATTTTCGTATATTTTCCTTTTTGTTTTTGTAACAGCCGTAATGACGCGGAGTTGCACTTGCTGTGCGAATGAGTCTGACGATCGTAATTTCCTTGATTGCTCAGTTTGTAATAAGTCTTACTTATTTACCTGCGTAAATTTACCTGCTCTAAGGCGACTGCCAGCGCTATTCGTGGTGACCGCGGATTGTCTTGGGCCTGTACTCAGTGCCGAGTTTTCGGAAATTCGTTGAAGCAGCTCCTGCTGCTTCTGCAGAGCGAAGTAAGGGAACTGAAGCAGCTGAAATTAAATTCGAGTGCAGTGCAGCTTGGCGACTCGGCTGGTTGCTTACGCCGGTGCAAATGGAGACGGTTGTGCAGGAGGTTGTGGAGCGTGGTAGGCGTAAGGCGAATATTATTATCTACGGTCTGCCTGAGCCGACTGTAGCGTCTGGACCTGCTCGTGAGGAGATTGATTGTATCAGTGTTAAACAGGTCCTCTCTGACTTGGGTGTACTGGCTCTTCGGCCTGATAGTTTTAAAACCTTTAGATTGGGAAGGTTTGACCAGTCGAATGGAGGTCTCCTGCGTCCAATTAAGGTACAATTTTCGAGTGAGACCTTCGTTGCCGACGTAATAAGGAACTCCTCAAAATGGAAGACGCTTCATCGATGGAGGGGTGTCTCCCTTTCCAGAGATCGCACTCCTCATCAGGTGCAGCTCTATCGTGCCGTGAGGACGGATCTGAGCCGGAGAATGGAGAGCGGAGAACACAATATCAGGATAAAATATATTGGGGGAATACCGACAATTGTTGCCATTGCTCCAGAAGGAGCAAACCCTGAGCCTTCGGCGTCAACGTCCGATCCTTTAAACTAATCACGTCCAGCAGCGCACGCAAAATTTCATTTACCCTTTACTACCAGAATACGAGAGGTCTTCGTACTAAAACACAAGCTTTCTACAAGTCTACTTTGGACCATTCATTTGATTTCATCTTTATAACCGAATCTTGGCTTAATAGTTCCTTTTCCAGTCAGGAACTTTTTGATGATTATTACAATGTGCTGCGTCAGGATAGGTTTTCCGAGGGTGGTGCTGTTGGAGGCGGAGTCATCCTTGCACTCGCTAACAAATATTCCTATTCTATTGTGGATACAACTGACATAACCGCTTCCCTTGTGAACATTGATATCTGCCTGGCTGAGTGCCGTCATGGATTCTCTCCTTTCTTGCTATGTGTGGTTTATATTCCACCAAGTACACCTTCCAATGATTATGACACCTTTCTGGATGCTCTTGCTGCCCGCTTGGTGGGCTTCACAGTGATACTGGTCGGGGATTTCAATGCACGGGATTTTACTGTCAGCGTTGATGGTCCAAGAACACGCTCTTTGCGGAGATTCTGCGATTTTCTGAACCTGAAACAATTCAACGGCATACCTAACACATACGACAGGCAATTGGACCTTATCCTGTCCAATCTTGAGTGTACCATGATCGTGGAACGCGACGAGCAGCCGTTTGTGCCTGAGGATTCTTACCACCCCGCTCTGGCCATTTCCTTTGAGATACCTCTTCGAGCAAAGCCCGTTGAATTTCCGTCAGCAGACAACTGCCGCTACAATTTTCGTAAAGCTAACTTCGTGGTATTATACGATGAGCTGTTGGCGGTAGACTGGTCCTTTCTTGAAGAATTTGCGTTAGTTGATAAAATGGTTGAATCGTTTTATGCACGTATTTATAATATACTGAATATGTATGTGCCAACCTATACTAGTAGACAATGTAGACATGATAGATTTCCGGTTTGGTTCTCCCCACAAATTATACGCAATTTGAAAACTAAAGAGTACTATCGCAGGAAGTTCAGAACCACCAATGAGGTCTACTATTTGAACACTACAAGCGGTTGCGCACGGAGGTGAGGATCCAGATCGGACAGGCGTATGACGGGTTTGTTAGTCGTGCACAGAATAACATCAGAGATGATCCCCGAGAATTTTGGAATTATGTTCAGTTGAAGAGGGGGACATCCAGAATACCTGCAAGGCTGACCGATGGTACTAACGATTATTCCGTACCATCAGATGTTGTTGATGCGTTCGCTGACTTCTTCGCTGAGGGGTATCGCCAGCCACTAGTTGGCCGTGATGACGCTGATTTCTCCCCGCTACCTTCTTTCTCTCTGGGATTTGCGGATTGCGATCAACTGCTTGCGATAATGAGCAAACTTTCCAACAAATTCACGGCTGGTGAGGATCAGTTGCCCAGTTTTTTGGTACGAGATGCTAGATTTGTTTTCGCCAAACCATTGACAATCATCATCAATCGTAGTATTATGACATCGACTTTTCCCATGAGATGGAAGCGTGCAAGGGTTACCCCGGTATTGAAGAGGGGCGATAGTTCACTGATATCCAACTATAGACCCATATCCATACTTTCTAATTTCGCCAAAGTGTATGAGCAATTTATTTCTGCCAGCGTATATAACAACATTCGGTCGCACCTGTCACCTTATCAGCATGGATTCATACCTAAGCGCTCTACAGTTTCCAATCTTGCCTCGATCACACAGGTTTTGTCGGAGGTGCTTGATGCGGGTGGACAGATAGATGTTATCTACACAGACTTCAAAAAAGCCTTCGATACTATTGATCATGGGATTCTACTGTCTAGACTGAGCACGTTTGGCATGTCTCCCTCTTTCGTGGGGCTGATGAGGACATATCTTGACGAGCGGACCTGTTCTGTTTTCTATAATGGATACTCGTCCCGATGCTTCTCGCCAACATCTGGTGTTCCACAGGGCTCCAATCTGGGTCCATTGCTGTTTAACATCTACATCGACAACCTGATCAGCACACTTACATGCAGTACACTAGCCTATGCAGATGACCTGAAAATTTACGCTGCCATTAACTCCGGTGATGATGTTGATCTTTTGCAGCGTAACCTGGAGGTTATTCATAATTGGTGTCATGAAAATGGTCTAACACTCAGCATTGATAAGTGTAGCCACGTCTCTGACACGAGAAAGCTTCGACCTGTCAATACATCTTACACTATTAATACTGCAGTTCTCCAAAAGCTCGATACAGTTCGCGATCTCGGCGTGTTGTTCACCTCTGATTTATCTTTTGCATCTCATATTGAGGCTGTGTGCGCCCAGGCATCGCGAATGTTGGGATTTGTTATTCGCACGATGGAGAGAGCAACAGATCCAGAGATTCTTAAGACTCTTTTCTATGCGCTTGTTGTGTCACGTTTGGAGTATGCCTCTGTGATCTGGTACCCGATCTACGTATCTCAGCAGCTATCCCTGGAGAGTGTGCAGCGTCGGTTCCTCAAGCTGTTGTCGTTTAGACTGGACGGTCATTATCCTGTTAGGGGATGTGGTGGCGAGGAGTTGCTGAGGAGACACAACATGACATCTTTGTACGAGCGTAGGATCCAGCACAGTGTGGCTTTCTTGAGAGGGCTGTTAAGTGGCAAAGTGGACAGTTCTTTTTTGTTGTCGCGTGTGAATTTTCTAGTGCCGCGTGTGGGTGCTAGGTATTCCAACATGTTTTATATTCCGCGCTGTAGAACTAAAATCCTTAGAAGGGCACCGCTGGTTCACATGTGCAAAAATTATAACAACTCTGTGAATGAGTAGTTGGATTGTTTTTCTTTTCTTTTTGTTAATTGAGTATTGAATTAACTATTATTGATCTAACTGTATGATATGTGTGTTATTGTTATTATTGATTATTGTAGTTGTTTTATTTTTAGTATTTTTCGATTTCTATTTAATCATTGTCCTGTAAAGGTGCGCTGTTGGACAATAAAGATTATTATTATTATTATTATTATTATTATTATTATTATTACAGTGTACACCTTTAATGCTTAATACGGTTATAATAAATATCAAGAATAGCATTTCAACCACCTATGTAGATTAGACGTTATGGACAATAACTATCATGTTTAATATCAATGGGATCCGTTGTACAGTTTCCGCAAATCTTTTCTAAGAATTTTTCCGCTGGCGTTTTTTGGTATTTGATCCACGAATGTAACACCACCTCGTAGTTGCTTCTGGTATGACAAATGCTCTAAAAGACACATCTGTATTTTCAACTAAGATCATTATTAAATACGAGAACGTACTTGCGACATGTTGTTTTACGTCATCGTCTGATAAACCGGGTGAATCTGGTGCTCTTACTATATAAGCAAATGGTAACTCTCCAGCTCTTTCGTCTGGAACTCCAATCACTGCCGCGTCTAGAATTTTAGGATGGGTCAACAAGATGCCTTCCACTTGTGCAGGTGCTACCTATCGATGATATGAATTAATAATAAATAATTATAAGTGAAAATAATTAGATACTTGATACGCATAGAATTTTATGAGTTCTTTTAGTCGATCGACGATGTAGAAATAGCCTTCTTCGTCATAGTATCCAGCGTCTCCAGTTCTTAAAAACCCATTTGGTAGAAATGCTTCGGCGTTCGCTTGTGGGTTTTTGTAATAACCTACCATCACCAGATCACCTTTAACTATAATTTCCCCAACTTGATTTTCTCCAAGAAAGTTCCCGGAGTCTGGATCTCTTATTGCTGCAGCTACTCCAGGTACCAATTTTCCAACAGATTCCAACCTATTGGTGTTTGGGGGAACAATGGTAAAGTTCATTGTCGTTTCTGTCATACCATATATTTGTCTGACGTACTTTATCTTTAGCCTGGAAAGAATGGAGTAATGAATAAATAAAATATGGTTAATAAAGTCTGATTTTACTTCTTTATCAGATTCGCTTCAATGTCTTTTCTAATGGGCGCTCCACCGCTTAAGATCTCCTTTAGGCTTGTCAGGTCGTATTCATCCACGATTGGATTCTTAGCCAACATCACCACCAGAGATGGAGGTGTGGTTATAGTTGTAACATGATGCTTCTCAATGGCGCCAAGGAAGAGCCCCAGGTCAAATTTCCAAAATACCCTGGTGCATAGACCTAATAAGAGTGATCCGGAGTACAAGATCATTCCACCAACATGAAAGAATGGAAAAATGGCGATGGTAGGTCCATAGAGATCAAAATATTTCTGTCGTGGATCCCTATAAACAAACGATGTTTAAATATGTCATATGTTGATTCCGATCACTTACATTGCATGCACGATTCGAGCGATGCAATTCTTTTGAGACAGCACTACACCTTTTGGCATTCCCGTACTTCCCGATGAGAACATAATAAGGGCCGTAGTTTTCTCGATATCAACATCTGCTATCTTAACATTAGTGTAATTCAAATCCTTCGGGCAGTGCTTTTCTACGAAAGACGGAATTGTGTCAACCCCATGACATTGCTCATCACCATCCAGCAGAACGACATGCTTTATAAAATCAAATTTTGTATTCCACTTTAAAAATTGTGGGTAATTTCTTTTCGAGCAGAAGATTATTTTAGGTCTTGTCAAATTAAGAGCATGAGATACTTCAGCTGGAATGATTGTTTCTTTAATCGTTGTTGTGATTACGGAAATAAAGTTGTGTCGTTTATATTACCTTCTAAGTAATGGTTGCTGATTGGTACGGTTGCTATACCTGAATACCAACCAGCAAGTATCGGGCAGAAGTAGTGTATGCTGTTTTCGCTATATATAGCTATCAGGTCTCCAATTTTCAGCTGGAGGCTGTTAAACGCATGGGACAGTTTAGTTGTTATTTCAAGCACGGAACCATAACTCATTGATTCATCTGTGTATTCATCAATCTGAAAATTAAAATGATGAATATACGCCTATATTTATGCAATACATATTTCCTATAACGCTAATTTACGGATACCTACAAATGCAGTTTTTTCTTTATGCTTCACCAAACTGTCAAAGGCTATTTTACCCAGTGTTTCGCATGGAAATTTTATGTGGTACTTTGGCCCTTTGATAATCTTTCCCTCCATTGTATAAGAATACACAGACGAAAGTACGTGGTGCATAAAAGTACTGAATTCCTGTTTGATGATTGCCTTAAATTGCGTTGAAGCTCCACAAAAAAGTGGCATGTAGTATTTTTTTCTGTTTATCATAGGTTCTGTATTTGCGTCGACATACAATTTCTTTTTTTCAATTAATTCTAATAATAAGTCTATAATAAGTCTATTGTATAATTACAAAATAATCAAACGTTACAACGGTGTCACTAAATTATAAACTTCTACAACTCGGTATTGCACTTTACCGGTCAATTATTTTTCACTTTAGGTTATCCTGGCACATCGAACCTATCATTTTCACTATGTAAATCATTTAGAAATCGTTAGGGTGCTATTTAAACATTAAATAAATAAAATAAGGTCAAATCAACAACTATGAAATTTATATTTACCGTGTTATTATAATAGTTTTAATAAATATTTGGATATCGGCAACAATATAGTATATTATAATACAAGTTTTATAAGACAAAATTTGGCGCACGAGTTGTTTTGGGCACGACGAGCGTAGCGAGGAGTGCCCAAATGGAACGAGTGCGCCAATGCGTCTTATAAAACGAGTGTTATATACTATTTTTTCTACTTTGCGACATTAATTTTACATAAATGTCAAAAATTGCGGTTGTCATCTTACAATCTAGTGTAATTTTTTTCTTCAACAGTTGGCAGTTGTACTAAAATTCCCAAATACGATTGTGGCGAGCCAATAGCGATTCAGATGTCAGCCTTGTTTGACACTTGACGCCAATTTCATCAATCTTGGAAAACTAAAAGTTACTGAAAGTTTGTGATCTAGTGTTTTCATAACGACACCGAAAGCGGTTTCGTTATGAGCTTATAACGAACGCAAAGTAGAAAAAATATTTTTTCAAGCTTTTTTTGTTTTTTTTTTTATTTTCAATGCTTCGTCTTGCTTCCTCGGGAAACCTACAATAAAAGTAATTTTTGAAATTTAAATTTAGCAAATTTATAAATACTAAATAAACTATAAAAATGTTAAACTAAGTGAGCATATGAAAAATGTCAAACAAATTACGCTATAACAACACACTAGTATATTTTATTATTTTTCACGAGCACGTAATATGCGTTACAGCTCGAGTATTGTACATAATTTTACCTACGACTGACAATTTCAATAAATTGAACTACCTCTGTTTCATAATAAGTGAGCCATTACCGATTTTTATTTTTTACAAAATAAGTGAGGCAACCTTATAATAGTTTTTTTGCTGCTAAACATTCAGTGGTCCATGACAAAACTAAAAAGTAGTCATCACTAAAAGGTTAAGAACCACTGATCTAAGGTATATCCTGGCCATAGAAGAGGATACATCTATTAAATATTGCCTTTTGTGGGAGCGTTTTAGTTGGAGTGTATTACACAAAACGTACTGTAATCTTACAGATCTGTTTTCTTTTCGTTTTCAGATCTACTATGGAATATGGGTGACGGTATGTGTGACAGCATCATGGGTAGGAGCAACCCACTGCATCAAGTACTTATTTCTGAAGAGTCCTGTTGACCCAGAGTATCCCTTTAGGTCGCTCAACGATACAAGCGGTGACAACGTGTCTCAACGACCTGCTGATATCAGATACGTAAGTAGCTTTATGTAATTTCTACTGTCAATCAATGCTATGAAGTGTTACATATTTGATGTTTTATATTCGCAGGCCGCTACATACAACGCACCGTTCTTCACAACTTGGTTCCTCACTTCCTGGACAATGCTGTTCTTTCCTATATATTACGTGATTCGACTGCTGTCGCAAAAGTGCGTCAATCCAGCCGATATACTGTCTGAGAGCGTCAGGGATTTTCGTGATAAGGGATTTACTGCTGGTAAGTTTAATTGCTTCTTTAGTTAATTGTTCAAGTAGCAATCGTTTATTATAGTGGAGTATATGATGATTTAAGGGAGGGTTCCGGTTTTCTGGTGAGAAAAATAGATTCTTACGTTATTTGATCGTTTAAAATGTTGAGAACATAAGTACTCGATAAACCTCAGGGAACTAAACTTAAAACTTTAAACGCATTCTTCTCGAAACATTTTTTGCGACTACTTGGCATGAAATTTGCATTATCGTTTCATCAACCAGAAACTTAATGTGTTATGTAGGTATTTTTTATTTAAAAACAAAAAATGGCAATTTTGGGAGCTAAATCGAAATTTGAGTTTAACAAGTCACCATTTCCTCAATTATAAACTTTTTTTTTAATTTCAAGTTCATCAATAACTACTTGTGTAAAGAATACACCGTTATTCGATATTTTAATTTGAGAGCACATTGAGTGGAGAAATCAAGCCAACCAGAGCGTTGACCCTTATCCCTTAAGTATTTTGTAAAAACTATTCCCTTTGTATAATTTTCAAGAGAACGCAACAAGCATAAAGACTAGAATCCATAAGTCTGAGATACGTTGTAGAATGATGACCAAACTATACAGTTTTTGTGGTAATGTTAATGATAAAATTGTTCTAATATTGTTGCATAATTTTCTATATAGCTTGCATCCATTAACACCGCATTTAAAATTAATAATTAATAATTAATAATTTTTATTAACAATAGTATTTCTATTTATATATTTGTTTCAGAATCATTGAACTTTTATCCTAGAATTTTAGATTTGGTCTTATTGCCAACCAATATTGAAGAAGTTTTATTACTTTGTAATATTCTGGAGTAAAAATTGCTAATTTTTTATAAGGATTTCCGGCTCGTGTTCATCGAGCAAGGCCTAATGTATAATGAGCAACGGACACCTTTCAAAACCAAAAATACAGACACAAAATGAACATAACTGAATTTAATTCTATAATCGTGTCAATCGAGCATCCGATAAAAAGTCTTAATAATAAATTGGTAAACAATAAAAGGCGAAAATATTATTTTAAAATGTAACCAAGTAAACGGAAAATAATGACCAGATATAAAGAAAGGCTGACAAATTTGAATATTCCGTGATAACGATCATATCATCGACAACGAAATTCAAAATTTCTATCATTACTCTTATACGTAAACACTTAAAAAGGACAATACTAAGTCAACTAGTTAATAATAATTGTTGTTATATACCTATATGACCATAGTAGACAAATTTTTGAATGAACTCATATCCAGAAATGTATTGTTTGAACGTTGCAGAGAGTCGGAAGATTGAACCCATTTTACAAACAGCATAGGAAAAATAGTGCCATGTATCATAGGACGGCACTTTTAAAGCCAAATAACATGAGTGTGACTTTTTTTAATTATTTATCGTCTGTGATAGGAGTTAATGAGAACCGTTTTGTAATTTTGATACCAATTTTGGCCAATTTCCGTTATGTTAAATTCTCTTTAGAGACGTTAAACAAATAAAGTTTTACATACAAATTATTTATGTATTCTATAATAATATATATTAAGGCTCTATGCAATACCTAAACGGTGTCAGGTATGTTGACATGAGTTCGATATCAAAAGTTCAGTATACTTTATCTATATTTTACACTTATTTTTAACACCCACTATATTTGAGATAAAAAGCTGAGCAGTGCAAAAAGGTGCGAAGTACAGTAGAGCTTCGATAATCCGAACTACTTAGGGCCGAAGGTCATTCGGATTATCAAATTGTTCGGATTATCAAATATTCCTAACTAAATAGCAGAAAATGAGATTGGATAGAAGTTCAATCTTAATAAATCCAACACCATTCGATTCCGCTCTTCATAAACTATAAGAATGTCAAAAATTTAAAATCGATAGGATATCGAAGGCATATCGAAGCGATATCGAAGAGATATCGAAGCTATATCGAAGGGATATCAAAGCGATATCGTAAGGAAAATGAAGAGTTTTATTTATAACTTATGTTGATTAATTATGATTTATAAACTGAATTGAGATTTTCTTGCATTACGCAACTAATGGGAAGAAAAGCAAAAATGTTCTGGTATGGTCGTAGCAGCAGGAACTCTGGGATTCAATGGGATTCAACTCAATGGGATTCAAGTCGGTGTTGCACGCTTGTTAGTCCATAACTGCCTTATCATTAGAAGCAAGTTAGGGTTTACACAGTTCATTGTTGAGCAACTTGGCGCTGACTTAAACCTTGTTGACGTAGTTGACGTACCCCACCGCTGTTGTTGAGGAAATATCCTTCAATTAAGTGAAAAAATCATAAAAATTTCACAATTGGTTAAATAGATATTTAACTTTAAAGTTGACATACATTTTAGGTGGGCCGATTTTTTTGCACGCTGGTGTAGTTTGGCAAAGATGCATGCATGTAATCCAAAGGTTAATGCACTATTGATTAGAACAAATATTTGGCCATCTGGTACCGGTTGTAATCGATATTTGACGTAGTCGCCAAGCAAACGACAAATCTAACCGTAATTAGTAGTCTCAGGTTTACTTGGTACGTGATTGGGCCGCATCAATAACGTTCTAATGAGGCAATTTCCATGGTACTACCTCTAACTGGCATATTGTTCATGCTGTTGCCTGAAATCGATTGTATACTGGAGTCAGTATATGGAAAATCCAGAGCTTGCCTACAGTCTATATACTACTTATACTATCCGTACTCTATTTTTGCATATTTGGCTACCCCCACATTTACTGTGGTGAGGGTATATTGAGTTTGATTCAAGATTTGTAACACCCTTAAGGACGCGTGGCAGATATAGACTTATATATGTTGCGAGCAAAGCCCGAAGTCGTACAATGTCAACATTGTACAACTTTTTTTGTACAAAGCCGACAATGCAAACCCAACCCGTACAAAGTTCGATATTTAGTCATTTGACGGACTTTGTACGGCGCTATATGTACAATGTCAACATTATACAGTGAGTCTTGTACAATGTCAAGATGGTACTGTTGCGCCTGTGCGTTATTAGCTTTCAGAAGCAGTGAAGTCATGTTACGGTTTTTAAAGTGTTTTGTAGTAGACGCAACAATATAAGAGTTATTTAACGTAAAAGTGAGTTAGTTATAGAAGTCAAGTGTAAACAGTTGTATTAAAACCGAACAACGTTATAACGTTATAATTCGTACTATTTAGCAATTTAGGTTTTAATAATTCACGATAATTATTTAAAAAACAATAATATCGTGGTTCTTTTTGCAATTTGCGCAATGTTTTTTTTCTAATCTCACAAAAACACAGTCGTCTCCGTTTTCATTTCACTGCTTTGCTTTGATGGTTTTTATAAAATAGGTAGCAGTCAGAAGTAAATAAATTTCTCAGTCGTGCTTGCCTATTTTTTTGCCAGTCTTAATGACATATTAAGTTGAAGAAAATCTACGGCTGTAATATTATATCTATGAACAAACAATTTATTGGCTTATTTTATTGTTATCTTGTCATAGATCAAAACCAAATTAAAATTGCAGGGATAATGTGAAGAATTCATGGAATCTGACAAAAAGATTTGGTATTTTTGAGACCGTACTTCTCAACTCGGCATATTTTGTTGTATTATTCAAAACCAGCAAATTGGAATATTTGTTTACCATCTCTTTGGAATTGGTTGGGAGAGAAGAAAGACGTAGTGTTTCTTGTAGGTATCTATTTATTTTCTTGCTTTGGTGATTAATTTCGGGTGTGTATAAAACCCATCAGACCAGCGTCAGGCGGTTAAACTATTATTATGAACACGAGATGTGTGGGTGCTTTGCCAGGAACCAGGAACATTGAACTTTCGGTCGATTTACAATTTAAAAAGCACTAATTATGTTAAATTTCTTGAGAAAACGTGGACTATACGTGGACGAACACGGCGATAAAATATACTATATATATATGTATATTTTATCGCCGTGTTCGTCCACGTATAGTCCACGTTTTCTCGAGAAATTTAACATAATTAGTGTTTTTTAAATTGTAAATCGACCGAAAGTTCAATGTTCCTGGTTCCTGGCAGAGCACCCACACATCTCATGTTCATAATAATAGTTTAACCGCCTGACGCTGGTCTAATGATGGGCTTTATACACACCCGAAATTAATCACCAAAGCAAGAAAATAAATAGATAGCTACAAGAAACACTACGTCTTTCTTCTCTCCCAACCAATTATACTTCAGCTAACAATGGATGCATTCATTCACAATCTCTTTGGAACTTAAAATATTTATTAGTCGCCACCAAAAATTTAGCATTTAGGTATTGCCTTAATAGACAATCTTACACTAGGGCAATATTTTGTATAATTAAAATAACTAAGCTACTTCATTAGAGGCAACGATATATTTATTTCTGGATTAAAATGTATCTATTCAGTAAATATTTGGTACAAAAAAAACGTATATTTGAAGAAATAATGGTAACAAAAACAGTTAAACATTACGAAGTGAATTATTTAATAGATTGATGAAAGCTAATTAAACATGCAAATAAGGTGTACCTAGACATTTTTTTGTAATTAAAATTAAAATAGTTAACGACGAATTATAAAATTGAAGTTTTTTCTTAAAAATCAAATGTGTTATCAAACATTTGATATAATGATATTTTTATGGACTTAATATATCACAAAAATTGTAACACAAGTTTAAGAAAATAGGTCTAACGCAAGAGGCTTAACATTCACAATTTTCTTCAAAAAAATATATTCCAAACAATTATCTAATTGAAATAAATATAGAACGAAGAATGACTAGAATTGTTGGTGTAAAATAATTAGATATGTTTAAATCAGCATTACATTAACATGTGGATCCAACCCACTTCAAAATTTTATCGATAATACAAATATTCTCTAAAAACCCTAGAATGCGTCGATTTTAGACTTTTACTACAACGCAAGGATTTGGTTTGGATTTGATTTGGCGACTGTTTTCAATGTTGACATTGTACAATTATTATCAGTATACAATGTCGACATTGTACTAGTAGCGCTGTACAAAGTCCATCAAAACAAGGAAATTTCTAACTTTGTACGGTTAATGGGCGCAATGTCAGCTTTGAACAAAACAAACTGTACAATGTGAACATTGTACAATTTCGGGGTTTGCTCGTAACATATATATATTTATATGGATTTGATCAGAATTGAAAACTGAATCGATTTAGCTATGTCCGTCTGTCTGTCTGTGAACACGATAACTGCCGTAATTTTGAAGCAATTGATCTAATTTTTGGTATACATACAAGCTTATCTCTTAAAAAGTAAGGACAAGTTCGTGAATGGGCAAAATCGGTTAACTTTTTTTAAATATTTTACTACTTCTTGTTGTTTATGCTACAGCTATATATTCGTTTTTCAAATAATTACTTCAAAAAAATGTTTATAACTTACGCAAAATGATTGGATAAATTTGTTTTATTCCTCAAATTATAGCTAATAAAAACAATAACCCTGCGTCGCGTCGCTTGCAGCTTTGGCCCATGAACAACAATGGCCATAATATCCTTTCGAATAGAAAATGTATTTCAATCAGTTGCTACAGAAAAATTATTATAACTGATGCAAAAATTGTTGCATAAATTTGTATCATACCTCAAATTGTAGGTAATTAAAAGACCTAGTAGCGCTTCGACGTTCGGAGTTTTGCCCCATGGACAACAACGCCTAAATGGCCATAATGTCCTTTCGAATAGCAACAGTATTTCATTCAGTTGCAACAGAAAAACGTTTATAACTTTTGCAAAAAGTTGTATAAATTTCTTTCGTACCTCAAATTATAGTTACTTAATACTAGTAATAACCCAGCGATGGTCGGAGTTTTGCCCCATGGACAAAAACAGCTAAATGGTGATAATGTCTTTTCGAATGGCAAGAGCCGCCATTTCTGTAATTTCCTCAAAATAGTTAAATAATAAATTAAACTAGAGGAAATTATGAATAATTTATGTCTGCGACATTTTTTGGTAAAATTAGTTTAGCTGCAAGAGCATATTCTATTTGATCGAGGTCGGTCGCATCTGCATTGATATAATACTATATAGTGAGCCAGGATTTTCCAAATATTTTCAGTCTAATGACAGTACCGGTAGTGTCAAATGCTGATGTTTTGACAATATCTCACTATATCTACTGTCAATAGTAAAAAGATCTCATGTTGTGATACCGTGTACGGTCCTTGCCTGACGGCGTCGGATAGGGAGCGTGTTCAGCGTGTCCAAAATGCATGTGTTCTGTTTGTTTTTGGTTTGAGGAAGTATGATCATGTATCGAATGGGCTGGGCGACTTGGGGTGGTTAAACATGGATAACACTAGGGTGTTCCATGCAGCAATGTTATATCATAAGTTGTTATCCAAGAGGATCCCACAGTACCTCATGTGGAAGATACGCTGTAGAACGGATGTCCATAACCTTAATTTAAGATTCAGGGGTTTGTTTGTTCCACCTGCGCATCGCGCTGAGCTGTATAAACGGTCATTCGCTTACCAGGTCAGTCACATATACAATGGTCTCAGGGAAGATATGAAAAAATTATCGGTAAACAGTTTTGGGGAAAGATAAAGTGTTGTTTGTTTGCTCAACAGGGGGAGTTTACGCATTGAGCGCACATCGGAGGCTGTTTTAATTTTTATTTTTTATGGGGATGTGCGATGTTTTGTTGAGTTAGGTTTGCTGCAAATACGTGTAATTAGACTCTAGAGTATTTTTTTGTTTGTTTTTGTTTTGATAAGTTTTCGGAATTATTGTTATATTACTGGTACAATTATGTCCTAGTTCTAGTTTGCGTAAGGGGTTGAGTGGAAGAGCAAGGCAATTTGGAAACAAGTGTGCTGATCTCCGCCCTAAATATTAATTTATTTTGTAAATGCGTCCAAAATAATCAACATTACTTTAAATTTATTATGTTTATAACTTCGTATACTTTTTTTTTTTCTTCTTTTTCCAGTAAGGTTCTCCATGCGATGCAGCGTTTTTTGTATGCTATGGGTTGGCACGAACTACATGTACGTCCGATCTCTGCAGATTTTGCTCGCCACGGATGTTATGTCACTTTTTGCAACGAACGTATCCTTCGTCTACCTGCTCTCATGGGTAATCCTGCATGAACAATTCGTCGGAATAAGGGTAAGTAACTAATAATAAATGGCCCACTACCTTAACGGCATCACTCCCCCGGGACAAAAACAATCTAAAATCCAACCTCATTTGCTACTTTAATTAGCCTATGCTGTTAAATTTATTATGATCCAACCATAGAAAGTTTTAATGGAATTGTACGAAATTGCTCATAGTAAATGGAATAGAGGGCTGGTCGTTATTTACTTTTATGGTAGCTCTACACTCAGCCCGAATAAATCGGCGAAACGTTCGGCGAGGCTGGGTGAGACATAGCGGCCATCCACATTCTCGGGGTTCGGCTCGTACATTCAGTACGCATCTGCAAGGACACCGCTGTCGCAGCGTATAGTGTGTATGCTAGGGTGACCAACTTTTTCATTTGCCAAATGGGGACGCTTGGGGATCGGGGTTGGGTTGGGTTAGTGGAAAACATTAAACAAAACGTGCTGAACTATAAACAAATTCTACCATTGGGTAAATTGACAACAGCAAATGTTTACTATGACCTATACTATACGTTTTCACTTTCAATAAAAGAAAAGAAGCTTAAGAAATAACAATATAAATAAAACAATCATCCTTTATCTTTCACTAGTTAAAACAAAAAAGAAACATAACACAACATAAATCAAACACAATTCTACAATTTTGATAAATTGTACCACAAGAACCTAACTTGAAACAACATTTACAAAATAATCATCAAATAAACTCTATGCAAATATTGAAACATACCTATATCAGAATAAATATAAAATAAAACAAAATATAATAAAATTAAATAAAGTTTCTTTAACTTTTACAAATTGCACTATTACTTGACTCTATTCTTCCCGTATAGACGATCTCATATTTTTTAAAAACAGTGTGGTCTCTTCTTCGTTCTTTACCGCCAAAATTGGTAATTGTACTGTCTGCTGCAATGAATCCATAATTTTATTGGACAATTCTTCAGCCGTCTCGCGAATAATATCGTGAACATTTAAAATATTTATTTAAATTCCTTTTTGGACATCAAAATATCTAACCTGGAGAGGGAGTATTTCTATGTCTCTGGCTAGATGTGTCAGGAAATATTGTCACGAAATTGCATTTCCTCACATTTCTTCTTAATTCTTTCTTTACTAGAGGATAAAACACATTTGTTATACTTGCTTCTGTGTTACTTCGTACGAGACACATCTTCTTTTCAAACATTTACGTTAGAAGTTTTGACGTGCAGTCTATTAATCAAAAATTGTGGTTGTGATACAGACAGTGGTATGCATATGTGCCTTGTTTGCAAGCCAAAATCTCTTATTGTTCCCGGCTCTAAAACAAGTACTTAATTTCGATGAACTTGCTACATCATGCATTGCTTCTGTTTATTCGATGTATGTTTTGCAATATCGTTTCGGCGACCTCTGCCGATGAAAAACTGCATTTTAGTTCTAATTGGGAATTAGGCCTAGTAATTTTCAAAAAAAGTAAATTGTTTTTGTAAGTTGTCATTGAACGTTCATTTGCGTTTTCTTTCTTTGTGTTCCATATTTTTGGAAGAACATAATCTAGAATCTAGATGAAGAAATCCCAAGAACAGAATAAAATAAATCGGTAACATATTTTTCCTTTTCATTCCAAATTATTGGGATCAATATATCTGTGATTTGCTATGGCGCCTTTTATGAATACCATCAAATGTGTAAAATAGAAATCTAAAAATAACAAAATTATGTTTTGTATTGTGTTGACTGATTCAATTTGAAATCAAAAAATAAAAATGATCCAACGCGACCTGGCCACTAAATTTTACCCCGCCCAAACGACTCCACAAAAGACTGACATGCAGTCTATTTAAGTCAGATTAGTTTTTTATTATAAGTCATTTACCAGTTTTCGCAATATGCACCGTTTCTACACCGTCACAAGGATTATATCACTAATAGATCACTACGCGTGAGATCACTAATAGATCACTACGCGTGTTCACAGTTATTATGGTCGCTAAGTTTGCGCTTAAAATCCGTTACAGATAGACAACCCTTCTTTCAGATAATCATTGGGAATCTATCTTCATGGATATCTTGGAAATTCGAATTGTATTACAAAATCCTGGACATAAAATAAAATTTTCAAAAATCGGGACAAAATTCGGAACGCTTTACGAGTCGGGACAAGTTGTTAAAATTCGGGACTGTCCCGCCCATATCAGGACGGTTGGTCACTCTAGTGTATGCATACTTTCATTTAAATTATGGTTATTATTAATTAATAATTAAATGAATAACATAAATAAAAATTTATTTAAAAGATTTCTTAATTGCTATTGATTTATTATTCTGATTTGGTACCATATACTAATATATGACATAGTAATATGATATTCCATAAACATTGGACAACAACAAAATTATTATTTGCATAATTTCTATTTTCTTATTTTGTATAATGTATTGCGGTATAAATCCAATATTATAGTGCATATCCATACTGAGTTAGTCAAAATTACAACTAAATAATTCTCCAACCGTAAACAAATAAACAATTCTTTTTGTTCTCAACTAAATTTGGTAACATTTCCTTTTTCAAATAGAAGATACTGCATATTTAAAAATGTTTTAATTCTGAAATTATTTTTACGAATTTACTGTGCGAACCATTTTCACAAAAGGCATCACTTTTAGGTATCAGCAATTAATTAAAACTCCTGTACTTTGATTTAATTTGCCGTTTGAACAATTAATTTAATTCTATTTAAGTGCTCTGTTATTTTATATCCGTTTAGATAAAATACAAGTCTATGAGGTTTGATTAATTGCTTATAACTCAAAAATGACATGCATTGAAAAAAAATATTACTAGAAAAAGAATTAATGGAATTAATCTTAGAATTAAAAAATGTAAAATCATTTGTCTATTAGAAAAAGTTGCCAGTTTCTATAATAAAAGAAGCACTCTGTATATTATAAATAATTGATTTTTCTTAAATGTTCACGGTTGGACAATTATTTAGGTGCTGTGGTTATTTTGACCAACCCTGTATAATGGTATGTAACAACGATATTATCAATCAAAAACTTAGTAATTGCCCTATGTAGATCGCAGTCGTAATTTGCGATTGTAGATAGAGATAAACCAAGAATGACTGTTGAATGTCTGTCGACAGTGAATACATATTTCTTTTCGCCAATGTACGAGAAGCACCTATGCGACATTCCCCATTAATGAGGGTAAAATAATACCAACTTACCAGGTGGTCAGCCGGCCCAAGTAATCAAAGAACTGCACCAAACCGATACAATACATACAGAAATCATAGAAAAATAAGACTGGAATAACGTGGAACTAATAAGATTTATTTGAAAGACTTAAATAATTATTTCTTTAGTTCTAATTAATTAATTATTGATTTAATATTGCTATTAATTTTAATGTTAATTAGTAATCTTATAATACGGATGGTTAATTTATTGATATGCATTTGCTTTTCTTCAATAATACAGAAATAAATATCATTATCTGGTATATTTTCCATTTTAACTTTGCGTATGTGATTTTTTTTTGCTGATAAATTATAGTAATGGGGGCGTTACAAATACAGATTTTGCATATAAATTTATTGTGTTCAATATTTTATAATCTTTTTATTTCAATACTAAATAATTTATTCCATTCGTTACCTACTTTTCGGGTTGCATTGAAGCACCGCACGTGTTTGATGACATAAATCAGACCCCCTGTCGTAAATAATACCTTCGGGTACACACAAAAAAAGCCTTTGAGTCGCGTCATTAGACCGACATAGAATGGATCGACGCGAATGCGAACAAATAAAGCGGTTTATGGCGAGACACTCGCCGAACGCGTGATTTTTATCCAACTATTCGACTTCTGACAGTTCGAATGTTAGCGGATTTGGGTGAATGTGCCATCCACACTCTCCTAACACGCGGTCTCTCGCTATGTCTTGCGAGAGTGGGGAAGACGTATTACATAATTTAATTTAGACCACCAAAAAACGATATTTTTACAAAAAAACAAAGTTACTTTAAGCCAACACGTTTATTTTGATGTTTTTCAAAACAGTTAAAGAGAACGAGGAGTTTGATGATCTTCGCCTCTCTGGAGTTTTCGATTAATTCTGTTCTTCGAATTGTTTCAGATAATGGCTGTGATAATGTGTGATACCGGTGTTGCGTTATTGGCTTATATGGACGGTATAACCGGAAGTCCAACGTTGTTAAGTGTTGTGTTGGCCGCGTCAGCGGCTGCTGGGTCTGCTGTATACAAAGTACTCTTCAAGAAGATCATAGGTGATGTGTCGCACGGGCAAGTTGCGCTGTTCTTCTCCGTGATTGGAACGTTGAATGCTGCGTTACTTTGGCCACTCTGCTTGATGTTGTTCCTCACTGGCGTGGAGAGCATGCAATGGGATGACATCCCCTGGCCTGCACTTCTTGGTGCAAGTGGTCTTTCGTTGAGTAAGTATTAGCTAAAAGTAGCGATGTGGTGCGTGATTATGGGTAAAATTGTGTTGTTTTTGTTATAGTTGCGAATTTGCTGGGGAACTTCAGTGTGGCTCTAACTTATGACTTGTTTATAACGCTGGGACTCATAACAGCTGTTCCGGTGTCAGCAGGTGAGTTGCCATGTAACTATTTGGTCACGGTCAAACTGCACTGGTCGAATATTTATTGACTATATCATTTTTCGCTATGAACGATTTTTGTTTTGTTTTTTTTTTGCTCAAGAAAATATATTTCAACTTTCTGTTGGCTAGAAGTACCTAATATTAATCTTTTTCTGGTGACACGACACTGGTCGACAACGTTTTGGTAATTTTAATGACACTATGTTTTCTTTGATAAGTATATGTGATAGCATATTATAAAAACAAGTACAGCCGTGGAAAGAAATAAATTAACATGACCGCAGCTAGCCTACACCAAGCGTAGGTCGGAGATTGTCGGTCGTCGTATACCTGCTAAAGTCATAAAACCGATGGGCCACTCTGTTTCATTTCATTTTAATTTTGCTGTATATAGATGGCATGAATATGAGTTTCGTATTTATATAATATATTTTCGATATTCGGAACGAGCGTAACTGCCGCTCGTAGCTAAAGATTGTTATTCGTTAATATTTTCGTTTCGATACGCAATTGCAATATTATTTAATTTATACTAAAATACAGTAACGCTAGTTATAATAGTAAAAATTTGAACTAGGCACATATTAAAATACTTCATCATCATGGCTACGTCGGTGTATGCCTAAAGGCAAACCGATTACTACATCGGATATCCGCTGTCAATAATTTTTAAAGGAAGGTAATTCCAGATAGGAATTTCCTGTATGTGAATAAAAATCTGATTTTTGTCGGTTTCTACTTTGTCGCAGACCGAGATAATATACTTTTATCTCAAAATGTTTTATATTTATTTAATTTAAGTTATGGTAAGTAATAGAAAAATAGCAACTCCGTAAACTACAAAAACATTCACTTTTCACGTTTCACATTCACGTTTCAAAAACTTCACAGATGGATAGTATATATTTTATTTATGCATATAAATATGTATACAACAAAAATAATATAAATATAACATGAGAATAGTATAGATACAAATAACAGGTAGATATAGAACAGTAAAATATAATATATGTAATAACATGACATAAATATATGTAATAACATAAAAACAAACGTTTAATAATATAGTAATAACATAAGCACGTATTAAATAAGAAATGTGTTCTGTTATATCTTGTTGAGGTTGGTATGACATGCAGTTTTACGAAATGATACATTTATGACAATCTAAACACAAAACATATGTATCGTCAATTTGTTACACTAACAAAACAAACAAAATCCTTCGTTGCAAAAAAATAATTAGGGAACAAAAAACGACCCAAAGTGTAATAAAAATACCTACCTTTGTATTTTGATTCCTTTGATTCTCACCTCAGATGTTTCTAAATCTCCTCTTAGCTTCACCGCTTCCCGGAAAACAATCCGATCTCCAATAGCCGGAATAAGTTCTTTTACCTCTTCTTCTGTAAGTTTTGTTATGTTTTGAACAGTTTATGGTCTACAAAACATAGAATGCACATAGTGTATTAACATTCGCATAAAAAGTAGATATACGCATATACTTACTGTCAAATATCGTTTTAAGATGATCTGATGAAATTGAAAAATCATCCACGCTGTCCATTATCACATGTAAAACTGCAGATACAATCAAGCGTATATCAAAGCGACACTGCTTACCACTATAACCAATATATTTGCATGGAGTTAACGTTGTGAGGGTTGTGATTGAGACTGGAGAATGTAGTCCTCATATACTGCGTATCTAAAAACTGTCGCCGTCCTACGTCGCGTCAGTCTGGTGCCACAAACCGCGCAAACTCTTAAGTTTTCCGCACAATGAAACCACCCGATATTTTAAACTAAGTATTTGGTTACTTGGTTCATACAAAACGTCTCTTGCATCAACCAACTAATTTTACTTGTTTTGAACACCATATTTTACATATATGATCTTGTTTCAATGCAATAGTTGTTTTCATTGGAATATATTGAATTGTTCAATGCAAAACACTATATTCTTAAAAGAACTCATAAGAACTTTTAAAATTATGCAATATAGTTTTACTTGGAAACAAAATGTTGTCGCTTCAAAGGAGAAATTTGTGAGTTTTGATTCAAAAAGCTCATCTAAATTGAAAACTTTATTGATTTGTTCGGAGTAAATTTCGGCAAGACAACGAATGTCTTAAACATTTCTCTGTGTGTGTGATATTCATATTAGATTGTAAAGCCTGCCCTTACATATCACACATAAAAGAAAATTGCGTATGGGTGCTATTTAGAACGTCAAAATATAATTTTAATAAACACAAAAATAACGGCATTTTTATAATTAAACTAAAATGCTGAACAATACTGTAGTATCAGTTCTAACGGGCATATCTGCAGTACAGTAACAAACGGGACAAATAAGATTTTCACTACATACAAAATTGTACAAATCTTTTAAAAATTATTTGCGCCGGTCGTATTGATCGGTTTTGTGTGCCCTAATGATCAAGGACTTAAAAATGTGCTTTAGACAATATTCAACAAATTTGCAGATACGACCTTTAGAACTATAACGGCAGTATACCGACTGTAACTGTCGGTATACCTACTTGCAATAAGAATTAATTTACTGCGTTTTTTAAAATACATTAAATATTACAATGCACTTTTGTCAGTGTCGGATATCGGAAACATATATAAATAGACGAAATTCGATTTCATTCAATACATTCATTTCAATACAAGAAAACGAAACGAAACAAAAGTGACCCTTTGGTTTTATGACTTTAGCAGGTAGGTATCCGACGACTGACAATCTCCGACCTACGTTTGGTGTACGCTAACTGCGGACATGTTAACTTCTTTATTTCCACGGCTGTACCTATAATAATTTTCGCAGAGAAATTCCTAAAAAAGTAAAGAAAGGACAGGTACACAATCAATTTATTGCCAGTTTTACTTTGTTTTTCATATTAACGAACACACAAAATTATTGCGCGCTCCTGAAAAGAAACTCTTAAATACTCTAAAACTACTGATCAAAAAATTTAAATAATGTGTGTTATACTACTGAATCATTTCTACATAAGATGTGTGACTATCAACATTTCTTGCCTCTCGGTGTAAACATGAGCGCGAGAGAATGGAAAAAAGGTACCCGATTTTGGCATTTTTAAATTTACGCTCGTCTTTCCGATTTTTTCCCTCTTATCACACTAAAAAAATAAATACTTGGCATGCATATATGTGCTTCAGCCTTCAGGTTGAGTAAATAGTAAGATCCTATATAAGGAATTAAATATCGTTTTCAACCAAGACATAAATATAATCAAAGTTGATGTTATGATCTGTTTAGAACGAATGTATAGATATTCACATTGATTATATCGCACTTCAAGTACAGAATATTTATTATTTTATTCATTTAATAAAATTTAATGAAACCGATTAATCAGTGAAGTAAATTAGAGTTTTTTCTTAACAATTTTGTTCAGTTTCAATCCATCAAATCGATTATATGTTTAGGGCAAAATAAGACCATATAATTGCTTAGATGTATTGAACCTGAACAAAATTGATTAAAAGCTAGTTTATTTCAAAGTTTGATTTAGTAACATAACACCTTTATTATTGTTAGTTGAATGTAAGAAGTTTGAGACTTATCAGATGCAACAATAGGTTAATTATACAATACATTGTTTGAAAAGAAGTAATTTATTGAGGTAATTACGTACATATAAATATATCTTACAATAGTACAGGTTCTTAGTACACAAACACCACAATATACTAAATAACAACACTAACGAAGTAAATAAAATATGCAACTGATATTCTAATAGCATTTTTGTGTTTCTCAGTTTACTGTTCGATATCTGGAGTCTGAAATAAATTGCATTAGTCATGTTATCAATATAGTATGACGTATTATCAACCTTAACAAAATTGATTATAGATTCTTCCGTTCCGATAGTGGAGTACTTCCAATGTTTGTTACTAAACGTGCTTCTACATTTGGGAGAATTAGATGAGGCACATTTCAACTATAGAGGACTAGTTGAATTTGGATATAGTGACTAGAAAGTTAATCTATAAAATAAATACTTCAATATTCAATAAGATAAAAATAATATACACATACATAATTAATAATAATATCAAAGTATAAGAAAATAACAGCTTAAACAACTATATTTAATACAGTACTGCGAGGACAAAGCTGTTCAGAAACTGATTCGCAATGCTTTCATTGTTAACATTACTGAAGCACCTGATGAAATTCAAGAAGAGTTATTTGAAATGCAACACGATAGTAACTGCAAGGACACTTTCGAGACAAGAATTGAACTTTACGATTTAAGAGCAAACAAAGGGAGGTCATTCTCTAAAATTCGAGAAATTGCTTTACTTTACATAACATTGTTATCTACTAATGTGAGCAGGGATACTCAACCTTTTTGGTTATTGAAAATTAGGATGTTTCAAACTTACATAATAAAGCAACATTTTGGTTCTTCCAGTATAATACTTAATTTAATCTCTATTTTTTAAATTGTTTATCCAACAATCTAACCTCACAGTTTCGTTTCATTTTAGCTTTAGACGTGGTCTTGTACGGAGTTCACTTCGAGGGCATGAAATTGGCGGGGATCATCTTGATCGCAGTGGGTTTCTTCCTGGTTCTGTTCCCGGACAATTGGCCCGACTACATAACTCGCCTGCTGAGGTAAGTATTATGGTACATCTATAAGTCACCACCAATAAATAACTATTCTTGTCGCAATCAACCAACAATACTATTGTGAATGTGTACGACACTGTTTAGTATTTCTTCTTCTTCTTAATGAACTATCTTTATGTGTGTGTGTAGGTTTCTAAACGTATTACACCTAGAATTGTACACGAAAATACCTATGTTATATTTTTATTATATGACCTTGTTCGAATTGAAGGTAGAATGCTTGACTTGAGTTTTAATTTACAGAAAAACGAGTCGTATCTTCAGGGGGAAGGTTTGTCTGAACTGAGCTAGCTGATTTCGAATAATTTTGCCAAACTTAGACTACTGTTTTTGTGTGGTCGTTCGCTTCGTTTTTTATTTTTATTTCCCATATTTATCCTGTATTCATTATACACGTCATCGACATCAACGAAAATCAAGTCTGAACTACATTAAACGAAGACATTACTAAATACTAATACAACTCATCATTATCCGACTGTTAACTGTCATTAAGAATCTACATACCTTCATTCACCACGTCCATATTCTTTTCTTGTTTACACAAACACATTATGGGAGATTTAAGGACCAATTTTTCCAATGAAAAAATATACAAATATTCAAATATATAAGCTTAACACGGTACTCTGTGCTACTGCATGTTTAGAAGTTTAAAGCACATGGCTTTTTTAGGGTATTCAATAATTCAGTAATATGCACAGCACATTTATTTTTTGTTTTTGTAATATGTTCCTTTAGATAAATAAAAGCAACACAAATGTTCTTAGGTATTCGGTTTTCCAGCTTGGAAATTCTAGCATCCTGATACATATTTTTATGGTAAATTCATATTCTAGGCAGTTCTGACGCGGTAACTGTACTAATAAGTCCATATTTACTTTTAATGTGCTCGCTATTCTGTTAACAAATTTACAACATATATCTTCGAGAAAAACAAATCGTTCTATAAAAATCGAAACTAATATTTTTGCTTTGATAATTTAAAAAATAGCCGTGATCTTAGTATAAAAAGTGTTCAACATTTCCAAGATTTATCTCACTTTTTTTTATTATTTGTCCTTAGTTGGTTTACATTAATATACTATGAACACGGTTGTTCTTATTTTCACAATTTACGATCGCTTTCGTCACTTGTATGAGATAATAGATTTTTACAGGGTGTAGCAAAAAGTACATGCATTAAGTTCTAACTATAATTAGGCTTATCACAGATTTTAAATATCTCTAATAGTTTTGTAGATATAACATAAAGTTGTGTTTTTTAAATGGAAACCCTAGCTGGCTATGACTGAAATAAATAGAGCCTTTTTTCCCCTTTTCAACAATATATAACGTGCCGGTCCAAAATATTCCAAAGTTTTTGTTTTAGTGACCTAAGTATTGAATTTGCATTCTTTTGAATATTTATTTCAATTAAAAGTTACGAAATGCCGTATGAATCATATGAAAAATACGCAATGATCGAATGCTTTATTCAAAGTAATAACAATGCTGAAATTGCATACGAAACATACTTCAATCGTTGTCCAGAAGAACACAACCTCACAAATCTGTCTTTGAGAGATTAAAAGAAAATCTCATGAATCACGGGTCATTTAGTATGCCAAGACCCAAACATTACCATATTAAAAATGCTGAAGAAGCTGCCACCAACACAGTTGCAGCCGCAGTTGCAAATCCCTCAACTTCAAGTCGTGAAATGGAAACTGAATCTAGGGTATCAAGACGTCGATCTTTATGAATCTTCAAGAAGCATAAATTTAGGCCATATGCTTTAAGAAAACAACATCATTTGCAACCAACAGACTCTCAGTAACGAATGGAGGTTTGCCAGTGGTACCGTGAAAATCTTCAACAGAATCCATTATTTTTTTAAAAGTTGTTTGGACTGATGAAACCTACATCCACAGTGCAAGAATTTTTAATAGGCACAACGAGCACTACTGGTCTGATGTCAATTCTCACCGTACCGTCAACGTGCAAAACCAAGGACGTTTTAGTGTTTGGTGTGCCGTGCTTGGCGAGCGTATTTTAGCATACCATATTTACGAGGAACATCTTAATGCCGACCGGTACTACGATATTGTAAACCATCATATAGTGCATGAATTTTTGGACAATTTGCCACTAATGGAGAGCGGAACTATATACTTCCAGCACGACGGTGCACCGATCACGGCTACATACTTTCATGACAGTTTCTTCAGCATACCACTTCCATATCACAATGTTCGGCTTTTGGCATATTAATCAACCTGTAATTGATGAGATGTTCTTTTAATCCCAAAAAACAGGGGTAGTCATCCTTTAAAGGGCAAAGTTTTGCTCCTGATAAGAAAATTGCCTTCTTAAAAGTATTATAAGAAAATGTATCTTCGTGTCCTGCTTTGCTGAAACATGCCACCCAATATGCTAACCTGAGAAGTCATACAATACAAACAAATCAGTAATGTTTACCATATTTCCCCACTATTTGCTATTTGCTACACCCTCTTTTACTTTAGTAGTAATACCGAATAATAGCTTGCTTTGAAACTGCTGCTAATTGTAATGAAGTATACTTATCTGTTCCTCCGTTGTTCCAGAAATATCATCATATTGAGTCACAGTGCGAGGTGAGACTAACTTTTTTTACTACTACTACTCGTGTTATTTATTTCTCTTGATTTTTGTGTACTTTATCTACTGTACTGCACGCTGTCTTTATATATTTAAACTTACACTTCCACTATATATTCTACCTTCCGTATATTATACTGACACTACCAGTACAGAACAGAACAAAAATAATACACCTGTTTTGGTCTGATAATGCTAATAGAACGTACTTAGTGAGCGGGATGCGCTAGCCATCTGGGTGTTCTTGAGGCAATATCAGCTTTATAGAGCTTGCGTTTGACAGCGTCGCTTTTGTAGGTAAAAATAATTAATCATTGTGTGAGTTCACACGTTGTCAGTCAAATGATTTTATATTGTCTTTTATTACAAAAGTATTCCCGTTTTTGTTACCTGTTATTGTTTGATGTTTCACCGACAAATTATAATATATATTATTATAATATTATTATATATTATACAGGGTGAGTAATTAGTATCCCGGCGGTTGATAGCTACTAAATTGTTAGACAAGGAAAAAATGTTTAACACAAAAGTTGTTTGACTCACTAGTTTCTATGACGTAAAATTATTTTCATTTTTACAGGGTGTTGCATTTAGGCGTGACGTAAAGTATGTACACTTTTTTAAATGGAACGGCCTGTATATTTTATTATTGTATGAATACTAATAAATTTGGCTATCCAACGGTATAGGTTGCTAACTCTCAGTGTTAATAGTACCTGAGATATTCAATTACTTCTCCAAAATATGCCCTTTGCACGATGTTCTCCAAAACTATGTAAAAATTACATTTTTGCAGATTTTGCTTTTAAACTATGTCAGATAATAGTCAAAGCTGGTAGATAGATGATGGTATCCAAAGATATAAGATTCACTATACAGGCTGTTCATAAAACTTAGTAAATTTTGATGTTTTTCAAATCGCTTTTCCTTGAGTTTTTTAAATGGAACACCTAGTATTTTATGTGCTAACTGAATTGCCCATCTCGTTCCCTTTAATTTATGTCAAATATGTCATATGTCCAATTTTAGTAGTTTTCGTGATTTTTACAATTTAAAGAAAAATGTGTAATATCTAAATATGCCATTATTTTCTTGTTCTTTCTTTCTTGTTTGTCTCTTAGTTGTAAATCAGTAATAGTATATTCACATATAATTTAAGAAAAAAAAAAAACTTTAATACTATTAGCGTTTATTAAAAAATAAATCCCTTTTTACTTAGTATAACATATTTGACGCAAATTCAGAAACAAACTATAAACACTTAATAAACATTGCACAACAAATAACTATTTTAATATATATTTTAATTAATATTTGGAAGTTGTTCAAAATGGCGCCCCTTTTTTCTTCTGCGAGCATTAATGCCCTGTATAAAAGGTCTTGAGATATTTCTTAACATGTACCTCTTATTTAGTGTAAGGTTGTGAAAAACATTGGTTATACGAAGTTTCATGTCTTCTGGTGTAGTAGGTGATGATTGGTATACCAGCTCCTTCACATATCCCCATAAAAAGCAATCGAGTTTGTTGAGGTCTGGAGAAATTGGTGGCCACAATGTAGGACCTCCTCTTCTTTCTTTGGTCACCGTTTTAGTTCTTGTTTAGTGCTGGTAATTAATATTAGCTGTTTCGTCAAATTGCAACCGAACCCTGTCTATAACACTTGGTTGGGGATGCCGTCTATCCGGATATCGCTGTTCATACATTCTGGATTCTACTAATGTATTTCTGTCGGCTTCGCCATAGATGTAGATCATGTTACTTAATTCTTACTTGCTATAATTATAACTCATCGTTCAGAGAAAAGACAAATATTGTTACTAATTTTAACAGCAATAACTTATTGAGTGTCGTTAGATCTCAATTGTTTGTTTCTATGATTAGTTAATGCTAATAGTATTAACTAGCGTTTTTTAAGTTGTATTTTAATACGGTATTACTGATTTACGAATGAAAGACAAACAAAAAATAACAAAAAATAATGGCTTTATTAGATAACATTACACATTTTTCTTTAAATTGTAAATATCACGATAATTACTACAATTGGAGATATGGCATACTAAACATAAATTAAAGGGAACTGGGGGGGGGGGGGGGCAATTCAACTAGCACATAATATACAGGGTGTTTCATTTAAAAAAACTCAAGGAAAAGCCATTTGAAAAACATCAAAATTTACTAAGTTTTATGAACAGCCTGTATAGTGAACCTAATATCTTTTGATACTATCATCTATCTACTGGCTTTGACTATAGTGAAATTTTTGCCATGTGTGTGTGTGGGGAATGGTTAGCATTACTTATCATAATTTGCCATGATAATGAATGCATTCCCCAATAGGAGTAGAAAAATGTATTAGTATTGATATAATAATAAAATATACAGGCCGTTCCATTTAAAAAAATCTACATAATTTCCGTCACGGCTAAATGCACGGCTAAATGTATAAATGAAAATAATTTTACGTTATAGAAACTGGTGAGTCAAACAACTTTTGCGTTAAACATTTTGTTCTTTCTCTAACGATTTAGTAGCTATCAACAGCCGGGATACTAATAACTCACCCTGTATAATATTATAATATAAAGTAACGGAATAATTCAATAATTCTGTTAATAGTTGAACTATCGAAAAAATCTAAAAGGGGTATACCGATTAAAATTATAGCGAATACGGACAAGCTATTTTCATGGATTTTCATTAATATTTGTAAGCCAATATTTTTTATTTTTTATGTTGATAGTATTTTTTAATCTCTTTTCAACGGTATAAAAATTTTATTATGATATATCAGAAAATTTTCATGAAGATGGACAGTAAATGGAAAGAAATTATGTCTTACCATTACTAGGAAACCAATAAATATAGAGAGTAATTTACAAATTTTCTAGGCCAAAAATTTATATGGTCGACAAGGGTATTAATCGAAAATTACTCAATTATTATCGGTGTCAAATATTTGATAATAGAAAGTTTGTTGTGATTGTCAATCATATAATTAACAATACTCAGTATTTTTTATCATGTATTACGACATTCATAAGGTTCAGAAATGGGTTTGAACTTTAGTTCCGATTCTAGAAGAATGAGTTGCGGTACTTGTAGAATGTTTCACCTGTTTTTTTTTGCATCATCTGCACTCGCGTTATTTCATCCTTCCAGAATCGTGTTCAAGATACTCCAAAAATAATAAAAGCAAAAGAAAACGTTCAAAATTCTCCATCGATCATCTTGACTGACAACGTGTTGCAGGAAAGTGACTAGTAGTGTATCCTATCTCTATTGGTAATGGGTATTTTCTCTTTACTTTTATAGTATGCCAGCCCCGAAACGGGGCAAAAAACGTGAATTAATGTATGTATGTGTAGTATGCTGCGTTGCCCTGCTGATGTTGTACAAAATCCGGTAGAGTTGCGACCCCTCCTCACTCGTAACGTAGAAAAAAAGGTGACTAATTCCAAAGCGAACCCTATATATTTTGTATTATTGTCTATTATTTCGTCGGTTTCGGCTGTAATTGTACATTCCTAGTCGAATTTGTTGAATTAGGTTGATGTTGTCACTGTACTTTGATGTGGTAATGGCGTATTATTTTTGTGTAACATACTACCCCTTCCATTGTCACGTTCACATCACACACGAGACACGTACACGACAGGCGTTAGTTTTGAGTGCAACAGGTTTCTGCACTGGCTTCAGCGCACAGCACTTCTTCAGGTAGGTCCAGATCTGCATGGTTTTCGTTCTGGTTAGTTGAATCATTCGTTAATAATGTCGACAACATTTGTGGGATACTTGTAGAGTATAGAGGTTTCGGTTGAGGACCAGAAGAAACATCTTCAGACCAACAGTCAATCTTGAGGATGATCTGAATTTGCTTGTTGAGGCCTGAAGCTGTTTTTTTGTAAACAGAAACCGGTACCTACTATACTTCTAATCAAAGTTTAAAGCGAAGAGACTTTCTTTATTTGCTCCACTATTTAATCGTGTGAGTTTGAAATTTTTAAAGTTTGCAAGAAGAAATCCTTAAGCTAAAAAAGACCATTTTTTAATTAGTGTTGGGATTAGTTTTGGACAGCATTGGTAATCTGACAAAATAACACATGAAGCTAGCGAATGATAATTGATTAGCAATTATTATTGTTATTTGTAGATAAAATTTATATAGCGTATTTTTATAAATAAACGGTTAAACTACACAATCACACACAAAGCATGAACATAATGCCGTTGGTGTTCTTACAAAACCTCTAAGTACAAAAATAAAAGAAAAAGAAAACTGTTTAACTAGACAAAAACTAATTGGTTAACGGTCAGGTTTATTTAAACAATTTTGATTCTAAAAAAATACATACTAGAATATCAGCTTATCATAAGTTGTTTTTAAAACTAGTTTCTGTTGTTGGGCTTTTGGTACATGAAAATTGGGGATGACAATACACGAGCTAATAGAAACAATACTTTTTAAACTTAGATTCTGTAACATAAATAATTTCTGATTTCACCAACAAGCGATAAAATTATCTCTTGGATAATTCCTAACCGCAGGATTCAATAGGTCTCTCCAATCTCCATGCTCCAACAAAATACTGAAACACGTTACATACTCTTTGTTTATTATGGCAGTCATTATATGATAATTCTTTATTTTCATAGATCACATGATCTTAGAAACTGGAAATCTTGGAAATTTTGAAAATTTGATATGGAAATTTAACAGGAAAATGAAAATTGAATATAGGTGAAAGTTTTAGATTTCTTTTCGCGGTTGACTTCTTCTTTAGTTTTCTTCTATAGTTTCTATCGATAAATTGAAAAGCCCCGTACTCAATTGTAGACAAAAATACCATTTAATATGAAAAAAAAAAATAACAAAGCAAAACGCCAATACTCGGTAACACATGTTACGTTAAAACCTGAGAACTAAAACAGGTAAAAAGCTCAAATTTGTTGCATTCTTCTTTATGATGCTCTCTAAAAAATAATACGACGTTAGAGAATTCTTTAAATGGGCTCCTCAAAGTTTGAACACCTCCGGCTTCTTTTTTCTAAGTATTCTAAAGCAAAAGCTTGTACCCTGAACTTCAAAGATATTTCGAAAGATATTATGTTATGTGTTATATCATTATTGTCAAAGTTTAAATATCCATTTGAACCTACCTAGTTTAAAGACTTCTCTCACGTCGCTTTATGTTTTAGATAATGCAAAAAATGCGAAAACAAACATTTGGCATTTTGACTGAACATTTCAATTTTCTTTTGCACATTATTGTGGAAAATTTCAACTCCGTGGTTTTGTAAGAACTCCAGTGATAAAGCAATGCACTAAATCACATAGATCTAGTTCAATTAGAAATACAAAAATAAGAAATTAGTTAGACGATACCTAATATTGACCATGCTCTGGCATGTAATAGTATGAAGTTTTTTTTGCAAAAAAATCAGGAAGTTATTAATTCATTATGAGCCAAACACTTTTGTTTGTAGTTTAAGAAAAACTACCTATTTCAAGAAGAGTATTTTGGTTTATTCAGCTTTGTATCTGTTTATAAGTTAGGGAAAAATTGCTTTATAAAAGTAAAAGTAAAAGTAACGTAATAAAAAACAACAAATAATTCGATTTTAACCTTGAAAAATAAAGTAAATCAGCAAATTAGTAAATGCCTTCCTTATATTTAGTGCAATGTACAACAGAAATTAAAAGTTTCAAACTAAAAGGTTTAAAAAATCCTGTGTCTGGGTCATGTGATTTAAGGCCGTTAATTACAAACGTGACACGTAAGTTTTAAAAAAAGTTACTACACAAAAAGTTACTACATATATATGTAGTTATTTATATACCAAGGGCATTAAACATATGCTTATGCCCCGAGGGTGGCCGTTTACAAACCTCTCGGGTAATGCCAGTGGTACATACAAAATTTTATGTCCTACAATGGTTTTGTTCCTCCAATTTGAATATTAATAAATATTTAGACCTAATGAAATGAAATGCATCTCTACGGAGTTGAATAACAATACAGACTTTTCGGAGTTGAGTGACAATGCAGACAATTAATTGTCAAACAGAATAACCTTAATCGCCAATTATTGACAATGACGATTTAAAATTTACAATTTGAATGTGAAATATTCGATGTATCTGACATATAAACTATGGCAACGCTTAATACCGGCGCGGGCATTAAGAATCCGTAATGCCCGTGCAGGCATAAAGTAGATGTTTTCGCACCGCTATCTAAGATGTAAAATGTCACTTTATGATCATGTAGGAGATAAAATATATTTTATTTCTCGTCATCAAGCGATAACTACTAATGTTTACAACACAAGGGCATCAAAAATGTTTACATCAGACCACCTTGAGTGGAGCAATCATGCCAACCAGAGACCTCGGATCTCCGAGGGAAATACCCGAAATGTTAGTAAATAGGTGTAGATTATTTGGAACCAACTGATCGCATTCAAAACCCATAAATACCATGTTTGAATGAGTTTTTGGCGATTTCAGACCAGTAGGCTAGTTATGCCGCTATTCAAAACCAATAGCGCAGACACAGGATTTTTTAGGACTTTTAGTATGTTGTTCATGGCACTAAATAGAAGGCATACACCTATTTCCAGATTTACTTTATTTTCAAGGTTTTGGTCAAATTTAGTATAAAATGACTGAGCTAAAAAGCCAACTTCCATTTCGTTTCTATGTGAGAAGTTTTGACAAAAATGTCAAAAAAATAATTATAGTTTTTGAGTTGAATAACTATAGTCAATTTTACCGTATACTGGAGGTGATATACATAATTAGAAATAAAATTGTGCACAAAATCAGACATTGAAAGATTAGTGTCCGGCACCTCCACCAAATATGACTATATCGAATATTTCATTAAAGTAATATAATGCGCGTTTTTTAACAATAAATTGCCATGTGTTATACAAAGAATATCAAGATCAAGAGGTTTCGAATTCATTTTGATCCACTATAATTAAAACAACAGAGTTGGGTTTGAACAAAAAAAAATATTAGGTATCGTCTAGAGTCAATCTAAACAATTTATCTACTGTTCTGTGTCTGTTCTGTCTATGTTTGTGGCGTGTTGTTGTCATTGCATTGGGGTGGTCATTCGTTCCTAGACAACCTTTCTGCAAGCGCGAGGATCAACTGCGTATGCCAGTGAACCGTTAGCGGCCTTCCGTCGTCTGTCAACTTGTAAGTGTCTCTTTTTGTCTTTTCACACAACCACCACCATACGCTTCATGTAATACGTAATGTATGTAGCAGTAAGTAAGCCACAGCCCTTTTGTGTTCAGTAGATTGTAGACCCTACGTATTATATATGATTGCTGTCATGATTCTGTATGATTTCGAACTTAGGGCATGCGTTATTCTGTTATGTCTATGAATATTCGTACGATGACATGATTTGTAGATGTGCATGAAGGAGTTGATATTTCTAAGTGATATTACTGTAGAGTTATTACACAATTTGTTTGGTGTGTAATTGTCTAAACTGTCTAAAGTATTCGCTCATCTCTTACACTTTCACTGTATTATCATGGTTAATCTCTTACACAACTAATATAAATTAAATAGGTGCGTTATATAGGTACAGTGTACGTTCCAGCATTTTTGCGATTCGCCAACAAAACACCTAATAAAATAACTTATTAAAACACGTTTGGAAGTTCGGGGAAAGACACGAAACTATATAACACAACAAACGTGGAAAAACTTGTGGAAATGTCACTTAAAGAATGTAAATTGAAACAAATGTCAAATATTGCAATAATCTACCTACAGAATAGGTGCAAATTTGGTTTTGGCGTAAACAAATTAAGTAAAACGATATAGTCTGAAGTATACTCTTTCGTGATTTCCAAATTTGAGATCTATAACTTTCTTAATTCCTCAGATATTTGCTTTCACAAACAAGTGCCACAACTTCATATACAAATATAAATTTTGTTTAAGACAAACAAATCGTAACCAAAGAGGGAAAAATATGTTTATTTGCTACAAGAGCTTGTTACATATCATAATAATTATTAGGGACAGAAAGTCGGTTAAATGCACAAAGTAGTGCAGATTTGTTTGATAATTGTTGTCTGAAAATCTGTTGAGAAAACAACAGCGGTTCCACACATATTTTAAAAAATAAAATATAATTTTTTTAAATATGGTCATATTTTTTTATTTATAGTCTGACCAAAAAAGCTTCGTTTTAGTATGCTGCAGGCATTTGTTTGTTTACAATTAGATTACAGATGTACCGATAATGGACGTAATTTTTAATTTCTCGAGGAAAATTCATTCATTATAAAGAGTTTTGGATGTCCTAAAACATCAAAAGCAATTGTTAATATTTTGATTTAACATACAGGATAGTTAGAAGATACGAAATTGTTAAATTGTTAAACTATCGGTTTTTCAGAATTTATAAGCCCAGATGTCAAATTTCATTGTGGTATTCTAAGTTTTATATTTTATTTATTTTTAACAAAGTAATTTAACAAAACATTACTCCACATGTTCCCCTCCTACAGCTACACATTTTTCCAATCTTCTTCTAAACTCCCGATATATCAAATCATTTGTTTCTTCATTTATTTCGTCTACTGCTTCCCAAATTATTTATTTTAGAATCTCTACATTATCATGAAAATTATTCGCATATCCTTCTGTTTTAAATGACCCCACAAAAAATCAAGCGGCGTTAAATCAGGTGAACGTGGTGGCTATCCTAAAGGGTCGAGTCGTCCAATCCACTTATTTAGGAAATGTCTGGTCAACCAATCACATTTTTGCAACAAAAATTAAAAAAAAAAAAGCAGATGTGAAATTTGAAATAGAACATTCAATTTGATATTTGAGCATAAAATTAATTCAACTAACTTTTACGTATAACAATTTTGATCTAATCCGAAAAAACGACTTTCGACTTTTTCGGACATCCAAAACTCTTTATAAAGAATGACTTTTTCTCGAAAAATTAAAAGTTACGTCTATTATAGGTATAAGTTAGGTCCATCGGGGAACACACTGTAATATATTCGGATTTGGCATTTTTCTTTGGGTAATTAGTTATGGCACAAGTAGGGTGCCAGGTCTCCGCCATTGCATCGTTTGCGACTTTTGAAGACATGAAGAAAGTAGTTTTATATTCTTGTAATATATGTAGACGGAGACATATATCTTTGTCGAATTCGTCGTATATTTTTAAATATGTTTCAAACGTTTTCAGAAATTATTGCTATTGAAAGTATTTTACAATACAAAATTTATCACGCAAGAAATTTACAATTTTTTAAATCTCAAATGGAAATTGCGTTAACTATGAACGCAATTTCTGTATGGAACTACGCAGTTTTCGATTGCTTCAAAACTTGGACAAGGTGTCTAGTACGATCAATTGCGTTCGAAATTGAAAGCCAGACTATTGAAAAGCTAAAGAATATTTGTAACCATAGAGACCGTGGCTTTTGCAAATTGAAAATGCATAGGCGTTTGTGATAGAGTATATTTCCAAGTCACAAATTTGTAAGCTTAAAATGACTGCAACCGTTCTGCAACATATAACAATGGAGCTGCATTTTGCATATTTTAATTATTTCTATTATTTATAAAAGTTAATTTAAATGTTAACCCTCCCATCTGGCAACCCTGGTTACTAGCCATAAGTTTAATATCACATGTGAAATGGCTAAATTTAATGAAAATTCTAATTTTTTGAGAATTTTAAAATAGCATGGTGCCCTGGAAAGTACAAATTGTGAACATGTGCTATCTACCCACATGTCAGGTGGTAGTATTTTTCTAGAACTGCATTATTTGCAGTTTTTCAGCACTTTATTATTTGTAGTCGTGCTAAAAAAAACGTTTTACCAATACATATTTTAAAATTACATTTGGTTTCTTTTTTTTAATAAATATCTCTGAAACTTTTAGGAATTCTATTAGGAACTGTTTTCTCGTCGGTTTGTTAGAGAGTAAGATTTAAAAGCAATTAAATCAAATCTGTTGCACTCTCTACAAGGTTTACTTTGAGACAATTGATATTAAATCTTTAATTGCTTATTCTTATACAATTTCGCCATTGGGTTTGGACAAATATAAATGTTCAAAAACGAGCAAAATAACGTTTTTTATGTGCATAGAAAATTGTCAAAAAATTGTTGAACTGTTATTTTTGATTTTTCTGCTTTAAGTGACATTTCCTCTAAAATACCAACATAAACGTAAATTTAAATGTGCAAGTTAATTTTTATAATACCTATAACCAAAATGTCATTGTTTAAAATCTCCCCATAGAAAGTTAAATAAAAGTAAGTACGGCCCAGTGTAGATACTACAGTGTGTAATTTTGCTTAGAGTTGCAATCTATTGAATGCAAGAGTTTCATAAAAAATGTTACAGGATGTCTCCTTTATTCACAAAACAATAATTTTTCATTCCAAACTCAGACACTACATGTTCACAAGTGTTCCAAACCAAAGACATCCGTAACGTGGAACCTTTTTTTTCTAACGAATACCAGCTACTTCCGGTCTACATACATTCACCCGCACCGAGAAACAAAAAGCGAACGCACCAAATAACCGTAGATAATGTTACCTTCGCAGGTATGTTCAACAGAGGTAAGGTAGACGACGAGACCAGCGTCGCCTAAAAAAAGGGGCGCGACTACACAAAATACCCAAAAATACTCCACGAATGTATGTAGCTAGCCCAAAGTTGGCGGTGGTTTTAAATCGTTGCCTTTTGTGGGTGTAGGTGGACGCGAAGGAGCCGCCATGGTACACAGGGCACGCACCGGCGCGACGTAACCGACTACAGAACCGGTTACATCCGGTCGCACCTAAGGTCGCCATCTGGAAGGGTAAGATGACTGACGAAACGCCAATCCTGCACCGAATATCCTGCACATATTGCGGTTTTCTAATAGTTAAGTGCTAGGTTATGTTTCCAGAACGTGACCACGTTTACAGTTGTCAAGTTAGCCCCCCCCACGTTTGATTTTTAAGTAAATTTATATGCAAATCGTTTGGGAGGGTTTGGGAGTACATTGTTTTCGTTTGGGAGTACATGGTTTTTGAGAAAGTAAAAATTGTTTTTGTGAGTCACGTTGGCCCCCTAACTTTCGCATTTTGAAATTTTTTTATTGGAATTGTTTGGAAATCGTTAGGGAGGATTAGGGAGTGTAGTTTCGACGTTTGGGAGTAATTAGTTTAACTGCAAAGTAAATATTTAGTACATAAACTCACTTTTTAGTTTACCTTCGGAAAGTTACGCTAACGGCTTTGGTTTGCTATACATTTTACCAATTTGTTCATAGACGGTTAGAATATGGTTAGGCAGGATTAAAAATGCAACTTTTTATATCAGAGAGTGCATTATTTGACCGCAAATCAATAAAAAACTTTGAGTACAGAAGCCTATATAGCTAATGTATTTATCTGCTTTGTTTTTCAAAAATTGGTCGTATTTCAGCAATAAACCGTTAAAGAATCGTTAGGGAGGAATAAAAAGTCCACGTTTGATGTAAGAGAGTGTATAGTTTTACCGCAAATCAAAATTAAAGATTGAGTTTATGAACATACTCAACTATTGCATTTATCGCTAATCGGCGCTTTCTCTTCGACAATTGGGGCGTATTTCGTTATTTAGAGACTTCTCTTTCCATAAATGGGACGTATTTTGTTCATAGCCTTGCAATATTAAATTTGTAATTAATAAAATTTAATTTAAAATAACGATTTCCAAACCATTCCATTAAAAAAATCACAAAATGTGAAAGTTGGGGGGCCAACTCGACGGTACAAAAAAACAATTTTCATTTTCTCAAAAACCATGTACTCCCAAACGAAAAAAATGTACTCCCAAAGCCTCCCTAACGATTCCCAAACGATTTGCATAAACATTTACTTAAAATTCAAAAGTGGGGGGGGCTAACTTGACAACGGTACCACGTTTCTGGCAATTTTGTGCCATGCCATTACAGGATTTTGTCTCATACTCTTTACTCTACCTCTGCATATGAATGTGATTGTGTTTAGGGTGATAAGGGAGTGAGTTTTGTGACTACAAAACTATAATGATTACATGAATTACGTCGTGAGGTAACATCTCATATTTTGTTCGTTCCTCGTTGATATATTGTTATCTCCAAGAATTATTATTTAATTTTTGAGACGTAACAGGGACGTTATATCACGACAATGTTATGTAACTGGGAACTTGGGATCGCAAAGTGCACTATTTTGAACGTACGTAATAGAGAAATGTAAATAGGTATACCATTATTCATAATATAAAGTTGCTACAATCATATTATAATCCAACTAAAGTGCTACAATCTTCGTTATAACTCATTAAAAAACTCCTTTTTTTGCAGTTTTTTTTAGCTCCAAAAAGGAATTAATGTGATGATTCTATGTTCAAAATGTGACGTGACAAAACTTAAGGGACTAAGAATATATTAAAATGCCAGACATACAAGCTGACCTTATTTTCAAAATATCGTGTTCGGTGCCAGAAATATCTCAGACCCATTTTTTGAATTGAACTCAAAAATCTGTTCTTTTACCTAGAAATAAAATGTTTTATTACTTATTTATCATACGCAGTATGATTTTTGACCACGGTACAAAAAATGTCTGTGTGTGTGTCTACCTGATTTTTGTGGCGACGATTCCGGAGAACCTACTAAAGGTATCGGGACGAAAGTCATATTTAGAAGTTTTATGACCAAACTTAGAGCTGAAAAGCTTTTGGTTCAAAAGGGTCCAAAGGAACTGAATGTTTCCTCTAAGCATTTTTCAAGGTTTTTGCAAATGACCTGCCATTTCTGTAATTTCGTCAAAATAGTTGAATAATAAATTAAAGTAGAGGAAATTTTGTATAATTTATGTCTATGACATTTTTTGGTAAAGCTAATAGTTCAGCTGTATGAGCAAATTCTTTTTGATCGAGATCGTGTCTGCATTAAAACTTAGTTATCCAGGATTTGCCAATTATTTTCATTCTGACAGTGTCAAAGCTGGTTTTTTAACAATACCTACTGTCAATATTATCAAAATATCTGTCAAATCCTGGCTAACTAAGTTTGTATGCAGACACGATCGATCTCGATTAATTATAATTAATTAATTATTAAAATATGTATACTTTTCTGTGAAAAGTTCAGTTTCCGACCATCAATTGTTACTGAGTTATGACGTCATAGACACTTTTTCAAATGGGAGCATCAATTTTTCTTACCAATATTGGTAGATTATTTAATTATCTAAATGCTATGGGAAATAATTTATGGCCTTACATAAAGACATTTTCGAAGAAAAGACAATTGAAAATAGTAAAATATTGGTAACTTTAGGGAAAATAGCTTTTGTGAATCGACCATGAAATAGTGTTTTGGATAGCATTAGAATTAGTAGCTTTGAAAACGAATCTCGGCTCCAACATTTTCTATCACGCAAGGTTTTCGAAAAAGTGGTGCCAAAGTGTAAAGCTGCTATTTTGGCAATTTTTACAAATTTATAGTATCTGAACCTATTGTCCTAGAAACCTAAAATTGTCTCATATCAACCCTTAATCTTTGCATTTTACTCTAAAATCCCAAAAGTTTGCTCCCACATGTTTTTGAAGCATTCCGAGGATTTTTTCAAATAACAAACCATTTTAGAGATTTTGTCATGTTTCCATACTTTACCCGCTGACTGTATAATATAATTGCAAACTCGATAATTGTTCGATAATTTTTTCTTACCGGGATGTTTACCCTTAATAACTTCTAAGCCATAACAAATTTTTGAAAAAATCTTTTCAAAATGAATAGCAGGGTACGCCACAAACATTAACAACATGAGTTTTCTAGGCAGAAATGAAAGCTCGTATTTTGAACTTATGCAGTGTCGAAGTTTCTTTTATTTTATATATATATTTATTCATATTAAGTCCATGATTGTTTTTATTTTAATACTGATAAACTCAAAATTTGATATCTTGTTCGCACTCCGTTTTAGATCAAAAATACACAATGTCGTTTTCGATAGGTAATTAACTTAATGAAAAATGTTTATTAATTTACAAGTTATAGCAGAGGAACAATTATATATATATATATATATATTTTTTGTCAAATTAGCTGCTCTACCAACCCAAAATTCAATTTAGTTTCTTAAAAATTGGCAGTCACTTTAAGACACTTGCTATTTTATTTTGTTAACTTCTGCTAGTAGAAACTTTTAATAACAAAGTGTCGCCAAAAGACTGAAAATAATATATCTCTGAATGCCGCTAAACCTGAAGAAACCGAACTAACCACAATTTTCAGGTAAATAGGTATATTATTAAATATTAAGTATATTTGTTCTTCTCATTCAATATTGGTGGAGGTGACGGTGAAACTAAATATGAGTATTATTATACAAATTTCTTCATCTAACAGAAATAATGATAATTAAAAAAGTAATTTAAATATAATATTTAAACGAATTTCCTTATAATATCTTAGAAACCTGATTATATTTCTCTATTACGTTAGTTCAAAACCAACCCAGATCTGATAACAAGCATACGAGAATCAAATCTTTTCATTACAAAATACAAACGTAAAATAAACTTTCTATCTTTAGAATCTCCGTACTTTTGTCACTTAAATCTATTTTATTACACAAATCCAATGTTTTAGAATACGCTTTTAGAGGCACAAAAGATGTAATAATGCTGTCCTTAATAGATTAAGAAATAAAAAAAGTACTGATCAAGATGTTAAATGGCGATATGTAATGTTAGTTGATGAATTTGTATATAAATTGTAAATATTTTAATGTATACATCACCATTTCATTCATGTGTGTTGTTGTTACATGTCTGAGCAGTTATGTTTAACTATATGCTCATTTTATTATAATATGTTGTCTAGTTTTATAAATCATAATTAGTGTTTAAAGTTTTAATTATTAAATAGGAATGTACATCGAATGTATCAATAATAGCCCCATAATTATAGCTATTATTATTTTAAAAAAATGATAGAATTTCTACTTTTGTTGGTGCTATAATTATTGAAACACTCACTTTAATGTTAAGTGTTTTTCAAGATATGAAGCAACTGTAGCAACACCAATCGCAGTGACAATTTAGAACAGCCTATCAACCAGGCAAGTTATATCTAATGTGTTCATGTAGTTGTGTAAAATGACTATAATATCCTAATAGGCAGATACAAAAGATGAGGTGACATTTTAAACTATGTAAGAGGACATTTTATATCAGTGGAGCAGTAACGACCAGATCATTCAATCAACTTATTTTGTTCTATAACAGTATATGTACGCATATAGTTTAGTTTAGTTTTAGTACTTTGTACTGTACATTCTTTCTACCTGTCAACAATCACACTTTGTCAAATATTTGATGACAATAGATACAAAGTAAAATGTGTGTTTGTTTATTTTCATTACCACCACATTTTGTTTGATGTAGAGGGATAGAAATACAGGACAGAAATGATGATGTAAATGCCAACACTGGTCGAAAGAAGTGTAGTCACTGTACTTACCTTCTTTTATTTAGTACATATCAAAAGTTATTAGGTTATTAATACAACGAATTAAGGTGGAAAGTTTTATTGTATAATAAAATATTTATTCTTATAATACATTAAATAAATAAGTTTACATCGTATGGTTTATCAACAACCTATATATACGCACAGTGGTCATATTTACATAAGAAAAACAAAACAAAATAATCGGTTTCTGTACTTGACAAGACGCAATTTAAAACTATTTCTGATACAAAAACTATAAGACGAGAATTGCACTTAATTGTACGTTTCAGTGAAATTATTGAAATCACCATTATGACATACAAAAAAAAACAAATATTGCTGTTTTTATATCACGACCTGGAGATTTCATTATCTTCACCGTTCGGAATGCAGTATAAATTGTAAATTTAGGCAAAATATTGCTTATTATAAAAATATACATATAGAATACTTGAGAAATACTATTTTTAAAACGTTTCAAAATCGCAAAGGTTATCATAGCGTATAAGTTTTGTTAAATAGTGGAACGTTAGTAGATCACAACAATGAGGTAATAAGCGGGAAAATTGGTACCGTTTACAAAACAGACCTAATTATTTATCATTAGAGCTTAGCAAAACTATACAGGAATCGAAATCTAGCCCCACGATACCCCTATCTGAAATGCATCTGAATACATACCCAGCCGTTGAATTAATTAATAATAATCGATTAACATTTTAATAAATTTTCACATTATCACTTTAAAAAGTTAATCAATAAACTTTTAAGTGTAAAGAAACCCAGGATTGAAGTTGCCAAAATGATGAAAATGACATAAGAGTACAGTACCTTCATCTTCACAGCTATGGACCAATATTATTTGAAAGTGTTTAAAATATTTAAATATGAAATTATAATCATTTTTGACGTTCCATATAAGTACGTGTTGATGCTACGATGAAGGAGATTATAATTCTTAATGGTAAAGTACCTTTATGTTTAAATCTATGCAGAAATGTTATTTGAATGAAGTATTTGGTCTGTAAATAAGAAATTATAAACAACTTATCTATTGTATGTACCACGTGTTGCCACGTGTTCAAAGCTATGCAAAAATATTAGTTGAAAAAGTAATTCAAATCATTAGAAGGCATTAAATATGAAATTATAGTCACCTTTTGCGTTCCATATAACGGATGTTTGCTGCCACTACAAAGGAGATTATAATTTTGTATTTAATGCTCTCTAATATTTCTAAACAATTTTTTCAATTAACTTTTTTTGGATAGCTTTTACAATAAAGGTACTTTACTGTTAAGTATTTTTCATAATTTTGGTAACAGCCGGTACATACAAGCAGATAATTACATTGTTATATTTGCATTTTAGGTTTAAGACAATACAGAAGCTTTAATGAACAATTAAATTTTCTAAAAATTTCCTTATAAAAATATTTACATTGGTGTCCAACGTTCTGCCAGATACGGTATATATTCAAGCAAATGATTATTTATTGTTTAATAATTTTTTCCATAATTGTCCTGGAATCAGCAAATATTGGAGTCAAACTTTTATCTTTTTTTATACCTTGCATTTGATTAAATAAGATTGATACGGAATGTTTGCCATTTAAGAATTTAACATCTCCGTAAAGTAAATTTATTTTGTTTATGTTATTTACTCATTTATTTCGTATATTTATCCAAAAAAGATTTAAAAACAGTATTTTTCCTGTCTGTGCAAGACGCAGTGGAGTTTTGCCATAGTTTTGCTGAGCTCTACTCATCACTTTATTTTTCACTACTTATTACCCCAATAAAATAAGGTTAAGAAAAAAAAACATAATACTTGAGTAGGGGCATAGAGTTGGGTAAAATTAGAGTATATTAGAATTTCAATAATTTTTTCACAAACTTATGATTCTGGTGAAAATCAGTTGTGATGTTATTGGTAGGTACTATTTTGTTTCAAAATAACTCAATAGCTTAAATTTGAAAATACCCTTCTATGTAGATTTGTAGACTAGATTCTATCTAGACTAGTTGCTAGAAAACTTTAATAAAAAACAGTAAAATCTGTTTACGCCACATAAACATCACATATACCGTACTTTTGCCCAACCCCGTACGTAGCAGCGTAAGTTACAATAAAGCGTTATGTAAAGTTTAATACATACATATATATAAATAAATTAGCACCATTGGCAATAGCCGCCGATCTCCTCCCTTATACTTCGAAAATATCCTCGTCGCTGTCGTTCTGAGAGTCCTTCTTCTTGTCTTTCTCTTCGTCGCTCGTCGCGTGAATCACAGTGTCGTACGTCGGGTCTTCCTCATCGGCACGTTTAGGTCGAATGGTCTCGTAACCAGGCACTTGATTGTCGGAATACTTTATCCGCTCGTAACTAGACGATTCCGAGTCAGTCTTTGAATCGTCCGGTAGGCGTTCGTACGGTAAGTCCGCGCTGCTCTCCTTAGTTCTGTTGCTACCTGTAATGACAATTTAAAGGTTTTTACGTTAGTTTGGAACTTAAGTGTTTTAATGAGAGTAATTTTTTAGAGGTCATGAGTAATTTTTAATAAATGCGCAATAAAGAATTTTCTTTCCTTTTTGCGTCTAATAAGACTACACTTTGCATTGAGAGGTTAAACATCTGAAAAATCTTTTTTGAATATATATTACTTGGTATTGGTTGATCTTTACCTAGTTTTATAATTTGAAACAGCAATAATTTACACACAATTTTTAGAAACATTAAATCCACAATAAAAACTTGCATACCCTATATTATTTATTCTTAAAAGTTTAGTGATTTGTTTACTATTTGTAGGAGCTTTATAGAGTTGTCTTTTAAGAAATAATAAAATACCACACTTTGGTTTCCATTAATAAGATGGCATTAAAATGACGATAGGCAAACAAGATACTTCTTAACTTTCAAATTTACAATGGAATTTTAAGGTGTTTTTGTTCAAATTATAAATAAGACTGAACTTGTAACCTATGCTTCAGTCTAGGTGACGGATTTTATTATTATTGGTATTTTTTATATCATTAGCAAAGGGTCCAAGTTCTCTCTAATTTATCATTCGAATTGGAAATACCTGAACATTCCCATTGTAAATCTGATTAAAAATGTTGAAGTATGTTTGGTTGCCCACCCCATTGTAGCCCCACCTTAACTCCTTTCAAGGACGTTAAATATAAAAGTTTCAGACATATTGCAGAATTTTTCAGTTTGTCCACTTTTTCGATATTTTTAATCTTTTCTTTCTTATTAATACTGTGAATTTTAGAATAATATTGCCCACTTTCTATTATTTATCAAGTTATTATTAGAAATTTAAGCAGATGCTTGATGTTTTGATTGGTGTTTATGATTTTAAACATTATCGTTCAATAATTTTGTGAATTTAAAATCTTGTTGTGTTTCCATTTGTTAATTTGCTATATCTATATCTAAGAACAGTAGAAATGGAAAAACATATTTCAAACCAAAAATAAGCAGAAAATTTATAAAATGGACAAAACTGATAAGTCTGTTATCTGGTTCATTGACCATCCGATAAAAGTTCTTGCAACAATAATAAACGATAGACAATAGGCTAGGTAAACACAACCTAGATAATCGTACAGCAAATTAACAATAATTACTCCTAGCATATTATTAAACAATAAAACGCCAACAATATTGGTTGAAAATCCGACTAAAACTTAAATTCTATAATAAGAGTTCAATGATGACATAAATTCTAATAACCAACAATAATTATTAATAATCGATAGAAATTAGTAGGCAACAAAATTAGGCAGAATTTCTTTAATATCGAAAAAGTGTATCTTTCATTCAAAAAGTAAGTTGTGGCGCGCAAAGAATATCTGAACCATGGCTGTTTTTTTGACATAGTATTTTTTTTTATTTTTATGTTTGTTGTGACTTATATTAGACTATTAGTAACAAATAAGAATATAAAGATGCAAATGCTATAAAGCAGTTATAATTAAAAAAAAAACAGCTTTATTGGAGTGTTGAGAAATAATTTAATTTCTTTTTATTGTGGTTAGTAAATGTTTTATAATCTGATATAGGAAATGTCCAATTACTGAAATTTATTTACAAATAAAATCAAGTATCTTTAACCATCATTAAACATTAAAAATGACTTTATAAATATAATTTACATACCACTGGAACTGTCTATTCCCTCTGTCTTATCTTCATTGCTCAATTTCTCGTACGGCGGATCAATATCCAGATATTTAACGCTCTCGTAGTTCGGATCACTCTCGCTATCCGTCGACTTCACGTAATTGGGCATGCTCTCGTAATTCGGCTCATCTCCGACGTCCTCCTCATTCCGCACCTCTAACTTCTTCTTCTTATTAATCACCGAATACCCGGCCATGAGATCAGAGTACCCCGCACTGTCGGTCCTACGCCTTAGCGACTCGTAATTCGGATCGCTCTGCTTGAGAACTTCGTACCCCGGATCGGAACTAATCAGACTATCGGGACCGTTTATACTCGCGTATCCTGGCTCCGATTCGCCCTTCAATTTCTCGTAATCCGGATCGGGATCGTCGTTCTTTACGGTCTCGTAATTGTGCTCGGCTCTTCGGAATTTCTTTTCGGCGGGCGATTTTTTGCCGTTGCTCGAAGTTTCGTCTTCGTAGAAGACTTTGTCGTCCGGTTCGGCGTTTAGCGAGAGTTTTCGCCGGGCTGTGGAGGTTATGCGATCGGTGATGTCTTCGGATTCAGTCGGAGGCATGGTTTTTCGGTTTTTGTGCACTTTTGCGTACATGTCGTCTAGGTTTTTGACGATCGGCGACCGTTGTGAGTCTGGACTGTTCGATGGGGGAGGCGGTAACGGTGAGTTCGCCTGTCGTTTCTCCGGTTTCGGGGAGCCTAATAATCCGACCGAACTTGACGATGACGCTAAAAGAATATTTTTTTAAAGGAATTTTATTTAAGGCTCTTAACTTAATAAGTCTTGAAACAAATATTTAATCTTTTCCCAGTTTTCTTCTACAATATTTCAATAATTAACGTCTTAAAAATATAATAAAATAGAAATTTATTTAACACTCTGTACATAGTTAGAGTTAATTTATTTAATAGCAATTTCTTTTAGTTCCTGAATTTGTAAATTATACAAATTGTCAAACTATAATTTATCTTTTGACAGTTTTCTTTGACAATATTTCAACTGATTTCAATATTTAATGCCTTAGAAATAGAAAAGAAATTTATTTAATACATACTGTAAAGAGTAAGAGTTGATTTATTTGCTCAAAATAGTTAATATCAACTGTATCTTGATTTCTTTCATTTCCCGAGTTTGTAAATGATACAAATTGTCAAAGAGACTATAATTTAATCTTTTCCCATTTTTTGGACAATATTTCACCAATTAATGTCTTAAAAATTGAATAGAAATTTATTTAACATTGTGTACAGTTAGAGTTGATTTATTTGCTCTGCGTAGTTAATATCAACTATTTTTATTGGTTTCTTGAGAATAGCTATCATCTTTACTCTGTACAGACTAAGTTAATTCGCGGTACTACTTTAAAAGTTGTATAATATTATAATATTTATTACTAGAAATTTTTGAGAATTATTGAACAGTTACCTTGTCTGGAATGAGTATGACCTGTGACATGCTTGAGGCTGTCAACAGTTGGTGGGTGTGGCGCTGGTTCAGCAACTTGATCACTAATTTCGGCAGGCACGGCGCTAGTCGACGGTACGGGATTAATTTCTGCATTTACGGTTAACGGCAAAGGGGCAATTTGCGCATACGTTTCACTAGTACTCATGTACAATTCGTTGTTTGGTTCCTGAATGGTGGTATACATCTCGTCTAAAATAAATAAAAATACATATTATAGCAATAATAACATAGATACTGCTAGTGAACAAAAATATATTTTTGAGATAGCTGCGTTTAAAGTAAAGCACATCTATGCAGTTATTTTACGTCCTGCAAGCAGATGTTTATTCTTTTTACACATTGAAAACACTTTAGAAAGAAAGCTTTATTTGTTATGAATATGTGTAAATTTTATTCTATTCTATACAGTTTTCAAGAGGTTAACTATAATTTCATTACAACTACTGGTATGCCTATGTTATAATCTGTTTACAACATATTGCGCATATCTTATTTTTTGTTGCTTTTTACCTGATTCATCGGACACTGAAGAGTAATGCGGGTCGAGATCACGTCGCAATTTTTTTATTTCTTTTGTCTGCGCCCGGATCTTTTCTAATGGTTCACGAACACTGATGCTGGTGTACCCCTCTAAAAACAAATAAAACGCCATTTATTAAATAAGCAATAATCAAAAATTAATTACTACTAAAGTAGTTTTTTTTTCAATTATTCAATTAAGTATTTTATTACGTAAACGTAATAAAATACTTAATTGAACAATTGAAAAAAAATCAATGCCTATGCTGTGTTTTCAGTAAGAGTTGGCAGGTGCATCAAGTTTCAGACTATTCGTTTTTTTCTAATATGTATATTTAATAGTGTCACATAACCGCACTGTGAAAGTTAAAGGGTTAAAGTTTGCTAACTCCGCAATAAACAGAATCGATAAAACAGACAATGTTAATTAAAATAATTAAAAAAAACTGTGTCAATCCATCTGAAATGGTCTAGAGCACAACTATTTTAGAACAATTTTTAATTACTTTTAATAAATCTCCCTATGTTTACGGAGTGTACAAATTTTTTTCTAATTTGTGTTTGTTATAAAGTCATAACAAAACCGCTTTCGGTGTCGTTATGAAAACACTAGGTCACAAACTTTTAGTAACTTCTAGTTTTCCAAGATTGATGATATTGACGCCATCTGTTTAAGATAAAACTACTCTAGATTGTAAGATGACAACCGCAACTTTCAAAATTTATGTAAAATTATTGTGCAAAGTAGAAAAAATACTATATTACACTCGTTATATAAGACGTATTGGTGCACTCGTTCCATTTGGGCACTCCTCGCTACGCTTGTTGTGCTATTTTATACTATTTTTCGACTTTGCATTCGCTATAAACTCATAACGAAACCGCTTTTGGTGTCGAATGAAAACACTAGGTCACAAACTTTTAGTAACTTCTAGTTTTCCAAGATTGATGATATTGACGCCATCTGTTTAAGATAAAACTACTCTAGATTGTAAGATGACAACCGCAACTTTCAAAATTTATGTAAAATTATTGTTGCAAAGTAGAAAAAATACTATATTACACTCGTTATATAAGACGTATTGGTGCACTCGTTCCATTTGGGCACTCCTCGCTACGCTTGTTGTGCTATTTTATACTATTTTTCTACTTTGCGTTCGTTATAAACTCATAACGAAACTGCTTTTGGTGTCGAATGAAAACACTAGATCACAAATGTTTAGTAACCTTTAGTTTTCCAAGATTTATGATATTGACGTCAAGTGTCAAATAAGGCTCAATCTCTATTGGCGATTTTTACCACAACTACCAACTGTTGAATATGAAACTACTCTAGATTGTAAGATGACAACCCCACTTTTCAAAATTTAGCTGTCTTACTCCACGCTATGCTCGTCGTGCCAAAAACAACTTGTGCGCCAATTTTTGTCCTATAAAACTTGTATTATAAGATACTATATTATTTTCTGTGGTTCAAATCCAGCTTGTGGCTGTAATGTTTAATTTAATAATATCAGAAAAAATCTTTAAAATGGGAGCTAGGAGACTATCGTAAGTAAACTTCAAAAATGGTTGCCATATCTAAACCAAGTCAAATACAAGATAATAAAATTGTTATTACATTCCCAGAACATAGGGAGATGCAAAAAATAAATATGAAACTTTTTTAAAATAGTCGAGTTACCACCAATTCAGATCAGATGGATTGACCCAAAAACCACACATAAATCAATATCTTACTTGAAGAATCTTGCGAATCTCCACTAAAATTCGGCTGATTGATCGGTGGCGTCATGTAAGGTAACTCAACGTTGGCAGCTATATCACCCGCGACAGCTGGCGCAGCTTGTATATCGATGCCGACGCCACTGTGCGCAGAGGTCCTCCTCGACCTAGGTGGAGCCACCGGATCATCTTGCGACGTAGAAGGCCTCAATAAAACAGCCTCATCCGAGCTATTCTCGTCCAGCTCGTTATTGCTCGCCGAATTCTGTACGCTCGCGTAAGGGTTTTCCTTCTTAACTTTGTCGTAATTCACCCGCGCGTACGGTGAAAACGGCCCGTCTGCTTGGCTGATCGAACTGTGCTGCGATATACTAGGTCTGGAGTCTATTCCGTTCGGAATGGTGTGACGTTTACTCGTGTTGAACTGCTCTACGGTAGCGTACAGTTCGGAATTGTTGTCGCCCGAAGGTTCGGTCCATAGAGGGTTTTCTATTCGGTTCGGTTCCGAGGGTATGTCCGGGAGGCTGCGTCTGGTTTTCGTAACGGCTGCTATGCTACTGTTGCGGAAAAAATTAGACAGGTTAGTATGGTTCGGAAACTTGATATTTTTTTTGATATTCTGTTTTCAATAATTTTTTGGATGATATTATGAACACAATAACATATCAATCATCAATTTTGGTCTTAGGACAATAACATATATCACTTTGTAGATTATTAATCTGTGAATTGATGATTTTATTTCTTCTACAAGGAGGCGTTTTGAATCCTTTGGAACTATTTAGTGCAAAAAGTACTAAGATAATCCTACCCTAATCCTAACAGTTTTTGAATTATTACTTTTTTCTTCATGAAAACAAAAATTATTTTCAGTAACAATTTATTTGTCAACTAAAGCCATTTTCTTCAGTAGTTAATGCTGAAATAAAAATGCAATTAACTCCAAAACATGTATGCCACAGTAGTATGCCAGAACGTTAATATGTAAAAAAATAAGTAGATTCATTGAAAAAGAATTTAATCATAAACCTCTTCAAACAAACTTCTAGTAGTTCAGAAATAATTTGGTTCTTAAGTGGAGGTTCTCATGGAATCGGTTAGAAAAATCAATTTTTTTGTCATATTTTGAAACTTTGTACTATATAAAATAAGCTCCTGAAACAGTTTTTTGAATCTATCAAGTTTTACGGTTTTACATTAATTTACATTAATTAATATTCTCCAGTCAAAATTTCTTGCATTAAGGCGGCGCAAAGAGATAAGTTTATTCAAATGATAATTTTCGCTAACGCTAAAGCGTTAGCACATTCCTAGTAAACTAGGAATGTGAAATATGGATACAGTAAACTAGGAATGTGAAATATGGATACAGTGTATAAAATGTATTGATCTAGGTGCTTATGTTGAGTAAATTATTATATTTCAATGAATTCATATAGAAAAGTAGTTTTAAAAGGAGTCGTACAGCGAATTTTTACATAATCAAAAAATACTGGCTTGTTTTTATTTGTCAACTTGACAGTTGATGCATGTTTCGTACTTAAGATTAATGTCAGAATAACAGCATATAGGTTATAAAAGAACCACTTACAAAGCTAACAAAAATATGTTCAGTATATTTGGTTGCATATGTGGTGTACGACTTTTTTTTGGCGCACATAGTACCTTAGGGCACGCCTTAGGGTGGTCTTTATTTATATAGAAAAATTTGTTCTTTTATATCCATACTTAATTCTTGTGAAATATGAGATTGAACATATTAACCCATATAGTTCAATAAATATTTTTAAAAAAGTTATTCTGTTCTTTTACCTTCTTAAATTTACATACCACAGTTATTAGCTTAATCTAAAAAAATAATCCATTAGCTTAGAATTTTAAAAAAATGCATCTTCCAAATTTCTGCCTTTAGATTCTGATTCTAGTGGGAAAAAAAACACCAGAAACTAATTAGAATTTGTTCATTGTTGGCCATGAAGCTTAGATAATTGCTTTTCTTACAAAACTTACTTAAAAATATGACTGAAAATAAGACTTTAATGTTTATATATTAATTTTGTTCCATGTTCTACTGTGGTATGTAAATTTATTGTAGTAAAACCAAATAAAAATATTGTTTTTATAATATTGAAGTACACCTGTTCCCGATTTTCAATCTCAATTTTCACAGGAGTTACGTATACATATAAAGCAACAAATTGAGAGAATCCTACATAAAAAATTTTAAATTGAAAAATAAGGAATGTTTATTAGCACACTCATAGTACCTATGCACTAGTTTTTAATAAACTTATTATTATCAAATTTTCCCCAAGGACTCATATTGTATAAGCAATTTTTTATTGTCCAGTTAATTATTGAACAACGTTACAATTAACTACAATATTTTAAATAAATATTATTTTCTAGCTATTTAATTTATTTGGCACACTGCAAAAATTTTCTTGAATCTATAAATATCTCGTACAAGAGTTCAGATATTGGGATAAATCAATAAACAAAATGATAAAAATAGTTCAGGTTTTGTAACAGTGCCTTAATTTCTCTACAGGCTGACCAGAAAACACCACTTAGGTCTCCTGTACAATAAAATATATATATTTTTTCAAAATTACAATTGAATGGTATAAAATCTTGATGTTTTTCTTTTCAATGTGCCGTATAGTAGGTTCTCGAAATTTATAAACCTTGAGTTTATTTTGGCTTAAAAGAAAAACAAATTTAAGGTTCGTTTCGTTCAGTTTAAAAAACTAAAATTAAAAACAAAGCAATTTACAATTTACAGTACTCAATGTTTAAACAAAATATAATTCCCAATATTATCAGTAAACAATTTTATGTAATAGTTGCAAGTGTGATTACATAACTTGTTACAGTATTTGATAATCAAGAAATATAATATTCAACCAACAGTGTGCTCTTTAACCATTAAAAATTAATTATCTAGATATTCTAGATAATTTAAAAACCTTATACGTGAAAGTTGCATGTAAAATAAAATATTATTAAATCATTACAAAGTTTATCCATGAAACCATTTTACGTAGCATTAAAAGAAGGCCTTTAACCCTCCTGCCGCGGCAACGGCGAAAATGCGGGTAAATGGACGCGGAAATCGCGTCTCCCGCGGCTGGAGGGTTAACACAAAAACCTCATAAAAATATGTCTAAATTGTGCCTAAAAAACTAGCAATATTTTAACTATATCAAAAACATATTTAAATTTGTGATTACAAACAATTACAAAACAAACAAAAAGTATAACATAAAACTATGTGCCATAACAAATAAATACAAAGGTGTATATTATCAACCTGTTATTAGCATCGTCATTCACAGTAGCAGCGTTGTTCTCACTAGTGGCAGTGTACAGGGCAGTTACGCCAGGCAGGTGGTTAACATTCTCGTCAGGGTTCTTTTGCGTTACCATGCCATCAAGCCCTAGCCAATGATTTCTACAAAAGTTAACAAAACAAAAGTCAAAACAAGCGCAACGTAAAACGAAAATCACTCGACTTACTTCTGCTGTTCTCGTTTCCAGCAAGAACATAATGCTACGGCCAGGACCATACTGAATGCGCTACAGATCGTTATCAGTATTACAATCATTTTACGGTGTAATATCGACAGTTACATCTTGTTAACACGTACTGCACTATTCGTTTATAGCACATTTCTTCATTTTCCTCAAGCTGTCTCAGAATAAACAAATACTGTGCCACAACCAAAATTACACAGATTTTTAGCGTGATTTTCCATAAGAAAACTGTGATGATGCTTTTAGGTGTTCGTCGTTACAAGACTTGTAACAATATTGCTGGTAGTATTTAATTAGAATGCATAATTAGCAAAAATTCCACCCAACATTTTTCACCTATTTACGGGCTATTTAGATGCATGACATAAATGTCAAACGTCAAAATTGTGGGTAAAGTCGGTAAAGTGGGGATTTAATGTATCGAACGGAACGCGCATGACCTAATTTTGAAACCAGTCTAGTTCATATGTTGTTATTTGTCAATTTTAGTTTATTTCGACCAATTGTGCATAATTAATTGTTGATATTGTAGTAGGTACGTAAAAATTATGGTATACGTAGTATAGATACATTTTTTACTGACTTATCTATTAATTTTAGTTTGTATTTTGAATGTACATAACCTATACAACCGCCAATTATATCCAGACAAGTCCATACAGGATACGATTGATAAAATATGGAAGATAAGGAAAATAATAACACGACAATGTCCATGCAGTCGAGTAGATTGAGAAAATCTGAATACCGAAAGTTGATCAACAATATCGAAGAGATTGGTATGTTTCGGCAATTGTTTATAAATTTCTTATTCGTTGAATACTTGTAGATGACAGTGAAGACTTGGGTCATAATACTATCCAGAAAGTTAACGATATATTGAAAGAAGCGAATTTATTACATGACCAATGCGACTCAGAGGAACGCGTGCAACATGCTGACGAAATTTTGTTGGACAATATTTTGCTAACAAACGCTGCCAACTTTTTGCTAAAATGTACTAAAGCCGTCGATCTGCAAAGCTCATCGTATGAACCGCCTGAGTTTTGTGAAAAACTTGTAAGTGTTTGATTTTATTATGTTAGGAACAAGCAATTTTGATAAAACAACTATAATACTTTTTTGAAATCAGAAGCATTTAGGCTGGTAGACACGAGTACTTCTTTGTTTTAACATGTAGAAGTGACTAAAATACATAAAATATTATCTGATTAAAGTTTTGTTTATGTAATATTCTTCCGTGACGAGTGTGACAAGGGTAAACAAGGTTTATTAAAAAAAACAATTGTTTGAGTTTACAGAAAATTGTTGGAAATGATTAAATTCAATAAAAACTGAATTCCCTTGATAAATTAATACAAGTAGAAAAGTATGCCCCAAATATCAAACCGTTATTTGAGTTGTGACAGTTTTCTTGTAAATTATTGTTGCAGTTTTTCTGATACACATAAAAGCTTTTTAGGTATGTGATTTTCCCAAATTTTGTAATTCTTAAATTGACAAGCAGTTTTCATTATGTACCTTGTATAATTTCATCAAAATTGTGAAACCATCAATACTAACCATAAATAAAATATCAGTTTGTTTTATGTCGTACACAAATAATGATATAAAGCAAATTTGCAGAAATTGCACATTAAATCGGACGAGAATGACGAAGGAGATCCTCTGGATTTCCTAAAACTGCTCGACTCGGCTAGAAAAATAATACCGGAGACTATCAAAATAACATTTTTGCACGGCGCTCACGACCTAGCGAAACCACCTGCTAAGCCAAAAGTGCAGAAGCAGCGTGAAGCACCACAGCAGGTTCAAAAAAAGGAACTTATTCAAGTAGTGAAGACTCAAGAGGACGGGGATAACGACGATTACGTCAAGTTTTTATACGGCATATTGAAGGATGAGTACGCTAAAAATGGACAGAAACCGTTGGATTATCACAAGTTTGTTATTGACACGAGCGATTTTGAATCGACCGTTAACAACGTGTTTTATTGCTCGTTTTTGGTCAGAGATGGCAAGGCTTCTATATTATTGGGTAAGACAATTGGAGGTTTTTGGATTTGCTGGAATGGCGATTGTTTTATTTTTAGACAACGGGAAACCGATGATTTTACCCACTGATAAAAAGGAGATGAAAGCTTTTCGAAAGAATGGTGGCGCTAATACGCAGATTGTGACTTCCATGGATTTGGATCATTGGAAGGTACAATATTTTGTATTCAAATTATTCTGTTTTTATCTGGTATATATTTATTTTTTCAAATTTGATCTCGATCAGATTGAAAATAAAAATGGAAACAGAATGTCAAAAAATCACATATCATCAAAAAGTAATGCATAAAAAATTTGCTAGAATTCTATAGATAATTTTCTGAAAGGTTGAACTGAAAAACTGGTTGAACTGAAAAACTGGTTGAAAAAAAACATTACAACATTAGCTTGTTGTTTGACAATAAGAAATATCCATTTTACAAAGTTTTTTGGCTTGCAGTTCAAGCTTTTATTTGAGCCTACTTAATTTTTTGATATATTTTTGGTACTCCTTCAAAAAAATAAACCGATACTACCTTTTCTAAGTCAGTTGAAATCCAAGATTGAACCTTGAATTTTGAAACCTGGATAGAGAAAGCTCGTGTGATAACACTGGTATTAAAACAATACAGAATGAAATTGGCTCCAATGAAAGTTTGAACCTGAAATTCAATAAGTCAAATTATACTATGTCCAGCAGAAAGTTGGACACGTGAAAATTGTCAATAATCAATTTTTCCGTAAGGTTAATTCTTCGTAAAAGTTTCTGGATTGGCTTAAACCTAAAATGCAAATATTACAAAGCAATTATCTGCTTGGATGTATCACGTGTTACCAAAGCTAAAAACAGACAAGTGTAAAGTACCTCTATTTTAATAGCTATGCAAAAATGTTAATAAAAAACTGTTTAATTGTTTGACTCTTTCGACGTGGTGTCAAAAAGATTATAACGACTTAAGAGTAAAGTACTTTTATTTTAAAGGTTATTATAATTATACACTGTTGTGTATTAAATATTTAAATTATAATCACTATAATCATATGACTTAATATTAAACTCCCTAAATTTATTTTGAAAAATACGCAATATATTTATCTGTGGTAGAATTCTAAAATATTGGATGGTATTAAATACAAAATATAATATTTTGTCGTTCATTTGTCTTTTTTAGATCACTAAAAATAAAAGCAATAGTAACAATAACGTTCTTTAAACAACGATAAAAAATGTGTTGTTAAATATTTACCACGCAATATATCAGTTAACTGAACAATTGGAAAAGAAACAAAAAACACAGAAACAAAAATTATCTTTAGTAGCAAGACTGTTAGTAGTAAGACTATAATTTCATATTTAACAATATTTCTAAATACTTTTACAAATAATAATTAGTAACAGCTGAATAAAACAAAATTAAAGAGAAAATAGTCTTTGAAAATGGTCACTTTGAAAATACTTGTGATGCGTTAATTTCTTTTTTAACTGTAGTTAGCTATTATATATTAGTTATGACTAACGAATATATCAATCGTTAGTCTAGATGACAGCTAACCATTAGTTGTGGAATTAATTAATCATTAGTCTTCAATCATTTATGCAACTAAAGAATGCCCTTCATGGTTTATTATAGTTTTTATTCCTAAACTTGCCAAAGCTATTGTTAAAAATGATTCACTACTTACCTTTTTTTACATTATCATACGCAGTAAATATACTCAAAATAAAAAAATAAACAAAGGATTGTAATTGTAACAGAGTACTTACAATATCTGAACGCAGCGTTAATCGACATATCTGTCTGTTTTATTGTAACGCAGACATAGCCGATCTCGATCAAATAGAATCGCATGCAGCTAAACTATTAATTTTATATATAGTATGATAAAGTCATGTACCTGGCCATATCAGACTTTTATGTTTATATTTCTGTACTGACTGATCAGAAAATAGTATAGCACACTAAAAAATATATTTTGTTACAGAAATTTACAACAGAAGGATATGTAGAGAAGCACAGGAAACAAAATAATAGAAAGTCACAACACTAGCTTATTCCACGTCATGTAAGTTTAAAAGAACATAGATTTTGTGTTATTTCCTATGTTAGGAGACTAAGTTATATTTTTGTACGTTAGTATTGTATCAAGCCAAATTTCTGTTGTTAATAAAAACGAAACCAATAAAACAATCAAGTGTTACGACCAAGATTTATTTCATGAACAATATGCTCAAAGGAATATAAATAAATTAATGTACAAAAATTAGTTTAAGAATCGTCAAATGTCATACGGCCGACGCCGTGGTTCTTCATATAGCGCCTGTACTGTTTGTACTTATTATTCTCCGCCAACTGCTTCTTCGCGTTCTCTTCTTCTACTAGCTTCCAGGCAACGAATTTCTCCCGAATCCACAATTCCTGATGTACGTAATCATCCTTCTTTTCATCATCCAGTTGATCAAACTGGTGCTGACCCATCTTTAGGTTTTTCCGGATTATGTATAACTTTTCTTCGTCGGAAAACGGCTGACCGAGGACAGAGTGTCGCCAAACCCACGAGCAATACCAACATAAATACTTCCCTAGGGTATACGGAAAAAGAATCAATTGTATCCACAAAACGTCATACAGAGTTGGTTTAGCGTAGGCCCCTTTGATATCCATTTTATCTTCGATGACTTGTTGCACGACTCGATCGAGTTCCTCTTTCTGTTCCGCTTTACTTTTTCTACTTCGTTTATCGTTCGGTAATAACCCTTCGTTTTTGGCAATTTCTAGCGCTCCGTTTCGATATTTTGGCACTGTCATGAAGTACTTTATAGCTGTTTCGTAACGCTGCCACGAACTATAGTACTGGATCACAGATATTATGCTTATAGTTACGATAAGGACTAGTCTCACATCTACTTTAGGGGCCACGCGTCTTCTGTAGTATCGGTAGTAATGAGCGTAGTATTCGTCCGGATTATCCAGCATGTAATCGTAATCCGCTCTCGATTCTTCATCTTTCAATATTTCGTACGCTGTCGCTATGATTTTGAACTTTTCTTCCGCTTCTTTCTTTGCTTCTACACCCCGGTGCAAGTCGGGGTGGTACAGTCTGGCTAGCTTACGGTAGTTCTTAGCGATATCATTTTTGAGTGAATCTCTTGTGACACCCAGAAGATCATAGCAGTTCTCTTTGCCACAATACAAACCTTCTAGCAGTTGTGCGTGCAGCGAACAGATCACTGATAAAAAATACAAGCACCCTATTGTCTTTTTATTCATCTCCGGTAACTAGACCGATTTGCCTAAAGCCACGTTTAAAAAATTCCTAACATGCTGGGCGACAACATAACTGTTCCACACGCAACTTTGCACAGTTGGCAGTAATCGACAAGTTGACTTTTATATTCAGCCGGGTAATTGCGACACGAAAATCGTTATCTTCGCAAATTATTACCACAAACAAGCTCAAAATTATCAGTAAATGATAACTATTTTACGTATAAATGTATAATTAGGGATAATATTTGACAATTAATTATTTTCTCGTTGTCAAGTTGCCTATCCTTTATATTGTTTACAGCAGTTTACAGCTACTTTCAGACTGTTGTGAAAGTGAGGCTATACCGGATAACAACCTTTCAAAAATCTATAGTATTACAATGGATTACTTAGATGATTTAATACATAATTTGTATAATCACTTAATACATCGTGACGGCAGAAACACAAAAATAATCCGCAAGCATACGAAAAAATTGGAAGAGCTCGGTGATATTAGTTTTCCGTTAAATATAAGAAATTGGCAGTCTTTGCTACCACACATCGAAACAACTAAAACCAAGTCAATTTTTGAATATCCACACGCAAATACCCAAGAAGGTTTGAGCAAGGTTAGCGGCAGTTGGAAAATACGGATTAAAAAGAAAGATATCATAGGCAACAACGTTCACGTTTATTTAGATCGCAACACTACCTTTCCTATTATTATTAAGGCTGTCTTAGATTCTGGAGATTCGTATGGTGCTCTTTACTTACCACAAAGAAAATACTGTGTTTCTACGGACTTGAAAAACGATAAACCATTAGACGTTAGTGAATTACGTGTTAAACTTTTAAGTGACGTAACAAAAAATTTTATTATTTTCTGCGGTGGTGCTGTATCAGAATGTGACGGTAACGCAGATGTTCAAGTGTTATTTTCTTTAAAATCTTCAAAGAATAAAAGTACGTTATGTGGGGCTGTCTTGAGTTCTACGGGATCGAAAGATAAAAATACTACAGCGGAAGATTTTACAAAGTAATAAGTAACACAAATATCTAAAATAAATACCTAATTATTTTTTTGTATTGTTGCAGTAATCACGTTACTCACATGAGGTTAATGGCAGAGCATAAATATGGGTTAAGAATTACGTCGCAATCTGGATGGAAAGATTTTTTTGAAAAGCTTGGACATGCCTCGGTAAATTTAGAATTGTTGCAGAATAAGCCGAGCAGCACGTTGACGATAAATATGAGTAATCCGACTGTAAACAATAGTAAAGGTAAATTGTTATCGATACTTTATTATTACTTATATTAATTATGTTGTTCTTAAACATTGTTTTAGGATCGTCTTTTATACTTTATAACTGCGCAAGATTATCGACTTTATTCAAAGAGTTTGAGAAAAGGGTAGCTTCCAAGATATATCCAGAACTTCCTCCGATAGATGAAATTGATTTCTCTTTACTGAATCAACCTGTAAGTAAATATACTTATTACTATGAAATGATTGTAGATGTACTCGAAACATGGTTGAAATTACAGGTCCGTAAAAAGGGGCTATCTGAAAATACACAATCTTTTTTAAAATCACGTGCTGTCACTAAGTCGCTTAAGTTAAAGACCATAATTCATTCTGTGTGTAAATTTGTGTGTTCTATTTGCAGTGTGAAATTTTGGGAACATTAGTTTGGCAGTACTCATGGAAAAGAAAAAAATGATTCAATTTATTTAAACGACATTTTTATAATGAGCTGCATTGCCTGTCCTATCCTAATGATCTTGCCTTGCCTGTTACGTGTTACTGATTTAGGGCAAATAAGTGACAAATACAAGGAAATAAAAGAGGAATTACAAAAAAGGAGCAACTAAAAAATCTAATGAAATATAAATAAAAATACTAAATAGGATAAAAAATAAAATTAACAAAATGTTGTTTATTTGAATTTGTTGTAATATGTAGTTTAAAAATTTCTAATATTATTTTTACTTTCACTTATGGAGTATGACAAAGTATTAACTTGTAAACGTGCGGAAAAAAGTTTTGAGATTTTAGCGTAAATATATTTTTGTGGGTCCCCTGAATATTTTTGACCAAGTTTTTTGTGGGGACGATTCCGGAGAAACTAGTAAACGTATCGGGACAAAACGTCATATTTAGAAGTGTCATGACCAAACTTAGAGCTGAAAAGCTTTTTGTTCAAAAACATCCAAAGGAACGGGATGTTTACTCTTAGCATTTTTCAACGATTTTGCAATATGAGCTGCCATTTCTGTCATGTCCTCAAAATAGCTAAATAATCAATTAAAGTAGAGGAAATGTTGTATAATTTATGTCACTGACATTTTTTGGTAAAATTAATAGTTTAGCTCTATGAGAAATTCTATTTGACTGGGATCGGTCATGTCTGCATTCAAACTAGTTAACCAGGTTTTGACAGATACTTTGATTCTATTAACAGCATTGCCAAACATCAGCATTTGACACAGTTTGACACTGCGTATAGTATCATAAAGTCACGTCATATTTTTTTTGTGAGGATTTGAAATTTATGACTGTTGATTTTTATATTTATATTTTTTATAGGACATTGGCAGAAGTTAGATTTTTTTCTAATTCAGTATGAGTTTCCTTAGACCTAAAAGTAATTTTGATTTAATAAAAATCTTTGTCCTACAGCAAATTAGCAGTATGAACTTTCAAAAAAGTTTGATCAAGTAGCCCTGTTATATAGTACATACAAAATTTGTGCAGAACAAAATAATTAACTTTACAATTTCTTTTTTTTTTGTGGCAATATAAGTCTGATTTTTGAGTTTGTTGTTTTTGGTTGTTTGATTGTACCTACATATCTATCTATTTTCAGGAAGAATGGGAACTGCTTTACGTCTACATAATTCAATTTCCATCCATCATCAAGAGTTGCATTAGAGACATCAGCGACCGCAAACTGTACCCCCATCATCTGGTGCAGCATTTGTCCGGATTATGCTTGACTTTCAGTATTTATTACAGGAGGGTTAGAGTATTAACGGTAAGTGAGAGCACTATTTATATGCAGATAATTTTCTAATAAAATCTTATACAATTTTAGGAGCCCAGGGAACACTTGTTTGCTACAATACATGCAAAAATCTACTTCTTGAAATCGTTGGAACAAGTTTTGCACACAGGCTTGAGGTTGTTGAATATTTCACCCATTAGGCAGATGTAGTGGATAAGTTTATATTTGATTTACTGTAAATAGGATTGATTATAAGTTAAGTTCTTAGTTTTTGTATACACTGTATTTATATTTTATGCGTTTTGTGCAATGAGAAAGATTATTTTTCTGGCAAATGTTATTGTAAATTCTAACTGATGCTATGTTTAATTAATGTAATGTTTTTTGTCTGTTATTTTTCTTCTTCGAGCTAATTCAGGCTCCTTTACTCCCAGTTACTTTGTTATTTTTGATACGCTTGATGAACTATTTGAAGGGGTTTTTATCAATGTATTTGGCAAATACTCCTCAAACAGGAGCAATCTTACTTCTCAAATGAAGATGTGGCATGTTTTCTGGAAAAAGTTACGTTACACATCACATACTGGCACGAATTTCGCCGAAAAACCTGGAAGCGTGTTCCCGGCGCCTCCACCAAAAGCGAAAATTTTGGCGGAGGTGCCAGGGAAAGTAAAAATTGATCTCGCTATTTCCCGGCACCGGCGCAAATTTTTGTTCGTTTGGTGGAGGAGCCGGGAAGTCTAGTTGAGAACCGATATTTCCCGGCGAATCCGCGAGGTGCCGGGAAAGAGTCAATCTTAACAACGAATTTCGCCGAAAACCTGGAAGCGTGTTCCCGGCGCGTCCACCAAAAGCGAAAATTTTGGCGGTGGGCCGGGGAAGTAAAAATTAAATCTCGCTATTTCCCGGCACCGCCGCAAATTTTTGTTCGTTTAGTGGAGGAGCCGGGAAGTTTATAGTTGAGGCCCGATACTTCCCGGCGCATCCGCCAAAATTTTTACTTTTGGTGGACGAGCCGGGAAAGAGCCGATCTTTTAAAATTTAAACCACTTGAAATAACCTTGTTACTCGACACCAAATCTCAGATACAGAATAACAATGACTGAACAAATTTTGTCAGACAGAAGGCTGCCAAGAAAATAGTTTGTTGCTTAAGTTTAGGAGATGTACTAAGAAGGTAAATAAAACATCGAGAAGTAGTAAGACAGAAAGTTTATTTCATAATATTTGAAAAAATATGTTGAACAAAAGATGCTTCATTACAGTTAATATAAATATGTACAATTTACTCATACAATCATGAGAGCTGATTCAGGTGACACAAGTGCTGACCTAACTACGCACAGTAATGCCAGGCCAGCCAACCGTCGTATCCCGGATATTTTCACTTACTAACTAGACTGGCTCCGCGGCCCGTTGTGGCCGCTTCTACTGTGCAACGCACGCCTTTGGAAGAGAATAATACGTACACATTTATGACTAAAGAATACACCATGCTGCGGCGACGAAAGAACTCATCCTGTAGGAAGACGGTTGGCCAACCTGCTCTGAGTATCGGGGAAGGACACAAGCGGATCTAAGAAACGTGTTTTTTTTTCTTTATTTTCGGCAAGAGGTTTTGAACTCTGTGGGCTCTGTATATAGGACACTAGCCAACCTAATCATACACTTAGTGGACATTCAAGTTCAAATACACAGAAATACTATGAATGGAGGCACAGTTTTGATATAAAGATCCAAAATTGTGCCTCCCGACATCTAGTTTTGTACTGTTTTACACAGTTTTGATTATCATTTATATGGGTTATTTTTGATAACAAATTTTCGATTTACTTATGTACAGAATGTTTTATTTCAGCGTTTGAATTCGAACACTCTGTATATAAATACAACTGGAAAATAAAAATAGAGTTCTAACAATAATTAATAATTTCTTCTGAACAAATGCTGAAAGGTACTGGATGGACAAATTTCAAATAATGCTGCATATAATAAACCTGTCCAGAATCGTTGTCAAGGACAAATGCATTAAACAATTCTGTTCGATTGAAATTAAACAACTCAGTGCATGTAGCTCAAATAAATTAAATTCATCAAGCTAGATATTCTCTGGCCTGGATTACAGCCATGTTTTTTTTTTACAGAGGAATAAATGAAAACCTAATCGCATATGTTCTGAGGAAAGGTATTGTCAATTTCATATTTAGATTCAATTTCTGACTGGTTTTAACTCATCAACAATTTTTGTGTTTTCTGTATAGGGGAATGTAAATGATGGGAGATTTCTCTTTATTAGGTAATGCTGTTTCAGTTAGAATACCTGATATTCATGATTTACATTCACTCGAAGGTAAACATGAAATTGCAATAACTATTTCTTGCTAGAGTTCCTTTTTTCCTGTAAATAAGCCTATTATAATAATATAGAATCGAAGCGGACATTAAAAACCATCTAAATGGACCCTGTAATGGAAACCGACGGACCGATAAAAACCAATACGGAGCATAAGTGAGGTTACGTCTGGGAGTTTGACATCTGTCATTAGCCGGTTCCGTCAGTCTCCACTAGATGGCGTCCAGAGTTTAACAATTTTATTTTTCATTTGTATTCCCCCATGTTTTCAATATCAACGGCAATTCCCCAGGATACGAAAAAGATCACCTGACTAATGTTTTTCTCTGAAAGTAAACCTCGCACACAGCATTCGCTCGATCTCGAAACACTTACAGTACACACGTTGGTTGAGAAATTCAGTTCTTGTTTCAAGCTTGTTGAGATGGTCATTCTCTCTCTGTTTTTCTTATCGATTTGTAAAGGAATTTGTACTTTTCGAATGCTACTGAAGCCGGACGGACCAGAGATCTGCCTAGGCTGCAAGTGAGAGCACGGCGACGGCTTAACGCTCATCATAACTTCGCATTAAAGGTATATACGTACGATATTGCGCTAAACTTATTAACACAGCGTCCAATAAAAAGAATTTTTCCGTCCCTATCAATCACATTATTAATTTTCTTTAAAAATTCTTCTCGTAGAGTTATCAGTTCGTCCTAATTGTATCCCGTAATAGTACCGTAAAAATTTCGATAACAAATCCTCTTTATCAGTACATTTCGCGTAACATAACACGTCAACATGGTTTTCTTACGACTAATTATGTACATATTTATATTATTGCACTAATTAAATGTTATTTACATTCACTGATGTCAATTGTACAATTATATGCTCGCGTTGGCATTCTGATATTGCTAATTTATAGTCTAGGGCTTGAAGAGCAACGGTCAACATTGCTGAACAAGCGTTGGTGTCATGATTTTTCAACATTCAAATTTATTGTCACTATAATTAATTGCAACTCGAGTGGAAACAAATTATAATTTTGGTACGATTGGTTTAAACCAAGAAGGAAAAAGATATGTGATATTTCATTTTAGGTCCTTGAAGAAAATCAAATCACAAAAAGTGAACTCATCACTTATTAGCTCATAGGTTTATCCAAATTGGACAAACTTGATTAACCTAGGTGACTGTTATTCTATAAATGATTTTTTTAGTACGTAATTGATCTCAGGTCTTCTATTTGACAGAGATGATTGATGTATCGATAAAATTTGGATGTATAACAATTAGCAATATCATAACAATAAAATAATTAATAGTAATCAATAAATAATTAAAATTTGGTTTAAATAAACTCTATCTTTGATAATTAATATAAATTAATAAGATTTTTTTTGTACACGAATGAGTGCAAACTTCAACGTAGTAAATAAATATCTCATAAAAACTTTGGAAATTCTCAATGGCGTCTATCATTAGGTATTCATTTTGTTTGTCGCGTTGAACTGTCGCAGTGCGCTCTGGTGGTCCGCCGAGTGCTCCTTATCATACAACAACACAGCACGCAAGTCCATTCATTCATACTGTACAGTTTGTTTTTTTTTGTCCAGCGTTGTGGACGTACCCCTACATATTTACAACTTTACACATATAAATAACTTATGTAGATTTGAATACGGTGTGTGATGGTCAGACGAAGAGACAACGTCGTTGACTAGTGGGAGGCCCCACACCCATCTCTTAAATGGTCTCCATCTCGGAGAATCTGAGCAACGTGGTTGAGATCGACATGCCGCTGTCACTCGACGCGGACTGGATGCTCGAATAGTCGTCCGTGTCGCTCTGGGTGCTCCCATATCCGATAACGTCGACCTCGTCTGGAACAAGAGACAAAAATTAGCCGTCGAACATAAACGTAGAAAGAACATAGCAGAGACACCCGGCTAACCAAGGTTCCACAATATAATGTTTTTGGGTAACATGGGGTATTTTCAATGGCAATTAATGCTTAAAAATCAAGAAAAGATAAAATGTCAGTTTTTAATAGTAGATTAATTACCGTCATCTTGAATTAACTATTTCCAATTTTTAATAGTAGAGGAAGTCTATCTTCACAACAGCAATGGACGTTTAACAAACGTCCTATATCAACCAACATTTTTATTTTGATTCAAATACTTTTTTGCTGTTAAAGATAGGGGGTTCCCAGTTCAAAAAATTAAATTTGCAAGTAAGAGGTTAGTAAAAACAGAACACTGTTTTATTTGATGAGAAATAAATCAGAAATTTTGAAACAGTTCTGTTCATGCAAGAATGAACACTATTGTTTCAATATTCATGTAAGAAACAATAACTTAAGATATTTTTTTACGAAATAACTTCTGTATTGATATTATTTAAAAATAATGTCAGTGTTTTCTAAAACCCCTTGGAACTTTTGCGTGTTGTAAGACTTTAATGTGCTAATTTCAAGCAAGAAAAAACAACCTTCAGAAATTTTTACGAAATATGTCTTGTATATAAATGTTATTTAGAAGATATTTTTTACGAAGTAAGTTATTTAAGATGTTATTTAAAAATAATTTCCGTGTTTTTTAAAAGCCTTTGGAATTTTTAAGTGTGTTGAGACTAAATGTCCTGATTTTTTACAATATTCATACAAGAAAAATTATTTTAAAATTTATCGTTTTGTGAAATAAGTCTAGTATTGATATTACTTAAAAATAATTTCAGTATTTTCTAAATACTCTTGGAACTTTTACGCGTTTGAGATTAAATGTGCCGTTTAAATGATGCTCGATTGACACGATTATAGAATGAAATTATCAATTGTGTTCATTTTGTGCCTGTATATTTGGTTTTGAAAGGTGCCAGTTGCTCATTATACATTAGGCCTTGCACGATGAACACGAACTGGAAATTCGTATAAAAAATTAACAATGTTTACTCCAGAATATTACAAAGTAATAAAAATTCTTCAATATTGGTTGGCAATCAGACCAAATCTAAAATTGTAGGATACAAATTTAATGATTCCGAAACAAATATATAAATACAAATAATATTCCTAATAAAAATTATTAATTACACATTAATAAACGATAGAACACACTACGTCACCTTTTATTACTAAAAAAAAAACTTGCCCCCCCCCTGGATCATTTTGTCACGGCGCCGGCGCCCATGCCTTCAGTCCACATCAAGGAAACAAGATCTGGTGTTTTCTTAGCAACCTTTTTGTAGGGCATTAGAGGAACGAAATGTAAACGGGGTTGGTTGCATAGGGTAGCTGTACTAGCCAGAAAGGTTGTTATCATATAATAACATTGCATAAGCCATAAGAGTAACTAGTAAGCGTACTACCATGCGACAGCTGTGTGGATAAAGGTCAACATCTACGTCAAACCAGCCTTTCCTATCTCACAACTGACGACAAGTCTCCAGAGTAAAATGGAGTAAAATGGTAAACTTACATCGACTTTGGTTTATAAGTTATAACAACGTTTTATTCTAGCCAAAATCACACGCAAATTTAAGAAGAAAATAACCTTTAAAGAAGTTAAATCAAGTTTTGCGTAGATTTTGTATGTAAGTAAGCACAGTAGGAATGAGTGGAATGAGAACAGTTGACACTAATTTTGGAATTAATTGCCTGTGGCAGGTATCGGAAGCAGAAGACGGCGGTTGACGACGGGCTTCCTGTAGGTGGATATTAATTAATTAAGCGAGCGATGACAGGTCTTCATGCTAGCGCCGCAAATATACGAGGTCAACGTAGAGACGTTCACGTCAAAGTGGAAAATGTTATTGCGCCTAGTTGTGATAAAATTTGCAGTCTCCAACTAGATTCTTAATGATTTGTTGAAATGTGTGCTTAAAGCTCTGCCAGCGTTTAAAATCAAATCAAATATTTTGAGGCACTGTTTCGATTAGAATTCAGTGGAATTAACAGATTTTAAATATCTCTAATAGTTTTGTACTTATAACGAAAAGTTGTGTTTTTTTATGGAAACCATAGCCTGGGTATGACTGAAATAAATAGAGCCCTTTTTTCCTCTTTTCAACGATATATAACATGCTGGTCAAAAATATTCCAAAAGTAACGTTTAAAAATCCAAAGGTGTAGTAAGATCTGGTGATCGTGGTGGCCACCTCACTGGTCCGTTGTTTCCAATCCTACGGTCTTCAAAGTTTATATTCAATATTTCCCTTACCCTTCTTATTTTGTGAGGTGGTGCACCGTCGTGCTGGAAGTATATAGTTCCCCTCTCCATTAGTGGTAAATTGTCCAAAAATTCATTCACAATATGATGGTTTACAATATCGTAGTACCGGTCGCCATTATGATGTTCCTCGTAAATATGGTATGCTAAAATACGCTCGCCAAGCACGGCATGCCAAACACTAAAACCAAAACGTCCATTGTTTTGCACGTTGACGGTACGGTGAGGATTGACATCAGACCAATAGTGCTCATTGTGCCTATTAAAAATTCCGGCACTGCCGATGTAGGCTTCATCAGTCCAAATAATTTAAAAAAAAAATAATGGATTCTGCTGAAGATTTTCACGGTACCACTGGGAAAACTCCATTCGTTGCTGGGGGTCTGTTGGTTGCAAATGATTTTGTTTTCTTAAAGCATAAGGCCTAAATGTATGCTTCTTGAGGATTCTCAAAGCTCGACGTCTTGATACCCCAGATTCAGTTTCTATTTCACGACTTGAAGTTGAGGGATTTGCAACTGCGGCTGCAACTGTGTTTCAGTATGGTAATGTTTGGGTCTTGGCATACTAAATGACCCGTGATTGATGAGATTTTCTTTTAATCTCTCAAAAATAGATTTGTGAGGTTGTGTTCTTTCTGGATAACGATTGAAGAATGTTTCGGATGCAATTTTATCATTGTTATTACTTTTAATAAAGCATTTGATCATTGCGATTTCGTAACTTTTAATTGAAATAAATATTTAAAAGAATACAAAAGGATACACTCATTTTTCGATATCTCATAGTTACCGAGATCTCCTATAGTAACATCTAATTTGGCCCATCCTGTACATACATACATATAATGCCTAGCCTATGCAGGTTCAATTCGGATTGGCTTATTATGCATATATAGCCTACCTCCATGATATATAGCAAACACTAACCTACGTACGAAGATAGTATGTATCTGTCTGTGCGCACTGTCAAGGTTATAGTTTGTATGCTGTTATGTAACGACACGTCAAGTTTCTATTTTTGATCGGTCGCACACACAGCCAGCCTGATGCTAATTAGGCGATCGGCCAAGGTCCTTTAGACCGCGCAAATGTGCCCCGCCGCAATGGAAAGTGGCCGGTAATTATTAACTTTTAGCGCTGTGGTCGCTCCTATTATTTCTCTAGCGAGAGAGAGAGAGAGAGAGAGAGAGGCTTTGTTTGCAAACATGTCCATATCAGCGCCGCAAATCTTTATGATATCATAACTTTATACATAGTATGCCATAAACGGCGATAAGAAGTTACATGCAAGCATATTTGACCAACATTTATTATTATTACGTTGAAGTTGTTTTTAATGTTGAGTATTAAACAAATGATTGGATAAATTATTCATTGAGATAGATAATGGACGTGTAATAGAACAGTACCATGATTAACAAAGCTTAGTAGCTTAATAATTAATTATAAGAGATTGGCGGGAATTACGGAGGAAAAACACACGGATAAATATAAAAATACAGCATTGCGGGCATCAATAACACATATAATTGAAATGACCTAGAACGAATAATGCCATGGCTATTTTTTTTTCTTACGAACAATATGTATGCCTTCCTGTAAGTGAAAGCCACACATAACGTACAATCACCTGATTTGTGATGTAGACTAGCTAATATTATACAGTACGTTTTAAAAACCATCTTAGTTAAAAGGAAACGAACAGAAAAATATGAAAAATAAAAAAGGGCATAAACAAATGTTTTCTATCAAAGTAGTTTAGTCCATCACTTACACAACAGTCCAAAATTTTTCATTTATACAGGGGATGTACATTTGGCGGTGCTCCACTTTACTTTATTTTTTACTTTATCATACATAGTATGATGGTCTTTTTTAGAAACGAAATGTCATTGTTAGGAAAATATTTTATATGAACTTTTTATACTAATTTGTTATTTTCAAATTCCTTAAGATGTTGCATCAATTTGAATTATTTATTAATAAAAAAAGTAAAATAGATATCAAACTTTGCAAAACCAAAAAGAGGAACACAGTCAATACCGATTACAACAATAGACATCTGATGTGGCCAGGCACATGACCCTATCATACTATATATAAAATTAATAGTAAACAAGATTCTATTTGATCGAGATCGGTCGTATCTGCATTAAAATAAAGCAAGTTAGCCAGCATTTTACAGATATTTGAATACACTAAAAAGTGGTCGGATTCCTTATTTCTGTTTTATTTTAGCAATCGCTACATGTTTCGTGTCCTATTGGGCAGTTCTTCAGGCGCTATAGGAAATGAGATATAATGAGAATGGAGAATATAAAACAACATACAAAGGTCACAAACAAACATATGAGACTGCAGAACAGATTTTTTTCAAAGATGTTTGGTACTAGTGACGGTAGGTATTGTCAAAACACCAGCGTGTGTCATTAGAATGAAACTATTTGTCAAATCTTTGCTAAGATGCAGACACGGCCGATCTCAGTCAAATACAATTTGCTCATGCAGCTAAACTATTAATTGTGCCAAAAAATTTAGTAGACATAAATTATTCAGAATTTCCTCTACTTTAATTTATTATCTATCTACTTTGTCAGTACATGTTGACTTCACCAACAAGAAGATACAACACATCCCGGTCACTATTAATAACCAAATAGTACCGTACGCAAACACAGCCAAATATGTCGGCATGACATTAGACGCCAGGCTCCGCTGGAAAGCCCATGTCAAAAAGAAAAGAGAGGAACTAGGAATCCGTTATAGAGAGATGTACTGGCTGCTAGGTAGAAACTCTACGCTGTCTGTACTTAATAAGCTTCTCTTGTACCAGCAAATTCTAAAACCCGTGTGGACGTATGGTGCTCAACTCTGGGGTTGCACCAAAAAAAAGCAACATTAAAATTGTCCAGACCTTCCAAAATAAAGTATTGAGATGCATTGTCAATGCGCCTTGGTACATTAGGAATGACGATCTCCACAAGGACCTCAAAATGGAGTTTGTTTGCAACGAAATCCAAAAATTAGCAAGAAGTCACGAAGAAAGGCTTCGCAATCACGTGAACGTTGAGGCCATCCAGCTCCTCGACAACACCGCATTACTCAGAAGACTCAAGAGAAAGGAGCCTTTTGAGTTAGTGTGAATGTGAGATAGTGATAAAAGCAGAGTAAGTGCTGGTTGTAGGTGTTAGTTCCAAAAGCAGACTCAGTGCTACGTAGTGCGCAAGAAAAACGTGCCCATTATACCAGGACAGGAGAGACATCGATGGGTGCCTGTTAGGTTAAGTTACACTAGTAAAATAAGATAGAATTAAGTTACGCATTAGTCAATTATGACTAGATTGTAAAGCCCTTATTGAATATAAAAAATCTACTTTGACAAAATTACAGAAATGGCAGCTGATTGCAAGGTCGATAAAAAATGCTAAGAGTGTTTCGTTGGACCATTTTGAACCAAAAGCTTTTCAGCTCTTAAGTTTGGTCATGAAACTTCTAAATATGAAGCGCTACTATCATACTACGTATGCTAAAGTCAAAAGGAATACAATAAATACGCACTACAAGAATAAAAAGTTAATAATTTTAAGTACAAGTATTAAAAATAATAAAAATATTTAGAATTAACAAATGAGCAAAGAAACCAACGAAACGTTTTACTGATTTTACTTTAACATACGCAGTATGACAACGTATGTAATCGTGTCGCAAATAAGATTTGAGATTTTAGCGGAAATAGGTCTTTATGGGTCCCCTGAACATTTTTTACCAAGGTACAAAAAAATCTGTGTGTTCCCGTTTTTGTGGCTACGATTTTGTACAATTTTCATGAAGTTTTGTTCAAAAGCGTCCAAAGGAACTGGAGGTTTATTCTTAACATTTTTCAACGATTTTGCAAATCAGCCGTCATTTATGTGATTTTGTCAAAATAGTTTAATGATAAATTAAAGTAGAGGAAATGTTTTTACATTTTTTGTCTATGACATTTTTGGTTAAAATTAATGGTTTAGCTGCATGAGCAAATTCTATTAATGGGAAAAAGTGTGGGACACACTCTATAATAAAATACACATACAGTACTTAATATAAATTAAAAACAGCTTAAAAGGAATTATTGACAAGTAATATTGATATTCCAAAAACGTATCTAAATGTTATTTGAGAATGACTACGTGTGGGAATAACGCTGAACCTACATAGCATCTATTTTTTTTTTAAATCAGCATCTGGCATTGTTTATTACGAGACAAAGTTGTAAAAAAGTCGTCCGCGACAGCGCGTTACTGAGGTCTAAGTACAAGAAGAGATGGTCTCAAATTGTTCCTGTGACTTTGTTACTACAAGTAACATTCAATGAAAAACGTTTGGACAAAATGCAATTTGCCGATACACTCGTATTACAACATTTCTATTTTGAAACGTATGCCTCTCAAACCATGAATGGACTGACAAATCAAAAGACGTAACACGTCTGCATTTTAGACGCTCCTGGTTGCGCACGATGACGGTTAGAATTAGCGAGCCGATAGAGAGATGCCGGAGTGTTTATTTTCTCGAAAATCTATTAATACGTAACGTAAATATACGGGCCCAAAGTGTAATTCGGCCGTGTTTATCGACACCACTCTCGTACCGCTGTTTACACTATCTCCGCTTGCGGTACGGTACAGATTTAAAATTTTTGAATGCCAAGGCAAACTCGAGCATAAATTTTCTAAAGCTGGCGCATTTTTTCGGCTCTCGCATCTGGCGTTTCGACCGTTTGGCAAGTGGCTGCGTTTTTCTGACCATAGCCCCAATAAACTTCATCGCGAACGCTTACTAAACCAACTTAACTACCGCCAAATCTAATCGGTCTATCGGATTTATACGCGTAAAATTTTTTAATTACTAAGTTTGCAATGAGCTTCGGAGACGGAATTGCCCGACAATACCTTTCTCCTTCGGAGCAGGGACACTAGTTATTACTTATTAAGTAGCAGAGCAGTAACCATTTTTATTTGGGTATTCCTACATTATTGGGCTTACTATATAAATAGAAAATTAATAATTTAAACGTCGCATTTTCGCAAATATATCATTCAAGTGCAATTTTCACATATTTAATGCATGTCACAAGGAGTTTTCTGACCATTCTAAGCACTAAATATGTACCTTGTGTTTAAAGTTCCCTATCATGTCATCCGCCGAAACGTCAGCCCACGCGTCCACTTGTGTTGTTCATCGTCGCGAAATTTTACTCACAGATATGAAACTAAAGACATTTTACGACTTGTTATGCAACTGCACCCATGAAGAGTATAACACCATTTTAATCTTTTACTAAAAAATTTATTAGTAATAGCCCAGAAACAACATGAACAAAATGCCCGAAATACTGTAAAATCAAAAACCATTATTAAAAATCGAAATTTTCTTAAAATCTTTTCGTAAATATCATTTGAAAGGGTTTTTGAGATTAAAACTTTTTTTGATTTTTAATGTTCATGATTCATCATTCATTTTGAATGTTCATCATTCTGTATTTAGAGTTTGTGGCTAATTCTGAACTAAACTGGTCAAAAGATTTAGGGGTTAATGAAAAATATGTTAACAATTGAAAGTTGATTTTCTCCCCAACCATTTTGATGATTCTTACACTTACTGGTAGCCTAAATCTTCAGAAGATGTACGGATGAAGAATTTTTATTTCCACTTTCAGTTTTGAGTATAGACAAGGTGTAAGAATGATGTTATGCTTTTTGCCTGAACTTTGAAGTACCTACTATATTCGCTAAAACGAACGAAAGAGTCGCCCCCTGGTGGTAAAAGAGTGAGTTACTCTGGACGGGATAGGTTAGGATACGTATTGAACGAAAACGTGGAAAGCGCAATGAAAATCCTATCGCCTATTAATCCTTATCGCAATAAGAGCAACAATTATTGTTGTGTTCCTCAATGTAGTTCATTTTATAGTGAGGCATTGTCATTCCACAAATTTCTCCAGCTAAACCGTTACAAAACGAGTGGCGCCGTGTATTAAAAATTGGAAAATCGATATCAAGCGCAAAACATTTTAAAAACGAGGACTATGTTTCAATCTAGGTGAGTACTTGGCATCACTTTAGTTCTGCATAGGTATTACTTATTCAAATTCAGTATTATTTTAATATTGCAGTCCTAACCTAACAAAATCGGAAGCTGAAGAGAGGAACAATCCATTCTTGTACCTTCCAAAAACGTCGTTTGGAATAAAGCGTAATGCACTTTTGGTAGAAAATAGAGAGAGAACACTAAAAAATCGTTGAGGTAGATAAATAACTATATTTTGTGAAGTTAAATTAAATAATGAATGTTGTTGTAGAGATCGTAATAGACAAATAGAAGAAACAACCAAGGAAAATATTATGTCAACAGTTGTAATGAAGATAACAGTTCTCGATTATCCGAGTTAATCGGGGCAGGTGCTGGCTTTACATAAACAAAGTCTTGGCTATCTATATATGGACGATGGAAGCCCTCTTGCATAACCAGCCATTTTCTTTAACAAAATAGTACGTTTTATGTAATAATATTCATAAGTGTTCTCTTTTTCTGAATTAATAAAATAAAAACAAACTTAATAGAGCTTTTATTTAAACTGTATGAAGTTTACATTACTACTACACATAAGTACGCTACGAACATTTTTCTGTGGACGGACCACGCTTAAATAAATTTTTTACATTGACGTTACGTTTCGAAACAATCGAAAAAGTATAATTCTTTGCACGACTCGATCGACATGCACTTTTGCTCTACCAATTTCAGATTCATTTAATTGGTTTTTCCTTCTTAGAAAAAGAAATCAATTACAAACGTTTCCTTTTTTCCCCAAAATTGTTTGACATCTGTATAACGTAACATATCAGGTTATCGAAGCTGTAAACAATTTTATGAATAATAATAGTTGCTTTACTCTACAATGTTTAAATAGTTGTAAATAATGAAGATATCCCCATTATGCTGGCATTTATGGTTTGCACCCGATTTGCAGGAGCATCTGCATTTCCACTGCTTGTGATCTAAAACCCAGTAACTTGTATTTAAAAATTATTACGAAGATTATTATCATTACATACCAATTGCATTTTAAAATAGAATTTCTACAATATGCCGCTCAACTGCTAACTTTGAGGTTAGACACTTCGCGATTTTCGCCAATATAACCGCAACCAATAGTATGTCCAGCCGCAAACAGTTTTTGCCTTCTTCAAAGTACTTTTTTTGAGTTTTTCTTGTTCTGTATATAACTAAAAATGCTGCTAAGACTGATTGAAGTTATATCGACTAATGTATGTTGTATGTTGTTTTGTATGACGTATCCCGTCCAGAGCGGCCATAACTATTTTTTGCAGCGCCCTCTACATTTGATCGTTCAGCCGAATGGAGTTCCAGCTATAACAAACTGGCAATAACTGAAATGACACTGTAATATTTTTCTACATGTTGATTTTCGATTTACTTCATTATCTTTGTTTTTAAAGGCCATACAACAAGAACAGTAGTTAATAATAAAATGGCACGATTTCAAAGTTGATTTTCTCTAGACCCGATTAACTGGTTTTGATGATTTATTTTTATTCACATGTGAGTTGAATCCTCAGTTTTAAACATATACGGGTAGAAAGAATTAGTCGGTATACATTTTTTTACAACAAAATATTAAAAATTTATTCTTTTTAGATATTTTCGGTAGTATCATTTGAATGGGGGGTTTGAGAATAAAAGCGTACTGTAGTAATTGTTTTTAAACATGAAAAGTGAAGGTGTAGTCAAGTTTATAAGCTATTTTGTATAAATTCAAGGGAAAATTGTTATTACGTCGTTATTAAGTCGTACGTAATGTAGTATCAACTAAACAGCGAATGATAATTAATCCAGGTGAGGATACATTTTTGAAAAAAAAAAAACACCTCCATCTAGATTTGAACCAGGAACCCTCCATTATCCTCACCTGGATTTACTTATCATTATCTTCTTTAATTGATGTTATTTTCTATGATTTTCGTTAAATTGTAACAAATTAACATTATTTTTTAATGTTCATGGTAGTTTTCTTAGGTAATTCTAAATTTCAAATGAAAAATGTTTGATAAAAAATTGTTTTGACTGTTGCTCGAACAAACCTAATAGGTTTCTTCGAGCAGCAGTAAAAACAATTGGGTATTCTTCTGCACATGCGCAACGAAGGTTTTGGACGGGCAAAACCCCCATTGTGCCTGCGCAGAAGTAAGAATAAGTGCTTTATGCACTTATTTTGGTGCTGCTCGAACAACCCTATTAATGTCTGATTTATGGCGGTGGTCGGTCTTATATCGCGAACGGTTTTATTATTATTATTATTAAACTTTATTTATTCTACTATTACAGCATTTATGACGACATAAATAATACGATTATATTACATTTTCATAGTTCTTTCCTCTGTGGTCACCTCGAGTGATGGGAATATCGTCCTCGGGCTAGCGGTATGTAAATATGTTCGTAATAAGATGCAGAATTGGCTTATTTGCATTGGCAGCTAAAATGATGGGATCTACTCAACGTAGGTGAACTGCAGTAAACTTACTGAGAATGACGCACCGCATCATAACTGCATTTAACATCTGTCTTGTTTCGGTTGCCAAAACGTTATTATAAATGACACGCATAAAGTTATTATGATTGTCTGTGAAGTATTAGCCAACAGTTATATCACAACACTTCTTGAATAATTGGCTCTATACATTTGCCTATCTTCAACAAACCTTTTCCATCCCCTGCTGGATGGAGTTATCACCTTGAATTTTTGATTCTGCTTTGCTGTGTCTCAGGTAGTGACACTTTGAATTTGCTTTATCTTTAATCAATCAGCAGAGTTTTGTTAATTTATTCTTTGATAATTTCGCATGGAATTTCCCAGAAATCCTCTTCCTTTTTGAGTGAGGAACAATCAATTGATACAAACGAAGGTAACAGTGCGTTTTTCGCGTAAGTTAGTAACTTTCACAAATTTCTCTCACCTGACTCGGATATGGGAGATGCAACAGATGAATGAGACGTAGTGGAATGGCTACTAGATACAGTCGACGAAGAACATTCCGATACGGAACGTCGCTTGGTGCGGTACTGCTGGAGCTGGTCCAGCCTCCGCTTCAGGTACTTTTGTTCTTTACTGAGCTTTTCTTTGTACGCGTAACTCCTTCGCTCCTTTTCCTCCAGGTTCTGCAAAAAAAATAAAGAAGAAATAACAATAGGAAACATAAAATTCTTGAAAAAAAACTTCTTTATTTAATAAAATATATTTGATTTTTTAGGTGCCGGTTTCGTTTTGCAACATCATCCGCCTAAATATACAAAAATAACATTGGTGACGAAAAAGTAAACAAACTGATATTGTGGCTTCTTCTAAGTTTCTATATTTCAAGCTGTTCTAATAAATCTAATTTGTAGTTTTTATTGCATTTGAAAAGTAGTGTAGGTTCGTTGTATTTTATACAATGACCTGTTGAATTTTTATCTGGATAAATGTTAGAAGTAGTTCTAGGTTTATGTCCCGCTATCCATTTTGCCAACTTCCTTCCGGTTTGGCCTACTTAAACAGCATAACGATTAGAACATCTGACTGAGTATTCGCCAGGCTCATCCATAACTGATTTTGGGGTGTTGAAATTTGAAAGTAGTTGAACATGGTGTTACTGCTCTCAGATGCTGGATAAATGTTGTATTTGGAGTAAAACTTTGTTTAGTTTATATTGGCGCTACTATAAGTGAAAGGTTTATATATTTTATCAGATGTACTTTTCAGATATGTAAAGTAGGTTAGAACTGTTTGTGATTTGTTATAACGGATGGTTCATATGTTTTAAACGGAAATATGTAATAGTTTGAAGCAATTATCTCTAAAATTGTTTGTATTACAGCCTTTTTTTGAACCCTTGCAACTTTGTAAATTTATAGAGAAACAAACTCGGTAATCCGAACATTCGCTAATCTGAATACCCAAAAAGAAATAATAATAAAATAAATCACTGAGTAACCTAGAGAAAAGCTATTTTTGTCGGTTCCTGTTAATAGAAAAATGTCGCTTTTCTTTTATATCTACTATCAAATACTCGTATTTTCCACTATTTAGCTGCAATATTTAATAATCCGAATCACCTTCGGTCCCAAGTAGTTCGGATTATCGCCGCTGTACTGTAATAAATAAATAATACATAAATCATAAATAAATCATAAATCAGAATTAATCATAAATAAGTTATAAATAAATCACTTCGATTTCCCTGCGATATCGCTTTGATATCCCTTCGATATCCCTTCGATTTTGACTTTTTGACATTCTTATAGTTTATGAAGAGCGGTATCGAATGGTGTTGGTTTTATTAAGATTGAACTGCTATCCAATCTTATTTTCTGCTATTTAGTTGCAATATATGATAACTCGAACAATTTGATAAAATATAGTGGGTGTTAAATTAGTGAAACGAACTCACGTCCACACACCTGACACCGTTTAGGTACTGCATAAAGCCTTAATATATTAGAATATATAAATAATTTGTATGTAAAACTTTATTTGTTTAACGTCTCTAAAAAGAATTCAAGATAACCCAAATTGGCTAAAATTGGTATCAAAATTACAAAACGGTTCTCATTAACTCCTTTCAAAGACGATAAATAATAAAAAAGTCACACTAATGTTATATGGCTTTAAAAGTGCCGTCCTATGATACATGGCACTATTTTTCCTGTGCTGTTTGTAAAATTGGTTCAATCTTCCGACTTTCTCCAACGTTCAAACAATACATTTCCGGACAAGAGTTCATTAAAAAATTTGTCTACTATAGACATACAGACCATTCATACAGCTTATATATAACAACAACTATTATTAACTAGTTGACTTAGTATTGTCGACTTTTAAGTGTTTACGTATAATAGTAATGATAGAATATTCAAATTAGTCAAATTTTCTTTATATTTAGTCATTGTTTCCGTTTATGTGGTTACATTTTATACATTAGGCCTTGCTCGATGAACACGAGCTGGAAATTCTTATAAAAAAATAACAATGTTTACTACAGAATATAACAAAGTAATAAAAATTCTTCAATATTGGTTGGCAATGAGACCAAATCTAAAATTCTAGGATAAAAGTTCAAAGATTCTGAAACAAATATATAAATACAAATAATATTCTTAATACAAATTATTAATTACACATTAATAAACGATAGAAAGGCAGCAAACTTTGCATACAGGGGTCACAACCGTGGCTAATGACATAAAATACTGTGTAGAAACTGACAACCAGAGTGACAACCAGAGTGAATGCATTTTAAATTTAACGAACAATATGGGCTATTGGGTATTTTTAAAATATTTTTATAGTTTTCATGTTTGTTGTCTCTCAATTTTAGAAACAGAACTAATAAATACGAATATGCCGCTATCAATGCCATTTACAACAAATGCAACAACGAAAACGCTAAAAAATAATGAACAGTATATTCACACATTGTCACCTTTTATTACTACAAAAAATCTTGCCCCCCCCATGGAACATTTTGTAACGGCGGCCATGTACACGGTATTAAACAGTTTTCCGAGTTTATAATTATGTGCTTAATAAAAACATTTTTACAAATGTGTATTAGTTAATTTTACTAGAAAGCTGTTTATCAGTTGGTTATACCACACAGGGCGAGTAAATTTTTTTTTTTTTTAATAAGCATATTGTGCTTAACATATTGAAACTAATCTGAAAGATTAACCATCAATTTAAATCTGAATTCTTAAAACTAGATACTTGTCTCTAATAGGCTATCCACTGATGTCCTATATTAACTTTGTCCTAAACAAGAAGCACTAACACTTAACGCACTGTGCTCTGCTTTTTCACATTTCACTGAGTCACTAGTTCGAAGGGTTTAGTTCTTTTTAGTCTTCTCACTAGATTCTGGTTGTCCAGTAGCTGCAGGGCCTCTACGTTGACGTGGTGGCTTAGGCGAGATTCGTGTTTAGTGGCGAATCTTTTTATCTCTTGGATGACTTGCGGGACACCTAGGTCACGATGTAGGTCACTATTCCGTATGTACCAAGGAGCGTTAACCATATTCCTTAGTACTTTATTTTGGAAAGTCTGGATTCCTTGTATGTTGGAATTTTTTGCGCAACCCCAAAGCTGGATGCCGTATAACCAGATCGGTTTTAGTATTTGGTTGTACACTCGTAGTTTGTTCTGAACTGACAACTGAGAGTTTCTTCCCAGAAGCCAGTAGAGTTCTCTATATTTGAGGCCAAGCTCTACTCTTTTCTTCTTAACATGTTCTTTCCACCTTAGTTTTGTATCCAGAGTCATACCCAAATACTTTGCAGTGTTCGCATATGGAACTATGGCGTCGTTAATCTTTACATGAGGTATGACCTCGATTCTTTTATTTGTAAAGTTAATGTGGACAGATTTCAGTTCGTTGAGCTTGGTCTTCCATTTTTTGGTCCAGTTATACATTTTATTGGTAGCTTGTTGAAGATTCCTAGTAGATTCAACAATCTTTCTGGATGTGACACAAGCTTTCGATAAGGTTTGGCACGAAGGATTGATACACAAACTAAAGAGTATGCTTCCTCTACAATACGTCGAGCTGCTAACATCCTATGTATCTGATAGGCTATTCAGAATTAAACAAATCGATGAATACTCGGATCTAAAGGAAGTAAAAGCTGGGGTACCCCAGGGTAGTGTGTTGGGACCAATTCTCTATCTACTGTATACAAGTGACCTTCCACAGCTGGAAAATGTAACAGTCGCCACATTCGCAGATGACACGGCTCGAATGGCAGTGGGATCAACTATTGGAGTCAAAAATGAGGGAAAACCTTGTTCCAGTATCTCCACTACTGACTACTATCCACGATACAGTGGAAAATCTTCCTGCACTTTCATCGTTTTTAAAGAGAAAGGATTGCCTGGAAGTGCGTCATTTTTTTGGAAGTCAGTTTCTGTGAAGAAACTGTTGAGGCTTACTTCATCACCTCTGCATATGCAAAAGACATCATCAACATATCTGACCCAGTTCTTGTTCTATGTGAACAATGAAAATATGGGAGAGTACAGAACTTAGGGCCATTCCCATTGGTAAACCGTCCTCAAACTACTAAAGTTGTTTTTTAAAGTTTTTTTAGTTGCTTTTTTAAAAGTGCAATTGTTTTGTTTGATAATATGCTCTAAGATTATGTTGTAATGATTTATTTTTTATTGGTCGTTGAAGTATTCATTTAAAAGAAACTTGTTCCATCAAGTTTTTTCCGCGGTAACTAGAACTAATCAGATCAAATTGATAACGATTGCAAACGTTTTTTATGTCAAGGAGCATCGAGCACATTCTACAAATATTTGCGCACGCGAATCAAAACAAATGAGTAGCAGATACGGCAACCTTCAACAATGTCAAGGCGTACCAGATATTTTTATAAAACGACTCCGGTAACCTTTTAGCTGGCTGCTTGCGGTTTAGCATGCAGAAGCTAACCACTACAACAGGCCTACTAAAGTTTTCTACCTTACTTCAATTACTATGCTAATGAGACCTTATCCATTTAGACCAGAGATAACAATAACACAATTGTTTACTTTTAGAATTTTATTTGCGGATTTGGATCATTTGTTTGAGATTATATTTAAATGTGACTATTTATATATCGCGCATAGAAAGAAACGTGGCGTTGTAGACACATTTGAATTTCAAATGTTGGATATTTAAATATTGGCAACTAGTATATGAACCGCGACTAATTGTGTAACGGAAAGTATAATTGGCGCGCAACAATTTCTTGCCGTGAATTGGTTTGTTAAAAAAAACTTCAATACTGGCTATGGCTAGGCTTACCGTAATTATAAAATTTCAAACTGGGACAAGAATTACCTACTTTTGAAAATAAGTTTGCGCCCTGTGGTGGATTTTTAGTCTTTATTCTTTTTGTGTTCTTTTTTCTGCTTCTCAAGTGTGTTCTTATGTATTTCGTCTTTTAATGTACATTTAATATTATAATATCTTCTTTAATCAAATTAAAAAAAAAAACAAATGAAGCCTACGACAAATTTTATTTTGCAGAACAATATTACTGTTACTATTGGTGTTAAATAAGACAGAAATAGTGCGTCATCTCGGAAGCCGTTTGAAATACTCATATTTTAATAATTATTTCTTGAAAACGTTGCAAATTTAAAGCACTGAACCTTTACACCTAAAAAATTTACGTTTGTTTTTTTTTATAAATATTAACATTTGTTAGATTATTAAACTGTGTATGGTAACAATCATAGCATGTATTTACAAAATGTTCCGAAATCGACTACTAAAGGATTTAACCCCCATTAATGATCTTCAATTTGACGCATGACAGAAAATTATAGAACAACATTTAGAAAAGTTATAACATTTTGCTAAAGCAGAACAAAGTAATGTTCAGTTGAAGCCACACAACATAAGTACAATATCGTTATTTAGGGGTTCTTCACCTCAGAGCAAAACATTTTGCATTCATGAATAGGACTACCCCATCTAATTACCTATAATTTAGTATATATTGGAAAGTTATATAATAATTTTTGTAAAAGTTATAAACATGTTGTTATCACTGCCAACCAAAATATCAACTCCCTTTACTTGGTGTAATACATAATATCGTTCAGCTTTTAAAGTATAATACCAATCAATTACCTACAATTTGGCCTAAGAGAAAAGGATTTTAAGAGAACAGTTTTTATTAAAGTTATAAATATTTTTCTGCTGTAAAGATATGTAATTTGTACCGCAATGCTCAAATAAGTAGTAGACAAAATTATTGTGATTTAGGGGTTGTATGCCACAAAGAAAATTTCTCCTACGAATTTGTCATATGAAGTAAACAGATGTAACTTTTTTTCCATTTCCTATACATTTAATTTTTATAAAAGTTATAACAGTTTTTCTGAATCGTTTTTCGTAGTATATCTGAAAGCTTGCATAGAAAGTATATGCAAAATATTGTGATTTAAAGGTTGTTTGCTACAGAACGGGAAATAGTGACTAACTAATTCAGATAGATAGTCTACATTTCGACGTATGGAATATCGTCGTTCTGTAATTTTTAAAACGTTATAACCAATTTTCAGCAATCAACTTTGTATTTCTTTGGCTGTCGAGTCTTAATATTGTTACAATACTAATCGGCTAGTCGCTCTGTTGCCTGTTAGCAACGGAGTTGTTACCCCTAAATCATCATTATTTTGTTTATCTCTCAATAAGTATCGAAAAGTAGTAAACTGAAAACATTTCTCTTAGCAAAGACGACTTGAGACCTTTTTAGATTTCCAAAATTCTACCATTTGCAAGAGCGATTCACTAGTTTGACAATAATCAATCAATCTTTTGATCGGAGTTATTTGTTACTGAGATATAAATTCCAGTAAACCGGGACTGTCCCGGTCAAACCGGGATGTATGGTAAGCCTAGCTATGGCGCATGGGTTTGAGGCGTTTTGAATAAAGGTGAAAGAAAAACTGTAATAAACGTTCACCAGAACCAAAGAAAAAAGTTTTATTTATAGAGTGTGGAAAATATCAATTATCTAAACAAAATATCTTAACAAAGGTTATTAGGTAATTTCAGACACGTCATACTGACCTTCGATGAGAGGTATTGTTATAATTTTTTTAAATAACGGAATATCTATGGAATATTTTTAACATGATTGTATACATTTCTTTTTAACATGTTTAACATTTTTTAGGTAACTTTAAGTTTAATCTTGGTGTACTAGGTTCAAAAACATTTGACAGAATTTAAAAAAATATAAGTATTAAAATGTTAGTTTTGGTAACCATAACGTAATATGACGTAAGTGATCACTAAAATAGGTGCTCTTCACACAATTACAGTTCGACTATAAAGATTTGCGAACAAAGCAATACAGATAAAGCGACCATTCGTTATTCACTGCTATTTTTAGTACAGAGGATGTAAATGTTACATTTTAGCATTCGGGTTTTTGAGTGTAATATATTTCAAAAGGTAGATTTTGTTCAGATTCATAAGCCTGGCGTTGTTCTGTAATAAGCAAATGTAATAAGGATTCAGCTGATTAGCTGATTTGACGGTACAAAAATCTAAGTATGGAATTTTATTAGTTTGGTGTTGGGTTTGGGTTTTTATCGAAACGGTAAATGGAAACGTAGCTGGGACAGTGGAAGATTATTTACTATTAGTACGATACGATCAGAACAATTTAATTGCGGAATTTTGAATAGTAGGGCGAGTTAAATAGAGATAATGAATTTAGATGTACAATTAATTATAGCCTGATCTCGTTCGACTGCCTCGCGCCAAAACCTACAAGCGAAGGAAGCCAAACTACGCAAAATATTGTTCATTTTATTTCTGGCTTAAAAATTAACTAATAGTCGGGATGCTATTAAATTCAAGGGACGTGTATCGCAGTAAATAAGGACTATTTGCATGCTAACTGCGTTGTCCTGCTAACATTCGTTACTGAGATATCGGCTTCCATCAAAATCTTGTTCGCAACCTTTATTACATAAAAAGTGAAAATAACAAAAACGCCAATATATAGAAGAGACTTCAATCTGATCAAAAACTGATTGTTTTGTGGTAAGTTGTTTAAAAGAAATAAAATCGGAAAGATAAGCAACAACAGCAAAAATCGGGTAGGTACTTTTCTTTACTATTTATACAAAAATCATGAACCAGAAAATCACAGTCAACAGTCACACAATATTTACGAAATTTATTTGTATTAAAAACAAAACATTTGGAGATTATACTAGTATGTGCAAACAATACTCATAAAACAACAAAGAATAAAGCATACTAGTACAATATACAAAGTTTAACTCTAAATTAAAATAACCTCTTCCGAACCTTTTTTCTGCAAAATCGCGAATTACTTCTTTCAGATCTAATGTATTACTCAATTCATATTCAGTGGCCTTCATTGCTAACCCATTAAGACAATCTTAAGTAGACATAGTTCTTAAGTACTTTTTTTATTATTTTTAGTTTAGCAAACTGTATATCGCCCGCTCCGATAGCAACAGTTATAGGCAGGGTTAGAAAAAATCTGCTAAGCAATGTTTAAATTTGGCCCAATGTTAAGGGAGGTAATCAATTTAAAAACGTCAACTGGACCTTCTGGAAACAAGGTCTATGGGCGCAAAATCATTTAACATCATAATTAATTCACCCGACTATGAAAATAGTACCAATAATACCATCAAAATGTTTACTGAATGAAGACATTGTTATAGAAATGTATTAACAATTATCAGTGAAATTTGTCATGAAATACTTGCATCAAATATCTACGAAAGTATTAAGCTTAGCAGAACAAAATGTACAACATTATTAAAAATGAAAAGCATTACTTAAAAATAATGAAAGATGTAGATTTGGGAGAAGGTTAAAAAGCGGGTTTTCAGAACCGAAATATTATGTCAATATCTACACTGTTAAGTCATCTGTCATCAAAAACTTTTGTCGTTCTTTTCAATATTTTTAAGTAATTCTTTGTCTATTATGTACCCAAATCTTCATCGAAATTGTATCTTTAATATGATGTATAATTTGTTCTGTTAAGAGTAATATTTTCAGAGATATTGATGCAAGCATTTCATGGCGAATTTTTTAATCACTGATAGTTTTTAATTAACTTCAATAATATCATCAAAGACTCGGCAACATTTTGATATTATTTTTATAGGCGGGCAAATTATGTGTCTATCCAAATAAATATTAACTAGATTACCATTTCGGCAGTAAATTCTAAAGCGTTAAGAAGGAGGAATCGCCAACGTTTAAAACGGTTTCTATATCTTTCGAATGTGCCAGTAATTCATTTTTACTTATAATATTTTCTTTAAGTTTGTGGATGTCGTATAAAAACTCAAACGGGTCGCTAGGAGTATTTTATATTTCTCTTTTGATTTTTGTATAGGATCACTACACTACAGTACACTTTCATATTAATTTTTATTTTATCATACGCAGTATGTAAAGTATTTTTAAAGTATTTTGAGAATTTAACGGAAATATGTCCCTTTGGGTCCCCTGAACATATTTGACCAAGGTACAACAAAATGTTAATTCGATTCCGGAGAAACTACTAAAGGTATCGGCACGGAACTTCATATTTAGAAGTTTCATGACCAAACTTAGAGTTGAAAAGCGTTTGGTTCAAAAGGTTCCAAAGGAACTGGCTATTTACTCTTAGCATTTTTCAACGATTTTGCAAATGAACCGAAAATTCCGAAATTTCGTCAAAATAGATAAATAATAAATTAAATCAGAGGAAATTTTGTATAATTTATGTCTATAACATTTTTTGGTAAAATTAATAGTTTAGCTGCAGGAGCAAATTCTATTTGATCGAAATCGTGTCTGCATTAATAGTAGGTAGCCCGGATATTTTGAAACGTTTGACAGTTTTCAGAACGTCAGCGGTTGCGAAACGTCAATGCAACACGCAAATGCATGGAGAATGCGATGAGGAGGAGAAACACGCGCGCACGTACGCTATGTGAAACAATATAAAAACATCTTTGTGTCATACACAAAGTCAATGTGTATTTCGAGTACGGATAGCAATGTTGTTATGCATTTTTCAAGGATTTTGCCAATGACTCACCATTTCGGTAATTTCGTCAAAATAGTTAAATAATAAATTAAAGTAGAGGAAATTTTGTATAATTTATGTTTATGACATTTTTTGGTAAAATTAATAGTTTAGCTGTAGGAGCAAATTCTATTTGTTCGAGATCGTGTCTGCATTAATATAGGATTTGCCAGATATTTTTATTCTAATGACAGTAGGTAGTGTCAAAGGCTGATTTTTTGACAATACCTACTGTCAATATCTGTCAAATCCTGGCTAATTCGTTTTATTTTAATGCAAACACGATCAATCTCGATCAAATAGAATGTCATGCAGCTAAACTATTAATTTTATATATTGTATGATAAAGTCATGTGCCTGGCCACATCAGATTTTTTTAGTATTTTTTCGTACTGATACTTCGGCACAGACATTACACTTAAAAAAATGCACATTATAGAAATCTATATCGTGCGAAAGACAAAAGAGAGAAGCCTCTTATAGAGGCCCATAATTACATAGAAAATTAGTCAGTCGCCTACGCGCAATAAACGGATGCATCTGATCAACTTACGGAGCGGAAACGGCTGAAAAGGGGTTGAAACTCGTCCGCAATTGCGCCCAGGTTCGTGTCAATTAAACAAGCAACAACGTCGTTGCATACTAATTCAATACGGATACACACGAATGCTCTATGATATTTAAATATATACGGTATGTATGCATGAATAGGATCGCCATCTATTCAGCGGGCCCTCGACGAGCGCGATTATTCTCTATCGTTCGCATTGAGGACCGTCGCTAATTAACGGAATTGCGGGGCACCGAGCGGCGCTCGTTCGCTTTTTGTTCTACGCGGTGCCACCGGTGACACGTGACGTCCGCGCACATAGGTAATACATAGGTTGGATACATATAGGTAATGATTGGGCCGGCCAGGTCAAAACGTCACGGACGTGCGCGTGCATATCCGTTATGAATTATAAAAATATCGACAGTTACGGTACAGTCGGAAGTGATTCTTCAAACATATTCTCAGACCAAACTATAGTATGAGTTCAGTACTTTTTACAAAGTTTTTTTTTTGTTGAGGATCGCGATTGTTCAAATAAAAATTAAAAATTAAATAAGGTCAAGGGGCTCAAAAGGCTGGTTTTGGAGAAAACGGGTTCTTTACAGTGATAAGTTTTTAAGAGTAAGGATTATTTTGAAATCGTTTTGATGTCACTAGAGTCTAGGTTTGTCAGCTATACAGATTGAGTCCGCAAAAACTAGTTTCTATAGCGTATCACACGACAACACTGCCAACGTCGGTTGAGTGGGGCAGCTAATTATAGTGGGACTGCCGACTGGCGGGAGAGCAGGTCTGGTCAGGTCAGTCTGGTTTTGCGTTTCGGAGCACATGCAAGCAACGGCAGAACTATCGCAGATCTAAGAACGCTTCATAACATTCATATCTTTGCAATCGCGATGTACCCAACAAAATCAGCACCGAAGTTATGCTTACCGTACTCAATATCCCGAAAAACTAAATGTTTGGGCTGGTATTCTAGGCAATCATTTAATTGGTCCATTCTTTATCAATAGATCTCTTAACGCCCAGAAGTACCGTACTTTTCTGCAAGAACAAGTACTTCCCGCCATTTATAGCATTCCCGGAGTAGTTCACGATGATGTTTGGTTTCAGCAAGACGGCTGTCCTGCTCAGAACGCGGCCAGGGTGCGAGAGTTTTTAACAACCGTATTTTCCACTGTCTTATTAGTGGGACAGGCGACATTCGCTGGTCCCCAAGATCACCTGATCTGTCTCCGAACGATTTTTTCTTGTGGGGTTATCTTAAAAACACCATTTATGTTGATGAAGTCAATAGGGCACATAATTTACAGGAGTTGAGAGTAAAACTTACAGAAACTGCCAACACTGTAACAGCCGAAACGCTCTCTGGCGTGAGGGACAACTTTTACAACCGACTCGGATACTGTCTTGCAGCGCAAGGCGGAATCTTTGAGCCTTTGAGTTAAAATAATGTTTATTTAATTGTTTATTCGTAGTAGAATATCAGTTAATTTATATATTTGTTTTGAGAAAAGCGTTTTTATTTTGCATATTATTTGCTGACAATGAAAGAAAATGATTGACAATTGAAAGTGAAAGAAATTTAGAACATATGAGGCAACTAAGAAAGGATAACTTGTGCAGGGAACATGAAAATGAAAGAAATTTAGATCATATGAGGAAAGGAAGAAAGGATGAATTGTATAGGGAGCTAGAAAATGAAAGAAATTTAGATCATATGAAGGAAGTAAGAAATAACGAATTATACAAGGAACTTGAAAATGAAAGAAATTTAGAACATATGAGGGAACTAAGAAAGGATGAATTATATAGGGAACTTGAAAATGACAGACATTTAGAACATATGAGGGAAGTGAGAAATGATGAATTATACAAGGAACTTGAAAATAAAAGAAATATAGAACATATGAGGGAAGTAAGAGAAAATAGTGAACATAGGGAAAAAGAAAATTTAGTTAATATAAAACGAGAGACAAAAACAGACTATAAAAGGAAAGAAATGGAAGCGGATTGTAAATACAAAAAACAAAAAAGAGATATAGATTTTTTTAGGTACAGGGAAAATTACTATAATAAATTGATACTCTCAGGAACAGAAAGTTCAAAACTAGAGCTACAATTTATCAGAGATCGTTCATCCACCCCATCTATCGCCTGCTTTTGTTGTGAAGGATTATTTTTTACTCATTACTCATGCACTTCAATAAGTATAATATTAATACAATAAATGATGATTACACAATTGCATTTTATAAAAGCATTTTAAATATAAACTCAGAATATGTTTGCAAAACTTGCTATAAGTCAATATTAAAAGGTATAACACCAAAATTAGCAACAAGTGATGGTATAAAATTTGTTAATATTCCGGACTGCGTTAAAAAGTTATCGCCATTTGAAGAAAGAATGGTATCTCCTTACATTAATTTCATGCAAATTCGTCCATTGAAGATATTTAATATAAATGCCCCTAGGTTTAAAAGGAAGATCGTTAACATTCCTATAGAAATAAATGATATTCTGCAAGTGTTACCAAGAAATTTTGTCGATATGCCACTATTCAAATTAAATTAAAGAGACATATGCTGCATCAAACAGATTACATGTTCGAAACCATTAAACCGGCTGTTGTGTGCGACGCACTCGATTATAATCGAGATAATTATCAAATAAATACCCCGTTATTCAAAAAATATAATATCGTGATTGATCAGAAATATTTTGAAAAATATGAACGTAAATATAACGATCACATTGAGTTTTTGGTTGAAGAAACAGATAAAATTGAATATGACAACAATAGAAATATTAATAATAAGTTTACCGATGAAAGCAGTCAAATAAAAATTCAAAATGATTTTAAAATTGAGGATATTGAAATTGGTGAAGAAGTTTTAGTAATGGATCAAAGTAGTTTGGGTAACGACAATATTCAAATTATTGCGCCTGGGCAAGGTAAACATCCAGTTCCGTGGCATACGATACCCGATTTGGTAGAGTTATGCTTTCCAACGATATTTTGTGGTCATAGTTTTGAAATAAAAGATGGCGTAAAACTAACATACAACGACCGTCTAAACTCTGAAAGCAGAAGAATTTAGTGAATTTTGAGAATTTAGTGTGGATATGACAATAAGAAACAATAAATTCCCAGATTTCTAAAAAATTGCACTCAAGTAATAACAAACTCACTAACAAAATCATTAATTTTAAATTGAAGGGTAATGGTTCTTACGTATAAACTAGTCAGGAATATAGAAACTAGCCGCGATTCGAACATGATCCTGGTTCAAATCCAGGCGGAGGTATTTTTTTCCACAAATTATCCTGATCTTGGATTATTTATTTATTAACATTCACTTCCTAACTATAATTATAATATTAGGTGTACTAGTAATATTTACTTATTATAGTCAGAGTACCAGAATTTATGCGAAAGATGAAAAATAAATTGTTTGTACTTCAGTTGCCTGAAATCTACTCAGAAAAAAACCTATACTGGCCGCCACATAGTGAATGATAAACTTTAAGACATAATACAAATAAATCTTAAAAAATCTCTTTTAAAATTAAGGATTATCACTTCTTATTTTAGTGATCATATCCGGGTATTTAATTTTTTTTTATTTTATTTTTTTAAGAATCGCATAGTTGTCAGTGGCAGGGGTTGCAAATAAGCGAGCAAAATACTGCTGTGGTAACTTGAGGAATATATGCAAAACGAATATCTTATTTCAAGGTTGATACTCGCTCAAAATGTTGTGATTGGCATTGCAAATTTCCAAACTTCAAGGGCCTTAGAAAGTCTTCCTTCGACGTATCTTTCATAATATTTCATACGACCAACAAAATACATATGAAAGATTAGCATCAGAAAAATTATAACGTTTAAGAAAATATTAAATAAATATGCAATCATTGCAATACACCTATTAAAATAAATACGTACTTTATCAACAGGTGGCGTCATAATGTAGATTAATTGTTTTCAATATCAACGATACTACGAACAAAACTATATATCAATCAAAATTAGTGTCGTCTTAACCATGGTTTTAACAGTTGGGAACGTGGATCAAATGTGACCGCACCGACAATTTTAACCAAAACGTATTATCTAAAATCTAAATTAAACCGCATATCCTGCGTCACTTTTATATACTTTCAACACGTTTTTACCTCAAATTAATTAATGCTTTTTACAGTATCTCCGCTAATTAAGTTAAATCATATGCGACTGACGTAACGTATACTGATGCAACTTCATGTCGGATTATCGCCGTTGTTGTTATTGTGAATGTTATATATTGCGTAATTCCTGGAATTCCTACAGTGATTATTTTCGCAATGTGTTTGAATTATTTATATTTAACTTTTATACATAGTTTAAATACTTTAACTACTTGCAATACGACAATAATAATTTGTACTTCCACGTTTCCTTTTAGTTATAAATAAGATTGCTTTTTTATTTAAAATATCTAATCAAATCTGGAGTACAATGATTAATGACTCCAGAGTTTCGAGATTTTACAATCTCGAGGTACTGTAGGTACAAAAGAAACCAGTTGTATAATTTAAAAATAGCCAAAAGCATTTGTCCGTGAGGATGTTAATAAAGCTATTGAATTTTAAAGAACACTGTGGGCTGGCCGTATTGAAAGTTTAACGTCATCATTTCTCATAGAAAAAATACTATCGCCACAAAACCTTATCTTGATTACCCAGAAGAAAATCTAAATCTCCACTTCAACAGAAAATATGTGAAAGATGGATTTTAAAAAGGGATATTAGCTGAATAATGGCTTTTGTTGAAATTCTAATCGATCGTTTTGTGGTTTCTATGTTTTTATATTTCAACCTGTTCTAATACGTCCAATTTGCCGTTTTTATTGCACTTGTGAAGTAGTGTAGATTCATTGTATTTTATACAATGACCTGTTGAAAATTTATGTTGATTTTATGTTTATATATTTTATCGGTATTTTTCTTTTAGATATGTAAAGTGGTTCAAAAGTGTTTATGATTTGTTGTAAAAGACTGTTGAGATGTTAGAAAGGGAGAGATTGGTTGAGGCAAGGTTGTAACATTTTTAAAGATGTGATATCAACGTGTGCTTTTAATATATTAAGGAGAGTTTAATAAATATGAGTTCACCAATCGAAATAGGGAATTGTCAAATGGCGAATAAAATATATGCACTTTTAAGAAACAAAATCGGATATTATCGACGTGCAGATTTGAATAACTGTATAATATGAATTAAAAGTTAAATTTAATTTTTTAATCTAATCATTATAACTATTGTTGGTTAAAAACTTATTTATTTATTTGTTTTTTTTAAGTAACTGCGATTTGAAACACACAAGAATTTCATAATACATATTTACAGACGACGATTACAATCATGTTTACTTCCGTTGCATATCTATTATCGACAAAAGGCAAACATTACAACATAACATGTTTTCGAGAAAAAAAAACATCCGAGTTTTGAAACTTGTTGAAAATTATAGCCTGGAGGTCGAATAATAAATAATAAATCACAACGACGACGTGTTTTATTATTTATGGACAGTTTTCTCAAATACATCTGATATAATAATAATACCTGGTATAATAAAGTCATACACTTATTGTCATGAATTGAAATTGAAACAACCATTCAGCTTCGTGACCTTTTATTCACTGGTTCTATAGAATACATACATATATAATGTTATAGCAGGTAAGGTTCAGGTATGCAACCCAATGTACATATAAGATACCACAATACATATATCACATCTCCCTTCCAAAGAAAACAATAAGTATTTCAAACATTACAATAAATCTTAACTTACAATAAACAATAAACTATCATTCTAATAAGACAATTTATTTTTGAATCAATTAGAAATGCTCATAAGGATAAATGAATTTAAACTTTTAAAAACTAAAAACAAAACAATAATGTATGTGAGCTATTTTCAATTAATTCAAAACTGCATACTGAAATCAAAACATTTTAATTTTACAATAATTATAAATCAAACTTAAAGACACCAAAAAACTTATTTACCACCAATACTTTATTTATTTTTAATTTTTAAACAAATTATAACATCACAAAATAGTCGCACAAACTAACACTTAATTACAAAAGTTACACTAAAATTAACTAGGTATATCTTAATCGGTCAGGTGATCGGATCGGTCTTCCATATTTTGATATTTTTTTACTATTATTAGATTGACAAGTATTGTCGTTACTTTTATCAATAGTATAATTATCGCTCGGTTCTGGACAATAAACGTATGTACTTTTTGGTTTCATATTAAAATTTCCTGAATTATTACCAACTTTAAGATGTATCTTATTCCTTATTAAGTATCTACCATCTTCTTTTTGAATTTGATAAGATCTGGAATTTAGTTTTTTAATTACTTTGCCTATATGCCATATGTCATCATCGGGTTTTAATTTGTATCTAATAATTGTGTAGGGTTTCAAATCATTTCTGTAACGAGTACCTTTCAAATCATAATATGTTTTATTTAAATTTTGATTTTCTTCTATTTTAGAGCTAAAGTCTTTCTTATTAATTAATTTAGGTTGTAACATTTTTTTCTGTACTGGCAAATTATCTCTAAGATAGCGTGACATCAATATTTGGGAAGGTGAGTATGAATTATATATATGTGAATTTCTGAATGCTAACAATCCCAAATAAATATCTTCATTATTATCAATGGTTTTCTTTATTAAATTTTTTATGCTTTGTATGGTCCTTTCCGCAAGGCCATTGGTCTGCTGATGGTGAGGTGATGCTACCTTGTGTATAAAATTCCACTTTTTTGCAAATTCTGTAAACAATTCACTGATAAATTGTCTACCAGCATCAGTTATTACAATAGCAGGAATACCATGTCTTGCAAATATGGATTTCATTTTTTCTATCACGTTATAAGCCGTTAAGTTGTTATTTAAATTTATTATTTCTGGGTATTTTGAATAATAATCTACAATTAGCAAGTAGGATTGCCCGTTCAATTCATATATATCAATGCCCACTTTGTACCAGGGTATTCTTTCTATTGTGTGATTTATCATGGGTTCTTTCATATTTGACTTAGAAAATTTTTGGCAACTATTACAAGACCCGACATAATTTACTATATCTTTGACCATTCCAGACCAAAAAAAGAAATGTTTTGCTCTTTGAATATTTTTTGTTATTCCTAAATGACCACAATGAATTAGCTCTAACATTTTATTTCTCCATGATTTCGGAATAAGAAGTCTGTCATTTAGATATATTAAATTGTTATTTTCAGTTAAAAACGACCTTATTTTGTAATAACCTGTAACATTAAATGGAACGTTCTTGGATTTGTTTGGCCAACCTTGTTTAATAAATTTCTTTACAATTTTCAACTCATCATCTTTGTCACATTCATTTATAAGAGCTTTTAATTTTTCAGGACTAATATCTATTTTCTTTGATATGACACAAATTTGTGACTCAAGGTCTAAATTGTTATGAAATTCATCACTCAGTGGAGCTCTAGATAAATTATCGGCAATAATTAATTCTTTCCCAGGTTTGTAAATGAGATTAATATCATAATTCTGCAAAGATAAAAGCATTCGTTGTAACCGGGCTGGGCATGAGTTCAAAGATTTTTTAAAAATCGTAATTAATGGTTTATGGTCAGATTCCACAGTGAACCTTCTAGCGCATAAATATTGATGGAATTTAGTAACCCCAAAATAAATTGCTAATAATTCCTTTTCGATCTGAGCGTAGTGTCTTTGTGTTTCTGTCATGGACTTTGAGGCGTATGCGCATGGTTTTTTATCTTGAATTAAAACAGCTCCCAAGCCATAACTAGATGCATCAACAGACAATGTAACGGGTTTGTTGGGATCATAAAATTGCAATATTTCTTTACTAGTGATCATCTGTTTGAGTGATTCAAATGCTTTCTGTTGTTGATGACCCCAAACAAATAAGTTGTCTTTTTTAATAATTTCTCTTAATGGGTGTGTCCGCTCTGACAAATTTTGTATAAATTTTCCTACATATGTAATTAAGCCCAAAAATCTTTGAACTTCTTTGATTGTTTTCGGTTCGGGCATATCTAAAATAGCTTTAATCTTGTCATCGTCTAAAGAAATACCCTTATCTGAAATTTTGTGACCTAAGTACTTAATTTCGTTCATGCCCAAATGACACTTATTTAGGTTAAATTTTATATTTTCTTTCACTGCAATATTAAAAACTTGTTCTAGCCTCTTATCGTGTTCATCTTTTGTATTACCATAAATTAATATATCATCCACGTATATTTCGACACCCGGTATACTAAAAATCGCTTTAAAACGTTCTTGGAAAATTTCGCTGGCTGTTTTTATGCCAAAAGGTAAACGTAAAAATTTATAAACACCATACGGAGTCCCAAACGTACACAAATCTGAACTTTCACGATCTAGGGGTATACTCCAAAATCCGCTTCTGGCATCTAATGTTGAAAAATACTTAGCCCCATTTAATTTACAAGCTATTTCATCAAACGTTAACATTTTATGGGTTTTTCTTTTAATTGCGCTATTCAGGTCTCTGGGGTCTAGGCAAATTCGGATTGAATTATCGGCTTTTCTTACCAGAACAAAAGAATTACACCATTCGGTACTATAAGTTATTTTAGCAATTATTTTTAATTTTTCTAATTCTTTTAAATAATTTTCAAATTGTGCTTGAAGAGCAAAAGGAACTTTTCTGATGGGATTAATTGCAGGCTGAATAGTTTTATCAATTTCTATGTGATAAGGTTTACCAAGTTTACCAATGCCAGAAAAAATCGTTTTATATTTATTTATCAATTTATCATATTTTAAATTTATGCTGTTAATTTTGTTTAAATCACCTTCGTCATTAATTTTAACTATGTCTAACTCTAAACTATCAGAAAATCCCAAGATTGATTGACGATCACCCTCTTGTACATAAAAAACACACGAACGAATATTATTTAAATATTGGAGCTTCAAGTGACATTTCCCTAAAATAGGAATTTTATGATTGGTGTATGTAGACAAAATTTGACTTGTTTTTTCAATCGTTCGAACATCAAAATCCAACTGTTTTAAATTATTTAAAGAAATTACATTAGCATCGGCTCCAGTATCAATTTTAAAATTTAAACGTTTTTTACCTTCAACTAATAAATATTTGTGACAAGATTTTAATTTATGCTTGACACCAACCGAATCAATTACCAACCCATCAACGGTTTCATTACAATTATTTTGACATTGGTCTATGTTATTAATTGTTCTTCTATTATGAAAATAATTTTGGTTATTTTGACACATATTAGCAAAATGATTCGGTTTGTGACACGCATTACAACTCTTACCGAATGCGGGACATTTATTTATAGCATGTGATCGACCACATCTGGTGCAATTTTTTATTTCGACATTTCGGGAAGTTGACGCTTGGACTGTAGGTGACCATGGAAAATTTACTTCATTTTCTGTCTTCCTTCTTCGTATCGCATCTATCTCAGTTTTGATTGATTTGGGAACCATTGAGCTCATTTCTTCAAGTTGATGACGGGCAGCGTCTGTCAAAACGCAGCATTCGACGGCTTCTTCCAACGAACCTTGAGTATCGCGTTGCAGTAGCTTCTCTCGGACCGCATCATCTTTCATACCGGCAATTAGCATCGTCTTAATTAATTCTTTCTTGAGCTCTTCATCCTTAAAATCACAATTATTTGCTTGATTTTTTAGGGACGTAACAAATAGTTCAGTGCTTTCGGAACCTTGCCTCATGGTAAAAAAACGGTACCTTTCAAAGGTTAAATTTTTCTTCGGTACAAAATATAATTCAAATTTCTTTTTCAGTACCTCGAGTTTATCCTTTTCGTCATCAGTGAACGTAAAAGTGGTGTAGATGTTGATGGCTTCATCTCCCATTAAATAAAGTAGTTGAGCACATTGCGTCTTCTCATCTTTTTTCTGCAGTTCCGTAGCAATGGCGTATATTTCGAATTTCTGCCTGAATCTTCGCCAGTTTTCCGCTAAATTGCCATTCAGCAACATCGGAGTGATAAATTTGTGATCCATTCTTGATCTCACTTTTATTTTTCTTGATATAAATTAATTTTGCGATTACTGTTCGCAAGTTCGCAGCGCCATGTCATGAATTGAAATTGAAACAACCATTCAGCTTCGTGACCTTTTACTCACTGGTTCTATAGAATACATACATATATAATGTTATAGCAGGTAAGGTTCAGGTATGCAACCCAATGTACATATAAGATACCACAATACATATATCACACTTATATACTATCGCACTCGATTTTTCCAAATTAAGAAGAATTGGTGCTGTTTTTGTCCCGTAAATTTCATTCGTTTAACTTTAGCACCTAATTACTCCGGATATAATTCATAGATTTCAACGAATTAAAAAGTAAAATCACCTGCGGAATGCTAGCTTTCAATCGGCCGTTTTGTAAAATCATTGCATTAGTGGTTGACCCACAAAAACCTATATTATGGAATGTCAGCAATTCCGTTATTGGAAGAGCTAGAATAATGAAATATAGACTATAGGCTACCCAATAATTCATATGTTTAAAGTTTATTACATAATCATTGTTTATCTTGCATTTTTCACACAAATGATCGTGCTGAAACTTGGCGTGAATTCCGACGCTCTACGGTCTTTGGTGTGCTGTGGGGGAAGGGAGGCGTTAGTGCTGCTGTCATGTCGGAGAGAACCCACACAGCTGACAGAACCGGGGTAGCTTATTATCAATACACACACAAAAACGATAACTTGGTAAGGAAGTAATTTAAATAACAATTAAATTCTTAATTTTTGCATAATTTTGATTGTAATATGTGACCCGGTACGAGAGAAATCACTTCTATCGATTGGCGTTTTTGTTTTCTTCAGTTTTCATACAACAAGGTTGTAAACCAGATTTTGATGGAAGCGGATAGATCTAATAATATGGAGTTAGCAGATTTTCCGATTAACGGTGAATACTAAATTAAGTTTGCTTGATAAACCCAAAAAATAATTTTAAAGTAAGCCCGATTTTGTTAAATAAATATTCAAATCATTATAACTATTTTACAAATTTAGCATCGTAAATAAATTTGTAGACACGTAGAATATTTTGCAGATCACTCATTAATTTTAAATGGTAATCCCGACACCCGATTTAAATTACTAAGAATTCCCATGGGACTTCCAAATGCCTGTTCGTGGTTCTGTTATCTTATCGACTCATTTTGCCATTATTTTCGGTAATCTGTCGCCGGATATCCAAATTTCTTTGGCGAGGCATAATCGCCGTAGTTTTTTGTGGGTCAAGCACTAATTGACTAATCCAATGATTTTACAATAATGCACATTGAAAGCTAGCATTCCGCAGGTGATTTTACTTTTTAATTCGTTGAAATCTATGCATTATTACAGGAGTAATTAATTGCTAAAGTTAAACGAATGAAATTTACGTGGCAAAAACAGCGCCAATTCTTCTTAATTTGGAAAAATCGACATTATTTTCGGCGATGCGTTACTTGACGAAAAAAAAAAATCTCTCGCCCTGGGGAATACTTTCAACTACTTTTCGAAAACACGGACATCGTAAAAGTTGTTACTTTTAGGTATATCGATAAAAATAATTAATTATGGCGTTCAGGTTTGGGGGTTTGGATATCACCAGTCGCCCGGATAATAAAATATCACCGTGTGCACACCGTTGGGTGCTCCCATATTGATTCTGCGGGCGGAGGGGGGCGGGTAGGCGGTAGGGTTGGGCTAAAAAGTGCCAGCGAAGGAAGTCTATAAATACACTTACCTTAATAAACTTTCTGGCTTTGGTTAACAACCCCAAGGTGGTGTGTCGCGAAGCCTCCGGCCCCAGCGGCACCATATCTTTCAGGGCATCCAGGCAGTTTTTTAAGTGAGCACGCCTGCAAAAAAGGATTAGTTATTTTTCTGCTCAACTCGTACGAGCCCCCTCAGTCGAGGGTGTTACGTCTAGGCTGGGGATCGGTAAGCACCCCTATGTAATATGCCGAGACGCGCGCCAGAAAGATATGTGTCATTGCGATTTAATCGTGCTGAGGGTTTGGAGGTAATTTTAAGAAAAAAAATATCTAATCTATCTTATAGAAGCAGTTTTTTTTCTTATTTTTCAGACAATGCTGCCGAATATGGGTGTAGTTGCCAATACCCAACAAAAGACATCAGAAAAATCAATAGAATGGGTGGTATTTATAATAATAAATACCGCAAGTATTTCACTTCAAACAAATAATGTTTATATTTATTTTTATATACAATTTCTTTTCTTTGCAACCCTGTATGCTACTATTTTAAGAATGGACTCTTTTTTCATCTGATATATAAGATTTTAGCACAATGTTGTTCTAATAATCTAAAATTTCTAGTTTAAGTTCTTCCGATTCTAATTCTTTCTAATCCTATTGCGGTTTTCGTTGTTTGCTTTATGGAAGCAACAAACTTTCAGCATTTCAGGTAAAAGTACAAAGTAGTAATAAAAAAATCAATGTGTCTGAGGACTGTATGCTATGTGTAGGTACTTTCGACGTATTTACTTGGAAAATAATAGGTTTGATAAAAATAGGTAAAAAAATTGGCTCAATTTTAGCGAACTGGTGAAATCTCGTTTCAAATTGTTCTTGAAGTCTTTGCAGCTCTTTTGAGGACAAATGAAGTCAAATTATCTCTCACCTATCATTTTCTTTTAGTTTTGAAAATGCAAATCAGTATAGCTTTAAATGAGTCTAAGTTTAAATAGTTTAACCGGTGGTAAATCAAAACTAAATTAAAAAAAAATGACTAATAATTAATTTTGCTTTTAATTTATATTTTAATTTATTAATTTTGGTTTTATTTAACAATGTGCAATTTTAACAGAATCATATTTAAATCAACAACAAATATGTACATTTCACAGAAAAACTATCTAGAAACTATAAAAAACCTGATCTAAACGTCGTCTTGTTATAAAACATTCAAACATTTTATCACAAAATAATTGATAAATTGTTTACTAAAGAAACTGAAGCACCAGGTAGTTTGATAAAGAGCATGACTAGATCGAGTTTTTAAGAAAAGAATTTAAAAAAATCTGATGTGGCCAGGCACATGATTTTATCATACTATATATAAAATTAATCATATCGCTGCTTGAGATTCTATTTTATCGAGATCGGCCGTGTCTGCATTAAAATAGAACTAGTTAGCCAGGATTTGACAGATATGTTGATTCTATTGACAGTAGATATTGTCTAAACATCAGCGTTTGGCACTACCTACTGTCATTGGGATGAAAATATCTGTCAAATCCTGGCTAACTAGTTTTAACGCAGACACAACCGATCTCAATTTGAATCTGCTCCTGCAGCCAAACTATTAATTTTGATCTGATCGATCTTTTCGATCCGATCGATTAGTAATTTAGTAATTTAAAGCAATATTTGATATATTTTGTTCGTAAAAAGACATTCATTCAGGATGTTATATACATATATACCTAGTAAAAATTATAAATTTCCAATTTCGATTCAAATAAATGTATTGTTAGTGTAAATACCTCATCCAACTGTATCGTTAGATGGCACTGTAAACGTTTCACTCACATAACGGCCTGATGCTCAGTATATAATACATTTGTGGAGGAAAAAATATCGCATTTTAACTCAACCAACAATTTAGTTAAATAAAAAAATTATAATGAATATAACTAAAGACACAACACAAAAATTATTTGAACTAAATAAATCTCGTTTCATATAATATATAAAATTGTCAATTTTAACCGAATACAAAAATTGTTTGACACAAATAGCTACTCACCTTTCAAGTCATTATAGAATTACATCATTATTACAGAAAAAAACATTGTTTACACTTCATCGCAAAATCTCGTTATTAAAACTTGTTTTTCAAAATAAGATCCCGAAAAATTGCCAAATGACAACAGCTGCATTCTACATCACTAATTCTAATTTTAGACGCCAGTCCTTCGGTTTGTGAGTGGTACATTGTTACGTGATCAATATATGCCGATATCAATAAATATTATTAATTTGTTTACTGTACAATGCCCTCGCAAATGATTAGAATGTCCACCATCACGATCTGACCAGATAAACTAAGTGTTATTCACTCGCGATCTAAAAATAATGCCGATAACGTCGGTAATAAAAATAAATAGAGTCTGCGGCCGCATATGACCTCAATGTCACAATGCCGTCCGATAATCTTAGAACAATACGCTGTGATAGCAACAAATTGTGGGCGATTTGATTTATTGCACTTTGTTTGAGAGATAACCGGCCCTGACGGTCAACCTTTTTTACTTTAAGAAAGGTAAAGCGACACAATGGTATGCCTTAACGGCGGTGATAACGATTTCGAGGTAACGGATAGTTATTTTATCTAATCTGAAAACGTGTTGTTAGACGGATGTCTTAGACAGAATATGCGATAGTTGAAAGAAAATGTGGTTAACATGGATTTTCCCATTTCTTAGATTGTGGAATCGCTGTTAAGTGCTCTAGAAAATGTCAGGAATTCTTTTGTTTCCCATTCGTTGGATTACGTTGTCTGTCACCAGCATACGTAATGTGTAAGTCATGTTTTCCATAGAGCATAGAGATAAGTTTAAGGGACATTACAGTCAGGTAATATACAGGGTGATCAATAAAAAACCAATAAAAGGCTATTCGAAAATGTTCGAATCTTTAGAGAGAAGTGTGCTACAGTTCGCTATTTGAATTGAGACGGCAGGAGTAATAAATTATTGTGTCCTAGAATCAACCTGTACAACGGATCTACAGCGTTTTGTACCTACATCAGCAACTAGCACCCTTTAGGTCTGGTTATTATATGATATGTTAGAGAATATCTTCAAAAATGTAAATTTTAAGTAGATTTAAAGAAAGCAATAGAATATCTCAGAAACTATGGAAATACTTTGAATGAGCACAAGCTAATACTATCTGTAATGACTCAGGGTTGTCAAATTTACCCTACAAATAAGAAAATTACAAAATAAATGTTAGTAAAAATCAACTACTTGATTGATATGGAAATTAAGGTAGGTATTTTCATTAAATTTCAAATCTCAAAAACTGGTCAAAATAAATAACTATATGACATACCTAAAACAAAATTCCAATTAAAACCTGAAGATACCTGAACCTTGTTTAAAAGAAGAAAAGATTACTACGTGCTAGGGTCACCCTGTATAGCGTATTTATTTCTTTGACTGTTTTATGTACCTATTGGTTTTGACTAGATAAATTTTAACAATAGTTCTGTTTATATTTCTATTTTATTGGGTTTTGAAGGAATGGGTCTTGGCAATGCATATATCTTAGCATCTCACCGAATTCTGACAGTTCTGGCTTCCACGATATTATATACGATAGTTCTAGTGATACAAACTAAGATACAAAAGAGTACTTGGCCCAATGAGTCCCCGAATAATCATTAAAAATTATACACCATTTTTTTCTTCAATAAATGGGTGAAATGCTGTTATTTAGAACTTTTGACAGTAACGTCAGCGGTTGCGAAACATCAATTCAACACGCAAATGCATGGAGAATGCGATGAGGAGGAGAAACACGCGCGCACGTACGCTATGTGAAACAATATTGAAACATCTTGGTGTTTACAAAGTTAATGTGTATTTCGAATGCGGATAGCAATGTTGTTATGCGTTTTTCAAGGATATTGCAAATGAGCCGCCATTTCTGTAATTTCGTCAAAATAGTTAAATAATAAATTAAAATAGCGGAAATTTTATATAATTTATGTCTATGACATTTTTTGGTAAAATTAATAGTTGAGCTGTAGGAGCAAATTCTATTTGATCCAGATCGTGTCTGCCTTCATATAAAGTTAGCCAGGATTTGCCAGATATTTTTATTCTAATGACAGTAGGTAGTGTCAAAGGCTGATTTTTTGAAAATACCTATTGTCAATATCTATCAAATCCTGGCTAATTCGTTTTATTTTAATGCAAACACGATCTCGATCAAATAGAATCTCATGCACCTAAAATATTAATTTTATATATTGTATGATAAAGTCATGTGTCTGGCCACATCAGATTTTATTGAGGTAGATTTCTAGCTGGAAATTAGAAAGCACAAGAGTTATGGGCCTTACGAGTCCCTAAATAAGTATAAAAAATTATAAACATTTTTTTTCACGAAATCCAGGAGATGCCGATAATTAGAGGACAGTTCTGGGTTCCCAGAATTTATATATGATAGTTTTCGTCTTTTCTTTTTCATCACGCCTAAATGCAACATCCTGTATAAATGAAAACACAATTAGGTTGTAGAAAATGACGATGTCAACAGCTTTGATAAAAAACTCAAAAACTCTACGGAATCGGGATTATTGAGTTATCTAATAAAATTTAAGTAAAACAATATCGCACAACAGATATAGTAATAAAATTAGGTTGCGTTTCATAAAAGAAAACCCCACTTTTGCATAAAATGCCACTCAGAACCTAATAGTTCTGAATACTTGCAGTGAAACAGGTGATACACACATTTGTTTTTCTTTGTAAAATAATATAATTGGTCCTAGATTTTTATTAATTATTACTTCACGTACTTATAATTGCATATAATTATGGAGAAAAACACTTTTTTGTTGACTGCAATTATTCAATACATATTGCCTGGACTACACGTTGTACATCAATTTATGTTCAATTAAGTAAAAAGTATGTCTAATATTATGCATTGATTAACTAATTGTTGCAGTTAATTTAATTAGATAAACGTTTAATGTGTTTCCTGTTGACTATAATGTAGCAGCAGTTATCTAGAATAGTACAGAAGGAAGTATTAGTTATTTATTATATAGAAGGCTAAAGCTAAATGTTGTGGGCGTTGAGCTGCATACGACTGTACATTGAATATTAAAATATTTCCTGTTATTGTTTATCATTAACTGTCGCCTTAACAATTATTACATTAATATTTATACATTCACATTGGACTATACAGTAATTATTAGCAATAATTAGGTACGCATATGTATGTCAAACTTATAAATATTCCACTAGTTCTTAATCTATTGAAGAAGTAGGTAGGTATTCCATTTTTAGATAATTTTAAATTAGATATATTTAAAACTTTACAGTAGACACGACTGGAATGTGCTTTATGTGGTACAAAGTAAAGGTAAACGAAAATAATACACCAACGCAGTTACTGGCAGGTTGCTAACAGCAATCTGGATATCCGTTTGAAAAAAAAATTGAGTTCATGCAACTTGGAACGCGAAAAAAAAAAACACTCTCGATTATGATAGTGTAAAAAAATCCCGTACGCAGACAGTGAGTCATCAAATCAGCGAACTACCGGTCTTGATTAATATCTGCTTGTATGTCAGAATAAAAATGGAATGATTCGGCACAAATAAGTGTCTAATCGGTCTCATCAAATCGTGCACTTAAACATGATCTAAAGAAACTCTTTTAGTTAAAAAGGAAATGAGTTAATTTTTTACCAGTTATGCATGCCAAATTTTCCAAGTTTTATACCAAATAAATAAGAATTATTAAAAATTATTGTACCACCGTATGATGCATATTGCTATTTAAAAAACACCCAAAATTTTTAAAGAAAATCATAAACTTTAGGCCTCCTGCGGGAGACCTAAATATTATTCAATTGGTCAAATTTTGTGGTATATGAGGGTCCACAAGGACAACTACTTATTAATTTAAAATTTTGAATATCGACAAACACGTTTTTTCGATACACCCTAATACACACTCACATTTTTTGTACATTGGTCAAAAATGATCAGGGGACTCAAAAACACCTATTTCCGCTAAAATCTGATTATGTTCGACACGATTACAATACATTTTCATGCTATGTATGATAAACTAATAGTGCATCCATGATACAGCTTTTATAATATTAGGGAATAATGCATTTGACAAAAAATAGTTGTCTTCTTGTATATTTCGATTCATTCATAAGATTTGTTGAATAACATTGAATATGTAAAATTCAACAAAGATGTGTCTCTGTCTGCATATCGTCTGGTTAGAAGTAAAAGTAACTAACTAATATTTCAAATAATTACAAAAACCTAACTACAATAGAATACCAATAAATATAATGACATTTTCCAGAGAATTAATGGATTTTAAGAATTTATTGAACTTATTTTAATAGTACTTATTGATCGTATTTTCGTTTAGATACGAATTTATCAGCATTTGGCCACAATTAATTCGTGCTTCAATAAGATATAACAAATTGTTAGTTAGTGACTTTTACTATTTACTTTTACTATTTCCTTCATGTTTGATTTTGCCGGAGGTGCTTGAATGCCTGCCGGAGACCCGAGATGAGCCTCAAATGCTGCAGACTCCGGCGCAATGCCGGAGACCTGGCAACCCTGATTGTAACGGAAAAAGAGATTTCCAGCTATCGTATAGCTGTAACTTTTAAATTTCTAAACTATTCTTCATTTTTAATTGAATATTGTAGTAAATAACACATACACACGTATCTTTAATTTAAATTTAAAACCTCTCTTACTAGCATAGTTGGTAAACAATTTTCATTAATAAAATGCAACTATAACTTACAACCAGGGTTGCCAGATTAGTCTCACTAGAATGCCGTAGATGATAGGGGGAGTATAGTCGACAAGATTACAAAAAAAAAATATAAAATAATTGTTAAAAAACAATATTTATTTTTAAAGTAATAATATTAAAATAATTGATGTAGGGTCAACTTGATTCTGTGATTAAAAAAGTCAGGCCGTTTCACTTCGCATGTGCCAAACCCAAACAGGTCTAAAAACTTAACTTTCCGATTTTGGCAAAGAACAGATCATAATCGCCTATGCAGTTTCCATTTGCAAAAGCCACGTTCTACAGGATTGCAGATATTTTGCGCTTTTTAATTTGGTTTCTTTTTCAATTTTCCTATATGGCTAAGAAAAAACGTCTTTGAATACGTCGATGTTTTACTGTAAAAATACACATTTTGATGTAATGGCAATCCCATATTTTTTTTTTTTTTTTTTTGGGGGGATGTTGCCATGTGCACAAAGCCAGTGGCTTGTCTGTGCGGCAGTCGGGGAGACGGAGTATTTGAAAAATCCCCTGCCTAACCTGGGCTTGAACCCTGGACTTCTGAGTGGAAGGCATTCGCCTTATCCACTCGGCCACCTCCGCTCCTTTTTTTGAAGGTTTTTTTTTTGAAAGTTTGAAAGTTATTTTAACATAACATTTAATTGTCTTAATGGTAGCGGAAGAAAATTTAAGGCTTAAAGACCATAATTGAAATTGCAAATATTCATAACTTTGAGTAGCATGGAGGTTGTAAATGGAATATAAAATGTACTCTGGAACTTTATTTGCCCTGAATACGAATGCGAACTCAAAATTACGTAAGACATCCAGAAAAGTGAGGTCATAATATGTCAAAACTGTAATTTTAGCAACATTAGTAAATGTATGCCATTCGAATTTAATCTCCCAGAAACCTCAAAATCTGTATAAAATACACAATGTAACAGTAATTTTCTTTTTCTAGAAAATTTTCCTATGTACGACCATCATACTAGTATTTAATATGCTGTTATTAAGTTTTATTTTTCATTTTTTCATTTTTTTATTGGAGTCATTTAAAAAATATGTCGATTCCGTCTTAATTCAAAAACCATTGAAGGTCGGAAATTTAGTTTATGATAAATATGTGTACATATTTTGCAATTCAAAACCGAGTTTTTTTAAATAACAGACCGATTTAGCGATTTTGTTATGTTTCAATACTTTGTGTTCGCACTGTATAATAGCGGTTTTACACTATTGTTAATGGCACTATACGCAATTTTTTATTGCTTAAAAAGTTGTAGAACATTTTGCGTGATAAATTGCGTAGTGTAAAATAATTTGAATAACATTGAATATGTAAAATTCAACAAAGATGTGTCTCTGTCTGCATATCGTCTGGTTAGAAGTAAAAGTAACTAACTAACATTTCAAATAATTACAAAAACCTAACTACAATAGAATACCAATAAATATAATGACATTTTCCAGAGAATTAATGGATTTTAAGAATTTATTGAACTTATTTTAATAACACTTATTGATCGTATTTTCGTTTAGATACGAATGTATCAGCATTTGGCCACAATTAATTCGTGCTTCAATAAGATATAACAAATTGTTAGTTAGTGACTTTTACTATTTCCTTCATGTTTGATTTTGCCGGAGGTGCTTGAATGCCTGCCGGAGACCCGAGATGAGCCTCAAATGCTGCAGACTCCGGCGCAATGCCGGAGACCTGGCAACCCTGATTGTAACGGAAAAAGAGATTTCCAGCTTTCGTATAGCTGTAACTTTTAAATTTCTAAACTATTCTCCATTTTTAATTAAACATTGTAGTAAATAACACCCAGGTATTATAAATTTAAAACCTCTCTTACTAGCATAGTTTGTAAAGAATTTTCATTAATAAAATGCAACTATAACTTAAATACAACTTAAATAACAAAATAACATAAAACACACGAAGAAAGAAATATTTAACTCCTTTCAAATTACCAGACCTAATACCAACTGGAATAAATAAAATAGTCACTCATAGTCTGCTCTACACTGATTGTGATTTGTAGGATGTTACGGCCTGCCTGTCTTGTTGTAAACAGACGAGTTACGACTAATTTCGAAGTTTGGAGGAGATTAAGATCTTCCGGAATGGTTGTCGGGCTGTCATCAACATCAAGGCCCCCATCACTAAAAAACGTAACGCCCCAGTCTTGTACAAATATACAAACACAGCTGTTAAATGCCCACATGTCTGAAATAATGTAACGCGCGCTTACATCATCGGATTTAGTAGTTAGACCATTCCGAATGTACTATAAAGAGCCAATTACGACCGTTGTGCCACAATGGATCCATCCATCATTGTGGAGGAGTTCTGCACGTCAACGTTCGGTAAACGTTATTAAATTTGCTTAGAAACTTGTTTTTTTTTTTTTTTTTTTTTGTAAAGAGTACCTATATTTTTGTAGGCTTACTACACATTGTTATAGATTATCAATATTGAACCACATAATTAACACTTATTAATAAACTGTGATCAAATTCTGATTTTCTCACTTTTATTTATTGTTATTTTATTTACAAAAACAAATATGATAAATGTTCTCCTTATCAGTTATCGGCTTCTCCTTTATTGGGTGGTTTCAAATGGACGGTGCTCCAGCGCGGATAACAGTTGCAGTAAGAGGCTTGCTTAACGAGATGTTCGGCGATTGGTGGATTGCGCTTAATGGGTCGACTTGACGCCAATGGATTTTTTAATTACGGGAGCTATTAAAAACGAAGTTTATGAGGACCCAAAAATTGATAAGGAGAACATGAAAGATACAGTTCGAGATGCTTTCAATCTGTTATGTGCTAACTCAATCAGGGACGCCACCAACAATAATGCGTTAAGAATAATTGGAGCATGTTTAGCGGAAAACAACAACGTTTTTGAACAGTTACTGATATTGAATTAAGCATTTTTTGAAATTTACTTTACGATTTTGTTTTTTTCTTTAATGTTGTGTTTTATTGTAGGCTTATAATTTTATAAATACTAATATAATTATAATGAAAAATTACCTAACAAACTTGTTTAATAAACTTCTGTTTATTCCAAATTGTTCAACTGTTTTCAAAAGCAGTCTAGATTTGGCAAGGTTTGCAATTTCCCATCGAGAAAAAGTATAATTTAAACAATTTTATTTATCTACAATTAATTTCTACCATAGTTATTAGCTTAATAAAAAAATCATTTAATCTTTGAGTCTAGATATATTTCACGTATATTTCCAAGTATATAGCCGGCTTGGCTGAGGCTTGGATTTTTTGCAGTTTATTATCATATAACTTTATAATAATCATATAATTTGTTTTATATATAGGTTAGGTTACATTTAATTTCTGTAAAATTTGAAAATGATCAACAACCAGTGTTGCAAGGGGCTCAACATAAAAAAAAGTTTAGTTCAATCATATTAAAAAAAAACATGTTTGTTAGTTCAACTATAATAAAATTACATAGCAGTTATTAGCTTAATCAACAAAATAATCATTTAACCGTTGAGTCTAGATATCAGAGCATTTGTCATAATTGCAAGTATATATGTACTTAATGTGACAAAAATACAATAATCAAAGTGAGAAACTAGACACAATTCATAATTTCTATCTTCAGTTTTAGGATATAGGGAAAATAACATAAGGTAAACGTAATAAATCACTCAGATCAAAAGATTGATTGATTATTGTCAAACTAGTGAATCAGGTATTATTTTTGTTCGGTAGAACACATCTAGCTTTGAAACTTGCAAATGGTAGAATTTTGGAAATCTAAAAAGGCCTCAAGTCATATGTTCTTTGCCAAGAAAAATGCTTTCATTTTACTACTTTTCGATACTTGAGAGATAAACAAAATAATGAATTAGGGTTAACAACTCCGTTGCTAACAGGCAACAGAGCGACTAGCCGATTAGTATTGTAACAATATTAAGTATCGACAGCCAAAGAAACGCAAAGTTGATTCCTGAAATTGTTTATACCGTTTTAAAAATTGTTGAACGACGATATTCCATACGTGAAAATGTAGACTATCTATCTCAATTAGTTAATCACTAGTTCCCGTTTTGTAGCAAACAACCTTTAAATCACAATAATTTGGATATACTTTCTATGCAAGCTTTCAGATATACTACGAAAAACGCTACAGAAAAATGGTTATAAATTGTACGAAAATTAAATATATAGGAAATGGAAAAAAAAATATTTAAAAATGTTTATAACTTTGACAAATCCTTAAATCCTTTTCTCTTAGGTCAAGTTATAGGTATGTAATTGATTCGGATTATACTATAAATGATTAGGTACATTAAAAGCTGAAAAGCCTACACATTACGATATTATGTATGACACAAAGTGGAAGGAGTTGATAAATATTATGTATGACTCCAAGTGGAGGGAATTGATAATTTTATATAACTTTCCACCATATACTAAATTATAGGCAATTAGATACGGTAGTCCTATTCATGAATGCAAAATGTTTTGCTCTGAGGAGAAGAACCGCAAAATAACGATATTGTACTTATGTTGTGTGGCTTCAACTGAACATTACTTTGTTCTGCTGTAGCAAAATGTTATAACTTTTCTAAATGTTGTTCTATAATTTTCTATCGTGCGTCAATTTGAAGGTTTGTAATGGGGGTTAAATCCTTTGGTTGTCGATTTCTGAACATTTTGTAAATACATGCTTGATTGTTACCATACACAATTTAATAAGCTAACAAATGTGAATATTTATAAAAAACAAACGTCAATTTTTTAGGTGTAAAGGTTCCAGTGCTTAAATTTACAACGTTTTCAAAAAATAATTATTAAAATATAAGTATTTCCGGAGACGGCTTCCGGAGATGACGCTTTATTTCTGTCTTATTTAACACCAATAGTAACAGCAATATTGTTTTGAAAAATAAAATTTGTGGAATGCTTCATTTGTTTTTCTTTATTTGATTATAGAAGATATTATAATATTAAATGTACATTCAGCGAAAAATGCGAGAGTTTCAATGAATAATTACACTTATTCAAGTTTTTCCTTTGTCGCAAAATGTTATATGGACATTTCAAAGCGCTTTTTGTTTGTAGATGACGAACCGGGAACGTCTCCATCACGTCTTAGATTTGCGTTACGCAGACTTCTTGGTTTGGAATCTATGATAACAAAATTGAAACGATATCTCACAGCTCTTGTGACAAAATCAGTGCACAGTAATTTTTGCTGTTTTGTGTTGAAATATATGCATTATCTGGTAACCAAATTTACTTTTGTGGGAACGTCCCAACTGTTGATAATTTTGTTATATCTGATGTTCGGATTCTACTTATAAAAGTAATTTTTCGTAAAGAATATGGATCATCCACACTTGTGGAGGACATCCACGTGTTCAACTGACTTCCTTGAAAAGCGCGTCGTTCGTGCGCTGTAGGCGTACACCAATAAACGATAAACCAAAAACGATAACCGCTCTCTTGTTTTCTCGACGATCGGACAATAACGGCAACAAGCAGTGCACTATAGGCAAAACTGGGAGAGCTGAAGGTGATTCATCGCTTAAAATCGTATGAACCAAGATATGAACGTACCGCGTGAATTGGTTATTAGCTGTGTATATTAAGTTGCCTACTAGGTAGTTCGTTCAAGATTAATATTTAATTATTAAAAATACTGTCATTTAATTGTGATAATTGTCCTATCTAACTTATATATCCATTATTAGCATGTTTAACAGAAGCAAAGTGAAAACATACCAACGAAAACATCTTGTTCACATCACACGTTCGCGCTCGAATTGGAGGTTAGGTTGCTACCGCTGTCATTCGTTCTTATGGTTCTAAGAACAGACGTACTTTTTTGTCTTGCCCATTTAAATTATACAGCAGACGTATGAAAAGTATGCTATTTCGTTTTAACACGCGTCAATATTTAGAAATATTCTGTAACGTATGTCTAAAATAACAGCTGAAATCTATGAGTAATCTTCAGCTCTCCCAGTTTTGCCTATAGCTAGGCGGCCGGCTGAAATTTTGAAAGCCTCCGTGGAGCGCGCGCGGCTAGAACGCGATTACAGGGTTCGTTGACACCGAACAAAGAAAAATCTAACGACGTGTGCTCTACGTGCAGGTACGACTGTGTTGCGCACTTTCCAATTGGTCGGAAGAGAGTACGCGGACGACAATTTGTCGGCACGCTTTCCTTCTTTCGCGTTCGTATTATATCGAAGAGGGCCGCGGCGCGCCGGCCGCGGAGAAGTCGCACCTGTACGCGGACGACCTAGGATAATCGCGTTACGGAGCGGAGTTTTTAATGTTGTTGGTTCACTATGGAGGCGCTGCCGCGCATAGGTCAACGTCTTGCGTTGCGAAAGCGAGCACGTTACACTACTAGTACTGCCAAATATTTCCATTCCGTGCAATGACTCGAACGGTGGTTGTGGTCGTTGTTCCACAATCGCATAGTTTCCTTCTATCAAATTACGTAAAGCGCGGTTTCCACATAACGTTTATATGTTGGAGATTCTCTACCCTTCTAGTTAACTTTTAAATTAACTATTAATTTAAGGTCGTAGAGAGTTGTAAAACCACTCTATTAAGCAGATTTCAAGCTGCCTGTTAAGTATATAATACGTGTAGTTTACACTTATTTTCTATTTTTAAAAAATATCCTAACGTTTACTTACAATAGCTTATTAGGAGACGTTTTCATAATTTTCTTTTTACATGAAGGGGTACTTCATTTGCCCATTCAATATTTTTTTGGATCTGCACGTGAAAAAAACGCTTGCAACGGTATAGGGGCTTAAAATAATTATAATAGAATAATTACTTAATTGTACAACACACATATTTCTAAATAATAATATACATATAATATCAGTAAGAATATGTTATATTACTGCTTCTATAAAAATATAATGTAAATACATAAACAGTTCCAGTAGGCTTAGATGTCTTCGATACGTTAATGTTGGCCACTACTGGACTGTCCCTACCGCTCCCTTAGCTGTGAGCCTGTTCTAACAAGCTAACTAGTGAGCTGAGCCAGAAGCCAGTTATATGTGACTGTTTTCAGAAACATTTAACTAATTATACAAAATAAAATCTGTCAAGCATATCAAAACTTATATATTTATCTGGTGGTAAAAGTTTAAAGTAAATTTTGGGTTAGATGCAGAATGGCATTTTTTGGATGTGCACATGGAAAAAACGCATGCGACGGTATAGGGGGAACAACGAAGCGACTAGTGGCTAAAGCCAATCTTCAAAGACAACTTAATAGTCAAATCCTTAATGTAGAAGATATGTTCTCCTTTTGTAATGGACACCTACCAGGGGTAAACTACATCTTAGTGGCTACAGAAGAGGTTTCAGAACACTAAACCACTCTTTATGATAGATTTCAGAGATCCAAACAGATAAAAGGAACTAGAAGTTTTCACAAATTCTCTTCTCAACCAACAGAAGGTGTAATAAGATGTTACATCACATCAACTTCAGAAACGTATGAAGATCACTTAGCTGTATGTCTCTTTTGTAAAAAAATGACTTAATTGTTATGAATAGTATGCTTTGTTTTGTATTTACTGAGAATTTTTAATTAAATTTGTCTTACCGTCATGTGATTTTGCTCTCATTTTAAAGGGCTGTTATTCCAAACACAGTGCAATACACCAGAATGCTTTTATTTGTTATTAAACCTTATGAAAAGATGAATTAATTTTGAAAGTTTCAGATTCGTTGTCCTGGTCCCATCAGAGATACTTGACATTCAACATCGTAAAAATAAGAAATTTTTAAATTAAAATAGCTTGTCATCAATATGGAGAAGGAGTAAGAAAGCTATTTTTTTATTATAAGCCCTTTGCATACAAGATAAGTATCCCTTCATATCTAAAAAAAATCATGAAAACAGAAAGCAGAAAGCTAGCAAAAACTCTATGCATTATATACCTAACAGATAGCTTGGAATGTGCTTAATCGCGTCGTTTTTATTTCAACTCTCTATGACAATTTGAAACAAAATTATTTCGTGTAACGCAAACACATACCAATGCCAAAATGTCGGATTCGCTGACAAAATTGGTCGCCATTTCTGAACTGAATAAAATAATTAAAAATATAAAATGGTTTAGCATTCCCAGACGATAGACAAATTCAATAAAAAAAAAAGATTTTTTGTAAAATGGTCAAGCGACCAACTTATCTTTTTCTGGATCATTTCAGATGGATTGACCCTAATATCAGTCACGCTTATGGTAGCATTATTTGCGTCAGTTGAGTTCTTATAATCCAAATTTAGAACAATACTGTAAATATTACTAATATTATGTGTGTCCGATCGCAAGTGCATAGCATTATTTGTTGCTTTTATTCCAACCATCTAAAAAAGAGATTATATTGTAATTTATATTAAATTAATATTTAAATTTATACTATACTTACACCCAAAATTTGACGGAGTTGTTCATTAAACAGATTTACAAAGTCGAGTGGTTCTCATATAAAATTAGCTACAAATTTATTATATTATATGAATATGATATGAATCTAGGAATTTATTCAAAGTAACAGTTTGTTCAATATAAGTACCTAGATGTGGTGTACCCCAATTTTGTATGTATGTATTTTGATTATTTTCTTATTTTAATAAACTAATACTAAAATATCACAGCCAGCTTTCTAATAAAATGATATACTCGCGCACAATTTTAGTAGTATTCTAAGACATTATTTTATTTTCATTGAATAAACCTATAAAATTTAACATCTTTATACCTTTATAACTATATTTCTGTTTACTATTATTACTTATGAGCTTTCCCTTGATAATAATCATTATTCTGCGTCAAATCCATACTGAGTCATCCTGTATATCCCTCATAACAGGTATTTTCCTAATACGCCACACACATAAAACTATTTTATGTGTTCTAAGAGAAAATCTGTTAGCTTGACATAACAAACACTACAATGACCTCATATTCACGAAACTTTCTCTTGAACGAAAATAATCAACAGAATTTACAACGGTACTTCATTTTCTGACTTAAAAAATCATAATGACATGCAAATCAGCTATTTTATGGCACTTACCATAAACAACAGTCAGATATAATATGAATTTGGAATAACCCAACCGCCTTTCCTATAATTTAAGGTCAACTCTGCGTGATTCCAGAAACACAAATAGATTGCTTTATCTCCTGGTTTGATAAACAATTCTCTTTATATGCAATTCGAAAAACACCAAGTACTTTAAAGTGACGCGCTGATAACTTATCGTTATAGTTTCTCTTTTTTTTTCTCTCAACAGGAACCACAGATACAACTTATATACGATTGGATTTGCGCAGCAAGTATATCATTTTATAACGGGAACCTTAAAACTACAGGACCCACCTTTTCAGCTGCAGAGGAAATACTGAGGTGACTTTGGATGTCGTCTTACCTGAAAGACAAAAGAAACAATGATATAGAATAGATAATTTCTAATAATTTTGTAAACAGTAACTAAAAAATGTGATGTGGCCAGGCACATGACTTTATCATACAAAATATAAAATTAATAGTTTAGCTGCATGAGAATCTATTTGATATTTGTTAGTCTTTTGTTGAGATTTGAGTTTTACTTATGAATAAGTTTCCTTTAGTATTTAAAGTGAGCAAACCGGGCACAATTTAATGGTAGAGATTTTGTTTACATTTCTATTAAGTTCAAATAGTAATTATCATGGTAAGAGTGATGAGCTTCGTCTGATAAAATACTGCATTGGTTCTATTGCAATTATTATAAATATTGTACAGATCGGAGTTTTAAATAACCTAGAGCAATCTAGCGAATGTTGAGAGAAACTGATAGATAAAATAAATATAGATACATGCGAGTTGAGGACACAAAGCAGATATCAACAGTTCTGAGGCCTTGCGAAACAAAACAACGATAGGAGCTCGCAGGACGCACTATAAATAAATTATAGGTCGTATCAGCGACCATTTGTTTCTGATAAGAAAGCGCAGCGCTTAAAGAGGCGATAAGTAATGCAAATTAATAATCGCCTATGCATGTGTTTTTTAAAAGGCGCAATGATTGCGCAAATTGGTTCGGTTTAAAACAAAACAATCACAACTCTGCGTGCATAACAAATAACATCTGCCGAAATGTTTATTGCGTAACACGTGGGCGTGGTTTGATAAATTTCGAAAGTCGGTTTCGTCAGTGTAATTGGATATTTTGATACGCTGCATGACTGCGGTTGGTATGATAATGAGTTTGTTGATGAGAGGACTTAGAGGAACGTCATTATTTATTATTATTTTTAACTCTTACATTATTATAAACTCGAGGACAATAGAGGAAAAAACAGTACATAAAATAAATGATTTTTAAGAGGCTTTTAAATCATTTTGTTATGGAAAAAATGTATTCAATAACGAATTGGCGAAAGGCGACAACATCTGTCATAAACACCATAAAAACTGCATTATTATTTGTAGACAATCACCATAAATCGTTATAACCGTCACAAAAGAATAGTGTAGAAACATATGTGAGTACAGCAAACTGCAATTGTAATGTCAGCCATAATGATACACTCAGGACATCGTTTCAGGTTATTGTGTTTTATTAGTAATGGTCTAGCGTTATAATATGCAAAAAAGTACATAGATAAAAACAGATTTGAAAAAGTGGATGACTAATGGAGTAACACAAATATGATATATGGTGTAGCGAATGAATATCAATAGGTTTTGTTAAGATATTTTGAATTTAAAATTATTTCTTTAATTAAGTTAGATCCTTATGTGTTTTTCAAACATTTGTGATTGTCCTCCGGTGAAATCAGATTTTAGCTTCTAAAAAAAGAAGAAATAAATTAAATATTTTGTTAAAAAAATTAAGTATTTGTGCAAATCGTATGCAACAACTTTCCTCATTATTTCTTTTACTGTATGTATTTGCCTGTTATGACTTTGTTTGAAACATCACTTTTTACTATTTCATTGTTTTCCACACTTTGACCTTAATAGTTACGTAATCATAATAATATGATATTGATCTCTCTAATAATATTTATTTCGTTATGAATACTTTTTGGACTGCGAGTTCAAAGATCAGATTAGTCAGTCATATACATATCTCATAACAGACGTTTTCATATCTACATACTTATGCTATGCAGTTACTAGACGGACAAAATAAACAAACTATAATATATCTCCACCAGACTTCAGTTCATTTCAAAAAGGGAATGGAAACCACGCGCAACTAAAGCTCTAAAGGGTCCAAATTTTAAACTCAAAACAGATTATTTATTGATTAACTACAGTAACTACAATAAAATCTATATTTGAAATAAATTGCTAAATGTAACACCGAAAACAGTGTTGAAAACAATCTATCAATTGTGAAGAGATTATCGGCAGTAGCGTTGGTTGCCTATACAGCAGCTTTTCCATGGAACTGTGCTCGTCTATTTCAACTTGGAACCTAGGCCGTTAGGTTATGTATTTTAGTAATTTTAGGCCGGTAAATCTACTAAAAGAGTAAATCGTATTTGGCAATTCTAAATCAATGTATGACGGAAACTAAACTATGAAATATTGTAAAAATTTAATTCCAAGTATAAAATAATTGTAGAATGTAGAATGAACAATTTAGTTTAATTTTATCGAGTTTGGTACGATCAGCGTAAATATGACAATCAAATGGGCAGATCTTGGGAGTAAAGCATATTAAACATAATATTTAGTTTAATGGAAAAAGAAAACCTACTAAGAAATAATAAATAATAAGAAATGAGAAAAATAAGAAATTATTTAGGCCTGCCTTAAACATAAAATTCCGCAATGTGCTTTGTTGAATTGACAAAAAATAAACTAAATTTTAGAAAAAAAGTACTATTGCTAAACTGTATTGAAACAGAAACCGATTAGCTACGTAATCATAATAATATGATATTTATCTCTATAATACATTTTTGGTTTGAATAGTTTTTTGGATTGCGAGTTCAACGGTCAGATTAGTCATATATCTATCTACTTAACATACGCTTTCATATCTATATACCTAAGGTATGCAGTTACTAGATGAACAAACTAAACATCCTATAATTTTCCACCCCAACAGTTCAGTTTATTTCGAAAATGGAATGGAAAGTTTAGTTTCATAATCGTGACAATTGCACGATTGTTATGACAATCGTTAGTTCCGATACCGTCTATAGGAAACGCTAAAGAAAATAAAAATTCGTTTTGGAGCACAGTATTACGATTTGCTAAAAGGATCTATCAGATCTTCGAATAGTTTACTAGCGAAGTAAATCTACTAAAAGAGGAAATCGTATTTGGCAATTCTAAATTAATGTATGACGGAAACTAAACTTTGAAATATTGTGAAAATTTAATTCCAAGTAGAACATAATTGTAGAATGTTGTCGTAGTGTTATGTAGCCAAATTACAATGTAGATATAATTTTTTAATGTAAACAATTTAGATTAATTTTAACGAGTTTGGAACGATCAGCGTAAATATGAGAATCAAATGGGCAGATCTTGGGAGTAAATTACTACCTATAAATTCGACAAAGTAAAAATTTATTCGGTCAGTATATTAAACATAATATTTACTTTAATGGAAAAAGAAAAGCAACTAAGAAATAAAGTGAAGAAAAAAATAACAACATTTGAAATATTCTATCATACAATAGAACATTTAACAACACTTACCAACTTGTTTTAAGTCAGTTCTAACAAAGAAATAATTTAGGCTTGCCTTTAAAATAAAATTCCACAACGTGTTTTGTTGAATTGACAAAAATAAACTAAATTTTAGAAGAAAAAGTACTATTGCAAAACTGTATTGAAACAAAAACCGATTAGCTTCGTAATCATAATAGTATGATATTTATCTCTATAATACTTTTTTGGTTTGAATAGTTTTTGGGATTGCGAGTTCAACGATCAGATTAGTCACATATCTATCTAATTAACATACGTTTTCATATCTATATACTTAAGCCATGCAGTTACTAGATGAACAAACTAAACATCTTATAATTTTCCACCACAACAGTTCAGTTTATTTCGAAAATCGAATGGAAAGTTTATTTCATAATGGTGATAATTGTACGATTGTTATGACAATCTTCAGTTCCGATACCGGCTATAGGGAATGCTAAAGAAAATCAAAATTCCAAACTCAACACAGATAATAAATAATTGATTATCTACATAATATCCCATTCCAAATATCTGTCTTTCACCAAGAACCTATTCACTTCTCTCATTACTGTTGCGTAGCACGTCGCATTTACGATTATCCTAATCAATTTTATGCAAAATTGCAGTACGCGACCAGTCGCAAGTGTATACGCTCGCAGTGGGTCATGTTGTCCCTGCAGTTTACGACCGACCGTTCGTTCGTTGTTGCCGACCCGTTCCGGCCGTTTAGAAAATGCGCCCGCGTATCGCAACGCGCGCGCGGGTAGAAATGAGATATTCGCGGCACGTTCTAAAATCTATATTTGAAATAAATTGTTTTTGTGCGTTTTGGAGCACAGTGTTACAATTTGCTAATTCTAACACCGACAACTGTGTTAAAAACAATGTGTCAATTGGGAACGCATTGTCGATAGTAGCGTTGGTTGTAGAGTTGGTTGCGTATACAGCAATTTTAGGCCGGTAATTCTAAAGGATCTATCAGATCTTCGAATAGTTTACGAGCGAAGTAAATCTACTAAAAGAGTAAATCGTATTTGACAATTCTAAATCAATGTATGACGGATACTAAACTATGAAATATTGTGAAAATTGAATTCCAAGTATAACATAATTGTAGAATGTTGTCGTAGTGTTATGTAGCCAAATTACAATGTAGATATCATTTTTGAATGTAAACAATTTAGGTTAATTTTAACGAGTTTGGTACGATCAGCGTAAATATGAGAATCAAATGGGCCGATCTTGGGAGTAAATTACTACCTATAAATTCGACATAGAGACATAGTAAAAATGTATGCGCCCAGCAAATTAAACATAATATTTACTTTAATGGGAAAAGAAAAGCTACTAAGAAAAAAACTGAAGAAAAATAACAACATTTGAAATATTTTGTCATACAATAGAACATTTAACAACACTTACCAACTTGTTTTAAGTCAGTTCTAACAATGAAATAATGTAGGCCCGCCTTTAACATAAAATTCCGCAATGTGCTTTGTTGAATTGACAAAAAAATAAACTAAATTTTAGAAAAAAGGTACTTTTGCAAAGTGTATTGAAACAAAAACCTATTAGCTACATAATCATAATAATATGATATTTATCTCTATAATACTTTTTGGTTTGAATAGTTTTTGGGATTGCGAGTTCAACGGTCAGATTAGTCATATATCTATCTAATTAACATACGTTTTCATATCTATATACTTAAGCTATGCAGTTACTAGATGAACAAACTAAACATCCTATAATTTTCCACCCCAACAGTTCACTTTATTTCGAAAATGTAATGGAAAGTTTAGTTTCATAATCGTGACAATTGCACGATTGTTATGACAATCGTTAGTTCCGATACCGGCTATAGAGAATGCTAAAGAAAATAAAAATTCCAAACTCAACACAAATAATAAATAATTGAATATCTACATAATATCCCATTCCAAATATCTGTCTTTCACCAAGAACCTATTCACTTCCCTCATTACTGTTGCGTAGCACGTCGCATTTACGATTATTCTAATCAATTTTATGCAAAATTGCAGTACGCGACCAGTCGCAAGTGTATACGCTCGAAGTGGGTTATGTTGTCCCTGCAGTTTACGAACGACCGTTCGTTCGTTGTTGCCGACCCGTTCCGGCCGTTTAGAAAATGCGCCCGCGTATCGCAACGCGCGCGCGGGTAGAAATGAGATATTCGCGATTCGCGGCACGTTCTAAAATCTATATTTGAAATAAATTGTGTCCGTGCGTTTTGGAGCACAGTGTTACAATTTGCTAAATATAATAACGAAAACAGTGTTGAAAACAATCCGTCAATTGTGAACGCATTGTCGGTAGTAGCGTTGGTTGTAGACTTGGTTGCCTATACAGCAGCTTTTCCATGGAACTGTGCTCGTCTATTTCAACATGGAACCTAGGCCGTTGGGTTATGTATTTTAGTAATTTTATGCCGGTAATTATAAAGGATCTATCAGATCTTCGAATAGTTTACTAGCGAAGTAAATCTAGTAAAATAGTAAATCGTATTTGACAATTCTAAATCAATGTATGACGGATACTAAACTATGAAATATTGTGAAAATTTAATTGCTAGTATAATATAATTGTAGAATGTTGTCGTAGTGTTATGTAGCCAAATTACAATGTAGATATCATTTTTGAATGTAAACAATTTAGGTTAATTTTAACGAGTTTGGTACGACCAGCGTAAATATGAGAATCAAATGGGCAGATCTTGGGACTAAATTACTACCTATAAATTCGACAAAGTAAAAATTTATTCGCCCACCATACCTATTAAACATAATATTTACTTTAATGGAAAAAGAAAAGCTACTAAGAAATAAACTGAAGAAAAAAATAACAAAATTTGAAATATTCTATCATACAATAGAACATTTAACAACAGTTACCAACTTGTTTTAAGTCAGTTCTAACAAAGAAATTATTTAGGCCTGCCTTTAACATAAAATTCCGCAATGTGCTTTGTTGAATTGACAAAAAATAAACTAAATTTTAGAAAAACAGTACTATTGCAAAACTGTATTGAAACAGAAACCGATTAGCTACGTAATCATAATAATATGATATTTATCTCTATAATACTTTTTTGGTTTGAATAGTTTTTGGGATTGCGAGTTCAACGGTCAGATTAGTCATATATCTATCTAATTAACATACGTTTTCATAACTATATACCTAAGCTATGCAGTTACTAGATAAACAAACTAAACATACTATAATTTTCCACTACAACAGTTTAGTTTATTTCGAAAATGGGAATGGAAAGTTTAGTTTCATAATCGTGACAATTGCACGATTGTTATGACAATCGTTAGTTCCGATACCGCCTATAGGGAATGCCAAAGAAAATAAAAATTCCAAACTCAACACATAATAAATAATTGAATATCTACATAACATCCCATTCCAAATATCTGTCTTTCGTCAAGAACCTATTCACTTCTCTCATTACTGTTGCGTAGCACGTCGCATTTACGATTATTCTAATCAATTTTATGCAAAATTGCAGTACGCGACCAGTCGCAAGTGTATACGGTCGAAGTGGGTCATGTTGTCCCTGCAGTTTACGACCGACCGTTCGTTCGTTGTTGCCGACCCGTTCCGGCCGTTTAGAAAATGCGCCCGCGTATCGCAACGCGCGCGCGGGTAGAAATGAGATATTCGCGATTCGCGGCACGTTCTAAAATCTATATTTGAAATAAATTGTTTTCGTGCGTTTGCAGCGCACGTAGGTCGGTTGTGTCGCTCGCTGGAAAGGAGGCGCACACACACACGCCGTTTACCTTCGCCGGGGCCCGATATGGCCGCAAATTTCGAGGACGTACTGTGAAATTTTAATTGTGCCCCAACCGATTACATTACGGCACGTAACCGTACGTTGCACCGATCGGCTGCCATTTCAATTGCTAATAGTATCGAAATGGGCTGGCGCCATTTGCATAGTTTTCAATGCGGTCCTGGTTCGACTAAATTTATACTTTGGCCCGCGTATTTTCAGTAGTCGATGCGATGCTTGAATAACATAGCAATGGGAGATATAGGATATGCGAATTTCAAATTTGTTGAAGATCGATTACGATTGACGGTGGTGTTTTTTTATTAGCGCATATGTTGAAATATGATGATTTTAAGACGTCGCACATTGGGGTATTAGACCCAAAAAGCTGGCCATAAATCCAATTTCGAAATTGATAAATTCCAAAAAGTAAACCAGTTTCTGGGCAATATTTTGTCACCTGAGCCCTGACCCACGTGTCCTTGTCAGCCAAAAGTTATATTTTACTATGGCTGAACATAGATGCACTAAGTTGACGCTCTTAAAAACGGTTGCAATTTTGTATTTTAACGATAAATGTGACTTTTTTTGTTATACATTCTTTAGAACCAAGTATGAACTTTCATTCGACATTATTTTGATTAATATTTACCCACAATTTTGTTTATGGCAGGGCCGAGAACATTCACCGAGAACATTCACAAAAAAACAGTTTTATTCAGAACTTAAGTGATTTAGTTTAGTAGTTAGCTTTGTTAAACTTTTGAAAGTGGTTCAAATTATATTATTTTTGTGATTTTATTTCTAATACGTTGTAAAGGAAAATCCAAAAATTGATGTACCGGCTTATATGTAATTTGGTGCAATTTCTTGATACCGTGATAGTAGTGGTAATTTAGAACATATTTAACCATATTTAGCTATATACAAATGGTTACGGTTATCGAGATATTGACAACTTTATGTTCAATGCATCTTGTATGTTGTAAATGCCGTCGTGTACTATATTTTTCCGTTTTGGATCATCTATAGCAAACAACCCCGATGAACTAGACTCTTAAAAATCACCCGAAAAAAACCTTAACGTTTGTACTTGTATATGCATTTCTTGGAAATTGGTTGCTTGAAGCCAATCGGATTCATTCAAGGCAAGAAAATACTTCGAAAGCACCTACTCGCATATACAGTTCACTGGTTTAAATTGGATTCTTGTTGAGGAGAGACAATAGTAAGTTTGTGAATAGAAACTGGTTAGGCGTTTTCGATAAATGTGTTTATGCGGAATGCGAATGCGGGTTCAAAACAGGCGTAGTAGGGTCATACCACTAAAAACGACCGTTTCAGCTTGAAGTATGATCAAATTTCGAAAGTTTTTATGGATACAATAAGTATAAATATTAGACAATTTTGAAATGCTAAAAATAATAGATTTTATAGTGATAAAAATGGTAAAATGGGTTCTTAATTGCCTCTAATATCACGTCTTAAAAGGAATGCTTAAAAGGAAAACAGCAGGAATAGCATATATACACCATTTCTATACACAATATCGACTGGTGTAAACTTTCATTTTCTTCCTCTACCACTGGTCTTTAAAAATAAAACTTTTTTCATTATTTTCTTACAACATAACAGACCCAAACATATCTCATATACCTCAAAAACGACATGTATTGTTCAATTTTAAATCCGTATATGCTGCGTATTTAAACTGGACATGCCATATATTATTTTATGAATTTGAGACGGTAAAACATAATAGAAATAAAATCACAAAAAAATATTGATGACAAACGTTGTAGCAGTAATTAATTTACAATAGGTGTAGTGAAGAACAATTTTTAATACAGTTTGGTTTTTCCTATTTTGTACTGTTTTATTGTGTTTATTAAGTTATTAACCTTCAAATTCTTAGTATGAACGTTAAAATCTTATACATAAATAAAACAACACATCTAAAGCCATTTCAGGTGAAAAAATAATTTTGGCCAGGTTTTCAGGTCAAATACCCCACTGTGCGTCGTCTCAGTATACTTGGAACTAGCATTCGCGTGCATTGGACAGAAACAGCGTGCTTTTTCATGCGTCTGTTCTTACGATTTTAAGCGATGACTCATTTGCAGCTCCCGCGATATTACTTATATTGCCTTAGTAGCATACAGTGTCATATTTTATACGTATCAATTTAATAATTAATTTTACAGTAATTAGCGAATAATTTTATACCTGATAATTTCCACACCTTAAGATAAAAAATCATGCAATAAAGGGTGAAGGGTTGACGCACACTAAACGTTCCGTTATCATTCCATTTTCATTCTTGAAAAGTTGAAGTAAATAGCGAGCCAAGTGCCAAGAAGATTGTTCCCAGATATTTAGAAAAAATTATTGTGGTGTTATTTTTGAACTGTTCTTGTAATGGAAAATACAACAAGAAATAAATTCAATAGTTTATAGTACTGGTAGTGGTAGTAGTGGTGCTAAGTGCCATAATATTTATATCATGAGAATGTAAAACTCCATAAAATAAGTCATTTGGAAAAGTTTACTGTATACAGACTATCCCTGTCTATTATTGCCCGCATATCCCCGGTTAAAATTATAGGTCATTGTAAAGATCAGAATTTGTACTTTTTGAATATGTGGACAGATTCTTCTCATACTTACTCAAAATGAATTACTGTTTATTTTTAGAATATAGTACTTACAATTTAGTTACGCGCCTAAGGGAAGGCTGTTTTCCATTTTTAAGTGTAACTTAGAAGTAAATAAGAGGTGTAACATTGTTTTTGTATTTTAAATTTCGAAAAACGTGTTCTCCTATTTCTTTAGCAGTTATATTATTTTATATTTTGTAAAATTAAAGTTATCATTATTTATTAATACCAAGCAGCCAAACAAGCATTATGAATACAATATTGAACACTTATCAAAACGCATTATCAGCGCTTTTCCTAAGACATGATACGGACCTGCATTTGGATTCCTGAAAATTGTCGCCATAAATGGCAGAAAAAAAATCTAAGAAATGTTTATCCTTTAAAATTATGTAGTTAGATTAATATAATTACCTAGATTGTCATCACACTAGGTGCAGGTCACACAATAATACATAGTAATTTTCAAACTTAAGTCGAGAACGCCCACCCAAACGAGTGTACGTTTTTTAAACATCCGACAGTAAACATTATACATACACACATACAGCTATGTAACGATTCGGTCTCTGGATGATAAAAAAGACATGAAACATTTGACGCGGTATCCGCATTAGGCGGAACATCAGAAATGCATCTGCCGGCTAGTTCAAATATTTAATCGTAATCTTCCTGTTTCTCATCTCTCATGGGACATGTGTTATGTAAAGAGTGCGAACGTAACTTTGTTTATTATATCGACTACGGCGCCAGATGGGTCGTTTAATTTTTCAATTTCTATTTATCTTCGCTGCCGTCTTCTCGCTGGCTCTTGCATGTACAGTGTAATCAACCCATCAATAATCCCATTATTATGCACTCTCGGCTCATGGCGGAGCCATTTACGTTGTTCGGAAAAGCTCACTGCGCAAGAGAGCGGACTTAATTGACTCGATGATGTATGTAGAATAAAGCCTTAGTTTCAGAACTAACAGAGATCCAATAAACATCGTATTTGTATCTGCACCATGTCTCCATATAGTATAATGTAGTCTTCTCTAGGATATGGGGAAGTACCATTCATTCATGACATTCCACAGGATGACCTTTTAGTTTAGAAATCAAACTAGCAAAATCCAGTCCATGACTTATCCTTGTTAAAGAATTTTTTTGTTTGAGAAATAGTTCCAAAATTACCCACAAGATAAGTAAATTTACCTAATTCTGAACTTTAACTAAATAGATTAGATAATGTTTAGATTATCTAGGTAATTTTAACATTACCGTAATTTCTGATACTAATGGTAACCTGCTCTAGTAACTCCTGACAATCTCTAGTTAAAGTTCAAAACAAACTTTTAATTTTCAACTTTACCTAAAACACGCTAGGTAATGTTGAGATTAACTACATCAACCGGCAAAACTAAAGGAACGCTTAAACCTATTTTAGTTAATTTTGATGATCAATAACTTTTGTAATCTTGGACCGATTTTCATATATTTTTGGGCCATTGTAAAGAAATTTATCAAAATTATCACATGCCATTGTAATTGTGAATAACAAATAGTTACACCAGATTATACTGACTAAACCAATGTGATGCTTTTGATGTATTGTTAAGACACCTGTAGAATAAGTGAGGAACTTGGGCAAGTTCTAGAGTATTCTGTTGCAAAACCATATCACTTCTCAACATTTGTTTGTTGTTTCTTTCCAATATTTCAATTTTTGTCGAAGATATATTTTACAAAAGTGCAGATTTTGTTATTGAGCATCAAAATTCAACAAAATCGGTATGAGGTTCTGTTAATTTTGTTAACCAGTGTTGATATTTTAATATTAATGTAATTTCGGATATACATAAGAGATAACAAATGCATCATCGGTGTCCTTGTTTTAAAATTGTGTTTTTTTTGTCCACTGATTTTCTTAAAGACCTACTGAACTTTAGTGAATTGTGAGAAAGCTAGCAACTCCTGATATTATCAAAAAATGTAATTTTAAGATCTCTTGCAAATTTATACCAACTGAACTCAATGTTCTACACATCTCAAAAGAGTCTCATAATAAACGTTAAAGTTTGTATTAAGGCCTGAAATTCTAGAGGTTTGTACACAAATATTTTTGGCGCATCTAATGCGATTCTTTAAGTGGAGTGAATCAAAATATCTGTCAAATCCTGGCTAACTAGTTTTAATTCAGTACGCGCGATCTCTATGAAATAGAATTTTCACATGCAGCTAAACTATTAATTTTACCCAAAAATGTTCAAAGACATAAATTGTTCAGAATTTCGTCTACTTCATTGTTCAACTATTTTGACGAAATTACAGAACCGGTGGGGCTGTTCATTTGCAAAGTCGTCGCTAAGAGTAGACATCCAACCCTTGGGACCATTTTGAACAAAAAGCTTTTCAGCTCTAAGTTTGGTCATGAAACTTCTAAATATGTAGTTTCGTCCCGAAACCTTTAGCAGTTTCTCAGGAATCGTCGCCACAAAAATCGGGAACACACACAGATATTCTTTTCTACCTGTCCAGGGTACCCAAAAGGACTTATTTCCGCTAAAATCTCTAAACTTTTTTCGACACGATTACAATACTATGTCATACTATTATATGTGAGTCGTAGATAAAATAATATATTGTATACCAAGCCGAGAGAGTGGGTCGAGAGAAGAGTCTTGAGGCCCGGAAGACCACTTTCGGGGCATGGTACACACATAATTTTGTATCCTCCACAACAATATCGTAATAAAATCACCCGTTTCTAAAGACTACACTCTGACATATTGGCTTTTGACAAATAAAATATGTTGACGTTTTAATCACAAACGTCAAACCTAATCGAAAACAGTGTTTTGATTGAATAGAGTTATATTGTGTACAATTATTTTCGTGGCTACCGCCGAAAAGTTACACAATTAAGAAAACTATCAAAATCTACAATCTAATTCAAAATCGAGGTATCCGAGGATATTTTGACATAACAAACCGTGTCAGAGATTTTGTTATGTTGTACTTTTTCTGAAAATATATGCAAGAAAATAGAGATATTTGTATTCTGCTGGCCCTTTTTTTTTGAAAATGCGATATTACAAGTGTATTTCACATTCTAGATCTAGCAAATTTATTAAAGTTTTCTTTGATATTAATTATTGGTTGTGTTCTTTTTTTTAAATGATTATATTGGAAAAATATCCTTATGCCAATTTTTTTTGCTTTTGTTTCCATGTTGAAGAGTAAAAGTTATCGGATTTCTTGTTTCTTAAAATTGAAGACAGAAAAGTGTGTACGTTCCAGGGTTATGTTTAAAACCGTTTGTTTTAAATATGTTTTAAAATGAATAATTTGCTTTAAACTATTTTGTTGTAAACATGTTTTTAATCAGTTTGTTTAAAATGTTGTTTTAAACGCGTTTTAAACTACCAAAATTTGTAGCAAGTAAAATACGGAATGAAAGGACGCCGATTAAAATGCTTACAAATAAAATAATTGCGTGATTTAAAACATGTTTTATTTCACGTTTTAAACATGTCTTTTGTAAAGTGTTTAAAAACATTATCTCAAAAACATCACTTTATAAAAACATGTTTGTTTTGTTTAAAATATATTTTGTTTGTTTATAACAACCCTGGTAGGTACGTAATGCGTAATGACAGATACACTTCCGGGAGGTCCGTTTCTACGTCAGATTCTGATTGTGTCAGATGTGCTTGGCTGTAACATTTAATTGTACGATCACGTCGGATATACTTTCCGTTGTCTTTTCCTAGTTTATGTAGGAACTTCTAACAGTATTCCAGCGTTTGCTACATCTGATAATGCCAAGCTACGTGACGGTCCGTTGAATACCTTTCACAGAAACAACAAAGCATCAACAAAAGATCAACAGTTTATACCATTTTAATTACAACGTAAAGGCTGTACACGTATGACCGCACGTACACTATAATCTACTAATCATCGACACACGTTTCCACGAATCGTGAAATACTATTTTACAAGATAGGTAGGTACAGCCGTGGAAATATGTATTGTTGTTCCTATCGTCATCTCACAGTTTTTAACGAGCATGTCAGTTAAATGTACACTGATCAAAAAAACACTTTTTAGAAAACTGTAACTTTATAAATAGTAGCTCTAGGCAAATCAAATTTGGTATACTTCAACGACATATTTAACTAAAGAAAATTACAACAAAAATGTTACAACTGTAAATTGCTTCTAAGTCACACTTAAAAATGTAAATTAATAACGCAAAACAAAATGAAATAGACTGTCATAGCATCGATGACATAATTTTGAAATAGCAATAGGAACATACATCTTTCCGTGAGTGAACATCTAATATACAGGGTTAGCCAAAATTACCGGAACACCTAAATAACCTTCCAACGGAAAGAAATTTAAAAAAAAATCAAACAAAAGTTGTTTGACTTTAAACAATCCATCGTTCAAATATATTTTTAATATATAGGGTGTTCATTTTACTATAGAAATTTCGTAAACTTTTTTTTTTCAAACGGAACAGCCTGTATATTTTTACATTTTGCAATTTTAGGACTAATTCTAAACATTTTTTATTAAAATAATCTTTTTATAAATTGCATTATTTTTGAATTTTAAGCAATTAATTAAAATAGTCATAATTACCAGAACACCCACAACTCTCCAACCGCACAAAAATTAAAAAACATTCAAACAAACGTTTTTTGACATTAAATAAGCTATCATTAAAATATATTTTTAATATCCTGGATGTTCATTTTATTATCAAAATTTGGCAAGGTTTTCTTTTTCAAATGGAATACGCTGTATATTTTTACATTTATATATCTAAGACTAATTCTAAACAAATTTATTGGCATCATTTTTTATAAGTTTCAAAATTTTATAGTTATAAGCAATTAATCAAAACTACTGAACTTCAAATTAAGAATATTTTCCCACATACATACCAACTTATCTTAATCAAACGGATAAACTATTTTTTCTCGTTTGGTAATTACTTTTATTAAATTTAGAAACTTCGGACATGTTACATCACGTATTAGACAATTTTTGCCTGCGACAGTTGGTGTCTACTCAAGTGTCTACTGGTAGCCACATTGTGGTTATGTATTTTGACTTGACATTTACTTATTTTACAAGCGATATCGCCAATCGTGCAAAACTGAAACTTACCAAAAACTGCTTGCAATAAATTCATTTTATCAGAACACCGTTTTGAAAACTACTGGAACCTGTTTTAGAACTAAATAACATTTGGTTTCAACAAGATGGTGCCCCGCCGCAGTACGGTATCCAAGTGCGAAATTATTTAAATTCAATTTTTCCGCAGAGTTGGATTGGAAGGAGATGATCCATTGAATGGATGCAAATATTGTATTTTTCCATTTGGGGACACCTAAAGTCCAAGGTTTACACCAATAGGCAAAATGTCGATGCGCTGAAGCAGAGGATAGTGGACGAAGTTCAAAGTATTACTGTCGAACATTTAGAAACTGTTTACGGGAATTTGTTGATAGGTTGTGGCTTTGTCAAACCGCTCAGGGATTACTGTTTGAAAATTTAATTTAATTACATTGTTATTTTTGGTTGAATTTGTCTCAAAAATAATGCGTTCTACAAGAAAATTATGTCAATAAAAATGTTTTGAATTACAAAATGTAAAAATATACAAGGTGTCCAATTTTTTTAAAAAAGATTACGAAATTTCCGTAATAAATGTTTAAAGTCAAAGTACTTTTGCTTGACTGCTCCTTTAAAATGTTTTGCGGTTTGTAGGTGTTCTGCTAATTTTGACTAATTTTAATTAATTGCTTAAAACCCAAAAATGATGCATTTTATAAAAAGGTTATTTTAATAGAAAATGTTTAGTATTAGTCCTAAAATTGCAAAATGTAAAAAAATACAGGGTATATTTTAATAAATATATTTGAACGATGGATTGTTTAAAATCAAAAAACTATTGTCTGAATTTTCTTTTTTTGGAATTTCTTAGCCTTGGAGAGTTATTTAGGTGTTCCGGTAATTTTGGCTAACCCCGTATAATATATATGACCATTTGTATAACACGTTGTCATTGCTTTGTACAATCCAGCCGTTCGAAATCAATTCAGTCGAAAGTCATTATCAGGCCGATATCCAGGAAATGATCCGGAACACATTTTTCGTTTAGATTATCGCATGACTGGCCGATAGCCGAGGTTAAAGACATTTTAATAGATTGTTTTGATGCAAGCGACGCGTCGTCGGTCGGCCGGCCAACAAGCGCGAGCTCGTTGGCGTGCTGTTTTTCCCACTACCGGTTTGTTATATCTCTTATCGGTAGAACCCGATACGAGTCGAGGTCGTGCCTTAATGACATCTCGCGTACACACAAACCCGAGACAGCGACACCACATTTCGCACGTACAGCTGATATTTAGTACGTACGTACCGCCATAAAGTATGCACGGCCTATAAAAACGCCGATATACATACATTCGAAACCATATGTCAAAAACGAATAAAATCTAATCACAAAGTCAATAGTGTAAACTAGGCTTAAAGCCCGCTGCTGAACAAGCCAAGCTCATAAGTGACCCCGAGCGAGAGAATCGACCTAACTGCAATCTCTCGTTTCGATAGTATTGACACCTGTGTTTGAAGGCCCATGCTAACTCGAATGTTAGCAGGACAACGCAGTTAGCATGCAAATAATCGTTATTTACTGCGATACACATCCCTTGAATTTAGTAGCATCCCGACTATTTGTTAAATTTTAAGACCGAAATACACATAAACAATATTTTGCGCAATTTGGCTTCCCTCGCTGTGGGTTTTGGTGCGAGGCAGTCGAACGAGATGCGGGTATAATTAATTGTACATCTAAATTCATTATCTATATTTAACTCACACCATAATTCAAAATTCCGCAATTAAATTGTTCTGGTCGTATCGTACTAATCTTCCACTGTCCCAGCTACATTTCCATTTACCGTTACGATTGACGTAGTCCGCGGCGCACAAAATTTATTAATATCACTCATTTTAAATTATTTTAAAAATTACTTAAAAATGATTATGCAATTCTTTTATTACAATGGCATTACATAAAATATGGCGATTAATTTACGTGCATATCGGTCTTTTCGTTACTGAGATATTCGCTTCCAAGAAGATCTTGTTAGCAACCTTTACTACACGAAAACTGAAGAAAACTAAAACGCCAATCTATAGAAGAAGCTCTAAATGCAACTTGAACAAAAATCTAAATTTTTGTGGAAAGCGGCATACAAGAAAAAAAATTGGAAAAACGAGCGTAAGTAACACATTAAACGTTTAACGTCACAGTGACGCGTGACGCTTTGTACAACTGGTTTATTTATGTAAATTAATTTGCACTGACATGTTTACAACAAAATATTGTAGAAATAAACTGGCATAAAGTAAATCAACAAAATAATCTTAAATCCTTTTGGTTGCACCAGGTTGGCAATTATGAAATAGATAACATTTAGCATATTATTGCAGTTATTGATTCAGATTGGTATCATAATCACAACTGTATTAGGATAGGTTAATAATATGGTGATATACAGGCGGGATGTAAATTTGTAAATAAATCAAAAATTACAGCCACATCCTGGATTTGAACCAGGGACCTTTGCGTTTCTAGCACAATGCTCTCCCATCATTATTTAAAAATTTACATCCCGCCTGTATATCACCATATTATTAACCTATAATATTAATTTGACAAAATATGTCGTTAAACATTTCCATTTGTATTAGGATATTATGAACTGTTTATGAGATAATGTGAGATTAATTTTAAAATGTTCTTCATTTCAAAAAAACAAAGTTCTGATGTTTTCTATGGTCTATTTACGTAATCTAAATTATTTCAGGAATATTAATAAGTCCTATATGGCACCGTGCATGCCCCGTGGAAGGGAGACGAAAATCGGTTTAGGCGCCCGTGGCGGAGAAACGGAGAAATATCGGCCTACAGATGTGCAGTAGTTTCAAGGTTCAGTAGTTTGCGGCGCATTATGTTGATGCCTAGCTGCCATAACTCATAAGTATACAATTCTGTGGTTCACAGCAACAGATCGTTCATCGATAACTTCGTAATGGGGGGACACTATAAGTGTTGTATTGACAAATGTACGAATAATAGGAGAAAGAACAAGAAATGCAAATTTTATAGATTTCCAGATTATTACACTCATGTTGAGCTAAAAAAGAAATTTATTTTCAAATTACATTCAGAATTCAGCAATATAATCTTATTATTAACTTTGAGTAAAAAGGTTTGTCTAGTTCGATTGCTTGTTTTATAAGAAAGTTACAATATAATCTAAAAGTCCCAAAACATCAAGTACACTCATTTTGTGGTGTGCACGTGTTCTACATAATTACAATATGTATAACCTAAAAGTCTCAAAACATAAACTAACCTCATTTTGTGTTGTGCACGTGTTTTACCGGCTAATTGAAAGTGACTGTGCGAATATGAGCTAGATCTCGGACCCTACAGCACAGCCTTGCTAGTTTATTAATAAAAAAAAATAACTTAACCTGAACTAATTGTACATGAAACATAACCTTACCTAATAGTTGTTTATAATTATATTTTATAATATATTGTAAATTAAATTAAGTTCAATGAAATTAAGTTAATGAAGTTCACTATTAACAGTTATTTTCCAAAAACAATATAATAATACAAGTTTGATTGGACCACTAAAACACTACAGATAACTGTAACATATAGTTGCGAACTGCTCCATTTACGCCTCGTGGACATAGTACTCGCCTACACTGGGAGAGGCGCTTGCATCACGCACCCTCCCAATAGGTACGCCTTAGCCAGCTAAATCGCCTGTTCTATTTATTTATTTTGGGACATATTAAGGAAGATGTTTATGAGGATGCTTCAATTACTACAAATAACAAAAACAAGGTGTTAGTAACCCTAACATTTATGTACAGATAACACAGTGGCAGTAATATTATCATTAGAATAAATAACTAAATGCACTTAAGTCTAACTTAACAAATTATCGGTGGAAATATTAAATTTTACATGAGTTCCACAAAAAAAAAATAACAAGGCGCGTTTATTCTATTCTTATTCACTATCGTAGTTGTAATATTACCATACATTTGTTAATGAATATGTATCCACAGTAACCAATCAAACGGGGTTAAATCAGGCGATCTAGTTTTGGACCACCATAAACAAATTAACGTTCATGATAAATATTGTTTACACAGTTTTTGAGTAGTACATAAATTACTAACTAATTCTTTGACTTTGAAGACAAGCAATATCACAAATTATATATTTCTGTAAATCAAATTTGCAGATGTATTTTCTTAAATTACCTATCGATCTTTAGTTAGTATTGACAAAAACTAGTTACTCTTGACATTACCTAGTTAAAGTGAAAAACACATGTTTAGTTTTCAACGTTAACTAAAAACACTAGATAATGTTGACATTAACTAGGTAATGTTGATATTAACTAGGCAATCTTGAGAATAAGTAGGTACTTTCATTATTAACGCAATTTCGTCTTTTCTTCCAATTTGATAGAGATTTCTGTACCTACATTATCAACCTTTTTGACAGACCTATGGTGCTAATCCCCTACTCTATCCTAACCAACCCACTAACACATTATTTCTGAAGGCGTGCTATCGCGACGGATGATTACATTTGCTTAAAGATGCTTCAGAGATCGCCGCAAATGTGCAATTTCCTGTTACGGGCAATTCGCAAGTCGTCTACTAATCGGCACGGTGCACAATGCGGTCGAAACCGCAAAGTAATTTCGCCGGAAAGAAAGCCGTGACCGCCGACTGCGTTTCGGCGTCATCATCAGAGACGGATGGATGGATGTCATCGTTCTGACGGTCTTGATAATTACAGCTAGACCTCTGGAAGGCTTACCTATTCGGATGGCGATCAGCAGCGGACACAGACATGAAATTACTGCTCAATTGTTGTCACTGTTGCCATGCGTGCGCGACCTTGTCCGTCAACGAGCGACTGCTACCACAGACGACGACGACAACGGCGGCACACAACAACCAGCCAGCAGCTCGATAAAAGGGGTTTAGTTACACCGCATAAAGCCGACCGTGACTATACGTTCGAAACAACTGGTTTGAAGGAAAGCACCATAGAATGCTCCATGCGAAACTCTAAATTGCCCGAGCAGATGGCGAGATTACAAAATAGTATCGTAAAACTGCAAATCGATGGACGTACCATGTCCAGCAGAGAGTTAGACACTAACAGAAAACATTTTATTACTAACTTTTCAGAAAATTTTGTTCTTCGAGCTTCTGGATGGTCTCAAACTTAGACTGCAAGTATTAGAATGGAATTATCTGCTTGGATGTACCGGGTGTTACCAAAACTATGAATGCAAAATGTTTTGCCCTGAGGTGAAGAACTCTTATTAGAACTGTCTTATTTAACACCAATAGTAACAGCAATATTGTTCTGCAAAATAAAATTTGTGGAATGCTTCATTGGTTTTTTCTATTTGATTATAGAAGATATAATATTAAATGTACATTCAGCGAAAAATACGAGAGTATCAATGAATAATTACACTTATTCCAGTTTTTCTTTCGTCACAAAATGTTATATGGACATTTCAAAGCGCTTTTTGTTTGTAGATGACGAACCGGGAACGTCTCCATCACGTCTCAGATTTGCGTTACGCAGACTTATTGGTTTGGAATCTATGAAAACAAAATTGAAGCGATATCTCACATCTCTTGTGACAAAATCAGTGTCACCATCACTTCTCTTATTTGTGCACAGTAATTTTTGCTGTTTTGTGTTGAAATATATGCATTATTTGGAATTCAAATTTACTTTTGTGAGAACGTCCCAATTTTGATAATTTTGGTATACTGATGCTCGGATTACATAAAAGACGAAATACATAAGAAAACACTTGAGAAACAGCATAAAAAGGACACAAAAAAATAAAGACTATAAAAAGCCACTCTTCATACCTCTTCTAACTCTTGTTCAGATTCGAAATTTCAGAATTATGGTAAGCCTACTTAAGAGTAAAATATCTTTATGTTCAAAGCTATGCAAAAACGTTATTTTAAAACAGTCATCTTTGTGTCACACACCATAAACTTGTTAGACGCAACGCGCATTAATTTGATTATAATATGGATACCGTGACTATCCACGTTAACAGCATACATGCACGGTCCTGGCCCATGTATAGCGGGGCAGCGGTGAGGGGAACCAAGCTTACGAGAGGTGGGCTCTGGGAATATGTCATCTTGTGGAAGGGAGTTTAGACACGCCTATCGAGTATAATGGCGCACGTTCTGAATTTTTATGAACGCGGCGTAACAGGAGAGCAGTAAATACGAGAAGATCGTATGCACTATGTAGTACGAAAGTGATTGATTCTAGGGTACCCGTCGACCGTTAGCAAAACTGTTCTGACTAGATCTATTTCATGTATCCGGCGAGCAGAATACCAAAGCGCTGACAATATTATTGTTGATTGACTCGATTGACAGACCTACGATGGATATGCGGTAGTATTGCGAATCGCTTCGCTCAGAAAGTACTGGTTCAGCTGTACCGGACAATAAAGGATGACTTCCGGTTTCTGCAGACTTTTAGTATTTAGGGATACATTTTGAAATTTTCGAACCAGTAGATAAAGATATTAGGAATGAGAAATAAAGCAATTCGAAATATACAGAAGCACAGATTAAATGTAAATGATTGAAACATTGTCTAGGTTTTTGTTTCTATACATCTGACATATGAATTCAAATAAGATGGAAAATCAAAACAACTAGTGAATATGTAAATCATGTATAATTGTATATAATTGTACAACTAATACTCCATGTATATCAAATATTTGTGTAGGTACCTAAAATAATCAACTAAAACACAACAGTAAATTATATCCTATTCAAGGCAACTACAATAGAAGTATATAACAATAACAATAACACAATTATATACCTGAAATAATTAACTAAAACCTTATATTAATTTTTTTATATACAAAGAAATACAGCTCAAGCTAAATTTACATTGTAGCATGTATATGTATAATGTACCTATATAGCATAATTATGTACAATAAATATTCGATTATGAGATCGGCTATGTCTGCATTAAAATAAAAATTCACGGCACTCGGGAGTGGTAGCGGTAAGAGTCAACTAAAACCAGTACGAATACTCTTTCCATATTATGATCCCCGGATAGTTCAGGAACAAAACAAACAAATATCGCGTCATTTAGGGGGTCAGTTTCAAAATATCAAAAGTTTTTTTAATTTTTTAAACTCGTTGCACATTTTACGCAGCCTGTATAAAATATGTACCAAACATTATAATTTTGTTGATCATATTTTGCGTAATCTATATATTCTACAAATAAACATGAAACTGTTAGCACGAATAATAACCAAGATATTCAATGTAAACGATTCGCAAAATCAAACAACAAAAATGTGGTAAAAATTAAAATAACTGCTGATTACTTTTGGCATTTAGGTATAGGAACACATGATAAAAAGTTGGTGTATTTTGATAAGTGACAAATTTTATATCAACTTCCGGTTGACCGGAAGTGGCAGTCATTTGAGAGTATTTAAATTTACAAGTTCGAATCGACTAGATCTCGATTCCATTTCCGTGATTCTGCTCGAGGCTACGGGCCCGCCGCGCCGTGCGATCGCAACATATAGGTGAGTATACCTCCTTACATATTCTGTTGCCCTGGTCGGTCGGACTATGAAACAGCTGCAAATTCAGGACGAAAAATATCGTGATTTGATTTTAGTTGTGGGTTTGCAATATTATGAAGGAAATAATAAATCTTTGCACATATTGGGGTACAACTTTGGCGTCTGCCCCAAACTCGCAGCGTTAGAAGTGGGTTGTAACTTAATTTTTACGTAGACCAATAGAAATGCTCGCAACGAAGCCAGGAATTCTAGAACAACTAGCGCCACCACGCAGAGGACTGCCAAACCCTGCAAATTTCACTGATGGAAACACATTTTTGCACAAAACATGGTGTTGTGGTCTATTTTATGCCAAAACCGCTTTCTCAAAACCTGGGGGACACTGTAACAATTGTATTTATGCATAATCCATTCAAATTGAAGCATTATTAACTTGTCAATCTGGATTTGAATAGTTGAAAATAGCCCACCTTTGCGATTTTTTGTTTGGAAATCTGTCAGGTTTTTTGAAAAAAAGTATCTCTTAAAGAAAGAAGGCATCCTTCTTGCGTATGCTCTATTTTTTTGATTTCAAGATTCGAAAGGGTTTGGATAAATTCTTGGAGTAGGCGACACCTGTTTCGGGCATTTTTTGAATGTAGGCCCTTAAGCAATCGTCGTTTTTATCCCATGACATAAAATGTTGCAAGAAATTTCATAATTTGAACCTTTATACCAGAATATCGTGACAAATTTCAAGATCGTGGAACCAATGGTCATTTCGTAATGAAATTGGAAAGCATATACAAACAATTGATAATAAATGGTCTCCTAGAAATATACCGATGATGAGTCATGCATTTTTCATTTTATGTTTTAAATAAACTTTTAAATTTTTTCTAGAAAGTAACTTTTGCTTGTATCCAAAAATATTTATTTCACTTACATAAATATTCCAAATGAACTAATCTTTATAAACAAATAAGCTTAATAAATTCAATGAAGTTGAATATTTTTTGTGCTAAAGAAATTATGTTATGATCAAAAAGAATCAATTCAAATAAGATGTTTCACACAATAATTGTATGTAATTCGAAGTCACATAACTTTTGTCGTTTTTTACTGGTATTAGCGATTATATCAAGATTCAAACCTGCCTTGTAATAAAAAAAATAATAATTTATTACAGCTGCTATACCGGGAGAACCCACATGAATACTCGTAAAAGATGCAGGTTTACAAGTAAAATTTTGCTATTTCAGCTTTAATGTTTAACTTCTGGAATCTCTAACCAATTTTGATTATTTTTTTAGCAGAAACTGACTGCACATCTTTGAAATAAAAAAAAAAACAGGTTATACCGGGAGATTCAAAATGATGGTCTGGTGGAAAAACTATGAGATACCCTGTGCAGAAAGTAAGGTTTGGTCAGATTCTTAACTACTGAAGTACTGCAAAGCTATATCAATTCCCAACATTTTGTTTTTGTATTAGTCTCAATATCTGAATGTGTGTGAAAGATCACTGTTAATGAAAAAAAAAATGCATTTAGCTGTTTTAATATTTTTTGTCGGTCGTTTATCTATGAGTATGTTTAGTGAATACAAAATCATTTATTAAACAGCTCTATAAATGCACAATTTCTACTAATGACCGATTTGTTATAGCCAATCAAACGAGTTCATTATATCCAATCGAACATATTTTAAATGAAACCATCCAATCAACACACTCCGTTATCCAGAACCGCAGTAGAGAATTGCCATTTTCCAATTTAAATAAATTGTCATATAATCTCAAAGGACATCGGCGAAGAAAAATCTATGTAGACGCCGCAAGAACAATACGATCGATACTATTTAACGCACTCGCTAATCGCTCGTGCGTTAAATAGTCTCGATCATTAATCGCTCTTTTTAATATACTTGTCGGTTAAATAACTATTTAGCATTTATAGTTCTAAATACACGATTCATGAGCATTTTGACCTCGTATATCGAAAAATATTCAAGCTGGAATGTTCATGATTTATGTTAAAACCAATTTTACAAGAACTGTTCCACTTTTTATTTCATCATACGTAGCATGACAAAGTATTGTAATCGTGCAAAAAAAAATAGATTTTATCGGAAATGTCTTTTTGTGTCCCCTGAACATTTTTTACCAAGGTACAAAAAAATGTCTCTGTGTGTGTGTATGTGTGTGTGTACCCGTCTTTTTATGGCGACGATTCTTGAGGAACTACTAAAGGCATCGGGACGAAACTTCATATTTAGAAGTGCCATGACTAAACTTAGAGCTGAAAGAAGTATAGTTCAAAGGAACTGGTTAAAAAAAATGGTTAAATAATAAAGTAGAGGAAATTTTGTATAATATCTGTTTAGGACATGTTTTGGTAAAATTAATAGTTTAGCTGCATGGGCAAACTTTAACTTCGAAAGTCATTCATAGCAGTTGACTCTGTTGGTCGCTCTGTGCATTATGTATATACAATAAATACTTTAGTGAGATCTGCATTACAACGAGGATTTGACAGATATTTTGATTCTATTGATAGTATTCTCAGATCATCCGCGTTTGCCACCGATGTATAGTATGATAAAGTCATATGCCTGATCACATCGGATTTTCTTTTTACTATTATAAGGTATACAGAGTCAAGTGGTCATGTGAGGTGTCATAGGTTAACTGTTTTAAATCAAAGTACGTCTGAACCTTTTCCATATTTATGCTTTTTAATCAAAGAGAACCGAAGTTTTGCTATTTTGGTACCAATTATAGTTTAATTGTCTTCAGTGACGTTTTGAATAAACAAAACTAGTCGAGATAAAACTTGATAATGTTTATAAAGTTAGCTGTTTTTAACTCTGCTGGTTTATGCCAACTGTTGCCCGGGTGTAAACGCGACTTATTTATACTGTTTTTTTTTAATAGGAATGAAGCTGTTCCCAAAGAATAATAATAATAATACAGCCTTCAAACCTTTAAAAAAAAAGGTGGCGTTGTACCTTACAAATACAGAATTGATGTTAATAGCAATTTATAACGTATCAAAAAGATCCCTTGAGTCACAAAATCTTATATGTAATGTCAAACAATTATCTTGCAATGTCCGATATATACCAAATGACCTAAGAATCTAGAACATGGGTTTTGCCAATATTTTTACAGCTAATAAAAAATAAACTATATTATGGAAATTGCTACTTGTAAGATATTCATAACTCAAATATGATTAATATATGCTAATCGATTGCCTCATGGCAGGCAAAATATTTAGCATGAGAGAAAAAAATGGGTTAATTAATCACAATTTGTATGAAAAGCAGCACATGGGATGATGAAAATCATGAGTGGTATTCTCACAGCAAGTTCCGGTAATATCATCGTGTTGAAACATCGATAGTAAACCTCAATTTCCTTTCTAACCGCACGGTAAAAAAAAAACGTTAACAATAGGTTATTTTTCACAACCCACACTAAGCTATTGAGGAGTTGTAGAAAATTAAAAATACAAGGTGAGTCATCACAAACTGATCAATATCTAAAAAATGTTTAAGATTATGGTATCTTTTCAACTTCTCAATTTTAATATAATACACTACTTCCGCATTTTTCTAAACTTCTTTTTTCTAACTAGAAAAAGTTTTAAAGAAACAACTGATGCGTATACTAGACACACCTTTTTAGCTATTTATGTTGTTTGTTTACTTGTTTACTTTATGAACATATCAGTGCAAATTAATTTACATAAATTAAACCGATTGTACAAAGCGTACACAATAAAAAAATGTTCAATTCAAATGTATATATTTATTCAGGAATATATATTTACTTGGAATATCCGTATGACTCCACCAAGAGGTCTCTATCACTTCAAATACAGCATGTTTCTTCCTACAATACTGAAGATTTGTGTTTCTTGTTTCAAATAGTTCATATATTTAAAACTGAATTAAATATGTGGACTATATCGACTACTGTATTAAATATAGTTGTATAACTTTTATATTCTTATATTTTGATATTATTATTAATTATGTACCTAAGTGTATATTATTTTTATATTATTGAATATTAGAATTTATTTATTTTATACATTAATTTGGACTTCTAGTCACTGTATCCCAATTCAACTACACTGTTAAAAATGTATGGAAAATTACATACTTTTTCTATAATTATAAAGGGAGTGCATTCTCGCAGAAATCTGCATACACGGACCGGCAATCCGTATATCTCGGTTCGAATCCAAGGCGGGGCTGTAGTTTTTTTAACTTAAAAAATTACCGCCAGCTTCTATTAACTATTTCCAATGTTCATTTATCTATAATACATATATTATAGTAAATTTACATAAAATATTTGTATGTGGTTATTTTTCATAAATTTCCTGTAAATATTAAAAAAACTTTGTAAAACCACACAAAAACTACGTGCCAATATGTGAAGTTCCATATTTTCTATTGGATTAATTTGTATCTTTATTTTCTACTTATTTTCAATATTTTTTTCGCTGTATTTTATACCTTTTTACAAATTTTATATTCTGTAGTACATCATAGAATACAGGTAAAGAAATCCGCCACTAATTTTTACGTTTGTTTTTGTTTCTATTTTAAATAAAGCCTGATTTTTGTTGTTGAGGTAAATAAAAAGACGCAAACAAGATGAAAATGACATTTGCCTCTATATTGAATTATATCTGGTCCTTGCAAAATCTGTTCCTCCTATTAGAACAACATGTTCGTATAAACGAACATTTTATCCTTGATACTTAATTTAATCAGATATGGTGCTGTTATAGATTGAAGTTCATACTTAAAAAATAGCAGCTCAATTGATTTAATGTAGATCAGTGCTCACACTTCACCAATTAAACAAAAAAAATAAGAAAATAATTTAGATTTAACTTTTTCGAGATCCCGGAATTTGGACTTACAATCCCGGGATCCCCAAAAAGCTCATTATTTGTCGGGATCCCGGGATTCCAGGATTGGAAGCCCTAATACATACATACATTGCCTCTATATTGAATTATATCTGGTCCTTGCAAAATCTGTTCCTCCTATTATAACAACATATTGGTATAAACTAACATTTTATCCTTGATACTTAATTTAATCAGAGATGGTGCTGTTATAGATTGAAGTTCATACTTAAAAAATAGCAGCTCAATTGATTTAATATAGATCAGTGCCCACACTTCACCAATTAAACAAAAAAAATAAGAAAATAATTTAGATTTAACTTTTTCGAGATCCCGGAATTTGGACTTACAATCCCGGGATCCCGAAAAAACTCATTATTTGTCGGGATCCCGGGATTCCAGGATTGGAAGCCCTAATACATACATACAAACATACATACATACATACATACATACATACATACATACATACATACATATACATACATACATACATACATACATACATACATACATACATACATACATACATACATACATACATACATATATACAGACATACATACATACATAAAGACACACATACATACATACATACATTAGATCAACGTGGTTGAATATTTTGATTTAACCTGTATATATGAATACATTAACCGCAAGTATTTATTTCACTTATAAAGTGTAAACTGTTACACATTTGAATGTAAGTTACACATGAATGTGTAAACAGGCATTCACATATTTTATGTAAAAACAGAGTTACATACTTCTATGGAAAATACACATTACATTGTTTTTGTATAGTACTTTAAGTTACGTAGATTGTACACATTTCATGTCATTAACTAGATTTTATCATTTTTACATTCCAAATTTTTTTTTGTGGCAACAAATAACCAGTTATATTATGTGTAATTTTTGTTAACAGTGTAGCACGGCAGTTCCAAGTACACCATTATTTAGAAATCTATTTTGTAGTTACTAAAACTTAGTTTAGTAAAAGACGAAAGTAGTGTAGTGTTAAATAGCCATTACTTGTCGACGCAGCTCCACTTTTCGCATAAGAAATATTGTAGAATAGTATGCGACAAACAGCCATAAAACTGAGCGCACACGACCAAACAACCTGGTTGAAATTACTGCCCGTTCTACTATATAGAAACAGATGGAAATTGCGTTACAGTAGAGTGAGTCGTGTGTGAATTTCGAGCACGGAAACAATGCCTAAGACATCGGTCGGCTCTACTATGCCATTCTGTGTAAAATGTATAGCGAAGTCGGCTGTATGCGACTTTGTGGCAATTATAACTTTGAATAATGAAACGCTCCGCGGATGCTCGAATGTTGCTCACGAGAGGCCGCCTCACTGCTTGGTATTTACCAGTCGCCTTGTCATAGTTCAGAACTAATTATCATTACACACAGCCGCACACAGGCAACACTAATATGCTATTATTCGTACCGCGTATACACGCATGCTATATAGAGCGGTAAATGGCTGGTTTTAAATTAATTTTTTAATTTGTATTATACCGGTTTCGCGGAATGAATCGGTTCCCACACCAGTTAACGATTTAATTAAGGTAACACTTAAGTTAGTTTTAATTAACAGTTGAAGTACAAAAGTCCGAATTATTAGGTAATAACTTAAAAATCAATTTTTATAACTATGTTTATGTTTATTACGACTTATTAATTTTACAAATATTTATTTGTGAAATATAATTTATGACAGTTTTGTGCTTTATGAACATAAAACACCGAACTGTCAGCTGCTTTAATTTATTATGTTACAATAAAAGTTTACTGACGATTTTGGTACAAGTATACTTTTGGTATAAAAATGTGCACTATTCCTAGGACAGAAACTTTAATTTCTAGAGAAATTCATCATTCATTATAAAGAAACACTGTTGTTAAAAATTTTGAATGATGTTTAAAAATCATCAAATCCTTTTCACAGAACAAAATTCTACTATCCACTATTTTTAATCTAGTTTTCTCAAAATCCTTCAGAATTTTTTACGAAACAAGAAAAAACAGAACTTTTCATGCAATAAAAACTACTCAACTAGTCATTTTTATAAAATAAGTTATGTTGGCTATTCTTGATGTTATTTAGAAAGATTAAAATGTGTGTACCCGTTTTTTTTTTTTTTGTGGCGATGATTCCAGAGAAGCTACGAATAGTATCTCAATTGCAGGAGATAACTTACCTGATGTAATCGCGAGTAATCGTATAAAGAAAATAAATTATGTCTGAATGTATTGAAAACAAAAGCTATGGTATTGGGATATAGAAATTCGGTAAACCCTACACCAGACATAGTTATCGATAACACAGTTGTTGAGATAGTGGACAAATTTAAATATCTAGGTGTCATTTTAGATAATAGTTTGAAATTTACGAGTAATATGGAATATATAGTTAAAAAGGTGAGTCGAAAGATTAGCTACTTAGTAAGAATATCTAATAAACTTACATTAAAAGTTAGAATATCTACCGTACGATTATAGAACCATATTTTTACTATTGCTGCAGTATATTATTTTTGTGTACAGACAAAGACATTAAAAAGATTCAAGTACAACAAAATCGAGCACTCAGAATTTTATTACAAAGCTACAGGTTAACAGTATCGAGTCCATGTTGAGTAAATTAAATTTTTTAAATGTTAAACAGGGAATGGTATATCAGGCACTCACATTGGTATATAAATGCATAAATAATAAACTCCCAAATTATATAAGTAATTATTTACAATACAATAGTCAGCAGCATGAATACAATACTCGGCAAAAGGACCACTTCAGATTACCAAAATATACAAAAAGCAGCACACAAAATTCATTTTATTATAAAGCACTGAAGATGTTTAACACCCTACCAAGTGACATAAAAAACAGTAGTTCGCTAAGTCTTTTTAAAACATCATGTCGGGTTCATGTATTGGCTAATTTTAAGTAGTTGATAAGTTTAGTACTTAGGAAACCAAATTTATTGTGATTATTAGTTTCTTTTAACTAAATAAACATCATTATTATTATTATTATAGTATCGGGTGAAAACTTCATATTTAGAAGTTTCATGACTAAACTTATAGCTGAAAGAAGTTTTGTTTAAAAGGACCTAAAGGAACTGGAGGTATACTCTTAGGAATTTTCAACGGTTTTGCTAATGGGTCGGCATTTCTGTAATTTCGTCAAAATAGTTAAATAAGAAATTAAAGTAAAGGAAATTTTGTATAATTTATGTATATGACATTTTTTGGCAAAATTAATAGTTTTTGCTGCAAGAGCAAATTCTATTTGATTGAGATCGGTCGTGTCTGCATTAATATAGAACCAGTTAGCCAGGAGTTGACAGATATTTTCATTCTTATGACAGTAGGTACTGTCAAACGCTGATGTTTTGACAATACCTACTGCGAATAGAATCAAACTATCTGTCTAATAGTTTTATTTTTTACACGACCGATCTCTATCAAATAGAATCTCATTCAGATAAACTATTAATTTTATATATAGTATGCTAAAGTCATGTGCCTGGCCACATCAGATTTTTTATTTTAGTAGGATTTTTAATCTGCATTCAACATTATAAAATTTTGAATAGGTTATATAACTTCAATGTTATAGTTTTACTATAGTTCTTGCTCTGAATTTGTATTTTGGCAACAAAGTTCAACACGTCATCGTTGTTGATTTGTTATTTTACTCGTTTCAGACGTTTGTTTATAATATCATTTGAGATCATTTTCCCACTGAGAATCTTCATCTCCTTTGAGATTTAATTTGGATTTTCTTTTAGTTTTGATTTGGACCAGTTTTCATTTTGAATTGTTTTTTTGGAATTTTGACTTGTTAGGCATTCCTTAGAATTATTATTTTCTTCTTCGCGTTGCATAAACGTTGTTCTTTGCATGCGTTTGTTGTTAATAATGAAGTAAAAATGTTTAACGACTGTGTTGGTGTAAAAAGTAAAAACTTAGCGCTGTTAAGTCAGGGTAAGGGTATATTTCTCTCTAATACATTGGTACAACGCCGACGTTTCGCTGGTCGGTCTCCAGCTTCATCAGGGCCTAGAAGCCAAGCCCTGATGGAGACCGACCAGCGAAACGTCAGCATTTAAGTAGTTAATCGAGCTGAATTATCATAAGATGGTGGGCAGGTTAAAATGACATACTTTTTTGGTTATATATGATTTGATTATGCATTGACGTTATGTTTATTGCCTGTTCTGCAAAAAAACTCTTGCTAGAATTGTTATTAATAATTTAGCTCACACACAATGTAAACATTTAACAAACTGTGTACCTACACTAGGTCTTTACCATTGTAGTGGTTTGTGCTACTGAATTTGTCCCGTGTAATTTTCCTTCTTAAGCAGGTAGGTACCTTTTGCTCGAACAAAGACTCAATAAAACACCCTCTTGAGCTACCGATAGGTGCGATCCGGTAATCTTTTTTGCCAATGCCTGCGGATACAGCAGATCATCACCTATTGTCAACAAAGGGAACAATGGTCACCCTGACGAGATTAGGGAAAACCTGGGGATAAACAGTGCAACCGCATGATTATTAGGATTTCAGGGACACGATATTTACGACCAATAAACTTCTGACTTCTGTTGTGCAAGTTGACGTGTTCGGCTTTTCGAAAATTGAATTTAACAACTGAAAGCTGCCTATTGTCCGGTAGGCTTACCGGGTGAGCTTGATTTGTGCCGTTGGGCTATGAGCTTTAATGACGCTATCGAGTTACTGGCCAATAAAATAAGTTGCTTGTTTTTATACGCAACGATTTTATTTTTATAGGTGAGTGCGTTTGTTTATATTAGGAGAGTGCTTAGAAGACGACGTTGCTAAATATTCGAACCCAGTTTTATTATGAAACATATTTAACTATAACCAAACAAAAAATAAAATTACCATCTCTCATTTCGATAACTCTCGAACATTGGTCTGAAATTGGTTTTGATAATATTGACTCCTGTGTTTGAATGCGCATGAACAAAGATTTTAAATTTTGTTCAGTTTGCATTTAGAGCTTTTTCTATAGATTGGCGTTTTCGTTTTCCTTAATTTTTATGTAATTAAAGGTCGCGAACAAGATTTTGATTGAAGCCGATATCTTAGTAATAAATGATAGCAGGACAACGTAGTTAGCATGCAAATAATACTTATTTACTGCGATACACATCCCTTGAATTTAATAGCATTCCAACTATTAGCTAATTTTTAAAATGAAGTAAACATGAATAATATTTTGCGCAGTTTGGCTTCCCTCGCGATTTCCATTGAAAAAAAACGAATTTTTCTCAAAATAAGAAGCACCCTATTACTCAATCTGCACAACTTTAATTTTACATTTTGAGAGCATGTGAGAAACTTTGAAAGTAGCAATTGTAGCATTTTTTGATTTTGTCACATGTCTCTAGTGAATACTGATCATAGACTGAGACTAATCTAATATCATAATGGTCTTTCAAAAAGACGGGTATTATTTAAAGGTAGGAATTTTGCTAGTCAGAAATCAACATTCAATAATGATACATAAATTAACTAAATTTTTCGTTGATTATTTTAATATGTATGTTGTTCAGATGATAAGAAATGTCCCAACAATATATTTCAGGTTGTCCAAGGCACTTCACAGAACAGTATCATAAAACAATATTTTTAAATCATGGTGATGACGACAGCGATACCTTTATTTGAAAATTTTAATTTTAGTTGGAGAGTATATTTACAAAGACCGAGAGATATAGTTATCATTTTTGAGTAGAGACACATTTATTATGGTTTATACAAAATGCCAAATATTGTCGGAATAAAATGAAAATTTAAAATTAGTTAGGGAACGTGTAGATAGCTACTTCAAAACACATGACCCCATAAAAATGCTCTCAGTACATCAAAATTATGCTTGGTTTAGGTGGTAATATTGGCATTTTGTCTCGTGTTGGTTGTGTCGTAACAAAATTTACAATAAGATGCAGAAACGAAAAGAGGGAAAACTAGTAGACAAAAATTTAGATAAATTAATTTACTTAGTACTTAGCGTCTAAATCTCATTGTTTATAATCTTCCACTGTCCCAGCTACGTTTCCATTTACCGTTACGATTGACGTAGTGTGCGCTGCACGAAGTTTATATCATTCTTATTATGCAATGTATACTATTATTATTTATGTAATTTATCTATTATAGACGCAGAACTTATTTTCAAAAAAAATTCAGTCGTAGCGTTTCTTGTATTAGCTGTTTTGCAACTAGATATCACGTACTCGGCCAAAATTTTTACAAAATATGTGTACTGTACCACCGAATTCAAGAAATTATTTATACTTTCAAACATAAAAATTTTCGGATTTTATTTAATTATGTGTTGATTTTAATTCCTGCATCCAATAAGTATTTCAGATCTATGTCATATTGAGATAAGTAAGAAAATTTGTCGAGAAAAACTTATTCTTTATATATATATATATATATAATTCTTTATTTCAGCAAGTATTGCCATATACAAATAATAATAATAAAATAAAACAAGGAAATTCAAAAGGTATCACAAATAAAAGCAAAATATTGAAAAAGGTTAACAAAATATAATCTTCAAAGAAGGCGTAATGTGGATGCCCAGTGCCGTCTAATTGGACTTCTGTAGTGAAGATCTGAACGTAGTACAACTTCGACGAGGTGATTATCGGATCGGTCGAGTCTTGATCTGAAGTTCGCAATTCGGTGCCGTAACAAGGCATCGAAGGTGGGGATACCGGCGTCTGCAAACATTCCCCGGGCACTGCAATCTGGTGAAAAATTATGTAATTTTCGAAATGACTTATTATAGATGATACTTAAGCGTCTAATTTCTCCCAGATTGTAACTCGTCCATAGCTCGCTGGTGTATAGGCAAGTGAGATACGAGTTGAAAAGCCGACACTTAACGTCATATGAGCAGGACCCGAAGTTCCTGGCCACCATATTTCCGCGGATGCACTGCGCCCTACATTCCCGTGCAATGTCCTCATTGTCCTTCCTATCTTCTGTCAATACATGACCTAGATATTTTACTCTCCGTGCTATTCTTACGGGCTGACCATCCAGGATTAGGGCTGGAATCACAAGTTTATTGTATTTTCGTGGTTTCATTACCATTAGCTCTGTTTTTTTGGAATTGTACTTGAGACCTCGTTGCTGTGCAAATCCTTCGCAGACGTGAACCAACTGTCGCAGTGCCTTCATAGATGGAGCTAGCAGAACCATGTCGTCTGCATAGCTGATGTTGTTTATAAAATGTCCTCCAATATTACATCCCGTCTGCGTTGCTAGCAATTTTTGCGACAGTTCATCCATGTATTTGTTAAAAAGGGCTGGCGACATGAGTCCGCCTTGTCTGACCCCACATTTAATGGGAAAACTGTCCGAGATAGAGTTGCTCCATTTGACGTAAGCGTTGGCGTTCTGATTCCACGTGTTTATGAAACTGGTCAGCATAGCCGGAATATTAGTTTTCAGCAGCACTTCATGTAGGATATTTAGCTGTACTCTGTCGAAGGCTTTGCTTAGGTCAAGGAAGCAGAGGTATACTGGGGTATCTCGAGTGTTGTAAGCATTGACTACCTCCTTCAAAACATATATGGCAGTATCGGTTCCCACTTTACTCTTAAAACCGAACTGATGTGAGCTTGTGGAAAGGTGATGCTTGTATTGAGCTAGAAGGATTTTTTCCAGGATTTTTGAAAATGCTGTACCTAACGCAATTGGTCTGTAGTTTGAGTCGTCCGTTAAATTCCCAGTTCTATTTTTTGGAATCGGTATTATACATATTTTTGAAAAATTGCAAGGTACACAGTTATGCTTTATCATAGAGTTGAAAACAAGCGATAGAAGAACCCATAGTCTCCGATTTGCGTATTCTACATGTTCTATACATATTTTGTCCCAACCAGGAGATTTCGTACGCTTCGAGTCACGAAGGGCTTGGATGATGTCTTCTACCGTTATTGAATAATTGTTTTTGTTCTGGTTTGTTATGTTCGGTTTATTTGTATTTATCAGGTAATCATTCTGATTATGCTGATAATGCGTCTTCCAAAAGTTTGCTATGTTTTGTTCACCTTGGACGTTGTTTATGTTAGTTGTGAATATCGGTTTGTGCTTTTTAAAGTAACTCACTCTTTTCCAAAAGTCTTTCATGTTCTTTGTGTCGAGTGCTTCGGATATACGATTTGCTTGGACTAGTTTTTCTGACCTTCTGTGTCTTCGTAAAGCAGATTTAAACACTCTCCGGCTATCTGCCATTAATTGCCATAGTTCGTCTGCTCTAGGCCGACCACTTCTGACCCAGTTCTTGAAATGCCTTCGGGATGTATCGTAGAGGTTCGATATTTCGTTTGTCCAGCCCACTATACGTTGAAAAGGTGGTTCTGGGTATCGGGTGAACACATGAATCGATGATCTTATCGCATTTACGATGTCGTTGTACAGCTTGTCTATGTCGGGTTGGTGAATCGTGCAATTGGTCTCATTACAACATACCAAATCCCTGTTTATGTGAATACCTTTAAGGTGGAGGCGACTCACCGCTTCGTATACTGCGATATACTTAACGTGCTTAACCTTCCAGCAGTAAGATGGTTCAGGCTTTGATGACACCATGTAGGATAAGTTGACATTTGTTATGTTAAAACTCAAAGGAAAGTGATCCGAGACCAGGACATCGTACTGTATTTTCGGACATAGAAAATTATCCTTGATTGACTCTGAAATGAGCACATGGTCCAACCAGGATGTACTTCCGTGTGCTTTGCTTAGGAAGGTGAAGCTGTCTTGAGGGAGTGAGATTACGTCCGCGATGTGCAGTTTTAGTGATTCAGTGAAAGCGACCAGTTCATTCCACCTATCTGTATTTGGCTTGGCATTCAGATCTCCTGCAACAATTATATCTGTCGGCCTGTTTTCTGTTATGATAGTTTCCAAATCACTCAGTATATCAATGAAATCGACGGCAAAATCAGGATTATCTACCGGCATATAAACGTTACAAACAAGCACACTGCGATTATTTATATTTATGGTCATTGCATCTAACCTGTTATTTATTCCTGTGTCTACGTTTCGAATGTGATGTGCTATTTTCTTTCTCCACAGTATGGCGATGCCTCCGTGAGGTCTTCCCTTAAGAATTTTTTCGTCACTTTTTATGCTACTTTTACCTTTGTACATAAAATCTGTATGAATATTTTGTAAGTATGTGAGCTCGTCATTACATAGCCAAGTTTCTTGCAGCAAGCATACGTCAAGGTCGTTACAAAGCTTATGAACAGCCACTAAGTTACTCTTAATTGACTGACAGTTGAAAGTTGCAAAGCGGATTGTATTCATTACTGTTGTGATGAGGTATTAGATGCTCCTCCATCATCTATAGTCTTTGAAACTGTTCTTTGTAGCGGATATGCCGGTTTAATATAAGAGCCCGTTGGCCAAGCACTATTCGTAAAAATTTTGTCAAATTCTGCCTCGAGAACACCGATTTTGAAAGCGTGGAACTCGCCTGATCGTGCTATGATCAGTTCGCTAGTATGGTTCTCGATTTTCAGAGTATCTTTCACGTGTTTGTCTATGTCATTTACGGTAGTATCCGTAGTTAGCCGAGATACAATCATGTATTTACGTTTAAGGACCGATTTGAAAGAAGAAATATTCCCGTTTATTCCCACTATTTTATTTGCTACGTTATGTTGCTTGTTTTTCTGCAAATTTACTGTTGTGGGTTTAGATTTAGTGTGTGCGGGTGTCGGTTGTTTATGAAGCTCTAGAGTCGGTAGTTGTGAAGAACTTGACTGATTTTGTACGTTTTGTGGTTTTTGTGAATGTTTTGTACTTCGTGTACTTTGGGTAGTTTGTATATCTTGCGTTTTGGTTGAATTCGAATTATCATTTGTAGATGCCACTCCGGGAATGGCACGGTTTGTATTTAATACTTGGGAAAACGATTGTTTCGAAGCGGAATTTAAATGTACTTTGATCTCATTTAAGTCTGAGGCGAGCTTATCGATGTTGCCAGGATATCCAATATCGTTTTTGATTCTTAATTGTTCTTGCTTAAGTATATTGATTTCTTTTAGAAGCGTAGTTACGTCTATATAATCAAAAGTAACTGGGGGTAGTTTACTTAAATTTACAGCAGCAAAAATAGGGATATCTTTGGGATCGTGTTCTCGGAGAACTTTAATTATGTCCCCTAAGTCTTTACGTTTTCTTCCTTCGCCTTTGCGTAACTGAATTGTTGTTATACCAGCGTGGTGAAGAATTAGTTTCTTGGCATCTTCAACGTCTTTTTCAGTAAAAGTACTATCGCATAATTGCAGAATGGAAACTTCGTCCATCGTGTTAAGCTTCTGTTGCATAAAGCACAGGAGCTCGTTACAAGAGCTTTTTCTTCCATCGCTAGGTTAGGTATGTTTGTTTACATGTTGTTATATTTCGTTAATAATATATTTATAATAATATTTATAATATAATAATAATAATATAATATAATTTATAATATATAATAATATTTCGTATAAAAAGTTTCGTGTGCTACAGTTGAAGGGTTGTCGAAATTGCTAAATTTGCTCAAGATTAAACTAACATATTTATAACATTTAAATCAAAAAGGTATTTGTAAATAGCTCTTTTAATTGTATGTTTAAGTATTAATTTGGAATGTTATATCTCAAATCTCGTTCAAAACGGAATTCGAAAAATCAGAATGTGAAGTATTGTATCATTTTGTTTGTAAAAAAATAGTACGATAATTTCTAGGTTCTGTGCATTTTTTTAAAGAAATAAATGATTTTAACTGAAAACACAAAACTGTATTATTGTGACTCAGTTAACACTAGCAACAGTATTATCAAATGCTTTTGTCATAAATTGTTGTTAATAACAATGTCGACTTGAGATGAAACGTTAAAATCAAAATCAACAATAAAAACAAAAGATAAAATATTAAAATCGACATAAAATAATTAAATTTGATACATTAAATTGCGAAAAACTAATATACAAGGGAACCATAATTTAAAATTAAACGCAGTGAAAAAAAAAATGATCCCATTTGAAAAGGTTGACCTTGAATTGACATTGAGATCATCACCAGAATAGAAATTAAATACACCGGTTTCCCTTCGTCCTTCAAGCACAACAAGGACAAGCAAACCCCACACACCCAGCACAATATTTTGTAGATTGGATGGTGAGTGAGCTTTGATCAATATTTCAATATCAATAACTGGGCGAAAAAAACAGCAACGTTAAAAATAGTCGCAACAAATGAGGATTGCAAAATATGTCAAGATAAGAGAAAAATATAAGTTAAAGTTTCAACTCAGGCAACTCAGGCTCTGTGGGTGATATTTTACACCAACCTTACTTGCTCACAAACGAAATTGGCATAATTTACTCTTGTGGCCATTCCACATTTAAAATTAGTCCTTTCCCACCACATTCACGTAGGCGTTGTTGCATTATACGCGAAGGTCACGCGGGATATAATCCGATACAGTAAATTAAGTACGGATTTACAAACCAAATTGGTTGGGAATTCGTATTCAAAACCCCGAACAGAATAATTCCACAACAATGCATGCTGCATAGGCGTTACTTAATAGCACAGACGTCCGAATGCCAACAGTCAACACTATTCAAGATCAAAGCTTGTTGATGCAGATACCAACCTTGCTCGAGCCTGCCTTTGATTTTATGCAATCATTCGCCGAAAAGCCAAACTGATTTGGACGCACTCCAGTGAAATCCAAAACCCCGACACGTTGCAGATATGAAAAATTAAATTAACCTCACCGACGCTGCATGACCTACATTCGTTCTTATTAATCTGTTTTTCTTGTTAACGCGTTGCTCAACATAAACAACCGTAACCGAAACTTTGTTAAGTGCCAATAAATCACGCTGTAATGATCACTGCGTTTAGAATAGATATTTTGTTGTTTTTGTCTAAAATAATAGTGCCACAGCATTTTTTTCCTAATTTAATTAAAATAACTAAACAGAAGGTAAAGAAGTGTCTTATCATAGTTTATGATAAAAATCCAATTAATGTATAGTCAAGAAAGACGTAAATAATGTCACGATTCTCAATCTTTTGACCCTGTAGATGTTAGCTTGAACGTGGCAAATTATTTTGTTGTTGACGTTAATGAGAGAACAGTCGATGCATAAGTAATTTTGATCAATTAATCTTTAACTCATTTCAGGTTGAAGAGGAAATTGCAGAGGAATATTTATTTTAGGAACCTCTGCCGAAAGAAGATCCGGTGATAAATTTTAATAATTGTATGTTTAACAATTCCATTCCATGGAGGAAATAAATAATAAATCGGGCTTTAACAGAAAAGAATCGCGGCCCTCATAAACAAATTAAAACAGTAGCTCCAGAAGCTCAATTCACTCACTGCATAATCCATCGGGATTTTTTAGTAGCAAAATTTGTACCAGACAGGCTAAAAACAGTTTTGGATCAAGCAGTAAAAATATAACATTGTCTCTTCGTAGTTAAATCAGAAGTTAAAGTTTTCCATGCAGAAGCTAATTTCGACTTCAAATATTGTTTCTTTGATGAATTGTGGATAGTCCGGTTAGCATATTTAGCTGATATTTTTGGAAATATGAATAATATAAATTTTGTTTTTCCGGGAGAAATGGTCGTTTATTGTTATTGTTTATATTATTATTTTATTATTGTAAAATTAACGCAACAATAAAAAGATATTAGATTTGTAATGCCTTTTTTGCACCACCAATTAATGTCAAATATAGTTGTCATCAATATTAATTTAAAGGACAAACATAGGACAAAATTAATTATTGAGGCAAATTTCAGCTTGAAACTTACTTTCACTGAGCATGAAATTTAAAAAAATAATTGGTTTAGCAAAACAATCCCAGTCGCATCAATATTTAAATTATTTTATATTACTTAATGTAAGTGATGTTTTTACTTTGCTTTTGTATACCAAATGAAGTCTTGTCATATAGTTGTTTATTGTTAGGAACCTAAAAGGTTGAGAACCCCTCCTGGTCTTTAGATATTTAGGTAAAATTCGTAGTAAAGGATGGGAAATTGCTAGAACCCTTTAGCATGGTACAGAGCAAACTGTATATTATGCTAATTATCCTCGTGAATGGAATCAAAAATCAACCCCAACCGTACGAGGGGACAAATCTGACACATTCCTAAGTTTATGACCTAGGGGTGGGGAAATTATAGCTCTCCGGCCGCATGTGGCCCTTTTGTATTTCTCGTGGCGGTCTTTAGCAAGCCCTAACAAAGAGCACTTTTCGTCATTGTAAACTTCTGCCAGAAACTACTGACGCGAACTCACGTACGAATATAATAAAGAGAAACTAACTAAACAATAACTAGTTCTGTTGCTACTCAAATTTAACAAATATATTAGAATTGCTATTGTGGATATTGATGTTGTTCGTTAGGAACAGAAATGCAATGCTGGTTTTGACGTAATGTTTATTTGAGAGAAACTACTAATTATTTTTTAATCAGTGTTATTCATGACCCGTTAGCGATGTAACGATGTTTATCTTAAAAGCTAAGATAATACGTAATACGAAAAGTTATCATATTTCCTAATGGTGATTATATCCCACACACAAACAAAAGAAATAAGTAGACAAAACCATCAAAGCAATTTCAAAAGAAACACAAGGAAGGATGGCCTTGCTTTAATATGTTTCGAAAATTTATTAGTGTGTATATATTTTTGGGACTATTACTCAGAAATTAGATTACACAGAAATTAGATCATAGTCTGTTAAGATTGGACTGACAGCTTTTCTATCATAGTAATGGAAAATGTGGAGAATCTTGTGGAGTTTATTAAAATCTCTTGACTAAAAAATTCCTGGAATGCACTTTTTGGTTTGATGAATTTCCAGTAAGGTTTCGAGGCTTATCTTAAGAGTTAGAAAAGTTGTATAGAAAAGATATTTGGCCCATCATTTTCAATAACACAAAATGTTTTATTTATACCAGGATATAGTATTTTAAATGGTCCAAATGGAATCCAGGATATGTATTTTAAATGGTCTCTCCAACTATATCAAGTTGTACCTTTACAAAGTAAATAGATTCCGATTGTTTTCAAGCTCAGGTTCGTATTCAGCGCAAATAAACCAATGTTAAACGCCTATGCACATTCCATAAAGATTAAATTACAATACTATCCTAATTTTCAACTGTCTTTTTCACGAATTTTATGAAAAATACTTTCCAAAATAGAACATAAAAAATAGAAAGGTATTGCCTATGAACTTAGTTTGAATTATTTATCGTTTTTACGTGATTTCGAACCCACGATTTAGAAAAAAATTGGCTTATGTAAGACAACCTTGACTTTACCGTTTGTTTCATGTGTGGTTTTTTAAATCACCTGTGGTTAGTTTCCATTGCAAATGGTTTTTCTCTAAACACTAACAAAAATGTTCTTTAGTGGGGGTATACTTGCTCCAGTAGATCTAGTGCTCAATATTTATTATTTTAATGCACAAGTTCTTCATTTTAGGGCACAATATGAATAAAATATTGCTCATTATAAATCTTTTCATGTAACATAGTCATATTTATTAAATGCTCAGTATGTAGGTATTATTTTAATGCACAAGTTTATCCATGCTAGGGCACATTATATAATTTGTTATGTAACATATGTACATATTTAATGCACAATATTTAATATTTTAATGCTCAAAGTATTTCGTTTAATGCACATACCTATCTATTTAAATAACGCACGCTTAGATCGCACCCATTCTGATTGATATTCAGAACAAAAATTATTTCGAAAATATCTCAAAAAACCCACCCACTGAAGGGTACAAATTAAGTTTTTAGGTGTTCGGGTTTATTCGTTGCATGTTTGCAAAATTAGCAAAATTGCAAGTAATTTTTTCATTACATCAGCATCGACCTCCTATTGGGTTTAGTTATTATATAACAAACTTTTTAGGTCACATAGTATACGCAAAAATGTACCTACTCTAGTTTTTAAAACAAAAACAATTGACATCTATTTTCTTTACATATGGCTACAATCTGATATAGTTGGAAATACAACTCCATTCAAAGAAATCATTTCTTCACAATGCAACATGGTGTTATAAATAAAATAATTTAGTGTTGTAGAAAATGATGGGCCAACATTTCTATAAAATATTCTTTGCTATCTCTTAAGACAAACACAATATCGATTACTGCGTCTCTATTGACTCACACAGTATATAATTTAAAACAGGACCGGTTTTGGCATAACATGATAATATCGTCGGCTTAAAGGTAAGATGGTAAAAGTCACTAACTAACAAGTTGTTATATTTTATTGAAGCACGAATTAGTTGTGGCCAAATGCTGATAAATGCGTATCTAAACGAAAATACGACCAATAAGTGTTATTAAAATAAGTTCAACAAATTCTTAAAATCCATTAATTCTCTGGAAAATGTCATTATATTTATTGGTATTCTATTGTAGTCAGGTTTTTGTAATTATTTGAAATGTTAGTTAGGTACTTTAGTTTTAACCAGACGATATGCAGACAGAGACATCTCTTTGTTGAATTGTACATAATCAATGTTATTCAAATTATTTTACACTACGCAATTTATCACGCAAAATGTTCTACAACTTTTTAAGAAATAAAACATTGCGGAACACATAGTATTAAAACAAGACAAAATCTCTAAATCGGTCCGTTATTTAAAAAAAAAACTCGGATTTAAATTATCTAAATAAGTACACATATTTATCGTAAACTACATTTCCGACCTTCAATGGTTTTTGAATCAAGACGGAATAGACATATTTTTTAAATGACACAATGCATTGGCTTAATTACAGCTATATAGTATGATGGCCGTACATCAGTATTTTACAACAGTTTTTTATACAGATTTTGAGGTTTCTGGGAGATTGAATTCAAATGGCATACATTTACTAATGTTGCTAAAATTACAGTTTTGACATTTGACCTCACTTTTCCGGATGTTACGTAATTTTGCGTAATTTACGTAATTTTGAGTTCGCATTCGTATTCAGGGCAAATAAAGTTCCAGAATACATTTTACATTCCATTTACAACCTCCATGCTACTCAAAGTTATCACTATTTGCAATTTCAATTATGGTCTTTAAGCCATAAATTTTCTTCCGCTACCATTAAGACAATTGAATGTTATATTAAAATATATAATTTCCTCTTAGCCGTACAAGAAAATCGAAAACGAAACAAAATTAAAAAGCGCAAAATATCTGCAATGCTGTAGACCGTGGCTTTTGGAAATTGCATAGGCGATTATGATTATATCTATTCTTTGCCAAAATCGCAAAGTTGAGTTTTTAGACCTGTTTGGGTTTGGCACATGCGAGGTGAAACGGCCAGACTTTTTTAATCACACAATCAACTTGAGCCTACATCAATTATTGTAAATTTTTACTTTTAAAATAAATATTGTTTTCTTAACAATTATTTTATATTTTTTTACAATCTTGTCGAGTATACCTCCCCCATAATCTCCGGCATTCTTGTGAGACTAATCTGGCAACCCTGAAAAGAGCCACAAGCACAAAAAAATGAGGAGTCCAACAGCGAAGTCCTCTGAAGAGGACAAGCCATTGTCACTTCAGGAGCCTACATGAACAGGTGAGGCCGGCACCCCATCGCAAACTTGCCACGTCTCAAAAACTTGCCTCCCGTTTCGCGCACACGCTTATTTAATAATAGAAATCACATGTTTTGCGCACATGGTCACCGAAACACTCCAAGTACTTTTAAAGAGAACGACGAACATCGCGCATCGGCAGTTTTAAAGGGCAACCGACAACACCGAAGGAGTCGAAGTCGAGCAAGTTGCTCTCCGGCGAGAGCAAGCGGTGTCTTAGTTTACATGTGGTTAGATGGCACACTCACCTATTTTTCTCCAATTCGTTGTGCGTCGTCCTGAAAACAAAAAAGAATATGTAGATTGTAGAATATGTAATAGTAAAGTAGTGGGGAATGGTAAGTTTGGGGGGATGCACGGGCGCGATTGAATTTTAACCCCTCACCTGTTCCCACGGGATCGTCTCCTCTCCCTCCTGGCATTGCTATTCGCGGGGAAGAAAAAAATATCCGTGGAATCGGCGGGAGGCGAAGTCGCGTAACCATGGTCGTCCTCTGCAAAGGAAGAAATCAAAACACACGAAACAGCTGAGCGATTGGTCCTCAAAACACACGTTTTGAGGAAGGTCTACAGACCTCTTTCCCTCTTCGCGAGGTACTCGGCTGCCTTGAGGAGGGCTTCGATGCTGGTCATGGTTATGGCGGTTTTCTCGTCGACGTGAAGAACAAAGAAACTTTAGGTGGACACAGAGGCGCGCGCGGGCACTACGTTGACGGCGGTACGAACGGCGGTTTCGGAACGACTGAGTGTCGATACGGTTAGGGGGATCGCGCTGGATCGCGAACGGTTGCGCAAACTGTGGACGCGCACACGATGCATTCTGGTGCTGCGCTGGCTGCTGGTGCTCGGTCGGTTCCCCGACGACGACGCAACATGCTCACCCGCAACACCATGCGGCCCGATAACAATAACGTGGACGACGTGGAGGCCTCGGAGGACAAAGGAACTCCATACACACACACAACTCTTCTAAACCGGCCGCGTCATCAACCAGATCGCCGTGATGCCTAGCCTCGAATCCAGTTCTTAGGAAGTGAAACGTACACTGCACATACATAACAGGAGATATTTGTTCACCTGCGGTCTTTGTATTATGTCTTTTTCGAAGGAACAATCAGATATTAGAGTTGGAATTGTATCATTGCGTATAATGGCCATTGCCCTTCCATAAGAATTATAATATTGAGAAGAAAATGACTATTGTAATAGTAAGTCGGTTATCAAATTATGCTTTAACATCAGAAGTGGGATTCTCCTGCGATAACTGCCAGTTGGTAAAATACTTCACATTGTTTTGTTAAACTTCGACAAGAATTAGAGAAGAGTACGCAGACCCATGTTATGCAAATCATATTGAGATTTAAATGAGGTTAAATTTGTTGTATTACAAATTCTCTTCCATCAAATAGGACAGCTTTACGCCTAGGAGATAAATATTCCATGACCAAAATTGAGATAATGAGCATTTATGTATGGACAGATTGGAATTAAAAGACAAGCTGTTCATTTTATTATAAAAATTTGGTAAGATTTTCGTTTTCAAATGGAATATCCTGTATATTTTTTTAAGACTAATTCTAAACATCTTTATTGGAATCATTTTTCTCGTTGATAGGCAATGGAAGACTCTTCTGGAAGAGTCTTCCATTGCCTATCAACAGACATAGTAACTAGTGACAATGTATAATATAGTGGCCATGTATTTTTCAATTGACGTTTGCAACTGACGACGGGGTGACCCGAAAGCGGTATTGTGATATATCTATTAAATAAATTTGCATCATTCCTGAAGAAGAATTTTACTTTTTCTTTTATACAATTGTGATTCCAATGATGAATATGGAGTTATTTCTTGCCAATCCTAAATGGTACATTTTATAAAAAGATGGATGGATTGTTTAAGATGGATTGTTTAAGGTAAAAAAACTTTTGTTTGATTTTTTTTTTTAATTTCTTACCGTTGGAGAATTATTTGGATGTTCCGGTAATTTTGGGTAACCCTATATGTACCTATATGGATTTGATCAGAATTGTTAAATGAATCAATCGATTTAGTATGATGAAGTATTGTAATCGTGCCGAAAAAGAAATTTGAGATTTTAGCGGAAATAGGTCTTTATGGGTTCCCTGAACATTTTTGACCAAGGTACAAAATATGTCTGTGTGTGTGTGTGTGTGTGTGTGTGTGTGTGCGTATGTATGCCTGTGTGTGTAAACGATTTTTGTGGCGACGATTCCGGAAAAACTACTAAAGGTATCGGGACGAAAGTGCATATTTAGAAGTTTCATGACCGAACTTAGTGCTGAAAAGCATTTTGTTTAAAAGGGTCCAAAAGAACTGTTTACTCAAGTTTCATGACCAAATTTAGAGCTGAAGAGCTCATCTTTTCTGTAATTTCATCAACATAGATAAATAATAAATTAAAGTAAGGGAAATTTTGTATAATTTATGTCTATAACATTTTTTGGTAAAATTAATAGTTTAGCTGCAGGAGCAAATTCTATTTGATCGAAATTGTGCCTGCATTAATAATAGGTAGCCAGGATATTTTGAAACGTTTGATAGTATTCAGAACGTCAGCGGTTGCGAAACGTCAATTCAACACGCAAATGCATGGAGAATGCGATGAGGAGGAGAAACACGCGCGCACGTAGGCTATGTGAAACAATATTGAAACATCTTGGTGTCATACACAAAGTCAATGTGTATTTCGAGTGCGGATAGCAATGTAGCTATGCATTTTCAAGAATTTTGCAAATGAGCCGCCATTTCCGTAATTTCGTCAAAATAGTTAAATAATAAATTAAAATAGACGAAATTTTGTATAATAATTTTGTATAATGACATTTTTTTTGCTAAAATTAATAGTTTAGCTGTAGGAGCAAATTCTATTTGATCGAGATCGTGTCTGTATTAATATAAAGTTGCCAGGATTTGCCAGATATTTTTATTCTAATAACAGTAGGTAGCACGGAGTAAGAAGGGAGGAGTCCGCAGATACCGTACATATGATTTGAAAGCTGACCCAAATGACTGCATGATAAGTACGGGAGAAAAACGGCCAAGTTTGTGGACATGCGCAGTGCGCACATATTGCTATCTCTTTTCTCTCATTCATAAATTGACTTACCCTGTTACCCATGTGATGTGAGTTGAGTAGCGACCGACGATTGTCAGTGTGGTGAGGTTATGTTTCAAAAATTGTCAACATAATGTTAAAATTGTTGAAAGAAGTTATACAGAAGTTTGTGTCACTTATTTTTAATGAAAACTTTACAAAATAGGTTTACCTTCTACGAATTGCGGCTATACGAATGGAAATAAAACAACTGTTGGTCTACAGAAGCTTGAGGATTACCCTAAAATCAGGAAAAGTTGCTGTTTATCCGAATTTACGGATAAATATGTTTTGAAAATGTAATTATGCCTTGTTAATGCAATCTATTTTTGCATTCGGAGGACAAAATCAATCACTGGTGCACTATGTCGTCGAATTAAAGGTAAAAGTCACTAATATCTCAAATAGTTAGGAAAACCTGAACTTAGAAAGAAATGCCAATAAATATGATATTTTCTAGAGAATTAATGGATTTTAGAGAACTTAAAACACTTATTCATCGCCTCCATGTATAAGATGCACATTTATAAGCTATAATTATTAATTTAGCTATAATTAATTATCTTTCAATAAAATGTAACAAAATGTTTGTTAATTTTACCTTTCAGCCAACGCTGTATTTTTGCATGGAAGATAGTAGGAACATTGACTTGCACCACTGTGTCTGGAAATACATTTCATCCTGTTTTAATGTGACGAGAACCGACCAGAAACAAGCCCTATGCTTGCGTAATGTAGTTTGTTTAGTTTATTGTAATTATCTTGGTGGTTATAGTAAAATGATGTTAATTTCTTTACAATGTAGATATGGACTTTCCTAGATTATGTATAATAATTAAAGCCTTATCAATATTAAACTATAAACAGAAATAAGGATAAACTCAACAACTGCTGAAAATATTTAGTGTTTATTTTAATTCAATTAGTAATTTTAAATTGCTTTAAATGTTTGTGGATTTTATTTGTTATTTATATTAAAAGTGAACAAAGTAGGATAAGGATAAGCAAGGATTAAATTATGCTATTCTGCATCAAAAAGAGGAAAATACTACAGAGAACCACGAATAATTGAGCCCTCGATAATCGGCTCTACTGTTTGTTTTAATTTAATAGCAGAGATTCTGATGGATAATTATGGCACCTGTTTCATTATAAAAATATAGTGCTTATAAGTTAACTTTAAAACAATATCTAATATAATAAATAAAGAAATACACAAGTAAAAACCAACAAATTTTAATTTGAGAACAAACTATATACTTTATAACTGTAACAATATGGCTTATTTGTTATATTTTGCAGTGCTTGGCTAACTAACTGTATCTGCAGGAGAATTTTTACTATTTGCCTTCCTAATCCTTCTGCGTTTCAACGCAATTGTGGGTTGTAGTTCTTTATAATTTTCTGACGCTGTCAGTGTCTTACTATTATTACTAGGTCCGCTGTTTTCTGCTGAGTATGATAATTTTGAAGATTTTCTTTTTTCCTTTTGAGAATACTAAATGCAGTTTGCCACTATCACAAAATCGGTACCTATATAATGTAAACACAAGAACATATAATAAAATAATCGTATTCACTATACTGAGTAGACGACATAACCACCCAATAACCACCATAACCTCACAACTGCACACAACCATACGTTGTTTTGACAGACCGATTCGTCGCTCAAGTTATGAATGAGAGCAGTATGTGCGTACTGCGCATGTCTACACACTTTACAGTTTTAGGACTTATTGTGCAGTGATTTGGGTCAGATTTTGCCTATAGAGTGCGGTCTCCTCCCTTCTTACTCCGTGGTAGGTAGTGTCAAATGTTGATTTTTTGACAATACCTACTGTCAATATCTGTCAAATCCTGGCTAATTCGTTTTATTTTATTGCAAACACGATCGATCTCGATCAAATAGAATCTCATGCAGCTAAACTATTAATTTTATATATTGTATGATAGTCATGTGCCTGGCCACATCAGATTTTTTTTCGATACCTTGGTGATAAAAATTGATGCATATGTTCAATATTCAATAGACCTTAACACCTGCCAACGAACATATTAACAACAAAAGCTCATAATCTATTGTGTGAACTATAATAGTAGTTATTCTACTTTGCATACTGTAATATTATATCTTCGTATAAGAGCTTATAAATTATGTATAGGTAAGAAATTGTTAAATAAATAATATATATTTTTTTTGCGATTCCTATGATTTTTTTAATGTGGGAACTAGACTAATCTAGACCGCGAACTAGAAGGACAAAGAAAGAAAATACCACATGATAATTTAATAATGCGATATTCAACAGCTGGTTGTAATGTCCTCTATGAATTTAATAACATGGGCTATTATCTAGCGCAGCACAAAGTATTAAAATAATTCGTTCATACAATTTGTTGTACAATCTGCTCACTCAATCTACTCGAATTATTATTTATGCATTATTATTGCACTGTTATCTGTAGACACACAGATATACTACAGTAACCCATATTATATCTATTACATTAAACAAACACAGCCAATGGAAAACAATTTCAGTTGTGATTTGAGTTGTACCGTTTATTCTTTCAGAAAAATCCATGCTACAAAATTGAATTCTTGTTGGGAGTCAATTCCATAAACTCACGCATCCAGGGGGAAATTCTAGTAACTGGAGGGTGAGAAAAAGAAACCAACTAGAAGACCAACTAACCTAAAAGTTACCAAACTAAATACAACCAGCACTCAAAAAAAAAACAACGATCAGTTGTGAAAGGTAACTGGTGATTTGGAATATTTCAAGACCTTTACAATGAAACTACTGTAATGCTTAAGTATACTAATAGAATACTAAAATACCATTGCTCTGCCTAAGGCTCGGCTGTGATACTATAACGATAAGTAATAATGATTTGAATGTAATGTAGGAACGATACTTGAGGCAAATTAGGCCTCCATAATGGTAAAATCATGATCTACAGTAACTACCAATAAGAGTGAAAGGTTATCGTACTCTTTATAGGCGCTTGTTTTGTCCGAGTCGTGAAAAGATTTATAAAATTCTTGATACTATTATTAGAGCATCTGTTATTGCCAAGGTGACAAAACGTACGAAATTTATATAAAAAAAATTGTATCGTATCTATACAGTGCTCGAAGAAATTTAAGGACCACACAGTGGAAACTATCTGTAAAATTACAGGATATTTATGTTATAAACTAGAGCACAAATACAGTGAAAGCTTTGAGATTGATTTAATCTTAACTTACATTTTATAAAATAAATTATACCAAAAGCAGATTAAAATTTACATTTTTGTATAAGTAAGAAGTTTCTGATGGAATTTTTGTTCTTTCAATGCCTTGGAAAGTTACAACCGTTTGAAATATTTGCGAAATAAATTACTTAGAAGCAAATTTACATTATAAAAAAATCATTATTTTTAATTTACTTACATTTATATATTCTTTATTGTTGTAATGGTAAACGTTTTCGTATTGTTTCACTTTATTATTTATATTTAATATTTTCTTGTTCTTGGTTTGTTTATATTGCAAACGGCTGCAGCCTTTGCAGAATAACATTTTCTGCCTAACTACTGAAAACTGAAATTTTTTTTTTACTGAAAACTGTTTTCAAACAAGAAGTGAATATATACAATATGCAATAACTTATTTAAAGACAAAATGGACATTTTAATCAAATACCTCATTGTTTTTACATATTATAGTCCGGGTGCCACGAGGCGTAAATGGTGCAGATTGCTAATAAATGTTACAGTTAGCTGTAACTATAAGTACTCTAGAAGTGGTCCGATCAAATTTATATTATTTATTTCAATATTCCATTTGTTAATAATAATAATAATAATTCCCGTATTATTACAGTTGATAACGCAATACTTATTGTGTCCCATTATGATTATTTATACCAACGATATGTTATTAGTTCTGACGGATTGGATCACAACATAATGCGCCGTGAACTACTGCACATAGTGTAGGCATTTTAGTTAGGTATTTCTCGGCTACGGGCGCTTAGTTCGTTTTTCAAGTCCCCTCCAACGTGTATGCACAGGGCGAACAGTCATTTTACACGCAAAAGCATTGAACACCGTAAATAATTCGCCAGCCTATGAACAGAATACAATAGATTCAGAAAAATGCCCTCAAACATCATATCAAACTGTTTACTGAATCTTTGTTGATATTGTTATTGAAATTTATTAAAAAATATTAGTGATTTAAAAAAAGCTTAGCATAGGCGGACAATATTTCATTGGAAATTTTTAAATCACTAATATTTTTTAATTAGTTTCAATAACAATGTCATCAGATTCAGTAACCATTTTGATACTATGTTCAGGACATTTTTCTGAATGTATTGGTATTATTTTCATAGGCGTGCGAATTATTTCTCTACCTAAATCTAAATTAATTAGTTTTCAATATAAAAACCGGTATTCGAATGTATCAAAAGCGGGTTTTAAGAATACGATATCCTTTAGTTCCTACCCAGTAAAGTATGTCTGTCTATCATCTTACCTTCCCAATGGATTTCACTTTTCTTTATGTAGGACAAAAAACAGTGTTCAGCTGGAATAAATACGCAAAATAGCCAAAATTACTTTTTGGCATTTTCACCCAACTTTTTGCCAAAACGTTACGTCACTCGACTTCTTTTTTAATCTTAATTCACATTAATTGAAGAAGAAATCTATGAAAAATGCATAGGTATTTAATTCACAAAATCTGTTTTCTATAGTAAACAAAATTTAACAATTTAACATTACCCTTTCCTAAAAAATCAGTACAAAAATAGGGAATTCAAGGCTGCAAAGAAAATGTTTGCAAATAAACTTTTATAGTACGTCTTGTTATTATTGATCTTCATGTATCTCCTTTATTCATAGTGATAATGACCTAAATCAAAAAGTAAAACGTTGTAAGGCAGTGATGTCAAACCTGCGGCCCGCAACACCTTACTGTGCGGCCCGCGAGCCCTCGCTAAAATTGTATTACAATACAATAAAATTTAAAAAATATAAAACTGATTTGTAACATAGTTGAATTACTAAGTTTGCAATGATCTTCGAAGACGGAACCTTGTTTTTAAAGTTCCCGATCATGTCATCCACCGAAGAGTTCAGCCCACGCGTCCACTTGTGGTGTTCATCGTCGCGAAATTTTACGTTCAAATATGAAACTAAAGACATTTTACGACTTGTTATGCACTCGCACCCATGAAGGGTATAACACCGTTTCAATCTTTTACTAAAAATTTACTAGTAATAGTTCAGAAACAACATGAACAGAATGCCCGAAATAATGTAAAATCAAAAATCATTATTAATTATCGAAATTTTCTTAAAATATTTTCGTAAATATCATTTGAATGGGATTTTGAGATTAAAATTTTTGAAATTTTTAATGTTCATCATTCTGTATTAAGAGATTGTGGCTAATTCTGACTTAAACTGGTCAAAAGATTTACGGGTTAATGAAAAATATGTTAAAAATTGAAAGTTGATTTTCTCTCCAACCATTTGATGATTCTTTCACTTACTGGTAGCTTAAATCTTCAGAAGATATACGGATGAAGAATTTTTATTTCAATTTCAATTTTCAGTTTTGAGTATAGACAGGGTGTAAGAATGATGTTATGATTTTTGCCTAAATTTTGAAGTACTATATGGAGTTCCAGCTATAACAAACTGAACTGGCAGTAACTGGAATGACACTGTAATATTTTTTGAACATGTTGCTTTCGATTCACTTCATTATCTTTGTTTTTAAAGGCTATATAACAAGAACAGTAGGTAATAATAAAATGGCACGATTTCAAAGTTGATTTTCTCTAGACCCGACAAACTGGTTTTGATGATTTTTTATTCACATGTGAGTTGATTCCTCACTTTTACGGGTAGAAAGAATTAGTCGGTATACATTTTTTTTGGCAACAAAATATTAAAAATTGATTCTTTTTAAATATTGTTTTTAAACAAGGTGAAGGTGTAGTCAAGTTTATAAGCTATTTTGTATAAATTCAAGGAAAAATGGTTATTATGTAAAGTCGTACGTAATGTAGTATCAACTAAAGAAGCAAATGATAATTAATCCAGGTGAGAACATTTTTTTTTGATAAAAAGCAACTCCACCTAGATTTGAACCAGGAACCCTCCATTATCCTCACCTAGATTTAATTATCATTTTCTTCTTTAGTTGACGTTATTTTCTATGATTTTCGTTAAATTGTAAAAAAATAACATTATTCTTTTATGTTCATGGTACTTATCTTAGGTAATTCTAAATTTCAAATGAAAAATGTTTGATAAGAAATCCTTAGTGAATTTTTATTTATTTTCAAAAATTAATCAAAAATTAACATACTGATGAAGTTGATCTAATACGGTATCCACATCCTTTTCTTTTAATAAAATCTAAGTGCAGGTTATAATTTTGTGGAGCAGTGTATATCATAAGTTACTACTCCGGTCTGAGCGTCAAGCACATCTTCAAAATCAGGCGTGGGTGCAGTCGTGCTACAACAGTGGTCCACCGTACACGCAGTGGGTCAACGAACCGTCTTGAACACAACAACAGAGATACGATCCACCACAGTGGGTGTGCACTCTACTAAATACCGATGTATGCTTCGGAAGAAAGCACAGTTTTCCACCGTCCTATTTACTTTTAACGACTAACCTTGCGACTAGTACCACTAAAAACCGAAATAGAAACGTAACGAACGCAACTGGGTATTTGTTGGCCTAGCATCAGAGCATATGGACGCGGGCAAACAACAACGGCAGTAGTACCTACTCCATTACTTCGCATAGCAAAAATAACCGATGTTACGAAATACGAGCGACACATTCAATGGTTTTACAGATAATATTGAAGTTTGAGCTGGAATGTTCTATGAGTGATGATAGGCTTGGTTGTTGTTCTGAGGAGCTCTTGATATTTTCGAAACAGTTACGTAAATGAGAGAATTCGTTCATACGTGTACAGTTGGCACTCCCGTGTATTAAATTGTTCATTCAGAACGTTATCGTGAAATGGAAAATGCAATGGTGCCCAAAATAAGTTATTTCTGAGGAGGGGGAGAGGTCAACTCAAGTTTGCGTTTGATGCTGACCGGCTGCGGTTAAAATGGCTTATTTGACTTAAGACCCAGTTCTACTTCTCCTAAAACGCATTGTCAATTAAAAGCGTTATTTATTGTTCGAAGTTTGTTATTATTTATTATTAATTTGACTTCTACGTCTTTGGCTTTGGCCAAAGACGAGGCCTTTTTCAAATATAAAACAATTAGCCCAACTCATGATAAAAAAATAGAATCATAATTACCCATAATACAGCTGCCCGGTGTAGACAGCAGACGTCAGGAGCTTTAAACACCGCCTATAACTGGTGACTACGGATTGACGTTGCTGGAGGACAGACTGACCACTGCCAGAAAAAAAGATCGCAACGAAATATTTCGTTTCGGATTTGCGATGTTTTCAGAACGGAGTCTTAAGGGAAATGCATTTTTCCTAAGTATTATGGATATACATACATACTAACAATAATACTCCTTACCAACTGTTTCATAAAAGTAACGGTTGATATGCAAAGTCTGGCTCGTTTCTTCGCTACTGTCGTAAAGGTAAGTTATATAGCAATGTATATTTCGGACACATGACTTTATCATACTATACAGCAGTGTCAATACTGACAATACTGTCAATATAATCCAAATATCTGTTAAATCCTGGCAAACTAATGCAGTAATGCAGTAATGCAGATGTAATGCAGATACGAGCAATCTCGATCAAATAGACTACTATGCTTACTTTCAAATTTAAAGTTTGCTCTTGCAGCAAAACTGTTAATTTTACCAAAAAATGAAAGTTTCGTCCCGATACCTTGAGTAGTTTCTCCGGAATCGTCGCCACAAAAAACGGTTACACACACATTGTGACACTGATTTCGGTTTAATAATGGATAATTTTCATTGTAAAACCGTAACCGTTGTTACAGCTAACATCCTAACCGCAATTTATTAGTTTATATAAAATTAATAACTCTTAATAACTATAAGTAGCAAAAATACCGTATTACACACGACATTTTGCTACATTCGTTCATTTAGGGTACATAATACAACAATTAGGTGATCTTGATGCTTCTTATTTGATCAAAAATAAAAACAGTAATTGTATTTTTTATAATTTAAAAAATATAATTATTGGTCGCTACCGGCTGTTAAAAAACATTTTTTTTTGTTCCAAATGATTATTATTTTAATTTAAAAAAAATCGATCAGTCTTTGAGTTATTTTAGAAATTTTTTAAACAAGGTACAACTGTCTCAGGTAATGCCTTCTCCTATAGATTTTGAGGTCAGAAATTTTAAATTGTGTCTAGTTTTTGAGAAAGAAACGCGTATTTTTGCACTGATTTTGCCAAAAACTAGCCTTGATTGACATTTTCTGTTTGCAGATCCAGATTCTACCTAGAAAATCCAGAATCAGTTGTCACTTGATAGACGATTCTTTATTTGTTAACCAGGGTAATTATTTAGTTTCAATTATTATATACTTGACAAATTAAATAATTGGAATTTTGTGAATTGTTCTGATATATACACTGAAAATTTATCGATTTAAGATAATATTTGTTGTAAGCAAATTCATCATAGTTTGACTTTACTTGGACAGCCGGTAGCGACCCTAAGTATGTATATGTTACGGTCATCGTGATAAATAGGTTAAGTATTATTAATATTTACCGGTTATTATTAATAAGTAATAAATTAGATACTCGTTTGTATTATTCTGCCAGTGCATACGTACATAGTGCTTCTGTATTTTGCAATTCGTGGCAAGATATTATTTATTATCTTTTTAATACAAAACTTTAAAAAATGTTTTATATTTAATTTTGAATACAAAAGTCCTTCTAGACTTTTTGTGGTAGTACAACGATTACACCATTTATTTTGTAAAACTAAAGCAAGATAAAGTTTGTAACAATAAGACGTCATCTTCCTTTGTTTTTTGTACTGCAAAAATCATAGTAATTGTATTTCCGTTGATTCCGTTTTTTTTTACTCTACCGACTATACTAACGACTCTACCGAATTCAACAGACCTCAAGGTGGCAGCACTGGGCGGAATACCGGGCGCCTGTGAAGCGACTGAGAGGTAGTGTCAACTGTTAAGTGAACGTCGAAAGTTCTGTTGTGTCTGTTGCAACTTGCATGTGTAATAATTTGGACAAAATGGATCATTTAGACATGGTGAAGACACGGTTTAACGATCGAATTATGACGATAAATCAACAAAAGAAAAAGAATCATCAGTTATTCTCTAAACATGATTATTATACCTTCTTGTACATTTACAAAAAAACTACCCACATGCATTAAATATAAAAATGGTTAACCTTTTATTATTACCAATTATACCCAGTAGTTTCTAAAGTACAACCGAGGCAAAAGTAAACATTCTGTATTATCAATGTTTTGTATTCTTCGTAATTTTGGTCAATAGGCTAGCCGTACTGATGATTTGCGCCGAGTAAATAAATATAATAGCTTACATAGTAATAATAAAATAACTTAGCTAACTTCTTTGAACACATACACATATTTTTAATGTTAGTTTTTCTCATTATCATACGTAGTATATTGATATTTTGATATTACATTTTCTTAGAAACTTTATAACTAGACAGTGTAACACCAGATAATATGGACTTTCCATTTTCATCAATGGTAAATTATTTTTGTATGTTGAAAGCGATCTACCGTGTAGTAAAAACACGCTTTCCCGTTCACGAACATACATCAATACTTTCGTCAACGAGTCCACGTGCATAATGACAGCCAACCCACGAACGTATCATTATCCCAAACGACACCAATACATATTTAATACAAGCGACAAAAAATCGTATCAGAAAGTTTCAACCCCTACTAAACGCATGCATGCGTTTCAAATCCGAAACGTGTACTTCCTTTTCGCACCTAACCCTAGAAAAACAATAGGGGGTGTTTCGTCTACCAGAAAAAAAAACGAACTAGTTTTTTCGTGTGTCACACGGCGGCAATGTAACGCCACATGCACCGACTAATGATTATCCATGCTTTCGGGCTTGAAAAGCAGGTGTATAGATTGGTGGGCAAATAGCCAGGGAAAATAGACGAGAATGTGGCAGTTTAATGAGCAGGGCGAAGTCAGGTTCGATAGCTATGACGTGCTAGAAAAGCGGACGTGGTCGTATGATGCTTACGAAACCGACACGCCAGACATTGGTGGAAAATTCGATTTTCCGGACGGGCGGTCGCAGTTAGTGCAAGGCCCTTTTTAAGTTTGATTACTTCATTTAACCCTTCGGCGAGAATGACGTAGGTATACTATTTTGTGTGTAATAGTGATTCAGCAAATAAAGAACTAAAGAAGTTTGAACATGTGTACCAGGGTTTGTTTCTGTAAATAATGTAGGATAGAAAAAAATTGGTGTCAATGGCGTACGTCAGTGGTGTCAAACTCATTTGTGGGCGCGGGCCACAAAATTCTGATCTGAACTTCGGCGGGCCTCATACAAAAAAGAGTCAACAAATTGATCAACTATTAAACAGTTTTTTGACTCATTTGAATTTTTTCATTTTAATGGTTCTTATACCATGTTACTAATACAGTGTTAGATCAATTTCATCAATTAATAATTTTTGATATGTTTGATGACTTACATCAATATTTTGCATTTATCTATGCGTGCGCATGCGAGCACACGTTCAGAGTTAACTAAATAAATAAAAATTCAATAAGGATTTTGTATCAAACATTTTTCATTGGAAATTTAGAATTACCTCAGAAAAGTACCATGAACATTAAAACATAATGGCAATGTTTTACAATTTAACGAAAATCATAGAAAATAACATCAACTAAAGAAGAGACCTGTATTAATTATCATTCGCTTCTTTAGTTGATACTACATTACGTACGACTTTACGTAATCACCATTTTCCCTTGAATTTATACAAAATAGCTTATAAACTTGACTACACCTTCACCTTTCATGTTTAGAAACAACTACTACACTACGCTTTTAATCTCAAACCCCCATTTTAATGATATTAACGAAAATATTTAAAAAGAATCACTTTTTAATATTTTGTTGTCAAAATATGTATATCGACAAATTCTTTCTCCCCGTATATGCTTAAGACTGAGGAATCAACTCACATGTGAATAAAAAATCATAAAAACGGGGCATTTTTTTTCATGTTGTTTCTGGGCTATTATTAGAATTTTTTTTAGGTGTTCGTTTCTTTTATGTGTAGCTTTTATTGCATCTATTGTGAGTACTTTCGCCCTACATTGTAGGCATCATCAGACCCGGCTATAATGAAGAGGAAAAACAATCAGTACAACTAAAAGTGACTAAACTTAGCAATACATACCATAGCAATCAGCCATGTGTTGTCTCTAAAGAATTGAAGTTTCATTAAAATATAACTATCCTTGGCGAGTTTTTTTTGTGGGATCGGCACATACTATACGGAGGGCCAGAGTCGCAGAAAGAAACATTGAACATTGGTTAAACTAAGGTTTAATTTAACCAATGTTCAAGTCGGAGCAACTGAGGTTGAAATAAAAAGTGTCCAATAAAGTCTTGTCAGGAAATATGAAAAAAGATTATTATCGTATTTAAAAAAGTTTGTTGCAAATCGCCGAAGAAGCCTAAGAATATGAAATTTTGTTAAAATACGATGTTTTTTTTATTTTTTGATATTATTCGACGAATTAATAAAAACAATTTTTAAAATCATAAAAACCACTTTTTATTTTAATAAAGAGCATGCCATTTATTTAGTTCATGAAGGCAATTTTGTGTTATTTAATGCTATTTTTATTAAATAACTAAAAAAATACAAAAAAAACACAAAAAACCTAAACTTCGTATTTGGGCTGTCTGTACGATATGAACAAGTTTTTTAAATATTTTTTCCACTATATCACTTCTTGACATGATATGACATGACATAAAACAGTACTTTTTATTTTAATCTAACCAGGCCAGATTCTTACTTTAAAGATAATAATACACTTCCACAGAAAGATACATCATAATGACCTTCATTACTTGTACAACAATTGAATGCTTTTTAAATAAAGGAGTTATTCAGATGTACCACTTTAAAGTGAACCCCACTATCCTTTAATTGTGGCATAAAAATCGTATGGCCTTAGAAATTTTCGAGTTATAAAAACATTGAAAATTAGGGTTTAACTAGATTTTTTGCGACATCCAAATTGACCATTATCTCAACTTCTGCACATTCAAGTTTACAGATTACTTTGACATGATTTTGAAATTTCTAGACCATTGAATTCTACCGCAATATGCACAAAAACTGCCAAAATTACGTTGTTTACCTTAGTCACCATGCAAAGACAACTTTTTAGTTCGGATTCGTATTTAACGCAAAGAAATGTACCGTAAACGACTATTCACAACCATTCATCAAATCCATGTGTCCCAAAACTATCAAAATTTCTACAATTCTATCGCTTTTTTGCTCAAAAATTGTCTGACGTGAGGAAAAAATGCCGTCATCGGCATTGATTTAAAAATTTAATTTCATATAAAAATAAACATTTTGTTAATATAAAATCATCGTGTGCGAGGATTTTGTCCAAACCTTTGCCGAACGTTTGCCAAATAATCATAGCGTCTGGGAGCCGAGCGGCTGGACAAACCTAAAAAGTCGCCCATCAAATAAAAAATTAACGATCAGCCACAGTTTCTGTTTTATGTCCACAAATTTGAAGTACTTAAATCATATTTCACTAATAACAGTAATTACAATGACAGAAAAAATGTGTACTTACGTACAAACTTCTAATGATTGTTTGAACAGAATTGGAACTTTTAGGTTATTGATTACAATTGCGTGCCAAGTATAGGGTAAATGTTACCATAATGGGGGGTAGTTTTAGCTCATTACTTCTAAACAATGTTTTTCCTTATCGTAAGTTGCTCTGCAGTATATATATTCATTAACACCCTGTATATATTTTTGCTTTCCAAGATTATGAACTCATTTCGTACACCTGGCATTTTGCCAACTTGTTAAAATGTTTGGGCCGTATAATAAAGATCAATTGCCACACTCTATCAACTGATAAAACGTAATTCCTTATTCACAACAATTCGTTTAAGACATGTTTTAATTTATTTGTAGCAGCTTATTTTCATATTTCTAATCTTTTTAATGCAATCGCAAACAGGCAAGCGGAAATAAAAAGGAACGTAAACTTGAACAAACGCAGCGAGTTAGGAAGCAATGTTAGCATCCTCCGAGAGATTAAGTACTACGGGCGCAGAATTAATTAACAAGATTAAATACCGAATCAATTGCAGTTCCGTCGACGCAGTGCCAATTTTTCACATGGAGATTACTGCCTGTTCGTGTTAGTGGCCCTTTTCGTAATTAAACAACGATGGCCTTGAGCAATTTATTGCTTAAAATAAATTGGAAAAAATGATCATTCTTAATGTAAAACTAATAACAGAACAGCCTCAAAACCTTGAAGATATCCACGAATAATTAAAGCATTTGGTCGTATTATTATTGTTATTCCCTTATTTGAAATATACCTATGTGCTAATTTTTTATAGCACGAACCTTAAAACTACGGGACCCACCTTTGCAGCTGCAGAGGAAATACTGAAGTGACTTTGATTGTGGTCTTACCTGAAACAAAAAAAGAAACAAAGTTGTAGAATTGTCATTTTGTAAACAGTAACTGCAGCTGTTTTGCACACACTAAAAAACAAATGCTCAATTGAAATGTATACAGGGTGTCTCAACAGTGCGATCTCGGAAGATTTGGGCTCTCCTAATGAAGATATTTTAAAACTTATTTCACTCATATATACAGAATTATTATATTGTTGAGATAAAATCATAGTTTCATTTTGAATATATGATCTGATCATTTCAACAAATTCTTACCATCATATTGATTAAACGGTTTCATTCAATTTCATTACAATTGTATTCTTTATTTGAACTTTGAATATATTTATGTCGTGCTTGAATACGATATATAATTCCTTATATAGGATCTTACCATTTACAGACTTAACCACGCGACTAGTGTATAGTGTAATGTGACACTTTCGAGCGGGTCACATATTCTGTTGATAATTTCGGTTCATAATGGTCGTCCTTAATAGCGAAATGCTATTTGCGAAACTTGGAATTACACCGCATCAGGTGACTGCTATTATGTGGACGTTCTGAATTCTACTTAACAAATGATAGAATTGTGGCAGCTGTGAATGCACAACATTGTTGTAACCGTTCGGAACGATGCATTTGTCAGGCTCTTAATTTGCTTGCCAAAACGGTAAAATATCGGTTGTAAAAGTGAACGAATTGGCATCAGACTGCTGCTATCCGCTCATGCGTTCTCTCATCGAAATTCTTGCGGATCTTTTTGTATGCCCGCACAGAACTCGTGGGAAAATTGCTAATCTCTTCCTTCCTAAGATAGATACCGAAGGTACATGTTTTACTTTCGCTTTTGAAAGTTATACAGGAAATTGACGGAATAGCTATGTCCTAAAAATTCAAGTTGATTTGATCTTAGTTTGATCTAAGTAAATAATGTAGATGGTATTTGGTACTTTTAAATTTCGGTATTTGGTCGTATTGTATGGGTATTTACTTGGTATTTGCTTAGAAGATAGTGTGTTTCATTGTTTCTCACAAGTTGACTACCATTTTCTACTACCATTTTATAGCCACATTTTTTGCTATTTTGATTTTCCTACCTTTTTGTGGTTTCAAATTGTAAAATTTGGTTCTTATTGAAGATAAACGTTTCATCCTTGGTTATACTGATAAGATACCATAAATCAAAAATCAAAAAATTTTCGAACGCTAGTATGGAATGAGGTAAATGAGGGTATTTCGTATGAAAAGGTGACTTTTCAGGTTTAAAATGTGACGAGTTCCAAATTTTGATCACTTGAACAAATAGTGATGTCTTAAAATTATTATTGTCCATATGTAAGGTATGTTTGGTACTAAACATAAAACTGTTATCATCAATATTAACCAACAAAAAAAAAATACAAAGAAACCGATGTATTTTGATACGTGGAAAACGAAAAGTTGAACTTGAACTTCCGATAGACCAGAAGCGCTCATCTTGAGCATATTTTAATTTTAATCAAGTTTGTATCGAGTAGATCCTGAAAATCTGATGTGGCCAGGCGCATGACTTTATCATACAATATATAAAACTAATGGTTTAGCTGCTAGAGAATCTATTTGATTGAGATCAGTCGTGTCTGCATTAAAATAAAACTAGTTAGCCAGGATTTGACAGATCTTTGAATACTATTGATAGTAGCTTTTTGTCAAAGCATCAGCATTTGGCACTACTTGCTGTCATTAGACTGAAAACATTTGTCAAATCCTGGCTAACTAGTGTTATATCAATGCAGATGCGACCGATCTCGATCAAATAGAATTTGCTCTTGCAGCTAAACTATTAATTTTACAAAAAAATGTCATAAGCATAAATTATTTAGAATTTCCGATAGTATTGTCAGATCATCAGCGTGTTTTGACACTGCTTTATAGTACGATAAAGTCATGTGCCTGGCTACATCAGATTTTACCTTAAATGCCTAAAACTTTCGTTCTTTCTGATTAGATAACGAAATTATCGACCGCTGTAAGTCGTGTAAAAACTATTTCAAACAGAAATACGTGTACGTATTAATAAATTTCAACAAAAGCGTTTTGCTGTTCTTTTTTTGTTGCAGAAATGAGTGTTTAGATTGCTTAGGGAGCAGCGTCTATAAAACGCAATACAATCTAAAAAGTTTTTATTTTGTTAGAAGATATTCCCTAAGGTTAGGGTGAGCAAGCTAGTAGTCACCAAGCTAGGGCGACATTAAATTAGCTTCATAGATTAGGACTTAATACAATCATCCGTTTAAGCGAGACCGTCTCCAGTTTATTTATATCCAGCCCGGTTCATCGATAGTGTTCGACCGCGAGTTGCCTTATTATGCATTACAAATAAGGCATTGGAGACGTACAATCGTGACTTGTGCACCGTTCTACGTTCAGGGTTAACTTAAACCCATAAAGGGCCCCTGTCGCCGTATATTCCAGAAACTTGTTCGGTCTCCAAGCAGCGCACCGATAGTCGCGGTTTCTTCACCGTTGCTGTTCGAAGCAAATGTTCCATGAAGTTCACGAGATCAGGGGGTTGCTGCATCCAGACAAAGAACAGCCCCGCACCCTTACACCGACTAGGAAGTAGTTACGGAACGGATGCAATAAGAGACGGGACTTCCTTCAAGCTTTCCTCTCCCGCTGAAAGGGAAGATTTTTTCGTAAACTGGCCAACCGAGCGACTTATACATAAAACCATATCGATACAGGCGGGCCTACGGACAAAAAAATTGTTACGCTGGAACAGGTGGAAAATTCGTAATTTACGTTCTTTGTTACACGGATACTACTCACTAAAAAATAAATACTTGGCATGAAAATATGTGCTTCAGGTGGATCTATCAATGCAAGGTTAAAACAGTAACAACGGGTTTAATTTAGGTTAACTCCTAACTTTGAGTTTACGGGTTGGTCAATGGTCGGGTTAACCCACACTACCACTTAAATCGTGGTTAATTTTAACCGCCAGAATATTTGATAGTTAAAGCACTAAGCCCCTAGTTTACGGTGACGCGCACATACAGTGATGCGCGTAGAATCGCGCCAGTGCATATTCTAACCTAACGTTCCATATGTTGTGAGATTTTATTTATTTACCATAGTGATGAATCTTTTGGATGATCCTTGTCGACTCGATGATGGTGCAGAAAATCAGCGATTTCCACTATCAAAAGAAACTTTGCTTGGTGTTATCTCGATGGGAGTATACAATGTCCATCATATATTATGTAAGTTCAGTTTTTATTTGAATGTTTTTGTCTTAAAAGGTGTTTCCTTTTTAGAAATCATGCTGTTTCCCCTATTAAAAATTTCAGCTAACTCTCCGAGTCTACACTACAGTGGGTTTTAAGTAGCAGTTCCTCGTCTCAAAGGGACAATAGACCGTACAAACATAGGTACGCAATCTCCAGGTATATGCAATACAAACAAGTAAATAATTTTTACTTTTATTAAACTACGTTTATTGTAGGAACTGACTCAGCTGAGATTTTTAGACTGTGTCTTCGCCTAACCTACTTCCGAACAAAATTATTACGAAACTTGACTTTGCGTTGTAGTACTGTCTTACCAGGTCTTAAAACAAATATTTCCTGTTTTGCATTGAGCTTACGCCTGATACTACAATCTTGGTAGTAACTCTTGCAACATCGGTTGGGCATTGCCTGCGACCAAATGAAGAAGTTTGTCCGCAAGATCTGTATGTTGCCATTATACACCATGAAGCGGAGTCGATTGGCATAGTACCTATACAAAATAATTATTGTAATGCTAGGGCACAGATATTGGCCAAATATTTTCACATACTATACAATAAACAAATTTTCTGTTATAAATAAATAAATCTTGTGGTGTTTTATTTTTTTAAGTGTAGGAAATAAGTGATAACTAACTATAAACCCTCTTCGGTAAGTATTTGGTACACAATGTGCTCTTATCTGCCACTTAATTGATATCCAACAGTATTGAATACGGAGGAGTAACGGTGAGTATTAATTGCAAATACAGAGGACTTTTGATAATTCGGACTAATCTGTACTCTAAGTAATCAAATAATGTGAAAACTTAAATGGTCGATTTTGTTGAATTTTATACTTCAAAGATCTTTTACCAATTTTCATTGCGGTTTGCCACGTAAGCTTAGATCAATATAAACACAAGGTTAGGTATATTATTCTAATAAACAGAATATAATTATAATATAATTTATCAAATGAGATATAATAGAAGTTTAGACTGCATTGAAAGACCCGACATTTTCGTAACGTAAACTACCAGTTTGTTTCGATCCTGTGCGCAGGATAGTTCCCCTCGGGGAAAGGGGATCACGCGCGGGAAGCGAAGTGAGGGTCCCGCGATGATTTTAAACAATCAACTATCAGGACCGTATTGAAAATTTATGTCATTTTCTCGTCCGATTTTATTTTTGAAAATAGTATATTCTGTTCTGTGATTTATTATGATTTCTACCAGGAATCAGTAGTTGACAATTGACAATTGTCTGACAACAATTTACAATGAAGAACAGTATAGAACAAACTCAACATCGCACATTGGGGTATTAGACCCAAAAAGCTGGTCATAAATCAAATTTCTAAATTGTTAAATTCCAAAACGTAAACCAGTTTCTGGGATAGGTAAAAGACCGATGTATTAAAAGGCGGCAATATTTCTTCACCTGAGCCCTAAGCCACGTGTCCTTGTCAGCCAAAAGTTATATTTTACTATGGCTGAACATAGATGCACATAAGTTGACGCTCTTAGAAACGGTTGCAATTTTGTATTTTAACGATAAATGTGCCTTTTTTGTTATATTTTCTTTAGAACCAAGTATGAACTTTCATTCGATATTATTTTAATTAAAATTTACCCACAATTTTGTTTATTGCAGGGCCGAGAACATTTGCTGTTATAAAAAAAAACAGTTTTATGCAAAACTTGAGTGTTTTAGTTTAGTGTTTAGCTTTGTTAAGCTTTTGAAAGTGGTTCAAATTATAGTATACATATTTGACATTACAACTACTGGAAAATCTGCTGCGGATAGGTGCGGATGCGGTTTTTATGATTTTATTTGTAATACGTTGTAAAGGAAAACCCATACATTGATGTACCGGCAATTTCTTGCAATTTCTTGATACCGTGATAGTAGAGGTAATTTAGAACATATTTAACCATATTTAGCTATATACAAATTGTGACAGTTATCGAGATATATTGACAATTTTATGTTCAATGCATCTTGTATGTTGTAAATGCCGTTATGTACGTATATTTTTCCGTTTTGGATCATGTATAGCAAACAACCCCGATGACCTACATTTTTAAAGATCCTGCGAAGAAAAAGGACGTCCTACAATTCTTAAAGATCATCCGAAAAAAACCTTAAACTTTGTACTTGTATATGCATTTCTTGGAAATTGGTTGCTTGACGCCGATCGGATTCATATTCAAGGCAAAGAAATACATCGAAAGCACCTACTGGCATACACGTTCACTGGTTTAAATTGGATTCTTGTTGAGGAGAGATAATAGTAAGTTTGCGAATAGAAACTGGTTAGGCGTTTTCGATAAATGTGTTTATGCGGAATGCGAATGCTGGTTCAAAACATGCGTATTAGGGTCATACCACTAAAAAACGACCGTTTCAGCTTGAAGTATGATCAAATTTCGAAAGTTTTCATGGAAACAATAAGTATAAATATTAGACAATTTTGAAATAATACTAAAAATAATAGATTTCGTAGTGATAAATATGGTAAAATAGGTTCTTAATTGCTTCTACTATCACGTCTTATAAGGAATGCATCGACCGGAAAACAGCATGAATAGCATACGAATAGCATACATCGACTTTGTGTAAACTTTTATTTTCTTCCTCTACCACTGGTCTTTAAAAATAAAAGTTTTTTCATGACTTTCTTACAACATAACAGACCAAACATGTTATCTCATATAACTCGAAAACGACATGTATTGTTCAATTTTAAATCCGTATATGCTGCATATTTAAACTGGACATGCCATATATTATTTTACGAATTTGACACGGTAAAACATAATAGAAATAAAATCACAAAAAAGTATTGATGACAAATGTTGTAGCAGTAATTAATTTACAATAGGTGTAGTGCAGTGAAGAACAATTTTTAATACAGTTTGCTATTTCCTGTTTTGTACTGTTTTATTGTATTTATTAAGTTATTAACCTTCAAATTCTTAGTATGAAGGTTAAAATGTTATACATAAATAAAACAACACATCTAAAGCCTTTTTAGGTGAAAAAATAATTTTGGCAAGGTTTTCAGGTCAAATACCCCACTGTGCAACCCAATTCTGGCCTATCGCTTTTGAAACAGTGGTTTGTTGCACAAATTTAACATGTCTTTAATTTTAAATATTTTGTAGATCTTTGCAACTGTATTTTTACGTATGCCACAATAATTTAACTTCATCGGCTCTGATTTTTTTTTCGATTCTCAGATCTACAAAACCGTGTTCATTTTGATATGGAATTGCCGTGTACTAAAACATTTTGGTAACAACCGCCGATTAGTCTGGTTTATCCGTTTCATGTAACATATTTAGTGTGGAGAGTGCGATCTAAAAATACGTATCTGTCATAATCAGCGCGACATATCACGGGACTTGAAGCCTTGATAATGAAAATAATGCGAACTGAGGTCACCTTTATTGAACAGTGAACACCCACAATGTTATCTGCGGTCAGATTTTTATATAACCTCACAACAATGCGATATAATCGGCGTTGTTATCGTTCGGGCAACGGGACGTTAAAAGTTCTCGTTCTTAATTGGCGTTAGAGGAGCCAATTGCTACACCGTCGTTTCCTACTTGCGTGCCGAAACAATGGAATCTCTCGTAATAACGCTTTGCGTAAGCCATCTGAAATCCCATGTCTGTCAATATGGAAGCGACGCGGCAAACAATGCAATTTCGCACGTTTATTTTTACATCAACCTGAATGCTTATTATCGCTAATTAAGTTAGAGACGTAGAAACTTGATGAGCACCAAAGAAAGATCGCTGCATTTTAGGAATGTTGCTGAATTCTTTACGTTTGGAGCAGAAATCTTGAAAAATAAAACTACACCATAGACACACAGTCCGTTGAGTGAAGAAGGCCACAACCTCAGAAGAAACAAACAGACACACAAACTGATCAATTTCTTGTACTTGTCAATGAATGAAATGCCCCAAGTGCTATGTTTAAAGGTCGGTGCGAAACGAAAAAAAACGCGTTTTTAAGAAGTTGGTAGTATACTACCAACTGCACTATCCACGGTGACCTTGAAACGATTATCACCACTTTTTACCGTTCATCGTAATTGTTTATTTCCAAATCTTTTGCATTCTCGTAATGAAACAAAAACGAACAAAGATCAACACAGACAGAACCTATCTAAACTGTAAATACATAACCAATTTTTAGTGACATTTTGCCCTACGAGATGGCGCCACGTGTCAATAAGCACGAAATAATGTACTGTAACATTATTTATGTGATTCTTCATTTTTTATCCTAATTATTTATAATTTTGTTATAATTAGTTTACTTACTCGTTATGATGGCAATAAGTATTGTTTGTATTCTTCTTGATGTGTATTTTTTTTTGTTTCTTTGTACTAGTTCAAATAACTAAAAACTTTTATAAATATAATAATAATAAACGTTTAAGCAAACTTTTTGTAGGAAAAAAGTGAGACAGCCTATAGCATTATTCATTAGTCATTACTTACTCCTGCATAACGGTGATACCTGTACAAAAATAATATATAGGTAATACTCTGATAAGAGCTGGTAAAACAGTAGTTAATTTTAGCATATTCATTCTAAATTTTATTACTTTAACAGTTACTAGGAGTATGTCTGCAAGAAAGAAGGCAAGTAATTTGTTATTTTTTCCCAACTTTTATATTTTGAAAACACATCATTTTTACGAAATATATTCTTTTGAATGTATTCTTTTGGTCAATAAAGGTAGTCAATATTGAATAATAAACAAAATTTGTTACTCGTACTCTTTTTACTTTATCATACGCAGTATGACAAAGTATTGTAATCGTGCCGAAAAAATTGAGAATTTAGCGGAAATATGTGGAAATATGGACGAAACTTCATATTTAGAAGTTTCATGACTAAACTTAGAGCTGAAAATATTTTTATTCAAAGGTGTCCGAAGGAACTGTATGTTACGCCTAGCATTTTTAAACGATTTTGCAAATGGGTCGCCATTTCTGTAATTTCGTCAAAATAGTTAAATAATAAATTAAAGTAGACGAAATTTTGTCTAATTTATGTCTACGAAATTATATTTTCATTCTTATTACAGTAGGTTTTTGTTGTTTTGACAAACGCATCGATATATCTGTCAAATCCTGGCTAACTAGTTTTATTTTAATGCAGACACGATCGATCTCGATCAAATAGAATCTCATGCAGCTAAACTATTAATTTTATTTTTATTCACTAGAGCTAAAAAGAGTGAAAAGTGTATGAGACACAAATTTTGATGATTATTTTTAAAGAAAAACGTACACAATATGGATATTCAAAGATATATTTTGATATAAATAAAAATTAGGTACTTGAATTTTGATAACAAATAACGAATACAATAGATAACAAAATATTTGTATACAAGACGAAAATTCTTTCCTTTAAAGTAATATTTTGCTTAGCTTCAAAAATAGGTTTATTCCCGTCAAAGAAATCATACTAATGTCATGTTATATGGTTTGTCACAAAAGCACTGTTTTGTAAACTGGTATTGTCACTGCTCAAACAAGGCCTTTATTAAAATTAATTGAAAACTATCAAGTTTTTAAAAATCGTGTTATTTTTTTAGCAGAAAAAACTACCAAATTTCTTAAAAATATTAAATGATGTCGGTTTGAGAGAAGGTTAGAAAACGGATACAAGATATTAATCAATATCTATTCTGTTAAGTCATCTGTCATAAGCAAACTTCTGGATTTTTTGACAGAATAGATATTTTTTTTTGTTTATAAAGAATAATAGTATATTATTCTATGAGCAAGTAATGTAAGCAATTTCTCACGAGAATGAAGTTTGCACGAGCCGCAGGCGAGTGCTGCAAATCGGTCGAGTGAGAAATTGCCATTACTTGCGAATGGAATACTATACTTTTTCTACGACCTTGCAACAAAGTTTTATAAATTAATTTTTGTGCATATAGGGACGGCTGTATGTCACTATGACAGTTTACAGGATTTTGACAGATTAAAATTGTTTGGTGCGCTTGTCACTTAGCGACGTGTCAACGCCTTGACAATGTCGCTAAGCAGTGTATCAATAATTTGGAAATGAAAAATCCAGAGCTGTGATTGGTTCTAAAGCCGTGAGGAATGAAATATTTCTCACTACTGGCGGAGTTTGAGGAGCCAGGAATGAAATATTTGTCATGTGTGTGGGGAATGGTTAGTATTACTTATCATAAATTGCCATGATAATGAATGCATTCCTTAATAGGAGTAGAAAATAGTATATTATCCTATGAGCAAGTAATGTAAGCAATTTCTCACGAGAACGAAGTTTGCAGCACGAGCCGTAGGCGACTGCTGCAAAGCGTTCGAGTGAGAAATTGCCATTACTTGCGAATGGAATACTATACTTTTTCTACGAGCATGCAACGAAATTTTATAAATTAATTTTTGTGCATATAGGGAAAGCTGTATGTCACTATGACGGTTTACAGGATTTTGACAGATTAAAATTGTTTGGTGCGCCTTGTCACTTAGCGACGTTGTCAATGCCTTGACAATGTCGCTAAGCAGTGTATCAACAATTTGGAAATGAAAAATCCAGAGCTGTGATTGGTTCTAAAGCCGTGAGGAATAAAATATTTCTCACTACTGGCGGGGTATGAGGAGCCAGGAATGAAATATTTGTCATGTGTGTGGGGAATGGTTAGTATTTCTTATCATAAATTGCCATGATAATGAATGCATTCCTCAATAGGAGTAGAAAATAGTATATTATTCTATGAGCAAGTAATGTAAGCAATTTCTCACGAGAACGAAGTTTGCAGCACGAGCCGTAGGCGAGTGCTGCAAAGCGTTCGAGTGAGAAATTGCCATTACTTGCGAATGGAATACTATACTTTTTCTACGACAATGCAACGAAATTTTATAAATTTATCTTTGTGCATATAGGGACAGCTGTATGTCACTATGACGGTTTACAGGATTTTGACAGATTAAAATTGTTTGGTGCGCTTGTCACTTAGCGACGTTGTCAATGCCTTGACAATGTTGCTAAGATGTGTATCAAAGCAATATGGAAATGAAAAATCCAGAGCTGTGATTGGTTCTAAAGCCGTGAGGTATGAAATATTTCTCACGGCTCGCGGAGTGAGGAATGAAATATTTGCCATGTGAGTGGGGAATGGTTAGTATTACTTATCATAATTTGTCATGATAATGAATACATTCCTCAATAGGAGTAGAAAAAATATTTTTTGCGTTTTGTGATATCTCAAAAAACAGGAGTCAGCAAACTTCCTTTTAGATAATAAAATTGAGAAGCATAATAAATATGCAATAAAAGTTACTGATTTGATCTAATAGGTTTCAAATAAAGTAATAAAGTTAAGGTGCGTCCATACTGATACAAAAATAGCATCGTATGTTATATTAGGCAAAAATTTTTGCGTGCATGAAACATTTTTTGTAGACAGGTTTGTTTGGTACAAGGAAATCAATACTTTTGCAGAAACACCATTCAACCTTAGGGGTTTATAACAACAACCGATTCATCCATTTCTTTCTGTTCCAACAGAGGTATTTAATCCAGAAGTTTTTGAAGGTTTTATACCTCTTTGTCGCCGATGTCTCCATCCACTCCTTTCGCCGTAGAACCTACTTGAAATATGGCCGATCCCAGTAATAACCACCCCTATTTTCCAGGCCTCCTCTAGACCCTTCCCCTGGCCTTTATATCCACCCCTATACACCGCCGTCCCATTACCGTGTAACGCATTCTTTTGTTTCAACTGGTCCCCCAGCTGTCTTCGATGGCAATTACCGTTCGCACTCATTATTTGAATAATAAATATACGCGCGTATGACGCATTTATTTCACATATGTTCTCCGTTCGCGTATAGATAAGGCCGTAACGGACAACGAGGTGCTCCGTCAGCATCTGGTACCTTCGAGTAAAACCGGTTCTACGCCACTGACCGCAGTGCACGCCGATAGAAGTTAACCTACAATGCAGAAGTTCGCAATTACATTGTTAGATACCCTTTTTTTTAGAGTCTTTCTCTGCATTTGGTATGTGAGAACGAAGCGGAGATGAGATAGGTACATGGGTTGACATAAGGTTTGCCCTTAAATTGGCGTTTGTACCTGGAGGACAAGTCAACCTATCATCACAATGCCAGCATTCGTTCTTGGGTATAGTTTGGTGCGCCTAAATGATTGCTAAAGTGTTGTTGCACTATGAGGCATTAATTTTGGAGGGGCTTCCATTGTTGATATGTCTTTTGTCAACGTGTTTACCGTGTGTCTCAACATATTCATCAACGATTTATCAAGTTAGTAACTAACCAATGCTGGAGACATGCTTTGATGACTTGGCTATATTCCTCGAATACACAAATAAAATGAGCACGTACAAGACATATTATACAGGGTCTCCCACGACGAGCTGCCATTAGAAGTATATGGAGAACCAAATGACATGACAGATTAAAAATTTGTCGACTTATATTGTTGGACACGATCGTCTCAACTAAAATATTTTGAGTTTTCGGTTACTTCCGGTTATACCGGAAATGATGTCATTTTTTATATTTCAAATGGAACACCCTGTATTTTATCGCATTTTTGAAATCTTCATTAAATTTTAATTCAATTTTATGTTACATTCCCTATACCTAACATGTGTCATTTTAGAGATATTAATTGTTTTCATTAAAAAATGGCAGCTGCACGGTTACTTTCAATTACTTATAAACTATCCCCTTTGACAGTTGGAAAAAAGTAGTCCGGCGAAATTGTTGTGAAGGTAACGTATTATCGACACATCGGTAGAACTCTTCTAAAAGTTATACAGGGTGTTCAAATTATAAGATCAAAGTTGAATTCGAGAATAGTATTAAAAGTCGATCTTTTCAAATGGCAACCCTAACATATGAATACATTTCTCAATTCTATGGAAAATTTTAGATCAACTTTGTGTACAATGTCCTATACCTAAAATGTAAATGTACCTACTTACATCGATTTTTAAACATCACAGTGGAAATTGCACATATTGCCAAATCTAGATTGCGTTGAAAACAACTGAACAAGTCGGAATAAACAAAACTTTTTAGTAAAACAAGTTTTTTTTTAGGTCATTTTTCATTATAATTGGTTTAGTATTCGTAAAATTATAAGCCTACAATAAAACACAATATTAAAAATAAAAGAAAACGTTAAGAAAATTTAAAAAAACGCTTAATTCTATTTCAGTAACTGTTGAAAAATGTAGCCGTTTTTCGCTAAACATGCTACTATTCCTTTTACCATATTATTGTTGGTGGCGTCCCTGATAGAGTTAGCACATTGAAAGCAGCTGGAAGTCTATCTTTCATGTTCTCCTTATCAGTTATTGGGTCCTCCATTACTGGGTGGTTTCAAATGGACGGTGCTCCAGCGCAGATAACAGTTGCAGTAAGACGCTTGCTTAACGAGCGATATTCGGTGATCGGTGGAACCGCTTAATGGGTCATACAAATATCCACCGCGCTCGCCCGACTTGACGCCAATGGATTTATTAATTTTGGGAGCTATTAAAGACGTAGTTTATGAGAACCCAATAATTGATAAGGAGAATAGATAGAGAAAGATAGAGTTCGAGCTGCTTTCAATGGGTTATGTGCTAACTCAATCAGGGACGCCACCAACAATAATGCGTTAAAAAGAATTATAGCATCTTTAGCGGAAAACGGCAACGTTATTGAAGAGTTACTGAAATTGAATACAGCATTTTTTTTAAATTACCTTACGACTTGGTTTTATTTTTAATAGTGTGCTTTATTGTAGGCTTATAATTTTATAATTACTAAATTAATTATAATGAAAAATTACCTAGAAACTTGTTTAATAAAGTTGTGTTTTTCCAAATTGTTCAATTGCTTTCAAAAGCAATCTAGATTTGGCAATGTTTGCAATTTCTACTGTGATGTTTACAAATCGATTTCAGTAGGTACAAGTACATTTTAGGTATAGGACATTGTACACAAAGTTGATCTAAAATTTTCCATAGAATTGAGAAATGTATTAATATGTTAGGGTTGCCATTTGAAAAAATCGACTTTTAGTACTATTCTCGAATTCAACTTTGATCTTATAATTTGAACACCCTGTATAACTTTTAGAAGAGTTTTACCGATGTGTCGATAATACGTTACCTTCACAACAATTTCGCCGGACAACTTTTTTCCAACTATCAAAGGGGATAATTTATAAGTAATTGAAAGTAACCGTGCAGCTGTCATTTTTTAATGAAAACAATTAATATCTCAAAAATGACACATGTTAGGTATAGGGAATGTAACATAAAAGTGAATTAAAATTTAATGAAGATTTCAAAAATGCGATAAAATACAGGGTGTTCCATTTGAAATATAAAAGATGACATCATTTCCGGTGTAACCGGAAGTAACCGAAAAGTCAAAATATTTTAGTTGAGACGATCGTGTCCAACAATATAATCCCACAAATTTTTAATCTGTCATTTCATTTGGTTCTCCATATACTTCTAATGGCAGCTCGTCGTGGGAGACCCTGTATGTTTAAAAATGACACGAAAACGTTTTTATAATACATTTAGAAACCTTTATGGTTGCCTATATACCACCAAATTTTATTGAAAACGGTTGAGTGACTGCAGCGCAAAAAATAAAAACAAAAAAATGGTTTGCATCGTTGGCTTTACAAATCAATAAAACTACAAATTGCACCTCATCACTAAAATTTTGCGACGTGCTTATTAAGTTAGATCTAGTAGTCTCGTTAACCAAGTGTCATTGATCCAATTTATACAGGCTACCCAAAATCTAGTGTCAAACTTGTTAAATTTGAAAGCGTGTTATTGCTTTTATTGTAAATTGAAACCCATATTTTTTTTTAGGTCAAACTATGCAGAATTAAAAAAATAAACATTGTTTCTAAATACAATCCCATCCCAATATTTTAAAAGTTATTCGCCAAAAACTCATTTTTCAACGTTTCCAATAGCAATTTTAGGTAATAAATAACGTACGTGGCGTTGAAAAACAACTTATTTTATAAAATATAACGCAGAGAAGTATTTTAGATTTGCGTGTACTTAATTAAGTAGTTGTTGGAAATGTCAGACTCTTCGTAAATTGTGTATGCTACTATAAAGAAACAGATCCATCATAATCGACAGGAAAAACATGGGGTTCCCAAAAAAGTGTCGATGAGATCATAAATCAAAAACAATTGAAGGACGGAAGATGAATTTGTTATAAATATTTACGGTTGATAATAAAAAATCGACGTGTCCGAGGATTTTAGTAAACATCAAACTGCCTCAGAGAAGTCGTCATGTTTCCTTAATTTTGTCGTTCCTGTCGTTCACGAAAAATAACAAATAAATCAATACCAACGAACAACAGATCATAATTGAGCTTTTTAATATTTCTGAAAATCAAAAATAATAACAACCTCTTACCTTTTAAAACGCCCTTATAAAATAAAATAAAAGCACGACAAATATGAAACATCAAAGTGAAAGGTACTGTTATCATTATCAATAATAATAAAATGTGTTTCTGTGCAACAATGATGCAATCGTCATCAAGTTGGGCAGTATCTCATATATTTGTTTCATGATCTCATATATTTTTACTGATATACTCTTATATTTTGTGAAAAGCTAACATCAGGTGTGGAATGTAACCAATTTGCGATCCTTTTTTCAGTTACGAGTTTTTACGACAGTACTATGGACAAAAAAAAACAGGGTCGTAGTCGTAATACTTTCTACATTCAAATGTAAGTGCATACATATTTTGGTCATATGAAGTTGCGAAACCGAACTTCAGTGTACGTTCCTTTCTCACAAGAACAGTTCTTCTTAATCTATTTTGCAGGAAAAGTATTTGTTTTATAATAAAGGATGTAAGTTTACCAGCTCATTTGACCTAGGTTGGAAATTTAAAATTATGTGTGTATATTATTTCTATATTATTGAATATTATAGTTTATTTATTTTATAGATTAATTTGGATTTATAATCACTATATCCAAATTCAACTAGTCGTCTATGGTTGAAATGTAAAACAGCTTCATATTTTACTTATTTTCATTTTTTCATATTTAACTAGAAGTAGTTGGGATGCGCTACACAGATGAGAGTAAGACCATAAAAATAACAAATAACAAATATTATCGTTAACTACAGTTATAGATGCTAAGTTTGCAACTCAGCTATATGTGCCTCACCTAATTCCCGCAAATGTAGAAACACGATTAGAAACAAACATTGGAAGTACTCCACTATCGGAACGGAAGAATTTATAATCAGTTTTGTTAAGGTAGATAATACTTCATACTATATTGATAACATGACTAATGCAATTTACTTCAGACTCCTCGGGATATCCAACAGGAAACTGAGAAATACAAAAATGTTATTTACAATATCAATTGCATAATTTATTAGTTATTTAGTATATTGTGGTGTTTGCATTTGTGTGGTTGCATTTAGGCGTGACGGAAAATATGTAGATTTTTTTAAATGGAACGCCTTATATATTTTATTATATTATCAATACTAATAAATTTGTGTATCCAACCGTACAGGTTGGTAACTGTCAGCGTTAATATAGGCAAAACTGGGAGAGCTGAAGATTACTCATAGATGTCAGCTGTTATTTTAGACATACGTTACAGAATATTTCTAAATATTGACGCGTGTTAAAACGAAATAGCATACTTTTCATACGTCTGCTGTATAATTTAAATGGGCAAGACAAAAAAGTACGTCTGTTCTTAGAACCATAAGGACGAATGACAGCGGTAGCAACCTAACCTCCAATTCGAGCGCGAACGTGTGATGTGAACAAGATGTTTTCGTTGGTATGTTTTCACTTTGCTTCTGTTAAACATACTAATGATGGATATATAAATTAGATAGGACAATTATCACAATTAAATGACAGTATTTTTAATAATTAAATATTAATCTTGAACGAACTACCTAGTAGGCAACTTAATATACACAGCGAATAACCAATTCACGCGGTACGTTCATATCTTGGTTCATACGATTTTAAGCGATGAATCACCTTCAGCTCTCCCAGTTTTGCCTATAGTTCCTGAGTTATTGAATTATTTCCCCAAAATATGCCCGTTGCAGGATTTTCTTTAAAACTATGTAAAAACGACATTTTTGCAGATTTTCCCGTTAAATTTTGTCAGACAATAGTCACAGCAAGTAGATAGATGATAGTATCAAACGATATTAGATTCACTATACAGGGTGTTTATAAATAAATTAGTAATAAAAATAAAATAAAATAAAATAGCAATAAGTAAATTTTGATGTTTTTCAAATGTTTTTTTCTTGAGGTTTTTAAATGGAACACCCTGTATATTATGTGCTAGTTGAATTGCCTCCCGAGTTCCCTTTAATTTATGTTAAGTATGCCATATGTCCAATTCTAGTAGTTTTTGTTATAATTACAATTTAAAGAAAAATGTGTAATATTATCTAATAAAGCCATTATTTTTTTGTTTGTTTGTACCATTAATTAATGGTAGAAATAAGCAATTGAGATCTAACGACACTCAATAAGTTATTGCAGTCAAAATTAGTAACAATATTTGTCTTTTCTCTGAACGATGAGTTATAATTATAGCAGAGAAGAATTAATTAACATGATCTACATCTATGCCGAAGCCGACAGAAATACATTAGTAGCATCCAGAATGTACGAACAGCGATATCCGGATAGACGGCATCCCCAACCAAGTGTTATAAACAGGGTTCGGTTGCAATTTGACGAAACAGGTAATATTAATTACCAGCACCAAAAACAAGAACTAAAACGGTGACCAAAGAGAGAAGAGGAGGTCCTACATTGTGGCCACCAAGGTCTCCAGACCCCAACAAACTCGATTTCTTTTTATGGGGATATGTGAAGGAGCTGGTATACTAATCCAGAAGACATGACACTTTTTACAACCAATGTTTTTGACAACCTTAGAGTAAATAAGAGGTACATGTTAAGAAATATCTCAAGATCTTTTATACAGCGCGTGAATGCTTGCAGAAGAGAAAAGGGGCGTCATTTTGAACAACTTCCAAATATTAATTAAGATAATAGTTACTTGTTGTGCAATGTTTATTAAGTGTTTATAGTTTATTTCTGAATTTGCGTCAAATCGGTCAAATAGGTAAAAAGGAACTTATTTTTTAATAAACGCTAATAGTATTACAGTTTTTTTTTCTTAAATTATATGTGAATATTACTGGTTTACAACTAAGAGACAAACAAAAAATAAAGAACAAGAAAACAATGGCATATTTAGATAATGTTACATATTTTTCTTTAAATTGTAAATATCACGAAAACTACTAAAATTGGACATATGACATATTTGACATAACCTAAAGGGAACTTGATGGAGAATTCAATTAGCACATAAAATACTGGGTGTTCCATTTAATAAACTCACGGAAAAGCGATTTGAAAAACATCAAAATTTCTAAGTTTTATGAACACTCTGTGTAGTGAATCTAATATCTTTAGATACTATCATCTATCTACTATCTTTGACTATTGTCTCCCATAGTTTAATAGCAAAATCTGCAAAAATTTCATTTTTATATAGTTTTAAAGAAGATCGTGCAACGGGCATATTTTGGAGAAATAATTGAATATCTCAGGTACTATTAACGCTGAGAGTTAGCAACCTATACCGTTGGATAGCCAAATTTATTAGTATTCATACAATAATAAAATATACAGGGCGTTCCATTTAAAAAAATGTACATACTTTACGTCACGCCTAAATACAACACCCTGTATAAATGAAAATAATTTTACGTCATAGAAACTAGCAAGCCAAACAGCTTTTGAGTTAAAAAATGTTCTCTTTGTCTAACGATTTAGTAGCTATCGACCGCCGGGATACTAATACCTCACCCTGTATTTATGTCTTGGTTGAATACAATATTTAATTCCTTACATATGATCTTACAATTTAGTAAACCAGCAGCACATATATTCATGCCAAGTATTTTTTTAGTGTGCAGGGTTTGAAAGCTAATTATACAAGATTATTTCTTAAGTCATTGACACACAGCACAGAATAAAAAAAAAAACTACTATAGGGTGTTCAATCTTTTGCAAAGTACCAAAAAATCCACGAGATAAAAACATCGATTTTGTCGTCCGCTGGATAAAAATAGAGGAAATCGACGTCCTTTCGCCAAACATCTTTTTACACGAACATAATCAGGAGATGTTAGGAGGCTTCCTGCGCGTCGGTCGTCGCGGTTTGTTGTTCAGGTTTGCTTTACACCTAGGAACACGAAACACCCAATAATTACATGCTTCACGTTCCACCGCTTCTGTTTACGGCGCGGCGCAAACACTACCGCGCGCTAACCTAAATATTATACCGCAGGAAACTTACCGCCTGGTTGACTTTATTTGTATAAAACCGCCTCTAGTGTGACCGATACGAGCACAATAAATCTTCGCCCGCGGCGACGTCAACTTTGTATAATGTTTCCGAACAAAATGCCGACGACAACAGGTAAATTAAGGTTGCGCCGCGCCGCCGACGGTGTGAAATATTTGTGGTTGTTATCAAGCCAAGCCCGAGGCATAACCGCAGCATCTCAGCGCTAGTTCGTAAATATAACAAGCAGGATTGTGCTTAACAATAGGGCTAAATGATCATTTCGGATTTTCAAGGAGAAACTGTTTAGCTATTCTGTATAATTTAATTTTTCTATAATTTAATTTCTGGTATAATTTAATTTTACTTATTTGGAACGGTTCGGAAGTTATTACGTTCCCAATTATCAAAAATGATGCTAAAAACACCCATTTTACTATGTTAGAAACTTTGAACGCAAACTGTGTCCGATCTAAACGGCCGATGTTGACGGTTCAAACGGCATCGGATGGGAAATTGGCCGAGGAATTCAATTTTGAAAGCCGGGTTGCTCTAAGGTGCGCGGTTCGCGAGAAAAATGCGATAAACCGCGGAAATTATAATTTCCCACTTTCTGGCCAAACCGTACACGCTACGCGAAAACCGACCTCACCGTTGAATTCAGCACATCCCAATGCATAAGCATGACTACATTAGAACGCTCCATCTGCCAAAAAGTAATAATTGTTTTTTCGTTCTAAATTTAGCACTTTTAGATAGAAAAAAATTGAACATTGCAACCGTTGGTGATCGAAAGGTTTACCCACTACCAAATGATAGCTCTCGTTGAGTCTATCAAAAATATCTAACTCTTATATGCCTAAGATTTACCATCTTCATGTTATGTAGTCCATTTCGCTTATTTTTGTATTATTTGAAGAACCGTAATTTCAGCACAACTCGTTAACCAGTAGAGACAGAGACTTTTCCTATGTAAATTTGTAATTAGCGCACCCATTTTAGTAAGATAGCAAAGGTTTCATGTTGATCCGAGTCCAAGTTTTAGAGATAGGAGTGCCAGTTCAATATTATAGTTTAAAATACGTGATTTCTTACAAAATTTTAGCCAGTCGGCAAAAACACAACTACCTTCAATCAAATTAAGGTTGTGGTTCTTGGTACAATTTCTGACGCTGATTACGCCGGTATAATTTGATTTTAGTTATTTGGAACGGTTCGGAAGTTATTACGTTCCCAATTATAAAAAATGATGCTAAAAACACCCATTTTACTATGTTAGAAACTTTGAACGCAAACTGTGTCCGATCTAAACGGCCGATGTTGACGGTTCAAACGGCATCGGATGGGAAATTGGCCGAGGAATTCAATTTTGAAAGCCGGGTTGCTCTAAGGTGCGCGGTTCGCGAGAAAAATGCGATAAACCGCGGAAATTATAATTTCCCACTTTCTGGCCAAACCGTACACGCTACGCGAAAACCGACCTCACCGTTGAATTCAGCACATCCCAATGCATAAGCATGACTACATTAGAACGCTCCATCTGCCAAAAAGTAATAATTGTTTTTTCGTTCTAAATTTAGCACTTTTAGATAGAAAAAAATTGAATATTGCAACCGTTGGTGATCGAAAGGTTTACCCACTACCAAATGATAGCTCTCGTTGAGTCTATCAAAAATATCTATACTCTTATATGCCTAAGATTTACCATCTTCATGTTATGTAGTCCATTTCGCTTATTTTTGTATTATTTGAAGAACCGTAATTTCAGCACAACTCGTTAACCAGTAGAGACAGAGACTTTTCCTATGTAAATTTGTAATTAGCGCACCCATTTTAGTAAGATAGCAAAGGTTTCATGTTGATCCGAGTCCAAGTTTTAGAGATAGGAGTGCCAGTTCAATATTATAGTTTAAAATACGTGATTTCTTACAAAATTTTAGCCAGTCGGCAAAAACACAACTACCTTCAATCAAATTAAGGTTGTGGTTCTTGGTACAATTTTTGACGCTGATTACGCCGGTATAATTTGATTTTAGTTATTTGGAACGGTTCGGAAGTTATTACGTTCCCAATTATAAAAAATGATGCTAAAAACACCCATTTTACTATGTTAGAAACTTTGAACGCAAACTGTGTCCGATCTAATCGACCGATGTTGACGGTTCAAACGGTATCGGATGGGAAATTGGCCGAGGAATTGATTTTTGAAAGCCGGGTTGCTCTAAGGTGCGCGGTTCGCGAGAAAAACGCGATAAACCGCGGGAATTATAATTTCCCACTTTCTGGCCAAACCGTACACGCTACGGGAAAACCGACCTCACCGTCGAATTCAGCACATCCCAATGCATAAGTATGACTACATTAGAACGCTCTATCTCTCAAAAAGTAATAATTGGTTTTTCGGCCTGAATTTAGCACTTTTAGATAGAAAAAAAATTGAACATTGCAACCGTTGGTGATAGAAAGGTTTACCCACTACCAAATGATAGCTCTCGTTGAGTCTATCAAAAATATGTATACTTTTATATGCCTAAGATTTACCATTTTCATGTTATGTGGTCCATTTCGCTTATTTTTGTTCTATTTGAAAAACCGTAATTTCAGCACAACTCGGTAACCAGTAGAGACAGAGACTTTTCCTATGTAAATTTGTAATTAGCGCACCCATTTTAGTAAGATAGCAAAGGTTTCATGTTGATCCGGGTCCAAGCTTTAGAGATAGGAGTGCCAGTTCAATATTATAGTTTAAAATACGTGATTTCTTACAAAATTTTAGCCAGTCGGCAAAAACACAACTACCTTCAATCAAATTAAGGTTGTGGTTCTTGGTACAATTTTTGACGCTGATTACGCCGGTATAATTTGATTTTAGTTATTTGGAACGGTTCGGAAGTTATTACGTTCCCAATTATAAAAAATGATGCTAAAAACACCCATTTTACTATGTTAGAAACTTTGAACGCAAACTGTGTCCGATCTAAACGGCCGATGTTGACTGTTCAAACGGCATCGGATGGGAAATTGGCCGAGGAATTCAATTTTGAAAGCCGGGTTGCTCTAAGGTGCGCGGTTCGCGAGAAAAATGCGATAAACCGCGGAAATTATAATTTCCCACTTTCTGGCCAAACCGTACACGCTACGCGAAAACCGACCTCACCGTTGAATTCAGCACATCCCAATGCATAAGCATGACTACATTAGAACGCTCCATCTGCCAAAAAGTAATAATTGTTTTTTCGTTCTAAATTTAGCACTTTTAGATAGAAAAAAATTGAACATTGCAACCGTTGGTGATCGAAAGGTTTACCCACTACCAAATGATAGCTCTCGTTGAGTCTATCAAAAATATCTATACTCTTATATGCCTAAGATTTACCATCTTCATGTTATGTAGTCCATTTCGCTTATTTTTGTATTATTTGAAGAACCGTAATTTCAGCACAACTCGTTAACCAGTAGAGACAGAGACTTTTCCTATGTAAATTTGTAATTAGCGCACCCATTTTAGTAAGATAGCAAAGGTTTCATGTTGATCCGAGTCCAAGTTTTAGAGATAGGAGTGCCAGTTCAATATTATAGTTTAAAATACGTGATTTCTTACAAAATTTTAGCCAGTCGGCAAAAACACAACTACCTTCAATCAAATTAAGGTTGTGGTTCTTGGTACAATTTTTGACGCTGATTACGCCGGTATAATTTGATTTTAGTTATTTGGAACGGTTCGGAAGTTATTACGTTCCCAATTATAAAAAATGATGCTAAAAACACCCATTTTACTATGTTAGAAACTTTGAACGCAAACTGTGTCCGATCTAATCGACCGATGTTGACGGTTCAAACGGTATCGGATGGGAAATTGGCCGAGGAATTGATTTTTGAAAGCCGGGTTGCTCTAAGGTGCGCGGTTCGCGAGAAAAACGCGATAAACCGCGGGAATTATAATTTCCCACTTTCTGGCCAAACCGTACACGCTACGGGAAAACCGACCTCACCGTTGAATTCAGCACATCCCAATGCATAAGTATGACTACATTAGAACGCTCTATCTCTCAAAAAGTAATAATTGTTTTTTCGGCCTGAATTTAGCACTTTTAGATAGAAAAAAATTGAACATTGCAACCGTTGGTGATAGAAAGGTTTACCCACTACCAAATGATAGCTCTCGTTGAGTCTATCAAAAATATGTATACTTTTATATGCCTAAGATTTACCATTTTCATGTTATGTGGTCCATTTCGCTTATTTTTGTTCTATTTGAAAAACCGTAATTTCAGCACAACTCGGTAACCAGTAGAGACAGAGACTTTTCCTATGTAAATTTGTAATTAGCGCACCCATTTTAGTAAGATAGCAAAGGTTTCATGTTGATCCGGGTCCAAGCTTTAGAGATAGGAGTGCCAGTTCAATATTATAGTTTAAAATACGTGATTTCTTACAAAATTTTAGCCAGTCGGCAAAAACACAACTACCTTCAATCAAATTAAGGTTGTGGTTCTTGGTACAATTTTTGACGCTGATTACGCCGGTATAATTTGATTTTAGTTATTTGGAACGGTTCGGCAGTTATTACGTTCCCAATTATAAAAAATGATGCTAAAAACACCCATTTTACTATGTTAGAAACTTTGAACGCAAACTGTGTCCGATCTAATCGACCGATGTTGACGGTTCAAACGGTATCGGATGGGAAATTGGCCGAGGAATTGATTTTTGAAAGCCGGGTTGCTCTAAGGTGCGCGGTTCGCGAGAAAAACGCGATAAACCGCGGGAATTATAATTTCCCACTTTCTGGCCAAACCGTACACGCTACGGGAAAACCGACCTCACCGTTGAATTCAGCACATCCCAATGCATAAGTATGACTACATTAGAACGCTCTATCTCTCAAAAAGTTATAATTGTTTTTTCGGCCTGAATTTAGCACTTTTAGATAGAAAAAAATTGAACATTGCAACCGTTGGTGATAGAAAGGTTTACCCACTACCAAATGATAGCTCTCGTTGAGTCTATCAAAAATATGTATACTTTTATATGCCTAAGATTTACCATTTTCACGTTATGTGGTTCATTTCGCTTATTTTTGTTCTATTTGAAAAACCGTAATTTCAGCACAACTCGGTAACCAGTAGAGACAGAACCTTTTCCTATGTAAATTTGTAATCAGCGCACCCATTTTAGTAAGATAGCAAAGGTTTCATGTTGATCCGGGTCCTAGTTTTAGAGATAGGAGTGCCAGTTCAATATTATAGTTTAAAATACGTGATTTCTTACAAAATTTTAACCAGTCGGCAAAAACACAACTACCTTCAATCAAATTAAGGTTGTGGTTCTTGGTACAATTTTTGACGCTATTACGCCGGTATAATTTGATTTTAGTTATTTGGAACGGTTCGGAAGTTATTACGTTCCCAATTATCAAAAATGATGCTAAAAACACCCATTTTACTATGTTAGAAACTTTGAACGCAAACTGTGTCCGATCCAATCGACCGATGTTGACGGTTCACACGGTATCGGATGGGAAATTGGCCGAGGAATTCATTTTTGAAAGCCGGGTTGCTCTAAGGTGTGCGGTTCGCGAGAAAAACGTGATAAACCGCGGAAATTCTAATTTCCCACTTTCTGGCCAAACCGTACACGCTACGGAAAAACCGACCTCACCGTTGAATTCAGCACATCCCAATGCATAAGCATGACTACATTAGAACGCTCTATCTCTCAAAAAGTTATAATTGTTTTTTCGGCCTAAATTTAGCACTTTTAGATAGAAAAAAACTGAACATTGCAACCGTTGGTGATAGAAAGGTTTACCCACTACCAAATGATAGCTCTCGTTGAGTCTATCAAAAATATGTATACTTTTATATGCCTAAGATTTACCATTTTCATGTTATGTGGTCCATTTCGCTTATTTTCGTTCTATTTGAAAAACCGTAATTTCAGCACAACTCGGTAACCAGTAGAGACAGAGACTTTTCCTATGTAAATTTGTAATTAGCGCACCCATTTTAGTAAGATAGCAAAGGTTTCATGTTGATCCGGGTCCAAGTTTTAGAGATAGGAGTGCCAGTTCAATATTATAGTTTAAAATACGTGATTTCTTACAAAATTTTAGCCAGTCGGCAAAAACACAACTACCTTCAATCAAATTAAGGTTGTGGTTCTTGGTACAATTTTTGACGCTGATTACGCCGGTATAATTTGATTTTAGTTATTTGGAACGGTTCGGAAGTTATTACGTTCCCAATTATCAAAAATGATGCTAAAAACACCCATTTTACTATGTTAGAAACTTTGAACGCAAACTGTGTCCGATCCAATCGACCGATGTTGACGGTTCAAACGGTATCGGATGGGAAATTGGCCGAGGAATTGATTTTTGAAAGCCGGGTTGCTCTAAGGTGCGCGGTTCGCGAGAAAAACGCGATAAACCGCGGGAATTATAATTTCCCACTTTCTGGCCAAACCGTACACGCTACGGGAAAACCGACCTCACCGTTGAATTCAGCACATCCCAATGCATAAGTATGACTACATTAGAACGCTCTATCTCTCAAAAAGTAATAATTGTTTTTTCGGCCTGAATTTAGCACTTTTAGATAGAAAAAAATTGAACATTGCAACCGTTGGTGATAGAAAGGTTTACCCACTACCAAATGATAGCTCTCGTTGAGTCTATCAAAAATATGTATACTTTTATATGCCTAAGATTTACCATTTTCATGTTATGTGGTCCATTTCGCTTATTTTTGTTCTATTTGAAAAACCGTAATTTCAGCACAACTCGGTAACCAGTAGAGACAGAGACTTTTCCTATGTAAATTTGTAATTAGCGCACCCATTTTAGTAAGATAGCAAAGGTTTCATGTTGATCCGGGTCCAAGCTTTAGAGATAGGAGTGCCAGTTCAATATTATAGTTTAAAATACGTGATTTCTTACAAAATTTTAGCCAGTCGGCAAAAACACAACTACCTTCAATCAAATTAAGGTTGTGGTTCTTGGTACAATTTTTGACGCTGATTACGCCGGTATAATTTGATTTTAGTTATTTGGAACGGTTCGGCAGTTATTACGTTCCCAATTATAAAAAATGATGCTAAAAACACCCATTTTACTATGTTAGAAACTTTGAACGCAAACTGTGTCCGATCTAATCGACCGATGTTGACGGTTCAAACGGTATCGGATGGGAAATTGGCCGAGGAATTGATTTTTGAAAGCCGGGTTGCTCTAAGGTGCGCGGTTCGCGAGAAAAACGCGATAAACCGCGGGAATTATAATTTCCCACTTTCTGGCCAAACCGTACACGCTACGGGAAAACCGACCTCACCGTTGAATTCAGCACATCCCAATGCATAAGTATGACTACATTAGAACGCTCTATCTCTCAAAAAGTTATAATTGTTTTTTCGGCCTGAATTTAGCACTTTTAGATAGAAAAAAATTGAACATTGCAACCGTTGGTGATAGAAAGGTTTACCCACTACCAAATGATAGCTCTCGTTGAGTCTATCAAAAATATGTATACTTTTATATGCCTAAGATTTACCATTTTCACGTTATGTGGTTCATTTCGCTTATTTTTGTTCTATTTGAAAAACCGTAATTTCAGCACAACTCGGTAACCAGTAGAGACAGAACCTTTTCCTATGTAAATTTGTAATCAGCGCACCCATTTTAGTAAGATAGCAAAGGTTTCATGTTGATCCGGGTCCTAGTTTTAGAGATAGGAGTGCCAGTTCAATATTATAGTTTAAAATACGTGATTTCTTACAAAATTTTAACCAGTCGGCAAAAACACAACTACCTTCAATCAAATTAAGGTTGTGGTTCTTGGTACAATTTTTGACGCTATTACGCCGGTATAATTTGATTTTAGTTATTTGGAACGGTTCGGAAGTTATTACGTTCCCAATTATCAAAAATGATGCTAAAAACACCCATTTTACTATGTTAGAAACTTTGAACGCAAACTGTGTCCGATCCAATCGACCGATGTTGACGGTTCACACGGTATCGGATGGGAAATTGGCCGAGGAATTCATTTTTGAAAGCCGGGTTGCTCTAAGGTGTGCGGTTCGCGAGAAAAACGTGATAAACCGCGGAAATTCTAATTTCCCACTTTCTGGCCAAACCGTACACGCTACGGAAAAACCGACCTCACCGTTGAATTCAGCACATCCCAATGCATAAGCATGACTACATTAGAACGCTCTATCTCTCAAAAAGTTATAATTGTTTTTTCGGCCTAAATTTAGCACTTTTAGATAGAAAAAAACTGAACATTGCAACCGTTGGTGATAGAAAGGTTTACCCACTACCAAATGATAGCTCTCGTTGAGTCTATCAAAAATATGTATACTTTTATATGCCTAAGATTTACCATTTTCATGTTATGTGGTCCATTTCGCTTATTTTCGTTCTATTTGAAAAACCGTAATTTCAGCACAACTCGGTAACCAGTAGAGACAGAGACTTTTCCTATGTAAATTTGTAATTAGCGCACCCATTTTAGTAAGATAGCAAAGGTTTCATGTTGATCCGGGTCCAAGTTTTAGAGATAGGAGTGCCAGTTCAATATTATAGTTTAAAATACGTGATTTCTTACAAAATTTTAGCCAGTCGGCAAAAACACAACTACCTTCAATCAAATTAAGGTTGTGGTTCTTGGTACAATTTTTGACGCTGATTACGCCGGTATAATTTGATTTTAGTTATTTGGAACGGTTCGGAAGTTATTACGTTCCCAATTATCAAAAATGATGCTAAAAACACCCATTTTACTATGTTAGAAACTTTGAACGCAAACTGTGTCCGATCCAATCGACCGATGTTGACGGTTCACACGGTATCGGATGGGAAATTGGCCGAGGAATTCATTTTTGAAAGCCGGGTTGCTCTAAGGTGTGCGGTTCGCGAGAAAAACGCGATAAACCGCGGAAATTCTAATTTCCCACTTTCTGGCCAAACCGTACACGCTACGGAAAAACCGACCTCACCGTTGAATTCAGCACATCCCAATGCATAAGCATGACTACATTAGAACGCTCTATCTCTCAAAAAGTTATAATTGCTTTTTCGGCCTAAATTTAGCACTTTTAGATAGAAAAAAACTGAACATTGCAACCGTTGGTTATAGAAAGGTTTACCCACTACCAAATGATAGCTCTCGTTGAGTCTATCAAAAATATGTATACTTTTATATGCCTAAGATTTACCATTTTCACGTTATGTGGTTCATTTCGCTTATTTTTGTTCTATTTGAAAAAACCGTAATTTCAGCACAACTCGGTAACCAGTAGAGACAGAGACTTTTCCTATGTAAATTTGTAATCAGCGCACCCATTTTAGTAAGATAGCAAAGGTTTCATGTTGATCCGGGTCCTAGTTTTAGAGATAGGAGTGCCAGTTCAATATTATAGTTTAAAATACGTGATTTCTTACAAAATTTTAACCAGTCGGCAAAAACACAACTACCTTCAATCAAATTAAGGTTGTGGTTCTTGGTACAATTTTTGACGCTGATTACGCCGGTATAATTTGATTTTAGTTATTTGGAACGGTTCGGAAGTTATTACGTTCCCAATTATCAAAAATGATGCTAAAAACACCCATTTTACTATGTTAGAAACTTTGAACGCAAACTGTGTCCGATCCAATCGACCGATGTTGACGGTTCACACGGTTTCGGATGGGAAATTGGCCGAGGAATTCATTTTTGAAAGCCGGGTTGCTCTAAGGTGTGCGGTTCGCGAGAAAAACGCGATAAACCGCGGAAATTATAATTTCCCACTTTCTGGCCAAACCGTACACGCTACGGAAAAACCGACCTCACCGTTGAATTCAGCACATCCCAATGCATAAGCATGACTACATTAGAACGCTCTATCTCTCAAAAAGTTATAATTGTTTTTTCGACCTAAATTTAGCACTTTTAGATAGAAAAAAACTGAACATTGCAACCGTTGGTGATAGAAAGGTTTACCCACTACCAAATGATAGCTCTCGTTGAGTCTATCAAAAATATGTATACTTTTATATGCCTAAGATTTACCATTTTCACGTTATGTGGTTCATTTCGCTTATTTTTGTTCTATTTGGAAAACCGTAATTTCAGCACAACTCGGTAACCAGTAGAGACAGAGACTTTTCCTATGTAAATTTGTAATTAGCGCGCCCATTTTAGTAAGATAGCAAAGGTTTCATGTTGATCCGGGTCCAAGTTTTAGAGATAGGAGTGCCAGTTCAATATTACAGTTTAAACTACGTGATTTCTTACAAAATTTTAGCCAGTCGGAAAAAACCCAACTACCTTCAATCAAATTAAGGTTGTGGTTCTTGGTACAATTTTTGATGCTGATTACGCCGGTATAATTTGATTTTACTTATTTGGAACGGTTCGGCACTTATTACGTTCCCAATGTTAATTAATCAAAAATCGAATATTTTATTTAATTTTTGTAAGTGATTGAAAAGTGATTTCTGTAAAAAAATGTGTTTTAAAAAGTTTTTAACTTTTATATAATGAAATAATACTAACTAAATTTACCCCGGAAATAGCGGGATTTTACAAATTTTCATAAGAAAAAACATAAGCTATAAACAAAAGTGATAAATAAATTAGTAGCGAAAGTTTATTTTGAGATTATTGATTGGCATAAGATTATGCAAATTTTTCCTCATATAATGTAAATACTGGTCGTTTTGCGGGACGCCTTTGAATGCTGGACATCAAAACAATTGTAATAAAACACTGTCAAAGAAATTTTATGTTTTGGTTTGGTTTCGTCTTAGAAATGTTTGAACTACAATAAATTAATTACAAATATTTTCATAACAGAAAAATATACTTAAGTAAAATTTTTCTATCCTTTAAATAATCGATATCTCCCCCACAGAAATTGAACACGCTGTATACATGGTGATGAAAAAGTAAATTAAAACAGACGTCGGTATGTTATGAAGGCATCCACAACCAAAACACCCTATATCAAACAAATACGCACGCAACCCTAAGATAAACAAACATTCCCGATGTCAGGGCATACATCATCCTATTTAAAAGAAAAAGAGACAAATGATCTTGATGAAAGTTATGAGCACAGAACATATTATGTATTATACACAAACGAATACAAGGAATATTCAATACATACTCCAGTATTAGTTGCTTCATAGTTCATTCATTAACTTAATTGAAATGTCATGTCATTTCGTGATATCATATTCCATAAATACCCTCAATAATAACTGAACAATTATCATTCGTTCATTCATTGATAAAACGCGTACATTTTAATCGGTTTTCGAACTCACTAAAACCCTGCGGTATTTTGAATCGTGACTTTCACTTGTTCGGTTAAGTGAAGAAAGGGTATAACGGCTTATGTTTGAGAAAGGATCGAGTCAATATTGACGTCTTTATTAAATAATTAGGTCGTTTTTAGGAGGTGGGGCTTTTCTGGCGCACCCCTTCCCTGCCTTCAATCCATCCACAACCCTTCCGAAAACAGTACGGGGGATGTCAATCTTGTAAGGACGACGCATTATATATATCCACTGGTATTCTTTTAAGCACTCACCATTATCTACCCCGAATCTCTTTTTGTCTCCTTTTGTTATTTATTCAGACTGTACAATGTCTCTATTAAGGAAAACAATGACGGGGTTTTTCTGTGGACACAAAAAAAACACAATGGGTTTTCATTAAGTACGTGTCTATTAGACACAATTCATACCAATGATTTAGATGTCAGTTCAGTGTTTTATGATCTCAAAACACTGTAATTTAAGAGTCGTGGATAATAATATACGTATTTGACTCGCTTATAATTGGTATAGATGTTTCAGATACTACAAAAAAACATTTTTGTCGGATAGTGTTTCTATTTACCGTTTATTTTTCACCTCATTTCAATTCAAAAGAAAGGTTAAGAAAATATTCTTAAAAGAACGAGAAATTAACCTGCAATACAATATTTGCAATATTTATTCGACAATATCTTATCATAGTGGTAATAGCATGGAAAAACGACATTTTTTGTATTTTCAAATAATTGGTCGAGGTGTATTTTTGGTTGGGAAAACTCAAGATTAAAGCTATACGACTTGCAAAACTACCCTAAAATGAAAAAAAAATTACATGCTTCAGAAAATTGATCGTTCTAATCATTTCATTCTCTTTTTTTCTCATAGAAATAAGTCTAGTGGAATGGTTATAAACATTTGTCAGTTAATTACCATTTGTTTAAACAAATTCTATTTGTTTAAATTGGTTGTTTTTCTCGAAAATCCGTCTGAATTCTGTTTTCTGTGATCGAAATGGCAGTTTATTACCTTACAGTGACATTATTTATTAAACAATTTCTTTATATTGTGTAAATAATCAATTATAATTCATTTTCACTTTTTCTAATTATGATAGAAAAGTCAGCTTTTTGTGAAATTAACTTATAAATTTCATGTTCGAGATACCTTGCCTATATTTTCTAATAAACCCACATTTGCTTAAACAAATGCCATTTGTTTAAACAATTTTTTTGCAATTTGCCTATATTTATTTTATTTGTTTTGAAAGCCAACTATTATTATCAAGTGAGCTCATTTATATTTGGGATGGTTTTCAATATTTCATCAAATTAGAGTACAGGGAACAGTTTCCAGGCAGCAACAAATTAACATTATCTTGACATACAGTGGTAGGAAATCAGAATAAGAAATTGAGAAAGAAATATGATTAATAAAATTGGTTGACCAGGAAAATTAATATTAAAAAATTTCCCCAATTTCCCTAAAAGAAGGATTTTAATCAATCATTTTTTTCGAATAAATATTGAAAACATAATATTTTATTATTTAAACAATGGAAATAATCCCAAAATATAAATGATATCACATAGAATATCTCGATCATAAAATTTATAAGTTCTTTTAACAAAAATGTTGAATTTTCTAAAAATTTTCTAGAGATTTTCTAGAATTTTCTAAAAAAGTTGAAAATGAATAATAATATTGTTTTATATGAATAATATCACTCAGAGATAATAAACTGCCATTTCGAACTCAGAAAACAGAATTCAGACGGATTTTCGAGAAAACGAATTATTTAAACAAATAAAATTTGTTTAAACAAATGGAAATTAACTGATAAGTGTTTATACTGTTTAAGGGTCCCCTACAAGTCCTGTAACTTTAGTCGTAAGTTTTCCTAAACCCCGAACAATTATTTGAAAAATACCAAAAAATGTCTTTATCCCAAGCATTTTCTTATGTAAATTTGAGGCCTAGAGAGGCACCATTTACAATCAAAATTTTGAAAAAAAAAAAGAAATACGAAAGAAATACTTAAAAAATAGCCAATTTTAACCACCCTAGTGAATATATATGGAAGTAAAAGTGACACAATAATATTATTGTCGTCTATCTCTTGTACCACATTCAAATATACAATGTAAGTTAAATAAATATTGATATTTTCAACATACAAGATACAATTTATCGTCCATTGTGCGGCTACAGTCAATACGCTTCAATTTTTACATAATAATGGCATTTAAAGTAGACGTGTCTATCAGTCAATATTGATTTTATGTTTCCTAACAGATACTTGACTCATTCAAATTACACTTCATCGTGTTTACACAACGATAATCTGACGTGTTAATCTTCAGCACATTTTCTGTCTTTTCACGTTTATTATTCCAATTTTGTTACAAATCGCTATTTGAAATAAACATGACATAATCATATAATAAACCAAATAAACAGTTTGTAATAAATCATGCATATACAACTTTGTAAAAACATCAGAATAATAAACGAAACGTTCGCAAACGAGGTATTTAAACCGCGCTGATTTATGTGAATTTTTGAAGAAACGAAAAATGTTAACTAGCTATTTGAACAAATTGCTTTTTCGATAACTCTTATCGCACAAGTGACGCAATACCGAATTAAACATGCGGAAAAAACAAAAAGGCGTATCTCATTATCGCACTAAAAATTCAACGTTATCAATTTACTGCACACTGGAAATTTTTATCGAACTGCAATACAATAAAAACGTTTTATTGTCATTATAAAAGGGCACCGCTGTGTTATTAAAACAACAAAAATTATTCTATATGGCTTATGAAAAGTAAAACGGTTGTGGTTGTTTGCTCATACAGTCGTTAACCTGATAGGGTCCATGCAAAGTATCCTTTCACTAGATAGAGAAATCTGAAACAGCCTTACAGTGTCACCATAAGTTTGCCTTAACGAACTCATTTCAATGTTGCTGCCTATCAGCGAGCGTAGAATTTATGGGCATTGCTGAATTGGATCCTTGGAAAGCGTGCAGTTTTTTCTTTTAGATACATACTATTCGCTACTGGGTAATTCCATGTCAAATCAACACAGTTTTTGATTTTGATAAAATATTTTACATATACGAAATACCGTATGAATCATATGAAAAATACGCAATGATCGAATGCTTTATTCAAAGTAATACCAATGCAGAAATTGCATCTGAAACATACTTCAATCGTTATCCAGAAAGAACACCACCTCTCAAATCTATTTTTGAGAGGTTAAAAGAAAGTCAACAATCACGGGTCATTTAGTATGCCAAGACCCAAACATAACCTTATTGAAAATGCTGAAGAAGCTGCCACCAACACAGTTGCAGCCGCAGTTGCAAATCCCTCAACTTCAAGTCGTGAAATAGAAACTGAATCTGGGGTATCAAGACGTCGAGCTTTGAGAATTCTCAAGAAGCTTAAATTTAGGCCATATGCTTTAAGAAAATAACATCATTTGCAACCAACAGACCCTCAGCGACGAATGGAGTTTTGCCAGTGGTACCGTGAAAATCTTCAGCAGAATCCTTTATTAAAAAAAAAGTTATTTGGACTGATGGAGCCTACATCAGCAATGCCGGAATTTTTAATAGGCACAATGAGCACTATTGGTCTGATGTCAATCCTCACCGTACCGTCAACGTGCAAAACCAAGGACGTTTTGGGTTTAGTGCTTGGTGTGCCGTGCTTGGCGAGCGTATTTTAGCTTACCATATTTACGAGGAACATCTTACTGACAAACGATATTGTAAACCATAATATTGTGAATGATTTTTTCGACAATTTTGCCTCTAATGGACAGGGGAACTATATACTTCCAGCACGACGGAGCACCACCTCACAAAATAAGAAGGGTAAGGGAATTATATTCCTTTTTGAAAACCGTTGGATTGGAAACAACGGTCCAGTGAGATGGCCACCACGATCACCAGATCTTACACCATTGGATTTTTTTCTTTGGGGGCACATTAAAAACAAATTATATCAAAGATCACATAACGACATTCAGGACCTAAGGCAGCATTTTGAAGAATGTATCAATGCCGTTCCAAATATTTTTATAAACAACGCTCTTCGAAGTATTGCGACGAGACATAACTTTTGCATCAATAAAAATTGACATCAATTTCAAAAATGGTTAAAGTACCAAAAGACGATAGCTAATTTTGGTTTTCACCAACCTTACTCATTTTTCGATATCTCTTATAGTTACCGAGATCTCCTATAGTAACATCAATATTGGCCCACCCTGTACATTCATCAATTCTCACCATTTTGTTTTTTTGATTCAATTGATTCAAATAAATCATCCGATATCTGCTTTTTTTAAGACACAGTTTCCAGTAAACCTTTGCAATATCTGTGCCACAGAAAACTTGTGAATTATTCTTTGTATTATGAAGTTTTTGTATGTGAAAGTCCGATCAAAATTTACCAAATAGTCTGGGCAGTCGCGCATAGTACATTATATCATAGTTGATGGAAGTTATCGTGTTTTAAAATTGAAAACTCAATAGGATGTCTATTAGATGGTATATAAATGCACTAAAATCGACCAGAAATCACTTATAAATGGTCAATAAACGGTCTATAGATCTACAAGTATAAACGTCTACTGTGATGGACCCACAATAGTATCTTCTAACACATCTAAAAGAGTTGCAGTTTATTATAAGGAAAGGTAGGTATAATGCTGTCGAATCTACAAATAATATACAAACATATTTCCTGTTTAAGTACCTAACTCTTAAAACACAGCTCAAAACTATCACCATGACAGTTCGCATGTTCGAGCAAGCATTACGTCACTCTTCACAAGCAGCATTTATTACCACTTTGTTTCACTTAAAATCAATAAAATTTAATTAAATATGAATTGGCATAACTCTATTTTCAATTTGGGTCATATGTTGTACCTATTTGGCAGCTTCGTACTGGTAGAACGAACGCTTATTTGTGTCAAACAATTAAGGTTTTCAGTTAAATTATTAGTGTAACATGTAATTATTGAAAGAATTATTCATTTGTATCAAAGTTTGAGTTCTTTGACGGATGTAAACGTAGTTTTAAACCAAAGCTGAAATATTACTTCGAGGGAAAGAAACCTCTTCTTGCAATTTTGTCGTATGGTGTGATCATGTGACACGGTGTGTGTTGCGGAATGTGGAGGCGGAGGTGTAATTGGAAAATTATTGCCCGTTCGGCTGTGGACTGTATTTGTAAAATGCCAATTATGGGCCGTAATGAGAAATTTGACGCCGGCTTATCAAATATCCTGCAATTTTAACATGCGCCCGGTCTACGCAGACCGGATCGATATGTTAGCGGACCGCAAATTGTCAAGCCAGACGCGAGTTCGACAGCACACGTGCATTTTTGGTATATATATGTATCAACTACGAGTTGTGCGATTAAAAAGAGTCAAAACTATTTTCGGTTTTATACATTCTCACACGATAATTTAGCGATTTCCAATTTATAGGGTCGCCTTTCTATTGCTTATTAATTTGCTATCAAGAATTTTTAGTGCAGTGACAATAAACACGTAATGTTGTCTATGTATACCGGGTGACCCACGCCATAGGTACTCCCGTTTATTTTTGTTGTCTATAAAGCTGGACGAATGAAATTTGGAAAGTGTTAATAGACAGAAAATGGCTTTCTTGGGGATAGTCTTGAGGTTAATATGACTTCCGGTTTTTCCGGAAACGATCACCAAGGCAACGCAAAAATAACTTTTTTGTGTATTAATCTAGGTGGCTGAGTTGGTAAAAATAGTCGAAAATTGTCAAATAAACACTAACTAAATCGATTTTGGCCGACATTGCATCACTGGCGCCCTCTAGCGTGATTTAATTGGCTTTTAGCCAGTTAATCATTTTTCACGGGTACCCTATGGGCACACCCTGATTATTCGATAGAAAACATCTTTCCGATTACAATTATACTAAATGTTTTACATTCTGCGTGGATAATTGAATTAATTTCAATCAATTATGTCGCCTTTCTGGTGTACAGTAAGTCTACAGTAAATACATATTATCGATTTTGAATACAGCGTGATTCAAAAGGTATGGTAATTTATATAACCTAAATCGATTTTATATTAAATTTGTAGCATGGCAGAATGGATCGAGTCATTTAATTACATTCTTAATTGGAAATAATTATCCGATCGCATCACTTATGCGAAATGATGAAATGATAAATATTAAAACGATTATAAAATATACCCACATACCTTATTCAACAAGAATAGAATATCAGAAGTAATATGATCCAAATGGAACTATGTTCTCACCTGAAAAATAAAGAGAAAAAAGGGTTAGGAATCGAATTGCACTCGTTGAATAACTGGGTTGAATAAATGATATCCCATTATTCGTATCTCTAGTATACCAAGGTGCACACACAATATTTCTTAGCACCTTATTTTGGAAGAGTTGAATGATTGTGATATTGGTTCATTATTTCAACGAATTTCATTATTTGGTTCAATATTTTTCTGTTTTCCTGCTGTTCGAAAGTTGTTAATTCCTATAAATGAAGAATAAATCGTTTTGTATTTAGTATGCATTCTTTTATACTGACAATATCTCAAAAACTATTAAAGATAGATATAGGGAACCCTAAATATTGATTGATGGGGAATAAGATTTCCTATCGAATGACGTATCGGTATACAGGGTGTTACATTTGAAAAAAAAAATAGTTTTTTTGTTTGAAAATTCAATTATTGTGTTGTACATTTTGGACAGCCTGTATAAGATATCATGATGAACTAAACATCGTCTTATTTGGTTATTTTTCTAGTTTTGGACCATCAATCATGAAACTTCTAGTTTTAATAATAACCGAGCTATTCAATTTTAAACGTAACCCCGAAAATCACCAAAATATTAGTAACAAAAAAAACTCAAAAATTGTGATATTTAGGTTGTATATGGAAACCTTATTCAAAATGGTGTATATTAACACGTAGAACACAAAAATAAAATTAAAATTACATTTCATTTCAATTAACAAAGTTGATACCGACTTTCGGGACGTGACAGTTAACTTGAGAATATTTTAGCTGAAGAGCTTAGATCGAGTAAATTCTAATTCAAAAATTTCAGGTTTCCAGAAATAGTAGAATTTCAGAAACTTCTAATGTACCAGTTCCGTGAGACAAAGCCGACTTCCTACCAACAAGCCAATAGTTTTCTTTTGTATCTTATGCCCAATTCTTCCTGTTTATTTTTGAAGTGTTTTTCAGCTAAGATTAGTGTCGAGCGTCGTGCCAAGATACTTTTTACAAAGTATTGCAATCGTGACGAAAAAAAATGAGATTTTAAAGAAAGAAAGAGGTCTTTTTGGGTTCCTTGATCATTTTTGACCAACGTACACAAAAAGTCTGTGTGTGTATGCGTTTTTTATGGCGACGATTCCGGAGAAACTACTAAAGGTATCGGGACGAATGTTGATATTTAAAAGTTTTATGACCAAACTTAGAGCTGAAAAGCTTTTGGTTCAAAACGGTCCAAAGGAACTGGACGTTTCCTTCTAGCATTTTTCAAGGATTTTGCAAATGAGCTGTTTTTCTGTAATTTGGTCAAAATACTTAAGTAATAAATTAGAATAGAGGAAATTTTGTATAATTTATGTCTATGACATTTTTTTGGTAAAATTAATAGTAGGTAGTGTCAAACATTTGATCAGACGTAGTGGTTTTATGACAATTCCTACTGTCAATTGTATCAAAATATCTGTCAAATCCTGGCTAAGTTGTTTTATTTTAATGCAGCTACGATCGATCTCGATCAAATAGAATCTCATGCAGCTAAACTATTAATTTTATATATTGTGTGATAAAGATTTTTTTATTATCATACGAAGGATTTGTTTTTGTCAATGCAATTTCATCGTTGCATCAAATTACTAATACTGTCGACAGCATTTCTTAAGTGTTGCTCCTTCAACATGCGTATATACTGCCATGATAGAAATGTCATCAGCAAACGTAGCAACGGATCTTGTAAGAAATCATGGCGGATCTTGTCGGGAGTACAAGCCTAGTGCATTTCATGAGATGTGTCATGCTGTTGTCACGTTTCAAGTCACGTTGGCCATCGAGATAAAGTAATTTATCACAGCAAATTCGATTCAATCTGTTTATTACCTAGAGTTTATCGTTATTTGTTGTTAATCAAGTTAATAGTGGAGAAGGTGTCCATCAACTTTTTTTTAACCCGAGCATAAATACAAATAACAGAAACTATCGCAGAACCTAAACTTAGGGAGAAAAACGTGGTACTTTTGAGAATTATGTGCACTGTTTAACTGTGATCTAATACGTGTCTCTGTGTGTGTGTGTAATAATCATCAATTCCAACAGCATTGCTCACGTGTTGTGACCACAAATCCAGGTCCTTGCATGTTTGTAGTATTAGTGTAGTAGTTTGACAAATTGCTGTCATTTTTGGTCGATAATAGTTAAATTTAAAGAGGTTACGGACAAATACCAATTGGTTTACCTATATCTGAGCAAATACGATAATAGCCATCAACAAGCACGTGTGAAGCGTTAAACACATGAGTGCTAAAAACTACACCCGTGGGCAACAACAAAAATGTTCTCCGAATAATAAAAAACAACGAACAGGAACCAGCCGATTAATCTAATCTATCTTTCTATAGGACAAAATTTATTTTTACATATCTTTACATTGGTAAATCCGTATCATGACAGAGCAGTCAAATGTTGTGAGGAAAAACGATAGGGGAGAACCACTGGAATGCAGTGTATACAAGTTAATCCGGCAATAGCTTAGTCTGGTCTAGTCGTGATTTATCACAGTAAGTAGGTCTGTCCTTGGGCGCCCTCAAAGGGTGATGATGATTATACGCTGGAGCCGGTAGAAGTGTACGCCCCTTTTGTTTTCGTGAACTTGTAATCTGTAAAATCTCATACTTCTACACAGAAAGCATATAATTTCATAATTCTAAGGGATGTTGATGAAAAAAACACGATTCGAGTGAAATTAGACATTTGATATGTGAATATCTAGCAGTGATGAAAAAACCGCGAATTGGGAGAGTGTGGATGGCACATTCACCCAAATCCGCTAACACTCGAACTGCCAGAAGTCGAATAGTTGGATAAAAATCACGCGTTCGGTGAGTGTCTCGCCATAAACCGCTTTATTTATTCGCATTCGCGTCGATCCATTCAATGTCGGTCTAATGACGCGGCTCAAAGGCTTTTTTGTGTGTACCCGAAGGTATTATTTACGATGTCTGATTTCTGACATCAAACACGTGCGGTGCATCAATGCAACTCGAAAAATAGGTAACGAATAGAATAAATTATTTAGTAATGAATTAAAAAAATTACAAAATATCGAACACAATAAATTTATATGTAAAATACAAATAGTGTACATTGATGTTAAATTTAATATCCGATAGTATTTTTCTTGTTCTTTGATTACTTTGGCCGGTTGACTACCTGGTAAGTTGGTATTATTTTACCCTCAATAGGTGCTTCTCGTACATTGGCGCCAAAAAATATGTATTCAGTGTCGACAGACATTCAATAGTCATTCTTGTTTTATCTCTCTCGACAATCGCAAATTACGACTGCTATCTACATAGGGCAATTACTAACCTATTGATTGATAATATCGTGGTTACATACCAGTATACAGGGTTGGTCAAAATAACCACAGCGCCTAAATAATTGTCCAACCGTAAACATTTAAAAAAAAAACATAAGTTGTTTGATTTTTTTAGCTATCGTCTAAATATATTTATAATATACAGAGTGCTTGTTTTATTATAGAAACTGGCAACCTTTTCTTGTTCTAATAGAACAAATATATTTACATTTTTAATTCTAAGATTAATTCCAAGAACTTTGTTATGCATATTATTGGGGTCTGCGAAAAAATATTTTGTTTTGTTATTTTATTTGTTTGATGCTACCTGATAATCTTTGATTACTGACGTTTTTTTGTTTTTCAAAATACATGTCTCGCGCTCCTGGCCAAACCTAGGGGCAGAAAATTTTGATAGTCACTCATGTGGAAATATTACAGAAGTATAACAGAAGTATAACACACCTTCTTTAAATTTTTGTTTGTTTTGTCATTGCAGAGTTACGAGCCTCCAAACACAGGGCTCAATACTTTTGCAACCTACTATCGGTTGTTTTTTATATAAAACATGTAATACTGGTACCCACACAGATAGAAAAGTTTTATTGTTTTAAAGAAATGTATTTGTTTGAATTTATTCCTTTGGGTCAAAACATATTTCTTTGACGCCAACAATATTTACTTCATTGAATACTCTAGTTTATTTGCTTGCAGAGTTTAATTTATTTGAAATATTTGTTTAAGTGGAATACATATATATGGATACAAACAAAAATTACTTTCCTTTAAAGTAATATTTTTGTTTTGATTTAAAAAACGTTTCTTTACACCAATGAAATATAATTTTGATTCAAACATAAATTTGTATATAAGGAGAGATTTATTTCGTTTAAAGTAATATGTTGTCATTGGCTTAAAAATAGGTTTACTTCTGCCAAAGAAATCATATTTGGATTAAAATAAATATATTTGTACACAAGAAGAGATTTATTTCCTTTAAAGTATTTTTGTTTGTTTTAACTTTAAAATAGGTTTACTTCCAACAAAGAAATCATATTTTGATTCAAATAAATATATTTTTAATGTCATCCAGCTGTATTGTTAGATGGCGCTGTAAACTCGCTCCTCGCATTTCGTACATATCGAGAGTATAAAGCCGCGTGATCGACAGTATAGAACTTATAGAGTACAGTGCCTTCAGGTTCAAGTTGCGATTCCAAATCAGAGTACACTTTACTAACTTAACCTTGACTATATGTTGGGTTGGGAAGACCAAGCACTGCTCGAGGATGTGCATCCCAAAAAGGAGGTGACACTATGGTGAGTGGTGACACATGGCGAGTCTTCCGAAAAATTCTTGTCTATTAATTCCTTCAACAAATTAATAATTTTAAGCATTTTAACTCGACGAACAATTTTATTAATTTAAAAAATGTAATTCTTTCACTCAACACAATCATAATTATTTGAAGTAAATAAATCTAATTTCTTATAATACACTAATTGCAAACTTTTTAACTGGAAACATAAGTTGTTTGACACAAATCAACGTTCTTTCTACCAAACAAATATTTCAAATAAATGCGCTTTTAGCCGCAAATAAATATTTCTTTGCCTCTATTGAAACAACAAATTTCTTTGAGTCAATGCATATTTATTTGAATTAAACAAAAATTGCTCTCTGTGCATACAAGTTGCAACCCCCATATTTTTAGAGCACGAGCCGCCACTGCCTGACGGTCTCGATCAATTTCAATTTCGATTACAGCAAGCGCGAGCATGAGCGATATTTAGAGAGAGGTACGTTTGGGCGGCCACAGCTCGAAATCTGAAATTAATGCGTCAATCAGAGGTTAAAACGCGATTACCGCCGTTGAAGTTTCCTTCGCTCATCGTTGTGCAAATCGTGGAGTTCTCTTGTCGTTTTTATTGTAGAAGATAATTGTGTTTTGATTGTTGGTGCGGGGAAAGTGGTACGAGAAACGCATTCGTCGGCGAGGTAAAATAGGCCATGCCAGCATAGCCAGTATAAATTTCTAAAAATACACTGCGCAAATAAATTTAGAAGAAGCCTAAGAACAATGGTCTTAGTTGAGGCGAGATTTGATGATCCTGAGGCATTGGGGCATATTTTAAATCAACCTTTGGATATCCAAAGACAACAGGTAGGCCTTTCGATATCTAGGCACACGTGCCATACAATCCAAAAACGACATTTCAGCAATTTTTATCACGAAGATTAGCAAAATTATTTAAAAAAAAATTTTATCTTACTAAAAAATTCAAGACATTTGTAGCTTACGTTACGTAGCAGAATTTCATCCCACACAGATAGACAATTTTGTTTAATTCAAATAAATATGCATTGAGTCAAAGAAATCTGGTGTTTGCATTGAGGCAAAGAAATATTTATTTGCTGATTTCTTTGGTAGAATAATTATGCAAATGGCAAATAATTATGATTGTGTTAAGTGAAAGAATTGTAATTTTTTAAATTGCATATACGGTTGGATGATTTAAAATGCGATATTTGAAGGTTGCGATAGATGGGTATTTGATTAAAGAAATTATTGACCTATTGACTAGAACTTTTCGAATGGTACAGTAGAGCAAAATATCCACGTGTCACCGCGTTTTGGTATGTCGCACATCCACGGCCTTTTTAACAATTCAACCAGACACATGACATCAACTGAGCGGTACACTTTCACTAGTCTATTATTTATACTCAAGGCCAAACTGCGAAGAATTTACAGCGTCATTTAACAATACAGTTGGATGAGATATTCTCACTGAAAATATATTCATTTTAATCAAAGAATGATTTAATTGTCGGAAGAAACCCTATTTTTAAGCCAAAGCAAAAATATTTCTTTGATGGAAATAAATCTATTCTTGTAGGTATACAAATATAATAATTTGAAGCAAACTTAGATTTCTTTGGTGTCTTTTTAAATCAAACAAAAATATTACTTTAAAGGAATGTGTGAATCCAAATATACACTTTGTGTGAATCCAAATATACACTGTAGGCAAAATAACGCTAAAAATTTTCAATCACTCGTATTTCCAAAAATATTCGGTCAAATCATACTTGATTTCTATAAAACAAGAGTTGCTTGTAGTGTGAAGATTGAAACGATACCATATGCGCAATTACAGAACGTTTCAATCCAAAGTTATGTTGCTTTATGTTTGGCTATGCTAGATTTGATAATATCGGGTCAATTTAATGAGAAAGGTGTATGAAAATTAATAGGTAATGACATATATCTTGTGTTGGTCAAAAAATACAGTAGAGATTTGAAAGCTTCGTATACAGGGTGAAAATTTTATACAATGTTTTTTTTAATTGTTTTTACTAAAAACCAGCGGAATTTGACGCTTGTAACAAACACATTACAACGGCACGAGAAATCTAGTTGTGTACTTTAGTTATCTTTAAAAATTGTGGAGAAAACATTAATTTTGTTATGGGTGGCATGTTTGATTTTATCATTTTACGTGGTCTTTTTGTGAGTTTCAATTATGATGTATCACATTGTTGTTTAGCTGTTTGTTTTTGCAAAGATTGAATCGTAGGTGGAATCAACATTTTTTTAGTAAGTCACATCACTTCAACCCAGCTTAGCTTTTTTATTTTTTGTCACGTTTAAATGAAAACCACTTCCAACATCAGCCTAAAAAACGAACAGCAAAGATCTAACCGCCAGAAGTGAAAGCAAATTAATTGCCACAATTTTAGTTCAATAGAAAATTATTTTTATTTTAGTTCCAGAACACTGCAAAAACATAAAAATTTGCAAAAAATCTACAGCTCAATAAGCAGTCCAATATGTAAAACAGAAAATTCCTTCAAAAATTACAAAATCAAACATGGCGCCCGTAAGAAAACGAAACGTTGGCAATAAGTTCTCCACCATCGTTAAAGATAACTCAAGTACGCAATTGGATTGTTCGTGCCTATGCACTGCTTTTTAAGGTAAAAACAGCAAAAAAACAACGTTTCAAAATTTCACACTGTATAGAAAAAATCATCCTGTATATGATGCTATAAAATCTGTACTGTTCCCTTTGACCAAAAGAAACCAAATACCATTACCTAGTAATATCACACCTTTGATTTCTCATTAAATGGACCCAATATCATCAGCAATATTGCTAAGCCATACATAAAGCAACATAACATTGGATTGAAACGTTAGTTTGTCAAATATATGCCCTTAATATCTTTGAAAATATGAGTAATTGAAAATTTGTAACTTTTTTTCCCACAGTGTATTTATTTTACATAAACAAATATTGCAAATAAATTAATCTCTACCAGCAAATGAAATAGAGTACTCAATAAAGTAAATATTATTGGCACCAAAAAATATATTTTGATTAAAAAGAATAAGGACAAATGATTCGTACGAGGACAATCCTCGTGAAACGAGGACAGGTGGCAACCCTGCTACGCACTGTAGCGGTAGCAGTGACGTTTGCGGCCTCACTGCGAACTCCAGCCCGCATAGCTGACTTGCGCTTGAAATTCGCGAGAAAATGCTCGCTGTTTTTAAACATTATATGTCATAGATCGTTGCTTACTGACTATTATACTGTCAATAAAGACAAATCCGTTGGATACAAGGTTTCCTTATTATTTTTGGGGGGTTGCGCAAACTGCAAACCAACGCACGCGCCGCCACTGCTGTCGGGGTTGAATCAATCGTGAGCGATGGGAGCCCGAATCCGCATCCATATCTCGTGACCGTCGGCCGTTATTCCAGAATTGCGCACGAATTATCGAAAACTGAAAAGTTCGCTCGAAAACCGCCAACCGCGAATTCGCGAACCGTAACATTGCCCGCGGTTTATCCTTTTTTCATACCGACAGAGCTGCGCTACCGCTAAAAGTCGAGATCTTATCGCAATCGCAAACGAAAATCTTAGGATTGGTATTTTATTCATGCTGGTACCGTAACGGCTTTTTCAACCATTTGTAACCGGCTAACCGTTTGTATTTTATGAAGGCGGTTGCGCTCGATGACGGCCGGCGATTAAATCCCGGAAACTGGTTCATTTTTCAAACGCTTTGTCGGCGTTCTTTTAGGAATATTTTAGGAAATAGCTAGGAACTAGTTTTGAATTGTTAGAGGAGATGGATAGCTCGTATATTAGTGTAAACTTGCGGGTATAATGTTTTACTAGAGCAGGATTTGGATATTATAAGAAACGAGATTTTTTTATTTCAAATAGTTACTTACGTGCAAAAATATAGGCCCAACTAATATGTTTAATTCAAAATTTCTTCAACAACAGCGCTGGGATAGTATTTATTATTGCTATTTTATTTTTTTGCCAAATTCTAAATACTTTTCTATAGTAAAGTTTTGGGAAAATACTAGGAAAAATAACATTCAATTAAATGAGACAACCATAAAAATTAAACAATTGGTTCAAAAAATACTTACTATTAGTTGACCTACATTTTAGGTGTGCCGATATTATTGCACGAATGTGTATATGACGATCTGTGATTAGAATGGTTCCACTGCTATCTAACAATACAGTTGGATGAGGTTTTTACACTAATTTCTTAGAAGGAAGTAAATGTATTTTTTAACCGAAGCAAAAATAGGTAATCTCTTAATCTCTATGCGTGCACTTCTTGTGAGAATTTTATAAAATATCTGAGCAATAGAAAAAATATTTGAGCAAAAACTGCAAAAATTACTTGTTCATTACAAAGAATAAATGTGAAATAAATTTATATAAATGTACATCAGAATAAATAACTGTGCATTTATATATTTGAATATATACCGGGTGATTCAATTTCGAGCCTCACCATGGGGATCTCGCTTATTAGTGGAGATAGAGCCTATGTTTAAACTTGGCAAAGTTTCGTATCTTTGTGCTAATCAATTATCTGAAAGGAAAATTTCAGCTATCATTTTTCATTTTGAAGATATCCACAAAAAACTGAAATGTTAAGATATCGTTTTTATTTTTTATTCGAAACCAAATGTAGCTAGACATTTGAAACAAAAACATACTAGAGGTACTTTTTAACAAGGAATGCAGTGTCATTTTTTAATTTGTAATAACATCAAAGATGGCGGCGTAACCATGGCCAACTTTTGTTTTTCTTATGGGCGCCATGTTGAATTTTGGCATTTTCCGATAGTCGTGTTTTTCTCATTTCCGCAATGTATAACATGTTACCATTCTTTTTTAAAATAATGGTGTAATAATCAAAAAACCTTCAGGTACCCAACTGGAACTTGGTTACAGAGCGCCGGAGTCGTTGCCAAGCAACGCCAACAAAATGCACTTGGATCGAGCGGTGCCCTCAGCGTTAGGTTTGCCATTTAACCAAATATACCTTAATTGTGGTTGATTGTGGATGTAAAATGCTGTTTACCAATAACGAAAAGCGTGATATTAAGAGTTTAATTGAAATTTGACATTTTCCGATAGTCGTGTCTTTTCCCATTTTCGAAATGTATAACATGTTGGTATTATTTTTTAAAACAATGGTTTAATAATAAAAAACACGTTCTTCTTTTTCTTGTTGTTTGTCGTGCTTATCAAGTGACCAACTGCAGCTTGGTTACAGACCGTCGGCGCCGGACTGACCAAGAGTGCTTTGGATTAAAAACATTCAGATTGTAAAAGAAGCAAGTTTATACAACATAAAGATTATTTTTTAAGTAAACGTTCAAATTGGCCGTTACTTTCTTGAAGGCATAAAATCGTGCCCGCATTTCTACATGTTGTTATGCTCTTCTAACTGTTCTTCCCGGAATAGCATTCACTGCATTTGTTATTCGATCCCGCAGGTCGTCGATATTTCTGCGACTATCGTGATAAATTTCACAGTTCCCCAAAGAAAATAGTCCGGAGGACTTAAATCAGGGGATCCACCACTCCACCCTTACCAATCCAGCGATTTGGAAATTGTTGATGTAAATAATTTCGTACAATTGCAAAGTTTGACTTGTGTGGGGTTTGTACGGCTTCAATTTCTTTGTTCGTAATGGTCAGTAAACACGTGCTTGCGGCAATTCCAAATTAAGGGCTACTTCCCGCTTAGAAATCCGAGGATCGTCATTTATCTAAAAACCAGTAGTTGACGCATTGCAAATTATGGTAATTTAACGTTTACCATTTCTAAAATACCTCTTTGATCAGTTTCAACATTTCCATGAGGATTATAAGAATTGCAGGGCTTACTAAACGATCCATGGTCCGCTAAATTTCCGTCCAATGTTAGGAATATTGTACGATGCGACATTTCTAAGTGAACAATAATAAACCCTTATTATATCACGCTTTTCGTTATTGGTAAACGGAATTTTACATCCACAATCAACCACAATTAAGGTTTATTTGGTTAAATGGCAAACCTAACGCTGAGGGCGCCACTTGATCCAAGTGCATTTTGTTGGCGTTGCTTGGCAACGCCTCCGGCGGTCTGTAACCAAGCTCCAGTTGGGTACCTGAAGGTTTTTTGACTATAACACCATTATTTTAAAAAATAATGGTAACATGTTATATATTGCGGAAATGAGAAAAAATACGACTATCGGAAAATGCCAAAATTCAACATGGCGCCCATAAGAAGAACAAAAGTTGGCCATGGTTACGCCGCCATCTTTGATGCTATTTCAAATTAAAAAATGACGCTGCATTCCTTGTTAAAAAGTACCTGTTTTTGTTTCAAATGTCCAGCTACATTTGGTTTTAAATAAAAAATTAATAACGATATCCTAAAATTTCAGTTTTTGTGGATATCTTCAAAATGAACAAAGATAGCTTATTGAAAGCTAACTTATTTTCGACGATTCTGTATGCTAAATCACGATATCAGAAGCTTTAAAAACTTTCAAAAACTTGAACGTGAATTGAGCAATGGCATTTAGATTCAAAATCTTCACAATAAAATCTTTTTTGCGTACGTTTCACGTAAAACAGAAAAAATTGTTCCACCGACTATTTCGGTAGTAAACAGGACGTAACTCAACTCTTCTTTCGTACAAAATGTGCCTTCGTTAAAAGGAAAAGTCATTCCGAAGAAACTCGAGGTGAACGTAATGTGAGCCGCGCTAAAATCATTGCGTCATTAACTTTTTTTACGTTGGCTTTACAACGCGCTACTACGTTCACGGTGACCCATATGTCCGCCGGCCAGAAAAAAAAAACTGTTTTCTTTTATTTCGCAGATCAAAATCGCGATGACTCCTCCACAATAACAAATTGTAACATACGAAATATGAGTACAAACTAAAAATTTATCTATTGTTTCATAATCAAACTAAAACTTATTTATGTCTCTTTTTATTTGTTGTAAAGTTGTGCTTACTCAATTTTGTTAAACCATAAACATTATTAAAACCAGCAATAAGAATTACGAAAGGTGCATGCTAAAGAAAGACAACAAACCAAGTTGTGATAAGGTACGCGACACAGTAGTAGTTACAACAGTAATTACTGGGTATTTTTTATTATTACTTGAAAAAGTACTTTTTCCATTAACTACAATGTTGTTTTTACTCGAATGATAATATAAACTAGCACTTAATGATTATCGCGCTGTAATATTATGTAATTAGAGTCGTTATACGTGTAATTGTTGTTCTATTGTGTAAAGCCGCGTTTACACTACGTACTACTATGATACAGGTTTTATGGGAATAATGAAGACGTGACTGTTGGATAATTAAATTAGAAAAGACTCAAATTGATTGATTATTGTGTTTTTTAAAGTTAATTTTAAATAATTAAAATAATGATTAATCTAGAAGCATTCCAGTGCTGTAATTAAAAAATGAACCGCAATTATTAGTGGTCTTCTATTTTTTTTGTGATGGTTTCGACCTAGGATTTACAGATCTCCAAAAACCAGATCGTGCAATAATAAAGTATTGTTGGGCAAAATTTTTCAATATTTAATTCGTTTTAATATTGTTGCTTTATCTATTTATGTTGTAAACATAATCAGAAAAACAAAAACATTCCTCTGATTTCAACTTAAGTACTAAAAAATATATGAATCAAATGAAAATGGTATGTTTTTAATCGTAGAATCTGAATTTGAAGAATCTAGTAGAATAAGAAATTGTGAATTTAGTAGAATCATAAATTTTTTTAAGGTTTTGCATCTGCCCATTGCAAACTTTCAACTCGATTGGACACAGGGAAGTAGGTAAAGAATCGATTACAAGAGTTGACAAACAAACGTTGCTATTTGACAACCTTATTTAAACTGCCTTGTTGCATACTGTGTCTCATATTTGAAATGTCAAATAATTGTACTAATATAGTTATAATACACAGTCGGCAAAAAAAAACAATAAAAATTTCAATAATATTTAGTCAATTTAAATATTTCTTTTAAAAACGAAATGCTTGCAGTGTGAAGATTGAAGCCATACGATATTCGCAATAACAAAACGTTTCAATCCAAAGTTATGTGGCTTTATGTTTGGCTATGCAACATTTCTGATAAAATCGGGTCAATTTCTTGTGAAATGAAAGGTGTAATAAAACGCCATTTGTTTTCTTTTGGTCAAAAGGGGACAGTAGCAGGGTTCGCCTGAATGGGCGCACCATTTTGAAATATTTGGAGTTTTTTTGAGTTGGCTGGCTTGAAATAAACAACGGTGTTTATTGAAAACTCGTTATGGGCTAAACTAAATTTCAAAGGGTAATACAGTTTTTATTTTACTTTTAAAACGCAACACAAAATATAGACACTTTCAGTCAACAATTCAGAACAAAACTTACGTTGTATTGTTATTCACTCAGTCTTGTGAATAAGTGTGTTAAGAAAAGAACAAAATACGAACCACGACAAACACATTGAGTTCACCAGTCGACACGGTTAGTGGTGCCCATGTCAAGTAAATATCTATACACTTGCACCAATTAAACTGCTATTTCGACCTGGAAACGGTTTGGGTTGTTGTTTTGGTTTTTTGTCCAACAGACGTTTTGGTTATCTTGGTTATACACTTACTGAAACGATTTCAGCTCCGGTTTTGACTTTGATCTCGAACACTTTCATTTTTCCAATTTACGTATACCTAATATAAAATAAGTACCTACTCTCGAATTTTCAATAGAACCGTTTCGGTTTTGAATATTTTACCAGTTGAGATTTCAGTTTCAGTATTTTATACATGTTTTGGTTCGGTTACGCTTACGGTATGGGTTTAGTTAATATTTACTATTGCCCACTTTTACCCGAAAAACCCCGAAAACCCCCGAAAACTCGAAAAAACACGAAAAAATCCAAAAAATCTCAAGAACGATTTGCTATTTTTAAAAATCCTCGAACACGTCGATTTATAATTAACAAAAGAAACCTTATGATATAAAATACATTTTTTGTACATTCAATTGTTTTTAACCGATGACGTCATCGACATTCTTTTAAAATAACAACCCTATATTTTTTAAGGAATTTGACAGATCTTTTAATTGCCTTAATATTACCATAATATTTATATGGCCTTACTTAAGAAAATTTTTGAGAAAAAGACAATTGAAGGTTATGAAATATAAGTAACAATATAAGTATCTGGAAAGGCTCGACCGAATTTAATTGATGCAACGTTTACAGTTTCTGAGTACAAAACAAAAGTTTAAGGTTATATACCTTAAACTTTTGAAATTGAAATAGAACACCCTGTATATTTTGACATTTTCTGTTACAGTCTTCCATTACCTATTCGATGCTACTACGCTTGTTACAGTATTATATCAAAAACATCTAGAAAGATAACAAAAACCTTTATTAATTAGGTCTAAAAATAAAGAAAAAATTGGTAACTAAAAATAACAACAACATAAAAATAAACCGATCAAATTTAAAACAATGCGTTCTTGCCAATGGTTGAGAATCCTCATGAACCAACTATAGTAGTTGCAGTAGAAAGTGTCATAGTGATTTGATATCAATTTTTTCTTTGTGAATTTTTAGACCCAGGTAATAATGGTTTTTGTTAATTTGTAGATGTTTTTGATATAATAATAAAGACTGTAATAGAAAAGTTCAAAATATACAGGCTGGTCTATTTTAAAATCAACAGTTTGAGGTTATATTTCAGAAACTGTAAACGTTGCATCAACGATATCCCTGGTTCAAATCCTGGTGTGGCAGTAATCTCTAATTTATTTACAATTTGCATCCCGCCTGTATATGACCATTTACAATATATACATTAACGATAATAATTGTCATGTTTCCATACTTTACGCGCTCACTGTATATTATAAATAATAATAAAATTATAAATAAGTAATTAATGCATATTTTTATACATCCTCAATGTTTTCACCTTAAAATAAAATATCATGCAACTTTAACTACACAGGCTTAGAGGACGTAAAAAATTTAAAAAAATTTCAGTTTGCAATACATTTTTGTTAGGATGCGTAGAGGACACGCTACTGGAATTAATTCAAAACATGTTCGATTGTTCGGGGGAAGCGGGAGAGAGGGGACGTTTCGCAAGTGGATTACATCGGAAGATGGGATACGAAGATAGGATTCCAAAGCCCACTCCCATCGTTCACAAATTCAATATGACACCGAATTCGCCTCTCGTATGTAAATATCATAACAGTTTAATATCGCTCGCTGTTTTGAAAGCCTACAAAGAGGTCGTCGACCTCCAGGCAACTGGCCCGACCGGCCACCGTATGTGTGTGTGTGTACGCATTCACTATTTTGACGAGATTTTTATCATTTACGCAATTACAACTCTCCGGCCGCGGGCTTATGTCCGCTCTCGCCGATATCGAACGCTGATAGCGCGCGTTTTTATCAGACGCGGTCTATCTGATGTCCTGAAAATAATATTCAGGGCCGACTTATTTACGTACGTTGGTAAATATAAATAAATCATATTGGTAAACCCATTTTGGGTCACTCAATTCGTATGAATCATACACAGATAGAAAAGATTTCTTGTTTTAAAGAAATGTATTTGTTTGAATTTATTCTTTTGGGTCAAAACATATTTCTTTGACGCCAACAATATTTACTTCATTGAATACTCTAGTTTATTTGCTTGCAGAGATTAATTTATTTGAAATATTTATTTAAGTGGAATAAATATATATGGAAACAAAGAAAAATTACTTTCCTTTAAAGTAATATTTTAGTTTTGATTTAAAAAAAACGTTTCTTTACACCAATGAAATATAATTTTTATTCTAACATATAAATTTGTATATAAGGAGAGATTTATTTCGCTTAAAGTAATATTTTGTATTTGGCTTAAAAATAGGTTTACTTCCGCCAAAGAAATCATATTTTGATTAAAATAAATATATTTGTACACAAGACGAGATTTATTTCCTTTAAAGTAATATTTTTGTTTTGGCTTTAAAATAGGTTTACTTCTACCAAAGAAATCATATTTTGATTCAATTAAATATATTTTTAATGTCATCCAACTGTATTGTTAGATGGCGCTGTAAACACGCTCCTCGCACTTCGTACATATCGAGAGTATAAAGCCGCGTGATCGACAGTATAGAACTTATAGAGTACAGTGCCTGCAGGTTCAAGTTGCGATTCTAAATCAGAGTACACTTTACTAACTTAACCTTGACTATATGTTGGGTTAGGAAGACCAAGCACTGTCGAGGATGTGCAACATCCCAAAAAGGAGGTGACACATGGCGAGTCTTCCGAAAAATTCTTGTCTATTAAATCCTTCAACAAATTAATAATTTTAAGCATTTTAACTCGACCAACAATTTTGTTAATTTTAAAAAATGTAATTCTTTCACTCAACACAATCATAATTAGTATTTGAAGTAAATAAATCTCATTTCTTATAATACACAAATTGCAAACTTTTTAACTGGAAACATAAGTTGTTTGACACAAATCAACGTTCTTTCTACCAAACAAATATTTCAAATAAATGCGTTTTTATCCGCAAATAAATATTTCTTTGCCTCTATTGAAACAACAAATTTCTTTGAGTCAATGCATATTTATTTGAATCAAACAAAAATTTCTCTCTGTGTATGAAAAATACGCATGATCGAATGGTTTATTCAAAGTAATAACAATGCTGAAATTGCATCCGAAACATACTTCAATCGTTATCCAGAAAGAACACAAACTCACAAATCTATCTTTCAGAGATTAAAAGAAAATCTTATCAATCACGGGTCATTTAGTATGCCAAGACCCAAAGATTACCATATTTAAAATGCTTAAGAAGCTGCCACCAACACAGTTGCAGCCGCAGTTGCAGATCCCTCAACTTCAAGTCGTGAAATAGAAACTGAATCTGGGGTATCAAGACGTCGAGCTTTGAGAATCCTCAAGAATCTTAAATTTGGGCCATATGCTTTAAGAAAACAATATTATTTGCAACCAACAGACCCTCAGCAACGAATGGAGTTTTGCCAGTGGTACCGTGAAAATCTTCAGCAGAATCCATTATTTTTTAAAAAAGTTATTTGGACTGATGAAGCCTACATTAGCAGTGCCGGAAATTTTAATAGGCACAATGAGCACTATTGGTCTGATGTCAATCCTCACCGTACCGTCAACGTGCAAAACCAAGGACGTTTTGGTTTTAGTGTTTGGTGTGCCGTGCTTGGCGAGCGTATTTTAGCATACCATATTTACGAGGAATTTTTGAACAATTTGCCACTAATGGAGAGGGGAACTGTATACTTTCAGCACGACGATGCACCACCTCGCAAATAAGAAGGGTAAGGGAATTATTGAATATACATTTTGAAAACCATTGGATTGGAAACAACGGACCAGTGAGGTGGTCACCACGATCACCAGATCTTACACCTTTGGATTTTTTTCTTTTGGGGGCACATTAAAAACAAATTATATAAAAGATCACGCAACGACATTGAGGACCTAACGCAGCATTTTGAAGATTCGTTCAAAATATTGTTATAAACAACGCTCTTCGAATTATTGCGACGAGATATAATTTATGCATCAATAAAAATGGACATCCATTTGAAAAATGATTAAAGTAGTTTGTAGTAGGTAATCCTATTTTTTATTTTTTTATTCAGGTAATTATCTTACTTCGAATAAAACAATATATCCTGCAATGTTAAACCTTTCAGTTATACCCTCGACATGCCGATATAAAGTGAAGATTGACGACTGGAAATTGTAGGATCACGGCTACGTACTTTCATGACAGTTTCTTCAGGATACCACTTCCATATCACAATGTTCGGCTTTTGGCGCATTAATCAACCCGTAATTGATGAGATGTTCTTTTAATCCCAAAAACAAGTTTGTGCGGTTGTGCACTACCTGGATAACGATTGAATTATGTTTCGGATGTTATATAACAATTATTGTTATTACTTTGAATAAAGCATTCGATCATTGCGCATTTTTCATACTATTCAAACGGCATTCCGTAATTTTCAATTAAATTAAAAGAATGAAATTTTATTAATTTCACTGACAAGTAGTGTCAAACTACTAGTGACATACGCCTACTCGGCGAAATCTCGAAGACAATAATATATATATTATAATTATATATTTCTCTGATATATACTAATTTCATGTTATTCAATAAAACATTGCTTTTGGAATATTTTGGACCGGCACGTTATATATCGTTGAAAAGGGGAAAAATGCTCTATTTATTTCAGTCATAGCCAGTATGGTTTACATTTAAAAAAACGCAACTTTATGGATTATCTACAAAACTATTAGAGATATTTAAAATCTGTGAATTCTGCTGATTTGTTGATATCGTAATTCCTACAGATATGCGCGTTTTATCAGCTGTTTTGACTTCAACACATATTGTATCAAGTGCAAATAGTTGCAGTGGTTGTATCAGGTAAGTATTTGATGTTTAACTGAAAATATGTAGAGATTTTTTTATGATTTACGCAATTACAAATCTCGCGCCCCGGGCTTATGTCCGCTCTCGCCGATATCGAACGATGATAGCGTGCGTTTTTATCAGACGCGGTTTGTTTGATGTCCTGAAAATAATATTCAGCGCCGACTTAGTTACGTACGTTGGTAAATATAAATAAATCATAGTAAATCCTGGTTTGATAGTTTTGTTCGATATTATTTGACGTGGTCAATGATTTAAACAGCTATATTTCATTTTTAGTTTAATTCAAGGACATTTATTAATTAGATTTTACCCATGTTTTCGTTTTTTTAATTGATGATTTTTGCACAACAACATTGTATTTGCGATTTTGTAGCGTTTATCGTAAAAGGTCAAACATCGTTGGATTGCTTTGGTTTCTCAATGTAATTGACACGACAAATATAAACATTAATTCTGATAGTGTGTTACATTTTAAGCGTAATTGTAGGATAAATAAAAGATAAAAAGTCGTTATTTTGTTCATAACTTGGCATATCTAATTTAGACATAATCTAAACATTTCTTGAAACAGGAAAAAAATTTCAAAAATTCAAGAACTTTCTCAAGAAATACTTTTTTTGACAATGTGTTATTTTTCAGTTATGAGCAAATAATCAAAACTCCTGACCTTCAAATTAAAAATATGTTCCCCCATACATACACATTTATTTTAATGTGGCAGTTTGAACATTTAATTTATTTATTTGTATTGTTATTTTCTCTTGGATATTTTATTTTATACCTGTTTGGTTCAAGTAAAAGGTTATAATTTTTGATTCCTTGCTTATAACTTCAAAATAATACATTTTATAAAAAAAATATTCTCACATAAAATTCTTAGAATTAAACTTAGCATTAAAAAATATAAAATATACATGGTGTTCTGGTAGAAAAAGGCAAATGGCAAATTTCCAAAACAAAATAAACATCCTGTATATTAAAAATATATTTGAACGAGAGGCTGTTTAAAACCAAAAAACTTTAATTTTTTTTGCAGTTGAAGGATTTTAGGTGTTCTGGTGATTTTGACTATTTTTAGTTTAGCTTATAATTAAAAAAGAATTTATTTTACAAAGAAAATATTCCCATAAAAAATTGTTAGAATTAGTCTTAGAATTAAAAAATTTCATAGTATATAGGGTGTTCTATTTTAAAAAATGAAACGTTATCAAATTTCTATAATAATATATTGAAAATATATTTGAAAATATATTTAAACGATAGCTTGTTTAAAGCAAAAAAAACATTTGTATGAATTTTTTTAAAAAAATAAAACCGAATCTGTGTCTTCTTAGGAATTTCTCTGACTTCAAATAATGTAGGTACTTAAAAATCATCAAAAAGAAACAGTATGATAATAAAAATAAGAGATAATAGAGAATTAGTACCATTTCTAACTTACTAACGCCTTTCGAATAAAAAAATGTATAAAGGAAAGTTGTAAGAAAAATTGCTTCTACAACTACTTCATCAACAACTTTTGGTTGGGATAAACCAGAAAAAAAGATACATTGAAAAATCTGAATTTGGATGTCATTGTGTCATCAACAAATATCACTTTTATACCAATTCCTAAAACAAAAAGTATTTCATCACACTAACCAGGTTAGGAAGCAGTAAAATTCTGTTTCGCAATATAGATTATATTGCATCAATCATTCAGATTGCGTTGACAAATACTGCTGACAGTATTGACAGCAACGTAATCATAAACAAAAAAAATCTGATGTGGCCAGGCACTAGGTATTTGTGAATTTTACTACAACTACCAACTGTTGAATATCAAAACTACTGTATTGTAAGATGACAACTGCAATCTTCGACATTTCTGTAAAATTAATATCATAAAGTAGAAAAATGGTATATAACACTTGTTTTATAAGACGTATTGGCGCACTCGTTCAACTCATGCGCCAATTATTGACTTATAAAACTTGTATTATATACTATTTGTCAAATCCTGGCTACTATGTAATTTCATATCAACGCAGATGCGACCGATCTCGATCAAATAGAATTTGCTCTTGAAGTTATACTATTAATTTGATCAAAAAATGTCATAGGCATAAATTATGCAAAAATTCCTCTACTTTAAACTATTATTTAACTATTTTGTCGAAATTAATGAAGTGGCGGTTCATTTGCAAAATCCTGAAAAAGGCTTAGAATAAACTACCAGTTCCTTTAGACCCTTTCGAAACAAAAGCTTTTCAGCTCTAATTTTGGTCATAAAACTTCATAAGTATGAACTGTCGTCCCGATACCTTTCAAAATCGTTTACACACACAGAAGTTCTTTTGTACATTGGTCAAAATGATAAGGGGACCAAAAAAGACCTAGGTATTTCCGCTAAAATCTCAAATTTTTTTTTCGGCACGATTACAATTCTTCTTCATACTGCGTATGATAAAGTAAAAAAGATATATATATATATATAAAATATAAAAGAAGATACATTGAAAAATCTGAATTTGGATGTCATTGTCCCATCCAATAAAAATCACTTTTAGACCAATTTCTAGACCATAAAGTATTTCATCACACTAACTAGGTTAAGAAGCAGTTAAATTGTGTTTCGCAATATAGATTATATTGCATCAATCATTCAGATTGCGTTGACAAATACTGCTGACAGTACTGACTGCAACGTAATCATAAACAAAAAAAAACGGACACAGCCAAAACCGTTTAGCACCTAGCTTTGCCACATCTCCAGTTTTTCGATTTCATATTTCGCGGTACGGATGACGTGTCTCTCCGAAAACAATTGAGCAAGCATGTCGGCAAAACCTCTACGAACGAACCCGATAATTGGACAAAGCAAACACAGTGAACATTACTTATGCCAACGCAAACATAGGATCCCATATACCGTACTTGTAAATATTTTCGCAGCTATTTGCACAATCAATGTAAGAATAGGCGGTAACGGTCGACGACCGTCGCCATTTTCGACGACGCGTCACCCTTTTGAATAAAAGGAGTGAAAATCGTGACCCAGAAAAAATGCGCGTAAACAACAATTTCTAAACGGCCTCTTATATGGCTTTTAGCACACAACAATACCGCTACTAACCCGTGGCGATTGGGTAAGAAATGATTCTCTTTCCGACTGTGTATTTGATGTGTACGTTGTGAAATCAGTGTTGTGCAAGCATACTACCTGCCACATGAACTCAACACGTGTTTTTACTAGGGTCATCCGTACAGCTATCATCAATGCTATTTCTTTTTACCCAAATAATTGCAATTGCTGCTTTATAGACTAGCTTTATAGACACTTTTCTTGCACGTGTTTGACCTTTGAGACTATCTCTACCTAACATGCTGGAAATATTTCGCTAATACCAGCTTAAATTTGGTGTTTATGCTCCTGAGTGCCAACAAGGTATTCTTCATCAATTTCACATATAGAATATAAGGTATTTCTGATTTTCAATCCATACGCTTCATATGAGAACTTGCGAAAACTGAGAGAATTGCAGAAATTTGCTCATCTTGTGCATTGGGATGTTTCTTATAATGTTATTCTTTGTGTAATGCCTATCTTCTTTAATAAAACAAAAAAAAGAACAAATGAAGCATTTTACAAATGTTATTTTGCAGAAGAATGTTGCTGTGTGTTAAATATTTGTGTTAAATATGACAGAAATAGTGCGTCATCTCGGAAGCCGTTGGAAATACTCATATTTTAATAATTATTTTTTGAAAACGTTGCAAATTTAAAGCCTGGAACCTTTACACCTAAAAAATTGACGTTTGTTTTTTTATAAATTTTTATAGTAACCTAACAAATAACATTTGTTGTGCCAACCAAAATATCAACTCCCTCCACTTGGTGTCATACATAATATCGTAATGTGGAGGCTTTTCAGCTTTTAATGTAATCATTTTTCTGTTGTAAAGATATGTAATTTGTACCGCAATACTCAAATAAGTAGTAGACAAAATTACTGTGATTTAGGGATTGTATGCCACAATGAAAATTTCTCAGCGTAAATGAGTAATATAACGATTAATTACCTACGAATTTGTCATATTGTCAATAGTCAATTTGTCAAACATATGTAACAATTTTATTTCCATTTCCTATACATTTAATTTTTGTAAAAGTTATAACAATTTTTCTGTAGCGTTTTTCGTAGTACATATATCTGAAAGCTTGCATAGAAAGTATATGAAATTATTGTGATTTAATGGTTGTTTGCTACAGAGCGAGAAATAGTGACTAACTAATTGAGATAGGTAGTCTACATTTTGGCGTATGGAATATCGTCGTTCAGTAATTTTTAAAACGTTATAATCAATTTTCAGCAGTCTACTTTGTGTTTCTTGGGCTGTCGATACATAATATTGTAACAATACTAATCGGCTAGTCGCTCTGTAGCCTGTTAGCAACGGAGTTGTTACCCCTAAATCATCATTATTTTGTTTATCTCTCAATAAGTATCGAAATGTAGTAAAATGAAAGCATTTTTCTTGGCAGATAACATATGACTTGAGGCCTTTTTAGATTTCCAAAATTCTACCATTTGCAAGTTTCAAAGCTAGATGTGTTCTACCGATCAAAAATAATACCTGATTCACTAGTTTGACAAAAATCAATCAATCTTTTGATCTTCTCATCATTTGGTTTGGATACAAAATCCACGTCAACTACGTCACCATCATCAACCACTGATTTTAGACAGAAATATTATTGTGAAATAATAATAAATCACAAAATAGAATGCATATAACGAACATTCCATAAATAAAGAAAAAATCAACACCTATGCTATTTTGAAAAATAGAAAAAAAACCGAACGAAATAAAATCCCAACATATTTAATATGGTCTTAAGACCAGTTTTATTTCAAAACTGCAAAAATCGGGCGTATTTTTACACATCTCTAGCGCTCAAGTTTAAACATTTTATTTAGGGGTACTTATAACGCAATTTATTTCAGCAGTAATAAATCATAAAACTTTGAAGTGCAATCTCTCGTAAACAAATGCCGATCGGGAAATAAGTTATCTCGTATTTTTTACTTAGAATTTCATGCTGAATGTGCCCTGGAATTTTTCGCCTCGAGTTATGAATCACCCTGTGTGATTATTATTTATTAATTTTTAATTGAATTTTAAATTATTACAGAAAACGGCTAAAATAAACATATTTACCATAAAGCTTTACTCATTATACCGTGTTTTTTAAGGTCGTTCTTTCATCCACAATAATAATTTTAAAAATTTGACTACAAATGGTAAAGTTATGATTTGTTTTTCACCTACCAGTTTTTAGGAGGATTGTTATACTCTTTCTTTTATTTTAATAAACAGTCATTTCTTATTAAATAGGTTTTGAAAACAATTTGAATAACAATCAGGTCCAACAACCTGATAAATTAACAAAAAAATGGTTAACAAACCAATAAAAGTTTATGACGATATAATTTTTCTTAACAACAAAACAATTCATACAGTTTTTATCAAAACAAACTTTTGATTAAATGCATGTGTGCTTTCGTATTATTTTTAGTCTCATTCCTCTGTTTCATAATACAAATACATACATATAATATTGCATTTCATAATAAGTATCAGCTGTTCAGCAGAAATTAGACCTCACTTAATGTTAATTACTCCACACACGATAACGAGATAACGTTTTGTATAAACATCGAAAAGTTCCACGAAAACTGTTGTTAAATTTATTTAATTAATAACAAATTAGATTTTTAACATTTGTTTTGATAAATAACCAACAGAGTATTTTGAAAACATATTTTATAGTGTTTAAAATTGAAACAAAAGCTAGGAATGTTTAGAGAAATATCCACTGGATGTTTCCTCCAAGCTTTTTTCAAGGATTTTGCAAATGAGCTGTCATTTCTCTAATTTCGTCATAATAGTTAAATAATAAATTATAGTAGAGGAAATTTTGTATTATTTATGTCTGTGACATTTTGTTGGTAAAATTGATAGTTTAGCTGTATGAGCAATTTTTTTTATCGAGATCGTGTCCTCATTAAAACTTAGTTAGCCAGGATTTGACAATTATTTTCATTCTGACAGTAGGTAGTGTCGTAGTTTTTTTTACAATACCTACTGTCAATATTATCAAAATATCTGTGAAATCCTGGCAAAGTTGTTTTATTTTAATGCAGACACGATCGATCTCGATCAAATAGAATTTCAAGGAGCTAAACTATTAATTTTATATACTCTATGGTGAAGTCATGTGCCTGGCCACATCAGCTTTTTTTCGATGCCAATACAATATTTGTCACACTACTTATGATAAAATAAAAAATATTTCTAGGTAGTGGCATTATTTTAAAGAAAATTGACATTCCAATATTCTTCTTTGATTCTAGATATGAAACACTAACCCAACTGATTTATTACAACTAAAATACGAACAAATTGACTTCCGGTCTACCAAAAATAAGCAGATATAAAGTCTTCGGTGGAGTATGTTCATAATTTTATCGCATAAAAACTCCTTTTTGTTCATAGCAAACCATATACAAACAAGCCTTTAAAAAGAAATGTTTGCATTTTATCATTCTATAATAAAAATATATGATCATAACTTGATGCCGATGACTCAATAGGACAATAGTCCGTCTTATATTACATCTAATAATTCCTATCCGACAAGTTTCATTTAGGATCGGCGCCAGCATCGTCTTTCATCAATAATAATAATTAAACAGACAGTAATTATCTACGGTCTTGTGGATTGGTCGTAAAATTAGCGACAATCTGTAATTCTGGAAAGCGGTTGACATTTTGCGTCTTTACTTTATAGCAGTGGTTCTTAACCTTTTAGTGATGAGGGACCATTTGACTAATGTTTAGCGGCAAAATAAACTATTATAAGGTTGTTGAATAAATAAAAGACGTTTGAAATTATTTAAATCAAGTGTATGTGGTTTGCTAAAGTTGAAGAAGTTGCATTTTTAGAGCGATTTTTGTGACTGCATACTGTTTACCTAGTGCTTCATTCTTGGTTCGGTACTGCTCAAACGCATATCGGCACTGGCAGCCAAACGATTTCGGTTTTTATTTTCAATAACCAAAAAGGTTGGGAACCCCTGCTCACATTGGTAAATGACAATGTTATGTAACGTAATGCAATTTTTTGAATTTAAGAGAAGGGTCAATGCATCTGAAGTAGTCCAGAGGTGGTCGTTTGACCATTTCAGAAAATAATTATATTTTTAAAATGAATTTGCCTATGTTCTGGGAGTACAAAACCATTTCTTTTTTTTTTTTTTTAATTATTTTACTCCGTTCAGAAATGGCGCCCAGTTATGTGTCAGCGAATCCAACATTTTTGACATTAGTATGTGTTTGCGTAAAACAAAATACTTTTTTGGGATGTTCCTAGAGAGTTGTAATAAAAAAACACTCTATTAAGCAGATTTCAAGCTGCCTGTTAAGCTGTAGATAATACATGTAGATTACGTTTATTTTCTATTTACAAAAATCCTAAAGTTTACATACAATAGCTTATTAGGAGCCATTTTCATGATTTTTTTTTGACATGAAGGGGTAGTTCATTTGTCCATTCAATATTTTTTAGTTATAATCTTGTATGCAAAGGCCTTGTAATTAAAAAAATTAGCTTTCATACTCCTTCCCCCTATTGATAACAAGATATTGAAATTTAAAAATTTCTCATTTTTGCGATATTTAATGTAAAATATCTCTGATGGGACCAGGACAAAAAATCTAAAACTTTCATATTCACCTTTTTATTAGGTTTAATAATAAATAAAAACTTTCTTGTGTATTGCACCGTGTTTCGAGTAACATGCCCTCAAATATGGGGAAAAACGTTAATCAGCGCTTATTAACAAATACGATAATTCCGCCCTGTAGTTGGAAAAGCACAAGTATTTAAATTTATTACATTTTATTCTAATGTTATTAACTATATTCAGCTTAAAATTATTATAATAGAATAATTACTTAATTGTACAAGACACATATTTCTAAATAATAATATAGGTACATATAATATCAGTAAGAATATGTTATGTTACTGCTTCTATAAAAATATAATGTAAATAAATAAACAGTTCCAGTAGGCTTAGATCTTTTCAATATGCTAATGTTGGCCACTACTGGATTGTCCCCACCGCTCCCTTAGTTGTGAGCCTGTTCTAACAAGTTAACTAACGAGCTGAGCCAGAAGCCAGTTATATGTGACTGTTTTCAGAAACATTTAACTAATTATATAAAACAAAATCTCTCAAGGATATCAAAACTTATATATTACTCTGGTAGTGCAGCAAGTCAATACAACAACAAAAAGAACTTTGCAAACTTATGGTATCATAAAAAAGATTTTGGTTTAGATGCAGAATAGCATTTTTTTATGTGCACATGGAAAAGACGCATGCAAGGGTATAGGGGGGACAACGAAGCGACTAGTCGCTAAAGCCAGTCTTCAAAGAACCATAATAGCCAAATTCTTAATGTAGAAGATATGTTATCCTTTTGTAATTAATACCTACCAGGGGTAAACTACATCTTAGTGGCAAAAGAAGAGGTTTCAGAACACAAAACCAGCCTTTATGATAGAGTTCAGAGATCTAAACAGATAAAAGGAAGTAGAAGTTTTCACAAATTCTCTCCTCAACCAACAGAAGGTGTAATAAAATGTTACATCATATCAACTTCAGCAACGTATGAAGATCACTTAGTTTTATAAGTTTCTTTTGTAAAAAATGACATAATTGTTATAATAACATAATAGTGACATAATAGTATGCTTTGTTTTGTATTTACTGAGAATTTTTAATTAAATATGTTTTACCGTCATGTGATTTTGTTCTCATTTTAAAGGGCTGTTATTCTAAACAGTGCAGTACACAAGGATGTTTTTATTTATTATTAAAGCTTATGAAAAGATGAATTAATTTTGAAAGTTTCAGACTTTTTGTCGTGGTCCCATCAGAGATATTTGACATTAAACATTGTAAAAATAAGAAATTTTGTAATTTGAATCGCTTGTCGTCAATAGGGAGAAGGAGCAAGAAAGCTATTAGAAAGCTATTTTTTTATTATAAGCCCTTTGCATACAAGGTTATAACTAAAAAATATTGAATGGACAAATTAAGTACCCCTTCATGTCTAAAAAATGAAATGAATGAAAACGCCTCCTAATAGACTATCGTAAGTAAACTTTAAGATATTTTTTAAACAGAAAATAAGGGCAAACTCTATGCATTATATACCTAATAGATAACTTGAAATGTGCTTAATCGCGTGGTTTTTATTTCAACGCTGTATGACAATTTCAAACAAAGTTATTTCGTTTAACGCAAACACATACCAATGTCAAAAATGTGGACTGAATAAAATAATAAAAAAATAAAATGGGTTTGCACTCCCAGAAGATTGGCAAAATCAAAAATAAAAAAAATATTTTTTTCTAAAATGGTCAAGCGACCAACTTATCTTTTTCTGGACCATTTCAGATGGATTGACCCACCTACCTACTTAGCATAGTTACTTAGTTACATGTAACATAACAAACAAAACAAGTTTTGGTTTACACACGTAATAAAATAACTAAGTATTTCATAAACATTCGTAGTTTTCGCGTCGTTAATTCGTCGTTTTTGTCATTCATTTATTTAATAAGTGCATTTTGGTTTCGCGGATCACTTCGGGTGGTTTCATGGACCATCAGTGGTCCGCGGACCACCGGTTAAGAACAACTGCTTTAGAGTTTAGATGACCAGACCACCGCCCGGAGCCAGGCAGTATAAACAAAAATATTTACTATTATTGTATTTGTGTATCTTTCGACACTACGCAGTTGAATGTTGCAATCGCTCTCTTTTAAATTATGGTAGACATATCATCTTCGAGACTACGTGATAGGGTTTAACGATAATGGTTATTGTTATTTTAGAAATTGCGTCTTTGTTAACAAGATGTTTATGGTTATAATTGAATAATTCTATTCGTGAAGTAACTGTATGTATTAAGTAAAACAAAAAAAATATTATTTGTAACTAAGTACCTACTTTTTGTTTTGCAAAACATAAATTCCTAGTTAGTGTTGGCCCATATATTCAGAAAGTGTACAATTTATAGTATTCAGCGCCTTTTTTGGCGGTACGCCACTGTAGCCTTGAAATTTTTATTGTAAGCTATATGCCGAAAATGGGTGACGAAATATTTTCGTAAGTATAGTTTTTGTATACATTTTATAATCCTTTGAAAGCATTCCATTCAACATTCAATTGGCAATAAAGAAGACCGTGACAAACTTCAAATTAGCTCAGATTAAACTATATTTAGGAGTTTTTTCCATTGAAAACTCCAGAATGCCTTTGGACAAATGGAATTAATACGAATATTTATTTAATTACTACATTAGAACCAACAAAATTTGCATGATTTTTGTGTGCCAGTGTATTAAATTAAAATTTATCGTATATAATAGTAAGATTATTGAGTTATTACGTTAAGAGTGGTGGCAAAACAAGAAGTTGTTGAATTTAGTCAAGAGAAAAATGTCAGTTTTTCACATTTTAATGTAAAATTTCATGGGGAAAAGTTGTTTTGAATGAAGTCAAAATTATTATTTACAACAAATTTTGACGACAAGTTATGTTTATGCTTTTTAGCCTGTGTATTCAGTAAAGAAAAGACAACCAGCAAATTCTTTTGTCAGATTTTCTGTACCACATTTTCAAGAACCAACAACACAATCAATAATTGATTAGGTATAACTACATTTGTCCATTCTGTTCCTTTAATTTGGAGTGTACTATTATTTTCAAGATACTTTAGGGTATTTTTGTACAAAACAAGTTCTTAAAGAGGTTGTTTCAAAAAATCAAGTTGATTTTTATTATAGCTTTGACGTCAAACGCAAAATGTGGACAAAAAAAGAAACTTTTGGATATAGTCTTATTGTAGTTTGATTCTAATTCCTGATTCCATTCCAATTTTTATTTGAACACAAAATATCATTTTAAACAACTATTTCAAGACGTTTTTAATTAATAATATACATAATTAATAATGTACAAGAAATGCTTCTTGACCATGTTGAACCAAAATTCTGACTGACATTTTATGATTTTGTTTTTGTTCATTTATGTCATGGACGAAGAATTTATGTAGTAGAATTCGTAGCTGAAGTTTATTATTACTCTATTTTTTTTTTGTCTCACCACCACAGAATGTAACACTGATATTTTTTTTGTTTTTATTCGATTTATTTTTATTGGAACACATATAACGAACTCACGAACTATACTTTCATCGCAAATGTTTACTAGTAATTGACAAAGACATATTGAAATTGTCTACATTTGTGAACACAAAAATGCTACAATATAATAAATAAAAAATAGTTGGTATGATTTCCTGTTTTCATTTTATATTGCAGGCAACTCCTTTTTACGTTATCGTACGTGTATTATGACAATTGTATTGTAATCGTGCCAAAAAATTGAGATTTTAGCGGAAATATTTCCTTTTGAGTCACCTGAACATTTTTGACCAAGATGTGTATGTGTGTACTCATTTTTTTGTGGCGAAGATGCTACTAAAGTTAACGGGATGAAACTTCATATTTAGAAGTTTCATGACCTAACTTAGAGCTGAAAAAAGCTGTTCAAAAGGGTGTAAGGACTGATATTTACTCTTCGCATTTTTCAACGATTTTGCAAATGAGCCGCCATTGCTGTACTTTCGTCAAAAGAGTTAAATAATAAATTAGACGAAATTCTGAATTATTTATGTCTAAGACATATTTTGGTAAAATTAATAGTTTAGCTGCACGAACAATATCTCTTTCATCGAGATCGGTCGTGTCTGCATTAATATAAAACTAGTTAGCCAGGATTTGACAGATATTTTCATACTAATGGAAGTAAGTAGTGTCAAACGCTGATGGTTTTGACAATACCTGCTGTCAATAGTATCAAAATATCTGTCAAATCCTGGCTAACTAGCTTTATTTTAATGCAGACACGACCGATTTCGCTCAAATAGAATCTCATTATTATTTATTAATTTTATATATAATATGATAAAGTCATGTGCCTGGCCACAGCAGATTTTTTCATTTAGGAATGTTGTTTATCTTGCAATAAGCAGACCAGTAGGTTTTGACCATTAAAAAAATGGAAATTGATAACTGTCAAACTGTGTTACACTCTTCTGGTTCCTATTTGGTTTAAATGTTTTTTAAGCAGCATCATATCGCAATAGTCTATGACCAACAACAATTATGAAAAGGAATTGGTAACCTTTTGACTGAGAGATGATCGAAATAACGACAGAAAAACGAATTCCAAAAAAAAAAAACGCGCAGCTTTTCCACTGATTTTAAATACATGTACATAATAATAAAATGAACACGTTTACAAATATTTAAGCAATCAGCAAATAATAACCGAGAATAATCACTAATTTCGATCCTAGTTAGATAAAACCCACTTTTTTCCAATCTCGATAAAAATTAAAAAAAACTAACGTTAACGAAATGCATTAATCAAGCAAATCAAAGCCAACAAACATTATGTAACGCCGATAAAATAAACACATGCATTCCGAGCGGGCCAGTTTGAAAGCAAAGCACATTTGGTATTTTTGAAATGCAACCTGCCGCTATAAATATCCGCGAAAAGTAGAAGGGATACCGAGAAAAATTTGCATAAACGCCAATATATGGTCTGTTGATATTGAATAATGCATCCGATTAGTAGTCACGTGGTCCACGGGCGACCGCACACAAAAAACATTATGCAACATCATCGTCGAAAATAATACACGCCAACCAGAACCTAGGTTATTGAAGATCCAAAACGCAAACGTGTTCTAATCAAAAATAGCACGGGAAATGATTTTTTCGGAGTTCGCAGTTGGATGCAGTTGAGAATTATTTGTTGCCAGGCGGAGCAACCGCGTGGCCTTGTTTCGAATGCACTAGACTGCATGTCACCTTGCAACATAAAAAATACGCGGATACTTTTTTCTTCGAAGCGAACTGTCAAAATAAAGCAACACTTACCTATTCTTTTCCAATTCGTTGTGATTCGACCTAGAAATAAGGGTACCGTTTATACACTTATCTCCCCGATTTTTCGCAGGATAGAACATACCTGCTGCCTGAGTTTTTCCTGGATTTCATCCTTTTCGAAAAAGATCGCACAGTTTGAGGCATTGGCATAGTCGTGGCATACCCGTGTTCGGTTTCGCGATAGGTACTCATCGTAAAAATAAGTTCTTCGCGATCAGCTGATCCGTTACAAACAAAGGAATCGACGGTACTCTTCCCATTCTTATTCGTATCGCACTTCTCCAGAAATTCAGCGGCTTCTAATAATGCTGCAATGTTCATATTTTCCGGTTTCGTTTGGCGAACTTGGGGTTATTCGCTGGAAAAAATGAGTTGTCACTGATTGGTATGGGGGTTCGCGAACGTGATACGCACTCCTGCTGCTAAGGCGGCAACGCACCAACTGGGAAACTTTATTGATACGCGGGCCGCCGAGGCTGATCGGCACGGCGACTTGCGCAAAGGACGGACGCAGGTTTAGAAGAGGACGGAGATACGCGAGGTACACGCGAGCGCGCGCGCGCAGCGCCGCGAACACGTAGCGGCCAGTGTATACAAACAACGGATTGAACCAGATTGTATACAACGCGAGACGCGGCCTGGTTTGTTTTTGGTGGTAAACATCGCGGCAGTGGTCCCCAAACTAGAGATGCAGGACGAAGTCGTTTGCCTTGGTTGTAATTTGTAATGATGAAGGCCTTGCTGCAAAACAATGGTCGATAATTGAATGACATTGTAGGTAGTTAGTAACAAGGTTTACTTTGGCTCAAGCTATTTTCGATTAATTATATTTTTCTTAAAAAATTAAATTTATAATTACCTACTAATTATTGTGTTATTAGTGATCGTTAAGACAAGCAATCAATTATCAGGGACGCATTGGCAAGCGTAGCAAACTTTTGAATTTGGATACGAGCTCATTGTATACAGGGTGTTAAAAATAAAATTTGAAATACATATTTGGTGACTTTACCTCAATAGAAATTGAACCAATCTTAAACAGCTAACAACAAAAAGAAACTTATATTTTAAATCAAACCTCCAATAAATTTAGTATTTTTTTGTAAAAATTAAAAACCTACGCAAATTCATGCATATTTTTCAGTACAGATAAAATATTTCCAAAAACTGTTGTCAAAACATTAAATGAACTGAAAACTAACGTCTTGTTTTGTTCTTGTAATCATTATTATATTCAACAGTTATTTGTTGAAAAAAATATTAAGAAAAATATAAAGAAGTAACTAAACAACTAAAATAATAACTAAATAAAAACGCAAAAACATACATAACGTTCTAGTTAATAATGTAACATAAGGGTGTCCTAATAGTGCAATTTTGAAAGATATTTTTAAACTGATTTTTACAATAACTTTGCAGACGTTGGAGCCTTCATTTTAAACCTCCTCTACAGAGTTGCTCCATGACATAAAAAAGAATAAAAGAATATGGATACAAAATTCTTTTTTAGTAATTGTACAGCAAGAAGTTTGTAAATATTATATTACTATTAGAAATTAATATTGAAATCCAATTTTGCACAAATGGTTCCATCAGTTTTCTAGAAATCTAGAAGATAAGTTCTTCTAATTATTTCTTTTTTTTATCAAAATTGCTTAATAATTTTTGACAAAAAGGGAGATTTATTAATACAAACAATTAGAAATAAAACAAAATGATAAACTCCGTTTCATATGGACTGTTTTTTTTTTCTTGTGTTTCTTAGACCATACAAAAATGTACATGAAATAAGAACCTTATTGTGGTCTTATTTCTCAACTTTTATTTTTTCTGCTGTACTCAATAAATTTGTTACTTTATTTTTGTTACTTCATACCTAATTACTATGAAATTTGAGATCGTTGAATACATGAACACCTGCTCAAAGGGGCTTAAAATCGAAAATAAGTGTAATTTAATAAACCAAAAAATAAAAAAAAACTTTTAACTTGGTTTTACAGTAATAAATTTAAATTCCAGAGTTAACTTAATATATATAAAAAAATAATCAATCAACTTTTGTGTCCTGATGTCATTTCACATATTTTTAAGTACCTACGTAATTTGTCTAAAATGAACTAATCTAACCTACTTAACTATCCTGACCAGCAATGACCAATAATTAACAAGGGATAACTGTTTCTAGTAAGGTTTTCCAAAAGAAAATGATTCGGCAGAACCACTGAATTCGACAGAATTGGACTTGATGCAAGTTTTTGAGAAAGCTGTGCTAAAAACTGCTAAATATCAATAAGTTCTTTTTTCGCAAAATCTAGACGCAAATTGGATTTTCTGCTGTCAGATTCAGATTGTACGAAAAAAAGCATATACCAAAAACTGTTTTCACTTGTCAAATTTTGTTCTTTGTTGGCTAGGGCAGTCACTAAATATTTTTTTAGATTGTGCTAAATGTAAGACAAAATATTTTTTTAATTATGTACTTATTTTTCTCTTCAATCCCAAAAAAAAGTCAGAGCGGTTTGAATTGCTCTTTTTTACTAAAAATTCACACTCGATGTTTAGGGAAAATTACATTTTTGAATCTACGTATCTCTTCACCGCAGAAAGTGATGCAGAAGTGATGCAAAAATCTACAATTTTGGACATAATTGAGTTTTCCTAAACAAGTCCTAAACACACTCCGTTCTTGCGCAAAAGATTTCCTTTTTGCGGCAATTTTGCTGTATCAAGTAAACAACTACTGCAAAATTACAGATGGAAACCTACACTACAAAGTTACTATAATATTGCGGTAATTTCACATTAGTACCCCACCATATACAGACACAAATTATAAAACAAAATTGTAAAGAAATGAAATTTACAAATTTGCTGTTGTTGTATAGGTTCATAACAGCCAATTTTTCTTTTTTTTCTGTGTGAATTATTGAATACAGGCTGGTATTTTTTTGTAAATTATATGGATAATTTTTCAGGATAATCTTCATCAAGGCAGGACGTTTCGTCACAAAACATCGCTTAAACTGTTTACTTTTCAACTGGTATCCGTTTCGTGAAACATCAACAGAGCCCATTCATCCAAAGCCATGTGTTAAAATTTTACTGTAGGCAGCATTTCAAACAGTTCAATCTCACAGTTCAAATTACAACATCACGATTGGGCCTAGACAGAACGTACATGAAAAACTTAAATTGCGACTAAACATTTTGTCATACAAAAGTGACCAAAATTGTTCCATTATTGGATTCTATTTCATCCATTGTTCTTTATTTAAGGAAACAGCTGGTAGATTACAATAAACCTGTGGTTAATACACATATGTAGGTACTATCGTGGCCTAATATTATGTCCCCTCTTTTGACGTCCATTTTCTCGCAAATCTAGGGGCGATTTTTTTTTTTTAATTCTGATAAAGTCCTTGATTAATATGCTACAACTCATAAAAATTAGAAAGCTGTATATGTTGGCGTTTTCCCGATTTTTCCAAATTAAGAAGAATTGGCTCTGTTTTTGCGCCTGTTTTTGTTACTTCTTGGCAATTTCAATCGGGTTTCGGGATTAGCATTTAAAATTAATGAGTGATCTGCAAAATATTATATGTGTCTACAAATTTACGATGCTAAATTTGTAAAAGTTTTTTTGATATTTTTAAGTTTTATACGCTCAGAGCTGACGTTTGTAATATATGTATTATATCAAGAGTTGTATTTCTTTATATTGTTTGTGCATGTATTTAAATATTATTAATAATAAGTAATAAACTGTTGAAACTGTTATAATAGTTTAAATATTTATATAACAAAATGGGTTTATCAAGCAAACTTAATTTAGCATTCACCAGTAATCGGAAAATCTGCTAACTCCCATATTATTAGATCTATCCGCTTCCATCAAAATCTTGTTTACAACCTTATTGTATGAAAACTGAAGAAAACATAAACGCCAATCGATAGAAGAGATTTCTCTCGTACCGGGTCTCATATTATAATCAAAATGATGCAAAAATTAAGAATTTAATTGTTAGTTTAAATTACTACCTTGACAAGTTATCGTTCTTTTTGTGTATTGATAATAAGCTGCCCCGGTTCTCTCAGCTGCGTCGGTTTTCTCCGACATGAGAGCACCGCTAACGCCGCCCTTCCCCGCAGCACACCAAAGACCGTAGAGCGTCGGAATTCACGCGGAGTTTCAGCACGATCTTTTGTATGAAAAATTCAAGATAAACAATGATTATGTAATAAACTTTAAACCTACGAATTATTGGGTAGCCTATAGTCTATATTTCATTATTCTAGCTCTTCTAATAACGGAATTGCTGGCATTGCATAATATAGCTTTTTGTGGGTCAACCACTAATCCAATGATTTTGCGAAAATGCACATTGAAAGCTAGCATTCCGCAGGTGATTTTCGTTTTTAATTCGTTGAAATCTATAGATTATTTCCGGAGTAATTAATTGCTAAAGTTAAAGGAATGAAATTTACGGGGCAATCCACCTCTCTATGAAACATAATCCCTCATAGTGAACCCAGATGAGACCAAAATTCCTGGGCGTGTCTGGGCCACCCCGACACCCGATCGGTAGGACAGGTCTACGAAAGCAAACTGCGTGGTAAATGAAAGGAAAACGTCTGCCCATATGGACTATACGTTAGAGTAGGAATACTACTAGACAACGTACAACGTACACATTAATCTAAGGTTGCCTTGTTGTGGGACCTTGGACCTTCTTATCTACCTGCTAAACGTAACTGTAAGTTACTGGTTGGAGGTCTGACCCAACCCTTATACTGTCTGTGACGCCCACGATCTAGACTATCTAGAGAACTTTAGAAAGGAAAACTTGGAATCCTTAACGTTGTTTTGTCGAAAGAAAAGAGAAAGGAAAGGATTACTGTGCACTTGTGCTCGCTGTAATTGTCGTGGCATTTATTGTTGATGTAAATTTAGTTAAATAGCTAGAATACCAATCGTTATTCTTTGAAATTTAAATCTTAAGAGAAAATGTTTTTATTTTATTGAAAACAGAGCCATCAAAAGGCTTTTTGATAAGTAGTTTCTTTTACTGCTTTTATTCCTGTTTTATCTTCTTTTTCAGAGTTTTTGGTAACAATTTTTGACTTTGTTCTTTATCATCGATTTTAGTCGGCAATATCGAATGCCAATTTTCTTATCAAGTGGATCTCCAGGCTTTGCTACGCAACCTAGCATATTATAAGTTTAATAAGACTGTGGTATCAAATAATAAAAATACATAATATATTATTAATTATAATATATCCCTATATTGGGGCCAGTACAAATTATATGCTTAATAAATAAAATAAATCGTGCATTTCTTGTAAGCATTTGATAAAATATTTATACAATACAAAAAATATTAGAACAATTCAAAAAGTTACTAGTGCATTAAACAAATAAATGTACACTAAATTTATATATCTGAACATCAGAATAAATAATTGTGCGTTTATATATTTGCATGTTCCTTTAATATCATATTTGTACACTTAACTAAATAAATGTGCAATACAACCTACCTCTATAAAAAAATAACGAGCAGCTTAAAAAATACTTGTTCATTGAAAAAAATATAATTCCTATAGTTTAAATAAATCAGCATTTGAAAATATTTTAAGCGCACTTAATAATCTAAATTGTACCACGAGAAAATTATAATGCGCCCTAGAAAGAATATAATGTGCATTAATTTCTGCAATCTGTAGCTTACATACAGTCAGCACGTAAAGTATGGAAACATAAGAAAACCTCTGAGAAGATGTGTTATTTTAAAACCATCTTTGAATATGTCGATTTTGAATTATTAAAATAAATATTTTTGAGTTTTAACGTTAAAAAACGTTTTTTAACGTTTTAAAGTTAAATAATTTAATTTTCTATCGTGGAAGGTTTTCGAAAAACAGTGGGAACATTTTTAAGCTGAATATCTTAACATGTTGTAGTACCCATCCAGAAAGAAAATTCACAAAACTTTTCGTAGACGAAGTGAAAATAAGATCAACTTTTTAAATGGAATGGCCTAAATTTATGTATATTTTTGAATTTATTACTTTTCCTATTATACAATTATATTTACTATTTATTTTCTTATATGTAACGATACATTTTATAATATTTATTATGATACTACATAAGAAAAAGTTACTTTTGTTTGAAATTTTTTTTCGATGTAGTTGATGTGAAAACTGTGTTTTTCCAAAACGGTAAATTTTCGCAGAATAGTAAGTAAGCTTGTATATTTCGAATGTGAAAAATATTTGCGTTCCAAAAATGTAACCATATACATACAGGAACGGAAATTGTTTGATAAATGTAATTGTAAATAAATATACATAAACAATTTTGAACAAACTTCTAGCAGTTGAGATATGTGTTCCTTTAAAAGTTGTTTAGACAAATAAGGCAATAACTCAAAACCTGTAAGGGCAGCCTAGAACAATGTTAGTACTTTTTGGACTTCAGTATTGAAGGGAATTACAAAATTACATAAATATAGAACATTTTGTTTAAAAAAATGACTGTTATAGTGACTGTGATTGATTAATATTCTATGATCTATCATTTGTATTACCTTTTCAACTCTTCCTGTTTTTACTTGTCCCAACTGCTCTCAACTATTACAAAATGATTTTAAGTTGATAATTAGGTTTCCGTGAGTACAAATGGCAAATAAAACACATATATTAAATTCTCTATTTAATAACACTTAAATCCACATGCATATGATGTTGAAGTATATAATATAAGTGTAAGTTAAGTATAGAGGCATTCACATAAACTAAAACAGCAGCAAAAAATACTTAAATAAGACAATCACAAAATTACTCACAGTGGAATTTTTTCGAAACACATCTTAATAATAAATAATGTTGAGAAGGGTTCAGACTACTGAATTTCAGTTACTCTTTTTTTGAATTATTATCTTATTAATTTTCATTGTCAGTCAATTTAAAAATATTCCCAGCAATCTGTTCCCCTCTACACACCAATTGACAACAACAAAAAAACTCTCAAATTCATTTTAATTAAGTAAACTAAAAACTAAAAATTCCTGAGTTGTATCACAAATTAATAAACAGTGTAACACGAACGAATAATTATGTTAGATGATCATTGAGAACTAGACGTACATAATAATTCTATTTTATTCTAGATATGCAATACCATCAATAGAAGGTACTGCCATTCAACAACAATGTAAACGGTAGCCGTAATTTATTTATTTTTGTAGAGTAGTTATATAAATTTATTTAAAGAAACAGTTTTTAGTTCAATAGCAAATACCAATGTTAAGATTAAGCAACATGGCATCGTGAACAGACAATAGAACAATATGGAATGTTTAAACAAACAATTTTAATTAACACAGCAGACATGATACCTAAAACCTAAATAATTTTTTGGTGTAAGTACCTTTCTTATAATTATTGCAAATTCTTGCCTGTTAGATTTGGTGATTTAAGGAACTTAATTTATTACAACACCTAATAATAGAAACGTAGTACCTTTGTACGTTAATGCAAGAAAAATTAGCTTAGTATTTTCTTATTTGTTTTTCTGTATTGTGTCAATCCATCTGTAGTGGTCGCCTGACCATTTCAGAAAAAAATCATTTTTCTTAAATGAATTTGCCTATGTTCTGAGAGTACAAAACCATTTTTTTTAAAATTATTTTACTCCGTTAAGAAATGGCGCCTAGTTTTGTGTCAGCGAATCCGACATTTTTGACATTGGTATGTGTTTGCGTTAAATGAAATATTTTTTTGGGATGGTCCTAATTAATAATTCCGTCCTGAAGTTGTAAAAGCACAAATTATTTAAATTTAATACATTTTATTACAATGTTATTAACTTTATTCAGCTTAAAATAATTATAATAGAATAAATTACTTAATTGTACAACACACATATTTCAGAGATCCAAACAGATAAAAAGAACTAGAAGTTTTCACAAATTCTCACCTCAACCAACAGGCGTAATAAGATGTTACATCATATCAACTTCAGAAACGTATGAAGTTCACTTAGTTTTATAAGTCTCTTTTGTAAAAAATGACATAATGGTTATGGATAGTATGCTTTGTTTTGTATTTAATGAGAATTTTTAATTAAATTTGTTTTACCGTCTTGTGATTTTTCTCTCATTTTAAAGGACTGTTATTCCAAACACAGTGCAATCCACAAGAATGTTTTTATTTATTATTAAACCTTATGAAAAGATGAATTAATTTTGATAGTTTCCGATTTTTTGTCCTGGTCCCATCAGAGATATTTGACATTAAACATCGTAAAAATAAGAAACTTTGAAATTTCAATAGCTTGTCATCAATAGCGAGAAGGAGTAAGAAAGCTATTTTTTTTATTATAAGCCTTTTGCATAAAAGGTTATGCATATAAGGTTCACGTCAAAAAAAATCATAAAAACGCCTCCTAATGGACTATCGTAAGTAAACTAAGATATTTTCTTAAACAGAAAATAAGCGTAAACTCTGTGCATTATATACCCAACAGATAGCAGATGGAATGAGCTTAATCGAGTGGTTTTTATTTCAACTCTCTATGACAATTTCAAACAAAGTTATTTCGTTTAACGCAAACACAATGTCAAAAATGTCGGGTTCGCTGACACAAAACTGGTCGCCATTTCTGAACTGAATAAAATAATTTTTAAAAAAAATGGTTTTGCGCTCTTGGAAGATAGGCAATAGTAGGCATAACACAATAGTTTTACTGCACATTGGTACAGCCAAGAAACGCAAATTATGTCTTTAAAAAACAACTGACTGTGCAGAAGTGGCACTCGAAATAGTCATATCAAATCCAATATTTAATACACCCAAATTTATTAAGTAAATTTATATTTCTTTAAAATTTAGTTTCATAGTTTAAATTGCACCTATCAATTCCAATAGTTTTGTAAATATATGTAATTAGGTACGATAACTTCTTTTAGTATAATATAAAATATTTAACAACAACAAAAATCACAAGTAAAGCTCATACAGTAATGTGCAAAATATATATTTGAACATCTAAATATGTATGTATACAAATCCAGCGATTCAATACATTAACTCTGAATTATGAGTTTTGTTTTTGACAACTATGGTGATAGTGATTATATAAAATTTGTTAACTACAATATATTATATTTCGATTCCAGGAACAAGGGCGGATACGATAAAATAACAAGGGGCAAAATTTTGATTTGGAAAAATTCATGTTTGCTGCAATTCCTGCTTTTCAGACGGAAAATATACATATCAACACCATTTTGCTATTAGAACAAACAAGATAGCATAGTTTATATTTTTTATAACGTAATAAAATTTAAAACGACCTAAAAAGGTAGGGTTAGACTATTTATTTAACATACAGGGTTAAACAAGAAATTGTTAAGTTTTATAAAGAGTAATGCATTTGTTTTTCACAATTAAATATAAATTATCATAGTGAAAAGTTGTTTTAAATTTAATTTAATGCACAGAAATCAAATATGATTATATTATATCAATTTTAATATTTCATCATTTATTTTGTTTTTATTTTGATCTGAACTCAAGACTCTTATTAAGAACAAATTATGACAACTGCATTTGACCAAGATACAAAAAATGTGTATGTGTATGTGTGTGTGTGTGTGTACCGGTTGTTTGTGGTGACGATTCCGGAGAAACTACGAAAAGTATAGGGACAAAACTTTATATTTAGAAGTTGCATGACCAAACATAGAGCTGAAAAGGTTTTTGTTCAAAATGATCCAAAAGAACTGGATACTTTAATCATTTTTCAAGGATTTTGCAAATGAGCCACCATTTCTAAAATTTTGTCAAAATAGTTAAATAATAAATTAAAGTAGAGGAAATTCTGAATAAGTTGTCTGACATCTTTTGGTAAAGTTAATAGTTTAGCGGCATGAGCAAATTCTATTTGATCGAGATGGATCATGTTTGCATTAATATAAAACTAGTTAGCCAGGATTTGCCAGGAATTTTTATTCTGACAGTAGGTACTGTCAAACGCTGATGTTTTGACAATACCTACTGTTAATAGAATCAAAATATCTGTCAAATCCTGGCTGACTAGTTTTATTTAAATGCAGACACGAACGAAACTATTAATTTTATATATAGTATGATAAAGTCTGGCAACATCAGATTTTTTTAGGTAGAAAGACTATCAAAGTTTCGCTTAACATGGTTTAAGCATTCCTTTAATTTTGCCGGTCAGTGTATTTTGAGACAATAATTGTGATTTTTATAAAAAAATCATTTAGAATTTTAGAACAGTTATTTAGAAGGAAATAAATAAAGTTGACTTCACATGTCACATGTCAAATGTTAAGAAACAAAAATAAATTTAGAACATGGCCTTCTAATAGATTGCTTCTAATTCGTGATTCCAAAATTTCAGATCTAACATATTTTGGATATTTGGGATTTAAGAAACTACATTCCAATTTGATATTTCAGCATTACAATTACATTTCAAACAACTATTTCCTAAGACATTTTTAATTTAAAAGTAAAAACTGATAGTTTACTCTGTCTTTTTGTTTTCTTGTTTACCGTCAAGTTAAATCAAAATTCTGAAACTTTCTCTCGAGAAATTCAATGTTTTTCCAAAATAAGTTTCAGTATTAGGTCCATCTGAGGACACTGTTATCATAAAATTTAACAAAACATTGAAATGGGACGAAACAGACTACTTTTTAGATATATGCCGTTATGTACACTGATGATTGGGCTAAAGTTAGACTAAATACTCATGTAAATTGCACAAGTTGACTAGAACACGATGATACTAGGAAATAGTAAAAACCGACATCAATATGGCACTCATAGCTTTGAACATTAAGATCAAAATAATGACGTAACAGCACAAAGTCATTTCCGTTAATTCCGTTTATTATAAATTAAATCGCAAGTACACAAATAAGAGCGGTGCACCAATTAATAATCATAAAAAAAATCTACCAGCATAATAAAACCACCTTCAGATTTCCATAAAAACTCATTCGACAGCGATTTTTAAACTATTCGACAAACGATAAAATTATGTAAACCCAAAGGCAATTCTCCCTTGCTAATTTTCATGATGGATCTTACTAATAATTCCCTTATAAAACATTATTAACGGTTGCACCAACCGACATGAAAATTCCTCGCATATAAAACCATTTAAAACGACAACAGCAAGTACACGATTTGTGTACGCATGACTAGAAAAACTATATATATATATATATCACATATACATAAAAAGGAATGCTTAAGACTGCGGAAGGATTCGAACCTGATCAGTCTTCCGTGGACATAAGGCGGACGCTGTCTTCCCCGGACGACCGCAAGCTGGTCGATGTCAATAGAGAAAAACGATCTTGTATCATCGGCTTCGGAAGCGACCGCAACGGCGACGTGGTCTCTAACCCATCCCAGCTGGTGTATTTGTGTTTCGATTCACTCTTGCCACCCTTATCTTTGGTCTGTTAAATATAAAAGCAACTTATGTACTTTATGCATAATAGATTATTATAGTTTATGTATTTTAAATCCCGAAACGTATAATTTTTTGGATTTTGTTATATTGTTGTTAATACCGCCATCTATCAAACTTAAAGTACTGAAAATAATGCTGCTGCTAGCAATGTTTTTGTTTTGGCACAAGGAAAAGGAACTAAAAATTACATAACATATTAGAAAAAGTCAAGATTTTGAGAAATAAATTTATTATACATTTTTGAATTGTAGCTGTGGGCTAAATGATTATTGCCATTATGCCATAATGATTATTGCTTTGAGATTTCTTTGAGTAGACGTATGTCACTACTAGTTTGACACAACTAATCAGTGAAATTAGTAAAATTTCATTCTTTTATTTTAATTGAAAATTACGGAATGCCGTTTGAATAGTATGAAAGATGCGTAATAATTGAATGCTTTATTCGAAGTAATAACAATAATTGTGATATAACTGCCGAAACATATTTCAATTTTTATCCAGGTAGTGCACGACCACACAAACTTGCTTTTGTATTAAAAGAACATCTCATCAATTACGGGTTGATTAATATGCCAAAAGCCGAACATCGTGATATGGAAGTGGTATGCTGAAGAAACTGTCATGAAAGTATGTAGATGTGATCCTACAATTTCCAGTCGTCAATCTTCACTTATATCGGCATGTCGAGGGTATTACAGAAAGGTTAAATATTGCAAGATATATTGTTTTATTCGAAGTAAAATAATTAGATAATTACCTGAATAAAAAAATTAATAATAAGATTACCTACTGCAAACTACTTTAACGAAATACTTTGAAGAGCGTTGTTTATAAAAATATTTGGAACGGCATTGATACATTCTTCAAAATGCTGCCTTAGGTCCTGAATGTCATTATGTGATCTTTTATATAACTTGTTTTCAATGTGCCCCCAAACAAAAAATCCAAAGGTGTAAGATCTGGTGATCGTGGTGGCCACCTCACTGGTCGAAGTTCCACCTCGTGGTTGAAGTTGAGGGATTTGCAACTGCGGCTGCAACTGTGTTGGTGGCAGCTTCTTCAGCATTTTCAATATGGTAATGTTTGGGTCTTGGCATACTAAATGACCTGTGATTGATGAGATTTTCTTTCAATCTCTCAAAAATAGATTTGTGAGTTTGTGTTCTTTCTGGATAACGATTGAAGTATGTTTCGGATGCAATTTCAGCATTGTTATTACTTTGAATAAAGCATTCGATCATTGCGTATTTTTCATATGATTCATACGGCATTTCGTAACTTTTAATTGAAATAAATATTCAAAAGAATACAAATTCAATACTTAAGTCACTGATTAGTAGTGTCAAACCACTAGTGACATACGTGTACTCGGAGAAATCTCGAAGACAATAATTACAATTTCTCTGATATATACTCATTTCATGTTATTCAATAAAACATTACTTTTGGAATATTTTGGACCGGCATGTTATATATCGTTGAAAAGGGGAAAAGAGGCTTTACATATTTATTGCAGTCGTATAACTACAAAACTTTAGAGATATTTAAAATCTCGTATATTTAAAATCGTTAGTAATTAAAGTTTAAGTGATGCTGTAGACATTCCTTTTTTTTACCATATTTATTTCAATTAGAAAGTTTAGGCCTCTTGCGGAAGATATAATGTTTCTTTTTCACTTCTTTATGTATTATTGTGATATAGTAGGTCCATAAAAGCAACTTTATATCAACTTTATGCTAACCCTTTTGATTTGAAAAAAAAAAAATCATTTTGAACTTTTTAAACTTTTTTTAAATTTTTAAAATTTTTATTTTTCAAAGAAAATTGTCATTATTTAGCTTTATTCAATCTTCTAAAATTCTCTCTAGTGAATTTGTAAATACAGTTTCATCCAGAAATAAATATATTGTTGCATCTAATGAAGTAACTTATTTATTTGAATTCTAAATTTATGGTGGAGGTATGACAAAAGAATAATAGATACTAATCAATATTTTAGGTTTTAAAATTACAACCTACGAGATGTATTTTTTGAGTGTTAAAAAAAGGTAGTGCTTGAAACTGAAAATTATCTTCAGCCGGACCAAAGCTAAAATACCCTCCACCGTGATGGGGAACTTGAAACGGATGGAGTTGCCAAATTTCAATGCCAAATTTAAGATCAATTACTTCAAAATTATACAAGTTATTGTGAAATTGATTCAGTTTTCAATGCTGATAAAAAATTAATTATTAATTCACAAGTTACTAGAGTTTATACCATTTTCTATTGAAAATATTAACTGTTTTTTTAAAACTATGTTTTGTTTCACAGTTGCTGAAATACGTAACTTCTTTTTTAAATCTTCAGAAATCTCTATGGGCTGTCAAGATATTTTATTGAATCCATTTTTTATAAACAATCAGAGAACAAAAATAGGTTTTAAAATGCACGTTTTTAGCTTAGAAATGTCATAAATTGGTAAATTTGTCAACATTCCAAAATTTCACTTGACAGCCTAGGAGGACAATATTATTTTATTACTAAAGATAATTGAACAGACTGTCTACTGTAATGATTAATTCAAGTGTAAAGAAAGATAATGACAAACAGGCGTTATGTAAATTTTAAGTAAATTAAAAATTACAGCCACCACCTGGATTTGAACCAGGGACCGTTGAGCGTCTAGCACAAAGCTCTGCCAAGGTTCTAGGTCTTGTTCAAATCCAGGGCGTAGCTGTAATTTTTAATTTATTTAAAATTTGCATCACGCCTGTTATGCAAGTCCTTAAGAAGTGACATATATGTAACAGAATTTAAAGAAATCCTCATCAGATTTTTCTATCAACTATCTATCAACTTTTCTATCCTATCTTTAGAGCAAAAAAATCTATTTCTTTTGTTACTTATTATGAACAAAAATAAAATCACTCCATCGTGCAACTCGTATTTTCAGTTTGCATATAGCAATCAGGCTACCCAAATTTTATATTCAGTAATTTAAAAATAAACCTAATATTAGACTTACCGTTACTTCAATATGTAACATCTCATCGTCGCTGGTAGGAAAATTAAAAACTTTATGATTCGGTGATTTTGGCCACGAAGTTGGCGGAGGACTACGTATCATATGCTCGTGCATTTCCGGCAAAGTGAACGGATCAACATCCAAGTCAATCGGTAAATCCTAAAAACCCAAAACCCGGTAAAAAACGACCAACAAATTCTCCAGATCTTACCATAGACACTAAATTAGCATTATCCGACTCATTATCTTCGATTGTATCTGCCAAACTTTCACGACTAGCCATTACTTGCTTTATAAAGGGGTTGTCTTGTCTCGAAACACGTAACGCCTCCATATCTTGGTCTATATTCCTCATGCGTCCGGGCGTAAGAGTTACCGCCGACATCGCAGGTGATGGTGGACATGTTATCGGCAAACTAAGATAGTAATCCACTGCGGAAACGCTTAGAGTTGACTGGGCCCTTCCTACAGGATTATAACTACACGGTCGACCATCTAAAATCAAAATAAACAATAATGTATTATTAATTAGGAAATGGGTGGTGACTACAACCTTGACTAGTCCGTTTTCTATGCATTGTTAATGATGCGATTTGTTTCTAGACTTATATATTAATTATGGCACCGCAATTTATAATTATTTTAATTTGTATGCTTTGTTTTGGATCATTTTCATTTTCGATCTCAAATTTTGACAGATAATTGTCAAGAGCGCACGCGCTAATTTTAATTGACTCCAATGCTACCACCTACACGGATAGATGCACTGTTTCTAAATAACAAATTTTATCGCACGCTAGGCGTTGTATAATAATTAATAAGTTAATAAGACAATTCTATTTGGTTAGGTAATATAAGTTCCATACAAAAACAACCAACTTTAAGAACTAGAGTTTTTGTCACAAAATAACAAAAAAGTTAGGTTTTATTTGTTGGGTGGTAATCCTGTCCGGATTGTTGACCTACAAGAACTGCCAACAGTTTATAGAATTTGAAAATTCTGAATTTGATAGAAACATAATTAAAACACAGTCTCAAACGTAGTTTAGTTGTTTAATGTAATAATTAAATCATTTATGATAATTTAAAATATTATCAAGTAATGGATTATTACAACTTACCTGTGTGCTTGAGTAGAAAGTTTACTATGAAATGTTGGCAGTACTTAGTTTTAAGTTTTGTAAACATCAAACTCTTCAAAACAGTGCAGAAACAGCTCTAGTGTCAAATATTTGAACGATTTCGAAAACCATTACAAAATGCCGCCTGTAAAGACGTATTCTAGGAGTCACTCTAGAAATAGTGCATCAAATAAGTCTAGATACGACATAATAAATAATATTATCTTCAATCCGATAAAGAAGAAAAAAGTTCCAAACAAGATCGTTATTCGGGAATTGCCTGCAAAAGCAAAGCAGTGTCTTCTATCAAATTCCTCCTTAGAAGTGAAAGTGGACGATACGTTCGACCGTTTAGTTAAAGAACACCTAGAGGATAATAACAAAATTATAAATCCTCAGAAGAAAACACCAAACACAAGTTCCATACCAAGCATAACCGTACAAAATTATAGCTATTACCCGATAATGACTCGAAACAGGGCTTTAACGTTATCACGAAGCAATAACTCCAGTATGGTAAAAAAGATAAATAAAACCAGCGACGACGATTCAAGCATCTCAAAAGTATCACAAAAAATACGTACGTTGGACAGGTCTGTATCAAATAATTTATGTATAGAGAAGGTCAAACCTAAACAACAGTACACTTTTAACCTTAGTAGTCTTCTAAACGTCGCAAATAAATCGGAAGATACTCCGTACGAACCGATGTTTAGTGATACTTTCAAGGAGCGTTATCGAAATAATCCGTTGATCAGAAAAGCTGCCGTAATACCATCGAGTACGCCTATTGTTCAAACGAGAAATGCTGATATATCCGTTGCTATATCTCCTATTAGAAATATTACGAATGAAAATATTAATACGAATACTTCTGCGTTATGCAAAACACCTAAGGTGCGTAAACAAAAACCAATTAGAAAGATATCAGTTGCCCTTGAATCTCCGTCTAAATCGCCGTTACTCGAATCTAGACATTACGATAAATCAGAAATTGTATCGAAAGACATTTTTGATAGTGATAGTGATAGCAACGTCCTAAAAGATGTATCAAATATTATATCTGATAACGTCGCAGTAAGTAAGAAACAAGTTTTGAGCGCAACTGGTGATTTTAAACATTTTGATAGTGTAGATTATCTTGTTTGTGATACTGGAAATGTTCCATCAAAGAATGATGATCGAAATAAAATAACTACACAAAATAATTCGGCGTGTGCAATAATTGAAAGTAACGTAGATATCCAATCGAACAATGATGATGTAAATAGAAGAACTACACAAAAACATGATACCACGGAAAACTGTGACTATAAAGAAAATTCTACATCACCTGATAAGTCAAACGCTCTTCAACATTTGGCAACTACCAACTGCTCAGAAACTGCAGAACTAAATTCTTCGATTTCAAAACCCGCAGTTGAGGATAATTCAGAAATGGTCGGGACAAGTTTTATAGAAAAAGATTCAAAACACGTAACAACTTTGGAAAATATAAGTCGTATATCAAGATTTACATCCACTGAGGGTACAAGCACTAATGAACTAGCACTACTTTATCAAGAAAACAATTCAGGGGAAGATAGTGTAAACCATAGCTATGACAATGGAGATAAATCAAGAATTAAACCAAAAATGAATAGTGAAGAAACGGACGAATTGAAACGACCGATAGATAGTAAGATTACTTCACAAAATTGTATTTTGATAGATACTGCAGCAACCCAAAATTCTATAAATTCTTTTAGGCTACAAGACTCCTTAAAAGAATCAGCATCTAGAAAATTAAGCTCTAGTAATATTATAGACGGGACCAGTGTAGATCATGAAACTTCATGCTTTACTAATACTTCTTCTGAATTATCCACGACAAATATTAAGCCGGATCGCCGCATAAAATCAAATATCAAAACTGCAAATGATACCGCTTCTACTATAAATGCTGATATTTCCATTTTTGTTAAAGTGCCTGTATCATATGAGGAACCAAAGCTAAATAGATATATCACATTGAGAAGGCGGAGAGTAACTATAAAGCCTTATGTCCCTAGGCAAAAAAATAGAAAATATAGAGCTGATGCTTCGGGCAGTGGTTTAAGCATTTGGAGCAATTCTGATTCATCATCGGTTTCTAAGTCATTGGGAAGTATACGCGAGGATAAAACCATTGACGACAACAATTTTGAAGAAACTGCTTCGAAAGAAATTATTAATACTTTGGAGATAGATAGTGTTGGAGATATCACGTCTATTGTAGATGATAGCAAGTTAGAGAAGAGTGGTACGAAACTAATTGATGTGGATGATATAAAATTAAGGGAAGAAGGTATTGTGAATGCCCAATCTTTAAATCTTGATATAGATAATCATGCTATTAGTCATGATGAAGATATTAATGATGATGAAGTTAAAACTGATGCAAAGGAAATTAAACTAGATAATACCAAATTAGGTCAAGAGTTAGTCGTTAATATAAAACGTTTAAATCTAGAGAACATCAAGTCAGAACCAAACAAAAGAACTTCAGTGGAGCAGATGACACCTAGTGGACATTCCTCAAAAAGTACGGCAAAAATTCCTCTTGATAGCAACAAGTTTACAATCAGCCGAATTTGGGATAATTCTGATTTATCGTCAGCTTGCACGTCATTGAAAAGTATCGAAGATACAACCATTGATGATGGCAATTCTGAACAAAATGCTTCGAAAGAAATTATCAAAACTTTAAATTTGGGGATGGATAATGATGGAGACAACATTGCCACTGATCAAGAACAAATTAAGAATGTTGAAGTTATCATCGATGATGAAGTTAAAACTGGTTCAAAACAAATCAATCTGGACAATACAAAACTAGGTCAACAAATAGTTGTTAATTTAAAACGTTTAAATCTTGAGAAGATCCAGTCCGAAGCAAACAAAAGAACTTCAGTGGAGCAGATGAGACCTAGTGGACATACCTCAAAAAGTACCGAAATAATTCCTCTTGATGGCAAGACGCTTTCGAATATTTGGGATAATTCGGATTCATCCTCCGTTTGTAAGTCATTGGAAAGTATAGAACCTACGACCATTGATGACAGCAATTCTGTACAAAATGCTTCGATTGAAAAAATCGAAACATCAAATTTGGAGATGGATAATGATGGAGACACCATGGCTACTGATCATGATAGTATTTTAGAGAAAAGTGGTTCCAAGCAAATTGCGGATGGTGAAGTTATTATCGATGACGAAGTTAAAACTAGTTCTAAACAAATCAATCTGGACAATACAAAATTAGGTCAGCAAGCAGTTGTTAATATGAAACGTTTAAATGTAGAGAAGATCCTGTCAGAAACAAACAAAAGGACCTCGTTGAAGAGGGTGACATCTGGTGGGCGTTCATCAAAGAGCACGCAAATAATTTCTCTGGACATCGAGATGCCTGCGAATGGCCGAAGCAGTGATACAGCATCTCCAGAAGAACAACCATCAAAAAGGAGTAAAACCATGAAGAAAGCCTCTGCAACAAAACCAGGGTGTCCTAACAAAATAACAGAGAACATTTCCCCACCTAAACGAATATTGACAAGAAGCAAAACTCTGAAGAAGCCAAATTTAAAGAATCCAAACCAGATTATATCTAAAGAAGGTCCTCAAAGCAGCAATCGTCAAACATCGCAGAGTTCTTCTAGTAAAAGTCTGGGGGCAATTTTGAACCCAGAAACCGATGATAGGTTGACAAAACGCGTGCCAGAGAAAGTTTTCGTTACTCCAAAGGTCCCACGTAGAAAACTGCAAAGAAAAGCAGCTCTTCCAATTATCGACAAGGCAAAAGCAGCGAAAGAAGCTATCATGAGGTCGTCCAATACCCACGAGCTTACGTTCAAGGACCCAGACGACGAAGATGTGGTGATCCTCAGGCCTGGAAAGTTGTGGAGACGTTCGTTATTGGAAGTGAAGAACAGCAGAGTGGACTGCAGTTTCCGTGGAAACCAGAGCAGTTGTGTCGCTTTGAAAGGTGGGTGTCAGCCGAATTTTGTATGAGTTTTTGCCATTTAGAACAACCCGAAACTGCAAGCCTTTGTTCCCAGAGTGAGTATTAAGAAGTTGACTGGTTCGGTACAACAACGCAAAGTAATTGTTGTTAACGTTGATGGGTTGACGCATGGTCTAGTCAAATTACCTTCGAAAATGACTAAGCCTTTGAACAAAATTAGATTAGATATTTTGGTGTTTTGCATATTATCTTGGGAATCCCAGTTCCACAAATAGAAGCAATACTATCTCACAGGAAAAGATCTACTTAGGGATTTCGGTACCTTAACTAAATGAAATACGTAATACTCGTAAAGAAGTACGTAATAGTAGTTTTTTTTTACATTTTGAATACTACATATGATGTACCACAAAGCGTGCATATGGAGCGTAACGATAGTTTAAGTAAAACTCCGCTAAACCGCAATTAAAAAACCCACCCTAAGACTATCCGCAACAAAATTTACTGCTTTTAATTCGATGATTCCTGGTAATTTTATTTGAAAAATTTAAAAACTGTAATCGTATTAGTTGAAATTGTAAACGGTGAAGTTAATCTTGATCATTTAGCAAATGAACTGCCAAATCTTTTAGAAGATATGCACATATGTAGGTCAATGTGGTTTTAAAATTGTTTTCAATCGAATTTTGTAATCGTTGAAGTAATTTCACAAGCATAAGCATGGTCAATATGAATTGCAGTAAAATAGCAATATCTGTTTTTCTATAGTAAAACATAGCTGGTGTAATACTATTTTAAAAACTACACTAAATGGCCAATCTTTACGCTAACCACTAAACGCCAAATTTCAAGTTGATAAAAAGTTTAACCTGTGGACCCCCATACACCACAAAAAATATTGGCCCAATCGAATAATATTTAGGAAAATGGTCATTTTTCTAAAAGTTGTATCGAATCTAAATAAATTGCAGGCGATTTAAATGTTGCATTAGAGTAATAATTTTTAGTATACGGTAATTTCACACCTTATTGTTAAACTTTTTGTATTTGAAAAAAGAAAAATCACTTAATCTTTTATTGAAAAAAAAAATCTAATTCTTAAAGAAAATTATAAACTTGAAGCCTTCTTCCGGAGACCTAAATTTTTTTCAATTGCGCCAATTTTTTTGTAGTATATGTAGATCCATAGGGAGAACTGAAAATGTTTAATGTTTTGATTGATTTATTTAAAATTTACATCCCGCCTATATGTCACCAAATTATTAACTCACTTTTGTAACAACTTTTTATCAACTTGAAATTTGGAATTTCGAAGAATCGTCGATACACCCTAATGTATACGGACAGTGTTTTTGTGGCTCTACGACTAAAACTATTCAAGTTATATCATTTTTAATTTCCTTTGTTTAATTTTTTGGAACTTATCGAGATAAAAACAAGTTTATACCAAAAATCGACAAATAAAAAGTGGTAACTTTTTGTAAACTAATGCTTAAAGTAAAGATGACGTATTACTACATTAGAGATGTTTATAAATATCTCTGAAACGGTTAGTTTTTATGAAAACGAGACAGAAAGGAATATTTTATACAGAAAATTATAATTCTTCTTGTCTGGAAAACTAATTGTTTTAGTCCAGGAGGAAGTGAATTTTTTTTGGACCTTGTTTTTGCAGTCTGCAAACATCGATAGAATTGTTCAGTTACTAATTCTGAGCAGTATTTTCTATATGGATAGGAGGGGGGTGTTTTCCGATGGGTTAAGGCGGAAAATGCGTCAAAAGATACAAATGAGCTGCACTTTTTTTTCCCCACTGATGAAAATGGTTTTAGTAGTAAGGGTTGTACTGAAGTTAAGTAAAAAAAAAACAGTCTGGCTAATCTGTAAACATGGCAAATGTATCTGGCAGGTGAAAAACTGAATTATTTTTTTTAAATAATTTCTCTTATTTTGGCCATTCTGAAAACTTGTCAAATAATAGTTTGCATTATAACGATAGCTTAAAATACAATCTGGCTATTATGGGAAACCCCCAAAGCCTTGCCAGACTTGTCTAATGCTCGTCAGACGATTGGTGTTGTATGTAAATATTCTTTTATAAATGAGAGCATTAAAAAAGCAATTGCACTCTGTATGGAGTACATAATTATGTTTCGGTAGCTCGAAAAATATTTTATTTATGAAGTCATTAATATTAATGAGTCATAGAAAATTTTTATTTGATATCTAACTTCAAGAAATGCATGAACAAAATCAAATGTTAGAAAATTTTTGCCAGACTCAAAAATTCTTGATTAGTATCACCAATAGACCGAACTAATAGACATACACCGACTGGGAAAATACGGTCCAGAAAAATTCACTGCCTCCTGGACTATTTCAAAGATAGTCGCAAAAAACTAGATTCTTCCCGTCTTTAAATTTTGTTTCTGCCGTCATGGGGACTTTCGAAATATTTTTTTAAAACTAAAAATAGGAAAAAGATTCATCTGGTTTCAAATTTTTTAATTTTTTTTTGAGGCTGAAGTCTAATCTGACTTGACCATGTCAGACTTGACAACTAAAAAGTCATCCCTATCATTTGTGGCACACACTCTCAACTCTGGCGACAAAATTTCTGTGTCATTGCTATTAATGAATGATTTGGTCGAGCAGTGATGGCTCTGTTACGTTTAAATATCAAATGGGTGAGCTCGCCTTCCTCGCCGTCTGATCATTTGCGTCGTACTCATCGGTTTTTGTCGTTTCTCGACAGGTATTGTCTGCACTTGTATCCAATGCAAGAGGGATAACATCGGAGGGTCGATTTTACCGAAACGTCTGTCAGTTAGAGTGGTGCCGCTATCGCCGATTTCGCCCGCCTTCACAAGCATCTCGTATCTGGAAAACTATGCGGTTTCTCTTTATCCCAGTAAGTATACGATTCCGTGTCGCTCGTATCGGTATTTTGTGTCTTTGTGGTGTTCGATGCAAGCAATTCTGTCGATTACGTTATATTTTGATTGTGCCATTTTGTTGACATCATACTGTAGTTTTAAGTGTTTCAATAATTTGAATAATTAATTATAAATTAGTACTTAGATTCATTTGTTATTGAATTTTACTGGTTGCTATGTTGCGGTTTAGATATTTTGTGGTTCTTCCGGTTAGTTTAAAAACTTGGAGCCTGCTATAAGTTGAGAAGTCGTGAACATCGATGCAAACAATCTTACCTCAAAACTCCCAAAACTGATTAAAATAATCTAACAAAACCTAAGCAACAAATTACTTCAAAACGGGAAAAAGCTATATCGTAATTCATTGATGTTAACTGTAAAGGAAATGTGGCTTATATTACAGTACAAACAAGTGAATGTGAATTGCTAACCACTATATTTTTTTGACAGGCCTATGTTACATTTTTGTTCTCCAAAGTTTAGAGTTTGAAATAATTGCGGTGAAAATGTCAACATTGTGATTTTGGCAATTTAGTCAATTTGTAGCGGCTGACATCGATGCCCAAAAATAAACTTCCCGGATATCAGGAAAACGTGCAACGTTTACTGTCTTTTGGACTCTTGAAGTTCCACAGGCAATATTTTCCAACAAAATTTTTTTTTTCGAAAGTATTCTTATATTAATGCTGCACAATTTAATAGTATATTATTTGACGAGCACATAATTAAGGATATAAATCGCGAGCATGAAGTTTACACGCGAGCCGTAGGCGAGCGTGTAATCATGCGAGCGATTTATATCCGTTATGTGCGATTCAAATACGACGTTTTATCTACGACTCATAAATTCCATTTTATGCAAAATATTTTAAATGTATTTGTCAATGATGGCGAGGCGAACTGTCAACTAACTGTCATCCACGTAGGTTTTGACAAACTGTGACACTAACGTTGTATAATGATGACAGTTCGTTCAAATAATGAGGTCATTATTTGAACGAACTGTCATTATTATACAACGCTAGTGTCATTATAATCATTGGCGCGTATAATAATAGGGATTATATATTCATAGATACGTATGCAATGAACTTATTATATGGGAGTCGTAGATAAACATAATTAAATACAAACATATTTCATTCGTAAAAATCCTCCATTAAATTTTTTAATGAAATCTCCAAAATACTGCTACAAATGGATAAAATAAAATACAGTGTAGTGTCCCAGAATGTTTAAACAGACTTAACTGTGTAGCGGAATTAATATTATTTAGCTTGGTTTTATAGTTCCAGTCACATAAAATTAGTAATAATAATACATGGTGGGCCATTTGAATCTTCAAATTTCATGATTTTGAAAAGTACGCCTCCTGGAAAGAATTGCAATCTTTTCTTGCACGAATGCGTGTTACTAATCTTTTGTAGATGGCACTAGTGTGATAATTTTTTTAAATGGAATGGTCTATGTTTTTCTATATTTTTGAATTCTTTGTTACAGTTTTGTGCAAAAAGTACAGTAGAGCGTCGATAATCCGAACCTCGGTAACCCGAACACTTACAAAACAATTAATAAAAAATTAAATCACTGAGTCACCGAGTAAACAGCTATTTTTGTCGATTTCTGTTTACAGAAATTTGCTTTTCTTTTATATCTTGTTTCCAATACTCGTATTTTCTACTGTTTTCCTGCAATATTTGATAATCCGAACAATTTGATAATCCGAACCACCTTCCGATCATTGACGCTCTACCCTAACCCTTATAGTTTTTGAACTGTTGACTTATTTATCTAACAAAAAGAAACATTTTAAGATTGTATGACATTTGTTCAAAGGTGTTTATGACAAATTTTTCTTTGGTATGGGAGGTTTTATCAATTTCACGACATAAAATCAACTTTTAGCGTAACACTCAATTATCAAGATCAGTCAAACTTTTAGGTTATATTCTGACCATTAGGACATTGGTAGAATAAGAAACTAATGTGGGTTGATAAGTGTAATGTCAAATCAACAAACCGGATGTCCTAAAATAAAGTTCAATGTTGTAGATTTCTTATTTTATCGAACTGAACAGAAATATGTTAGTACTTTATACACTAAAATTTTACAATAAATTGAAAAACATACAGGAATATAGATATTTATAAATCTAGCAATAATAATATTGATGAGAACATATAATTTTTACTACTGTACATACAAAATTTTTTGAGCAAAAGGCAATTAAAAAGTAGAACAGTAATTTTGACAATGACATCTAAGCATGGTTTTTACTAGTTTGTGTTTAAAAATTGGACTTATTTAATAAATAATAATTTTGTTATCAAAGCATAAAATATTTATAATTTAGTTTTAATAGTGCTAAAAGTATAAATATGTAAGCAATTTTATCTTGACTCATAATCTGTTTGGTTTTTACGTTTGACACAGGAAAGTTATTTTTATGGAAAATTGCTATCACTTAGAGCTAATTATTGCTATTAAATATGCTCTTAATTACCCTAATTTTGTCAGTTTTACTGTTGAGCACTTTCATGTATTGAACTTGTTTAGTATTGGTATTAGTAGCCAAGTTATTAGACAAAAAACGACAAATTTCAGAAAAATTCCAACTCGGTTGCTTTTTTTTCTATACGTGTTTGGTTGAGCAGTACAAATAGCGTGTAAAATGTCTCCATCGATATCTGTGTTGCGAGTTATTCACGGTCAAAGATGACCAGGGTTGCCAGATTAGGCTCACAAGATGATGGAGATGATGGGGGGAGGTATAGTCGACAAGATTACAAAAAAATATAAAATATTTGTTAAAAAACAATATTTATTTTTAAAGTAAAAATATTAAAATAATTGAAACAGGGTTAACTTGATTCTGTGATTAAAAAACTCAACTTTGCGATTTTGGCAAAGATTGGATCATAATCGCCTATGCAGTTTCCATTTCCAAAAGCCACGTTCTATAGGATTGCAGATATTTTGCGCTTTTTACATTTGTTTCTTTTTCAATTTTCTTATACGATTTTTTACTATAAAAATACACATTTTGATGTAATGGGAATATTTGAAAGTTATTTTAATATAACATTTAATTCTCTTAATGGTAGCGGAAGAAAATTTAAGGCTTAAAGACCGTAATTGAAATTGCAAATATTGATAACTTTGACTAGCATGGAGGTTGTAAATGGAATATAAAATGTACTCTGGAACTTTATTTGCCCTGAATACGAATGCGAACTCAAAATTGCGTAAGACATCCGGAAAAGTGAGGTCAAATACCAAAACAGTAATTTTAGCAACATTAGTAAATGTATGCCATTTGAATTCAATCTCCCAGAAACATCAAAATCTGTATAAAATACACAATGTAACACTAATTTTCAACTATTTTTTTCTAGAAAATTTTCCTATGTACGGCCATCATACTATTATATGCTGTTATTAAGCCAATGGTGCCATTTAAAAAATATGTCGATTCCGTCTGAATTCAAAAACCATTGAAGGTCGGATTTTGTCATGTTTCAATACTTTGTGTTCTCACTGTATAATAGCGGTTTTACACTATTGTTAATGGCACTATACTCAATTTTGTATTGCTTAATAAGTTGTAGAACATTTTGCGTGATAAATTGCGTACCTAGTGTAAAATAATTTGAATAACATTGAATATGTAAAATTCAACAAAGACATGTCTCTGTCTGCATATCGTCTGGTTAAAAGTAAAAGTCACTACCTAACATTTCAAATAATTGCAAAAACCTGACTACAGTAGAATACCAATAAATTCAATGACATGTTCCAGAGAACTAATGGATTTTAAGAATTTATTGAACTTATTTTAAGAACACTTATTGGTCGATTTTCCTGTTAACTTATTCATTGATTATTTATTAATACTATATCTACCACCATTAATTCCTAGATGACGCCGTATTGAAAGTAATTTCTAGATTTTGGATTAATTTGTATTTTCTGTTGTTATAAAGGAAATGGTATTTATCTTGCATCAAATTGCTTTTTCATAAGCGGTACAACGTATCCACGATAAAAAAAAAACAAAAGAACACGAAACATTAGTACGTATTCGACAAAAATAAACCCTTGGAAATAACGATTTCATTGTCCCCGACCTGACTTCCGGCGTCCTTAAGAAAAATAAATCTATAATCCGGTTAGCCCGCATGCTTAATCCGTCACCTGAAGCTTGGCTTTTCAGCATACCTACGTGGCACGGTGTGTTCCCGGAAACCTAACTATCCAAGGACATCGCCAAGGGCGCCGTTAGTTATCCACGTGGATGTCGATAAAGTAGCGCAAATATTGCGCAAGACTATTAATATAATGGAAGCACCTCAATTAGAATGTTTCCAACTATGTCACGCCGTTACTCTGTTTGACGCTACACACATTTTATATTTAAACCTGACCGACATACATAACTCATTTTTACGTGTGAAACACCAGTTCCTGGCACGGGGTTGTATTTTATAGTCCAACACGATGTTTAGGCTGTTTGGTTTTCTGGTTATAGCCTACGAACGATAATGTGCGAAAATTGATTTGTTTAAAAGAAAAATCTGATATGGCCAGGCACATGAGTATGGTACAATATATAAAATTAATCGGTAACCAGTAGAGACAGAGTTTTCCTATGTAAATTTGTAATCAGCGCACTCATTTTAGTAAGATAGCAAAGGTTTCACGTTGATCCAGGTCCGTGTTTTTGAGATAGGTGTGCTACTTCAAAATTATTGTTTAAAATACGTGATTTCTTACAAAATTTTAGCCAGTCGGCAAAAACTCAACTACCTTCAATCAAATTAAGGTTGTGGTTCTTGGTACAATTTTTGACGCTAATTCCGCCGGTATAATTTGATTTTACTTTTTTGGAACGGTTGGGTAGTTATTACGTTCCCAATTATCAAAAATGATGCTAAAAACACCCATTTTACTATGTTAGAAACTTTGATCGCAAACTGTGTCCGATCTAATCGACCGCTGTTGACGGTTCAAACGGTACCGGATGGGAAATTGGCAGAGGAATTCATTTCTGAAAGTCGCGTTGCTCTAAGGTGCGCGGTTCGCGAGAAAACCGCGATAAACCGCGGAAATCACAGTTTCCCACTTTCTGGCCAAACCGTACACGCTACGGGAAAACCGACCTCACCGTTGAATTCAGCACATCCCAATGCATAAGCATGACTACATTAGAACGCTCTATCTCTCAAAAAGTTATAATTGTTATTTCGGTCTAAATTTAGCACTTTTAGATAGAAAAAAATTGAACATTGCAACCGTTGGTGATAGAAAGGTTTACCTACTACCAAATGATAGCTCTCGTTGAGTCTATCAAAAATATGTATACTTTTATATGCCTAAGATTTACCATTTTCATGTTATGTGGTCCATTTCGCTTATTTTTGTATTATTTGAAAAACCGTAATTTCAGCACAACTCGGTAACCAGCAGAGACAGAGACTTTTCCTATGTAAATTAGTAATCAGCGCACCCATTTTAGTAAGATAGCCAAGGTTTCATGTTGATCCGGGTCCTTGTTTTTGAGATAGGTGTGCTACTTCAAAATTATTGTTTAAAATATGTGATTTCTTAAAAAATTTTAGCCAGTCGGCAAAAACTCAACTACCTTCAATCAAATTAAGGTTGTGGTTCTTGGTACAATTGTTGACGCTGATTACGCCGGTATAATTTGATTTTACTTATTTGGAACGGTTGGGCAGTTATTACGTTCCCAATTATCAAAAATGATGCGAAAAACACCCATTTTACTATGTTAGAAACTTTGATCGCAAACTGTGTCCGATCTAATCGACCGATGTTGACGGTTCAAACGGTACCGGATGGGAAATTGGCAGAGGAATTCATTTCTGAAAGTCGCGTTGCTCTAAGGTGCGCGGTTCGCGAGAAAAACGCGATAAACCGCGGAAATCACAGTTTCCCACTTTCTGGCCAAACCGTACACGCTACGGGAAAACCGACCTCACCGTTGAATTCAGCACATCCCAATGCATAAGCATGACTACATTAGAACGCTCTATCTCTCAAAAAGTTATAATTGTTATTTCGGTCTAAATTTAGCACTTTTAGATAGAAAAAAATTGAACATTGCAACCGTTGGTGATAGAAAGGTTTACCTACTACCAAATGATAGCTCTCGTTGAGTCTATCAAAAATATGTATACTTTTATATGCCTAAGATTTACCATTTTCATGTTATGTGGTCCATTTCGCTTATTTTTGTATTATTTGAAAAACCGTAATTTCAGCACAACTCGGTAACCAGCAGAGACAGAGACTTTTCCTATGTAAATTAGTAATCAGCGCACCCATTTTAGTAAGATAGCCAAGGTTTCATGTTGATCCGGGTCCTTGTTTTTGAGATAGGTGTGCTACTTCAAAATTATTGTTTAAAATATGTGATTTCTTAAAAAATTTTAGCCAGTCGGCAAAAACTCAACTACCTTCAATCAAATTAAGGTTGTGGTTCTTGGTACAATTGTTGACGCTGATTACGCCGGTATAATTTGATTTTACTTATTTGGAACGGTTGGGCAGTTATTACGTTCCCAATTATCAAAAATGATGCGAAAAACACCCATTTTACTATGTTAGAAACTTTGATCGCAAACTGTGTCCGATCTAATCGACCGATGTTGACGGTTCAAACGGTACCGGATGGGAAATTGGCAGAGGAATTCATTTCTGAAAGTCGCGTTGCTCTAAGGTGCGCGGTTCGCGAGAAAAACGCGATAAACCGCGGAAATCACAGTTTCCCACTTTCTGGCCAAACCGTACACGCTACGGGAAAACCGACCTCACCGTTGAATTCAGCACATCCCAATGCATAAGCATGACTACATTAGAACGCTCTATCTCTCAAAAAGTTATAATTGTTATTTCGGTCTAAATTTAGCACTTTTAGATAGAAAAAAATTGAACATTGCAACCGTTGGTGATAGAAAGGTTTACCTACTACCAAATGATAGCTCTCGTTGAGTCTATCAAAAATATGTATACTTTTATATGCCTAAGATTTACCATTTTCATGTTATGTGGTCCATTTCGCTTATTTTTGTATTATTTGAAAAACCGTAATTTCAGCACAACTCGGTAACCAGCAGAGACAGAGACTTTTCCTATGTAAATTAGTAATCAGCGCACCCATTTTAGTAAGATAGCCAAGGTTTCATGTTGATCCGGGTCCTTGTTTTTGAGATAGGTGTGCTACTTCAAAATTATTGTTTAAAATATGTGATTTCTTAAAAAATTTTAGCCAGTCGGCAAAAACTCAACTACCTTCAATCAAATTAAGGTTGTGGTTCTTGGTACAATTGTTGACGCTGATTACGCCGGTATAATTTGATTTTACTTATTTGGAACGGTTGGGCAGTTATTACGTTCCCAATTATCAAAAATGATGCGAAAAACACCCATTTTACTATGTTAGAAACTTTGATCGCAAACTGTGTCCGATCTAATCGACCGATGTTGACGGTTCAAACGGTACCGGATGGGAAATTGGCAGAGGAATTCATTTCTGAAAGTCGCGTTGCTCTAAGGTGCGCGGTTCGCGAGAAAAACGCGATAAACCGCGGAAATCACAGTTTCCCACTTTCTGGCCAAACCGTACACGCTACGGGAAAACCGACCTCACCGTTGAATTCAGCACATCCCAATGCATAAGCATGACTACATTAGAACGCTCTATCTCTCAAAAAGTTATAATTGTTTTTTCGGTCTAAATTTAGCACTTTTAGATAGAAAAAAATGAACCTTGCAACCGTTGGTGATAGAAAGGTTTACCCACTACCAAATGATACCTCTCGTTGAGCCTATCAAAAATATGTATACTTTTATATGCCTAAGATTTACCATTTTCATGTTATATGGTCTATTTCGCTTATTTTTGTATTATTTGAAAAACCGTAATTTCAGCACAACTCGGTAACCAGTAGAGACAGAGACTTTTCCTATGTAGATTAGTAATCAGCGCACCCATTTTAGTATGATAGCAAAGGTTTCATGTTGATCCGGGTCCTTGTTTTTGAGATAGGTGTGCTACTTCGAAATTATTTTTTAAAATATGTGATTTCTTACAAAATTTTAGCCAGTCGGCAAAAACTCAACTACCTTCAATCAAATTAAGGTTGTGGTTCTTGGTACAATTGTTGACGCTGATTACGCCGGTATAATTTGATTTTACTTATTTGGAACGGTTGGACAGTTATTACGTTCCCAATTATCAAAAATGATGCTAAAAACACCCATTTTACTATGTTAGAAACTTTGAACGCAAACTGTGTCCGATCTAATCGACCGATCTTGACGGTTTAAACGGTACTGGATGGGAAATTGGCAGAGGAATTCATTTCTGAAAGCCGCGTTGCTCTAACATGTTCGGTTCGCGAGAAAAACGCGATAAACCGCGGAAATTATAGTTTCCCACTTTCTAGCCAAACCGTATACGCTACGGGAAAACCGACCGTTATAACCGTTGAATTCAGCATATCCCAATGCATAAGCATGACTACATTAGAACGCTCTATCTCTCAAAAAGTTATAATTGTTTTTTCGGTCTAAATTTAGCACTTTTAGATAGAAAAAAAATGAACATTGCAACCGTTGGTGATAGAAAGGTTTACCCACTACCAAATGATACCTGTCGTTGAGTATATCAAAAATATGTATACTTTTATACGCCTAAGATTTACCATTTTCATGTTATATGGTCCATTTCGCTTATTTTTGTATTATTTGAAAAACCGTAATTTCAGCACAACTCGGTAACCAGTAGAGACAGAGACTTTTCCTATGTAAATTAGTAATCAGCGCACCCATTTTAGTATGATAGCAAAGGTTTCATGTTGATCCGGGTCCTTGTTTTTGAGATAGGTGTGCTACTTCGAAATTATTTTTTAAAATATGTGATTTCTTACAAAATTTTAGCCAGTCGGCAAAAACTCAACTACCTTCAATCAAATTAAGGTTGTGGTTCTTGGTACAATTGTTGACGCTGATTACGCCGGTATAATTTGATTTTACTTATTTGGAACGGTTGGACAGTTATTACGTTCCCAATTATCAAAAATGATGCTAAAAACACCCATTTTACTGTGTTAGAAACTTTGAACGCAAACTGTGTCCGATCTAAGCGACCGATCTTGACGGTTTAAACGGCACGGGATGGGAAATTGGCAGAGGAATTCATTTCTGAAAGCCGCGTTGCTCTAAGATGTTCGGTTCGCGAGAAAAACGCGATAAACCGCGGAAATTATAGTTTCCCACTTTCTAGCCAAACCGTATACGCTACGGGAAAACCGACCACACCGTTGAATTCAGCATATCCCAATGCATAAGCGTGACTACATTAGAACGCTCTATCTCTCAAAAAGTTATAATTGTTTTTTCGGTCTAAATTTAGCACTTTTAGATAGAAAAAAAATGAACATTGCAACCGTTGGTGATAGAAAGGTTTACCCACTACCAAATGATACCTGTCGTTGAGTATATCAAAAATATGTATACTTTTATATGCCTAAGATTTACCATTTTCATGTTATATGGTCCATTTCGCTTATTTTTGTATTATTTGAAAAGCCGTAATTTCAGCACAACTCGGTATCCAGTAGAGACAGGGACTTTTCCTATGTAAATTAGTAATCAGCGCACCCATTTTAGTAAGATAGCAAAGGTTTCATGTTGATCCGGGTCCTTGTTTTTGAGATAGGTGTGCTACTTCAAAATTATTGTTTAAAATATGTGATTTCTTACAAAATTTTAGCCAGTCGGCAAAAACTCAACTATCTTCAATCAAATTAAGGTTGTGGTTCTTGGTACAATTGTTGACGCTGATTACGCCGGTATAATTTGATTTTACTTATTTGGAACGGTTGGGCAGTTATTACGTCCTCAATTATCAAAAATGATGCTAAAAACACCCATTTTACTATGTTAGTAATTTTGAACGCAAACTGTGTCCGATCTAATCGACCGATCTCGACGGTTTAAACGGTACTGGACGGGAAATTGGCCGAGGAATTCATTTCTGAAAGCCGGGTTGCTCTAAGGGTCGCGGTTCGCGAGAAAAACGCGATAAACCGCGGAAATTATAGTTTCCCACTTTCTAGCCAAACCGTATACGCTACGGGAAAACCGACCACACCGTTGAATTCAGCACATCCCAATGCATAAGCATGACCACATTAGAACGCTCTATCTCTCAAAAAGTTATAATTGTTTTTTCGGTCTAAATTTAGCACTTTTAGATAGAAAAAAAATGAACATTGCAACCGTTGGTGATAGAAAGGTTTACCCACTACCAAATGATACCTCTCGTTGAGCCTATCCAAAATATGTATACTTTTATATGCCTAAGATTTACCATTTTGCCGTAATTTCAGCACAACTCGGTATCCAGTAGAGACAGGGACTTTTCCTATGTAAATTAGTAATCAGCGCACCCATTTTAGTAAGATAGCAAAGGTTTCATGTTGATCCGGGTCCTTGTTTTTGAGATAGGTGTGCTACTTCAAAATTATTGTTTAAAATATGTGATTTCTTACAAAATTTTAGCCAGTCGGCAAAAACTCAACTACGTTCAATCAAATTAAGGTTGTGGTTCTTGATACAATTTTTGACGCTGATTACGCCGGTATAATTTGATTTTACTTATTTGGAACGGTTGGGCAGTTATTACGTTCCCAATTATCAAAAATGATGCTAAAAACACCCGTTTTACTATGTCAGAAACTTTGAACGCAAACTGTGTCCGATCTAATCGACCGATGTTGACGGTTCAAACGGTACCGGATGGGAAATTGGCAGAGGAATTCATTTCCGAAAGCCGCGTTGCTCTAAGATGTGCGGTTCGCGAGAAAAACGCGATAAACCGCGGAAATTATAGTTTCCCACTTTCTAGCCAAACCGTATACGCTACGGGAAAACCGACCACACCGTTGAATTCAGCACATCCCAATGCATAAGCATGACTACATTAGAACGCTTTATCTCTCAAAAAGTTATAATTGTTTATTCGGTCTAAATTTAGCACTTTTAGATAGAAAAAAAATGAACATTGCAACCGTTGGTGATAGAAAGGTTTACCTACTACCAAATGATAGCTCTCGTTGAGTCTATCTAAAATATGTATACTTTTATATGTCTAAGATTTACCATTTTCATGTTATGTGGTCTATTTCGCTTATTTTTGTATTATTTGAAAAACCGTAATTTCAGCACAACTCGGTAACCAGAAGTAACTACCTTCAATCAAACTAAGGTTGTGGTTCTTGGTACAATTTTTGACGCTGATTACGCCGGTATAATTTGATTTTACTTTTTTGGAACGGTTCGGCAGTTATTGCGTTCCCAATTATCAAAAATGAAGCTAAAAGCACCCATTTTACTATGTTAGAAACTTTGAACGCAAACTGTGTCCGATCCAATCGACCGATGGGAAATTGGCCGAGGAATTCATTTCTGAAAGCCGCGTTGCTCTACGGTGTGCGGTTCGCGAGAAAAACGCGATAAACCGCGGAAATTATACTTTCCCACTTTCTAGCCAAACCGTACACGCTACGGGCCTCACCGAAAACCGACCTCACCGTTGAATTCAGCACATCCCAAAGCACAAGCAGTTTGCGGCACAAAACAAGCACAAACCTTTAACATAAGAAAATGTTGAAATTTCGAATGTGGTGGGCTGATGCTTTCCAAAAAAAGATAAAAATAAACATTGTAAACACCTAACAGTATAATATTAATTAATATTACTCGTAATCAATTTTTGGTTTATAGCAATTTGATGGTAGGTACGTTTGTTCAAATTTGTACATCTTAAGAAGTCAGTTTGGAAATATTTTGTTTAATAGTGTGCACAAAAAATATATCAAAAACGTTTATGCACTTTCCAAGCACAAAATGCACAACCTCCTATTCTTTGATTCACATTAATTGGCTGATTAACAACAACGTTGTGGCCTGTTCTGTTTTTATACAGCCTATTTTATGATTCAATACCTTTACAAACGTGCATTTCCACATGGAGAAAGTATTATTAGGAAATTTGATGATTCCTTTTTTATTATTTTGGAGGTTGAGTCATCCATGGTATCACACTGGATGTACTACATACTACGTGTTATCTCTAACTAAATGCAACTACTAATCCACACATACTAGTCATCATACCATCAACTTACTTTTTCTATACCTCCTCGCCAATAGATTCGACTGCGACGGATACTTTGGTTTGATACTTCTCAACTCCATTTCTGTGTCTTCCTTGGAATTCTAATGATATTCTGCCACCACTGAAAAACATTGATGCCTGCCTGTGATGTGTAATACTGGCTACCGTTATCAGGTTGTTTATCAGTAGAGCCGTAAAGCCGGCCGCCGGGTTGTGCCCATTTTGGTATTTGTCGCATGCGCTTGATAACGTTTTTTTTCTGTGTAATTATCCTAAATAAGACTAAGCATGACTATATTGTTTGTTTATGATTAATTGATGATTAAGAACTTTGGAGTTTAATACGAATTGTATACTTTTCGAAAATAGTTCATTTCCGGGCTAAGGTTGAGTTGTCTTTAATCGTATTATTATGCCATTTCTAATAGTTTTTTAATGGACCCTGTAGAATTGGACAATATTGGGATAACTGCAAGTATTCTGGTGAAGTTTAAAATTACTAGACTAGTTAACTGATAATCTAATCTTAACGTCATTATTAAACAGAATGCATTGTTTTGATCGCTCTATCGATCTCCTACGATTTGTGCCATTGAGATACTGATTGGTCAGGATGTGATGGTAACAATGTTTACAGGAACAGGCTGTAAAACTTAAATATTTAAAGAACAAAGATGGTTTATATAGCAAGAAATCCAAAAAGTATATATGGGACCCCCGCACGACAGAATCTGCCATCTCTCATTTCGATAGTATTGAAACCATTCAGTTTTCAGAATTCAGTTTTTTTTTGCATCTACAGTGTGTCCACAAAAGGCCGCGCCATAGGGAAAACTTTTTTATTGTGTATTTCTCAGAAAATTTTATTCTTTATGAAAATTGGCGGGTCGTATGAAACCAAAACTGCAACAGTCAAATATGTAAATTTCGGTGCCATATACCGAGCGATTCATAATATATGAATTTGTGATATGAGTAAAGTACCTTTATTTTCATTATTATCGATTAACTTTATTTGGAAATGTTGTTTAGAAGTAAAAATTATATTCAAATATGAAGTCGCAGGGCTACCTAAAAATCTACTCGAAAAAAATATATGCCAGTGATACTAAAACGTTCTTTTTAATCTATTTTTAGAAATTTGAATACATTTTTTATATTTTTTGTGCAAAATTACCCATTTTCTTGGTGCGAAGTTGTTATTTCACCCTTTAGATATTCATATATCTTACAATAACTAATTCAGGAGCGTGACTTACCTTTTATTCTGTTAATATTAATGACTGGATAGATTTATAATAGTAGTTATCCATCTACAGCGAGCGATTCTCAAGTGGTGGTACGCGCGGTACTACCACTTATGAAGTTTTATTTTCACTGGTAATATTTTAATAAAAATAACTAAAGCATCAAACATCTATTGTTTCTTGAATTAATTATGACTGACTTACCCGTTATTAAGTTAATAACTATTATGAATATGTTAATAATGCTAATTTATTATCAATGAACTTATTTTATTTCTACTACTTACAATTACACAAATATATACATACATTAATACAAATTAGTTTATGTGCTGTAAATTTTAAAACAATGCTTACACTCCAACAAAAAGTTGAAATTGTTTTAATACATGGAGAAAATAGACCGAACCGAGATGTTGCTGCTATTTTCAATGAAAGACATCGACACAACCAAATTGGCCATTCAACCACTTTCAGCATAAAGAACAAATTCAAACAGGCTGGGTCTGTTGTAAATAGCTTCAAGAAACCCCACAAAAAAATATGTTGCCGAAAATGAGGAAACAAGTTTGCCAGTGTTGCAAGAAGTAATCGAGCATAAAACGACTTCTGTTTGACAAATTTCTGCACACTGCCAATGCAGTAAATCAAGAGTACATGAAATACTAAAACTAAAAAAGTTACATCCTTATAAACCAAAATTTATAAGTACACTAAAATAAAGAGACTTTGACATCAGGTATGACTTTGCTAGCTGGTTTGGGGGGAAAATGGAAGAAAACAGATTTTTAATTTTTTTTTTTTTAATTTTTAATATTCTTTGGACAGACGGGGCAACATTTACGTCAAAGAACAGTCCCATTCTTCACAACATTGCTGGTGCTGGCCACATGAAAACCCGATCTTTACAAGAGAATGCCGAGATCAGTACCATTTTCAGACTAATGTGCTGTGCGGTATTTTGAATATTCAAATATTTGGGCCTTTTTTCGCCATAATTTAAATGGGGAATTATACCTTCACTTCCTGAACAGAGGGTTATCGCCTTTTTGGGATATTTTGCCGATACGACTGCTGCAAACAATGTTAGAGATAAGGGGATACCATTGAATTTCTTGAGATTGGGATTAGATTCTTGGGAAAGTCTATGCGCAACAAATAAACACGTAAATGAATTGTGAACAAATACATGTCGCGTAAAGTTCATAAAAGATATTTTTGAATTAGGGCGTGCGTTTGATTTGGTGGTGTAAATAAATTCACGTGAGAAAAATATTTTTTTTCTAATATACCGGGTGGTTCAATTTCAAGGCTCATCATGGGGATCTCGCTTATTAGTGGAGATAGAGCCTATGTTTAAATTTAGCAAAGTTTTGTATTTTTGTGTTGATCAATTACCTGAAAAGAAATTTAAGCTATCATTTTTCATTTTCAAGATATCCGCAAAAAACTGAAATGTTAGGATATCGTTTTTCATATTTTATTCAAAACCAAGAGAATTAGAAACAAAGACATTCTACATTCTAGCATTATTTTAAAAAAGTATGGTAACATGTTATACGTTGCGGAAATGAGAAAAAACACGACTATCGGAAAATGCCAAAATTCACCATGGCGCCCATAAGAAAAACAAAAGTTGGCCATGGTTACACCGCCATCTTTGATGTTATTTCAAATTAAAAAATGACACTGCATTCCTTGTTAAAAAGTATGTTTTTGTTTCAAATGTCTACCTAGATTTGGTTTCGAATTAAAAATTAAAAGCGATTTCTTAACATTTCAGTATTTTATGGATATCTTCAAAATGAAGATAATTGACCAGCACAAAAATACGAATCTTTGCCAAACTTAAACATATGCTGTATCTCCACTAATAAGCGAGATCCCCATGGTGAGGCTCGAAATTGAATCACCCGATATGTAATTACTTCAAATGATTACTTTTTTGCTAATTTCACAATTAGTCTAGCTTTCTTATCAATTGAGCCATTTTGCAAAACGCCTGTACTGCATTATAATAAATTATTGTAGTAAATAAACACAGCAACGAAATAATTATAAACCAATGTTGCGTCTTTTTTTGGAGTATGAATTCGCATTGTTTCGTATTATTTACAAAATTATAGCAAATATTTGCACATTGCTAAATAATAAACTCGTGTTAGTTGTGTTGAATTACTTGTTTGTATTGTTTTTTTAGCAACAACACAACGAACAATAAGTTTGTTGTTTTGATGTACAAATTCATTTAATCGTTTGTTTACAATATTTATCAGCTTATTTACATCTATAATAGCGCACGCTACATATCTGATAATCTTATTATTAATATTATCATTTGCAAGTAGGTATGAGTAACGTTTTCCACGTTTCATCGTAAAGAATCAATAATAATCCGGCGATGAGTCGATACGACCAATTTCGATTGTTCGCACCGGTCGCATTCAGAATAATCTCCATATCGCCCGATAACAGAATAACACCCAACGTATGATGTCAACATTTTGCGCGAATCATGATTCACGCGACGCGCGTTGGTCCGGAGCGCGTCCGGACTCCGGACAAGGCCGCTACCGCTACGTCACGCCACGGGCGCTCACAAAAGCGAGCGAGCGCGTCCCGTGCCGCCGCAGTGTTCCACACACCCTACCAGAGTGCGCTAGTGTTCGTTACGACGCGTCCTAGATTTGCATGCATCTACATCATCTTGATCTTGCCGAGAATTGTATGTGCGTACTCACATATGTTTCGACAGGTTACATTTCCGATGGTGTACAAGAGAGCATACTTGAAGACTACGAGTACCTCGAAAATCTATCGCTAAGCGGAGGGCAGAAAACCTTCCAGCACTTGCCACACCACAGGGAACCGGAACTTGGACGCGCGCTCACCGCGCGGGATGTTGTGCTAAGAAAATGCAAACAGACCGAACCTCTACTATTCGAAAAATGCTACACAAACTCGTAAGTACAGGCCGATTAAAACACCGCTTTTATAAACAGTTTTATAGGTTATGTTTTGCCCCACACCCACGTATACTATACGCTACTACGCATTTAGAATACTCTTCATCTGCGGTAGTTTCTTTGTTTTTTTAGACCCAAAGTAACCCTACATCTGCATATTCAGTTCCTATGACCACCATAATCAGCTCGAGGACGGTTTTCCTCAAAATTAATTTAGTACCAACAGCAAAAAAAGCGATATCGAAAACCGTTACTCATGCATGTTTGGAGTTCTGCAAGATGGCCGTTTAGTAGCCTTGAACCTTAGTTAATTAAGTCACGCAAGAGAACTTAGTCACAATAGTATATTATTCATACTTCATACACCATAAAACATACAGTGTGTCCTAGAAATTGGCATCATAACGGCGAATTTGTGTACATAGTATCAATTTCTTTCGCCAAAACAAGAAAACGTGTTTCAAGCTAAATTAAAGCTCTTTTTGAGAGGTTTTGAAGGGTTCTATTAACTCCAGTTCATCCATAATACATTTTATCTACGACTCGCATATAATAAGTTCATTGCATGCCTATATAATCCCCATCTTGATACACGTCAATATTTATGATGTAACTAGCGTTGTATAATAATGACTTCATTATTTGAACGAACTGTCATCATTATAGAACGTTAGTGTCTGTCAAAACCTACGCGGATGACAGTTATGTGACAGTTCGTCTCGCCATCATTGACAAATACATTTAAAATATTTGATATAGAATGGAATTTATGAGTCGTAGATAAAACGTCGTATTCTACTCGCTCACAACGGATATAAATCGCTCCCATGTTTAGAGTAGACGCCTTAGTTATGTGCTCGTCAAATAATATACTCAAGGATGTAAAAGCGTAATTTTCCGGGTAAATTACCGAATAAAAGACGGTAATTAATGGTAATTTAGGGATTTTTTTGTTACTGTAATTTACGGCTTAAATTACCAAAGGTAATGTACCGTTAGCATTTTTTACCGTTGATAATGTACCGGCATGTATTACCGTAATCAGCATATAGTACCGTTGGCGTTGGTAATTTACCAATATTTATAATTGTTTGTATTTTATTACTGTTGTGTCTGGTTTCACAAACAATGACCTTGTTTTAATTCGGACACTTTTTATCGCCGTTTATTTTTTAACTTGTTTTCGTTATCAAAACCCTTTTGTACTCCTCAATTTAACTGCTAAATGATTATGATAAATGAGTATTTGAGAAAATATAACTAAACTTTTGTATTCAATGAATTGAGGGTGGAAAGACGGAGATCGATTTCAGTGGAGCCAATAATGCAAATTATAAATCAGAAGCCACTGTCAAATTCACGATTGAATGAAATGTTTTGTTGACCCGTATAAGCAAATGATCATTGTTTGTGAAATCGACCATTGTTGTTTTGTGAAGCGGTAATGAATAATAGTATTTTATACAATAATTTTGCTGTTAGACTATCCTTTTATAAAATTGCTAGTTATCTAGTTGTTAGAAATTGGTGGTTATCTACAAAATAATTACGTTTAAACTTGTACCCTATAAAAATTTTAATTTATATACTGTCATCGGTAATTTATTATTTATTTAAATTACAGTAAATATAATTTACTATTTTGAATTTTTGTTACGTGTTAATTTAATATTTCAAAGAAATAATTTTGATTTCACTATTAATTTACTGAAAAATTAATTTCCAAAATTTGATATCCCTTGCTAGTTATCTACAAAATAATGACTTTTCTTTACCAGCGTAATTTCCCATTTTTAATTACCCGATAATTGGAGCCAACGAAATTTACCAGTTTTAATTTTTAATTGCACGATAATTTAATATTTGAAATTAATAATTTTCATTTCAACGGTAATTTAGGCCAAAAATTAATTACCGTAATTTAACATCCCTGAATATACTATTATACTTTCTCAAAAAACGGCAGTTTTAAATTCTTGTCCAAAAACCTGTGATGTATATTTGGAGGATTGCTCCATGTATTAGGAACGCGTAACTGATACGCTTGCCTTTTTGTTTAAAATTAGTCCTAAATTAGAGAATGACTATGATTTATGATGCAATTGTCCGGAATTTTTTCCTGGTTAGTGAAAGAAAATGTTGTGAAACACTTTCTGACTCAAACAATCCAATTTTCAGAAGTTTATCATTATCTGCCACTCTAGTTATTCAGGAATTAAAAATTACTGTAAAAAGTTGTCGAAATTAAGGCGAATTTTGTGATCAGTTTGCTAAGATTAAATTGAACGAATCTTTTTTAGTTTTGCGGATATCAATGCAGTACTAAAATTTCTAAATTTTGCTTTTAAGTTTCAACTCATAACTCCAGTAGTATAGATTTGGAACCCAATTAGGAGACATATAAGGACTCTAAAGAATCCGATAGTGCAAATCGGTTTAAGATAATTTTAATGATCGTTTTAAAGGTTTATAGCTTTAGGTATGTCTATTTTTATGCAGTTGAATTTCTTTATCTAATACATTCTAAATTCTTAAAATAGCAATCAGTTTTGATTCAGTATGGTTACTACGCATTAGAATACTCTAGATACGGGGTGTTCCATACTTGCAAATATTATTACAATTCTATATAACATATAATTTGTTTCAAGCGTCTCCAAAAATAAAAATCCCAATAAACTATACTATTATAAAATAAGTTACTAATAAATGAATTATGACTCACGAAATTTATGGCCTGATCATGTCATAATGCAAAAATAAACATTGTCTAATCAAAATTTTGTATTCTTGCTGTTTACCTTTGCAAAAGGAAGTACCTATTATTATTAATATTAACAAAAATCAATTTCTTCTCTAATTATAGAGACTACTCAAAAAGTTAAACTTGGACCTTGTTTGGCAACTCCAATTTTTCCCAAACAGAGCCAAGAATTTACAGGTTACTTTCGGTCAGTTATATTTACAATTAGCCTTTAAACAATTTATACACCCACACTTTTAAAACGTATCAAAGTCAACCTTTGTTAAGCATATCAGGTCTATTTATACTACAAGGTGCAAAACAAAAGAATCCCACCACTTCCAAGGCTAACTGTTATTAACGCCTCATTTGCGCATCGTTTGCTTTACTCCAAACAATCTACGTGCGGCTTTATATTTGCTAGCTGAATCCATAAACAGAATCAATAAATATTGTTTACTCGTTGAATTTTTGCATTGCAAAGATTAGAGTTTATTGGGTTAGAGTTGATAAGCTGGGTAAACATGCAAGAGAGATGAAACGTTGTTTGTGCGTTTTATCTCTTTCCAATGTTGTTTTCGAATCGTTGCTAATTATGTGTAGTAGGAATTCCTGGAAAATAATTTAAATTCATCAACACTTGTTTATGTTATGAGTGACGACGAAACTCGTTGTGTTGTTACTGATGGTTATACTGTTTAAAATTCTTAATTGCTCTAGGATTTTATAATCGCGTGAGAAAACGCGAAAATATTCCACAAAAAACTGTATCACTGCAAACAAATAACGAAAGTGAGAGATAGAATTTCTCCGACTTCGTAAAAACTTTCACCTTTCGATAAATTAAGTAATTCCTTAGTGTTGCAATGTATTTTCCATTTCAGGTATCATTATGATACCATATTTCGATATTATAACGCAAGCAGTTTATCGAGCGGTTGCTTAGCTTACTTTGCAATTTTCCAAAAGTATTACTGACGTCAAAGCACGTGCATTTTGCTTCTATATGCGCTGTTAAAACCACTTTCAGCTAGATTATCACCAGTTTTTTAAAGTTCGTTGTGTAACAGATAAATAATGGGAGAAAGTGATTTTATGTCGATTATGATAATTTTCTCGAACCATATAGACACGTGGTCGTTTTAAACTCAAAAATGGCTATATCTACATAGCGTTTTCATCAATTCGTTATTTTTCAAGTTTTCTTTTATATTAGGCATAAAGTTTGTGAAAAAATAATAAAAGTAATACTGTGGAATTGTTAAGATTTATTCTTTTCTGGCAGATTAAACTTCTAAAACACATAACTTCATCAACAAAAATTACACAATTCTAAAAACTGCGCCATTGTGTTGACATACTAGTTTTTAAGTATTCAGAAAAGTGACATATCGTCAAAAGAATACAAACAATAAAAATTGAATAATAGTGTCACAACTTAAGATGATACATCAATTGAAAAATGATTTCTTGAATGAAACGTTTGAGTTGTGAGATTTGTCACTTTTTTGTGCATCAAAACAATTGAGCTGTTATTTTTTAAGTATGAACTCCATTCTATAACAGCACCATGATGCTATAATAGATGAACAGATTTTGCAAGAAGTCGATATAATTCAAAATGGAGGCAAATATGAACTTTTTCAGCTTGCTTAACTCTTATTAGCTACTATATCCCCAACTAACAAAATACAGGCTGTATTGAAAACAGAAATAAATGAAAAAACAAAAACGCAATGTTGAAACAGCTTGGTGTTTGCATGGTGTCTACAAAGTCAATATGTATTTCGAGTGCGGATAGCAATGTTGTTATGCATTTTTCAAGGATTTTGCAAATGAGCCGCCTTTTCTGTAATTTCGTCAAAACAGTTAAATAATAAATTAAAGTAGAGGAAATTTTGTATAATTTATGTCTATGAGATTTTTTGGCAAAATTAATAGTTTAGCTGTAGAAGCAAATTCTATTTGTTCGAGATCGTGTAGGTAGTGTCAAAGGTTGATTTTTTAACAATACCTACTGTCAAATCCTGGCTAATTCGTTTTATTTTAATGCAAACACGATCGATCTCGATCAAATAGAATCTCATGCAGCTAAACTATTAATTTTATAAATTGTATGATAAAGTCATGTGCCTGGCCACATCAGATTTTTTTGTAAACAATGCTTGTTTTATTTAAAAAGCAAACAGGTAGTCTACTTACATAATAAACAATTTTATCTTAAATTGGCATTAATACGAAATATTAAAATTCTGTAACAAAAAATTTTGGTTCGATCTTTTAATAATACATACAATTTTTGAGCAAATTTATGATGCTCGAGCAAGCTAGAATCTAATAGAGTTAAAATTTTGTTTATTATTGATGTCAATGCACACTTTGACATTTTTTACCTTTTAAACCGACAATTTTGGATTTCTACTTGTCAGGTAAAATTCGAGAAACATTGCTGTTGACAGGTGGTTCTGTTGGTAAATCACTGTCAGCGTTTCTTTGTATAATTAACCAGTTGTTATAGAAACTTAAAAAACAATAAAACAGGGTTTATGAAAGCTAAAACTTCTCTTTGTTCGCATTTTTCTTTATAATTCAATGTGATATGATCGCAAAAAAAAAACTATCTTAATCGACATGCCATATCCAACATACAAAATTGATGTTCCCTAGATTGGTCTCTTTTAATATTAAGGTCAAACATTTTAAGAATTAAATTTGGTATCTGAAAAATGTGGTGTCGGTACCTATCATTAATCTTACATTAAATCAATATTACAAAAAAAAATCAACCGGTATCTTTTATGTACATATTGCACAATGTGGCGAAATGTTGGCCACTGTGATGATAGTGGCAATATGTCAAAGGCTATTTGAATCTATGCTGGCTATACACTCTATAGAAGCCAAATGGATATTTCCAGTATATTTTCGTAGAAGCTTTCGCAGTATGTTCCGACAATGTTCCTAGTTCCGCGAAAAGCGAAACACAAAATGGCTATTTTCGTTCAAAGTTCAGCGTTGTATACGTGGAGAAATGCCAAAATACGATTTTAGATTTTACTGTTTGGAGGTCTGAATTGATTTTCTAGTATTTTTAGCTCGACACCAAACATTATTAAGGTCGCCGTGATGTTTATTTTTGCATATTATCGCAAATTCTCGGACAATAATCCGCCGTATCCAGAGCATCCTTGACATAATCCGTCCGTACGAACATTTTGCAAATATTTCGCCGGCAATCTTCTGGTTATACTTTCAAATGAAGCCTTCATGTTTTCTGTAAACAAGTTCTTTTTCTTTAATTCAGATTGCTGTTGTTAATCTGCCTGTTTAGTTTGAAGATTTAGGCTATCTTGTAGGTACATTTATTTCACAATTATCCCATTGTTCTATGAACAATGATAAGTTTTATGGACAACCCCAGATGTGGATCATCTTTCTCAAAATTTTTGGTTAAGATTGTGTTTTATGATTTTTATTATTAATGTTTCCAATTATTACTAAATAGAGACTCAACAATCCTTTGTTTTCTGTGCTTTGTCAATTGTCTGCTTCAATGATGCATTGTTGAACAATGAATTCATTGTTTCTACATCTTTTTGATACATGACAATCAGTATGTTGGCAATATAGTAGCCGACATATTGACTGTTGTAATATAGTGATATAGGTTATTTTTAAACATGATTATTTATTTTGAAATGGCATGATTTCCATTAGTACTTATTATTGAAGCAGGTGGGCAATTATCTAAAAAAATGTTTACCAATAAATTACTGACTTTATTATTCAATGAAAGATTCTTAGCATATCATGAATAGTTAACAATAGATAATGTAACTGTAGATCATTGGCGAGTTGTTTTAATGGTTAATTAATAAACATTTATAACGCAAAATGGCTACTTAGAACGCTAAAATCCCACTGCATATATAGTTATATATATACTTCATCTAAATTTACGCCTAGTTTTAATACGCTGGCCACCAAAATTTTACAATACCTATCTAGAAAGGAGAGAAATCCTTGAAAAATGTCAAAAACACATGGCGCTCATAAAAACAATAAAATTTGCCATGGTTTCTCCACCATCTTTAAAGATAACTGAAGCACGCATTTGGATTTGTCGTGCTGTACAATGTTATCATTGCAAACGTCCTTCACTACAAGCAAATTTGATTTTTACCGAAATTCTTGAATTAACACTGCAGATGTAAGAAATTGATAATTTTTACTTGGCCCACTGTGTTTAATAACTCAATAATATTGAATCAATTTTGATCGAAGTAGTCATACCATTTGACAGATATCAATTCACTCACACACAACTCTGCACCTTGAAGAAATGTGACTGTTCCCCATATGTCAGTCACAATAATTGACATTTGCGTTTGGCTAAATTCGACGTGCCCTAATCCCCACCCGTTTTTCTGCCTATAGGATGCTCCAGCATTGCCAGAAGATCGGCGAGGGGGTCTACGGAGAGGTGTTCCTCTTCAGAAACCCGAATGGCGGCATCACGGTGATGAAGATAATCCCGATAGAAGGGAGCCTCATCGTTAACGGCGAACGCCAGAAGAAATTTGAGGAGATTTTGTCGGAGATAACGATCGCCATGGAACTGAGCAACCTCAGGAACAACGCACGGAACAACACGAACGGTTTCACCGAACTCCAGAAGGTCATGTGCGTCAAGGGGAAGTATCCCGAGCGACTGCTCGAGCTCTGGGAGCTGTACGGGGAGTCCCACGGGACGGAGAACGACTCGCCCGAGGTCTTCGGAGACGACCAGCTCTACATCATCCTCGAGCTGGCCAACGGCGGCAAAGACATGGAGGCGTACATCTTTAACAACGCGCAGCAGGCGTTTGCGCTCTTCCAGCAGATTGCGTGCGCCCTGGCCGTGGCCGAAGCCTCGTTGGAGTTTGAGCATCGCGACCTTCACTGGGGGAATATTCTGATATCCAACGTCGATAATAACTCGACCATGACGTATTACCTGAACGGGAAACGTCTCGACCTGGAAACTAACGGCGTTCAGCTGGCTATAATCGACTATACGCTGTCGAGGATCAAACACGACGGGATCTGCATCTATAACGATCTCTCGCTGGATCCGGACCTGTTCAACGCCAAAGGAGACTATCAGTTTGATATATATAGGATGATGAGAGAATGTAACAAGTAAGTTTTGGTTTTTTTATGAAAATTGTCTCTTTTTCTTGTATGTGTTTCTAATTTTATCTAAGCTGAGCTAATCTAAGTTCATCTCAATTTGTATAAGTTTATCTAAGCCATGAATAAGCTAAGAAGATATTTCTCTCCTTTAAAGCTTTATTTGGCTTTGGTTTAAAAATGTGTTTACTTTCGTCAAAGAAGTCAAATTTTACCTCAGCCAAGAATTTTGTGAATTTAAAGAATCATATTTCACAATAATCGTTGACCTTCGTAAATAATTCACCCACGTAACAAAATATCAAAATGTTTGCTAATTCTTTAATGATATTATTATTGGAATGAATTAAAAACTATCAGTGATACCATTTGATAACATTCGTTGTGAAATATTTCTTTATTTTGTTAATTTTTCAAGTGTTTAACCTTTTTACAATTTAAACAATTAGGTTCATATAAAGTTCCCAAATGAGATATTCTCAGCTAAGATTAAGTTAGAAATGTGCAAAATGAAAGCATCTAATGAGTAATGAACTAATTTTTTGTTTCGTTCTTTTAGAAACGATTGGCAATCTTTTCGGCCATTCACGAACGTCCTCTGGCTGCATTACGTACTTGAGAAGATGATTGCCGGGCTGAGATACAGGAATAAGACCTCGAAGGTACATAAGGAGTACATTCAGAAGCTGCAAAGCATCAGGGATGACATTCTGTCCAATAAGAGCGCCGTGGAGTTTGTCACCGGCTTTTTGCTGGAAAACGATTGATTTTAAAGTGTTTTTTTGTAGTGTTTTGTATATTTATATGTTGTGTTGATCTTGAGTTGATCTTATATCAGCCAATGACCTCACTTATCCAGCATGATCGGTTCGAATCTGATAAATGCCAACTCGTGTCGAATTGGCGTTGAAAATTGTCAATCCCGACACGTATAGGTCTTCCAGCAAATTTTTGTTGTATATTTATTTTTTTTTATTCTGAACATTAAGACGTTGGAAATTTGACGCGTGTGGAATGATTGCTGGTGGACTTATATGTGTATGGATTGACAGTTTTTAGTGTCGATTTGACATGAGTTGACGTTTATCCAATTCAAATCAATCGGATGTATGATAGTATGCGGATAAACACGGTCATTGTGTATGAACTTCAAAATATATATTATTTATTTTCCAATTGGTTTGTTTTATTTCTGGAGAGTGCGCGTAGCAGAACAAAAGTGCGTTAAACTTGAAATAATCAAAGTATTGAAGATTTTAATTCTAGGTATAAACTTGAAATAATCGGCTATATCGCACGTTTTTGATACAAAAATACAGTTTCATAAAGGGTTAAAAAACCTGTCTTGTGATTTTGAAGCCAGATTCATTGTCAACGTCTCGAGAAATGTATGAGAAAAATAAAGTAACAAAAACGGATAAGTTTCAAGCAAAATGGAGATGCTGAAACTTTTATTCAAATAATGCCGTTGAATGATTAAAATGAGAGGAAATATATCAATGCTCTAACTGCAATACCAAGTTTCACATGTGATTTAACTATGACGATTCTATTTCAAAATAAAACCTTTATTATTATTTAATAATACTGTTAAACTTGGTGAATATTCTTTACTTCAAGTCCCTTAACAGTACCGTTTTTCTCGACGCTACTATTCATTTCTCAATGATAAAAATGGCTTAAGAATTTCTGTCTGAATGGTCATAAAATTATCAATATCTTAAAATTTTTTAGAAAAACACTTGTTTTGTTTTGTGTGAAGCTGGAAGTGGGTTGCGAGTTTCAAAAAATTATTTTGTAGGATTGGTTTAAAAAAAGAAACATGGTAAGAACCCAGGATTATATTATTTGTAAAAATATAACAAATAATAAAATTAGGTCTATTTCTTCTTGGGATTATCTAAAAAAACTACCATTTTTTATAAATGATGTGACCAGAATTAGATGAAAGAAATTGATCAAAATTTAAACGTATTTTTAAAAGTTTTAGTATATCCCAAAAATTTTAATTTTTAGCCTATTATAGCTACCCAAATTTCAATCGTCTGGTTCCACACATAACAGCGTGGATCACCCGGTATAATAGTACATTTTAATACTGGTAATCAAAATCAGTTTGGCCTAGTCCATACCAGATTGACCTAAAGTATGCGTTTACAAATCAGGTTAAACTAGTTCAACCTAACGCGCTTCGGCAAAACTAGTTTAACCGAGGTTAAACTGGTTCTAGTTGAAAACGGGTTTAGCCGGTAATATATACATTTTTGATCAACATTAAAAACTGAATCGATTTAGCTCTGTCCGTCTGTCTGTCTACAAGATAACTGCCGTAATTTTGAAGTAATTGATCTGAAATTTTGTATACAAGCTTACCTCTTAAAAAGTAAGGACAAGTTCATGAATATGCAAAATTGGTGAACTCCATTTTTCATTTTAAAAAGTTTATTGTCTTTATGGTAGCACCAAAAGTTAATTGCCTGAATAAGAGAATGTTTGAGAAACGAACAATTGAAAATTGAAGGCCCTGCAGGTACAAAAAAAGTGCTAAGGTTTCGTTTATACATAGTTTTGCGAAACGATAATTTTTTTTGTAATCAGAGGGAGACTGATAAACAGAATTTCACAATGGTTCCTACTTCTAACAAGATAGTAATGTCTACTTAATCTTTATCATTGATTATTGTAACTGCACATTCATTTTATGTGATCAGCACAACATAATTACTTCATCAATTTCTACCATACATAAAATTTTCCTTAGCCTAATTACCTATTAAACAAATCATATAAATCTTTATCTAAGGTAACATCCGTATAGATATAGTGGCTTAAATCTTTACAAAGCTCAAGTGACTTTTGTATTTCTAGATTTAAAGCGCTAATCGCTTCTTCCTCACAAAAGGTTATTACCCTATTTTCTTTGGAAACATTTAAATCACTAATCTGACATGCTTTTGGATTTTCTGCCAGTAGATCACCAGTAGATGTACAATTCATAGCCTCCAGCTCCTTATCGATCGACTTCAAAAGTTCTTCAGTCATTATGGAAGAGAAAAATACTTCGTCGGAAGAAATGTTTGATACATTATCAAATTTGTTACTTTCAGATTTTCGATCTTCTTGTTCGTCATTAGTTATCGGTTGCGTTTTTAGTCCACTGTCCATTCTAGTAATTAACAATTGCAATAGTTATTCGTAAGCATTTCATAAGTTTTACTGGAAACATAACCTAAATTTGACTTGTTTCTTACCGTGTTTCTTCAGTATTTGCGATTTCAGGAGTAATATTTAATCCTTGTTCTTCGTTGTCCATGTTTGCTGCTTTTAGTTTTTTAAAAGGACCATTTATATTATTCAAACCACACAAACATAACCAATAAAAATAATCTTAGTAGACTGAGTAAACACCACCTTTATTTCCTAGATGGCACCACAAGTCAAACTGTTTTTATTTAGGTTATTCAATTCTTTCGTCCTTCCTATTGGTTGAATTTTTATTGTATTGCAACAACGACCAATAGCAGAACTCAAATCAAACCCATAAGAGAAAGGAACCATTCATAAATAGTTCGTAGCACTATGCGTAGTACTAGCACATGGTAAATTAAAATTGGTTTAAATTTGAGTTTAGATAAATTCCTCTACTAAAAAATGACGGCCGTTGCCTCTACATCAAAAGAATGTTTGGAACCCGAATGTAGTACTTCGTAAGTAAATTAACATTAAAATCTAGAAAACATTGATAATATATTCCGTTTATTTTTTATATCCTAAGGATATTTGAAACTCCTGATACATCCCCAACAGTAGAATCAGATAATGCAGCTAATACAAGGTAATTTTATTTCCTATATCATTAATTATCCATTATTCTAGTGTTTATTTTGTCTAGTATAGGTTAGGAAATTGTGAAGTCTGCGGTGTTATACCTGCAAAGTATACCTGTCCACGATGTGAGGTTAAGACATGTCGTCTTAAGTGTACGAAGATCCACAGAAAGGAATTAGAATGCAACGGAATACGTGATCGAACAAAGTATATCCCGTTGAATAAATTTTCTAATTTAGATCTTTCGAGCGATTATAAATTGTTAGAAGAGATATCAAGGTCCTTGCAGAGATGCAAAACAGAAACGTATAGTTTAGGTATCCGGAAAGACAATAAAATTCCAAAGGTAAGTTGTTAATTTATTTAAAATAGCTTAAGCTATTTGTCTGGTCTTGTCCCGATAACTAAAGATATAGTAATATAATTTGCACTTTAAATATTATAATAGAAAATGGAAAACACAAAAAATTAAGCAGAAATAAAAAAAAAACAACTTATTAAAACACATTCTGGATAAATTGTACCAGAAACCACTAGAAGTAGTGAAAAATTTGCAAACTATTTTTACGGATATCCTGAAAAAATAACATTTTCTTTTTTGATGTAAAATTATGGTGCCGAAAAAACATTTGAATCCCAATTATCACTAATGGCTTATTACTACGGCAATAATGTTGCAATAATTTGAAAATTGTTTGGGATGTACTGTTGTTTGCCTATTACTCATGGTGCATATAAAGTGAATATTTGATTTTTCATGTGGTTATTGATATATTTAAAGATTTTTTCTGATTAAATTGTTGCATTAGATATAAATGTTTAATGGGTTGCCTTTTGCTTGAGTATTGTAACAACTTCTTTCATATTACAACTGCATTTTTGACATCAATATATTTTAAAAAGGTGGTTTTAATCAATTGGTCATTTTGTAATACTGTTGAAGTTTGTCACATACATAAAACCAATGAATAGCTTAAGTTTACTACTTAACAGGCCAATTTCAACCCTAAGTTAGCGAAACGCATATTTTTCCCCACTAATGTAAAAGTTTAACAAAAAATTGCGAAAAGAAAAATATGGTGAGCTGAGAAAGTTTTGGTTTCTTATTTAAAACAAATCCTCAAAACTGTCAATTTTAATTATTAAAATACACCTATTTATTTCACATTTTCTGCGACCTTTAATTTATTGTTTTATACATTTTGATGAGATATTTTTTAAATAGCAACCTCAGGTTTTCTTGATACTCATTTTATTAGATCAATATAGAAAAATAATTGAAAATTAGTATATCTACAATAAAACACCTTTTTTCAGATTTGTAAATGCCATATCGAGTAAAAAGTTATATGGACTTTTTCTTTACTCTTCCCATTTATTAAAAAGTTACAGCCCTTTGATATATTAACAACACCACATTTTAAATAGTTACAACTTCTTAAGGAATTGAGTAAAAGTTTTATAATGACTTTTTTACTTTTTTCCATTTCAAGTCAGTGAAAAGTTTCATATGGATTTTTGTTGTATTTTTATTATTTTTAATTAAATTGATTAAACTATTACTGCTGTAATCAGTATTGATTGTGTATTTTTTTTGGTTTTGCATGGTTTGATGTTTTTTATTTTTCTTTGTTTTGTTAATATTTCAAACGGCTATAACTTCGTAACAAATGGAAAAACAAATAAGACCATGTAAAAGATTTTACTCAGAATGACAATAGCTTTCTAAAAACGATTTTGTGGGAAAAAATTGGGACTTGTATAATCATTTTTGTTTTTAATGGAAAGCCAATACGTATCTATGGTTGATTTCCTTGCGCTTAATACAAATCCGAGATATATCACAAAAAATCTTATACCTCATTCTGAGTTAACAAAATCTCATATAATGTATCCATTAGAGTAAGTAATAGCTATTATAGATTTGTAAGTTAATGTTATCATTCTTAATAATAAAGAAATTGATCAAGCTTTAGTATATTAGCAAACATTGATATTTATACAATACTGGCACGTCATAGTGAAAAGTAAAAGTAGTGTAGGTGTTGTAGGGTGTCTAAAATGATGATAATGTGCAATAATAAAACAGCAATCAAGATCTAGTACCTACCCCATATTTTTTTTTTCAGCGTAAATAAATATTGTTTTGCTTCTTGTGTGATTATTAAGTAGTTTATAATTTAGTATAACAATTATTTCCTAGCTTTTGAAACGCATTTAACGTGTTTATGTTATTTTAAATGTCTTCAAACTACATAGATTTTCTCTTTATTTATAGCATTTACACAGACTACGGTGTGCAGCGCACAACCGTCGAAGTATCCTAAAATATCTACCGTTCACTTTCGAGAGGCACCAAATCAACACGTCAAAACTAGATTTTAAGACGAACGTGATTCACTGGCACATCGACTGGATCTTCCCGCATTCCGAGAACTTAAAGTTAGCTATGGACGGTGTAGCGGAAACCGAGAAGTTAGCCACCGTATTGGGGAAATATTTCGTAAAACAAGAAGAGGATTTCCTGCAGGAAAAATTGCAGTACTATCAATCGATCGGTATGGCCGGTTTCAGAGTCTATCTTCGAGCTGAAGAAAAACCGGGAAGTAAGTATTACGAGTTGGATACAACGCAGAGTATCAAGGAGAATCTACAAAATAAAATTATTATCGAATATCCGACGATGTTGGTCGTTAATGTTAATTCGGCGTCCGCTTACGATGTGATTGATTCTGACGCTGAATATGAAGATAAGATGGATATTGATGTGAAGACTCCTTCGGGTCAAGCGGTTATAGAGAGAATTTTGAAGAGGCAGGAGAGCGATGAGAGTATTTACAAGGGAATGAAGAATCTCCTGTTTGCGTCGGAATCTGAGGCTGAAGATAATCATTAATTAAGTAATAATTAGTATTATAGAATTGATTGTTTCATTTTTTATAGAATATATAATTTTTGTGTTAAGAGTATTAAATTGTTTTTTTTGCAGAATCTATGGTTTTATTACTGAAATATTTCAATTTCCTCCTTGTCCATTTTTTAAAAAAAATTTACCTGTTAAAAATTAAGGTGAATTTTTCAAGTTATCAAGTTAATTAAATGTTATCTCTATGGACCCACATATACCACCAAAAGAATTGTCCCAAATAGCAAAATATGTCTCCCGCAAGACGCCTACTGTTTTATAATTTCCCTCAAAAACTTTATTTTTCAGTATGTATTTGAGCTAAGTAATTTTTCGTTTCTAGCTGAAAAACTTTAATAATAGGCGGTGAAATAAAAGTATAAAAACAATATTACTCCAATGAACATTTAGGTCACCTGAACATGGTGTCAAATGGATTAATTTGAACAAGTTTTGCTTATTTTGGTAGTCCATATAAATTAAGGTCTATACGGTGCTGAGAACAACAAATTTTACACGTGTTTTTTCTGAATCGTTTTTATTGTGATTTGAATAAAAAAATCTTTTGTGCTGTCTGTGGAGTCATCTTGAAATTTTATTTGGAAATGTTGTTTAGAAGCAAGAACTTTATATCCAAATTTAAAATTATAGCAAGTCCAGGGCTGCGGCGTTGATAAAAAAATTGTCAACTCCGACTCCAGAAATTTTTCGTGGTCCGACTCCACACCAATAGCATACAAAAATATAGTCAAGTATTTGGGCAATTAAAATCTTACACGTAAAACAGCGTAATATTAAAGTTGCTATGAAAACAAAAACACTACCAGGAAAAAAAGATACAAATTTAATAAATTTTAAGTTTATAATCCAGTATTCTGATTGTATTAGACATATGGCTTGTGCATATCAAACTACTTACAAACAAATGCTGAACTCATAGGAAGAACAGAAGTTTTATTTGTGTCCAGCGAATTCGTTGGCAAAAGTTTTTAAACTGATAATCTAAATGTAAATAAAAACGGCCTATAAGATATCAACAAGACCTATTGACCACAAATAAAAAAGTTTCTTAAAAATACAAATAAATGGACCACAAATAAAAAAAGTTATTTATAAAATGTAATTTCTTTGTTTATTCAAAATATCTCTGAAATTATTAAGTATTAAACTGTTTTCTCAATAGAGAACATACAAATCAGCACGACTATATCTATTTAACCGAGTTTCAATCTCCAATAATAACAAAAGCACCCATAAGACACAGTGTATAATATGAAATAAAATTCATTATAATAAAAACAAAATTAATTGCAATATACGTTTATAAAATTTGTTGTGAGGGACAGAATACCTCCACCTAATTGTCTTGCAAAGATACCCTTAAATTATTTTCAGAGCAGAAAATAGTCATAATTATAGCTACAGGTATAACTAATTAATAAATATTACTTTGAACTACGATCCTACTCCTCAATCTCATTTTAACTCTTGCTCAAATTTCCTTTTTCACATTTCAATCAGATTACTTTTTGTAAATCGTCTTCACTTTCGTTTGGAAAGTGTGTTTTGTAATTTGAGTTTTTACATATGTATGTAGGAGGTACTTTATAAATGACATAATAGAATATTTGGTTTGATTTGTTTACTGTCTGCCGAGGCAACGTCCATCTCGCATGTTTGTTTTCTACAGCAAGTAAACTGGACTCGGAGGCAGTACTTATTTTCCGACTCCGACTCCTCTGACATTTGTCTGAACTTCGACTCCACAGCCCTGATAGCAACCACAGCCCCGCCGCAGACACTTATTTAAAATTTATTTTTATTATTTATGCTTTATATATTTTGACGTGCTTCATACACCTCACATATTTTTTAGAATCACTTTTATTATTTAAATAGAACTTGTAACTTGGTCTTTCAATTCTTATTTTTTATTTTATTGACATTAGAGTAAAACTTCAATCTGACTTGCGATATCGAATTTGACTGGCTTGTTTACGAAATGCTTGAAATAGTACAAATTTTAAATTCATTTCCATCGGTTTTAAAGTAAACATTATTATTTTAAACCAAATATCATTTCTCAAAGATCTATACTTTATGGATTTATACAGGATGTCCGGTTTTGGGGTTTTCTGCATTTTTTTTTAGAAAGTAATTGTCATTTTGGGTAAATAATTTCATCACATTTAGTGTATATGAAACTTTAAACGTTTTTGGTTTTTCAATTGCAGCTGTTTGAAATATTAACAAAAGAAAGCAAAAATATAAAAGACTACAAATGAATCAATTCAAAACGAAGGAAGAACACAATCAATACCATTTACAATAATAAAAAGTAAATATAAAAGTACAATAATAAAAAGAAATTGAACAAAAAAATCTAGCAACAAATAAATGAATTGCCATTTTGAGTAGTAAAGAGTTTCATATGATTTATTGGGGTTTTCAATACCTTATGATGTGCAAAATATTAATAAAACAGTAATTTAATCGACTCCTTACACATCCTTAAAACTACAATTTCCTTTATGAAAAGATAAACAAACAGCATGTTTTATATCGTATAACCATTGAGTTTTTGTTGTATAATATATATATAAACAAATAATAAAAAAACTCATTGTTACAAGTGTTTGATAAATTACATAATTATTGTCGTAGTTTGTGTAGTTTCCAAGAGACTTGTTTGCAATATTTTAATAATTAAAACATCCGATAAATAAATACACCTTTTATTTTACACAAATGTTATAATATTATAGTATGTATTATCGACTATACAATCACCTTACCAGATACTTTATTGGGGCGAGATGAATAGATCTCTCTCTAAACAAAATTATTGTCCCCTAAATAGTTCCACAATATTGCATAGCATTGGTACATTTCACACACTCAACAGAAAAAAATATATAAAAATAAAAGCTAACAGGGTATCACAAATTTCTTGACAAGTAAATTGGCATGCGCAGAAAAATGTGTCGGAGATAAAATGTGTAATAAAGCACACAGCAACCTGGAACAATATGAACAAATGGAATAGAAAATAGCTTTACGATTCAGTTTATTAAAGTATCCAGAAATATAGGATAAATACTATAACCACTATACAACCGGCAGCAGCCTTCACATACATCGATTTCATATTTAAATACGTCGCGTCTTTCTTATACTTTTGCGTTAACATAGAGAGGTTCTGTGTCTTAGTATCCAATTCTAAAATTAAAAATAGAGTAACAACAAACTATACTAAGTAATTATTTAACATACCTGATAATACTGTCCCTCTTTGCAAAACATCATCGATATTTTGAACCATGATTCGTTGAACGTCTTGCAATTGATTATTAATATTGCTCAAGTTTCGTCTGGCTCTAGAATCAGTAAAAATCTTCTTTGCTTTCTGTATGTAGTTATCGAATTCAATAAACGTGTACGGTCTGGTAACCGTATTCACTCGTTTTCCGTATTGCGCGTGAAATTCTTGCGCAATATCGTCTAAATAGGAGTACGCAAGCCTCTTGGAATAGTTCTTTTCGCATAAAACTAAGTAACAAATATCGTGCTCTATTAAATAACTAAAAGAATACAGCAATTAGTAAGGTAGACTTTGATCTTTTGATAGAAACGTACTGGAATAAATAGGGGCCAGTTTCGATTGAACAACGCTGTGGTGATTGTACACCTAGTTTCCTAAACAGCATTTTAGCTTGATTTTGATAGTCCAATATACTTCGTCCGGCCTGTGTATAAACAAAAACAATGAGTTTGGAGAAGTTTGGTTGTTATTTCAACGTACCTGTTCATCTTCCTGCATGGTAGCTGCTAAGGGCAAGCCGTCGGCTACCCGAGCTATCATGGTCATCAGCACCATGGTCTACGATGAAATTTATTTGTTCTTTAATATTTGATACTAGTGTAAGGTGTTCTAAAATTTAATCAGTGTTATTATTACAGGTTAGATACACGTCATTTTAAACACGTCAGTCGACAATTTGACACAAACGATCTCTATGTTATCGACTGAGACGAAAGTTGGTAGAGGGCAAAGAAGGCAAAGAAGGTGAGTGATAGTGTGTATATTTGTTTGTAGATGGCGTTACTTAGTACTTAGATTAGATTTTATTTCTTATTTATTTTGTTAATAGTTTATGAATATTCTCTGTGGCTTTCAACTGAAAAATAATTAAAGAAAAGAAGATAGTGTCAAGGTCTTGAGCACGTGTATATTAAATACAAATAGACGTTAATAACACAAACATGACACAAGTCCAACAAAAGTTAGAAAATAAAGCTACAATAGCTTTATGTTTTCCTTTTATTCAAAGGAACAGCCATTACAAGCTAGTGGCAATACCTGCGAAGTTAGGAATCGGTTTGCCTCGCCAGAATTTCCAAACAATATTTATCTGGATAAAGTAAATACAATCGCTGATTTGAAAGTACCGCCAAATTGCAATCCGCAACAAAATACATACTTCTCAATTTGACCGCTTCGCACTTCACACGATTCGAATGTCAAAATTTCCCGGTACTCTTGCGCTTTCGGTAGGTACACCGCTATGTAAACCGCGTAAATTGCAAATAAGTTAGTAACAATCCGCTTTTCACTTTCCGATCGGTATATCGCACGTGTGACATTCCTAATACGATTTAAACTGCGACAAATTAATAAAACAAGGGATTCACGATTTCGTCCCTCGAAGCTAATTGTCAAAATCACCGTTTGGCGGTGTTGTACAACAGCATCTCTCTCCTGTCAGTGGTGTTAAAAATGTGTCCAGTATTTTCCTTTGTTTGACGATATTGTTAGAATATTTAGTGATACTTTTCCGCGATGGGTTGGGGCGCGGTTTCGATTACATGATTGTTTTACGCGTTGTGTGTTTTAGACAATATATTTGTGTTTTTGTTTGTTTCCTGTGATTAGTGCTCCTATGACTAGATGTCGGACCCCGGTGCTCGCAAACAACTGGTGAGTCCTTAATTGTTAAATCTGCTATTGTATTCCTTGTGTATACGATGAAATGTACGTTTTACTGTTCAACGGTCGGTTGAGGTGGGATTGCCAAATAGCTAACCAACAAGTCCAAAATTCAGACACTGTTCTAAATTCCGACATACTTTTGTTTAGTTGGCGAAAATAAAAAATCTACAACATTGAACTTTATTTTAGGACATCCGGTTTGTTGATTTGACATTACACTTATTAACCACAATCGTTTCTTATTCTACCAATGTCCAAACGGTCAGAACATAACCTAAATGTCTGACTGATCTTGATAATTGAGTGTTATGTTAAAAATTGATTTTTTCCTTATAAGGTAACTGCAATTCGACTTATTTTTACATCGCTATAGGACAACAATAATTAAGAAAATTCTAATATCTATTTAGGCTGACTAAAAATGCTTTATATTATACAGTGTACTACTCTTTTAACCACTATTATTTACAAATTTAGCGGTGTCGGTATTGGGTACATGTAAATATAGCACGTCCTTAAATCAGACATGTGTGTCGGAATTGTGTACATGGTTAGAACTTAGAAGTAATACAATGGCTTTGGAGGTAACAGTTGAACTCATGCCATCTAACTTTTTTAAATTTAATTTAATGTTACAAGTTTCATGCCATAATACGCACCCCTGCATTTTGCGTACTTTTGTATAAACTACATTATAAAACACAATAATTTATTGTTTTCAGGTACTAGGATCTAGGATTACCACTGAGTTAGGACCAAGACATTTGGTAAGTAAACTTATTAATTTTATATGAGTTTATGTAGGCTTACCATACATCCCGGTTTGACTGGGACAGTCACGGTTTGTGACATCGGTCCCGGCGTCCCGGCTGTTTTGGTATTACGTCCCGGCTAAAATTCTTTACTGGAATTTATATCAGTAACAAATCACTCAGTTCAAAAGATTGATTGATTACTGTCAAAGTAGTGAATCAGGTATTATTCTTGATCGGTAGAACAAATCTAGCTTTGAAACTTGCAAATGGTTGAATTTTGGAAATCTAACAAGGCCTCAGGTCATATGTTCTTTGCCAAGAAAAATGCTTTTAGTTTAGCACTTTTCGATACTTGTCGAGAGATAAACAAAATAATGATGATTTAGGGGTAACAACTCCGTTGCTAACAGGCAACAGAGCGACTAGCCGATTATTATTGTAACAATATTAAGTATCGACAGCCAAAGAAACACAAAGTTGATTGCTGAAAATTGTTGATAACGTTTTAAAAATTACTGAACAGCGATATTCCATACGTCAAAATGTAGACTACCTATCACAATTAGTTAGTCACTATTTCCCGTTCTGTAGCAAACAACCTTTGAATCGCAATAATTTGTATATACTTTCTAGGCAAGCTTTTAGATGTACTACGAAATACGCTACAGAAAAATTGTTATCAATTTACATAAATTAAATGTATAGGAAATGGAAAAAATGTGTTACATATCTTTGCTTCATATGACAAATGCGTAGGTAATTAATCGCTGTATTTACTCATTTACACTGAGAAATTTTCTTAGTGGCATACAACCCCGAAATCGCAGTAATTTTGTCTACTACTTATTTGAGTATTGCGGTACAAATTACATAATATCTTTACAACAGAAACATGTTTCTAACTTTTACAGAAACTGTTTAAATCCTTTTCTTTTAGGCCAAATTGTAGGTAATTGATAGGGATTATACTTTAAATGATTACATTAAAAGCTTAGAAGCTTCCGAAACATTACGATATTATGTATGACACCAAGTGGAGGGAGTTGATATTTTGGTTGGCTGTGATAACAACATGTTTATAACTTTTTCAAACCACCATATACTAAATTATAGGTAATTAGATGTGGTAGGCATATTCATGAATGCAAAATGTTTTGCTCTGAGGTGAAGAACCCCTAAATAACGATATTGTACTATGTTGTGTGGCTTCAACTGAACATTACTTTGTTCTGCTTTATCAAAATGTAATAACTTTTCTAATGTTGTTCTATAATTTTCTGTCATGCGTCAAATTGAACATCATTAATGGGGATTAAATCCTTTGGTAGTTGATTTCGGAACATTTTGTAAATACAATGCTATGATTGTTACCATACACAGTTTAATAATCTAACAAATATGAATATTTATAAAAAGAACTAACGTAAATTTTTTAGGTGTAAAGGTTCCAGAGCTTTAAATTTGCAACGTTTTCAAAAATCATTATTAAAATGTGAGACTTATTTTAAAAAGTAGGTAATTCTTGTCCCGGTTTGAAATTACGTAATTATGGTAACCCTAGCCATAAGTTAGACTCTAATATACACTTTATATATCGCTGTCAAAATGACACTTCATCCTTACTAAAACACAACCAACACTGAAGAACGTTGCACGACAACGACAACGACATTAAATTATATGAAGGAAGCGCCCCAACGCAGCCAGTTCTGATTTAGCTCATCAACGTATAAATTTGTGTACGTTAGTGATACGCGGCGGTATTGTATTGACTGCTTTGCTAAGTAACTCGATTTGAGGGAAGCGTAATGCTTACTCTATTAGGGCCCTCGACGACATACGTACGCGAGCACTCCCCCGCGAGGGGGCGTCGCCGTCGCTCCTTCGTCGGGGGGTTTCCCCGAGACGCCGACCGTAGATGGGTGGGTAAAGGCGGCAACTATATGCTCGCTAGTCGTAATCCGATTACGGTTAACTGGGGATTTGGGCGGGCTGCCTTGGTTTGCAGAGACGCGCCTAACTAACCGCGATATCACATCAAAGCTACACATGTCTAATACGGAAGAGGCGGCCACTCAACCGCCGCTAAGGGCACTTTGTTTCGAGGAACGATTTCGGGACGCGCGGCAACCGCAAAGACAAAGGATGCTGATCAATTTGGTATACTTCTTAAATTTGTGTGTACGGGTTGGGATCAGGAGCGCCGTTACATACGCGCACTAGGGTGGTTCAGAAATGCATTGCAAACATTTTTGTGATGATAGAAAGCAACGACCGCCCAAGTCGTTCCAAATCGAAAAAAAGTGGACACGTACTTTTTTCTTCGAAATTTAGATTGTGCCTGTCGATGCATCAAAATTACATAAGAAAATGAATGGAAAAAAAAGACATTTTTTGGTAGTTTTTGAATAATTGTTCGAGGTTTGGGAAAACTTAAGATTAAAGTTATAGGACGTGTAGAGGACTTTTCAATGAAGAATTTGAGCTATTATACATATGGCTTTGAAGCCCCCAACCCACCCCCACAGTGCCTTGAAAACTACCCTTATATGAAAAATGTACATTCTTCAGAAAATTTACTTTTCTAATCACTTCATTCTCTTTTTTTCTCATAGAAATCATTACTATAAGTCTAGTTAAATGTTTATGAACATTTGTCAGGTAATTTCCATTTGTTTAAACAAATTCCATTTATTTAAATAATTCGCTTTTCTCGAAACTCCGGCGGACATCTGTTTTCTGAGTTAGAAATAGCAGTTTATTACCTTGGAGGGACATTATTCATTAAACAAATTCTTCCTATTGTTTAAACGATCAATTAATTTTAAACTGTTGTTCTAATTATGGTACAATTCAGCTTTTTTTGTGAAATTAACTAATAAATTTCATGTTCGAGCTATCTTGCCTATGTTATTAGCTAATAAACCCATATTTGTTTAAACAAATTCCATTTGTTTAATCAATTTTTTGCAGTCTCATAACATTAATTTTTTTAGATCGTCTGGTTATTGTCAAGTCATATCATTTATATTTTGGGATAATTTCCATTGTTTAAATAATAAAATATTATTCAAATGCATAATGGTGATATACAGGTGGTATGTAAAATTTAAAATAAATTTAAAAATACAGCCACAACCTGGATTGAACCAGGGACCTGGGACCTGGTTCAAATCATTATTAAGTAAAATATTATTCCTTTTCAATATCATTTATTCGAAAAAAATTGAATTGATTTAAAATCCTTTTTCGGGAAATTGGGTTGTTACATTTCTTTTAAAAATATTAAATTTCCTAACTCAACCAATTTTATTAATCATATTTCTTTCTGAATTTCTTATTCGTATTTCCTACCACTGTGTGTCGCAAGATAATTTTGATTTGTTGCTGTCTGGAAACTGTTCCCTGTACTCTCTAGCAACTTGCAATAAGGATTCTTTTTAAACAATAGAAAGCATCCCAACATACAAATGATGTCACTTGAGAACAATGTTGGCCAGTATAACGATAAAAAAATAATTTTAGGTGAATTGCAAAAAAAATTTATTAACAAAAGTGGTTTTATTAGATAATATAGGCAAGATATCTCGAACATGAAATTTATAAGTTAATTTTTCAAAACAGCTGATTTTTTTACCATAATTAGAAAAAGTTGAAAATAAATAAGATTTTATTGTTTAAACAATAGGAGGATTTTTTAAAATGAATTATATCACCCTAAGATAATAAACTGCCATTTTGAACTCAGAAAACAGAATTCAGACGGATTTTCGAGAAAAACGAACTATTTAAGCAATTATAATTTGTTTAAACAAATGAAAATTAACAGACAAATGTTTATAAACACCCCACTAGACTTATAATAACGATTTATGTAAGAAAAAATAGAATGAAATAATTAGAAGGGTCAATAGATCTTAAATAAATCATAAATCATAATTAATCATAAATAAGTTATAAATAAATCCCTTCGATTTCCCTTCGATATCGCTTCGATATTCCTTCGATATCCCTTCGATTTTGACTTTTTGCCATTCTTATAGTTTATGAAGAGCGGAATCGAATGGTGTTGGTTTTATTAAGATTGAACTTCTATCCAATCTTATTTTCTGCAATTTAGTTGCAATATTTGAAAATCCGAACAATTTGATAATCCGAATGACCTTCGGTCCCGATTAGTTCGGATTATCAACGCTCCTTACTGTAGGTACTTCGCATCTTTTTGCACTGCTCAGCTGTCTATCTCAAATATAGTGGGTGTTAAAAATAAGTGTAAAATACGTGACACAATTTTTCCTATGCTGTTTGTAAAACTGGTTCAATCTTCCGACTCCCTCCAACATTGAAACAATTCATTTCCGGACATGAGTTCATTCAAAAATTTGTCTGCTATGGTCATGCAGACCATTCATACAGCTTATATATAACAACTATTATTATTAACTAGTTGACTTAGTATTGTCGCCTTTTAAGTGTTTACGTATAATAGTAATCATAGCAATTTTGAATTTCGTTGTCGATGATCGTTATGACAGATTTTCAAATTTGACAACTTTCCTTTATATTTAGTCATTGTTTTTCTTTTATGAGGTTACATTTTAAAATAAAATTTTCACCTTTTATTTTTTACCAATTTGTTATTAAGACTTTTTATCGGATGGTCGATTGACACGATTATAGAATTAAATTATCAATTGTGTTCATTCTGTGCCTGTATTTTTTGGTTTTGAAAGATGCCAGTTGCTCATTATACATTAGGCCTTGCCAAATGAACACGAGTTGGAAATTCTTATAGTAAATTAACAATGTTTACTCCAGAGTATCACAAAGTAATGGAAATTCTTCAATATTGGTTGACAATCAGACCAAATCTAAACTTCTGGGATAAAAGTTCAATCATTCTGTAACAAATATACCTATAAATACATTAATATTCTTAATAAAAATTATTAATTACACTAATTACATTAATTTAATAAACGATAGAAACGCAGCAATTTTTTTTGCAATACACTTAATATCAATATGCTATAGATACGTTGCCGATCATACAGAGGTCACAACCGTGGCTAATGACATAGTCATTGACACTACGTCACCTTTTATTACTAAAAACATCTTACCCCCCTGGAACTTTTTGTAACGGCGCCCATGCTTATGCTACGACCTCACACGGCCTACTATATTATTTTTAATGTTGATACCATCTTCCTCTTCTCTTCAGCTTCCAAATGTTGCGTTTTTGGACACGATTTCCTTATCAAAAGTTATTTTATTATGTCCGGATAACTCTCTGATTGTCATTTAAATGTCTTAAGTACCCTTATATTTTCAGTAGGTAATACATAATACTTCAAAATTAAATTTGAAAACACGCTTCTTCCTTCATTACTCGTCAGGAATGTCGATTACAACGCAACGTCGTATATTAGTGATTTGAATAACTCTGCACGAGCCCGGCTCATCGGCCGAGGCATCGCCTAAATTAGGCTTTAATTTACTTATTCCAATCACATATTAATTAGATTCCGAGAACGGTCCATAGCTTCCGTGAACTTTCAGTTTATTTTAACCGGCTTGTTAGTCCTCGGTCCTTTGTAATGCAAATAGTACCGCAAATGAGGACGCTTGCAGGTATCATTACAGTCTTGACCAATTGTCCGAGTTCTCAGAAGTAATATTATAATATTTTGATAGTGCGAGTCATCAGCTCCGCATAAAAAATCGGCAACTACCAGATAGATAATAATTGAATCAGTTATTAATAAAAGGGACTATTTTTTAATGCTGAAATTTGGGAATGTTATAAAAGTTACTATAACCTGGGTGCATTCCAGTAGTCCATCACAAGAAATTTTTGCTTCTAAATACAAACATATATGTTTACAACAAGTTCAATTTCCCTCCTTCAATTGTTTCGACTGCATTTGACTTCAATTAACGTATAACTTTATCGAAATATTTTTTATGGCAACCCCTTATTTGTTTTGATGATTCTGAAATATGAGTTAATTTTTGATATATTAGCATACAAATTAACTTTATCAACTTATCGAACTTTATAATGCTGTTATAATATACAGGTGTTCCATTTAAAAATCTTAAGCTATTTGATATTTAACATATTTTTTTATTTTTTATTTTATTTAATTCATAATATAATCTGAAATAAACCATATCTCTCAAAAAGAGTGATATTTTTACTGTCTAGAATGAGTTTTTTCCTTTCTTCATCTTAATTAGTTACCTCAAACTGATTTTTTAAATTGTACGTTTTTGACACTGATTTCACAATATCTCGGAAACAGTTGACAATAGCCTAATATAAGTTCATGTTAAAATGATTACCATAAAAATCTTCATCAAAAACTGCAATAATATACCTAGTGTTCCATTTAAAAAACATAAGTTTGTGTTCGTACGTTATTGTGGGACACGCTGTAAGCATGAAAATATTTTCAGGCTGTAGAGCCAATGAGTATCTACGACTTTTATGTACTTTGTTCCTAGCCTAGGACACCCGGTATTAATTGGAATCTAAATAATTACCCAAACCTATAATGTAGAGTTCGTCCTGAAAAAAATGTCATACAAATTCGAAAGTATTATTCGTTATTAAAATAAACAACAAGATTTTGAGAATAGACGCCAAAATAACGGCAGATTTCCAAAAACTTCGATTTTCAAAACGACGAGAATAAAATACAAATCACTGCTGATGAATATGAATCTGAGGTCTGAGTATGATAAAGTCATGAGCCTGGCCACATCAGATTTTTTAAAGTAGTTTCGTTTCTGTCAATTTTTGAATGACGACTCATCTAATCAAGATTTCTTTTTTTAAATTAGTACATATATCTAAACTAAAACAAGCAAAAAATGTAGTTAAATGTTCAAAATATTGCTTTGTTTCCTTACTATAACATACATAGTATAAAACAAAACTGATGACTACATTTTACTTAGTTTATTTGAATAATAACCCATTCAATTATTTCTTTTATTAAATTACCCAACAAAGTTCAAGTTGCACTATAGAACAGACAGAAAAAAATACATATTATAATATTTCTAAAACAAAGACGTTGGCGGTTTGCTATTTCGCTCTGTGGTCGGTTCGGTTAAGTTGGCTGTGGTAGCTGGCCGTAAATGGGGTTTGAAGTTATGATCAAGTGACAACCCGGTCTGATTGATGAACTGGACCGTAATTACACTCGCATTATTAACTATTAATGTCCAATCTCGTCAAGATAACACACGTTACAAGCACGCCCGACGGTGTGAAGCAACCTCGGCTGTGTGCGTGTCGTTGCGCTAGTGTGAGTGGGCAAGCCACCCTGTATAATGACGAATTGCACTATGGCAGTGGTTCTTAACCGGTGCTCCGCGGAACACTGGTGCTCCGCGAGCTTGTTACAAGTGCTCCGCAAAATTATGAAAGCCGAAATTATTGACTGATTTACTGTATTTGTATATTATTAACATACAAAACATTCTCACTTCAATAAAACTAACGATTATAGTATATTATAATACAAGAAGACACCCAAAATAAGATATGGAGCAGGGCAGAAAGACCTAGGTCAATAGCCCGTTCGAACACCAAATGAAATTTATTCAATGAAACTAATTGTGTAATAAACCTGTACAAAGCTGGATGTTGGAATGAAGATTATTACTACTACTACTATAATACAAGTTTTAGAAGACAAAAATTGGCGCACGAGTTCTTTTGTTATATACTATTTTTTCTACCTTGCGACATTAATTTTTTATAAATTCGAAAAATGCGATTGTTACGTTACAATTTAAAGTAATTTTATATGCAACAGTTGGTAGTTTGTGTAAAATTCACGACTACGACTGATGCGAACCAATAGCGATTGAGATGGCAGCCTTAATTGACACTTGACGCCAATATCATAAATCTTGGAAAACCAAAAGTTACTAAAAGTTTGTGATCTAGTGTTTTTATAATGACACCGAAAGCGGTTTCGTTATGAGTTTATAACGAACGCAAAGTAGAAATTTTTTTTTTGAATTTCAAAACGGTAATAAATATGAATAAAATAAATAAAGAATTTAGAACATAGTAAATAAAAATGGGTATAGCTCTGCTACACATGCCAGATAAAAAGTTCTGAAAATATGTAAACATTTTGAAATATATTTCCTAAAATAATGATAAGAAATATGATGTTTTGATAATATATTTGCCCTCATCTACATATCATCCACATGTTATGTGCGGATTTATTAAACCTTAGATTAGTATAAAGTTGTATTAAAAATGTGCTTATCAAAATTACTTGAGTAGGTGGTACGTAACTGCCAATATTAGAAATTTAGCCAAATTACCCTAATATTTGACAAACTAAGAAGGTTTTGAAAGTGTTATTATATTTAAATTTACCGCGAACATGTCAGATGCTTGGAGGAACTATCACAATATACCAAATAGGTGGCGGCATTTATAACCACCAGGTGATAGTTCACGAACAAAATTTTGTGGAGCCAGAAAATCAAAACATACACACACACAAAATGTGGAATTATGTGAATACGGGCAAAAAGAAAACTTCGGAAGCTAATTCCAAAATTCCCGTTATGTTCTAAATTTATACAGAAATATATCTTTTTCTTTTCTGTATCAGACTAATGATTTTCGCCGCAAATAAGCTTCATTCGAGTATTCATTTTTTCAATTCGGTAAAAAGTTAGAGCTGATAAAAATATCAATAAAACCATATTTTAAACGGCTACAACTTGTTAAGGAATTGAGAAAACCAATAAGTCAATATGAACCTTTTTACTCGGAATGACATTTAGTTTTTAGAAGAAAATCTGTAAAACGTTTTATGGAGATTTTATTTTGTTACTTAAATTTATTTACTTTTTATTGTTGTAATGGGTATTGATTAAGTTATTTTTTTGTTTTCGCATTGATTGATATGTATTTTATCTTTTATTTTTCTTTGTTTGTTAACATTTCAAACGGCTGTAACGTCTTAAGGAATAGAAAAAACATATAAGACCATATAAAACATTATATTTAAAATGACATTTGATTTCTAAAAACTAATTCTGCTGAAAAAAAAGGTAGACTATTAATATATTTATATTTTTTCTAATTAATGTTATTTTGTAACTGTTATTTAATAATCGTTTTAATTTTGAGTAAAAGTTATGTCAATGTTTTTGGTGCTCCGCGAATTTTTCGTATGATCAAAAGTGCTCCTTGACTTCAAAAACGTTAAGAACCACTGCACTATGGAGTGCTCTGGATCGGTTTATAATTGATGTTAGGCCTTAATTCGATTTTTGACGAATGAAACTAAGGAGTCATGTAAAGTTAATTATTTGCAATATTTCAATGATTTAGAAATGAAAATTATTGAATTTAAAATTTGTGAAAAATGGTATAATGAGTATTTTGCTAGCTAAAAGGATTTGTAACGGCTAAAAAATGTCTGGATAAGCTGGAGTGAGTTTGTGTATTTTTTATTTTTTTTGAAATCCGTTGGTAATCAGAATCTCTTGACGCGGAAAAAATTTAAATGACTTCGTTTGATATAAAAATTTGGCGGTGGGAGTAACGAGCTTTAAATGATGAGGTTTCTGCAAAACGAAATAAATATGCCGGCTTCAAAGCTTTTTTAAATTGATGCGCATTTCCGTTTGATTGAGCCGGAGTTTTAAATCCTATAGATTAAATGATTTAAGAAATACATATATCATATTTTTGTAATAGTTTTTTTATTGCTGTTTGGAATTTAACAAAGACCATGCACTGCAGAAAACCCATAAACAATATTTTCAATAAAAAATTTGAAATTACCAGTTGTAAGTTAGTTTTGTTATACTGTTAGTTTTGTCACTTCTCATTTAATGTTTTTATTATTTCTGATATCAGGATGATTTGCATTTGAATTTGATATTGTGCGAATTGGTTTAGGCAATAAGTAGACCCTAGTTTTATAAATAAACAGAAATAAAAATTGCAAAAAGATATGTAACGGTGTTACACTATTATGTGGGACATAATGTAGTATGTATGTGATTCTCATTTAATAATGTTAAATTAATGTTTAGAGGTTGTTATTAGCAAGCAAATTTAACTAGTATCAATAACATTTTTATTTAAGAAAGTATGTTTGTGTATCCATTTTAATAAATTTGCATCAAAAATTTTAATAACCTCAAAACAAACTAAAAAATGCGTTGTGTGCATGTTTTCATTGATTTTCTCAAAAACTAGACATAAATCAGAATTTCTGCCCTCAGATACAAATTCTACAGAAAGCCACTCACTCTGTATTTTATTCTTGTCATCTTTCTTTTTTTCAACAACTTTACATTAAAAAATTAATTTTAAAAATACATTATAAAATTTATTGTGGATTCTATTTAGAAGATATTATTATTATTAGACGATATTTGTTATTATTATGTAGGTATATTAAGGAAAATTTCAGTCATTATAAGAATAATGTCTGTTTAATTGTCTTTTGTTTGTACCAAACAATTCATTTCATTTGTATGCAACTTCTAGTATGAACTTGTATAATATATCATGATTGTGTATATCTAAACTGGCATTGAAAACCCTGGCCTTAGTGTAGAAGATATTAACAAGGAAATGACTTTTTTGTGTTACATTTTTACTCAAAGCCCGCCATCAATGTCAACGTGTTTTCTCCATGTTGTAGTTGGCTGTAGTATTTATAATATTATGTAATATAATATGATGATATTTTTGGTAAAAGGAAACGTATGACAGATTGTTTTTTCAAGAGGCACCTTTTCCAAATTTTCTATTACCGAAAAAAATTGCAGCTATTTTTCCATTATTATCAAATAAGGTTGAGAGGTTTCTTTCTACTAGCTGTTAAACTAACTAAATACATTTAATTACGATATTTACTTCATAAATGTTAAAAGGAAACTATATTTGTTAATTTCAATGATGAAGTGACTCCAGTTTTTTAGGAAAACAAACACCAAAACATGTTCTAGATTCATATTCATCAACTGTCATTGTATTAATTTTCCATTTGACAAATGAAATGTTTTGAAAATTTTGAAAATACCCTAGAAAATTTTCCAAATACCCTCAAAATCTCGATTAAAAAAACTGTTTTTGGGTACTTGGGTACTATAAAACTACAGAACTCCGTCATTTTTTATTCGATTTCCAAAATAAAAAATGCAACAAAGAACTTAAAGAGGGAACACAGACCATTATAAGGATGTACTGCTCCGGCAGATCCAATAAAAAGGCAAAAAGTTATGGACGTTTAAATTCAGAAGTTTCCCATTAATTTTAGATTTTCTGAACTACAGGTTGATGATCTGTTTCAATCCATAATATTTTATTTATATATATTTTTGGGAAGCCCATTTAAATTTGCGTTTAATACGAGTTTGTTTATTAGAATCGGTTCAAATTTGACTGAGTTATCAAAGTTTAATCACCGTGTTGACATTCACACTAGGCAGAAGGAATATATTTACGGCGAGACCGTTATAAATCCCTACTCTTGATTCACAATAACTAGACATTATTTTCTTTGTTTTTTACCTTATTTTATTGTATTTCAGTCTATCAAATATGTTTTTACGTACTATTCGACTTAACCTATTACAGTTGGTGTATACTATTAGGACTATTAGGGCGGGTTTTTCAATAGCAGTTTATTTCTGAGTTCTACCGAACGCCATTCTATTCTTGATCGCCATTCACAGTAAATGGGTTTTTCAATACCGTTTCTGGAGCAGTTCAACTAAACTGACAGCACACGTCCGACTGAGCATAATTCATACGGAATGACATTCATGCATGTAAAACGCCAATATCACAACGGTATGATTTCCTAGTAACCATCAAAAACAAAATGACACATAACCTTGCGACTTATTGCAATAGACGGCAGACTAGAAAATGATTTTTCCGAGCAGAGCGAAGAGACGCACAGTGTCCCTAACTGCTACTTGAAAAATTCCACGTTCCGTTCCGTTGGACCTGATAGGATCGGAACGGGCAAATTTATTAACGAATCATAATTCCTTCATCCCACCTATCGAAATGATTTGTTCTCTCCGGTATAATTCGTATTCACCTGTGCCTTCTACATGCCTTCTACCGCCATTAACGTACAGAATATAATCCGCATGGTCTTCGTCAGCGTCCTAAATATTTGTCGATAAAGTCTATCACGTGCATCGTAAATATTGACAGCAGTAAGATTAGGTTATGTCAACGAAATTTCCCATGATTCCTTGATAATCTCTCCTGAACGGAATATAAACGGTCGACGTCGACCGTTCATTGACGAACGCCGATCAAGCATTGAACTGTCATTGAAAAACACCCAAGTTCCTTGAACGGAGAAAGAATGCCGTTCAATAGTGTTTCGTAGTTTAAACTGTTATTGAAAAACCCGCCCTAAGTAGCACCAAGTTGCATTCTGTTTATGCATTCTCGTTTGAATTTATTTCCGGGCAGTGTTGGCCAATTCAGTGACGAACAAGGTGAACGATTTCATCAGGAAATGGAAGCTATTGAAAACCGATTTCAATAAAAAACGCCATCAACATGATCGCAGACTACTGCTGGTCACTTAAGATGGTCACTTTTAACATCCAAAATTTCTTCATATAATTTCTACCGTTTTAATTTCTTGTTTTCACGTGGCTGAAAACGAAAAAGATTTCTCCAAATTTTTCATAATGTTTTTTTAACACTACAATAAATTTGTAGACCACGGTTATTACCTCAACAAAAATAAGTAACAATAATTTTTTTTATTTCGACATATAAAATTTACAGATTTAAAACTGAAATTGTGAATTCATCAAACATACAATGTTATTTTGCTGTTTGGCATCCAGCATTGCAGTGAGAAAAATAACGGAATTATTCTTAATTAGATTTTATCCTAACCTTAGGAATTGTACAGTAACTACAGGTCTACCGCGTGTTGCCAGAAAAAATACTCTAGATTGTCGTTTAACTGAATATAGTAGCCAGACTATATAAATTTATATCAAATTAATGACGCAAAGTAATAAAATAGTTTACTATATTCATTTTACAAGACATCTTGGCGCGTTCGTTCATTTAAGGCACTCATCGGTGCGCTCCTCGTATCCCAAGCTCAACCTCAATTTGACGTTTTATAAAACTCGTATAGCAATACACTATTTGCGAGATTTGTCTTTGTTTCAAGCAACCACAATCCACATTATCGCGCATAGCCTGTTATCTACATGGTTTCTACAGTTTGTACGTATCAAGTATGACAGGTCAAACCGATCTGGTTAGTTTGACCGATCATTATTTCGTGTTCGCCGACAATTTGACAATGAACAGGCGTGACGTCATACCGCTGGTAACATTGAAAGATAGGAATAGCGCAATCCTTCTAAGATTCTAATACCCTGCCAGAAACTGGACATGCGATACGTACAGATTCGTGATGATCCTAAAAGTGTCGAGTCCAATCCAATTCAATTACTTTGAATGCGAAAATGCCATATTTTTTATTCGATAATATACACTTTCTATTGCCACTACAAATTAACAATGGAGGTTATGTTTATGTTATTTCTGTCATACTACAAAGCAGTTCGCCAGTGTCTAGTTAGAGGTCGTTTTAGTAGAAATCTCTGCGGTGTCATCTAACGTTTAACGTCTCAAGCTGTAAACATTAAAGACCTTCAGGAAATACATCAAAACGGTACCTTTTTAAATTCCAATGTCTTGTCTACGGTTTTAATATTGTCATTACCGAATCAACCACGTGTTATCCTAAAAGCAACCGTAACCGAGGATTCAGTGCTCAATCGTGTCACTATCTTCGGATTACTCAAGCTGATTTCATGACAAGGTAAATAAGTTTGAGTTAGTTTAAAACTTGTATTAACTGGATAATAAATGAAAAAAAAGTAACAATCAAAATTAACCAAGTTCTATTTTCACCAGTTGTTCTTCCTAGCTCTGGTCATTATATCCGTAATCCAAGGATAGAAAGCGGAGATTCTTGTATACACCTCCGGTTCGATGTTATTGCAGTCGTCTCCGAATGAGACCAAACCAATTTGGACCAACTCGGAATCCTTCTTCATAACCAGAGGTCCTCCTGAGTCGCCACCACAACTACCTCTATTATCAGGGCCGCTGAAGCAAAGCTGACCATCATCAATGTCATCGTAACTCTTTTTACACTCCCTTAACGGCACTGAATATAGGTTGACCATATACAGAACTTCAGAAGCTTCTGGGGCCAATAAAGCATTTTTGCTGGTATACCCCCAGCCTAGTACTGTAGCATCAATTCGATTGACGTTGTCGTTAAGTGGAGCACTGTTGAGTTTAATTACAGCGACATTATCCGCATTGGACAATTTATTACGGAGGACCAATATCGCTATGTCATTTAGGATCTTGTCAGGGTCATATTTTTCATGAATGTGGATTTTTTTGACTTTGTATTTACGCGCGCTTTTCCATTTGCTGCTACCAACAGCTACTAAGACCGATTTCCAAGTGTAATACCCCCCTGATTCTTTCTCAAAACAATGGGCTGCCGTTAATATTAGCTTATTTGTGATTATTGAGCCTCCACATTGGTGACTGCCATTGATATATAAGCTGGCCATGAACGGATAATCGGCGTAGTTTGCCTTGATTCCTCCAATGATACGATTATCGTAGTATCCCGTGCCTTTTTGTGTGCCATTTGACTGCCTTCGTGGCTCATTATATTCGTCAAATAGAGAAACTTCTGCAATTACCGAAATATCTGTTGTTTAACTGTATGTTCAAATTAAATATTACAGCGGCTTTACCCACCTGATATAATTGTGAATAGCAATATGATGCAATACTTTACTGGCTTCATGTTACACCAGGAATATTCTGGCCATACAATTAGTCTGTAGTTGTTAAATTGTGTAGGTGCATATTAATTAGCACCAACGCAATTTTTGTAAAGTATGATTACAGTATATCATAAAAACTGAATGCAAGAATTCGAATTGTGCTTATAAATAACAGTTTCCTAAATTTAGTTCATATTTGTAGTAAGATAGGCCCCGATTAGTCGATTGCTTTAGGAATTATTAGGTATTATATATTTAAAATGCGAACTAAAATCATGTAAAAGAAAATAACTGCCCAAACTCGGATTTGAACCAGGAGCTCCACGCATCATGTCTGACATCAGACCTGATGTCATCATTAAAATTGTACTTAAATAAAAATTTCATTTTTTATCACGAATTGAGCTAGATGTTTTATATTTGAAAAAATCCATAGATGTAGAAGTAAAATTATTTTTTATCTTTCCAAAAGAAATGTTTTTCAACCAGCCCAACTCGTTATTTATCAAAGAAGTGAACTGAAAATTTCATAATTTTTTAACAATAGATAACGTTTTTATTTGAAAATGTTTTTGAGGAGAGGTAGAACTGGGTCTTAAATCTAAAGCTGCACTATGTAAGTTCATTTTAGGATCCTGCAACCTCTTTTGAACGCGGTCAATACCAATGTCTTGTGTCCAGCCATAGCACTGTGCCCAGCACTGTACCTGCAATCTTGCAAATTCATGTTGTTTTTCTCTAACTGCTTCAATATTTCTTGAACCATTTCTTGAACCTTGCAACGTCTTTATCAGTTATTTGTATAAAACCGAAATGATTCTTTAATCTGAACAGTTTTTTTTTCTCTAAAAATGTATGTCATAGTTGTTAGTACCTCATACATTTTTGTTCACGATGAGCTTGTTCAGGAGTCGAGTTAAACATTAGTCCGTAATACGTATTATTATTATACGCTTTACGTATTATTTCTAGCCAACTATCACAAACAGTGGATGCCATGATGTGAATAAACTCGTCCTGTATTTTTTTGTGAACGATATGAAGTGGTGAATCTTATGTGGTATTTTATGAGAGGGTCAAACATAGAAATTAGTTTCAATAAACCAAGATAATTTCTTCTATTAAAAACTGACTGATGGACTCTCTGTAGCCTCACCACTTCTGACTTTTTCTTTGAACAAAATCGCACTTATAGACAGTAGGAGGCCTAGAGAACAAACGCGTTTTAGACGGTATTACAAGTAGACTTGAAAAGAGCTTTCGAGACAATTTGTCGTCAAAAGTTACTACAAAAATTGGAAACTTACGGAATCAGAGGAAAAGAATTGAAATGGTTTGAAAACTATTTAACAAACAGGAGACAGAAGGTTAGGATTGGAGAAAATGAGTCAAGTGAATTAATAAACAGCTTAGGGGTACCACAAGGTTCTGTTCTTGGACCGGTTTTATTTAATTTGTACATAAACGATGTTGCTTCACAAGTTAAAGCTTGTGATATGCACCTATTTGCAGACGATACACTAATATCAATTGCAGGAGATAACTTACCTGATGTAATCGCGACATTAAACTCCGAACTAGTATCGATATCAAATTGGTATAAAGAAAATAAATTATGTTTGAATGTATTGAAAACAAAAGCTATGGTATTGGGAAATAGAAATTCGCTAAACCCTACACCAGACATAGTTATCGATAACACAGTTGTTGAGATAGTGGTCGAATTTAAATATCTAGGTGTCATTTTCGATAATAGTTTGAAATTTACGAGTAATATGGAATATATAGTTAAAAAGGTGAGTCGAAAGATTAGCTACTTAGGAAGAATATCTAATAAACTTACATTAAAAGCTAGAATATCTTTGTACCATACGATTATAGAACCATATTTTTACTATTGCAGCAGTATAATATTTTTGTGTACAGACAAAGACATTAAAAAGATTCAAGTACAACAAAATCGAGCACTCAGAATTTTATTACAAAGCTCCAGGTTAACCAGTGTCGAGTCCATGCTGAGTAAATTAAATTTTTTGAATGTTAAACAAGGAACGGTATATCAGGCACTCACGTTGGTATATAAATGCATAAATAAAAAAACTCCCAAATTATATGACTAATTATTTAACATACAATAGTCAGCAGCATGAATACAATACTCGGCAAAAGGACCACTTCAGATCACCAAAATATACAAAAAGCAGCACACAAAATTCATTTTATTATAAAGCACTGAAGATGTTTAACACCCTACCAAGTGATATAAAAAACAGTAGTTCGCTAAGTCTTTTTAAAACATCATGTCGGGTTCATGTATTGGCTAATTTTAAGTAGTTGATAAGTTTATTACTTAGGAAACCAAATTTATTGTGATTATTAGTTTCTTTTAACTAAATTAATATCATTATTATTATTATTAAAGTAATAGAGTTTGTTTAACATACAATTGTATTATTGTTATGAAACTATTCTATTACGGATAATTAATACGAAAAATGTCCAACAACACCTACAGGCAACATCCACAACGTCATTATTACCACTAAAACTGTGTAATCGCCCAACATCAGTAAAGAACCTCACATAAAATCCAACGATCCAGTCAAATTAATCCCTTTCGAAACGTTTCGCCCGATTCTTTCCCTAATTGACTGTCTGGTAACATTATAACCGTCAAACCGACAGTAAAGCGAAACTATATAACCACGGACCGTTCTAAAAGTCCGGGGTAATATAAGTTGGGGCCTTATTGCATTACGCCCAGGACATTTATATCCTTGCGTAGCGGCGATGCATCAACGTTAACGTTTTAATTCCAGGAGAGACGGTTGCGGCGGCGCTCGCTAATAGCACCGCGGTGACCGCCCCTAATCATTCCCTCCGAAAAATGAATAATCCCTTGCGATTTGTAAGGGCGAGCTCAAGGTGCCGCCTCAACGCCGTTGCGCCAGTTCTGATGTCTTCATTTCGTCCTTTATTAGTTAAGTTCGAATGTTTTGGGCGCTGGCTATCGCTCGAAATCACCTGCGCGGGTCGTTTTAGTTTTGTGATGCGGACAGATAACAAATTGACGTTCCCACGACATGATGAAAATGAAGCGGCGGGTAATACGTGGCGCTTCTATGGCTTTTTGTGACTAGCTTCGGAAATGTTAATGTTTGGTTTATGGTTCATAAGCACACACAGAGAAACGAATGCTCAATTCAAATAAAATTGCTTTGCATCAAAACAACGGTTGATTTCCATATCCACGAAATAACTATCCACTTCAACCAAGACAATATTTTCTCAGTACAAATGTGTTAAGTGCTTCGCTCGAGATAAAATTAGTTGCAACGAGTAAACTATTGACTTGCACCAAATAGTCATCAACTCGAAAGGACTATAATGTTGTTTTGAATGAAACTTTGTGGTATTATTTCAAATATTTCAACATTTGGACCAAACTAATATTGTTTTAATGCAACCATATGATGTCTTAAAGAGAGTAATAGAGCTATCGGAATAAGTAATAGATTATTTTGCTTGGAAGAACCAATGTTTCAGAGAAACATTTGTAATTTTGGTTCAATACCTTTAGTGTTCTGAATAGAGTATTTTGTTCTCAAAGCAAGTAACTGTAATTTTAAACGAAGTGCGTTAAAAATTCAAAGCAAGTAATAGTAATTTACATTCAACGTAATATATTGATTTGAAGTGAATGCTTTTGTTGTTTTGTTAAAACTATCTACCGCTGCTGCAAAGGTTATATAAAAAAACTAAGTCTATCAAAACAAATGCAGAAAGAATTACACGATTATAATAGCACATTACATTCTTAATCATATTTACTAGCAAGAATAATTCTTCTGGCTGACAAATCTAATCAAAACATAATATGTGGTATTACATCAAAGTTCGTTAAGCAATTATTTTGTAAGACATATATTTTTTTAGTCATGTAGCAAAGACAATGGGTAAAAAAAGTTCATATATACCAATACATTAATTTATTATAAAAATAAAAATACATTTCAAACAAGTAGGTGTCATAATGATATAAACCCAATAACTTGTTATAAAAGAAAAAAAAGACATTTAAAATACAATCAAAAATACAAAAAAATGTCATCCTGATACAGTAATTAGTAGAGTTAAGAGCTAAGCAGTCAACAAGACTTGATGGGCCTTTCTGCAACTGGCCATTATAATACGGTTTCTCACCTTAGATGTTTCTAAATCTCCTCTTAGCTTCACCGCTTCCCGGAAAACAATCCGATCTCCAATAGCCGGAATAAGTTCTTTTATCTCTTCTTCTGTAAGTTTTGTTATGTTTTGCACAGTTATATTATGGTCTGCAAACATAGAATGCACATAGTGTATTAACATTCGCATAAAAAGTAGATATACGCATATACTTACTGTCAAATATCGTTTTAAGATGATCTGATGAAATTGAAAAATCATCCACGCTGTCCATTATCACATGTAAAACTGCAGATACAATCAAGCGTATATCAAAGCGACACTGCTTACCACTATAACCAATATATTTGCATGGAGTTAACGTTGTGAGGGTTGTGAGTGAGACTGGAGAATGTAGTCCTCATATACTGCGTATCCAAAAACTGTCGCCGTTCTACGTCGCGTCAGTCTGGTGCCACAAACCGCGCAAACTCTTAACTTTTCCGCATAATGAAACCACCCGATATTTTAAACTAAGCATTTGGTTACTTGGTTCACACAAAACGTCTCTTGCATCAACCAATTAATTTTACTTGTTTTGAACACCATATTTTACATATATGATCTTGTTTCAATGCAATAGTTGTTTTCATTGGAATATATTGAATTGTTCAATGCAACACACTATATTCTTAAAAGAACTCATAAGAACTTTTAAAACTATCCAATGTAGTTTTACTTGGAAACAAAATGTTGTCTCTTCAAAGGAGAAATTTGTAAGTTTTGATTCAAAAAGCTCATCTAAATTGAAAACTTTATTGATTTGTTCGGAGTAAATTTCGGCAAGACAACGAATGTCTTAAACATTTCTCTGTGTGCAGGGTTGCCAGATTAGGCTCACAAGAATGCCGGAGATGATGGGGGGAGGTATAGTCAACAATATTACAAAAAAATATAAAATAATTGTTAAAAAACGATTATTATTTTTAAAGTAAAAATATTAAAATAATTGATGTAGGGTCAGCTTGATTCTGTGATTAAAAAAGTCTAAAAGTCACGTTCTACAGGATTGCAGATATTTTGCGCTATTTAATTTTGTTTCTTTTTCAATTTCTTTATACGGCTAAGAAAAAACGTCTTTGAATACGTCGATTTTTTACTATAAAAGTACATATTTTGACGTAGTGGCAATCCCATATTTGAAAGTTGTTTTAGTATAACATTTAATTGTCTTAATGGTAGCGGAAGAAAATGTAAGGCTTAAAGACCATAATTGAAATTGCAAATATTGATAACTTTGAGTAGCATGGAGGTTGTAAATGGAATATAAAATGTACTCTCAAACTTTATTTGCCCTGAATACGAATGCGAACTCAAAATCCTGAAAAGTCATGTCAAATGCCAAAACTGTAATTTTACAACATTAGTAAATGTATGCCATTTGAATTCCATCTTCCAGAAACCTCAAAATCTGTATAAAATACACAATATAACACTAATTTGCAACTATCTTTTTCTAGAAAATTGTCCTATGTACGGCCATCATACTATTATATGCTGTTATTAAGTCAATGGTGTCATTTAAACAATATGTTTTTATTGCTTATTGCTTAAAAAGTTGTAGATCATTTTGAGTGATAAATTGAGTAGTGTAAAATAATTTGAATAACATTGAATATGTAAAATTGAACAAAGATATGTCTCTGTCTGCATATCGTCTGGTTAAAAGTAAAAGCAACTAACTATCATTTCAAATAATTACAAAACCTGACTACAATAGAATACCAATAAATATAATGACATTTTTGCAGAGAATTAATGAATTTTACGATTTTATTGAACTTATTTCAATAACACTTATTAATCGTGTTTTTGTTTAGATACGCATTTATCAGCATTTGGCTACAATTAATCCGTGCTTCAATAAAATATAACAAATTGTTAGTTAGTGACTTTTACCATTTTACCTTTAAGCTGACGATATATTATTTACAATAATGTAAAACTGGTTCCTTCATGTTTGATTTTGCCGGAGATGCTTGAATGCCTGCCGGAGACCCGAGATGAGCCTCAAATGCTGCAGACTCCGGCGCAATGCCGGAGACCTGGCAGCCCTGTTCATAAGCGTTGAGGACAATTTGGGAGATTTGTTTAAAATAGTTATCGTCTAAACTAAATATACCAGGAACACCTGGTATACCTTCGTTAGTAAAATGACAATTACAAACAAAAAAATCACTTTATTTTTACTCGAAAACGCGAGAGTCGTCTAAAAATTGAAAGCATATCATCATTATTTTAGCGAAGTTTGTCGAAATTCTAAAGTTCATCACAGAAATTTTCTACAAAAATTGTTTTTATTTGGAAGCAATTTAATCCTGTTAGTACTGAAAGTTTTACACACAGTGTTTTTTTCACTAATTACCTATACACACATAGAAAAGATTTTTTTAAAGAATCATATCTTTTCTTTTGGATCAAAACATTTTTTTTTGGTACAAAATAGATTTTAATACTGGTTGTTTTTTCTTTCTGCTGGACTTTGCTGCTTATATCCATACTTCATTCCTGTGAAATTTCGGGAAATCAAAAATCGAGAATTAGTATAATTTAATGATATAAAGAATAATAGAAAATTAGTATATTATTTGACGAGCACATAATTAAGTAATTAGTAAAAATGCGCGCGATTTATATCCGTTATGTGCAAGCCAAAACACGACTTCCAAAACAACCAATTTGGGTGGTTCTCCACTCGTCATGTCAAGACAAAGTAGGCCATAGTTCCAGGTATATCACAAAATATTTTTCTTTTTGCAGGAAATCCCCAGTGGCCTATTTTCGTCGACCTAAAAATTGTTCTTCTTGCTCATCGCTTTTAGCAAAATTTCTAAAATTTTCCGTTTCTGTTTTGCTAAATGTTATTCTAAAAACATTTCAATTTCAACTGATCTCGATAGCTCAATTGATTAGAGCTACAGACTGGAAATTGCGGAGGTTCTTGATTAAAATCTAGGTTTTTTTTCTTATTTAACTGTCAGAATTAACTAAAAGCTGGCTTAAATTAGTATCGCAACTTGGCTTTAAAAGAGCTATCCTATGATACCTCACACGACCGCGGTCCGAATGCCGTTTCTAAATAAAACTATAAATAATAAAATACATAATAAGTTTTATGTGACTACAAGTGAATAATGTAACTAAACCCGCTATGCAAGTTAACAATCAATACCAACTAAGTAATTCCATACACACACACACACACACACAAATAATGTTCTTCCATAATTTATACCTAATCCTCGAAAGCAGTCCGAAGACTGGCGCGAACAAGAGAAGGTAAATCGGGCTTTGAGCAACGACGAGCGAGCCGCGTAAGAATTTTTTAAATGCCTCGCATCCATCGAATCATTAGTGCCTTTTTTGATCGCCCCTCAGCGCCTTTTTGTTGTCTAAAAATATTAATTTGTTACTTCTTATGAAAGGTTCGATTAATAATGGAAACTCTTTGTTGTCGGGGCCGCGCCGCAGCACAGTTTTTCACCGTACCCGAGACGCGCTACCGGGCCGTGCGGTGCGCTGCGTTGAGAAAGAAACCGGCTGATATTATCTCAAACGAAAATTACGTGTACACTCCGGCTCTGTGTGTCTACGTTCGCCTCCATTTAATAAGTTGATTTATCGTACCAGCCGACGTGAATTTCGGATAAACTAGGCATTAAGGCTTCAATGGTTTGACGTTCTTCAGGGTTGAGAACATCATCTCCATGATGCTTCCCACGAAGATGGTACATTACCACAATAAACACCTTCATTTGAAATAAAATCAAAAATACCTCTGATATATTTAATTTTGACGTTCTGGTGTATACCTATGTTACGGTTAAAGTGATAAACACGTTAGTTTTTATAAAAGATCTTTTGTATACAGTCTTCAAAGAAGTTAGCTAAGTTATTTTGATTAGTATGTAAGCGATTATATTTATTTACTCGGCGCAAATCATCAGTACGGCTAGCCCATTGACCAAAATTACGAATAATATATAACATTGATAGTACAGAATGGTTTTTGTCTCTTACTTTAGAAACTACTGTATATAATTATTGGTAATGATATTTGGTATACAGTATACACCCAAGGATGGCTCAATCACGAAAACAAAGAAGGACATTTTATACAGAGTGTTCAAAAAAGTTAACCATTTTATTATCAATAACACCCATTTTTATATTTATTGCAGGTGGGTAGTTTTTTGTAAATGTACAAGAAGGTATAATAATCATCTTTAGAGAATAACTGATGATTTTTCCTTTTGTAGATTTAAGCGTCATAATTCGCTCGTTAAACCGTGTCTTCATCATGTCTAAATGATCTACTTTGTCCAAATTATTACACATGCAAGTTGCAACAGACAACACAATCTTCAACGTTCACATAACAGTTGACACAACCTCGCAGTCGCTTCACAGGCGCCCGGTATTCCATCCAGTGCTGCCACCTTGAGGTCTGTTGAATTCGGTAGAGTCGTTAGTACAGTCGGTAGAGTAAAAAAAAAACGAAACCAACGGAAATACAATTACTATGATTTTTGCAGTAATGTTTTTATTAAAAAAACACAAAAAACAAAAGAAGATGACTTCCTATTGTTACAAACTTTATCTTGCTTTATTTTTACCATATAAATGGTGTAATTGTTGTACTACCACAAAAAAATAAAGGGCTAGAATGACCTTTGTATTCAAACTTAAATATAAAACGTTTTTTAAAGTTTTCCATAAAAAATATCGGTAATAAATAATAAGTTAATAAATAAAAACAATTTTTCTTGCCACGAATGCATACACACTCGTGCATGCAATTAGTATGGATTGGCATTTTTTAGTCTCGTTTTGATAAGGTTCCTTGAATCTTGTCCAACTCCATGCTTAATGATAGTCTGCTTCTTGTCTTCCTACAGCCTGTTCCCACATGCAAGATTAATATATTCCTTTAATATCACGGATTCCCAAAACACCTGTACCTCCTAATTTTCCACCCACCCTTTAAGAAAAAAAAGGGTCAGAAGAAGTCAGAAGGAGAGTATAGATCTGACGGAGGGTGCGGTGCGGGGTGCGTCTGCGCCTCCAGATTAGTTTAGACAATAGGTAACTAATGATGTTTGGAGTGGCGGCTACTTTTGCGCGGCCCGCTTTGTTGTGGGGCCGCGCACGGCGCTCTCGGGAGCCGTCGACTATTAGGCCCCCATCAGGGTCGACAATGGCCGGCCCCCAATTGCTTCGGCCGCAATTAATTAATGTCGACGCAACACAAAACACTCGCCGCGATACCCCGCACTAAATTAAACCTCATTTCGGCCCGAACCGGTCCCATGCCGTGATTCACGCAAGGAACGCAAGGAATTGCACGCAATCAGCAGTTGAAAAGCGCTCTATGATAACCAGTCAAGAAAACTACATGCCTATACGTGGAAACTATAAATACATGCATCAATGGATGTAATTATATTACATTTATATTACATTATTAATAAATAATAACGACGACGATGGACATCTACATCATAAACTCGAACATATTTCTGTTTTGTTTGATAAGGTAATTTATATAATAAAAAAACCTAAAGCAAAACATTTATGTACAAAGAAAATGAACAAAGATACCATAAGTGTGACCAAATCTACTACTGTGGACAAAGTAGTTATAAATATGTCTAATCACCGACTTTCCACTGGTGAATTGTCGGTCCTAGGTAAAGGATTAAACTTTGCAATCGCACCGATAAAAATACCTAAGGAGGAAATTATTACGGAAGAAGAAGCCTCATTGTACAAAATTCCAGGTTTACAAGCAGAGGACATTCGTCAAGAGGTTTCTAGGGTAATTAGGAAAGCTACTCCCTGAAGACAATCAAGGACAACAAGGATAGCACAGTACCACCAGCGGACAAAGCAAATGCAACGGTGATATTGAACAAGGATGAGTACAACCGGACGATAACCGATCTATTGGACCCGTAATATTCCGAAGGTCCCAACAGATAAGATAGGAAGGCGAGTGAAGGAATTGGTAAAATCATCATCGATTTCTGAACAGGAACAAACAAGCCTTTTTGTTCAAGCCCCTAGGGCACCGAGGATCTACGGTTTGCCTAAGATCCACAAGGATAACGTACCTTTGAGACCAGTCGTCAACGCAATAGGCTCCCCAACCTATTTGTTGGCAAAATACTTGTCGAAAACCATCCAACCGTTTATAGGACAAACTATATCTTTTGTCAAGAACTCTAAACATTTTATTCAGATTCTGAAGGCAGTTGTTAATGACCAGCAGGATATACTCGTAAGTTTCGGCGTAACATCGCTCTTTACCTGTGTTCCAGTTAAGGAGGCAGTCGAAGGCCTTCGGACAACACTTGTGCCCCTAGGTCTACCAACCGATGTACCGGATCTTGTAGAGTATTGTCTCTCCACCACATACTTCAAGCGGGCGGGAGCGATGTATGAGCAAGTAGAGGGTGTTGCCATGGGATCACCTCTTTCACCGGTAATCGCCAATTTCTTCATGGAATTGTTTGAAGAAAACGCCATTAGGTCAAGTCTTTACAAACCCAAGCAATGGGTCAGATGTGTTGATGATACCTTTGTGGTTTGGCCACACGGTAGAGATAAACTTACTGAGTTCCTTAGCCACCTGAACAATGTTAGTCCTTCTAGAAAATTCACGATGGAAATAGAAGAGGATAATCAGATGCCATTCTTGGATGTGCTGGTATACAGAACGTCAACGGGTACACTTGGACATACAGTCTACCGTAGGAAGACACATAGGTACCGATCGGTACTTGAACGCCAAATCACACCACCATCCCCAACAGAAGCGAAGTGATGTGGTATTCTTAATATTTTGACAAATAAAGTTTCTGAAGGAATTGAAAAATAAATATTTCCATACAGCTACGTTCTGAACAAAAAATAGGTGAAAAAGCACGCTGGTACCTACTTGATTATAATTATCTTGCGGTTACGAAACTTTGAATATCACTTCAAATTTCCTTTACACTTTGTCGGAAACAAAGCATTTTATTAGAATGTAAAATTTCAATCAACCATACCTTTATTTTTTCTGGACGGTATTAATAAATTTATCTGCTTATACTTCCAGTTGATCCTTTGTTTTAAGCTGAATATCTAGCTGGATAATATTTTCAAGTTTAATTTGAAAACTTTCCCAGTCTGTTGTTTTGCGATTCACTTTTATCATTACGTTATTGTTTTGCAAGGGTTAAAAATGTCCACAATCACGCTTTTTGGCTCTCTAGCAGTGTTTCTTTGTCTTCAGATTTGGGTTCTTCGGAAACCCCCAGTAGTTATCCCCCCATCAACTATTAACTTTGTTTCGATGTTCGAAAACCCGGCACCTCGTCCTGAAAAGCGAAAAATATAACAATAATTATTCGCTGACCGCCGTCTCCTTTATTTTGTTTCGCGGTACCGCGGCGTTAAGGAGAAGCGACGGCGCGAGTGTTTCCCTTGTAAAGAAGTCGCATATCACTCGGCAACCACTCATTTAACTAATTTAAATCTCTTTAACGCGCGATAATTGACAAGACATATTGTGCTTTGATCCCTAAATTTGTATTTAATCGCATGACACAGATCTTTTCTGGCGACCGGGCGAGCGCTGAAGGCGATTCTTTCAAAATTAGCTGTATCATTTCTCCGTAGGTGCGTTCGCCGACTCCGCCGGCCGGCCTGACGGGCCGCTGGTGCAGCCTCCTTCGCCGTCGGTTAACGACCAATAAAAATGTTTAATCATTTCGGTTGAAATGATGCATTATTATAGCCACTGTCCGCCATTATGTATAATTTCCGTTCGTTTATTCTTTTCAACGAGCCGTATTTGGAATCGGGTTCCATGTAAAACAACCATTACGGTCGTCTCATCGGGCTACCGCTTCAGAATGATGGTGGTGGTATGCCGCTTTGGTGATACATGCGTTTTGCTATCAAGCCTCCTTTACGGCATTCTTACATTAACGGTTTATTATCTCTACCTTTAGGTACACTACTAACCCAGAAGTGTTTCCTGTTACCTTTACGATTTGTTCTGTTAAACTAACATAAAAAATACCTATTATTATAGCGAAAAATTGTAACAGTGCCTGGGATGCTAAAAGTTACCAAATCTAGTCAGTAAGAATCGCAGTAAGAAACGCCTAAAATATACTTGATTGGACAATATTTTTTACCCTGAAACTTGATCGACGTTTTCAAATTTTACCTTACGAGTAGAAAACCTAAATTATCGGATTAAAAGGTGTCAAAGTGTGCGTATTGACATCAATAATAAACAAAAGTTAGACTCCATTAAGATAATAACTTGCTCTTCCAGCTTCAATTTTCTCAACGTTCTTGTAGAATGTTTCAAGAATAGTCAGGGCAAAAGAAATTATTTGAATGAGCCAAATTTTCAATTTTTTTATATTAAGGCGAATAAATATTTTGATGATTTTTGGTTTTCTTCTTTAAGATAAAATTGGATAACTCTAGAATTCATACGTCATGGATGTTTATTATTCAAATAGACTAACTGTTTGCATTTTAAATAAAACGATTATTGTTTACAAAATATAATGACTTGTATACCCAGTTCTAAATGCGTCTTCAAGTAAACCGTTATTTATTGTTGAAATTTGATCAAATATTCAGTGAAACTTCATTAGAATATTAAATATTCAATTTCTTGTCATGAACAAAATGAATATTACTTGTATGTCTTTCGGTTGTGTCAAATATAGTTCACATAGCCCAACCAATATTATAAAATACATTTTTTACAGTGCACTTTTTGACACAACTTTTCCACTAAAAAAGCGATAAATGTGCCATAAGAAATGGCAAAAACGACCATATTACCGTTGTCACAGCTCAATAAAAACTCGAGATGTTTTACCCGAGACGCAATCTATGTCGTACATGCACTTCATGATGGAACAACATTTTGCCTAAATATTTCGTTAGTTTAAGGTAAATTTAAATTTAAGGTAAACATTTTTGGTACAATTTGGGTTTCATTTTACGCTTAACTAGATCGGGATTAATTTGTATCTTTATTTTCTACTTATGTTCAATATTTTTTTCGCTGCTATAATGCGAAGGCAATATTAGTTGGAATTCACTCAATTGTAGAGAAAAGAGAATGAACAACCATAAATACATAAAGTTTACTTTACTTTATACATACTTATTTAGTAAGTATTTATAAATTTGTTTTGATATTTAAATAAAAAAATACTTATGAACTAAACAAACTTTTGTATGGGTATTTAATATTTTTTATTTATGTATGTTTTATATAATATATATTTATTATTATATTATTGTTTCTCATTAATTCGGTCAGATGTAAAATAATATTGTTGCTTTTATATAGGACCCTTTTAAGCATTTTCTCTTGACAACTCAGTGAATTTCCACTAACATTGTCGTCTTTCTACTGTTTATTAATTTGATATAAGAATTGTGAGCTCGAGTTCATCGAAAAAAGTAGAAACGCCCTCGAGTTATCGAGAAGCACTGTTTAAAACAGAAATTACTGGTAAAATGGCCATATTTAAAAATATCACAACATATTAAGAAATAATTGAAAGAAGCCAGAAATTCTTGTTGTTATCGATTTTCTTTTTCTTATCATTGTAATGGGTAAGATTAACTAATGATCATGGTACTAGGTAGATTATCATGGTAAGAGGTAGATTATGAAATTAAACTTTTCCAATTACGTTAATTTTTTGTCTGAGCCCAAGTGTTGCATTTATTAGTTTAATTTTGTAATTAAGCCCTGGTCGTCGAATCCACAACAACAACAAAAAACCCAGATTGCTTTCTCAATACCGCATTGACGTTTAGTTTTCTATTTACCAGAAAGTCCTCGGGCGAGTTTCCGGAACTGCCAAACGGCTAAGTTACCGTAAAAACGAAAACTTAACCAGATCTGTGTGGGTCCTCAGCTCGCTGCCCACGAAAATCAATTAAATTCATGAATTAGTTGGTGGTTAATTGAAACCGCTTCCAGGAATTATGACAGCGACTACAGCGCTCCCTGACAACCATTATAAATGCAAATAAAACGTATTGAAAAACTTGAAAAATTCCCCCGCTCGGTCGACAGGCGTGGATAGTCCGTGTTTATCCGATCTAGTCGGAATTATTCGACGCTGGTATTGTGTTAAATCAATTTGTCTGATGATATTACGTGAAACTGGTTCGAGCTCCACAATTGTAAATCGTTAAAGGTATTTTTTTGTGCAGTGGAACACTGATTTTAATTTGCATTCACAACGCAGTTCTGTCGATAATTGGTAAAAACTCTTTGTTTATCTCATTGGCATAGATTTCGGTACCAATTCAATTAACTAGTTTTAAATAGGAAATTTTTAATCGATACAAAAATCCACCGGAAACGTTCGTTGAAGATTAACGTACAAACGTTATTCGTGACCAGTCTTGATACAAAATACATATTGGAGACATTGGTAAAATTAGTAACCGTGGTTATTGGTCCCTGCGTTAATATTGTATCGCAAATTATCGTTCTGATGCATCATTTCACATAAGGTATATTATTATTGAACACAATACTACAACAAAATTCAGATTCCAATCAATTCCTCTATATGAATATTGTGTTTTTATAAATACTATTAAACTAATTAAGATTTTTCAATCATTTTAACGTGTAACGTCTTTTCCTATTTTTGTATGTTTTCACCAATATAGGCAAAACTGGGAGAGCTGAAGGTGATTCATCGCTTAAAATCGTATGAACCAAAAAAGATTGAAGAAAAACTGTCGACCAACTGGTTATCATATATACACAAAATCTGATGTGGCCAGGCAGATGACTTTACCATAGAATATACAAAATTAGTAGTTTAGCTGCATGAGATTCTATTTGTTCGAGATCGATCGTGTCTGCATTAAAATCAAACATGTTAGCCAGGATTTGACAGATAATTTGATAGTATCACATAAATACAAAATGATTTTTAAAATGTGGAACAGCAGGCTGTTCCAACACTAGCGGTGCGACATATATCTCTATCTATTTATGTATTTAATAAATCAATATTATTTTACATCTGACCGAATTAATGAGAAACAATAATATAATAATAAATATATATATATTATATAAAACATACATAAATAAAAAATAGTAAATACCCATAAAAAATTTTTGTTTAGTTCATAAAAGTATTTTTTTATTTAAATATCATAACAAATTTATAAATACTTACTAAATAAGTATGTATAAACTAAACTAAACTAAGTATACATTAAGTGAACACACGAATTTTTTTTTTTAAATTTTGACGAATGTCAGTGAAATTATTTTATAAAACAACGTAAAATAATATAAATTGCAATATCTGAGAAAAAATATATTAATCAAAATTATGTCAGACCTTTACAAGATTTGGATTACATTAATATTTTTTTTATAAACAATACTTACATTTTCTACGTCACCTTCCAAATTAATTAATTAATTACCAAAACATTCTGTCAATAGAATCAAAATATCTGTCAAATCCTGGCTAGCTAGTTTTAATAAACTACGAACAATCCTTTGGACCCTTTTGAATAAAAACTTTTCAGCTCTTAGTTTGGTCATGGTACTTCTAATGTGATGTTTCATCCCGATACCTTTAGTAGTTTCTCCGGAATAGTCGCCACAAAAAACGGGTACACATATACACACACACAGAGAGAATTTTACTTTATCATACGCAGTATGATGAAGTATTGAAATCGTGCTGAAAAAAAATATTGAGATTTTAGCGGAAATAGGTCTTTATGGGTCCCCTGAACATTTTTTACCAAGCTACAAAAAAATGTCTGTGTGTGTGTGTGTAAACGTTTTTTGTGGCGACGATTCCGGAGAAACTACTAAAGGTATCTGGACGAAAGTTCATATTTAGAAATTTTATGACCAAACTTAGAGCTGAAAAGCTTTTGGTTCTAAAGGTTCCAAAGGAACTGGATGTTTCCTGTAATCATTTTTCAAGGATTTTGCAAATGAGCCGTCATTTCTGTAATTTCGTCAAAATAGATAAATAATAAATTAAAGTAGAGTTAATTTTGTATAATTTCTGTCTATAACATTTTTTGGTAAAATTAATAGTTTAGCTGCAGGAGCAAATTCTATTTGATCGAAATCGTGTCTGCATTAATAGTAGGTAGCCACGATATTTTGAAACTTTTGACAGTATTCAGAACGTCAGCGGTTGCGAAACGTCAAATAAACACGCAAATGTATGGAGAATGCGATGAGGAGGTGAAACACGCGCGCACCTACGCTATGTGAAACAATATTGGAACAACTTGGTGTTCACAAAGTCAATGTGTATTTCAAGTGCGGATAGCAATGTTGTTATGTTTTCGCAAATAAATGCAAGAAAGATTGTAAGACGGTATGTTAACCTTAAAACTTATTTGGAATATTGAGCATAATTCTTAATGATCTTTTGTAGTTAGCACTGAAACGTGGTAATACCCGAAAATATAGTATACTAGCACCCAATATAATATATTAATCATCAGAATCAACAACCTTTTTACTTTATCATACGTAGTATGACAAAGTATAGTAATCGTGGCAATTTTTTTTACGTTTTAGCGGAAATATGTTCTATTTGGTCCCCTAAGCATTTTTGTGTAATGTAGAGGAAATTCTGTATAATTTATGACTGACATTTTTTGGTAACATAAATACTTTAACCGCATGAGCAAATTCTATTTCATCGAGATCGCTCGTACTGCATTAAAACACGATAGTATTAAAACTAGTTCGCCAGGATTTGTCAGATATTGTGATTCTAATGACAGTAGGTAGTGTCAAATGCTGATGTTTTGACATTACATGCTGTAAATCTAATCAAAATAGCTGTCTAGTTCTAGTAGTTTTATTTTAATGCAGACATGGCCGATCTCGATCAAATAGAATCTCATGCAGCTAAACTATTAATATATGGTATGATAAAGTCATGTGCCTGGCCACATCAGATTTTTTTATATATAATCATTTATAATCATCATCCCTTCACATTACACAATATTTTTAAGAATAAAGAAATCGTGTGGCAACCCGAAGATTAGAGATTTCTTAGAATCGTCGAACAGAGGGATAAGCCGAACTAATTTGGAGTAAATAATGGCTGGATTGGCTTAAACAGGCGATTGTGTTGGCGCTGTGCATTGGGCTACTCACGCCTTACCAGGAATTAAATAAAGCCAACCAAAGAATCGTATTGTAGATGGATCCAGCCCGATACTCCCACAAAAACACTGTTTACAATACGCTGACGCAATAGATTGTAGAGTGAAGAACGTGGTTATTTAATTGGATTAATTTGGTAGTAATGTTTTTGTTGTGATTAATGGTATTTGAGACATGCTTCACTTGCTAGAACATCTTAAGGTTTGTTGGACCAAATTTTCAGTTGGGCAAAGTTGTTTTCTTTTGATGAGGATTACATTATATGGTGTATTATTACATGTGTTATATTTGATAACAATGATAATTACAACCAATTTCGTAATATTTGAAACTTCTTCTATGTAAGCAGGCCCTGGTGTTCCTCTGTTTTCTATTCGCTTCTTTCGGTTTTGTCTCCATTGGGACAGATAAAGCACTAAGAGGTAGTTGTAATTGAGTAATTTCTAAATGCTTTACTGATTGTTTCAAAAAATGGGAACAAACGTGATCATTCGATTAATGTGTACCAAAATAAAGGCTTTTTAATAAATAAACTAGTGGAACTTGGATGGTGTGAGTGGAAAGTGCATTGGAAACGCCTACAAAATAACTTTACAGAATAAATAAAAAAATGTTTTAATTATATGAAGAAAGGGTCACCAGAAAAACATATATTTTGTCTGGTGATAATGATTAAAAAATAAATTTTTGATAAAAATTAAGAGCATCAAAAGAAAATTTCCCCAAAAGAAAAAAATCAATGCAACCACATAAATGTCCATTGAAAATACCAAAATAAACAAAACTAAGATTCAGTAATATAATAAAATACAAACAAGGATATCCTGTAAACGATTACATACTTATAATTATTTTAATCTCCGACTCACATATAATAAGTTCATTGCATACGTATCTATGACTATATAATCCCCATCATTATACGCGCCAATGATTATAATGACACTAGCGTTGTATAATAATGACAGTTCGTTCAAATAATGGCCTTTACCTATCACCTATTACCTATTTGATACAACGCAAGTGTCAAAGTCTGTCAAAACATACGTGGATGACAGTTATTTGACAGTTCGCCTCGCCATCATTGATAAATACATTTAAAATATTTTGCATAAAATGGAATTTATGAGTCGTAGATAAAACGTCGTATTTGACTCGCACATAACGGATATAAATCGCTCGCATGATTACACGCTCGCCTACGGCTCGCGTGTAAACTTCATGCTCGCGATTTATATGCTTAATTATGTGCTCGTCAAATAATATACTATTATTAGCACAATAAGTAAACGCTATATATTTTGAAGAGGAGGAGAATTAAACGCTTTTGTCAGTCTTCGGATTGTAGTATTTTAAGTATCTAAAGGCTGGTTTTCCTCGGAGCAGGTTTTTTACGCAGCGTACAACGTAACGTACGTCTTCTCAGACGACTGTCACTTTTGACAACACGCAAAGATCCCTTGACCAAACTATAAGTAGACCACCTGAAACTGATGCGTCACGTTTGGAAAACACAAACGCGCGGCGTAGTAAGCTGTCGACATGAAATGCGATGTACGCTGCGTAAAAACCTGCTCCTAGGAAAACCGCCTTTACATTACCCTACGTTTCGCTGCTGTTCTTCAGCTTAATCAGGGCCTGGGGGTAGTTAGAAGACTTTATTTAGCATACAAATGTAGGAACCAACAAAATAATGAACTATAAAAAACATGGATATTAATTACTTACTATTTGCGATATTAAAACGAGTCACAGGGGTTACATGTGTGGCGGCAGTGTCTCTGAAGGTACCATACACACTAGGGCTTCCAATCTCGGACAATATACTGATCCCGAGATTTCGGGACTAAAGATTTTGTAATCCCGGAATTGATCCCGGGATTCATGAGAAAAGCGAAAATTGCCACATCAAAACGCCAGGGATGACAAATCCAGTCACTAAGAAACGCCTAAAATATATTTTATTGGATAATATCTTTTACCCCGAAACTTGATCAACGTTTTCAAATTTTACAAGTAGAAAACCAAAATTGACGGTTTAAGAGATAAACGGTGTCGAAGTTTGCGTATTGACATCAATAATAAACAAAATGTATACTTTATTAGATAATAACTTGCTCTAACATCTTAAATGTGTTAAAAATTTTGCAGTTTTGTAAAATGTTTCAAGAATAGTCACGGCAAAAGAAATTGTTTGATCGAGCCAAATTTTCAATTTTCCATATTGATGCCAATAAAACATTTTCACGTATTTTTGTTTTCTTCTTTAAGATAAAATTGGATAACTTTAGAATTCATAAGACATGGATGCTTATTCATGTAAAGAAGTTATTTATTGTTAAAAATTGATGGAATATTCAGTGTAACTTCTTAGAATATTAAATATTAAATTTCTTGTCATGAAAAAAATTTATATTAGATTCTTGTAAGTTTTTCGGTTTTCTCAAATACAGTTCAAGTAGCCCAACCATACATTATATATTTTTTTATCTAAGTGCCCTTTTTGACAAAACTTTTCCACTAAAAAAGCGACAATTGTGCGATGAAGAAATGTCAAAAGTGACCATATTACCTCTGTCACAGGTCATCACAAACTCGAGATGCTTCGTACCAAAATATTAAATTGTTTTGTGTATGGTACAATCATTAAACTGGAAGAAACTGTTTCGCTGTATTTTATTACCTATTTACTAATTTTATATTCTACAGTACATTACGAATCCAGGTAAAGATATCTTATTATAGCAACATGTTGGTGTAAACAAACATTTTATGCTTGATACTTACTTTAATTAGAAAGGGTGCTATTATAGATTGATATTCACACTTAAAAAGTAGCAGCTGAATTGATTTATTGTAGGTCAGTGCCCACATTTCGTTAGTTAGCAAAAAATAAGTAAACAATTTAAAGTTAACTATTTTAGGGTCCCGGGATTTAGATTTATAATCCCGAGATCCCGAAAAAACTCATTATTTGTCGGGATCCCGTAATCCTGGGACTGGAAGCCCTAATACACACAGAGACACGATTACAATACTTTATCATTCTGCGCATGATAAATAGGATAAAGTAAAAATGTTTTTTTTTTTTCAAATTAACTCTGTGTGTTTAATTCATTTGTTTTCTGAATGAATTATTAGAGGCTTCAAATCAGCATGGGCCTGACATAGCTGAAGTTTTAGATAATCGACTTAATTGTTGTATTAACTATTAAGGATTACATCGCTTTAACGACATTTCCCACCAGTTGGACAATTTTAAACGATTACAAACCGCTCGGACGTATACATTTCCGATTTGATTAACCACCTAATTCGATTTAAATTGGATCCATTCTCGAACCGTCCGACCAGCCCCGGATAATTTATCGATCATTTCGGCTCTAAGCAGTCCCCGATCAAATTGTCAATGGGACGGCCAGCGGCCAGCACACCTCAACAGTCCGACATTAAACCGTATGACAAAGCCGAAATATCGAAACCGCAGGTGTAAAAATCTATCAGCGGAGACAGAAGCAGACCGGCCGCAGCACCATTATGCCGTCGTCAGTCCCGGCTTCTCGCCGGACTCTTATAAGCGAGCGCCCCGCAGGAGCTCCAGAGGAGCTGCTACGTGTAGCTACGGGGGGCACACCGGTTCACTCCAATTAGAGTAATAGCTTTCATTAGCGCCCATACAACTACCTGTGTTCATTGTAAGATCGACAATGCGAAGGCCGCCCGCCCATTGTACACTTAATTGCATATTAAAACCGAGTGTTTCTTTGCTGCATCGGGGACTGCTCTGACACGACTACTATGCGGCCTTAGAGGCACCGGAATGCGTAATTGACACTTTGATTACCTACCTACTCCATCTTTATACGCGTATATAGATATATACGCGCGTCTGCATGTATGCAGAGGCGCACTGGCGTTGTTTTTTCGAGTTTGCTGGATGAAAATGTCAAAATGATTGATAGCGAGGAGGAAGAACGCTCCCGACATGCGAAGATTTCAAAAGTTCCGATGGCAAGAAGAGAATTGCTTGATACACATAAACGCCATAAAGGTACTTACACTCAGTAACACATAAAAGTGAAGCATTCGATTTTTGATCTAACTTTAATGTCTTATATTTTTTAAACCAGTAGGACGTTATATATATTTTGTCTACTTTGCATTCACAATGCACTTATTGTAACACTGTTTTCGGTGTTAACAATTAACAAATAGTAACATCGTTATTAGTAACCATCATAACCATTAACTGCCTTTTTAGAATCCATTGCAATCGCATAAACGCATAGTATAGCCACAAGGTTGGAGCTTTCTTCGTTTTGCTCTGTTCATCAAAATACGCCAGCATGACGTTTTCAGTGATGTTTTGCTACTCTGGTGAGGCCCAGGTAAGTCATCGTGCCTCATTCTCGTCAACTAAACATGAAATCCTCCTTTCAGTGACAATACAAGGACCACATTTACCTGAATAAGGAGTTATGCGAAGATCAAGCCTACATCGGGTTCAAATACTGCTGCGGGACTGTTTATGCGCAATAGTTTATTGAATATCAGCATGCACGTAGCAAGCTATAGTACAGCTAAAGTGTTGAGAATTTCCTAGTGTATGTAACGTAAATGTTTTCGGTAACATTTTGGACGGATACCGTATTCTTTTTTGTCTGTCGTTTTTGTCGCTTCCAACTTCGTCTTCGTTCTAGTAGTGTACAACTATTTGTGCTACCTCCATCGCATGTTTTTTCTATCAGAAAAATTTACTAGTAATAGTTGTGCAAAATTCCCCAGAAACAACATCAACAGTATTGCCCGTAATTTTGTAAAATATAAATGCATTATTATAAAATCGAAATTTTCTTAGTATCCATGTATCTTACTAAATATGAGTTGAATGAACTGGATTTGGAAATTAAAAGCATACTGTAGTGTTTTTCAGTTAAATATGAATATGTCACATTCATGTTGATAAGGTATTTTGTATCACTTGGGGGTTGTAAAAATTAAAAAAATAAATGAATATTTCATTAAATGTTCATAAAACATTGTATATAGAGATTGGGGGTAATTCTGAACTATGCTGGCAAAGAGAAGAAGAAGTACGGATGAAGATATAACAAACTTGCAATACCTGGAATAAAAGAAGTACTATTTTCTGAACAATTACTTTTTCGATTAATTTCATTATCTTTGTTATTAAAGGCCTTACTACAAGAACAGTAATAAAACAATAGCTCGATTTCAAGCTTGATTTTGTCTTGAACCGCTTAATTCATTTTGATGATTTTTTATTCACATTTGGGTTAATTCCTCAGTTTTTAACATATTATCCAGAAAAAAATTATTGGTATACATTTTTGACAACAAAATATTAATTATTTTATGTACTTTAAAAAGTACTTTAATTTCAAATGAAAAATGTTTGACGTAAAAATTCTTAATATGATTCTTATTTATTTTGTTTTCTCCAAACGCACGCGCATAGAAAAGATTGATGTGTCATCAATTATATAAAAAATTAAAAGATTAATAAAATTAATCTAACAATCTAACACGGTATTAGCAGCATGATATAAGACCCATAAGAAACTTGCTATTCTAGATTTTGATATGTAATGTTGTGCAATTTTTCTCTCTTTAAGCTGAGAAATCAACGCAAAAGGTATGACTAATTATTTCTTCCTGGTTTGGTAAACCGTTCAGGCATAATATACACAACGTTTGGAAGTAACACGAATGCTATCAATATTTATTCATCTTAAGTTTGTGTTACCTGTTTCAATCTATGATGATCTTTTATTTAACGGCGACGAATCTAACATACGCGAACCAAATAATGGCTCGATACCAAATAAAGAGGTGCTGCTTTCTTTTCATTTCAATAGCGCCCTGTCATTACAACTTCTTCACGTGTGAATGTCTAGTAGCATGGTGAAAAAATTATATGTACACAACATAATACAAAAACACACTTCCTAGAACTATTTTCAAATTAGCTATCTAACAACCACCTAGGTTATAATTAACCTAAAATTATAACAGACTGGTACTCCGTTTTTTTTTTATCCTCACAACCAAACAATAGCGACCTAAAACAAGTTTTGCAACAAGAAACTTACCTTTTGTTGTAATATCTGCTTATATGTATTCGATTCCATCGCTTGTATACCGAATAATTAACCCTTTTCTCGCACGTTATTCATTAGCATCTCTTATAGACATATGTACGTATGAAAATCAAAAAACGACGTTGTTCGGAGTAGTAAACGGGCCTGCACATAATTCGATTTTAATTGCTTGGTTCCCTTAATGACCACAAAAGCCGACCGGAGTAATTAACCAAATTAAACTAATTAGTTGCCTTAAATGTTCAATTTAACCACCTGGAAAGAGAGAAATTAATCACTCGAAAATGATAAATCTAAAGCGGCCTTTTCATCTATACCCGCTATGTGCAACTTGTATTGCCGACACTGTTTCATTTTTGATCAAAATGTCTACGGAGTATTATTATAAACCAATGTATTTATAATAATGTATATAAATAATAATGTTTATAATGTAAAAGAAAAACTTCAATATGTAAATAAAACTTATATTTATATCAATTAAATAAAAGACATTTATATCAATTAAATAAAATACTTAAGTTGAAGTTTCTTGCTTTTTCCTTTTCTTCATCGGTTCTAGACCACTCGAGAATTCTGACAATTTGTCTTCCGCTTCTTTTGTGGACTGAACCTCGGCTTGTGATCTTCCCTGAAAAAAATTAAAAAGTATGCACCATCAGTTAAAATGCATTCTTTTTGAATAAATTCTATATAAAACGGTCTGGATAAAAGAGAAAATAGTGTGTGTAGGAACAAAACGGCGAATCTACGTATCTAATAACGATTTTTATAGGCACTCAAGTTGGTGATTAATCAAGTGAGCCGTTGTTCATTAATTACGTGCGCAGGGGCCGTGATTGGGGCGCAGGAGTGCCTCTATTAGTTTGCGGTGCGAGCTACCGACTGCCGCGCCGCCGTAGATTCGCGAAAAAGCCGCTAGATGACGCCCACGGCCGCATCGGTAATTTTTATCGCGGAGACGCACAATGCTCGTATTTTCTGATCAATTTTCTTAAAAATGAACCAGAAATTATCTTTAGATAAACAGAAAGACAGTGAACAAATCTTAGCCATTAGAAGGATGATTTGAGTGGGTTGAAACCAGGGCCGTCTTAAGATATTCGACGCCCGTGGGCTATTAAAATCCTCTTCATAAGAAAATACAAGATATAAGTAGTGGATGCGCATGCGTTATACAAAAGTGTCAGAACTAGAAAAAGCCAATTCATTACCATTATACTACACAAAAACAAATTTAACATAACATAATATTTAACAAAATTTGAAAAAAAGACGAAGTGAAAAACAATACCAAAGTTACTTATATATTTGCTGTCTGCAAATTTTCAAACTGATATCACACGTATTTAAGTTATTAAATAGATCACTCTATATGAACAAAATACTCAAATTATTTAATTTGCTCTGCTCTAAAGAAGGTGGTAAATAATTTGATATCCTTTTCAGTGCTACAAAAGATCTTTCGCCGCTGCAATTTATAGTGGCATAACTTCAAAACTGAAAAAGCGAAACATTTGATTAGATTTGCCATAAAATATAAAATAATCTTTGAAAAACATAAATTAGCAGTTCCTGTAGTGCGAGAATTCCTATGAATTCTCTTTATAGAATATAAATTTGGAATAAATTGGCTTTTAAACCATTTCTGTATATAATAAATTGCCAGCCTAGTTTGTACGAAAATACTACAAATGCTCAAATTTTGCCAACATAGCTTTTGTGTTACATAATTCGATGAGCAAATTTCACATCGATTAAAGGATGCAATAAGTATCATAATAATTTATAGTATAAGGTTTTACATCCCTAATAAGTGATAATAAGAAGGTGGTCTCCGTCTGGTTCTATACAAATCTGAGCCGCTTTTTCTCTACTGTAAATGTTAATATTTTGGATTTAAGCCATTTGAGTATTAGGCCGACACTGTTCAACATAAACAAATTGTTATTTTCATATTTATTGTATGTATACAGTGGGTACGTAAAGTATGAAAATAGGAGAAAATCTAAATGAGGATTAGTTATTGTACAAAATTCTCGAACACGTTGATTTTTAACTCTTGGAAACATGGATATTCTGAATGGAATATAAAAATGTGTTTTGGATAAAATTAGTTGCATTGTGTACGAACACGGACTCTCCTGTAAGATTTTCGAGATAAAAATGTAAAAAACCAGAACCCAATGTTCTAGAAACTCAAAAGGGTCTCATAGTAAACCTTAAACTTTGTAATTTTACCTGAAATCCTGAACGTTTGTTCACAATATATTTGAATCATTTACAGCGAACTAGTGTGGAAATGGATCAATTCCTATTGCAAATCTACTTGGGGAAATTCAATTTGTTACAAATATGTTTCCAGTTTCCGACATTTTGTCGTGCTTCCATACTTTGCGCGGTCACTGAATAATTCTTAAGAAATAACAAAAAGTCAGTTCAATAAGAACAGTCCATAATTGAGTAATAACCTATCATCATTTCCAAAAAAATAACATTCATAGCTAGCCCATATAAAATAAAAGCCCAACAAATTTAGAACACCAAAGTAAAAGATGCAGTTATCTTTATTAACAATGAACAACAATGAAACTGTGATAAAGTAGATCAGTGTCATATATTTTTTCATGATCTCATACATGTTTACTAGATGTCTCATATATCTATATATCTACTAGATGTCTCAGGCATCCAATTTTCTCTTTCATTTAGAACAGGTTATTTGTATAATTATTGAAAAGATTTACAATAAAAATGACTAATAACAAAATAACTAATAATAAAAAATATAACACAAACATTGCCGCCCCCAAAAAGTTGGCGCCCCAGAGCTATAGCCCATTTAGCGCTGTGGTTAGGGTGGCCCTGGTTGAAACATATGTTTGGCTGATAGAAAAGAGTGTGAAGATTCTCAAATCTTGCGAGTATAATAAATATATATTTGCAGAATCACAGATAGTACAAAAATCTAGTACTTATGGGGTGGGGCTTCGTGTTTGTTTAGATACAAATTTAGTTTTTAAATTCTGGAACCTACTGTGTATAACACTGCGTCTGTGAATATATGAAAAACAGTTGAAAAATCTAACAATTGGACTAACTCTTTGAAATTGTGACAAATTTTTAGCAGTGCATTAATTTTGACGCCCATGTATTTCAATGCTGTAAATTACACAGCTTTTTTTAGCTGTGGCTACTAATAATCACCTACATACGTGTTAATATTGCCTCTAACAATGCATAACTTCAACTGTCTATTTTTTCGCCGATCGAAAAACCGCTGCAATACGGACATTTAATTGCCGGTATCGGCGTGGATGGCGCGGTGTAACGAGTTATTTGCTCATCAGAGCCGGACGCCCGATGCTGTCGGCCATTCAGCCCTCGTCAATTAAATATGGACTCTATAAAAACGCGAAACGAACCCTACTGGACGAATAATGCAGCCACACTGAATAACACTGAATAACACTGAATAATTGCCAGACGAGTGCGAACGAGAGCTAGTTAGCGACGCCCCAGTAATATCATTTAATATCAATTGGTCATTATCGCCCTTTTCTGCCATTGTGCCATCCATTCCGTCTATTGTCAGTAGATAGTCAGGAGTATCCATTGGAAAAAGGAAGACCTTACGTTTTGTATTTGCGATGTAATGTTTCTGCATCTTTAGTATCTTTAGTATCCGCATAATCAAAAAAAGGGGTATAACTGAACGTTAACCAACAAAAATACAGATTAGGGAAGCTTAAAACAGAGCTGGAAAACATTATCCAGCTAGATATTCAGCTTAAAACAAGGATTAGCAGTTCCACCCAGAAAGCAGCCTGGAACAATACCACAGAAATTACCCGCAGAACTAGTCGAAATAATTATAATATGGAGATTATGGAAGTGGTCAAACAGAAAAGACGTGGAAAATGGCAGCAAACAGAAGACCCAGCTGACAAAACAATACTAAACAATAAGTTGCACCAATCAAACGCGGGATACAGAAACTAAAAGAGGCACCATTAGAATATTTGTTAGTCAACTTGACGAGCAGCGAGATAGTACGAGAAGTTAGTGGCACCTATAATAGACGAGATGACACGTATGCAAGAGACAAATGCAACAGAACGGTGATACTATTGCAGAACATCTGGCAGAAATCTTCCAGCCAAGTAACATCAACTCAGAGGCCAATCATGGAGGAAGCTGTGACAAAAATGAATCTATAGAAGGCACCTGGATATGATCTGATCACAGGGGAACTCATTAAAGAATTGCCTAAGAAAAGTATTGATATGCTAAAGTATCTGATAAATGCGTTCAGATTACAATACGTTCCGTCCCCATGTCTGACAAGTAGCAGAAGTTATCGTGATAACATAAAGAGGCCATTGAGGCCAAATTATATAGCCCCATATCACCGGTACAAATGATATCAAAGATCTTTGAAAAGATGCTTCTAAAGATGACTATAATTGAGAGACTATATATGACTATAATTAATAGAGAAAGTATTAGAAGAAAACAGAAAGACGAAACTTGGACCCAAAAGAAGTACAAGCAGAGGTACCCCAGGGTAGCGTATTGGGACCAATCCTCTGCCAACTGTATACAAGCAAATAAATAAAGAAGCGCTGTAAGTTAGTCTTGGTCGCGGCCAGTGGACACGCCACTGGTTTTTGATTAATGCCGTGGTCATTATCGCGTTAAACCGAATCGGTACGCATTTAGACCGGGCGGCCACATGGCAATCGCACAATACGCTCTAAACGCGTAAATGACGCTCCCGTGCAAGCCAACGACGGGCCCAGACCTTTCTTCGACAACGGGCTCGTCCGTTTTCTCACCCGCGGTGACGGCTTCCACCCGTGAACCTCGAGGTTTCCATCTGAAACTCATTTTTCACGCGTTATTTGCGATTAGCGTCACGCGGTTCCTTGGTAGCGCTGAAAAAGGCGAGCCATTGTCTCGCCGTCGACGTAATTGCGGCCATTGTTGCTCTTTCACAGTTAAATCGAAATGGTGGCCATTACATAGTAAACATGTTGAAACGTGGTAAATTAAATTCTGAATTGCGTTTTCCTGCCGTTTCTCTGTTCGGCCGTTTTAATACCGAGTTCGTTGGTTGATGGACCATGGCTGGAATGGACCATGACCAGGCAATGAAATGAAGATAGGCACCCAGAGAAACGTGTTGTAAAGAAGCATTTTCAATCATTTTTTAGCAGTCTTCATACGTTTGGATAAAGTGAGAGTAATACCGAGTTCGTTGGTTGATGGACCATGGTTAGAATGGACCATGGCCAGGCAATGAAATGAAGATAGGCACCCAGAGAAACGTGTTGTAAAGAAGCATTTTTCAATCATTTCTTAGCAGTTTTCATACTTTTGGATAAAGTGAGAGTAATACCGAGTTCGTTGGTTGATGGACCATGGTTGGAATGGACCATGACCAGGCAATGAACTGAAGATAGGCACCCAGAGAAACGTGTTGTGAAGAAGCATTTTTCAATCATTTTTTAGCAGTCTTCATACGTTTGGATAAAGTGAGAGTAATACCGAGTTCGTTGGTTGATGGACCATGGTTGGAATGGACCATGACCAGGCAATCAAATGAAGATAGGCACCCAGAGAAACGTGTTGTAAAGAAGCATTTTTCAATCATTTCTTAGCAGTCTTCATACGTTTGGATAAAGTGAGAGTAATACCGAGTTCGTTGGTTGATGGACCATGGTTGGAATGGACCATGACCAGGCAATGAAATGAAGATAGGCACCCACCCAGAGAAACGTGTTGTAAAGAAGCATTTTTCAATCATTTTTTATCAGTCTTCATACTTTTGGGTAAAGTGAGAGCATACTTACAGGTGGTTGGCAAGTTTTCTGTTGAGTGGTTTGGTCTCGACGTTGGTGACTTGGCCGCGGACGACGTTCGATGCTTGGGTTGGTGTACAGGTCAGGGCAAAACTGGTCACGTAATGTCCCAGATTGATCTTCTTGAAGTCAAAGATTGGCCTAAGTATGCAGGAGTAGCTGTTGTAGAATCTTGAGAACGTCGAATAGGCTGAAAAGAAACAATAAAAGATTTTATTATCTTGAGCAAAACTAGAAGTAATTTGAACTATATAAAACTATTAGAAATCATTATCCTACAGGAAAAAATTGAAGATCGCCAAATTCGCATCAATTATTTTATGGAATATTATACGCAGACTGAAAGTGCGGATCCAATATGGCGACTAAAGAATCTAACCAACAGTACCTTATGCTTGGCACTTTTTTCTATAATTATTTATTATTTTATTGTTATCAATGAGCTATCACTGGTTTGGCGTTAGTGATACCGAATATTACCGGCTAACGGCCGCGTACTTTAAGCTACGATAGCGCCATCTGTCGACTGTTCTAATACCTACTGGCCACGCGTGCGCAGTTTGATCCCGGGCACCACATCGATAGACCAGATATATATCTTCGTCTCACATTGTAGGAACCGAGACTACACATTGGCGCTATAGGCTCCGTATAATCCCTAATATCTATATGGATAATATTGACAGTAGGTATTGTTAAAAAAAAAACACCATTTGACACTACTGTCAGAATGAAAATAATTGGGAAATCCTCGCTAACTACGTTTTAACGCAGGCACGATCTCGATCAAATAGAATTTGCTCTTGCAGCTGAACTATTAATTTCACCAAAAAACATCATAGGTATAAATAATTCAGAATTTCCTCTACTTTAATTTATTACTTAACTATTTTGACGAAATTACAGAAGGGGCGGCTGATTTGCAAAATCTTTGAAAAGGGCTTAGAGTAAACATCCAGCTCCTTTGGACCCTTTTGAACCAAAAGCTTTTCAGCTCTAAGTTTGGTCATGAAATTTCTAAATATGAAGTATCCTCCCGATACCTTCAGTAGTCATGAGACCCACCCAAAAAGACATATTTCCGCTAAAATCTCAATTTTTTTTCGGCACGATTACAATACTTTATCATACTATGTATTCCTTAAGAAGTTACGGCCGTTTGAAATGTTATGAAACAAAGAAAAATAAAAGATAAAATACATATCGAACAATGCGAAAACGAAAAAAATAACATAATCAACAATACAACAATAAGAAGTAAATAATTATAAGTAACAGAATAAAACCCACATAAAACTTTTTACCAATTTTCTTCTAAAAACTAAATGTCATTCCGAGTAAAAAGGTTTGACTTATTGGTTTTCTCAAACCCTTAAGAAGTTGTAGCCGTTTAAAATACGGTTTTATTGATATTTTTATCAGCTGTAACTTTTTACCGAATTGAAAAAATGAATACTCGAATGAAGTTTATTTGCGGCGAAAATCATTACTCTGATACAGAAAAGCAAAAGATATATTTCTGTATAAATTCAGAACATAACGGGAATTTTGGAATTTATTCCTACAAACCAACTCTTGAATGTTTGAGGGAAAAAGCACTCTCGATGTACCGAATTGCTTCCGAAGTTTTCTTTTTGCCCGTATTCACATAAATCCACATTTTGTGTGTGAGTATGTTTTGATTTTCAGGACCCAAAAATTTTGTTCGTGAACTATCACCTGGTGGTTATAAATGCCGCCATATATTTGGTATATTGTGATAGTTCCTCCAAGCATCTGACATGTTCGCGGTAATATAATGTTAAATATAATAAAACTTTCAAAACCTTCTTAGTTTGTCAAATATTTAGGTAATTTGGCTAGTTTCTTTATATTAGCAGTTACGTACCACCTACTTAAGTAGTTTTGATAAGCTCATTTTTAATACAACTTTATACTAATCTAAAGCTTAACAAATCCGCACATAACATGTGGATGATATGTAGATGAAGGCAAAAATATATATTAGCAAAACATAATCGTTATTATCTTTATTTTAGGATATATATTTCAAAATGTTTACATATTTTCAGAACTTTTTATGTGGCATGTGTAGCAGAGCTATACGCATTTTTATTTTAATTGTATTATGTTCTAAATTCTTTATTTATTTTATTCTTATTTATTACTATTTGAAAATTGTAAATATTTTTTTCTACTTTGCGTTCGTTATAAACTCATAACGAAACCGCTTTCGGTGTCATTATGAAAAGACTAGATCACAAACTTTTAGTAACTTTTGGTTTTCCAACATTTATGATATTGACGTCAAGTGTCAAATAAGGCTGACATCTCAATCGCTATTGGTTCGCGTCAGTCGTAGTTGTGAATTTTACACTAACCACCAACTACTAAATATAAAATTACTTAAAATTGTAAGATAACAACCGCATTTTTCGAAATTTATGTAAAATTAATGTCGCAAGGTAGAAAAAATAAAAAAACTTGTGCGCCAATTTTTGTCTTCTAAAACTTCTATTATAGTAGTAGTAATAATCTTTATTCCAAAATCCAGCTTTGTACAAGTTTACTATACAATTAGTTTCATTTAATAAATTTCATTTGGTGTTCGAACAGGCAATTGACCTAGGTCTTTCTGCCCTGCTCCATCTCTTATTTTGGGTGTCTTCTTGTATGATAATATACTATAATTGTTAGTTTTGTTGAAGTTAGAATGTTTTGTACGTTTTGTTTTTGTACACAATACTGCACAAAATCACACACCACTTTTCCCAGTCGTTCATCCCCCCTTCGTCTCCTCTCATTTCGAAAATAGCTATTAATAACGTCACTTCTTCCCGGGGAGAAAGTAGCCCAAATTAGTAAATCCATCACGGCCTTGTGGTCTTGTTGATCGTCCGGGTGTAAAGCTCGGTCAATGCGGTCAGACCAGCAATAAGTTAAGTGTTGATATGAACGGACACAGAAAGCCACTTGGAAGGATGTCAGACCGACGTCTGCGTCGGTCACGGTTCGTCGGGGGGCGAAGCCGCCCCCGCCCTATCGTCGGCCGCGTATCGGGCATAGCCCATTATGCATCCTAAACACCAGTTTTGTAGGTGGCATTATGTGCCGTCGATGAGACTCTCGAACGGTGAAAAGAAAACCTATCGGCTATTCGACGCCACTTCTGCGTTCACCCGACGCCGACGGCGACCTTTCGCAAGGCGTCGACGGAAATATGACCGGCTATTTCACTTTAGATTTGCGTCCTCAAACACGGCGTAGAACGCTGGTGATTTATTGTGTGTGCGGATGCGGGTTACATTTTAAGAGAGGTTAGGAAATTTTGGGACTTATTTGGCCACGGGTTGAGAGATGTGAAGACAGATTTGTATAATGTATGTTTAGGATTGATTGCGGAAATAATAATTTGGAAGTTAATAGAAAATTAGTAGACATTAAAATTAAAAATACCTTGTATAAAAATAGTATATACTTTATATACGCTGTATATAACGGCAAAACTGTCAATAAAATAAAAAATACATCGTACAAAAGTGCTTTCAATATTAAAAAAATATATTATATTATATTTTAATATTAAAAAAACTTGCTTCGGCCGGGATTGAACCCTTCGCCGTATATATGCCACGTATTTTTAAATCAGTACGGCTGCGAGTTTCCCCATTGACCTACTTAGCTGTAGTGCTTCTTAGTCAAATCACGGTAATTAATTGACAATTGAGACCTTGCTGCAAAAAACGGAATAACTCCAAAATATGATTCGAGTTAACTGACAGAAACGTTTTACTATTTACATTTGATAGTTACAACATCCATACATTTTTCCTGCAATTATATTGCCAGTTGCCACAATTTTATCTGAAATTCGACGTAATAAATTAAGAGATTTAACATAAGAAAATGATATTTGTTGGAGATGTTCCCTTTTTGCACCAAACTTAACAAAAAAATACAATGAGTTTTTTAAACATTTTATTCAAACAAAACAGAAAATATAACGTTATGTAACAAAATTAAGAATAGTAACTAAGAGAAATATTATATTATTGTTATTAGATTTCTTTGTAACAGAATACGACGATTTGTGTTGTTTATTATAGTAGTTATTTTTGTTATGAACTTATTGATTAGCATCGTAATCTGAAACGTCCGTGGCGTCATCACTTATGTTGTTTGATTTCAGTTGCTTCAATGCCATTTTTACCATCAAATAACCAAAGTTGTTGTAAGTAAAATTCATCCCCAGATGAAGAAAATGATATTTGTTGGAGATGTTCCCTTTTTGCACCAAAGTTAACAAAAAAATACAATATATTTTTAAAACATTTTATTCAAACAAAATAGAAAATATAACGTTATGTAACAAAATTAAGAATAGTAACTAAGAGAAAGATTATATTATAGTTATTAGATTTCTTTGTAACAGAATACGACGATTTGTGTTGTTTATTACAGTAGTTATTTTTGTTATGAACTTATTGATTAGCATCGTCATCTGAAACGTCCGTGACGTCATCACCTATGTTGTTTGATTTCAGCTGCTTCAATGCCATTTTTACCATCAAATAACCAAAGTTGTTGTAAAGTTGTCACTTAAATCACTCATGAGTACGTTTTCTACCGATCACCACCATTGTCGGTATGGTTTTCAGTTAAATCACTGCAAATACATTTTTTATTTGCTGTTTTCAAAAACTGACAACCAACTGACTTCAGAACCAGTGTTCCCAACTGTGTCAAAATGCAACCATCAGTTCGGCAAGTCTTCTCACTAAACACCCCCAGGTGATGTGTCAAACTGACGTTTTTTATTCTTCGAATTTAAAAAATAATTCGTACACTGTTCGTAAATTGCCTAATATTCTTTTAATAATAAATAAATAAATAATAACTTTTCGGTATACAAAAAAATTAAATATTCATCGGAGATATTCATCGTAAAATTCTGAGGGAAAAACCTTCATAAAAAAACGTGTGAAAAATAGCGGTTAATGCAAATACCTACTGTCACTAGAACCAGGATATCTGTCAAATCCTGGCTAACTAGTTTTATTTTAATGCAGACACGACCAATCACGATCAAATAGAATCTCATGCAGCTAAATTATTAATTTTAATTATAGTATGATAAAGTCATGCGACTGGCCACGTCACATTTTTTGTGTTGATATCACGAAAAGTAAGAAAGATAAGGGAAGTTTCTTATCAGATAATTAATCAACCAGCATAATGCACAACATTATTATAGTTTCTGTTTTACGGTTGTTGTAACTTTTCAAATAAACGATTCTCGTGTATTTATTTGCACAAAAAATGGACACATATATAAGGGATAAGATAGTTCCTCTTTTGTTTTTCTTTTTTCATGTTGTTTAGTTTTATCAAATCACTAAAAATTCCACTAGGCAGCTTGCGAATCTGTTTGGGACAAGGACGAAATATTTCAAGGAGTTGTACCCTTATTGCACCAAAGTACACTATGTAATAAGTGAAAAAACGCTCTAATGTTCTGTATAATAAGCGGAATTTTGTCGTTTTTATACCTAACGATGCAGAATGTAGTTTCTATGATAAAATATAGAAAAGTCATTTTGAAGAAAACATGGAGTTAGCCCCATTTTGCCCTTTTTGAAATTAAATATATATAAATTGTAGGTATAAATAGGTATAAAAAAATTGTAGGTATAAAGAGTAAAATAAGCTAATATTTTTTATAAACATTATAAATTTTATAAACATATTGATCAGAAAAAACTCGAAAAACGAATAAACGTTAAGACAAAATCCCATTCAAATGATATTACGGACTTGAATAAAAGGGAAACTTTTATTTTAATTAGTTAATATTTTTCAAGTTTTGTTTTCATGTTGGACCTCCCTGTGTAATGAGAGCATTAGCCATTAGGACTTTCTTCAATATTTCAATGTTGCGGTAATCATGATGAATTTCATACAAAAGGGCGATTAAATCATCAAAATCGATTGGAGATTGCACAAGTTACTGAACGCCAAAGCAAAATTTGCAAATTTTTTTCTTGTAACTGTATATCTTTTCACACATTCCGATATTAGGTTTAATAAAAAAAAATGTTGGGTTGGGTTGGCTATTTAAAAGGTGTCTCTACCTTAAACCACCAAAACTAAATTGCATGTGATAATCCTGATCATTTCTTTACGATTTACCGAAATAATCATCGACATTGGTACAAGACTAAAAAAGTAATGGCACATCCACGTTTTTACTTACCAAAACAGGCGGATCTATGCAGGTCCTTATCCTTCGCTACTCTGTGCTCGTAGTGACGCTGCAGCGCAGTGGCGGCCTCTTCAAAATTCGGTTCCTCCATGATGTGCGTCAGATGGAACAGGAACTCCTTGGGATCCTTCTGCTTCAGACTATCGAATTAAGCAGACCATGTTGCATCTTTGATCAAAAGTCGGGACTTTCAGAAAAACTTACAATACTTTGTGATCCCTCATATGCGAGATGTAGTCCTGCTCCTCGTGAGTTAGGAAAATAATAGCGGTTCCAGACTTCCCAGCCCTCCCAGTCCTTCCAACCCTGTGAAGGTAGTCTTTATCGGCTTGCGGAGGCGTATATTGGATGATACAATCCGCTTCCGGAACGTCTATACCACGAGCAGCCACATCCTGCGTTTGAACAATGGGTTATTGCAAAAAAAAACACCAAGACAATGTGTTATTTTGAATATTGATGGCAAAATCTGACAAAATGACGTGAGAAGCTTTGATTTAATAGTATATTCCATTACAAGAGCTATAACTAGCATATTACTATTTTCACGAGCACGTAATATGCGTGTACAGCTCGAGTATTGTACATAATTTTACCTACGACCGACAATTTCAATAAATTGTATCAAAAGTGACAAATGTATTGAGAAATATTGCGACAGAAGGTATGTTGTATTAGGTTAGGTAAGGATATTTGACAGTTCAACAAAAATGTATGTTACCTATATTTGTTATAAGCGATTTACGAGTGAAGCAGTCTCGTGATGTAAGGGACATTTGAAAACAGTAAAAGTCCAAAATTGGCTAACAATTTCAAACAATTTTTAAGTAAAAGTTTTGTTGTATTAAACAATCTATCGTTTAAATATATTATTTATGTACAGGTATTCATTTTATTCTGGATATCTGGAAATCTTTCCATTTTCAAATAGAATGTCCTGTATAATTTTACATTTTTTAATGCTACGATTAATTCTAAGAATCTTTTTTAGCTTTTTTATAAAATGCATTCTTTTTCAGTTATGAGCAACGAATCAAAAATAAACGAAATGACCGAAATACCTAAATAATTCTCCAACTGAAAAACTATATCAAAAAACTTTCTGGGTTTAAACAAATTATTGTTTATTCTGGAAATTTGGTAATTGTTGGCACCCTGTATATTTATACATTTCTTAATTCTAAGATTAATAATTTTGTAGAATTTTCTTTTTAATACAACACTATCATTTTGTTTAGTTAATAGGCTATTAATAAACACTCATGGACTTCAAATTAAGAATATTTTCACACGAATAACTCATTTCTTTTAATTTGGCAGCTTGAATATGTTATTTAATTCTATTTAATTGTTTAGTTATTGAGCAGAACTCAAAGATGATGCATTTGATAAAAACATGATTCTTACAAAAACTCTTAGAATTAATCTTAGAATTCAAAATCTGATGTGGCCAGGCACATGACTTTATCATACAATATATAACATTAGTAGTTTAGCTGCATGAGATTCTATCGAGATCGATCGTGCTTGCATTAAAATAAAACGAATTAGCCAGGATTTGACAGTAGGTATTGTCAAAAAATCAGCCTTTAACACTACCTACTGTCATTAGAATAAAAATATCTGGCAAATCCTATATTAATGCAGACACGATCTCGATCAAATAGAATTTGCTCCTACAGCTAAACTATTAATTTTACCAAGAAACGTCACAGACATAAATTATACAAAATATCCTCTACTTTGATTTATTATTTAACTATTTTGACGAAATTACAGAAATGGCGGCTCATTTGCGAAAAATGCATAACAATATTGCTATCCGCAATCCGGACTTGAAACACACATTGACTTTGTAAACACCATGGAAACTCCAAGCCGTTTCACATAGCGTACGTGCGCGCGTGTTTCTCCTCCTCATCACATTCTCTATGCATTTGCGTGTTGAATTGACATTTCGCAACCGCTGACGTTCAGAATACAGTCAAAAGTTTCAAAATTTCCTGGCTACCTACTATTAATGTAGACACAATTTCGATCAAATAGAATTTGCTCCTGCACCTAAACTATTAATTTTACCAAAAAATGTTATAGACATAAATTATACAAAATTTCCTCTACTTTAATTTATTATTTATCTATTTTGACGAAATTACAGAAATGACGGCTCATTTGCAAAATCGTTGAAAAATGCTAAGAGTAAATAGCCAGGTCCCTTGGACCCTTTTGAACCAAAAGCTGTTCAACTCTAAGTTTGGTCATAAAACTTCTAAATATGAACTTTCGTCCAGATACCTTTAGTAGTTTCTCCGGAATCGTCGCCACAAAAATCGTTTACACACACACAAACATACACACATACACACACAAACATTTTTTTTTACCTTGGTCAAAAATGTTCAGGGGACCCATAAAGACCTATTTCTGCTAATTTCAAATTTTTTTTTTCGGCACGATTACAATACTTCATCATACTGCGTATGATAAAGTAAAAATGTAAAATATACAGGCTGTTCTATTAGAAAAAAAAGTTTACCGAATTTCCAGAATAATATGAACATCCTGTATATTGAAAATATATTTGGACGATAGCTTGTTTAGAACTAAAGAACTTTTGTTTGAATTTTTCTTTGTAATTCTTTACGGGTGAAGAATTACTAGGGTGTTCCGGTAATTTTTACTAACCATGTATAATCCGCTATCTTGAATTATCATACTTCAAATATTACGGGAAGTAAGTTTCATGCAAATCCAAGCTTTTCACATTTTCGGTCGCCGTATTGATTCCGCCATTTTGAAAATTGGACATTGGATTTGGAGTCTCGTCTTCAAATATGACAGCAAATAAGTTACATAAGCACTCTAAATTTTCTAGTAGCCACATTGCTCTGCCATTTTGAATTAAAAAAAAAATTACAACGGTTTTGGAATTAGAACGCCAAAAACAGTTTACATCATAATAAAAATATTATTTAAATGCTTTAAATAAACAAATATTGTTAAAAATGTACCCTGTTTTTCCGTCGAGTTCAAAAACAGTGCGTGTCCATGATGATTGTTTTAATCGTAGCTCTGCTTTTAATTCAAATATAAATACAATATGTAATACATTTAATTCTCTGCGATATTGTACCGACAAAACTATTTTGTTAATTTTCGCAGAACTCAATTTTTGGACTTATATATTATTAACGTATGTAATGAATAACAATGGACCCAGCACAGATCCTTGCGGAACACCGTATCATCACATACCTACTTTTTTACCTTTACGACCGCATAGTGCATACGCTTCACAATACGAGACGATACACAACGAAACGTAAGAAAAAATCCAAATCAGTTCGAACGATTCATATTAACAGGTAGCGACTCGGACAATGCGAGTACTTTAACGGCGTCGGCCTGCCCCCTGGCGCGGCGGGAATGTGTGTTTTGTGCGCGCCGGCTAGCCGGATCCATTCAGCGACGGAATGATGCGAGTCCGCGAGAAATGAACGTTTCTCCGCTCGGATAATCGAAGGACGATGATGGCCCCGGTCGGGAATTAAATTCGGCCCTTTCGGCGGCGCCGCACGAGATCGGCGCGGCTTTTGCCGCGAACAGCGGGGTCGCGTAGGAGGCCCCCTATCAATTATAGACGGAATTCTTACCCCGATTCTCTCTCTGATCAGAGTTTTTCTTACTTTATCATACGCAGTATAATAAAAAAGTATTGTAATCGTGCCAAAAAAAAACTTTTGACAGTAGTCGGAACGTCAGCGGTTGCGAAACGTCAATTCAACACGCAAATGTATGGAGAATGCGATGAGGAGGAAAAACACGCGCGCACGTACGCTATGTGAAACAATATTGGAACATCTTGGTGTTCACAAAGTCAATGTGTATTTCAAGTGCGGATGGCATTGTTGTTATGTTTTCGCGAATAAATGCAAGACAGACTGTAAGACGGTATGTTAACATTAAAACTTATCTGGAATATTGAGCATAATACGTTATGATCTTTTGTAGTTAGCACTGAAGACGTGGTAATACCCGAAAATATAGTATGCTAGAAGACAATATAATATATTAATCATCAGAATCAACAACCTTTTTACTTTATCATACGTGTATGACAAAGTATAGTAATACTGGCGAAAAACTTTTATTTTAGCGGAATTATATCTTATTCACCCCTAAACATTTTTCAGCCGCTATTTCTGGAATTTCTTCGAAATAGTTATATAATAAATCAATGTAGAGGAAATTCTGAATAATTTATGACTATGACATTTTTTGGTAAAATAAATAGTTTAACCGCATGAGCAAATTCTATTTCATCGAGATCGCTCGTACTGCATTAAAACACTATAGTATTAAAACTAGTTATTAAAACCAGTCTAATGCTGATATTTTGACATTACATACTGTAAATCTAATCTAAATATCTGTCTAGTTCTAGTAGTTTTAATTTATCATGGTAACTAGATATTTTATATCACATAGTGTAAAAAATTTCAACTTTGATGCCTAATAACTTTCAAATCTGATGATAAAAGACCAATTAAATATGGCATTGTTAGAAAGCTGGTTTGTCGATCTTTACACTACTCTTAAAATATACAGGTTGTTCTACTTAAAATTCTTAAGTTATTTGACATTTAGCAAACCTCAATTTATCTCAAATCTATCATAGCTATCAAAAAGAGCATTATTTTTACTGTCCGGAAAGACTTGTCTCGTTTCTCTATCTTAATTAGTTACCGAAGAATGTTTTTTAAATGCATGTTTTTGACATTAATTTCACAATATCTCGGAAACAGTTGATAATAGCCTAATACAAGTTGATATCAAAATAGTCAGCGCAAAGATGTGAATCAAAATCTGCAACAAGTTTGTGTTGGCACTCCGTTATGGGACAACCTGTATTCATGCCAATATTTTCTGGTTATAGACCGAGTGAGTATCTACAACTTGTATATATTGTTTTATATATTTTTCAACTCTCTATGACAAACCCAAACAAATATTTTTCGTTATTTACGCAAACACATACCAATGTCAAAAATGTCGGATTCGCTGACAGAAAACTGGCCGCTACTTCTGAACTGAGTAAAATAAATTAAAAAAAAAAGAAATGGTTTTGCACTCCAAAAACATAGGCAAATTCATTTAAAAATAAGAAATTTTGCTCAGGTCATGGGTTTTTTCACTTTTTTTGGTAATTTGATTGTCCTACATTTTCAAGTTATAGGTGTACAACAACATAATACTGATGTGTTGGATAAACCTTTCCGCCACTCAAGTCAATGATAACCTGACAGAGCATCTGATTTTATAATAAGAAAAGAATTAGCAACCAGTTAAAAATTGACCATTTTCAGTATATATTATCAGAAAATTAAAAAGTGTTTTGTGTTTTTTTTTCGGAAATGCAACATAACTTCTGTAACTATGTATTCTAATGAATGCTGGTAAACAATACTAGAAACAATCACATGAAAAAACAACGGAGGTATTGTAAATAAACACTTTTTACATCTGAAGAAACAAAAACGGCCCACTTTTGCCTACATGTTTATTGATTTTTTTATCATAAGATCTCATGGTCCTTTAATTCTCTCTGTAAATATGTGTAATTGTTTTTTTATAAATGCCCGCCTTATTTTTTATGGAATTTTACCAAAGCTAGTATGCTTTATCAGCTTACATTTCAATACATAGTAAAAATAGTTTTGTTGCATTTCTGCTAAAAAAAACTAAAACTGTTAAAAAACAAGGTTGGTTTTACAAAATACACATGCCATTGTTTTTATTATTACAAAATTTGATGCTCAACCATGTTTTCAAATAGTTGGTAGGCGGAATGGATTATACAGCACATAAAAACGTTGTTCTCTGGTACTCTTTCGAGCTTTTGACATATTTCCAAACGTATAACCTGACAATGCCAAATGGTACTTAAATGATCTAAATAGATTCTTAGTAGTGAATTCAACGATTGAGTTTTATAATTACGTGCGTCCGTTGTCGTCCGATAATTAGCAAGCAAGAAATTGTTGGAAAACCCAATTCGACCATTTTTTTGCACGTTATATGTAAGCCCAACCAAAGATTTTCAGAAGTTTAATTAACCAATCAACAAAACGCAATCAAAACCTGCACTTACCGTACAAATAAGGACACCCTTCTTCGCCGCCCGGAAAGCGGTGAAGACCTCCCTCCTCATCTTCTGGCCCATATTACCGTGCAGCTTGAAGAACTCCACGTCGACAACGACCTCCTCCTCTTCCTCCACCTCCTCGACGTCGTCGTCGAAAGAGACCACCTGCTGACCCTTGTGGTCGTGGGTCTTCGGCTTCCCGCGACCTATCGGCATGCTGACCAGACACTTCGTGAAGAGCTCGTGATGGAAGTCGACCATATCCGTACTCGCCATGAAGACGAACACCTTCGAATTCGTCTTCGACTGGGCGACGATCAGCGCCGATAAGGTAAACAGCCGATGCTTCACCATGGTTATTATGAATTCCTGACTGACCGTGTTCGGAATTACGAAGTCGTCTTCGTTCTTGGACGATATCCCTTCGTCCAGGGCGTCGATGTACACGTGGTCTTTCATGGTTAAATCGGCAAGTTCGGTCACGTCTTCGGTTAGAGTTGCCGATAGCAACACGGTTTGCCTCTCCTTGCTGTTGACGTCTTTTAATGGAGCCAAATGACCAGGCTTCTCAATCTCTTTATCGACTTCATCATTATCATCATCGGCATCGTCGTCACCAAAAGTCTTCTTTTTGTTTTGTTTGAAGATGGCCATTGGGTCATACTCGGACCCAGTTTTTGCTTTATCGATTTCTTCTACTAAACTAAAGGATGGAGTTGAGTAAAGGCGCAAAATGGAAGTTTTGGGAAGTTACTTACGTCATTATGTCTTTCCTGAAACCCATATCCAACAATCGGTCAGCTTCGTCCAGGACTAGACACCTAACTTTGCTCAAATTTAATGCTGATGTGTGCAGGACGTGGTCCAGGAGACGGCCGGGTGTGCCTATAAGGACGTTTACTCCTTTTCGTATTTTGCATTTCTCGGTGTTTCTGTTCTCACCGCCGCACAAGTGCCCGGTGACTATCCATTGAAATGTCTATAAATATGATTTAGTTTTCAAATAGTAATAAATATGAATAAAATAAATAAAGAATTTAGAACATAATACAATTAAAATAAAAATGAGTATAGCTCTGCTACACATGCCACATAAAAAGTTCTGAAAATATATAAACATTTTGAAAAATATTTCCTAAAATAAAGGTAATAAATAGGATGTTTTAATAATATATATTTTTGCCCCCATCTACATACCATCCACATGTTATGTGCGGATTTATTAAGCCTTAGATTAGTATAAAGTTGTATTAAAAATGAGCTTATCAAAACTACTTGAGTAGGTGGTACGTAATTGCTAATATAAAGAATCTAGCCAAATTACCTAAATATTTGACAAACTAAGAAGGTTTTGAAAGTTTTATTATATTTAAATTTATATTACCGCGAACATGCCAGCTGCTTGGAGGAACTATCACAATATACCAAATAGGTGGCGGCATTTATTACCACCAGGTGATAGTTCACGAACAAAATTTTGTGGGTCCAGAAAATCAAAACATACACACATAGAAAATGTGGAATTATGTGAATACGGGCAAAAAGAAAACTTCGGAAGCAATTCGGTACATCGAGAGTGCCTTTTCCCTCAAACATTCAAGAGTTGGTTTGTAGAAATAAATTCCAAAATTCCCGTTATGTTCTAAATTTATACATAAATATATCTCATTCGAGTATTCATTTTTTTAATTCGGTAAAAGTTAAAGCTGATAAAAATGTCAATAAAACCGTATTTTAAAGGGCTACAACTTCTTAAGGAATTGAGAAAACCAATAAGTCAATATGAACCTTTTTACTCGGAATGACATTTAGTTTTTAGAAGAAAATCTGAAAAAAGTTTTATGTGGATTTTATTTTGTTACTTAAATTTATTTACTTTTTATTGTTGTATTGATTATGTTATGTTTTCGTTTTCGCATTGTTTGATATGTATTCTATCTTTTATTTTTCTTTGTTTGTTAACATTTCAAACGGCTGTAACTTCTTAAGAAATAGAAAAAAACATATACGACCATATAAAACATTATACTCAGAATGACATTTGATTTCTAAAAATTAATTCTGCTGAAAAAAAGGTAGACTATTAATATATTTATATTTTTTCTAATTAATGTTGTTTTGTAACTGTTATTTAATAATCGTTTTAATTTTGAGTAAAAGTTACGTCTATTTTTTTGGTGCTCCACATATATTTCGTATGGTCAAAAGTGCTCCCTGACTTCAAAAAGGTTAAGAACCACTGGTGTAAAGATTAGCGCGAGAGAAGTGTACTACACCAGATTTATTAAGATAAAGTCTGTCTAAGCGATGTTCTTTTCACCCACACCGTTTGCTAGAAAAACAAAATCAACTTTCGGTCAGGTGACGTTTAGTCTCGTCTATATATTTGATTTCATGTTCAGTTTAATATTGATGGGTTTTATGGATGTGGATAATAATGTAGCGAATGATAGCAGGACAGCGTACTTTGCATGTCAACAATACCTGTTACCCTTTTATGAATATTATTGAGATTTGAGAAAAAATATGTTTCGTTTTTTTTTGTTTACCTGTTGCTGCCTGATAATATTTGATTGCCTCTACTGACTTAAAGTGCATTAAAGATTCCGTCCTACTTTCAAACTTTGAGAATTAACTAAAACAGTGAAAACTATTATCTGTTTTTTTTTTCAACGTTTTAAAAAATCTGGTATGGCCAGGCTCATGACTTTATCATACAATATATAAAACTAATAATGATATATTGATTTCCGGATTGAAACCGCGTTGAGGACTTTGAAGCAGTCGACGTTTCGCGCTCTGTTGCAAGATGCATCTTCAGGACTAAGTTATCAAACCAAGTGCTAAGAAGATACTGTATCTTCAGTCCGAGCCTTCAAACACAGGGCTCAATACTTCTTCAACCGATAGTAGTACTATTGCGTTCATCGTTTGTAGCCCATTTTTTTAAATAAATTTTAAATGCAAAATTGTTGATAATATATCATACTAGTCAACAGTAACCAACAACTAACGGTTTATCAGTTTTTTTCGATTTTCGAAGTTCATCGTTCAGAAAATGTTTCTATTATGTACAAAATACGCTAGATGGCGCTAGCAATACAGTATCGACCAAAATCGATTTACATAGTGTTTTTGTTAATTTGATTTAACGAATTCATAGCCGCCTAGATGAATAAACAGATAGGTACTTTGTTGTTTAACGCCTAGATGGTAAAAAATGACTGAATTGAATTATTGAAATATATATGTGTTCAGAATGTCATCACTCATCAATACTTAATTTTTATTTATTTAAAAAATAAAGATAGTTTTTATATCTATTTCTTGTCGAAAAGGCAAGAATAAAAAACAATTTAAACAAGAAATTAGGTACTACAATATTATAGCAATTAACCATTTTGACAGCCGTTATCACTTGAATCTAACATCAAAGAAATGTTCAGAATTTTTTTTTAGTAATATGTAGCAATAAAGCTCTTAACTCAAATTCATATTTTCTGAATGATACTTAAATTGTCAAATGTGATAATTACAGCATTAGTTTTAGAGGATGCACCAACTTTTATTAAGAATAAAGATTTCTGAAAAATCTATGATAAAATAGTTTTTAATTTGTTCCAAACTTTCTGAAACACGTTGTATAAAACTATGTTCGTTCTAATCATCACATTTTAATCGTCCTGTATAGGAAATTAACTGACGAAACAATTTCTCAAGTTTCCGTTGCGCTAACTTTCGCACAGTTTGCAAAAAAACAATCGAACACAAAACGATTTTTAGAAACTTACGTTAATGTCGCAAAACTGTTGATGGGTTTGCAGTGCCAATTCTCGTGTGGGAACAACGATTAAAGCTTGAACCCCATCGGCCCTTTTAATCTTCGGCGTGATTCCTTGCAACGCGTCAATTATAGGTACGGCATACACTAAGGTTTTTCCCGAACCCGTCTGTGAACGTACCTACATAAAAAAATTATTAAAACACGTAAAACTAAAAACAAATCATAAAATTTACCAGGGTATTCTTTCCATCCAAAATCGCTGGAATGGCTTTCTCTTGTACGTTCGTCAATACGCCGAAACTGATTTTCTCTAAGTTTGACACTAAATGACGATGAATGCCTAAATCACTGAACTTTGTCCCTTTAGTAAATACAACTTCCGACACTGATTTACCACCATAGGTATTCACATATACGTCACGTTGTTTTTCGGAAAACAACGAGTAAGATTGGCTATTTCCGTCGTTCTTCTTTTGTTGTCGTGGTTCGAAATCCCCTCCTTGTTCTCGTAACGCCTTTGCTTCTAATTTATCTTTGCGTTGTTTCCGTTTGATATGGTTGTTGTTACGAGTAAAATTTGTAACGGGGCCTTCTTTATTGGGTTCCGAGAGTTGCTCAGGTGATTGATTCTGTGCAACTTTTCTCTGGAATATCGGTTTTGTGGGATTTGTATCGTTTGTAGTAACTTTTCTCTGAAATATCGGTTTTGTGACATTTGTATCGTTCGTAGTCACTTTTCTTGGGATTATTGGTTTTGTTGGGCTGCTTGCGTCTGTTGGAGTTGTACCGATTTTTTTCTTAAACACTTTTCCAGCTGTGGGTTTCTGTTTGTTGTCCCAAGCAAAACTAAAGGATGGTTTTCCAGCTGGTTCTGGTTTATTCTTTGTGCCCTAAAATTACAATAGATTTATACAGTTAGGATTGGGGAATTCTATTTCTAGTACATACCGTTCCTTTCTTATTGAAATTTGACTTCATCTTTAGCAATTTATAAGCGATTTCACTGTAAGCATGTAAATCTTTAAACGTGTTTATATTTCTGAATTTCTAGGTTATAGAGGTTATGTCTTGGTGTCGCATGGTAAGCGCAAATGGCGCCATCTGTACTATATTCTGGTAACTAATAGCAGGTACCTGTTTTGTGTTCGTGATGGGAAATCCTATTTATTAGTACCTGTATTTATACATGTAATTAATTTATTATGGTTTTAGTTCCGTTTGAGACATCTCATTAATAATTTATACACTGTTTGCTATTATATTTAAATGCATTTGTTGGTATCGCAATGGCTAGTCTTCGGCCAGAAGATGAATAAATTATTTCAACGAATATCTGTTGTGAAACCAAACAAAGTTATGTTATTATTTATCAAAACAAAACGACCCAGAAATTGTGTTGTTACTAAACTGAAGATTGTAGCGTTTATTACGTAGTTATATTTATATTATTCCGTATTATTAATTTTGAGCTGAATTTTGAAAACTATTGCTGTATAAATGGTCACTAATGACGATTACTATTGTAAAGGAATAACTCAGGATATATGTGCGTATGTGGGTGCGTATTATTTTTATTAATGAACGAGTTAGTAAATTACACATGGCATCCCCCATTCAAATGTTTAGCAGGTGTAGATGGCGACTTTACTACCAAATCTGCAATTATCCTGTATATTTTTAACCACCCACCACAAATATCTAACAGTATGCAAGTTTTTGAACCATTCTTTTCGTTCTCCTTTCATGTCTTTCAAATTCAATGTCAGATTCAGTGCGTATTTAAATTCCTTCTTTCAGTGAGTCACTAATAACACGTCTCTTTCATCATGAAAATAAATTTGAAGAGCTTTTAAATCCAAAGCTGCATTATGTAGGTTCATTTTAGGATCATGCCTACTTTTTCGAACGCGGTCAATATGTCTTGTGTCCAGCCAAAACACCAGCATTATCATAGCACTGTGACCTGCAGTCTTGTAAGTTCATGTTGTCTTTCTCTAACTGCTTCGATATTTCTTGAACCAAGCTTGCAGCATCTTTATCGCTTATTTGTATAAAACCGAGAAATGATTCTTTAATCTAAACAGTTTTTTTTCTCCAAATTTATGTCAAGATATCTTAATACCTCAGACATTTGTTCTGAGCTTGCTCAGGACTCGAGTTAAACATTAGTCCGTCATATTTTGCTTTATGTCTTATTTCTAGCAAACTATCACGAACAGTGGATACCATGATGTGAATAAACTCGTTCTTTTTTGTGAAAGATATGAAGTGGATCCATCATGGTTCTCCACAAATCTTATGTGGCATTTTAAAACAGTCAAAATTAGAAATTAGTTTCAATAAACCAAGAAGATTTCATGTATTAAAATCTGACTGAAGGGCTCTCTGTGGCCTCACAAATGTAGATTTTGTATCGCAAGATGTAGTGTCTTTTCAAGATATCACACCAGTTCTGACATTTCCTTAGCTTTTGGTTCAAAAAGGTCCAAAGCAACTGGATGTTTCCTCTAAGCAGTTTTCAAGGATTTTGCAAATGAGCTGCCATTTCTGTAATTAAATATACAAAGAAAGAACATAATTTAACTTTTATTTATTTTGTCTTAGATCAAAAACGTAAAAACTTAATTTTAATACAGAAATATTGTTACTTAAGGCACTTTGAATTCTCGTATTACTTAACGTGACACTCTAACGTCAAAATAACGTCAAAATATTTACAAAGATAAATAAATGTTTTTCTATAAAAAAATATAAGTAACGGATTATTTGCATATTATATTAAGGAATAAAAGTTTCATCAACGTCACTATTTTCTGAAGATTTGCCTTGCTCATCATAATCTGAATCATCATCACAAACAGGACATATATAAAATGGTTCACTACTTCCACCATTACACAAGCCACAAATCCACTTTCTGCATCTTAGGCATTCAATCCAGTCACTTGTTCCTCTGTAATTTTCAAAATAAAGCCGGCAAATCCCACATTTTGAGGTTTTAGGTCTGGATTTTCAGGCAAACCCCCAGGAATCTTTTTTCAACTTCATCTATATTTATACAACCCTGTAGTTCTGAAACCGGATATTAAGTTTGCATGCACTGTATCTGTAATGCTATTCCACAGTGTTGATACTAATGATGGAAAGTGTTCTTTAGGGAGTGTGTTCCCTAGTGTGTTTCGGAGTACCTACTCTCTCTTCTCCATTTCTCCAGTATTTCACGCCATTTCCTTTTGATTGGTGCAAATACAGCCACATCCAAGGGCTGCATTATGTGTGTGGCATTAGCAGGAAACGGGCACATGTAATTGTCATATTCGATGGCTGCTTTGATCACACTGGGCGAAAAATGACTTGCTAAGTTGTCTCCAACAAGAACAGTCTTCGCTCCTGGCTCTTTGGTTTCTTGTATGTGTGGAGCAACGTTTTGAAAAATCATTGCTCGTAAGTTCATATCAAACCAACCTGATAAGCTGTTCCCAAATACAGTCCCAGCTGGTCTTCCAGTGCACTAGTTTTCATATAAATTGGCACTTTTATATACCACCATCGGGGGAAGTAAAAAAATCAGGCCCGGGATAATTGTCTATGAAAGCAGCCACCGTTTTACCCTGCTTGTCTAAAAATGTTTTAACCACCGAATACACCAATATCTCTCTTGGTTAATGGAAATCCCCATGTCGCCACTTGGCCTAAACTGTCAGTTATGATTTTCTGTTCACAGTTCGAAAGAACACTTGGGTGGCCTACAAGGCAGTTGTGTCTCTCAAGGGACTTGCTTTGCAAGAGTGGGCCGAGGAATTTTATTCAAAACGGCTGCTCGTTTTCTTGACATGCCATTTTTAATGTCTTCCAGCGCTGATTTTAACTTTTCTGCCGAGTAGTTCTTGTAGTTCCGGCTTCCCGAAGTTTTTTTTTTGTATTTTCGTACTATAGCTATATATATATATATATATAGCTATATATATACTCAACATCTGTAACAATAGTAACGACCTGTGAAAACCGCAAATAAATCACTAAAAAAAATATTATATAAAAATAAAAGAGTAGCGGTGTCAAAGTAGCCCCTTGGGGTCAAAGGAGCCCCGGTTGACGGTGGGTTGACGGTATTCTTTAAAATTGATTTTTCCATTGTCGTGTTTTCACCTGTCATAATAGTCATAATATAGGTTTGCCATTCATACCCAAAATCGGAACACGTTTCCGCAATATTTGATCAACTGTCTCTCACATGTACAGCGCATTCTCTTCGGTCCGTGGTTTTCTTTAACCGATTTTCTGCTTTTAGCAGCATCAACGGACAACGAGTGTCCATTATTTCACTGAATGCGTATACCACCATAAATCGTAGAGAATGGCAACTGTACAATGAGTGTGGAGTGCACACACAGTTTGGGCGTTAAATCTGAGCCACGTTCAGAAGTTGGGCGTAAATAAATCGATTTTCCCCGAGTGGTTTAAAGGGTCGTTTGTTCTTGATATTATCGGCGCATTGAATTTGTTGTGGGAGGATTTAGGGAGGCATTAGCGGTCCATTAGCGGTCAGGATCTACTTGGGCTATTAGCTTTGAAACCATGGCGAATTGGCTTAACGCCCTGAATGGCCAAGGGTCTCGGCGTGATTGATACATCCACACTCCGTCTGAGCTGATCGATCGCAGCGAAGGGAAATAATGTGACTTTCCTGCAGTTTGGGTTTCACAAGTAATTCAAATAATAACACTAGTAGAGGAGATTAGACAAAAATTAAAAATGGTCAGATCTTTGTGGGAGTAGAAAGTTGGAATCACTGACGTTCTACAACAGAACAAACCTTAAAAAATCTAATGTTGCCAGGCACATGAGTTTATCATACCATATATTAATAGTTTACCTGCATGAGATTATATGTGATCGAGATCGGCCATGTCTGCATTAAAATAAAGCTACTACAACTAGACAGATATTTTGATTAGATTTACATTATGTAATGTCAAAACATCAGCATTTGACATTAGCTACTGTCATTACAATCATAATATCTGACAAATCCTGGCTAACTAGTTTTAATACTACTAGTGTTTGCAGTACGAGCGATCTCGATGAAATAGAATTTGCTCATGCGGCTAAACTATTTATTTTACCAAAAAATGTCATACTCAGAAATTATTCAGAATTTCCTCTACATTAATTTATTATTCAACCATTTCGACGAAATTCCAGATATAGCGCCACGATTACTATACTTTATATATACTACGTATGATAAAGTAAAAAGGTTATTGATTCTGATGATTAATATATTATATTGTCTTCTAGCATACTATATTTTTGGGGTATTATCACGTCGTCAGTACTAACTACAAAAGATCATAAAGAATTATGCTCAATATTCCAAATAAGTTTTAAGGTTAACATACCGTCTTACAATCTTTCTTGCATTTATTAGCGAAAACATAACAACATTGCTATCCGCACTTGAAATACACATTGACTTTGTGAACACCAAGATGTTCCAATATTATTTCACATAGCGTACGTACGCGCGTGTTTCTCCTCCTCATCGCATTCTCCATACATTTGCGTGTTGACTTGACGTTTCGCAACCGCTGACGTTCTGAATATTGTCAAAAGACTCAAAATATCCTGGCTACCTACTATTAATGCAGACATGATTTCGATCAAATAGAATTTGCTCCTGTGCAGTTAAACTATTAATTTTACCAAAAAATGTTATAGACATAAATTATACAAAATTTCCTCTACTTTAATTTATTATTCATCTATTTTGACGAAATTACAGAAATGGCGACTCATTTGCAAAATCGTTGCAAAATGCTAAGAGTAATTAGACAGACATTTTTGCACCATGCGATCATTTCAGATATTAAATGAAAACTCAATTTTTTCGGCTTATTGTATTCTAAATATGGCAAGTGGTATACCAAATTACTCAGAAAAAAAAATCTGAATCCAAACATGCGGAAAATCAATATGGCGTCCATAAGAAAAACTAAAATTTCGTTTGTTTCTGACGAATTCATTGGCGAAAAAAATTTTAATCTGACATAATCAAATTGTAGACAAAAAAGTGCCTTGATAACGTCCAAACGCTTTTTTGATGGGATCACAAATAAAGAAGTTATGACCATAATTAAAAAATAACAATTTTTTTTCAAGATAACTTCGAAACCATTTGGAATTCAACTGTTTTCTGTTTTCTGAACAGCTTATGAAAGAGCAATAAGTATGCAGTACTTTGCCCATTTAACGGACTTTCTCTCTATTAATAACAAAAGTACCCATACAACCCAACATCCCGTGAGACACACTGTATATAGACAGATGAAATTCGTATAAATGAAATTCGGTGGAGGTTCAACGAATATTTTGTTAACGAGTTGTATGTATATTGACAAAATTACTGCTGCTTGAACTTACAGGCCGATTTTTCCAAAGCACTGTATCTAAATTTTCATATTCCTACATCAATAGGTTGCCAATTATATATACAATATCCAATAATAAACGATGTAACTAGATTATCAAGACACCTGACTAGATGGCAGTGCTGCAGCTTGCCGAGCTTTTGCTACGGGATAATCCTGTTTTCTGGGCAACCGCTGCTACTGCTGCTGCTATAACGATCGTGCCAAATAGCCGTATTATTTATATGAAGTTAAGGGCATGATTTATAGCTCACACTAACCTTAATACGTCCGTTTTTTATGTTTAACGCGCTCTTGGTAATTACGGGGAGGCAGCTGCAAATTTGTTACGTCTCCGTAATTTACAATTTTATTATAAGGGACTTTGTTGTTGTAATTGGACGACCAACACCTTTGCTTGATTTTCGTAAATTAAACCTCGAAATTTAAATGATTTGCCTGGTTTCTCTTTTGATATAATTGCGTATCTTTTCGTGGGATTGAGCCTTCTGTCACTAAACAGATAATAAAGAAGAGACAGACATAAAAAAAATCTCTTTTTACTTTATCATACGCAGTAGAATGAAGTACTGCAATCGTGCCGAAAAAAAAAATCCTGGCTAGTGAGCCAGGATTTTCCAAATATTTTACGTCTAATGACAGTACCGGTAGTGTCAAATGCTGATGTTTTGACAATATCTCACTATATTTACTGTCAATAGTAAAAAGATCTCATATTGTGATACCATGTACGGTCCTTGCCTGACGGCGTCGGATAGGCAGCGTGTTCAGCGTGCCCAAAATGCTTGTGTTCTGTTTGTTTTTGGTTTGAGGAAGTATGATTATATATCGATTGGGCTGGGCGACTTGGGGTGGTTGAACATGGATAACACTAGGGTGTTGCATGCAGCAATATTAAATGATAAGTTGCTATCCAAGAGGATCCCACAATACCTCAAGCGGAAGATACGCTGTAGAACGGATGTCCATAACCTTAATTTAAGATTCAGGGGTTTGTTTGCTCCACCTGCCCATCGCGCTGGGCTGTATAAACGGTCATTCTCTTACCAGGTCAGTCACATATACAATGGTCTCAGGGGAAGATATGAAAAAACTATCGTTAAACAGTTTTGGGGGAAAGGTGATGTGTAATATAGCATCTGTTTCTATCGATCCAATCTTGCTTCAAATCTGTCGACATCAGCGGTAAATAGACATCGATACATTATGTGCATAGCATATACATAGGAATGACCCGGGAAACTCAATAATAAAACTTTTCAAACTCCATTTTGCGTTTTACAGCGCTTCAACGGCATACATAGGCTGGTACGTGAATGTGTGCGTTGTGTAGTCGGGCTCTCGCCGTTCGTACATTTTCCATTTGGACTAAATCCAATTTTTGCCGATGGCGATTATTCAAATGCCGAGATTTATGGGTCGGACTGTTCGCCGCAATAAATCCCATAGAAAATACGAGAAAACGGCTCGACTCGCTGCTAATTTATTACATGGAACGGTTGGGTGCCAACCAAATTGTTACAAAACTCCCCGCTTCAGGAACGAATTAAGTTAGTCCCCCTCTCACTCTCTCTTCAAATGCGTTCCTCTTCGTGTATGTGCGGTCAAAATATCGCAAAAAGAAACTGTTTTTGAGAGGTTGGTAACAGCATACCAGACGGTGACCTTGAACCAATATTTACTATTTTGAACTAATTTATTGTAATTATCAGGAAGCTTAATCATGGTATCTTTATTGTTTGCGTTGTCAAAATGTTGTATTTTTTCTTGGAAAGCTGTATCCCATCCCTCCCTGACACGTAGCATCGTAGGTACTTACAAATTCCGTTCTCATGGGCAACGAAGGGGTGATGGATTGGATATTGTCACTTAACATTTCAAGGTGAATAAATTATTATCAGTTATCATAGTACACATTTTGATTGTTTGGCCTGCGAAAATATTACGTCTTGCTCTCGTGTTATCTATGGACATATGAATGTAAGGTAATTCATTAGTTTATACGTCCATTTCAAGTAAGATCCTTCCCAAATGTAATACTTTAATAAATAAGAGAGGCCAAAACGTTTTTTTTTTTCCTCAAATTTATACCGGCTGAACCCATTACCACAATACAAAGGTTTTATAACTAAACTTGTAGTTCTTTTATTTACAAAGCATAATCATCATTGTTTTTCAATTTCAGTAACATCCAAAGATGGTTAAGCAAGGACCAGTGAAGAGGATCTCTACGCAAGGAAAGACTTCAACGCAGAGGAAGCTTCAGATATGAAGACATCGAAAGGTAGGTGCCAGATATGACAACCATCGATGGAGGAGATGAAGACATTATAAGGTAGGATTTTAAATGATTCTATATTTGCAGTTTTGTCGTCTTTAGACTTTGGAGACTTTCTTTCGAGTTCTCTGAATCACAGCAAATTGCAAAAAACCTTGAATCGTCGTCATCAGATCCGCAGTATAACACAATCACCTGTAATGTTCGTCACAACTGCAGCTTATACACATGACAAAACGGATTATGGTTTCTTTTGTTAGCCACACGATTTAAACGCATTTGTTTCAAACCAGTGGTGTTATTTACTTATTAAAATATCTATCCAATAATACCAGACACGACCAATGCACAGTGGGGTATTTGACCCGAAAACCTGGCCAAAATTATTTTTCCACCTAAAAGGGCTCTAGATGTGTTGTCTTATTTATGTATAACATTTTAACCTTCATACTAAGAATTTGAAGGTTAATAAACACAATAAAACAGTACAAAATAGGAAAAAGCAAACTGTATTAAAAATTGTTCTTCACTGCACTACACCTATTGTAAATTAATTACTGCTACAGCCTTTGTCATCAATATTTTTTTGTGATTTTATTTCTATTATGTTTTACCGTGTGAAATTCATAAAATAATATCTGGCATGTCCAGTTTAAAGCATATACAGCATATACGGATTTAAAATTGAACAATCCATGTCGTTGTTGAGTTATATGAGATAACATGTTTAGGTCTGTTATGTTGTCAGAAAAACCTGAAAAAAGTTTTATTTTTAAAGATCAGTGGTAGAGGAAGATCAGTGAAAGTTTACACCAGTCGATATTGTGTATTTAAACGGTACATATGCTATTCATGCTGTTTTCCGTTCGATGCATTCGTTTTAAGACGTGATAGTACAGGCAATTAAGAACCTATTTTACCATATTTATCACTATAAAATCTATTATTTTTAGTATTATTTCAAAATTGTCTAATATTTATACTTATTGTTTTCATGAAAACTTTCGAAATTTGATCATACTTCAAGCTGAAACGATCGTTTTTTAGTGGTATGACCCTAATACGCATGGTTTGAACCCGCATTCGCATTCCGCATAAACACATTTATCGAAAACGCCTAACCAGTTTCTATTCACAAACTTACTATTGTCTCTCCTCAACAAGAATCCAATTTAAACCAGTGAACTGTGTATGCGAGTAGGTGCTTTCGATGTATTTTCTTGCCTTGAATATGAATCCGATTGGCTGATGATGCCGGCGGTATGTGGCTTTGTATTGTCCTGCATTAGGATGAAATTTTGACCGACACCGTATGCAGCAGGCACCACATGGTCCTCCAAGATGTTGTCGATGTAATTCCATGGCATTAGTTCTGTTGTCTATACTGATTGCAGCCTAAACCATCACATATCCACGACCAAATCTATCCACTTCCTGTATAGTAGCGGGTGGGTAGCGTTCACTTGGACGTATATATACACGTACTCGACCGTCACAACGAGTTAAACGAAATCTGGACCCGTTTGTAAACAGTACAGGCGTCCAGTAACGAAGTTGCTAATCTCTGTGATCCAGAGCAAACCTCGTTCGCGCTGCTTTGTGATGCTGCGTAAGGCGTGGTGCGCGGACAGGTCTTCTTGGTATCAAATTCGCTTCTTTTAATCTGTTTCTAACAGTTTGGTCAGAAATTTCTATACCACGTGCTCGTCTTAGGTCGTTTAGGAGCTCTCGTGCTGTGGTAGTACGCTGACGTAGAGAGGAAAGGACAAGGAATCGGTCTTTTTTTTCAATTCCATGTACGCTGAATTACAGAAGGGAAAACTCGAAGGTCCCTGCTAACATGTCGATTAGACTGGCCATGTGACAATTGCCTGATTGTAATTGGTTTTGCTGTATTGTCTGAAGAAGCTTTGAAAATTAAAGCGAAACGTAACAATTTAAACAAAGGTGTTATTATTGAATGGTCGAACCCTGCAAGTTTCTTCTGTGTATCAACCAACTCGACCGCAAGCTGAATGATTTTAAGTCTTCTGGTTATCCAAGCCCATGTTTATATAACTGGCTTAACTATTACCAAAATTGAAAATTGTGGCGCAAATATTTGTTACAGCAAAATTTGAAACATAACGAAATTTGCGTAATTCATATTATCTCAAACAGACGCCTTGTACATTTTTAAGTTGCAAGATTTCAGTGTGATGCGCTTATCGCAAAATATGTGAAGGAAAGGTGTAGGTACGGAGTATTCAGTTGTGGTGTTGGTTCAAGTGGAGGGGTTTATAAATTATAATACACCGAACTCGAATATACATTATTCGGAAATATGCAGAATCATTGTAAACGATGAATAGCAAAGTCAAATATGATGTTCACGGTAACTGTATAAATTTATCATCAGGGGCTCATTGTGGGGTTGGAACGCGATGAAAGGCTACCGACTGGGTAACTTTTAAAAGGGAAGCGTTGTACGAGAACCTCTTCACAATCAAGGACCATGAAAAATAATTAATTGTCCTTCAAAATCGTAGTTTTTATTTGTGTGCGAGCGTAAGTGTTTGCGCTCGCCCCGCGTTCCGGCCAGCTTTTCTACAAAGTCATCGTGACTGAACTTTATCAAATACGAGTTTACAGTCATTACCGTGTATACAGAGTGAAGCGATGATTTATCGTCCGCAAAACTGTTTGGATCCGTATCTTATGGTGTGAACTACCGTTCACACAAAACCGTTTTTTATCTACCGAACCATTGGACGGACCATTCTTTTATTTTTACGTAGTTTAGAAGAATATGTTAAAACATAAAAAATTAAAATGTTTGTTTGATCATTACAGCGATGGGGGTTTCGCGTGTGCCTTCATTAGCGGCCAATTTGAGATTACATAAGAAAAACAAATTATTAGTATGAATATTTTCTAGAATAGGTTACACTACATACTTGTTCTGTCCAAATTTTGACAGTACACTATTTTTTTTGTTACTTTTTAAGTACCCAATTATAGCCAAATAAATGTATATCTGTGTGATAGTATAAACTGTAGAGAAATTGTTGAAAGCGGAAGTTAAGCCAACTCGCAACTTATACAGGTTGAATTGGTATCCTTCTCTACTCATGGATGAAGAATGCTAGAGATATTGAATTTTGCAATCAGAAATTAGAATCACCACAAGTCTGTGTTCTAAAAATATGTTGTTTTTAACATTCATTTTGATGTCACAAGCTCAGTTTTTTCATTGGAATTTAATTTATCCATAATCCATAAGGGACAATAATTGAATATTGTGAAACATTGATAACTAAACCTTCCTATCACGTAAGGTTTTCAAAGTAGTTGAAATAAAAATGTCACAATTGGGAAACTTTCAACTTTTAAGTTAGTTTAGGGCATTGATTTTAGCAGCTAAGAATTTACTAGAACTTTTAGAACTTTTATTTAACATACAGGTTAGCTAAAAAAAGATAATGTTAAATTTGATCATTTCCTATGTAATTTTATAGGTACTCAAATATCAGATTGGATTGTAGTATCGCAACTACGGATGTTGAGATACTGCATTCAAATTAAAAATAATATAGATCGGATATGTCGAAATTAGTAATTTTAGGAAAACTCAATCAAACTACTACTCTAGTGATTCAACTGTCATTCGTTATTTTTGCCGAGGCAACTGCATCTAAACGAACTGCAAATCACGCGCCGTGTGCTGGTTCGCCTAAGGCTAGCCATCGCGAACCGCGAGCCAGTTCTGTGACTCACTGAACAACGGTCCGTGGAACCGCGGCTTAAGAAAGCCACAACCCTTTGCCCTAACTATAGCATGCTACACGCTTGTTTAAATATAATATATGACCTGGTCTACGGAAACGGGGTTTATTTCCACAAATCCACAAATCTACACACTTGGTGATCAGCTGTGTTGTTGTCACTTTGGGTGACGAATGTTGACCCCCCCCCCGCCAATGTGTCTAATATGTTAAAGATTTTGAATAGCCACGTTCTAGTGATGTGTTTAGAAGACGCGTTATAATTTGTCAACGATATGTATTTCGGAAAAAGTAATGAACAGCGACATCGAAATAGACGAACCAGAACCATCTATACTGGAGATACAGAAGTGGGTTTCGGCTTAAGTTATACGGATGATAATGATTTGAAAATTGTGTCCCAATTCTTTGATGAAAACTCTGTTGCACCCAGGAATGTATTTTCAAAATTCCTCGTGGGATACAAGAGGTATCCAGAATGGATTTTTTAGAACTATTGAAAGAAAACTTGGTCTTCTTGGTCTTCTTAGCTTAGAAGAAGCAGGAAACTCTAACAATGAGTTAGAACAGATTATTCTGAATTATCTGGACGAAAGAAGTATGGAAGTTGGAAGGATTGTGATGTTTTGAAAAATATAATATTGTACATGTATCACAAGGTACCTATCTTCCACGGCCATAACAAACCAGTTTCGGCTAAGCGACCCAGCGGCCCTTGAAAAGTATAACGCAATACAACTACTTTATAATTTGTGAAAATTGAATGGTGAAGATGAAACAAATGCGAATAGTCAAGAATTTGAGCAGGTTACTCTTATTTTGAAACATTGAGTGAATAAATGCCAGGTATTTTCTAACCAGTTGGATTGTAACTCGAAAGGCAGTGGTACACATTCAACACGTTCGTAACTTAGCAACTGATGCCAGAAAAAAGGGCTAAGTAGCGCCAGAACCGCTGAAAAAGTTGATGAAAAACAAAAGTAAGGGTAACTGCTAAACAAGTCCTCATGTAGGTACATCACAGGCTAAAACTGACCAAACAAATCATAAAGAGAAGCGGAGTGAAAAAGTAGATGCTAAAGACACCAAGAAGACGAAAATTAGAGAGGTTGAAATTAATATAAATATTATTTCCTATAAGAATAGATTATTTATTATTTTGTAAATTATCATTTGGTTTGTATTTTATAAGAAATTTCATTTCTCTAATTTATTTTACTACGTACAAGAAAAAATAGGTAAAATAATTTTTTTGCATTTTGTGTTTTTATTGTGTGTACTCTAACTTCAAATACGAATAACTCGGCCGTTAAGAAAGCTACCAAGCCGGGCTTGGGTTCGAAAAGAGGGGACTTTTCTGTATTCGAATCACCCAAAACCTCAAAATCGATCTCTTGACTCATAAAACCCTTTTTCGTAGACCAGGTAACATATATAGAATATAGACATTTCGGAGTTTATGCGATTGCAAACGATTCTAAAAAGGCGGTTTGTGGTTACGTTTGACATATGGCATTTGATATCAACGTGACAAATCTTAGAAGTTATATTTTACTCTTCCACTTCAGTGTGCACTAATACTGCAAGAAAAAAATAACTAGTGATTGCACACGAAACGAAATGCATGTTTGTCACAGTCGTTGTTCAGACTGGGTATAATTACCCTCTTCCACGGATTCGCGGAACGAAAAATTATAAGTATCTCGTAATCGTGCATGCATTGGATGGCCGGACTCGTACCGACTCTTTTTCTATCGCTGATGCGATGGGTGGGCGCGTATAATCTAATTAGTGAATCGAAGGTGGCATTTATGAGTTCGCCTGGCGTTTCCGCTATCATTAGCCAGTTGATGGTCTGTTACGTGAGCACCACCGTGCACATTGTTGTGTGGAAGCCGGTGCCTTAGCATGGCGGCTTGATCGCGCAGCCAACCCTTCACTTAAAACGCTAATGGCTACTCTGCGTACCGGTCGTTACAGTAACAAACACGCGTGTAACAACCGATACGACATTTTCAATAGACTTGACTATGCTACGGATTCGTTACGTCCACTGTGCAATTTTGTCGACGAGTTTTCTTGCGTTACTTTGCTCAATTAAAAGTTTCTAGCTGATGTTGAATGAATGAGCATGTAGTTGCTAGGTAGAATAGTATACAGCAGTGAAATTCACTAATAATCTCTTATCAAACATTTTTCGTTTGAAATTTAGAATTACCTAAGAAAAGTACCATGAACATAAAAAATAATGTTAATTTTTTACAATTTAACTAAAATCTTAGAAAATAACGTCAACTAAAGAAGAGAATGATAATTAAATCCAGGTGAGGATAATGGAGGTTCCTGGTTCTAACATAGGCGGACAAGTTTTTTTTTTCAAAAAATTTGTCCACAGTGGATTAATGATCATTCACTGCTTTAGTTGATACTGCATTACGTACGACTTTACGTAATAACCATTTTTCCTTGAATTTATACAAAATAGCTTATAAGCTTAACTACACCTTCACCTTTCATGTTTAAAATTAAATTAAAATTAAATATTTTTTATATTTTGTAGCAAAAAAAAAATGTATACCGGCTAATTCTTTGTCCCCGTATATGTTTAAAACTGAGGATTCAACTCACATATGAATAAAAAATCATCAAAACCAGTTAATCGGGTCTAGAGAAAATCAACTTTGAAATCGTGCGATTTTATTATTACCTACTGTTCTTGTTATATGGCCTTTAAAAACAAAGATAATGAAGTGAATCGAAAATCAACATGTTCAAAAAATATTACAGTGTCATTCTAGTTATTGCCAGTTTGTTATAGCTGGAATTCTATATAGTACTGCAAAGTTCAGGCAAAAATCATAACATCATTCTTACACCCTGTCTATACTCAAAACTGAAAGTTGAAATAAAAATTCTTCATCCGTACATCTTCTGACGATTTAGGCTACCAGTAAGTGAAACAATCATCAAAATGGTTTGGGGAGAAAATCAACTTTCAATTTTTAACATTTTTTTCATTAACCTCTAAATCTTTTGACCAGTTTAGTTCAGAATTAGCCACAATCTCTAAATACAGAATGGTAACATAGAATGATGAATCATGAACATTAAAAATCTCAAAAGTTTTAATCTCAAAATCCCATGCAAACGATATTTACGAAAATATTTTAAGAAAATTTCGATTTTTAATAATGATTTTTGATTTAACAGTATTTCGGGCATTCTGTTCATGTTGTTTCTTGGGCTATTACTAGTAAACTTTTTAGTAAACGATTGAAATGGTTTATGCTCTTCACGGGTGCAGTTGCATCACAAGTCGTAAAATGTCTTTGGTTCATAATTTTTTTATGTTCATGAAACTTTATATTTTGAGACTTGGGGTAATTATTGAAGGTCAAGAATTAGGATATTTTGAAAAATAATCAAAAATTGACAAAAAGTTGATTTTCTCTCCAACCATGTATCCGTTTTTGATGATTGCTTCCTCACTGGTTGCCTAATTTTTCAGACACAGTACAGATGAAGTAATTTTATTCGACTGTCAGTTTTGAGATATACAGGCTGTAAGCATGATGTTATATTTTTTGCCTAACTTTGAAGCACTATATGGGGTTTTCCAACTATAATAAAACTGGAATCTGCTAACTGGAAACAGGAATCTGCTATTAGCTGAACATTTGTTTTTTGATTCACTTCATTATTTAAAGTACATAACTGATTTTTTTATTCACATGTGGAAGAAATTTGCTTGAGTTGCAGTTTTAAACATGTAAAGGGAGAAAGAATTAGTATACATTTTTTACAAAATTGAAATTTTCTTAAGATATCTTCGTAAATGTCATTTTAATAGACATTTGAGCTTAAAAGCGTACTGTAGTAATGGTTTGTAACATGAAATGTGAAGGTGTAGTCCAGTGTATACGCTATTTTGTACTATTTTAGTAAAAATGTGTATGATACGCTGTATTTAGAACTTTTAGGTAATTCTAGAGAAGTTTTTTATAAAAAAATTCTTAGTATGATTTTGTATTTATCATATTATCTGTACAGTTGATCTAACACAGTATTAGCAACATGGTATAAAAATCATAATATTGTTGCTGTTCTACATTTTCATATGTAAATTGAAAGTTGCCTATAGGCAACTTTTACTAAAATGCCTGTGTTGCGATTTATGGATAGTTTATTTTAAAAACACCATTATCGCATATAAAAACGGATGCTAAGATTCCGGAAAAGAAATTCTAGAAACAATGAAAAAGACAAAACTTTATTACCAGTCGCTTTTTAGAGTTTTTTTTTTCTGAGCGGCCTGTCGAAGTTCCATTCAGAATTTTGTGGTCCGCGCAAATAAATTAGTTTGACACCACTGCTATACAGGGTCTTTCACGACGAGTTGCAATTAGAAGTATATGTAGAACCAAATGAAACTAAAATATGTTCAGGTATTGGTTACTTCCGGTTACACAAGAAATAATGTTCGATTTGATATTTTAAATAAATTTTATAGCATTTTTAAAATCATACCCTATAGCTAACATGTGACATTTTTGAAATATAAAATTTTTTCATAAAAAGGGACAGCTGCAAGGTTTGTCTTAAATTATTTATAAATTATCCGTTGTGACCATTCGAAAAAAGTTGTCTGGCAAAATTGTTGTGAAGGTAACATAGTATCGACATGGTTGTTCACATTATAAGATCAAAGTTAAACTCGAGAAAAGTACTAAAAGTAGATTTTTTTAAATGGGAACGCTATCACATGAATGCATTTTGGAATATTATGGACAATTTTAGATCAACTTTGTGTATAATGTCCTATACCTAAAATACATTTTCACCTACTTTCATCGATTTTTAAGCATCGCAAAAGAAATTGAACTCTACGCTAAATCTAGATTGCGTTGGAAAACAATTGAACAACTGGAAATAAACAGAAATTCATTAGCAAGGGTTGAGTGTTATGCTAAAAGTTTATTTTTCCTAATCTATTTATATTTTCATAATAATACTGTGTACTACTCTTTTAACCACTATTATTTACAAATTTAGAGGTGTCGGAATTAGGTACATGTAAATATAGCACGTTCTTAAATCAGACATGTGTGTCGGAATTGTGTACATGGCTAGAGTAATACATATGGCTCTATTGCTGTCTTTACACAAGAAAATAACATATTTTACCATTTGCCAAATGTGAATCTTTTATGTATCAAATATTTTTCAAAAGAGTCGATTCGGAGTCTTGTTACCTAATAGTAACCGAAGTTACTTTCCTTACGTCTTATTAAGATTTAGATTTAACCATCGATCAAGTTTTTTTCTGGTACATCTTCCCCGACAGTCGGCAATTTGCATCGAAATTACCTTCTTTTTCCAATTTTCGCGTGAGAGATTTTCAAATCAGCTCGAACTCGGAGACACTCCGTTCGGTTCGCTCATTTCCAATCTTTTAAGCTGAAAAAGCTTTAAATTTCCAGTTCGGCGTGTACACGGCCAATCTATCTGCTCGGCTGGCTGGGCGCGGCCGCTTTCAAAGAAACCGACTGAAAAGAAACGAAAAGTGTAATTTGTTAAAATGGCACTCGCTAACTTTTAAAACACTAGTTAGGACTTTTTAAATTTGTCGTCGACGGCTTCGGGCGGCCCTTGGGGGAGCGAAGCTGGGGGTGGCCTTTTTTAACCGAACGGGAAAGACGTAATCGAATTGGCCGTGCATTCGTTAAAAATAAAATAAAAGTTTTCGCTCCCCCCGTCTCTAAAAGCCTCCTTTGCTTTTAAATGGAGGCGCCATTTTTAGGGGGGCGACCACTGTACAATTTAATTTTACACAGTTTTCTATGTCGGAAAATTCTGTTTAGCGTGGTATTTCCACATGAATTTCTAGTTTTAATGATACTTACCTGAAAAATCAACATATTATGCCAGTGACGTTTATTGTAACTATCGTATTAATTATATTTTCTATTAGCTTGCTGTGAAGTATTTTCATGCGATCTTAACTGTGAAGCAATGAATTTATTTATTAGTGTTATGGTACTGGCGAATTTTGTTTTCGTCTATTATAGAAAAAATCCCGCAAAAATACAAGGGTACAAGAATTACACAGTAAAAAATACATCAATATTCATTGTTACAAATACGCCAGCCATCTTGATTTTATAGTTATGTTGTAAAAAAACAATGCATTTGTAAAATTACAGTTTCGATTGTAAAATATAATTACATAACGTCTTGTAATTTGCCATTAATTTTGATGTGATCAATTACATGAATAATGGTGTGGTTTTCATATTTCATGTAAATCTATGGTACATCTTTTTTTTATTTATTGGTATGATGTAGGTATAATAATACTGACCGTATTATGTAAGTAATCCGTACAATTTGTTATACTTATTTTAAAAATAATTGTAATTGTATAAATATAGAATATATATTGAAAAGTAAACATTTAACACACAGTTTAAACATAAATAAGAAAACCATTCTACATCATCATAAAAGTGTATAGTATTATACCTATATTTTGAGATTATAAATCATGAAAATCCGTCTAAATTCTGTTTTCAGAGTTCGAAGTGACTGTTTATTACCTTAGAAGGACACTATTCATTAAATAATTCCTTTCTATTGTTTAAACAAATGGCATTTCTTCATGTTTGTGGAACTCGCCTAAAATAATTTTTTTTTGTAGATCGGTCTGGCGAACTGTTATTCTGAAGTGACATCATTTATATTTTGGGATGGTTTCCAGTATTTGAATAATAAAATAATATTCGTTATCAATCTTTCATCAAATTAGAGTACAGGGAACAGTTTCCAGACAGCAACAAATCAACATTATCTTGCCACACACAGTGAGAGAGAAATGTGATTGATTAATTAAATTTGTTGACTTTAGGAAATTTAATATTTTAAAAAGAAATGTAATTCCCAATTTCCCGGAAAAAAGAGTTACAAAACATTTAAATTTTTTCGAATAAAATGATATTGAAAACGAATACGATTTTATTTTTTAAACAATGGAAATCTTCCCAAAATATAAATTCTGTCACTTGAGAATAACAGTTGGCCAGACCGATGTAAAAAATGAATTTTAACTAAATTGCAAACAAAAATTGTTTAGACAAATATAATTTGTTTAATCAAATATGGGTTTATTAGATAATATTGATACATCATAGGTTTGTTAGATGTAAGGATTGTAAGAATACAGATAACAGTGTAAAATCACTGCAGTATTACACAACACATGTATTTTTATATGATGTTTGATGTAATTCATCAGTCACATGAATAACAGTGTATTTTTTGCAACTATAATGACGGAAAATTCCATTTATTTTTAACAGTGTATTTTAATTTTTATTTCTACATTATATCTATATAAAAACATATCAAACGCATTATCTATGCAGAGATATGTTGAAAAATCAGTAATATTTATTTGCTTCTTTGTAAAACGGCCTGTTCAAACGTAGTAAATTACTAATAATAATTTATATAATTAATGGCAATCTGCATCAACGTTGGGTTATGCGAGGTAATTTTTTAAATTGCCCTCATCCTTAAAGTAGTAATTCGCTTTTTATTAATTAAGATAATAACTTAATAACTAATGACGCAGGGTGCACAAGATTAAACAGTATGTAATGAGAAAAATTGTTGAAAGCTTAAAAATGAATTGCACTTAGTTAGTTGGCTAATCGATGGTTACACAATAATTGTATAATGTGTGCGCATAACCGCAGATGTATACAGGGGGATCAAAAAATATGCGGGATTAGTAATGATTAGGGATTACAGATGCGACTACAAGTGCGACTTTCTGCACCTTCCGATTATTACTGTAGTTGATGTGTACAGTATGTCTGATATATTCTTTATTTTTATCTAAAAATATATTATTACACATAAAACAGTTCTACATAATATAAAATTTTAAAAAAAAATTGATAAAAGTATAGAAATATTTACCTATATCTTAAATCCTTAAAACGGAATTCGATAAACTTAAAAGGTACTGCCTTTTTCGTTTAAAATAGTTCGCATATTTACCCTCAAGATTGTTTTTCACAGGTATTTATTTATTCACAGAATCGTAAAGCCGTTATACCATATTATAGTGGATTTCTGATATTTTTTACTGTATTGCTACAATTAGTAGGAAATGTGACAGAAGAATTGCTTGATTTTAACATTTTCTTTTTCCTGAAAAGAAGGGTTATTATTATTATTACTCAGTTAACACTAGAAATAACACTGTGCAAGAACAACAACAAAATCCTGCAATGCTTATGATTTTAAAACTTTGTCATCATCCCACAACTTTGAGAAGTTTTGCATAAATCTTTATTATCAAATAGCAAAGTTATGGAATAAATTCATTAAACTTTAAGATGTTTATTATAAAGAATCCCCAAACACGTCAGTTTTTTAATTATCAAAAATATACATTTTTGTATATCAATGTTAATTTCCTACCACCAATTAATTAAGAAAATGTTCCAGAAATAGGTACATAATTGAAAATTAGGGAACCTTTCATCACTCTGTGGAGCATGAAGTTTGAGCATGTAAAAATAAGTATTGTTGACAGCTTTTTGTGCGTTGAATATGAACACGGGCTCGTAAGTTTTAACAAGGGTTTTAGGAATAATTGTTATATTTTAAGAAATTGTTATAGCGGCTCAAAATAATTGTTAAAATTTGGAAATCTTAAATTCCGTAAATTAATCCTCAGAACGTCCATCCACTGTCCTTATTTTGCATTCATTATGATGTAAATACACAGATAGAAAATTGTGTTTAATTCAAATAAATATGCATTGATACAAACAAATCCGGTGTGTCAATAGAGGCAAAGAAATATTTCTTTGCGGATAAAATGCATTTGTTTGAAATATTTGTTTGGTAGAAAGAACGTTTATTTGTGTCAAGCTATGGTTTTCAGTTAAAATTTACAATTTGTATATTATAAGGAACGAGGTTTATTTAGTCCAAATAATTTTCACTGCGTTAAGTGAAGGAATAATATTTTTTGTACAGACATTACACCAATTTAATTGTAAAGAATGTACAATGTTCCGTATTATAGTGGATTACTGATATTTGTGACTGTATTGGTAAACTTAGTAAGGGAATGAGGCAGAAAAATTCCTTGATTTTATTATTTTGTTTTTCCTGTAAACAACGGTTATTGGTTATTATTACAATGGAAGTTTTTGTTTGCATCCAAATATATTTATTTGACTAAAATAAATATTCCAAATAAATAAATCTCTACAAGAAAATAAACTAGAACATTCAATGAAGTAAATTTGTTGGTGTCAAAGAAATATGTTTTGATCGAAAAGAATAAATTCAAAAGAATATATTTCTTAAAAACATGAAATATTTTCTAACTGTGTATTACTCTGAGCAGAAAGCTCCATGTGTTTTTTTTAAATTTATATAACAATACGTATTTCAGTAATAAAAACTTAACAAATATTAATAATTAAAAATATATTGAATAAAACATAAAGCAACAAATAAATCTACGTGAAACTTTTACTATGTGTTTTAAGTAAATGTTAGAGGTAAGAAGTTTCATGTGATCTTAATGTTTTTATTATCAATTATCTAAGAATTAAAATACGTTTCTGCAACATCTCAAACGACTGTAAATTTTTAGTGCATTGGGAAAATAAACAAGTCCATCGAAAACTTTTTACTCAGAAAGATATCTGCTTAATGAAAAAGACAAAATCCTGAAAATAGGTGCGTCAGCCTGTATCCATTCATCTTATTGTTACTTTTCGATCACAAAAACTTTGGACTTTTATGAATAAAATAATTAAAACAAAATTACTTACTCAAATTTTACGTTCAACTAGTCATTTGTCAAGCTCTGAAAACCGGTTTGCACAATTTAAACCAGAAAGAGGTTTATATAAAAAATGCTTATGAATTACAAGGTTTTCTAGACGTTGCTTATGCAATTCCTTCGTTCTGTGAATTGTTAAATAATTTAGCGACAAGAAGGCAACTTAGACGCTAGAGCGTCAGATTTTGTGTTCGTTTTTATTCATCTGCTTCGTTCCAAGAATGTTGCTTGACGTTAATTGTAAGACAATGAGGAGATCCTTTAAAAATCAACAACAATTACCTCAGGCTTGTCGACTTACTGATGGAAATTATACTCGTCTTAGACGGCGTATTATAAAGTCACGCGATTGGCAATTATAAAATTCTTACAATCTTCTCCATCCGTGGAAGCTAGCCTACCCTATCGTGGTGATTCCTAGAACGGGTCTGAATAGATAATAATAGGCTGTCTGCCCGCTGCCATATTAGCGAGTAATTATGACGTTTTAATATCGAAATTACGTTTGGATTATTTACAAAAACCTATAATTTAATCAATTACGCTTTTTACAAACAGCATAAGATAATGCCTGCCCAGGTAATTTCGGCCTCTCGTACACGCTTCCACGAATCGTTCCCAGCTTGACGGGCACCTGAATAACCCAAGTATACAACCGTGTTGATTCTAATAACGAAAGCTAGCGCTTTCTACCTACTTAAGTAACTGTAACAAATTTATTGTTCGTGCGAACGGGAAGTCGATTATAATGTGGCGCTAATTTGCATTCAACCTATTCTATTAGACTTCTATGATTATCATAATTACACAAATACGTGATGAGATACAGGAATTATTACTTCGTACCCCGCTGACTGCTCAAGACTCGGTTAACTGCTTCCAGTCTCGATGTATATGAAAAATATGGATCTTCTGTATCTCTAAGGTAATCTTAGGTGAATTTGGAACCATTCTGGTTTCGAGTTGGTGAAGATTTTCCATGATTTGTACCATTATTGATAACTGTTCAACACCATCATTTAATAGTTTTTATTACTTATTGCTGAATTTGGTAGTAATCCATTATTATTTTTATCTGAACGACAAACATTATTGATTTATTGTATTCTATCTATCTAGAACAGGGATGTCTAACAGTTTGACGTTCGTTGGTCATACTGAAAGAAGGAGCATTACCTTAGACTACACATGATCAGAAAGAATCTAAATTATGCTGCATCTAACACAGGTCCTCTTCCTTACTTTGTTTCAAGTCTCCCTGGATTTGCTTTGTCTTTGCTGGCATTTCTCAATTGTTTGTAGCACTGGTTGTACTTGTAGTTGTTCCCTGACCTTTACGTTCCTGACCCAGAGTTGCTGTACTTCATTTCTACACACATAAAAATACGGAGTTGGATTTAACACCGATTCAACACCGCTATGGATCTCCCTCGCGACCGTTTGCGCATGTAGTTAAATCAGACGGAGTTGAATTTTTACAGAGCTCATTCACTCTTTTTATAGTTATTATTATTTGTAACGGAGTTGAAAATATATGTTTAGGGAAATGCAGGTTTACTCCTTTATAGACATAAAATAATCTCCCCGCGTGTCAAACTTCCGCGTTCCGGAGTGCAAAAGTTCTTCTGGTAGTAGTGAAATACATCCGTGGAGATGTTACGTAACTCCTTTATTAGTGTTAAAATTACCCTGTTGCGGGGTGCTTTTCTTCTATTGGCGAAATTATTCTTTCCCTAAAAGAGTTGTTTGTGTACGTAATGAAGTTAAATATGTACCAAATAGAGTTGTTTTTTTTCAGAGCGGTTCTTATCTTTATTAGGAATATGACGGGGACCAGTAAAAATCAAAAATACATTTTAACAATTTATTTTTCGAAAAAACAAGTAAATGAATATACATGTTTGCACAATACTCAATAAATAAAATACAGTTTATCCTAAATATAACAATAATCTCCGTATAAATATTAATAATAATAAATTAATAACTAATATCAAATATAACAGAGTACATAAAGTCTAGAGTACTTTCATTAATAACTAAGTACATATAATATAATTGGTAACTATATACATATCATTCGCCTTATTATAAAGAATGTGTATAAGGATTTGTATTAACATCGTCATCCTCTTCGCCCGTCCTTATTACCAAAGTAATTCCTCGTTGACTGTGCCATATGAAGTCTACCAATAACTCCTTGTCGATTCCATAACTCGCGTCATCATAATACTTGATATCTTGATATTTTGTCTCTGCTATTTTAAATAACTTGCCAACTGTACATAAAAAAAAGAAATATCTACAGAATTGTTGTATTTTTGAATGTTGTAAGGAAATAGAAAAAAAAACGCATTGCCGGACGAAGGAATACACACTACTTCTGTAGGGAAAACTATCCCTTGAACGTTCTTGCCTTGATTGAAAGTCGGTGTAACTTTACGAAATAACTTTATTGGCACTGATGCGTACATACACTCGTACTAGACCATGCTTGTACCAAGGCTTACACGACAATGACCTAACTTCAACGCGCACGCGAGAAAGTCAAATGTAATAAACGGCCACTAGATGGCGTTAGGAGTATTAAATATGCATGTAATACAATTTGCCTAAAAATGCAATATAGGTTGCCTAAACATAGCCGGCCGCCTTGGAAGCCTAATGGCTTTCGAAAATAATCAAAAATGGTGAATAAACATACATATTGTGTAAATGAACAATAAAAGAATACAATAAGAAAAATATAAAACAACATATGCAAATAAACTCAACTATAAAAAATATAAGTTCTGAAATATAATGTCTCTTGTTTAATTGTCCTGATTATTTGTTTCGTCATGCGCATCACTTTCACACGGCAACACGCACAATTTGGTTACAGGCCTTTTTTGCACTCCACTCACGGTTTTCACTGACGCCACTCTGCAAACGTTGTCTCTGCCCACATGTAGGTCGGTGATTCTGCCAAGAGTCCATTTTAATGGAGGAGTGTGATCGTCTTTGATGAGAACCAAGGTGCCTACCTTGAGTAATTCTGGGTGTCGGGACTTCCACTTAGTGCGGACCTGTAGCTCGGAAATGTATTCTTTGGACCATCGGGTCCAAAAATGTTGGAACATTTTCTGCAGCCTTTGAAATCGTAATAGCCTGTTTTCCTGGATGTCTTGTACATTCGGCTCAGGAAAAGTAGTGATGGATTCGCCAATTATAAAGTGCGCAGGTGTGAGAGGAGTATTATCAGAAGGGTCAGATGATAGAGGATATAAAGGTCTAGAATTTAAACAAGCCTCAATTTGAGTTAAAATTGTAACAAATTCCTCAAAGGTTAACTTCGATTCGCCTATGACTCTCTTTAAATGGTGCTTAACTGATCTTACACCAGCTTCCCATATTCCACCAAAATGTGGAGCTCTGGGGGGTATAAAGTGCCACGTGATGCCCTCCTGATTTAGTTCAGTTAACATTTTGTCGGATTTAAGAAATTTCGTGATTTGAGCATTTGCGCCCACAAAGTTAGTACCGTTATCTGAAAATATATTAGCACACTTACCGCGTCTTGATATAAACCTTCGTAAAGCCGCCAAAAACGCTTCAGTGCTCAAATCGCTAACCAGCTCGATGTGCACGGCCTTAGTTGCAAAGCAAACAAACAAGCATACATACGCCTTAGAGGTTTTATAGTTACGGGTCTTTCTGTCCCGAATAAGAAAAGGTCCTGCGTAGTCCACGCCGCAATTCAAGAATGGTCTAGCGGGAGTTACGCGTAACTTTGGTAAGTCTGCCATTTGGTACTGAATATTTGCATTTTTCTTGAAACGGAAACATGTTATACACTGATGTACTATTCTTTTGACTAAATTTCGTCCGCTAAGTATCCAAAATTTTTGGCGTAAATGAGCTAAGAGCGCCTGTGGCCCTGAATGTAGTAAGTTTATATGTTCATGTCGTACTAGTAACTCTGAAAAAGGTCCATTTCCAGGTAATATAATTGGGTGAATTTTATTTTTATCGTAATCGGAATTTCTCAACCTCCCTCCAACTCTGATGATTCCGTCACCGTCCACATATGGAGAAAGAGATAGTATTTTACTGGAAGAACCTACAACCCCCTTTTTTGTTAAGTCCAGTAACTCTTGTGGAAAATAAACCTGCTGAACCATTTTTATCAACTGGTTAAATGCTGTATTTAATTCGGTAGGTGTAAGAGGACCTAGTTGTCTTTTGTTAGATTCCACTCGGCAGTTAGTTTTAAATCTAAGGCAGTAAGCTGTGATTCGTTTTAGTTTAATAAGTGAAGAATATTTTTTCAATATGTCTAAATTATGTAAAGTGGTATTTAAATTTATAGCATTTTTGCGTATTTCGGTTTCCACTAAATGTGGCAATTTACTAAATTGAAATCCTTGAGCTGATCTGATTGGCCATTCGCTTTTTGGTTTAGATAGCCAGTTTGGACCATGCCACCAAAGAGGTGAGTCCTTTAATGCTCTTGGTTCTATCCCCCTCGTTAGAAGATCTGCAGGATTTTCAAGTGTGTTGACATAATGCCAATTTTGCGGGTTAGTTAGAGTTTGAATTTCTGATATTCTATTCGACACAAATACCTTCCATTGCATTGAATTTGAGTGTATCCACCCAAGAACAATTGATGAATCGCTCCAAAAGAATAAATTATCAAACTGAATCTTCATTGTTTCTATTACTTTGGAAGATAGTCGTGCCAACAACAGAGCAGCGCAGAGTTCTAGTCTTGGGATAGTGGCTCCCTTTAATGGAGCAACGCGAGTTTTAGAACATAATAAATTGACATAGCTGATGCCACCGTGATCAATGCTTTTAATATATATGGCTGCGCCATATGCCGATTCGGAAGAGTCTGAAAATCCATGTAGTTCAATTAAACGTGGGTTTTGACATATAACGTGCCTGGGTATAGATAATTCGTTTAATAGATGTAATTGATCTCGAAATGATAACCAGTACGTATGCAGATTTAAAGGAATCGATTCATCCCAGGAGAGCTTGTATAACCAGAGTTTTTGAAGTATAATTTTGGTATTGATGGTGCACGGGCTTAATAGACCTAAGGGGTCAAATATTTTTGCAGTTTCTGCTAGAATTGCGCGCTTTGTATTCGCCTGCTTAGTTGGTTTTGTGTTGATATCGTATTTTAAGGTGTCGTCAATTGGTGACCAAGTAAGTCCAAGAGTTTTTGATGTTTTATCGCCAAAATTAAGAACCTTTGCGTCGGAAACACCTTGCGTAATTGCTTGTATCACTTCCGGTTTGTTGGAACGCCACTTATGCAATTCAAAACAACCCTGTCGCAAAATGTCCGAAATATGTTTACCCAAATATGCCGCGTCTTCAATTGTCTCTGAACCGGTGAGCAGGTCATCGACATAAAAATCTGATTTTATAGCTTGTGCAGCAAGAGGGCAATTCTCCTGAGACTCAATTGCTAATTGCTGAAGGCATCTAATTGCAAGGTATGAGGCAGCTGTTGTACCGTAAGTTAGGGTATTCAGTTCGTATGTGGCTAAATCTTCAGTAGGTTGTGATCGCCAAAGAATTCTTTGAAGGCACCGTTGTTCGGGCACGACTAATACCTGCCGATACATTTTTGTTACGTCAGCAGATATTACGTAATTATGTTTTCTGAATCTTAAAACAATCGAAAAAAGTTCATCTTGTAAGACAGGCCCTATATACTGAAGGTCATTTAAAGATACTCCACTGGAAGTTACAGCTGAAGCATCAAACACAACACGAAGCTTCGTGGTTTCACTATTTTCATTGAAAACCCCGTGGTGTGGCATGTAGTAGTGAGTATTATTAAGATTTGGTTCATTGACTAGAGACATGTGTGATAGTGATTCATATTCGCTCATGAATTGAGAATATTGTGTGTAAAAATTAGGATTTTTTATTAGTTTACGTTCTAACGCGAAGAATCGTTTTTCTGCGTCTCGTCTAGATTCCCCAAGAAGGGTTATGGGTTTCTTCAGAGGGAGTTTTACAATAAATCTACCGTCTGGTGCGCGAGTTGTCTCAGAATTGAAGTGATTTTCACATGCAATTTCCACAGGAGTTAATTTTCGTTCTGTACTTACTTGCTCTAGTTCCCAGAATTTTTCCAGAGATTCATCTAAGTGTTTGTTAGTGATAAAATTGCATGAAGAACGATTTGGAATAGACAAATACTCATCTGAAATGGGTCCAGAGATTATCCACCCCAGCTGAGTGTTTTGCAAAATGGGCTTAGATTTACCTAGTTGAATTTGTCCGGTGTTCAGTAGTTCCCAAAAGATTTCTGCGCCCAACAAAATATCTATTTGACTTGTGTTATCAAACGCAGGGTCTGCAAGTGCAATGTTTTTTGGCAAGTTTAAAGTTTCACTATCGAATGAAATATGCGGTATGTTATCAGTAATTTTTGATAAAATGAGAAACGATAGTTTTCTTGTATAAGAGTTGTGCCTAGACATGATATTAGCATCGCATTTGAATTTTATATTGGAGATAGATTGATTTATACCGGAAACTACAAAATTGATGTTGTATCTGGGTATGTCTAATTTTTTGAGAAGGGCTTCAGTCATAAAGTTAGACTGTGATCCAGAGTCTAGAAGCGCTCTGCATTGGTGTGTATTACCATATCGATCCGATATTTGAATTAGTGCTGTGGATAATAATACTTGTGATGAAACGCCATGTGACGCTATGGTTGCAACAGTGTGATTTTTCTTTGTGTTCGAGTGATTTTCAGATTCGAGTGAGTTTTCTTTAGAAGTTTGGGTGCTGTTATAATGTAATATAGTATGATGTTTTTTCTGGCACTTGCGGCAAGTTCCCTTATTGCGGCAATTTTTGGCTGAGTGATATTGTCTTAAACAGTTTGAACACACATTTAAACGCCTAATTTCATCCCATCGTTCGCTTATGGACAAATCGATAAATTCTTTGCAGTTGTACAAAAGATGGTCTCCTTTGCACTTTATGCAAGAGGTGCCGTCGGTTGAAACATGTGCTCGAACGCGTTGATTTGTAGCGGATTGCTCATAATTGTTTTTAGAAGTTAGATTTATTTGTAGTTTTTCAAGTAGACGACATTTAGCTTTTAGAAAATCAGAGAAATTTTCGAAGTTTGGCATTTCATTGCCGTATTTTTCCTCCCACTCCCTTCGTGTGACAGAATCGAGCTTTTCTGAAATTATTGTTATTATCAAAGCATCCCAATGCTTGACCGGTTGGTTCAAAACCTCCAACGCGCGTATATGCTTGCTTGTATTATCCCATATGGAACGTAAATTCGTGTATGATTCTTTAGAAATCGAGGGCATGTGTAAAATGGCTTTGATATGATTATTTATAAGAAGTGATTTGTTTTCGTAACGTTCTAACAACAATTTCCATGCAGTATCGTAATTAGCGTCAGATATTTCCAATGAGTTGACTACTTCTGCAGCGTCACCTTTCAGAGAAAGCCTCAAGTAATGAAACTTTTGAATTTTTGCAATAGACTCATTTTCATGAATAATAGAATTAAAGGTGTCTCTAAAAAATAACCACTGCGTATAGGAGCCGTCAAATGAAGGTAGGTTGAGCGTGGGTAGCTTTATGTGACTCGCGGCGTGTGAGCTTTGATCACTTTGTGTGACCGACCGATTAGAAACGTTTTCCGCGGCTTCACGAGGGCCCAACATACATTTTGCATCAGAAATCGCTTTATAGAATGAGTTTTCAAATGTTTCGCGTTCTTTGTCGTGATCATCCGGGGCGGTTTTAGTGTCCAATAACTCAATGACCAGCTGTATTTCATTAAACTCATCGATTAAAGTTTCAAATTTTACCAATCGAATTTCAATCTGAACTAAATCAGGGTTGCCACTCGCGGTTTGGTTGTCTAAGAATGATCTAAACCGTGTTAATGAGCCTTTTGTGATTGCTCGTTTTTGCTTGGCTACCGTTACCTCCGTCGTCATTTTTTGCACTAAAGATATCAAATCGCGAGTAATAATTATAGCAATTAAAAAATGCACGTAGTGAAATTGAGATCTTGTTTAAGGAGCTTAGGAATGCAGGAATTATGAAAGGAGCGCACTAACCTGTTCGTATGTGTTGATGTGTTGGTTTCTAGATGCTTTGTTCTACCGGTGACGCCGCGTCTGCCATCTTGTCTTGGGTGATGCAATGTGTATGTAATGATGTTTGATGGAGTATTGCTGACTTATCCGGCTCGACGGACCATTTTATGTAGGGAAAACTATCCCTTGAACGTTCTTGCCTTGATTGAAAGTCGGTGTAACTTTACGAAATAACTTTATTGGCACTGATGCGTACATACACTCGTACTAGACCATGCTTGTACCAAGGCTTACACGACAATGACCTAACTTCAACGCGCACGCGAGAAAGTCAAATGTAATAAACGGCCACTAGATGGCGTTAGGAGTATTAAATATGCATGTAATACAATTTGCCTAAAAATGCAATATAGGTTGCCTAAACAACTTCATAAAAAGAAACACAAAAATCGATATGCATTCTGTAGGTACAATGCAGTGTGATACTCGGTATGAAGGTACTACAAATGCGGCAACAAACGTACTGCGCATTTGACTAGCCGGTATCTTCACAAGCTTTTTTCTATAGTACATTAGTAGTGTGCGTAACATTTTTATAAACTACAAAATTATAAAAGCATGTGAGCACAACGAATAAGTAATGTACACGCATACATATGTCTACGTTCATACATACATATGTAGTAATATAAGTAACTTACCTATAGTATTAATTGTGTCGAAATTTAATACATCGTGATAATTCTGACCCATATTTTTATTTGTCCGTATTTAACTCGTATGAAAATACACTGCTCCATTTGAAATAATAATGCACTTATATATAAAACATTAAAAGTAATGGAAATGAAACTCACTCTCAACTGCACCCCGCAAACTTAGGAGGATAAGTGACGTCCACAACACACTGCGAAGCAAACTGCAAACCGTCTTGGTGGCGACATGTTGACGCCTGTTGTTGTCAAACCGTAAGTTTTTGCCTTTACAGTATGAATCTTACCTTTTTGGAGATTATTCACTCCAAAACGGAGTTAGAAATCAATATTATACAGGAAATTAATGTTTACTTTTAGGAGTTTTATCACTCCGTCACAATGTTCAGTCATATCAACTCCAAAAAGTGTAGTTTCTCTCATTTTGTCAGTTATTTCAACACCCTGCATGGTGTTAATTTTCATTTCACAGCTCCAGTGAAAATTTTCACCATTTCGGATATAAACTATTTTCAACTCCGTGCTGTGTAGTTAAATTAACTCCGATATTACATATATCAACAATTTTTAGCACACAATCAACTGATTTTCGGAGAAAAAATCACTCTTTTTTGTGTACAACTAACTACGTGCAAATTCTCTCCGTAAAATTTTTATGTGTGTACACATGAGCAGAAAGAACCTAAATTATGCTACATCTAACACAGGTCTTCTTCCTTACTTTGTTTCATGTCTCCCTGGATGTGCTTTGTCTTTGCTGGCATTTCTCAATTGTTTGTAGAACTGGTTGTACTTGTAGTCGTTCCCTGACCTTTACCTTTCTGACCCAGTGTTGCTGTACTTCATTTTCATTTTCTTCTTCCATTCTTGCAGAAACTTGTGATGGTGGTATGTTACAATCTTGCAGCTTTCTCTTTTTTATTATATGCTCCACTTTCTAATGAAGACTTTTGCTTCTCATTGTTTATTTATAAGCTTCTATGTCGTAGATTCTATGTCCAACGTATACTTTGGCTGCTTTTTTAATCTTAGTTTTATGCCATCTATCACAATATGAGAAATAATTAACTAACTATTGTCCTTATCGTAGTTTTTTTATCGTAGACCATTTAATGTCATATTTTTCATAATTATCATAATTACTTGTCTTGACGTCAATACAGACAAAAATTTATTAATTTCCAATATTTATGTTTTGAACAAATAACTTAAACTTAAGTAATGTATGCTGTGAGTTAAAATTTGTAATTGTTGTATTGAGGATGATAATTTTATTAATTAAATGAATTTTTGGTTAAGGAATGTATTTGAATGGTTGTTATAAATGGTTATATTTAAGAATTTAATGTGTGCGTATAATAATCCACAGTATTCAGTGAAGTAAATATTTGTTGTATCAAAGAAATATGTTTTTTTTTAATTATTAATAAGCACAAGCTTAAGCTTTTGGAAAGTCTGGATTCCTTGTATATTTCCTTTTTTGAAACAACTTCAACGTTGGATGCCGTATAAACCAATCGGTTTTAGTGCTTGTTGTAAACATAAAATTTGTTCTGTACCGACAACTGTACAGAACTGTCCCAAAAGCCAGTACAGTTCTTTAGCTACAGTTCCTTAGCATTGTATCCAGAGTCATAGTAATACCTTACAGTGTTCGCATATGGAAGTATGATGGCGTCGATAATCTTGTATAGTAGAAAGAATATTGGTAACAAGACACTACCCTGGGGTACCCCTGCTTTTATTTCTTTTAGGTCTGAGTATTCATCTGTCTGTTTTATTCTGAACAGTCTACATGATATTTATGTCGTTTGCAGCTCAGCATTATAGTGAATGTAGCATACATCTCTTCTTTAGTTTAAGTATCAATCCTTCGTGCCAAACCTTATCGAAAGCTTGTGTCACATCAAGAAAGATTGTTGAGCAAATAAGCATTTCTTTCATCTAAAATTGGTGATTTGGAATTAATTTCTTTCTCTCAATTAAAGGAAAAAGAATAAATGAAAAACATGCTTTTTCCCACTTAAAAACAAAAAAATATCATTTTAATCTCAGCAGAGAAAATGTGAACAAAACAGTGTTGCTATTAACACTTTTTGTTGTCACAAAACAATTTGTTGTCATATTCAATATACAAACAATATTTATGGCATGTCTTCAAAATATAAAAACTCTGTTATCACTACGATCTTATCTTTTAGATAAATAACTAAATGATAAAAAATAACTATATTTCTAGGAGATAAAATTACTGATCGAATAAATCAGTAGATAAGAAAAAATCATTTGACATTTATGACCCATCATAATAGTATAATAAATTCCACTAAAACGTCTACATTTCGTAATCATTTCGTTCAAAATCAATACACTCGTAATATGTAAAGAGTGACGTTCCGGACGCGAGCTTTTAGTTTTGAAAATGTATGCTGAAGCTCGAAGGGTGGTAGGATGCGAAAGATGGCAAGGGGCTGGAGATAGGGGTTGACTGGGACCGGATATATGCAGGCAATAAAAGTGCGAGCTGAACAAGCCAAATACGGGGAACAAGATAAATATGTAGGATCGATGTCGAACCGATGCCGATGTTGTTGACTGAACTTACGACTGAATGGAAAATGCGCCCGCTAAGAGATTTCCGCGCCTAACTTTCCACCCTTTCTCCGAATACAGGATGCTTTCGAGAATTTTCAGAGCCCATTTCACAAAAGACCAAGTCTTCTTTTCTGACAGTCTGACGTCGATTTATTTTATTGGTGTTTTTCAGAAATTTGGTAAATTGAAATAAATTTTTGTTTGAACAATGTTTATTTGACTCAATAACATTTTGCTTTACCCCAAATAAATGTTTCTTGAAGTTCAAATAAACATCTATATATTATTTATATATTATTAGACAGTTATTGCGAATGATATTTACTTTATATTTTCTAGGTTATTAGACAGATTGTTTTGAAAGATTAACGCTGCACTTTATTTAAAATTTAAATGTAGATTTATATCTTCAGTTCCTGAACAGCGTGTTATCACCGTTTTTAAACAACGTCAAAAACGTTTCAAAACCAGAAATTAGGTTAGAAATTATTAAATTTTACTTTAAAGTAAAGTTTATTGATAATAATGAAGCCATAGTTTAGTAGTTATTTTGGTTTATAAAGGTGACTAAATGTGATTGAAATAATAATAATATATGTATTTGTATATTATTAACGTACAAAACATTCTAACTTCAACAAAACTAACAATTATAGTATATTATAATACAAGAAGACCCCCAAAATAAGAGATGGAGCAGGGCAGAAAGACCTAGGTCAATAGCCCGTTCGAACACCAGGTGACATTTATTAAATTAAACTAATTGTGTAATAAACCTGTACAAAGCTAGATGTTGGAATAAATATTATTACTATAATACAAGTTTTAGAAGACAAAAATTAGCGCACGAGTTTTGTTATATAAGTACCTACTATTTTTTCTACCTCGCGACATTAATTTTACATAAATTTCGAAAAATGCGGTTGTTATCTTACAATTTAAAGTAATTTTATATTCAACAGTTGGTAGTTAGTGTAAAATTCACGACTACGACTGACGCGAACCAATAGCCATTGAGATGTCAGCCTTATTTGACACTTGACGTCAATATCATAAATCTTGGAAAACCAAAAGTTACTTAACGTTTGTGATCTAGTGTTTTCATAACGACAACCGAAAGCGGTTTCGTTATGAGTTTATAACGAACGCAAAGTAGATAAAAACATTTACAATTTTCAGATAGTGATAAATATGAATAAAATAAATAAGGAATTTAGAACATAATACAATTAAAATAAAAATGGGTATAGCTCTGCTACACATGCCACTTAAAAAGTTCTCAAAATATGTAAACATGTTGAAATATATTTCCTAAAATAAAGATAATAAATATGATGTTTTGATAATATATATTTTTGCCCCCATCTACATATCATCCACATGTTATGTGCGGATTTATTAAGCCTTAGATTGTTATAAAGTTTTATTAAAAATGAGTTTATCAAAACTACTTGATTAGGTGGTACGTAACTGCTAATATAAAGAATCTAGCACAATTACTAAAATATTTGACAAACTAAGAAGGTTTTGAAAGTTTTATTATATTTAAACAAAATTAAAATTTTGTTGGGCCAGAAAATCAAAACATACACACACACAAAATGTGGAATTATGTGAATACGGGCAAAAAGAAAGTTCGGAAGCAATTCGGTACATCGAGAGTGCATTTTCCCTCAAACATTTAAGAGTTGGTTTGTAGAAATAAAATCCAAAATTCCCGTTATGTTCTAAATTTATACAGAAATATATCTTTTTCTTTTCTGTATCAGACTAATGTTTTTCGCCGCAAATAAACTTCATTCGAGTATTCATATTTTCAATTCGGTAAAAAGTTACAGCTGATAAAAATATCAATAAAACCGTATTTTAAACGGCTACAACTTCTTAAGGAATTGAGAAAACCAATAAGTCAATATGAACCTTCTTACTCGGAATGACATTTAGTTTTTAGAAGAAAATCTGTAAAAAGTTCTATGTGGATTTTATTTTGTCACTTAAATTTATTTACTTTTTATTGTTGTAATGGGTATTGCTTATGGTATTTTTCGTTTTCGCATTGTTTGAAATGTATTTTATCTTTTATTTTTCTTTGTTTGTTAACATTTCAAATGGCTGTAATTTCTTAAGGAATAGAAAAAAACGCATAAGACCATATAAAACATTATACTCAGAATGACTTTTGATTTCTAAAAATTTATTCTGCTGAAAAAAAGGTAGACTATTAATATATTTATATTTTTTCTAATTAATGTTATTTTGTAACTGTTATTTAATAATCGTTTTAATTTTGAGTAAAAGTAATGTCAATGTTTTTGGTGCTCCGCAAATTTTTCGTATGATCAAAAGTGCGCCCTGACTTCAAAAAGGTTAAGAACCACTGATCTTCAGGGTGAAATAACAACTTTTCATCAAGAAAATGAGTAATTTTGCGCTAGTTCTAAATAAACCTTAGTTATTATACCAAAATAATATCAATCGTAAAAAAATTATTCAAATTTATAAAAAATAGATTAAAACGAACCTTTTAGTATCACTGGCATTGACTAATATTTGTCATAAAAGTAAGAATGAAAAAACAAAAAAAAATTTCAAGATTGGAGGCTATAACTTCATATTTGAACATAATTTTTACTTCTAAAGAACATTTCCAAATAAAGTTTATCGATAATAATGAAAATAAAGGTAGTTTACTCTCATCACAAATTCATATATTCTGAATCGCTTGGTATATGGTACCGAAATTTACATATTTGACTATCGCCGTATTGGTTTCATACAAGCTGCTAACATTTATACACAATAAAATTTTCTGAGAAATGGATAATATAAGATTTTTCCATATGATGCGGATTTTCCTGGACAAACTGTATAGTCCGATTCCATAAATTTCCGAACCTTCGGCAATCATCATTATCAATCAGTGGTTATTGTCTGGATTTGAGGTGGATGCCTTTGGCGAAATAATTCATGTAAGCAGTGGCGTTACGGAGACCGCCCCGTAGCAAACTAATCATGAAAGGCCATTGAGACCCGAAAGTTAGAGTCTGATTCAATTAGGCAATATCCGGCTCCGTCTGGCAATTAATACGTATAAAAGGGAGGAGGCCAGTCGGACGGCGAATCGTCTCCGCGCGTCTCCCGCTCCGTATAATAACTAGATTCGACTGGTATCGCCTTAATTAACTGGATCGCAAGTTTGCTAATTACGTTCGAAGGCGTCTGCACGGATCCCTTTACCTATCGCTAACTTAATTAAAATCTCCGCAAATCGATTTCAATTTCGCATTCGCGCCCCAGAGCGCCATCTATATTGACTGATTGAAAATTTCTTGTCGCCTTTCACCCTCAGGTTAAACTTTTTTGTTATACGTCTTCCCCACTCTCGCGAGATATAGCGAGAGGCCGCGAATTGGGAGAGTGTGGATGGCACGTTCACCCAAATCCGCAAACATTCGAGCTGCCAGAAGTCGAATAGTTGGAAAAAAATCATGTGTTCGGCGAGTGTCTCGCCATAAATCGCTTTATTTGTTCGCGTTCGCGTCGATCCATTCAATGTCGGTCTAATGACGCGGCTCAAAGGCATTTTTGTGTGTACCCGAAGGTATTATTTACGATAAGGGTCTGATTTATGACATCAAACACGTGCGGTGCATCAATGCAACCCGAAAACTAGGTAACGAATGGAATAAATTATTTATTATTGAAATAAAAAGATTACAAAATATTGAACACGATAAATTTATATGCAAAATACAAATAGTGTACATTGATGTTAAATTTATTATCCGCTAGTATTTTTTTCTGTATTTGTAACGTCCGCATTACTACAATTTATCAGCAAAAATAAATCACATACGCAAAGTTAAAATGGAAAATATACCAGATAATGATATTTATTTCTGTACTATTGAAGAAATCCAAATGCATATCAATAAATTAACCATCCGTATTATAAGATTACTAATGAACATTAAAATTACCAGCAATATTAAATCAATAATCAATTAATTAGAACTAAAGAATTAATTAATTATTAAGTCTTTCAAATAAATCTTATTAGTTCCACGTTATTCCAGTACTATTTTTCTATGATTTCTGAATGTATTGTATCGTTTTGGTGCAGTTCTTTGATTACTTGGGCCGGCTGACTACCTGGTAAGTTGGTATTATTTTACATTCATTAATGGGGAATGTCGCATAGGTGCTTCTCGAACATTAGCGAAAAGAAATATGTATTCACTGTCGACAGACATTCAACAGTCATTCTTGTTTTATCTCTCTCGACAATCGCAAATTACGACTGCGATCTACATAGGGCAATTACTAACTTATTGATTGATAATATCGTTGTTACATACCAGTACACAGGGTTGGTCAAAATAATCACAGCACCTAAATAATTGTCCAACCGTAAACATTTTCAAAAAAATCAAACAAAAGTTGTTTGTTTTTTAGCTATCGTCTAAATATATGTATAATATGTGATTATTTTATTATAGAAACTGGCAACCTTTTCTTTTTCTAATAGAACAAATATTTTTACATTTTTTAATTCTAAGATCAGTTCCAAGAACTTTGTGTAGGTATATTTTTTATTCAATTCATCTTTTTTGAGTTATAAGCAATTAATCAAAACTCATAAACTTTTATTTTAACTAAACGGGTAAAAATAACAGAGGAATTTGATAGAATTAAATTAAATGTTCATATAGGAAATCAAATCAAAGTATATTTCGTCAATCATATCTGTCAAATCCTGGCTAACTTGTTTTATTTTAATGCAGACACGATCGATCTCGATCAAATAGAGTCTCATGCAGCTAAACTATTAATTTTAAATATTGTATGATAAATGTATATGATGTGCCTACTGCCTAGCCACATCAGATTTTTTTATCTAAGTTCGCTTTTTGACAAAATTGATTCTATATAAGATTATCTCGGGAACTACGTACGAAAATTAGAAAATTCCGCTTTAAAACGAAATGGCGCACATTTGAACACAAATTATCATTTTTAGGTACACAATAAGGTTAAAAATTGTTTATAACAAAAAAAGTTTGGAACTTATCGTAAAATCCGTACGTACTTCTCTAGATAATATTGTTCTGAACATTGTTCTGAAATTATCGTTCCGGCCAGTTTGGAAAATGCGGTTTTGAGAAAACACCGTTTAAAGTATTGTGTAGCTTTGATGTATAGAATTATTATATTTTGCAATTATCGGCGATGCCTGGACCATATAATTATTTTTTTTTCAAATTAACATTTTCCTCCTCTTGTTTCTTTCTGTTTGATTTTGATAACAGACCTGCATGTTTTGCAGCATCAGTCAGCGATGGCTCTGAAAACATGATGCACCGTGCGTCAGCTTTCGCACAGAAATTATTGCAGTTTGGCCTGATGGTCATACATAATACCTACATAATAAAGATATACTTTCAACTCCTTGCCAAATAATAATTACTACAAAAGGAGTGAATATCCTCTGTACATGGAGTTGAATCGCTGTTAACACTGTACTGTTCTATTAATAAAATATAAATAATTCATTAACTCAATAGTTTTCTATTTCAAAATGGGGGACTCAGGCTCACCCTGGATGGAGTGACTTGGCAGAATATGAATGGAAGAGTGATTTATACATGTTTACACGTTCGTTTAAAGTTTAAGCGAGCAGTTTTGAAATTTTGCCAATCATCGCTGAACAATGGCTCCTCTACACCGCGATTAAAGGAAAACTTTGCAAACTCCCCTTTAGAATTTAGGGATGGCAACGATCCAATCTTCCAGTGGCGTTCGACGCCAGCTGTTTGTTATCCCGATTGTATTATGTGCATTAAATTCTAATTTATTAAAATTTGATGTCTCGTAATGAATTTATTATTATGCTTAAAGCTATGTTATGCAATATCGATTTTATAATGATCGGAGCAACCATTATGTTCAGCTGTGCAGCTGGAAATTATATTATGTTTCTAGGGAACAGATATTTAATATATCTGAAAATGTAAGAAAATATGTTTCATCTGCATGAAAAGATTACTATGTTGTAGCTCAGTATCTATTTTAAAAATCTTAATGATGAATTTGGTGCTAATATGGATCTCATGATGTAATAAAGTACTCGGGGAAATCCTTAAATCAAATGAGTTTTTTTAATACCGTCAATGAAGAACAGATTGGTAAGTTATCGTGCATTATAGTCGTCAACTAAACAATAAACTCAAAAGATCAAACCTACATCTGAACTATAGAAGTTAGATTTTATCGTAACCTTGCGAAGTTAACAGTAACTACAGTGCTAGTACAAGTTGCCAATACAAAACTCTAGATTGTAATTTAACTCAATATAGTGACAGAAATTTCTAAATTTACATAAATCTAAGACAAAACACCAACATCTTAATATTAATATTTAATATTTTTATTAATTAATATTTTTAATATTCAATATATTTTTCTTAAAACTTTGTAGTGGAAGTTGAGTTAGTTGGTCTGGTAGATGCTTGTATCATGTATCATGTTTTTACGCCACATGATTGCTCAGCAACGGTGCTGTAGATAGATTTTCACTCATTCTATCCGATGTACCGCAAGGATCAGTCCCTGGCCCGTTACTCTTTCCTTACTGTGAGTTCCCTATCTTCTCATACTCTCAAACGTATTCCCCACTCTCGCGAGTCATAGCGAGAGACCGCGAATCGGGAGAGTGTGCATGCCACATTCACCCAAATCCGCTAACATTCGAACTGCAAGAAGTCTCTACGGATGTAGATGGTTGGATAAAAATCACGCGTTCGGCGAGTGTCTCGCCATAAACCGCTTTATTTGTTCGCGTTCACGTCGATCCATTCAATGTCGGTCTATTGACGCGGCTCAAAGGTTTTTCTTGTGTGTAACGAATTGAATAAATTATTTTCTATTGAAATAAAAAGATTAAAAAATATTGAACACAATAAATTTAAATGAAAAAGATAAATAGTTTATTTTGATATTAAATTTAATATACGATAGTATTGCCTTTTATGAAAAATGGTTCGCACAGCAAATTCGTGAAAATAATCTCAGAAAGAAAAAAATTTAATTAAATATGCTGTATGTTTTATTTGAAAAAGGAAATGTTACCAAACTTAGTTTAAAACAAAAAGAATTGTTTATTTGTTTACGGTTGGAGAATTAATAGTTTAAATAAGTACGTAGGCTTTCACGGCCAGAATCATTTAGAAAATAAACTGCTTCCGGGTTATGCCGTGTGTCAAGATTTGTTAATGCTGACGTTTCGCGAACCATGTTGCTCGCTTCTTCAAAGCTAATTGAAAGTATTCTTCAAAGCTAATTGAATACTTTCAATTAGCTTTGAAGAAGCGAGCAACATGGTTCGCGAAACGTCAGCATTAACAAATCTTGACACACGGCATAACCCGGAAGCAGTTTATTTTCTAGTATTCATTTAATTATTAATTAATAACAACCACAATTTCAATGAAAGTATGCATACACACTATACGCTGCGGCAGCGGCTAGTTCAGCGACGTCCCCGCAGATGCGCACTGAATGCACGAGCCGAACCCCGAGAATGAGGATGGCCTTCTTTTCCCGCTATGTCACACCCAGCCTCGCCGAACGTTTCGCCGATTTATTCGGGCTGAGTGTGGAGCTACCATCAGTGTTAATGCTCGCAGAATCAAACGGTCCCTTTCTCCGCCCAATCCCGTAGTCCGAGTGGTGTCTTCGTCCCGCAGACTCGGATATAATGCGGACATTACGTATATTTCCTCGGGTACGGAAACTTTTATGCACGGCCCATAAACCGAATGAATGCTAATAGCATTATCTATACCCTACTTCCTATAATAATAAAATCCGAGACCGCCCGCAGTGATTCACTGGATCGCATTTACGCGATCATTGTGAGGGCTAAAGTCGCTTTATAAAATACCATTAATCCCCGATAGAGGGAGCCCCGGTCGCTCGCATATTTATCAGGCGGGCGCTCGTAAAGCGATCCGACTCGCCGGCCGCCAAAATTTTACATACGCTTTATTACTTTGACGGAACTCGGCGTCGACGACGCCTATACCACCGAACACTGACGATCCTAACTTTGGCAATTAAATATTATGCTATTTTCGATAGTGGGACGCTCTGTCGTTGGATAAATATTCCTTGTATAAATATGCGGGGCGATCCCACTTCTAATGTTAAAGGATATGCAATAAGCTGACATAACTAGTATATAACTTTTTAAATTGTATTATTTGTTGGTATTGAAATACTGTAAGAACCGCAGTTTTAACATTTATGATGTAAGTCAGTGGTGTCAAACTCATTTGTGGGCGCGGGCCACAAAATTCTGATCTGAACTTCGGCGGGCCGCATACAAAAAAGACTCAAAAAAGTGATTAACTGGTAAAACAGTTTTTGTCTCATTTGAATTTTTTTATTTTAATAGTTCTTACCCCATGTTGCTAATACCGTGTTAGATCAAAATCATCAGTATGTTAATTTTTGATATGTTTGATGACTCACATCAATATTTTGCATTTGAAATTTAGAATTACCTAAGAAAAGTACCATGAACATTAAAAAATAATGGTAATTTTTGCAATTTAACGGAAATCATAGAAAATAACATCAACTAAACAAGAGAAGGAATTTCGCCCCGTACCTATATGTTTAAAACTGAGGAATCAACTCACATGTGAATAAAAAATCATCAAAACCAGTTAATCGGGACTAGAGAATATCAACTTTGAAATCGTGCCATTTTATTATTGCCTACTGTTCTTGTTGTATCGCCTTTAAAAACAAAGATAATGAAGTGAATCGCAAATCAACATGTTCTAAAAATATTACAGTGTCATTCCAGTTATTGCCAGTTTGTTATAGCTGGAACTCCATATAGTACTTCAAAGTTCAGGCAAAAATCATAACATCATTCTTACACCCTGTCTATACTCAAAACTGAAGTCGAAATAAAAATTCTTCATCCGTACATCTTCTGAAGATTTAGGCTACCTGTAAGTGAAAGAATCATCAAAATGGTTGGGGAGAAAATCAACTTTAAATTTTTAGCATATTTTTCATTAACCCCTAAAGCTTTTGACCAGGTTAGTTCAGAATTAGCCACAATCTCTAAATACAGAACGATGACATTAAAAATGAATGATGAATCATGAACATTAAAAATCTCAAAACTTTTAATCTCAAAATCCCATTCAAATGATAGTTACGAAAATATTTTAAGAAAATTTCGATTTTTAATAATGATTTTTGATTTTACATTTCTGGCATTCTGTTCATGTTGTTTCTGGGCTATTACTAGTAAATTTTTTAGTAAAAGATTGAAATGTGTTATAACATGGGTGCAGTTGCATAACAAGTCGTAAAATGTCTTTAGTTTCATATTTGAGAGTAAAATTTCACGACGATGAAGAACACCAGTGGACGCGTGAGCTGAACTTTTCGGTGGTCTAATTTTAATTTAGGGTTAAACTTTGTATACTTAAACTTTGTACTAGTATTCTTTATTCTTTTTTTTGTATAAATCATTTTGGAGTTAGGGGGCGGCACTATTGAGATTTGCCTACGGCGGCATAAACGCTAGGGCCGGTTCTGCACCCAGTATTATTTCAATGATTTGCAGTTGGTTTGTTATAATAAGTAGTAATTAATCAATTGAGCTGCTACTTTGTAAGTATGTAATTAATTAAGTATGTACAGGTGGGCCAAATTCGATGTTACTATAGGAGATCTCGGTAACTATAAGAGATACCGAAAAATGAGTAAGATCGTCTTTTTTTGAGAGAAACTCAATGGCGAAAACCAAAATTAGCTATCGTCTTTTGTTTTCGAGTATTATTATCCTATTAATCTAAGCAAATTGCACTGCGAGATATGCACTGTCAAATATTTGTACCTCAAGTACCGAAAATATGATCGTTTAATGTCGATTCGTAACATCGCACATCTGGACTTGCAAACACATTGCAAGGTCTAGAACGCATCGGCTGGCTCGACAAAAACTTGCAGTTCTGTGGACGTAAAAACACCTTCTACGCAGAAATTGGGCAAACTATTTGAGGTAAACATATTAATGCCGCATGAATGCACCGGTGAAAAATACATTCTTATGCCTGCAAGAAATAGTTTTCGCGCTATAGAATTCTTAATACGTTTTACTTTCGACAAGAAAATAATATAAAATAATATTACTAACGTGTCTTGCAAAATATAATAAAAAATAATACACGCAAGGACTCATGAATGATGCATGAATTTATTATTTGATAGTTATTTCAATGATTTGCAGTTGGTTTGTTATAAAAGTAATTAATCAATCAATCAGGGGGCGGCACTATTGGGATTTGCCTACGGCGGCAAAAACGCTAGGGCCGGCCCTGCCAACGGTAATGTAAATTTAGAAAATAAACTGCTTCCGGGTTATGCCGTGTGTCAAAATTTGTAAATGCTGACGTTTCGCGAACCATGTTGCTCGCTTCTTCAAAGCTAATTGAATACAGTATTGATTTTTTGTCAAAAATGTTCGGAAGACCCAAAAAGACCCCCCAAATCAGTAAGAAAAATATATAAACTGTATTAAAAATTTATTTATTTACTTATAAACACTGTTATTTATTGTACTGTAAGAATATTAGAACTATCTTGACGCCTTCCAGGGATCTATATAAAAACACGACTTCACAGTATAATTAATTAGTTTAGTGCTAGAAAATGTTCACCCTTTGACGTGTTAACAAGTAAAAAACAAGCACGTAACGTTTCCGTGTCGCATACTGCGACCCACCTCGGCGGATTACGAATGCAAATGTATCATTTTCGCCGGGCGTAAGGTTAAAAGCAAGTCGGAGTGTTTTGGCGCGTTTAAAAATTCCACGTAAGTTCACGTTAACGTCATGTTAACACGTGTCCTTCGCATAAAGGCGAAACGGAGAGGTGTGTAGGGCCCCTCGACCCTCGCCTATTACGTGAACCGAGGCGCGCCGCGCGGGGCCCCAGCTTGAAAAGCACGACCCCAAACGCTCCGGCGCCGTCAACCGAGGTGTCGTTAATTTGTCTAAAGTGCAAATTTTATCGCGATCCAATTTGGAAGGCCCGGGAAAAGTGAGGAGACGAGTTGGAACGCGTTTGAAGAGCGTCTCGCGCATTAAGCGTCCTGCTTTAATATTTAATGTCGGGTTGCATATTTATGAGCCAGACGGTTTCCTTTTTTATATTTCGTTTCCGTGGAGTGCGGAGGTGACGATTCGCAGCGCGCCATCTCCCGGAGGAATACGAAATGAGGGATTCTTTGTCTCCCTTTTGGAATTTGTTGTAATGCTACAATTATATTTGCTATTGCTTTGCAAATGTAAAGATAAAGAGAGTCCGTACATGTCATGTTTGGTCTCCTCCAGTTTAGTAATGCAGTTACACTGCAGCTCTCAGAATTAAATCATTTTGAAGTATCCATCATCACTTTACTGATATTGAAAATGCTTGTTCTAAACGCAAGAGTCTATTGTCGCTAACTATAAGAGACATCGAAAAATGAGTAAGGTTGTTGTGTCGTCTTTTTTGAGAGAATCTCAATAGTGGAAACCAAAATTAGCTATCGTCTTTTGTTTTCGAGTTATAACACAAAACTTGATTCTTCGCTATTTTGATACTTGTCGATATCTTAGTTGTTTGTTAAATCAGACGAATAATATTTGCACGTTCTTGAGGCACTTTTTCGAATAGAATTCAGTGGAATTCACAGGTATTAAATATCTCTAACAGTTTTGTAGATATAACATAAAGTTGTGTTTTTTTTAATGGAAACCATAGCTGGCTATGACCGAAATAAATAGAGCCTTTTCCCCCTTTTCAACGATATGTAACATGCTGGTCTAAAATATTCCAAAAGTAATGTTTTAGCGAATAACATAAAATTAGTATATATCAGAGAAATTATAATTATTGTCTTCGAGACTTCTCCGAGTAGGCGTATGCCACTAGTGGTTTGACACTACTAATCAGTGACTTATAAATAAATTTGCATTCTTTTGAATATTTATTTCAATTAAAAGTTACGAAATGCTGTATGAATCATATGAAAAATACGCAATGATCGAACGCTTTATTCAAAGTAATAACAATGCTGAAATTGCATCCGCACACCACCTCACAAATCTATTTTTAAAAGATTAAAAGAAAATCTCATCAATCACGGGTCATTTGGTATGCCAAGACCCAAACATTGCCATATTGAAAATGCTGAAGAAGCTGCCACCAACACAGTTGCAGCCGAATTTATAGACAATTTGCCACTAGTGGAGAGGGAGACTATATACTTCCAGCACGACGGTGCACCACCTCACAAAATAAGAAGGACAAGGGAATTATTGAATATAAATTTTGAAAACCGTTGGATTGGAAACAACGGACCAGTGAGGTGGCCACCACTATCACCAGATCTATTTATCTACAAATTATATAAAAGATCACATATAACGACATTCAGGACCTAACGCAGCATTTTGAAGAATGTATCAATGCCGTTCCAAATTTTTATAAACAACGCTCTTCGAAGTATTGGGACGAGATATAATTTATGCATCAATAAAAATGGACATCAAAAAATACTTAAAGTCGTTTGTAGTAGGTAATCTAATTTTTTATTTTTTTATTAAGGTAATTATCTAATTATTTTACTTCGAATAAAACAATATATCCTGCAATGTTTAACCTTTCAGTTATACCCTCGATATGCCGATATAAAGTGAAGATTGACGACTGGAAATTGTAGGATCACGGCTACATACTTTCATGACAATTTTTCAGCATATTACAATATTCGGCTTTTGGCATATTAATCAACCCGTAATTGATGAGATGTTCTTTTAATCCCAAAAACAAGTTTGTCCCGTCGTGCACTACCTGGATAACGATTGAATTATGTTTCGGATGTTATATCACAATTATTGTTATTACTTTGAATAAAGCATTCCATTATTGCGCATTTTTCATACTATTCAAACGGCATTCCGTAATTTTCAATTAAAATATAAGAATGAAATTTTACTAATTTCACTGATTAGTAGGGTCAAACTACTAGTGACACGCCTACTCAAAGAAATCTCGAAGACAATAATCGTAATGCCTCTGATATACTAATTTCATGTTATTCAATAAAACGTTACTCTTGGAATATTTTGGACCGGCATGTTGTATATCGTTGAAAACGGGAAAGAATGCTCTATTTATTTCAGCCATAGCCAGCTATGGTTTCCATTTAAACAACACAACTTTGTTATATCTACAAAACTATTGGAAGTATTTAAAATCTGTGAATTCCACTGAATTCTAATCGAAAAAGTGCCAAAAGTGCAATAATCGAGATGAATTTTGTATACATTCCAGCTACGTAGAAATACTATGTGGCATACAAGCGTAGCTTCTTCCACAGTTTAATTTATCTCTTGCATTGGTTTGTCGAATGTTTTCGAATGGCTTTAATCTGGTGTTGATGGTTTGGATTCGCACCATTTCACTGGTACTATTTTATGACCTATTTTGTGACACAATTATTGTGAAAGTTCCATGATCTCCATCGACTCTGGCAACACTGGACATTGGGCACGTTTCAGGTCATCACAGAATGTATTGCATATTACTTGAAGTCAAATCTGCACAGTTGATTTCTGAGATTAACCTCTGATGGTGGACAACTAAAACCCACATGACAAAAGAATAATTAGTTAATCCATGGCTACTCAGCACTAAAGTAACGCAATCAAAATCAAATAACATCATTACGTTGTATCGCACCCATTGTATAATCATCAAAGTAGTCGGCGTAGTGGCAGGGTTAGTAAATTTTGAATTTCGATTTAATTTCCATTAATTACAGCGGTCTGTCGGGGTGGGGGTGGCGCGGGGTGGCACGGAAATAAGTCATCGGGGCCGGCTTTTGTGCGCTCCCGCTCCAATATTAGGGGTATAAGTTTACCCGATCTGTATTCAGTCGACAAATTAAGAGGGTGCTGACACATATCCACACGCACGCACAGAGTTCAGGATAGAAGGGGCGGGTAGCATTAGACGCGCTCTGGCGCGCACCACCGTCGCCCTGGCCCGTCATGTTTTATTCATCGCCGGCCCGCCAAATTATCAACTTAGTTCTCGCTAATTTTCGCTAAAGCTCTCCTCTTTCGTACGGTAAATGACGTCGTACCAAAGTGATACACCTTTATGTGGAGACTTGATGGAAGTAATGGCTAAGGAGAGGGTGATTATTGAAGGGGCAATTGGGTGAAAGGGTTAATGACACTTCTTTGTGTAATAGTGTTTTTTTTTGTATGGTTCAAGGCGTTATGTATTATCCAATTCGGATAATATATTTTATAATAGTGTTTTTTAATTTTCAATAGTTCGCCTATAACATAGGCATCCATTAAACCAAGTATATAACAAATTTATAAATACTTACTAAAATGTCTATAAACTACTATAACACAAAAAACTTTTTTTTTAAATCTTTTGACAAATGTCAAACAAAATATGTACTTCATAACGACGTAACATAAAAATGATATTCAAATATCCATGAAAAAATCTAAAATTTCGACCCTTAAAAGATTTCAATAACATTAATAAATTTTTATAAATTATGCTCATGTTTTTTACATCTGTTTTAAAATTACACGTATTAGATTATAATAAATAATAATTAATAAGCAACATTTCCAAAAAATTTCTATTCCGTTGAATTTTATAAACACCTAAAATTTTAATATTTTTAAAATCAAATTTGTGGTTTTCTTTAAAGACACAAGTGCGCTAATGCACACCTTAATTTACTTATTTTGATGTCCGATTTATGTAAGCAAATTCTAGTTATTAGTTACCAGTCTGACCAACATACAATAGATCAACAACAACAAGGAATAGAATAAACAATACCAGACTTTAAACTCAAAGGTACTTTCTCTTAAACAAAAGAAAAACAACTATTATTTTTAACAAATTATATTTTGCAAATTTCATATTATTAGGTACTTTTTAAAATTTTAGCTAGATGTTAAACCCATTATATACGGAATTTTGAAAAACAAAGGAGGTTGTTGAAGCGAAGGAACATTATAGTTATGAATTGACCGAGAACCAAATAATAAACGATAAGTAATTTTTTTGGAAAACCATTGTTCAAAATAATCGAAAACAAAATTTTTAAATTTTTGTGTCGAGATTTTTTATATTGCCGATTTTTTCTATTCTATTTTTAGTGCCAAAACTGTGTTGATTTTTTGATTAATTGAATGATATGAGAAAAAATTAATATATCTACCCGAATTTGTAAGTTTTCTAAACCAATCTAAGAGCAAAATATTTTCATCTGTCCTAATAATATTTATATCTAAAAAAGAAACACTAAAATTATTTTCTTTTTCAACAGTAAATTGAATATTTTTATTAAAGCTATTAAAACAAACTAAGGTATTTTCAATTTGGTCCTCGGGCAACGCACTAACGCACTCAACGTATTTATGAATGAATGAAAATTTAAACGGTAATTTTGGGATATCATCTAAAAGTTTATCCATAATAATTTTGGAGAAAATGGGAGACATTGGAGAACCCATCGGAGTTCCGTCAATTTGAGAAAAGAATACAGCATCGAAAGAAAAATAATCATTATTAAAAATTATTATTATTATTTTTTGGAAATGTTGTTTATTATTATGAATTAAATACACGTTTAAAACAGATTCACATTTTGCATGTTATGTCACAAGTTACTAAGTTCATTTTTTACAACTGAATAAAACAGAATAGTAAAATACGGAAAATCTTTCTACATAACATCTAGTCTTAGTGTATAGAACTTATATTTTTCGTCTGTCAGTTTAATTGCGAAAAACTGTTATTTTACTTTTGAGCAAATTTAACCATCTCTTGTTTGCCAATCACCTTGTATGTTAACTGAGACTTTAATTCATAGAATCTTCAGTAGGTAGTGTCAAATGCTGATGTTTCTACAATACCTACTGTCAACTATTAATTTTATACTTATATACTATGATAAAGTCATGTGCCTGGCCACATCAGATTTGTTGTTTAACTGAAACCACAGGTTATTGTTATTATTATGTCTCAGAAATAGACCAATTAGTAAATAATTTAAAGTCATTCTAAGAATTTTATAGAAATACTTTTTTTATCAAATTTAGTATTAGTTAAGTATACCTAAGCAAATAATCAAAACTGCTGAACTTAAGAATATTTTCTCACGTACATATGTATATACACATTTATTTTGCTGTTGCATTTTAAAGATTTAACTTAATTCTATTTAATTGTGTTGCTATTTTTTTTTTCTTGATATTCGTTTATTTTTATTCAGTTGGTGAAAGTAAAAGTTCATGAGTGTTGATTAATTGCTTACAACTTAAAAATAATACATTTTATACAAAAAATGTATTATACAAATTTTTTTTTGGAGATTTATTCGAATCAAAGATTTTTATCAACTATTAGAAAAAAAAGTTTTTTGTTCCTTATACAAGGGCATAATGAAGTTTTGGGATTATTACTTTTCAATTTTGCCGTTCAGCATTTATATGTCTATCTTCGAGATTTTATTTTGTACTTTTGTTTGTTTTGATAAATGTTTATAATAAATTGAATTATATTTGAATGAGATAGGAATGAGATAGATTGATCATTTGTGATTTTCTATGCCAATGAAGACTCATTACACCTTCTATATTAATGTATATTTAATTTTAGTATGCTGCCTAGCAATCCAAATGTTTGGCACCCCCAATTCAACATTGGTTTAATTCCTCAGCAGTCTGCAGATTCTATCTTGGACATAAATAGGGACCTCTGGTTTCTTTTCGCCATCTTCTGAATATATCTTTCCCAGAAAGGTTTAATAATAGCTGGGAAATGTGCTGTAACAAATTCAGTTTGAATCTAATACCGAATCTAGTTTCAAAATATGTAGATTAAGATAGGAAACTGTGTTTATAATAACCTTCCTTCTTCAAATCTCTTAGAATGAATATCTTTCTCTGTACCTCCGATAGTTCTATACAAATCTACTCAATTCGCAAACAGGAACAAATCCTTTCCAGCAATTCCAACAGCTTTACCCTTACTCCATCCACTACTCCTCCATCGAAAAGACAACGACTTCTTCCCATCTCCACTACTTATTAAATTCCATCACCGCCATCGCCCACCTTTTCCATAAACCCGTAGACAAACGAGTCTCCTTTGTGCAATCTAAATGTATGTAAATATGCACCAGAGGGCGCTCTGCATCCATAACACCGCTCCGGTTGCAATAACTCCGGCACTCCGGCGTGGATGTAGTATGCAGACGTCGGCGGGCGCGCCGATTGGTGTAAGGTCGGCGTCTGGCCCGGCCCGTGTACCATTTATTGGTCGATGGCACCACTTCAACGCTCCACCGCTTCGCAGATGCTGGACGAAGCCGTCTCCGTGTGCGCCTCTCATCAGCGCCTCCGTCCCCCACCTCGTCAACGCCGGAGTTGTCTTATCCCGGTTGCCGAGCCGCCTATGAGATTGCCGTCGGTGCTTGGGAGCTTGGGTCTTTGTTTTGTACTGCTGGAATAAATTATTGGCCTGGAGGTGGTGGGGTTCTTTGGTCTGTTGGTAGATGGCGCGAGATGCTTGGGTTTGCGTAGATGAAAGTCGATGGGATCGGTGGGTGAGAAGTTTGTGGAGTTATTTAAGAGTAACTAAAAGCCTACTGGAAAACAATGGATATTCTTGCCAATTTTCGAAAAATAGTTTGTAATGTGGCCTGTCAGTGGTGTAGGGACATTATTTTCAATTTCTATCATTTTGGAGGTTTTTGCCGTCTGGTGAAACTATGCAAGAAGGTTAAGCAAAAAATCTGTGTGGCCAGGCACATGACTTTATCATATTATTTTTAAAATAATAGTAAATGAGGTTCTATTTGATCGAGATGAATGAACAGTTGTGTGTGGCTTTAACTTAATAGGCACGCATACGCTCGACGCCCAAGAAAAATAAAATTAACAAATCATATAATACAGATTGCGAAACCAGAACAAACAGAGAATAACGGAAAACCATCCCTCCTTAGCACAAACTACACCACCCCATCAATACACATCGTACAAATAAATAATAATGGATAAGATTCTTGTTTACGCAATTAAATGTTGCAAATACGACTAATTTACCTCACATTTACTTATTTCTCGCAACACCCTGTACGCTATATGACTAACAATAACAAAGTGTAGTGACATATACTTCCGAATAATATAAGAAATTGATTAACAATAGATATCATAAGTCTAACACCTATTAGACTTGATATCATGATGATTTACTTAAATCATCATCCTAATTTGTTTTTACGGATAAAAATTAGAAATTAGATTATGGCAAAATTGTCAATAAAATTATAAATTCCTTGTATAAAATAGGGTTTAAGTAAAATATAAAAAAATATATTTAAAAAATTTGCCTTCTGACGGGATTGAACCACGCTGCAGATAACGCCATGAAATCCTAAATCCGTACGGCTGTGAGTTTCCCCACTAAGCCACGGAGCTGTTTTGAATTATGTACGTCTAATGGAGTGAAATGTCAAATCTCGCTTAAATGTTAGTTGAAAATTGCTAAAATACCTTCAGCACTGATTTTCCGATAAATATTCCGACAAACTAACCTTCCATTTGTAGAATTGTCGCTTAAATTGCCGTAAGAAGCAATCTTGAGCCACTTTGAACACGGAATTGAAAAATAAACTCATAAAGGTGTACCTAACCTAACATTCATACTTCCAATTACCGATTACTTCTAATATAAGCAACATTCTCTTTTCAGGTCCGCTTTATTGTTCATTGGCGTGCCCTGTCATATTTTGACTCAATTATTGTCCCATGCCTTAGATATTTATTAATCCAATGCACGTAAAAACGAACGGGTTGTACATTTATATACATATGTGGCATTCTTTCTGAAGTGTCCCAATCCAAAAATGAAAAGTTTTGGGATATAGCTGAAACTTTAGAGAATTATTGTACTTTATAGCAGTAACAAATACCTAAAATAAAAGCTCACGAAAAAAAAAATTGTGAAAATCACTAGGCGTTGAAGTTTGGACGTTTTGAGTGACACGGTCATTTTTAGATTAGTGTAACAGTCCAATAAATTAGTCCAATAAATCTTTATATATTTCGTTTTTTATTTAGTGCATTTTAAAGCATATTTCATGAACTTTTTAATGTTTACAAAAAAGCAAAAATTTAAGACTTTTTTTAACAAGTAACTTTGTATTTCCAATTTTGACCCATTTGGGTACTTTCAAATTTTTGTAAAAATTGTTTCATTCGTAAGCTGAGTCTTTTTTATATACAATGAGTAAAGAAAAAACTGGGTTTGGGAGAAAATTAATAACTAAGCAAACGGAGCACCCGCGCTTCATACGCCAGCGCCAGCGTCCAGGCCGTGGCGCGTAGGTCACCCATTTGTCTACTTCAGTAACATTTAATAATAATAATAATAATCCACGCCTTAACATCCCCCAACAGCTTTCGCCACTACGGGGGCATCGGCAGGCCCGAATTATCATTATTATGACCCGCGTCTGTAGCACGTCTTAAGTTGTTTGGCTTTCAGCATTCGCCGAGGAGTAAAGGAAAACCACAGAAAAACCTTCACTCTGAAAGCAGGGCGAGGTAGGTCTGTTTTAAGTCGAATTTCTTTTTCTGGTCTTTTTTATATCGTATTTGTGTTGCTTTTGATTCTTGTTGTTTCTTTTTCTGTCTGAAATGGATGGAGCACGTAAAAGGCGAATTCGATTTTCATACTTGTTGGAATAAATGGATAAATAGTTTTAGAAAACTTGGTCACACATCATTTGATTTACGTGGTGGTATATCACTTAAATTACAAGAACAGTTTTCATCTATATCAAAGTCTTCGAAATTTTTTTCTAAATGTAGAAAAGAACTTTATACATTAAAGACAGATAATTTGAATGCAGAGTCAAATTCTTCTGTTCTTGATACAGCTCTGGCATTAGCCAGATATCATTCCTTCTGAAATGGACATTTGTGACAATGAGTCGGATATCGAAGAATCTGCTCATAATAGAGCTAATGATTTTGCATCGAATATGTTTCCTCTAAAAACAGCTTGCGTTGACGGGAATCATAGGTCGGGAGTCGAAGTTCTAGAAGCAATTATTGACGATGGCGTTTTTAGCGCGGGTGCTGCGTTTACTTAGTTATTAATTTTCGAAGATTTAGGGCGAATTTCGAATGAAATTAAAAAATATTTAAAAATACCCAAATGGGTCAAAAATCGAAATAAAAAATTACTTGTTAAAAAAACTTGTTAGACTTTTGTTTTTTAATGAAAAGAATTTTTTTATGAGCTAATATTTTAGGTGTTTGTTACTGTTATAAAGTACAATAATTCTCCAAAGTTTCAACTATATCCCAAAACTTTACATTTTTAGATTGGGACACTTCAGAAAGAATGCCCCATATGTGTGAATGTTTGTTTTCTCCTGAAAAATAGATATTTGGTAGACAAGACAAATAGACCATGTCGCGTGTAGCTTTTAATAAACTCAACGTATTTTCATACATTATTATCCGTTTGAACGTCTTTTCGGTCCACATCGGACCTAAATCTGGCTCCCGTCATACTCGCTCTGTCATGTCGCCACTGTCAACAACTGTCGCTTAGCAACCGACCGATTTGACAACATTTCTGACGTTTCTCGAGGTACACCCAAAATTTCAACCGATTTTAGCGAAAATCGGAAAAAATTTCTCGCAACTCAAGCCACATTTTTGGATTATCATTTCTTTAATAGCTAAAGGAGCGGAAAGGAGTCGTCTGTAGCCTCTCGGGAATTATAAACCAAAAGTCAGATCATATCTTTAGCTGCCACGTTATTCGGCGAAAATTGTCTCCGATTACTTTCACGCCTTTAGTATAATAGACGTGTGATAAAAACTTCTGATAACAAAAATTTAAATATGTACTTATTATTTAACTAACTAAAATTACTTGTTTAAGATATTCAGCTGCATTTCTCGCAAACTATGCTTGAGCCATTACTCTTTTTTAACTGTGCAATAAATGCGAAAGAGCGTTATACCTCGCAACGGTTGTAAACCATATCACCAACTGTAACACGACACCTACATACAAATCCTTTGTACGCTAGATGCAAAATCGATGCGACCGCCGCATATTAGCGTTAATAAAATGTGCATTTTGTAATTTGCTACGCGACCTTTATCTTAACCCGTTCGCCGCATCGATAAAACATGCAACAATGCCATTTGGTGCCATTGTGAGCGTGCCGTATTAGTCCGAAGTGCACGGGTAAGCGGCTGTTTGTAATTCCCCTCTTCTAGATGTGAAGTGAGTGGGCAATTTAAAAAAATCTGCCGATAAAATTCGCTGATTTTATCGAATCAGATAGGACCGCGTAGAGAATGGACTCGTGTACGTGTGCATTATACGTGTGCCCTTAATGCGTTATTGAATACAATTAAACTACTGGTGTTACGGGCCGTATAGTTACCATATGGCCTACGAATAATAATGAGCGGTATTGTTCGAATTTTTTTTTTTTTTGGATTGTTTGGGCTGCGATTGATGTAAAACGTATTACTTAATTATCGGTGTATATCTCCTGTCCACCCATTCCATTTGTACGTTAAAATTACAACTGGTAACTTTATATATTTTTTTTTGTTATTTGTATATCGGAATAGGCGTCTGGAATTACATCAATAATTTATTAGATGTCCTCGAATGTTGCGTAATTTTAATTGAAGGTGGAATAATAATCGACACAAGATTGATTGTATGTAAATAAAGTATTTTGTATCGTTTTTGCCTTGGATGACGTCGTCGGGTGATGATTCAACTCGTCAACGTGATTTTTTACATTTGATTTCGACCCCGACCGGATCTCGCTTATTAGTGGAGATAGAGCCTATGCTTAAATTTGGCAAAGTTTCGTATTTTTATGCTAATCAATTATCTGAAAAGAAATTTAAGTTATCATTTTTCATTTTGAAGATATCCACAAAAAACTGAAATGTTAAGATATGGCTTTTAATTTTTTATTTAAACCCAAATGTAGCTAGACATTTGAAACAAAAACATTCTACAGGTACTTTTTAACAAGAAATGCAGTGTCATTTTTTAATTTGAAATAACATCAAAGATGGCGCGTAACCATGGCCAACTTTTGTTTTTCTTATGGTCGCCATGTTGAATTTTGAAATTTTCCGATAGTCGTGTTTCTTCTCATTTCCGCAATGTATAACATGTTACCATTCTTTTTTAAAATAATGGTGTAATAATCAAAAAACCTTCAGATATCCAACTGGAGCTTGGTTACAGACCGTTTGAGTCGTTGCCAAGCAACGCCTACAAAATGCACTTGGATCAAGCGGCCCTCAGCGTTAGGTTTGCCATTTAACCAAATAAACCTTAATTGTGGTTGATTGTGGATGTAAAATGCCGTTTACCAATAACGAAAGGCGTGATTTTCGAAATATATAGCATGTTGGCATCACTTTTTAAACCATTGGTTTAATAATAAAAAAACACGTTCTTTTTTTCTTGTTGTTTGTCGTGCTTATCAAGTAACCAACTGCAGCTTGATTACAGACCGCCGGCGTTGGACTGACCAAAAGTGCTTTGGATTAAAAACATTCAGATTGTAAAAGAAGAAAATTTATACAACATAAAGATTATTTCTTAAGTAAATGTTCAAATTGACCGTTATTTTCTTGAAGGCATTAAAGCGTGCCCGCTTTTCTACATGTTGTTATGCTTTTCTAACTGTTCTTCCCGGAATAGCATTGACCGCATTTGTTATTCGATCCCGCAGATCGTCGATATTTTTGAGTGTATCGTGATAAATTTCGTCGTTCACAGTTCCCCAAAGAAAATAGTCCGCTAAATTTCCGTCCAATGTTGGGAATATTGTACGATGCGCCATTTCTTAGAGAACAATAATAAACCGTTATTATATCACGCTTTTCGTTTCTGTTAAGCGGCATTTTGTATCTACAATCAACCACAATTAAGGTTTATTTGGTTAAATGGCAAACCTAACGCTGAGGGCCGCTTGATCCAAGCGCATTTTGTTGGCGTTGCCTGGCAACGACTCCGACGGTCTGTAACCAAGCTCCAGTTGGGTACCTAAAGGTTTTTTGATTATTACACCATTATTTTAAAAAAGAATGGTAACATGTTGTTCATTGCGGAAATGAGAAAAAACACGACTATCGGAAAATGCCAAAATTCAACATGGCGACCATAAGAAAAACAAAAGTTGGCCATGGTTACGCCAACATCTTTGATGTGAGTTCAAATTAAACAATGACACTGCATTCCTTGTTAAAAAGTACATGAATGTTTTTGTTTCAAATGTCTACCTATATTTGGTTTTGAATAAAAAATTAAAAGCCATATCTTAACATTTCAGTTTTTTGTGGATATCTTCAAAATGAAAAATGATACTTAAATTTCTTTTCAGATAATTGATTAGCACAAAAATACGAAACTTTGTCAAATTTAAACATAGGCTCCATGTCCTTTAATAAGCGACATCCCCATGGTGAGGCTCGAAATTGAATCACCCGGTATTGAGACTTTTATACTTCTAGATCAATTTTACAATTATTCTGTAACCTATACAAGCTTTCACAAACCATACTTTGATGTTAGTTATCCAATTTATGAGCGAATTTCTTAAAAAAAACAACAGAAATTGCGTTTTGGAAACTTTTTATCTTTGTATTCCGTGGCTGGAGCCCGACGAAACCCTCCAATAACAAAAATATTATACAAAGTGCTCTAATTTTATTCCGGGTTTCTCTGGATTTCCCGCCTTCTGTGAAATTACCGTACTTCAACTGTCAAATTACTGTAATAATGCTGTAAGTATATCTTAATGAGAGAAGGACGAGGGAGACAAATTGTAAAAAAGGCAGCAGCTTCATTAGCTGGTATCAATTAACCAGCTATATTGCAGTAGAAGAAAAAATGCACATATATACCTGCAAATACTTCTTTTACAGCATTTTATATGCAATTAATTATAATAAAGTTTTTCGTTACTGTTACTGTTTCTTTCACAGTTTTTTTTACTGTGGTGTATTACAGTGATTTGTTGTATTTTTACAGACATTTTTCTAAGTGTATGAAGCTATAGGTAATCCCGATTATTTTTTCCTTAATAAACATGGACGTATGAAACTGTGCTAATAATTTAATTAACTTAATTTCAATAAGTGCTCATAGATAAAAAATGCCATTTTTGGGATAGTCTTGAGGGTAGTATGACTCCCTGTTTTTCCGGAAATGACACCATTGAAATTTTAAATGTTTTTTAGCTAAGTTTAAATTTAATATTTGTGTAGTATTTTCAATCAGGATCACATTCTGGACACAAAAACATATCGATTGTCAATTTTTATCATCAAGGCAACGAAAAACACCTGGCCTAAATTTCATATTATTACGTGACAATCTTTTTTTTTGCAGGGTAGTATACAAGGTAAAAGATAAAACGGACCATTCAGCTTCAGTTTCAAACAGATGCAAAGTATTTTCCGATGGTTGGTAATACCTTTAAATTAAAATAGCAACACATTTATTTCGATATTTATACCTCAATATGAAGCGTATCAATGTAAAAGCAGACACTTGACATGTAACTAATTTTTAGTAAAACGCCAAAACCCCACCAAGATCTCAAAAGCGAACCAAAAAGACGACAAAAAACCGTATTCTTCATCAATTTCGCCTATAGAGTAAATAGTTAATTCATTTTATTATACGAAATGTCAAATGTCAGCTTTTGCATCTATACGCTTCGCATAGTGTTAGGAAGTTAGTAAAAAAAGAGAGAAAAACACGAAACGTAGGAATAAAGGCATAAATGTAGAAATAAATGAGGTACTTAATTCGGGTACTGCCGAGAGTCGTCAGCGGGGTTGGACCCGGTTGGTCCCGCGTTAGAGGCGTTAAAATCCAGGACGGCGTGAAGTATGAATATATAAAGTGTTCTCCTCGGAAACGCTTTCAGAATTAGAGCTAAATATTTATGGGGCGGCGCTGCAAATCGGGAGCTTTTATATTACTTATACACGGTAAAACTGAGCCATAAAAGCTCTCCGAAAGCTCCTCCTCGCCGCCGCCGGTACGCGCCGCGCCTCCGGAAGCGACGTCGCGTATACTTTACACTCCTCGCGCTCGAAACCCGTAATAGAAGATAATGTTTATAAATATGCATGTGTAAATGTAAGAGCTTAGAGATATTCATGGTTCCTGCCGTTTCGCTCCACTCAACCTACCTCCACCCATCCCCGCGCTCTCGTCCCTTACTTTTCACCGTAAGGGTGGTCTCCACTCGTGCCCAGATTCGTACTAGCACCAATGCCCACTGGCTATCCAAAATATAAATCAAAATGCGGAGTAATTAAACGAAAGAAAGCCTCTTTATCCTTGCTTCAATAGTAATTTCTATAAGAGACTTGTTTCGGTGTATTACCCCATCATTGATCCTAAATCTATAATAAATTAAGCTATTTTAAAGACAACGGTTACAACAATTAATGTAAACAGATTGAAATATACAGAAAACCAACTACAGGTTCAACCATCATTCCCTTTGAATCAAGCCATGACATAAGACATACACTTTCCGCGTTTCAATGCCACATTCGCACAGCTATGACTTAACTTATAACGACCGTTTCAAGATCTCAAGAATTTCAATTAAACGTGCAAAAAGCAACCTGAAACTTCCTGAAACTTTGATAATGACATTAATAGACAGAACACGAAAAAGTCTGGACCCCCTGTTTCCAAAAACACTATCCAATGCTGAACAATTTTACAAAACTTTCCCATATAGTGACATGAACACTAATCTATACAGGGTGTCTAAACAGTGCGATCTCGGAAGATTGTGCCTTTGTTAATGAAGTAATTATAAACATACACAGGGTGTTCCATAAGGTAGTACCAACCCAAACTTTTTTTTTAATGGAACAACTTATATTTCGGCACAAGTTTGAATTCCTCGCTAAATCTTACGCCAATGAGACATAACATAACCTACACTAAACTTTATACTTTTTGATTTATTGCCATTTTTATGGAAAAACAGTAGTCTAAGAAAAACTGTATATCTCAATATCTGTTCTTAATTTTGATTTCGCACGCTTAGATTATAATTAAGTAAGAATTGTTCTATTATCATGATTATCTACCCTATCCAAATTGTATACAGCGTGGTCAGAACATGCACCAAAATAAAGGAATCAGTTTTTCCTAAAGACGTTAATTTTTTTAAATGGGAAAAAAATCGATTTTCCTATCATTAAGTGGTTCTACACCTGCATTAATAATTCAACCAGTTTTTCGCATTTCATCTTATTTTTAATAAATAAAACATTTTATCACATCTGCACGTTAATATTATAATTTGAAATAAAATTTTACTTATACCTTGTAGGCTGTGAAAAACTGTGTTAAAGAAGTTATTAATCTGTCACTCTACTTGCCAATAAGCATTCTTGTAGCATTCGCCAAAAACCCACACCATGTCAATTAGTTCCTCCTGGGAAAAGTTTGCCATATTTCCCAAAACGATGCAAATCTAACTGAACAACCCTAACAATATCACCATCACTGACAGATACCTTAATAACTTGTTTAGCACATTTTTTGATAGCCTACATAAGTAAAATTTTATTTCAATTATAATATTAAATTGCAGATAAGTATGCTAAAATGTTTTATTTAAAAAAAAGATAAAATATTTAGAAAACAGTACTTTAGGTAAATACTGAGCTGGCTTTATAGTTAATGTAGGTGTAGAAGCACTTCTGATAGAAAAATCGATTTTTTTATGAAGAAGACTAGTTGTCTCTGCAATGGTCTATTTTAGCACTAGTGTGTACTAGTACTTTTTTGTGGAGAACGATGCTTAGAAATTAATTAGATATAGGGTGTTCCATTTAAAAAAAATAACATTCTTAGGAAAAGCAGTAAAAAAACACAAAAAGTATAAAGCTTAGAGTAGGTAAAGTTATTTTTCATTGTCGTAAAATTTTGCGAGGAATTCAAAATTGCGCCGAAATTTAGGTTGTTCCATTTCAAGAAACACAAATTTAGGTTGGTACTACCTTATGGAACACTCTGTGTACACGCTAATAATTTTAAAATGTGCGCCTGGGAGTTTTGTAGATATGAGTGAAATCAGTTTTAAAATATATTCATTAAAAAAGGTAAAAGCTTCCGCGATCGCACTGTTGAAACACCATGTATAAGACATTAAATAAACCTTTTAAATCAAAAAGTTAGATTATTCAGCTTTCATTCTTGGATATGATGAAAGCCATAATATTTCACATGAAATGCAATTAACAATTAGCATCCAAAGAAGAATGTTGTTATTTTTCAACTAAAGAAGGTCGGTGTTTCCATCCACCAATACAAAAGCTGTTGGATAATTCAATGCGGTTATATATGTTCTAGGAGATCCCTCTTAAGAGGTGACTACTAAAGCCACATAGGCATCCATCACATTTTTTCAAGACAACGACATTCTTAAATCAAAACAATCGTTTTGTTATAATAAATATTTAGGTTGTTTTATATTAAAGAAATATACTTATTACAAGTATGTGTTGTCGTGGTACAAACAAATTATGTTAAGAATGTCACTTTCTTAACATTAGACAACTATTTCTCCGTGTGTACGCAATTCTTCCAATATTTTCCAAGATACTCCAAACAGCGGTCACAAAATGAATTATAAAGACGTAAAGTTAGTTCATACTTGCGACGAAAGCTTTAAAATGGATCTGCTGAAACAACTGGAGATTCACAAGCAAATACAGCGTTTTACATAAAGGCGGTTTTCACATTTTAAGGTTTCACCGTTCACATTCGTTCCCACGTTAAATCCCTTCTGTCGCCGCTCAGATTTTCAAATGTCTATTTTAAACATTTGCACGTTTGGTTGCCTGACTGTTGACTTTAAAAATTCCCCCTTTTTAGTTCTTTCAATTTTCTTCAGCTGTAACCTTGTTTATGCTGTAGAAGGATATGATTTTCATCACATCTATAATTATATCCACCTGATAAATATATTTACTCTGATTTTCTCTACTCAGACCGTAAGTGTTGTTATCCAAATATGTATTTTAGGTTAGAGTTTATTGTCTTCTACATTTGATACCTTTCATTTTGTTATAGATTTGAGGATTGATAATTGTCTAATACACTCTAATATCTAGTATCAATATATATGTCATTAATGAGCAAATCAGCAACACAGCGCGCATCAGTAAGCTAAAATCGCTTTTATTAAACCAAATTTAGTTGAAGCATGAGCTTCATAGGACTTTAAAGGATAATACTGTTAAACATGCCACTACATAACTGATAGCAACACTACATAGCTGATAGCAACTCATAAATGTTAACTGTATCGCATATTTATAAATCCATGGACCTTATGGTTCATAAAATAATGATTATTCATTAATAACCATTTATACTTTATCATAGGTACGCAGTATGAAGTATTGTAATCGTGCAGAAAAAAATGAGAATTTAGCGGAAATAGGGTCTTTTTGGGTCCCTTGATCATTTTTGACCAAGGTACAAAAAAAAATCTGTGTGTGTGTGTATGTGTGTGTGTGTATGTTCGAAAGTTCATATTTAGAAGTTTTATGACAAAACTTAGAGCTGAAAAGCTTTTGGTTCAAAAGGGTCCAAAGGAACTGGCTATTTACTCGTAGCATTTTTTAACGATTTTGCAAATGAGCCGTCATTTCTGTAATTTCGTTATTTCGTTATTTCGTTAAATTTTGTATAATTTATGTCTATAACATTTTTTGGTAAAATTAATAGTTTAGCTACAGGAGCAAATTCTATATGATCGAAATCGTGTCTGCATTAATAGTAAGTAGACAGGATATTTTGAAGCTTTTGACAGTATTCAGAACGTCAGCGGTTGCGAAACGTAAATTCAACACGCAAATGCATGGAGAATGCGATGAGGAGGAGAAACACGCGCGCACGTACGCTATGTGAAACAATGTTGAAACAGCTTGGTGTTTCCACGGTGTTTACAAAGTCTGTGTATTTCGAGTGCGGATAGCAATGTTGTTATGCATTTTTCAAGGAATTTCGTCAAAACAGTTAAATAATAAATTAAAGTAGAGAGAAATTTTGTATAATTTATGTCTGACATTTTTTGGTAAAATTAATAGTTTAGCTGTAGGAGCAAATTCGATTTGTTCGAGATCGTGTCTGCATTAATATAGGGTTGGCCAGATATTTTTATTCTAATGACAGTAGGTAGTGTCAAAGGCTGATTTTTCACAATACCTACTGTTACGATCTGTCAAATCCTGGCTAATTCGTTTTATTTTAATGCAAACACGATCGATCTCGATCAAATAGAATCTCATGCAGCTAAACTATTAATTTTATATATTGTATGATAAAGTCATGTGCCTGGCCACATCAGATTATTCGTATTTCTTTTCGGGGCCAGTACGTCCATGTAACAATTTCAACCGCTGAGTGTCCCATCGGACGCGCACCTCAGTGCACCGAGGCAAAAACCTAACTTAGTATCCCCTGTATACCTGAATCTCGTCCTCACGGGTCGTTTGCATAACTTGTTTACTTTATCTTGAAATTGCCCGGCCCGAGCACGGAACGCCACCCTCTTACTTCTACGTCCATTTCGGCTCTCTAAATCGTTTGCATTCATTTGAATACGGTGTGCTCCCAAAAAGTCGCAATGTACATACATTAAAACTATTACGGTATGGCTATTAAAGTTCAGGTTTATTCATGTTTACTGGTGAGAAACAAAGTAACCAAAGAGGACCTCGTTTCGAGGACCTCGTTTCACTAAAGGACCGGCATAGGAACCTGTCGTTTTGGGACTGCCTGCAATTGCGTGGGCCACATGTTGAAGTAAATATGCAAAAATTATGTTTAATCCTCTGCTCTTTGAGTATGAAACTTCTTCAACAAAATACAGGTACCATTGCTTTTTTATTTTGTCATTAAATTAGGTATTTGCGAGTTTATAAACATTCTCAGCTACAGACAAAAGGTGAATCAAAAGGAAACCAGTTGGGAAAGCTACTCGAAAACCTTGAACGTAGAATGAAAAGAAATGCATATTTTTCAATTCTAATTCAACTAAATACCCAAATTGTTTACTTTTTCCTATATTTTGTAGCTTAACAATAATCATGTTTATATCCAGTCTTCTGAAAGTTTGCAAGTTTGTTTGCGTTGTGAAATGGTTTCTTTTGTGTTTATGTAGTCTGTTGTTGGTCCATTATCACCTTCCAGAACTGTTATTTTTTCGAAAAATAAAACATTTTATTTAACAAACACAATAACAAGTAGTGCCTTTGACATTGACAGATATCATTTATTAAATCCTTACTCCTTTATCATGAATGCGGTTGTTAGAAATTTGCTATGTAAACAATGTTTGATCGATAACATGTTTGCACGTGCGGACAAAAATATGTTTTCTGGATGCTATCAAGGTGGTTCATAGACAATACAATAGATCATTGGTTATCAATGAACAATCTGCAATTAAATTCGAAAGTTTATTGACACTCTTAGTTACAAAAAACTGTAATACCTTGACTTGTGAATGCAATAAATAATTCAATAACTAAACACAATAAAAATGTATTGAATGTCGTTACATCTAATACAGGGCGCACCCTATGAAATAAAGTAATGCTTGTGAAGCCGCATGGATAATGTGTGTATTGTAGAGGAGTGCCCCAGTAATATTAAGTTAAATCCGTATAAGTATTAGGGTTGTTATGTTAATCAAGTGTGCGGCGATGAAGAGAATGATGGAGTGTGCTGGTTTTGTGTTCACCCTCCGCGTTCCCTAATTGTGTTATACCCGAGGGCCTCTGAAAAGATCCTTTCATTATGTAGCTAATAAGTTATTTTGATGTTAGCGTAATAACTTTTGATTCGCCTCCCTGAGTGTCTCTCAACGTAGCACAATAGGGCGGGTGCTATCTAATTAGACATATAATATGAAAACTATTCTACTTAATATTAAGAATGTTGGTTTTATAACGGTAAAAAGTGTTTTGTTTCAATGAAGACGATACAGATGATGGCAATACTTAAAGATGGCAAGTGTGAACTTCAAATAGACAGTACAGTAATGAGAAGACGTAATATTTGAAGCCGTATGCTAACCATGACGACTTTTGACAGTTCAGTGCCGATTGCCAGTCGATTATGGTGCGCCATGCATATTTGATTAGTCATTACAAGGCGCTGATATTTTATTCTGATGATTGGAGCTAGTTAATTAGCGTAAATGGTAATATTAGTGAATAATAATGCGAAGATAAACTAATCATAATAAAAGTTATACAGATGTGTAAGATACACACGCGTTTTCAATAGTTTATTTTACATTAAGAATATTCTATAAAAACTGATAATTATCTCGTAAAAAAATCTGAATTGGCCAGGCACATGACTTTATCATACTATATATAAAATTAATAGTTTAGCTGCATGAGATTCTATTTGATCGAGATGAATATGTCTGCATTAAAATAAAACTAGAACAAGACAGTAATGTCGGTTAAAGCTGCGTTCAGATATTGTAAGTACTCCGTTGACATCGGGTACACCGTCCAAATGACAAGTACGGATTATTGGGTGTAGAAAGTGTAACGGTGTACAATATCCGAACGCAGCTTATATGACTGTAGGTATTGTCAAAACATTAGCGTTTGTCATAGGCTTAAATTATTCAGAATTTCCTCTAACTATGTTAGTCTTTTTGATTAATCCAATAATGGAATTTACTAAATTTAACCAACAACATCAAGTTTATAATTTTTGAAATATTAAATAGTTTTTCAAAAAACAGTCACTTGTAGGCATTTTTAATAGGTGATCACTGCATTTTTGAAGGTATAATAACCAAAGTAAAATGTTAAATATAGGTGCTTGTTAGGATGAGCTTTTAAATCGAACAGCTTGTATATTATTTGCTGGTAGCATTGCCATTTTTTGTATATTATTTATATACATATTATCAACTTGCATACCACCATAGTTATTACTTTAATACAAAAAAAATTACAATGTTTGAAATAAAATGATAAAGACGACCAACAAAAAACTATTTAAGTTAATGCTAAACGTGCCAAACGTTAAAAAAAATTTAAAAAATACGTTTTTTATAAAAAAAAGATACAATTAAAAAATCTGCCTTCGGATTTTTGTTTTACAGAAAAACAGAGCTTAAGGAATCCTTTCTAATTCATTGTATTTTTGACAAATGAAGTAATTTCTTAATAATAACAATATTCTGTTATATAACCGCAAAAATTTTGATGAATTTGTTGATTATTAAGGAAAAATTAATGATTTTTTGTTATTTCGACAAACGGTAGCAAACTCTAAATATCTTTTTTTTTGATTTTACTTTATCATACATTATAAAATATTGATAAAGTATTGTAATCGTCCCTAAAAGAAATTGAGATTTTAGCGGAAATAGGTCTTCTTGGGTCTCCTGATCATTTTTGATCAAGGTACAAAAAAATGTCTATGTGTGTGTGTATGTCGGTGTGTATGTGTCTACCCGATTTTTGTGGCGACGATTCCGAAGAAACTACTAAAGACATCGGGACGAAACTTCATATTTAGAAGTTTCATAACCAAGCTTAGAGCTGATAAGGTTTCTGCGCATTAAAACTAGTTAGCCAGGATTTGTCACATATTGTGATTCTAATGACAGTAGGTAGTGTCACACGGTGATGTTTTGACAATACCTACTGTCAATATAGTCAAAATATCTGTCTAGTTCTAGTAGTTTTATTTTAATGCAGACATGGCCGATCTCGATCAAATAGAATCTCATGCAGCTAAACTATTAATTTTATGTATGGTATGACAAAGTCATATGCCTGGCCACATCAGATTTTTTAACTTCAAGATTATAAAACGTTGTCTCTATGGAATATATATCCTTACCTGTATTTATTTGGCATGTCTGATACAATTTATTGATATTATTCAATAAATTGTCGGTCGTAGGTAAAATTATGTACAATACTCGAGCTGTACACGCATATTACGTGCTCGCGAAAAATAACAAAACTCGCCGCTCGTATGGTTACTTTCCACTCGCACGTAATATGCTAGTTAATTTTATAACCATTATTCACTTATTAAAAAAACACAGTTTGATTACACAGGATTTCCAGGCTTATAAAAACAGCAAACAGTACAGTTTCAAGAATAATTTTCAGAAACATAACCTCAATAATGCCATTGCACTGATCTCACTTTTTAGTTTATACCAATGCGATATAATTCTCGATATGATCGAAGCGGGAGTCATCTTTCATCATAACGCGTAACGTACACCGCAAACCCTAATCCCACCATATCAATATAAGCCGAATCGTACGAAATGCGGTCGGCATAAAACGGAAAGTAAGTGGAGAAAGCGATCCTAATCTCTGTCACATACGGAACGAGGCGTTAAGTGGCGGAGCGCGTATGCCATTCACGCTTAAGCCGCTTACCGCTTCCTCCAGAGGGCGCTCCGGCGGCGGGCGGTAGGGCGGGCGGTATCGTCTCTCCTCCGGGCATGGCGCAGCAATCTGGGCACTTATCCCCGACGCGAAAGTGAGATAATGTGTTATTGGGCTGGCGAAAGGGCGCCATCACAAAGGCGGTCCGCTTACCGAATTGTGTTGTTTTCGAAATTTGATAGAGGGATGAGTGCGAGCGTCGTATAAGGGCGCGCACACAAAGGCCAGGGCGATAAATATTGGAGTACGGTTACGTACGCGGAAAGAAATTTTCGTCGTGAAGTCGCGTGATTAGATTTTCCGGAATGGACGGACGGGTTTTGTGTTTGAAATTTTGAGGGTTGTTTCCGGAGAGGTTCGAATCGAGTTCTGGGGTAATGTGGAAGAGGGCAATCAAAAACTTTTAATAAATGTCGGTATATCAGGGATAAAATAAATAAAAATTGGGGTCCATCTTCATGCAGAGAAATTTTTCCTTTATGTTAAGAAAATGACATTTTTAAAATAACTTGTTTGTTTTAAGACAACAAGATTAAATTTAAGTCAGTCGTTATTTTGAAAATAATGTGAAGGATACCGGTAAATGGAGCTTTAGTTTCTTGATGTAAGAGGGATCTCCTAGAAAATTATAAAATATTTAAGTAATGGCGATATTATCCATGCGAATAGCAAACGTATTTCAAATATTTGCTGCAGGAAAATGTTTATAACTTTGGGAAAATTATTGCATAAAATTCTATCATACCCCAAATTGTTGGTAATTACAAGACCTAGTAGCTCTTCGACGATCGGAGTTTTTTGCCTCATGGACAACTAGCCCTAAATGGCGATAATGTCCGTTCAAATAGCAAACGTATTTCAATCAGTAGCTCCAGCAAAATATTTATTACTTCTGCAAACATTTCTTCATACATTTCTATCATACCTCATATTGTAGGTAATTAAAAGACTTAGTAGCCCTTCGACGCTCAAGGTTTTGCCCCATGGACAACAACCCTTAAATGGCGATAATGTCCGTTCGAATAGCAAAGGATTTCAAACAGTTGCTAAAGAAAAATGTTTATAACTTTCGCAAAAATTGTTGCATAAAGTTCTATCATAACCCATATTGTGGGTTATTAAAAGACATAGTAGCCCTTTGTCGGTCGGAGTTTTGCCCCATGGACTACTAGCCCTAAATGGTGATAATGTCCGTTCGAATAGCAAACACATTTCAATCAGTTGCTCCAGAAATATGTGTATAACTTTTGCAAACATTGTTGCATATATTTGTATCATACCTCATATTCTGGTAATTAAAAGACCTAGTAGCCCTTTGTCGTTCGGATGTTTGCCCCATGGACAACTATCCATACATGACGATAATGTCCGTTCGAATAGCAAACAGATTTGAATCAGTACCTAGCTCCAGAAAAATGTTTATAATTTTGCAAAAATTAGCCGATGGCCCCAGGGACAACAACTCTTAAATGGCGATAATGTCCGTTCGAATAGCAAAGGATTTCAAACAGTTGCTAAAGAAACCTGTTTATAACTATTGCAAAAACTGTTGCATCAATTTCTATCTTATCCCATATTGTAGGTAATTAAAAGACATATAGTACAACCGTTATCTTGGATTAACAAACATTGCTTTGAATTGAGATAATGTTTCGTTGAAAAATATAGATAGTATTTTGTCACCAACCTATGCCATCAATAGTAAGATTAAAGACGCATATGGTAAAATTTATAACTACTGTTTTAATGTACAACTCCCTAATTACGTCATTATTTCGTTCTACGGCTCAATTTTAGGTACATGTTGTTAAACGATTTTTGCATGTTTACTATTTAGACCAGGGATGTGCAACTTCGACAAGACCGCTGGCCGGATAGCATGTTTAGAGATTTATTAGATCTTTATTGCCTTTTTTCTCGTTTATTTCTCTTTACTGAAGTGACGTGAGTACATCACCATTACAAAATTGCAATAATACAGAAAGAAAATACGATGCTCCTATAAATTGTGAAAACACGATTATTCAAAAATATTTTGTATCCCTGTGAACTCAACTACAGGGTGAAGTATAACTAGCGATAATAGTTATAAAAATTGCTTTGAATTGAAAACAGTTAACGACAGCTTCAAAATTAGCCGTACATAGTATTTAAAAATTACGAACAATGTTCATATCGTCGTATTAAACCTATGGATGGACGCTACTTCAAATATCTGCCTGTATTTCATTCTTATCAGCATTAAAAAAATGTTTCCGGTTCCAGCTACCGTTTGGTATAAACTACTATAAACGAATTCGAAAATTCGAGTTCCTTTGTTGATCGACACCTTAAAAATTTTAAAACTACTTTGCTTTTGAGTTCCAATTTAACTGTTCATTAATTTTTTTTAAGGAAGGCCTCTATACAGGCCGTTCATTTTGAAATTCATGTTGATTAAGAAATTTTTACTTCCTCAAATGCAAAGTATGTTATATGAGTTATATATTTTCAATTAATACAATCAAAACACACTCAAATAATACTAGGCTTCTTTCTTAGAAAAACCTACAAAAGTAACCAATTTATTAAATATAGTACTTAAGAACAATAATAATAAACACTGTAATTCAAGAAACTTTCCATAGACCAATACATACGCTTGGACGAGAATAATCATCAGTCATTATATTCTACTCCGTGACACTTCCTCCATTCAACTTATGACATATTTGTATACATGGTGATTTATTAGCTCGGTGATAAAAATTGACAGATCAAATGAGATTCTGAGAAAAGATATTTGAAGTCAGTAAGCAGTACATATTTGTTATTAATTTAAAAAATATATCCTGGTGTAAAAAAATCGGATAGAAAATGATCATTGTTTGGCAAACCATGCATAGAAGTAATACGACACAAACAAATAATAAAGAATGAAAAATGCAAAATTTTACTAACGAATAAAAAAAAAATCTGATGTGGCCAGGCACATGACTTTATCATACAATATATAAAATTAATAGTTTAGCTGTATGAGAATCTATTTGACTGAGATAAATTGTGTCTGCATTTTGATAGTCAATAGTATCAATCGAAGGTATTGTCAAAGCACGCTACCTACTGCCATCAGAATAATAGTTGCTTAACTCACAAGTGCCGAAAGTACGGAATAGCACAACGAGAGGTGATATGGAGGTGATGCGGCGCGTCACCGATGACGAAGCGTCGTCGTCGCATGTGAGCGAGTCGCGCTAGGTAGTTTTCGACAGCAGTGACATCAACGTTATTTGTGTTGCTTTTTGAGAAATACGTATTTTTAAAAAAATTAAAAAATGGTTATATTTCGGTATAGAAAATGTTAGGTTGATACCACTTCTACGAAATGTCAAGTTTAAAAAGCTAATTCAAATTCTGACAGATTTATATTCGTTCATGACACTGTAGATGACGTTCCATAGCGGGTCTCCGAGTGTGACAGCGTGGTGACAGCCATAGACATTTCTGTGGTGACAGCACAAAAAAATATTTGTCAAAATCCTGGCTACTATGTAGTTTAATATCCATGCAGATGCGACCGATCTCGATCAAATAGAATTTGCTCTTGCAGCTAAACTATTAATTTTACCAAAAAATGTCATAGGCATAAATTATTCAAAATTTCCTCTGCTTTAATTTATTATTTAACTATTTTGACGAAATTACAGAAATGGCGGCTCATCTGCAAAATCCTTGAAAAAGGCTTAGAATAAACTACCAGTTCCTTTGGACCCTTTTGAACCAAAAGCTTTTCAGCTCTAAGTTTGGTCATAAAACTTCTAAATATAAACTTTCGTCCCGATACCTTTAGTAGTTTTTCCGGAATCGTCGTCACAAAAATCGTTTACACACGCACACACACACACACACACACACACACACACACACACACACACACACAGACATTTTTTTGTACCTTGGTCAAAAATGTTCAGGGGACCCAAAAAGACCTATTTCCGCTAAAATCTCAATTTTTTTTTTCGGCATGATTACAATACTTTATCTTACTGCGTATGATAAAGTAATAACGAAAGTACACAGAAAAAAAAATTGGTTGGACTAATACTTTTAACCATTTTAAGAGCCGTTTAACTGGACTAACACAGGAATAGTCTTACTATTGTCTTGGTTTACTTTTATCTTTTGATCCTTAGCACTTTAATTTCTATTTGATCCAGAGTTCAAATTTGTATTGTATTTGTAATGTATTAGAGCCAAAGCGATTGTATTGTTTTAGTCAAGATAAAAAAAATTAAGAATATAAAAACTGAATTGTTCCTACTAAAATTGTAGTGTGAAGTACCTCGATGAACAGTCAATAGTTGTCTCAGAAAACACAATAATATCATCTTTCCGTATCTTCAAGTATATATTTTTTCTGTCCTTAAATTGGCTGCGGAAGTGACAATGGAGAGATATCGTTATACTACATTACATTAATAAGTACGCGGTTAATTTAATATCTGTATGCCGATTGTATTAGAGCAAGTTGCGATTAAATTTAAGCATTTTCTGATTATGCTATATCTAGATTATGTGATTCCCATTTTGGTATCTGCAATGTAATCTATAGACAGCGATAATATTTTACAAAGTATTACTTGAGTTGATTGACTTTTTTAATCGATTTTATTAATTCCAATCGATATCTACTTGATTGACTATATCTCTTACAAAAAACCACTTTTGTCTAGTTTCTAGTGTAATCTAAAAAAACATATGTTACTGTTGCGTATGTATTTTACGCTTATTTATGCTTTTCTAAGTCGTGTAATGTTAATGTAAGCGGCTATATAGTAAAAAAAACAATACACAATTTTGTATCTTGTTTTGGTTAAAATGTGAAACACGTTAAAAACTCGGGGTTTATGACTGTGAATAGCGGAGGTGGCCGAGTGGATAAGCGGAGGTGGCCGAGTGGATAAGGCGAATGCCTTCCACTCAGAAGTCCAGGGTTCAAGCCCAGGTTAGGCAGGGGATTTTTGAAATACTCCGTCTCCCCGACTGCCGCACAGACAAGCCACTGGCTTTGTGCACATGGCAACATCCCCAAAAAAAAAAAAAAAAAAAAAAAAAAAAAAAAAAAAAATGACTTGTGAATGACTTGAATGTTGTTTTGAAATGTCCTGCTCTTTAGGAAATATTATTATGTTGCTATTTTGTTCAAACACTGTTTTTCAAATCGTTCGTTAAAAGGCAGTAACATTTTTATAATATTAAAACAATATTATGGGGTCGCCACCGGTTTTCAAGATTCGTATTTTTGTGCAAAGAAAAATATGAATTACTCATTTTAGGTAACTTACATACCACACTAAATGCAAACTTAGTCAACTTAATTTGTCTACAACACGACTCTCAGCTAAATTGTTATTCACGATACTATGAGTGAATCCTTTTTCCTTTCAAGTTTGTTCACCGAATATTTTCCATTCATACTGACTTGATTAAACAAAAAAGATGAGCTAGAAGAAGATGGCAGCAGTCACGAGGTCCAGCTGACAAAACCATACTTAATTATAAATCCCAACAATTTAAACGCGAAATTCAAAAACTAAAAGAGGCATCATTGGAATCTTTCTTCAGCAAATTGACTCCCGATAAAAAATAGATTACTCGCTGTGGAAAGTGTGAGGCCAGTGGCTCATGTCCCACCTATAAGACGAAGAGCTGGTACCTAGGCAAGAGACAATAAACAGAAGGCTGAAATTTTTGCAGAACATTTAACAGAAATCTTCCAGTCTCACAACATCGAATCAGAGCCAATCACGAATGAAGATATAACCTATGAAGAAGAAGCCATACAGCTAGTTACTAGCTGTATGCTAGTTACTCCAAAGGAAGTTGCCAGAGAAATCCAGACAAACCTGAATCCAATATCACTGTTATCAATGATATCGAAGCTCTTTGAAAAGTTGCTTCTAAAGAGAATGAAACCTATCATTGAGAGAAACGAACTAATTCCTAATCACCCATTTGGTTTTAGAGAATTCCACTATAGATCAAGTCCATAGAATAACAGATATAGAGAAAGCATTAGAAGAAAATCTTATTTGCTCAACAATCTTTCTTGATGTTACACAACCTTTCGATAAGGTTTAGCACGATGGATTGATACACAAACTAAAGAGTATTCTACCTTAACAATACGTCGAGCTGCTAACATCCTATGTATCTGTTAGACTATTCTGAATAAAACAGATCGATGAATACTCGTAACTAAAAGAAGTAAGAGCTGGTGTACCCCAGGGTAGTGTATTGGGGCCAATTCTCTATCTACTATATACAAGTGACCTACCACAGCTGGGAAATGTAACAGTCGCCACATTCGCAGATGACACGGCTCTAATGGCAGTGGGATCAACTATTGGAGAATCTACTAGGAATCTTCAACAAGCTAGTGATAAAATATATAAATGAGCCAAAAAATTGAAGACCAAGCTCAACGAACTGAAATCTGTCCACTCATGTCAAGATTAACGACGCCATAGTTCCATATGCGAACACTGCAAAGTACCTGGGTATGAGTCTGGATACAAAACTAAGGTGGAAAGAACATGTTAAGAAGAAGAGAGTAGAGCTTGACCTCAAATACAGAGAACTGTACTGGCTTCTGGAAAGACACTCTCAGTTGTCAGTACAGAACAAACTACAACTTTACAACCAAATACGCTCTTGTATGTTCCTTATTTTCATGGAACCACGAAATTGACATTGTAACATAAAAATGACGTCATTGCCTATAAAATATGCAACAGTTATTATAATTGTGTCCCGTTTGCTATTGTTCAGCAGAGTAGTTGGTAAATAATAAGTATAACAGCGATTAAAAACCTTACTTTGAAAACTTCACAATGAAGCAATTTAAAACCGTTCAGCGATAGCACGCATTTTGAAGAAATACTGCGTATATTTTAAAGTGGCTCCGTTATTTTCAAGTAGCTCCATATTACAATACCACCTTTGTTGCAAATAATGAGCCTTGAGGAAGGTGTAGTTGCTAAATCGAAAAGTACTTGAGAAAATAATCCCTTCGATATCCACGATACAATTTCAGACATAAAAATTGCAATACGTATTGCACACGTAACCTTCAAGTGGCGATTCAATATAATCTTATCCATTTTGCCTGAAAAAAATGTCGAAAACAAGGTATATAAACTGCACCTGGTGCATGTGCAATTCATACCAAGATGTCGAAAGTAGCAGTCGTCTTCTCCGCTCTCCTCGCCGTAGCCTTAGGTACGTACCATCACAATATCCAAATATTTTTGTGAAGTCATTTTGAATTAACACATTTTAATAATTTTCAGGCTTCGCCATCGAGCCAAAAATCGATCCAACTGCGAGTTGGAGGATTGTTGGAGGTGCCGCTGCCAGCCAAGGCCAGTTCCCCTACCAAATCTCCTTGAGGAGTGCCTCTGGTAGCCACTCCTGCGGTGGTTCCATCATCGACAACAACTGGATCGTCACTGCTGCCCACTGTGTTTATGGGTAAGACTTCTTTCTGATCACCGTAAATAATTTAAAGCAAAAGGCACTCTTTGCAAATTTGTCATAAAAACATCTCTTCCTTTCAGTGGTTCTGCTTCTTCTATGACCGTAGTAGTAGGATCAACCACCTTGAACAGTGGAGGTCAAAGTCACAGCGTTGAGAAGTTCATTGCTCATGCCGGCTACAATCCAAACACTATCGAGAATGACATCGCCCTCCTCAAGCTGTCTTCCCCCATCGTATACAACGCGAATGTTCAACCAATTGAATTGGGAACTGAAGAAATTGGTGAAGGTGACTGCGTCATCTCTGGCTGGGGAACCACCTCTTACCCTGGATCTGTTCCCAACGCCCTGCAGTTCCTCGCTTTGAAGACCATCTCCAACTCTGCGTGCCAGAGCTCATGGAGCGGCAACACCATCTTCTCCTCCAACATCTGTACGCTCACCAAGGCTGGTGAAGGTGTGTGCCACGGTGACTCCGGTGGCCCATTGGCTGCTAACGGTAAACAGATTGGTGTCGTCTCCTGGGGTAACCCATGCGCCAACAATCGCCCAGATGTCTTCACCAGGGTTTCGTCCTTCGTCGACTGGGTTAACACCAACAAGGCTTAAATATTTTGTAATTTCTCTCCTTTTCTTTCGGTGTAGATAGACGAAATAAATAGCTTTCAATGAATATTAGATGTATTTATAAATCCTTTTAATCGAATTGAAAAAATCTGATGTGGCCAGGCACATGACTTTATCATACTATATATAAAATTAGTAGCTTTGCTGCATGAGAATCTATTTGATTGAGATCAGTAGCCAGGATTTGACAGATAAATAAATAAATAATTCCTCTACAATATTAAATGCAAAAACAAAATAATATTAATATTTAGGGCGGAGTTTCCAAATTGTCTTGCTCTTCCACTCAACCCCTTACGCAAACTAGAACTAAGACATAATTGTACCAATAATATAACAATAATTCCGAAAACAAAAACACACAAAAAATTACTCTAGAGTCTAATTACAAGTAATTGCAGCAAATCCAACACAACAAAACATCGCACCTGCCCATAAAAAATTAAAATTAAAACAGCCTGCGATGTGCGCTCAATGGCTAAAGTCCCCCCTGTTGAGCAAACAGACAACACTTCACCTTTCCCCAAAAACTGTTTAACGATAATTTGTCATATCTTGCCTGAGACCATTGTATATGTGACTGACCTGGTAAGAGAATGACCAAATTTTTTTTTTTTCGACACGATTACAATTCTTCATCATACTGCGTATGATAAAGTAAAAAGCACATCGCGGTGTTGGGGCTACAGGGTTCACCAACACAGAGGTCTAGGCTCTACAGATGATGATATGTTAAAACTGATTTTTCTTTGATGTGAGGAATGCCTGAGCGAATTATTTAAAATATAGTTTGATTCTACAGGGCGTTCCATAATATTGTAATAACTCAAAATTATACAAATTTTTGTAAAACTGTTTTTTTTTGTTCGAATCCTTGAAAATATTCAGTCGTCATCACTGTCAAGTATACTTAAATCAAATGTTGAACTTTTTGGGCTATAAATAGACAACCCAAATAAGTGTCTGGTGCAGCATGTTTTTTTTGCAAATTTAATGTCAGTCTACCTATATAATTCTATCATGTCACATTTATAATAAACAACGGCAAAGTTGTCACTCTATGACACCATCCAAACACTACTTGCAGTTCAAGATGATATACGTCATAGATAACCACTGGTAAAACATTTCAGCTTTCTGATTATTTTCCTTACTGATGATAGTATATTTCTATTGGTTTGCGGCGACTGACCACCCTAAAGCAAACCGTTTGTGTCAGTCACGTCTAGTTTAGAAAAAATAAAATAAATGCTTCTTACTAATAAACGCCATAAATGTGATAAACTGATTGTTGTTTTGAAAAATCTTTGGACGTCCATTTTATTTTATAGAATTACACATTTCTATATCAAATGTAATTTCTGATCTTCAATTTTGTTAGTCGTATGAGGTCATCAAATATACCTATATATATTTTTTACGGCAACCCCCTATTTACCTATTTGCCCTAAAACCAAAATTTAATTTAACAAATATCAGCTGAAAATTAGGGAAATAACTCTGGAAGCATCGATTTTGTGAATGACAAGTTAAAAGGTGTTCAGAACAATGACATATGACAATGTGGTGATGTGTGGTATTTCTGGTGCTCCCCATATAGTTGCAGTTGGTTTGGAAATGGTCAGTTTCCTGACTAAGGTCAGTAAATTTAAGTAGATAATATTGTTTTTAATTTCTGTATGAAACTCCAAACTTTTCCTGATGCAAAGAACATATAGGATCTTCCAATTTTATCCGTATTTTCTTTCATAAAGCAGATGCCAATCATGACTAAAAAGATTCATATTTTTATAATTCCTTAAAATGTTACAGTCGTTTGAGTTGTTAACAAAATTGTAATTGAAACGACTCTAACTTCTTAAAGAATTGAACAAAGAATTCAGACCACATGCAGCTTCATACACAGATAACATTAACTTTCTAAAAAAAAATCTGAAAGATTCATGTTGATTTATTTGTTTCTTCATCATTTATTCAATTTATGTGTATTATGTTTAGTTGTTCTTATCTTTTACTTTTTGATTATAATGGCTTAGAATTCATAATATATTTAACTCTAATTTTGAATGAGTAAAAAACAATACGTGTAATTTTCACATTTCTCCAAAGTTGGTTATAGAACTTTTTATATTATTCGCTAGTAAAATTGAACTTCTGTTCGCATATTTTTAAAGATATTCTTCTGTAAACTCAAAAATGTATACAAAAGAATAGAAAGCTTCATTATTAACACTGGTGGCATCAAGGACAAATGCATGAATATGACTATAAAATATTGCAATTTTAAAAAGGCGGTTAATTGTTTAATTGAGTGTTTAATTTAGTTGTTAAGTTGAATTAAACCTATAAGAAACATCAAATTGTGCGAACTATTTATTTTATCACCATATTTATTATGCATTGTACATATCCGAAAAATAAACTACTACGGAGCTAATTATCGATTCATTTACCGAAGCGCGCTCTTAGTTATTAATGTACATCGTGTCTTCTACCTTGTCCCATGTACGTGACGAGTTTTGGTGGCCAAAACGCACCGCACAATACCGTATTACACAACTCACACTATAATAGGCCAATGCCATATATGCAAATTGAATTTTGGTTATACGATATCGGAAAAATCAGTGCTGCAATCAAACGTATATAAACCTCAGTAGATCTTCTAGCAAATCATTCAATTTCAAACCACAAACAATCAAGTATCATGAAGTACATACTTGTAGTTGTCTTCTGCGCTCTGGTGTCCGGTGAAGCACCACAGTTTCAAGGTTACAACTACGATAAACCAGTGGTACCATTTAACATACCAGCTAGGCAACAGTTGCCACCACAGGCCACATTTGGGTTTCCTAATGGTGGAGTGCCACAGAATACCTATGTAGCACCAGAGCCACAGAATAACTATGGACCACCAGAGCCACAGAATAACTATGGACCACCAGAGCCACAGAATAACTATGGACCGCCAGATCCACAGAATAACTATGGACCACCATCGACAGACCTAAGCCCACCTCGTCCATACGATCTTCCCGAAGGCAGGGATGCTGGTGATGCTCCAACCACCACAGAGGTACCAACTTCGACAGAAGTGGAAATTGAAGCTGAGCAACTGAGAGATACTGAAGAAGTGGAGGATGCTAAAGAGGACGAGAAAGTTTACTATATATACCATCCGAGTGGTGTGCTGCAGAAGGTTGTGTATTCGGCGAAAGACGATGTGAAGAATATGGCTTACTCTGCGCAGTTTAGATACAAAAATGTGGAACCGATCAGGGATCCTGTGTACACATATGATCCAGAAACTCTGGTTCTAAGACAGATTGTAGCTTAATAATATAGTGGATTGATATTATAGAGGACATAATTTATTTTTAGTTTGATAGTTAGTATATGATAATGTTAATGCTGAATGTATTGGTTATATTGGTGGATAAATAAATATGATGAATTGTATGGTTTTTACCTTTATTTTGGCAATTCTGACTGTCATTTCTTGCTTTATGGGGCTAAACATAGTGTAGTGAAATTAGTCAAATAAATCAGATAAGTTAGCATTCCGAAATTTATAAATCTTTTAATTCCCTACAAAAAATGTTTATACATCGTTTAAGTACTTTGGTTGGTATTTTAATGTTATAAATCTGAAAATAAGTCAAAATCATGTAAGAGTAACTAAGTATGTGTTTGTTGGGTGATCCATGCCTAGTCCCAGTGTCTTTGAACATGATCGAGCATCAAATTTGATAATAAGAAAAACATTAGCATGCAGTTGAAACTTTTCTTTTTAAGACTTCTTATGTAACACTTGTTTCTTTTTGAAAACCTTGCAAGGCAATGAAATGCACTAAAACTTAACTATGTTCTCAAATCTATGGTAGTAAAAGACAATTAATTAATAGTTTTTGATAAATCCGATAAAAACTTTTTTCTACTGAAGCTCATATTTTTTTTTATCATAAAATATGAATACATTATAATATAATAATATACAGGATATCCCATCAAGATAGCGATAAACTAAAAGGGTATATTGGGGACACCTAAGTAAGCATTTTTTGTCAATAAAGTCATGTTAGGCATTATGTTAACTTATGTATTGAACTGGTTTTGCAATGTTTTTCTTTAAGATACTTTTGATGTTTCTAGAGCATTGGGTTCACTCCATATGAAAAAAAAAAACAGTTTTTATCTTTTCTTTAATTTCACCTTATTTACTCAACCTTTGTTTTGTTCCATAATTTTTTTTTTAATTTAGCAACGTATAATTTGATCCAAAAATCGGTAAAAGTTTGAACAAATTGAACGAATTATCTGTCAAACTATTTTTTGGTTCTTTGGCCATGGTTACTAACCATAACCGTTTCAAATGTAACATAACAAATTCAAAGGTATGGTCTAAACTCTAAAATCTAAATATCAAAACACGTTGTCGTTTAGTAGATATGTCATAGATCACCCTGTATATTGAGTATATGCTCAGCGCACAAAGTATGAAAACAGGACAAAATCTCTGAAACGGTTTGTTATTTACAAAATGCTCCGAGGACATGTCAATTTTTATTTATTAAAACACATATTTAGGTATATCAATATCAATTTTGTTTCTTACTCATGACGTTATCGGCATTTTCCTTCATGAGTTAAAATAACGTGTGGTCTATTTCAATGTTTTAGAAAAGGAAAACAAGCAAACTGTATTAAAAATTGTTGTTCACTGCCGTGCACCTATTGTAAATTAATTACTGCTACAACATTTGTCATCAATATTTTTTTGGGGATTTTATTTCTATCATGTCTACTGTATCAAATTTATAAAATAATGTATGGCATCTTGTTTAAATACGCGGCATAGACGGATTTAAAATTGAACAATGGTTGTCGTTTCTGACTTATTTGAGATAATATTTTTGGGTCTGTTATATTGTAAGAAAATCCTGCAAACAGTTTTATTTTTTAAACACCAGTGGTAGAGGAAGAAAATGAAAGTTTACACCTGTCGATATTGTCTATTGAAACGGTACAGATACTATTCATGCTATTTTCCGTTCGATGCAACACGTGATAGTAGAGGCAATTAACCACCTTTTTTTACCATATTTATCACTATAAAATCTGATATTTTTAGTATTGTTTAAAAATTGTCTAATATTTATACTTCCACTTTTATGTTTCCATGAAAACTTTCGAAATTTGATTATACTTCAAGCTGAAACGGTCGTTTTTTAGTGGTATGATCCTAATACGCATGTTTTGAACACGGATTCACATTCCGCATAAACACATTTATCGAAAACGCCTAACCAGTTTCTATTGACAAACTTACTATTGTCTCTCCTCAACAAGAATCCATTTTAAAGCAGTGAACTGTGTATAGTGTGTATGCGAGTAGGTGCTTTCGATGTATTTTCTTGCCTTGAATATGAATCCGATTGGCTTCAAGCAACAAATTTCCAAGAAATTCATATACAAGTACACAGTTTAATGTTTTCTTCGGATGTTTTTATGAGTCTAGGTCATCGGGGTTGTTTGCTATACATAATCCAAAACGGAAAAATATACGTACAGTATATAACTGTAACCATTTGTATATAGCTAAATATGGTTAAATATGTTCTAGATTACCACTACTATCACGGTATCAAGAAATCGCATCAAATTACATATAATCCGGTACATCAATTTTTGGATTTTCCTTTACAACGTATTAGAAATAGAATCACAAAAGCCGCATCCGCACCTATCCGCAGCAGATTTTCCAGTAGTTGTAATGTCAAATATGTATACTATAATTTGAACCACTTTCAAAAGCTGAAATAAGCTAAACACTAAACTAAAACACTCAAGTTCTACATAAAACTTTCTTTATAACAGCGAATGTTCTCGGCCCTGCAATAGACAAAATTGTTGGTAAATTTTAATAAAAATAATGTCGAATGAAAGTTCATACTTGGTTCTACAGAATGTATAAGAAAAAAGTGACATTTTTCCTTAAAAAATTAAAAACGATATCTAAACATTTCAGTTTTATGCGGATATCTTCAAAATGAAAAATGTCTTTTCAGATTTATTGATCAATAATACAAAAATACTAAACTGCCAAATTTAAACAGAGGCTCTATCTCCACTAATAAGCGAGATCCCCATGGTGAGCCTCGAAATTGATTCACTCGGTATACACGATATACATCGTCAACACGTCAACAAGCAGCTAGTAAAAGAAAACCAACCGTCATTCGTTCGGTTCTGCCAATTCTGCGCCAACCACGCTCTGATTTTACTCTAAACTGCTTGTGACGTGACGTCACGCCGTCCAACGAACAAATCTTGCCAAATCAGATAACTGCCAACTATCCGTCAAAGTGCGAAATGACGTCTCTGATGATCAGACTAAATCACGACCATACACACACAAAAAGATCATATGGGTGCTTGCAAATTACTGGTGACGATATGCATCCACGTCTTGACAATGGGTAGCGCCGAAGACGATTTCAACTTGTCCCCTAAGATCACCATAAATCCCGTTTGTCAACCGTCAGTCATCAGATATGTCGTCCTTCTGATCACCAGACACAACAACGAGGAGATACGTACATGCAGTGGCACTCTGATGAGCGCACAGTTCATCCTCACGGCTGGGCACTGCTGCCAGGATTTAGAAACAGGAATTGCCTTCGCTGGCTTTACAACTGGAAAGACCAGTCCGGAACAGAGTGTCGTCATCGACCAGTTACCTTACAGGTTCAGAAATCAAGCGGTTATCAACCGCCAACAGATCTGCCTTCTCAAATCAACGAGGTTACTAAAACTCTCAAGTCATACGACACCAATCTTTATACTCAGTGGTGGACACTTCGATGAGATGAAGAAACGTGTTCAGCTGGCAATGATAGATGTTTTTGGGTTCATCCACGACGGTGAGATCGGTAATGGTACAACATTCGAGCTGCAGTGCAACACTGTCAACTTTATAAACCAGAACAGCTGTATTGGAGCTATAGTCCAGGAGGGTCGGGACAGATACAAGCGAGACACGCATATCTGTACGAGAAATTGGTTGGAAAAGAAGAAAGGTTGCAAAGCATCCTACGGTGTTGCAGCTGCTTTCGAGTCTTTCCTAGTCGCTTTGGTTCTGTGGAGTTATGATAAGTGCGAAACTGCTAAGTATATGCTATTCACCATGGCCGATAGATACATCGACCCAACGCGATATGACAAGGTCCAGTATAGTCGTGGTGGCCACGTGGTCTTAAGTGCATACATTCTGGTCTTCGTCTTGCTGTTATCAATGTATTTCGTGTGTTTATTGGCATTTGTTTTGTTGAGTTCCTTGAAAATAAAGGTTCGTTGGTAGATATGCACTTTTAGATGTACAAGTTTGGTAATAAAATGGTTAAGGTGCATAATACTTTGTTTAAAACGTTATCTAACATTGAGGCAGAATTGATATCCCAAAGAAATACAAAGTTGATTGCCTAAAATTGTTTATAACGTTTTACAAATTACTTAACGTCGATATTCCATACGTCAAAATGTAGATTACCTATCGCAATTAGTTATTAGTCACTGTTATTCCCGTTCTGTAGCAAACAACCTTTAAATCACAATAATTTGCATATACGTTCCATGCAAGCTTTCAGATATACTACGAAATGCGCTACAGAAAAATGGTTATAACTTTTACAAAAATTAAATGTATAGGAAATGAAAAAAAAATTGTTACATGTTTGCTTCAGATGACAAATTCGTAGGTAATTAATCATTGTATTTACTTATTTACTCTGAGAAATTTTCTTTGTGGCTTACAACCCCTAAATCACAGTACTTTTGTTTACTACTTATTTACATATCTTTACAACAGAAAAATGTTTATAACTTTTACAGAAACTGTTTAAATCCTTTTCTCTTAGGCCAAATTATAGGTAATTGATCGGGATTATACTTTAAATGATTACATTAAAAGCTGAAAAGCCTCCACATTACGATATTATGTATAGCACAAAGTGGAGGAAGTTGATATTTTGGTTGTCTCTGATAACATGTTTATAACTTTTTAAAAAACTTCTTGGTTTTGAATCTATGAAAACAAAATTGAAACGATATCTCAGATCTCTTGTGAGAAAATCAGTGTCAGTGTCTTATCTGTGCACAGTAATTTTTGCTGTTTTGTGTTGAAATAAAGCATTATTTGCTATTCAAATTTACTTTTGTGGGAACGTCCCAATTGTTGATAATTTTGGTATATCTGATGTGGTAAGCCTATCTATAATCGTTATCGACAGGTGTTGTCCACACTTAAACCTTATCACAAATAAGATAAAGTTGTCCAGTATTTTAAGTAATTTGTTTTATTTCTTATAATATGAATAACTAACAATAAATAACTTTCAAAATAAATAATTAACATCAACAATACGTCTATTTAGCCATCGTCTGCTGGATCCACTGGTAAAACGATGACGTCCTAGTGTACACATCAGGCATACCAACAGCGCAAGGGTACCCGAAAGATACAATCCCAATTTGCTGACCATTTGCCACCAGTGGACCGCCGGAATCAGCATGGCATGAACCTTCACCCACTCGAGTATACGTGCAGATATTTGAAGGTCCAACCTGGGATTCCCACATTTGCTTGCATGACCATTCCGATATGGTATTCAGATCGACGTACTTTAACGTATCCGAAAGTTCTCCTGGGTAAGCAGTGTATCCCCAACCTGTGAGCACGGACTTAGCTTCCCCAACATAATCACGTTTAACCACAATTGGTTGGATACCCGTTCCGAATTTGATTTTTGTACCCAATCGGACCATAGCTATGTCGTTGACGTTTGTAACTGGATCGTACTTTGGATGGATCACAGTTCCTGTGACTTGATACTTGGAGCCTCCAGTGCTGATGCGAAGACTACCCACGACAACATGATCTGGCTTTGCTCTAGAAAATAGGTTAAGTTAGCTGAGGATTATTGGTTGGTTTTTTGAGGTTTACGCTTGTAAGCAGTGAGCTGCTGTCAGAATCCAGGTGTTTGAAATGATGGAACCTCCACAGAAATGTTGACCAGCGGTTAGTCTTAGACTAGCCATGTAAGGATATTGTCCTGCTGTGGCTTGACTACCACCAATAACCTTTCCAGCCACTTCCGTATCATTGTTTGAAGAAGCTATACCCACAAAATTATTGAATTATATAAATTGGAACTAAAATGAAAAGTGTACTTACCATGAGCGGTGGAGAGAAGGATGCCAGCAAGTATAACTAGGAACTTCATCTTGGAACGTACTGAAGTGATGAACTGATTAGCCTGGTAGAGGTAAAAGCTATTTATACGAAACTTTAGAAGGTAGTCTTGGCCATAAATTACCTAAATATTTCCTTAACCCCTATTTTAAAATAATAAAACTCAAATTTACTTTAGCAGGTTTTGTGGATTCTGTGATAAAACGAAATTCTAACCTTGTTAGAGTTTGGTGATTTAATGTGATATTTATCTAACAATAGAATTATTTCAAAATTTTTACCTATGAAAGGTCAGATCTCTCAGTAACTATGTTTATATATTACAAAATGATTCTGATTGTGAGATTCCTAGCAGTAACCTAGGACTTGACTTGCAATATTTGCTCTATGAAAGATAACACAATTGCTTTATGTGTATTACTTATTTTTTTATATAAAATTTCCTTTATTTTGGTTTCTTACGCTATTCAAATAACTAGGACAGTTATGGACCATATTTTGTTATTATTTAATGTTATGTAATTTAATATAACAATGGAATTGTTTAAAAATACCTCGTAAAGGTGAGTTTAACTTGAAGGGCTGTTCACTTTATGGAAAGTTTTGTTGTTTTGTTGTTTTTGTGGTCCTGGTAATGTAGATCTTCACTAGAGATGTTTATTTAATGAAAAAAATTATTATTTAATAATAAAAATCGCATAATTTTTTGTTAATATTTCTATCCAATGGCTAGATATTTAGCCATTTTGTGTATTTGTTTTTCACACTCGATTGATTTGAAATTTCGGGACAATCATTTCTAGTACATAGGCCAGTTTGCTACATACAATCTTTTCAAAACTTGGTTTTTTATATGTTTTAAATTGTAGACTAAAAAGTATTTAAGAACTTGAGATTTGAATTTTTATGTCTTGAGAAACGATTAGAGTAATGTTTGTTTTAATCTGATATTTGTTAAAGCCAAAGCAACTAACAAATAAATGTATATAAAACATTTCATTGTTTTTAATTTAATTTTTTTAATGAGGAAGAAGTCTTACATTGTTTGGTATTGCAAACCAACGATATCAAAAAAATATAATTATCTTTAGCTATCAAAGTAATGCTCATGGAAAAATGAAAAGTAATTAAAGAAATAGTTCATAGGGTATTTCGAGAACCGGGAGAAATATTAGTACGAAGACACCGAATGCAGAAATTCCAATATTTGAGAGAACTAATAGACGACCAAATAAAAATACAACTGTTCTGATAACAATAAAACCAAGTTGTCAGTTGGATATTTTCTTTTATTTATTATATTATATATTTAGTTTTGTTATCTAGAATATATTTTCGAATTTTAGTTTCTAATTAACTAAATTACTGTGGACTTTGATGATAAACTGAATTTTTAAAGAGCAAGTGAGATTTTGCAATTATAAATTCGTTTGGCATTGCCTAATTTAAAGGAACGGATGGAAAGATCAATATTATTTCTTTGTGGCTAGTAATATTTTTATTCATTAACTGTTGAAACCAAAATAAGTTAGATTCAAAAGTTATAGGGCATTGTGTTGTTTATATGTCGTAGGCAAATGGTTATTTTAGGCAAAAGCGATTTGCCTGGGAAAATAGATATTGAACCTTTATATTTTTAAAGCTATTTACCTAGGCAAATAGTCACGACCGTTGTCAGGCAAATAGCATTTCGTTTTCAATCGGTTTTGTTTTAAAATTATGTGAGGTTATGTGCAATCCGTGCATGGTATATATCAAATACGTCATAATAATTATGTTGTCGTTGATTACTTTTGAGTAATATCGTATTCTAATCATCATGATTCTAATGAAGTTACGCCTGATTTGTTGTGACAAGCGTCAATACTCATGAGTACGGTGATACTAAAACAGGACTTTTAGGTTAGGAATGTTTAGTTTCCCTTTTACCAGGAAGAAGTTATACTAGACTGGAAAACACCAAATTTCTGAATTCTTAGTCTTTTGCATACGGAAATCATGCGAAACAAATATACAACTCAGTGAACATATGGTGTGTTAAAAAGTTTGCATGTCTTCGTAATGGTTCACCGATATGCTGCGGAGGTTACTGTGATGTTCCAAACACAGTAGCTGAACCAAGTGCGTATTGTTGTGATAAGAAACGGAGATGAACTTAATAACGCTGTCAACAATCACATAACCTCACATAATTTGAAAATCCACTAAAACCATTCGCTTACGTCATTATTTTTTCTCCGCATGAACCAAATCGGCACAGAAAAATAAAAAAAATATATTGCTGCAATGTGTATGTCTATGGTCAAAGACTTTTTGTTATACAAATGGGCATAACCGACAGAGAGGAAGGACGAGAGATCCCCATTAATTGATGACTCTACGGACTTCTCTCCCCGTACGGAATGTATTTTAGCGTAGCGAAACCGATCGATTTCTAAGCAAAATGCTATTTGCCCAACAGTTGCTTGGGCAAATACAATTACCTAGACAAATAGCTTTAAACATATAAAAGCAGACCCAATATCTATTTGACATGGCAAATAGCTTTTGCCTAGGCAAAAGCCTTTTGCCAAAAATCCATTTGCCTACGATATATACATAAAGTTTAACAAAACAGGTATCACTCGTTTCTTAAATTTTGCCCGTCAGTGTATTTTAATTGTGAGCTGGCCTTAACCTTGCACTTGCATATTTACAACAAACTATAAATGTATTCTTAAAACGTGCATGTTGTTGTTGTTAGTGTCTGATAATTTCCTTAAATAATTAAATGCAACACTAGACATATTTCAAATAAAGGCTTTAATTTTGGCTAATCTTTTTAAAGACTATTCATTTAATTGAAGGTGTATTGTTTTATTGCTTATTATGATCCTGGCCGTAACCTAGAGCTTGAATTGAGATGTTTGTTGTATGAAAGATAAGATAATAGATGAACAGTCTTGTGTCAACAACATTTCGCCATTCACTAAACTCATTTTCACCTTTTTAAAAGAAACAGTTTTATAATAAGATAAAGAAATAATAATACAAATAAATTGATACAATTGTTCTATTTCTTATACCTCCAATATCCAACAATAAATAACATAAAAAATAAATAAATAATATCAACAGTACGTCTATTTCTTCGCCATAGTCTGCAAAATCCATTGGTAAAACGCTGACGTTCTAGTGTATACATCAGGCATACCAACAGCACAAGGATATCCGAAAGACACAACTCCAATTTGCTGACCATTTGCCACCAATGGACCGCCGGAATCAGCATGGCATGAACCTTCGCCCACTCGAGTAAACGTGCAGATATTCGATGGCCCAACTTGGGATTCCCACATTTCCTTGCAGGACGACTCCGTAATTGTATTCAGATGGACGTACCTCAACGTATCGGAAAAATCCCCAGGGTAAGATGTATACCCCCAACCTGTGAGCACAGATCTAACTTCCCCAACATAATCAGGTCTAATCGCAATTGCTTGGACACCCGGTCCATATTGGATTTTTGTAGCCAATCGAACCATTGCTATATCGTTGACGTTCGTAACTGGGTTGTAGTTTGGATGAGTAACAGTTCCTGTGACTTCATACTTGGATCCTCCAGTGCTGATGCGTTGACTACCGACGACTACATAACCTGGTTTTGCCCTGGAATATAGATTAAGTTAACTGGGGATTATTGATTGGGTTCTGGAAGATTACGCTTGTAAGCAATGAGCCGCTGTGAGAATCCAGGTGTTTGAAATGATGGAACCTCCACAGAAATGTTGACCAGACGCTAGTCTTAGACTTGCCATGTATGGATACTTTTCTGCTGGGGCTTGACTACCACCCATAACCTTTCCAGTCACTTCCGGAGCATTGTCAGAAGATGCTACATCCACAAAATTATTGGAGTAATTAAATTGGAATTGAAATGAAGAGTTTAGTTACCATCAGTGGTGGAAAGAAGGATGCCAGCAAGTATAGCTAGGAACTTCATGTTGGAACTTGCCGGAGAGTTGAACTGATTAGACTGGCGGACGTAAAAGCTATTTATACAAAATTAAGAAGGTTGTCTTTGCCATAAATTGCCGAAAATTATCCTTAACCCCTATTTTAGAATAATAAAACGCGAATTCCTGTTAACTGTTTTTGTGGATTCTGTGATAAGACGAATTGGTAACCTTGTTAGAGTTTGATAATTAGTTTGATGATTTTGTGTGATATTAATGTAACAATAGCATTATTTCAAAATTTTCACCAATGAAAGGTCAGATCTCTCGGTAACTTTGTTTATATATTTCGAAACTATTCCGATTACGATGTCCATGGCAGTAACCTAGGACTTGATTTGAGATATTTGCTTTATGAAAGATAACACATTACTCGAGTAATATTAAAACAATCTTATTGTTTTTTATTCAATAAATGCATTACAGTCTAGTCATAATTGACTAATGAGTAACTTAATTCTAACTTATTTTACTAGTATAACTTAGCCTAATAGGCACCCATCGATGTCTCTTAGTTAGTCCTGGTATACTGGGCACGTTTTTCTTGCGCACTACGTAGCACTGTCTTTGCTTTTAGAACTAACACCTACAACTAGCACTTACTCTGCTTTTCCACTAACTCACATTCACACTAACTCAAAAGGCTTCTTTTGGGTTTCTTTGAGTCTTCGGATTAATTCGGTGTTGTCGAGGAGCTGGATGGGCTCAACGTTTACGTGAAGGTGAAGCCTTCATCATTCGTAATGTACCAGGGCGCATTGACAATGCATCTCAATACTTTATTTCGAAAGGTCTGGACAATTTTAACGTTACTTTTTTTGGTGCAACCCCAGAGTTGAGCACCATACGTCCACACGGAATTTGCTAGTACAAGAGAAGCTTATTATGTACAGACAGCGTGGAGTTTCTTCCTAGAATCCAGTACATTTCTCTGTGACAGATTCCTAGTTCCTCTCTTTTCTTTTTGACATGGGGTTTCCAGCGGAGCCTGGCGTCTAATGTCGTGCCGAGACATTTGGCTGTGTTTGCGTACGGTACTATTTGGTTATTAATAGTAACCGGGATGTGTTGTATTTTCTTGTTCGTGAAGTCAACATGTACTGGCTTGAGTTCGTTTAGTTTAATTCTTATTTTTTTGTTTGTCCGGACCTGAAAATGACCAAGAGCTGTTTGGAGTTTTCTCGTCGTTCCTTCATTGCTGTTCCCAACAGCTAGGATATGCGTGTCGTCTGCAAAAGTTGCGACAGTATTATTTTCTAGTGCTGGGAGGTCGCTCGTGTAGAGTAGGTAACGCACCGGCCCTAAAACACTACCTTGCGGCACTCCTGCTTTTTTTTTCTTAAGGGCAGAGCATGCATCACCTTGTTTGACCCTAAAGTATCTCTCAGTCAGGTAAGATTTTAATAGTTGTGCAAACTATTTTGGGAGAATACTTTCTAATTTGCTGTTCAGTCCTTCATGCCAGACTTTATCAAAAGCCTGTGCCACATCTAGGAAGACTGCTGAACAAACCTTTTTTTCCTCTAACGATTTTTCAATTATGATGGTTATTCGATGTATCTGATCAATAGTAGAGTGCTTATCCCGAAATCCGAACTGATGGTCCGGAACAAGCCTTTTGCTTTCAATTATTGGCTTCAATCTATTGAGTAGTAATTTTTCGAAGATTTTGTGACATGATGGGCGGCAGAGAGATAGGTCTGTAAGACGCTGTTTCATGTGGAGGTTTTCCAGCCTTCAGTATCATGATCACCTCTGCTACCTTCCACAGTTTGGGAACATACCTTAGTCTGAAGGCAGCATTGATAAGATTAATAAGCTTGGCCTTCCTTGGAAGTACCTCTCCAGTTACTAAGTCATAGCCTGGGGCTTTTTTCCGATTTATGTCCTTTTTTACTAAGTTCTGAACATCTGTTGGTGTGGTAAGCATGATTTGCGTGCCTTCTCCATATGGATTTCTTCATCTTCTCCATGATAAGGTTGAGATATGTTTTCTAAATGGTCAGAAAAACTTTGGGCTTTTTGTTCATTATTCCTGGCCCAGCGTCCATCAGCTTTTCTGATCGGTGAAATCTGAATTATTGGCCTTTTGAGCTTTTTGGTTGCCTTCCAGAGCGAATAGTGTGATTCGCTGTTGTTAGTTAGTTCCCTCAGGTAGGCGTTGAAAGATTCATTTTTTAGTTCTTTAATATCTCTTCTGAGTTGTCGAGTGAGGTTGTTTAATCTCGTCTTGTCTCGTTGTGCTCTAGTTTGGAAACATTTTCTTCTTGCCTTTCTTTTCTCAGAGAGCAGATTTGTTATCTCTTTGGGGTAAAACAATTTTATTAAAAAACTTCTCATTGTGAAACTATCTCCTGCAATCACCAAAACATTGACATGTCACATAACAAATATCTTAATTAAGATGAATTAGAGACATTATCAATCAGTAAAAATAGAAAATACTTCAGAGTTATTTAGATGAGTATATAAAGACGAATTTGGCAATTTTAGTGTCACTGCATCAATATGAGGTCGCTTGTTTTAGTACTAGTTTTGGTCGCCGTTGCATGCGGAAGACACATTAATGGTATCTATAACATCGATGGAACAGGTATAGGTAACTTAGTGAGATAATGAAGTGTTTTCTTAGACTACAGATCTATCAACCCCGCCTTCGACTGGAGGGTGGTTGGAGGCCAACCAGCTGAAGATGGCCAATTCCCATTCATTGTTAGCATGAGAGCACCAAATGGTGTCCATACCTGTGGAGGAAGCATCATCTCCAGCACGTTCGTTCTCTCAGCTGCACATTGCATCTACGGGTGAGACTTTTTTGATTAAATGAAGACACTACAATCTAGTCAATCTTGTTGTTTTCGAGTTTTCTTATCGATTTAGTGTTATCGAGGAGATGGATAGCCACAATAATCCCTCAATAACCAACTGATGATGATCTTATTTGTTCGTGAGTTCTAGATTTCCGGTCATTATTCCTAATGCCCCAACGAGCATTGATGACAGTCACATTGCAACACTTTTTTAGCTTAATCGATCAGGAAGTTCGTCAAACTAGTTAAATAATAAATTAAAGTATAATTTATGTCCATGAATTTTTTTGGTGAAATTAACGATTTAGCTGCATGAAGACAGTCTATTTGATTGAGATCGGTCGTGTCTGCAATAACATAAAACTAATTAGCCTGGATTTGAGATATTTACATTCTAATGACATTACCTACTGTCAATAGTATAAAAATATCTGTAGTCGGACAGTGACACATACCCCACATCATCGCTCTATCTCTTTTGCTTGCGCCTGCCTCAATTCTCGTCAGCCAATGTAAGGCGCGCGTGCTTTCTTGTTATCACATCAGATTTTTTCTAATTAATTTCTTTTTTTTAAGAGGTTTAATAAAAATATCAAATACATATATAAATACACGACATTGAATAAAATACATGTCATTATACGTGTCCATGTTTTCTTCTCCCTCATATTCTTCGCCTGGGGATTGGGATGCTGGTCCTATCTCGGGCTGATGGTATTGAGGGTGCAGTGGTCTTGTTCGTCAGTTATCTGTTTGTTACATTCTGTTCATTTTCAGAAGGGACTTTACTTTGAGTTTAAAAATTATGTATTTGAGTCGTCTTATGTCTGTGGGTAATGCATTGTATCTGTGTAGTACCTCCGATGGAATGGATGGAGCACATCGTATCGTTCTGGATGTATTTGCTCTAAGGTGTTGTCTATTTCTCGTTCCATATTTATGCACTTCTTCGGAGTTTTTAACCTTTATTTTAGTTTTTATTAAGTTATTGTTTATTTTGTGTACTAGTAGAATTTTATTTTGTAATATTAATTGAGGAATGGTAAATTCGTCAATCTGTTTAAACACATCAGATGATGGTGTTCTTCGGTCAAGACCATAAAGAGTTTTTAAAATTTTATTTTGCTGTCTTTGTAACTTGCTTATCATCGATTTCGTTGTGTTACTCCAAATTGCTATCATGTAGTTTATGTTGGAAGTGAATAAGCAGTGGTATAGTGATTTCTTAAGAAAGTCAGGAATTATGGCTCTTACTTTGTGCATTGCGGCTATTGTCCTTGCGTTGGTGGTAATTCTTTTTTGTATGTGTGCATTCCATGTCAGATTGTCTTGTATTATCAGTCCTAGATATTTTATTCTCCCAGCTCTTTTAATGTGTTTCATTGAAAATCACGTTTAGTTCTATGTTTTGTTTTTTGTTAGAGAATACTATATATTCCGTTTTGGCCACATTGACTGTTAACAGATTGTTGTTGAACCATTTTTCTAAAATTTGTATGTCGTCATTGATATTCTGTTGCAGTTGTTTCGCTGTTTCGGCCGAGTACAGGATACAGGTATCGTCAGCATACATATACACTGTACCCTTAAGTTTAAGATCGAATAAATCGTTTGTGTATAGGATATATAAGAGGGGTGTCATTATTCCTCCTTGTGGAAAACCGAAGTCTGCGTACGCAATTTGGCTGCACTTGTTCTGAATTCTGGTAATTTGTGGCCGTTGATCGATGTATGTTTTTACTAAGGTTAGAAATTTACCACGTATTCCAAGAATTTTAAGCTTTGCTATTAAATTATCTTTTGATATAGTATCAAGGGCTTTTTTTCAGGTAAATGAATAGGCATGCCGTAACACTTTTGAGGTCCATTCTGTGTTTTATATCCTCAATTAGATCCAGGGCCGCTGACGTTGCTCCAGATCGCTTTTGAAACGCGTATTGTTCGTTTATGATTTTGTTGTTGTTTCTGTGTTGTTCAAGTCTTCTGTTCAATACTTTTTCTATTATCTTGCTTAGGGTTGATGTGAGCGCAATTGGTCGATAATTTTCTGGTTTTGTCTTGTCTCCGCTTTTGTAAATAGGTGTGATAGTTGTCTTTTTTAGGTATTCCGGAAATATCCCCATATCAAGGACGTTGTTTATTAATCGTACAAAAATTGGTGTAAGTGTGTTTTCGTTTTCCTTTATGGTATTGGTTGATATATTGTCAAAGCCAGGTGCCTTGTTTTCTTTTAGTTCGTCTATTATCTCCGTAATTTCCTTTTCGGTTGTGTTAGTTAGATCTGTTTCTTTATAGTTATAATCTCTTAGCGTCATTGGCTGTGTTTTACGGGGTGTTGTTGTTTGTTTTTGTGCGAGTTTTTTTCCAATATCTGCGAAATAGCTGTTGATTTCCGTAGCCATGCCATCAGTATTGTTTATTTTCTCTCCGTTTTGTTTCTTAATCTCAACGATTTCGAATTTTGAATGCATTTATTTGACGCTATACGAACAAAATAAAGAAGTTACTTTCTTATTGTTACTAATTATGATACAGTACAAGTAGTATAAAGAGAAACCATATTTTTGTCAATTAGATTAGGTTCAACTAGTGCACCCTCTCACAGACGTAATACATATTTTCTGTCTTACCTACGTCCTCTTTTGGAACGCAAAACAAAACCACTTTTACTTATCAGTCTTTCACAGCACAGACTTGGCCCCCACTCATAGCCTCATAGCATAGCCAGGTGTGAGAGTTTTTCAAAATTGAGATTGATCAAAACTTATTTAAGATCAACAATGAGCACTTTAAAGCTAATCAATCTTGTCTAATGAGCACGAGGTATGTGATTTTAGACATTGAAGTGCAGAAGTTATTGATGGACAACACAAGTATCAGTTGGTTTTGATCTATAGCTCCACTCGACATATATTCACTATTCACACCGATACTTGTTGAATTCGCAGATTTGCCGGACGCACATTAGTGTCCGGAACACACAGCCTAACCAGTGGTGGTACTGTTCACCGTATAGCCAGGATCATATTGAACGGTTACGTCCCAGACACGGTTGAGAATGATGTTACCCTCCTTCAAGTCGCCGATGCATTCGTCTTTGGACCAAACGTGGCGACAGTCCACTTCTCTTCACAGATTGTGACCGAACCAACTGGTGTGACGTTATCTGGTTGGGGTACCACAACATATCCTGGAACAATGCCTGATCGACTCCAATTCCTTCCAACATTGCAGACGATCTCCAACGAACTCTGCCAACTGACATGGGGCGAATTCGTTTTCCCTTCCAGCATTTGTACAGCTGGGAATGCAGGTTTCGGTACTTGTCATGGTGACTCTGGCGGTCCGTTGATCAACACTGCCACCAGAGAACTCGTTGGTGTCGTCTCCTGGGGTGCGCCATGCGCTGCTGGCTGGCCTGATGTCTACGCTAGGGTATCGTTCTACGCTAGCTGGATTTTAGCCACAATGGAGTCGTAAAATGTTATGTGCAACGTTTTGATAATAAATAATGATATGGGTATTTATTTTGTTTTGTTTTTGACCCCTACAATAAAAATCTTCGAGTATGAAACAATAAATATAAAATCATTTGACATGAACAGTGGCGTGTTATCCCATGAAATATAGATTGATTAGGTAGTTAATAAATTACCATAGTAAGAATATGAAATTGAATATGAATATGAAATTTTATAGTCTTGCCTATGGGCCCCATACAGAGTGGAGGGAGTTTTAGCGGTTAAACTCATGTTTTTTTTGCAATAAAAGAAACTATATCTAATACTGTACGAAACTAATGAGAAACCCTTGATTAAGTTAGAAGAGAAAACTATGAATTCTTCGAAGATTTTCAGTCGACCTTTTCCTTTTGTTCTGGAAGTCTATTGTGTAAAGATGAATGCTCCAAGAGACTATAAAATACAAATTCCGATCTGAAAAATGCTGTGAATTGTTTTTGTTAATTGTTGTAATTGGTGTAAAAAAATGACAAGAAAAAAATTCAAATCAAAGTTTTAGGAAATTGCTTAAGCCACAAATTTGAAAAACACTTTATATTGCACCATATATAAAAGTATTTCGTATTTATAACTTAAGTCATTTTTAAAAAAAACGACCTTTTGGCACGGTAGAAGGCATTTTAATATTATTTAATTGATTTCTATTAACATTAAATCGTCTTGTTACATTTACACCACTGACCTTAGGGACATGCGGTTTTCACAGTTCAATTTGTAATTGAAAAAAATCTGAAATCGCAAAAAATCTAGGCTTTATAATACAATAGATATCTGGCTTTATAATACAATAGATATATAAAATTAATAGTTTCGCTGTATGAGATTCTATTTGATCGAGATCGATAGTGTCTGCATTAAAACAAAACAAGTTAGCCAGGATTTGACAGATATTTTGATAATATATAAATACAAAATGACGCATCAAGTTCGTCAACTCGATTGGTTGGATTGGATCCATACGCTGCCACAGTGCTGCCACCAGCTACCACATGTTTAAGGTTATCTATGGGCTGATATATTTATTTCCGGGTGGAAACCGCGTTGAGGACTTTGAAGCAGTCGTCGTTTCGCGCTCTGTTGTAAGAGGCATCTTCAGGACTAAGTTATCAAACCAAGTGCTAAGAAGATGGGCTGTCACTGGTTTGGCGTTAGTGATACCGAATATTACCGGCTAACGGCCGCGGTAATACCGACCGCGCACTTTAAGCTACAATAGCGCCATCTGTCAATAATAGGTCCTAATAACTACTGGCCGCGCATGCGCAGTTTGGTCCCTGGCACCACATCGATAGATAAAATATATATCTCCGTCTCACATTGTTGGACCCGATACTACAGAGAATGATAAAGTAATAGTATCAAAAAAACAGGAAAAATGCGGCTTCTTACAAATACAGTATATTCAAAAGTCATTCAAGTTTTTAGCTTAAGTCTTTTCCTAGACCTTTTATTTTGTTACTTTCTTCTAAACTTTGAGGACTAGACTAACAGAAGGCATTAGGAATAATTGTATGTTTTTGAAGATATGGAATCGGAATCTTAGGTAATGTTAGAAAAAGAAATAGGAAATTACATTTTATTAAAAGTAACATCACAAAAAAAACTATAAAGCTGCATCACAAATCTAATAAGTAAGTCTTCAGAGGACATTTATATTAATTTATCAGAAATGTTATAGAAGTATTATTAGTATATATTATTTTGTATAAAAAAGTAATTCTTCTTAATTCAACATTGTATAACTGGTATAACTTAACCAAATCGTAAACAGCCAGGCAAGTATGTTTAATTTATGGGATGGGGCAGTTCTACCAACAAGCCCTTCGTGGGGGCTGTTTGGCACAACGCTAGCTTGTCAAATACTATATTATTGCCGCCCTCATTGGTCAGCAACACTAACAATACAAATGATGTGATTGTCATATATTGAATGCGTCAAATCCCATGAATCATTGCAGTGCTTTATCTATTCTCGTAAACAACACATCAGACACATATAATCAAACAAATAAACACAAACAGTATGTAGATTCATGTTCGTTTCATCATTTTGTAACGAAAACAAGTCTATACTAACAATACTTATTAAACATTAAAAGTTATTAAAAGATGCATTCGACTACTATAAACATAAGATCGCATATCGTCTATTGATAACAATTCATAATATTGTTGTTTTGATTAAAAATGAGACAGTATATAAATCCTGAATTTTTTATAAGTAGAACATACAATTCTAAATACTCAATTTAAAGTAACATCCAATATGAAGTGCTTGATATCGTTCCTTGTGCTACTGGCTCTTGCAACTGCGAGACATCTCGATGGTAATGTTGAGTAAACAATAAATAAACAATAGTTAAATCACTATGAGGTAAATTGCTAGATTATAGGGTGGTTAATCCCAATTTTGACTGGAGGGTGATCGGTGGTGAACCGGGTCAGAAAGGTCAGTTCCCATTTATGGTAAGTCTGAGGACACGTAGTGGGAATCACAATTGTGGAGGTACCATCATTGGTAATATTTGGATTCTTACAGCTGCACACTGCGTCATTGGGTAAGTACCTAACTAGTATAATTAATAAAAACGTTTCCATATTTATGTTATATCTTGAGGTGACAATAATGAAGCATACAAAATTCAAAATCATTTCCTGCAGTCGTAATATGATCAAAATAACAATAAGCTACAGTACCGATATTCGATAGATCATTAAACACTTTTGAGATTCAACTCTGTTCACAAGTATCAATGAATCACATATATCGTACAAGCAGGCAGGCATTCTAACAAAATAAGAACAGTAACAAAATATTTGTCATCAAGAGAACTGTAACACCCTGTATATTTACACCAATAGTGATAACTATCTTTAAATTCCAGCACGAATCCATCCGATACAACAGTTGTTTCCGGCAGTCACCTTCTGAGCACCGGTGGTGATCACTACAATGTAGAGTCAATTATTTTGAACGGATACCAATCAATCACCTTTCGAAACGACATATCCCTTCTCAAACTCACCTCAAACATCAAATTCGGTGATTTTGTAGCAAAGATCGACCTAGAGACACATCACGTCGACCATCCACGTGAAGCAACCTTAATTGGCTGGGGTACAACGATATTTGGTGGACAGATACCAGATAACATACAATATGTCGGAATGGAAACAGCTACTTATGACGAGTGCGTCAGTTACTGGACTGATTTCATGATATTCAGCTCCAGCATTTGTACCCAGCCAAAGAATGGTCAAGGTGCTTGTCATGGCGACTCCGGAGGACCCTTGATCATCAAAGAAACGAAGAAACAAGCTGGTATTGTCTCATGGGGTTTCCCATGCGCCGAAGGCTATCCAGACGTCTTTACAAGAGTGTCTCACTACAATAACTGGATAGGGGATACGATTAATCATTAGGAGTCATCATTAGAAGTATATTAATATTTATTTATTATGTACAATTATAGACAATTTTAAGAAAGAACTTGATTTGTTTTATTGTTTTATATCTTATAACATCAATTCCTAACAAAAAATAACTTAAAAAATAAATAATAAATAACACCAATACATCTATCTAGACATAGTCTGCGAAATCCACTGGTAAAACGATGACGTTCTAGTATATACATCAGGCATTCCAACAGCACAAGGATGTCCAAAAGACACGATCCCAATTTGCTGACCATTGGCCACCAGTGGACCGCCGGAATCGGCATGGCATGAACCTTCGCCAACTCGAGTGAACGTGCAGATATTTGAAGACCCAACTTGGGATTCCCATATTTTCTTGCAGGACGACTCCGAAATGGTGTTGAGATGGACGTACTGCAACGTGTCAGAAACTCCTCCAGGGTAAGAAGTTAACCCCCAACCCGTGAGCACGGATTTCGCTTCCCCAATATATTCACGTCTAATCGCAATTGGTTGGATACCCGTTCCGAATTGGATTTTTGTAGCCAAACGGACCATAGCTATGTCGTTGACGTTTGTAATAGGATCGTAGTTTGGATGGATCACAGTTCCTTTGACTTGATACTTGGAGCCTCCAGTGCTTATGCGAAGACTACCAACGACTACATAATCTGGTATTACCCTGGAAAATAGGTGAAGTTAGCAGAGGATTATTGGTTGGTTTTTTGACGATTACGCTTGTAAGCAATGGGCCGCTGTTAGAATCCATGTGTTTGAAATGATGGAGCCTCCACAGAAATGTTGACCAGCTAGTCTTAGACTAGCCATATAAGGATATTGTCCTGCTGAAGCTTGACTACCACCAAGAACCTTTCCACTTAGTTCCGTAGCATTGTCTGAAGAAGCTACACCCACAAAATAATTGAATTAAATTAATTGAAATTAAAATGAAACGTATAGTTACCATTGGCGGCTGAAAGAAGTATACCAGCAAGTATAACTAGGAACTTCATGTTGAAACGTGCTCAAGTCTTAAACTGATTCAACTGGTAGAGGTAAAAGCTATTTATACAAAACTTTGGAAGGTACTCTTAGCTATAAATTGCCAAAAATATTCTTTAACCCCTATTTATTAAATAGTGAAAGTCTAATTCACCTTCACTTTAACCTTGTTAAAGTATGATGATTGTGTGTGATATTAATGTAACAATAGAATTATTATTTAAACATTTATTTTCACCATTGAAAGGTCAGATATTTCGGTAAGATTGTTTATATTTTACGAAACTACTCTGATTGTGAATTCCCTGGCAGTAACCTAGGACATGACTTGAGATATTTGCTCTATAAAAGATAACACAACTACTCGGCGCCGCAGTAAGGAAATCTTGCGCCTGTGGCCAAATATCTAACTTGCGCCACTTTGAGCAAATAGGTGATTCTGTCTTTCAGGAAATATAGGGATGGCGTCAGGGACGCTTTTATGGTATATATTTTATGTTATTAGCCACGGCAGTAATCCCCCGGTCGTATGCTGGACAAAACATATCTATTTATAAATTGATATTAAGTGAATGTCAAGTAATTTTGTCGCATTTCTATTATTAGTTTTTATTTTAGAATCATTGACATCTGTTCGAGAATATAAGATTTTGTCTAATTTTCAACTAATATTGTAGATTTTTGCTTACTTATTAATATTCTAGGAGTAATTGTTGTTAATTTCCTTTAAGGAATTTCTAGCTCGTATTCATCGAGTAAGACCCAATGTATATAAAGGATTTTGTCACCTTTGAATAAACACGAATATAGACTTTTCAATGTTGCCCATTTTCTCTGAATTATCGGTTTTAAACATTATCTCTCAATAACACGAGTGAATGCTAACTAATGTTGTCGCCCTTCTACTATTCTCGATGAACACGACCCAACAATTCTTATAGCAAAATTAATAAACGATGCGAGTACATAATTCACTCAGTTGTCTCGATATTTTTGGCGAAAATACAGGCACAACATGGACCAAATTTATAATTCTACAATCGTATTAATATGGTATCGAATAAAAAGTCTTAATAACAAATTTATAAACACCAAAAGGCTACAATATTATTTTAAAATTTACCGCGGTAGTGAGAAACAATGACCAAATATAGAAGAAATCGTTGAAACATATGACAAAACTAAATATGAAGTTTTGTCCAGAACTTTTAGTAGTTTGTCTAGAATCGTCGCCACAAAAAAAACAAGTACACACAGACGGAAACTATTTGTACTTTGGTTAAAAATATTCAGGGGACCCAAAAGGACATATTTTTAGTTAAATAAATAAAGTTTCACATACAAATTATTTGGTTTCAAAATAGATATTCTATGATACTTCACATAACTCCATTTCTAACGCAGTTTCTAAAGTTGGTATCATATTCCAGCTCCCTGAAGTTTCTAGTTTGTGTGTTTCTGGACGCTATCAAAAGTCGCCCCTGCATGGCCCCCTACGCTTAAGCGCCTGGGGCCGGCGCCCCCTTCGCCCCCCCGTAACTGCGGCGCTGCAACTACTTCAGGAGTATCAAAACTTTTGAATTTAAAAATGTCCTTTGTTTAGGTGTGACACATTGCAAAACTATCCTCTACAATCACCAAGCACTAATCAGAATTCATACCAAAAATATCTGAATTGAGATGAATTGAATGAACTAGATTTTTATCGATAGATAAAAATACAAAGTACTTCAGATTTATTTAGACGCGAAGGTATATAAAGACGACTTCGACAATCGTCGATTCACAGCAACAATATGAGGTCGTTTGTTCTGGTGCTTGCGTTAGTCGCCGCTGCATGCGGTAGACAGCTTAATGGTATAACATTGATGGACAAGGTTTAGGTAACTTAGTGAACTAATGGAGTATCTTCTCAGAACACAGGTCCATCAATCCCGCCCTCGACTGGAGGGTAGTTGGCGGTTCACCAGCTGACGATGGCCAGTTCCCATTCATCGTCAGCATGAGAGGGCCTAGTGGCGGCCATACCTGTGGAGGAAGCATCATTTCCGGCAGGTTTGTCCTCTCAGCTGGACATTGCGTCTACGGGTAAGACTTTTTTGATTAAATAAATTCACTACGATCTAGTCAATCTTGCGTCACTCGAGTCTTCTTATCACACCAATGTTATCGAGAAACTGGATAGCCTGAATAGTATAGTGATGATAAAATTATTTGTTCGTGACGTCTTGATTTTAAGAGGTAAGAATATTCCAAGGAACATTGATGGCTATTTTTTTGTGCAACGCAAGGGAAGCCAAATGTTCCATTAAATAACTTAAATATTCCATTATTTCATCAACTGTGAGAAAACATTATGTGCAAACAACTTACAATAAAGTAATAACAGGCATAAATACAAAAATAGCTAACAATTAGTTGTGGATCAGTACTGACGAAACTACTGACATAAAGGGTATATGTCTGGTGAATGTCATTGTTGGTATGTTAAATCCACAGCAGCCCCCAACGCAGCTTATTTCAACAACGTTTAGCGATACGGTCAATGCAGAAAGAGTTGCGATATCGTGAAAAACGGAACAAAACAGTTTTTGATGGCAGTCCTTCTCATGTACTATTATTTCTTTCAGACGCAGCAAGTGTAATGCTGAAAAAGTCAAAATATTAAAGGAGCATTTTCCAAATATGGTGCATTTAACATGTTTTGCGCGAATTTGTGAATTTATTCGAGATAGCTTTCCTGATACTAAATTGTTGATCAGTTTATTAAAAAAAAATTGCTAAAAGCGCCAACCAGAATATCTTTATATAAAGAACTATTCCACAATATTTCTTTACCACCTCAGTCAGTTGTAACGCGTTGGAGTACTTGGCTAGAAGCTGTCGCCTTTTTCCCACAAAATTTTGAAATTTTGAAATCATTTATTTCACAAATACCGAATGAGGCAATTAGCATTAAAAATTGCAAAGCAATAGTGATAAAAGAAAATATCCATTCCGAATGACATTTTGTTGCCACTAATTTTGCCAAATTAACAGTAGAGATTAAATTTTTTGAATCCTAAAATTTGAAATTTTCTGTAACCATCAAACATTTTTAATCCACCCTAAAGGATTTAAAGAATATATCTTGGCCATTACAAAATCAGTTTAAAACTAAAATTGATGGTGTAGCAAGAAATAATGATTTGTCTATTTTGAAGCAAATTGATCAACCTCATTGGTGGCATTATTTTGGCTCTCTGTATAATATGTACTGATTTGACTTAGTTAAGTTGAATCATTGTTTTCTATTTTGGTGTGCCGCACCAAGTTTTGGTCAAATAAGTATTGAAACAGTTTTATTTCAGCATTACTATTCCAATTCATAGAATTTCATCTAGTCCTTCTTTGTACTTGTTTAATACTGTATGGACATATACGCGTTTTCAGATTGTATTTTCTTCCATATCATTAAACTTCCATTTTGCAATTTGTCTGGGACCAGTATAACCTTGTGTTGTCCAGCAACAACTTCAGTAGTACCTGTTAATAAATTTGTTCAATGTGTTTTTGTTCTTGTTTAATTTGCAGAAGTTCCCCATCTGACCGCTCATTTGTTGCCGGAAGTAACAGCTTAAGCAGTGGCGGTAGCTCTCACGGTGTAGTAAGGATCCTGTTGAACGGTTACAACCCATCCACAGTCGAAAATGATGTGTCCCTTCTCGAAGTCTCCAATGAATTTGCCTTTGGACCAAATGTGGCGTCAATCCCCTTCGCTGTACAACATGTCAATGAACCAATTGCTGTTACGCTAATTGGTTGGGGTACCACATCATACCCAGGATCAATTCCCGATCGTGTACAGTACCTTCCAACGTTGACCACAATCACAATCGAAGAATGCCAACAGGCATGGGGTAGTGATATTTTCACCTCCAGCATCTGTACCGCTGGGCGTGCTGGTTACGGAGCTTGTCATGGTGACTCTGGCGGACCATTGATCAACACTGCAACGAGAGAACTCGTTGGCGTCGTCTCCTGGGGTTCACCATGCGCTGTTGGCTGGCCTGATGTCTATGGTAGGGTATCTTCCCAAGCTAGCTGGATTTCTTCCACTATTGCTTAAAATGTATATACAACGTTTTGATAATAAAATATCATATAATTATGTATTTTGCTTTATTTTGACACTGGCAATGTTTGTATAATAATTGGTTTTATTCTCATACATCCATATACACAATCCCATATACATATACATTTTTTTTTTGTTGTTCAAACACAGAGTGTTTGTGGCATAACACCTAGTCAATGACTAACAAGTTATTTTCACTTAACCTAAACTAATAAAATAATGAGTATTTTTACAATTTTGCCCATTGGCCCAAGTTGTTTTAGTCTGACAGTTTTTACCACTCAAGTAGACGGCGGTTGTTTTCACTTACACTTGTTTTCACTTTTCACATACTGTGAATACACTACGGGTGCTCTGCTTTTAATCACTCCCGCACTAGTTCGAATGGTTTAGTTCTTTTCAGCCGACGCACTAGCGCACTGTTGTCTAGCAGCTGGATGACTTCAAAGTTGTCGTGGTGGAGTAGACGATCCTCGTGCTTCTTAGCAAATTTTGATATTTCGCTAGTTACCATCTCCATGCGGAGGTCCCGATGAAGACTGGTGTTTTTATGTACCATGGTGCACCAACAATGGCCCTTAGTACTTTATTTTGGAACCTCTGAATGAGGTTGATATTTGACTGCTTAGTGCATCCCCATAACTGTATTCCATACACCCATACTGGCTTTAATAATTGCTTGTATAGTAGGAGCTTATTTTGCACTGACAAGGCTGACCTCCGCCCCATTAGCCAATACATTTTGCGGAATTTTAGGTCGAGTTCGTTCCGCTTTTTCTTGACATGCACTTTCCATCTAAGCTTGGCATCCAGTGTCATGCCAAGGTATTTCGCTGTATCCGCGTATGGAATATCGTTCCCATTAATGGTTACTGGAATATAGTTAACTCTCTTATTGGTGTAGTTTACATGCGTGGATTTTCCTTCATTTAGTTTGATGCGCCATTTCTTTGTCCAAAGGTTGATTTTGTTTGCAGCTATCTGTAATTTTTCAGTCGCTTCTTCGATACTGTCACTAATCGCCAAAATAGCCGTGTCGTCTGCAAATGTTGCCACTGTGGTTTCTTCCGGAACAGGAATATCATAGGTATACAGTAGGTACAAAAGTGGTCCCAATACACTTCCTTGTGGTACTCCGGCATTGATATTGCGTAGCGAGGAGTATTCGTCATCCTGTTTCACCCTGAAGTGGCGATCTTTTAGATATGATTTTAACAGTTCTGTATATTCACTAGGAAGCTGCTGTTCCAGTTTTACGAAGAGTCCATCATGCCACACCTTATCGAAAGCCTGAGCCACGTCTAAACATATACATTAATATACATACATATACACACACGGATGGTATATCCTGTCTCGGGCTGATGGTATTGAGGGAGATGCAGTGTTGTTCGTCAATGTTCTTTCTGTTATTGTTTATAATTGGTTCCCTCTAAGTAGGGATTTTGTTTTCAATTTGAACGTTTCATACCGTAGTCCTTTGATGTCTTCAGGCAATCTGTTGTATGCCTTTAGCACCTCCGATCCAATGGAGGGTCCATATCGCGCAGTTCTTGATCTTTCCGTTCTAAAGTGCTGTGGATTTCTGGTCTGATATTTGTGTATCTCTTCTGATTTTTTTTAGTTTTGTCTTAGTTTTTATTAGTTTATTCTGTGTTTTATAAGATCAGTAGAAGTTTACTTTATAATATTAATTGTTCATTTCTTTTAGTGTATAGGTCACATGTTGGGGTATATCTGTCTATGCAATACAGTGATTTTATTATTTTGTTTTGTTGTCTCTGTAGTTTATTGATCGCTGTTTGCGTTGTGTTGCCCCAAATCTCGATCATGTAATTTACATTTGAGGTGAATAAGCAGTTGTATATCGACTTCTTTAGAAATTCTGGCACAATATTTTTAATTTTATGAGATACAGCTATTGTTCTTGCGTTTGAGATCATTAGATTGTTCACGTGTGTCTTCCACGTTAGATCTTCTTGTATCGTTGGTCCCAGATATTTCACTTGTTTTGTTTGTTTAATCTTGTTTTTATTGAAAGTCACACCTCAATGCTCTGTCTGTTATTAGAAAATATTATAAATTCTGTTTTTTTTGTTCATTTACTGTTAAAAGATTTGTGTTGAACCAGTTTTCCAACTTTTGGATGTCTTCATTGATTTTGTGTTGTATGTTCTCTTTTGTTGCGGCTGAGTAACGAATACATGTGTCATCGGCATACATATATGCTGTTCCATTGAGATCGAATAAATCGTTTGTATAGAGGACGCAAAGAATTGGTGGTATTATTCCTCCTTGTGGTATACCGAAATATGCGTATGCTGTCTGACTATACTTCTGCTTGATTCTCGTTCTTTGCGGACGTTGCATTATGTAGGTGTTCACGATATTACAAACATTTCCTTTTATATCAAGTCTATTTAGTTTGGAGATGGTATCAAAAGCTTTCTTAAGGTTAATGGATATGCAAGCTGTCTTTTCTTTCCGGTCCATCCTTTGTTTCACGTCATCTAATAAGTCTAAGGCAGCTCCAGTTGTTCCGGAGCACTTCTGGAAAGCATATTGCTGTTCGCTAACAATATTGTTGTTCTTCAGATGTTGTTCTAGTCTTCTATGCAGTACGTTTTCTATGATTTTACTTAGGGTCGACGTGAGGGCAATTGGACGGTAGTTTTCTATTTTTCTTCTATCTCCGCTGGTGTTATGATGGTTTCTTTCAGGTATTCTGGAAAAATTCCAGTATCAAAGCTGTCGTTTATCAGTTTAACCAGAATTGGTGTAAGTTTGGTTTTGTTTTCTTTTATGGCGTTTGTGGATATGTCATCAAAACCGGGTGCCTTGTTTTCGTTCAGTTCTCGTATTATGTCGTCTATTTCTTTTTAATTAGTATTTGTAAGGTGTGCTTTGTTGTAGTTTTCTTCATTTGAAATTACTTCTTGGAATTGATGTGGAGAGGTTGCTGCCTGTTGCTGTTTTTCAGCTAGATTTTTCCAATATTTGCAAAGTACTGGTTGATTTCTTTTGCAATATCACTACCCTGTAGTCAATTAATTTGAACAGTTACCAACCAATCACCTGCCAAAATGACATATCCCTTCTCAAACTCACCGTGCAGATCATATTTGTTGGTTTTGTAGTTAAGATAGCCCTAGAGCAGTGGTTCTTAACCGGTGGTCCGCGGAACACTGGTGCTGCGCGAGCTTGTTGCAAGTGCTCCGCAAAATTATGAAAGCCGAAATTGTCGACTCACTTACTGTATGTGATTGAAATAATAATATTTGTATTTGTATATTATTAACACACATAAACTAACAATTATAGTATATTATATTACAAGATAAGAGATGGAGCAGGGCAGAAAGACCTAGGTCAAATTCGAACACAAAATGAAATTTATTAAATGAAACTAGTTGTGTAATAAACCTGTACAAACCTGGATGTTGTAATAAAGATTATTACTACTACTGTAATACAAGTTTTAGAAGACACAAATTGGCGCACGAGTTGTTTTGTTATATACTATTTCTTCTACCTTACGACATTAATTTGACCTAAATTTCGAAAAATTCGGTTATCTTAAAATTTAAAGCAATTTTATATTCAACAGTTGGTAGTTAGTGTAAAATTCACAACTACGACTGACGCGAAGCAATAGCGATTGAGATGTCAGCCTTATTTGACACTTGACGTCAAGATCATAAATCAAAACACCAAAAGTTGACTTCAAAAAGGTTAAGACCACTGCCCTAGAGACACATTACGTAGACCATACAGGTAAAGCAACTTAATTGGCTGGCGTACAACGATATTTGGTGGAGTAAATTACTGGGGTAATTTCGTTACATTCAGTTCCAGCATTTGTACCCAACCAAAGAATAGTCAAGGTGCTTGTCATGGAGATTCTGGAAGACCCTAGATCATCAAAGAAACGAAGAAACGTCATACCAAAAATATCTGAATTGGGATGAATCAGATTGTTATTATCAATTGATAAAAATGGAAAATACTTCAGATTTATTTAGACGAGAAGTATTATAAAGGCGACATTGGCAATCTACGATCCACAACAACAATATGAGGTCGTTTGCTCTCGTATTTGCGTTAGTCGCCGTTGCAAGCGGTAGACAGCTTAATGGTATAACATTGATGGACCAAGCATAGGTAACTTAGTGAACTAATGGAGTATCTTCTCAGACCACAGCTCCATCAATTCCGCCCTCGACTGGAGGGTAGTTGGAGGCTCACCAGCTGAAGATGCCCAATTCCCATTCATTGTCAGCATGAGAGGGCCAAGTGGCAGCCATACCTGTGGAGGAAGCATCATCTCCAGCAGATTTGTCCTCTCAGCTGGACATTGCGTCTACAGGTACGACTTTTTTGTTTGAATAAATTCGCTAAAGTTCAGTTTTGTGTCTCTCGAGTCTTCTTATCATTCCAATGTTATCGAGGTGCTAGATAGCCTTAATAATCTACTGATGGTGACATTCTTTATTTGTGACTTCTTGATTTCGGGAGGTCATCATTCCTAATGTGCTTTTGTACTTGCTTAATACTGTATGGACATATATACTTTTTTTTAGATGTATTTTCTTTCATATCATTAAACTTCCATTTTTGTAATTTATCAGGAATCAATAAACCTTGTGTTGTCCAGCAACAACTTCAGAAGCAGGTGTTAATAATTTTGTTCAATGTGTATTTAGACGAAAGTTTCATCTAAATAATCTTCAATACTTTTACTTGTATGTTCTTGTTCAATTTGCAGAAGTTCCCCATCTGAACTCACATTTGTTGCCGGAAGTAACACCTTGAGCAGTGGTGGTACCTCTCACACTGTCGCAAGGATCCTCTTAAACGGATACGACGATTTCACAGGTGAAAATGATGTATCTCTTCTTGAAGTCTCCAATGAATTTGCCTTTGGACCAAATGTGGCGTCAATCCCCTACGCTGTACAACATGTCGACGAACCAGTTGGTGTTACGTTGATTGGTTGGGGTACCACATCGTTTCCAGGATCAATTCCCGATCGACTACAATACCTTCCAACATTGAATACAATCACACTCGAAGAATGCCAGCAAGCATGGAGCAATAGTGATATTTTCACCTCCAACATCTGTACCGCTGGGCGTGAGGGTTATGGAGCATGCCATGGTGACTCTGGCGGACCATTGATCAACACAGCGGCGAGAGAACTCGTTGGTCTTGTCTCCTGGGGTGCACCATGCGGTGTTGGCTGGCCTGATGTCTATGTTAGGGTATCTTCCCACGCTAGCTGGATTACTTCCACACTTGAGTCTTAAAATGCACAACGTTTTGATAATAAAATATCATATGAATATGTATTTTGTTTTTTTTTTCGACGGTGACAAAAATATGTTCGTGTGGATCAGTAAATGTAAAGTTTGCCAAGCAACCACCACGAAGGGGTTATTGATATAACTTACCTAAATCGTAAACAGCTACGAGAATATGTTAGATTTACGGGATAAGTTAGTTGAACCAACAACCCCTTCGTGGGGATTGTTTGGCACAACGGCAGCTTGTCAAATCTACAGGAGAAAATAAATATAGAAATATACTTTGCAAGTTTTTCCATGTACTAAGCAACCATCACGACGGGGTTACTGTTCTTTTCTGGACATGTGGGAGTCCTCCAAGGATCCTTATTATAACAAATAGGTTAAGACAACAGATTAAAAAATGGATCATGCTATATAGTTTGCGCAGAATACCATATGTAACAATCAAATGCAGAAAACGTATAAAAAAATTTGCAATTCGTTTCCTGGTTTTGATCTGATAACAGGTGAGATTTTAAAAGAATTGCCTAAAAAACCCATAGTAAAGATAACTAACCTCTGCAACGCAGCATTTAGGCTTAAATATGTGCCATCTGTTTGGAAAACTGCGGAGGTAGTGATGATTCCCAAGCCAGGCAAACCACCAAATGAAGCATCCTCCTACAGGCCAATTTCTTTACTACCCACATTGTCAAAACTGTTTGAAAAGCTACTTGCAAAACGACTGAAGCCAATCTTAGATGAAAGAAACATCATACCCAGTCATCAGTTTGGATTCAGAAACAAACATTCCACAATTGATCAGGTACACAGAATAACAATGATCATAGAAAGAACTTTAGAAGAAAGAAAAGTATGCTCCTCCATATTCCTTGATGTGGCAAAAGCCTTCGACAAAGTTTAGCACGAAGGTCTACTCTATAAGCTGGATCGGCTACTACCCCTCGAGTATAGCAAACTATTAGGATCATATCTTTCTGACAGATACTTCCGCATAAGGCAAGATAATGAGTACTCATCCCTCAAATGTATTAAAGCTGGAGTACCGCAAGGTAGTGTAGTTGACCCAATTTTTTACCTACTATATACACATGATCTTCCGCAACCAGATGGTGTTACCGTTGCCACGTTTGCTGATGACACTGCTATCATGGCAGTAGATACAAATGTTGAAGGAGCAACGCTAAAACTGCAGAATGCTGTCAACGATATTAGTGATTGGATGCAACGATGGCTAATTACATTGAACGAAACCAAATCCGTTCACATAAACTTTACCAATAAGCGAATACGATACGTTCCAGTTACAATAAATATCACCACCGTACACTACTCGAACACGGCAAAATACCTCAGTATGACGCTAGACACCAGGCTCCGCTGGAAAGCACATGTTAAAAAGAAACGAGAAGAATTGGGCATAAGATACAAAAAATGTACTGGCTTATTGGTAGGAAGTCGTCTTTGTCGACATATAATAAACTCCTACTTTACAAGCAGATACTTAAACCTGTGGGGACCTGTGGTATCCAACTTTGGGGCTAAGGTGCTAAGAAACATCGTGGGTGCACCGTGCTATATAAGACATGGAAATCTCCACAGGGGTCTTGAAATGGAATTAGTAACGAACGAAATTGGAAAGTTTGCAGAGAATCATCAAAACCGACTTCTCCAAGACACGAATGTAGAGGCAATCCAGCTTCTTGACAATTGTGACAGTGTGCGAAGACTTAAAAGAACCAAACCTTTTAAGTTGGCGAGGTGAAGTTAGAAAAAGCAGAGCACAGTGTTATGTGAGTGATAGCTGATATGTGAAGAAAGCAGAGCAACGTGCAGTTTGTGAAGTTTAAAGCGTCAGCATCCAAATTAAATTTAAGTTACACCAATGGGGAACACTTAATATTGAACCCTTTTTATACGTAGCAATTTAGGTTAGATTAATATAGCTAGATAGTCAACAGACTAGGTGTTATACACAAGTACCTGTGGGGTGCTGTTAATTAATAATAATAAAATTCGTTTCCAGCATCCCATTTTTGATGACCAAACTCTGATGATGTAGAAAATCTCCATGTGAACTCTGCCATCGGATCCGATGGCTTGCTTATTTTGTATCCTTCGATTTCCGCAACTTAGGCTAATCATTTCAGGAATTTTGTCGAACTGAAGGAATTCCAACCTCAAGTAAGAGTTCGTTAACATGCACGTCGCATCATGACAGCACACGGGACCAGGATGACCGGATTTACTTCCTTATCCGATGGAAGGCGACATTCAAAGGTATTTGTTCCCTGCCTAAAATTGTAAACTTTCAACTGGAAGCCGCTTCCAATTAATATGTCAGGGTACACTGTTTTGTTGTTAATTCAAAAAACAATTTACCTTTTTTAGTGGTATTGTTTATAAAGTCATAAGTTATCAAGTGTTAACTAAGTTGTTAATTTATATCAGTACTCCGATAACAATAGCATGTGGGCAGTGGCTGGTTTGACCATGATTCTCACGACGTTGCTCTTTGGTACTTTGGTACTCCCTATGGTGGTAGGTAAGTTTAATACAATTCTTACGTTTTTCGTTTTTCACACTACGTTTGAGGATAATAACTACCATTTATGCATAATCTTGACAAAATGTGATGATTTAAATGTTAGGTTAAACTTTCAACGTATTTTCCAGGTTACGAGAACATCAGCCAGGTGACGAAGCGAGTACAGCCAACAGAAGGAACAGACGTCAAGAACGGCCAATATACATTCTTAGCAAGTATAATTACGGAAGATACCCATATCTGTACAGGATCCATAATTGGAAATGATTGGATAATAACTGTAGCCAGATGCTTGTATTACCAAGACGAAACGCTCATCCCAAACAGCGAGTTATCTGTATTGGCCGGCAGCAGATTCTGGAAAAACGGTATCAAGCATAATACATTCAGAAAGGTCATCCACGAGAACTACAAGTACCCATCCACACAAAGCAACATAGCCTTGATACAGACTGAGACGAAATTTAACTGGGATTCTCTGCTAGGACCCATACAGATGAACTTAAAAGCACCCAAGGAGAAATCCGAAGCTACATCTTGTGGTTGGGGTTACCACGAACTCCAGAAGAAGATTACCAGAGTTCCAGGTCCGTCATCGCGTCGTCTAACCGTTAAAGTTAAAGTTGCAAAAAACGTAAAATCATCGCAACCGCACGAGTTATATATTGAAGCAGCGAAAGGCGGTGACATCTGCTCTGGTGGATTTGGCTCCGCTCTGGTTCAAAATAATAAGCTAATCGGCTTACTTTCTGAAACACCACCCTGCCAGTCTAAATCTCACGAGACATTCATTAAACTTCAACACTTTGCTGGCTGGATAAACAATATTGTTGAAAATCCTTTAGGTATGCCTCAGTGATTCCATATTTAGAACGAAATAAATTACTATAGGATAAAAGAAATTGTTCTGTCTCCTTATGTTTCCTTTAGTTCGCCTGCTTCTTTTTGTTGCCTTCTGTTTCCTCGTGTTTACTCCTGTTTCGTTCTGTTTCCTCCGGTTTCGTCATGGTTCCTTCTGTTTCCGTTCGTTACTATATGATAAAAGAAATTGTTCTGTCTCCTTATGTTTTCTTTAGATCGCCTGCTTCTTTTTGTTGCCTTCTGTTTCCTCGTGTTTACTCCTGTTTCGTTCTGTTTCCTCCGGTTTCGTCATGGTTCCTTCTGTTTCCATTCGTTACTATATGATAAAAGAAATTGTTCTGTCTCCTTATGTTTCCTTTAGTTCTCCTGCTTCTTTTTGTTGCCTTCTGTTTCCTCGTGTTTACTCCTGTTTCGTTCTGTTTCCTCCGGTTTCGTCATGGTTCCTTCTGTTTCCGTTCGTTACTATATGATAAAAGAAATTGTTCTGTCTCCTTATGTTTCCTTTAGTTTTCCTGTTGCCTTCTGTTTGCTCTTGTTTCCTCCTGTTTCGTCCTGTTTCCTTCTGTTTCCTCCTGTTTCGTCATGGTTCCTTCTGTTTCCGTTCGTTACCTTCTGTTCCATTCTGTGTCCTGCTGTGTAGTTCAAATTACTTGGCCTTATCTAATCTTAATTGGTTGTAGATCTGAAGCCGGTTGAGCAAGAACGAAAATATATAGCAAAGGTTCACGCAGGTGTATTCGGTCAATTTCCATACATTGGAGTGTTAACACACGAAGGTGACCACCTATGCAGTGTGACGCTTGGTCTTCGGCCCAAGTATAACAGCTACATCCTCGCACCTGGGCATTGCTTCTTTGACTTTGATGGAGAGAAACTTGATGACGTTGATATGCAAGTGTCCGTTGGTAGTCAGGGTTTCATGAAAGGCCCTCTCCATGATGCTCTTAAGCTGAACCTCCACCCGTCCTATAAACACGCGAGCTACAAGCATGATCTAGCGGCGCTGAAGCTTCTGCAACCGTTACCTCTTAAGGATCCAAACATCCGGTACTTGCCCAGACGGAAGGACTTTATAGTGGACTCTGTTGATATGGTAGTTACCGTGGTTTCTTATGCGAGGCTTAATGGAACAAAACTAGCGTTAGGGAAGGAGTTTCCGTTCTATACGCAGATGTTAGCCTTGTCTTCGGCGGACTGCAGACGGTACCATCCTTTTGTGGACGATAACCATTTCTGCGGGTTGAATATGGAAGGCGATGGTATCTGCAATGTAGATCCAGGGTCGCCTGTTGTTTATAACATGATGATAGTGGGTATTGTGGTTACTGGAGGCGAATGTAACGGCATTGTACCTCAGGTGTACATGAGAGTCAGTGCGTACGATAAGTGGTTAACCGATTTTGAGTCGTAACCTCTGTAAGGATGCGTGGTATTTTCCTCTATAAGGACCTCTGTAACGTTTTTATTCGATTATTATTATTTTTATATTAGTAGTATAGTTTCTTTTTTTCTAGATGTTAACTAATACTTTAATTGAGTTTAGTCTTAGGTGACGGTGTTGAGTATTAGAGCAGAGCAACTTTGTTTGCACTGAACTTTGCCTTGATCTGCACCATTATTTGTATGTCTGATAATTATGATCAATAAACCCTTTACTTTTGTCACAATATGTATAACACCATTAAGGAGGCGTGGCAGGTATAGACTTGTATATATATTTTTGATCAGCATTGAAAACTGAATCGGTTTAGCTATATACGTCTCTCGACAGGGGGTAAATTAAAAAAAAAACACACGACGATAAAACGGTAAGAAATGCTTTTCAAACATATTTAAAAGGACGTAAAACGTTTTAATCTATTAATTATTGAATAAAACACACAGAGCACGCACACGCAGCTACCGCCACCGCCTTCGCCGTCTCCTTCGTTGATAATGCTCAACGTCATCTTCATCGCTGACGTCCCGCTCAGCATCTTGTTGCAGAGGTCCCGCATCGTCTTCATGCTCGTCCCCAGGCTGCTCTGGTGGTTCCGGCGCTGCAACCTCTTCCGGATGTTTTGATACTATTCACAGTACAGTAGGTATTGTCAAAACATCACCGTTTTACACTACCTACTGTCATTAGAATGACAATATCTGTCAAATCCTGGCTAACTAGTTTTAATGCAGACACGATCTCGATCAAATGGAATTTGCTCAGCTAAACTATTAATTTTACCAAAAAATGTCATAGACATAATTTTATACAAAATTTCATACGCTGATGTTTTGACAATACCTACGATCAATAGAATCCAAAATATCTGTCAAATCCTGGCTAACTAGTTTTATTTTAATGCAGACACGACCCATCTCGATCAAATATCTCATGAAGCTAAATTATTAATTTTGTACATATAATGATAAAGTCATGTGCCTGGCCATATCGGGTTTTTTTTTCAAATGTATCGTAAACTGCTGTGGTTTTAGAGGAATTGATCTCAAATTTGGTATACAAGCTTATTTATCTCTTAGAACTGTAATTAAATACTATAAAATATTATTTAATTTGTTTCAAAATAAATTCTTAGTTTTAATAAAAGTCGAAAGTGTTCCGGCAAGTTAAGGAAAGACAAGATTGGAATTGAACAAGAAGACAAAAATGGAGACATGTGCTATTCGGATATAGTTAATTATAATAAAATGCTTTATTGTATATAACGATATACAAAAAAATTCTATAACAATTAGTGGGTTAAAGTAATAAGTACCAGTTCAAAAATAATTACACTACAAAATTATATGCAACGAAAATATAAATTAATACTGATCTTTACGGTTAAGCCTCCATCAGTAATATTCCTCTTCAAAATTGCTTTGGTTTTTAATATGATGACCACAGTCAATTAGTCGGAATCCGTTGATGCTGATTCTGGATAGTACATACTGGGAGTTTTTATGAAGCGGAAGAATCGTTAAGATCACGCTTCTGATGTACTGGTGGTCCAAAGTCCACAACTAGACATCAAACAACCAAGTATTCGACTAGCACCGTGTTTTTATGTTTTTTGCAACGTTTGTCAACATAGGTGAAGTTGTGTGTTGGTGCACCACTCAGGAGTATACTCCATATTAGTCTGCAGATCTCGAACATCCTGTTAAGAAATTATGGACATGTAGATTTTAAAACAAACCACAATGGTGCGAAGTTTAAACCCTGTGGTACACCAGATGTAGGCACAAGTCCGCGAGATCTGTATTCGTTGTAAAAGACAAACCTTGCTTAAGTTTTCTAGTCTTACGGTTTTTTCAAGCCAAGCATCGTACATATTGATTTTGATTGTATCCTTAGAATTGGATTATTTTGAAATGTATATTTAGAGCAAAAAGTCATAAAACACATTTATAGCCTCGTCACAAAATACAATAAGTGCATAGTGGGCGACCTACAGTCCTTATTTCTTCAATAATGCATCGTTCGCAACACGTTGACTACCAAGCATCTATTTTGATATACACAGTTTTTACAAGCAAGTTGATCAGCGTACAAATGAGTTCAAATTATCAAACTTCTTATTTCCAGTAATTATATGTCGAGCAGCTGGTGACAAGGCCGCCATCACTCAGTTTCCAGCTACCATAGCAGTGCTCCGAAAAGATAAATTTCTTTGTGCTGGTGCTGCTATAACCAGCGACTGGGTTATAACATCAGCAAAATGTATCGATAAAGTACCTCAAAAGGAACTAGTTTTGTCAGTTGGCAGCATGTATTGGAAGACCGGCTACCAGATGGGGGTATCCAAGAAAGTGACCCACGACGAAGACAAAGCCAGCGATATAGCACTTCTGGAGTCGAAGCAAAAGTTCAAACCTGACAAGTTGCTTAATGTCATCGTTATACACAAAGAAAACGTTGCTGATAAAGCAGAAGTTGTAGTTTCTGGATGGAGGCACACAAATCAGTCTGCTCAATTAGAATTTACGAAATTGCTAGTGGAAGCAAATAGTTGCGATTCTGCAAACAACAAGCAAGTATGTGCGACGGCCGGAAGTGGAATATGCGTTGGAAATCCGGGCAGTCCGTTGATTTTCAACGGAGAACTGGTGGGAATTATGCCTTTTGCTGATAAATGTGAGGATAATAAACCTCATCTATTCAGCATGTTACATCCGTATGTGAACTGGATTAAAAGCACAATGACGCCTTTTGTTGGTAAGAAAGACACAATATCCTGGAAGCTCTGTTTTCAAAAGAACATGGATGGTGTTCGTTTATATTTTGCAAAGTGGTGAATTGCTCAGATTTATATTATATTCAACAGTATACACATTCAACCTATTCGGCATTAGAAAAAAATCAAGTAAAACGGCATTCTTTTACTAGTAAAGATGAATGACTATTTGTTTTTTGTGATATATAACCAATTAATCACTTTTTAGAGTTTTTTATGCGGCCAGCCGAAGTTCTGTCAGTGAATTAGATCTATCGCAAACATCAACGAAGTTCTCGGTTCTATCTTCTTCTTAATTAACAAATATAAATATATTTATTTCTTTTAGATTTCAAGAAAAGCAAAATGAAGAGGTTAGCGGACGAATTCCGCAGCGTTGCTGAAGGTAACGATGAAGCAGTAATGACCAAGAAGGCAGCCAATAAGCAACCATTCGTTGCTAGCCTCCAGATGCACAATAAGCATATCTGCGCAGCAGTCTTCACGGATCCAAAAGCAATGATGGCAGTTGTTTCCGCACATTGCTGTTACGATCCAATATCAAACAAGGAAATTAGCAACAACGAACTGACAGTGGTAGGAGGAACCGAAGATTGGTCCGTGAACAGAACATTTAATGCTAAGGTCACTGGAAAAATTTTCCATCCGAAATTTCAAAGAGAGAGCATCCTGTTTGCAGTTGCCATATTGAAATTAGATAAGAAGCCGGAGGAGATGAGTATATTGGAATGGGCCGATGTTGACGGATTGCCCAAAAATAACGCTGTCATCTACGGCTGGCAATATAGTATTGACAAGAAGAAAGCGACCAGGAACCCCCAAAAGATGCTCAAGACATCCAAGGCTAAGTTTATTAAGTTGCCTCAGTGTCTGAGGTATATCTGGGAGGTGCATCCAGATTCTATGTTTTGCGGATTTGTTGACATCACCTGCAAGGGTGACCTAGGCTCGCCCGTGGTAGCACCCAATGGCAAACAGATAGGTTTCCTCAGTTATAATGGTGATTGTACACAGGTAGAGCCTCAGGTGTTCACAAAAGTAGGACCGTTTAAAAACTGGATGGAGAAACATGCGAGAAATTTATCATGATGTAATTGAAGAAGTTTTATAACTAATAAAGGTTAATAAAATTTAAGTATGATTGCTTCGATGAACCCTTATTTCTTAATAAGTACCGTCTTGTTGCAATCAAATATTATGATTCCATTCAAATCGATCATCATATAGTGCGCTGCGAAGAATAAAACTGACATGTGAGACTTTGTATTACCTAATTTTAGAGACGCACCCATAAAGGGTTGTGGTTCTAAACTTCGTCACCGACCGATTGCAGATGGCGCTGCAACTAAGCAGCGTGTGGCGTATAATGCGTGTCCAGAACCCACCAGTATTCACTACTAACACAACAATTATTGTTCCTTTTTAAATACTTTAAAAAAGTAGTAAAAAATTCTTTTCTTTTTAATTTTTCAGAAATTTTTAATTTTATAGTACAGTTTCTTTATAAAACGTAGTTTTTAAAAAATTTATCTTTCACACAACTTTATCTATTTTCATTTTTGAAAAAGGGTATTTTTGTCGCACAATCAAAGCCTTCCCATTGCCCGATCGATTAAAAACTTGGAGGGAAGTAGTTTTTCAGTATGTAGAAGAAATTCCACGTGAGGCGTGCATCTAATTTTGGAAAAAAAAATCGTTAAGAAGGTCAGAAGGTCCAACCTTCTATATACGTTATTTTTGTCCATTAGTATTGTAATGAATAAATTAATAATCACACTTTAAGAAATAATAAAATTAAAATCGATAGGTGTCATTTTTATTGTCATCGTATTTGTTCTTTAATAATGTGGGTTTTATTGTTGACATTTATACCATTCAAATATAAGCTGATATCCTAAGTTTATCGTAGTAGGTAACACGCAGTTGACAAGGTTTGGTTTCTTACTATTTAAGTGACTTGAACATAATTTAGGAATCCTATTTATTATTAGGTTAGATACAATGGATGCCATACGTAAATGATCTTCCTGCTGAATAAACTGATAACACTCAATACACCTGTAAAGTCACTATGAAACTATCGATAGGATACTTGGTTCTGGTTATCATCTTTTGCAGCATTGAAGGTAAGACTATATATAAAAAAATAATTTAAGTGGATTCATGAAGAATTTTTTGGAAACGCGGAGCATAAAACATATTTACTGAGAAAGTAATGATAGCTGACTGCTTTTCTATACACTTCTTCTCTAATTTTAATATGACCAACAGTCATATTTGTATATAAGAACTTATTTTATTTCAGTCAACGTTGATTTTGTGCCATATACAGCGAGCATTATTCACAACAAGCAACACGTCTGCTCCGGTTCAATAGTAAGCAAAGAATGGGTGGTGACAGCAGCTCAGTGTTTCATCGAACGCAAGACTAACAAAAATCTCGAACCTAGAACCATAACAGTATCGGTCGGAAAGGAAAATTGGGAAGAAGGAAAGAAGCACGAAGTTTCCACAATTGTAAAGCACAAGGACTTTGTGGAAGGCACGAACAAAGCCAACATAGCCTTACTGCAAGTTGCAGACCAAATGACAGGGGTGAAACCAGTCGATCTGCAAGAAGAACCCATGAAGAATGGTGTGAGTGTAACAACTGCCGGGTGGAGCATGGCCGGAGAAACAAACAGTTCCCTAAATCGCTGCTCGCATCCTCGTAGAAGGACGCTCAACCTACATTCTTCTACGAGGTTGCAGGTTGCGGATGTGACAACCGCTCCACTGAAAGAATGCACAGCGCAGCCATTGGGACAAGCAAGTTTATGTACGATACCGATAGATACGAAGAAGGGACAATGCGTAGGAGATGTTGGATCTCCATTGGTGTATAAAAACAAACTGGTCGGTGTCACATCGAACCCTGGTAACTGCAGAGGCAATAGAAGTAGCGTACATAACAGCGTAGCTTACTACCATCATTGGATTCGGAATACTATATCTCCAGAGCCTGAAAGAATTCCAGCACCTCCAGGAGATAGAGTATCTTCAGGTTAATATAATATTTTTATAATGTACAGACTCCGTTAATGTTTGCGAAAGAGCAAACACGGATAAACTCTAATGGGATCAGATCAGGGGATCTAGCCGGCCATTCCATTGCGTCTCCTCTTCTTATCTGGCTTTCTGGGAATAACGAAATAACGTCGCAAGTTAACAGCGTAGTATGGCCAAGCATAATCTTCTTGGAACCAAATATTATTATTTTTTATTTTAGGGTTATTTTCATTCTGAAATAATATTGCTTATACAGGTAGCTTCCTCAGAGCTAACTGAATACTGAAGAACTACCAAAGAAATCTCCCTTATATACCTAAATTTATACATCACTGCGCACATCTGGAGCTGCCGCTCCCATGTGTTTTCCACCTGACCGCGTTAGGATCGCGGTTTGGTAGATCTTCGGTATTCAGTTAGCTCTGAAGAAGCGAGCAACATTGTTCGCGAAACGTCAGAATCCTGACACACGGCATACCCCGGAAGCAGTTTATTTTCTAAATGATTCTGGCCGTAAAAGCCTACGTACTGTAATATATCCATATATCACCTATAATATATTTGTCCACAGAGCAACCACCCAGCGAAACATCGTTTCCTTATACAGCTGCCATCGTATACAAGAAGGACTATTTGTGCGCTGGTGCAATCATTGGATTGTCTTGGGTCCTCACTGCGGCGCAATGTGCTAAAGCCGGTGGTAAAAAAATCTCCACATCGGATCTCCAAGTATCAGTTGGTAATAATACCTGGATGCAAGGGACTTATCACGAAGTATTTAAAATATATATCCATTCTAAATTTGATCCTAAACATAAGACACAAGACATAGCAGTCATAGACGTTAAGAAAAAGTTCATCCTAGGACCAACAATACAAATAATTCCGTTGGACATGAAAAATTACGACGGTGCAACTGCAAGAGTGTCCGGTTGGGGATTCCTGAACGGCAGAAATGGGAAGTATGCCCCTAGTGTGCGGTCCGCTTCTGTGGTGCTATCTTCATTGGATAAATGCGAGTTGAAGAGCTCTGATGATCGGCTCTGTACAGTCATCGAAGCAGGACCGTGTCTAGGTGATATGGGAGGACCACTGGTACTAAACTCTAAACTGATAGGAATCGTATCAACATCAGAAGATTGTAAGAAAGTGAAGTATGCAACATACAGTAGTATACCACATTATCATGGATGGATTAAGAAGCAATTTGAGCTGGTTTCAAGTAATTATAATTTATTTATTATTAATATGCGCAATACGCTTACAATATTGATATTAATCTAAACGATCAATTTGAATATGAATTCCTATGACAAGGTACATGACTTAAGGTGTCCTGTACTGATGTCCTCGCTTTGTTCTATACAAGAATCACCGCTAGTTATAGATCCGACTGCACCAGTTCGAAGGATTTAGTTCTTTTTAGTCATCTTACTAGATTCTAGTTGTCCAGTAGCTGCAGGGCCTCTTGAATCATTTTATCTCTTGGATCACTATGGTTTTAACTTGAGACTCCTAAATATCTCGAGAAATATGCATGGTACGACAAAAGTGTCTTAAATAAACTTGTAGGCTGCAAAAGGGGTAATGAGATGGCCATATCAATTTCATTGCAGATGGCGCTTCAATCGGTGAAAATGAGGTTAACTTAATTTTTTAAATGGGAAAATCCAACATTTTATCAAATTATAATTTTAAGCTAAATAAGAACCGTCTTTTGTCTGAACATTTTTTTCGTACGATGCATGTAACAAAACTTATCGACGATGGAAGTTTGTGACGTCTGCGGTACGGCTGCCACTGCATGGGATCTGCTCGCCGTCTGGCAGTCGTACCATGCATATTTCGCGAAATATTTAGGAGTCTCAAGTTAAAACGACCACACGGTATAGTGATGTATATAGTAACAGTTGATGGAGATTTGGAAAATTGGTGCCAATACACTGCCCTGGGGCACCCCTGCTAGCAGGGGCGCCGTTACAAATGGGCAAAAGTGGCGATTTCGTAAAGTGGATGATAAAAGTTATATATTGATAGCCAAATGATGATTATCCCGATTACTAGTGACTATTGTCACCAATGGCAGCTTTGTCATACACATATAGGAAAGGAATAATAGTCAACCACCGATATCCCCACTCCGTCTCACCTGACCATTCGAGAAGTCTCGCATTCGCTTCAAAAAGATGACGAGAGTAGACTCCCAGGTTTCAAAAGGGTCATCCTATGATACATGGCACTATTTTCCCTATGCTGTTAGTAAAATTGCAATCACCCATTATTTCTAGCATTGAACCAATAGTTCACTTAATATTTTCGCCTTTCTACTGTTCAAGTATAATAATAATAATAATAATTATAATAATAATTGGCTATATCCACATTGCAAAGGTTTAAAGTTTAAAAGATCTGGGTTTTTGTCCTCGTTAGTAAGTCAATAGGTTGGTAATTGTAAACGAAACAATGTGTAAACATATTTTAATTTTCAGAAACAACTGCTAAATCGTCAAACAATCACGTAGCTCCAGTGGCAATAACTAACAGCGAGCATCAATACGCTGCATCTATATGGTATGACGGAGAGCCGCTCTGCGCTGGTACTCTGGTCTCCAGTTTTGTCGTCTTGACTGTCGCCCGTCACTTCTTCAATGATGCTTCCGGCCTGGAGATGCCCAGCTCACTATTTGAGGTTTATCTCTGGGGAGGTCCAGCCGGAATCATCTACTGGAAGACGATACACCCAGAATACGAATACGACAAACCCTTAAACGATATTGCCCTTGTGTATCTTCCTATACTCAGGGAGCATGCTCATCCACCAACCACAGTAAATACAGACATAGAGATAGATGGCGAGGACGCTAAAACGTCTTATCTATCGTTATATGTCAATTATAAGCGTAAAGTGGAATATTTGAACGTGGAGTTGTTGCCGGTTAGCCAGTGTAAACGATACCACAGGTTCATAAACACACGCACCATGGTATGTGCGTTCCTCACGACAAGCGATGGAACCTGCTTGGAAGGAACCGGCCAACCACTGATGTTTAGGAACCAAATGGTCGCCATGCAGGTATATGGTGCAAGCTGCGAATATCTCGAACCAGCGGTCTATTTAATAATGTCGCATTACGAAGACTGGATCAAAGACACTATTGAAGACTTATCCTCCTAAAAATTGTGTTCTTGAGAAAAATTAAACATGTTAGAGTAAAAAAGAGTTTTTGTTATTTCCCTTGGATCTACACATGATGTTTAGCGGTAATTATGGGCTTTAATTGAATACTCGGTGCATTGTCAATGAAACAATACAAAGTGGGCGGGTTTCAATTTAATGGGAACCGTGCGACACCAGCTGATAATGGCGATCACATTTCTTGAAAATGTGGAAGTCTGTACTGGTATTGATTCTCATTATAGCACCATATTGTATGCAACACGGTAAGTTTTAAAGACATTCTAATAACGAGCTTTTTATGGACGCGGATATCTCGGAAACGAACGATAGCAGGACAACGCAGTTAGCACGTAAACAATCCTTATTTAATGTAATACTTATCCATTGATGTATTATAACATAAAAGTTATTTGCGAATTTTTAAGAGTGAAATGAATGTAATCGATCCTGTGCGCAGGATGGGTCCCCTCGGAGAAAGGGGATTACTGGCGGGAAGCGACGCAAGCATTCGCGCGACGATTTCAAACGATCAACTCTCAGGACCGTATTCAATATTTATGTAATTTTCTCTTTCGGTGTTAGTTTTTAAACTAGCATACGTGCTTTTTTTCTTTATTTGTCGAATTGTACACATATTCTGTTTTGTGATTTATTTTTTTTTACAATATTATTTGTGCAAAAATCAGTAGTTGATCAGTAGTTGACGTTGTGGGTTCGGGTGCCAAACCAAACGGTCCGGTTTTCTCTGTAAATGTTTGTATTGCGCCAAGTATTTGTCCTAAACTTTGAACGATTTGTTCAGTTCCAGAAGAACCATTAACATTAGAACAACCGCCGGCAATTTCAGTATCATTATCTAAAGAAAGAGCTAACTAAGTCATTAATTAGAAGCTGACCATCGCACTCCTCATTATCTCTACTGCTGTCGTTGTAGTCTAATGATTCGTCGTCATCATCATCTTCACGCAAGTTTATTATAATAGGTTCTATATTTGTGTGAACAATATGATCTTTTTCAATATATATTGTTTCGAGTTTTTTGCAATGTGCAACACAATTTTGCCATATCCCTTTTGTAACAGTGTTCATTGCTTCAATGCATAAATTTAACACATCTTTAATTTTAAATGTATTGTTGCTTTTTGCAACTTTATTGTTTACGTATGGCCCATATTAATTCAATTGTATTAAACTCGCAATGGGCTACAGGTAACCATTTTGCTATAGAATCTAATAGAAGCAGCTTTGCATGATGGTGAGGTTTTGACAGCTGCAACAGCTGTGCTTTGGTCAGAAAAAGATGATATTCCCTCTGGACGTTGAACGTTTCCTTTCAGCAACCACTCGATAATGTTAGACTTTTTCCAAGCCATAGTTGGATTTCTGTAAACAGGATCTAACATTGTATGGTATGGAGCTTGATCAATTACAATAATGGATCTGGCTGGTATTATAGAGAGAACATGCCGAAACCATTCTTCAAAATGTTGCTTATTCATCTCATGGTGATAATCCGCTTTTGCTTTGTTTTTCACACCAATAAAGCATTTAAGACATCCTTGCAAAAACCCGTCTTCAGACCCAATAGGTAAAATTGTCACCCTTTGCCCTGCACCTGATGGTCGTTTTATACCTCCTCTATAACCATTTACTTCCTGAATGCCGACACGATAATGATCAAAGGAATCTCCATTTTCTGGGTTTAACTTTTCAACCCATCCAAACTGTTTGGCATGATTTGCACCACACCGGGTTTCGCCAGAATAGTAAATATTCCATCCCTGATCAGAAAAATATTTTGTTTTGAAGTTTTATTTGGTTGCTGCTACCGCAATTATCTGATTTTTTGATTGCGGCTATTGATTTAAAGTGCGCTAAAAACAATAACAAAACATGTTTACATCTCTTTGCTGCAATCTATTCTTTCATTAAAAAGCTTCAGATCCCAAAACTTTTAGTTTTCCACCTCAGCGTTGCTCAAATTGACAAATACCATGTTTGTTTCGATTTTGTAATCCTAAGTACGGTCCATGAGCCCCGACGCGCCAATACGTAGCCGCGTTCGAGTCCGCCGACGACGTGACGTGTTGCACGATGTACCAAAATTAAATTGCAAATTCATATGGCTTTATAAAATTAGTGAACATCTGAAATGTGTTTCTATTTCAATAGTGTCAATAAACAAAATGTTGCGATTGTTTTCGTACCTATCGCGTTGTCGTGCTAACACTCGTTACCGAGATATCCGCTTCCTTAAAAATGTTGTTTATAGCCTTTACTACAAAGAAATCTACAAAAGCAAAAAAACCAATCTGTAGACAAGATCTTGGGTCATACTCTGTGTGAATTTGATTTTTTTTGGGCTACCGGTTTAGCTGAAAAAAAAAATTGTAAAGACGGGCTTTTATTAAAAAGTGTTAAAATCGGGTACATTTTTACACTTCTCTCTTCGCTTCTGTCTAAACCTAGGGGCAGAAAAATTTGCTGGTCCCTCCTATTATGTAGACTATTATGTCCCCTTCTTCCCCTCTTCCCAACGCCAGTCGTATCCGTATTAAGAATTTAAATTAAGTAAGAAGTAATCCTTTTTTCAAGTTTGCTTGTCTTTGTGTTATTTTCAGTGTTACATATTCATTTTGTAATTGTACTATATTTTTGTGGTTTTTGTCCAGGTTTAGCTGGACTTCGCCAGTAAAGTCTTTATTTATTTATTTATTTATTTATTGTACTCTCCTCTGTATCTGTTTAGATATAATTGTGAAGGACAACAAGAGAACACGCGCGCTCAGGAAGGTGGCTAGAATAACAAATGGCACAAAGTCGTTGATCGGATTCTTCCCATTCGTTGGGAGCTTGATGTTCTATGGAAGCCACAAATGTGGCGCGGCCATCATATCAGCACACTGGGTCCTATCAGCTGCTCACTGCTGTTTCTACAGCGGTAGGATCGTACCGGATAACGATATGGAGATATCAGTTGGCAATGTGTATTGGCGTGACGGAGAGAAGCACCGCGTCGAAAGGAAGATTTACCATGAAGACTATGACGCCGATAGGGTCATCAACGACATTGCTGTTATGAAAGTGCGCGTCCCGTTTAAGTTCAGCGTCAGCGTCAATACAATAAAATTATTTGCGCAACCACTAACGGACAACGTTAATGATATCAAGGCAGTGGTGCTCGGCTGGGGACAGTCTCTGACCAACACGAGCATGTTGACCCCGTTTGGTAGCGACGAGCTGCTACACGTTAACGTTACTATTGTGAATATAAAGAATTGCCAGAAGCATTACTCTGATATCACCTCGAAGAACATTTGCGTTTTCACTGGCCAGCAGAAAGGTAGTTGTACTGGGGATTCTGGAGGACCTCTGGTCGTTCATCGCGGTGGCCATTATATGCAGGTGGGCGTTGTTTCGTATGGTGCGACATGTAATAACACAGAACCGGAAGTGTATACTCGGGTGTCGGCGTATTACGCTTGGATCAAGTCTAGAATAAAAAAGAAGCGCAGCGACCGATATGGTTCTGATGATGGTGCCATTATTTAGACGATCCAGTAACTTGTCGATGGTGTGGATTGTAGAAAATTGTCTATGGACTTGGCTAAGCCAAATTTTCCAGAGCTAACAAACTGTGGTGCAACTGTGGTGCAACTGTGGTGCAACTGTGGTGCAACTGTGGTATATATTTAAGTAATAATGTTATATACAAGGTCTTCATGTTTCGTACTGGACATTTCCTTGCAATTTACAATAAAATTTTGTGGTTAATGACATGAATAAATTTGCAATTGAGTCATTCCATCTGAAATCGCACACTAAAACCAATTTTTGACCCTTGACCCCTCCGATTTTGACGAAACTTACAGGATATGCTTACTACTAAAATAAAACTACACTGACCGCTATACTTTATTTACAATTTTTTTCAATTTATCGTTTTTAGCATTAGATATAACAACGGGTTGATGTTTTTTATCTACAAACAATCAAATTGATGATCTTATTTTATTTGAAATTTGTAGCCGCAGTAGAGCGGCAACGTTCCATAGCGGTTCTCCAACCTCTGATGAACTATGTATGTAGTTTCATATCAATGCAGTAGCGACCGATCTCGATCAAATAGAATTTGCTCTTGCAGCTAAACTATTACTTTTATCAAAAAAATCTCATAGGCATAAATTATTCAGAATTTCTTCTAATTTAGTATTATTCTTAATTTAGTATTTAATTATTTTGACGAAATTACAGAAATGGCGACTCATTTGCAAAATTCTTGAAAAAAGCTTAGAATAAACTATCAGTTCCTTTGGACCTTTTTGAACCAAAACCTTTTCAGTTCTAAGTTTGGTCATGAAACGTTATTAAAAAGTAGCTGCAGAATGTTTTTGCTTCAAATGTCTAGCTACTCTTAGCTTTGAACAAAAAAATAAAAACGATATCTTAACATTTCTGTTTTTTGCGGATATCTTCAAAATGAAAACTGATAGCTTAAATTTCTTTACAGATAATTGATCAACATAAAGATACGAAACTTTACCAAATTTAAATATAGGCTCTATCTCCACTCGGTCTAATCACCCGGTAGAATTACCGTACCCTGTACGATAGTAAGTACATGTGGAACACATGTGTTTGCTATATGCAAGTGAAAAACAAAAACATTTATCCAGTCAATCTCAATTCGCAATTCCGAAATTCTTTAGAAAGAGATGAATGTTAAAATGGCTTATTTTGTTATATGCCTTGGAATCATCACACATCGCGAAGTGTTTAAAGGTAATAAGTATGTTTAATTGAACGCTTGGTGTATTGTTTTGCGGTTGACCTGTCTGTATTGTAAATGTAACAATACAAAGTGGGTGTCTTTAGATTTAATAGCAATAAGTGCGCCACCAGATGAAAATGGCGATAACTTTTTATAAAAATGTGGATGTCTGCAGTTGCATTCATTCTCATTACAACACCATTTTGCATACAACAGGGTAAGTACAGTAATCAACAAGATTAAAGTATACACAATATCATCTTTTCTTGGATATCTTTAGATTTAGATGTGCAAGACGATGGGCTAAACAACGATAAGCCGAGATATCGAAGCAAGGAGAGTCGCATAACAAATGGCAACAATGCCCTGATGGGATTCTTCCCATTCATTGGCAGTTTAATCTTCTATGGAGGCCACAAGTGCGGCGTTTCCATCATTTCAATAGAATGGGTCCTTACTGCTGCTCATTGCTGCTTCTACGAGGACCAGATTGTACCGGATAACCTTATGGAGATATCAGTTGGCAATGTGTATTGGCAGGACGGAGAGAAGCACCGCGTCGAAAGGAAGATTTACCATGAAGACTACGACGCCGATAGGGTCATCAATGACATTGCTGTTATGAAAGTGCGCGTTCCGTTTAAGTTCGCCGTCGGCATCAGTCTATTGAAATTGTTAGAGGAACCTTTAAAGGACGATGACGAAGACATTGCAGCTGTGGTCCTTGGCTGGGGACAGTTTATGACCAACACTAGTGAGTTGAGCGATCATGGCAGCACCCTTCTGCAGTACGTGAACGTTACTATTGTGAATATAAAGAAGTGCCAGCTGCATTACTCTGACATCACGTCCAAAAACATTTGCTTGTTTACTGGCGATAAGAAGGGCACTTGCAATGGAGATTCGGGAGGCCCACTGGTCATAAAGCAGTCTGACCATTACGTGCAAGTGGGTGTTGTTTCGTACGGCGCGTCTTGTAATAACACCGTACCGGAAGTGTATACTCGAGTGTCGGCGTATTACAGTTGGGTGAAATCGAAAATAAAAAAGACGCGTAACCAAAGTAGCCAAAATAAGTTCGAAGACGAACCAGGATCTGTCAATTGTGTGGAAAATTTGCAGTTGAGTAACGGTTTGGCTAAGCCAGATCAGATTACAAACTGTGGTGAAACTGTGGGGTATTATTAGTTTATAATGTTTTGTACAAGGGCTGGACCTTTCCTTGTAGTGCATAATAAAAATTTGTATAGTTCTTGCGATGAACTATCGTAGATTAGGAAGATGGAGATTAGTTGTTGAGATGAATAAAATAGCAGCAGTGGTATGAGTAAAATGTGGTATAATAATAATTGCTTAATCACCTATACGTATCTATAATGTTGCTGCTTATCCTGGGAAGTTGAGCTTAGGAGCAAAACTTTAAGAGCAAAGCTGTGGGTTTTATTATCTTCTTATATTTTAGATGATTGCCAGACGAGTCTGAGCATCTGTCAACTAAATTGTGTCCTACCATTCATAGAAAATTAATAAATACGCAGAGTGATTTGCAATATGAAGCGAACATTGACCACGTATACATGTATGATAAAGAAAAAATAAATAGTACATATACCTCAATGTAACAATAATAACAACATTAACAGTACTAATACATATATGCATTTCAAAGTTCAATCGCTAGGGAACGATACAAATACATAAACTATTGTTTAATGTAAGATTTTGAGTAAACATAATATGCCGGGTGACCCATTTGAAGGTCGAATATCATTGACAGTACGCGCTATGCCATTACCATAAGAATCAACAAAATAAATTTTGATGCCCTTTAGATTTCGTGCTGAATATTTATTATTTTAATGCACAAGTTATTCATTTTAGGGCTCAATTTGAATAAGATATTTCTCATTATAATATTTTTTGTAACATATTCGTATTTATTTAATGCTCAGTATGTATTATTTTAATGCACAAGTAAGCCATTCTAGGGCACAATATGAATTAAATATTGCTCACTATAAATATTTGTATGTAACATATTCATATTTATTTAATGCACATTATTTCGTTTCTTAATGCACAAAGTATCTATTTTAATGCACATATCTATTTAAATAGTGCACGCTTAAATCGCACCCATTAAAAATGATACAATTTAATGATGCCAAATCTTGGAATTAAATTGATAAGTGTTACTACTCGATCCGTTTTGACAACTTTACTACACACGTCTTCAGTAGTTAAATACCATGTTGGTATTAGATGATAGAAATAATCAGTTTGTAACTTGAATACGAGAGCAGAAAGTAGTTCTTTGCTTCACTCAAGTTGGTTGTCATAAAAACGCGTAGCTGAAAAATTTCTCACTTACGCGTCATACGCACAATCAGAAAATATCCTTAGTTATATGCATGTTTCTTATTCACTCCATAGGGTCTACCGAACTTTGACTACCAAAACGTCAAATGTTTCATGAACCGACGGTATTTTAGCTTTCGTGGCGTTAATTATACATAATTTACTTACAATGGCATGTGGGAGTGTGCATTAATCAAAAGTAATCACGCTTTTATTTCACGAAGGTAACAAGTATAGCATATGTATGAAGATAACCAGATAGTATGCAGTTAATTTGCCTAATACTCCCAATTATTATTGGTATTATTCCTTGTAAGTAGTTTTAAAGTCATTGTTGAAAAACATTTACATATAGTTGGTAATTGCAGTCGTTTGTGCTCAGGAAACTCGTGGTATACGAATCGTATATGGAGAACCAACAACTATTGAGAATTTTCCATTCACTGTCAGCATTCTGTTCATGCGTATGCAGACATGTGGTGGCTCAATCGTATCAGAAACGTTCATACTGACCGCAGCGCATTGCGCCACCGATGAAAACAAAGAGCCCCTTCCACTATATGGTTTTAAAGTCTTGTTTGGACATACGAAATGGAACAAAGGTACCAAACGTGGCGTAGAAAAGTTTATAATGCATGAAGATTTCGTTGAAGCAAAGGGAGTGAATGATATAGCCATGATAAAACTTGACGCACCGGTAACATATTCCAAAACAGTTAAGCCCATCAAACTCCATTTTGCTAAGATCAATGATGGTTCGACGAATGCGGAAGTCATAATTCTTGGGTGGGGTAATACCAACAGAGGTGATCAAATTGTGGATGAGCCAAACCCTGTGCTTACATTTGCTGTTGTGCATATCGTGCCTCTACAGGAATGCAAGCAGCAGTACCGTCGTATAGCCAATATAACCAAGGACCATATATGTGTTCTTGGCAAGGACCATCAAGGAAGTTGCGAAGGTGACTCAGGAGGGCCGGTAGTTATAAAACTTAAGAATGGTTACAACCAAATAGGCATTGTTTCCTTTGTCGGGCCATCTTGTATAAGCAATAGACCAAATGTAAATACTCGTGTGTCGGAATATTACAATTGGATAAGAAAACAAATGTTAAAGAACTGAACGAATAAAAAGGCTGAAGGGTGAAAGGGCTAGATCGTTTTCTTTCATAGTAGGGTTCATAGTAGGGTTTATAATCATACTTCAAGAATGTTCTTCCGTATGGCTTAAATTTCAAAATTTTGCCGATGAGAAGGATCGATTACTTCTCAACTTTGTAAACCCTAACCTTTTTTTTAGGCTACTAATGGTATTGCACAAAAACAATTGAATTTCAAAATGACCGAGCCTATAAGGTCGTCTCAATAAATATAACGATGCATTTTAATAGTGTTACGGATTTGGTCCGGTGTTGTGTGAATTAATTTATTTATTACACAAATATTTATTTACACCATTATGTACTATTATGTACTATTATCTTATTATGTACGTATTACGTTACTCACTACTGAAACTAACAGTATTCACCGAGTACTTATTTATAACTTGTAAGCATGGCAGATGCCCCATCCCCCCAAAAAAATAACAATACAAACCTATTAATTCGATTAATATCTAAGCAAAACAAAATAAAAATTGATTCATTTTTTCGGAAATATATATTTTTTTTTTTTCGGTAAAAATAAGTAGTACATATACCTTAATGGAACAATAATAACAACATTAACAGTACTAATACATATATACATTTCAAAGTTCAATCGCTAGGGAACGATACAAATACAGAAATTATTGTTTAATGTAAGATTTTTAGTAAACATAATATGCCGGGTGACCCATTTGAAGTAAACGCCATTTGAAGGTCGAATATCATTGACAGTACGCGCTATGCCATTACCATAAGAATCAACAAAATCAATTTTGATGCGCTTTAGATTTCGTGCTGAATATTTATTATTTTAATGCACAACTTATTCATTTTAGGGCTCAATATGAATAAAATATTTCTCATTATAATATTTTTTTTGTAACATATTCGTATTTATTTAATGCTCTTTATGTATTATTTTAATGCACAAGTTAGCCATTCTAGGGCACAATATGAATTAAATATTGCTCACTATAAATATTTGTATGTAACATATTCATATTTATTTAATGCACATTATTTCGTTTCTTAATGCACAAAGTATCTATTTTAATGCACATATCTATTTAAATAGTGCACGCTTAAATCGCACCCATTAAAAATGATACAATTTAATGATGCCTAACCTTGGAATTAAATTGATAAGTGTTACTACTCGATCCGTTTTGACAACTTTACTACACACGTCTTCAGTACTTAAATACCATGTTGGTATTAGATGATAGAAATAATCAGTTTGTAACTTGAATACGAGAGCAGAAAGTAGTTCTTTGCTTCACTCAAGTTGGTTGTCATAAAAACGCGTAGCTGAAAAATTTCTCACTTACGCGTCATACGCACAATCAGAAAATATCCTTAGTTATATGCATGTTTCTTATTCACTCCATAGGGTCTACCGAACTTTGACTACCAAAACGTCAAATGGTTCATGAACCGACGGCATTTTAGCTTTCGTGGCGTTAATTATACATAATTTACTTACAATGGCATGTGGGAGTATGCTAAAATCAAAAGTAATCACGCTTTTAATTCACGAAGGTAACAAGTATAGCATATGTATGAAGATAACCAGATAGTATGCAGTTGATTTGCCTAATACTCCCAATTCTTATTATTATTCCTTGTAAGTAGTTTTAAAGTAATCGTTGAAAAAACATTGACACATAGTTGTTTATTGCAGTCGTTTGTGCTCAGGAAACTCGTGGTATACGAATCGTATATGGAGAACCAACAACGATTGAGAAGTTTCCATTCATTGTCAGCATTCTGTTCATGCGTATGCAGACATGTGGTGGCTCAATCGTATCAGAAACGTTCATACTGACCGCTGCGCATTGCGCCACCGATGGAAACAAAGAGCCCCTTCCACTATCTGGTTTTAAAGTCTTGTTTGGACATACGAAATGGAACAAAGGCACCAAACGTGGCGTAGAGAAGTTTATAATGCATGAAGATTTCGTTGAAGCAAAGGGAGTGATTGTGAATGATATAGCCATGATAAAACTTGACGCACCGATAACATACTCCAAAACAGTTCAGCCCATCAAACTCCATTTTGCTAAGATCAATGATGGTTCGACGAATGCGGAAGTCATAATTCTTGGGTGGGGTAATACCAACAGAGGTGATCAAATTGTGGATGAGCCAAACCCTGTGCTTACATTTGCTGTTGTGCATATCGTGCCTCTACAGGAATGCAAGCAGCAGTACCGTCGTATAGCCAATATAACCAAGGACCATATATGTGTTCTTGGCAAGGACCATCAAGGAAGTTGCGAAGGTGACTCAGGAGGGCCGGTAGTTATAAAACTTAAGAATGGTTACAACCAAATAGGCATTGTTTCCTTTGTTGGGGGATCTTGTATAAGCAATCAACCAAATGTAAATACTCGTGTGTCGGAATATTTCAATTGGATAAGAAAACAAATGTTGAAGAACTGAACGAATAAAAAGGCTGAAGGGTGAAAGGGTTAGATCGTTTTTTTTTTTCATAGTATAGTTATAAAAGTGATATTTTATAGACAAAATATTTAGGAAAACAATAGGTATTTTTGTTTCTTCATTACGCTGAGATTTCTGGGATTAGGGTTTCTAATGATACTTCAAGAGTGTTCTTCCGTATGGCTTAAATGTCAAAATTTTGCCAACGAGAAGGAGTGATTAGTTCTCAACTTTGTAAACCCCAACCTTTTTTAGGCTACTAATGCTATTGTAGAAAAACAATTGAATTTCAAAATGACCGAGCCTATAAGGTCGTCTCTATAAATATAAAGATGCATTTTAATAATATTACGGATTTGGTCCGGTGTTGTGTGAATTAATTTATTTATTACACAAATATTTATTTACACCATTATGTACTATTATCTTATTATGTACGTATTATGTTACTCACTACTGAAACTAACAGTATTCACCGAGTACTTATTTATAACTTGTAAGCATGGCAGATGCACCATCCCCCAAAAAAAATAACAATACAAACCTATTAATTCGATTAATATCTAAGCAAAACAAAATAAAAATTGATTCATTTTTTCGGAAATATATATTTTTTTTTTTCGGTAAAAATAAATAGTACATATACCTTAATGGAACAATAATAACAACATTAACAGTACTAATACATATATATATACATTTCAAAGTTCAATCGCTAGGGAACGATACAAATACATAAATTATTGTTTAATGTAAGATTTTTAGTAAACATAATATGCCGGGTGACCCATTTGAAGTAAACGCCATTTGAAGGTCGAATATCATTGACAGTACGCGCTATGCCATTACCATAAGAATCAACAAAATCAATTTTGATGCGCTTTAGATTTCGTGCTGAATATTTATTATTTTAATGCACAAGTTATTGATTTTAGGGCTCAATTTGAATAAAATATTTCTCATTATAATATTTGTTTGTAACATATTTGTATTTACTTAATGCTCTTCATGTATTATTTTAATGCAGAAGTTAGCCATTCTAGGGCACAATATGAATTAAATATTGCTCACTATAAATATTTAATAATAATAATAATAATAATAATAATAATATTTCTTTATTGAGAAGAGAGATTATACGTACAACAATTTGCTCACAAGAATAAGAGAGAAATCAAATGTCTCTTCGCAACAGGCGAAGTTCAGTTAGACACAATAGTGCCAACTGTTCCACTTAACCTATATTTGTATGTAACATATTCATATTTATTTAATGCACATTATTTCGTTTCTTAATGCACAAAGTATCTATTTTAATGCACATATCTATTTAAATAGTGCACGCTTAAATCGCACCCATTAAAAATGATACAATTTAATGATGCCTAACCTTGGAATTAAATTGATAAGTGTTACTACTCGACCCGGTTTGACAACTTTACTACACACGTCTTCAGTACTTAAATACTATGTTGGTATTAGATGATAGAAATAATCAGTTTGTAACTTGAATACGAGAGCAGAAAGTGGTTCTTTGCTTCACTCAAGTTGTTTGTCATAAAAACGCGTAGGTGAAAAATTTCTCACTTACGCGTCATACGCACGATCAGAAAATATTCCTTAGTTATATGCATGTTTCTTAGTCACTCCATAGGGTCTCCCGAACTTTGACTACCAAAACGTCAAATGTTTCATGAACCGACGGTATTTTAGCTTTCGTGGCGTTAATTATACAGAATTTACTTACATTGGCATGTGGGAGTGTGCATTAATCAAAAGTGATCACGCTTTTATTTCACGAAGGTAACAAGTATAGCATATGTATGAAGATAACCAGATAGTATGCAGTTGATTTGCCTAATACTCCCAATTATTATTATTATTATTCCTTGTAAGTAGTTTTAAAGTAATTGTTGAAAAACATTTACATATAGTGGTTTATTGCAGTCGTTTGTGCTCAGGAAACTCGTGGTATACGAATCGTATATGGAGAACCAACAACGATTGAGAAGTTTCCATTCATTGTCAGCATTCTGTTCATGCGTATGCAGACATGTGGTGGCTCAATCGTATCAGAAACGTTCATACTGACCGCTGCGCATTGCGCCACCGATGAAAACAAAGAGCCCCTTCCACTATCTGGTTTTAAAGTCTTGTTTGGACATACGAAATGGAACAAAGGCACCAAACGTGGCGTAGAGAAGTTTATAATGCATGAAGATTTCGTTGAAGCAAAGGGAGTGATTGTGAATGATATAGCCATGATAAAACTTGACGCACCGATAACATACTCCAAAACAGTTCAGCCCATCAAACTCCATTTTGCTAAGATCAATGATGGTTCGAATGTAAAAGTCACAATTCTTGGGTGGGGTAATACCAACAGAGGTGATCAAATTGTGGATGAGCCAAACCCTGTGCTTAAATTTGCTATTGTGCATACCGTGCCTCTAGAGGAATGCAGGCAGCACTACCGTCGTATAGCCAATATAACCAAGGGCCATATATGTGTTCTTGGCAAGGGCCTTCAAGGAAGTTGCGATGGTGACTCAGGAGGGCCGTTAGTTATAAAACTTAAGAATGGTTACAACCAAATAGGCATTGTTTCCTTTGTTGGGCCATCTTGTATAAGCAATCGACCTAATGTAAATACTCGTGTGTCGGAATATTTCAATTGGATAAGAAAACAAATGTTGAAGAACTGAACGAATAAAAAGGCTGAAGGGTGAAAGGGTTAGATCGTTTTTTTTTTCATAGTATAGTTATAAAAGTGATATTTTATAGACAAAATATTTAGGAAAACAATAGGTATTTTTGTATCTTCATTACGCTGAGATTTCTGGGATTAGGGTTTCTAATAATACTTCAAGAATGTTCTTCCGTATGGCTTAAATTTCAAAATTTTGCCAACGAGAAGGAGTGATTACTTCTCAACTTTGTAAACCCTAACCTTTTTTTGGGCTACTAATGCTCTTGTACAAAAATAATTGAATTTCAAAATGACCGAGCCTATAAGGTCGTCTCAATAAATACAAAGATGCATTTTAATAATGTTACGGATTTGGTCCGGTGTATAGTAAATAACTACTTCGCTAAATCAGGAAAAAATCAGGAGAGAATTTAATAAAACCGTCAATATCAGCATTTATTAAGCAGGTTCTTGAAAAAGATGACAAAGATGTAAAAGCTATGCGACTCGGTAACAATACTGTTAGCAGAAGAATCGGCGAAGTAAATGAAGATATTGAAAAACAACTTGTTGAAAAGCTGAAAACATGAACATTCTCAGTGCAAATGGATGAATCAACATTGAGAGACAGTGACAGTGAGTATTGCTAACTCACGTAAGATATATTGATAAAGGGCATTTCGCTGAAGAAATGTTGTTCTGTAAAACATTAGAAAGCACGACTACCTCCAAAGATATATATATAATAAGCTAACAAACTACTTAGATGCCAATAATATACCAATGAAAAATATAACATCTTGTGCTTCAGATGGTGCTCCTAATATGATGAGCAAGAAAATAGCTGTTTAAGATTGATGAAAGATGAGACTCCAGAAATTATTCTTGTGCAATGTGTGTATTCAGTATATTCAGTAATAAAGTGTATCAATGCTGTTAAAGCTAATGCCAAATGTGAGCGTCTCTTCAAGCTATTTTGTGAAGAACAAAATGCAGACCATATGAGACTTTTACTTCACACAGAAGTAAGATGGCTCTCTAAAGGGAACTGCTTGGAAACATTTATGAAACTCTTTGATACTCTTAGTGATAGTCGATGGTAAAGCATTTGTGAGTTATTTAGCCGATATCTTTGAAAAACTAAATATGTTAAATAAGCAACGTCAAGGAACAATATTATACTCTTGTCGATGCAAACCAATGATATTTGGTTTCATTACCCTTATTGAGTAATGTCAGAAATACCTATATTAACAACAAAAACTTTGATCAGTTTCATTGGCTCCAAAAATGTGAAGTAAATGATACCGTTATACTTGTTATTGTCGATCATCTGAAAATTCTATCGGCTGATTTAAAAGAAAGATTTTCCGATTTAAAACAAATTGATTTTCCAACATGGATGATGCAGCCAATGTTAGTGGATTTGTTTGATATATCAAATATGCAGTATCAAGAAAAACTCGCAGAAATGCAAAATGATGAGTCAGTTAAAACTATATTTAATATAAAAGACGGCTTTGTGAGGAAACAGAAATCAAATACCCAAATTCAACCAAATGTGCAAGAAAACTATTTGTACCGTTTCCATTTTCATATTTAGCTGAATGTGGATTTAATGTTGTAAATAATTTAGTGGCAAAAATTAAAATCATAAATTAATACAGAAAAAAACGTTATTAATATTATTTCGAATTAGAATTTCGGTTTTTCATTATATGTTTTGAAAATTTACTTTCGTGTTTCGTTAACAATTTCCAAGTATTTTCTTCCTAAAACCTATCGTTTAAGTTTTTTAAGTGAACAATTTATTTGTTTTGCTATTAATTATGTAAATTATGTATATATTACATAGGGGGCATAAGAAGTTTAGAAAGGCTTAGGTGGGGCATGGCACAAAAAAGGTTAGGAAACACTGCTCTAAATAATGAGTTGTGGTTTACGTGCTTTCCGAATCAAATGAATGAAAACATAAGTAATGATTGTCCTCTTTTAAAAACGTAAACTTCTGTGCTGTTAGGTACTCAAAAAAACATAAAATTTTATGCTGATGCATTCACGTAGGTACACATTGCTAATAAAACTTGTGACACTGGATACATACCTACCTACACAACTACAGACTAATTTCTGGCCAGAATGTCTCCTGGTTAACATGAAGCCAAGAAATTATATCATAATACTATTGTTTATATTCGCTGTCGTGTTAGGTATGTACCCACGCTGTTGAACCAGGAATTCGAAGATACAACCAAGTAAATATTACAATTACTTGCAGACGTGGCCTCGAAAAAATCGAAAAAAAAGAAACCTAACAGCAGTAAACGTATCATAGAGGGCGTTTTAGCAAACCAGGCAGACTATCCCTTCATCGCCAGCTTGTTGTATTACGGTTCACACATATGTGGAGGTTCAATCGTATCAGATCGGGTCATCCTAACAGCAGCCCATTGTTGTTTTGACCCATTGGAAACCCTGTTTAGAGCGAATGAGCTGTCAGTGGCAGTCGGCAGCAGCAAATGGAAAAGCGCTCCCAAATTAAAAGTTACCAAAGTAATCACGCATCAACAATACAACCCAGACAAGATTATCAACGACGTTGCGATTTGGGTGTTAAAAAATCAAATAACGGACGCCAGTCATACGGACCTCGTAAAACTGGAGGCTGCTCCACTGAACGAACAAAACAATCTGATCAACGCTGCAGTGCTGGGTTGGGGCTTTACCAGCAGTAAAGGTTTGCTGATTCAAGAAGCTTCAGAAGATTTGTATATGGTCAACATATACTCGGTTTCTTTAAACGAGTGTAAGCAGCATTTCAGTAATATCGGTTCTGGCCATATTTGCTTTACAAGCCCCGATAGAAGGGGAAGTTGTAATGGAGACTCCGGTGGACCTCTGGTTATGAAGAAGGGAGCGGAGATTGTTCAAATTGGGGTGGTGTCGTTTGGGTCTGATTGCAATAATACGACGCCGGAGGTTTACACAAGAATCTCAGCTTACTATGATTGGATTAGAACAAACGTAATCAAAGCCAGGAAGCAGGGCCGTTCCTGAGATATCTGACGCCAGTGTGCGACGATAATTTTGGCGCCCCCCCCCTCATATCTTCTGATTTAAATTCTCTAGAATATATTCCTTGAAATCTTGAATAAAATAACCTGCTACAGTAAATGTAGAAAGTATATGGATTATTTATTTATTTTTTACATATATTATACCAATATTTGTAGTCCAGTCAAATCGTTTCCGAGGGATCCTATTCCAGGAAAAAATATAGAAGTATTTTTTTCTTTCATTCTATATGTATTTTGGGGTGCTGAATCCGAATTTCAACTTTGCTACTTCCCACGGATATGGCTTCACAACGTAAATCGCAAGAGACCTCAAAATTTTCGACTCATCTTCAGTTTTTTGCAAAAAATCATAAAACTATACACTTTTCGACGTAGACGTGTATTTTTTGGTTGAATGGTTTGGCTGCTAGACCGCGCGAAAAAAAGGCCAAATTTGTCTACTTTATATAATGTGCGTGTAATTAAAAGAAGCTTATATTCTGATAAAACTACATTAAATTCACTGCAAATTGCACAATTTAATCACTTTTTTTGGCCAGACCGTGTAGCCGCGGGTTCGGGTTTATACTTTATATCACATTACGCAAAACTGTTAAGTCAAGAACCCTTCACCAAAAATTGAGTAGAGACCTCAATTATCACTATTTATTTATTACAAACTATATATTACCTCCTTTTAACGAATACTTAATGTTGTAAATATTTTTTTAATAAGTCTGCGACGCTTAGTGATTGAAGGGCCTGGTTTCCCTTCTGAAATATGAAAGGGAAACACAACATTGTTAGCAATGACTGCAGTAAATTTACTAGTGAATTCCACTCTCATCTGCAACCACTAGTTGGGCTGCAGGCTCACTGGTGCGCTGTGAAGGCCCGGGGGGTAAACTCTTCATCTGCAAAATGAAAGAAAACATGATGGTGTATAGGAACCTGCATGAGAATTTTATTAAATTAATAAGCACTTGATATTTCAGATGTGTGCAGCAATGAAAATTATCTTGTATTTTCGAATTGTGTTGGGTTTGTGGTGTGTCGTTCACTTCGTCCAAATCCTAGTCATCATTAGCAACATATTTTTTCAGGTTGTTACAACATCCAACAGTATTGGCAAAGCCGGGAGCAAAATAAGCCAGCCTTCTTACAACCACAATGCCGTTTGCAGTCTTTCTTGCACTTACAAAAAAAAAGCAGAAGCAGTTTGTCATGTGCAGGGGGCTCGAGGGTGGTGATGGGCTAAAGACCATATCTGTTTTTCATCCACCACAACTGTATAGGGTCTTTGCCAAACCCCAGCCATGCCTGAACTTGGATGTAGACCCTCAGTGAGTGCTGTCTTGCTGCGGCGTCTGTTGGGGGGAGAATGGGGATGTTAAATATCAGTTTGGGTCTAACTCCAAGTTCAGGCGTGGCTGGGGTTCGTGAAAGTTGGAGTATACAGTTGGAGTGCTTCAGTTTATTTCTTGTAAATGCAAGAAATACTGCAAATGGCATTGTGGTTATAAGAAGGCTGGCCTATATTGCCGGCCTATAAGGCCGGCCATCTCCCGGCTTTGCCAATACTATGGGAGGTTGTAACAACCTGAAAAAATATGGATTTGAACGTAATGGACGACACACCACAAACCCAACACAATTCGAAAATACAAGATAATTTTCATTGTTGCACACATTTGAAATATCCACTTCTCTAGTACCTATTAATTTAATAAAATTATCATGCAGTTTCCACTACACCATCATGTTTTCTTTCATTTTAGAGATGAAGAGTCTACACTCTGGGCCGTCACAGCGCACCAGTGAGCCTGCACCCCAAGTAGTGGTTGCAGATGAGAGAGGTATTCAATGGTGAATTCACTGCAGTCATTGCTAATAATGTTGTTTCCATTTCATATTTCCATTTTTTAGTATATAGTATGAAATATGTAGTCGTTTTTTGTTGCATATACAGTCTGTCCACGAAAGTCCGCACCATATGGAAAACTTTTTTATTGTATATTTCTCAGAAAATGTTATTCTTTATGCAAGTTGGCGGGTCGTATGAACCCATAACTGCAACAGTCATATACCGTACGTTTCCCCGAACGCTAGGCATAGCATTTACGGAAGAACGGTAATTGGCTGGGCCACTCAACCGACGTTGGCAGTGTTGTCGCGAGATACGCTAGTTTCTATAGACCTATGCCTAATTTTTTTGCGGACACAATCTGTATGTATATTTCGGTGCCGTATACCGAGCGATTCAGATATGTATATGAATTTGTGATAAGAGTAAAGTACCTTTATTTTCATTATTATCGATAAACTTCATTTGGAAATGTTGTTTAGAAGTAAAAATTATATTCAAATATGAAGTCAGAGTCAGAGAAATTACTCTTGTGACAAGTATTAGTAAATGCCAGTGATACTAAAAGGTCCTTTTTAATCTATTTTTTAGAAAATTGAATACATTTTTTATATTTTTTTTTATTTTGATATGATAACTTATGTCTGTTTAGAACTAACACAAACTTAATCAAATATTTGCGCCCTTTATTCGCCAATATTTAATTGGGGAATTATATCTTCAGTTCCTGAACATAGGATTGTCACCTTTTTTTGGCCAATTTGCCGTTAATTCAACGGGCGCCAATTTGGTTCCAGCTTGATGGTTCACCCATACAAAATATGAACTCAGTCTAGAGCTTTTTAAATCACAAATTTGGCCATCGCTGGATAGCCAGAAATTCGGAATTAAGATCCTGGCCACCTAGATCCCCCGACTTTACCCTGTTAGATTTCTTTTTGTGGGGTTACGTTAAAAATAAGGTATACAAACAACGACCATTTAGAAATATAAATCATTTAGCGGAAACTATGCAACATTGTATCCAGAACTTTCCACCGAATTTTGTTAGTAATGCGGCCAAAGATGTTTCTTGACGAATGTGTTTATGAATGATATTTAACAATTCTTTCCATGTTTAGTTTTTTAACGTGTATTAACATACCTATGTATTTTTGTAGTTATAAGTAGTTGAAATAAAATGAGTTCATAGATAATAAATTAGTGTTCATAATACTTATTAACTTAATAGCTGGTAAGTCGGTCATAATTAATTCAAGAAACAATAGATGTTTGATGCTTTAGTTATTTTTATTAAAATATCAGTGAAAATAAAATTTCATAAGTGGTAGTACCGCGCGTACCATTACTTGAGAATCGCTAGCTGTAGATGGATAACTACTATTATAAACCTACCCACGGAAAACCACAGAAAACCCTTCACTCTGAAAGCAGGGCGTGAGGATCGAACTCATGCCCCCCAGACTGATACCCAAGCGCTTTACCGCCTGCGCCACAGTCTGGCTATGTTCGTTCAATAACTTTTGATTAACTTTAAACTAATTTTGATTATTTATAATTTTGCACAAAAATGGATAGGTTATACAAGGAGAAGATTCATATTAAGAGCATCCATGTTCAATTGTTTTATAATAATTATATCTTTGCACAAGGTAAATTCTTCATTATACATGATCCATACCATACTTGATGCATTTTTCACAACTCTCGACATATATTAGTAAACATACAGCTACTTATATTTTACCATTTGTTCCGATGGACCTAATCATCTCAACACTACCAAATAAAATGAAAATTTCATGTCGAAATGTCCTGAATTAAAAATAAACTCGTCTTAAAACAACAAAAAAAGCTTTTGTCGAATCACCATTAACCCTATACAGGACAGTTCGCATCAAATGGATTTTTTTTATTATCTATTTCACAGAAAATGTTATTCTTTCTAATACGACAACAGTCAAATATGCAAATTTCGATACTATATACCAACCGATGCTGAATATATGAATTTGTGATAACAGCAAAGTACCTTTATTTTCATTATTATCGATAAACTTTATTTGGAAATGTTGTTTAAAAGTAAAGATTATATTCAAATATGAAGTCACAGCCACCTACCTCGAAATTTTTCGCTTTTGCTTTTTTATAATTCTTTTCATGACAAATATTAGTCAATACCAGTGACACTAAAACGTTCGTTTTAATCTATTTTTTATAAATTTGAGTATTTTTTTAAAGTTTTTATTATTTTAGTATTATAACTAATTTTTATTTAGAACTAGCGCAAAATTACTCGTTTTCTTGATTCAAATTTGATATTTCACCCTGTAGATAATAATAGTTCCTACAATAATCACTATACTAGCGTAGCGTGACTTACCTTTATTTCAGTCAATATTAATGACTTTCGATATGTTTATATTAGTAGTTATCCATCTACAGCAAGCGATTGGTCGATGTTGCTGATATTTTCAATGAAACACACCCTAACAACCAAATTACCCATTCAACTATTTTCTAGCATAATCAGAAAATTCAAGCAGACTAGGTTTGTTGAAAATCTCTTTAAGAAACTACTAAATTATGTTGCCGAAAATAAGGAAGCAAGTTTACCAGTGTTGCAAGCGGTAATCGAGCATAGAAAGACTTCGGCTTGACAAATTGCTTCTCACACCCAGTGCAGTAAATCAACCTCAATAACATACAAAAACTGAACAAATATCGCTTTGTTAAACCAAAATAACTACTAACCTACAGGCAAGAGATTGTGGTAAATAGTATGACTTCATTATTATCGATAAACTTTACTTGAAGATGTAGTTTAGAAATAAAATTTAATAATTTCTAACCTAATTTCTGGTTTAAAAAGTTCTTGACGGTGGCGGTGTTTAAAAAAGGTGTTAACACGCTGTTCAGGAACTGAAGATATAAATCTACGTTTAAATTTTAATACTAATATCGGCATTCTACCGTAAAATTCGGGTTTTCTTGTGTTCACCAACGGCTATGTTATGAAAGAACATAGAATATAAAACAAAAACAATCTGTCTTCTTCCATTTCCCCCTCAAACCAGATGGCGAAGGCATACCTTTGACATCAGGTCTGATGTCAGACTTGATGCGTGGAGCTCCTGGTTCAAATCCGAGTTTGGGCAGTTATTTTTTTTTATGATTTTCGTTCGCTCTTTAAATGTATAATACCTAATAATTCCTAAAGCAACCCACTAATCGGAGCCTATCGTACTACAAATATGAACTAAATTTAGGAAACTGTTATTTATAAGCCCAATTCGAATTCTTGCATTCAGTTTTTATGATATACTGTAATCATACTTTACAAAAATCGCGTTGGTGCTAATTAATATGCACCTACACAATTTAACACCTACAGACTAATTGTATGGCCAGAATATTCCTGGTGTAACATGAAGCAAATAAAGTATTGCATCATATTGCTATTCACAATTATATCAGGTAGGTAAAGCCGCTGTAATATTTACTTTGAACATACAGTTAAACAACAGATATTTCAGTAATTGCAGAAGTTTCTCTATTTAACGAAAATAATTTGCCACGAAGGCAGTCAAATGGCAAAGAAAAAGGCACGAGATACTACGATAATCGTATCATTGAAGGAATCAAGGCAAACTATGCCGATTATCCGTTCATGGTCAGCTTATCGTACGATGGCAATCACAAATGTGGAGGCTCAATAATCACAAATAAGCTAATATTAACGGCAGCCCATTGTTTTTACGGCCCCGATTACACTTCGAAATTGGTCTCAGTAGCTATTGGCAGCAGCAAATGGAAAAGCGCGCGTAAATTCAAAGTCAACAAAATCATCAATCATAAAAAATATAACCCCACCACGTTCATAAATGACATAGCGATATTGGTCCTCCGTAATAAATTGTCCAATACGGATAATGTCGCTGTAATTAAACTCAACAGTGCTCTACTTAACGACAACGTCAATCGAATTCCTGCTACAGTACTAGGCTGGGGGTTGACCAGCGAAAATGGCTTATTGGTCCCAGAAGTGTCTGAAGATCTGTATATGGTCGACATATATTCAGTGCCTTTAAGGGAGTGTAAAAAGTATTACAAACACATTGGTGGTGGTCACCTTTGCTTCAGCAGCCCTGATAGAAGAGGTAGTTGTACTGCCGACTCAGGAGGACCTCTGGTTATGAAGAAGGATTCCGAGTTGGTCCAAATTGGTTTGGTCTCTTTCGGAGGAAATTGCAATAACACTAAACCGGAGGTGTATACAAGAATCTCCGCTTTTTATCCTTGGATTACGGATATAATGATCAGAGCTAGGAAGAACAACTGGTGAAAATAGAACTTAGTTAATTTTGATTGTTATTTTTTTTCATTTATTATCCAATTAATACAAGTTTTAAACTAACTCAAACTTATTTACCTTGTCATGAAATCAGCTTGAGTAATCCGAAGATAGTGACACGATTCATAATTAATTCAAGAACCAATAGATGTTTGATGCTTTAGTTATTTTATTAAAATATTATCAGTGCAATTGAATTCTATTGGCTGCCCTAGGTCCCAACGTTGTCTACTCCTTGTAACATAACCTCAACTAGTTCTTAACAAAACAAACGACTCAAGGTGAGTGGTTAAATACGAAGAGATACGATGGAATAATAATTTTTAAGAGCATGATGCGCGGAGCTCCTGTTTCAAATCCGAGTTTAGGCAGTAATTTTTTTTTCATGTTTTTCGTTCGCATTTCAAATGTATAATACCTAATAATTCCTAAAGCAATCGACTAATCGGACCCTATCTTACTACAAATATGAACTAAAGTTAAGGAGACTGTTATTTATAAGCCCAATTCGAATTCTTGCAATCAGTTTTTATGATATAATGTAATCATACTTTACAAATATTGCGTTGGTGCTAATTAATATGCACCTACACAATTTAACACCTACAGACTAATTGTATGGCCAGAATATTCCTGGTGTAACATGAAGCAAATAAAGTATTGCATCATATTGCTATTCACAATTATATCAGGTGGGTAAAGCCGCTGTAATATTTAATTTGAACATACAGTTAAACAACAGATATTTCAGTAATTGCAGAAGTTTCTCTATTTAACGAAAATAATGAGCCACGAAGGCAGTCAAATGGCAAACAAAAAGGCACGAGATACTACGATAATCGTATCATTGAAGGAGTCAAGGCAAACTGTGCCGATTATCCGTTCATGGTTAGCTTATTGCACAATGGCCAGCACAGATGTGGAGGCTCAATAATCACAGATAAGCTAATATTAACGGCAGCCCATTGTTTTTACGACCCTTTTGGGGGCTATTACACTTCGAAATCGGTCTTAGTAGCTGTTGGCAGCAGCAAATGGAAAATCGCGCGTAAACTCAAAGTTAACAAAATCATCAATCATGAAAAATATAACCGTGATAAGATCATAAATGACATAGCGATATTGGTCCTCCGTAAAAAATTGTCCAGTACGGATAATGTCGCTGTAATTAAACTCAACAGTGCTCCACTTAACGACAACGTCAATCGAATTCTTGCTACAGTACTAGGCTGGGGGTATACCAGCGAAAATGGCTTATTGGTCCCAGAAGTGTCTGAAGATCTGTATATGGTCGACATATATTCAGTGCCGTTAAGGGAGTGTAAAAAGAATTACAAACACATTGGCGGTGGTCACCTTTGCTTCAGCAGCCCTGATAGAAGAGGTAGTTGTACTGCCGACTCAGGAGGACCTCTGGTTATGAAGAAGGATTCCGAGTTGGTCCAAATTGGTTTGGTCTCATACGGAGAAGATTGCAATAATACCAAACCGGAGGTGTATACAAGAATCTCCGCTTTTTATCCTTGGATTACGGATATAATGATCAGAGCTAGGAAGAACAACTGGTGAAAATAGAACTTGGTTAATTTTGATTGTTACTTTTTTTTCATTTATTATCCAGTTAATACAAGTTTTAAACTAACTCAAACTTATTTACCTTGTCATGAAATCAGCTTGAGTAATCCGAAGATAATGACACGATTCATAATTAATTCAAGAACCAATAGATGTTTGATGCTTTAGTTATTTTATTAAAATATTATCAGTGCAATTGAATTCTCTTGGCTGCCCTAGGTCCCAACGTTGTCTACTCCTTGTAACATAACCTCAACTAGTTCTTAACAAAACAAACGACTCAAGGTGAGTGGTTAAATACGAAGAGATACGATGGAATAATAATTTTTAAGAGCATGATGTCAGACATGATGCGCGGAGCTCCTGGTTTAAATCCGAGTTTGGGCAGTAATTTTTTTTTTCATGATTTTCGTTCGCATTTCAAATGTATAATACCTAATAATTCCTAAAGCATCGACTAATCGGACCCTATCTTACTACAAATATGAACTAAATTTAGGAGACTGTTATTTATAAGCCCAATTCGAATTCTTGCAATCAGTTTTTATGATATACTGTAATCATACTTTACAAAAATCGCGTTGGTGCTAATTAATATGCACCTACACAATTTAACACCTACAGACTAATTGTATGGCCAGAATATTCCTGGTGTAACATGAAGCAAATAAAGTATTGCATCATATTGCTATTCACAATTATATCAGGTGGGTAAAGCCGCTGTAATATTTAATTTGAACATACAGTTAAACAACAGATATTTCAGTAATTGCAGAAGTTTCTTTATTTAACGAAAATAATGAGCCACGAAGGCAGTCAAATGGCAAACAAAAAGGCACGAGATACTACGATAATCGTATCATTGAAGGAATCAAGGCAAACTATGCCGATTATCCGTTCATAGTTAGCTTATTGCACAATGGCCAGCACAAATGTGGAGGCTCAATAATCACAGATAAGCTAATATTAACGGCAGCCCATTGTTTTTACGGCTATTACACTACGAAATCGGTCTTAGTAGCTGTTGGCAGCAGCAAATGGAAAAGCGCGCGTAAACTCAAAGTTAAGAAAATCATCAATCATGAAAAATATAACCCTGATAAGATCATAAATGACATAGCGATATTGGTCCTCCGTAATAAATTGTCCAGTACGGATAATGTCGCTGTAATTAAACTCAACAGTGCTCCACTTAACGACAACGTCAATCGAATTCTTGCTACAGTACTAGGCTGGGGGCATACCAGCGAAAATGGTTTATTGGTCCCAGAAGAGTCTGAAGATCTGTATATGATCACCATATATTCAGTGCCGTTAAGCGAGTGTAAAAGGAATTACGATTACATTGGTGGTGGTCACCTTTGCTTCAGCAGCCCTGATAGAAGAGGTAGTTGTTCTGGCGACTCAGGAGGACCTCTGGTTATGACGAAGGATTCCGAGTTGGTCCAAATTGGTGTGGTCTCATACGGAGAAGATTGCAATAACACCAAACCGGAGGTGTATACAAGAATCTCCGCTTTTTATCCTTGGATTACGGATACAATGATCAGAGCTAGGAAGAACAACTGGTGAAAATAGAACTTGGTTAATTTTGATTGTTACTTTTTTTTCATTTATTATCCAGTTAATACAAGTTTTAAACTAACTCAAACTTATTTACCTTGTCATGAAATCAGCTTGAGTAATTAGAAGATGGTGACACGATTGAGCACTGAAGCCTCGGTTACGGTTGCTTTTAGGATAACACGTGGTTTATTCGGCAATGACAATATTAAAACCGTAGACAAGACATTGGAATTTAAAAAGGTTTCGTTTTGTGTTTTTCCTGAATGTCTTTAAGATTTCTACTATAGCGACCTGTACTAGACACCGGCGAACTGCTTTGTAGAATGACAGAAATAACAGAAACATAACCTCTATTGTTAATTTGTAGTGGCAATTTAATGCGGGACATGCCACTTTTGGCAATAGAACGTGTATATTATCGAATAAAAAATATGGCAATTTCGCATTCAAAGTAATTGGATTGGACTCTACACTTTTAGGATCATCACGAATCTGTACGTATCGCATGTCCAGTTTCTGGCAGAGGCATTAGAATCTTGAAGGTTTCAGAAGCGGAAGGATTGCGCTATTCATATCTTTCAATGTTACCAGCGGCATGACGTCACGCCTGTTCATTGTCAAATTGTCGTCGAATACGAAATAATGATCGGTCGGCCTAACCAAATCTGTTTGACCTGTCATACTTGATACGTACAAACTGTAGAAATCATGTAGATAACAGACTATGCGCGATAATGTGGATTGTGGTTGTTTGAAACAAAGACAAATCTCGCAAATAGTGTATTGCTATACGAGTTTTATAAAACTTCAAATTGAGGTTGAGCTTGGGACACGAGGAGCGCACCGATGAGTGCCTTAAATGAACGAACGCGCCAAGATGTCTTGTAAAATGAATGTAGTAAACTATTTTATTACCTTGCGTCATTAATTTGATATGAATTTATAAATTCATGGCTACTTTATTCAGTTAAACGACAATCTAGAGTATTTTTTCTGGCAACACGTGGTAGAACTGTAGCTGTAGAACTGTAGTTCCGTTATTTTCCTCACTGCAATAGCTGGAAGCCAAACAGCAAAATAACATTGTATGTTTGATGAATTCACAATTTCAGTTTTAAATCTGTAAATTTTATATATCGAAATTAAAAAATGTATTGTTACTTATGTTTGTTGAGATAATAACCGTGGTCTACAAATTTATTGTAGTGTACACTTTTGCACAACATTTGCATGACAATAACAGACAAACAATAGCAGCAGTTTGCACCTACAAGTGGATACCTCTATACGCCTGCTGTACAGTGTACACCTACTAGTTATTGTCTGGGCAGAATGTACCTGGCACAATATGAAAAAAAGAAAGAAATGGATTTTTTCAAATATAAAACATCTAGCCTAATTCGTGATAAAAAATGATTTTTATTGAAGTACAATTTTAACCATAAATAAACCGTAATTGCCAGAAACTACGTACTTATTTGCCCATATTACTGCTGCCTGGTGTAGATAGCAGACATCAGGAGCTTTAAACACCGCCTATAACTGGTGACCACAGATTGACGTTGGTGGGGGACAGGCTGACCACTCCCAACAGAAACAACACGTCGAAACAAAATATTTCGCGTCGGAATTGCGATGTTTTTGGAACGGAGCCTTAAAAGCTCTTCATATTTATTTTCATGGTGAAAGAGAAGTGTTAGTTAGTAAAAGAAGGAATGATAGGAATACTCTCTGAAAGAAGGGATGCAAATATGCAATGAATCTGACATTGAACTTGAAAGACGTCAAAGAATGAAATGAATGAATGGCGAAACATTGAGAGATGCTAGTTTATCAGCTAAAGAAGATATGAAAGAGATTGTCTACCGTCTATGCAATGAATTGAAAAATTGAATTGAATGAAGAATTTGGATTTGTTTTTGTTGTGGAAGGGCTGTTTTAAAGCCGAAACGAGCTACTTTAAAAAACATTATGAAAAATTAGGGGAAATCTTTTTCGTTTTCAGCCACGTGAAACAAAAAAATAAAATGGTAGAAATTATATGAAGAAATTTTGGATTTTAAAACGCTTTTAACAAGCCGTGCAAGCCGTCATATTGCTGATAATCTTGGTTTCTATTGCCAGTTGTGAATGAGCAATTAGCAAATTATAATTTATACTTATCTGATCTTGCATAGAACGAAAAATGACCGAAGAAATTGGCTTTCATAATATTCTTAATTAAGCAATTTGCGTCAGCTAAAGCAAAACAGATAAATTTGTAATAAAGTGTTAATAGATTTAATTGGTGTGCTTTTTTTACCCAATTTTAAAGTACCATTTTAGAAATAACACGTAAGCAATCTATCGTCGGAGGGGGGTGGGGGGCGCAAATCGGTGTTTGCCGTAGGCGCTATTTACTCTAGGTACGCCTCTGCACCAGGTGGGTAATCATAGCTATAGTAACATAACGTCCAATGAAAGCAAGTAATCATACTATTATTTGCAAAAGTGTTCTTATTAAACAAAAACGGACAATCTAGCAAAAAACGACAAGCGAAAGACTGGGGAAGAAGCAGGGGAGAAGGTACACGTATTATAGAAGGAGTGATAGTAAATTATGCGGATTATCCATTCATGGCCAGCCTCGTAATCACATATGTGGAGGCTCAGTAATATCAGATATCACAGATATTAACCGCAGCCCCTTTCTTGTTTCGACCTTCTCACTAGCAGTTGGTAGCGCCAAATAGGACACCGCGACCAAATTCAAGGTTAAAAATGTAATTGTTCATCAGAAATACGATTTTAAAAGAGTTGCCTACTGAGTGCTAAAAAATATATTACAAAAGAAGGATGGCACCGATATTGTAACATTATTTCGCTCTCCAGTGAATGAACAACACAAACCACATCCGCGCTTCAGTACTAGGTCGGGGTTCACCAGCAAGAAAGGATAGATGGTTGAAGAATTTTCAGAAGATATATACTCTATAACTTTAAGAGAATGTAAAAAAAAACGTTATAGATATATAAGTGATGGTCACCTTTGCTTCAGCAGCCCCGATAGAAGAGGCACCTGCAATGGGGCCTCTGGAGGACCTCTTCTAATGAAAGCGAATTCTGGGTCCGAGCTGCTTCAAATCGGAATGGTATCATTTGGGGCAGACTGCATTAACACCACGCCCGAAGTTTACACAAGGACCTCACTATTCGTAGATAAGGAAGAACGTGTTATCAACAAATAAAAAAGAAACAGAAGCACTAGCTATGTTCGAAGGATATAGCTTCTTAACTTTTGGTATATTTAGATTCTGCGTAGCCAACAAATTGCTGTGATATGCATTTCACGTCCCTACTTAATATCAATTTAAAGTTATTAAACTGGTAAGGTAGTAGATAAGCATAATAGGTTAGCCTGATGATGGACATCCACAGTCTGAAGACTCTTCGGAAAGTTGTCTTTCTGCCCTTGAAAGTAGTAGTTTTAGCTGGATTCCTTCCCTATAGAAGAAAATTGAATTATTTTTCTATTTGAACACTGCTGGGAGAAGCTCAGGATACCAAACAGCTGTCAAATTAGCTAGTTACCGGCTCCAGATTTATTGCCTGTGGATTCATTCGTTCGATTTGCTCAAAGAAGCATCGAAAGGTATGGTTCAATAACTGAACGATACACGGTTTATATTTGATTGGCCTACGTGCCAATTCGCGTAGGTATAGACCACTGCGATGACGCCTACAGGATGATTGGCTGGTCAGAATGTTTCTGGCACAACATGAAGCAAATAATATATTTTATTACAGTGCTGTTGTTATCCTCACTTACACCAGGTGGGTAGCCTTAGCTATAGTACCATAATATTTAATTCTAGTAAGTAAATGTCCTATTTGTTGCAGAAGTATTCTTATTAGAGCCTGACAGAAACCGAAGTACACGTATCATAGAAGGAGTGGTAGCAAATCATGCAGATTATCCATTCATGGTGAGCCTCTTGAATTACGGTGATCACATATGTGGAGGCGCCTTAATATCAGATAGAGTGGTATTAACGGCAGCCCATTGCTGTTTTGACCCTCAAGACGTACTATTCAAAACGAAAGAACTCGCAGTAGCAGTTGGTAGCGCCAAATGGAGAAGCGCGACCCAAAGTAAGGTCAGCAAGCTAATTACCCATCAAAAATACGATCGTAAGAAGGTTATAAACGACATTGCACTGTGGGTACTCCAAAGTCAAGTAGAAGAGAAGTACCGTGCCGACGTGGTGAAATTGTGCAAGAAACCATTGAACGAAAATGACAAAGAGATTCGGGCTACAGTACTAGGGTGGGGGCTTACCAGCAAGAACGGTTTGCTGGTTCCCGAAGCTTCAGAAGATTTGTATAAGGTCGACATACACTCAGTACCTTTAAGCGAATGTGAAAAGCATTATGATGATATTTGGGCTGGCCACCTTTGCTTCAGCAGTCCTGACAGAAGAGGCAGTTGCAACGGCGACTCAGGGGGACCGCTTGTTATGAAGAAGGCGTCCAAGCTGTACCAAATTGGTTTGGTATCGTACGGGTCAGACTGCAATAATACATTGCCGGAAGTGTACACAAGAATCTCGACTTACTATTCGTGGATTAAGTCTAACCTGCATAAAAATTAGGAAAACTAATGAATTAAGGCTCAATAAACATAATTAAGCTGTCTCTTTTATGAAGTATTTTCGTGATAATTGCGGTATTATTAATACGTTTGAATTAGGCCAAAAAGAGCCAGTAAGTACGTAGGCTTTTTATGGTTTAATAACGAAAAAAAAAACAAAAAATGCAATAACTTGGTTGTTGAAGATTGTCGTTTTAAATACGATTTGGTATTATTACCAAATGACTGAAATTTTACTCTGAATAACATTTACGTTCGGAAAAATATGGGACACAACGCCTATATAATTTTTGATTTTTATGTTTCTCGGCACATGGTAAATTAGTTGAAAACTCACTTGAAAACGGTACTAATAAATTTTTTGATCAAAGTGAGTATATTTAAAAGAACGATCTTATTTACTTATCAAGTTTGTCAAGATGGGCCGATATAAAAAATATATCTATACACGTGGTGGTGTAACTGGTAGAACATTAGCCATGATGCGTGGAGCTCCTGGTTCAAATCCGGGTTTAGGCAGTTATTTTTTTTTTCATGGTTATCGTTGGAATTTTAAATGTATAATACCTAATAATTCCTAAAGCAATCGACTGATCGGACCCTATCTTACTACAAATATGAACTAAATTTAGGAAACTGTTATTTATAAGCCCAATTCGAGTTCTTGCGTTCAGTTTTTATGATATATTGTAATCATACTTTACAGAAATTGCGTCGGTGCTAACATGCACCGACGCAATTTAACACCTACAGACTAATTGTTTGGCCAGAATGTCCCTGGTGTAACATGAAGCAAATAAAGTATTGCACCATAGGCCTATTCACAATTATATCAGGTGGGTAAAGCCGCTGTAATATTCAATTTGAACATACAGTTAAACAACAGATATTTCAGTAATTGCAGAAGTTTCTTTATTTAACGAAAATAATCAGCCACGAAGGCAGTCAAATGGCAAGCAAAAAGGCATGCGATACTACGATAAACGTAACATTGAAGGAATCAAGGCAAACTATGCCGATTATCCGTTCATAGTCAGCTTATTGTACAATCGCAATCACACATGTGGAGGCTCAATGATCACAAATAAGCTAATATTAACGGCAGCCCATTGCTTCTACGACCCTTTAGGTGGCTATTACATTTCGAAATCGGTCTCAGTAGCTATTGGCAGCAGCAAATGGAAAAGCGCGCGTAAATTCAAAGTCAAGAAAATCATCAATCATGAACAATTTAACCCCTCCACGTTCATAAACGACATAGCGATATTGGTCCTCCGTAATAAATTGTCCAATAGGGATAATGTCGCTGTAATTAAACTGAACAGTGCTCCACTTAACGACAACGTCAAACGAATTCATGCTACAGTAGTAGGCTGGGGGTTTACCAGCGAAAATGGTTTATTGGCCCCAGAAGCTTCTGAAGATCTCTATATGGTCAACATATATTCAGTGCCGTTAAGGGAGTGTAAAAAGAATTACAATTACATTGGTGGTGGTCAGCTTTGCTTCAGCAGCCCTCATAGAAGAGGTAGTTGTACTGGCGACTCAGGAGGACCTCTGGTTATGAAGAAGGGTTCCGAGTTGGTCCAAATTGGTTTGGTCTCATTCGGAGAAGATTGCAATAGCACCAAACCGGAGGTGTATACAAGAATCTCCGCTTTTTATCCTTGGATTAAGAATATAATGTACAGCGCTAAGAAGAAAAACTGGTGAAAATAGAACTTGGTTAACTTTGAATATTACTTTTTTCTTCATTTATTATCCATATAAGACAAGTTTTGAAGTAACTCAAACAAATTCACAGCGCTTTTTCTTCATATCTAATCCTGTCGATAATGGAGACTTTCATCCGAGATAACTCAAACTTATTCACCTTGTCATGAAATCAGCATGAGTAATATTCCGAGGATAGTGACACGATTGACCACTGAAGGCTCGGTTACGGTTGCTTTTAGGATAACACGTGGTTGATTGGGTAATGACAATATTAAAACCGTAGACGAGACAATGGAATTTAAAAAGGTGGCGTTTTGATGTATTTCCTTAATGTCTTTAGTGTTTACAGCTTGAGACATTAAAGGTTAGATGACAGCGCAGAGATTTCTACTATAGCGACCTCGAACTAGACACATACTATACATAAAATTAATAATTTAGCAGCATGAGATTCTATTTAATCGAGATGGGTCGTGTTTGCATTAAAATAAAACTAGTTAGCCATGATTTGACAGATATTTTGATTCTGGTATTGTCAAAACATCAGCGTTTGATACTACCTGCTTCCATTAGAATAAAAACGTGTGTCAAATCCTGGTTAACTAATTCTATATTAATGCAGACACGACCGATCTCAATCAAATACAATATACTCATCCAGCTAAACTATTAATTTTACTGAAAATTGTCGTAGAAATAAATTATACAAAATTTCCACTACTTTATACAGATTTTGATTATGTTACTATAACTTTGAACAAAAATTGATACGTTATACAAGGAGAACCAAAATCTGATTTTTTCGTAGAAGATTCACGTTACACAACTGTTTGTCCATAAGTGTACAATAAACAGATTTATTAAATTTATTTATAATAATTTTTTCTTTGCATATGGCAAATTCTTTATTATTCAGGATTGCTAGAAAGTGGACCTAATTGTTTAAATACTTGATGGAACAGGTAATTTGTAGATATTTTCAACGCAATGCATTTTCACAACTCGTGAAATATATTAAGTACACATATAGGTACTTAACTTTTACCATTTACTTCGATAGACGTAATGACCACTAGTAAATCAAACAAAATTTCGTGTCAAAATGTTCAAAACAAACTCGTACATATACTGATCTCAAATTTCACTACATGCAATAGCATCCAATAATATTAATATAAATAAAATAAAATGATTAAAATTACGCTTGAATGGAAACAAAAATAATGGCAGCTTCTAAAAATCAAATTTAAAAAAATTTGTATAGAAATTTAACTGATATTTGCAATATCGTAATATCATTCATCAACAATATCCTAATTATAAATTATTATATATCTATTGAAAACTTTTTTTAGTTTTCGTATGTTATAACAAATGTATGCAGTGTCTAAAAAGTGTATACATATACTAGCAATAAGTACATTTTTATATTGAGTTGGCCCGGAACTATCTCGAGATATATGGATGGTACGACAAAAGTGTCTTAAATAAATTTGTAGGACGCAAAGGGGGAAATGAGATGGCAATATCAGTTTTATTGCAGGTGCAATAAATCAATCGGCGAAAATGAGGTTAACTTATTTTTTTTTTTAATTGGGAATACCCAACCTTTTTTATCAAATTATAATTGTACGCTAAATAAGAACAATCGTTTGTCTGAACACTTTTTTCGTACGATGCATCTATCAAAAGTTATTGACTTTGTGGCGTCTGCGGTAGTTGCAACAGCTGCCACTGTATGGGATGCGCTCGCCGTCTGGCAGTCAAAGCGACGACGGTCATGTCTTCTCATGGTACAACGTAGGACTCGACCTTGGTATTTTGCATCAGTATTTTGCATAAGTAGCAATAGGTGCCCTGTAGTGTTTCTGATCAAAGTGAGTACATTTTAAAAAAGCTCCTGGTTCAAATCCGGGTTTAAGTAGTTATTTTCGTTGGCATTTTAAATAATAATAATAATATAATAATAATCTTTATTGGTGCTAGATACAAAAGAATTTTTACACAAGTCAAAGGAATATATCAAATAGACAAATAAAGAGAAAAAAAAAATGTTCCAAATCATGAAAGCCACGATCCAGAAACTCTTCGTTGCTGTACGGACACTCTTCCATTAAATACGTTTTCATGATTTTCTTAAATTCCGTAGGAGAAAGAGACTTGGTTGCAGTCGGAAGAGCATTATCACGCATTAACCCTTATCTATCGACGTTGAAGTGAGAAAATCTTTTTGCTATGGGTCGAGTGGCCCCAATTAAATATTGTAAATATGTCATTACCGAATGAAACAGAGCGAAGTAAGCAACCGTAAGGTAATTTATGGCCACGGTTTCCCTCAGTATTCGCAGAAAGTAAATCACCCTAGCAAGTCTCTTTGGCACTGATTCAACGTGATTATCCCACTTTAATTTTGAATCGATTAGCACACCCAGAAACTTTACATATTCGTCATCTGCACTATGTAATAGTTGATCATGCCTCAGACTAAACAGCAATGACGTGCATTTGTTTGGATTTATATGCAGTTTGTTTGAGGAAAACCATTCTTTTATATTTGTGTCACCCACAGTTCTCGTCCGTAGTAACTCTTCGTCAGCAAAAAGGATAATCTTAGAAGATGTATTTGCATTCTGAATATCGTTAATAAATATAAGGAACATAATAGGACCCAGAACCGAACCTTGTGGGACTCCGTACTCACAAAGTTGATTTGTTCTGTTTTCAAATTTAACATGTTGATATCTGTCACTTAGATAAGATTTTAATAACCGGATAATGGAATTGCTAAAGTTATAATGCTTAACTTCGTCTATAGTATTTCATGAGACACGCAATCGAAGGCCTTTGTGTGGCCATAAATAGTAGCAACTGAGTGGTGCCCATTTTCAAAGTTTCTTAAAATCTATGGCCATGCTGGTTGATTTACCGTGCCTAAATCCATATTGCGATTCACTGAATAGTTTATTTGTTTCAAAGTGCTCATTCGTTTATTGTTTAATTATTTTTTCCAAAATTTTGGAGATGTATAATACCTAATAATTCGTAAAGCAGTCGACTGATCGGACCCTATCTTACTACAAATAGGAACTAAATTTAGGAAACTGTTATTTATAAGCCCAATTCGAGTTCTTGCATCCAGCTTTTGTGATATATTATAATCATACTTTACAGAAATTGCGTTGGTACTAGTATGCACCTACGCAATTTAACACCTACAGACTAATTGTTTAGTCTGGTGTAACATGAAGCAAATAAAATATTGTACCATAGGCCTGTTGTTATTCACAATTATATCAGGTGGGTAGTGCCGCTATAATATTCAATTTGAACATACAGTTTAACAGAAGTTTGTAGAAGTTTCTCTATTGAACGGAAACAAGGAGCTACGGAGGAAGTCATATGGCAAGAAAAAAGGCAAGGGAAACTCCGCTAAACGTATCATTGAAGGAATCAAGGTAAACCATGCCGATTATCCTTTCATAGCCAGCTTATTGTACTCTGGCACGCACATATGTGGAGGCTCAATAATCACAGATAAGGTGATATTAACGGCAGCCCATTGCTGTTTCGACCCTTTGGACACTCAATTCAACCCGAAATCGGTCTTAGTAGCTGTTGGTAGCAGCAAATGGAAAACCGCCCGCAAACTTAAAGTCAGCAAAATCGTCACTCATGAACAATATGACCCCGACAAGGTCATAAACGACGTAGCGATATGGGTCCTCCAAAATAAATTGTACGATACCGCAAAAGTCGATGTAATTAAACTGAACAGTGCTCCAGTTAATGACAACGACCAGTTTGATGCTACAGTACTTGGTTGGGGGTACACCAGCAATGCTGGTTTGTTGGTCCAAGAAGCTTCTGAAGACCTGTATATGGTCAATATTTATTCAGTGCCGTTAAGCGAGTGTCAAACGAAATACGATGACATTGACGGTGGTCACATTTGCTTCAGCAGCCCTGATAGGAGAGGTAGTTGCAATGGCGACTCAGGAGGGCCTCTGGTCATGAAGAAGGATTCCGAGTTGGTCCAAATTGGTTTGGTCTCGTTCGGAGACGACTGCAATAACACCAAACCGGAGGTGTATACAAGAATCTCCGCTTTTTATCCTTGGATTAAGGATAAAGCGAACAGTGCTAGGAAGAGGAACTGGTGAAAATAGAACTTGGTTAACTTTGATATTGCTTTTTTTTTCTTCATTTATTATCCGTATACGACAAGTTTTAAAGTAACTCAACTGAAGATTCGGTTATGGTTGCTCTTAGGATAACACGTGGTTGATTCTGCAATGACAATCTTAAAACCATTGACAAGACATTGGAATTTACAGCTTGAGACGTTAAACGTTAGATGGCACCGTTAGACATTACTACTATAGCGACCTCTAACTAGAACTGGCGAACTGCTTTGTAGAATGACAGAAATAACATAACCTCTATTGTGAGTTTGTCAATTTGATGCTGGACATGCCACTTTTGGCAATAGAAAGTGTACATTATTAATAATAAAGTGTGGCATTTTAGCATTCAAACACTTTTAGAATCATCACGAATCTGTACGTATCGCATGTCTAGTTTGTGGTAGGGATATTAGAATCTTAGAAGGCTTGCGCTATCTTTTAACCAGATCTGTTTGACCTGTCATACTTAATACGTACAAACTGTAGATTGCATGTGGATAACAGACTATGCGCGATAATGTGGATTGTGTTTGCCTGAAGCAAAGACGATCTCGCAAATGGTGTATTTTTATACGAGTTTTATACGACGTCATATTGAGTTTGAGCTTGGGACACGAGGAGCGCACCGATGAGTGCCTTAAATCAACGAACGCGCTAAGATGTCTTATAAAACGAATTTAATAAACTATTTTACTACTTTGCGTCAATAATTTGATATAAATTTAGAAATTGTAGCTACTATATCCAGTTAAATTACAATCTAGAGTACTTTTCCTGGCAACACGTGGTAGAACTGTAGTTACTATACATTTCGGTAATCACATATGCGGAGGCTCAGTAATATCAGATAAAGAGATATTAACCGCAGTCCTTTGCTGTTTCGTCCCACTGGATAAACCTTAAAAATATGAAACCGCTACCAAATTCAAGGTTAAATATGTAATCGGTCATCAGAAACGCGATGCTGCCAAATACGATGATGTTGCCAAATGCTTAGGACTCTGGGTGCTCTTCAGTGAATGAAGAAGTCAAACACGTCCACGCCACTGTACTAGGTTGGGGGTTTACTAGCAATAAAGGATGGATGGTTGAAGTACCTTCAAAAGATTTGTATAAGGTATTTGTATAATACTCAATGCCTCTAAAAGAATGCAAAAAAACGTTATAGTTATATAAGTGATGGTCACCTTTGCTTCAGCAGTCCCGACAGCTGCTTCAAATTGAAATGGCGTCATTTCGGGCAGACTGCAATACCACCACGCCGGAAGTGTACACAAGGATCTCCACCCACTATTCGTAGATAGGGAAGAACGTGTTATCAACAAATATAACAAATTATATGCTCTACATGTACTTAATATCAATTTAAGCTTATTAAACTGCTAAGGTAGTAGATAAGCATAATAGGTTAACCTGAATCAATCAATGCAAAGGAAAACTTACTGGGAAGTTTACTAAAAACCTGTCAAAAGGGAGCGGAAAAGGAAACCACCCTCCCTCCAGCGAGACCTTGCCTGATGGACATCCACAGTCTGAAGACTCTTGCCTACATGAATTAAAAACAATTTATAGTTACTCCCTTCACTTTATCTGTTTGAATCGTAGACCTTTACTAATCAATTAGCGCGCAAAATCTACCTGTTGCTACACGCACTACTGCTACAGGTTCTACCCTGTCCTAATACATAATCTTGTTTCTTTATCTACGCACTACTCTCTGCGTATTAAGCCTTCTGTATGAAATAATCAGCATCCAATAAGACCTGATCACATTCCCACTATTTTTTAAGGACAAGTCTCTAGGTGTGAATATTCGGCGTTCGGGTTGCCCCATTGTCCAGGGCTGGAGAGGTCTGCCATCCCGGCAGTCATCAGCAGCTGTGCTTGAGAGTCCGGAGGCTATTGTTCCACCCTCCTCTTGTCGCGCTCATCCTTTGTTTTAGCTAGCTTTCTTCAATATAGAAGAAAATTGAGTGATGTTTCCAATGAATACGTTACTGACTCCAGATTTATTGCCTCGCCATTCATTCGTTAGATTTGCTCAAAGAAGCATTGAAAGGTTTGGTTCAATAAGTGAATGATACACGGTTTATATTTGATTGGCCTACGTGCATTCGCGTGGGTATAGTTCACTGCGATGACACCTACAGACTTATTGGCTGATCAGAATGTTTCTGGCACGACATGAAGCAAATAAATTATTTATAACAGTATTGTTGTTATCCACAGTTACACCAGGTGGGTAGCCTTGGCTATAGTACCATAATGTTTAATTCTAGTAAGTAAATGTACTGTTGCTTGCAGAAGTGTCTAACAAGAAGACCGACAAACGAAACTCTGACAGCCACCGAGGTACACGTATCATAGAAGGAGAGGCAGCAAATTATGCAGATTATCCATTCATGGTGAGCCTATTGTATTACGGTGCTCACATATGTGGAGGCTCGTTAATATCAGAAAGAGTGGTATTAACAGCAGCCCATTGCTGTTTCGACTCTCAGGACGAACTGTTCAAAACGAACGAACTCGCTGCAGCAGTTGGTAGCGCCAAATGGAAAAGCGCGACCCAATTCAATGTTAGCAAGCTAATTCCCCATCAAAAATTCGACCCTGACAAGGCTATAAACGATATTGCACTCTGGGTACTCACAAATCAAATACAAGAGAAACACGGAGCCGACGTAGTGAAATTGTATAGCAATCCAGTAAACGAAAAAGAGAAGGAGGTCCAGGCTACAGTACTAGGCTGGGGACTTACCAGCAAGGATGGATGGCTGGTTCTAGGAGTTTCAGAAGATTTGTATAAGGTCAACATACATTCAGTACATTTAAGCAAATGTAAAAAGCATTATGATGATATTTGGGCTGGTCACCTTTGCTTCAGCAGTGCTGACAGAAGAGGCAGTTGCAACGGCGACTCAGGAGGACCTCTTGTTATGAAGGAGGCTTCCACGCTGTACCAAATTGGTTTGGTATCGTATGGGGCTGACTGCAATAACACATTGCCGGAAGTGTACACAAGAATCTCGACTTACTACTCGTGGATTACGGATAATGTGGTCAAAACTAGGAAAAATCGAAAAGATACACGCATCATAGAAGGTGTGCTAGCAAAGCATTCAGATTATCCTTTCATGGTGAGCCTTTTGTATTACGGTGCTCACATGTGTGGTGGCTCGTTAATATCAGATAGAGTGGTATTAACGGCAGCCCATTGCTGTTTCGACCCTCGGGACGGATTATTCAAAACGAGCGAACTCGCAGTAGCAGTTGGTAGCGCCAAATTGAAAAGCGCGGCCAAATTCAAGGTCAGAAAGCTAATTCCCCATCAAAAATACGATCCTGACACGATTGTAAACGACATTGCACTCTGGATACTAGAAAATCAAATACAAGATAAGCACCGGGCCGGCGTAGTAAAATTGTACAGCAAGCCACTGAACGAAAATGAAAAGGAGGTCCAGGCTACAGTACTAGGTTGGGGGCTTACCAGCAAGAATGGATGGCTGGTTCGAAAAGCTCCAGATGATTTGTATAAAGTCAACATACATTCAGTACATCTAAGCAAATGTGAAGAGTATTATGATGATATATGGGATGGTCACATTTGCTTCAGCAGTCCTGACAGAAGAGGCAGCTGCAATGGGGACTCTGGAGGACCTCTTGTTACGAAGGTGAAGTCCAAGCTGTACCAAATTGGTTTGGTATCGTATGGGGCTAACTGCAATAACACCAAACCGGAAGTGTACACAAGAATCTCGACGTACTATTCGTGGATTAATGATAACTTGGACAAAACTAGGAAAAAGATGAATAAAAAGCATAAGCAATAGTTATGTCGTACAGCAAATAATGGAGTAGTCTGTTTGACATTGTGTAGTTGATGTAAGGCACATTGGCGACTAACATATTACGGGTGCCTTCGATTACATGTACTGAAAATGAATTAAAGCTCAATAAACATAATTAAGGTATCACTTTTATGAAGTAATTAGTGCTACATAACAATTTTTTTCAGAGGAAGACAAATGTATATTATTGATTCCTCTGGCGAAATTGATTTTCTGAAAGAAAAGTGCGTCGGCGTTTTCGATAGAGTTCTTTGCGCTGAACACAAAAGATATTATACCTACATATTATAATCACTCCCAGAACAATGATGTTTCCATTTGAACACATCTAGAACCAAGCTAAGGATACCAAAAAGCAGTCAAATTAGCGTTACTGACTCCTCAGAGATTTAAACGTATTGGCGCCTTTGTTGTTCTATCAAAACGCCTTGGTTCAGGTAATTCTTCGTTATGTTTACCTCCCACATTTTCTTCGCTAGCTTGTAGTTGACTTTTGCAATCTGGAGTAAAATTTGGTATCGGGACATCAACAGGTTTTGCCTTCTCATTTGACATATTTTCTGATTGATCAGCTATACCTTCTTCTGTGGTTAAGCTGTCTAAAATAACTGATGTTGGTCTGGTTATACTTGGTCTTGTCCAACTTGTATTTCTTATCTGGTCAATATGTCTTCTGTGCATCGCATCGTCTATTAAAAATATCATATTGTAAATGACCAATTTTTCTATGGACTTTTCCTGTTGTCCATTTCTCAGCCTTATTCCATAAGCTTTTTTCCTGGTTCTTCATTAGGAACTTCTCCATCCTTTTCTGTAGTTAGATTTCTTTTTACTAAATCAATTCTGGTTTGAAAGGATGTCTTCAATAATAATTCTGCTGGGCTCTGATGCGTTGCGGCAATTGGAATCTTCCTTTGCTGAATAAGAAATCTGCATAATTTCAACTGTAAACCACCTTGTTCTGATGACATTGCTCTTAGCGACCTTTTTGATATTTGGACGTAACGTTCTGCCTGCCCATTTGATGCCGGATGGTATGGTTCTACAAACTTGTGTAATATACCATTTGCTCTTATAAATTTCTCAAATTTCATTGACCGAAAACATGGGCCGTTGTCGCTGATTAAAGTAAAAGGCAATCTGAAACGAGCAAAAGTCACGAGCAAAAATTTTTGTTATAAAGACTTCTAGATAGTTGCTGTTGGCGTCCACAATCACTAAAATATAGTTTTCATAAAATGGTCCTGCACAATCAACATGGATGCGCTGCCATGGTATCTTGGGATATTCCCACGGGTGTATTGGGTTTATCTTCTGTGGGTTGTTTGGAAATTAAAGCGCAGCTCTTGCAGCGTCTCATCATATCTGCGATGTCTTCCCTGGCCACCATACATAGCCCCTGGGTAATTATGTCATTTTAACCACTCCTGTATGAGCGGTGTGTAACTCTTCTAATATGGGTTTCCTTAGACAGTTACGGTTTATATTCGATTGGCCTACGTGCATTCGCGTAGGTATAGTCCACTGCGACGACACCTACAGACTTATTGGTCGATCAGAATGTTTCTGGCACAACATGAAGCAAATAAATTATTTTATAACAGTATTGTTGTTATCCACAGTTACACCAGGTGGGTAGCCTTGGCTATAGTACCATTATGTTTAATTCTAGTAAGTAAATGTACTGTTGCTTGCAGAAGTGTCTAACAAGAAGACCGACAAACGAAACTCTGACAGAGACCGAGGTACACGTATCATAGAAGGAGAGGCAGCAAATTATGCAGATTATCCATTCATGGTGAGCCTCTTGTATTACGGTGCTCACATATGTGGAGGCTCGTTAATATCAGAAAGAGTGGTATTAACGGCAGCCCATTGCTGTTTCGACTCTCAGGACGAACTGTTCAAAACGAACGAACTCGCAGCAGCAGTTGGTAGCGCCAAATGGAAAAGTGCGACCCAATTCAATGTCAGCAAGATAATTCCCCATCAAAAATTCGACCCTGACAAGGCTATAAACGATATTGCACTCTGGGTACTCACAAATCAAATACAAGAGAAACACCGGGCCGACGTAGTGAAATTGTATAGCAATCCAGTGAACGAAAAAGAAAAGGAGGTCCAGGCTACAGTACTAGGCTGGGGGCTTACCAGCAAGGATGGATGGCTGGTTCTAGGAGTTTCAGAAGATTTGTATAAGGTCAACATACATTCAGTACATTTAAGCAAATGTAAAAAGCATTATGATGATATTTGGGCTGGTCACCTTTGCTTCAGCAGTGCTGACAGAAGAGGCAGTTGCAACGGCGACTCAGGAGGACCTCTTGTTATGAAGGAGGCGTCCACGCTGTACCAAATTGGTTTGGTATCGTACGGGGCTGACTGCAATAACACATTGCCGGAAGTGTACACAAGAATCTCGACTTACTACTCGTGGATTACGGATAACGTGGTCAAAACTAGGAAAAATGGAAAAGACCGAGGTACACGCATCATAGAAGGTGTGCTAGCAAGACATTCAGATTATCCTTTCATGGTGAGCCTCTTGTATTACGGTGCTCACATGTGTGGTGGCTCGTTAATATCAGATAGAGTGGTATTAACGGCAGCCCATTGCTGTTTCGACCCTCGGGGCCGTCTAATCAAAACGAACGAACTCGCAGTAGCAGTTGGTAGCGCCAAATTGAAAAGCTCGACCCAATTCAAGGTCAGCAAGCTAATTCCCCATCAAAAATACGATCCTGACAGGGTTCTAAACGACATTGCACTCTGGGTACTAACAAATCAAATACAAGATAAGCACCGGGCCTACGTAGTAAAATTGTACAGCAGTCCAATGAATGAAAATGAAAAGGAGGTCCAGGCAACAGTACTAGGTTGGGGGCTTACCAGCAAGAATGGATGGCTGGTTCGACATGCTCCAGATGATTTGTATAAAGTCGACATACATTCAGTACATTTAAGCCAATGTCAAGAGTATTATGGTGATATTTGGGATGGTCACATTTGCTTCAGCAGTCCTGACAGACGAGGCAGCTGCAATGGGGACTCTGGAGGACCTCTTGTTATGAAGGAGGCGTCCAAGCTGTACCAAATTGGTTTGGTATCGTATGGGGCTGACTGCAATAACACATTGCCGGAAGTGTACACAAGAATCTCGACGTACTATTCGTGGATTATGGATAACGTGGACAAAACTAAGAAAAAGATGAACAAAAAGCAGAAGCAATAGTTATGCCGTACAGCAAATAATGGAGTAGTCTGTTTGAAATTGTGTAGTTGATATAAGGCACATTGCCAACTAACATATTGCAGTGACTTCGATTACATGTACTGAAAATAATTAAAGCTCAATAAACAGAATTAAGCCGTCGGTTTTATGAAGTATTTTCGTGATAATTGCGGTACCTATTATTAATACGTTTGAATTGGGCTAAAAAGAAAGCACAGTTGAAAACTGTGCTAATAAACGATAACTTAAATCTTGAGGCGAAAATTACATTTATGATGTTTCTGGTCCATGTTGCAAAGATAATTATATATAGATATATTAAGAAATAAAAACCTCTTAGAGTTTGCAAGTTATTTGTTTGCTCTGGTACCGGTTTCGACTTACGTCATCATCAGCCAGAATCTGCACATGGCAAAAAGACAAACAATAGATAGAACACAATATAAAAAGAATAATATTAATTAACTCACAGTCTAAATTAGTCAATAATCAGTGTACATTCCAGCTACGATATCTGTGGCACGTGGCTAGCGGAAAACAAGACGTGGAAAAATCAGAAGAATGCACACATTGCCCCGTTCACGGCTTCACGGCACATTGCCCCGTTCACGGCTATAGTTACATAGAACGTGATGGTATAAATTTTCCGGCGAGATCGGGAAAAGAGTGGAATTCTCCACTATAATAGAGCGTAGTTAAACTATGAAAAAGTCAACAACAGTAAAAAACACAAATACAAATGTATAGAAATCTAAAAATGCACCACAGAAGCAGCATATCTTTCAATAACTATCAACAAACAAATATTCAATGAGCATCGTCAAAATACAAAAATGAAAACAACAATAAACATAAAAATATGAGCGAAAAACTACAGAAAACCAGCGGCAAGCATCAGGAGGGCAATGCGGAAAAAGACAAAAAGCAAAAAAGATAAAACAACAGTATTCAAAAACTCATAAAGAGGGGGAACAAGCAAAAAACTCAGATCAACAACCAGACTGAAGATGAATGGGAGAAGCCCAAAATTATTAAAAAAGTTGAAGTTTTTATAGTATGGTATAATGAAAAATGACCTAAAAAAACTTTAATAAAGTTCCGTTTATTCCAAATTCCAAAAACAACTGAACGTTTTCAATATTTTAGTTATAGGACATTGTACACAAAGTTGATCTAAAATTTTCCATAGAATTGAGAAATTCCCTAACATAGTAATGTTAGGGTTGCCATTTGAAAAGATCGACTTCTCTCGAATTCAACTTTTATCTTATAATTTGAACACCCTGTATAACTTTTAGAAGAGTTCCACCAATGTGTCGATAATACGTTACCTTCTCAACAATTTTGCCGGATAAGTTTTTTTCCAACGGTAACAGGGGATAATTTATAAGTAATTGAAAGTATAGGAAATTTAACATAAAATTGATCTAAAATTTAATAGATATTAAAAAATGCGATAAAATACAGGCTTTTCCATTCGAAATATAAAAGTTGACATCATATCGGGTGTAACCGGAAGTAACCGAAAACTCAAAATATATTAGTTTTCAACGATCGTGTCTAACAATATAAGTCCACAAATTTTCAAAGTCTCATTTCATTTCGTTCTCCATATACTTCCAACTGCAGCTCGTCGTGGGAGGTATGTTTCACATCGTTCCCACCTACACATTTAATTGTTTCGTCAGAATTTTTCAGCTTCGCCATGAAGAATTATTTTACGATAGCACTGCTGTTATTCACAGTTATTGGTAGGTAGCCTTGCTGCACACTGCAAACTGTAAATTCTCTACATTCAAGTAAGCACATGTTAATTTACTTAATTTAAATTAATTGCAGATGTGGTATTATTAGATAAAAGGAACAAAACGAACCGTATAATAGAAGGGGGAATTGCTAAGCTAGCTAATTATCCATTTATGGCTAGCCTTCTGTATTATGATAGTCACATGTGCGGTGGCTCAATAATATCAGACACCGTCATATTGACGGCTGCGCATTGCTGTTCCGACGCAGAGTATGTACTTTTCGATGTGAATCTTCTTTCAGTAGCAGTTGGTAATAGCAAATGGGAGGACGGGCATAAATTCAACGTTAGTGAGTTCGTAATCCATGAAAACTTCGATACTGAAGAGTTTTTACACGATATAGCTCTGTGGATCGTCAAAAATAAAATGTCTGATTTGAACAACGTAAAACCGATCAAATTAAGCAGTTGTCACATTAGAGAACATACTAGGACCGTTCACGCTACAGTACTAGGCTGGGGATATACCAGTGAGCAAGGTGTTATGGTGGAAAATGTTTCTGATGAATTGTTTATGGTAAAAATTGACTCTATGCCGTTAGAAGAGTGCAGAAAGCTTCATGATGAGATAAGTGATGATCAGATGTGCTTCATCAGCCCTGATAGGAGAGGCAGCTGTTTCGGGGACTCAGGTGGACCTCTGGTTATGCACAGGCGTTCCAAGTTGGTTCAAATTGGGTTGGTGTCGTTCGGGGAAGATTGCAATAACACAATGCCAGAGGTGTATACCAGAATCTCCACGCACTATTCATGGATTAAGAAGAACGTTATGAAAATAACGAAGAAAAAACTGTAGGGATAGTATTATTACAGATTGTAACTAAGATTAGAATAAACAAATTTATACGTTGTATTTTAGTCAGTGTTTTGAAACAAGCATCTTCCTGAAAAACTTAAAGTTGCAAAGTTCCATTCGACCCATAAAAAGGGTACGTTCTAGGTGGTCTGTTTATTTTTTCGTCTACTTAAAGGATCTCTAAGATGCTAGGTAACGCGTTATGCAACACTCACTATAGTATCAAGTAACGACTAAAAGGGACAAAGGAAAATTTGTTTATATTGCGAAGTTTGAAAACATACCTACCATATTTGCACTAATTGAACGTTTTAATCAAATGTAATGTTGCTTTATGTATGGCTATGCAAAATTTCTGATAATATTGGGCCAATTTAATGTGAAACGAAAGATGTAATGAAATTAGTATGTAATAACATTTGGTTTCTTTTGGTGAAAAGGAACAGTAGAGATTTTACAGCATCGTATACAGGATGATTTTTTTAGTATACTGGGTGAAATTTTAAAACATTTTGTTGCTGTTTTTACTCAAAAATCAGTTGGATTGGACTTTTGCATAGATAAAAAAACGATTCCATTGCCATGTTTGTTAAAGGTAGCCTCGTCGCAAAAAAAAACTGTATACATGGTATAAATTCAATATGGCGTCCATAAGAAATAAGAAAGGTGAATAACACCCAGCCAAAGCTGATGGACAAACACATTTTTTGATAACAAAAATAGTATCAGAGTATGTTCTTACGCCAGCCAGTATTTTGTATTTTAGAAATTTTGTATTCTTACATAATAGTTCCCATGTAAATCATGTTCCGCGGGACACCCTGTATAAGAACTGTTGAAAGAAAAGTGAAAGAAGAGCTTCATAATATAAATTAGGTACTATAAATCACTGGTGATAAGGAATTAACGTAGATATGAAGTATTTTACTGCCACCCACAGACTTATTGTTTGGTCAGAGCGCTTCGGTCTTGCGATGATGCAAATAAATTATTTTATAATAGGACTATTGGTATTCTCGGCCATATCTGGTAGGTTTCTCAGCTGGAAAAACAACCATTTTCATTCTGGACATACACAACCATGTAAATACTGATCTAATTTCAATTCATTGCAGATGTGTCGTCTAATAATTTTGATAAAATGCATCGTGTCATAGAAGGAGTGTTGGCTGCGCACGACGATTTTCCGTTTATAGCAAGCATCCTGCGCAATCATGGCAGGCACAGTTGCGGTGGCTCAATAATATCAGACCAAGTTATATTGACGGCAGCGCATTGCTGTTTCGACAGAGAGCACAACCCCGTCGATGCGGACTCTCTCTCAGTGGCAGTTGGAAGCAGCAGATGGCCGGACGGTAACAAATTTGAAGTTGATTATTACGTAGTTCATGAAGACTATGTTTTTAAAAATACTTTGAACGACGTAGCTCTTATGGTGCTCAAAGAAAAATTGACATGGTTTGACAACGCGGAAACGGTAATACTAGATCCGACTCCAGTCAACGAAGAATTTAATCCAGTTGTTGCCACAGCGATTGGTTGGGGATATATCAGTGGTAAAGGATCGCAGGTATACGAATTGCCTGAAGACTTGTTCTCGGTGGAAATATCCTCGATAACATTAAGCGAATGCAGAAAGCATTACCCGCAGATAATTGATGAGCAGATTTGCTTCACTAGTCCTGATAGAAGAGGGACATGCGACGGAGACTCTGGAGGACCGGTCGTTATGATGAAGGATTCCATGTTGGTTCAAATTGGCATTGTGTCATTCGGGGGCGATTGCGATAACACGAAACCGGAAGTGTACACCAGAATATCCGCCTACTATTCGTGGATTAAGAGTAACGTCGAAAAAATTTAAAACAACGACAGTGCTTGATGTCAATTGAAGCTCTTAAACTGATTTACTTGTATTAAATAAAATCTGAATATAAAACTTAAAAAAAATTATAGGTAATAAAATAAATCTCAGTGTAGATAGTGGTATCAGTAGCCCTCAGTAACTCTCCATCTGGCGCATGTGGTTCTTGAATTCTGCGACATTATGGCTTTGTCTTCAGTAATCATACTTTGGAACTGTGGAGCACAGTGAGTGAAGTGTTACTGTTTCTTGTTTAGGACAAAGAAAATATAGGGCATTAGTGGAGTTTAGAGACAAGTACCTAGTTTTAATAATTCAGATTTAAATTGATGGCTAATCTTTTAGATTAGTTTCAATATGATAAGCCTATTTTATAACTACAAATTTAAAAACAAAACAGCTGTGGTGGTATATAGTAGATAGAGAATTGGTCCCAACACACTACCCTGTGGTACCCCAGCTTTTACTTCTTTTAGTTCCGAGTATGCATCGTTCTGGTTTATTCTGAATAGTCTACTAGATAGATACGATGTTAGCTGCTCGACGTATTGTAAAGGTAGCATACTCTTTAGTTTGTGTATCAATCCTTCGTGCCAAACGTTATCGAAAGCTTGTGTCACATCAAGAAAGTTTGTTGAGCAAATAAGCTTGTCTTCTAATGCTTTCTCTATTATATCTGTTATTCTATGGACTTGATCTAAAGTGGAATGTTTTTTCTCTAAAACCAAATTGGTGATTAGGAATTAGTTCCTTTCTCTCAATGATAGGTTCCATTCTCTTTAGAAGCAACTTTTCAAAGAGCTTCGATATCATTGGTAACAGTGATATTGGGTGATATGATTTGGCCTCGTTCGGTGGTTTGCCTAGTTTTTGTAACATGATAAGTATTTTAATCTGAATGATGCATTTATTAGATACGTCAGCATAACAATAAAAAAGCGCGTATTTCTAATAAACGAAAGCGTATTAGATTCACATTTAAATGGGCTTTCAACAAAAAAATAGCAAGAAGATATTACGGATTCAAACAGGTCATCAAATTGTTGTTGAAGATCTGAAAATCTGAAAATATTTGGAAAGTTGTGAACTTGAACGTCCATACCTTTTCGATTTGTTATTGGATCTGACCGAAGAGTACATATTTATAATGGTCTATGTTTCCTCTTTTATTTGCATTTTTTATTTTGGGAAACACAGTGTAATTGCATACTATATGAGTGCATAGTAATACTGCGCGCTAGATCGTACTACCTCCGAGTAAATATACTGGATGGTACATAACTGGTACAAACTGTCTCTTTCAAGCATCATGGACTTCATAAAAAGGCTAGGCCTGAAAGCACTCTATATGCAGAAGGGGATATTACAAAAAAATCAAGACTTGTTGACGTACATCCGAAGGTAGGAAAGCGAAGCCACCGACATAGCAAAATAACATAACATATTGTTATCTTGTATGAACGTTTGTAAATCAACACTAGTCAGTTGCTCATTTCGCACTCCTTTTTCCACTCTTATCTCAACAACGTCTTTAGTTTCGACCTACTACAGTTAGGGGCGCCGTTACATATTGGCAGTGGGGCGCTCGATCGTGACTTTTTGTCATTCCCTTCGATTGTGACTTTTTGTCATTCTTATAGTTTATGCAGAGCGGAATCCAATGGTGTTGGTTTTATTAAGATTGAACCAATCTTATGTTCTGCTATTTAGTTGCAATATTTGATAATCCGAAGAATTTGATAATCCGAATATCCTTCGGTCCCAATTAGTTCGGATTATCGACGCTCTACTGTACTTCGCACCTTTTTGCACTGCTCAGCTCTCAAATATACTGGATATTAAAAATAGGTGTAAATGATAGATAGAGTAAGTAACTGTTGATATCGAAGTCATGTCCACACACCTGACACCGTTTAGATACTGCATAGAGCCTCAAATATTATAGAATATATAAATAATTTGTATGTAATTGTATGTTATTTGTTTAACGTCTCTAAACGGAATTCAAGATAACGCAAATTGGCCAAAATTCGTATCAAATTTACAAAACGATTCTCATTAACTCCTTTCAAAGACGATAAATAATAATCTGATGTGGCCAGGCACATGACTTTATCATACAATATATAAAATTAATAGTTTAGCTGCATGAGAATCTATTTGATTGAGATCAGTCGTGTCTGCATTAAAATAACACTAGTTAGCCAGGATTTAACAGATAAATAAATAATTAAATAAATAAATAATTCCTTTATTAAAATAAGACAATATTAAACAACAAAATATTATTTATATTTATGGCGCAGATCAGCACACTTGTTTCCAAATAACCTTACTATTCCACTCAACCCCTTACGCAAACTAGAACTAAGACATAATTGTAGCAATATAAAAGATATAAAAGATAAAAGATAAAAATAATTCCGAGAACTTATCAAAACAAAAACAAACAAAAGAATTACTCTAGAGTGTAATTACACGTAATAATAAAAATTAAAACAGCCTCCGATGTGCGCTCAATGCCTAAAGTCCCCCCTATTGAGCAACCAGACTATGCTTCACCTTTCCCCCAAAACTGTTTAACGATAAATTTTTCATATCTTCCCTGAGACCGTTGTATATGTGACTGACCTGGTAAGAGAATGGCCGCTTATACCGCTCAGTGCGATGGGTATATGGAGCAAACAAACCCCCGAATCTTAAATTAAAGTTATTAAAGTTATCTTCCGCATGAGGTATTGTGGGATCCTAGTGGATAGCAACTTCTGATACAATATTGCTGCATGCAACACCCTAGTGTTATCCATGTTCAACCACCCCAAGTCGCCCAGTCCATTCGATGCATGATCATACTTCGTCAAACCAAACACAAACAGAACACATGCATTTTGGACACGCTCCACACGCTGCCTATCCGACGCCATCAGGCAAGGACGCTACACGGTATCACAATATGAGATCTTTTGATACTATTAGGTTTGTTCGAGCAGCAGTACAATAAGTGCATAAAGCACTTATTCTTGCTCCTGCGCATGCCAAATGGCGGTTTTGCCCTGCAAAAGCCTGCATTGCATATGCGTACAAGAATCCCCAATTGTTTTGACTGGTTTTGACGATTGCTCGAACGAACCTATTAACTACTGTCAATATTAATTGTGAGATAATGTCAAAACATCAGCATTTGACACTACCGGTACTGTCATTAGACTGAACAATTTGCAAATCCTTGGTCACTATATAGTATTAAATCAATGTAGATGCGACCGATCTCGATCAAATAGAATTTGCTCTTGCAGCTAAACTATTAATTTTACCAAAAAAATGTCACAGGCATAAATTATTCAAAATTTCCTCTGCTTTAATTTATTATTTAAATATTTTGACGAAATTACAGAAATGGCGGCTCATTTCTAAAATCCTTGAGCCTGCCGAGCATACAGGGGTCACAACCGTGGCTAATGACATAAAATAATGTGTAAAAATAACACAACCATAAAAACAGCGGAGGTTTTTCAGGGTGAATGCAATGGGTATTTTATTTTTATGCTTTTATTATTTTCATGTTTGTTGTGTCTGAATTTTAGAATCTTAACTAATAAATACGAATATGTCTCTATCAATGCCATTTACAACTCAATGTCATTCACACCTCGCCACCTTTTATTACTAAAAAAAATCTTGCCCCCCCCCCCTGGAACATTTTGTTTTGCAACGGCGCGCATTACTACAGGTGATAATGCATTCACGTAGGCATATTGTACTTTGTTCCACCTACAGATCTAGAAATTATTTGTTCAGTATGTTTCTCGGCTCACCATGAAGCAAATAAATTATTTTATGATAGTAATGGTATTATTTGCAATTGTATCTGGTAGGTTGCTCCGATTAAAAAAAAAGGCAATTTGTATTGAAGGCATGCAAGCAGTTCAATATTATTTAATTTCAATGAATTTCAGATGTGTTATTACTCGACAAAAAGAAACATGGAAAGCCACAAAAGTCTGAGAGGAAACACAAGAAGGGAAAGTCGAAGAAAGATCCCGGACACCGGATCATCGAAGGAACCAAGGTTATTAACTATGCGGACTATCCATTCATAGTTAGCCTGATATCTGAGCAATTTCACTTGTGCGGTGGCTCAATTATAACAGATAGTGTGATATTGACGGCAGGTCATTGCTGTTTCGACGATGACGATACTCCGCTTGCACCAGAGTTACTCTCGGTGGCAGTTGGATCCATCAAATGGAAAAAAGCTCGCCGTTACTTCAAAGTTCGCAAACTCGTTGTTCACGAACACTTTGATAAAGGATCCCTAGAAAACGATATAGCGCTTTGGGCGCTCAAGGAAAAATTGTCACCTTCCGACAACGTTGATATCATAAGATTGCACCGTCAACCAGTTCATGAAGAAAATAAGGTAATTGCTACTGTTCTTGGGTGGGGGTACACCAGCAAGAACGGGTTGATGGTTAGTAAAGCATCTGACGACTTGCTTATGGTTAAAATATACTCGATAACGTCGAGCGAATGTCGAAAGCATCATGACGACCTCAACGATGGACAGATTTGTTTCTCCAGTCCTGACAGAAGAGGCAGCTGCTTTGGGGACTCTGGAGGACCTCTTGTTATGCGAAAGGATTCCAAGTTGGTGCAAATTGGATTGGTATCGTACGGAGAAGATTGCAATAACACCGCACCGGAAGTGTATACAAGAATGTCTGCGTACTACATGTGGATAAAGGAACACGCGGTCAAGCTTAGACTTGGCAAAAAGAAACATAATAAATGAATTTGATACAGTAGGCAGTTTTTCTTTACTCTTTGTCTCAAAAGTAGAGGAACACCGGAACAAGACGCGATTTACACTAGGGGGTCAATCCATCTGAAGTGGTCCAGAGTTGGCGGTTGACCATTTTGTCAGCGAATCCGACATTTTTGTCATTGGTATGTGTTTCCGTTAAACAAAATATTTTTTTGGGATGGTCCTTGAGAGTTGTAATAAAAACCACTCTATAAGCAGATTTCAAGCTACCTGTTAAGTATACAATACATTTAGATTACGTTTATTTTCTATTTAAAAAAATATCCGAAAGTTTACTTACAATAGCTTATTAGGAGCCGTTTTCATGATATTTTTGACATGAAGGGGTACTCCCAGTGGCGTAACTAGCAGGTGTGCGAGGTGTGCGGCGCACACGGGCCCACGAGCCAGAGGGGCCCATTGGAGCCGGCCTGGTTTATACCACCATAAATCGCATAGAGAATTGAGTTTACTCCCTCGCGATATTAAGTCCGCTGGATTTAATTTTGATGGGACATGTCTCCAAATAGATCCATTTGATTTAGTTTGTATGTGACTTATTCGATTGGCCACAAATGTTTTTAAATTGGTTGGTTCCAAATGTATCCAATGTAAGACAATTGTGCTGTCGCACGATAAATGAACACTATGAAATTCTATTTTTAATGATTCCTTTACCTTCTGTAACAAATTTACTAACAATACAGCTCTGCATAATTCCATACGTGGTAGCGATATTGTTTTTAATGGTGCAACTCTGGATTTGGAACACAATAATCTAGTCATTACTTCTCCATGTGCATTTATGCTTCGCAAGTAGATACAACAGCCGTATGCCTTCTCGCTAGTATCAGAAAATCCATGTAGTTGTATATTTAACTATGGTTTGGCAGGGTTACTAATCATGGTATTGCAATGACTGATTCTAACTTAAATTGATTGACAAAACTCTCCCATTTTGTAAATATTTCAATTGGTAATGATTCATCCCAATCAATCTTTGACATCCATATTTCTTGCATAACTAATTTGGCTTCTAAAACAACTGGACCGAGTAAACCTATTGGATCAAACAAACGTGCTATAGCTGCTAAAACGGATCGTTTAGTAATCTTTCCAAATACATGCAATTTGACGGAATAATCAAAACAATCTCGACCTGAGTGCAATAGCAAACCTAACGTTTTAGAACTATCTCCATCAAATACAATAACGTCTGAAATTTGACCTCCACTTATGGACAGAGAATCTATATTGGCTCAAAATGCGAGTAATGTCATGTTTAAGTTACAGAGTATTTTCTATTGAGCACCTGTCAGAAAATCATTCATGTAGAAATCCTTTAGGATACCTCTACTTGCATCAGGAAATTCTTTTTGGTGGTCTATAGCTGTTTGGTGCAGTGATCTAACTGCTAAGAAAGAGGCTGGAGCGGTGCCATAAGTTACAGTTTCTAAAACAACTCAGTCCAAGGGGTTTTCCGGGTTATCTCTCCAAACTATTTTCTGGTATTTATGATCTGCGGGACGAACGTTCACTTGTCGATACATTTTTTCTATCTCTCCAACTATAACAAATGCATGTATTCGAAATTTCAAGCTAATTGAAATAAGATCTCTTTGTAGAATGGGTCATGCACACAATTTTTTCAATCTTTTAATTGTGTAATTGTAATTGTCTTATGTTGAATTAAATATATTAATTCGGAAGTTATCCTCGCCATTATTTATCCTTAGGTCATCACACAATTCATTAAACTAACGTTTTATTTTCCGTACTATTTACTTTCATGTTATATCTCTATATTGAAAATCGTTTTTCAACTTGACCACGTTGTCATACGCTGTCTGTAACGAATGAGCGGCCTTTTGTTAGTCGTAGTTTTTGGATTAAAATAATTTTGGAACCGCGTTTAATGATGACTAAATGTCTGAATAATTATATGACATACTGTTTTGAAGCATTCCATTTTCTTTTTCATACTTATTGCATTGTTTCGCTTAAACGTATAAAAAGTATTAAAAGTATTGTTAGTACATATAGTCAAATCAGGGTTTAAGAGTTTCAAAGTATTAAATAGCCAAACGCAAAAAATATATATCCAATCTAAGAAAAAATGCCTCCCAGTGTATTTTAATTTCAAATTATTTTTGAGGGTTTTAAGGTCGCTAAATCATATAATAAATAAAAAATCTGATGTGGCCAGGCACATGACTTTATCATACAAAATATAAAATTAATAGTTTAGCTGCATGAGAATCTATTTGATTGAGATAATCTCACAAGTGCCGAAAGTACGGAATAGCGCGACGAGCGGTGATCCGTCGTGTCACCGAAGGCGGGGCGTCGCATATGAGCGAGGCCCACTATTTAGTTTTCGGCAAGAGTGACATCAACGTTTTTTGTGTTGCTTTTGAGAAATACGTATTTAAAAAAAATCAAAAATTGTTATATTTCTGTATAGGAAATGTTAGGTTAATACCGCTTCTACGAAACGTCAAGTTTAAAAAGCTAAATCAAATTCTGACCGATTAATATTCGTTGGTGACACTGTAGATGTCACATCCGTACCAACATACTCAAATATAACTACACTCATCGCTATACTTTATTTACAATTTTCTCAATTTATCGTTTTGACAATTAGATATAACAACGGGTTGATATTTCTTATCAACAAACAATCAAATTGGTGATCTCATTTTATTTGAATTTTGTACTTTGTACATTGCCGCACTAGAGCGGCAACGTTCCATAGCGGTCCCCAACCTCTGATGAAATCAGCTGTTTTTGAGTGTGACAGCCATAGACATTTCTGTGGTGACAGCACAAAAAAATATTTGTCAAATCCAGGCTACTATGTAGTTTCATATCAATGCAGAGGCGACCGATCTCGATCAAATACAATTTGCTCTTGAAGTTAAACTATTAATCTTACCAAAAAATCTGATGTGGCCAGGCACATGACTTTATCATACATTATATAAAATTAATAGTTTAGCTGCTTGAGAATCGATTTTATTGAGATAAATCGTAGGTATTGTCAAAGCATCAGCATTTGACACTACCTACACTACGTCATTAGAATTATATTTATGTCACATGCACCGAAAGTACGGAAAAGCGTGACGAGCGGTGATGCGGCGCGTCACCGAAGGCCGAGCGTCGCCGTAGCACGTGAGCGCGTCGCGCTATCTAGTTTTTGGCAGGAGAGACATCAACGTTTATTGTGTTGCTTTTTGAGAAACATGTATTTAAAATAAAATAAATAAAAAAATCGTTATATTTCTGTATAGGAAATGTTAGGTTGGTACCACTTTGACGAAACTACAAAACTACTAAAATAAAACTACAGTCATCGCTATACTTTTCTACTCAATTTATCGTTTTTAGAATTAGATATAAAGACGGGTTGATATTTATTATCAACAAACAATCAAATTGGTGATCTTATTTCATTTGAAATTTGTATTTTGTAATTTGCCGCACTAGAGCGGTAACGTTCCATAGCGGTTCTACAACCTCTGATGAAATCAGCTGTTTTCGAGTGTGACAGCACAAAAAAATATTTGTCAAAATCCTGGCTACTATGTATTCATATGAATGCAGATGCGACCGATCTCGATCAAATAGAATTTGCTCTTGCAGCGAAACTATTAATTTTACCAAAAAATGTCATAGGCATAAATTATTCAAAATTTCGTCTACTTTAATTTATTATTTAACTATTTTGACGAAATTACAGAAGTGGCGGCTCATTTGCAAAATCCTTGAAAAAGGCTTAGAATAAACTACCAGTTCTTTTGGACCCTTGTGAACCAAAAGCTTTTCAGCTCTAAGTTAGGTCATGAAACTTCTAAATATGAACTTTCGTCCCGATACCTTCAGTAGTTTCTCCGGAATCGTCTCCACAAAAATCGTTTACACACACACACACGCACACACACACACACACACACACAGACACACACACAGACATTTTTTTGTACCTTGGTCAAAAATGTTCAGGGGACCCAAAAAGACCTATTTCCGCTAAAATCTCAATTTTTTTTTTCGGCATGATTACAATACTTTATAATACTGCGTATGATAAAGTAAAAAACGCTTGTTGGCCAAACTTAGCATAGGCTGCCATGTAAGTGGGGGGCCCATTGTCTCTGTTCGCACACAGGCCCTCTCACTCTCAGTTACGCCACTGGGTACTCCATTCAATATTTTTACTTTATCATACGCAGTATAATACCCGTTTTTTGTGGAGACGATTCCGGAGAAACTACTAAAGGTATCGGGACGAAAGTTCATATTTAGAAGTTTCGTGACTAAACTTAGAGCTGAAAAGCTTTTGGTTCAAAAGGGTCCAAAGGAACTGGCTATTTACTCTTAGTATTTTACAACGATTTCGCAATTGAGCCGCCATTTCTGTAATTTTGTCAAAATAGATAAATAATAAATTAAAGTAGAGGAAATTTTGTATAATTTATGTTTATAACATTTTTTGGTAAAGTTAATAGTTTAGCTGCAGGAGCAAATTCTATTTGATAGAAATCGTGTCTGCATTAATAGCAGGTAGCTAGGATATTTTAGAACTTTTGACAGTATTCAGAACGTCAGCGGTTGCGAAACGTCAATTTAACACGCAAATGCATGGAGATTATATTAAAACATCTTGGTGTCAATGTGCATTTCGATTGCGGATAGCCATATTCTTATTTCCGCGAATAAATACAAGAAAGATTGTAAGACAGTATGGTAACATTAAAACTTATTTGGAATATTGAGCATAACTCATTACGAACTTTTGTAGTTAGCACTGAAGACGGGGTAAAACCCGAAAATATAGTATGCTAGAAGCCAATATCATATATTAATCATCAGAACCAATAACCTTTTTACTTTATCATATGACAAGGAGGTTTAGTCTTAGCATTTTTGAAATATTTTGCAAATAGGCCGCTATTTCTGGAATTTCGTCGAAATAGTTAAATAATAAATTAATGTAGAGGAAATTCTGAATAATTTATGACTATGAAATTTTTTGGTAAAATGAATATTTTAGCCGCATGAGCAAATTCTATTTCATCAGTAAGTCACGCTTCTGAATTAGTTATAGTATATATCAATATCTACAGGGTGATATAACAACTTCACACCAAGAAAAAGAGTAATTTTGTTAGTTCTAAATAAACATTAGTTATCATACCAAAACAACAAAAAATATAAAAACTGTATTCAAATTTCTAAAAAGTAGAGTAAAGAGAACCTGTTAGTATCACTGGCATTTACTAATATTTGAGCAATAATTAAGAAAAAAAATTGAAAATATTTTTTTTAAGGCTCTGACTTCATACTTGAATATAATTTTTACTTCTAAAAAGCATTTCCTAATAAAGTTTATTGATAATAATGAAAATAAAGGCAGGATACTCGTATCACAAATTCATATATTCTGAATCGCTCGGTATATGGCACCGAAATTTACATATTCGACTGTTGCAGTTATGGTTTCATACGAGCCGCCAACTTTCATAAAGAATAAAATTTTCTGAGAAATACACAATAAAAAAGTTTTCGATATGGTGCGGACTTTCGTGGACACACTGTACATAAAAGTATTGTGTGTAAAAGTACTGTGAACATTCCAATCAGATAACTAAAATAATAAAAGAGTAATATGAGGAAAAGTCAAATACCAGCAGAAAATGGTTACCAAACTTAGTCGCCTAAAAATCTAGATAGATGTAAAGCTAATAGGATTTAGAACTATTTTAACCGTTAATGGTGACATAATATTTGCTTGCATTCGTAAGACCAAATTAATATTCCTCTACACCGGTTAGCAAAGGCATGTTGTATCATGTTCTGGCTCCTCAATGGTAGTTTAAGTTCGATCCATCAGTTGAGAAAGACGCTACGAACAGAAGAAGAATAAGACATGTTTCAAGATTCCATCGCAGCTTCAAATACAACTTCAAATGACTCAGCAACATTAAGGAGGGATCGGTGAGTGATTAAACTGTACAAATAGAGAAAGGGTTGGTAGAGTAGATGCCTGTACAATGGGTGTCTCGACCTTGTAATAAACGTACCAAACGTACCAAACGTACACAGAAATAATGTTAAATAAATATGGCAAAGTTTCACATGAAAAAGAAATTCCTTCACTAACCAGAAGCTCTTCTATTGTATTTTGTAAAATATCAGGACTGGCAATTAGACGCTGCTATAAAATTTAGTACCTTTCGCGTAGGCGTATTTTAACGATGAATGACACCAACTCATTTAAGGACATTGCCCGTAATGTGTCCGAGCTAACATGAGTCAAAGAAATTGCCTAGTGATTAGCATATTGTTAATCGTAGCATTGCATGGTAGCATAGTGTGGTTGCACAGAAGCTGCTATAAATATTAATATAATTTATAAATATTCTAGGTGCCAAGTTATCCAAAAAATCAAAGAGGTACCATCTGAGAATTATTGAAGGAGAGAAGGCCCAGATCAAAGAATACACATTCATGGCAAGCGTATTATATCATGACGACCATGTTTGCGGAGGCTCCATAATAACAGATAAGACCATACTGACAGCGGCGCACTGTTGCAGTTTCGGTCAAGGTCATAATTTTAACGCAAAACATGTCAGTGTGTCAGTTGGTAACAATCATTGGAAGAAAGGCCAAAGGACCAAAGCGCAGAAATTAATCGTCCACAAAAACTATAATTCTAGATTGCTTCGAAACGATGTGGCCTTAATTATACTTAAAGATACACTAGCAATGAATCTCGCTGTCGCCGCAGTTAGGCTGAAGGCAGACGCGGTGCATGAGGACGACAAGAGAATTGTGGCGACAGTAATTGGATGGGGGTATACCAGCAAGGATGGAATGGTGATTAAAGAGGCCTCTGATCAATTGATGAGGGTCAGAATACATTCAATGGACCACGATCAATGCAAGGAAGAGTACGATGCCATTGAATCGGGTCAACTTTGTTTTAGCAGCGAGGATAGAAGAGGTAGTTGCAACGGAGACTCTGGAGGACCACTGGTGATACAGAAGAAAGATACTTACGAGCAAATCGGTATAGTGTCTTTCGGCGGCGATTGCAATAACACCAAACCGGAAGTGTATACGAGAATCTCTGCATACTACAAGTGGATTGCGGCAAATTCTGTGCAAACTACGATGTCTAAACTGCTGCCGAGATTTTGCCTGAATAATTTTAAGCCTGGATGTATATCCAGATCTTTGAGAAGAAGTTAGGCCAGAAAACTATTACTAAAACGTACTCAAGATTACTACATACCAACTACCAAAGTGGTCTTAGCAACACTGTAATCCTAAGCACTAATGACTTGTATATGTAAATAAGTTTATTTAATGGAACATAGTATTATTTATATAGAATAGGGAAAAGAAAGATGGAGAGGAAATAGTAGCGGAAGATATCCCAACAATACTTGAACAAGAAGTATTGTTGGGGACCCCATAATTAAAATTAAACTAGTTAGCCAGGATTTGACAGATATTTTGATACTATTGACAGTAGGTATTGATCAAAGCATCAGCATTTGACACTACGTACTGTCATTAGAATAATAGTTATTTATGTCACAAGTGCCGAAAGTACGGAATAGCGCGACGAGCGGTGATGCGGCGCATCACCGAAGGCGGAGAAAGAATGGACAGCAACTACTCCACGCACGAAAACACGTGACCACCAACAGTCGAACAGATGCCATCTAAGTTTCACACAATTAAAGCAGCAGATCACCAATATTCTCACTGGCACTCCACCTTATACTGTCAAGGAGTTTATAGAACAGATACATGAACCACCACTCTGATCGGCCATCAAATTATACACACACATGTGTACTGTAATCATCTTATGACTTGTTGCTTGTCAACCAATAAACACCTACTCTATTCTCTTCTATAATAATAAATATTATTTATTGTAAGTGTATATAAGAAGTATGTACCAGAACATCACAAGCGATGTCAGACTAGATTCTCAGCCCTATCATGTCCAACTTGGGCAGCATCTGACGACGACCTTGTGTCGGTCTGGAAAAGCGAAACATAGCAGGATGGGCCCTGAATACGCAAAACTTTTAAATTCCATCTACACCTATGCTTATGCGCATGGCAAGGATACTTCCGGTATCCATTTCATATCCTTATCGAACAAATGGGCAACTCGGAATGAAAGTTTGTTCAAAATTCTCACAAGAAACCACGATTTGAAATCCTAAGTCGCGGTTGCCACTTTCGGCCAATTTCGCATTTGATTTGGTTTACAGACTACAACTTGTGAAATAGCAGAAAACACAGCAACAAAGTTCAAAAGATGATAATTAAACGTCATCCACTTCAACGTTGTAATAATCTTCAAGCGACATTACTTTTTGGCAGGTGTGGATTGTGGATACGTTATCAGGCAGAGGTGACTCTAGTTCCAAATGATTCAATGCTTGTCATATTAGTTCTATTTGAAAATCTGCTGCTTTCTTTCGACTCCTTTCGATCACGATATACTCCGGTAATGACACTAATTATTTCTGCTATTTAGAGGATAATTATAGAACTTACTTAAGACGGGGGTTGAGTTTCAAAATACCAAATGACGGTCACAAGCGTCGCTTGGGACGACATATTAAACATGTGGTTTAAGGTTAGGTTTTTAAGCGAAGCCCATACAGCAGTGTATTAGTATATTTAAAAGGTACTGAGAAAAGGGACACAAGAGTGACAATGATCGAAATATTTTCCGTTTTCTCTTAAATTTGATCTTATGGCAACATTGTTAGCTAAGGTAAATTCTTTAAAATGTAAGAAATCTGATGTGGCCAGGCACAAGAAGTATTGTTGGGGACCCCATAATAAATGAATACATCAAAATTGGTCTTTTTAATAAAATTGTCAAGACAAGAATTGTACCAAAACAATGGAAACAATCTCAAATAATACTATTACAGAAAAAAATCTGAAGTGGCTAGGAACATGACTTTATCATACAATATATAAAATTAATAGTTTAGCTGCATGAGAATCTATTTTATTGAGATAAAGCATCAGCATTTGACACTACCTACACTACGACATTAGAATAATAGTTATTTATGTCACAAGTGCCGAAAGTATGGAATAGCGCGACGAGCGGTGATGCGGCGCGTCACCGAACGCGGAGCGTCGCCATCGCATGTGAGCGAGTCGAGCTATCTAGTTTTCGGCAGGAGTGACACCAACGTTAATTGTGTTGCTTTTTGAAAAATATGAATTTCAAAAAATAATTAAAAAATTGTTATATTTCTGTGTAGGAAATGTTATGTTGGTACCACTTTGACGAAACGTCAAGTTTAAAAAGCTAACTCAAATTCTGACAGATTTATATTTGTACAATGTAGGAGTCACATCCGTACCAACAACCTAAAACAAAACTACCCTCATCGCTATATTTTATTTACAATTTTCTCAATTTATCGTTTTTAGAATTAGATATAAAGACGGGTTGATATTTCTTATTAACAAACAATCAAATTGGCGATCTTATTTTATTTGAAATTTGTATTTTGTACTTTACTGCACTAGAGCGGCAACGTTCCATAGCGATTCTCCAACATCTGATGAAATCAGTTGTTTTCGACTGTGACAGCTAAAAAATATTTGTCAAAATCCTGGCTACTATTTAGTTTCATATCAATGCAGATGCGACCGATCTCGATCAAATTGAATTTGCTCTTGTAGCTAAACTATTAATTTTACCAAAAAGAGTCATAGGCATATATTATTCAGAATTTCCTCTACTTTAATTTATTTTTTAACTATTTTGACGAAATTACAGAAATGGCGGCTCATTTGCAAAATCCTTGGAAAAGGCTTAGAATAAACTACCAATTCCTTTGGACCCTTTTGAACTAAAAGCTTTTCAGCTCTGAGTTAGGTCATGAAACTTCTAAATATGAACTTTCGTCCCGATACCTTTAGTAGTTTCTCCGGAATCGTCGCCACAAAAATCGTTTACACACATACACTCACAGACATTTTTTTGTGCCTTGGTCAAAAATGTTCAGGGGACTCAAAAAGACCTATTTCCGCTAAAATCTCCATTTTTTTTTTTCGGCACGATTACAATACTTCATCATACTGCGTATGATAAAGTAAAAATGTGCGTGGTTTTGCTTTAAAACAGCAAAAATTGTAGCGATTTTTTGTATGGAGATACGGCGTTTTACCGCTGGTCGATAACTGTACTGGATATATAATAATAAACACACCGTACTGAAGCTTATGTGTCTATAACGCAATACCATGTCATCAAGTAATGTGCTTATTGTCTTCAAGGGCCACTGCTAGGCTTTTCCTAGAGCCTCACGGCTTTTCTGTCCAGGGGCCTCCACATTTACTGTCTAAGGGCCCCCACAGCTTTTCTGCCCTGCAGTCCTTAATCCGGCGCTGTCCATAACACAAAACCATAAACTTTAATACTTTTCACGTAGGCCTATTTTCAACGATGAATGCAACCCACACATTTAAGGAGATTGGATGAGATGTTATGAATGAGAAAGATTGCATAGTGATCAGCCTGTTGCTAATCGCTTCTTCACTAGGTGAGTGACGATGCAATCAAATAGAAACTGCTACAATTTTAATTTTAGGGGCTAAGTCACCCAAATCAATTCATGGGCATGATAGAATTATTGAAGGAGTAAGAGCCCAGATCAAAGAATACCCATTTATGGCAAGCATATTATATAAGGGCAAATACAAGTGCGGAGGCTCAATAATAACAGATAAGACTATACTGACGGCAGCGCACTGTTGGTGCACGTTCGAACATCTTTATCTAAACAAAGATGATATTACCGTGTCAGTCGGAAACGAATTTTGGAAGAAAGGTAAAAAATTCAAGGCCTACAAACTGATCGTCCACGAGAACTATGAATCTATCAGCATTATAAACGATGTGGCGTTAGTTATACTTAAACATACACTATCCAAGTCTCCCGATATTGCCGCAGTTAAGTTAAGTCAAGGTCCACTCAATGAGGACGGGAAGATAGTAAATGCCGCTGCACTTGGATGGGGGTTTACCAGCAAGAATGGTGTAATGGTTAAAGGTGCTTCTGAACAACTGATGAGGGTCAATTTATATTCTGTGACGCCTAAGAAATGCAGGAGACACTACGATGACATCGGTCCGAAAAAGGTTTGCTTCGGCAGTAACAATAGAAGAGGTACATGCAACGGAGACTCTGGGGGCCCACTGGTGATACGAATGAAGAAAAGCTTCGAGCAAATAGGCATAGTGTCGTACGGTGGTCCTAATTGCAATAACACCGTACCGGAAGTGTATTCGAGAATTTCTACATTCTATGAGTGGATTGCAGCAAATGCTTACACAACTGAGTCGAGTAAACTTGTATCGCGTTTTGCAGTTAACAATTTTAAGCCTTAAGATCAACTTGGTTTTCTGATCAGCATATCCAGAATTCAGGCCAGTGGACTATAATTAAGACCTTTTTATGAGTTTTACATGCCGAGTTTTAAGGGGCAGCTGCCCCCCCTGCCGTATTTTGGCATTATGTTTATTACATAACACTCTTTCCCTTACGGACACTAGGGTGGTTATTTTTAAATTTCCCTAATTTGCCCAATCTTCCAATTTCCCCAATTTCTCAAAAAAAAAGGATTACAAATCGTTTCACTTTTTTCGAAAAAATGATATTGAAAACGAATAATATTGTATTATTTAAACAATGGAAATCATCCCAAAATATAAATGATGTCACTTGAGAATAACAGTTGCCCAGACCGATATATAAAAATAATTTTAGGTGAATTACTAACAACAATTGTTTAAACAAATTAAATTGTGGGTTTAACAACTGTGGGTTTATTAGATATCTCGAACATGCAATTTATAAGTTAATATAATAATAATAATAATAATAATAATATTGCTCTACATAATTTTACACATATCTGTACATACAAACATAAATTGTTTATATTATCCTTTAAGTACGAGTTGGCGTTTTCAACTTATGCGTCTCATAATACGTCAAAAGCACGTATAACGTTATTTGTATGCTGGTGATCCATTCCACGTCCCAAGTATTTGAAAACACGAATTGAACTTGACCATTTTCAAGATATTCCTTCAGAAGGTTAAGAAATGGCTTATGAATACCCACCTTGGTTTTTACGGAAACTAAAATTAGTGTAAATGTTCTTAAATCTACACGCTAGTAAAAGATACTAGTTTTAGAATAATTCCATAAAATGCGATACCGTTATTTATATAAAACACTTGTGAAGCACATATGAACACATTTGAAGAATGTTTGGATTATTTGAATTTATTAGTAATTGAATACAGCCAGCTGTTGACTTGAGCTGTTGTCATAAAACCCTAAACTGAGTTTCGCAAGGATTTTGTGTATATAAACTTGTTTATAACATAAAACGTTTGTAGTTCAACCTGGAATTGAAAAATTGCAATTGAAAGTGGTATAAATTAAATTAAATGTTCAAAAATGCCAGACCTCTTCCGAAAACAAGGGGGCGCTGAGATATTTCTTGCTCCAGGGCGCTGAATAAGTAGCTACGCCACTGGGTAAGACACACGATCTCAGATACTTTGTGTAATAATTAAACAGGGCGACGTAATGTCCTGTCAATACATACGTTTGCCATGTCCCATTACTGTCATCTTAAATCTTGCCGTAAGAAAAGAAAAGCTGCAATTGAATGATTTTTTTATTACCTTCTGAAATAATTCAAACTCTAGTGCATGATGGAATCAGCATTCGAGAAATTGCTACTGAATTAAGTGTAGGCAAGAACACCGCGAAGAATAATGGTTGCTAGACCAAAGCGGTTGTCTCATGCTTCATCCACCAATGAACGGCCGGCATACAATGACGTCACTACCGCTCGTTCCTAACCTAACTAACTCGTGTTTTCACGTGAACTTGAATGTGTCTATTGGCTGGCACGTAGCGGATGCCTAGCGCGTGTTTATAACTGAACACGTGGGCATGACGTGGACTGTGACGCCATTGTATGCCTTTTGACCCTTCCCCGCGGGCCCCACTTCACTATATGATTGACTCACTGCATGAGACAACCGCACCAGTCTAGCAACCGTACCGTTGACGGAACTATTATTAATCGATAATTGACATAAATCTCGGTTGTGAAAAGCCATGTTAGCTATTCTGCCAAACCTATTGATTGTCTTTAATATGATGCATTATTTGTTTTGCTAAACTTCATACTTTCGGAGCTATTGATGCAAAGATATGTGAAAAATAGTATTTAGAAATGATTCTAAAACAAAACCAAATGCGGTGAACTGTGAGCCTGACTAGGACCAGCGGCCAGATGAACCAGGTTTGACTACACATACGCCTACAATACGTAAACCAAAATAATGTATTCCATATTATTATTATTATTATTATTCCATCTTTTTCACGACTTAGTTAAGCCGTGGGAAATATACGATGACAGTAAAAGGAATTTAATTAAATATTTTACCGTCAAATTATATAATGTGAACAAGGGCATTACAAATTATCTAGAACAAAATTGTATCAAACAATTGAAAGCAATTAACATAAAAGTTAGTACTGTTCACATGGGCGTATTTTTAACGATGACTGAAACCCATTCAATTCAGTAGGTTGGGAGTATTGCGTCCATACTGACATGAACCCACAAAATCGCCTAGTGATCAGCCTGATGTTAATCGTTTCTTTGCAAGGTAAGCAGCAAGCTGGTCAGATAGAAGCAGCTACAAGTTTTATTTTAGGAGCCATGTCGTTCGAACGAAACCTGCACAACTGGAGAATTATCGAAGGAGTTAAAGCCAATATTGTCGATTATCCATTCATGGCAAGCATATTATACTTTGATGACTTGAAATGTGGTGGCTCTATAATAACAGATAAAACCATACTAACAGCAGCCCACTGTTGCAGCCATGACGATAAGGTGAGGTTCGACAAGGATTATGTCGCTGTGTCAGTTGGTAACGATTATTGGAAGAAAGGTCGGAAGTTCACGGCAGATAAACTGATCGTCCATGAAAATTTTGTTTATAGAACATTGCTAAACGACGTGGCCTTAATAATTCTTAAAAAAACACTATCCAAGTATCCCGTTATTTCGGCAGTTAAGTTACGTCAATATGCAGTGAATGAGGACGACAAGAGAATTGTGGCCACTGCAATTGGTTGGGGGTATACCAGCAAGGATGGAATGGTGATTGAAGAGGCTTCTGATCAACTGATGAAGGTGAAACTGTATTCAGTGAAGCTCAAGCAATGCATGTCACAAGTTGATGACGTTGTTCCGAGTAATATTTGCTTCAGCAGTGTCGATAGAAGAGGTACTTGCCGTGGAGACTCTGGAGGACCACTGGTGATAGCAAAAAACAATTCTTTGGAACAAATAGGCCTGGTTTCATTCGGCGGTGGTGATTGCAATAACACCAACCCGGAAGTGTATTCGAGAATTTCTACATACTATGGGTGGATTGCAAAAAATGCCCACACAACTAAGTCGAGTAAACTTTTGTCGAGGTTTGAAGTAAACAATTTTAGGGGATCAGCTTGACTGTCTAACCAGCGTATCCGGAAATCTGGCCGAGGGACTATATTTAAACAAATTTATGATTTTTTAGACGTTTTTCAAAATGTGGTCCACACACTCCCTTAATTCAAATAAATAAAACTCTTATATCTTCAACATATTTTTTTACGTATATTTATCAAAATTTTCATTTTGAACATTTTTCTGAAACCATGAGAAAGATATAATGTGAACAAGGGCGTCACAAATTATCTACAACAAAATTGTATCAAACAATTGAAAGCAATTAACATAAAAGTTAGTACTGTTCACATGGGCGTATTTTTAACGATGACTGAAACCCATTCAATTCAGTAGGTTGGGAGTTTTGCGTCCATACTGACATGAATCCACAAAATCGCCTAGTGATCACCCTGATGTTAATCGTTTCTTTGCAAGGTAAGCAACATGCTGGTCAGATAGAAGCAGCTACAAGTTTTATTTTAGGAGCAATGTCGTTCGAACGAAACGAGGGCAACGGGAGAATTATCGAAGGAGTTAAAGCCAATATTGTCGATTATCCATTCATGGCAAGCGTATTATACTATAACGAATTCCAATGTGGTGGCTCTATAATAACAGATAAAACCATACTAACAGCAGCCCACTGTCTGTATTATGATGGACGTCGTATCTACGACAATAATCATGTCGCTGTGTCAGTTGGTAACGATTATTGGAGGAAAGGTCGAAAGTTCCAGGCATATAAACTGATCGTCCATGAAAATTATGTTAAAAGAACACACCTAAACGACGTGGCCTTAATAATTCTTAAAAATACACTATCCAAGTACCCCGATATTCCGGCAGTTAAATTACGTCAATATGCAGTGAATGAGGACGACAAGAGAATTGAGGCCACTGCAATTGGTTGGGGGTATACCAGCAAGGATGGAATGGTGATTGAAGAGGCTTCTGATCAACTGATGAAGGTGAAACTGTATTCAGTGAAGCTCAAGCAATGCATGTCACAAGTTCGTGACGTTGTTCCGAGTAATATTTGCTTCAGCAGTGACGATAGAAGAGGTTCGTGCGGTGGAGACTCTGGAGGACCACTGGTGATAGCAAAAAACAATACTTTGGAACAAATAGGCCTGGTTTCATTCGGTGGTGGTGATTGCAATAACACCAACCCGGAAGTGTATTCGAGAATTTCTACATACTATCCATGGATTGCAAAAAATGCCCGCACAACTAAGTCGAGTAAACTTTTGTCGAGGTTTGAAGTAAACAATTTTAGGGGATCAGCTTGACTGTCTAACCAGCGTATCCGGAAATCTGGTCGAGGGACTATATTTAAACAAATTTATGAGTTTTTAGACGTTTTTCAAAATGTGGTCCACACACTCCCTTAATTCAAATAAATAAAACTCTTTTATCTTCAATTATTTTTTTAACTTTATTAACATTAATTTTTGTGATAAATAATTAATCTGATGGATGAGTCTGCAAAGCATTACAAATTTTCTCAAATCGTGGATATAAACTGGATACGAACACCCTCATTTCCTTTTCAACGTTGGTTTTTGGTCTACACTTGCTTTTTATTACAGCAACCGCCGAAAATCCAGCTTCGCTCAAGTACGACGTCGAAAACTAAATTAAATTAAAATCCGCTGAGCCTTATCACTTAGGAAAGGGAGATTCATGTTTTATTGAAATCCAAAATTCTGTCAAATCCATGCTTCCAAATTTTGTTTTCAAACTGTTATTACTAGATAACTCGATAAGATTCTCTTCTTCTGCAGAAGTAAATTCTGGTGTTAAATGGATCTTGCACCCAAGTAGATTTATCAAAATTTTCATTTTGAAAACATTTCTGAAACCAGACAATTAGAAATAAGTGCTTCTCAAACATGGTTTTTATATATTGAGAAAGATCAAGTTCATTTGAAGTCAAAACGTGCTGAAGTATTAAAAAGAATCTCTCCCGCATGTTCATTCAATTTTCTCTACATTGTTTGTCTTTTTTTTTAAACTGCTATTTTTCTTTGACTTCAGGCAGATTAAGGGGCAGTTTTTGAAAAACGTCACATAAATATATCAGTTTTGTTAAAAATATTGGCGTCAGCAAAATATTCTGCATCTTTGTGTCCTGCTTTAAGGAACCACGCGAGAGCCATCGGACACTACTAGAATACAATAAATCCGAATATTCTGCTCCTATATGTTTACACAGTTTTTAAAAAACCTTGCTTTAAATGGACGAGATTTAATAAAATTTACAACATTCACCATAGATTGTAACACCTGATTCAGTGGAAGACTCCAATCCTTTGACGCAAGCGCTTCTCTGTGAATAAGGCAATAAAATACACAGTGCGTTTGGTGATTTGTTTCGAATAGGAGCATGCAATACTTCATAGCAGCCAGGCATGGGACGACCTCCATCAGTACAGATGCCAACGCATTTTGACCAACTCAAATTATTTTCAGATAAGAATGTATCGATAATCTCGAGCAGGTTTTGAGCCTTCGCTCCTGCAGTGATACTTTTACAAAAAGGAAGGTCTTCTGTAATATTATTCCCATCAATAAACCGTACATGGCATATCCAATGAGCATCCTTATTCTTATCTGTAGCATCGTCCAACTGGAATCCAAATTCGAATAACTCGGAATTACGTAACTTTTAGAATATTTCGCGGTGCCCCGGGGCGCCGCGGCGCACAGTTTGGGAATCACTGCATTAGCAGAAACGCTAGATCATCGTATGTGTCTAGCATTACCAGGGGTTCATGCCTTCTCCGGTTGCAGATGCATTTTACAAAAAGGGAAAAATATAAACCGTTTAATATTTTAGAAAAAAATCAAGATTTTTAAATTCTTTTTCACGACTTAGTTACGCCGTGCGACATATACGATGAGCAAAAAGAATTTAATTAAATATTTTACCGTCAAATTATATAATGTGATAGGGTATTTAGAAATTATCTATAACAAAATTGTATCAAACAATTGAAAGCAATTAACATAAAAGTTAGTACTGTTCACATGGGCGTATTTTTAACGATGATGAAACCCATTCAATTCAGTAGGTTGGGAGTTTTGCGTCCATACTGACATGAATCCACAAAATCGCCTAGTGATCAGCCTGATGTTAATCCTTTCTTTGCAAGGTAAGCAACATGCTGGTCAGATAGAAGCAGCTACAAGTTTTATTTTAGGAGCAATGTCGTTCGAACGAAATCTGAACAACGGGAGAATTATCGAAGGAGTTAAAGCCAATATTGTCGAATATCCATTCATGGCAAGCATAATACACCGTAACTTATTCGGATCTGGTGGCTCTATAATAACAGATAAAACCATACTAACAGCAGCCCACTGTTTGTCCTATGATGAACGTCGTATCTACGACAAGAATCATGTCACTGTGTCAGTTGGTAACGATCATTGGATGAAAGGTCGAAAGTTCCAGGCATATAAACTGGTCATCCATGAAAATTATGTTGAAAGAACATACCTAAATGACGTGGCCTTAATAATTCTTAAAAATACACTATCCAACTATCCCGGTATTTCGGCAGTTAAGTTACGTCAATATGCAGTGAATGAGGACGACAACAGAATTGAGGCCACTGTACTTGGTTGGGGGCGTACCAGCAAGGATGGACTACTGATTCCAGGACATTCTGATCAACTGATGAAGGTGAACCTGTATTCAGTAAAGCTCGAGCAATGCATGCCATATTATCGTCAGGTTGTTCCGAGTAATATTTGCTTCAGCAGTGTCGATAGAAGAGGTACTTGCACTGGAGACTCTGGAGGACCACTGGTGATAGAAAAGAACAATAGTTTGGAACAAATAGGCCTGGTTTCATTCGGTGGTAATTGCAATAACACCAAACCGGAAGTGTATTCGAGAATTTCTACATACTATCAGTGGATTGCAAAAAATGCCCGCACAACTAAGTCGAGTAAACTTTTGTCGAGGTTTGCAGTTAACAATTTTTTGGGTTACTGTTGGCAGTTTGCTTGATGAGCTTGATTGTCTAATCAGCGTCTCCGGAAGTCTGGTCAGTGGACTATAGTTAAACAAATTTAAGATTTTTTAGACGCTTTTCAAAATGTAGTCCACACACTCGCTTAATTCAAATAAATAAAACTCTTATATCTTCAACATATTTTTTTTACGTATATTTATCAAAATTTTCATTTTGATATATTGAGACAGATCAAGTTCAAATGAACTTGAAATTAAGATCAAAACGTGCTGAAGTATTAAAAAGAATCTCTCCCTGCATCTTCATTCAATTTTCTTCTTGATTGTTTGTCTTTTTTTTAAACTGCTATTTTTCTTGGACTTCAGGCAGATTAAGGCGCAGTTTTTCAAAAACGTCACATAAATTTATCAGATTTGTCTAAAAAAATTGGCGTCAGCAAAATATTCTGCATCCTTGTGCCCTGGTTTAAGGAACCACGCGAGAGCCATCGTACACTACTAGAATAAAATAAATACGAATATTCTGCTCCTATATCTTCACACAGTTTTTAAAAAACCTTGCTTTAAATGGACGAGATTTAATAAAATTTACAACATTCAGCATAGATTGTAACACCTGATTCAGTGGAAGACTCTTATACTTCGACGCAAGCGCTTCTCTGCGAATAAGGCAATAAAATACACAGTGCGTTTGGTGATTTGTTTCCAATAAGAGCAGACAATACTCCATAGCAGCCAGGCATGGGGCGACCTCCATCAGTACAGACACCAACGCATTTTGACCAACTCAAATTATTTTCAGATAAGAATGTATCGATAATCTCGAGCAGGTTTTGAGCCTTCGCTCCTGCAGTGATACTTTTACAAAACGGAAGGTCATCTGTAATATTATTCCTATCAATTAACCGTACATAGCATATCCAATGAGCATCCTTATTATTATCTGTAGCCTCATCCAACTGCACTCCAAATTCGAATAACTAGGAATTACGTTAAATTTAGAATATTTCGCGGTGCCCCGGGGCGCCGCGGCGCGCAGTTTGGGAATCACTGCGTTAGCAGAAACGCTAGATCACCGTATGTGTCTAGCATTACCAGGGTTTCATGCCTTCTCCGGTTGCAGATGCATTTTACAAAAAGGGAAACATATAAACCGATTAATATTTTAGAAAAAAATCAAGAGTTTTAAATTCTTTTTCACGACTTAGTTACGCCGTGCGACATGATATTTTCAACAAAAATTTCTAAAAATAATTTATAAAAATTTTAAAAATACAAATTATTAAACAAAAATTAAGTATATATTTTGAAAAGATAGCAAAAAGAATTTAATTAAATATTTTACCGTCAAATTATATAATGTGATAGGGTATTTAGAAATTATCTATAACAAAATTGTATCAAACAATTGAAATCAATTAACATAAAATTTAGTACTGTTCACATGGGCGTGTTTTTAACGATGACTGAAGCCCATTCAATTCAGTAGGTTGGGAGTTTTGCGTCCATACTGACATGAATCAACAAAATCGCCTAGTAATCAGCCTGATGTTAATTGCTTCTTTGCAAGGTAAGCAACAGGCTGGTCAGATAGAAGCAGCTACAAGTTTTATTTTAGGAGCAATGTCGTTCGAACGAAACGAGAACAACGGGAGAATTATCGAAGGAGTTAAAGCCCATATCGTCGAATATCCATTCATGGCAAGCATTATAGTATACAAAGAGAATAAAAACGTATTCAATTGTGGTGGCTCTATAATAACAGATAAAACCATACTAACAGCAGCCCACTGTTTGTGCTTTGATGAACGTCGTATCTACGACAAGAATCAGATCACTGTGTCAGTTGGTAACGATCATTGGAGGAAAGGTCGAAAGTTCAAGGCAGATAAACTGATCGTCCATGAAAATTATGTTAAAATCATACCCTTAAACGACGTGGGCTTAATAATTCTTAAAAATACACTATTCGGGTACCCCGGTATTTCTGCAGTTAAGTTACGTCAATATGCACTGAATGAAGGCGAAAAAAGAATTGAAGCCACGGTACTTGGTTGGGGAATGACCAGCAAGGATGGAATACTGATTCCAGTAGCTTCTGATCAATTGATGCAGGTTAACTTGTATTCAGTGGCGCCCGAGCAATGCATGTCAGATTACCGTGAGGTTGGTCCGAGTCAACTTTGCTTCAAAAGTGACGATAGAAGAGGTACTTGCACTGGAGACTCTGGAGGACCGCTGGTGATATGGAAAAGCAGTAGTTTCGAACAGATCGGTGTGGTGTCATTCGGTGATGTTGATTGCAATAATACTCAACCGGAAGTGTATTCGAGAATTTCTGCATACTATCAGTGGATTGCAAAAAATGCTCACTCAACTATGTTGAGTAAACATTCTTCGAGTTTTGCAGTTAACAATTTTAAGGGTTAATGTTGGTAGGTTGCTTGATCAGCTTGATTGTCTAACCAGCGTATCCAGAAGTCGGCCGCCAGTGGACTATATTTAAAACAAAGTTAAGACCTTTTTAGACTTTTTCCAAAATTTGCTCCACACAGGCCCGTAATTCATTTTACATACTAAATAACTAATTCCCAATGAAGCTAGTATTGAATATTTATAGAGGTACTAATTACAAGTTATGTAAGAGAAACCTTATTAGACTATTAGGGCGAAATGCAAGCTACCTTATGAGGTACACATATAGATGCAATAAAGAATGAATTTTTATTAATTTATTTAGTTTATTAAGTAACTTACATCAAGAAGTTTATTCTCGTTTATTCCTGCGATAGCGCTTTCCACATGTGTGCTTCTATAAAGATAAAACTAAATACTACTAAAAGCCAAGTATTAAATACTCTATCTAATGAAGAAAAAACTGCATACTTACATAAATAATAATTTATATATCTATGTCTACTGTGGTATGTATCGTTCCATGCTAATTACCTAATTTCAGTATTTCACCTACCATGACTATAGTTTAATCAAACCCTAATTTTCCCGTATTCAGTATAGCTGAAGGTGTATTGTGTTGTACCACTATAACTTATAAATTATATGAAAATAATTGAATAACTTGTGTCTAACCAACTTCTTTCTTACCAATTGCTTTAATTTCTATTTCAGACGTTTACTTACATCCATTAAACCATCCTTTACACTGTTCTCGACAAACCAAACTTGGCGTTCAGGAAAATACTGTGGTTTACTTTGTTTTATTTGTCTACTATGCTATACTATGCTATACTATACTATGCTATACAGGAGGAAAAGCTAGGTCATGGCTTGATATTTTTGCAACTTGTTTGAATACAGTGATTCGGAATAAATCAAGTCACGTTTTGACGTCGCATGAACTTGATATTTCTCAAAATATAAAAACCATGTTTGAGGGGCATTTATCACCGCTAACTATCTGGTTTGAGAAATATTTTCAAAATTAAGCTTCCATCCTCGAGCTTCTCTGTTCCACTCCATCCAGACTATTTTTTATGTCTTCCAGTAGTTTTTCAATTTTTGATTGCTGTATGATAGATGTCCTCCTTTTTTTTAAGTTTATCAGGTATTTGTTTTTCCTTTTTTTTAATTATTTAATAATAAGAAGAATAATAGCGTGCAATGAAAACTTGACCATTTTCAAGATATTGCTTCAGAAGGTTAAGAAATGGGTTATGAATACCCACCTTGGCTTTTACGGAAACTAAAATTAGTGTAAATGTTCTTAAATCTTCACGCTAGTAAAAGATACTAGTTGTAGAATAATTCCATAAAATGCGATACCGTTATTTATATAAAACACTTGTGAAGCACATGTGAACACATTTGGAGAATATTTGGATTATGTTAACTTATTAGAAATCGAAAACAGCCAGCTGTTGACTAATTGTTTTTTATTGTCATAAAACCCTAAACTGAGTTTCGCAAGGATTTTGTATATATATATAAACTCGTTTTTAACATAAAACGTTTGTAGTTCAACCTGGAATTGAAAAATTGCAATTGAAAGTGGTATAAATTAAATTAAATGTTAAAAAATGCTGAGATATTTCTTGCTCCAGAGCGCTGAATAAATAGCTACGCCACTGGGTTAGACACGCGATCTCAGATACTATGTGTAATAATTAAACTGGACTACGTAATGTCCTGTCACTACTAACGTTCGTTATGTCACATTACTGTCATCTTAAATCTTGCCGTAAGAAAAAAAAGCTGCAATTGAATGATTTTTTTATTACCTTCTGAAATAATTCAAACTCTAGTGCATGATGGAATCAGCATTCGAGAAATTGCTACTGAATTAAGTGTAGGAAAGAACACCGCGAAGAATAATGGTTGCTAGACCAAAGCGGTTGTCTCATGCTTCATCCACCAATGAACGGCCGGCATACAATGACGTCACTACCGCTCGTTCCTAACCTAACTAACTCGTGTTTTCACGTGAACTTGAATGTGTCTATTGGCTGGCACGTAGCGATGCCTAGCGTGTGTTTATAACTGAGCACGTGGGCATGACGTGAACTGTGACGCCATTCTATGCCTTTTGACCCTTCCCCGCGGGCCCCACTTCACTATATGATTGTCTCACTGCATGAGACAACCGCTCCAGTCTAGCAACCGTGCCTTCGACGGAACTATTATTAATCAATAATTGACATAATATCTCGGTTCTGAAAAGCCATGTTAGCTATTCTGCCAAACCTACTGATTGTCTTTAATATGATGCATAATTTGTTTAGCTAAACTTAATACTTTCGGAGCTATTGATGCAAAGATATGTGAAAAATAGTATTTAGAAATGATTCTAAAACAAAACCAAATGCGGTGAACTGTGAGCGTGACTAGACCAGTGGCCAGATGAACCAGGTTTGACTACGCATACGCCTACAATACGGATACCAAAATAGTGTATTCCATATTATTATTATTATTTATTGAAAATCTCTGATACATCTCATTAAATATTTGAAACCTAGATAATATAATTTAGATATAACATATAAATACTAAACTTACACTAATAATTTTGAAAAGTAATAAAGAGGATCAGGGCAAATTGGTAGTACCGAGCTTCGCTGAAGCCTAGGGTACTCCCTTTGCGGGTATCACTGCAGCTCTACCCAATTTTGAAAAACACAAGGCCATTTATGCTTTGCAAAGAAAAATTTCATTTTTCTTTGCAATGCAAAGGAAAACTGCAGAAAACCCTTGCAGCCTCGTGCAAAGGTCATTAAAAACACACACACACACTCACACACACACACACACAGACACACATTTATTAATAGACAATATACATTAAAAGAAGGTAAAGATGAAATATTAAGCAGCAAATTTAGGGTTCTTTATGATAAAACTCTCCTCAAAATATTTGCGCTTCCCAAAACCGCAATTTCTTGAATTTCCCAGGGCGAAATTTTGCACGGCAACTCTTTAACATGTTTACTATAATTTAGACTAACTGCTCCCAATGCACCTACAATCACCGGAACAATGTTCACTTTCATTCCCCACATACGTCCAACTTCTATTGCGAGATCCTTATATTTAAGTTGTTTTTCAAGCTCCTTCCTTACAACATTCGCATCAGCAGGTACCGAGATTTCAATAAACGTGCACACCTTCCTCTGGAAATCCTTTACCACGATATCTGGCTTATTAGCATCAAGCATTCTATCAGTGACAACAGGCATGTTCCATAATATGGTAATATGATCATTACTCACAACAGGAGATGGGATGTGGTCATACCACCGAGACACATCCATTGCTAAACCTAGTTGGGAACATAAATTATAATGTATATATGTTCCCACCCTATCATGCCTAGCAATGTAATGCGACTCAGCTAAGACTGGACAAGCCGCCAATAAGTGGTAGACATGTTCCGGAGCCTGATGACACAATCTACAGCTCCCATCATGAGCAACTTTCATAATCTTCTGTTCATGATATCTGGTACGAATTGCCTGATCTTGCGCCGCAACAATAGAGGATTCCGTTTCAGCCTTAATGTTCCCATGACAAAGCCAAGATAAAGACCCAGATTTTGAAATACCATCACCCTCCACAATTCTTAAAAATTGACCATGCATTGGCTTACTAACATAATCCTCCCTCATTTTCCGATTCATTCTTAACTTAATCTCCCGCTTTAAACTCGCCACCGAAGTTTTATTTCCGTAATTTTCTAGTTCTTCGACCTGAAATTTTTCTAAAATTAGTTTATGTTTACTAATTATTGACTTACCAGAAGTATCCCTAATTAATTGTTTAATAACTTTATCTTCCTTGTTGGCCTTTATAAAATTTCCTAAATTTAACATTTCCAAATCATAAATATTTTCCAATTGCTGCAAACCACGACCTCCATCTAAACGATGCAGGTATAGCCTGCAAACATCGGACCTAGGGTGAAACATAAAATTTAATGTTAACTGTTTTCTAGTTTTAATGTCCAAATCGCGTATTTCCTTCTTCGTCCAGTTTAAAACACCAACACTGTATCGAAATATAGGAATAGCATATGCATTTATCGCTTGCATTTTATACTTTCCATTTAAGCCAGACTTTAAAATTTTCCTCACACGCTTAATGTATTCGCCTATAACCTTCACCTTCATGCCTTCATCATCAATACCAAAGGCTTCATCCATTCCCAGATACTTATATCTAGTATTATCTGTTAGTTCGTTAATACTAGTATGATCATTCAGGCATATGTCAGCGGTTTTCTCAATTTTGCCTTTGACAATACTAATTTTGGCACACTATTATTATTATTATTTATTGAAAATCTCTGATACATCTCATTAAATATTTGAAACCTAGATAATATAATTTAGATATAACATATAAATACTAAACTTACACTAATAATTTTGAAAAGTAATAAAGAGGATCAGGGCAAATTGGTAGTACCGAGCTTCGCTGAAGCCTAGGGTACTCCCTTTGCGGGTATCACTGCAGCTCTACCCAATTTTGAAAAACACAAGGCCATTTATGCTTTGCAAAGAAAAATTTCATTTTTCTTTGCAAAGCAAAGGAAAACTGCAGAAAACCCTTGCAGCCTCGTGCAAAGGTCATTAAAAACACACACACACACACTCACACACACACACACAGACACACATTTATTAATAGACAATATACATTAAAAGAAGGTAAAGATGAAATATTAAGCAGCAAATTTAGGGTTCTTTATGATAAAACTCTCCTCAAAATATTTGCGCTTCCCAAAACCGCAATTTCTTGAATTTCCCAGGGCGAAATTTTGCACGGCAACTCTTTAACATGTTTACTATAATTTAGACTAACTGCTCCCAATGCACCTACAATCACCGGAACAATGTTCACTTTCATTCCCCACATACGTCCAACTTCTATTGCGAGATCCTTATATTTAAGTTGTTTTTCAAGCTCCTTCCTTACAACATTCGCATCAGCAGGTACCGAGATTTCAATAAACGTGCACACCTTCCTCTGGAAATCCTTTACCACGATATCTGGCTTATTAGCATCAAGCATTCTATCAGTGACAACAGGCATGTTCCATAATATGGTAATATGATCATTACTCACAACAGGAGATGGGATGTGGTCATACCACCGAGACACATCCATTGCTAAACCTAGTTGGGAACATAAATTATAATGTATATATGTTCCCACCCTATCATGCCTAGCAATGTAATGCGACTCAGCTAAGACTGGACAAGCCGCCAATAAGTGGTAGACATGTTCCGGAGCCTGATGACACAATCTACAGCTCCCATCATGAGCAACTTTTATTTTATTATTATTATTATTATTATTATTATTATTATTATTATTCCATCTTTTTCACGACTTAGTTACTTAGTTAATTATCTAGACCAAAATTGTATCAAACAATTGAAAGCAATTAACATAAAAGTTAGTACTGTTCACATGGGCGTATTTTTAACGATGACTGAAACCCATTCAATTCAGTAGGTTGAGTTTTGCGTCCATACTGACATGAATCCACAAAATCGCCTAGTGATCAGCCTGATGTTAATCGTTTTGCAAGGTAAGCAGCAAGCTGGTCAGATAGAAGCAGCTACAAGTTTTATTTTAGGAGCAATGTCGTTCGACCGAAACCTGCACAATGGGAGAATTATCGAAGGAGTTAAAGCCCATATTGTCGATTATCCATTCATGGCAAGCATAATATACCGTAACGTATTCGAATGTGGTGGCTCTATAATAAAAGATAGAACCATACTAACAGCAGCCCACTGTTGCTGCTATGATGAAGACCAGATGTACGACAAGAATCGTGTCTTTGTGAGAGTTGGTAACGATTATTGGAGGAAAGGTCAAAAGTTCGAGGCATATAAACTGATCATCCATGAAAATTTTGTTAAAACCACATTGATAAACGACGTGGCCTTAATAATTCTTAAAAATACACTATCCAAGTATCCCGGTATTTCGGCAGTTAAATTACGTCAATATGCAGTGAATGAGGCCGACAAGAGAATTGAGGCCACTGTAATTGGTTGGGGGCGTACCAGCAAGGATGGAATACTGATTCCAAAAATTTCTGATCAACTGATGAAGGTGAAATTGTATTCAGTGACGCTCGAGCAATGCATGTCACAAGTTCGTGACGTTGTTCCGAGTAATCTTTGCTTCAGCAGTGACGATAGAAGAGGTACTTGCCGTGGAGACTCTGGAGGACCACTGGTGATAGGAAACAACAATAGTTTGGAACAAATAGGCTTGGTTTCATTCGGTGGTGATTGCAATAACACCAAACCGGAAGTGTATTCGAGAATTTCTACATACTATCAGTGGATTGCAAAAAATGCCCGCACAACTAAGTCGAGTAAACTTTTGTCGAGGTTTGCAGTTAACAATTTTTAGGGTTATTGTTGGCAGTTTGCTTGATCAGGTTGATTGTCTAACCAGCGTCTCCGGAAGTCTGGTCAGTGGACTATATTTAAACAAATTTAAGATTTTTTAGACGTTTTGCTAAATTTTTGGTCCACACAAGCCCTTAATTCATTTTACATACTGAACAACTAATTCCCAATGACGCTAGTTGAATTGTTTGCTATTTATTATACAAGAATGTTTATAGAGTTACTAATTACAAGTCATGTAAAACAAACTTAGCAGACTATTATGGCGAAATGTATTACAATAGATACTACTATTACTGTTTCAAGCTACATTATAAATTACACATATAGATGGACTAAAGTATGAATTTTTATTAATTTATTTAGTTTATTATGTAATTTAATTTAATCTCGTTTATTCCGGCAATAGCTATATAGATAAAAATAATTAATACTAAAAAGTAAGTATGTAACACTCTATCTAATGAAGAAAAACTGCACACATAAAAAATAGTTTATATAAGTATTCTACTGACATTAATCCCCTATAGTATATACCTATGTCTACTGTAGTATGTATCTTTCCATGCAAATACATAATTTCAACAACTTCCTGTCTTCCTGTCTTCAGTACAGCTAAAGGTGTATTTTGCCAAAAATATATTTATGTACTTTCATAGTAGTTTTGTCAAACCAACCCCGCTTGGCCGGAAGGGTCTGGCACACAGACTTCCGCAGTAAAAAATAGCTGCACAAACATTTTTTGTACCTTGACTACCTTGTTTAACTGACGTATGATTTTTTCTTCCAGTATTGATGATTCAATACACATTCAATATTTTTTTATAATTGAAAAGAATTTAAAATTAGATGGAAAAATGTCCCTATTATTATTTAAACAATTTTAAGCCACATATCCGCTTATTTTTTTGCATAAGAATAATTTAGTCTGTTTATTATAAAACCGATATTGTGTCTAGCCAGAAATTGAGGAAAATATCTGCCCAAACATTTTCTGTACCTTAACTACCTCGTTTAACTGACGTACGATTTTTTCTTTCAGTATTGATGCTTCAATATACATTCAATATTTTTTTATAATTGAATAGAATTTAAAATTAGATGGAAAAACGGTCTTTATAATTTAAAAAATTATAAGCGTCATTCTTTTAAATAACAACAAAAGAATATTTAGATTTTTATGGACTTTTATAATGTACAATTTAAGCAAATGTGAATCTAAATCGAAAATTTGGGTAAAGACAACCGAAACAGACATTTTAATAATTTGGTTAGGAAATATACACAAATTTACGATTTTGAAATATGGCAACAGAGTTTTGGAAATGCAAACAAGGAATTAAATTATATTAATTGTAATACATTAGCACAGTATTTCCCAAACTTTCCTTAACTTTACGCCTTTTTTCAATTAAAATAAGTCTCGGCGCCATACCCTAAGTAAAAGGATAGCGATTCGTAAGTGAGTAAAAATGATGACTATAAGCAAAAGATAAAAATAAATAAAACACTTTTATCTTCAATATATTTTTTTTTACTTTATTATCATTAGATTAATTTTAATGATAAATAATTAATCTGATAGATGAGTCTGCAAAGCACTAGAAATTTTCTCAAATCGTGGATATAAACTGGACACGGCCACCCTTATTTCCTATTCAACACAGGTACACACCCAGGTAAACATTTCTGAAACCGGATAATTAGAAATAAGTGCTTCTCAAACATGGTTTTTATATATTCAGAAAGATCAAGTTCATGCGACCTCAAAACGTGATGAATATTAAAAAGCAAACTTTGCCTGCATCTTCATTCAATTTTCTTCTTCATTGTTTGAGTTTTTTTTTAAAGCAAGCTTTTCAAAAATGTCAGATAAATATACCAGTTTTGTTAAAAAATTGGCGTCAGCGAAATATGCAGCATCCGTGTGCCCTTCTTTAAGGAAAATATAAATTTCTTGCCGCATTCAAATATGAATGTTCGGCTCCAATATCATCACACAGTTTTTAAAAATCCTTGCTTTAAATGGACGAGATTTATAATAATGTACTCCATTCGCCACAGATTGTAACTCCTGATTCAGTGGAAGACTGTAATGCTTTCACCAAAGCGCTTGCCTGTGAATAAGGCAATAATAAATTATATAATGTGATAGGGTATTTAGAAATTATCTATAACAAAATTGTATCAAACAATTGAAATCAATTAATATAAAACTTAGTACTGTTCACATGGGCGTATTTTAACGATGACTGAAACCCATTCAATTCAGTAGGTTGGGAGTTTTGCGTCCATACTGACATGAATCAACAAAATCGCCTAGTCATCAGCCTGATGTTAATCGCTTGTTTGCAAGGTGAGCAACAAGCTGGTCAGATAGAAGCAGCTACAAGTTTTATTTTAGGAGCAATGTCGTTCGACCTGAACAACGGGAGAATTATCGAAGGAGTTAAAGCCCATATCGTCGATTATCCATTCATGGCAAGCGTATTACACTATAACGAATTCCAATGTGGTGGCTCTATAATAACAGATAAAACCATACTAACAGCAGCCCACTGTTGCAGCTATGACGATAAGGTGAAGTGGGACAAGGATAATGTCGCTGTGTCAGTTGGTAACGATTATTGGCGGAAAGGTCGAATGTTCAAGGCATATAAACTGATCGTCCATGAAAATTATAGTGAAGAACCAAAGCGAAACGACGTGGCCTTAATAATTCTTAAAAATACACTATCCATGTATCCCGTTATTTCGGCAGTTAAGTTACGTCAATATGCAGTGAATGAGGACGACAAGAGAATTGTGGCTACTGTAATTGGTTGGGGTCAGACCAGTAAGGCTGGATTACTGATGCCAGGACCTGCTGATCAACTCATGAAGGTAAAGTTGTATTCAGTGAAGCTCGAGAAATGCATATTAGCGTATAGGGAGATAATCGTTGCGAGTAATCTTTGCTTCAGCAGTAACGGTAGAAGAGGTACTTGCGGTGGAGACTCTGGAGGACCACTGGTGATAGGGAAGACCAATAGTTTCGAACAAATCGGCGTGGTTTCATTCGGTGATGATTGCAATAACACCAAACCGGAAGTGTATTCGAGAATTTCTACATACTATGAGTGGATTGCAAAAAATGCCCGCAGAACTAAGTCGAGTAAACTTTTGTCGAGGTTTGATGTAAACAATTTTAGGGGATCAGCTTGATTGTCTAACCAGCGTATCCGGAAATCTGGGCGAGGGACTATATTTAAACAAATTTATGATTTTTTAGACGTTTTTCAAAATGTGGTCCACACACTCCCTTAATTCAAATAAATAAAACTCTTTTATCTTCAATATATATTTTTTAACTTTATTAACATTAACTTTAATGATAAATAATCAATCTGATGGATGAGTCTGCAAAGCATTACAAATTTTCTCAAATCGTGGATATAAACTGGATACGAACACCCTCATTTCCTTTTCAACGTTGGTTTTTGGTCTATACTTGCTTTTTATTACAGCAACCGCCGAAAACCCAGCTTCGCTCAAGTACGACGTCGAAAACTAAATAAATTAAAATCCGCTGAGCTTTATCACTTAGGAAAGGCAGATTCATGTTTTATTGAAATCCAAAATTCTGTCAAATCCATGCTTCCAAATTTTGTTTTCAAACTGTTATTACTAGATAACTCGATAAGATTCTCTTCTTCTGCACAAGTAAATTCTGATGGAGAACTGGTGTTAAATGGAACTTGAACCCAGGTATACTTATCAAAATTTTCATTTTGAAAACATTTCTGAAACCAGATAATTAGAAATAAGTGCTTCTCAAACATGGTTTTTATATATTGAGAAAGATCAAGTTCATTTGAAGTCAAAACGTGCTGAAGTATTAAAAAGAATCTCTTCCTGCATCTTCATTCAATTTTCTTCTCCATTGTTTGTCTTTTTTTAAAACTGCTATTTTTCTTTGACTTCAGGCAGATTAAGGGCCAACTTTTCAAAAACGTCACATACATATATCAGTTTTGTTAAAAATATTGGCGTCAGCAAAATATTCTGCATCCTTGTGCCCTGGTTTAAGGAACCACGCGAGAGCCATCGTACACTACTAGAATACAATAAATACGAATATTCTGCTCCTATATCTTCACACAGTTTTTAAAAAACCTTGCTTTAAATGGACGAGATTTAATAAAATTTACAACATTCACCATAGATTGTAACACCTGATTCAGTGGAAGACTCCTATACTTCGACGCAAGCGCTTCTCTGCAAATAAGGCAATAATAATACACAGTGCGTTTGGTGATTTGTTTCGAATAAGAGCATGCAATACTCCATAGCAGCCAGGCATGGGGCGAGCTCCATCAGTACGGATACCAACGCATTTTGACCAACTCAAATTATTTTCAGGTAAGAATGTATCGATAATCTCGAGCAGGTCTAGAGCCTTCGCTACTGCAGTGATATTTTTACAAAACAGAAGGTCTTCTGTAATATTATTCCTATCAATTAACCGTACATAGCATATCCAATGAGCATCCTTATTATTATCTGTAGCCTCATCCAACTACAATCCAAATTCGAATAACTAAGAATTACGGAACTTTTACAATATTTCGCGGAGCCCCGGGGCGCCGCGGTGCACAGTTTGGGAATCACTGCATTAGCAGAAATGCTAGGCCATCATATGTGTCTAGCATTACCAGTGTTTCATGCCTATAACAAAATCAATGCTTCCAATACTTGTTCCGGTGAACTGTAAGCGTAACTAGACCAGTGGCCAGATGAACCAGGTTTGACTACACATACGCCTACAATACGGTTACCAAAATATTGTATTCCATAGCATATTAACATGGAAGTTAGTACTGTTCACATGGGCGTATTTTTAACGATGAATACAACCCACTCATTTAAGTAGTTTGGGAGTATTGCGTCCATACTGACATGAATCAAAAAAATCACCTAGTGATCACCCTGATGTTAATCGTTTCTTTGCAAGGTAAGCAACAAGCTGGTCAGATAGAAGCAGCTACAATTTTTATTTTAGGTGCAATGTCGTTCGAACGAAACCAGAACAACGGGAGAATTATCGAAGGATTTAAAGCCAGTATTGTCGATTATCCATTCATGGCAAGCATATCATACTTTGATGAATTGAAATGTGGTGGCTCTATAATAACAGATAAAACCATACTAACAGCAGCCCACTGTTGCGGCTATAATGAATATCAGGAGTACGACAAGAATGATGTCGCTGTGTCTGTTGGTAACGACTATTGGAGGAAAGGTCGAATGTTCAAGCCATATAAACTGATCGTCCATGAAGATTATGTTTCTAGAACATACCTAAATGACGTGGCCTTAATAATTCTTAAAAACACACTAGCCGAGTATCCTGTTATTTCGGCAGTTAAATTACGTCAATATGCAGTGCATGAGGAGGACAAGGGAATTGTGGCCACTGTAATTGGTTCGGGGTATACCAGCAAGGATGGAATACTGAGTCCATTAGTTGCTGACCGACTGATCAAGGTTAACGTTTACTCAGTTACGCTCGACCAATGCATGCCATATTATCGTGAGGTTGTTCCGAGTAATATTTGCTTCAGCAGTGTCGATAGAAGAGGTAGTTGCGGCGGAGACTCTGGAGGACCGCTGGTGACACGGAAGAACAATAGTTTCGAACAAATCGGCGTGGTGTCATTCGGTGATATTGATTGCAATAACACCAGACCGGAAGTGTATTCAAGAATTTCTACATACTATCAGTGGATTGCAACAAATGCTCACGCAACTAGCTCGAGTAAACTTTCTTCGAGGTTTGCGGTTAACAATTTTAAGGATTAATGTTGGTAGGTTGCTTGATCAGCTTGATTGTCTAACCAACGTACCCAAAAGACTTTTTTGACGTTTTTTAAAATGTGATCCACACACTCCCTTAATTCAAATAAATAAAACTCTTTCATCTGCAATATAGTTTTTTTAACTTTATTAACATTAATTTTAATGATTAAATATTTAATCTGATGGACGAGTCTGCTAAGCATTACAAATGTTCTCAAATCGTGGATATAAACTGGGCAGCGGCCACCCTCATTTCCTTTTCAACTTTGGTTTTTGGTCTACACTTGCTTTTTATTACAGCAACCACCGAAAACACAGCTTCGCTCAAGTACGACGTCGAAAACTAAATTAAATTAAAATCCGCTGAGCCTTATCACTTAGGAAAGGGAGATTCATGTTTTATTGAAATCCAAAATTCTGTCAAACCCATGCTTTCAAATTTTGTTTTCAAACTGTTATCCCTAGATGACTCGATAAGATTCTCTTCTTCTGCAGAAGTAAATTCTGATGGAGCACTGGTGTTAAATGGATCTTGAACCCAGGTATACTTATCAAAATTTTCATTTTGAAAACATTTCTGAAACCAGATAATTAGAAAGTGCTGCTCAAACATGGTTTTTATATATTGAGAAAGATCAAGTTCATTTGAAGTCAAAACGTGCTGAAGTATTAAAAAGAATCTCTTCCTGCATCTTCATTCAATTTTCTTCTCCATTGTTTGTCTTTTTTTAAAACTGCTATTTTTCTTTGACTTCAGGCAGATTAAGGGGCAGCTTTTCAAAAACGTCACATAAATATATCAGTTTTGTTAAAAATATTGGCGTCAGCAAAATATTCTGCATCCTTGTGCCCTGCTTTAAGTAACCACGCGAGAGCCATCGTACACTACTAGAATACAATAAATACGAATATTCGGCTCCTATATCTTCACACAGTTTTTAAAAAACCTTGCTTTAAATGGACGAGATTTAATAAAATTTACAACATTCACCACAGATTGTAACACCTGATTCAGTGGAAGACTCAGTGTGAATAAGGCAATAAAATGCACAGTGCGTTTGGTGATTTGTTTCGAATAAGAGCATGCAACACTCCATAGCAGCCAGGCATGGGGCGAGCACCATCAGTAGAGACACCAACGCCTTTAGACCAATTCAAATTATTTTCAGATAAGGATGTATCGATAATCTCGAGCAGGTTTTGAGCCTTCGCTCCAGCAGTGATATTTTTTCAAAATGGAAGGTCTTCTGTAATATTATTCCTATCAATTAACCGTACATAGCATATCCAATGAGCATCCTTATTATTATCTGTAGCCTCATCCAACTGCAATCCAAATTCGACTAACTAGGAATTATGTAACTTTAAGAATATTTCGCGGTGCCCCAGGGCACCGCGGGGCACAGTTTGGCAATCACTGCATTAGCAGAAACGCTAGGTCATCGTATGTGTCTAGCATTACCAGGGTTTCATGCCTTCTCCGGTTGCAGATGCGTTTTACAAAAAGGGAAAAATATAAACCGTTTAATATTTTACAAAAACATCAAGACTTTTAAGTTCTTTTTCACGACGTAGTTACGCCGTGCGACATATACGATGACAGCAAAAAGAATTTAATTAAATATTTTACCGTCTAATTATATAATGTGAACAAGGGCATTTAAAAATTATCTATAACAATATTGTATCAAACAATTAAAAGCAATTAACATAAAATTTAGTACTGTTCACATGGGCGTATTTTTAACGATGAATGCAACCCATTCAATTCAGTGGGTTGGGAGTATTGCGTCCATACTGACATGAATCAACAAAATCGCCTAGTGATCAGCCTGATGTTAATCGTTTCTTTCCAAGGTAAGCAACGATGTGGTCAAATGGAAGCTGCTACAAGTTTTATTTCAGAAGCAATGTCGTTCGAAAAAATACGGAAAAACGGGAGAATTATCGAAGGAGTTAAAGCCCATATCGTCGATTATCCATTCATGGCAGCCATACTACACGAAAGGAGTAAAAACGTATTCCATTGTGGTGGCTCTATAATAACAGATACAACCATACTAACAGCAGCCCACTGTTGCAGCTATGATGAACGTCGTCTCTACGACAGGAATCATATCACTGTGTCAGTTGGTAACGATTATTGGAGGAAAGGTGAAAAGTTCGAGGCAGATAAACTGATCGTCCATGAAAATTATGTTAAAGACATACCCCTAAACGACGTGGGCTTAATAATTCTTAAGGGTACACTATTCTTCTATCCCGGTATCACCGCAGTTAAGTTACGTCAATATGCAGTGAATGAGGACGAAAATAGAATTGAGGCAACGGTACTTGGTTGGGGGCATACCAGTAAGGATGAAATACTGATTCCAGGACCTGCTGATCAACTGATGAAGCTAAACCTGTATTCGGTGAAGCTCGAGCAATGCATGTCAAATTATCCTGCGGTTGGTCCGAGTCAACTTTGCTTCAAGAGTGACGATGGAAAAGGTAGTTGCCATTTAGACTCTGGAGGACCGCTGGTGATAGGGAAGGACAATAGTTTGGAACAAATCGGCGTGGTGTCATTCGGTGATTTTGGTTGCAATAATACTCATCCGGAAGTGTATTCGAGAATTTCTTCATACTATCACTGGATTGCAAAAAATTCTTACTCAACATTGTTGAGTAAACTTTCTTCGAGTTTAGCTGTTAACAATTTTTAGGGTTAATGTTGGTTGATTTTTTATTAATTTGCATATTTAGTTTATTAAGTAATTTACATCATATTAAGAAATTTATTCTCGTTTATTTCAAACGCTGGCGTATTTTCTCTTAAGGTGGTATTAGCAGTCTTTTCCATAACGGTCACTTAGTGTGATAGTACAGCGCAAGCGTCTAATGCTCTGGCACAGGAATGTATGGGCATGAAAGAGACGCCTAAGAAATTATCCTATGTGGTTTGCGTTTCCATGGGATCAACTTGTGTTTTTGTGGGGGCTCAGCCCCCATAGTCTCTGGTGTTTGTTCTACGTCTCATCCATTGTTTTAAACATGCGTAAGTTGTTTAATAGAGTTTAATTGCTTTATATTGTCCGTCTGACCACCTCCCACCACTAAGCAATTCAGTTGTTATTAGTTAGTTAGTTAGTTATTGTTAATAAGAGCCAAGTGGTATACTTCATATATATATATATATAAGTAATTGTAAGTAGTAGAAATAAAATATGTTCATAGATATAAATTAGTATTATTAACATATTCATAATAATTATTAACTTAATAACGGGTAAGTCAGTCATAAGTGATTCAAGAAACAATCGATGTTTGATGCTTTCGTTATTTTTATTAAAATATTATCAGCGAAAATAAAATTTCATAAGTGGTAGTACCGCGCGTACCACCACTTGAGAATCGCTCGCTGTAGATAGATAACTACTATTATAAACCTATCCACAGTCATTAATGTTAACCGAATAAAAGGTAAGTCACGCTCCCTCCTGTATTAGTTATTGTATGATATACTAAATATCTACAGAGTGAAATACCAACTTCGCACCAAGAAAATAAGTAAGTTTGCGCTAGTTCTATATAAACAATATATATCATACCAAAATAACAAAAAATAAAAAAAAATGTGTTGCATTTTCTAAAAAAATATATTAAAAGGATCGTTTTAGTATTTCTTTCATAAAGAATAAAATATTTTGAGAAATACACAATAAACTTCTTTTCCATATGGTGCGAACTTTCGTGGACATACTTCAGTAAAATGTGAATAAGTAGTAATTTTGAGAAGGGACTTCGTATGTCATACGTTAGTTTTGTTTAATGTAGCAGCAGAACACAATATAGTATATTCGTACCACCCTACATTAGACTACGCAATAGAAACTTTTGCGTGACAAAAATAGTATCAGGAAGCCGACGGTCCCAGGTCACGCGGAACAGTCCGTAGATGTATTGTGATGTATTTTCGACTCACAAATATCATTATTTAATTTGTTATAAACAAAAACCTTCGAAAAATCGTGCCTTTTTTCGTTCTTCGCTTGTAAAAGCTGAACCGATGGCGCAATCTTGATGCTTTAAACCAGGGGTGGCCAACTCGAATGGTTTCACGGGCCACTTTGATCACGCGAAACGTTTCAGAGGGTCGCACTATGGGCAAGCATGTTTTTAAAAAATACAAATATAAAATGAATAAAACTTTATTGTTATACTATGATGAAATAAAGAAACTTATAACCGCGTTTGGGTTATAAGTTTCTTTATTTCATTCGCATATTTCGAGAAATTCGGTATAGATTGGCTGTTTGGAAACTTGTTTAACAGCGGAAAATGTTAAGCATTATTATTCCTAAGTTGGCACACAAATAACAATAATTTCTTATTAAACGCTTTGATGAAATTACAAGCGTCGATCATTAAATTATCTTGCCCTTGCAAGTCCTTATTTAGCTGATTAAGTTTTTCTGTTACATCCACTAAAAAACTAGATCTAACAACCAATCATCATCACTTAATTCAGGAACAGACTCTTGCTTCTCGTTCATAAACATGAACAGACTCTGGCTTCTCGTTCATAAACATATCTATTTCCACACGTAAATTAAAAAAATCTTTTCAAACATTCTCCACGACTTAACCATCTGACATTGGTAAAATATACGAGGTCACCATATTCAGAAGATAATTCGCTAAGGAATTCTTTGAATTGCCGATGCTGAAGAGCATGTGAACGAATGTAATTAACAGTCTTTATACCTACGTGCATAACGTGATCCATGGATAATACTCGAGCACATAAATTTTGTTGATGTATCAAACAGTGAATAATAAAAATATCATTGGTTTTAATGCCTTTGCAATCTAGCCTATCCATAAGTAATTCTACAGCTCCCTTATGTTTACCTACCAAAGCCATCTGTTGTTGATCCAGTAAGACACTCCAAATTTAAGCTATTGTAAAACATTTAACATTTCTTCTGTCACTTGGAATGAATAATTTACACCGCGAATAAATATTACAAGTTGGGACGTGTCAGAAATATCTGTGCTTTCGTCAAATGCAAAATTATATGCTCTGAATTGATGAATTTTATCTCGCAAACTGAGTACAATTTCAGCTGAAATGTCGTCAATGCGACGATATATAGTTTGACGTGAAAGACTTATAGTGGAAAATAATTTGCTTTTATCGGGCAAAACATCTTTTATAACTGCTTCCTGAGTCCTTTACCAGTTCACCATCCGAAAATGGTTTCATTTTCTTTGTAATTAACATGGCAACAGAATAACTAGCTTTGACAATGTTAGATGGTTGTTTTAATAATGATCAGGCAAGAAGTCTCTGTCGGACTTGTTGACAGAAAAAAAGGGATTTGTGGGGGGGGGGGCGACCAGCCAAACTAATCACAACCTTGTATAACTTGCAACGCTTCGACTCTTTATTAGAATCTTTATCAGTCAACAATTTACTAAAAGAAATTAAGAGCAATCAGTGATATAGCTTTTACATAAAAAGAGCAATTATAAATTTAATGTACTTACAATGGTTTTGTAACAAGAACAGTTACTAGCAGCTAACATCCTACAGCAATTAACATGACATCCACACTGTGGAATCTGTGGATGTCAAGTCCGCAGTGTTTTATACCTAAGTAGGAAAATCAAAAGTTTCAATCGAAACATAACGAACTCAGCCATTTACTGCTCTATTGCCTGGTCTACAAGAATAGATACGGTTCACGAATTATTTGGTGTGGTTCGGTATAGTCACTGTCAAGTAGTGGTGGGCGATGTTTATCGATGTTTTAGAAACATCGATGTTATGGTTCGATGGTCGATGTTTTTGCCATCGATGTTTTTATTTTTAAACATCGATGCTGACATCGATGTTTTGCAAACATCGTGCAGCAACAACAGCAAAAATGAGATATAGGATCCTGGCGTTTAGGTCACGCCGACATGAGTTGCTGCTGTTTGTGTTTACTTAGACCAGTGATTTTTTTACTTTACTCTGCAAAATTAGAAACAAATTAGTTGTGTAAGGCATACTGTTGTGTAAGGGTGAAAATTTAGGTGCTAGCAATTATCAGTGCTACGTACATACTAAGCACGTTGATTTTCCCTTTGTAAGTAAAAAATGTAAGTAAAAATAGACCAAAACACTAAATGTAAAAAATTTATAGAGATTAGTTTGTATGATACCGCTTTAAAGTTTGAATACATTTTATGTAGAATAATAATATGGAACTATGAAAAAAAGAAGAAATCTAGGCGTGTTTTAGTTTTTTTTCAATTTCTTCACATTTTGTGTTTACAATTGGAAAATAAAACAAAGCTAAATTAAAATAAGCTCAATAAACACAAGTTATTATGATGTATTATTATGGAAAATTATAGATAAAAACGCTGTCCGCTGAAAACATCGATGTTTTCAAACATCGATGTTTTATAGCCGATGTTTTTATACCATCGATAGTTGGTATCGATGGTAACATCGATGCTCAACATCGATATTTTGCATCGATGTCCCATCACTACTGTCAAGTGCGATCAAATGTAGTATTAGTTACCGACCGTTTCAAACCTGTACCAACATATTTCTTGGCAAATACACTTGTTGTGCTGATAATGTACTACCAGCACTCTATTGTTCAACGGAGCTACAACTTTTAGTTACGTTGTGGTTCCATTTTAGAGTGTATTAGTGTACGTGACGTATATTGCTACACTGTTCAAACCATGGTGATCTAAAAAGCGCCGACTAAATAAAACAATAACACATGTAGGATGTCCAATAACCATAAAAACGAGATTACAAACACTACGAGCCAATACATTTGATACAATGTTACTGTTATGGAGATTGTCCAAATTTTTTAGACACTGTAATTAGTTTAATATTTATTTAGTTTTACGTTTTATACATAAACATGGAACTGATGCATTTATTACAAAAGGTAACAGTATTCCTTTGCTGTCTACTCTTGTGCTTTCGAGTAATCAGATGTAGTGCACCACTTAAAGTCCTCAAAATCATCAAAGGGGAACAGGTACCAATCAATGCATATTTCTTCGTGGCAAGTCTTCTCAAACGTGGTAAACACGTTTGTGGTGGTTCGATTGTCTCCCACAGGTTCATCCTGACAGCTGCTCACTGCGTCGTATCAAAAGAAAACGTCGAGGTGGCCGCTAAGGACATCAGCGTGTCACTTGGGAACAAATTTTGGGCGGAGGGACAAAAGTACCAAATCGACTTGATAACTGTCCACAAGGATTACATCAGGGAGAAAAAACTCTTCGACATTGCGTTACTCCGAACGTTCAAGAGCATAACAATTGGTCCAACGGTCGGCACCATCAGACTCAATCCAGTACCATTCGATGACAGCGTACAGAACATCACCGCCACTGTACTAGGATGGGGGTTCCAGGATAATGAAGATGGCCTTCTGGTATCGCAGCCCTCTGGATATATACATTACGTGGATCTGTTTATCATACCATGGGAGGTGTGCAAGACTTTCTTTGGGAATCGTGTCAGCCAGTCCCAGCTTTGCGTAAGCAGTAAGGACAGCAGAGGTAGTTGCAACGGTGACTCAGGTGGGCCGCTGATCACTAAGGTGCACGATCACAATATGCAAATCGGACTGGTGTCATTTGGGGGGAACTGCAACAATACCGTACCTGAAGTATATACTAGAATCTCTGCTTTCTATCCGTGGATTAGACATACTATGAGGAGTAAGAAACACAGGTTTGACCTTGACGCTACAGAAGTTTGCCCGGATTGTGATTGATTGTGATGCTGTGTCGTAACTATGGTTAGTGAATTTGATGATACATGTTCCAGTGATCCTATAGTAACTTGTATACCGCTTATATGTACCATCTTGTAACATCTTGCGTAGTGATAGTCGTGATTTGAGAACTCTGCATACTCTCTTCGTTATTGTTATATTAGGTTATGTCAAAATATGTAATTGTGCAATTGTCGTGTGCTTGCTGCCCAAATTAAAATACAAGAAGCATTTTGAGTCATTATTGAAGGCTCCTTGACACCAAACAATATTTAGCAAACTTGCTAGCTTGTCTTTTACCTTTGACGTTCAAGGTTGAAGCTTTTATTTCAGCCTACGTAGAGAATTATATCAGGTCGTTGAATGACTTCAAAAAAGAGGCGTTTTTTTGTTGAATATCTTAAAAAATTATGCCACAACTCTGTATTGTTGTGTATTTGATTAGAAGTTGTGCCAAAAGCGGCCAAAACATTGATTATGCAGAGTGGTTGCAAAAAATTGTTAAGGAAATTCTTAAATTTGCTCAAGAGTTGATCTTAATAAAAATAGCCAGTGTTCCAATTAAAGTTTCACATAGATTTTTGTTTCTTCGTCTTTCATTCAAGTTATTTTTAATTATTAATAACTCCAATATCCTCGATCTACTCAAGAAAGAATGTTTTTTGTAAGAATAAGAAGATACACGCTCTGTTATTGGTGAGAATACATTATAAACAAAAACAAAGAAACAAAATAAGCAAAATGATTTGAATAAAAACCCTGCAAAGTTAAATGGAGAACAGGAAATTCATAAATTTATACAAAAAATTCGCTAACAATATACATTTAAACAAGAAATAAAAGTTGACTATGTTTTTTTATGTTTCTTTGAATCTCTAATTTAATCGAATTCATTTATAAATTAAATAAATTACACTACTTCAAAGAAAATGTCCTAATGATTCAGGACAAATGTTTAGTAGGGTGTACCAAAATAACGTTTTCTTCGAAATTCAAAATTTCAAGTTGATAAAAAGTTGTCCCTCTGGACCCTCATATACCACAAAAAATGGCCCAATTGAATAATATTTAGGTGTCCCGCAGAACGCCTAAAGTTTATGATTTTCTTTTAAATTCGAGTTTTTTCATATTTTTTTAATTCAATTATTAAGTGCGTTTTCTTTTTCAAAGCACACATATAATGACAAACTTTTATTAAGATTTAATCACATTTTTTTTTTTAATTTTTTAGTTTTAATTAAACGAAATTGGTCATTTTGCTGAACATTTTATAAAATCTAAGTAAGCTGCAGGAGATCTAAATATTTTTCAATTGCGCCACATTTTTGGACTATATATAGGTGCACAAGGACAACTTTTTCTTAACTTAAAAATTTTTACATTTTGAAAAGAACGTTTTTTCGATGCACCTTAATGTTCAGTTCCAATATTAATATAAATGTATCTATATAATATATATCCATTATTTAGAATATAAAAATTCCACATTTTAGGTTTTCTAAATTGATATCCTCAAAAAATAAGTAACATTGTGTTAAATTTTCTTATAAATCAGTGCTTACTAGGTTATTTTTTTCATACGCTTTTTCGAATTTATCTATTACCTGAAAAACAATTAGGTAGCCGTAAAACCTAACATTAATTAGATATTTATATAAAATTATTATTGCAATTATTGTCATTTTAATATATCTGACCATCAAACAACAATAATTTGTTTAAAAAACGCAGGAATAGAAGAAGAATATCATGGAATCTGAAGGCAGAAATTGTTTTTAGTGGAGAAAATGTAAATTTGTTAAGATTCAGATTCTGCAAAAAAAGTATACCAGAGTCGGTTGTCATGTGTTCGGGATTTTTTATTGGTGTACTGTGTTTTAGTTAGTTTTTGATCCATGTTTTTTAACAAATTGGTAATTAGATCTGCCTTTGTTCTTACATCTACACACAAAAGCTTACTGTTTTTATTATTATTTTGTTATTATTATTGTTAAGTTATGGTGCTATGCAAATTTATTGTAATGAATAAACATAAAAAATACAAATTTAATTCATATCGACAGCCAATAGCAAGAAAATTTTGTTTAATTTTGTTTTTAAATACTGTATACTGTCACTTTTTTAGGCTATAGGTCCATAAGAGCAACTTTTTATCAACTTAAAAATTTTGAATTTCCAAAAAAAGTTTTTCGATGCACCTTAATGTTTAGTTCCAATATTAATATATATATATGTATCTATATAACATATATCCATTATTTAGAATATAAAATTCCACATTTCAGATTTTTTAAATTGATATCCTAAAAGTTAGTAGAATTGTGTTAAATTTTCTCATAAATCAGTGCTTACTAGGTTATTTTTTTCATGCGCCTTTTCGAATTTATTTATTACCTGAAAAACAATTAGGTAGCTGTCAAACCTAACATTAATTAGATATTTATATAAAATCATTATTGCAATTATTTTCATTTTAATATATCTGACCATCACACAACAATAATTTGTTAAAAAAACGCAGGAATAGAAGAAGAATATCATGGAATCTGAAGGCAGAAATTGTTTTTAGTGGAGAAAATGTAAATTTGTTAAGATTCAGATTCTGCAAAAAAAAGTATACCAGAGTCGGTTGTCATGTGTTCGGGATTTTTTATTGGTGTACTGTGTTTTAGTTAGTTTTTGATCCATGTTTTTTAACAAATTGGTAATTAGATCTGCCTTTATTCGTACATCTACACACAAAATCTTACTGTTTTTTATTATTATTTTGTTATTATTATTGTTAAGTTATGGTGCTATGCAAATCTATTGTAATAAATAAACATCAAAAATACAAATTTAATTCATATCTACAGCCAATAGCAAGACAATTTTGTTTAATTTTGTTTTAAATACTGTATTTGTTTAGGGTCACATATGATTTTAAAAAATATTTATACGGCATAGACTTGTATATAGTATCGATTATTATAAGAACTGGACCCACTGTGAACAAACCAACAAAGGTAACAAAGCTTCTACAGACATTCTGTAGAAGATTACACACAAAACATTTTTTGTTTGTTCCCCAGTATATGTGGGATGATCAATAGTCATAAAACAATATAATAACTGCACAGGATATATGACTGATTGGCAACACGTTATAATACAATGTTATTATAACAGATTTCTTCCGCAACTGTTTGATGATGTATGTAGTTAAATACTAATTGAGTAGTGGATTTTTACTTTATACTGGAGTGGAAGTGGTAGCTAAGTACTTAAGTCATGTAAAGTATTGCCATGGTTATGGCACTACAAACGTTTCGTTTATTACTAACGACAACTCAATTTCTATGCTGCCTTTTTCTTTGCTTTGCAGAAGAAGCTAGAAGTCATAAAAAAGTTCCTGTTAAGTTACAAGATAGTAGAATCATCAACGGGCAACAAGTACCTGTCAGTCGTTTCTTATTCGCAGCAAGTATCCTTAGACGGGGTAAACATGTTTGTGGTGGTTCGATTTTATCCCATAACTTCATCTTGACAGCAGCCCACTGTGTCAACAAAAATGGCTCAGTATTACCCGCCGCCGATTTCAGTGTGTCAGTTGGACACAAGTTCTGGACGGACGGTCAGAAATATCAAATCGCCAGGATAATTGTTCACCAAAAATATACGACAGAGAAAAAGTACAACGACATAGCCTTACTGCGAACGTCAGACAAAATTGTGTTGGGTCCAACGGTCGGCTTTGCAAGGCTTGATCCAGTAAGTATCAACGATAAAGTAGACAATATTAGTGCAACTGTGATGGGGTGGGGGTACAAAGACAATGAGCAGGGCAAAGTCGTAGCAAAAGCCGCTGAATATGTGTATTCTGTTGAACTTTTTGTTATACCATGGGAAACTTGTAAGGCATATCATGGTAAACACATCTGCGAAACACAGCTATGCGTTACTAGCAAAGACAACAGAGGCAGTTGCAATGGAGACTCTGGAGGACCACTTGTGGCCAAAGTACGCGACAGAGATATGCAAATCGGTTTGGTGTCTTTCGGCGGAAGCTGCAACAACACAATACCCGAAGTATATACGCGAATATCTTCGTTTTATACTTGGGTTAGAAAGAAGATGAAGCAACACAAATTTGATACGAATGAGTAACTTATAATAAATACAATGTACATATATTTATATTAGAAATATATACACTATGTTCAGTTTCGTTGTCGTGATATTCTTTATTCTTCTACTGTTATTAATTTATGGGATATTGGACACCATTTTTTGCGTCTTATTGTTTAATATACAGCTGTCACCCACCGTGTTTCCGTATACAATGGTGCGTAGGTTCTTTGCAGTACCTACAGTACCAATGTAGACGTTTGCAATTCTAACCAATACAAGATGAAACAAATTTTGATCTTGCTCTTAGTAATCTTTGATACCATGCAAGGTAAGTAGTTTACAAATTATAGTTAAAATTTTTAAAACGACAATGTATACGTGGGGATTCACAAACGTTCTTCGGTAATCATTTGGTTCACTTAGATTATTGCGTAAGGATTAAATAATACTTATAGACCAAGAGCTAGTGAAACAATTTAGCACAAATCTCCCTTGAACCTTGCACGTTTGCGGTCTTTCGCATTTTACCGCAAAACAATGTGTTGTTTCAATGTGCCGTTTTGTAAAATCATTGGATTTGTGGTTGACCCACAACAAGCTATATTATGCAATGCCAGCAATTCCGTTATTAGAAGAGCTAGAATAATGAAATATAGACTATAGGCTACCCAATAATTCATAGGTTTAAAGTTTATTACATAATCATTGTTTATCTTGCATTTTTCATACAAAAGATCGTGCTGAAACTCCGCGTGAATTCCGACGCTCTACGGTCTTTGGTGTGCTGAGGGGAAGGGAGGCGTTAGCGGTGCTGTCATGTCGGAGAGAACCGACACAGCTGAGAGAAGCGGGGCAGCTTATTATCAATACACAAAAAGAACGATAACTTGTCAAGGTAGTAATTTTAACTAACAATTAAATTCTTATTTTTTGCATACTTTCGATTATAATATGTGACCCGGTACGAGAGAAATCTCTTCTATCGATTGGCGTTTTTGTTTTCTTCAGTTTTTATACAGTAAGGTTGTAAACAAGATTTTGATGAAAGCGGATAGATCTAATAATATGGAGTAAGCAGATTTTCCGATCAGTAGTGAACACTAAATTAAGTTTACTTGATAAACCCAAAAAATATTTAAAAAGTATGCCCCATTTTGTTATATACATATTCAAACTATTATAACAGTTTCAACAGTTTATTTTTTAATAATATATAAATACATGCACAAACAATATAAAATAAATACAACTCTTGATATATTACATATATTACAAACATCAGCTCTGAGCGTATAAACCAGCTTTTTAATTTTTATGAGTTATAGCATATTAATCAAGGACAGCATCAGAATTTTGTCAAATTTTTTCGCCCCTTGGTTTGCGAGAAAATGGACCTCAAACGAGGGGACATGTAAATATAGCACGTCCTTAAATCAGACATGTGTGCCGGAATTGTGTACATGATTAGAATATGTAAAACATACAGCACTATTGCTGTATTTATACTGTATTCTCAAAACCGCACCAAAATATAGAAAAACGCTTCATATTCTAATACAAGCAAACAGCATGGTTTTTATGTTTTGTGGAATTCGCATGATGTGTATGAAATTGGATCATCAAAACCTGCGCAAATAAGACAAAAATAGAATATAAAACCCATTTTTTTGGTACTGGTCGCTTTTCAAACATTTGTAGACCAAAGTATATTCAGGTAAACTTATGAAAAACTATTTTATTGATATCTGGAAATTGTTTTGATGAGCAAGTTGATGAGCAATTGCCCGAATTTAACTGTTGTATCTCTTCAAATAAACGAGAAACAAGCGACCATCATGAGTTTAAGATCTAGGGGCAAATTTTTTTTTCCGCTAGAATATTTCTAAGATAGCACTAATGCCAATGCCTAGGAGAAAACAAAATAAGGAAAACTGTAACATAAACTGCAGAACCCACAACACTTTTAAGTGAGTTTTTAAGCGTGTTTTGACATTTACCGTAAAAATTCCGACAAAATGACAGTGGTTGCAACCTTATACTATCGGTAAATAGAAATTAAATATTACTTTTGTAATGTTGCTTTTAGATGTGTAGAGCTTTCCAAACATTTTAGTCGACCTATACTCGATTATAAAGCCACTGTTTATAGTTTTAGTAACGTAATTTTAGTAAGTTATTGGTTCCACACAATTATAGAAATTACAAAACATATTTTATTGCAGTTTCCCAAATTTTATAAACTTATGACAATGATTTAAATGTCGATGGACAAAAAATCTAAACTAAACAGTTTTATTTATTAAAAACGGCAGACGAAATAGGATTTTTTCAGAGAAGTTAAATTTTATTTTAGATAACAAAACTACAAACCCCCTCGTAATGTCGCAATGCTGTTCCTTTTCTATTTTAAAGCTGGTAAAAAATTATTTGCTCAATAATCTTATGGAACAAAAGCTCATCGCACTTGCAATGCCATAGCGGGCGATTCATTTTATTCAAAACCAAGAGTAGCTAGACAATTGAAACAAAAAAGTTGTTCCTTTTTAACAAGGAATTGTGGATCTAAAATGCCGTTTACCAATAACGAAAAGCGTGATATAATAAGGGTTTATTATTGTTCTCTTAGAAATGTCGCATCGTACAATATTCCTAACATTGGACGGAAATTTAGCGGACCATGGATCGTTTAGTAAACCCCTGCAATTCTTATAATCCTCATGGAAATGTTGAAACTGATCAAAGAGGTATTTTAGAAATGGTAAACGTTAAATTACCATAATTTGCAAAGCTTCAACTACTGGTTTTTAGATAAACGACGATCCTCGGATTTCTAAGCGGGAACCAGCCGGTAATTTGGAATTGCTGCAAACACGTGTTTGCAGACCATTACGAACAAAGAAATTGAAACCGTACAAACCCCACACAAGTCAAACTTTGCAATTGTACGAAATCATTAAAATCAACAATTTCCAAATCGCTGGATTGGTAATGGTGGAGTGGTGGTAACAAATGCGGTCAATGCTATTCCGGGAAGAACAGTTAGAAGAGCATAGCGACATGTAGAAAAGCGGGCACCTTTTTATGCCATCAAGAAGAAGTGACAAGTGCACCAGCTCATGTGCAGAAAGTGCTAGAGGAAGTGTTGCTATCATTACTAATAAGTGCACATCGTTTACATCAGTGTCATATATTCAACCCCACAAAAGACTGTGATACATGTGAATTCCTGGTATACATTGTTTCTGCCCATCAAACCATTTACGACCATAAAAGAATTAACCTTGTGGATAAGTGTTTGATAACTAATTCTCACAAATCTATTGCAGAAGAGGAATCGCAGCAATTGGTAAAAATTGAATCGCAACACTTGACCAGCGATGGACGTATAATAGAAGGATTTGAGGTGAAAGAGGACACGTACAAATTTATGGCCAGCATGATGTACACTGGGAAGCATATCTGCGGCGGTTCGGTGATCTCGCCGCTCTTCATATTAACAGCTGCTCACTGCTGCTATGACAACAGCAACAGAATACTGAAAAACGTCTATATGGAAATATCGCTTGGAAGCGTCCATTACCGAAACGGCACCAAATACAACGTGCGCCTCAAGTATATCCATGCAAACTATAATAAGGACACCATGGAGAACGACGTAGCAATTATCAAGCTCGCGAAACCAATAGTCTTCGGATCACACATCAGCGTTGTATCGCTACTCATCACACCGATAGATGACGTGAACGAAAATATCACGGCCACGGTCCTAGGATGGGGCTATGAGAGTAAGGACGGAATGCTGGTGAAGTCAGCTTCTGAAGAGTTGATGCAAGTTGAAATCACCACCATGCCCTGGCAGCAGTGCGGAAATTATTATAAGAATATCTACAAGTCTCAGCTTTGCCTGGCCGGTCTCGGTAGGCAAGGTAGTTGCAGCGGTGACTCCGGAGGACCACTGGTTACTACCATTAACGAAACAGTTTGGCAAATTGGGTTGCTTTCGTTCGGAAACGATTGCAACAACACTGCCCCAGAACTCTACACCAGAATATCGTCTTACTATCCGTGGATTAAGTATTTATTGTTGTTATGATTTGCAAATGTCGACAAAATAAAGGTTTTCTGTCAATTCGTTCTCTTGCAGTAATCTCAATACACACAGTGCACACTAGGGTGGTTCAAATTTATACCTAGCAAAATCTTTTTTTTTGCTGGAGGGCAACCTGTTCCTTTTCCAGAAATAAAAATTCCCCCCAAATTTGAGAAGAATCGGTTAACGTTAACACGTGCCACCGAGCACCTCAAATTTCCCATCTAAAATACATTGCAAAACAGCATCTTTTTTCCTTATTTTTTTCACGTTTCGTATTTAGAAAAAAAGTTACGGGAGATAATCAGAAATTGTTTAGAACTCCCTAAGAAACAAATCCTCAACTACTATTTTTTTTTCACCATCCCCCACCCTCCCCTGCAGTACCATAAATATGAGGCAAAATTTTCTCCAAATTTATAATTTTACAATGTTCGTATTTTTTATTTTTGTTTGCATAAATTATTATTAATGGATTACTGACATGTCATTTATGAACTAATTTCAAATTATTTAAACAATTACATATTGTTTAAAAAATATTTAATGTAACTGACTCATTTTTATATTTTTTGCAGAAATTATTGGAATATTGGCATTTTTGTTATTTATTAACTAATTTGCAATTGTTTAAAGAAATACCATTTGGTTAAACAAAAATATACAATGTCACGGACACATTTTTGTATTTGTTGCAGAAATGATTATTATATGAAACACTGGACTTCACAGTTTGGCGCTTGCCTACGTTGTGATGTATTAGGATATGATCTGTAACTAGAAATATATCCTTTTCGGCCTTTCTTCCTTTGGTTCATCAGAAATGTTTTCTGTTCTTCTTATGTATTAGCATCATATTAGCATGTAGTACTTCATGTGGTGCAATATCAAAAAGCCCATCCAGCTTTTCCAGAAAATCATCTTCTTTCTTAGTTTGTGCCGATGTTTTCTGACCCGCTCTCTTTTGTATTGTTCTGTATTGGGAATATAAATCTTGTAGCTTTTCCACGCAGCGTTGCTGATCTCGCGTAGGAAGGCTTGCTTTTGCCCAAAAAAGTTTCACTTCGTCGACCACAAGATGAGCACCTGCTCTTAAACTTAGTTTTACACATCTCATATTGTAAAACAACACTCTCATTACTTGCATATTGCTTGGAAGCTTATTCCCGATAATTTGGTGATCATAATGATTAATCAAATATATGGTTCTTCGCAATTCTTTAGAACCTAACATTCTCAATGATGTAATGTGCAAACACACAAGTCGAAACAGCTAACAACGAAATCAAAATACCGTAAGCAGTACAGGCTTAGCAATATAAGACTAGGGGTGTTCGAGTTATCAAAAAATTAAGTCTCGAATTTCAAGTCGAGTACAGCTAGTTTCTTTCGGAACCGAACCAAACACGATTATTTGAGTTGTCTCGCATTTATTCGAGTCTCGATATCAAAGTCGATAGCTTTTTTTATATGGAATGTTCGTAAAATGAACAGAAAAATATGCACGTAACTTTGTATATTATTGTTTAAACAAATAGTATGTTTAAACAAGTGCAAATTAGTTAATAAATAATAAAAATATACAAATAATCTAACAGTAATTTCTGCAAGAAAATAGAAAAATATGTCAGTAACATTGTATATTTCTGTTTAAACAAATGGTATTTGTTTAAACAATGCAAATTAGTTAATAAATGACAAAAAATGCCAATAATCTAATAATTTCTGCAAAAAATATAAAAATGTGTTTTAATATTTTTGTTTAAACAATTTGTAATTGTTTAAACAAATTTAAGTTAGTTCATAAATGACAAAAGGACATGTCAGTAATCCATTAATAATACTTTATGAAAAAAAAATCAAAAACACGGTACATTGTCAAATTGTAAATTTGGAGAAAATGTTGCCTCATATTTATGGTATTGTAGGGGAGGGTGGGGGTGGTGAAAAAAAAATACTTGTTGTTGATTTATTCCTTGGGGACTTCTGAACAATTTCTGGTAATCTCCCGCAACTTTTTTACTAAATCTGAAATAAGAAAAAAAAGTAAAAAAATATGCATTTTTGCAATGTATTTTAAATGGGAAATTTGAGGTGCTCGGTGGCACGTGTTACCGTTAACCGATTTTTCTTAAATTTGGGGAGAATGTTTTTTAGTGAAACCGAACAGATTGGGGGGATCGTTGCCCTCCAGCAAAAAGTCCGTTTGTTGGACCACCCTAGTGCACACAGTGGTCTGAACCCGCGAAAACTTGGCCAAAATTCTGAAATTTGGTATATAAGGGATTTTGAGATCGCTGATTACGAATCTAAACTCTAAATTGCTAAAAACAAAATGGCGGATCCAATATAGCGGACGACTACATTAAAATATGTTTTGATTTAGTTAATACATGGCCTTGTTTGGGTTTTTGAGGTCGCTGATTATGAATCTGAACTCTAAATTGATAAAAACAAAATGGTAGTTTCAATATGGCGGACAACCACTTTAAAATACGGTTAATTTATTGGAAGCTCTTAGAGGGTTTTTAATGGTAGCTGCTTATGAACCTGAACTCTAAATTTCAAAAGATCAAAAAATCAAAATTGCGGATTGCATTTGGCGGTCGATTACTTAAAAAAAAATTTTAATTATTGAAAACGAGCCCGCGGACGCGTAGTCATAATTATAAGTCTGTACCTACTGCACATTTTACGTCAAAAACTATTTTGCTTACCTGAAACGTTGCATGTATGGGATATTCTGCGTTTATTACTATCATACACGTAAAATTTGCAAGAAAGCTTCGTGTTAGGTAAGTTTTACCTATAATATATTTGTAGGTAGATATTAACAGATATTAAATACAATTAACAATTAACAACCAAACAAATAAACAATTTAAAAAATGTGTACTTATAATCTATTCCGCCTCTAATTCTAAACAATCAAGTAATGATAGATCGACAAACTCATTCTTTTTCTTCACTGGCTGGGTCTTGATTCTCGCAGTATCGCTTCTGTGTAGTCATGGAAAAAGAAGGCTTAGTCTCTGACATAAATGGTCGTAGTAAAGAAATAACTTCTTTCTGAAGCGTAGGTAATCTTTAATTTTTGTTTGCGCTTTATGCGAGTTTTTAAACTAATGCTCGATAGTATTGAGTCCGAACTGTCTATGGCTCTATTAAATATATCTCCTAAGGTATTTTTAAAATGTTTTCAATAATTTGTTACTTTTAGACCGAAGTAATATAGAGAGAAGATTAATTTGATGCGTTGCTTGTTACTTCATAGAAATAAATACCAGCCGAAAACTTATTTGAAACTAGGCGCAAGTATTACGTTTAACGCAAGTATACTGATTCCTCGCAAAACAACCTACCAAAGAAAAATAAATTACGAAGAATACGCAGCTATTAGCAGCAAAATATAAGTGGGATTTGTAGATAAAGTGTGGAATCATAAATATATCCTACGATAAGTGCAAACTAGTGCAAACATTTTTTTGAATGACTAACGAAATTTTAGGTTAATTCGCTCTTCTGTGTCTTCCATAATTGTGGTGATTTAAAATTTTCTTCATTCATATTTACGTAATATGAAATTCCTACCTTCAGTAGGATTGTCAAAGATATCACTTTCCGTTATTTAGACTTAAGTAAATTTGCAAAAACATCAAAGAGTTCTTAATTCTTCAAATCCATTTTTTAATGAAGTAAGATCTGTGAGCCAGAATGTAAAAAATAACTTCACTATGAAATGATTTTTTTTTTTTTTGATTTAATAAATTTTCATCATGCTGTCCGTAATCAAATTGTTTTTGGCCTTCTTGTTAGCCGCAATGTTTTTATAGGTAGCAAAACTTGTTCAGCTTTGATTTTGCCAGCCACTTTGGTAGCACCGGAGGTAATCAGGTTCTTCGCAATACGAGATAACTTCGGTATTTAGCCCGCCATCCCCCACTTATACCCGCCATCTACTAGCCTATACTGCACATGTTTGCAATAATACGTTTAGAAGCCAATAGGTGGCTGTGTAGACTGTTATCACGTACCACGTATCATACATTTACTGGGATTGTAGAAGAAGGCATAACTGAGGAAAAAATACATTTTATAAATGAAATGCTCAATTGATAATGAAAATGAGTTTGAAAACGCACCCTTTGCACACCCGCTTACGGCGGGCCTGATTAACCATTTCGGTTCGAGAAAGAGTGAACATAAGTTTAAACAATCTTGTACTCATGGCGTGGGGTTTGAGGACGGTTCAGATACAAATTTTTATTTCAGTTCTGAAGTTCTGATACCATATGACATTGGAAGAAAACTTTTCGATTTAATACCAGTTGGCTTATCTATTAACTAAATACAAAAGAATTACCGATAATAACATCTTATGCAGATGCTATAACGGATTATGCTTTCGTGAACCATTCGTATTTATTTCCTGCAAAAGACTTATGCTAAAAACCAATAAATATTAATCATCACTATGCATGCGTCAAGTTCGTGGATTCGATTGGCTGGATTGGATCCATAGGCTACCACCAGCTGCCACATGTATACGGTTATCTATGGGCTGTCAGTGGTTTAGCGTTAGTGATGCCAAATATTACCGACTAACGGCCGCGGTAATACCGACCGAGCAGTTTAAGCTACAATAGCGCCATCTGTCGACGATCCTAATAACTACTGGCCACGCATGCGCTGTTTGATCCCCGGCACCACACTTCGCCATGCCCGAAAAAGTTTAGTGATTATGTTGTTTTTTTTAATATCAACCTTTACTTAATCATACCAAATCGAGATGGTCTAGTTTGTTTCCAGCAGTAGAGAGATTGTAACGTTTACGTTTTTCGTGCTTATATTGAAAAACCGTATTCGGAAGCATAATTATGTTTTATATACTAGTTGATGGTTGGTTGTTTCCCAATAAAAGTTAGAAATTGTAAAGCGATAATACAATTCAATAGTGGGAATTGCTAAAAATTGTATACCATCTTATTTATGATAAGAAATAGAATTGAAGACAAATGCTCCCTTAAACACTTGACACTTGTTCGTGAAGCGAAACATTCAAACGTACAAAGAAGACAAACTATTTACTTTGCTACACTTGTAACATTTTCTTAATGCGGAAAAAAATACATTTTTATTTAGTTATCTTGTAAAAACCGAAGATCTGTTGTTAAACATTGGCAATTGGCGTCCTTCTTCATTTTTTCATCTGGTAACCCATCACAAAAAAGCAGTTTTTAGATTTTCTTTAATATTCGATCGATTTCTTTTATCATAATCCGCGGTTGATTCGCAAATGATAATATCAAAAAGCACAGGCAAGACATTGGAATTTAAAACGGTAGGTATAGGTTAGAATTTTTTCCTTGAGCTGGAGATGTTACACATTAGATGGCACCGCTAGATATTTCTACTACTAGCGCCTCTAGCGGACGCAACATTTCACCACATAACCCAACATAACCTATATTATAATGAAACCAATACAAAAGCTTGTCACAAGAAGTAGTAGAAAACCTAGAGAATAAAGAGATCAGATGAGTTGAGCATACTATGAGAATGCATGACGATATAGTGGCATTTGACAAGACAAGACAAGACACAAGACAACAAGACAAGACAAGGGTTCAGAATATGGTCCTTAGCGAGATTCCGCTCCAAAGGGTGATCACTCACTCTAAATCGTACCCTCGGCTGAAAATTTTAACGACTTTTTTATAAACATACCCCATGATATTGTTAAAAACCTAAGCAAACCTGATATGAATCCACTGCAATACATAAAAAATATAACATCTGACACCTTTAATTTTAACCATGTTTCATTTAATGACATGAGAGACACAATAAACTCATTGAAGAACTCAGCAAGTGCGGACTTGTATGGTATCAGTGTAAGAATAATCAAAACATTAAGAATCATTATATATCCACTTACACACCTTTTCAATGACTGCATTGAACAAGGTTGTTTCCCGAAATGTTTAAAAATTGCGACAGTGATACCGATACATAAGAAAAATGACACGGGCAACTGTAACAACTACAGACCCATATCATTAACACCGATCGTATCAAAAATATTCGAAAAAATACTAAAAAAAAACAAATATACATACATTTTGAAGGGAACAACTTATTTAGTGAATCTCAGTTTGGATTTAGGCATGGCAAATCTACCAGTCTAGCTATCAATGCTCTTATAAATAAAATCTTAAACAACTTTGAGCGCGGATACCATTCAGTTGCCACGTTTTATGACCTCTCGAAAGCTTTCGATTGTGTCACACATCATGTTCTATTAGAAAAACTTAAGAAATATAACTTTTCGAAATCGAGCATTGGGTTAATGGAGTCATATCTGAGTAATCGTTACCAACACGTAAAAGTGAACAATTCAATTTCATCGAACAGACTTTGCAGTTACGGGGTACCCCAAGGATCAGTTTTGGGCCCCATTCTCTTTTTAATTTATATCAACGACATTAATTGTGCTACTGAAGCAACTGATCTTATTCTATTTGCGGATGACACAACGGTAGTTAAGGGAGGTGATGATTATGAACAGCTTCTTAATACAGTTGACCTATGTGACAGAGATATTAAAGAATGGTTTTCTTCAAATGCGCTTTGCATCAATCAGGATAAGTGCTTATCGGTATTGTTTACATTGCGACATGAAGCGCGTTCCAGTACGGACGATAATGAGAGTGTAAAATTCTTGGGTGTTATTCTTGACTCCAAATTAAAGTGGGAAAGTCATGTCGGACATGTTTCAGGAAAACTTGCGAGGGTGATTCATTATTTGAGAATCTTGAGAGAATCAATCTCTATAAAATGTCTTAGGGTTGCATACTTTGCCTTTTTTCACTCCTTGATGACATATGCAATATTTAACTGGGGCCATTCAGGTCACAGCAATAAATTGTTTTCTCTACAACGCCGATGCATAAGAGTAGTACTCGGAGTCGGTTGGAGGGAAGATTGCCGTGAACACTTCCGAAATCTCAATGTTCTGACACTTCCATCCGCCTACATATTGGAATGTTTAATGTACGCTAAGGTCAATGCCAGTACGTTTGTGACATCGAATGCAATTCACTCGTACAACACTCGTGAGAATCAGCAGTATCGCCGACCTTTTCTGAGATTGCAGAAGTCGCGCAAGGCATCAAATTACTGGGCTCTAAAATTTTTTAATGTTCTGCCGCCAGCAATTAAGTGTTATTCCAATAATAGATTTAAGACAGTAATGAAACAATTCTTGGTTGAAAAATGTATATTCAATTACGATGAATACTTTAACTGTAATTTCGTAGAAATATGTAGTGCATAGTGTTTTTCTTTTTCTGTTCTGACTTGTGTAAACAATTTTCTTTGTAATAACACCAATAAAGATTATTATTCTTATTATTATTATTAAACAAAACAGAGGAAGGCTTGCTTGTAGTTCTTTCGAATGGTTTCTAGAGGTTAAAGTAGTATGCAGTAGGAGAATTCGATGGACTTCATCAATTCGTTGTTAGCAATATTGAGGTTAGGTTTTAGTTTAGTACGAGTAGCTTACGAACATACTTGAACTAAATACATAATAGAACCATAATAGCATAAACATATCGATACAGCTTTGTGAATTCCACGTATACGTTACCAACAAAAAATCTATGTAATAATCGAATACCTATAACAGTTGCAGTAGCACCTAGTGAGGAAATGACGCTAAGAATAATCGATGGCACCAACGTAGAACTGGACAGCTATTCGTTTGCAGCGAGTATAATCTACAAAAAGGGCCACGTTTGCGTTGGTTCCATCATATCCCATAGTTTTATACTAACCGCTGGCCATTGCTGCTACAGCAAGAAGACAGGCCTTCTCAGAGAGGTATTTTTGTTTGAAGTGTCCGTCGGAAGTAAGTACTGGCAAGACGGGGATAAGTATGACATCATCGCCGTTCGTCCCCATGAAAAGTACGTCAAGAAATTGAAAGAGCATGATATAGCATTGCTGCAGATAAATGGAAAGATAGAGATGGACTATGGTATCAGTACCGTAAGGCTGTGCAAGGTGGCTATAGACGAAGATGATGAGACGATCTCGGCTGTGGTCATGGGATGGGGTATGAATGATGATGCCAAAGGACAGTTAATTAAGAAAGCGTCTCCTGAGCTTCAACGCGTTGAGATGAAGTTTCAACCGCTCAGCTATTGCAAGAAGTTTTACAAAAAGGTTTTTCCGTCAATGTTCTGTATGAAAAATCCTGGCCAAACCAAGGGCACTTGTAGAGGAGACTCCGGAGGCCCATTGGTGACTAAAGTGGATGGGAGATTGGAGCAGATTGGAGTTGTCTCCTTTGGGGCTGACTGCAATAACACAGCCCCGGAGGTGCACACCAAGGTGTCGTCTTACTACAGTTGGATAAAGACATCTATGAAGCAACTCAGTCGTAAGAATCGGAGTGGAAATAAAGGAGATCTGATCTACCAGAAGCAGAGGAAGTTGTTGAGGAAGAAAAAGCAATTCAAGACGTAATGCCTTTTACATTCAGACTAAAATAAGCAACTTTGTAACAGGAGTAGCTGTTAACTATTAGAGGCTTAGATGACTGTTGAGTAATATAATAAATATAATTTACAATAATTGGAGTAGGATATAAATTCATCATGTGACACAAGTTGACAAGAGAAGATGTGTGCTAGCAGTGAATTTAGTATTAAATGTTTGTCGTAACTATATGCAACGCATGCCCACTGAAATATTTTACTCATTTCTTTGATATACATTGAACGATTGTATTACTGCATATTGTTCAAAATTATCTTCAGTAATAATATTTCGCTTAGATGTTAAAATGACTTTAAATCCTGAAATTGATCTTCCTACATCGCAGCTAGTAACAGGCGCAAAACCAAATTGAAATATTTTTGAGAATCTCCTTCGTCGGTAAATGTAATTTGTAATTTTTTACTGATTGGTGCTTCAATGCTTCGTAACCTTTCGTACAGGGATTCCATCCTTTGAAAACTGCTTGCAAGTTCAACATTTTGTTGTTGTAGAAACTTTATGGTTGGCAATACTTACGCAAAATTGGTATCAATAAATTTTAATTGTTCATGCAAATCTTGTAATGATAGTACGTGTTTGCAGTCTTTAATACTAACTGCTTCATCAGGCAAATTTAAGACGAAGGGTTTGATGATATCAAAGTTTCTTGCATAAAAAATTGCCGCTTCTAACCATGTACCCCATCTCGTAATAACTGGTTGTGGTGGCAAAGGTAGATTAGGGCACTTTTTCTTGTAAAGAGACAATCTGGAAGGAGCTTTCAATATTTTTTTTGCATGTGCTTATTAGCGTATTCACGTCTGGAAATTCTTCCCGAATAAACTCACAAATCCTATGAATAGCGTGTGCAAAACATGTTAAATGAAGATTATTTGAAAAATGTTGTTTAAGTAATTTTCCAACTTTTAACATAATAGCAGCAGCGTCAGAAACAAACAGTACTACTTTGGTAGCGTCTGTGATTCCTAGTTTTTTTTTATGGCGTCATTTACTATAGTACATATCTCTTCAGCTTTGACGGTACAGCTAAACTGAGTAGATCCAGCAATCCGACAACGACGTTGTCTTGATAATTTTTTTTTTAAAACGGGATTATTAAGTTTTGTGAAAGGTATATTAATAGAAATAAATGTTTCACATAATACATCAAAAAAGTTCTTATTTGACGTTCCTGAGACATTTTCCATGTGTTTTTTGTTTTTACATGAGCCCGAAGACATTGTTTACTACGAATAATTAAATTTCGTGAGCAGAAATTACAAACCACTTCCCCTTTCTTAACGAACGTGAAAGTATTGCCAAACTCAGCTAGCAAACGATTCATTGCAGGATTTTCAAACGAAGTGCAATTACAAAATACATAAAAAATAATTCAACTCTAAGTATACAACAGAAGAAAAAGTTCGAAATAGAAAATAAAAACAGATATTCACACAAAATTTCAAGAAACAAGACAATTGAAAGAAGCCGCTCAAATTATCTACCGACCAAGCGAAAATTTAAACTAGGCAAGCGACTGTACTCGATCAACGCCAAAGCAGGTATGTATGTACACTAGGGTGACCAACCGTCCCGATTTGGGCGGGACAGTCCCGAATTTTAACAACTCGTCCCGACTTGCAAAGCGTCCCGAATTTTGTCCCGATTTTTTAAAATTTTATCCTTATGTTCAGGATTTTGTAATACAATTCGAATTTCCAAGATATCCATGAACATAAATTAGATTTCCAATTATTATCTGAAAGAAGGGTTTTCTATCTATAACGAATTTTAAGCGCAACCTTAGCGACCATAATGATTAAGAAAAATATATGTTACCGATTTATTTTATTCTGTTCTTGGGATTTCTTCCGTCTAGATTAATTTCTTCCAAAAATATGGAACACAAAGACAGAAAACGCAAATGCACGTTCAATGACAACTTACAAAAACAATTTCGTTTTTTTGAAAATTACTAGGCCTACGTCGCAATCAGAACTAAAATGCAGTTTAACATCGGCGGAGGTCGCCGAAACGATGTTCCAAAACATACATCGAATAAACAGAAGCAATGTATGTTCATCGAAATTAAGTACTTGTTTTAGAGCCGTAACAATAGGGGAACCAGGAAAGATTTTGGCTTGCAAACAAGGCACATATGCATACCACTGTCTGTATCACAACCACAATTTTCGATTAATAGACTGCACGTGAAAACTTCTAATGTAAATGTTTGAAAAGAAGATGTGTCTCGTACGAATTAACACAGAAGCAAGTATAACAAATGTGTTTTATCCTCTAGTAAAGACAGAGTTGAGAAGAAATGTGAGGAAATGCAATTTCGTGACAATATTTCCTGACACATCTAGCTAGAGACATAAAAATACTCCCTTTCCTGGTTAGATACTTTGATGTCCAAAAATGTATTCAAATAAATATTTTGAATGTTCACGAAAATATTCGCGAGACGGCTGAAGAATTGTCCAATAAAATTATGGATTTATTGCAATAGACAGTACAAATACCAATTTTGGTGGTACAGAACGAAGAGGAGAGAACAATGTTTTTAAAAAATAAGTGATCGTCTAGATGGGAAGAATACAGTCAAGTAATAGTGCAATTTGTAAAAGTTAAAGAAATTTGATTAAATTTTATTATATTTTGTTTTATTTTTTATTTATTCTGATATAGGTATGTTTCAATATTTGCATACAGTTTATTTAATGATTATTTTTAGTTAAAAAATACTATCATAATAAAAATGTTGTTTTAAGTTACGTTCTTGTGGTACAATTTGTAAAAATTGTAGAATTATGTTTGATTTATGTTGTGTTGTTTCTTTTTTTGTTTTAACTAGTGAAAGTTAAAGAATGTTTGTTTTATTTATATTGTTATTTCTTAAGCTTCTTTTCTTTTATTGAAAGTGTAAACGTATATTATAGGTCATAGTAAACATATGCTGTTGTCAATTTACCCAATGGTACAATTTGTTTATAAATCAGCACGTTTTGTTTAATGTTTTCCACTAACCCAACCCAACCCAACCCCGATCCCCAAGCGTCCCGATTTGGCAATTGAAAAAGTTGGTCACCCTAATGTACACCACATGAGCCGAAGCCTAACCGCAAAAAAAGGCTAACCGCACGCGTCCCCACCAGCACTTGTCCCATGCACGACACTGGAAAATATACATTTTTGTCCGTACATTGATTATTTTTATTACATACAATGAAACTATTTTCAGAACATAGAAAATAACATCTATTACCAAAGCAAAACATGGAAGAAAATACTGCGAAGGAGGATATTTAGAACAAAAAAAACAGCGATTTATTTAACATATTCTTATGCTTCAGTGATTCTTACCTGATCTACAGACAATCAATGTGTTTAACTAATAAACAAAAAATGTTATATTATGATTTTGTCTGTAAACTGAGGATAGAGTAAAATGAAGCTCATGTTTCTTTGTTCAAAATGCAATCATATGAGTAGTTCTTAAAGCGTTTTTAATGTGCAGTAATACATAAAATGTTAAACAATGGGCAGGTAGGTTGCTGCGTTAAAGATTATTTTCAAGCTGTAACATTGTGAATCTACTCAAGAGTCCATAATGGATAAAATAGCTTTAAAGTTTCTATTAATCGCGTGTTTGATTATCATAGGTAAGTAAGATTTTGAATTTCCTAATTGTTGATTCCCTCTTTTTAAATTTTGTTAAATTTTCACCAAAATCGGCTCATATACGTGAGTTATACATACATTAGTGCTGCCAACGTATGCTGAAAAAGATTTAACATCAGTTCATTATTTGCAGACGCTGAATGTCAAAGACGACGACACTTCAATGACGGTAATTATAAATAACATATCTTTGAATATTAATATTGTGTTTGTATGAATGATAATCATATTTTGCATTTTAATTTTTAGAAGAAGTACCGAAACCAAAACTGGGCAATGGTAAATATGAATTTTTTTTTCTATTTTTTCATTTTTTTCAAAATTGGTTTGAAAACAATTCTGAACAGCGTTTCTGGTACTTTTGCATAATTGTCACTTTATTCTGAGCGTTAGTGGTGGTAACCTTTTATGTAAAATTCCATTCAACCGTGGTAATCAAGTGTAAACTCTACACAGAATCTCTTAAACAGTTAGTCAATTATTAATAAAACTTAAAAAGACTCATTATTTACATAAAATGATTATTACCACGACGTGAAATAGTTTTTCGAATGAGGTATGTGTAGAGTATTCTCTTGGTTTCATGGATACAGTCACTATTAAAATGAATATTGCGTATTAGAAATGATTTTAAGTTATTAGACAGTATCCACTGTCTAGAATAATGCAAGATACAGAGCGACCTGTGTGAGTCTCCCACGACGAGCTGCCATTAGAAGTATATGGAGAACCCAATGAAATGACAGATTGAAAATTTGTGGACTTACCTATATTGTTGGACACGATCGTCTCAACTAAACTATTTTGACTTTTCGGTTACTTCCGCTTGCACCGGAAATGATGTCAACTATTATATTTCAAATGGAACACCCTGTATTTTACCACATTTTTGAAATCTTCATTAAATTTTAGGTCAATTTTCTGTTACATTCCCTATACCTAACATGAGTCATTTCTGAGATATTTATAGACTATATTTTATTTTATTTATAAAATTATAAGCCTACAATAAAACACAGTATTAAAAATAAAACAAAACAGTAAAATACATTTTAAAAAACTGCTTAATTCAATTTCAGTAACTGTTCAAAAACGTTGCTGTTTTCCGATAAAACATGCTTCAACTCTATCTTTCATGCTCTCCTCATCAATTATTGGGTGGTCATAAACTAGGTCTTTCACAGCTCCCCAAATGAAAAAATTCATTGGCGTCAAGTCGGGGGAACGCGGTGGATATTTGTATGGCCCATTAAGCGCAATCCGCCGATCGCGAACATCTCGTTAAGCAAGCCTCCTACTGCAACAGTTATGTGCGCTGGAGCATCGTCCATTTGAAACCACCCAATTATTGAGGACCCAATAAGAACATGAAAGATAGAGGTCGAGCTGCTTTCAATGGGTTACGTGCTAACTCTATCAGGGACGCCACCAGCAATAATATGTTAAAAATTGATCTAAAACTGAATGAAGTTTTCAAAAATGCGATAAAATACCGGGTGTGCCATTTGAAATATAAAAGTTGACATCATTTCCGGTGTAACCGGAAGTAATCGAAAACTCAACAATATAAGTCCACAAATTGTCTATCTCTCATTTCATTTGGTTCTCCATATACTTCTAATGGCAGCTCGTCGTGGGAGACCCTGTATAGTTACAATAGAAGGGAACTCCATTTACCATAGTGGTATACGTAGTTGCTGTAAGTGATTTGTGATGATGTGCAAAAATATTTTAATATTCGATTATATGAACTAAAACATTTACGTTATGATGCAAAGTGCTGATCATGAAACAAATGACAACTCGAACGCGCCTCATTCGATATGCCGAAGAATGCAAGTACTGGTGGCCGCTGGCAGATGCTGTTTGAAACCTTTGAATCCTATTTTAAATATACTAATAACAGTCGTGTCAATATGGTTTGCAGTACTATGAATTTATGTAATGATTAACTATGATAATCTAATTTGGTTTACGATATTGCATGTTTGGTTGCTAATATTGTCTAAAGCCAGCTACATACTAACAAACGTTCGACGTAAGAAGGAGTTTGTAGCATCGTGTCGCACCTGCCTTAAGGCGGCCACACACATTCGGATACTGGGCACTTATTTGACTTTTTCAGTATATATAAGTACGGTTTCACGGCCAGAATCAAGATTTGTAAATATCTACTGACGTTTTGTTCTTCAAAGCTACTGGAATACTGAAAACCTACCAAGAAAATCTCCCTTATGTACCTAAATTTACACCTCACTGCGCACATCTGGAGCCACCGCTGCCACGTGGTTTTCCACTTGACCGCGTTAGGATCGATTTCCAGGCCCTACTAATGTCAGTACCGTCCTCGCGATTGATGTTGTCAGGATGTTTGTAAATTTCGATGGCTTCTCTAATAAGCCTTCGATGATAATTACCCACCCTTGCCAACATCTTCGCGTCATCGAAATTAATTGTGTGTCCCGACTCGTGGCAGTGTTGAGCAACAGCGGACTGTTGAATCTTGCGTAGCCGGGTGTCTCTACTGTGTTCCTTGACTCGACATTCGATACTTCGCCCTGTCTGTCCTACATAGCATTTTCCACACTCACATATTATCTTGTATATACCCCTTCGTTCTTCAGGAGTGGTGTGATCTCCTTTGGGTTAGGCAACAGATCCTTTACCTTTGCTGGTGCTCTGTACCTTACCGTGATACCCGATTTCTTCAGTATTCTACCGATTCTTTCTGATACCCCACTTACGTATGGTAAGCGAGCGAACCCCTTTGACTCCTGTCGGTCCTCTGAGACTTAAGGGTTGCTTTGTGTGACACCCCGTATGTCAGACTTAGTGTATCCGTTCTGACGTAGAGCCCACTCCAAGTGTGGGCTTTCTTAGACATGCGTTTCAGGTCGCACTGCGTCAAAGTAATTGTGGAAAAACTTTAAAAAAATATAGTTAAACTACTCAACTACACTTTACACAAATTTTTGGTAATCTTTTATTTCATTTGATTAATTTCTTAAAATGTTGTAGGTCAATAAACCAATAATACAAAAGCTGTTAGGATTAGCGCGGGACTACATTCGTACCTTTTCCACTAAAGTAATAACAGAATTAAAAAAATCCAGAAATATATACCTAGAAATACAATCAAATGTAAAGAATAAATTGGACTACTCTGTTATATCTCTATCCCAATCATTACCATAGTATAATCTATGGTGGTCTTTTTAATTACTTGATCTTTGTCTGCGTCAAACATAAACAAGCGTGCCAAGCTCCATATCTATTTATGTGTTTCTTCATTTGTTTATTGACTTTATTTGAATTATTTTAAATTTTTTTACTTACATTTATTTACTTTTTATGTTGTAATCGACGTTGTATGATATGTATATTTTATTTTTGATTTCAGTTTATTTTGTTAATATTTGGACTATTTAAGATTTGAACACAAAAGATTAATATGAAGAGTGTTACTCAGAATGACATATACTCCCTATTTTTGTTTATTAGTGAGAAAAACGCACGAAAAGTGGATACTCTGATTTAGAGAGTATTAATAGCATTCGATAATTTTTTAAAGTATTATCAAACAAGTTAGTACGTAGGCTTTCACGGCCAGAATCTTTTAGAAACAAACTGCTTCCGGGTTATGCCGTGTGTCAAGATTTGTTAATGCTGACGTTTCGCGAACCATGTTGCTCGCTTCTTCAGAGCTAACTAAATTTACACCTCACTGCGCACATCTGGAGCTACCGTTCCCATGTGCTTTTATATCAAATGTAGGGAGACAACTGCTGTCCGAAGGTCTTTGACTGCCTCCTTAACCGGAACACGTTATGTCGAAACTTAGGAGTATATCCTGTCCCATAAACGTTTGTCCCATAAACGTCTGGATGGTTTTTGACAAGTATTTTGCCAACAAGTAGGGTAGGGAGCCAATTGCGCTGATGATTGGTCTGAAAGGTCCTTGTGGATCTTTGGCTAACCGTAGATCCGCGGTGCCCTAGGGGCTTGAACAAAAAGGCTTCTTTGTTCCTGTTCGGAAATCGATGATAATTTAACCAATTCCTTCACTCGCCTTCCTATATTATCTGTTGGGTCCTTGGCAATTTTACGGTACGTTTTTGGGTGCAATAGATCGTTCATCTTCCTGTTGTAGTCTTCCTTGTTCAATATCACCGTTGGATTCCCTTTGTCCGCTGGTAGTACTGTGATATCCTTGTTGTCCTTGATGGTCTTCAGAGAGTACTTCTCTTCTTTGGTGATAGATTCGGCGGGGTAGCTTTCCTAATCATCCTAGAAACCTCTTGACAAATGTCCTCTGTTTGTACACCTGGAATTTTGTACATTTTGACGCACGGCATAAGCCGGCAGCAGTTTCTATATTATCAAACAGTTTCAAATTTAATGAATTATTCCCATTCTTTGTCAACCTAAACTCTTTCAAAATCTGAATTTTTAATTTTATTTTTCTGTGACGTACACTAGTCGCAAATAATTCTAATTTTCATTTTCTCATATTTCTACCATCCCTCGATAGTTTTAGAAACAAACCATATTGACTTAAATCGACTATATTCTCAAAACACCCAAGATATGAGTTGAACATTTGATCCAAATTCTAATACATCCTAAACTCCCAAAGACGGTAAACAACGACGCATCATCAACGGCGTTTCAGCGTTAGATGGCGAATTCCCGTTCATAGCCTCCATCATCCACAAAGAAAAGCACATCTGCGGCGGCGCGATTATCGCCCCTGATTTCATCCTAACAGCTAGTCACTGCTTTGACGAAGAAGACGACGGGACACCGATCCTACCACAGGACCTGCAAGTCTCCGTAGGAAACATATATTGGCGAAAAGGCGAAAAGCACAAGGTGGATAAAATCATACTCCACGAAAAATACGATCCCATCAAGGTGATCAACGATATAGCTCTATTAAAACTGAAGAAGAAGCTCAACTTCAATGACAATATTCAGATGATTAAACCGAATTCCCGTCGTCTCCCAGATGAAAGAGTAACGACACGTACTAGGGTAATCGGATGGGGTTATTACGCAATTAAAAAAAAGTTGATCTCGAAGGCACATGATTCTTTGATGAGTGTTGAGATCTTCACGATTCCTTGGTATATGTGTAGGGAATATTATACTGATATTAACGAGAAGCAGCTTTGTATGACGAATGTTGATAGTAAGGGTAGTTGCAATGGCGATTCTGGTGGGCCCCTTGTGGCGTCGACTAAGGAGGGCGTTATGCATGTTGGTATTGTTTCTTATGGTGAGGATTGCAATAATACGAAGCCTGAAGTGTATACCAGAACATCGGATTTTTCTTCATGGATTCGTAAGCAGACAATGTTGTCGAAGAACCAAAGAAGCGACAGAGAGGAAGACTAGGGAGGAATTGTTGGTAATAATTATAATGTTTACAAAGTGTTTAGTAAAACCGGAGGAAGATGATGTTGCTTTTTTATTACCACCTTCCAATACTATGTATTGTCTGATGCCACTGTTAGCAGAAATTACACATAATATGACGGGTTATCTGTTGCCGCAAAAACATGGAATGTAAAGATGAAAAAATGTAATTAATGACATGTAATGTGTACTATCTACGTAACTCAAAGTACAATATAAAAACAATGTAATGTGGATTTTCCATAAACGTATGTAACTGTGTTTTTACATAAAATATGCGAATGCGTGTTTACACATTCACGTGATTCTTACATTCAAATGTGTAATTTCATTTCAATTTCACGGTACGTTTTTGGGTCCAATAGATCGTTCATCTTCCTATTGTAGTCTTCCTTGTTCACTATCACCGTTGGATTCCCTTTGTCTGCTGGTAGTACTGTGATATCCTTGTTGTCCTTGATGGTTTGCAGAGAGTACTTCTCTTCTTTGGTGATAGATTCGGTGGGGTAGCTTTCCTAATTATTCTAGAAACCTCTTGACAAATGTCCTCTGCTTGTACACCTCGAATTTTGTACATTTTTACGCACGGCATAACCCGGCAGCAGTTTATTTTCTATATTATCAAACAGTTTCAAATTTAATGAATTATTCCCAGTTCTTTGTCAACCTAAACGGTTTAAAAATTTCTATTCCCTGAATTTTTGAGTATATTTTTTTGTGACGTACACTAGTTTGAAATAATTCTGATTTTCATTTTCTCATATTTCTACCATCGTTGAATAGTTTTAGAAACAAACCATATTGACTTAAATCGACTATATTCTCAAAATACCCAAGATGTGAGTTCAACATTTGATCCAAATTCTAATACATCCTAAACTCCCAAAGACGCCAGACAGGTACGCATCATCGACGGCGTTTCAGTGTTAAAGGGCGAATTCCCGTTCATAGCCTCCATCACCCACAAAGAAAAGCACATGTGCGGCGGCGCGATTATCGCCCCTGATTTCATCCTAACAGCTAGTCACTGCTTTGACGAAGGAGAAGACGGGTCACCGATCCTACCACAGAACCTGCAAGTCTCCGTAGGAAACATATATTGGCGAAAAGGCGAAAAGCACAAGGTGGATAAAATCATACGCCACGAAAAATACGATCCCATCAAGGTGATCAACGATATAGCTCTATTAAAACTGAAGAAGAAGCTCAACTTCAATGACAATATTCAGATGATTAAACCGAACTCCCGTCGTCTCCCAGATGAAAGAGTAACGACACGTGCCAGGGTAATCGGATGGGGTTATTACGCAATTAAGAAAAGGTTGATCTCGAAGGCACATGATTCTTTGATGAGTGTTGAGATCTACACGATTCCTTGGTACATGTGTAAGGATCATTATACTGATATTAACAAGAAGCAGCTTTGTATGACGAATGTTGATGGTAAGGGTAGTTGCAATGGCGATTCTGGTGGGCCCCTTGTGGCGTCGACTAAGGAGGGCGTTATGCAAGTTGGTATTGTTTCTTATGGTGATGATTGCAACAATACGAAACCTGAAGTGTATACCAGAATATCGGATTTTTCTTCATGGATTCGTAAGCAGACAATGTTGTCGAAGAACCAACGAAGCGACAGAGAGGAAGACTAGCGAGGAATTGTTGGTAATAATTATAATGTTTACAAAGTGTTTAGTAAAACCGGAGGAAAATGATGTTGCTTTTTTATTACCACCTTCCAATACTATGTATTGTCTGATGCAACTGTTAGCAGAAATTACACATAATATGACGGGTTATCTGTTGCCGCAAAAAATGGAATGTAAAGATGAAAAATGTAATTAATGACATGTAATGTGTACTATCTACGTAACTCAAAGTATTATACATAAGCAATGTAATGTGGATTTTCCATAAACGTATGTAACTGTGTTTTTACATAAAGTATGCGAATGCGTGTTTACACATTCACGTGAAACTTACATTCAAATGTGTAATTTCATTACAATTTCACGATACGTTTTTGGGTCCAATAGATCGTTCATCTTCCTATTGTAGTCTTCCTTGTTCAATATTACCGTTGGATTCCCTTTGTCTGCTGGTAGTACTGTGATATCCTTGTTGTCCTTGATGGTTTGCAGAGAGTACTTCTCTTCTTTGGTGATAGATTCGGTGGGGTAGCTTTCCTAATTATACTAGAAACCTCTTGACAAATGTCCTCTGCTTGTATACCTCGAATTTTGTACATTTTTACGCACGGCATAACCCGGCAGCAGTTTATTTTCTATATTATCAAACAGTTTAAAATTTAATGAATTATTCCCAGTTCTTTGTCAACCTAAACTGTTTCAAAATTTCTATTCCCTGAATTTTTAATTTATTTTTTTTTGTGACGTACACTAGTTTCAAATAATTCTGATTTTAATTTTCTCATATTTCCACCATCCCTCAATAATTTGAGAAACAAACCATATTGACTTAAATCGACTATATTCTCAAAATACCCAAGATATGAGTTCAACATTTGATCCAAATTCTAATACATCCTAAACTCCCAAAGACGCCAGACAGCTACGCATCATCGACGGCGTTTCAGCATTAATGGGCGAATTCCCGTTCATAGCCTCCATCACCCACAGAGAAAAGCACATGTGCGGCGGCGCGATTATCGCCCCTGATTTCATCCTAACAGCTAGTCACTGCTTTGACGATGAAGAAGACGGGTCACCGATCCTACCACAGGACCTGCAAGTCTCCGTAGGAAACATATATTGGCGAAAAGGCAAAAAGCACAAGGTGGATAAAATCATACGCCACGAAAAATACGATCCCATCAAGGTGATCAACGATATAGCTCTATTAAAACTGAAGAAGAAGCTCAACTTCAATGACAATATCCAGATGATTAAACCGAACTCCCGTCGTCTCCCAGATGAAAGAGTAACGACACGTGCTAGGATAATCGGATGGGGTTACTACGCAATTAAAAGAAGATTGATCTCGAAGGCACATGATTCTTTGATGAGTGTTGAGATCTACACGATTCCTTGGTATGTGTGTAGGAAATATTATGCTGATATTAACAAGAAGCAGCTTTGTATGACGAATGTCGATGGTAAGGGTAGTTGCAATGGCGATTCTGGTGGGCCCCTTGTGGCGTCGACTAAGGAGGGCGTTATGCAAGTTGGTATTCTTTCTTATGGTGGTAACTGCAATAATACGAAACCTGAAGTGTATACCAGAATATCGGCTTTTTCTTCATGGATTCGTAAGCAGACAAGGTTGTCGAAGAACCAAAGAAGCGCAAGAGACGAATAGTAGCGAGGAATTGTTGGTACTAATTATAGTGTTTACAAAGTGTTTAGTAAAACCGGAGGAAGATGATGTTGCTTTTTTATTACCACCTTCCAATACTATTGTCTGATGCCACTGTTAGCAGAAATTACACAGAATATAACTGGTGATTTGTTGCAACAAAAAATGGAATGTAGAGATAAAAAAATTTAATTAATAATATAAAATGTGTACAATCTACGTAACTCAAAGTACTATACATAAACAATATAATGTGGATTTTCCATAAAAGTATGTAACTGTGTTTTTACATAAAATATGTGAATATACACATTTATGTTTACACATGTATGTATGTATGTATGTATGTATGTATGTATGTATGTATGTATGTATGTATGTATGTATGTATGTATGTATGTATGTATGTATGTATGTATGTATGTATGTATGTATGTATGTATGTATGTATGTATGTATGTATGTATGTATGTATGTATGTATGTATGTATGTATGTATGTATGTATGTATGTATGTATGTATGTATGTATGTATGTATGTATGTATGTATGTATGTATGTATGTATGTATGTATGTAGTATGTATGTATGTATGTATGTATTGAGTTTGTGTATTATATTGCTGACCTATGTGCATGCAGGATGAATGTTAATAATGCCAATAATAGCATTAACTTAAATATTTATTAAACTGTAAAGTATAAAACACCAGCAGGCAACCTAACGCACCTCTATGAACTAAGCCCCCCCCCCCATATTGACTTTTTACAGTTATTTTATTATTTTTTTATTCCACCAGTGTACCTACATAGTGTGACAAAGTATTGTAATCGTGTCCAAAAAATAGTTGTGAGATTTAAGCGGAAAAATGTCCGAAATATGTGTGTATGTGTGTGTCTCGGACCGAAACTTCATATTTAGTAGTTGATGACCAAACATAGCTGAAAGAACTTTTGTTTAAAAGGGTCAAAAGGAACTGGAGGTTTACTCTTAGCATTTTTCAACGATTTTGCAAATGAGCTGCCATTTCTGTAGTTTCGGCAAAATAGTTAAACAATAAATTAAAGTAGAGGAAATTCTGAATAATTCATGCCTATGAAATTTTTTGGTAAAATTAATAGTTAAGCGGCAAAACCAGATTCTATTTGATCGTGATCGGTCGCATCTGCATTGATATGAAACAAGCCAGGATTTGACAAATATTTTCATTCTAATGACAGTAGGTAGTTTCAAAGATGCTTTGATACCTACTGTCAATAGTATAAAAATACCTGTCAAATCCCGGCTAACTAGTTTAATTTTAATGCAGACATGACTGATCTAAATCAATCATTCTCGTGCAGATAAACTATTAATTTTATATATTGTATGATAAAGTCAAGTGCTTGGCCACATCACATTTTTTTATGTTTGAATAGATATTTTCTATGAAAAATGTGTTTCTTTATAATAAATTGTGTTTCTTTTTTTCTGAATGCTTACAATGCAATCTTCAGAACAGAAAAGTTCTCACATAAAATGGATATATAGGTTACGTAAAACGCTGTTCAGAATCGCTGGATTTTACGATAAATTTAACTTTCTCCATTTTCATTTGTGTATGTAGTGGCGGAAGTAGAGACAAAACCATTTGGCAGGACGATATCAAAGAAAAAAAGGATTATAGACGGGAACAAGGTACACGACGGAGAATTCCCCTTTATGGCAGCCTTATTGGATGAAGACTCTTGTTTCTGTGGGGGCAGTATAGTCTCCCCATCATACATTCTAACAGCCAGCCATTGCTTCTACGACGAAGAGGGACCCATCATAGGAGCGTCGGATATCACAGTGACCGTTGGCAGCCTTCTCTGGCGTGACGGGAAGTCACACAAGGTGGCCAATATCATCGAGCACGAGAAATACGACAACGAAAAGACCACTAACGATCTTGCACTGCTTAAGCTCGAAACAGACATCGAACTTGGCCCGAATGTACAGACTATAACCGTCAGTCGGGAACCTATTCTCGATGCCGTTAAAAAATATTCATTTACCGTCGTTGGATGGGGTTACTATGCTATAAAACGTAGGTTGATTTTTCGGTCTAGTGAGATGCTTATGAGTGTGGCAATTGATACTATTCCTTGGTACAAATGTAAGGAGTTTTACCCAGAGATCTATAAGACAAATCTTTGTATGACCAGCAGCAAGGGTAGGGGAAGTTGTAACGGAGATTCTGGTGGACCGCTGATTACTCATACTCCAGATGGTGTGATGCAGGTTGGACTTGTTTCTTACGGTTTGGACTGCAATAATACGCAACCGGAAGTCTATACAAGACTTTCGTCGTATTATACTTGGATTCAGAAGCATATTGGCGGCGCTCAAACTAATTTAAATGTTCCTGAAATTGTACACTGATTCATATTTCTAAATCAGGGTTTCTATACCAATTTTATATGTAAGGACGTTTAATAAATTGAAAAGATTCTGCTGAATTATGTGCATATAACAACATGACACAATGGTTACGTAGGTGTGAAACCTTGGGGAAATGTATTCTGCTTAAAACACAATGGCCCTGTGTGTTCGTCTCTTATTCTTGTGTTTGTTGTTTATGATTGGAAAAGGTAAGTGAACTATTAATTAAATATATATCGTATTATACAGGTGCTAAGAACACAGTAGCTAGAAAAAAGCTTTTTTTATATAAGTAAAGCAATAACTCAAAAACGTTAGTATTTCATGCACAGAAATGGATTTTTCTTGGGAGTTTGCTTTAATCAAAATTAAATCAAAGTTATTTGACATGGTTGGACCATGGCTGCACCTAGGTACAGATACTAATATGCCAAATCAAATTGATTTTGAAGCAAATCATAAAAAAATGAGGGCAAAACTAGCAAATATGATATTGGTTGTGCTTGCACCAAGGTACATTTAAACCATAACAATAAATATAAGAAAATATAATAACAAATCTCTTAGATATTATTGTAATGGATAATATTTTCCTACTGTAGTCATCGTTTAAAGAAATTTACGTTCTAAAAAATATTTATTAGCTACACCAACCGTTTTTAGACTGTAAATATCATTTTGAGTTCAACTTTTCATTTTGACTTATATCATTTAATAAATCACAATAATTTGCATATACTTTCTATGCAAGCTTTCAGATATTCTACAAAAAACGTTACACAAAAATTGTTATAACTTTTACAAAAATTAACTGTATAGGTTATAGAAAAAAAATTGTTTCATATGTTTGCTTCATATGACAAATTCGTTGTATTTACTCATTTACGTTGAGAAAGTTTCTTTGTGGCATACGTCCCCTAAATCACAGTAATTTTGTCTACTACTTATTTGAGTATTGCGGTACAAATTACATATCTTTACAACAGAAAAATGTTTATAACTTAGATGCGGTAGTGCTATTCATGAATGCAAAATGTTTTGCTCTGAGGTGAAGAACCCCTAAATAACGATATTGTACTTATGTTGTCTGGCTTCAACTGAACATTACTTTGTTCTGGTTTAGCAAAATATTATAACTTTTCCAAATTTTGTTCTATAATTCTCTGTCATGCGTCAAATTAAAGATCATTAATGGGGGTTAAATCCTTTGGTAGTCGATTTTGGAACATTTTGTAAATACATGCTATGATTGTTACCATACACAAATTAATAATCTAACAAATGTAAATATTTATAAAAAAACAAACGTCAATTTTTTAGGTGTAAAGGTTCCAGTGCTTTAAATTTGCAACGTTTTCAAAAAATTATTATTATATTATGACATTTTCCAACGGCTTCCAAGATGACGCACTATTTCTGTATTATTTAACACCAATAGTAACAGCAATATTGTTCTGCAAATTAAAATTTGTGGATGCTTCATTTGTTTTCTTTTTATTTGATTAAAGAAGATATTATAATATTGAATGTACATTCACCAAAAAATACGAGAGTTTCAATGAATAATTACACTTATTCTAGTTTTTCTTTTGTCACAAAATTTTATATGTACATTTCAAAGCACTTTTTGTTTGTAGATGACGAACCGGGAACATCTCCATCACGTCTTAGATTTATCTTAGAATGATGTCGACAATTAACGCACTCGCTAATCGCTCGTGCATTAAGCAGTCTCGATCATTAATCACTTTTTAATATACTTGTTGTTTAAATAACTATTAGAATACAGCTTTGTTAATATTTCACACGACTGTAGCATGAAACTTTTCACTCAGTATGAAATTTACTATCAGAAAAATGTTTTGTGGAAAAAAGAATATAAATGATGCATCAAAAGAAATATAACAATTATATCATTAATGCAACAAAACAACCAACTAAACTAAGAATTTTCAAATAAATGATTTGGATTCACCATGGACCAATTGTTTTGACAACGTAATTTTTTATATGTGTTCATGAACTAATTTGTCCATTTTATGCTGTGTTGCATAAAAATGCGCGCCTGTCGATTTTGCATTTTGCGAAAACCTTGATCGCAGGCAGCGTGGCCGAGCGGTCTAAGGCGCTGGTTTTAGGCACCAGTCCGAAAGGGCGTGGGTTCGAATCCCACCGCTGTCATAACTTTTTGCAATTCTTTAATGACAATCTTTTATTTCAAAAAAAAATTAATATGATACTACGTAAAAAAATAATAAAATCGACGATTTAAAATAACGATTTCCTATTTTCTGCCAAAACATACTATTTTCAGGATTAGTTCCAGTGACCCAGAGGATAATACAAGGATATACAGTTGTACAAGATACGACCACTGAGCAAAGTCGTTTGTCACAAGGTATATTACCCATTACCTACACTTACAATTGTATTTTTACACCACACATTACTAATCAAAAATTCTCTTTTAGGATTCTCCATGCAAAAGAAGAAGAATTTGAAGACCTCAACCGCAGTTCAGGACTTATACAGATTCATGGGTTCTTTACAATACAAAGGCAAACACATCTGCGGTAGTTCTATTATTTCCCCGTACTGGATCCTCACAGCAGCTCATTGCTGCTTCAACAAAAACAAAACCATGCTACCAAACGAACATCTAAGCGTCGGTGCCGGAAATCCCAAACTACTCAACCAAAAGCATCGCAAGATTGGAGCTAAGGTTTGCCATGATAAATATGACCAAGTCTGGGCCACAAACGACGTAGCTGTGTTTCAAGTTTTGCAACCATTCATACTTGACAATCACATCCAGCCCATCAGACTATACTCGGGGAATATTAACGACACACATCAAAATACTACTGGAATTGTGCTAGGTTGGGGATATGGTAGTAATGGTACTAAATTGTTGAAGAATACTTCTGATACTCTTCAGTATGTGGCAATGGGTACTATACCACCTGAAACCTGTAGTAATTACGTGAAAAATTTGAAAGGGTCGCAACTATGTACTTTTAACGAAGATGGGATGAAGGGCACATGCACATGCACATGCAGGTGACTCTGGTGGGCATCTGGTTGTGGAAATGGACGACGAACTGGTTCAGATTGGAATCATATCGTTTGGTGGCGGCGACTGTAATAATAGCAAGCCTGAAGTTTATACAAGAATATCATCTTTTAATGCTTGGATCAAGAAGTATACAAAACAACTTATAATAGACATTTTTGCCCGAAAACAATGGAATTAATTACTATAATTCCATTTTAATGATGGAACTGAAGATACATATTAATATAGAGTTTCTAAAATCAAATCATGCTGAAGCTAAGGAAATTACTAAAAGAAAAATATTGTTAGGATTTATTTTATTTGTTGGATTAGTTCAGTTTTTGGGCAGGAATGTTGGATTTGCTTGAAACTTCTTATTCCTTAATATTTTAAGATTATTAAATATTAGTTTTTAATAATCTTAAACTTAGACTGCAGTTTCTCCATAAAAATGCCAATAAATCAAAAAGCATAAAGTTTAAAGTAGGTAATGTTATGTTTCATTGTCGTAAAATTTTGCGAGTAATTCAAAATAGTGCCGAAATATAGATTGTTCCATTTAAAATAATCTTATGTGTCCAGGCACTTGACTTTATCATACAATATATAAAATTAATAGTTTAGCTGCTTGAGAATCTATTTGATTGAGATCAGTTGTTTCGAAATTGCCATGCTCTTCCACTCAACCCCTTACGCAAACTAGAACTAAGACATAATTGTACCAATAATATAACAATCATTCCGAGAACTTATCAAAACAAAAACAAACAAAAAATTACTCTAGAAGTCTAGTTACACGTAATTGCAGCAAATCCAACTCAACAAAACATCGCACATGAAAAATAAAAATTAAGACAGCCTCCGATGTGCGCTCAATGCCTAAAGTCCCCCTGTTGAGCAAACAGACAACACTTCACCTTTCCACCAAAACTGTTTAACGATAATTTTTTTCATATCTTCCCTGAGACCATTGTATATGTGACTGACCTGGTAACAGAATGACCGTTTATACAGCTCAGCGCGATGTGCAGGTGGAGCAAACAAACCCCTGAATCTTAAATTAAGGTTACCTATGGAATCCGTTCTACAGCGTATCTTCTGCATGACTTATTGTGGGATCCTTTTGGATAGTTTTTCTTTACTATTGACAGTAGATATAGTGAGATATTGTCAAAACATCAGCATTTGACAATATCGGTACTGACATTTGGCAAACATTTGGAAAATCCTGGCTCACTATATAGTATTATATCAATGGAGACGCGACCGATCTCGATCAAACAGAATTTGCTCTTGCAGACTAAAATTATTCAGAATTTTCTCTACTTTAATTTATCATTTAACTATTTTGAGGAAATTACAGAAATGGCGGCTCATTTGCAAAATCCTTGAAAATGCTTAGAAGGAACATTCAGTTCCTTTAGGCCCTTTTGAACCAAAAGCTTTTCAGCTCTAAGTTTAGTCATGAAACTTCTAAATATCAAGTTTTATCCCGATACCTTCAGTAGTTTCTCCGGAATCGTCTCCACAATAATCGAGTACACACACACACACACACACACACACACACATACATACATACACACATTTTTCTGTACCTTACACACGCTAATAATTTTGAAATGTGTGCCTCGGCATTCTGTATATATATATAAGTGAAATCAGTTTTAACATATCTTCAGTAGCAGAGGTACAATCTTCCGAGATCGCACTGTTGAGTCACCCTGTATATTCGACAGGTACACTATGACTTGATCATGCAATCAAAACTTTAAAATTCAAATTTGCTGATAACATTTTATAGACAAAATTACGATTTATTATTTTGCTGTCAATAAAAACTTGTACCGTTTTTTTAACTCACCGATTCAATTATATATTACATCATTCATTAAACATTAATTAAAAATAGACAATTTTGTATGGAAGCCAACACAATATGATGCTTGTTTGTAATCAGTACGCCTCCATGCCTTGTATACCTTGTAATAATGAAATGGTTGACAATTTTGCCGTATCTTTTGTCTGCAATAAAAAGTAAAATAGCAGTACATTCAGTACTTTTTGGTAATAATAATAATAATAACAATAATTTCAGTTGCCATTACTGATGAGGTGGCTCAACGTATAACTTTAGGCTCTGAAGCACACGAAGGTATGTTCCCTTACATGGTAAGCATCCAAGTCAGAAGTCTTCACTGGTGTGGTGGCACAATTATATCTCCATCATGGGTTCTGTCAGCAGCTCATTGCTGCTCAAACGAAAATGGAACACGTTTAAAAGACAGCGTCTTCACCATAACAGTCGGAGACACAAATTGGAGAGATGGATTAAAATATGACATATCCAAAACTGTTGTACACCCACTATACAAACCAAGCAAATACATCAACGACATAGCCCTATTCAAACCATCCATAAACATAGTCATGGGACCAAATGTAAAACCGATAAAGCTCAATGCTGATATAACGGATGATGATGATATATCAATTCCATGTGTTATAGTCGGTTGGGGAAATACCGTAAGGCATGGGGTGATGTCTAGGGACGCCTCGGACGAATTGAGGTATGTAGATGTGAAGACTGTTCCTCTGAAAGATTGCCGGAAGACGTATAGTAGTGCTGAAAAAGCTCAGATATGCGTGTTTGCTGGAGATGGCAGAGGAAGTTGTTCTGCTGATTCAGGTGGTCCTTTGGTTAGTGAAGATGTCCAGATTGGACTGGTATCCTTCGGGCTATCCTGTAGGAACAACAAACCTGAAGTTTATACTAGAGTGTCAGCGTTCTATGGGTGGATACGGAAAGAGATGAAAGAAGTTAGAAGAAGGAAATCTTAGATTCCATTTGGATTGTTGTTTTTTATTTAGTTATTTTTTCAAGTGGAAGGATTTTTTGCGTCAAATTCACTAGACGATTTTTGTGAATGAAATTGTTAAACAGATTTAGTGTTTTAAGGAGTAATTATGGATAGTCCATATTCCAGAATCCCCATCTAAAAATATAAGCGTGTAATAAAAATTACAGAAAGGAGTGGGGACAATATTTAATAGTCAGTTATATAAATAAAAACATAATTTGCAAGAATAAGGTACTTAGTTAAAAGTTTTGCAGACAGGTTGCCAAATGTGAAGTCAGGTTCTTGTGACTATTGTGACTATTGTTGACTATTGATTTCATATACATAGCTGAATGAAAATAGCTAACAGTTTCAATTTAATTGAAATTGTTTCATACTTCTGCTCAGTGTATAGTGAAACAAAATGATAATATTTATAATAGGTTTTACAATTTTGATAATAACCATCTTTTACAAAAGCCGTTTCTTTTTTGTTTGAGATAATAGCAACAAAAAGTGATAGGAACTTTTAAGATATTATATGTAATAGTTTCCCAGTTTCCAAACAAATATGGCAATTAGACTGTGTCTCTCACAAGATCCTACTAACACAAATTGGAGAGTCTTGGGATACGATGAATTATGCAGGATCAGATTGCCTCTTACTTGAAAAATCGTAAGCAACTGGTTGTCTGCGGTGACAGAAAAAGTACACTGCGGTTAGTAGACAGGGGTGTACCCCAGGGATCTTTGATTGGCCCCCTGCTGTTTATTCTTTATGTAAACGATCTGCCAGAATGTGTAGATTCTCCTTGCTCCTTTTAAATAGCTGTCCTGCGTAATTATGTTTTGGACCTGGCAACCCTGTGTGTCTGATTCCAACACAGTATCACACCTGATGCTTGGCTGTAAATTATAGACTCAAATCACATTCTATGAAACAATTAACTTTTAACGTAAGAAGATTTTTAAAATAATAAAACTTAAATATGACGTCCAGTAACAGAACGAAAATTAAATATGGCTAATCTTTTGTTACTGGATTTGTAATTATTTTAGTAAACATTTTACTGGATGACTACTAGGCAACCACAGCCACAGAAATAAATTCATGTCTGTAGGTATATGTGAATATTTATTACCAAATAAAAGAAAGTATGTAGGTGGGTAATTTTGCATGCACTGTAATTACATGCTAATTAATAAACGCAGTAAGATGATTATAAATACAATGCTCTCTTCCATATTGCAATGAACAGAAGTATTACTTTAAAATGCTTCTTCTGCATCATTTCCATCTTAAGTAACCTTTGCAATAAAGCTGATGCAGATGAGAGGGTACCCACGGAACTACGTATATCCCTAGGGACACCCTCCCGAGAGGGTATGTTACCATTCATGGCTAGTTTATTACAAGATTACGACCACTACTGTGGAGGATCCATAATTTCAAAAAACCTGGTCCTGACAGCTGGGCATTGCTGCTACGATCTGGACACCAAGAAACAACTCAACTATGAACATCTCCAAGTATCTGTTGGAAGCCTATATTGGAAACACGGTGTGCTACATAAAGTATCGCGAAACATTATCCATGAAGACTTTGTCTTAGGAAACCTACCCCACGACATAGCTCTAATTGTTGTCGAACCCGCATTTATTTATTCATCAGTTGTAAAACCGATCCACTTGAGCCCTGTACGAATACAAGACGAACATGAAAAAGTTGCAGCTGTTGTCAGTGGATGGGGATATACTGTCGTTGACAAAGAAACGATTGAGGAACCTTCTGATGTCTTAATGTACGTTAATGTAACCACATTACCTAGGAAGGAGTGTAAAAGGAGATTGTCTTTAGACGTTCTTCCATCCCAGATTTGCGTTTTTACTGGCACAGGGCGTGGAACTTGTGGCGCTGATTCAGGAGCTCCCTTGATTTCCTACGGTGAACAAGTTGGAATTTTATCTTTTGGCGTTGACTGCATGAACAGACGCCCAGAGGTCTATACAAGAGTTTCAGATTATTTCCCGTGGATCATGAAGCAACGAAAGCTAATTGAGACTGGCTTTTTATAACATTACATATGTCTGTTTTATTAATAAATTGAGTTTGCTGGAAATAGAAACTATTTGCTTAATTTTTACCTTGCAATCCTCACTACGCCCAACAACTTAATCCGAACATGATTAGCGGCATTATCGCAATAATCACTAGCAAATAATAATGTTCATATCAATAATAAATTAGCAAATACGCCAGGAGGGTAGGCAACACACAATACGCACACAGCGAACAATTCGGCAGTTGTCTCGTTAGCCCGGTAACGGTATGCGCGTAGCTAGCGTTGTTGATTATTATCGTGATTCAAATGTTCTTCGGCGCCATATTGCCAGTGTTTGTGTTTTGCATCGAAAACGGCCAAGTCTCGCGCGTGTTGGCTTGTTTTAGACAAGAAAATCGGGAAAATATATCGGGGAACATTGTGAAAAGTGAATATGAAGTGGTGTTTGACGTTTCTCGTCGTGTTGCTACAAGATCCGGCGATATTAGGCTGAAATGCGATCCCAATGGTTACAATGTATGTCTGCGTTTTCCTATGCCTGGATACGGTGAGTGTTTTGCGATTATTGCATGATCTTTCTCGGGGTTTGCTGTTGAAACTAGGCTTTATAGGTTGAGTATTGAGTTCACTAATTTGCAACTCGATCAACGTCATATAACCACACTATTAGCCAAATACCAGAGGCCCTTATGAGGCTAGGACTAAGTTGTATTCGGGGGCCCCTAGTATTCTTACACCAGTGTATAACAGATTGGTTTCGGAAACCAGAAGGGCCCTAAACTTGAAATTGATGTTCTAACTATAACAATTCGCTTATAAAATGCTTGTGGGGCGCTCTACTACTACTAGCAAGAGCGCCAAACCCTAATTGTATATTCTTACTAGGTAGGCGGTAATGAATTTATCAAAGATTGGTTTGGGGGGCCTTTTTGGCCATATGATAACTTGTTACTTTGCAATAAATACTAGATCTAAGCTGCTTGTATATTGGCGATGAAAAATACAAAATACACAAGCTATGTGCAATTTGATTGATGTAATCAAATATTATGAGCGCCTTTATGACAGGTTGTCATATAGGCATACATTCACAAAACTAAAAATTCTACAGTCCTGATAATTGAGCTTAACAAGCTCAATTTAAAATTAATCCAAGTACAACAAAGCAATAATATTAGCATTCAGATGCACAGCTTATCATAAATTCAGAAGAAATTAAATATGTGAACAGTGAACGATTCTTAATCACAAAACGAACATCATTTGATTGATCATGATCGATCAGTTCGAAAATATCGATCTTTTGTTAATTGATCTGATCAATATACAAAAATAAATGAAAATAATAAATAAGAAATAAAATAAATAAAAAATTATGACGATTTCTGTAAATATTTAGGGATTTTCTTTTGTAATCAAGTAGATACGTATCCATGTGCAATATCTGAAAGTCACGTTACCACACTGGCTTTGTGAAAAATACTATTGTGTAAATAAATAAAGTAGTAGCAATTATTTTTAGTATGGGAATGGACAATGGTTTGGTTCTTTTCCTATGAATTTTGGGTTATTACGTTTTCGTGAATTTTGCAGTTGTTGAAAATGTTGGCATTTTTTGTGTTCAGGTGAAATAAAGAGATGACATATATAACAAAAAGACCTGGGAGGCAAAGGCTCTGGTTCTTTTCTTTTGAAAAGGGATTTACAAATTGACAAATATGTACTAAATAGTTCTGGTTATAATAGAAAGTAATAAATTTTATCTCATTGGTTTTTCTTGAATCTGTCTTTATTATTTGATACAATCAAAGTTCATGAACAAAATGGTACAAGACAAATTAAAAAAGAGGCAGCTCTAAAGAAAAAATTCCGCGATAAATTGTTTTACAATTGTTGTTTTGCCATTTGCAAAATTGTTTTAAACTAAACAATAATCTTTTAATTAATAAAATTAACTAATAATAATAATGAATACCTAAATGATTAAAATGTCAATACGTAAATAATAGTATATTATTTGACGAGCACATAATTATTGATTATTTGCATGATTACACGCTCGCCTACGGCTCGCGTGTAAACTTCATGCTCGCGATTTATATCCTTTATGTGCGAGTCAAATACGACGTTTTATCTACGACTCATAAATTCCATTTTATGCAAAATATTTTAAATGTATTTGTCAATGATGGCGAGGCGAACTGTCAAATAACTGTCATCCACGTAGGTTTTGACTGACTTTGATACTAGCGTTGTATAATAATGACAGTTCGTTCAAATAATGAGGTCATTATTTGAACGAACTGTCATTATTATACAACGCTAGTGTCATTATAATCATTGGCGCGTATAATGATGGCGATTATATACTCATAGGTACGTATGCAATGAGCTATTATATGCGAGTCGTAGATAAAATTAAATAACTGACTAGTTTGAGACAGAAAAATAAATAAAATATATAAATTCTTACAAAAATCTGCACAAAAAAACGTATATTATACTTTTTCTAAAATACAGTGGTTCTCAAACTACAAGCGCAACAAAATTGGGATATTTTATAATATATAATAATATAATATTTTTAATATCAAAATTACTTTTGTATATTTATTAATCATTTATATTTAATTCGTGAATAATCATAATTTTGGATAAAATATTTAAAAACAATATCTGTCCAACTCTTTTTGCAAGAACTCATAAATTTATTTTCGTGAAACTCACTCAAATTAGCAAAACAAGTAGCCCTGTATTGTGGTTGTCGTAGTTTGAGAACTGCTATGTACAATGTACAAGAAAAACTGGCAAATGGCTTTTTTGTGCACAATTATGAATATTTTCTTTTACTGAATTTAAAATTGTGAAATTGTGAGCGTTTTGCGGTAAAATGCGAACGTTTACCCCTAAAAGCCACCCCATTTCACAAATTAAATAGGTACATAATTACACCCATCACGTCCTATGGTATCAATTGTTAAATTAATGCCAAAACGTGCAACTTTCAACGATGTCTGAACTGGTAGATACTTAATTCACTGATAATTTCGCAATAATAACCAATAATCATACGCAACAGTCTGATGATAACAGAGAACAATTGAATATTTAGCTTGCTTATTTAACTCAATATGGCATGGAACCTCTTACAATGGTTGTCGTTATTTGTGATACACTCTATTATATACCGCGTACACGGTACGAAATTTTGCATAGGAATTCAGTTATTTAAAAATACTTGCACACATTCTCACTTGTACTATTACAGGGGACCTAGATGTATCATTTCGTATAACTGCTGGAGATCTTGCTAAACCAAATGCATTCCCGTACATGGTCGGTCTAATGCGCAAAAAAATCCATTACTGCGGTGGATCAATCCTAACAAACAAATGGATCCTAACAGCAGCCCACTGCTGTTTCAGTCGTTCCAAAGAAATACCAAACGGAGAACTCACCATATCCATAGGAAGTGTCTTCCTACCAACATCCACTCAACATCCAGTAGCCAGAAAAATCTACCACGAAAACTTCAACATATCTTCACCGTACGACAACGACATAGCCCTATTCAAAAGCAAAACCATATTCGCACTCGGCGATTTGGCCACAAAAGTCCGTTTGGCCGTGACTAGCAAAGCAAGTGACCTATACGGAAATTGCACTGTAGCGGGCTGGGGATTTGTGAAGATTAAGAATATGATTGTCAAGAATCCGACTGGAAGACTGAATTTTGTTGATATCGATACCGTTCCTAGGAGTAAATGCTTAAACGCTTATGGTAAACGGTATATCGCCAAAGATGTGCTCTGTGTTGCTGGAATATCTGGTAAAGGGACTTGCAGTGCTGATTCCGGGGCTCCGTTGGTCTGCAACTCCAAGCAAGTGGGTATCTTGTCTTTTGGCGGGGAATGCACCAATACGGCCCCTGAGGTCTATACGAAGGTGTCGCATTATATCAGTTGGATCAAGAAGTACGTCGAGGATAACAAAGCGTAATTTCTGTTTGATAGGTGGTATACAGATAATGGTGTGAAGCAGTGATGCCAATATAAACATAAAGACTTCAACTAAATAAAACAAATACTATCGAAATTTGAGAATTATGAACTATTTGTTAATCAGCTTCTTAGAGCTGTCGACAAAAGCTTAAAGTTAATAAGAGCATCAGGTTTCTATAATAAAAAACTTTATTTGTTGAAAATACAAACGATAAATAAGACCTTCATCCGATTAGTTTCAACACTTATTTCAAAAATTGTCAAGTTATTTCTGAAGAAACTCAACATTTACTCAATATCAATCGTTATGGTACTTTGACGATTTTTTTTTGTGGTAATGGAAGCTAATTAATTTAAACCAAATTGAAACCAATTGCTTAGAAAAACTTTATTTAGGGGAACAGTTTCAGGAAGGCTTCAATTAATAATGTATAATCGCGATCGGACTTTTTGATATTCCTACACACAGAGAAAGGAATGCTCAATTCAAATAAAATTGCTTTGCATCAAAACAACGGTTGATTTCCATATCCACGAAATAACTATCCACTTCAACCAAGATAATATTCTCTCAGTACAAATGTGTTAAGTGCTTCATTCGAGATAAATTTAGTTGCAACGAGTAAACTATTGACTTGCACCAAATAGTCATCAACTCGAAAGGACTATAATGTTGTTTTGAATGAAAGTTTGTAGTTTTATTTCAAATTTTTCAACATTTGGACCATAATAATATTGTTTTAATTCAACCATATGATGTCTTAAAGAGAGTAATAGAGCTATCGGAATAAATAATAGGTTATTTTGCTTGGAGGAACCAATGTTTCAGAGAAAGATTTGTAATTTTGGTTCAACACCTTTAGTGTTCTGAATAGAGTATTTTGTTCTCAAAGCAAGTAACTGTCATTTTAAACGAAGTACATTAAAATTCAAAGTAAGTAATAGTAATTAACATTCAACATATGATATTGATTTGAATTGAATATTTTTGTTGTTTTGTTAAAACTATCTACCGCTGCTGCAAAGGTTACAAGTCTATCAAAACAAATGCAAAAAGAACTACACGATTATTATAGCACATTACTTTCTTAAGCAAATTTACTAGCAAAAATAATTCTTCTGGCTGACAAATCTAATCAAAACATAATATGTGCTATTACATTAAAGTTCTTTAAGCATTTATTTTGTAAGACATATATTTTTTTAGTCATGTAGCAAAGATAATGGGTAAAAAAATTCATATATACCAATACATTAATTTATTATAAAAATAAAAATACATTTCAAACAAGTAGGTGTCATACTGATATAAACCCAATAACTTGTTATAAAAGAAAAAAAAATACATTTAAAATATACTCAAAAATACAAAAAATGTCATCCTGATACAGTAATTAGTACAGTTAAGAGCTAAGCAGTCAATAAGACTTGATGGGCCTTTCTGCAACTGGCCATTATAATACGGTTTCTCACCTAAGATGTTTCTAAATCTCCTCTTAGCTTCGCCGCTTCCCGGAAAACAATCCGATCTCCAATAGCCGGAATTAGTTGTTTTACCTCTTCTTCTGTAAGTTTTGTTATGTTTTAGATAGTTATTTTATGGTCTACAAAACATAGAATGCACATAGTGTATGTATTAACATTCGCATAAAAAGTAGATATACGCATATATGTACTTACTGTCAAATATAGTTTTAAGATGATGTGATGAAATTGAAAAATCTTCCACACTGTCCATTATCACATGTAAAACTGCAGATACAATGAAGCGTATATCAAAGCGACACTACTTACCACTATAACCAATATATTTGCATGGAGTTAACGTCGTGAGGGTTGTGAGTGAGAATGGAGAATGTAGTCCCCATATACTGCGTATCTAAAAACTGTCTCCGTTCTACGTCGCGTCAGTCTGGTGCCACAAACCGCGCAAACTCTTAAGTTTTTTCCACACAATGAAACCACCCGATTATTTAAACTAAGTATTTGGTTACTTGGTTCACACAAAACGTCTCTCGCATCAACCAACTAAGTTTACTTGTTTTGAACACCATATTTTACATATATGATCTTGTTTCAATGCAATAGTTGTTTTCATTGGAATATATTGAATTGTTCAATGCAAAACACTATATTCTTAAAAGAACTCATAAGAACTTTTAAAATTATGCAATATAGTTTTACTTGGAAACAAAATGTTGTCGCTTCAAAGGAGAAATTTGTGAGTTTTGACAACCAGATACAACCTATTGAATATCCCGATTTTTGCTAATATTTCGTGTCACCTGATCAGTTATTAATTCATTACCGACACTAATTTACATATTTCGGATCGGACTTTTCCACTTTTAGACTGACCGAAGAATGCTCGTTCGAACAGTGTTAGTTTTATTCCTATATCTCTCAGGGTACTCGAGTAATTAGCATTTTTCTATACAAGTAATTTCCTATAAGGGGGGCTGGAAGCCGGCCGTCCAAATTAAGAACGCAAACTGTCGCATAACACGCCGACATTTGTCTACGCCTGCTATATCAAGGCTGTATAATTGCGATCGGACTTTTTGACATTCCTATAGTTTAAGAAGAGAGGAATCGAATGGTGTTAGTTTTATTAAGATTGAACGAAAGGTCAACGAGATACAGCGTGTGCACAAGAATTGTAATTGACAGTGTTTTTAGGCTGGGCTGCTGTTGGACCAGTGACAAAAGTGGATGGATTAATATATTTGATTTTTATACTCTTAATATGTATCACACCCAATTAGCCAAGAAAAACAATAGCTAGAGTTGTAACGGATTACCCCACATACGAGTGGGCATAGGTAATTATTTATGTGTTTCGCCACATCATGCGGCGCAGACTCATTGTATCGACTGTCTTTTGTTGCTTTTTTGCATTATCAAGAGGTAGGTATGTATGGTTACTATTCCTCCATTATTGTTTCCATACAATTTCTGAAGATATGTTCTCCAGAATTCTTCACAAACTCCCCTACATCTTTATCTCGACGCAGAATTGTCAGCAACTGAATACATAAACTCGTGATTTCCTTCGCAGCTAAAAAGACACGTGTAGCGAATGGAAAGATTGCGAATATAGAAGACTTCCCTTACATGGCAGGGTTATGGTACGATGGCCAATACCATTGCAGCGCTAGCATCCTATCAACAAGGTGGATACACAGAGAGAAATTTTTGTTTAATGCAAATAAATATGCATTGACTCAAAGAAATTTGTTGTTTCAATAGAGGCAAAGAAATATTTATTTGCGGATAAAAACGCATTTGTTTGAAATATTTGTTTGGTAGAAAGAATGTTGATTTGTGTCAAACAACTTATGTTTCCAGTTAAAGTTTGCAATTTGTGTATTATAAGAAATGAGATTTATTTACTTCAAATAATTATGATTGTGTTGAGTGAAACAATTACATTTTTTAAATTAACAAAATTGTTGGTCGAGTTAAAATGCTTAAAATTATTAATTTGTTGAAGGAATTAATAGACAAGAATTTTTCGGAAGACTCGCCATGTGTCGCCTCCTTTTTGGGATGTCGCACATGCTCGACCAGTGCTTGGTCTTCCCAACCCAACATATAGTCAAGGTTAAGTTAGTAAAGTGTACTCTGATTTGGAATCGCAACTTGAACCTGCACGCACTGTACTCTATAAGTTCTATACTGTCGATCACGCGGCTTTATACTCTCGATATGTACGAAGTGCGAGGAGCGAGTTTACAGCGCCATCTAACAATACAGTTGGATGACGTTAAAAATATATTTATTTGAATCAAAATATGATTTCTTTGGTGGAAGTAAACCTATTTTAAAGCCAAAACAAAAATATTACTTTAAAGGAAATAAATCTCTTCTTGTGTACAAATATAATTATTTTAATCAAAATATGATTTCTTTGGCCGGAAGTAAACCTATTTTTAAGCCAATGACAAAATATTACTTTAAACGAAATAAATCTCTCCTTATATACAAATTTATATGTTTGAATCAAAATTATATTTCATTGGTGTAAAGAAACGTTTTTTAAATGAAAACAAAAATATAACTTTAAAGGAAAGTAATTTTTGTTTGTATCCATATATATTTATTCCACTTAAATAAATATTTCAAATAAATTAATCTCTGCAAGCAAATAAACTAGAGTATTCAATGGAGTAAATATTGTTGGCGTCAAAGAAATATGTTTTGACCCAAAAGAATAAATTCAAACAAATACATTTCTTTAAAACAAGAAATCTTTTCTATCTGTGATACTGACAGCAGCCCACTGTCTTGAGAACAGCCCTCCAGCAAAGACAGTCCACGTGACCGTTGGAAGTTTGTCAATTTACAAAGGCAAAAAACATAAGATCCACCGATATTATAGACACCCAAAGTACGACGGTTTACTATATGACATAGCCATGATTAAGGTTAAACGGCCATTTAAATTTAGTCGCGGAGTGTCCAAGATTAAACTTAACAACTTGAAGGTGCGTGATGCCAGTTACCAGAATTGCACTGTTTCCGGCTGGGGGAAGATTTTTCGTAATGAGCAATCCTTTTGGCCTCAGGATGGCCTTTTACGGTTTACCGATGTTAAGGTGATCAGTCACAGGGAATGCAAGCGCATTTGGAAGCAGTGGTTTGACAGTTTTCACATGTACGCAACTGGCAAGGCATATGGCTCTGGGCCATGCGATGGAGATTCTGGAAGTCCTCTGGTATGCGGGAACCTGCAAGTTGGAGTTGTCTCTTATGCAAGGGCTGACTGCGGTAAGAAGAAGTGGTATGCAGCTGGTGCTGTCTTCACTAGGATCTCTTCTTTTGCCCGCTGGTTAAAAGATACTTCAGAACTGTAATTTTAAGCTTAAGTTGTGTCATCAATATACGTACTCAATAAGTTGCATTATATTTCTGGTGCTTGCAAATAGCAGTCAAGCTAAGTACCCAAACAGATGGAGTTCCGTTTGGAGTTGTAGGTATTGCTTATGAACGTGGGTTCCTTTTGGTGTTCTTTCGAAGGACTATCGCATAAGAATGTCTCCTGGTTTGTCCATTGGCCACTCAAGTTGAAAAATGTTTGCGTTTGTGTAGCTTTAACGTCATGTGATTTTCTCGCATTTTTAAGAGGCTGTTGTACCAAACACAGTACAATACACAATGATGATTTTGTTTACTCGTAAGCCTTATAAACAAACGACTTAATTGTGACAGTTTCACGTCTGGTCACAGCACACATATGTTGCATTAAAAATAAATAAAATTATACACATTTCAAAGGCGTGTTGTCAAAAAAGGGAAGGAGGGCTATTTTTAATACAAGCCCTTTCCCTACAAGGTTAGAAATAAAAATATTGAATGAACAAATTAATTACCTAGTCCTTAATATCGGAAAAAAGTTTTTAAAACGTGACCTAGATTATCGTATCAAATTCTAAGACTTGTTTTTTGACATAAGATAATAAGTGAAACACCTACCGGAACACCTAAATAATTCTCCAACGGTAAGACATTTAAAAAAATAGTTCAAACAAAAGTTTTTTAGTTTTAAACAAGCTACTGTTTAAATATATTTTCAGTACACTGGGTGCTTATTTTATCCTATAAATTTGGTAACCTCTCCTTTTTTAAACTAGAATACCGTATATATTATTACATGTTTTAATTCTAAAATTAATTGTAAGTTTTTATAGGAATCATTTTTTTATAAAATGCATTATTTTTTATTAATAAGCTATTATTTATGTTTTTCAGTGTTAATTTTATTATGGAAATTTGCAAACCTTTCCATTTTCTAGATTAATTCTAAGAATGTTTTGTCGATTTTTTTAAATGCATTATTTTTCATGAGCAATAAAATTAATCAAAACTCCTGACCTTCAAATTATAAATCTGATGTGACCAGGCATATGACTTTATCATACAAAATATAAAATTAATAGTTTAGCTGCATGAGATTCGATCGAGTTCGATCGTGTTTGCATTAAAATAAAACGAATTAGCCAGGATTTGACAGATATTGACAGTAGGTATTGTCAAAAAATCAGCTTTTAACACTACCTACTGTCATTGGAATAAAAATATCTGGCAAATCCTATATTAATGCAGACACGATCTCGATCAAATAGAGTTTGCTCCTACAGCTAAACTCTCAATTTTACCACAAAATGTTATAGACATAAATTATACAAAATTTCCTCTACTTTAATTTATTATTTATCTATGTTGACGAAATCGTTGAAAAATGCTAAGAGTAAATAGCCAGTTCCTTTGGACCCTTTTGAACCAAACGCTTTTCAGCTCTAAGTTTGGTCATAAAACTACTAAATATGAACTTTCGTCCAGATACCTTTAGTAGTTTCTCCGGAATCGTCGCCACAAAAATCGTTTACACTCACACACAGACTTTCTTTTGTTCCTTGGTCAAAAATGTTCAGGGGACCTATTTCCGCTAAAATAACATTTTTTTTTTCGACACGGTTACAATACTGCTCCTTACTGCGTATGATAAAGTAATAATTCTCACATAAAATTATTAGAATTAAACATAGCATATAAAAATATAAAATGTTGTTCCGTTAGATAAGGCAAATTGCAAATTTACAAAACAAAATAAACACCTTGTATATTAAAAATATATTTGAACGAGAGGCTGTTTTGATTTTTTTGCAGTTGAAGAATTATTAATTCCGTTAATAACAATTCCGTTAGTTCCGTTAATTTAGACTATTTTTGGTGAATAGCTTATAATTAAAAAAGGATTTATTACACAAGAAATTTATCCCTATAAAAAAATCTTAGAAATTAAAATGTAATAATATACAGGGTATTCTATTTATAAATAGAAACGGTTATCAAATGTCCATAATGTCCATAAAAACATTTGTGTGAACAATTTTTTGAAATTTCTGATGGTTGTAGAATTATTTAGGTGTTCCGGTAATTTTGGATAACCCTGTAGATCTCCTTAACAGATAGCCGGGAATGCGCTAAATGGAATGGTTTTTATTTCAAGTCTCTATGACAAACCCAGACAAAGTTAACCGCAACAAAGTTCTGCATATTCCAGGTCATACTTGTTGTATTAATAATGACTAACATTAAAAGTATTTTCATTTTTAGGAGCAATCACTTTCGTTGTTTGACATCATCAGCTACTTCTGAAAGATAATAAAAAGAGATGGCGATTTAAATAATTTGTTATAAGAAACAATAATTCGACATAATAAAAGTTGAAATAACTCTCAGTACAACAAAACCAAACTAAAAAATATATCTCTACATAAAACACTTGACTACTCTGTATTATCAACTACCATAAATGGACATTATGAGTGTGGGCAGTAGACAATCGTTGTGTTTATCTCACCACACAACATCATGAATTTGTGGCACTTTATTCTCCTGACAATCGCACAAAACATTTTTGATTCTTCCGAAGGTATAGCAAACACAAAAAAGCCACTGCGGCATTTCGAGACTCAAAACCATGACATTTGTCGTTTGTTTATTAGCTTCCTCAGTGGCAAGAAGCAATTCCCAGGAAAATACAACGAAAATACGAATTCATCCTTATATAGCCAAGATATGGACGAAAGATAAATTCCTTGGCAGCGCGACAATCCTAACACCCAAATGGGTACTAACAGCTGCCGCGTGCCTAGACAAAATTGACCCCAAAACAGCTCACGTAAGAGATGGCGATCAATCCATTTCTAACGGTAAGATGTTCAGCATCGAGAAGATTGACGTACATCCGGAGTACGATGGAAAATCCAATGACATAGCAATGGTTAAAATCAAAGGTTCCTTCTCGATTCCTGTCGCCAGAAGTGCTGTGGCCAAAATTGACCGAAAATTGAAGGAACCTGACACGAACTACAAAGACTGTGTCATCTTGTCCTGGGGAGTAGGTACCAAAAATGGATCAGCAAAAGCTAGAAGCGGTCAGAAAGGTAACCTGCAATCGACCAATATGAATTTGAAAAAATTCAGTGACTGCCAGATGGATTGGAAGTTCATAAACAAAAAATCGCATCTCTGCGGCGTCGCGGCAAAGAAAGATGCTGGGGCTTGTTTTGGGGACGCTGGGGGACCACTAATGTGTGCCGGTGTACAAGTGGGGATTACTTCGTATGGAAGGGTGAATTGCGGTTCTACGCCCTGGTACACGTCTGGAACCGTGTTTACTAGAGTATTTACATTTCAAAAATGGATTACTGACCATTTCACTGACAATAAATGAGGAAAATGACTAAATAATAGTATATTATTGTATTATACAAGTTTTATAAGACGTCAAATTGGCGCATGAGTTTAGGGCAAAAGGCTTTTGCCTAGGCAAAAGCTATTTGCCACGACAAAGTGTCTCTTCCTTCCTTATGTGATTGTTGACAGCGTATTAACTTCATCTCCGTTACTTATCACAACAATAGGCACTTGGTTCGTATGCAAAAGAGGAGTTATGTGGTATCATCATCTGCATCGATGCGTCAAAGCGTCCAGTCGATAAGAATCCAGAAATTTAGTATTTCCCGCAGTCCAGTATAACTTTTCCCTGGTAAAAGGGAAACTAAACGTTCCTAACCTAAAAGTCTTGTTTTAGTGGATAAAATCCATATGAAATTGTGTCTCCGCACTGATGATTATTGACGCTTGTCACAACAAATCAGGCGTAACTTCATTAGAATCATGATGATTAGAATAAAAGTAAGACTAGGTATTATTATTAGAATAAAAGTAAAAGTATTAAAACTTTGTACTTTTGGTTTACTATGAGGCCATTTTGAGGTGTCTAGGACATGGGTTCACCTGTTATAAAATTGCAAATTATTATCAAATTCGCGAAAATTACCTTGCACGATACCAAATGTTTGAAAATTTTCTTGAAAGTTGCGGATGTGATGCAATAGAATGTTTCCGTTATCATTAATGTAATCAATAGATCTACTAAAATCAGTAAAACAAATGAGTGGTTGCCATTAAAGAACGTGTCGATGACTATAAGTCAGTAACTATTGACGGTTGGAAATCTATTTTCTTTTACAAACACTTTTTTCTCTATCTTGCACCAGTTTTGAGTAATTAATTATTGAAAATGCATAATTTGACACCGCAAGTTTTTAGGAAGATAGTAGTACTTGACCTACTCCGCGAGATCAGTGTGCAAACTGTAGGCGATGTAAGAGGCTTGTTGAAAGCAAACCGTGCTTATTTTGACCAATTTCTTTAAAATGTTTGGTAAGTTGACTGTTAAACCATTAAAGTTCGCTATTCATATGCATTTAGACAAAATCCGCGTGCTAGGAATAGGTGCGGGTAATTTTTCGCTGTACTACACAAAATAAAAACATGTGAATAGCGACAATTAATTTTTTAAATTTTATTAAGATTTTTGTTCTTCATGAGTTACATTACTCCTGCATATTATTGCACTCGATTGGTACCTATACACCCTGTATAGTAGTTCGCCTTTGGGAGACGTTCTCATGTGAATGATATTGCTTTTAATATCATCAGCGTGGGCCTCTGGAGCACCCACATATGCGATCGTATTATTATGAACTGTCAGAATGAAAATCAGTTTCATGGTGCTGATCATATTTACCATGAATACAGAACTAATATCTTCCAAAAAAAGTGGGTATATTTATGTTAAACTCCACTAATTTTGTGACGAACAAATGACTTTTTTCCAGTTACCGGTAGTCCTCGGCTTATGAACGCTAAACTTGCAAAGAAAGGAAAATATCCGTTTATGGTAAACATTTGGAAAGGCCTTTCTGACTTTTTATGCGGTGGTACAATCATAACAAGCAGGTGGATCTTGACGTCTGCCGATTGTGTAAAAGACCATCTAAAAGACCTCGACAAGTTAAAAATATACGCGGGCAACACGGTTCTTTCTAACGGAACCCAGCATCGAGTTCGCAAAGGTGTTGTCCATCCAGACTTCAACTCCTTTCAACACGACATCGGTATGTTCAAAGTAAGAAAGAGATTCGAGTTCACTGCTGTGATAAAGAAGATACAATTGAATTATCTGAATCAGCAAGGGGACGCTGACTTTACGGATTGCGTCGTACCCGGTTGGGGACGTGAACTGAACAACGGAGAAATAGTTTTGCATTCAGACCAGAAACTACGAGTTGTCAAAACTGGCGTCCAAAAACCATCGGTATGCGACGGAGTTAAGCAGCCGCTTAATGCCAGCATACAAGTTTGCACTGCCGGAACCAAAGACATGTCCGGTGCTTGTAATGGTGACCAAGGTGGACCCATGATCTGCGATGATGTTCAAGTTGGAATAGTGTCGTATAGTACGAATGACTGTGGTACCAAGAAATGGTACGAATCTGGTACTGTTGTAACTAGAGTGTCATGGTACTACGAATGGATACAGACAACCACTTATAATATGTAGTTAATCTCGCCAAATTTAAGGGGGGTTCCGTTTTTTCCTCTAAATTTTTTTAGAATTTTTTATTGGCGAGACTATGCAATAAATCGAGCATTTACAAAAAAAATAATAAAGAAATATGATGAGTCACGCTCACTAGCCATAGTATTTTTCTGCTAATATGCTATACCAGGGTCATACTTTATTCCTTCCTCCACTTCTGTTTTCTCAGCTTCGGTTTTTCGCAATTTCCACCAACTCTGTGATCCCACAGGGCTTATGGTCAACATTTAAACCATGTTCTGCATGGTGAACCATAGACAACATACAAAGGACCGCATGCCTAAACATAACAGGAGTCATGCACACCACACCGACGGCCGCGATGGAGGCAATTCTCTGCCTGCCGCCCCTGGACATTCATGTGGAGGAAGTGGCCTTGGCGGGCATCCTCCGGCTCCGTACGGCTGGATTCTGGGAAACTGGCAGGGTTGGCAAGGCTCGTCTCCACCTCCGCGCGAGGCTGACCTACGGACACATCTCCTTCAGGCTCAGGTAGATGTCTTTCCACCCTGCTATATCTTCAGAAGATGCTTCTCAACATCCCGCACACCACCAACCCAGGGGGAAAAAGCAGGATCTGTCCACATATACACAGACGGGTCAAAATACCCACATAAGTCTGGTGGGGGAGAGTTCTCCCGAGCACCGAATATGAAAATCGGCACACGACTATAACACCAAGGAATCCCTAAGAGCCGCTTGCCCAAAGACCACAATGTACCACCTTCAACTCACCAGAAGCAACCTCAGGCTGCTAACTGGAGTCTATACAGGGCACTGCAGTCTAAAAAAGCATCTAAACTGTATCGAAATCTGAGAGGAACAAACGACGTCCTCGCCTTCACGAATGCCGCAGGATGGCTCGAGGTACACACAGCCTAGGCCATATGAACCCCTCGGAGGTTAGCAAAAGGGACCTAATGAGGCCTAGGTGCTGTGGGAATTGTCCCACCCTCCAAGATATCAATATCCATATCCAAGCCATTCCATTACAAACTACTAGCGCCATCTACAACAAAACTAGTAACACGTCCTTCTGGCTCCCTTCGTACAAGAAAAGTTTTGTGGAAAATGCAATATAGAAGACCTTTAGACATCAAAACAAGTTGTTATGAACACAATCACCTACGTGGGACAATATGTAACACCCACAAATATATTAATACCGTTCTCTGCCAGAATGAAATCCAATTGCGTTACACTGATTCTATTAGCTCTGGGTATATGTATGATCTATTCAAAACGTAAAAGTAAGTAAATTTATCTGTGTTCAACCACCATGGTCATCTTCATAGTACATACAGCCAAATGAGTTGCTTCCAGATTCCGATAAACGTATCGTAAACGGAAATATTGGTAGACCAGGACTCTATCCATTCATGGTAAACATTTGGAAAGGGAGTACTTTCTTGTGCGGTGGCACAATTCTTTCAGGGAGATGGGTTTTGACAGCAGCGCATTGTCTAAGTGAAACGACCAATGACCATTCGCAGTTGAAACTATTTGCTGGTAGCATATTACTTGGCAGTGGAACTCAGTATGATGTTAGCAGAGGAGTAATGCATTCCTTATACGCTCCAACACGCAACGACATCGGCATGTTGAAAATTAAAACAAAATTTGTTTTTAACGCAAATGTAAAGCCGATTAAAGTGAACAACGTACCTCTGCGAGATGACTCAAATTTGGAGGACTGCGTGGTGCCAGGCTGGGGACGTGAAGTCAAAAATGGGAAACTAACGTTGCCATCTGACGGGAAAATTCGCATCGTTGCAGTCAGCGTAATAGACCATTCGGCGTGTTTTGAAATTAAGCAAGCGATGGATCCCAAAACGCAAATTTGCGCCACGGGAAACCAATATGGTTCCGGTGTTTGTATTGGTGATTCCGGCGGGCCGCTGGTTTGCAATAATATTCAGGTGGCGATAGTGTCTTATGGAAGGCCCGACTGTGGCTCCTCTACGTGGCATCAAATGGGAACTGTTTTTATGAGAGCGGCTTCTTATTTTGATTGGATAACAAAAACTGCGACTTCTTAATTACATAGAAAAAACTGTTATTGTTTGATGTTCACTTGTGGGCATAAATTTAGAACCATGCTCAAATTTATATAAGTGTGCACCAGTATAAATAATTGTGCATTTACATATTTATATATTTGAATTTTTTTCATAATATTATATTTAATACACTTAAATAAATAAATGTGTAATACAATACGGGGAGATACCCTCAAGACAACTTTAAATATGTACACCAGTTACAAAATAACACTAATTAGAAAAATATAAATATATGCATAGTCTACCTTTTTTTTTCAGCAGAATTAATTTTTAACAAGTCGAATATCATTTTGAGTATAATATTTTATATGGTCTTATATGTTTTTTCTATTCCTTAAGAAGTTACAGCCGTTTAAAACGTTAACAAGCAAAGAAAAATAAAAGATACGATACATATCAAACAATGCGAAAACGTATAAAAAGTAAATAAATTTAAGTAACAAAATAAATCCACATAAAACTTTTTACAGATTTTCTTCTAAAAACTAAATGCCATTCCGAGTAAAAAGGTTCATATTGACTTATTCCCCAACAAGTTGTAGCCGTTTAAAATACGGCTTATTGATATTTTTATCAGCTCTAACTTTTTACCGAAGTGAAAAAATTAATACACGAATGAAGCTTATTTGCGGCGAAAATCATTAGTCTGATACAGAAAAGAAAAAGATATAAAGATTTCTGTATAAATTTAGAACATAACGGGAATTTTGGAATTTATTTCTACAAACCAACACTTGAATGTTCCGAATTGCTTCCGAAGTTTTCTTTTTGCCCGTATTCACACAATTCCACATTTTGTGTGTGTGTGTGTGTGTGTATATTTTGATTTTCTGGTCCCACAAAATTTTGTTCGTGAACTATCGCCTGGTGGTTATAAATGCCGCCACCTATTTGGTATATTTTGATAGTTCCTCCGAGCAGCTGACATGTCCACGGTAATATAAATTTAAATATAATAAAACTTTCCAAATCTTCTTAGTTTGTCAAATATTTAGGTAATTTGGCTAGATTCTTTATATTAGCAGTTACGTACCACCTACTCAAGTAGTTTTGATAAGCTCATTTTTAATACAACTTTATACTAATCTAAGGCTTAATAAATCCGCACATAACATGTGGATGATATATAGATGAGGGCAAAAATATATATTATCAAAACATCATATCTGTATTTTAGGAAATATATTACAATATGTTTACATATTTTCAGAACTTTTCATATGGCATGTGTAGCAGAGCTACACATGCCCATTTTTATTTTAATTGTATTATGTTCTAAATTCTTTATTTATTTTATTTATATTTATTACTATTTGAAAATTGTAAATATTTTTTTCTACTTTGCGTTCGTTATAAACTCATAACGAAACCGCTTTTGGTGTCATTATGAAAACACTAGATCACAAACTTTAAGTAACTTTTGTTTTTCTAAGATTTATGATATTGACGTCAAGTGTCAAAGTGTTCCGCGGAGCACCGGTTAAGAACCACTGATGTGGACGGTAACCTACATGTGGAAATCCGAGCATGTGTCCAACATGGAAAGCCCAAAAGGGTCAGTCCGAGGTATTTCCGTACTCGCTATAAAAATTATATGTGTCGGAACGTCATCGATATGGTCCTATACAATTCCTCAGTACACCAGTCAGCCTCGCCAAAATATTAAAGGTTATGTTCTCCAAGCCTCTGCTGAAACTTTCTCAAGAGCATTCCGCCGATGTAAGAACTTAAAAAAAAAATTCTTCGCCAGCCCATATAATGTTCTTTGCCAGCCAATAAAGTATCCTTCACCAGAAAATAGAACTACAATAATTCCATGGAAATGAGGAACGGTACAGCAATAAAGAAGGGGTCTTACCCCTGAGATGTTAGTTGGGTTCACAGTGTCACAGAATTGAGAGGTGTAAAATCCGTATAAATACGAAGAGCCAAAAACAATTGTCCAAAATGTTGAATGAGCAAATCCCGAAACTGTTTTCGTCACCAAGCCAACAACAAACCAAACAAGGTCGACTAACTACTCTAATCAACAACTCAATTCTCAAATCTGGATTTGACCGGCGTGAAAGTCGGAGCAATCTACAATACGTACTGGAAATCAACGCCAAAAACGACTTCTTATATAGCACCGGCCGTAAATCAGTAAAATGCCTGCAAACTTCGAATGACATGACCACAAAAACAGCACCTACAAGCCTGAAACTTGGACAAAATACTTCCCACAGGGTCCCACACATACAGAGCTATAGAGGTTATCAGTAAAGAACGCTAAGGCTAATTAACAAGAAATGAAGAAAGACAATTGACAGTTTGCATTCGAGTTCTCCAGTCAAGCAACAGATGGCGCCACCGGGCCTAATCTTCAAGCGCTAACATTCGAAGTACAAATAAATATATGGCATTTCGTAATATCTCCTGGCACAACTTGACAAAATCTGGAATAAAAGTAAAAGGCGATACCCGAAAATTATTTTAAGCACTGCGTTGTGCTTAGACTCTCGCGGACCTGTAGTCTGCAAAAAAGATCAAATAGGTTTATTGTCTTATGAAGCGCACTGAATGCAGGACTATTTCATCTGTTGGGTAAACGTCGTATTGCTTTTTTATGCAATACACTAGGAGTTCTACAATTGTAGGCAAACTGTGCTGTATTGCTACTAAATTAAAATTTTCGACTAATCTGGATATGTTTTTCACCTATGTTCTTATGTTCTTTGTTTTTCAATTATTAATTATTTTCTATTCTTTTATTTGCACATTTTGACCTAGGTACTGGCTGGCTGTATTTATTTCTTACTTATGAAACTTGCATACTTTTGGCACAGCCTTTATAATCATCCGAAATATGATTTAATATGCAATTGAGTGGAAATGCGTCGATCAATCAGATATTAGTTATTAAGTGTGACATGGAAATCTTTGGTCATATTAGCAACCGTTTTCATATAACTTAATACTAATTGTGCTTTTACGTTAACCTAATGAGATGAAAGTGATTAGATGAAGTGACCGTGATGTAGGCAACCGCAACGGGTATCGTTCTCATAGGGATAGTGTTTCGCAGATTGCGAAAAAATTGACGTTCGTTTATGCTACCTTAATCGCGGTGTCCACTGTTGTTGATGTCCTTGCGATTGATATAGTTATAGTAAGATAATTATAAAATGAGTTTTCTTTCGTGACATGGTGGGTTTATTAGTTAATATTTAGCAAATATCTATGAAAGGGTGCTTATGTTTTATTTTGCTAAATGTTTGAATGTTGATACCAGAAGATTTCTCAAATTTCCAATTGCTACTTAGTTTATCCAAAAGACAATAGGTAATATATTGACTATACTAGCCAACGACATAAGAAACCCACCAGTGACAATGATTCCGATAAGTTTAGTAGCAAAATTTCATATTGGACCATAAGCAACGAGTGTGATTTTTTTGAAAGAGTGATGGAAATAGTTCTAAGTAATTTGTAGAATGTGGTACTGAACGTTACTAAGGGTAAATACTCAGTTCTTTTGGACCCTTTTGAACAAGAAGCTTTTCAGCTCTAAGTTAGGTCATGAAACTTCTAAATATGAACTTTCGTCCCGATACCTTTAGTAGTTTCAAAGGTTTAGCCTTATAATGAATAAGTAGTTGTTTCCTAAAAATATTCTTTTTTAAGTATTTATGATATACTTTTCTATGTTAACCAAATTATTAGTTTGGTGGGTGGGGAAATTCTACGCTTTAACTTTTTATTCAAAAAAAGAGACGAGCATTCTGGCATTTGCTCATACGTAATAGAATAACCAAAACCCAGAATCATTTAAAAGAGGCTTTTCTCGTTCACTACTTCCATCAAGTTATGTCACGCTAAACACCTATACTCATATACCTTATAGAAAAAGGTTCGTGGGCATTTTAAGCTTTTTACACATCGTTTGATATGCACGTCGGCTCCAATGGGCCGCGTTCTTGGGCCACCGTTCTATATATCTTAAGAATTCGCTGTGGGAGGTCCATCGCGTCGGAAATTTAATACTCGAGTTACATTAATCGAATTTTACGCATAACAGTTCGTGGTCAACTATCTGCGAGCCGAAGAGGAACTGAAGGGTTAAAATTGTGTAAGCGGCGGTGAAAAGGACCTCGTATGGCCTCGCGTCCAGCGGTGGACGTTGAAGGGGAAAAAACGAGAGGAATTTGATGTACGATGAGCAAATATCACACAAAAACTGGTTAATTGTTTACGCGGCTCGTCTGTATACACTAAATAATAATGATAATAATGACGGGGCGGCGGCTTCATGTAAGGATTCGCTTCACAGATGACTGGATATTAATTAAAGTATTTTTATAGCGGGGATATCTATTAGGTCTGTTTTGGTCGTGTTTTCGTTAGATTGGTCTATTACGAGCGTATCATATAAGCTGATAAATAAAAATGAAACAACGGGGAATTATATGTTTTTGGGTTAATAAAAAGAAGCCTCCGACATCAAAGAGAATATTAACTACTCTTATTAAAATTCTAATACTATATTATTATACAAGTTTGAGTGTACTATAGCTTCCTACGTGTATGCTGATATTCAATAAACCATTTATTAATAATGATGACGATCACTTACCCGAGTCGCAAAACTCACCGAAATGTCATGCTGGCGTATTTTGACGAACACAGCAAAACTAAGAAAGCCCCAATCCTTTGGCCATACTATAGCAGGCTACACGTATGTTTAAATATGTATAAAATATTGATATTTCGCAGTTTATGCGATAGCAAGCGCTTAAAAGGGGGGAGTGTGTGGTTATGTGTTGTACGTTTGACATATGTCATTTGATATCAATGTGTACTGTGTAGCAATCTTAGAAAAAAGTTACTAAAAACGATGTTACAATTTGTTAATTGTTTTTTTTATGAGGCCATTTTTATGGCCTCATATACGAACATTTTTTAGAACAGGATAATTGAAAACTGTATGTATTGATTGATAACTTTGAGAAACATGGAGTATCTTAATTGAATATCAAAATGCGTTTTGAACAGTATTACATACCTTGAATGCGAAGGTTTGCGCAAAAGTGAAATATAAAAAGTGCTTTTTTTGTAATTTTTGCAAAATGTGTACCAGCTGAACTCATTTTCCTAAAAATTTCAAGAGGATCTCTCATTGGAAACGTTCAACTCTGTACATTCACCTGAAATGCTGAAAGTTTGAAACATTTACAGCGACTTTTTAAGAGGTGTGCGACTCTACCATAAAAGAAATGAAAACCCCAATACAATCGTAAAAAATCAGAAGAACAAAAACTAGAATTTTGGATCTTCGGAACGATATTGTTCTAATAACATATATTTAATCTAAGAATATAAACAATTGCCCTTCTGTGATTAGTCCTCCTGAACGCCTCCTGAGACCAAGCGTTTTGTTCTGATTGTTTTTGGTTTGATGAAGTATGATCATGTATCGCATGGGCTGGGCGACTTGTGGTGGTTGAACATGGATAACACTAGGGTGTTGCCTGCAGTAATATTATATCATAAGTTGCTATCCAAGGGGATCCCACAATACCTCATGCGGAAGATACGCTGTGGAACGGATATCCATAACCTTAATTTAAGATTCAGGGGTTTGTTTGCTCCACCTGCCCATCGCACTGAGCTGTATAAACGGCCATTCTCTTACCAGGAGAGTCACATATACAGTGGTCTCAGGGAAGATATGAAAAAATTATCGTTAAACAGTTTTGGCGGAAAGGTGAAGCGTTGTCTGTTTGCTCAACAGGGGGGACTTTAGGCATTGAGCGCACATCGGAGGCTGTTTTAATTTTATTTTTTTATGGACATGTGCGATGTTGTTGTTGAGTTGGATTTGCTGCAATTACGTGTAATTAGACTCTAGAGTAATTTTAATTTATTTATCTGTCAAATCCTGGCTAACTAGTTTCATTTTAATAAAGCTAGACACGACTGATCTCAATCAAATAGATTCTCATAATTTTATATATTGTATTATAAAGTCATGAGCCTGGCCACATCAGATTTTTTATTGGGTCTTGACAAACTTCTTGCGGCATGTTTTTTGTTTGTTAAACACTGTCGTAGTACTATATACGATAAAAATGTACCCATGCATAAAATCACATGTATTATAATATCAATGTATGTAACTCTATTGACACTAACACTCATATAATTAATGCCAATCATTTGCCATTATTTCGTATACCATGTAACGCGAACAATACAAATAAAATACCAACGATAGAGGTATTTTTTTCTAGTGCAATTAAATTAATAACTTCGTACACACAATAACAGTCTCAATTATAATAAAATCGCCGTAATGCTCGCACAATGTGAGCGTTTTCGTACGGGAAACATAGAAAAGGGAGATAAGCATTTTAATTGACGTCCGCGTCACGTCAAGTCGCCATGGCGGCTCACCATTGAACGTAAACCTGCGTCTGTTTAATTGCTTCGATCTAGCGGAATTCCAAGTATTAATAGCATTGACATTTATCATGGAATTAATATTTATGCGCGCTCAAACAGTAATCGGATATTAATTGATAAAATGTCCGCTCTCTGTATAATTGTAAAATCAATCGTGAATTTAGATACGCTCGCCCGGCCATTTTTGTCAAATACGAGCGATTGAGAAATGGATTATTTATTCTACGCAATTAGCGCCGTCCTTGGCAGCCGCGAACAGTTTAATTAGAATCTGTACGATTTATAAGCAGCGTGTAGTTATGACTTTTAGAAATTCTACGCTGTCATATATTGCAAATAGTCAGTTGATTTATTTCTGTTACATTTTAACTTAGTACATATTTTAGTAGAAATGACATGACGATATCAGTTTCATTGCAGATGGCGCTTCAATCGGTGAACATGAGGCTAACTTAGCTTTTAAATGGGAATACCCAAATTTTTTATCGAATTATGATATTGCGCTGAATAAGAACGATCTTTTGTCTGAAAAATTTTTCCGTAGGATGCGGCTATTAAAAGTTATTGACGATGGAAGTTTGTGGCGGCTGTGGTAGTTACGACCGCTGCCGCTGCATGGGATGCCCTCGCCGTCTGGCAGTCAAAGCGACGACTGAGTAGACACTAGAGCTTCCAATCCCGGAATCCCGGGATCCCGCCAAATAATTAGCTTTTTCGGGATCCCGGGATTATAAGTATAAATCCCGGGACCTCGAAAAAGTTAAATCTAAATTATTTTCTTATTTTTTTGTTTAATTGGTGGGCACTGATCTACAAAATCATTTGAGCTGCTATTTTTTAAGTATGAACTACAATCTATAACAACATCATATCTTATTAAATTAAGTATCAACGATAAGATGTTCGTTTATACCAACATGTCGCTGTTGCTATAATAGGAGGAACAGATTTTGCAAGAAGTAAATATAATTCAATATGGAGGCAAACATCATTTTCAGCTTGTTTGCGTCTTTTTATTTACCTCAACCAAAAATACAAGCTTTATTTAAAACAGAAACAAAAACAAAACGTAAAAATTAGTGGCGGATTTCTTTACCTGTATTCTATGATGTACAACAGAATATAAAATTTGTAAATAGGTATAAAATACAGCGAAAATGAAACCCAAATTGTACCAAAAATGATTTATTATTAATCTTTTGATGGTTCAAGTTTCTTCCAGTTTAAGAAATTTACCTTAAACTAACGAAATATTTAGGTACGATGGTTTTCCATCATGGAGTGCATGTACGCCATACATTGCGTCTCGGTTAAAACATCTCGAGTTTGTATTGAGCTGTGACAGCGGTAATATGGTCGTTTTTGATATTTTTTCATGGCACAATTATCGTTTTTTTTTTTGCTTTTTTAGTGGAAAAGTTGTGTCAAAAACAGCACTGTAAAAATGTATTTTATAATATAGGTTGGGGTATGTGAACAATATTTGACATAACCGAAAGACGTACAAGTAATATTCATTTTGTTCATGTTCTAAGAAGTTTCACTGAATATTTCATCAATTTTCAACAATAAATAACGGTTTACTTGAAGACACATTTAGAACTGGGTATACAAGTCATTATATTTTGTAAACAATAATCGTTTTATTTAAAATGCAAACAGTTAGTCTATTTGAATAATAAACATCTATGACGTATGAATTCTAAAGTTATCCAATATATCTTAAAGAAGAAAACAAAAAAATCATCAAAATATTTATTGGCGTTAATATAAAAAAAGGAAAATTTGGCTCGATCAAATAATTTTTTTGCCGTGACTATTCTTGAAACATTCTACAAGAACGTTGAGAAAATCGAAGAGCAAGTTATTATCTTAATGGAGTTTAAATTTTGTTTATTATTGATGTCAATACGCACACTTTGGCACCTTTTAAACCGATAATTTATGTTTTCTACTTGTAAGGTAAAATTTTAAAACGTCGATCAAGTTTCATGGTAAAAAATATTGTCCAATCAAGTATATTTTAGGCGTGTCTTACTGCGTTTGTTACTGACTAGATTTGATAACTGTTGGCATCCCAGGTGTTTTGATCCGCGAATTTTTGGGTATTTCATTAGTCCCGGGATCAATCCCGGGATATTTTTAGCATACACACCCAAGTCGTTCTACCGTGACCGAATGCAAACAATATAGATATTAGTATTAGAGACAACAAAAGGTGTTTTTTGTAGTTCATGTAAATACGCTCATTGGTGCTGGGACCAAAATATACAAGTTGATAAAAAGTTGTTTCTATGGACCTATGTATACCACAAAATGATAGCCTAAATAAGAAACAATCTAGGTCTTCTGCAAGGGGTCAATAATTTTTTCATGTTTCTAAATTTTTATTCAGATCATGTTTGTTACTTAAAAAAGACAATTAGATTTGTCGTTGTAATTTGCATGGATCTTCAAAAATCAATTTTACTGGGACAAATTATATTTTTTTCACTTGCGGTAGATCTATTTTTTTAATTGAGCCAACTTTTTTGGTTGCTTAATATGAGGCCATAGAAATAAATTTACATCTACTTCAAAATTTGATTTTGCAAAAGAGGTCTTTTTTTAGATACCTACGGTCTATGCGGTCTATCGATTCCTGCGATCTACCTATTCACTGATCTACCCAATAGGCGATCTATAGGTTCACTAGTTTGTGATAAAATTCTTTTGAAAATCCATTAAATTTTTATTTCATTCCCTTTTTGTTGTATCTGATAACCAGTTAGTCGACAGCTTTTCTTCAATCTTTTCTTTTATTCTTTCTCTTGGTTCACTAGTGTTGAGTCTTCTGGATATGGTAACATTTCCATTTGGTTATTTTAATACATATATCGCTCTTTATTGCAGTCAAGCCTCTGAAGCTAAATCTGTCTATCCAATCAGTGCCTTCATAAATGTTATCAAATTAAGGAATATTACATGACCCAGCCCACCGTCGTATCTCATTCATGCGTAATTTGATAATTATCATTACGACTAAAAGCCACGAGGAGATGTAATCGTTTCTAGTAATTAAAGCGCACCACTGTGCGTCGCAATTTGCACAAAATCGCGATTAACAATCAACGAAAGCTCCAAAGAAGCGTTCGCCTGCCTTTAATCCGGATCGCTTAATTAAATATAGCCATTCATGCGTGCATATAAATTTAATGGAATCCGTCCGTGTAGGTTCGGACCCGTTTATAGACATGCGAACTCCGTGTAAACTACGGGCCTCCCGACGACGCCGACGTTAGGAACAACATGTTTTCGTAACATAATAGGCGGCCATTCACGGGGCATTGAATAACAATAAAAGATTAGGAGAATTACTCACCGTGAATTATAAATGCTAGATAAATTACTTATTAGCGGCTTGTTTTGTTTTTTATTCGGTGCGTGGATTCAAGGAAATGTAGTGTTGGGGTTGGAATTTGGAAATAAAACGTGTGATATCTTAAACTTGTCTATTTGTATACTTCTGGTACAGTTTTGGCTGGTTCAACGGGAACTGATGAAATATCTTCTTGTTGGCTGGTGTTACTCTTCTGTTACTCTTTTCTGGACGGTATTATATATATTACGAATTTCAATGTCAGCCATCAGGTTTATTGGGTCACCATAATAGTAAGACATTGAAATTCCACGTACAAAACAATAACACTTTCGGTATCGTAAATACACAATAATCATTGATAGCTTGTTTTATAAACATGTTTGCTTATAAACAATAAACTTATAACATTACATACAGAATGCATAATCAATTAATATCGAAAAGTATATGAGATGAATATATAGAATTAAGAGATGAGTATTTAGGGGTTCAACAGTAGGCAATGGTAGAAGTAGAATGACAGAATGCAGAACGTTGGATTTTTCAATACCTAGCTTTGATAAATGATAGCTTTGATCAGGCCTGCCGTCAGCCACTTGAGCGCCCGCGTGCATAACCACCTATGCCGCCCCCGCCCCATTCTTGTTTATACTAAAAACTGCACTAAAAATATCACCTGTAAATAGTCGACGTAGTACTAAACATTAGCAGAATTTCTTGTGTTGTAAATAGTGTGACTACTATAGTACTAATTAGTACTAAGTTCGTGTAAGCATGGCTATATATTTTTTTAATTTTAAATGGAATGCCCTGTATATTTTTACATTTAAAATTCTAAGACTAATTCTAAACATTTTTTATTTGAATCATTTTTTTATAAGTTTCATATTTTTTTAGTTATAACCAATTAATCAAAACTCCATAACTTCAAATTAAGAATATTTTCCTACATACATACCAATTTATCTTAATCAAACGGATAAACTATTTTTTCTCGTTTGGTACATAAATTTTACTAAATTTAGAAGCTTCGGACATGTTGCATCAGGTATTAGACAATTTTTTCCTGCGACAGTTGGTGTCTACTGGTAGCCACATTGCGGTTATGTATTTTTACTTGATATTTACTTATTTTTCAAGCGATATCGCCAATCGTGCAAAACTTAAAGTTACCAAAAACTGCTTACAATAAATTGATTTTGTCAAAACACTGTTTTGGAAACTACTGGAAACTGTTTTAGAACTAAATAACTTTTGGTTTCAACAAGATTGTGCCCCGCCGCATTACGTGTCCAAGTGCGAAATTATTTAAATTCAGTTGTTCCGCAGAGGTGTATTGGAAGCAGAGGATCCATTGAATGGCCACCTAGGTCGCCGGATTTGCAAATATTGGATTTTTCTATTTGGGGATACATAAACAAGGTACACCAATAGGCCGCTAGTTCAGAGTATTACTGTTGAACATTTAGAAAACTATTTACGGGAATTTGTTGATAGGTTGGGGTATTGTCAAGCCGCTCAGGCATGTCAGTTTAAAAATTTAATTTAATTCTGTTGTTATTTTTTCTTGAATTTGTTATTATTTATCCGTTCGGTGAAAAGTAAATGTTTTGGGGTTTTGATTAATTGCTGATAACTAAAAAATGATGCAGATGATGCGACGTATAGGATGTTTGATGAGAAAAAGGTAAAGTTTTCCATACTTCCATAATAAAATAAACACGCTATGTATTAAAAGTATATTTAAGCAGAGCTTGTATAAAAAATGTGTTTTACGGTTAGAGAATTGTGTAGGTGTTCCGGTAATTATCACTAATTTTAATTAATTGCTTATAACTCAAAAATGATGCATTCTGTAAGAAAATTATTTAAAAAAAAATGTTTCGAATTAGTCTTAGAATTACAAAATGCAAAAACATACAAGGTATACCATTTCAAAAAAAGTTTACGAAATTTCCGTAATAAAATATATTTGAACGATAGCTTGTTTAAAGACAAACAACTTTTGCTTGATTGTTTTTTTGAAATTTTTTACGGTTCGAGAGTTATGTAGGTGTTCTGGTAATTTTGACTAACTTTAATTAATTGCTTAAAACTCAAAAATTGCTTTTTATAAAAAAAAATTATTTGAATAAAAATTGTTTGAAAATGTAAAATTACAAAATGTAAAAACATACAGGATGTTCCATTTGAAAAAAAAGTTTACAACATTTCTATAATAAAAGAACTTTTGTTAGATTTTTTGTTTCAATTTCTTACCGTTGGAGAAATGTTTGGGTGTTCCGGTAATTTTGGCTAACCCTGTATAAATAAATATGTATATAGGAATACAAAAAACAAAACAAAACTGTCTATAAGAACTGCACATTTAGGGTGCCATTTAAAAATTTCAATGATGACGTCATTTCCGGAAAAACCGGACTAGCCACACTAACCTCAAGAGTATTCCCAAATTTCAGTCGTCCAGCTTTATAAACAACGAAAATAAACGGGAGTACCTATGCCGTGGGTCACCCGGTATATCGTTCATTGACCGGTTGTCTTACTTTAAGATGATACAATTTTAAATGGATACTATACTTATTTGACTTAGTAATTTCTTCTTTTAAATCAAAAGGTTGGGTAGTTAGGTTAATCAGCTCACATTCTTGGGTTAAACATTCACCCACTTCTTTTAAATATGAACTTGTTATTATAAAAGCAATAATATTTTACATTTAATACAATTAACGTATCCAAAAAAGAATATTGTTATCTTCCAACTAGAGAAGGCACCCAGGGTCCCCTGTAAGAATCTTTTCCATCAATACTAGAGCTGTTGGACATTTCGATGTTGACGGTATAATACCACAATCCCTGGCACCGCATAGACATGGATACGGTTATATGCCCTCAAGGAGATCACTCTTACGACGAGACACTAAAGCTCTATCTATCTTTTACATAATTCTAAAAACAACGACTTTCTTGAATCAAAACAATCGTTTTCCTAACGCATATATTTAAATTGCTTTATATTAAACAAATTTTCTTATTACAAATATGTGTTGTCTTAAAACAAACAAATTATGTTAAGAATATCATTTTCTTAACACTAGACAACCAGTTCTAAGTGTGCGGCAATAACTATTGATGTGTTTAGAAAGGTAGCAATCAAATCATTTTTGAAAAGATACTGTAAATATTTCGTCGCTGGGCAATCAAAAAAAAAAACAAATACATCAAACTATTTTTTTAATTCTTCAAATCTATGTTTGAATGAAATTAAGATCACCGAGCCAGAATTAAAAAAATAACTCCACTTTGAAATTACTTTTGGGGTTTAGTAAAATTTCACCATGCTGTTCGTAATCAAATGGTTTTAGTCTTCTTTTTAGGCGCATGTTTCTTTTTGCATAGATAAACCCCATTTCCACTGTAGATTTGTCATTAGCTGTATAGTTCTACTTCAATTACCCCTTTGTCAGATTTGTCAATCTTCAAATCATCTTCTGTAACTGGAAGTCTTATTAACCTACTATCTTTAACCATAAATTTAACCATAAATTTACTTTCAATCCGATCTTTCCAAAATAAATATTTCTTCGATTAGAGTCTTCCTCTTCGATGTTTTGTCCTGTCGTCATTCCAATGTTCCACATAGACCAAGGTTTTCTGCATTCCTTCCCTAAAATTCTTTCTCTCACACCATTTTCAGACCAGCTTCATCTTGCTTCAGACTGGTTGTTTCAGTGGTAATTTTCCTGATTGGTGTCATTCTACAAGTTGAGAAAGCAATATAAAAGTTACCTTTCCTGTCGATGTAGTCTTCAGCGATTGGTTTCAAATGTGTCTTCAAACTCATGCAAGATCATAGTTTTTTGTTGCGCTCCACTTGACTCGAAAGAGTCCTTTCCAAACAGGTCGATAAAAACTGCTAATCCTTTTCCTCGTGTTTCATTATCATCCACAGCTCTTCTTTTTCCTCAACAGTCTTCTTCTTGTGATACTAAGGCATTATCATCAGTTCTTGGCTGGTAATTCCGAGTCTTCTTCTTCTGGTAATTCTCTAGGATCTCCATGAAGATCTGTCTTCTCACTATCATCTTCTATAGATTTCACACCATCATCCTCTAGCACCACGTGTCAGTCATCATTTAACGGTTGAAATCAACTTGCAAATACCAGCCATTTGGTATTTGAAAACTGTTCTTTGGAAACTTGTTAAGCTTAAACCAAGTTAGGAAAGTGCAGCGCAATTATGACCAGATCGGCATTCGACTACCTATTAGCAGAAATCAAGTGACCAGAATGGATTAATTTTCCATGGAATTCGTGGTCGTAAATAATAAATATTCCCATCGAAGAAGAACCGAGTTGATTGGCGACAAATATCCTGTTTACCGGGCCCATTAGCGTTCGCGAACGTCCAGCAAAAAATCGGCCCCGACCGTCGACACAAACTGGATATGAAATTGTACGTGAATAACTCATGTCGATATCCTGATTTAATTGCGACGGAATTTAAAGCGATCTCCGTTGCCTCCTCGTTCCACCGCTGCAATTGTCCGGGGCAAAAACAAACGCCGTCCGGACGCATTCGAAACGTTTTCGATTTTTGTTGGCCGGCAATTACCGCATACCGACGAAGGTAAGACGAGATGCTGATTGTCACCTTTACTTAAGAATTTACCGATAAACGCGTCCGCGAGAGCCTGCAGAAAATCTCGATTCTCGTTAACACAGCAAAAAAAACAGATTGACGTGTAGATGGACCTAAAACGAGTAAATGTAGGTGTTCCCCAGGGTAGTGTCTTGGGATCAATTATATATTTAATATAGATACATTAAGCACCTTTGCTTTAGAGAATCTCTTGAAATAATAATTAGTAATAAGTCTTTCAGCAGTAGTAAATCTATGCTAAATCAAGTACATAATTCCAGAACCAAATGTATAAATCCACTAATGTACCAGTCCAACCCAGTCACACAGAACACCTATATTGAAAATCATTGATATTATGTGTAGCTTGTTAATGGTTTTGTAGTTTAGACTGCATATTATTATTTATTATTATTTGCATATTATTATGGACTTTTTACTTAGAATGACATTTATTTGTAGAAGAAAATCTGTAAACAGTTTTATTTGGATTTTGTTTGTTTCTTTGTTGTTTATCTTTGCAGGAGAATTTGTTGGAGCTATTCTGCCCCTCACAACAATTTTATAAACGTATATTGCACTTAATTTTGTTTTTATTAGAATGAATTTTATTTCGTATTATACACACTGTCTTATATGTGCTTCTGTTATTATTAGAGATAGAACGATTTTAGAGATATTTTACATAAACAAAGAAAATACATTTTATAAATAATTTTTTTATTTGTGGCAAGTTTTTGTATTTTTATATAACTTTTTTATTTGTGGTCCGATGAATAGGTCTTTTTGATATCTTATAGGCCGTTTTTATTTACATTTAGATTGTCTGTTTAAATATGTTTGCCAACACATTGGTTGGACACAAATAAAATTTCTGTTCTTCCTATGTGTTCAGCATTTGTTTGTGTGTAATTTGATATGCACAACCCATATATTTAATACAATTAGAATACTCGAATAGAAATTTAATTTAGTTAATTTGTTTCTTTTTTTCCTGATAGTGTTTTTGGTTTCATAGCAAATTTAATATTACACGATTATATTATTTTGTGCCAAATTTGTGATTATTTACATGCAAGATTTTTTTATTGCACATAATTATTTGTGAGTCGGAGTCGGACCACAAAAAATATCTGAAGTCGGAGTCGAGAATTTTTTACCGAGTCCGAAGCCCTGGTTATAAGTACTTTATAGAGTTTGCTCGTTTTTTAACGATTTGAAAAAAAAAAATTGGTGCGTATGAGTGGATTATATAAGACAAGTGAATCAGACGTTTGCGATCTGCTTGCTTTGTTGCTGTCTGTTATAATAAACCCGTGCATTTTACATAAGACAATGATTGAAGAAGTTAGGAAAGTATTTATTTAACATTGATATATACGCAGCGATGAAACAATAAATTTTTGGTGAATATCCCCGGTCAATTGGTTGATATTAAGCATCTCTGGATGTATGAGATCGATATTTGTCGATAATAAATATGCTGAATTATGTGCCGTAGAGGAGTTATTATAAACTAATGCCTATTCTGTTTTGTTTCAGGTAAGTCAATGTGAAGTTCAACTTTATATTGTACAGGGAGCGCTGCAGTGAGTATAGTCTTAGTTTAGAAAACTGTTAGTTAGTCTATAAAAAAACTGATGAAATGAAAAAATAAGGAACATTTTTGAATTTTAGAGACCTTTTAGTAACCATTTTTTGTAATTTGAACCATAATTAATCGAATTTATCCAAAAGAGGAAAACTTTATTTATTATTTATTAGTTATAATCGAACAATTAAACGACCTAATGGAATAAATTTGTTGATATAATTCAGTGATAAACTTGGAATTATTGTATTTTTCGAAGTTAATTTTAGGTTAGTCTTCAGTATTTCGCATTCAAACTTTCAGTTCGCACTCATTTTTCCAAAGTAACCTAGTAAAAATTCGGCAGATGTAGATGGCATTATTACTAAACTACCAAAGTATGTATCTACAAGGTGATGTTAGGCCATTTGCAACGTATGCTATTTCATCTAATATTTCTTATTCTACTTATTGTACCATATGAAAGTAACCATGCCAGTTTCTGGTAGTTATTACTTTATTCGAATTGTCAAAATAAATTACTGAACTACACATTATGTTACATAATTTATAATAAAAGGTGTATAGAAAATCATAATTACTAAAATACCTACTTGTATATCATGAATAATTTAATATAATTACTAAAATAATATTCATTAGTGATACTAATAATATATACAAACAGTATCACTGAAGAAGAGAACAACACAGTTGGCAAACGTCAACAAATAAGATTTGTTTTATTTATTTTCTAAATTGTCTTACTATTAATTACTTTACTATCTGCTTCAGTTAACTACAGTTAACTTAGTGTGTTCTTATTTATTTAAAAAAAGCGAATCTAAAAGATAGTATTGTTATGAGTTTTTGTGATACAATACAAAGAATACAATGAAAATAAATTTAAAAAAGAAATGTCTATAAATTATGTGAACCAGAGGAAAAGACGTGTATGTCACTTCGCAATTATGAAGTATGATATAAGATTTTACTTAGAATGACATTTACTTGCTAAAACCAATGTTTGTGAGGAAAATAGTGGCGCATCCTGTATATTCCTTTGGATTTTCTATTTTCCACTTGAAGTTTACTCAAGTCCATAACGATTCTGTTAAACGTTACTAAGAAACATTGTTGCTAAATAGAAAAGTACCCAAACAGACCCAGTTTGATTGTAATAATGATAACTGAAAACAACACTATCAAGTTGAGTCTACTATAAGTGGAACGGTTTAAAGTTTTGTGTTTTCATCATCTGGCTACGAAAAATAAAAGATACTGTAAAAGCACTTTAAAAAAAGAGTCTCTTAAGGAACATCAAGAACGTCATATGAAACTCTTAATGCATATACCTACCGGTCAAATACATTGCGGAGACTAACAAGTCGCATATTCTTCTGAAGCTTTAAAAGGCACCTTTCAACTAAGGTTTCGCAATCCTAACGGTGTTATTAACTCCGGGTACTAAACCTATAATAATTTAAACTGACCAAAGAGCTCAACAAAACCAAACAAAAAAAAACCTGTTGTCACTTCATACCATCCTGTAGGTAATTAAACCTTTTACATATTGTAAGTAATCCATCGTAGTGCGTTAATCTTTCTGGAAGGGCTTCGTTCGGAGGACAGGCGACGCACCCAGCGGTCCGTTTAAATCGCAAGCGACTCTGCTCGGCTTGTCCGTCAAACCGCACACCCACAATCTCCTCCACTGCTACGCGTAGAGACGCACACGTGAGACCTTAAGCGAATCACCTTAAGGATTCAATGGCTCGGACAAAGGCACGTCGCAGCGAGTGTAACTTGTGGGACCTAATTTGTTACCAATTTCCCATATCATATCAATCGCTCACTCGATCAAACTGCGAACATGAGACGCAGGTTACGCGATATGCAAAACGGACCTGAGCGTGCATTTGAGGAAGGTGTCGTGTGACGCTCACCGGCATTCTCGCGTTCTAGACGGTCGACATCCTTCAGCGGTGTCTTATCTTTCCTTAAATTCCCGGTCTGAAGCTTAACTATATATATTTAACATTTTTTTAGGCATCCTTTTTGTAATTGTTGAACAGGGTAGGCCAAATTCGATGTCACTATAGGAGATCTCGGTAACTATAAGAGATATAGAGAGATTATAATAAAAAATAAGATTACCTACTACAAACTACTTTAACCATTTTTCAAATTGATGATGTCCTTTTTTTATTGATGCATACATTATATCTCGTCGCAATACTTCGAAGAGCGTTGTTTATAAAAATAGTTGGAACGGCATTGATACATTCTTCAAAATGCAGCCTTAGGTCCTGAATGTCGTTATGTGATCTTTTATATAACTTGCTTTTAATGTGCCCCCAAAGAAAAAAATCCAAGGGTGTAAGATCTGGTGATCGTGGTGGCCACCTCACTGGTCCGTTGTTTCCAATCCAATGTTTTTCAAAATTTATATTCAATAATTCCCTTACCCTTCTTATTATGTGAGGTGTTCCTCGTAAATATGGTATGCTAAAATACGCTCGCCAAGCACGGCACACCAAACACTGAAACCAAAACGTCCTTGGTTTTGCACGTTGACGGTACGGTGAGGATTGACATCAGACCAACAGTGCTCATTGTGCCTATTAAAAATTCCGGCACTGCTGATGTAGGCTTCATCAGTCCAAATAACTTTTTAAAAAATAATGGATTCTGCTGAAGATTTTCACGGTACCACTGGCAAAACTCCATTCGTTGCTGAGGGTCTGTTGGTTGCAAATGATGTTGTTTTCTTAAAGCATATGGCCTAAATTTATGCTTCTTGAGGATTCTCCAAGCTCGACGTCTTGATAACCTAGATTCAGTTTCTATTTCACGACTTGAAGTTGAGGGATTTGCAACTGCGGCTGCAACTGTGTTGGTGGTAGCTTCTTCAGCATTTTCAATATGGTAATGTTTGGGTCTTGGCATACTAAATGACCCGTGATTGATGAGATTTTCTTTTAATCTATCAAAAATAGATTTGTGAGGTTGTGTTCTTTCTGGATAACGATTGAAGTATGTTTCGGATGCAATTTCAGCATTGTTATTAATTTCAATAAAGCATTCGATCATTGCGTATTTTTCATATGATTCATACGGCATTTTGTAACTTTTAATTTAAATAAATATTCAAAAGAATGGAAATTCAATACGTAAGTCTCTGATTAGTAGTGTCAAACCACTAGTGACATACGCCTGCTCAGAGAAATCTCGAAGACAATAATAATTATTATAATTATTATAATTTCTCTGATATATACTAATTTCATGTTACTCAATAAAACATTACTTTTGGAATATTTTGGACCGGCATGTTAAATATCGTTGAAAAGGGGAAAAAGGCTCTATTTCTTTCAGTCATAGCCAGCTATAGTTTCCATTAAAAAAAAACACAACTTTATGTTATATCTACAAAACTATTAGAGATATTTAAAATCTGTGAAAGCCACTGATTTCTAATCGAAAAAGTGATTGAGTTTCTCTCAAAAAAAGATGACACAACAACCTTACTCATTTTTCGATATCTCTTATAGTTACCGAGATCTCCTATAGTAACATCGAATTTGGCCCACCCTGTACAAGGTCTTTATTAATGATGGTATCCTAAATATTAAATGCTGTGCTATCTGCGAATGTTGCGACTGTCATGTTCTCTCAAGCTGTGATAAGTTTCACGTACATAATATATAGAGGTTTGGTCCCAAGACACCGCCCTGAGGGACAGCAGCTTTTATGTAGAAATATTCGTCTATCTGTTTTATGCTCAACAGACAACTTGATCTAATATAAAGGATGTTAAAGGATGTTATTAGCTGAACGTATTGCATATGTACCAAGAAAGATTGTAGAGCAAATCAGCATCTCTTCTGTGATTTTCTATTTTGTCCGTTACTCTATGGATTTGATATTTAGGTCTCTTTTTTTTGTCCTGTTTTCTATTTCTTTGCTAGCGAAATTTTTTTAGATGTCAATCCCATATTTTGTACGCTGATATTGTTAGACCTGTTGTCTTTTGTAATGGTAATTTACAAAATTCATGTCATTGCATAAGAAAATTTTTGTTTATGGTTCGCGAATATATGTTTTTTGATTTATTTACGAGATTTACGTCGATTTTGTTTATGTGCTGGATATGAAGCCGAGATTGTTGTATATCACGTCAGCAATTGCGTTTTTCTGTTGTTTCTTTTATGGAGGCGTCCGCACACCAGTTGAAGAACCACTGTGTCACAGTGTCAAACTATGTTTTGACAATACTGTCAATAGAATCAAAATATCTGTCAAATCCTGGCTAACTAGTTTTAAAACAGGAAGAGCGATCTCGATGAAATAGAATTTGCTCGTGCAGCTAAACTATTAATTTAAAACAAAACGCTACTCGCTATTATTTAACCTTTTTGTCCTGTTAGTCCTGTTTGGTATTTTCGTCATTTCCGTGGTTCTTTTTTTATCATTCATTTTTGTCGTTTTCGTCCTGTGTATTTTGTCCCTTACACTCCTTTTATCATTTCCATCCTTTTAGCCATTTTTATAAGCGCTTCATTTTTTATTCACTATGTTATTTTCGAATTTTTCGTCCTTGGTGTTCTCGTTAATCAATTTTGTCTCATCGTGCTTCTCCTTGTCATGATTTTTCACTTCTTTGACCACTTCTTCATTTTCATCCTGTTATTAATGTGAAGTTCATTTCCTCCTTAATGTCCTTTTTATGTTGTTCGCCCTTTTTAGTAAGTCTGTCAATTTCTTCCTTTTTCTCCTCTACGTTTCTTTTATCCTGTTCTATACGTAATTTTCATCCTTTATACACTTCGAGTTTCTCTTTTGTTTCTCTTTTACATACTTTCCGTCGAATTCGATATTTTTGTTCTTTTGGTCTTGTTTATCCCTTTTATGATTTTTTCCTTTTTGTTGTGTAACTTAATGCAACTCGTTAAAAGCAATAATATACATAATTTAATTGCCAATGCATATTGGCGGTGTGTATACAAACAAAAAAATATCCCGGCATCTTTTTCACACACTTTGTTGCTGTACGATAACTTTTCTGCATGGTTTCGTAAATTGATCACATTGCAGGTGTTTTGCATTGTGGAGATGAAACGTTAACTAACTGAAACGGATCCATTCAAAGCCATAATAATCTTGTTTGAATTGAGGACATAGGCGAGCGCGTCGGGCACAATCAGAACAGTGCTCGATCATGAGACCGACACGTCAGAGCGCCCCATTCAAAATGCTATTTAATTGCCCTAATTACAAGGTAATGATGGATAAAATCGAGCGGCGGCATCGACGAAAAAACGGCCATGCGGGGACCAAGACGCATCGCCGACGAGAAGGAGAAGAAGAAGGCGAAGAAAAAACGTAACGATGCGCTCAACCTGCGTATGGATACACGGCAAGTAATTAAAGCCACGTCGTATGATCGATTAAGTTAATGATCGAGCCTGTGTTAATAATGTTTAAAATACCATCTAGGGAGTATAATAATCTACTGATTAAATAAATTTATTAAAACTGGTAATGGACGAAACCGGGGCCCGCTACTTCTGCCAGCTCTTCGCACGTATTAACGTGCGTGCAGAAAAACCGATCGACGATTATAGTGACATCATTAACTGTACATTCTTCTCGGCATCCACGACTCCATTCACCAGCGCGGCCGGTAAAACGATTTGTTTTTCTGTTGCTCGGATCCGGCATCGCGATGATCTGAGATGGCATTCTTGGCATACAATGTTGTTTGCTTTAGATTGCTTCATCTTTACGACGTTTTATTTTAGTTGTTAAGTAAATTATAATACGAGTTATGTGTATTCTGTATTAGTAAAGAGGAGTATGTTTATGAGTTATGGAGCTGCAAAAAGTGACCACTGCAAAAATTGTTTTCTACGTATAGAAGAAATGGAAGGATAATTAATATTGATATAAGAATTATTATTATGAAAAACAATGTTAAATTAGTAACACTTTCCGCACCTACAACAGAATTGCCCCAAGAGAAAGAAGACCTTACAAATTATGTCGACCAAAAATATCTTTAGTTTTGATTCAGTTATACATTACATCATGTCCGTCAATGCCTAGCATGTTATCTTAAACTCTGAAGTCTTAACTATATTTTTCCAACTTGAGAGCCTGTTTGGAAAATAAGTAATTCCCTAGTAAGTGCGTTGTTTCTTCCCATATTTCAGTGTTCCTAATATGGGCCAGGTAATACCACAGCTTTGTTTGGTTCGTAGAAAGAAGCCCTTATAGTACTCTAGCTTCTTTAGAAATAATGCAGCGCTGTCGGAATCCCAGGGAACCCCAATAACAAAAAAGATGTAATTTTATATTTTTTTATAAAGTAAATGTTATGTGTACGTACTTTACCTTACAATTTCCAAAATATCCTTAAAAATTACTGTGTGAATACTGTAATTTTTGAATAATATCGTAATATCACAGGGTCATATCCAAAAAATATACTGCAATATGACAAATACAGCCATAACCAGCAATGTTCTGCAAATTAGTTCAGTTTTTACTTTTTCATATAAAATCAAAAAATGGGATGATTTTTCGTTGATCTGTTCATATTGTAAAACATAAGAAAATGGCAAAGAATTGAAAAAAAATATATATTAGATCGCTAAGTAAAAGCTCATTTCATTTTTATCTCATTTTACAACATTTTACAAACGTAGCATCTATGCATCTTTGTATAATTAACAAAAAGAACAAAAAAAAAAACAATTCAAAACCAAAGAACGAACACAAACAACGCCATTAGAGTAACAAATAGTAAAATATCTGATGTTGCCAGGCACATGACTTTATCATACAATATATAAAATTAATAGTTTAGCTGCTTGAGATTCTGTTTGATCGAGATCGATCGTGTCTGCATTAAAATAAAACGAATATGAAACTAATTATGAAGTGTCGTCACGATACCTTTAGTAGTTTCTCCGGAATCGTCGCCACAAAAATCGGGTACACACATACACACACACACACACACACACACATATATGATAAAGTCATGTACCTGGCCACATCAGATTTTTTTGACACGATTTCAATACTTTATCATACTATGTATGATAAAGTACAAAATTAGTGACTTTAAAAAATTACAAATACTAAAAATAAAATAAACAAAAAGTGAAGAAACGTTCATTTTCAGTAGAAAGTTTCATATTGACTTATTGGTTCTTCAATTCGTTACGTTAGAATAGTTTAAAATACGGGTTTGCAAATCGTTAAAATGGCTGTGTTCAGAACGTGACTTGTCTTAAAAAATAAATAAAATAACATAAAATTCTGGTACCTAATTACAAATTTCTTTATTACTTTTTTTTAGTTCTAGTTAGTTTTACATCATAATTTCATCTATAACCGTGGATTTCTGTATTTCAGAATCAGTGGTTGGTGATTATGACGTTGTTTTCTTTGTGGGTTCTGGGAACAAACCAACCAGCCTGGTATTCTCTGCAAATGTTTGAATTGCGCCAAGTATTTGTCCTATTCTTTGAATGGCATGTGCAATTCCAAAAGACCCCCAACATTGGAACTATCGCCAGCAATTTCTGTATCATTATCTAAAGCCACTTAAAACTGAGTAAAACATAAGTAACACATTAATTAGAAGCATCGGACTTTTCATTACCGGTACTGCTGTCGTTGTAATTTAATAATTTTATCATCATCATCTTCATGCAAGTTGATTATAATTGATTGTACAATTGTGTCCACAATATGATCTGTTTTAATGTATTTTTAGTTTATCATACGCAGTATGATAAAGTATTGTAATCGTGCCGAAAAAGGCAAATTGAGATTTTAGCGGAAATAGGTCTTTTTGGGTCCGCTGTTCATTTTTGACCAAGGTACAAAAAGATGTCTGTGTGTGTGTGTATGTGTGTACCCGACTTTTGTGGCGATGATTCCGGAGAAAGGTATCGGGACGAAATTTCATATTTACAAGTTTTATGACCAAACTTAGAGCTGAAAAGCTTTTGGTTCAAAAGGGTCCAAAGGAACTGGATGTTTAAGCATTTTTCAAGGATTTTGCAAATGAGCTGGCATTTCTGTAGTTTCGTCAAAATAGTTAAATAATAAATTAAAGTAGAGGAAATTTTGTAGAATTTATGTCTATGACATTTTTTCATTCTGATGATTATTTTCATTCTGGCAGTGTCAAACGCTGGTTTTTTGACAATACCTATTGTCAAAATTGTCAAAATATCTGTCAAATCCTGGCTAACTAACTTTTACTGCAGACACGATCGATCTCTACCAAAGAGAATCTCATGCAGCTAAACTATTCATTTTATATATTGGAGGATAAAGTCATGTGCCTGACCACGTCAGATTTTTTTAAAATTTTCTTGCGATGTGCAACGTAATTTTGTTACCTAGATCTATTTTGAAACAGTCTTCTGTGCTTCATTGCATAAATTTAACACATTTTTAATTTGAAATGTATTGTCGTTTTTACAACTTATGTATGTCCAGATTAATCGAATTGCATTAAACTCCCAGTTGGTTACAGGTAACCACAATAATTTTACTTCATTGCCTCTGATTAGTTTTGCAGTAGAACCTAATAGAAGTATGATGTTGGGGCTTTTCAGACCTTTTTCAAGTGATTGTTGGATTTCTGTAAACAGAATCTAACATTGTTATTCTATGGCGCTTGATCAATTGCAATAATGGATCTTGAGAGTAAGGCATCTCCTTGAAAAAAGTTTCTGACATTGGTTATGATTTGTTTTACTTCTTTGGAATTATATTTCGGCTGAATACTTGCAAAACACGTACGCAAGGCAGCGTAGGTACACCTTTCCATAAAAAAATTAATAATCATCTTGATCAATTTGTTTTCATATTTTAATCCATATGTAAACCATGTAAAGTAGTCAGTATATTATTTGCTCAGGAAATGCCACTGCTATTTGTTACTATTTTCTGTGGAAACCCACTTGAGTCACGTTTTCACCAGAATCAACAGAATTATACCAACCCCTTTTTTTCACCTTCTTAGTCTGGCCAAAAGTGAAGTAATAATACAGTGAGAAACGTTCATCTACACTCATCTTTTTATATAAAGATAGAAATAATAATAAGCTCTAAATCTCCTCCGAATACGAAGTCATGGCTGCGCCAGTTGAGTTAATGCTCGACAATTAACAGGCAGCCAGGACGGTAATGGCCATTGTGCGCTAAATAACTGTCATAATTGAAAGTGAACGAAAGGAGCATCGTTAATTATCCTAGGAGTCATCGACTGCTCGCCGAGAGCACATTCGTCTACCACGTCGACAATGCGATGAACGAACGAGATGCGACCAGTCGTGCGTGCATAATTAATTCACACAACGACAATTAAATGCGCCGCTTCGATCGTTCGACAATCGTATTAAAATTCCCTGTCAAAACGAATCGCGGCTCGCCTATTTTACTCCTTGTCTCCCTTCTTCCGCCGCGCGGATCAATTTTGGTCACTTCTTACACCTTGTTACTCCATTGTGAAGTTAGAGTATGATAAATGCTAGAGGTACTTACGCGGCATTCCGGGAGACCACTGTGAGCGCGCTATAAGAAGCACCTCGTCACAATAAGATTTATTATAAAATTGTGGCGATGGTACGGTTCCGCTTGTTAATAATCTTATGGCGTTTTCTTTGCCTTTAACCTGAAGTACGCTTTTTTGTTTCGTCTAACCAATCACTGCTTATGGCTAAATCCAAACGGATTGTCCAGAACAAGTTTCATGTTATTAATTATGGTTACTTCAGTATAATGATGGACAACATGTTTACAGCTAGAATTATCTGTTGCCCTTCTGGGTAAAAACCTGCCCCATGCTTCTTCCCTTACTTTTGCCACACCATAAAATTCATCCTTCTGTTTGTATGTGGTATTCCGATGTCTACCTTTCTTCCTCTTGTGGTTCAGACTAGAGGACTCTATCTATTCTCTGACTTCCCTGGTCTTTTTATTACTTTATCATACGCAGTATGATGATTCAAATATTTTCAGTCTAATGACAGTACCGGTAGTGTCAAATGCTGATGTTTTGACAATATCTCACTATATCTACTGTCAATAGTAAAAATATCTCATATTGTGATACCGTGTACGGTCCTTGCCTAGCGGAGTCGGATAGGCAGCGTGTTCAGTGTGTCCAAAATGCATGTGTTCTGTTTGTTTCTGGTTTGAGGAAGTATGATCATGTATCGAATGGGCTGGTCGACTTGAGGTGGTTGAACATGGATAACACTAGGGTGTTTCATGCAGCAATATGATATCATAAGTCTCAGGGAAGATATGAAAAAATTATCATTAAACAGTTTTGGGGGAAAGGTGAAGTGTTGTCTATTTGCTCAACAGGGGGGACTTTAGGCATTGAGCGCACATCGGAGGCTATTTTAATTTTTATTTTTTATGGGCATGTGCGATGTTTTGTTGAATTGGATTTGCTGCAATTACGTGTAATTAGACTCTAGAGTGTTAGTTTTTGTTTTAATAAGTTCTCGTAATTATTGTTATATTATTGGTACAATTATGTCTTAGTTCTAGTTTGCGTAAAGATGCGTTCCAATTGGTGGTAATGGTGGTGGTAGAAGACGAAATTATAGTATTTCTCACCACGCGTGATAGTGACACATATCAGTTTGCATGTACATAAACATGAGTCATTAGCAATTACTAGTAGAAATACTATAATGGAGTCTACTACCACTGGCATTGCCACTAATGGAAACGCACCTTAAGGGGTTGAGTGGAACAGCAAGGCAATTTGGAAACAAGTGTGTTGATTTCCGCCCTAAATATAAATATTATTTTGTTGTATTTAATATTGTTTTATGTTAACAAAGGAATTATTTATTTATTTAATTATTTATTTATCTGTCAAAATACTGGCTAACTAATTTTATTTTAATGCAGACACGACTGATCTCAATCAAATAGATTATCATGCAGCTAAACTATTAATTTTATATATTGTATGATAAAGTCATGTGCCTGGCCACATCAGATATTCTATAATAAAAAATCTGATGTGGCCAGGCACATGACTTTATCATACAAAATATAAAATTAATAGTTTAGCTGCATGAGAATCTATTCTATAGAGATAAATCGTAGGTATTGTCAAAGCATCAGCATTTGACACTACCTACACTACGTCATTAGAATAATAGTTATTTATGTCACAAATGCCGAAAGTACGGAATAGCGCGACGAGCGGTGATACAGGGCGTCACCGAAGGCGGAGTGTCGCTGTCGCATATGAGCGAGTCGCGCTATCTAGTTTTTGGCAGGAGCGACATCAACGTTTATTGTGTTGCTTTTTAAGAAATACGTATTTAAAAAAAAAATAAATGATTTCTGTATAGCAAATGCTAGGTTGGTACCACTTTGACGAAAGGTGCGTTCCGATTGGTAGGTAATGGTAGCTAATGGCGGTGGTAGAATACGAAATTATAGTATTTCTTACATATCGTGATAATGACACATATTAGTTTGCATGTACATAAACATGAGTCACTAGCAATTTTCTATTGGAAATACTATAACGGCGTCTGCTACCACAGCCATTATCACTAATTAAAACGCACCTTAAACAGGTAATTCGAATTCTGACATATTTATATTTGTTCATGACACATCCCTACCAACATACTAAAATAAAACTACACTCATCGCTATACTTTATTTATAATTTTCTCAATGTATCATTTTTAGAATTAGATATAAAGACGGGTTGATATTTCTTATCAACAAACAATCAAATTCTTATTTTATTTGAAATTTGTATTTTATAATTTTGCGCACTTCAGCGGCACGTTCCATAGTGGTTCTCCAACCTCTGATCCTCTGATGAGATCAGCTGTTTTCGAATGTGACAACACAAAAAATATTTGTCAAAATCCTGGCTACTCTGTAATTTCATATCAATGCAGATGCGACCGATCTCAATCAAATAGAATTTGCTCTTGAAGGTAAACTATTAATTTTACCAAAAAATGTTATAGGCATAAATTATTCAAAATTTCCTCTACATTAATTTATTAATTAACTATTTTGTCGAAATTACAGAAATGGCGGCTCATTTCCAAAATCCTTCAAAAAGGCTTAGAATAAACTAAAAAGCTAAACTATTAATTTTACCAAAAAATGTGATAGGCATAAATTATTCAAAATTTCCTCTGCTTTAATTTATTAATTAACTATTTTGACGAAATTACAGAAATGGCGGCTGATTTCTAAAATCCTTGAAAAAGGCTTAGAGTAAACACCCAGTTCTTTGGACCCTTTTGAACCAAAAGCTTTTCAACTCTAAGTTTGGTCATGAAACTTCTAAATATGAAGTTCCGTGCCGATACCTTTAGTAGTTTCTCCGGAAATGAATTAACAAAAATTGGGTACACACACACACACACACACACATACACACACACACACACACAGACATTTTTTTGTACCTTGGTCAAAAATGTTCAGGGGACCCATAAAGACCTATTTCCGCTAAAATCCCAATTTTTTTTTTCGGCACGATTACAATACTTTACATACTGCGTATGATAAAGTAAAAAAAATCCATTTATATATAAGCTGCTGTATTTAAACATGGTGGAAATAAATATACCTTATTTTTATTTAATGAATTGCCCACTTAATTTTAACACATTACGACTTACGTATACTGAAGTTGTTTTTTTTTTCAAACTGTATTCGGGTGAAATTTTGCAAAGTGATTTTTATATACATATTTTTCATTTTTCAAATATTGTCTTACAACTTTGTCGGGTAATAAGTACAGCACGTAGTAATTCTCAAATAACATTTCTGAGTTTTGCTTTTATTAACAACGTATATATTGCTTCCAGTTAATAATGTCTCTTAAGCTGTTTTTAATTTATATAAGGATGTCATTTAACTATTTTAACTGGTTTATATGATATTAGAAATTTAAAAAAAATATGTTTTATAAAGTAGCCTAACCTGTAACCTTAATATTGATCTGCACGCAAGTAATTTGGTAGTTTGATGATAATGTTGGTAAAATCCTGGCTAAATGACGTCTTTTAGCACACCTTAGCACTTTAGCACATCTTTACGTCGAACTACCAAACACCTTGTATACAAAGAAATAATAAGGTAGATATTTTCATTAAATTTCAAATCACAAAAACTAATGAAAATAAGTAACAATATAACATACCTAATATAATCTAAAGACACTGGACAGAAAATTACATATAATCAAGAAGTAATTTACAAGGATGTTTAAAAAAACTGAAGATATGGTTTAGCTTCTATTTGACTAAATTAATATATTTAGCAACATTTAGTTGTAAATGTCTTCTTAACATACAAATACCAATTTATTGAGAAACACTTTAATACCTTTGTACGGGTACAATCAAAATTTTTCTTTTTCATCACTCCTAAATGCAACAAACACCCTGTATAAATGAAAATAATGTAGGGTTGTAGAAAATGGCGGATTAAACAACTTTGATACTAACATGTTTTTGATCTCAAAAGATATTGCTGTAATATCGACCACTGCAATGCTATGATTCACCCTGTATGGTAATGTTGGTTCCAACATATCCAAAACACTGTTTATTGTACGCGATGCTCATGCTGGATAGATTTCGTCTTAAAGCGATGGGATTGGAATTATTGGGGTACCTGTCTAATAAAATTTAAATAAAACTATATTGTACAACCGATGTAGCAAAACATTATTTTTCCATTTCAGAATAAAACTCACTTTTGTACAAAATGTCTCTTAGAGCGTTATGGTTCTGAGGTCGTGAAATGTTGAAGGAGCAACACTTAACTGCAGAATGCTGATAGTGATTGGATGAAACGTTGGCTATTTGCATATATTTCACATAAATATCACTATAAATGTTAGTAAATAACACCACCGTACCTTACTCCAACACGGCAACATACGCTGGACACCAAGCCTTGCTGGAAAGCGCACGTTTGAAAAAACGAGATGAATTGGACATATTGGCTATTGGCTTATCGGTAGAAAGTAGATATTGTCGACATACTTTACAAGCAGAAACTTACACATGTGTGGACCAACTGGTATCCAACTGTGGTGCTGAACTAAGCCAAGCAATATCAGCATCATTCAACGCTTCCAAACATTAGAAATGGCCACAGAGATCTCGAGATGGAATCGACCAAAAGTTTCACGAAATGTTTTATGTAGTTTTTAGATGTCTTTCTTCCACTTGTGGTCAACACTAGAAGAACCTAGGCTGTGGCTTTCAGGGTCCATCTTTCTTTCTTCCTCATAATGTGCGCCACCCAAGTTCATACATATCTTGCGAATTGTGGAAAGACTTTTGTTTTGGTTTCCACCATTCTACTTTTTGATTTCAGCATTTTCCTACAATGTAGTTCATTTCTCAAAAAATTTCATCATTCACATTCTCCAAACAGTAATACATAGCAAGGATACAGCAATCGTGTGTGGTATATAACGAACATCCAATCCAATAAATTACTCCAATGCTGTGAGATAGTATTCTTTGAAATACACAACCTACCATAGATAAGAGAATGTTTCGTTTAACCAGCCATAGATATAGGACCGTTTACTAACAGGTGAACTGCAAATACCATCGGCGTTCGAGTATACCACCTATATATCTAACCAGTTATCGTAACGATGGTGTCAAATGGGCGCTGTAACTTAAATGGCCGCACATAACTCATTCCGACTCTTCGGCTTTATCAAATACACATATTTCTGAATAATTGATTCGAAATAACATCGGATTTTAACCATTAATGAATTCCAATCAGATTTAATCAGATTTACATGTTTGAAATTGAAAATGCGTGTCCGCTAACAATTCTTAATTAGGAAAGTTAAGAGGCGAACGTTATTTATTGGCCACGTGTTCCAACTATTGCGACATGACCACTCCGAGGTGTAATTTCTTATCGCGGAGTGACAGTCCGCTAATCGTCGCTCATTTATTTCACGCCGAGGAAACAAGACTTTTGTTTTAAGGAATTGACCCAACGTGCTCTGATCGAACAGGTTCCTATTTAGAAATTAGTGCTTTGGTCGTCTAATGCTTTCTTCAAATAGCAAAAGTCGGCGTCCTATCCGACGATTGCGGACGGGAATCTGTTCGTGAGAAAACGGCGGAAAATCGCTAAAATCTTAATTTAAAAATTTTGTATTTTGAGGTAGACAACAATGGAATTTTGTAACCGTTAGCGATAGAGAGGTCTACCGACCACCAAATAATAGCTCTCAACGAGTTCATCCAAAATATGTGACATTTCGTTTGCCTAAAGCCGGGGCTACATCTTCGTATACTTTCTGAATATCAAATGTTTGCCAAATGTCCAATATTAGACAAATATATTAATTATTTTCTATTTAGCGAGCAAATCTATATTGATGCCTCTAAGAGATGATAATTCTTTTTACTTTATGATGAGGTATCGGTACTAAAGGTATCGGGACGAAAATTCATATTTAGAAGTTTCATGACCAAACTTAGAGCTGAAAAGCTTCTTCTTCAAAAGGGTCCACGGGAACTGGATGTTTCCTCTAAGCAGTTTCATTGGTTTTGCAAATGGGCCGCCATTTCTGTAATTTCGTCAAAATAGTTAAATAATAAATTAAACTAGAGGAAATTTTGTATAATTTATGTCTATGACATTTTTTGGTAAAATTAACAGTGCTGTGTGAGCAAATTATTTTTGATCGAGATCGTGTCTGCATTAAAACTTAGTTAGCTAGGATTTCATAATTATTTTAATTCTGACAGTAGGTAGTGTCAAAGGCTGGTTTTTTGACAATACCTACTCTCAATATTATCCATATATGTATTAGGGATTATACGGAGCTTGTCGGAGCCTGCTGTTACCAACATTGTTTATATCATTTTGTATATATGATATTATCAAAATATCTGTCAAATCCTGGCTAACTTGTTTTATTTTAATGCAGACACGATCGATCTCGGTCAAATAGAATCTCATTCAGCTAAACTATTAATATTATATATTGTATGATAAAGTCATGTGTCTGGCCACATCAGATTTTTTTTATTGAAATTAAGATATATTGCCAATGTACAAATGGTATGGTTATAGTTTCTTCGCCCTCTTCTAGACTCTAGTAATTCCAATTACTATTAGGTTCGTTGTATAAATGTCTCTTAATATTGTCTGATATTCAGATCTATTAGCTTTTGAGAAATAAAATTTAAAATGAGCATGCCAAATTTAACTTTTTTGTTAAATAAAAAAGCTAGACAAAATTTTCTTTACTACTAAAATATGTTTTAACCATTTTCGTTTCTTTTCAAATAATTAAAACATAAAAATCCATAATTATGCAGGCTGTCTCACGAAACTGGTACATTAGAAGTTTCTCATGCTCCACTATTTCTGGAATTAGAATTTACTGGATCTGAGCTCTTCAGCTAAATATTCTCAAATTAACTGTCACGTTCGGTCACCGGAAGTCGGTATCAACTTTGTTATTTTACATGGAAAGATGTAAATTTTAATTTTTGTTTTGGCATAATTTTCATTAAGGTTTACCTAAATATCACCATTTTTGAGTTTTTTTTTATTGTACAAATTTGTCGGTGATTTTCGCGGTTACGTTTAAAATTGAATATCTCGGTTATTATTGAAACTAGAATTTTCATGATTGGTGGTCCAAAACTAAATACATAACCATATAAGACTATGTTTAGTTCATCATGATATCTTGTACAGGGTGCTCAAAATTTATAACACAATCATTGAATTTTCTAACGTAACAAACTATTTTTTCAAATGAAACCGCCTGTATACCGATACACCAATCAATAAATCAATATTAGGGTTCCCTATATCTATCTTTAATAGTTTTTGAAATATAAAAATGAGCAAAATCAAAAAAAATCAAAAATGGTGATATTTAGGTATAGGGAAACATGAAAAAATGATGTATTTTGATACGAAGAAACCAAAAATAAAATAAAAATTATATCATTCCATTTAAAAAGACTTCCGGTGACCGGACGTGAGTTAACAGTTAACCAGTTAATCAGTTAACTTGATAATATTTTAGCTGAAGAGCTCAGATCGAGTAAATTCTAATTCCAAAATTTCCAGAAATAGTAGAACATGAGAAACTTCTAATGTACGTTCCGTGAGACACCTGTATATACTACTACTTAGTTTATAGACAAGCTCATCTATATTGTTCATAGAAAAACATAAACTTTGTTGTACGTTTTAAGCTGTAAAAAGAGGTAAAGACAACAATAACAACTTTGTTCATTTCTGTCCGAGATGTTCAATAGTTTTTCACCAAATTACAATTTTATGCGGTGTTCGCTCTTTATAAAACATTTTACTAATTATTACAATCGTTTGTCAATCTTCGTATTCGACCTACTCCACACCAACCTAAATCAAAAATTGTGAAAATTAAACCGACTGTAGACTAAAAATATCTCTATTTCTTGTAGTAGTCTGTCTAATGTTACTGGACCACGTGTTACTTAACTGGTACGCTGAGTACCAGCAAGAGAAATGATGGACCTCCCTTAACCCTGCGGTGCACCTATCTCACGGCTGATCATGTGACGCATTGGAGACAGGCGCGAGGCTGGTGAATTATCGCCAGAATTAGCACTGTCATCCTCAATTTGTTGGCAGCCCTGTCCACGCGGATGACCAAAAATCACCTGCACCTTACCAGTGAAAAGATCGCCCATCGGACTGATTTAACGCCCTTCATTTATAGAGCCGACGAGGTAGCCGAGGTAATGATGACCGTGGTGACCTCACGGGTGTCAATTGTTAACGATTCTATTTAGACATTTAGAGAAGCTGCATCGGAATTTTTTTAGTATCATACACCGTGGGGGGCTTTTAATTTATTAAGTGGACGGTGAGATGATAGAAAGTGCGTGGTGGTGAATTATTTGTGACGCTTAATTGGATTGCTGGGTTCTAAATAAAATACTTCTATTCGCTTATTGTGCTCCTACCCCAGTCTGGAAGAAAGTTAACGTAATATTTTTTAGATCTCTTGTGGTAGTTCCTTAGTACAAGGTGTTCCACGCTGGCTACAAAGTACAGGAAGGGCCTTAAGGGTCGGCAACCGATTAAGCTGACCACACAGAAATCATATGAAATAAAAATGTATAAGGCGTTCGTAAGACAGAATTAAATTAATGTCTAAATTAGCAAGATTGTTAGTGAATATCTCATTTATATTTATTTATATTTCCGCATAATTTTGAATTCCTCGCGCAATTTTACGACAATGAAAAATAAGATTACTAAACTTTATAGTTTTTGATTTATTGGCATTTTTATGGAAAAGCAGCAGCCTAAGAAAAATTGTATATCTCAATACCTGTTTTTAATTTTATTGCTCGCGCTTAGATTATGATTAAGTAAGAAGCGTTCTATTAGCGTGTCTAATTAATTTTTAATTTTACACGTTGCTCTGCACAAAAAAAGTACTAGCACACACTAGTGCTAAAATCAACCGTTACACAAATAACGCTTCTTCTTCGTAAAAATTTACATAAAATTACCGTTATAAATTTCTATTTCTTGCAAAACAATATTAAGTATTAGTCATATGCCTTAATAACTTGTTTACCACTTTCCATAGCATACAGGGTATAGGTAAAATCGTATTTAAAATTATAATATTAAATTGAAGATGCGATAAAGCGTTTTATTTTATTAAAAACCAGATCAAATCTTGCGAGAAAACAGTAATTTACGTCAATACTTACCTGGTTATGGTTAATGTAGGTGTAGAAGCACTTATTGATAGAAAAATCGATTTTTTATAAAGAATGCTAGTTATCTCTGCAATTGTTTATTTCAGCACTGGTGTCTGCTAGTACTTTTTCGTGCCGAATGATGCATAAAATTCAACACTGCATAACAGTGTTCCACAACAACGTACCAACTTATATTTTTTAATGGAATACTAGGTTAGTATTGCAATTGTGATAGTTATTGTTTATTTGGGATTCTAGCCTTATTTATCAGGAATAAATGGAGGTTTGCTGCATGTGAAATAACTTTAAATTTTTTATTAAACACCTTGTATATCTTGCAATACTTACCTACAATGTTATTAAGCAACTAATTTAAGATTTATAACACATGCACTGCACAATAAGTTTTTTAGTATCTACTATCGGAAATTATTTAAAAATTTTATTATTTATTTACGTAATGTTCTAAATTATTGTCCTTGGGTTGGTTGTAGTGGTCTAACACCTTTGAACATTTCTGTACACATACCACTTGTCAGTAATATTCTCAAAGAATAAATAATTAAATAAATGGATAATTATTGAACTGAATAAACAATAATTATTTCAGTACGATTGGCAAGAGTACACACTACACATATCAGCCTTCTCAGGTCAGTCAAGTCACACAAGTCTAACAAAAATATTACATTTTTCACGATTTTCATAAACATATTTTGAAAACGCCCCCTTATTCTATTCTTCCCGTGTTCGCTATCGTAGTTGAAATATCCAAACGGGGTTAAATCAGGTGATCTAATGTCTTTAATAAATAATGTTTAAACCATTTTAGAGTGTCACATAACTTACTAACTCTGACTTTGAAGAAAATTATACTGCTAGCTAGCTTTACTCATGGAATCATCCAGATTTGCTCATCTTCCAATTCTTCCATATCCCCAAAGCTTCTATTTTCCCATTTCTACCATGTTTTCCAGGTCTTCCATTTACTCCATATCATCCAGCTCGTCTATTTACTCCACACCTTCAATTTTTTTCATTTCTCCATAGCTTCCACATTTTCCATTTCTTCCCAAACTTCCATACCTTTCATTTCTTATATTTCTTCCATTAGTTCTCCATTGTTACTACGTTTCTTTTAACTTCACATCTTCATGAGACTAAAATCGCTACAAACGAAAAACGAATTAATTTGGTGCTTTTATGTGGAATATTATTGCGCAATGGTTACTAATTTATACCGGTGTCGAAATGTAATTTCACGCCGTATCGTCGCCGAAAATTGGAAACTCAAAAAGTTCGAGTGTACAAAAGGGGCACATTGAAAATAACTGGCCATTGAGGTGACAATGCATCTTGTTTAGTTGTGTACTCACAATGGCTTTGTGCCGCGAACGAGCATAAATGGAATTAGATTACGTTCCATTATGCGCTGCATAATGGCCGCTCGGAATGCGCTAAATAAATCGATATTGACATAAAATCTAATTTTTACAGTCAATCAAAACTCCGCCTCCAGCCGGTAGTCATAATTTTGTTGAAGTATACAGTCTGAAAACTGGTCTATGCCGTGCCAGCATTATGAAACATTTATGTATTCCTTTAATTTTAACATAGTCGATTTGAATTACAAAATCATCTCGTAATATCCTGGAATCTTTAAGGGTGGATCTATTAATGCAAGGTTAAATCTTCTAGTTAACAAACTGGTAGTTTACGTTAACTCCTAGTTACGAAAATGTCGGGTCTTTCAATGCAGTCTAAACTTCTAGTTAGGCGACTATAGGTTAAGGAGAGGTTGGCAATGGAAAAGCAATGTCGCCAATCACAGAAAAATAAGATCTTAGTAATTTTCTAGTGATATATAGCGCTTCACTGTCAGCTGTGCATCGGTTATCGCCATATTACCGCAGTTCTCAGTCTTTGAATTTCAAAGCTTCGACATTTTCTTTGTTTACGAGTTTACATATTACGTTGTTTTCTGTAGATTTTTGTGTCTATAGACTATAACGCACACGTGATTGTATTATATCTCATTTGATAAGTTATATTACAATTATATTATATTTATTATAATAATATACCTAACCTTGTGTTTATATTGATCTAACCTTACGTGGCAAACCGCAATAAAAATTGGTAAAAGATCTTTGAAGAATAAAATTTAACAAAATCGAACATTTATGTTTTCACATTATTTGATTAGTTAGAGTACAGGTTAGTCCGGATTATCAAAAGTCTTCTGTATTTGCAATTAATACTCACCGTTACTCCTCTGTGTTCAATACTGTTGGATATTAATTAAGTTGCAGATAAGAGTACATTGTGTACCAAATACCGGAAAAGGTTTATAGCTAGTTATCACTTTTCTTCTACATTTAAAAAACTTAAACACCACAAGATTTATTTATTTATAACAGAAAATTTGTTTATTGTATAGTATGGGAAAATATTTGGCCAATATCTGTGCCCTAGCATTACAATAATTATTTTGTATAGGTACTATGCCAGTCCACTCCGCTTCATGTGGTATAACGGTAACGTACAGATCTTGCGGAAAAACTTCTTCATTTGGTCGGAGGCAATGCCCAACCGATGTTGCAAGAGTTACTACCAAGATTGTAGTATCAGGCGTAAGCTCAATGCAAAACAGGAATTATGTGTTTTAAGACCCCGTAAGACAATACTACAACGCAAAGTCAACTTTCGTAATAGTTTTGTTCGGAAGTAGGTTAGGCGAACGCACAGTCGGGACGTTTATCCAGATGAAGCCCTTACTGTTTCTAAAAATCAGCTTAGTCAGTTTCTACAATAAACGTAGTTTAATAAAAGTAAAAATTATTTACGTGTTTGTATTGCATATACCTGGAGATTGCGTACCTATGTTTGTATACTTAAAACCCACTGTAGTGTAGACTCGGAGAGTTAGCAGAAGTTTTTAGTAGGGGACACAGCATGATTTTTAAAAAAGAAACACCATTTAACACAAAAACATACAAATAAAAACTGAACTTATATAATATATGATGGACATTGTATACTCCCATCGAGATAAAACCAAGCAAAGCTTCTTCTGATAGTCTATATAGTCTATCTTCCATTATTTCCATTTCTCCCATTTCTTTAATATCATAAATTTCTTTCCATTTCTTCTATTTCTTCCATGTCTTAAATATCTTCAATTTGTTTCTTATCTTCCATTTATTCCATATCTTCCCTATCTTCCATTTCTTCCATTTCTCCCATTTCTTCCATGTCGTCAATTTCTTCCATTGGTTCCACTTCTTCCAATATTTCCTAAATTTTATATAGTCAAATATTATATTATTAAAATAATATTATATATTTTAATACTTTTAATATGATTATACTAATTTCGGCGATCTTTTATTATATAAATGGTAGCGGAAACATTTCCTGACATTACATCAGAAATTTTTCGAAAAAAGACAATTGAAAGTTGTAAAATATTGATGCCCTCACGGAACATGGATTTTATGAATTCAGTAAGAAATTGCGTCTTGTGTAGAATTATTTGGCCTGAAAACGAATCAGGACTCCCAAATATTCTATTGCGTAAGGTTTTCGAAAAATATGGGGTGAAAATATCAAAAAAACGCGATTTTGTCAATTTTCTATACCAGCTGAACCCATTGTCCTAGAATCTTTAAAATGACCTCACAGTAAACCTTGATATTTGCACTTTTACCTGTAATCCTGAAAGTTTCTTCACAAATATTTTTGAAGCATTTACAGCAAGTTCTCAAGTTTGCAACAAGTACCTTCCTTCTGGAATTTTTAGAATTTTTGTTGGCACACGTTTTTATTTTGTTGATTTTTCGATTCCTTCCTATTTCTTTTTACTTTATCATACGCAGTATGTAAAGTATTGTAATCGTGCCGAAAAAAAAAATTGAGATTTTAGCGGAAATACGTCTTTTTGGGTCCCCTGAACATTTTTGACCAAGGTACAAAAAAATGTCTGTGTGTGTGTCTGTGTGTGTGTGTGTGTGTGTGTGTGTGTGTGTGTGTGTGTGTGTGTGTGTGTGTGTGTGTGTGTGTGTGTGTGTGTGTGTGTGTGTGTGTGTGTGTGTGTGTGTGTGTGTGTGTGTGTGTGTAAACGATTTTTGTGGAGACGATTCCGGAGAAACTACTGAAGGTATCGGAACGAAAGTTCATATTTAGAAGTTTCATGACCCAACTTAGAGCTGAAAAGCTTTTGGTTCACAAGGGTCCAAAGGAACTGGTAGTTTATTCTAAGCATTTTACAAGGATTTTGCAAATGAGCCGCCATTTCTGTAATTTCCTCAAAATAGTTAAATAATAAATTAAAGTAGAGGAAATTTTGAATAATTTATGTTTATGACATTTTGTGGTAAAATTCATAGTTTAGCTGCAAGAGCAAATTCTATTTGATCGAGATCGGTCGCATCTGCATTAATATGAAACTACATAGTAGCCAGGATTTTGACAAATATTTTTACTTTATCATACGCAGTATGTAAAGTATTGTAATAGTGCCGAAAAAAAATTGAGATTTTAGCGGAAATAGGTCTTTTTGGGTCCCCTGAACATTTTTGACCAAGGTACAAAAAAATGTCTGTGTGTGTGTGTGTGTGTGTGTGTGTAAACGATTTTTGTGGAGACGATTCCGGAGAAACTACTGAAGGTTTCGGAACGAAAGTTCATATTTAGAAGTTTCATGACCTAACTTAGAGCTGAAAAGCTTTTGGTTCACAAGGGTCCAAAGGAACTGGTAGTTTATTCTAAGCCTTTTTCAAGGATTTTGCAAATGAGCCGCCATTTCTGTAATTTCGTCAAAATAGTTAAATAATAAATTAAAGTAGAGGAAATTTTGAATAATTTATGTTTATGACATTTTTTGGTAAAATTCATAGTTTAGCTGCAAGAGCAAATTCTATTTGATCGAGATCGGTCGCATCTGCATTAATATGAAACTACATATGTAGTAGCCAGGATTTTGACAAATATTTTTTTGTGTTGTCCAAGTCGAAAACAGCTGATCTCATCAGAGGTTGGAGAACCACTATGGAACGTTGCCGCTGTAGTGCGGCAAATTACAAAATACAAATTTCAAATAAAATAAGATCACCAATTTGATTGTTTGTTGATAAGAAATATCAACCCGTCTTTATATCTAATTCTAAAAACAATAAATTGAGAAAATTATAAATAGAGTATAGCGATGAGTGTAGTTTTATTTTAGTATGTTGGTAGGAATGTGTCGTGAACAAATATAAATCTGTCAGAATTTGAATTACCTTTTTAAGGTGCGTTTTCATAAGTGATAGTGGCAGTGGTAGCAGACGCCATTATAGTATTTCATTATAGTGACTCATGTTTATGTACATGCAAACTAATATGTGTTATTATCACGATATGTAAGAAATACTATAATTTCGTATTCTACCACCGCCATTAGCTACCATTACCTACCAATCGGAACGCACCTTTAAACTTGACGTTTCGTCAAAGTGGTACCAACCTAGTATTTACTATACAGAAATCTTTTATTTTTTTTAATACGTGTTTGTTAAATTTATAATTTAATAAAATTTAATTTAATTTATAATTAAATTTATATATTTAATTTATTTATTAAATTTTAATTTAATGTCGCTCCTTCCAAAAACTAGATAGCGCGACTCGCTCACATGCGACGGCGACACTCCGCCTTCGGTGACGCGCCGCATCACCGCTCATCACCGCGGCATTTGTGACATAAATAACTATTATTCTAATGACGTAGTGTAGGTAGTGTCAAATGCTGATGCTTTGACAATACCTACGATTTATCTCAATAGAATAGATTCTCATGCAGCTAAACTATTAATTTTATATATTGTATGATAAAGTCATGTGCCTGGCCACATCAGATTTTTTCTTCTGTAAAGGCAGCAGTAGAGCCAAATATATGTCTTCTAACCATGTACACATTTCGGACACACATGTCTGATTAAAGGACGTGCTATATTTACACGTACCTAATTCCGACATCCTTAAATTTGTAAATAATAGTGGTTCAAAGTGTAGTATGCCGTTTTATTATGAAAATATAAAGCATTTTAGTCAGCCTCAATAGATAGTATTAGAATTTTCTTAATTGCTGTTATCCTGTAGCGCTGTAAAACGAAGTCGAATAGCAGCAACCTTATAAGGAAAAATGAAACCCCGGAGCGTTGTTGTCTTTTAATGCATCGATTATTTCTTTTATCTCTAGTTCGTTTGTTGGAAGTAATTTTTCGTAGTTTTTATTACTTTTGTCATGTTTTGCTTGTATTTGGCAGGTATTTCGTTGAATTATGGCAAGGTTGCTTCCGATGCTTGCAAACAATTATTCATTTCCGTTGCCAATCTCCTCCGTATTATATGTCTTTCGCCCATTATGTGTAATTATTTTACTAACGGTGGTCTCGCATTTGGGTTTTCTGTTGATTTGATTATTTATGATTTTCCACAGATTGGCTTGGTTGTTTTTATTGATGCTAAGAAGTTTCTTGAAGTCGTTAGTTCTGTCAGTCTTTAATATTTCTTTTGTTTTTCTTTTACATGTATGATATTCTTGTGCAAGTATTTCATTGGTTCTATTTCTTTTGTAGCGATTGTATAGTTTATTTCGTTTCTTTATTTTGCTTACACTTCACCTTTTTAGTTGTCTGGTTTGATTTATTATATTTTCCAGTATCTTGGATAGTGTTTCGAAGTTGTTGACATTGGTAAAGTCATAATTAAGCATGTCTTGGTTTAACTCTTTTCTATTCGCGCATCTGCTTTCATAGTATTTGTAGCATCTCTTCTGTGTTGTGAGTTCCCCGATTGTGGTCATTTTCACATGGTGATCTGAAATGTCGCTTGGTATTATCTTGATTTTTGGTGTATATTCCTTGCTGTTAGTCATTACATGGTCGATGATTTGGCTATTTCCATTGGAGTTCCATCTAGTGTGATGTTTTTCGTTTTTTGTTTAATATTTGATAGCTTTGGCGGAGTAAAATATGATGGATTTTCATAAAACGTATTTCTCGCAAAATTTTAAGATTGCATATTTCTAATATGAAAGATGATCAAGATATATTCAAAACGGCGAAAAATTTTAACAATTTAAAATTTCGGGAACCAATATGGTGACCACAAATGTAAAATGACCATCGGATTCACGTGAACCTTGAGAATCTTTATATATCTAAAGCTTACGTGATCCAAATCCGAAACCAGATTGTCAATATGGTCGTTCAATATGGCCAAAAAAGAGCAACCAAAAATGTAAAACCTCAACTTTTCTTCCTCTTGGTGTACGGCTCTGGATAGCATATAAATATCCTGGAATGTTCAAGCCAAGTACTCCATCCAGGGCTACGTGGATCTTCCAGGTCGTCTCTGCATCACTTATTTGTCATCTGTCACCTTCCTCAATAGTTCATTCATGTCGATCTGTCTGTGTTTTATCTTTGATGGCATTTCTAATCATCCATATCTTCCATACCTCTCATTTATTCGTTTTTTACCATTTCTCCCATTTGGACTATTTGGACCATTCCTTCAATTTCTTTTATATCCTCCATTTCTTCCATTTGTCCCATTTATTACATTTCTTATATTGAATATTGTAATAAACAAAATATATTTTAGTGATCAGTATATTAATGTGTAGTTGTCCATCCAATAAATAGGCGAGTCGGTTGCCAGACTATATACTCCCGTTGCGCCCGTATTTCGAGTACAAGCTATACACTTCGTTTATTAAATTGGTCCGATTCCGGTACGCGGTCGGTATTAATTTCATGGAGGATCACCGCATAAAGAGTTTCAATAGCTGGTTGTGCGCGCCCATTGCGTTCCGTCCGACGGATTTCTGGATTTCGTCCGGCGTCCGCCCGAGCCGCAGTTATTCAGTTATTGGGCTTTTTTTCGGTGTGCGCGACAACCAACAACGCCCGTACTCGAAACGTGCCGTGACGAAACGACGAAGAATCGCCGAACGATGGCCATTTTTGTTAAATTATCAATCAAGATTTTACGGCATTACTACACTTTTAACGGTTTAACGGTAACTACGCGACGGCGACGGCTCTACGTTATAACGCCTTTCTAATTTTGGTAGATGGACGGTTTTTATTTTCGATTTCTGGAGCTCTATTGAACGTTCTAGCTTTAATGATAATAAAATTTACAATTACTTATATTTTTTCGTTGTTAGTTTATTTCAGTAATGGGGTTTGGTTGCCTTCATTAGATCAACGTAGTTTAATTTTAAACACAAAGCTTACAATCTTGATGAGTATGAATATAGTTTACAATTCCCTTTTTGATGTTCTTTTCCATGAATTACTCAGTTGTTTATGACAAATTCAATGTTTAGCTTTCACTTAATTTTGAGCCATGCCTTCATAGACTTTAGTTTTTAATTAATAAACACCTCGTTCTGCGCTCACGTCGAGTCAACTTTAAGTTGGCGGAGCTGTATAATACATACATACTGTATAGCTTGAATAAATCGGCCAATTTCAAAACTTTTAATTTGTCGAAACTTGGTTTGCAAATGTGAAAATAATAATAAACAATAAAATGGATTTGCTGGAGCTTACTTCATTATGCAATTGTTTCATGCTCGGTTTGTACTTAACTCAAGCACACCCATGCTAACTAGCATTCATTATTTTTATATTTTTTTTTTCGAAGAAGCGTAGAGTGGTGTTATGTAATATTCGAAACATGGTACATTACAAATATACAACTATCAAGTGGTTTCAAATGCGAAAATAATAATAATCAGAAACATATAGACTGCAGCTAATTTCATTGTGTGATTTTATATTTCCGGACTTGTACTGAAGTAGTCAAAACCATGGTCAAAACTTAAATGCAGATGCGACCACGATCGGTCGAAATACGCCGCTCGTTAGACACTGTCGTGGCAGAAAAATTCTGAAGCTTCTGTCGACTAACAAATTTTTGATTTCCGTTCATACAATCCCAATCCATAGATGGTCACATTTATTACGCTACCAATCATTTATTACGCTACCAATAATCCGTTATACATCGGTTAATGACTACGCATGATATCGCAGCTTATATAAAAAGCACACAGTACAGTTTTAAGGATAATTGTCATAAACATAACCTCAGTAATGCCATTGCAGTTTTGAAACTATTTATGAGTACCGCGGAGAAGTTAGCCATAAAAGATATCCATAACTTTTTTTTATCGAATTTTTTAATGAGACATATACCAAACGATAGAGCTGTTCAAGTAGTATATCCCATAGTTTTGCACCAAAAATGTATCGAAGGGTTTTTCCTAAAATTTGATTTAATTAAGAGAGCGGTACCTAATAAGAGCGCCCGACGTTTCTATACACAATTGCAAATTACTCCGTCCACCGACATCACAGAGAATCGACGTCAGCCAATTCGTAAAGCACATGACATAGTGCATCCGACGACGGTATTAACAGGATACTACCCTTAAGACATCCTACCCTAATGCGTCTGTAAAATGAGAAATTGCTGCGCAATTCGCCAGGTGAATGCTATAAACATTTATAACTTTTACAATTGTTATTGCATAACTTTCTTTCATACATCAAATTGTAGGTAATTACAAGGGCTACACACCCACGAACGCTCGGAGTTTTGCACCGTTGCTAACAACCCCTAATCGGCGAGAGTACATAACCACCCACATAGTAAAAATTCGCCGGTAGCCAGAGGTAATTGTTTATAACATTTACAATTGTTATTGCATAACTTTCTTTCATACATCAAATTGTAGGTAATTACAAGGGCTACACACCCACGAACGCTCGGAGTTTTGCACCGTTGCTAACAACCCCTAATCGGCGAGAGTACATAACCACCCACATAGTAAAAATTCGCCGGTAGCCAGAGGTAATTGTTTATAACATTTGCAATTGTTATTGCATAACTTTCTTTCATACATCAAATTATAGGTATTTATAAGGGCTAGCCACCCACAAACGCTCGGACGTTTGCACCGTTGCCAACAACCCCTAAATGGCGATAGTACGTAACCACCTATATAGTAAAAATTCGCCGGCAGCCAGAGATAATTATTTATAACTTTTACAATTGTTATTGCATAACTTTCTTTCATACATCAAATTATAGGTAATTACAAGGGCTGCCCACCCACGAACGCGCGGAGTTTTGCACCGTTGCCAACAACCCCTATATGGCGATAGTACGTAACCACCCATGTAGTAAAAATTCGCCGGCAACCTGAGATAATTATTTATAACTTTTACAATTGTTATTGCATAACTTTCTTTCATGCATCAAATTATAGGTATTTACAAGGGCTAGCCACCCACAAACGCTCGGAGGTTTGCACCGTTGCCAACAACCCCTAAATGGCGATAGTACGTAACCACCTATATAGTAAATATTCGCCGGCAGCCAGAGATAATTATTTATAACTTTTACAATTGTTATTGCATAACTTTCTTTCATACATCAAATTATAGGTAATTACAAGGGCTGCCCACCCACGAACGCGCGGAGTTTTGCACCGTTGCTAACAACCCCTAAATGGCGATAGTACGTAACCACCCATATAGTAAAAATTCGCCGGCAACCTGAGATAATTATTTATAACTTTTACAATTGTTATTGCATAACTTTCTTTCATGCATCAAATTATAGGTATTTACAAGGGCTAGCCACCCACAAACGCTCGGAGGTTTGCACCGTTGCCAACAACCCCTAAATGGCGATAGTACGTAACCACCTATATAGTAAATATTCGCCGGCAGCCAGAGATAATTATTTATAACTTTTACAATTGTTATTGCATAACTTTCTTTCATACATCAAATTATAGGTAATTACAAGGGCTACCCACCCACGAACGCTCGGAGTTTTGCACCGTTGCTAACAACCCCTAAATGGCGATAGTACGTAACCACCCATATAGTGAAAATTCGCCGGCAGCCAGAGATAATTATTTATAACTTTTACAATTGTTATTGCATAACTTTCTTTCATACATCAAATTATAGGTAATTACAAGGGCTAGCCACCCACGAACGCTCGGAGTTTTGCACCGTTGCCAACAGCCCCTAAATGGCGATAGTACGTAACCACCCATATAGTAAAAATTCGCCGGCAGCCAGAGATAATTATTTATAACTTTTACAATTGTTATTGCATAACTTTCTTTCATACATCAAATTATAGGTAATTACAAGGGCTAGCCACCCACGAACGCTCGGAGTTTTGCACCGTTGCCAACAACCCCTAAATGGCGATAGTACGTAACCACCTATATAGTAAAAATTCGCCGGCAGCCAGAGATAATTATTTATAACTTTTACAATTGTTATTGCATAACTTTCTTTCATACATCAAATTATAGGTAATTACAAGGGCTAGCCACCCACGAACGCTCGGAGTTTTGCACCGTTGCTAACAACCCCTAAATGGCGATAGTACGTAACCACCCATATAGTGAAAATTCGCCGGCAGCCAGAGATAATTATTTATAACTTTTACAATTGTTATTGCATAACTTTCTTTCATACATCAAATTATAGGTAATTACAAGGGCTAGCCACCCACGAACGCTCGGAGTTTTGCACCGTTGCCAACAACCCCTAAATGGCGATAGTACGTAACCACCTATATAGTAAAAATTCGCCGGCAGCCAGAGATAATTATTTATAACTTTTACAATTGTTATTGCATAACTTTCTTTCATACATCAAATTATAGGTAATTACAAGGGCTAGCCACCCACGAACGCTCGGAGTTTTGCACCGTTGCTAACAACCCCTAAATGGCGATAGTACGTAACCACCCATATAGTAAAAATTCGCCGGCAACCTGAGATAATTATTTATAACTTTTACAATTGTTATTGCATAACTTTCTTTCATGCATCAAATTATAGGTATTTACAAGGGCTAGCCACCCACAAACGCTCGGAGGTTTGCACCGTTGCCAACAACCCCTAAATGGCGATAGTACGTAACCACCTATATAGTAAATATTCGCCGGCAGCCAGAGATAATTATTTATAACTTTTACAATTGTTATTGCATAACTTTCTTTCATACATCAAATTATAGGTAATTACAAGGGCTACCCACCCACGAACGCTCGGAGTTTTGCACCGTTGCTAACAACCCCTAAATGGCGATAGTACGTAACCACCCATATAGTGAAAATTCGCCGGCAGCCAGAGATAATTATTTATAACTTTTACAATTGTTATTGCATAACTTTCTTTCATACATCAAATTATAGGTAATTACAAGGGCTAGCCACCCACGAACGCTCGGAGTTTTGCACCGTTGCCAACAGCCCCTAAATGGCGATAGTACGTAACCACCCATATAGTAAAAATTCGCCGGCAGCCAGAGATAATTATTTATAACTTTTACAATTGTTATTGCATAACTTTCTTTCATACATCAAATTATAGGTAATTACAAGGGCTAGCCACCCACGAACGCTCGGAGTTTTGCACCGTTGCCAACAACCCCTAAATGGCGATAGTACGTAACCACCTATATAGTAAAAATTCGCCGGCAGCCAGAGATAATTATTTATAACTTTTACAATTGTTATTGCATAACTTTCTTTCATACATCAAATTATAGGTAATTACAAGGGCTAGCCACCCACGAACGCTCGGAGTTTTGCACCGTTGCCAACAACCCCTAAATGGCGATAGTACGTAACCACCTATATAGTAAAAATTCGCCGGCAGCCAGAGATAATTATTTATAACTTTTACAATTGTTATTGCATAACTTTCTTTCATATATCAAATTATAGGTAATTACAAGGGCTACCCACCCACGAACGCTCGGAGTTTTGCACCGTTGCTAACAACCCCTAAATGGCGATAGTACGTAACCACCCATATAGTAAAAATTCGCCGGCAGCTAGAGATAATTATTTATAACTTTTACAATTGTTATTGCATAACTTTCTTTCATACATCAAATTATAGGTATTTACAAGGGCTAGCCACCCACAAACGCTCGGAGGTTTGCACCGTTGCCAACAACCCCTAAATGGCGATAGTACGTAACCACCTATATAGTAAAAATTCGCCGGCAGCCAGAGATAATTATTTATAACTTTTACAATTGTTATTGCATAACTTTCTTTCATACATCAAATTATAGGTAATTACAGGGGTTAGCTATCCACGATCGCTCGGAGTTTTGCACCGTTGCCAACAACCCCTAAATGGCGATAGTACGTAACCATCTATATAGTAAAAATTCGCCGGCAGCCAGAGATAATTATCTATAACTTTTACAATTGTTATTGCATAACTTTCTTTCATACATCAAATTATAGGTAATTACAGGGGCTAGCCATCCACGAACGCTCGGAGTTTTGCACCGTTCCCAACAACCCCTAAATGGCGATAGTACTTAACCACCCATATAGTAAAAATTCGCCGGCAGCCACAAATAATTGTTTGTAACTTTTGCAAATATTATTGCATAACTTTCTTTCATACATCAAATTGTAGGTAAGTACAAGGGCTAGCTACCCACGAACGCTCGGAGTTTTGCACCGTTGCCAACAACCCCTACTCGGCTATAGTACATAACCACCCACATAGTAAAAATTCGTCCATAGCTTCGTTTGCGTCCTTGTAGTTTTCGAGAAAATTTAATTTTTCTTCTGGGGGGGGGGGGCTAAATTCACGCTGACCTAGCCTCCACCCATCAATTTTTAAATTTCAGAAATTCAAATACATGAAATTAATAGCATTTCGGTTGCCCTTTTTTGCTTCACAAACCGATTTTTCCTATTTCCCATCATAAACAAATTATGATTTTTTCCGAAATCTTGTGTGAAATTAGCCCCCCCATATTATCAATTCGGTCGAAATGGAAAGTAACAGCGATGAATCGATTTCTCATCGTTTCTCCCCGATTGGCATTTCATATTTTCGCTTTTCTCCTAATAGTTTTCCCGCAAATTGACTTTTCCTCATAGCAGTAGACCCCTGATACGCTAACAGATGTAAAAGTTATAAACAATTTTTTACGAATTTTTACTATATGGGTGGTTTGGTACTACCGCCATTTAAGGGTTGTTAGCAACCCCTAAAGCAACGGTGCGTTCGTGGGTGGCTAGCCCTTGTAATTACCTACAATTTGATGTATGAAAGAAACTTATGCAATATTTGTAAACGTTATAAACAATTATCTCTGGCTGCCGGCGAATTTTTACTATATGGGTGGTTACGTACTATCGCCATTTAGGGGTTGTTAGCAACGGTGCAAAACTCCGAGCGTTTGTGGGCGGCTAGCCCTTGTAATTGCCTATAATTTGATGTATGAAAGAAAGTTATGCAATAACAATTGTAAATGTTATAAATAATTATCTCTGGCTGCCGGCAAATTTTTACTATATGGGTGGTTACGTACTATCGCCATTTAGGGGTTGTTAGCAGCGGTGCAAAACTTCGAGCGTTCATGGGTGGCTAGCCCTTGTAATTACCTATAATTTGATGTATGAAAGAAAGTTATGCAATAACAATTGTAAATGTTATAAATAATTATCTCTGGCTGCCGGCGAATTTTTACTACATGGGTGGTTACGTACTATCGCCATATAGGGGTTGTTGGCAACGGTGCAAAACTCCGAGCGTTCGTGGATGGCTAGCCCCTGTAATTACCTATAATTTGATGTATGAAAGAAAGTTATGCAATAACAATTGTAAAAGTTATAAATAATTATCTCTGGCTGCCGGCGAATTTTTACTATATGGGTGGTTACGTACTATCGCCATTTAGGGGTTGTTGGCAACGGTGCAAAACTCCGGGCGTTCGTGGGTGGCTAGCCCTTGTAATTACCTACAATTAGATGTATGAAAGAAAGTTATGCAATAACAATTGTAAAAGTTATAAATGTTTATAGCATTCACCTGGCGAATTGCGCAGCAATTCCTCATTTTACAGACGCATTAGGGTAGGATGTCTTAAGGGTACTATCCTGTTAATACCGTCGTCGGATGCACTATTTCATGTGCTTTACGAATTGGCTGACGTCGATTCTCTGTGATGTCGGTGGACGGAGTAATTTGCAATTGTGTATAGAAACGTCGGGCGCTCTTATTAGATACCGCTCTCTTAATTAAATCAAATTTTAGGCAAAACCCTTCGATACATTTTTGGTGCAAAACTATGGGATATACTACTTGAACAGCTCTATCGTTTGGTAAATGTTTCATTAAAAAATTCGATAAAAAAAAGTTATGGGTATCTTTTATGGCTAACTTCTCGGCGGTTTTATGAGTTAGAGTGAATCCGCAAGAATGAAAGCAAAAATTAATACATATTTTCATTTGGGTTGCCTACATCAAGGAGTAAAACAAGAGCGACATATCAAACGCTTGAACTACAAACCAATCAATGTGTCGATGTATATTACACGATAAGTTCATTTGAAACGTATACAAGACGCGTAAATTACAACTTATTTTATTATGGTTGTATATACCATTCGGTTCAGAAGAACATGGTGATTTTTATCTCTATTTTATCTACACTAAATGTACTTATTGCGGCCATTTGAGCATAACAAATAATAAATTTATAGTGACAATTAAACTGAGATGTCTATAATCTTGCAAAATCAGCTATTCAATTAATCGTCAGAAATGTATCAGGAGTTTGACAAACTTATTTAAATTTATTTCTGTTCAGTAGTTTTAGAGTTGTGGGCCTTCAAACACAGGTGTCAATACTATCGAAACGAGAGATGGCACTTCTCTCGTGCAGGGGTCACATATATGTACAGAAATGCTTATATCTATCACTAGGTGTCACAAATCAGCCGACATGCTGGATTGCTGGAGAAGTAATAAAAGAAAAGCCTGAAAAGTATAGTCCAGAATGTTTTTTTTTGTTTTTTTATTATGTTCAAACACAGAGTGTTTGTGGCATAACACCTAGTCAATGACTAACAAGTTATTTTCACTTAACCTAAACTGATAAAATAATGAGTATTTTTACAATTTTGCCCATTGGCCCAAGTTGTTTTAGTCTGACAGTTTTTACCACTCGAGTAGACGGCGGTTGTTCTGACTTACACTTGTTTTAACTTTTCACGTACTGTGAATACACTACGTGTGCTCTGCTTTTAATCACTCCCGCACTAGTTCGAATGGTTTAGTTCTTATAGCCGACGCACTAGCGCACTGGTGTCTAGCAGCTGGATGGCTTCAAAGTTGTCGTGGTGGAGTAGACGATCCTCGTGCTTCTTAGCAAATTTTGATATTTCGCTAGTTACCATCTCCATGCGAAGGTCCCGATGAAGATTGGTGTTTTTGATGTACCATGGTGCACCAACAATGTCCCTTAGAACTTTATTTTGGAACCTCTGAATGAGGTTGATATTGGACTGCTTAGTGCATCCCCATAACTGTATTCCATACACCCATATTGGCTTTAATAATTGCTTGTATAGTAGGAGGTTATTTTGCACTGACAGGGCTGACCTCCGTCCCATTAACCAATACATTTTGTGGAATTTTAGGTCGAGTTCGTTCCGCTTTTTCTTGACATGTACTTTCCATCTAAGCTTGGCACCCAGTGTCATGCCAAGGTATATCGTTCCCATTAATGGTTACTGGAATATAGTTAACTCTCTTATTGGTGTAGTTTACATGCGTGGATTTTCTTTCATTTAGTTTGATGCGCCATTTCTTTGTCTAAAGGTTGATTTTGTTTGCAGCTATCTATAATTTTTCAGTTGCTTCTTCGACACTGGCACTAATCGCCAAAATAGCCGTGTCGTCTGCAAATGTTGCCACTGTGGTTTCTCCCGGAACAGGAATATCATAAGTATACAGTAGGTACAAAAGTGGTCCCAATACACTTCCTTGTGATACTCCGGCATTGATATTGCGTAGCAAGGAGTGTTCCTCATCTTGCTTCACCCTGAAGTGGCGATCTTTCAGACATGATTTTAACAGTTCTGTATATTCACTAGGAAGCTGCTGTTCCAGTTTCTCAAAGAGTCCATCATGCCACACCTTATCGAAAGCGTGAGCCACGTCTAAAAATATTGCTGAGCAAATTTTCTTTTCCTCAAGAGCCTTTTCTATTACATCGATAATTCGGTGTATCTGATCGATTGTTGAATGTTGAGCTCGAAAGCCGAATTGATGTGATGGAATAGTTTGATTTTTCTCAAGAATTGGGTATATTCTCTTGATAAGTAATTTCTCAAACAAACAGTTTTGAAATGGTTGGTAACAAAGATATAGGTCTGTAGGAGGCTACATCATTTGGCGGTTTACCGGGTTTGGGTATGATGATGACCTCAGCCACTTTCCAGAATGAGGGCACATATCTTAACCTAAGTGCAGCGTTGAGCAAATTTAACATCTTTATCACGGCTTTTCTCGGTAGCTGCTTCAGCAGGGCTCCTGGTATCAGGTCAAATCCCGGTGCTTTTTTCCAACTGAGGTTGGTTTTGATTTCGGTAATTAGTTCTTTTGGTGAAATATGGGGTATAGGTTTTGACTCCAGTGCTGTCCAGGTGATAGACTCGGGAAGTTCCAGAATATTTATGATTGATTTCAAGTGAATCACTCTGCTTATGAAATCTATGATTTTTTGAGTAATGTGGTTCTCAATCATATTTGTGGGCTCTTATAAGTACTAAATAATTTTAATAAGTCTTATCTTTTATTTTCAGGTTTAGCAGTAGATGCCGATTAGCAGATCCGTTACAGAATCTATTTCCACATCAAAAATGACCAATACCACGCACTACATAACCAGGAAGCTACCGACGTTTGTAAAGGTACTTATTATGTTATTAATATATTACACAATTCCTTGTTTATCCTATTAAGGACAATTTGTCCATTTCGAAAACGCATCGCAAAGGAAGTGGCTACAAAAAGTAGCGTGCTAAATCAGACCGTAGCGCAATTAAATTGCCGTTTCACATATTACGAATCGATGAAGTGTGTTGTGGCAGGACACAATGGCCGTGGACGACCGACGCAGCGGAAGACTAATGAACATCTGCGTGTGTGACCGCCCGACACACCACCAATTCACCAAATAAATGAATTGGTGCGTGTGAACTCCGCCAACATCATTAATCAGATGCCGTGGTTTCCCTCTCATAGGCCATAGCACTTTTTAAGTAAAAACCGATGTTCCGTTGAGTATCATCATAATTCGGGATCCGGCATAATAACACGAAACCCGCTCTGCCATCATAGACCAGAGATAATTGCTAATTGTCCGTTTTGAAATGACGCCAAACTGGTAGTTTCCGTTAGCCGTTCGGTTTGCCCGCGTCCGATCGTATGAAGCGAACGTTGCTGTCGTTTATATGTTTACATTCACGGTTAGCGAATTTTGTATTGTATATTTCGTGCATTGTTCGGATAAATTAAAATTGCTACGGACGTTTCCGGGACAATTATTGGCAATTACGGCGAAATATGAATATAATAATTGGTGCCGGTGATGATGCGTTTGTTGTGGGTTATTAGCGGGCGATACAAATTACTAAATGGGGGTATTATTTAATTTGTTTAAATCGTTATGGATATGTGTAATTAATAATGTAATTTATTTGGCGTTGAAATTTATAATGATACGTTGGTAACACGAAGAAGTGGGCCTATTCGGGCAGACACGCTGAAACTATTTCTGATTCCAAATTATATTCGTTAAATTTGGTTTCAGCTTGTCACAATAAAATTTTGAGGATCGATTAATTAACATTACTATATTTTTGTAACTTTTCTTTGTGTGTGTTAACGAGCTGTCAAAAAATAGCCTTGACATTAGGATGCACAATTATAAGTAAAAATATTCGTAATTATCCACACGTCCAGCAAAAAATAAATACTTACTTTTATTTTATTTAAGGTAGTCAAATATCCTTTTTTAGGGCGAACAATCCTCCTTTTTAGAATGCTGTCCTCCTTATTGTCCTCCAGACGCCATCCTGTCTTGCAGAATCTTCTTCTTCTTCTTTTTTTAGAATATGTCTTTTTAGTAATTACAGGGTAATTGTGAATGATTTTCACCAATTCCTAGCCACCTAGATTAATATACAAAGAAGTTATTTTTGCGTTGCCTTGGTGATAAAAATTGACGATCGATATGTTTGTGTTCAGAATATCATCCTGATTGAAAATATTACACACAAAATCAAGGGTGCCATTTAAAATTTCAGTGATGACGTCATTTCCGGAAAAACCGGAAGTCATATTAACCTTAAGAGTATCCCCAAGAACCGCATTTTTTGTCTATTAACACATTACCAAATTTCTATCGTCCAGCTTTATAAACAAAAAGAAATAAACGGGAGTACCTATGCCTTCGGTCACACGGTATATTACAATTCAATTGTGTAAAATGGACACAAAAGCTGGTCATCCCTTTATTTGATATCTTTTAGGAAAATCAAAGTTTTTACATAAAAATTCACCAAACTGATTATCTAAAAATCCATTATAAATGCCATTATATGAATGTACATTTTAGAACTATCAATTTAAAATATCTATATGTTCAAACAAATTAACAATTATTTGTTTGTGTTTATTTTAAATTTATATTAGTAGACAAAAATTTGTCCGCCTATGAAAATAATACTGATAGATTCAGAAAAATTTCATGGCAAAAAGTTTTTTAACCTCTAATCATATTATTATTGACATTAATTAAAAACTATCGGTGATTAAAATATTCGTAATGAAATGTTGACGACCTATATTATTTCAGAACCAAGATATTATGTCAATATCTATTCTGTATAATAATATCTCGGTACTGAAAACCCATTTTTTAACCTTCTCTCAAATCTACATCCCTCCCTATTTTTAAATGATGATATTTATCATAGGTATACCCATCGTTCGTCTTTAATACGGTGTATAATTTGTTTTTCTAAGCTCAACAATTTCGGAGATATTGATGCAAACATTTCATGACGATGTTTTTAATTAATTTTAATCAAAGATTTGTTAAACATATTGGAGGGCATTTTCTGAATCTATTGGTATAATTTTCATAGCCGGGCGAATTATTTACGATGTTTATTAATTTTGCGTCACACTACAAACATAGGAGAAACCTACAAATTGAGGGAAAAAACAAAGAAAAAATGTGTACAAAAATGTTGATTATTATTATTTTTATTATTATTATTATGATATGATATAAAATTGACAATTTTTTTAGACATATTGTCTGACTTGAAAATCGTAAACAGAACTTGAATTTGGTATATTTCAGTAGTTTTGTATACTTTTGTATTTCTTTTACAATTTACAGTGGGTAAAATATATGTTCTATACAAACTAGGCACGATATATCTGGTATGAGCGAGAGTTTAATGTTACTGTCAGGTCCCTTTAACGTTTTTTTGGCAACCCAATTGTTTACATTTGTACATCCATTTTCTCGATAAGCTTACGCGACCTGCACAACTTTATCACTAATTGTGATAACTTGTAGTAAGAAAATAAACTACTTCCGGGTTATGCCGTGTGTCAAGATTTGTAAATGCTGACGTTGAAGCTAATTGAATACTGAAGACCTACCAAGAAAATCTCCCTTATATACCTGAATTTACACCTCACTGCGCACATCTGGAGCTACCGCTCCCATGTGCTTTTCCACCTGACAGCGTTAGGATCGATTTCCAGACCCTACTAGTCGTACGTAGTCTACTAGTCAGTACCGTCCTCGCGATTGATGTTGTCAAGATGTTTGTAAATTTCGATGGGTTCTCTAATATGCTTTCGATGATAATAGCACCCTTGACAACATCTTCACGTCATCGAAATTAATTGTGTGTCCCGACTCGTGGCAGTGTTGAGCAACAGCGGACTGTTGGATCTTGCGTAGCCGGGTGTCTCTACTGTGCTCCTTGACTCGACATTCGATGCTTCGTCCTGTCTGTCCTACATAGCATGTTCCACACTCACATGTTATCTTGTATACCCCTTCGTTTTCAGGAGTGGTGTGATATCCTTTGGGTTGGGCAAAAGATCCTTTACCTTTGCTGGTGCTCTGTACCTTACCGTGATACTCGATTTCTTCAATATTCTACCGATTCTTTCAGATACCCCACTTACACATGGTAAGCAATATGTGACTTGGTATGTCAGACTTGGTGTATCCATTCTGACGTAGAGCCGACTCCAAGTGTTTCCGTTCGTCGTCCAAGGTGCTGGAGTCGCACACCTTCTCGGCTTTGTTGAACAGAGTGGTAATAATTAATAACACTTCTCTTCTGTTGGGGACGGTAGTAACTTGTAGTAACCTTGTAAGGCAAATTTACAAAGCACATGAATATGTATGGTATTTTGAGTGTATTATGAAACAAACCACATCTAAGCGTTTCTAAAATGAGATCCTGTTTTTCATACGTCAAATTGTAGGTTATTAATCGGTGTGTAGCCTCTCTCTAACAATTCTTAGAAACAAAGAAATACTTGATTATGAACGGTAATACTTATATTTAGTGAAATTATTTACCATATAATGAATGATTAAGGAATTTATGACTGAAAACTGGCAAATTTAACCACCTAAATACCGTCAGTTTTTGCATAGAATTCACAGCACCGTTCGCCGGTAAAGTTTTGTATATTTTACGAGTTGAATGATTTGAGTGAGCGGGATAGGTTCACGCCCCTCCGATAGCCGTACTATATTTCGGGGTGGATTTAATAAGAGCGCCCAGAGGGGGTGTGCCTTTCACTGACGCGTTCATTAATTATTGTCGCCTTTTGTGAGTTAATTAAGAGTCCCTTCGCCTCAGTCGGCAATTTCGCTCTTCAAGTTTACCGGCAGGAACACCCGCGTACCGCCACCGTTCCAAACTATAGTCGCGCCGGCGAAACATAACACCCACGTCATCAATTTCGTCACTTATCTCCGACTAAAGTATTCTTCTCCATTATTTCTATTACGCATGTTCCATAGAAACGTCAGTACGAGATTTCGACGAAGTTATGACGTGGCTTTACTGATTCGCTGGAGCGACTATATCAGTGAGAATCGCTCTCTGGTTCAGGTGGAAGGACGTACACACCTTTTTGTAACGTCGCCTTCACACCGGCGGACGGATAGCGCGCGAAATTAATCATTGAGATGTAACAAAAGACTGATTATTAATTAGCCAGCAAATTGGATTTAGTATCGCCGCTGCCGTGCCTGCGTTGCCTAGCAGTGGAATTGGAATTAAGTCGTTGTGGTGATTATAATTATAAACATTAAATGTTAATTTCCTACAGATTGCTTCTGGTGTGGCAGAAAGCTCGGTGTTGGAAATTGTTGACAGTGCGAATTATTTAATTCTAGAGCTATGATGTAAATTTATTAGGACATATCCGAGTTTAACTTTGTTTGAAAATCATAAGTTTTAAATAGTCGTGATAACTTTTACCTAGATGTTATAGGTATATTTAATGCCCATAATTGGTATTTTATTACTTTTCGGAGAGCTTATTATTATACTTCATTTTTGGATGCGGAGGCAAATTGAACGTTCCGAAAGGAAACATGACTTAAGGCATTATGGCGTCTAAAATTCTATCAATTGTAGAGCTAGAAATAAAGGATAAATCTATAGTTCGGATCCTGATTCTAAATTTTAAAATAAATGGAAATAGTAGATCATTAAAAACTTCTAATGGGGCAGTTCCGTAAGAATATGACTATTACTAAATTTAAAAAAAGGTAGCTAATGTTTAAAATTACTTCAAAATTAGACATAAGTTATATTATAACATTATTACTGAAAATGATTCTAGAGACATGCATAATAAAATAATAATATAATATATCATTACGGTCATACCGTAATAATTAATACAAATCTAAAGAAAGACGGTGATAAACAGATAAGATGTTAATTTTAAATAAATTAAATATAACATCATTTTATAGTATAATATTGCGTTAATAATATCCGATAGAAGCAAGAGTGCAAAACTTCAATTTGAGGTCCACGACTTGTTTAGTTTTTTTGATGTACTTGGAACGCAGTATAGTTTTGGTTGGCATGTCCAACGGGACGAGGAAAATTTTCCGAAAACCGGTTTTCAGTATAACACCGCACAAGCAACGCATCGGGTCGTTTTCCAATTTCGGACATTTGCGTAGTTAATGTTTATTTTATAACTTATTTATTGTGTTTACTGGTGATTAAATCAGTATCGGGTGAATCTTATACAAACATCAGTGAAGTGTTATCGTCTCCTTGATAAGGATGCACAGACTTGATATTGGTGGTGAGTACCTACTTTAGGTTAGTTTTGGTATATAGCTATGGTCTCAATAAAGGTACAGGTACTGCCAATTATTCGTACCCCACAATACAATACTACAGTAAGCGAATAAAATGGATTGTTACTTGCATTGAAATATTTTATTCATACAAAAAGAGATTATGATACAATGTAATGTATACATATTGCATACAAATAAAAAACAAGTTTTGTTCTCTAATAGTACCTATTCGAGTAAACGTTACGCGTTTTAGGCGCGCCATAATTATTCGTACTATCTAGAAGTAAGGTAAACGCCACATATTCAGACATGTTAAGCAATATTTTGCTTAATTTGTAACTGTAGAATTTAGATTTATATTAACTTTTTTTAAACAAATATTTCCTTCTCAAGAGCCTTCTAAATATTGTTAAATAAAATTTATTATTAAGAAATGTTAAACATTTATTTTTTACCATTTTTAATGAAAGACAGTATAAAATACGTCCTTAGTCTTCTTCAGTCTGCCCTCTCTCCCTCATCTGTGTTTGAATGTTTCTTGCATCTGGAATTTTTAGTGTTTTTCTTGGTTTCTGATCTGTAATATGGTTGTGGTTTATCTGAGGAAAGCGGGGGCTAACGTGTTGGGTGTACTTTTGTTGGACAGAGATATGTTTTGCAGCCATTCTAGGGAATTTATTTGTACGATGAGTATTGATGGGTTGGTGTAGTTTGTGCTAAGGAGGGATGTGTTTTCCGATATTTTCTGTTTGTTCTGGTTTCGCAATCTGTATTATATAATTTGTTAATTTTAAATTTTTTGGGCTTCGAGCGTATGCGTACTTATTAATATAAAGCCACACACAATAATTGTTCATTCAATTCAGTGGCATGTCTAACAGATCTTTATTCGCTCGTTTTCTATTTTGTATTGTGGTTTTCATTTTGTATTGTGTTTTCTTTCTGTGAATAACGATTTATTATTATTATTATTATCTGTCAAATCCTGGCTATCTAGCTTTATTTTAATGCAGATACGACCGATCTCGATCAAATAGAATCTAATTTTCTATTAATTTTATAAATAGTATGATAAAGTCATGTGCTTGACCACATCAGATTTTTACTTTATCATACGCAGTATGCTAAAGTATTGTAATCATGCCGAAAAAAAAAAATGAGATTTTAGCGGAAATAGGTCTTTTTGGGTCCCCTGAACATTTTTGACCAAGGTACAAAAAAATGTCTGTGTGTGTGTGTGTGTGTGTGTGTGTGTGTGTGTGTGTGTGTGTGTGTGTGTGTGTGTGTGCGTGCGTGCGTGCGTGTGTGTAAACGATTTTTGTGGCGATGATTCCGGAAAAACTACTAAAGGTATCGGGACGAAAGTTCATAATTCGAAGTTTCATGACCTAACTTAGAGCTGAAAAGCTTTTGGTTAAAAAGGGTCCAAAGGAACTGGTAGTTTATTCTAAGCCTTTTTCAAAGATTTTGCAAATGAGCCGCTATTTCTCTAATTTCGTCAAAATAGTTAAATAATAAATTAAAGTAGAGGAAATTCTGAATAATTTATGCCTATGTAATATTTTGGTAAAATTAATAGTTTAGCTTTTTAGGTTATTCTAAGCCTTTTTAAAGGATTTTGGAAATGAGCCGCCATTTCTGTAATTTCGACAAAATAGTTCATTAATAAATTAAAGTAGAGGAAATTTCGAATAATTTATGCCGATGAAATTTTTTGGTAAAATTAATAGTTTAGCTTCAAGAGCAAATTCTATTTGATCGAGATCGGTCGCATCTGCATTGATATGAAATTACATAGTAGCCAGGATTTTGACAAATATTTTTTTGTGTTGTCACATTCGAAAACAGCTGATCTCATCAGAGGTTGGAGAACCACTATGGAAGTTGCCGCTGTAGTGCGGCAAATTTTAAAATACAAATTTCAAATAAAGTAAGATCACCAATTTGATTATTTGTTGATAAGAAATATCAACCCGTCTTTATATCTAATTCCAAAAACGATACATTGAGAAAATTATAAATAAAGTATAGCGATGAGTGTAGTTTTATTTTAGTATTTTGGTAGGGATGTGTCATGAACAAATATAAATCTGTCAGAATTTTAATTACCTTTTTAAGGTGCGTTTTCATTAGTGATAATGGCAGTGGTAGCAGACGCCGTTATAGTATTTCCAATAGAAAATTGATAGTGACTCATGTTTATGCACATGCAAACTAATATGTGTCATTATCACGATATGTAAGAAACACTATAATTTCGTATTCTACCACCGCCATTAGCTACCATTACCTACTAATCGGAACGCACCTTTAAACTTGACGTTTCGTCAAAGTGGTACCAACCTAGCATTTACTATACAGAAATCATTTATTTTTTTTTAAATACGTATTTCTTAAAAAGCAACACAATAAACGTTGATGTCGCTCCTGCCAAAAACTAGATAGCCGACTCGCTCATATGCGACGGCGACACTCCGCCTTCGGTGACGCGCCGCATCACCGCTCGTCGCGCTATTCCGTACTTTCGGCATTTGTGACATAAATAACTATTATTCTAATGACGTAGTGTAGGTAGTGTCAAATGCTGATGATTTGACAATACGTACGATTTATCACAATAGAATAAATTCTCATGCAGCTAAACTATTAATTTTATATATTGTATGATAAAGTCATGTGCCTGGCCACATCAGATTTTTTATTGTGCTAAATGTTTCTTAAGAATTGTTTTTGTGAAATCAGTAAATTATCATTTTTACAACGGCAGTCAATCAAAAAAGCAACAAAAAAGCGACTCAGACTCTAGTTTCCACTAAGAAATCCATCATCCCCATTCCGAATTTCTCATTTCCAATAACAATCGATTCGATTAGGAATGCTTAATTTCGCCTACTGTGATCGCATTAGTTTCACAGCAATCGCAGAAAGTCAAAGATCCCGAACCGTCCGTCCACATCTTGAATAGAGTAAGGAAAGAATGCAGAGCATCCTACGATCCGTCTCAATCTGCTGTCGGCAGCGGCGGACCGCTAAATTTCAACTGAAAAGCCACGCAATTAGCTATAGGGAACCCATCCCATCATCGCTCGTAATTCGTATAACAGTAGATACGGGGAAAGTAGTAACAATACAAGCTAATTCTTCCCATTGTGCAGCGGTCAAAATATAAAGCTCCCGGCTTCAGGTCCCCCCACTCTTTCTAACGAGCCTTCTCTTCTCACTCTCAGCGCTTGCAATTGATGAGAGCCACGCATTTGAACGAAACGAAACACCTTGACGTTGTTTTTCTTCATTATTGAGAGGTTTAAGGAATTGGTGCAAAAATTTCGTTTTTTTGTCTGGCCAGCGGTTTGTATTGAATTATTTACTAATTATGAATTTTTTAATTTAATACGAATTAAAGGCACTAGTATTCTGCAGATGTTTTTTGGTGAAAACACTGTAGATGTTAGGAAATTTGTTGACTTAAATCTTTTGGAAGCATTTACGGCGATTCTTTAAGTATGAGGATGCTTCTATTAAAAGAAATAACAATAAACGCAATAACCTGACTCAATAAAATGTGCCGAAAGCGCTTATTTGCTTTCCATTTTGTTAATATATGTATAAATTATCAATGTTTCCTAATTCTCTTAAACTATTTGTATCAGTAAGATCATATGCTGCCTGCTATGAAAATAATTAAGACATCTGTCATAATCAGAACAAAAAATGTGGTTGCCGATTAAAAAATTGTCGATGACGTCATGACTAAAAAACAATTAAAGAGTGGAAATTGAATACATATGTTATAAACGAGAAATTTCAATTTTTAAGCGCCATTACTTCAAAATTTTATACTCACATGAAAGCCAATTAAAATTTTTGTTGATATTTATATTTTTGCTCTACATGTCAAACTATTAATTTTATATATTGTATGATAAAGTCATGTGCCTGGCCACATCAGATTTTTTTTGTAGAAACTGGATCAGCCTTTAAATCCGATTTAACAAACAAAACTTTTTTGATTATTTTTGGCAATTAAGAAATTGGCAATGTGTAAAATGCTCTGATAACTAAACTAAAAATTTTATCAATTATCTTATTAAACTAATTTGTCTAATATTTTTGATACAGAGAGTTTTTTCATCATGGGAACATATTATTTCTTATTTTATTATATATTATACGTTTGATGTTAACTATGTTATTTAGCCTTTCTTTTTCTCTATTATTCCCTTTAGATATAGTATTCTCTTCTTCTGCTAGATTATGGTTATCGCAGGTTTTGTCAAACGTCAAGTACTTTAGATTTTCATTTTTATAACACATAGATTAATTTCACGTTAGATTTTTATTTTTATAACACATAGATTAATTTGATATGACGTATTATTAATATTAGTTCATATCATAGCAGAATCTGGTAGTTAGCTGATTCCATCAACATCTCAGAATTTATTGTTACTAGAAAATTCCATGTGGTTTGTAATTTTACTTTGAGCTAATAAATTTATTTCTCATGTGAAATGCGGTTTCCGATTCTTACGGTTTTCTATATAATTTTGTAAGTAAAATTACTGACGATTAGTAAATTTGCCGTAAACACGGAATTGCAATTAATTGATGTACAGTATTTTTTTACGAATCTACAATATTAGTATTACAATATTAATATTCTCAACTGTAAAATCACTAGTAAAATCCTGTTAATGTAAAGATGATAAATAAGAACAAATAAAGTACTATAAAATGTTATTAAAGTTTTATCAATAAATATCATGTTATATTTAAGTACATACATATTTTTTTTTAAATCAAGGGGTCATACCTTTCACATTAAATAAATAGAAGTTCTTAAATTAAATCTTATTTAAAGATTATTAAGTTGAAATACCTCTGGTATACTTACGTCACACACACTTACGTTACACACAAACATTTACTTATTTAATTACATCATAAGTTTGATCACATTTGCAGTGGTTTTGGTTTTATCCATTACTGTTATTGAACCCTGACTTGGACTAATTTTTAAGAATCTGATGTGGAATCTGACGACTTTATCATACAATATATAAAATTAATAGTTTAGCTGCATGAGCTTTTATTTGATCGAGATCTATCCTGTCTGCATTAAAACTAAATTAGCCAGGATCTGACAGATATTTTGATAATATTGACAGTAGGTATTGCCCAAAAACCAGCGTTTGCAGCACTGTCAGAATCAAAATAATTGTCAAATCCTGGCTAACTAAGTTTTAATACAGACACGATCGCGATCAAAAAGAATTTGCTCATACAGCTAAACTATTAATTTTACCAAAAATGTCATAGCCCTAAATTATACAAAATTTCCTCTACTTTAATTTATTATTTAACTATTTTGGCGAAATTACAGAAATAGCAGCTCATTTGCAAAATTCTTATAATTCTTAGAGGAAATATCCAGCTCCTTTGGACCTTTTTGAACCAAAAACTTTTCAGCTCTAAGTTTTGGTCATAAAACTTCTAAATATGAACTTTCGTCCCGATAGCTTTAGTAGTTTCTCCGGAATCGTCGCTACAAAAACGGTCACATAATTTGCATTTTTGTTTCGTGATCTTTAAACACATTTAATTGACTCTAAGTTTGATGTTGTACAGTAATGGGCGGTACTTAATGATACAGGATATATCAACGAAGTGGATGACAGATTTATAATATAGGACGGGTTTTTTAATGCTATTTTAAGCCATAATATAGCGATATTACATATAAACAATCCTTGAGACCTAAACTTGGTTTGTGTTCTAAACAGCAATAAAAAAAATACAGCCCTATGGGTGGGTTTTACAACATATATGTGTAGTATCAAATGGAAGTTATGAAACATTTTTTGATTAGGTTTTGCACTTGGTTTTGGTTAAACGTAAATACTTTGTAGCTTCATTTTCTGATCGGTAATCTGATGTGGAGTTTGACTCTTGAGATTGTCGATTCTAGACGCGCAAGTACGTAGCGGCGACGCGTCGAGGGTAAAGAGGAATTTTATTATTAATTGTCGGCGTCTATTGGCGGTCCGTAATGACCGGAGAACGCGGGCACAGGTAGCCTAATAGAGGAGGCCCCCTAATCAACTCATTCTGTCGGGGGTCATGCCTCGCACCGTAACCGCCCAGCCTCGCCGCGCTGCACACCACTCCGACTCCATTCTTCGGATCATTTATATTCTCTCCTTCCGTCCGTGATGTATAAGAATTAATTTCACCGCACCGCGCGCGGCGCGGCGGCGATCGTCTAATGCGATGATAAATGTAACTACCACGTTTGCCCGCCAGACGAACTTCGTCGTACAAAGGAAATTGCTATCCTTACCAGTTCGGTTGTCGTATACGAGGGATAGTTGCAATAACTTTGTATGTACTTACATTTTATCCCACGTCTATTATTGCTAAAGGCGTGAAAATAATCGGAGACAATTTTCGCCGAATATTGCGGCTGTTAAAGATATGATCTGACTTTTGGTTTATAATTCCCGAGCGGCTACCGTTGATTCCTTTCCGCTCTTTCTAAAGAAATGCATTTCGGTTTCTAGTACGCATTTACCAGGCTGTTGTTAGGTAACTCGTGCAATAAACTACTAAAATTAATATGTATTAAATACAAAAATTAAAGTTAATGTAGAGAAAGAATGCCATCATCTTTTCAGATTAAACTCAACACTACTAGCATCATCGCAATGGAATTAAATTCAAGTTGCGTTAGTAATTGTGGAACGTTAAGGATTTCTATAAAATTACATTCCATTTTATGTAATAAATTTCAAGATATGATAAATATGTAAAAAAGAAAAAAAATGCATCAACATTTTAGATACTAAACACTCTGCTAGCATCATCGCAATAGAAACATATTCCAGTTAGGTTAGTAATTGTGAGCAGAGAAACATTTCTGTAAAATTACAATACATTTTATGTAATAAACTACTGCAAATAGGTGAGGTAAATAGTGTACTTTATTTATTTACATTTCAGGTGTACGTATGTACAATTGTACATGTTTGGTTCCCTGTAATATTGAGACTACAGTGAGACTTTTCAACTTTATTACCATAAAATTTCAGATAATTTTTGTTATTTTACAGTAGGAAGGGTGAACGTTACAAAACACTGTGTTTTATAATTTAAAATTAAATCTTTAGTACAAAATTACACAAAAATTTTAAAATATATGTTAATAATCAAAAATTAAAGTAAATTTAGAGATGGCATGTCATCAGCCCTCTCCTAGCATCATCACAATGGAAATAATTTCATGTTGTATTAGGTCTCGTGAGCAGAAAAACATTTCTGTAACATTGCAGTAAATTTAATGAAATAAATACAGAAAACATGCTGTAAAAGATGTGATACTGCCATAAACGTAAAGTAAATTTACAAAAGGAATACCATTAGCTTTTTAGATGAAATAGGCAGTCTCCTAGCAACATCGCAAAAATTAAGTTGTTTTAGTTGTTGCGCGCACAGAGCAACATTTCTGTAAAATTACAGTTAATGTTATGTAATAAACCTTGTAAATTTACGGTACATTTTATGTAATGAACTGCAGCAAAGATTTTGCAAATGATATGTTAATGATCTAAAATTAAAGTAAATTTAGAGAAGGAATTCTATCAGCCTTTTATATTAAATTAAGCACTCTCCTAGCATCATCGCAATGGAAAGCATTTCCACTTATGTTAGTTGCTGTTGAATAGAGAAACATTTCTATCAAATGCCTGCAAATGTTATGTAATAAACTACAACAAAAGCCCTGTGAATAATATGGTAATACTCTAAAATTAAAATGAATTTTTCCCACTTTGCGTTTTCCCTAGTTTTTAGTAACTTTTAGTTTTCCAAGATTGGTTATATTGATGTAGTCTCAAATAATGCTGACTTCACAATCGCTATTGGCTCGCCTCTATCGTATTTGTCATTTTTACAACTACCAACTGTTAAAGATAAAACTACTCTAGATTGTAAGATGACAACGGCAATTTTCGTAATTTATGTAAAATTACTGTCGCCAAGTAGAAAAATTAGTATATAACACTCGTTTTAAAACACCTATTGGCGAACTTGTTTCATCGTTCCAAACAACTCGTGCGCCAATTTTCGTCTTATAAAACTTGTATTATTATAATATATTATAGCTGAAATTTTAGCTGAAACTACGCACTCTGCTAGCAGCAAGAGGAACATTTTTTATAAAATTATAGTACATGTTATGTAATAATCTACAGCAAAAGTTCTGTCAATGCTTCATAATGTAATTATAATTAATTGTAATGCTTTAAAATTAAAGTAAATTTAGCGAACAATAAGCAAAATGAACTAAGCGCTCTCCTAGCATCATCACAATGGGAATAATTTCAAACTGTGACAGTAGTTGTGGCAGAGAAAAATTTTGAATAGTACATTTTATATATTAAAATAAATTATTATTAAATTTTGCATAAATGTGCATGGCTCTAAAATTAAAGTAAATTTGGCAAATAGTTTCAAGTTGTATTCGTTGTTGTGGCCAGGGAAAATATTTCTTTCAAGTTACAGTTTATTTTATGTAATAATCTGCAACAAATATACTGTAAACGGCATGGTAGGTTTATTTATTTACATTGTTGGTGTACGTACATATTTGGGTCCCTGCAATATTGAGACTACAGTGTGATGTTTCAATTATATTATCATGAGATTTCAGTTACTTCTGTAATTTTACAGTAGAAGCGGTGCACGTTATAGTCCTTAGAAAACGCTGTTTTTTATTTTTTAAATTCCATTTATAAGTAATATAATGTTTATCATGTTGGTGCTCGAAAATACTAACAATGCGTTTTAAGTTCTCTTTTGAAGATGTATTGATCATAACCATAAACAATATACCCTTTCAAATGCATAGAAGAATGCAGGAAAAATTCACTGAATTCATCCTTTTCAAGTTAAGTTTTTTTTGTCATAAAGATGGCAAAAGGTACGTATTTTATTCCATAACTTAAAAAAAATCTAAATGGCTACTATTCTCATAGCGTTCAGTTTCTCATTTAAAATTGACCAAAACATGTTTGTCCTCAACTTGTTTCCAAAAGGGCCGAAGATAATACCTTTCTATATCAAGCTTCTGTTAAAGTAGCAGAATTGTATTCTATGTGTATAAATTCTATTAAAGCTAATGCTTGGCGTGAAATCACGCTGTGCCACAATGTGCAGGCAGGGAATTTCCAGAAGTACTATTATTCATAGCTACTCTATAATGGCCAAGAACCTTTGTGGTATTATTTTGTTCATTTAGTTATAGCATACGGCACTCAAAATGACTTTTAGACACCCCACTAGTTTAGAAATCCTCCACAGCGTGTTTAGTTCTCCACATAACATCAAAAGAATTAACCCAAGACCACAACATTATATAAGTTTCCCATTTGATAGTGCAATGAGTGTGTTATATTCCCATTAGCCATAGAAAACTTTACATGCAAGAAAAATCATAGATAAGTACTAAATGTCTTATTTTCTAAGTAATATTTTCTGTCGTTTCTTTGATGGCAACCCCACGTATAGGCCTTGAGACTACGGACGAATTATGTTCAATGCCTCAGGTGTGTGCTCTGTGATGAATTCATGGCTTGTTAATTTCCACAACGAATTATATCACAACCGCCATCCATTTCAGCCTTAATGGGAGTGAAGTGTCTAACGACTTCAGCAGTCTTTGTGCCTCAACGCTCTTCTACTGCAATTTGCATTTTCTTTACAGCGGATAATAAAATGCTAACCGATTATTGATTGGCTCTGTCATCAATGCGTTACGTGCTAACTAGAAATATGTAAAGTAAATCTATGGGTGTATTTATTTTCCAAAAGAGAGAAGTCGCTTTTAGCATATGTCGTCCATTAAGGCCTACAAACTAGTGTTGTTATTTCTAATAATAAATTAATATTAGGCTTGGAGTCATATGGACTATTATCTACACAGTTTTCTGGTAAAAAAATCGGTCACAATTTTTGAATGGTGACAATTTGAAATTTGAAATTTTTGTAACATTTCCGAATATTTCTGTTAGTTAACATTTTCAATGAAGAGATATAGACCAAAAGTAGTTTACTTTTTGAAACGATGGTTTTGTCTAGAGCAGCTTTTTCAGCCGGGGTTCAAAAGTCCGTCTAAAACGTTGTCGAGATGGTTTACTTTAATTTTTTTGGTATTTCTTGGGCAAATGCGATTTACTAATTTCAATTTATTAGCCCTTCTTCGAAGGGATAATTTTAGAATTTCTTGAACGAAATGTAATGCTATTAGAGGAGCAGCGTCAAACCTTATTCAGTTTCCTTTTCTGCTTTTTTTAAAGGTTGGTACAGAACCCGTTAAAAAATACATTAGGAGTTTACAAAAATCAGTGAATAATATTTTCTTCTTTTTTGCAACTCGATCCGGTGTGTCTATAAGATTCTCTACAACCCCATTTTTGGCGAAAGTCTCCATTCCACATGCTAAGCGTAGTCAATAAGCTACCATGACCAGTAACAATGGCAAACTCAACTGTTTGCGTTCCAGCATTATGCCACCGTCTAGCACCATGAATTATCTCCATGATCAGTATTCCACGAATGCGCAAACCATCAACCAACCCCTTCAAGAGAGGTGAGACCTCCAACAAGACAAATAGCGTACCAAAACAAGGCTGCGGTCACCCGAAGCCCAGTATGGAATCACCCTATCCCATTCAACAATACCAATCGGATATGCTTAGCTAAACGTTGCCCTATTAAACACGTTTCGGCATGTAATGGTCCGACGTCCACTTCTTTGTAGTCGGCTCGGCGAAACTGCGATTTGCCATTCGGGCAGCAAGAGGTTCAAAAGTGCCGCTAATCGTCGTACTGCCTCCCAGGGAATCAGGGGTCACTTCTGGTCATCGGGATCATTTATCTGCTTCGGTTGAGATTCGTTAATCGTCCCGATGAACAAATGAACGGCGGCCCATTGTTTCACGTAAACGCGGCTCGCTACCATTTACGATATGGTTTGCCGCGCCGCGCCGTGTGTGTGGAATTGGTCTTTATTTCGTTGCCGGGCCTCACGACATTGTGACTGTTATTAATGGTGTTCGAAAACGATTCGAAAATTTTTACTCTTTTATGTTATTAATGGTTACGTTGATTTGATGCGGTGGGATTTCGTGTGTTGTGTGTTGTTTTGTTTGTAATGTGTTGAGGATTTCTCATTGGATTTTTTATGCTATTAATTTAGTATGTTTAATTGTGTTTCTTAAAAACGAGGACGAAGTCTGTCCATCCTGTGCGTTGTTTTATTATACAGCAGCTTGCATCATAAAATGATTTGAAAAATGAAATATGAGTAATGACTAATTGCATATTCCACCTATCAAACCTAGTTAAGCCTTTATTTATTATATAGAAACATATATTTTTATATTGGAGAAACATCAGAATCCAGACAACTGACTAAACGGTCCAACAACAAAAAATAAAGAACAAGTAAATGTGAACTGATGCTGGTATATTTTTCCGGAAAATCTGAGACTGAAGGGCGAAAAATGTAGTGTGTCTGGTTTTGAGAAAATCGGTGTCCACCACACGTTTTTTGCATTTTCTTAACTCAGAAACTAAAGTCAATTCAGACAGAACCTTCTCACTTCATTTCAATCTTCAGATTCAGATTCTGCAGGCAAGAAGCATTCAGAATTGGTTATAATTTGTTTTGGTATGTTTTTGTTGCTAGAGTGTAGTCATGTGTCTAATTTGATTGTATTCACAGTAGGTATTGTCAAAACATCAGCGTTTGTCACTTCCTACTGTCATTAGAAATTTCTGTCAAATCCACATAGCGTACGTGCGCGCGTGTTTCTCCTCATCATCGCCTTCCCCGTGCGTGTTGAATTGACGTATCGCAACCGTGGACGTTCTGACTACTGTCAAAAGTTTCAAAATATCCTGGCTACCTACTATTAATGCAGACACGATTTCGATCAAATATATTTTGCTCCTGCAACTAAACTATTAATTTAGCAAAAAATGCCATAGACATAAATTATACAAAATGCCTCTTCTTTCATTTATTATTTAATTATTCTAATGAAATTACAGAAACGGCTGATCATTTGCAAAATCCTTGAAAATGCGCAGAGTAAACATCCAGTTCCTTTGGATCCTTTTGAACAAAAACCTTTTCAACTCTAAGTTTACACACACACAAATACACAAACACGCACATATACACATATACACACACACACACACACACAGACATATTTTTGTACCTTGGTCAAAAATGTTCAGGGACCCAAAAGGACATATTTTCGCTAAATGCTAACCATTTTTTTTTTTTCGACACGTTTACAATACTTTGTCATACTATGTATGATAAAGTAAATATATTGCTTAATCATAAAAAATATAATTACACAACTATTACAAATCTACAACTTTATAGCACATATGCAACCTTGGAGTCCTTAATCTTCTTAATCTTGGGATGTCTTTGCTACTGATACCCATGTTGATACAAATATTTAATGTATTATGATTATTTAACAGACTATTCATATATAGATACTACTTGCAGTGGATTCGCCTTCATAGTTATTTACAATTTCATTATAAATACCGCCAAAATGTTTCGCGATTTCACAGAAAGGTTTGTAGGTTATGTGCCAAACTCCAGCCAGGTCCATGCTGTATGGACTGGTTGTATTCTATACAACCAGTTTGCAAAGCAATAAACTGTTAGCACAGATAGAAAATGTGTTTTTACTATCAAAATATGAAATATCTTTTATTTTATCAGTATATGGCTATAGAGATCATTATAATAGTTCTGTTAGATTTTTTAGTTAAATGTTTAAAGATGAATGGTGAAGTTCGCTAATTTAAGCCCAATGCTGCCAAACTGAAAGATATACTGACATTACGTGGTTTGGTTAATCTTAGGTTTAGTTGAATTGAAAAACCAACTGTGACGGCTTCTACAATTTATTGCAATGTTTTTATTTCCCAAAAATCGTTGCATCTACAAATAAATGAGTTTCAGGAAATATGTTAATTAAGTACGGCTTTCACGGCCAGAATCATTTAGAAAATAAACTACTTTCTGGTTATGCCGTGTGTCAAGATTTGTTAATGCTGAACTGTCAATGAAGACCTACCAAGAAAATCTCCTTTATATACCAAAATCTACACCTCACTGCGCATATCTGGAGTTATCGCTCCCATGTGCTTTTCCACCTGACCACGTTAGGATCGATTTCCAGACCCTACTAATGACAGTACCGTCCTCGCGATTGATGTCAGGATGTTTGTAAATTTCGATGGCTTCCCTAAGAAGCCTTCGATGATAATTAACCACTCTTGCCAACATCTTCACGTCATCGAAATTAATTGTGTGTCCCGACTCGTGGCAGCGTTGAGCAACAGCGGACTGTTGAATCTTGCGTAGCCGGGTGTCTCTACTGTGCTCCTTCACTCGACATTCGATACTTCTTCCTGCCTGTCCTACATAGCATGTTCTTCAGTAGTGATGTGCTATCCTTTGGGTTATGCAAAAGATCCTTTACCCTTGCTGGTGCTCTGTACATTACCGTGATACCCGATTTCTTCAGTATTCTACTGATTGTTTCTGACGTTTCTTACGTATACGTAAGTGGGGTATCAAAACTGCTAATAAACTGAATTATTTCTTATGATATCTTTCTCATAAGTGACTTCTTTGCTTCAAATTAGTTTTTATTTCTGTGTTGAGCGAAATTGTGATAAAATGGTGGTTATTTTCATGTCTAATATTCGTAATATCGAAACTGTGGTCAATTTTTCTCCTGTCAATGTTTGCAAATATAGCCTTCGATTGACGTCGTCGTTAGTATACATACATAGTTTAGCGATCAAATTCGGTATAATAATGCGAGCACAATCGATTACTGTCATCGGGCGGGCAATTATGCGAACAGTGCGGACAATTTCGCAATGCGCAAAATTGCCCAACGCATAATTCAGGCCGGGCAACACGGCCGCCATTGATGTTTGAACAGCGGAAAACCAAATACATTGTGCCTGGATGAAGCAATTTGCAATTATCCACGGTACGTTTATGTTGTCAATTTGTCGGCGAATATTAAGCGACAATAGGGCGAAATAATTACTAATTCGGCTCAAATGGCCGCACTGCTATCGCCACTGACATGAATAAATAGATCGCATAAGAGGTACATTTACTACTAATGCCATAAATTCGTCCATAAATGAGTTTGTTGGCATCTGTAAGATACTACATATTTTTCAATGTTTAAAATATCTTAAGAGAAAAAGATATTTTATACAAAAGACGTTTGGCTCATCATTTTCTACAATACTAAACTAAATTTATTTATACAGCATGTTGCTTTAGGCTTGGCTGATAAAGTACATTTTTAAATAGACCACTCTGTATATCACCATATTATGACTACTGAGGAAGTTTAGAGAATAAACTGCTCCCGGGTTATGCCGTCTGTCAAGATTCGTAAATGCAGGCGTTTTGCAAACCATGTTTCTCGCTTCTTTAAAGCTAACTGAATACTGAAGAGCTACCAATGAAATCACCTTTATATATCTAAATTTACACCTTACTTCGTACAACTGGAGGTGATCCCATGCCTGCACCCAAATATAGGTATGTTAGGGAGATTTCTTGGGTACGTCTTCAGTATTCAGTTACCTTTGAGGAAGCGAACAACTAGGTTCGTGAAACGTTAGCATTTACGAATCTTGACACCCGGCATAACCGTGAATGTCTACGTACTTACTAAGACCAATTTTTTACATTTTCAAATGGCTTAATGTGTATTTTTTTTATTTCACGCCCTGTATAAATTGTACTGGCTCTTGTATTAATTTACTTCTCTTCAATTTATATCTAGTATGTTATATACCGAGTATATCATAACAACATATGCGACTGCAAATAAGCATAAAACGAAAACAGAAAATATTAGTCCTTTTCACAACAGAAAAATGTCCACAAAGATGAACATTGTATGGTAAAACAAGTTTTAAGAGAACCCTGATGATGATGACAAATCGACAGCTGTACATTTTGAATAAATAAATAAAAAAAACCTATCGAAAAAACCCACTTTCGATTCACGTTATCAATATTACTCATATTATTTATCATTCATATATCCTAATTTTGTCTAAAATTGTCTCTCCAGATTCCCCGTTAGCATCAATTAACAGTGACAGAAAGTCGACATTCGTGGTTGGTTTTGTACTGACCGTTCATCCGTTCTCAAACGTTGCTCACCAAGTGAGATTTTTCATGAAAGTTCTCCTAAAAGTACACAAGGTTTTTACAAGGTTTACTTCGAGCTACAACTATAGTTTCTAGGTCTCCGGGTTCGTTCGCTGTATGTTTGCAAAAATGGCAAAACATACTTATTCAACTTTGTAATATCTTGATAACCAAAATACTTTTTTTTTATGAAATTTTTTGAATATTTTACACAAAGCTACCCAACACACTGTATACAGAGCAATATTAAGGTACTATAATAGCTTACCAGGGGCGTAATTACGGGGAGCAGTGGGAGCAAACTGCTCCAGTCGCACGAGTAGAGGGGGCCCAAAATTCGAAGAGAAATAACAAAACTTTTGTGTAAAAAAATGGCCAGAAGTTCTAAATAAAATTGTAACGACTAAAATGTTTTGTGATCTTCACTTAATTATCATAATTTCCATTTATATATTTGTGCGTTGTGTTTATACATATATAACTCCATGTAAGTACATTATTTGACTTCTGTAAATATTTGTTTTTTTAAGCATGCGCACTTGATATTTATTGAGTGTACTATTGTAGTATATTGTTTCCTTTAAATCACTGCTATCATTTTACTAAATTGGTGTGTTATTTATTCATAAACTTTTAAGTATGTAAGTGGTTTTCAGTATTTTCTTGTTGATATGGAACACTTAATCTTACTTATTTTAAAAGAAAGAAATTGCCAATCCCAATATTTTAAAGCTAGGTAAAAGTTTCAATTGTCTAAAACGCTTTCTTCCAAATAATTTTTACAAAAATTTAAAAAAGTCGTCATGAGAAACTTGAAAACATGTCCCTAACCATCATTTGAATAGAGTTAGAAAAACGTACTGTGGCATCTTAACCAATGGGCTTTTTTTAGGAAACTTTAATTCTTTTAATTCTCTACATAAAATGTTATCCTTTAAGTACGAGTTGGCATTTTCAAGTTATGCGTCAAAAGCACGTATAACGTTATTTGTATGCTGGGTGATCCATTCCACGTCCCAAGTATTTGAAAACATGATTGAGCATCATATTTAATAATAAGAAGAATAATAGCGTGCAATGAAAACTTGACCATTTTCAAGATACTCCTTCAGAAGGTTAGGAAATGGCTTATGAATACCCACCTTGGTTTTTACGGAAACTAAAATTAGTGTAAATGTTCTTAAATCTATACGCTAGTAAAAGATACTAGTTTTCGCATAACATACATGGAAGAATATTTGTATTATTTTAATTTGTTAGAAATCGAAAACAGCCAGCTGTTGACTAATTGTTTTTTGTCATAAAACCCTAAACTGAGTTTCCCAAGGTTGTTGTATATATAAACTCGTTTTTAACATAAAACGTTTTTGGTTCAGTCTGGAATTCAAGAATTGCAATTGAAAGTGGTATACATTGAATAAAATGTTCAAAAATGCCAGACCTCTTCCGAAAACAAATACTCTTTAAATTGCAAATATCACAAATACTGAATAAAAACTAAAAAGACATTGCAGTTAGCTAATAATACATACTATGTTCCACTTAAAGATCTCAAGAAAACCTACTGTGTTTCACCCTCTATAATCGATGGCCAAGCTGCAATGCCACGTCATCATGGTTAAAGCATAGGTGATACGTGGTACTGCAGCTAGGTCATCGATATGTAGATTGCTATAATGCATCTGTCTATTTATTAAGACAAACACTGTTTGAACATAAATTGCGATAAAACATGAACAATGCTTATTTCTTTTTTTTATTTGGAAGGGTGGGACGTTGTCTGGCGACCAAAGTGGCCATACGAACCCTCACACTGAGAAAGTATTAAATTAATCAGTTCTAAAAAGAAGCAATATCACTGGTAAACGATATCTGGTAATAAAATTAGGTTTTAACTGTTTGGTTTACTTTGAGAGCGGAACATAAAAAGTCTTTACTACCAGTTCTTCATAAACTCGGCAGTAAACACAAATTGAGACATCATTATCGTCGAAATGCTTAAAAGTAATGTCCTACGCGAAACGGAACGAACGCCGAACGATCTCAATATTAAATCCATGCAAATTGCTCGTTACGTGCACTTTTATACCGACTGGACGTTTCAATGTGAGACCGGGCAATCAACAGTTTAATCGACGTTAAAAATGCTTAAGAGCCGCGCATATAACTCCTGCGTTTATGTTTATTCATGACGGGTAACGAGCGCATGATCTAATTTATACATTAGATGGATAAATTTTAATGGCCGCATGTTAAATAACTAATTAATTTAATATGACCGAGGTAAATGATGTCATCGTCTGTTTGCCTTCGGGTCCCTATCTACTTCACAGGCCTGCCATGCCACCAAGTTTATAGGGTCGATTGGATACGTATATCTAGATTACGAGAAGCAATATTTTATTACTATTAAATAATTTTAATTATAATCGTAATTAGATATGATCTCGTAGGTAGTGAATATTACAGTACGAATACATTCATTGCAATATTTTGCATCAGAAGATCAAACGCCTGCTACTTTAGTACACGCGGGCCATAATAATGATAATTCGGGCCTGCCGATGCCCCCGTAGTGGCGAAAGCTGTTTGGGGATGTTAAGGCGTGGATTATTATTATTATTATTTATTGGAAATCTCTGATACATCTCATTAAATATTTGAAACCTAGAGGTTTATTTCACGACAAGTGGCAGTAAGCCGCTGACATAATGCGCAAACGTTCCTACGCATTGACGTGTGTCAGAATGAAATAAAGAAGATTGCTATGTCATTCTAGCACACGTCAATGCATATAGGAACGTTTGCGCATTATGTCAGCAGCTTACTGCCACTTGTCGTGAAATAAACTCTAATATAATTTAGATACAACATATAATTACTAAAATTACACTAATAATTTTGAAAAGTAATAAAGAGGATCAGGGCAAATTGGTAGTACCGAGCTTCGCTGAAGCCTAGGGTACTCCCTTTGTGGGTATCACTGCAGCTCTACCCAATTTAGAAAAACACAAGGCCATTTATGCTTTGCAAAGAAAAATTACATTTTTCCTTGCAAAGCAAAGGAAAACTGCAGAAAACCCTTGCAGCCTTGTGCAAAGGTCATTAAAAACACACACACACGCATTTATAAATAGACAATATACATTAAAAGAAGGTAAAGATGAAATATTGAGCAGCAAATTTAGGATTCTTTATGATAAAACTCTCCTCAAAATATTCGCGTTTCCCAAAAAGGGAATTTCTTAAATTTCCCAGGGCGAAATTTTGCACGGCAACTCCTTCATATGTTTACTATAATTTAGACTAACTGCCCCCAATGAACCTACAATCACCGGAACAATGTTCACTATTTAAGTTGTTTTTCAAGCTCCGTCCTTATAACATTCGCATCACCAGGTACCGAGATTTCTATGAACGTGCACACCTTCCTTTGGAAATCCTTTACCACGATATCTGGCTTATTAGCATCAAACATTCTATCAGTGACAACAGGCCTGTTCCATAATACGGTAATATGATCGTTACTCGCAACAGGAGATGGGATGTGGTCATACCACCGAGACACATCCATTGCTAAACCTAGTTGGGTTGGGTTGAACATAAATTGTAATGTAAATATGTTCCCACCCTATCATGCCTAGCAATGTAATGCGACTCAGCTAAGACTGGACAAGCCGCCAATAAGTGGTAGACTTGTTCCGGAGCCTGATGACACAGTCTACAACTCCCATCATGAGCAACTTTCATAATCAATTCTTAAAAATTAACCATGCATATTAAACATGCAATGTCTGAAAAATACTATTGTGTAAATAAATAAAACAGTAGCAATTATTTCTACTATGGGAATGTTGTCAACAAAAAAGGGCAAAGGGTTTGGTTCTTTTCCTATGAATTTTGGGTTATTACGTTTTTGTGAATTTTGCAGTTGTTGAAAATATTGGCATTTTTTGTGTTCACTGTTCAGGTGATACAAAGATAGGACATATATAACAAAAAGACCTGGGAGGCAAAGGTTCTGGTTCATTTCTTTTGAAAATACATTTTTGGGTAAAGCTACTATTTAATAAAAACAGTTTTTAATAATTATTTTATTTATTTTTTAATCACGATTATAAATGAATATTATGATTTTATTACATATATTTAAAATAATTGACGTGATATTTGTGAACAAATAAACAAACAAAAAATACATAATGCACTAAAACAATACTATAAAAAATAAATAAGTAACAAATATGTACTAAATAGTTCTGGTTATAATAGAAATAAATAAATTTTATCACATTGGTTTTTCTTGAATTTGTCTTTACATTATTTGATACATTCAAAGTCCATAAACAAAATGGTACAGGACAAATTAAAAAAATAGAGGCAGCTATCAAGAAAAAAGACGCGATAAATTGTTTTAAAATTGTTGTTTAGCCATTTGCAAAATCATTTTAAACGAAACAATAATCATTTAATTAATAAAATTAACTAATAATAATAATGAATAAATCATAATAATGTCAATAAGTAAATAAAATAAAATAACTGACAAATAGACATATAGAAAAATAACTAAAATATAATAAAAGAAAAATAAATAAGAAATTAGTGGTTAACGACTGTGTATGCTTCAAGAATAAAACTACCGCTTTTCAGTCCTGACTGAAAAGCGGTAGTTTTATTCTTGAAAAATAAATAATTTTAACCATCTAGGGTGTAGTAGGAGAAATGGCGAAGGAAAGGTGCTTTCAATTAAATCCCCATTAAAAACATTATTTAAAAAAAACTTGCCTACGGCCAGGTTTGAACCTCGCCGCAGGACGAACTAAACCGGTACTGCTGTTTGATTCATAACTTTTATTTAACGGTTAAAAATTGAAATGTAAACAAAAACAATATGTACAGGTATAAAAACTGCATGCCTGGGATTAACATGGCTTTTGAGCAGTGATAAAATGAATAATAAAACACATGGTTTGCTTATAAAATATGTTTGTGTATTATGTGCGTGTGGGTTTCTGTGCGTGCGTGTATGTGTATGTGTGTGTGTTTATGTGCCTAGGTATCTAGGTAGTGTATAGTTAAAACAAGGTACTGCTATGAATTTCCCCACTGAGCCACATAGGACTACACAAGCGAAGTGTCTAATCTCGCCTAAGTATTAGTTGAACATTGTCAAAGTTCCTTCTGCATTGATTTTATGGTGAAAATTGCGACAAACTAACCTTCCATTTGTAGAACAGTCGCTTAAATTGTCGTAAGAGGCAATTTTAAGCCATTTTATGCACGGAATTGAAAAAAAAAACGCATAAGGTGCATCTAACCTAACCTTCATCCGCTTGATTACTTCTAATATATAAGCAAAATTCACTGTGAGTCCCTTCTCCAAGAAAATAGACATTTGATAGATCGCCTCGCAAACTACATTTTTGCATTATTGTCTCGGTCATAGTTAAGCGAACGGATAGGAATCCACGGTAGCCGGTCGGTAATTATAAAGCAAAAGTCCGATCATATCCTTTCCAGCAGTAATATTCGCCCAAAATTGTCTCCGATTACTTTCAGGCTGTTAGTAATAATAGACGTGGGATAAAATATTATAGAAAACATTTTAGAGATATTATATTTTATAGTTTAGACCGATGACGCTTGAGTACCATCATGTAGTTATTTTGCAATAATTATCCAGTCTGTATACCTACAGAGTATACAATCTATTCATAGAACAATTTAAATATTTATGCAATTAGATATAACCGCGTTTTTCGAGCGACTGTTTCTTCAGAAGTAAAAACGAGCAATTTAAGAGCACCGTGTACGATTCCGGCCGTTTTGCCGGCGGAAAAAACTAAATGATCATTAGTGGCTGGTTTGCCGGGTAATTATTAATATGGCAATTAAAAAGTATCCTCGCCACCAGCGTCTCTGCGCCTTGACCGGTCAGAAAACGTGTAGGTAAACATCATTCGATGCCAACAGTCACTTACACCATCAGATGTTAAAATTGTTCTTCCTTGGTCGGTGTAATCTTAGGTAAATAGTTGTTTAGTTATTGTGATTGTTGTATACTGTTGAGACTTGATTGAATTTTTATTTTATTGTCAGTAGAATAGATAGATATAAAAAATATTATGGATGTATTTCTGCTTAGATGTCTTATTTATCTACACATTTTTAATTATTGAACAATAAGTTATGTTATTTGTGTATACCTGGTCTAGACTAACCCCTTAATTTGGTATATTACTCTTAATATTCTGTGAATAAATACTTGAGAAAACCGCTCCTAACTTACTTATTTCGAGACTAAAGGTGCTGATATTTAAAATTACTTGCTAACAAATGCCAGATATCGCTGTATGATTTTTTTTTGTTCAGTAGGGAATTGCTTGAGCATCAGTTTGCTACGTATACTTACAAACAAATAATATTGACAACTGAAAATTGTAGAATTTTGATCACTCTGGAAAACGTACATTTTGTGAATTTGGTCTCAAAAGTTTTCTATGGCGTAACGTTTTTGAAAAAGTCGAAATAAAAATGTGATTTTAAAACATATGATTTTGGAAATGTTTGTGAATCTATTGCAGAAGAAATCATTGTTTGAAACAAACTTTTAGGACATGAAAAAAAAGAGAATGTTGTTTTTGAGACACGTAAATTTTTGACGGTGTTGGTTTCAAGTTTTATAAATTCACAAAAATTCCCAAAATCCTATTTTTTTACCTTGCGACTTCGTACGATGTGAAGTGTGATGCCACACAATGTAAATATCCATTCAATTCAGAAATAAATCCACCTAGCTTTTAATGAAAAAAACATACTGTTACATTCGTTACTTCTTTTTGGTATAATGAAAAAAAAAATAGATTATTTAGTAAAAATAAATAAAGCTCCTCTATATGTCTACTGAACGTGTGAATCCCGCGACAAATCAGAGGCTGTTCAATAATTTATTTTTTCTACTCCTATTGAGGAATGCATTCATTATCATGGCAATTAATGATAAGTAATACTAACCATTCCCCACACACATGCCAAATATTTCATTCCTGGCTCGTCATACCCCGCCAGTAGTGAGAAATATTTCATTCCTCACGGCTTTAGAACCAATCACAGCTCTGGATTTTTCATTTCCAAATTGTTGATACACTGCTTAGCGACATTGTCAAGGCATTGACAACGTCGCTAAGTGACAAGGCGCACCAAACAATTTTAATCTGTCAAAATCCTGTAAACCGTCATAGTGACATACAGCAGTCCCTATAGGCACAAAAATTAATTTATAAAATTTCGTTGCATGGTCGTAGAAAAAGTATAGTATTCCATTCGCAAGTAATGGCAATTTCTCACTCGAACGCTTTGCAGCACTCGCCTACGGCTCGTGCTGCAAACTTCGTTCTCGTGAGAAATTGCTTACATTACTTGCTCATAGAATAATATACTATTATTTTGATTAAATTAATGAAAGGAAGATAAATTTTTTATTATACATAATAATAAGTATGATAATAATTGATTTATTGCTCAACAAGTTACAATTAGAGGAAAATTTTTATAAAATTAATAATAAACGCTAGGCCTATAATAACTAGAAAAGAAATCAATAATGTTTAATTAAAAATGTTCATAGCTTAGTCAATACTGAAACATTATTAAGTACAGAGCAAAATCTGAAATAATTCTGGTCGTGAAAGTCATACTGATGAATATATCTAAATTTCTGGGCATAACATTTTTCTTCCCTTCTTCCCTGGAAAGTACTTGACTGTGCCTTTTGAACAGCACAGAAGTATAAGTACCTAATACTTAAGAGGGGATTCCGGTTTTCTGATGAAAAAAAAAATAATTTTTTTCTATACGTTATTTTATATAAGGTACGAAATTTCACGGCAATATTTGCAAAATTAGCCAAGTTATAACCAATTAGCTGACGGCGTGCAGGTGTCAAAAATGCGGAGCGCGCGGATCGGTCGGATCGCGCGCTCAACAATTTTTCCGCTCGAGTTTTTCAAGTCAAGTGATGTTGGAGTGTGTTGTTTATTATTCTGTGAAATTCCCTCGTGAACAGTCATGGATAAGCAACACCCAAGAAAAAACTCCTTCAAGTGCTGATAGACAACAAAAAAGAAAATATTCTGGGAATTCACACTCGTGAAAGAAAAGCATTTGCTAGTACGTCTGCCGATATATTGTCGACAGCGGAAGACGAAGAAATTATAGTGCATGGGTTTGGAGACGGGATATGGAAGAAAATAGATTACAGTTCCATTGTATGGGATCACAGTACCTACTTATGAAGAAATGTTTCTAAGAAAGTGGTTGAGTTTGCGTTGAAATTTTCCTATTGTCATACCTGCGAGTTTTGGGAATCAGAATATGGGAACATGACAATAATTGTATCGAAGCACATACAGACAACTGTACTGCGAACATGATGGGTCAGTGGGAGAAATAGTGAATTCTACCAAAGACATATTCCGCGGGGCTGTGGGTTGGAGCACTTGGTCCGATGCGGCTTGTACATTGAAAAGAATAGACAACTTTCTATGTTTTACCAATCAGAAGACATCCAGACTGTTGGTAATATGTACAATGCTGTGTGGACCAAATTCTATCATAAGATCTGGACGAATGAAAATCCCCAGCATATGTACTGCCCTACCGGATCACAGTGTTGATACAAATGCGAAAAACCGAAGCCAAGAAAACTCTACATGAATTCAATAAAACTTGATAAAAATGTCGATAATGCCACCAAGCCGATTTACAACAATTAATCGTCGAGAGTAAACGAGAGTAAACCAGAGATGCAATATGTTATATACTTTTCGTTTCATAGAAAATACATTGTCAATTTTTATGCGAAAAATTTATATTTTGACTTTGACAAGTCACCATTTCCTCAAATATAAATATTTTGATTTTCTGGTTTATCAAACGATAATTACATATTCAAAAAAATTCTAAAAGAAGCGGTAATTTTAGGTGAAAAACAGGAATCCCCGCTTAAGGAGTTTGATGACAACCAAAGCATTGTCTGAACATTGACCAAAACTGTATTTTGTTCCCAGTATATTATAGTACAATTTCTATTGAGTTTGAAAACACTATAATTACGAGATACTCACTATTATAATCAATTATTATTCTAGATCATTAAAATCGTGAGAACTTACGCACATCCCCATACTTAAGTCATTTCCAAAGCGCTAAAGTGACAATAGCAATGTCGCTGAGTGTATGTATCATTGGTAAGATAAGAAGGAGCGATCGGAGGTGCGTCTGATATCTGTCAGAGTGAATGTATTCTGGCCGGTCGTAATGAGCCAATTAAGGTTTTTTTGAGGTGTCCCGCGTTGTGGGTAAAACGGCCGTTTTCAATTACACCTCGGTACGTCGTATAAATACATACGCATTTATGATAATCGATATCACGGCTGTTAATATGACCCATTACGGGATAAGCTCCGGCAGATCTCAGGTCGACTCTGATCCGCGCAGATACAGGCTGGCCGGTAGCCGTCACGATTTGCATACGTGTTTACCGGGGAATTACATTTCCGTTATACGAAGTCATACGCCTAAGATTTACCATTTTCATGTTATGTGGTCCATTTCGCTTATATTTGTATTATTTGAAAAACCGTAATTTCAGCACAACTCGGTAACCAGTAGAGACAGAGACTTTTCCTATGTAATTTTGTAAACAGCGCACCCAGTTTAGTAAGATAGCAAAGGTTTCATGTTGATTCGGGTCCTAGTTTTAGAGATAGGAGTGCCAGTTCAAAATTATAGTTTAAATTATGTGATTTCTTACAACATTTTAGCCAGTCGGCAAAAACCCACCTACCTTCAATCAAATTAAGGTTGTGGTTCTTGATACAATTTTTGACGCTGATTACGCCGGTATAGTTTGATTTCACTTATTTGGAACGGTTCGGCAGTTATTACGTTCCCAATTATCAAAAATGATGCTAAAAACAGCCATTTTACTATGTTAGAAACTTTGATCGCAAACTGTGTCCGATCTAATCGACCGATGTTGACGGTTCAAACGGTATCGGATGGGAAATTGGCCGAGGAATTCATTTCTGAAAGCCGGGTTGCTCTAAGGTTCGGGGTTCGCGAGAAAAACGCGATAAACCGCGGAAATTATAGTTTCCCACTTTCTAGCCAAACAGTACACGCTACGGGAAAACCGACCTCACCGTTGAATTCAGCACATCCCAATGCATATGCATGACTACATTAGAACGCTCTATCTCTCAAAAAGTTAGAATTGTTTTTTCAGTCTAAATTTAGCACTTTTAGATAGAAAAAAATTGAACATTGCAACCGTTGGTGATAGAAAGATTTACCCACTACCAAATGATAGCTCTCGTTAAGTCTATCAAAAATATGTATACTTTTATATGCCTAAGATTTACCATTTTCATGTTATGTGGTCCATTTCGCTTATTTTTGTTCTATTTGAAAAACCGTAATTTTAGCACAACTCGGGAACCAATAGAGATAGAGACTTTTCCTATGTAAATTTGTAATCAGCGTACCCATTTTAGTAAGATAGCAAAGGCTTCATGTTGATCCGGGTCCTTGTTTTTGAGATAGGAGTACCAGTTCAAAATTATAGTTTAAAATATGTGATTTCTTACAAAATTTTAGCCAGTCGGCAAAAGCTCAACTACCTTCAATCAAATTAAGGTTGTGGTTCTTGATACAATTTTTGACGCTGATTACGCCGGTATAGTTTGATTTCACTTATTTGGAACGGTTCGGCAGTTATTACGTTCCCAATTATCAAAAATGATGCTAAAAACACCCATTTTACTATGTTAGAAACTTTGAACGCAAACTGTGTCCGATCTAATTGACCGATGTTGACGGTTCAAACGGTATCGGATGGGAAATTGGCCGAGGAATTCATTTCAGAAAGCCGGGTTGCTCTAAGGTTCGCGGTTCGCGAGAAAAACGCGATAAACCGCGCAAATTATAGTTTCCCACTTTCTAGCCAATCCGTACACGCTACGGGAAAACCGACCAGACCGTTGTATTCAGCACATCCCAATGCATAAGCATGACTACATTAGAACGCTCTATCTCTCAAAAAGTTAGAATTGTTTTTTCGGTCTAAATTTAGCACTTTTAGATAGAAAAAAATTGAACATTGCAACCGTTGGTGATAGAAAGGTTTACCCACTACCACATGATAGCTCTCGTTGAGTCTATCAAAAATATATATACTTTTATATGCCTAGGATATACCATTTTCATATTATGTGGTCCATTTCGCTTATTTTTGTATTATTTTAAAAACCGTAATTTCAGCACAACTCGGTAACCAGTAGAGACAGACACTTTTCCTATGTCAATTTGTAATCAGCGCACCCATTTTAGTACGATAGCAAAGGTTTCATGTTGATCCGGGTCCTTGTTTTTGAGATAGGAGTACCAGTTCAAAATTATAGTTTAAAATATGTGATTTCTTACAAAATTTTAGCCAGTCGGCAAAAACTCAACTACCTTCAATCAAATTAAGGTTGTGGTTCTTGATATAATTTTTGACGCTGATTACGCCGGTATAGTTTGATTTTACTTATTTGGAACGGTTCGGCAGTTATTACGTTTCCAATTATCAAAAATGATGCTAAAAACACCCATTTTACTATGTTAGAAACTTTGAACGCAAACTGTGTCCGATCTAATTGACCGATGTCGACGGTTCAAACGGTATCGGATGGGAAATTGGCCGAGGAATTCATTTCTGAAAGCCGGGTTGCTCTAAGGTTCGCGGTTCCCGAGAAAATCGCGATAAACCGCGCACATTATAGTTTCCCACTTTCTAGCCAATCCGTACACGCTACGGGAAAACCGACCACACCGTTGTATTCAGCACATCCCAATGCATAAGCATGACTACATTAGAACGCTCTATCTCTCAAAAAGTTAGAATTGTTTTTTCGGTCTAAATTTAGCACTTTTAGATAGAAAAAAATTGAACATTGCAACCGTTGGTGATAGAAAGGTTTACCCACTACCACATGATAGCTCTCGTTGAGTCTATCAAAAATATATATACTTTTATATGCCTAGGATATACCATCATTTCGTTTATTTTTGTATTATTTTAAAAACCGTAATTTCAGCACAACTCGGTAACCAGTAGAGACAGACACTTTTCCTATGTCAATTTGTAATCAGCGCACCCATTTTAGTACGATAGCAAAGGTTTCATGTTGATCCGGTCCTTGTTTTTGAGATAGGAGTGCTGCTTCAAAATTATTGTTTAAAATATGTGATTTCTTAAAAAATTTTAGCCAGTCGGCAAAAACTCAACTACCTTCAATCAAATTAAGGTTGTGGTTCTTGATACAATTTTTGACGCTAATTACGCCGGTATAGTTTGATTTCACTTATTTGGAACGGTTCGGCAGTTATTACGTTCCCAATTATCAAAAATGATGCTAAAAACACCCATTTTACTATGTTAGAAACTTTGAACGCAAACTGTGTCCGATCTAATTGACCGATGTTGACGGTTCAAACGGTATGGGATGGGAAATTGGCAGAGGAATTCATTTCTGAAAGCAGGGTTGCTCTAAGGTTCGCAGTTCGCGAGAAAAACGCGATAAACCGCGCAAATTATAGTTTCCCACTTTCTAGCCAAACCGCACACGCTACGGGAAAAACGACCTCACCGTTGAATTCAGCACATCCCAATGCATAAGCATGACTACATTAGAACGCTCTATCTCTCAAAAAGTTAGAATTGTTTTTTCGGTCTAAATTTAGCACTTTTAGATAGAAAAAAATTGAACATTGCAACCGTTGGTGGTAGAAAGATTTACCCACTACCAAATGATAGCTCTCGTTGAGTCTATCAAAAATATGTATACTTTTATATGCCTAAGATTTACCATTTTCATGTTATGTGGTCCATTTCGCTTATTTTTGTTCTATTTGAAAAACCGTAATATTAGCACAACTCGGGAACCAATAGAGATAGCGACTTTTCCTATGTAAATTTGTAATCAGCGCACCCATTTTAGTAAGATAGCAAAGGTTTAATGTTGATCCGGGTCCTTGTTTTTGAGATAGGAGTACCAGTTCAAAATTATAGTTTAAAATATGTGATTTCTTACAAAATTTTAGCCAGTCGGCAAAAACTCAACTACCTTCAATCAAATTAAGGTTGTGGTTCTTGATATAATTTTTGACGCTGATTACGCCGGTATAGTTTGATTTTACTTATTTGGAACGGTTCGGCAGTTATTACGTTTCCAATTATCAAAAATGATGCTAAAAACACCCATTTTACTATGTTAGAAACTTTGAACGCAAACTGTGTCCGATCTAATTGACCGATGTCGACGGTTCAAACGGTATCGGATGGGAAATTGGCCGAGGAATTCATTTCTGAAAGCCGGGTTGCTCTAAGGTTCGCGGTTCGCGAGAAAAACGCGATAAACCGCGCAAATTATAGTTTCCCACTTTCTAGCCAATCCGTACACGCTACGGGAAAACCGACCACACCGTTGTATTCAGCACATCCCAATGCATAAGCATGACTACATTAGGACGCTCTATCTCTCAAAAAATTAGAATTGTTTTTTCGGTCTAAATTTAGCACTTTTAGATAGAAAAAAATTGAACATTGCAACCGTTGGTGATAGAAAGGTTTACCCACTACCACATGATAGCTCTCGTTGAGTCTATCAAAAATATATATACTTTTATATGCCTAGGATATACCATTTTGATATTATGTGGTCCATTTCGCTTATTTTTGTATTATTTTAAAAACCGTAATTTCAGCACAACTCGGTAACCAGTAGAGACAGACACTTTTCCTATGTCAATTTGTAATCAGCGCACCCATTTTAGTACGATAGCAAAGGTTTCATGTTGATCCGGGTCCTTGTTTTTGAGATAGGAGTGCTGCTTCAAAATTATTGTTTAAAATATGTGATTTCTTAAAAAATTTTAGCCAGTCGGCAAAAACTCAACTACCTTCAATCAAATTAAGGTTGTGGTTCTTGATACAATTTTTGACGCTAATTACGCCGGTATAGTTTGATTTCACTTATTTGGAACGGTTCGGCAGTTATTACGTTCCCAATTATCAAAAATGATGCTAAAAACACCCATTTTACTATGTTAGAAACTTTGAACGCAAACTGTGTCCGATCTAATTGACCGATGTTGACGGTTCAAACGGTATGGGATGGGAAATTGGCAGAGGAATTCATTTCTGAAAGCAGGGTTGCTCTAAGGTTCGCAGTTCGCGAGAAAAACGCGATAAACCGCGCAAATTATAGTTTCCCACTTTCTAGCCAAACCGCACACGCTACGGGAAAAACGACCTCACCGTTGAATTCAGCACATCCCAATGCATAAGCATGACTACATTAGAACGCTCTATCTCTCAAAAAGTTAGAATTGTTTTTTCGGTCTAAATTTAGCACTTTTAGATAGAAAAAAATTGAACATTGCAACCGTTGGTGATAGAAAGGTTTACCCACTACCACATGATAGCTCTCGTTGAGTCTATCAAAAATATATATACTTTTATATGCCTAGGATATACCATTTTCATATTATGTGGTCCATTTCGCTTATTTTTGTATTATTTTAAAAACCGTAATTTCAGCACAACTCGGTAACCAGTAGAGACAGACACTTTTCCTATGTCAATTTGTAATCAGCGCACCCATTTTAGTACGATAGCAAAGGTTTCATGTTGATCCGGGTCCTTGTTTTTGAGATAGGAGTGCTGCTTCAAAATTATTGTTTAAAATATGTGATTTCTTAAAAAATTTTAGCCAGTCGGCAAAAACTCAACTACCTTCAATCAAATTAAGGTTGTGGTTCTTGATACAATTTTTGACGCTAATTACGCCGGTATAGTTTGATTTCACTTATTTGGAACGGTTCGGCAGTTATTACGTTCCCAATTATCAAAAATGATGCTAAAAACACCCATTTTACTATGTTAGAAACTTTGAACGCAAACTGTGTCCGATCTAATTGACCGATGTTGACGGTTCAAACGGTATGGGATGGGAAATTGGCAGAGGAATTCATTTCTGAAAGCAGGGTTGCTCTAAGGTTCGCAGTTCGCGAGAAAAACGCGATAAACCGCGCAAATTATAGTTTCCCACTTTCTAGCCAAACCGCACACGCTACGGGAAAAACGACCTCACCGTTGAATTCAGCACATCCCAATGCATAAGCATGACTACATTAGAACGCTCTATCTCTCAAAAAGTTAGAATTGTTTTTTCGGTCTAAATTTAGCACTTTTAGATAGAAAAAAATTGAACATTGCAACCGTTGGTGATAGAAAGGTTTACCCACTACCACATGATAGCTCTCGTTGAGTCTATCAAAAATATATATACTTTTATATGCCTAGGATATACCATTTTCATATTATGTGGTCCATTTCGCTTATTTTTGTATTATTTTAAAAACCGTAATTTCAGCACAACTCGGTAACCAGTAGAGACAGACACTTTTCCTATGTCAATTTGTAATCAGCGCACCCATTTTAGTACGATAGCAAAGGTTTCATGTTGATCCGGGTCCTTGTTTTTGAGATAGGAGTGCTGCTTCAAAATTATTGTTTAAAATATGTGATTTCTTAAAAAATTTTAGCCAGTCGGCAAAAACTCAACTACCTTCAATCAAATTAAGGTTGTGGTTCTTGATACAATTTTTGACGCTAATTACGCCGGTATAGTTTGATTTCACTTATTTGGAACGGTTCGGCAGTTATTACGTTCCCAATTATCAAAAATGATGCTAAAAACACCCATTTTACTATGTTAGAAACTTTGAACGCAAACTGTGTCCGATCTAATTGACCGATGTTGACGGTTCAAACGGTATGGGATGGGAAATTGGCAGAGGAATTCATTTCTGAAAGCAGGGTTGCTCTAAGGTTCGCAGTTCGCGAGAAAAACGCGATAAACCGCGCAAATTATAGTTTCCCACTTTCTAGCCAAACCGCACACGCTACGGGAAAAACGACCTCACCGTTGAATTCAGCACATCCCAATGCATAAGCATGACTACATTAGAACGCTCTATCTCTCAAAAAGTTAGAATTGTTTTTTCGGTCTAAATTTAGCACTTTTAGATAGAAAAAAATTGAACATTGCAACCGTTGGTGGTAGAAAGATTTACCCACTACCAAATGATAGCTCTCGTTGAGTCTATCAAAAATATGTATACTTTTATATGCCTAAGATTTACCATTTTCATGTTATGTGGTCCATTTCGCTTATTTTTGTTCTATTTGAAAAACCGTAATTTTAGCACAACTCGGGAACCAATAGAGATAGCGACTTTTCCTATGTAAATTTGTAATCAGCGCACCCATTTTAGTAAGATAGCAAAGGTTTAATGTTGATCCGGGTCCTTGTTTTTGAGATAGGAGTACCAGTTCAAAATTATAGTTTAAAATATGTGATTTCTTACAAAATTTTAGCCAGTCGGCAAAAACTCAACTACCTTCAATCAAATTAAGGTTGTGGTTCTTGATATAATTTTTGATGCTGATTACGCCGGTATAGTTTGATTTTACTTATTTGGAACGGTTCGGCAGTTATTACGTTCCCAATTATCAAAAATGATGCTAAAAACAGCCATTTTACTATGTTAGAAACTTTGATCGCAAACTGTGTCCGATCTAATTGCCCGATGTTGACGGTTCAAACGGTATCGGATGGGAAATTGGCCGAGGAATTCATTTCTGAAAGCCGGGTTGCTCTAAGGTTCGCGGTTCGCGAGAAAAACGCGATAAACCGCGCAAATTATAGTTTCCCACTTTCTAGCCAATCCGTACACGCTACGCGAAAACCGACCACACCGTTGTATTCAGCACATCCCAATGCATAAGCATGACTACATTAGAACGCTCTATCTCTCAAAAAGTTAGAATTGTTTTTTCGGTCTAAATTTAGCACTTTTAGATAGAAAAAAATTGAACATTGCAACCGTTGGTGGTAGAAAGATTTACCCACTACCAAACGATAGCTCTCGTTGAGTCTATCAAAAATATGTATACTTTTATATGCCTAAGATTTACCATTTTCATGTTATGTGGTCCATTTCGCTTATTTTTGTTCTATTTGAAAAACCGTAATATTAGCACAACTCGGGAACCAATAGAGATAGCGACTTTTCCTATGTAAATTTGTAATCAGCGCACCCATTTTAGTAAGATAGCAAAGGTTTAATGTTGATCCGGGTCCTTGTTTTTGAGATAGGAGTACCAGTTCAAAATTATAGTTTAAAATATGTGATTTCTTACAAAATTTTAGCCAGTCGGCAAAAACTCAACTACCTTCAATCAAATTAAGGTTGTGGTTCTTGATATAATTTTTGACGCTGATTACGCCGGTATAGTTTGATTTTACTTATTTGGAACGGTTCGGCAGTTATTACGTTTCCAATTATCAAAAATGATGCTAAAAACACCCATTTTACTATGTTAGAAACTTTGAACGCAAACTGTGTCCGATCTAATTGACCGATGTCGACGGTTCAAACGGTATCGGATGGGAAATTGGCCGAGGAATTCATTTCTGAAAGCCGGGTTGCTCTAAGGTTCGCGGTTCGCGAGAAAAACGCGATAAACCGCGCAAATTATAGTTTCCCACTTTCTAGCCAATCCGTACACGCTACGGGAAAACCGACCACACCGTTGTATTCAGCACATCCCAATGCATAAGCATGACTACATTAGGACGCTCTATCTCTCAAAAAATTAGAATTGTTTTTTCGGTCTAAATTTAGCACTTTTAGATAGAAAAAAATTGAACATTGCAACCGTTGGTGATAGAAAGGTTTACCCACTACCACATGATAGCTCTCGTTGAGTCTATCAAAAATATATATACTTTTATATGCCTAGGATATACCATTTTGATATTATGTGGTCCATTTCGCTTATTTTTGTATTATTTTAAAAACCGTAATTTCAGCACAACTCGGTAACCAGTAGAGACAGACACTTTTCCTATGTCAATTTGTAATCAGCGCACCCATTTTAGTACGATAGCAAAGGTTTCATGTTGATCCGGGTCCTTGTTTTTGAGATAGGAGTGCTGCTTCAAAATTATTGTTTAAAATATGTGATTTCTTAAAAAATTTTAGCCAGTCGGCAAAAACTCAACTACCTTCAATCAAATTAAGGTTGTGGTTCTTGATACAATTTTTGACGCTAATTACGCCGGTATAGTTTGATTTCACTTATTTGGAACGGTTCGGCAGTTATTACGTTCCCAATTATCAAAAATGATGCTAAAAACACCCATTTTACTATGTTAGAAACTTTGAACGCAAACTGTGTCCGATCTAATTGACCGATGTTGACGGTTCAAACGGTATGGGATGGGAAATTGGCAGAGGAATTCATTTCTGAAAGCAGGGTTGCTCTAAGGTTCGCAGTTCGCGAGAAAAACGCGATAAACCGCGCAAATTATAGTTTCCCACTTTCTAGCCAAACCGCACACGCTACGGGAAAAACGACCTCACCGTTGAATTCAGCACATCCCAATGCATAAGCATGACTACATTAGAACGCTCTATCTCTCAAAAAGTTAGAATTGTTTTTTCGGTCTAAATTTAGCACTTTTAGATAGAAAAAAATTGAACATTGCAACCGTTGGTGATAGAAAGGTTTACCCACTACCACATGATAGCTCTCGTTGAGTCTATCAAAAATATATATATACTTTTATATGCCTAGGATATACCATTTTCATATTATGTGGTCCATTTCGCTTATTTTTGTATTATTTTAAAAACCGTAATTTCAGCACAACTCGGTAACCAGTAGAGACAGACACTTTTCCTATGTCAATTTGTAATCAGCGCACCCATTTTAGTACGATAGCAAAGGTTTCATGTTGATCCGGGTCCTTGTTTTTGAGATAGGAGTGCTGCTTCAAAATTATTGTTTAAAATATGTGATTTCTTAAAAAATTTTAGCCAGTCGGCAAAAACTCAACTACCTTCAATCAAATTAAGGTTGTGGTTCTTGATACAATTTTTGACGCTAATTACGCCGGTATAGTTTGATTTCACTTATTTGGAACGGTTCGGCAGTTATTACGTTCCCAATTATCAAAAATGATGCTAAAAACACCCATTTTACTATGTTAGAAACTTTGAACGCAAACTGTGTCCGATCTAATTGACCGATGTTGACGGTTCAAACGGTATGGGATGGGAAATTGGCAGAGGAATTCATTTCTGAAAGCAGGGTTGCTCTAAGGTTCGCAGTTCGCGAGAAAAACGCGATAAACCGCGCAAATTATAGTTTCCCACTTTCTAGCCAAACCGCACACGCTACGGGAAAAACGACCTCACCGTTGAATTCAGCACATCCCAATGCATAAGCATGACTACATTAGAACGCTCTATCTCTCAAAAAGTTAGAATTGTTTTTTCGGTCTAAATTTAGCACTTTTAGATAGAAAAAAATTGAACATTGCAACCGTTGGTGATAGAAAGGTTTACCCACTACCACATGATAGCTCTCGTTGAGTCTATCAAAAATATATATACTTTTATATGCCTAGGATATACCATTTTCATATTATGTGGTCCATTTCGCTTATTTTTGTATTATTTTAAAAACCGTAATTTCAGCACAACTCGGTAACCAGTAGAGACAGACACTTTTCCTATGTCAATTTGTAATCAGCGCACCCATTTTAGTACGATAGCAAAGGTTTCATGTTGATCCGGGTCCTTGTTTTTGAGATAGGAGTGCTGCTTCAAAATTATTGTTTAAAATATGTGATTTCTTAAAAAATTTTAGCCAGTCGGCAAAAACTCAACTACCTTCAATCAAATTAAGGTTGTGGTTCTTGATACAATTTTTGACGCTAATTACGCCGGTATAGTTTGATTTCACTTATTTGGAACGGTTCGGCAGTTATTACGTTCCCAATTATCAAAAATGATGCTAAAAACACCCATTTTACTATGTTAGAAACTTTGAACGCAAACTGTGTCCGATCTAATTGACCGATGTTGACGGTTCAAACGGTATGGGATGGGAAATTGGCAGAGGAATTCATTTCTGAAAGCAGGGTTGCTCTAAGGTTCGCAGTTCGCGAGAAAAACGCGATAAACCGCGCAAATTATAGTTTCCCACTTTCTAGCCAAACCGCACACGCTACGGGAAAAACGACCTCACCGTTGAATTCAGCACATCCCAATGCATAAGCATGACTACATTAGAACGCTCTATCTCTCAAAAAGTTAGAATTGTTTTTTCGGTCTAAATTTAGCACTTTTAGATAGAAAAAAATTGAACATTGCAACCGTTGGTGGTAGAAAGATTTACCCACTACCAAATGATAGCTCTCGTTGAGTCTATCAAAAATATGTATACTTTTATATGCCTAAGATTTACCATTTTCATGTTATGTGGTCCATTTCGCTTATTTTTGTTCTATTTGAAAAACCGTAATTTTAGCACAACTCGGGAACCAATAGAGATAGCGACTTTTCCTATGTAAATTTGTAATCAGCGCACCCATTTTAGTAAGATAGCAAAGGTTTAATGTTGATCCGGGTCCTTGTTTTTGAGATAGGAGTACCAGTTCAAAATTATAGTTTAAAATATGTGATTTCTTACAAAATTTTAGCCAGTCGGCAAAAACTCAACTACCTTCAATCAAATTAAGGTTGTGGTTCTTGATATAATTTTTGATGCTGATTACGCCGGTATAGTTTGATTTTACTTATTTGGAACGGTTCGGCAGTTATTACGTTCCCAATTATCAAAAATGATGCTAAAAACAGCCATTTTACTATGTTAGAAACTTTGATCGCAAACTGTGTCCGATCTAATTGCCCGATGTTGACGGTTCAAACGGTATCGGATGGGAAATTGGCCGAGGAATTCATTTCTGAAAGCCGGGTTGCTCTAAGGTTCGCGGTTCGCGAGAAAAACGCGATAAACCGCGCAAATTATAGTTTCCCACTTTCTAGCCAATCCGTACACGCTACGCGAAAACCGACCACACCGTTGTATTCAGCACATCCCAATGCATAAGCATGACTACATTAGAACGCTCTATCTCTCAAAAAGTTAGAATTGTTTTTTCGGTCTAAATTTAGCACTTTTAGATAGAAAAAAATTGAACATTGCAACCGTTGGTGGTAGAAAGATTTACCCACTACCAAACGATAGCTCTCGTTGAGTCTATCAAAAATATGTATACTTTTATATGCCTAAGATTTACCATTTTCATGTTATGTGGTCCATTTCGCTTATTTTTGTTCTATTTGAAAAACCGTAATATTAGCACAACTCGGGAACCAATAGAGATAGCGACTTTTCCTATGTAAATTTGTAATCAGCGCACCCATTTTAGTAAGATAGCAAAGGTTTAATGTTGATCCGGGTCCTTGTTTTTGAGATAGGAGTACCAGTTCAAAATTATAGTTTAAAATATGTGATTTCTTACAAAATTTTAGCCAGTCGGCAAAAACTCAACTACCTTCAATCAAATTAAGGTTGTGGTTCTTGATATAATTTTTGACGCTGATTACGCCGGTATAGTTTGATTTTACTTATTTGGAACGGTTCGGCAGTTATTACGTTTCCAATTATCAAAAATGATGCTAAAAACACCCATTTTACTATGTTAGTAACTTTGAACGCAAACTGTGTCCGATCTAATTGACCGATGTCGACGGTTCAAACGGTATCGGATGGGAAATTGGCCGAGGAATTCATTTCTGAAAGCCGGGTTGCTCTAAGGTTCGCGGTTCGCGAGAAAAACGCGATAAACCGCGCAAATTATAGTTTCCCACTTTCTAGCCAATCCGTACACGCTACGGGAAAACCGACCACACCGTTGTATTCAGCACATCCCAATGCATAAGCATGACTACATTAGGACGCTCTATCTCTCAAAAAATTAGAATTGTTTTTTCGGTCTAAATTTAGCACTTTTAGATAGAAAAAAATTGAACATTGCAACCGTTGGTGATAGAAAGGTTTACCCACTACCACATGATAGCTCTCGTTGAGTCTATCAAAAATATATATACTTTTATATGCCTAGGATATACCATTTTCATATTATGTGGTCCATTTCGCTTATTTTTGTATTATTTTAAAAACCGTAATTTCAGCACAACTCGGTAACCAGTAGAGACAGACACTTTTCCTATGTCAATTTGTAATCAGCGCACCCATTTTAGTACGATAGCAAAGGTTTCATGTTGATCCGGGTCCTTGTTTTTGAGATAGGAGTGCTGCTTCAAAATTATTGTTTAAAATATGTGATTTCTTAAAAAATTTTAGCCAGTCGGCAAAAACTCAACTACCTTCAATCAAATTAAGGTTGTGGTTCTTGATACAATTTTTGACGCTAATTACGCCGGTATAGTTTGATTTCACTTATTTGGAACGGTTCGGCAGTTATTACGTTCCCAATTATCAAAAATGATGCTAAAAACACCCATTTTACTATGTTAGAAACTTTGAACGCAAACTGTGTCCGATCTAATTGACCGATGTTGACGGTTCAAACGGTATGGGATGGGAAATTGGCAGAGGAATTCATTTCTGAAAGCAGGGTTGCTCTAAGGTTCGCAGTTCGCGAGAAAAACGCGATAAACCGCGCAAATTATAGTTTCCCACTTTCTAGCCAAACCGCACACGCTACGGGAAAAACGACCTCACCGTTGAATTCAGCACATCCCAATGCATAAGCATGACTACATTAGAACGCTCTATCTCTCAAAAAGTTAGAATTGTTTTTTCGGTCTAAATTTAGCACTTTTAGATAGAAAAAAATTGAACATTGCAACCGTTGGTGATAGAAAGGTTTACCCACTACCACATGATAGCTCTCGTTGAGTCTATCAAAAATATATATACTTTTATATGCCTAGGATATACCATTTTCATATTATGTGGTCCATTTCGCTTATTTTTGTATTATTTTAAAAACCGTAATTTCAGCACAACTCGGTAACCAGTAGAGACAGACACTTTTCCTATGTCAATTTGTAATCAGCGCACCCATTTTAGTACGATAGCAAAGGTTTCATGTTGATCCGGGTCCTTGTTTTTGAGATAGGAGTGCTGCTTCAAAATTATTGTTTAAAATATGTGATTTCTTAAAAAATTTTAGCCAGTCGGCAAAAACTCAACTACCTTCAATCAAATTAAGGTTGTGGTTCTTGATACAATTTTTGACGCTAATTACGCCGGTATAGTTTGATTTCACTTATTTGGAACGGTTCGGCAGTTATTACGTTCCCAATTATCAAAAATGATGCTAAGAACACCCATTTTACTATGTTAGAAACTTTGAACGCAAACTGTGTCCGATCTAATTGACCGATGTTGACGGTTCAAACGGTATGGGATGGGAAATTGGCAGAGGAATTCATTTCTGAAAGCAGGGTTGCTCTAAGGTTCGCAGTTCGCGAGAAAAACGCGATAAACCGCGCAAATTATAGTTTCCCACTTTCTAGCCAAACCGCACACGCTACGGGAAAAACGACCTCACCGTTGAATTCAGCACATCCCAATGCATAAGCATGACTACATTAGAACGCTCTATCTCTCAAAAAGTTAGAATTGTTTTTTCGGTCTAAATTTAGCACTTTTAGATAGAAAAAAATTGAACATTGCAACCGTTGGTGGTAGAAAGATTTACCCACTACCAAATGATAGCTCTCGTTGAGTCTATCAAAAATATGTATACTTTTATATGCCTAAGATTTACCATTTTCATGTTATGTGGTCCATTTCGCTTATTTTTGTTCTATTTGAAAAACCGTAATATTAGCACAACTCGGGAACCAATAGAGATAGCGACTTTTCCTATGTAAATTTGTAATCAGCGCACCCATTTTAGTAAGATAGCAAAGGTTTAATGTTGATCCGGGTCCTTGTTTTTGAGATAGGAGTACCAGTTCAAAATTATAGTTTAAAATATGTGATTTCTTACAAAATTTTAGCCAGTCGGCAAAAACTCAACTACCTTCAATCAAATTAAGGTTGTGGTTCTTGATATAATTTTTGACGCTGATTACGCCGGTATAGTTTGATTTTACTTATTTGGAACGGTTCGGCAGTTATTACGTTTCCAATTATCAAAAATGATGCTAAAAACACCCATTTTACTATGTTAGAAACTTTGAACGCAAACTGTGTCCGATCTAATTGACCGATGTCGACGGTTCAAACGGTATCGGATGGGAAATTGGCCGAGGAATTCATTTCTGAAAGCCGGGTTGCTCTAAGGTTCGCGGTTCGCGAGAAAAACGCGATAAACCGCGCAAATTATAGTTTCCCACTTTCTAGCCAATCCGTACACGCTACGGGAAAACCGACCACACCGTTGTATTCAGCACATCCCAATGCATAAGCATGACTACATTAGGACGCTCTATCTCTCAAAAAATTAGAATTGTTTTTTCGGTCTAAATTTAGCACTTTTAGATAGAAAAAAATTGAACATTGCAACCGTTGGTGATAGAAAGGTTTACCCACTACCACATGATAGCTCTCGTTGAGTCTATCAAAAATATATATACTTTTATATGCCTAGGATATACCATTTTCATATTATGTGGTCCATTTCGCTTATTTTTGTATTATTTTAAAAACCGTAATTTCAGCACAACTCGGTAACCAGTAGAGACAGACACTTTTCCTATGTCAATTTGTAATCAGCGCACCCATTTTAGTACGATAGCAAAGGTTTCATGTTGATCCGGGTCCTTGTTTTTGAGATAGGAGTGCTGCTTCAAAATTATTGTTTAAAATATGTGATTTCTTAAAAAATTTTAGCCAGTCGGCAAAAACTCAACTACCTTCAATCAAATTAAGGTTGTGGTTCTTGATACAATTTTTGACGCTAATTACGCCGGTATAGTTTGATTTCACTTATTTGGAACGGTTCGGCAGTTATTACGTTCCCAATTATCAAAAATGATGCTAAAAACACCCATTTTACTATGTTAGAAACTTTGAACGCAAACTGTGTCCGATCTAATTGACCGATGTTGACGGTTCAAACGGTATGGGATGGGAAATTGGCAGAGGAATTCATTTCTGAAAGCAGGGTTGCTCTAAGGTTCGCAGTTCGCGAGAAAAACGCGATAAACCGCGCAAATTATAGTTTCCCACTTTCTAGCCAAACCGCACACGCTACGGGAAAAACGACCTCACCGTTGAATTCAGCACATCCCAATGCATAAGCATGACTACATTAGAACGCTCTATCTCTCAAAAAGTTAGAATTGTTTTTTCGGTCTAAATTTAGCACTTTTAGATAGAAAAAAATTGAACATTGCAACCGTTGGTGATAGAAAGGTTTACCCACTACCACATGATAGCTCTCGTTGAGTCTATCAAAAATATATATACTTTTATATGCCTAGGATATACCATTTTCATATTATGTGGTCCATTTCGCTTATTTTTGTATTATTTTAAAAACCGTAATTTCAGCACAACTCGGTAACCAGTAGAGACAGACACTTTTCCTATGTCAATTTGTAATCAGCGCACCCATTTTAGTACGATAGCAAAGGTTTCATGTTGATCCGGGTCCTTGTTTTTGAGATAGGAGTGCTGCTTCAAAATTATTGTTTAAAATATGTGATTTCTTAAAAAATTTTAGCCAGTCGGCAAAAACTCAACTACCTTCAATCAAATTAAGGTTGTGGTTCTTGATACAATTTTTGACGCTAATTACGCCGGTATAGTTTGATTTCACTTATTTGGAACGGTTCGGCAGTTATTACGTTCCCAATTATCAAAAATGATGCTAAAAACACCCATTTTACTATGTTAGAAACTTTGAACGCAAACTGTGTCCGATCTAATTGACCGATGTTGACGGTTCAAACGGTATGGGATGGGAAATTGGCAGAGGAATTCATTTCTGAAAGCAGGGTTGCTCTAAGGTTCGCAGTTCGCGAGAAAAACGCGATAAACCGCGCAAATTATAGTTTCCCACTTTCTAGCCAAACCGCACACGCTACGGGAAAAACGACCTCACCGTTGAATTCAGCACATCCCAATGCATAAGCATGACTACATTAGAACGCTCTATCTCTCAAAAAGTTAGAATTGTTTTTTCGGTCTAAATTTAGCACTTTTAGATAGAAAAAAATTGAACATTGCAACCGTTGGTGATAGAAAGGTTTACCCACTACCACATGATAGCTCTCGTTGAGTCTATCAAAAATATATATATACTTTTATATGCCTAGGATATACCATTTTCATATTATGTGGTCCATTTCGCTTATTTTTGTATTATTTTAAAAACCGTAATTTCAGCACAACTCGGTAACCAGTAGAGACAGACACTTTTCCTATGTCAATTTGTAATCAGCGCACCCATTTTAGTACGATGGCAAAGGTTTCATGTTGATCCGGGTCCTTGTTTTTGAGATAGGAGTGCTGCTTCAAAATTATTGTTTAAAATATGTGATTTCTTAAAAAATTTTAGCCAGTCGGCAAAAACTCAACTACCTTCAATCAAATTAAGGTTGTGGTTCTTGATACAATTTTTGACGCTAATTACGCCGGTATAGTTTGATTTCACTTATTTGGAACGGTTCGGCAGTTATTACGTTCCCAATTATCAAAAATGATGCTAAAAACACCCATTTTACTATGTTAGAAACTTTGAACGCAAACTGTGTCCGATCTAATTGACCGATGTTGACGGTTCAAACGGTATGGGATGGGAAATTGGCAGAGGAATTCATTTCTGAAAGCAGGGTTGCTCTAAGGTTCGCAGTTCGCGAGAAAAACGCGATAAACCGCGCAAATTATAGTTTCCCACTTTCTAGCCAAACCGCACACGCTACGGGAAAAACGACCTCACCGTTGAATTCAGCACATCCCAATGCATAAGCATGACTACATTAGAACGCTCTATCTCTCAAAAAGTTAGAATTGTTTTTTCGGTCTAAATTTAGCACTTTTAGATAGAAAAAAATTGAACATTGCAACCGTTGGTGGTAGAAAGATTTACCCACTACCAAATGATAGCTCTCGTTGAGTCTATCAAAAATATGTATACTTTTATATGCCTAAGATTTACCATTTTCATGTTATGTGGTCCATTTCGCTTATTTTTGTTCTATTTGAAAAACCGTAATTTTAGCACAACTCGGGAACCAATAGAGATAGCGACTTTTCCTATGTAAATTTGTAATCAGCGCACCCATTTTAGTAAGATAGCAAAGGTTTAATGTTGATCCGGGTCCTTGTTTTTGAGATAGGAGTACCAGTTCAAAATTATAGTTTAAAATATGTGATTTCTTACAAAATTTTAGCCAGTCGGCAAAAACTCAACTACCTTCAATCAAATTAAGGTTGTGGTTCTTGATATAATTTTTGATGCTGATTACGCCGGTATAGTTTGATTTTACTTATTTGGAACGGTTCGGCAGTTATTACGTTCCCAATTATCAAAAATGATGCTAAAAACAGCCATTTTACTATGTTAGAAACTTTGATCGCAAACTGTGTCCGATCTAATTGACCGATGTTGACGGTTCAAACGGTATCGGATGGGAAATTGGCCGAGGAATTCATTTCTGAAAGCCGGGTTGCTCTAAGGTTCGCGGTTCGCGAGAAAAACGCGATAAACCGCGCAAATTATAGTTTCCCACTTTCTAGCCAATCCGTACACGCTACGCGAAAACCGACCACACCGTTGTATTCAGCACATCCCAATGCATAAGCATGACTACATTAGAACGCTCTATCTCTCAAAAAGTTAGAATTGTTTTTTCGGTCTAAATTTAGCACTTTTAGATAGAAAAAAATTGAACATTGCAACCGTTGGTGATAGAAAGGTTTACCCACTACCACATGATAGCTCTCGTTGAGTCTATCAAAAATATATATACTTTTACATGCCTAGGATATACCATTTTCATATTATGTGGTCCATTTCGCTTATTTTTGTATTATTTTAAAAACCGTAATTTCAGCACAACTCGGTAACCAGTAGAGACAGACACTTTTCCTATGTCAATTTGTAATCAGCGCACCCATTTTAGTACGATAGCAAAGGTTTCATGTTGATCCGGGTCCTTGTTTTTGAGATAGGAGTGCTGCTTCAAAATTATTGTTTAAAATATGTGATTTCTTAAAAAATTTTAGCCAGTCGGCAAAAACTCAACTACCTTCAATCAAATTAAGGTTGTGGTTCTTGATACAATTTTTGACGCTAATTACGCCGGTATAGTTTGATTTCACTTATTTGGAACGGTTCGGCAGTTATTACGTTCCCAATTATCAAAAATGATGCTAAAAACACCCATTTTACTATGTTAGAAACTTTGAACGCAAACTGTGCCCGATCTAATTGACCGATGTTGACGGTTCAAACGGTATGGGATGGGAAATTGGCAGAGGAATTCATTTCTGAAAGCCGGGTTGCTCTAAGGTTCGCGGTTCGCGAGAAAAACGCGATAAACCGCGCAAATTATAGTTTCCCACTTTCTAGCCAAACCGCACACGCTACGGGAAAAACGACCTCACCGTTGAATTCAGCACATCCCAATGCATAGGCATGACTACATTAGAACGCTCTATCTCTCAAAAAGTTAGAATTGTTTTTTCGGTCTAAATTTAGCACTTTTAGATAGAAAAAAATTGAACATTGCAACCGTTGGTGGTAGAAAGATTTACCCACTACCAAATGATAGCTCTCGTTGAGTCTATCAAAAGTATGTATACTTTTATATGCCTAAGATTTACCATTTTCATGTTATGTGGTCCATTTCGCTTATTTTTGTTCTATTTGAAAAACCGTAATTTTAGCACAACTCGGGAACCAATAGAGATAGCGACTTTTCCTATGTAAATTTGTAATCAGCGCACCCATTTTAGTAAGATAGCAAAGGTTTAATGTTGATCCGGGTCCTTGTTTTTGAGATAGGAGTACCAGTTCAAAATTATAGTTTAAAATATGTGATTTCTTACAAAATTTTAGCCAGTCGGCAAAAACTCAACTACCTTCAATCAAATTAAGGTTGTGGTTCTTGATACAATTTTTGACGCTAATTACGCCGGTATAGTTTGATTTCACTTATTTGGAACGGTTCGGCAGGTATTACGTTCCCAATTATCAAAAATGATGCTAAAAACACCCATTTTACTATGTTAGAAACTTTGAACACAAACTGTGTCCGATCTAATTGACCGATGTTGACGGTTCAAACGGTATGGGATGGGAAATTGGCAGAGGAATTCATTTCTGAAAGCTGGGTTGCTCTAAGGTTCGCGGTTCGCGAGAAAAACGCGATAAACCGCGCAAATTATAGTTTCCCACTTTCTAGCCAAACCGCACACGCTACGGGAAAAACGACCTCACCGTTGAATTCAGCACATCCCAATGCATAAGCATGACTACATTAGAACGCTCTATCTCTCAAAAAGTTCGAATTGTTTTTTCGGTCTAAATTTAGCACTTTTAGATGGAAAAAAATTGAACATTGCAACCGTTGGTGGTAGAAAGATTTACCCACTACCAAATGATAGCTCTCGTTGAGTCTATCAAAAATATGTATACTTTTATATGCCTAAGATTTACCATTTTCATGTTATGTGGTCCATTTCGCTTATTTTTGTTCTATTTGAAAAACCGTAATTTTAGCACAACTCGGTAACCAGTAGAGACAGAGACTTTTCCTATGTAAATTTGTAATCAGCGCACCCATTTTAGTAAGATAGCAAAGGTTTAATGTTGATCCAGGTCCTTGTTTTGAGATAGGAGTACCAGTTCAAAATTATAGTTTAAAATATGTGATTTCTTACAAAATTTTAGCCAGTCGGCAAAAACTCAACTACCTTCAATCAAATTAAGGTTGTGGTTCTTGATACAATTTTTGACGCTAATTACGCCGGTATAGTTTGATTTTACTTATTTGGAACGGTTCGGCAGTTATTACGTTTCCAATTATCAAAAATGATGCTAAAAACAGCCATTTTACTATGTTAGAAACTTTGATCGCAAACTGTGTTCGATCTAATTGACCGATGTTAACGGTTCATACGGTATCGGATGGGAAATTGGCCGAGGAATTCATTTCTGAAAGCCGGGTTGCTCTAAGGTTCGCGGTTCGCGAGAAAAACGCGATAAACCGCGAAAATTGTAGTTTCCCACTTTCTAGCCACTCCGTACACGCTACGGGAAAACCGACCACACCGTTGAATTCAGCACATCCCAATGCATAAGCATGACTAAATTAGAACGCTCTATCTCTCAAAAAGTTAGAATTGTTTTTTCGGTCTAAATTTAGCACTTTTAGATAGGAAAAAATTGAACATTGCAACCGTTCGTGATAGAAAGATTTACCCACTGCCAAATGATTGCTCTCGTTGAGTCTATCAAAAATATGTATACTTTTATATGCCTGAGATTTACCATTTTCATGTTATGTGGTCCAGTTCGCTTATTTTTGTATTATTTTAAAAACCGTAATTTCAGCACAACTCGGTAACCAGTAGAGATAGAGACTTTTCCTATCTAAATTTGTAATCAGCGCACCCATTTTAGTAAGATAGGATAGGTTTCATGTTGATCCCGGTCCTTGTTTTAGAGATAGGAGTGCCAGTTCAAAATTATAGTTTAAAATACGTGATTTCTTACAAAATTTTAGCCAGTCGGCAAAAATCCAACTACCATCAAATTAAGGTTGTGGTTCTTGGTTTCTTTCTTGTGGATTAATTGTTAAGATAAATACATATCACAACCTTTATAATTCCCTTCATTACCAGAAACAATTTTAATTCACAAAATAACTAATTCAGAAGCAGGTGCACCAACATCCGCTTTCGCAACCACCGTACAATCGTCTCCATGCCTCCAACAATCGTTTCTAACTCACTAATTCCGTCGAGCATATAGATTCGGTAAACAACGGATTCCAGTAATACGAGTAACCCGAAGTAAGTAGTAGGATGTGGTCTGGATTGTTCCCGAAGCCCTTCTGTCCAATTTGCGGTCACCATTGTGCTCACAAGCCCTCGACGCCGGGGTAGCTGCTCCAGTTAAAACCGACCGACCTGGTTAGTTAATGCGGATAATTGCACTCTTCGAAGTCAGCTCGGGCTTGCCTCCAAAGTTGGCTATTCAACTAAACTGTCGATAATCGTTTCTGTTAAAGGTTTTTAAAAGACATGCGTGTGCAAACCAGGTCAACTCAGTCGCCGGGAACAATGGGAATATATTCTGTGCTAAACTGTTGGGGATGTCAGGGAAGTGTTTGGTGTTTAAGCTAATTATAGATTATGCGTTGGACCACCAGGCTGTTACCGCGTAAATTGGTACTGTGTATTGGGGTACCTTTCTTATAAATAAGGGATGTGCGCTTGTTTGTTATGTGAGCAGGTTTTCTTGGTCGATAGGTTCGAAATTTTGTCAAATTATGAGGGGAAGGTTAATGATTGTTATTGTCTGAAACATTGAACATTTCACATAGTTATATTTATTCAATTGTATATAAAAGGATTGGGAAAATCGAATGTAATTTTATTGTCACATTAGATATGGAAATCCAATTTAATTGATATCCTTTCTAATTACTACTAACAAGTAAGTATGCACATACCAATATAATTGTTTTTCTTCTGTATATGAAGAGGTAATTAATTTGTTCATTTAATATTTTTTATTTTGAACCTTGTATATAAAGAAGTGGTAATGAAAAATATCTCTCGTACTCCTTCTTCTTATCGATACCAAGATATTGAAATTTGAATATGTTTGCGCATACGATAGGGAGGTATATGGGATAGGGGGCTGTGGATCAAATGATAAAATTTGGTTTACAATTATCTTGAAAATGTGCCCTCAAGGTGAAATAATAATTTTATTTAATAATATACACTGTGGGCCAAAAGAAACGGTACACATTTTTAATCAGTTGTATTTGCAATAACATACTGTCAATTCAAATATTTCTTTAAAAAACGAACTGCTTGTAGTGTGAAGATTGACACCATACCATATATTCGCAATAACAACGTTTCAATCCAAAGTTATGTTGGTTTATATTTGGTTATGCCACATTTCTGATAATTTCGGGCCAATTTAATGTGAAATGAAAGGTGTATGAAAATCAATAGATAACCATCCTATACAGGGTGAAATTTTTAAACAATATTTTTACTAAAAAGTTAAGTTATCTTTAAAAATCGTGGAGAAAACATTGTTCTTGTTATGGGCATCATATTTGATTTTATCATTTTACCTGGTCGTTTCATGAGTTTCAAAGATGATGTAAATTTTAGACGAATGTTACTTGTTCTTATTCTTTTGTTTACTACAATACATTGTTTTCTTCCTTTTTTTAGATATTTTTTATTAGAAGATGTAATTTTTGCGTATAAAGCGAATTTAAGCTTAAGAAGTGAAAGCAAATAGCCATAATTTTAGTTCAATAAATAAAGACGTTGATTTTAGGTCCAAAACACTACAAAAACAAAAACATTAAAATTTGCACAATAATTAGTACAATATGTAAAGCAGAAAATTGGAGTTTTCGTGCCTCTGCAATGTTATCGTAACAAACGTCCAATTCCATTACTTTTGTAAGCGAAAGCACCAAAAAACATCTTTAAAAATTTCACACTGTATACTAAAAAATCAGCCTGTATACGATGCTATAAAATCTCTACTGGTCCTTTTCACCAAAAGAAAACAAATACCATTACTACTAACTTTATTATACCTTTCATTTCGCATTAAATTGACCCGATATCATCAGGAATGTTGCATAGCCATACATAAAGCAACATAACATTGGATTAAAACGTTGAATTATTGCGAACATGGTATGTTTTCAATTATTAATTGTAATAACAACCTAGTTAACCAGATTTGTCTATAAACAAAGTAGTACGGTTATCAAGACATCAAAACAATTTTATATGAAATTATTATTATTAGTATATTTTGACGTTATCAGTATCAGTTAAATTGCTACGAAAGTAAATCCTAGCCCCTGTACTTTTAAGTTAAGTATCGTGCACATTTGTATATTTCTGAATGTGTACAATTGAAGTTTATGGTTTTAGGCATTGTAAAAATAGATAAAACATACCGAAAATAAATTAAAAGCAACTTAAGGGAAATTGCAGTAAGCAAATAATAAACTGTGTATTCCATTTTAAAAACTTAAAAATAGTCATTTTATAGAGCTAAAATTTTTTAGCTATTTTTAGTAATTTTAATGTTTTATTACATTAACATCTATGTATGGATTTAGTTACCAGTAAATCGAATCTATCTTTCGAACAAATGATGCACAATTTCATCGAATAAATTCAAACAAATTTTATTGGTTCTAAATGGAACACCTGCAAATAAGCCACAATTTGTGTTCGTCAAACATCCGGAAGCACATACGATCGGTCAGTTCTCACGTGGCCGAATGAGGACATGATAAAAATCTATATTTGTCGAGGTTAATTAACAAAATACCGGGCCGATTTTTCAGTTACGCAATGTGTAGCGCGCGCTCACAAAAAGATCGGACACAAAAGGCGATATTACGGCTCATATCGAACAAAAATAACGCCGCGAAATTTAACGGGTCGCCGCCTTTTTCGACAGACGCCAAACTCAGCTGGTGCACCGCCGCAAACACATGAATAATAAGCAACGCCGTCGATAATTACATATTCATAAGTCCCACATTTAGTGTATGCGTAATAGTGGCGTTGAAAAACGACGAGATAATGATATAGATAATATACAGGGTGTCCCAGGCTAGGTACAATGGACATTAATGACCTGAAGCAATCGAAATAGACGTTTTTTTTTCATATATAAAAGTTGTAGATAATCATTGGCTCTACAGCCAAAAAATATTTTCATGCTTACAGGGTGTCCCACAACAACGTACCAACACAAACTTACGTTTTTTTAATGGAACGCTAGGTATATTATTGCATTTTTGGATGAAGATTTTTATGGTAATCATTTTAACATCAACTTATATTAGGCTATTGTCAACTGTTTCCGAGATATTGTAAAATCAATGTCAAAAACGTGCAATTTAAAAAAATTTATTCTGAGATAACTAATTAAGACGAAGAAACGAGAAACCTCATTCTAGACAGTAAAAATATCACTCTTTTTGAGAGATATGGTTTATTTCAGATTATAATATGAATTATATAAAATAAATAATGATATGTTAAATGTCAAATAACATTGAACTAATATTCAAATATCTGGCCTTTTCGTTGAATGTATTTTTGAAGTCTTGTCTCAAAGCCCCTCTGAACATTTTCTAGTGTTTCCACTGAAATATTGTGAAAACTTCGCTTTATCCTGGTCTTCATGTCTTCTTTAGTAGTGGGAATATCCCTATAAACTTGTTCCTTAACATGCCCCCAAAGAAAGAAATCACACGGCGTTAAGTCAGGTGATCTGGCTGGCCAAGGTTTTGGGCCACCACGACCAATCCAACGACGTTCAAACATATTATCTAAATAGTTTTGGACTACTCTAGAGTAGTGTCGTGGAGCCCCGTCTAACTGCAGTATCATTTCTTGTCTTGTCCTTAAATGTACTTCTTGCAACAATATCGGCAAATTATGTTCCAAAAATGTTTTGAAATCTTGTCCGTTGAGAATTCCATAAAAAAATGGCCCGACTATCTTAAGATTAATAATTCCTCCCCAGACATTCAGTAACCACGCATTTTGATTGTTAATTTGTCTTACCCATCGGGGGTTTTCGGTGGCATAATAATGCATATTATGCCGGTTTACCAATCCATTACTTTTAAAAGTAGGTTCATCCGAAAACAGAATTTTTGAAACATAATTTGGTTGTTCGTCAATTGTTTGTAACATGCTTTCACAGAAAGCTATCTTGTTTCAAAAATCATTCCCATGTAGCTCTTGGTGTAAACTTAAGTGGTCTGGGGGAAATTTATGAAGTTTTAATATTCTATGGACCGAGCTTTTGCTGATCTGGCGTTCTCTACTCAGTTCTCGTGTACTGACATGCGGACTTTCATGTACGCTCAATAAAACATTAAACTGGGTATTTTCATCTCCAACTACATAACTGGTATATCTACGTTTCAAGGTAGCAGTACTTCCAGTATTTTGAAACCTAACCAATAAATTTTCGAGGAATCACCTACTCGGGATTCGAACATTTGGGTACCTTTCGCCATATACTCTTTGAGCGAGTAGAGTATTCTTTTGACATTCTCCTAATATGAAAACCATGTTTACAAGTTCTGCGTTATTATAATTCATTATTGCGAGTAAAAGTTGTTACAAGCTACGAATAGACGAATAGTGAAAACGCTAAATTTTGTCGAATTTTGTCATCGCAACTAGATATTTTATATTAATTTAAGAATTCTTGCGTAGGTAATAAATTTTAAATTAGATTCTAAATAACTTTTTATCTGTTGTTGATGTTCCATTTAAAATTCTTCAGTTAAAAAGAATGGCATTTTTACAGTCTAGAATGAGTTTTCTCGTTTCTTCATCTTAATTAATTACCTCAGAATAATTTTAAGAAAAATGCACGATTTTGACATTGATTTCAGAATATCTCGGAAACAGTTGACAATAGCCTAATATCAGTTGATGTTAGAATGATTATCATAAAAATCTTCATCCAAAACTGCAATAATATACCCAGTGTTCCATTTAAAAAATCACTAGTTTGTGTTGGTACGTTGTTGTGGGACAGCCTGTACGCATGAAAATAGTTTCTGGCTGTAGAGCCAATGATTATCTACAACTTTTATATATGGAAAAAAGCGCATATTTCGATTTCTTCAAGCCATTAATGTACTTTGTTCCTAACCTGGGACACCCTGTACATAATTTACATAATTCGTTTAAAGTGCAAACGACAACGCGTTATCTAAATTGCTTATTTGAAGGTGGTCTCGCCGCACGTCGAGCTGAAGATACGAGAATGAAAGAAAGTCGCCACCGCTTGGCTTGACACGCCATGGTGAGCAGCAGGTATTAGGGGAGATAAAGCCCTACTCTGGATGAACGAGATGAACATATGCTCGACCTTCTTTATTCTGAACGGTAACTGTAATTTAAATTCATCAACGCTTCTGTTTCTTTAATGAGGACATGTAATTGGGCATATTCTTTTGGGGCTTGCTATATTATTAAGAAACTCTTCCATTCCGTTGAGTCACAACCATTGATAGTCGTAACCGTTTGCTAATGAATTATAAATGAGAAGATAAATATAGGTTATGTGGTTTTTGTTGGATCTGTAAGAATAGAAGTGGTAATAATACCTGCTTGGTATTCACAAAGATGTGTATTGTTTGAGCATTCAATCTCCTACATGCGTATCTATCAGATAAGTCAGTGGACATGAAAATACTGGCCATAAGACTAAAAATAATTACTAAATGTTACAGCTTCCATATATCATACTTAACATGAATTTGACGAGCTATTAAATATAAATCCAGTTCATTTCCTGTACGTTGGCACATAAAATGTATCGAAGGCTACATCATTCCGCTATGTAAGTATGTACAACTTGCAAATAGGCAGTGTAAAGTTAATTGCTAATTGTAATTGCTAATTTGTAGTGTTATGGCTTGTGAAAATTATGACATTGAGGAAATCCATATATCAGAGGTTAGTCGGTTAAAAATAAACCACTTATTGACTGTTCTGGTAACCAATCGGCTACCGTTTTCCATAAAACTTTTAATTCACGTTTGCTGTATTGGCGTGTAAAAATGCGAAGGCTTCACGCATGAATTCTTTCCAATACGAATGAAATAACTGAACAAAGTCATTTCTATGTATTTCTATAAGCAAATTCTAGCCCCTATTAGTATCCCCAGTATTTTCTGAACATTTCCTTTTTTGTTTAACATTATTACCTCGTGTAATAATAGAGATACCACTATGTAGTAGGATGTGGGAATCTTCAGAACTGAGAGGTAAAAAGCTTGTTCTTGATCGTGATCTTGTTCTTGGGCGGAACTCAGCTTTTGGTAAAACAGCCCACACTGACGAGAAAGAGATCTCCGACGGTAATAAGCCTTTGTCCGTGTGATAATATTAAGTGGAGCTTGTGCCAAATGATCGATTTAATGTTGCACTGAGAATGCTAATTATTTGTTCACGGAACCCTTCCATATCCATTTGTAATAGATTCTTCTAGATTTATTTTTTCTTTAATGCATAGTTTTGAGTTTTTATTGCCTAGTTTTTATTTTCTTTAATGATAGACACGAGGAAAATAATTTAAACTTTTGGACATTTAAAAAAATTGTTACACTTTTCTGTCAACAGAAAATATTGTGCAAATGAATATAAAATTATCAGCCAGTTGCCAAATTTATTTCCTTTCAAATCCTCAAGAAAGTCGTAGCTGCAAAATCAAATTTATCACAATTTTAGTATAATCTAAAAAAGTTCAAACACGTCTTTTCTCTTCAGTTTAGCAGTGGGCCATGTTCCCATTAGCTTAGGAGACCGAAAAAAATGTTTCGTTGTTTTGCCTATCATTTTATACAATGCAAAATTATTTTTACTTATACAGAATATTGCATTTAGGTGTGGTGAAAAATACTTCTTCTTCATTATTTCATTTTTTGTACCCCAGATATTTGGCTATATTAAGAATATTAAAATAATTTTCGGTTGCAAGACAAACACAAACATGTGTTTGAAACAAAACACTTGATAAATGTCACATGATATGTTATTGTGTTTTTACTATCTATTTCCTGTAAGAAGAAATAATGATAAAAATGCTAGTGATATAGGAATGCTAATTAATTAGATCTAGGGTTATTCCTAAATTTTCCTGAAATGTCCCCTTTCTTGGCATTTATTTCCTGTCTTGGACATGGCCAAGGGACAGACAAAGTAAGAATGGGTAACATTTATTACAGAAACTACATAAAAAGTCAAAACAAAAATAAAATATAAAAAAACAGATACAATGATAAATAAATAGGTCTGATTAATAATTTATAATATGCTAATCAATATTGGTTTTTAGTAATGCATTTATTTTGTTAAAAATCATACAAAAATGCCACCTCTTATCGTAGGATCGCCCTTAAGGTTAGTAAGGTTAGATCCTTAAACGTAATGAGGATAATTTAATATTTTCATTTTGCAAACGAACATCCTGTATATTATTTGCTGGCTGCAAATCCCCTTAAGTTCTCTCTAATTTATATTAAGTATGCCAACTTCTAATAAAGTACTCATTTTAGTGCCTTAAGTTCGATATTGGAAAACAGTGATGCTTTTGGTTTATAAATTGTTCCCATGTTTCCCAGAGTTTTTTTTGGTTTGTTCATTTTACGTCGGTCTATTTCCGCAACTTATGCCAATCACCGACGCTGAGGGCAGGCTACACACAGCCAAGAATTTTATCGAACTGAAGGAATTTAACGTGCACGTCGCATCATGACAGCACTTGGGGCCACCGGCTTTACTTCCTCATCCGATGAAAGGCGGCATGCAAAGTTCCCTGCCTAAAATACCAGAGGAGTCGATTTTAGCCCTAGGAATTTTCATCAATTTTTAGCGACAATTTTCAATTATCTTTCGGGCAAAATTTTCTGATGTAAGGCCATACAATTTCTATGCTAACATAGAGTTATTGTCTTAAAAAAACAACAAAATCAGTTGGAGATGATTGAATTTATTCCATTTGGTTGTCACATACTGTGTGATAGTGATATTTCGTTTGATATATCGTTTGTCGATTAACCACAAATTTAAACATGCCATACACCAACTGTTTCATTCAGGCATTAAAAGCATCATAATATTGTCGCGCGCATAAAAATAAACGAATTAAACGGCGTATGTGGCGACAGAGGAGGGAAAATTAGCAACGGTTGCGTTCCTACTGGCCACTTTTCACCGCGGTCCGTCGCTGTTTATTACGGGACAATATACCAACATGAAAAAAAGAAAAAAAAACGGCGAGAGCGGAGAAACGACGCACAGACACACACACACATAAATTAGGGGCAACTAATTGCTGCTTCCGCCGGAAGTCCGGACATCCTCACACCTCGGCCACCGTCACAAATTATATTGTATTTAGCCGGCCACCTTTATATTGTTATCTAATTTGGCCAGTCATCGCGCGGCTCTAAACTGGCATTCATTGCGTACGCGTTCCGTTAAAAATTTGCCGGTAAATTCTATTTTCGTTTGACGTCATGTGGATAATCCAGTACAACTTGTGGCGTGGATAGTGCTTTTGGAGCGTTTAAGTTGAGCAGCGATGTTTTAAATTGCTTAAGAGTTATTAGACTCCAGCATGTTTCACTTTTTCACAAGAATAAACTATCAGTTGTTCGCTCAGTTATTAATTTTAATAGTAAGAATTTGTTTGTAAAAAAATGCATCGGTCTGGACATGAACCAGGAAACAGAAACAATGGGAATTTATAGGCAAATTTGTCACTTAAATGCAAATTTTTTAAATGCAATTTTCTTTCCTTTAAGAGGAAAAAAATGACAGAATTCGAATATGGACAAACCCGTTGTGACAGCTATTGGGGCTGGTTGGAAGCTCAACTGGGAGAGCTCCCAATCTTAAATTTAGCGGTTCGTGGTTCAAATCCAGGCCAGAGTATTTTATCCATGCATTATCATTGGTTAGATCAATTATCATTCGCTCCTAATTTTTCTCTTATCTGACAGATATGTGAAGGTTTTTAAACAGGAATTACAACAGAAATACTATAAGTCAAGAGACCAGAATCATTACAAGCTCTAAAAATGTGCACATAGCTTCTGGAATACATTACAGCATTTACCTTGCTCAAATTTGACCTTAATCTATAAAATTTCATTGCATGGTCGTAGAAAAAGTATAGTATTCCATTCGCAAGTAATGGCGATTTCTCGCATTTCGTTCTCGTGAGAAATTTCTCACATTACTTGCTCATAGAATAATATACTATTATCTACGACTCACATATAATAAGTGCATTGCATACGTATCTATGACTATATAATCCCCATCATTATACACGCCATGATTATAATGACACTAGCGTTGTATAATAATGACAGTTCGTTCAAATAATGACCTCATTATTTGAACGATCTGTCAGCATTATACAACGCTAGTGTCAAAGTCTGCCAAAACCTACGTGGATGACAGTTATTTGACAGTTCGCCTCGCCATCGTTGACAAATACATTTAAAGTATTTTGCATAAAATGGAATTTATGAGTCGTAGATAAAACGTCGTATTTGACTCGCACATAACGGATATAAGTCGCTCGCATGATTACTCATGCTCGTGATTTATATCCTTAATTATGTGCTCGTCAAATAATATACTAATTTTATCCTACACGATGCGAAAATATCATTTTCGCGTCTCCGCCAGGCCCAGCCAGGCTTGTAATAAACACTTTTCAGCACTATAGGCGGCGACCGGATGGTCTATCCAATCAAAACACAGTTATCAAATTCGGTTTGACGTTTGCGATTAAAACGTCAACATTTTTATTTGTCAAAAGCAAATATGTCAGTGATTAGTCTTTAGAAACGGGTGATTTTATTACATTATTGTTGTGTAGGATAAAGAAACTTGGTTTTCGGGCCTCAAGAAGGGCCTGTGCAACTCTTCTCTCGGCCCAGGAAAAAATCACTTTCTTGGCTTGGTACACAATATACAATGCCTAATATACAAAATATGTAATATACCGGGTGATCCGCGCCAAAGTTACTTCCGGTAATTTTTCTTATTTATGACGCTAAACCAATGACATTTTGAGAAGTGCTGATAGACAGAAAACGCATTTTTTAGTATGATTTCCGGTTTTTCCGGAAATGGCGTCAAAGTTGGAATTTTAAATGTCACTCTATGTTATTGATGTGATATTTTCAATCAGGGATGACATTCTGAATATAAAAACGTCGATTGTCAATAAGGTGACATATTGCGCGTCACCGTCTTGATGCAAAATAGTCTTGTATTTAGCTAAGGCATTGTTAACATTGCAATTAAAACAACAATATTCGCTATGTAAACAACAAATTGAATAAGAAATAGCAATAACGTAATAATGATCACGTCATTTCCGGAAAAACCGGAAGTCATACTAACCTAAAAAGAATTTAAAAAAATGGCATTTTTGGTTTATTAGCAAAATTTCATTTGTCCAGTTTGATAAACTAAGAAATATGAACGGAAGTGCCTATGAAGTGGGTCACCTAATTTAATATTAAATGAGACTATTAATATTAATTAAATTTTATTGCGGTATGCGTCGTTACGTCTTACAAATTATTGATTTAGTAACATTCATACACATATACAATCTGAAAACACAGAATATACGTTCATTATTACAATGATATAGGTGAGGTTAATAATAATAATAATAATAATTGTTGATTGACCAAAAAGTAAAGAACAACAATACATATACAATACAGTAGATAACATAATAATATTATATTTCTTAATTGGCCAAAACGGTTGTCTTCACCGGTATTAGATATAACCCTGAGAAATGTCTAAACTGCTGCTCTTCCAGACACCAGCATGTTCATAAAAACATAATATATTGTGTGCTATTATGCCTATTATACTTCATAGTAAATGCAAATTGTATTAATATCTTCTATAAATATAATAATAACATGGTGCAAATAACTGTCAAAATATCTAAGAAATTACATTTATGACTATACTATATTATAACATGGAATTCTAAATTAAATAGCTGTAAGATTTTTGATAATATCGTGCAATATGTTTGCGTTCTTGTACGCACATATTTCCTTGCGAAAAGGCTCTCTACCTGAAACGGCAAAAAACAGTCCGCGCAGTTGTTGCTTGGCTCACGGCTTTGAATTTCCAGTTCCTAGTGGAAAATATCGTGCGTATGTCGGTGTGTCCAAACGAAATTAACCGTTGATGATTAGTGCTTAGATTATTGTGTTGATCGTTCGTCAAAAAGTGTAAATTGTTGCGGCGTTACTAATGTTGAAGGTAAATGTCGGGTAAATTGACGATAGTTGTGTTGTTATGTTATGGAAATGTTAGGTTAAATTTGGTGTGGAATGATATTAATATAATCTGGAATGATACCTATGTAGCAACGCTTATTATTGATTGTGGATTTGTTACACCCAGGTGTTATTTTATATAATTATACCTAATTGTCTTTTTTTGTTTAGGACGGGAAAATGCTGCTCCTTCGCACGTATTGCCGAATTTCAAGGCCGTCCTGGTGAGTCTAATTTTCATCCTTAAACTGTATGTAAATTAATACCAAAAGGTTACATACATTATGCTCATGGTAATTCTTAAATACCTTTTGGATGTTTTTTATTGCTAATTTATGAAGAATAAATTATGCTGCTACTATTGATAACAATAAACAAACAAATTAGAGCTTTGTGAAACTTTGGGCTATTTTATTTTTAAGCTATTTATAAGTGCCGTGATATTCTAACTAACAATTTTAACTATTAGCAACTGTTTATTTATCTCAGAATAATAATTCCAATACCAACATATACAAGATGTTGCGTAACGATGTAATAAATTATAAATGTACTTTTTCTTAAAACGTAGAAAACTCTTCTTGATGGATGATAGATGGACTATAGTATAGTCTAGGGGTGGCAACTTTTGTCTACTCAAGATCTATGTTTTATCTTTCCTATGTGCTGCGATCGACAACAAACAATTTTTTTTGTCATTTATTAAATTTTCGATATAAATGCATAAAGAGAATAAATTTTCTGACCCAACTTATCATATTTGCATAAGTAGTTTATTATAAAAATGCACAATATAGCTGAAAATTTGATTTTAAGATTTCTCGACTCTTTTTGTCAGGAAAATTAATCATGGAAAATTTGATATTAATACTTTTTTATCTACTAATTTTAGACTTTTGTATATCTATCAAATAGATCGTGGCAGTTCATGTCGTACTGAAGCAACTTGTTTATCGACCTACGTAAAAAAGATGAGTAGTGTTAACATATTTGATGGGGTTTGAGCTGAAATTGCGAATATTTGTTTATCTTGTCGAGCTGAAAGTCAGCTCTTTACTAAAATGTTAATTTATTTTGTTTGGCCGATAGGTTAGCGCTTTTCTAAAATTTATTTATTTTGTTTAGCTGAAAGGTTAGCTTTATGCCAATATATATTTGTGTCAGCCCTTTACTGGCGCGGTAGTTAATTTTTTTTTTGAGCTGAAAGGTCTTTGTTAATATTTTTATCTTGTTGATCTCTATTTTTAACTTTGCTAATATCTAAATGGTTTTAGCTGAAAGTTTAGCCCTTTGCTAATATTTGTTTATCATGTTGAGATGAAAAATTAGCAATTTGATAATATTGGTTTATATTGATTTGAGATGACCGCACTTTGCTAAGATTTCTTTATCTTGTTGAGCTCAATGATTAGTCGTTTGCTTATTTGTTTATCTTCATGAGCTGAAAGGATGACCCCATGCGAATATTTGTTTATTTTGTTGGACTGAAAAGTTATAACTTACCATGCTAATATACATATGTTGTTGAGCAGAAAGATGGTTTGCTTTTTGCGGTTATTTGACTACGTTTTGACTTAAAAATGTTGGGGTTTTGAACGAAAAAAGGAGAAAAAATACATGTTTGTAACTTGATTATTGTTGAATGAGTAATACCTTTGAATTTCGGCAAATTATGAATTGTCGACTGGAAGTTGGAGACTGGCTTTGAGAGCAAAGCTATAGTCAGGATTGGCCGTAGTGGGAATTATTTTATTTGTTGGATTATGTCAGATATTGGCCTACTGATTTCTGACATAATCAGCACCATTTCTTATTAAATTAACTATCAAGGATAAAATGCTCGATTAGTAGTAGATATAATTCAATATGGAGCCAAACATCATTTTCAGCTTGAATGACTCTTTTTATTTACCTCAACAATAAATACAGGCTTTATTTAAAACAGAACCAAAAACTTAAACGTAAAAATTAGTGGCGGATTTATTTACCTGTATTCTATGATATACTACAGAATATAAAATTTGTAAATAGGTATAAAATACAGCGAAGAAAATACTAAAAATAAGTAGAAAATCGAGAAGCAAATATTTAACTGTAAAATGAAACCCAAATAGTACCTACCAAAAATGATTTGTTATTTATCGTTGTTATTAATCTTTCGATGGTTCGCTCCAATCGAACGAATGATGTCATTTCTTGTTCCGATTTTCAGGTTTCTTCCAGTTTAAGACACTTACCTTAAACTAACGAAATATTTAGGTACGATGGTTTTCCATCATGAAGTGCATGTACAGTCATGGAAAAAAGTATGTTCGTATCGCTATCGCAGGATTTGAAAATAGTATGTCGGTTATATATTCTGTTATATATTCCCTCGGCCCGGCCGCTTCGCAAAATGTTGTCCGTCACGAGGTGGTTTTTCGATGGATGTAATGTAACGGAATTTAGTTTATTTTGAGCGTGTCCGATCTTTTCCTTAATGTGATACCTTCATTGCAATGTAATAAATGTAATATGACCACAACATTTAAGTTTACGAGTAGTGCATTTAATTAAATATAAAATTACTTTTATAATAATATTAATAAACATGAAATTTGATAATATGATACGAAAATCTGATATTAAGATATTGCGTAATATCACGACACATTATTTAAATTTATTTTATTTAATACACATATTAATTACGTAAGTAAATGCCTTTGCTCAGCAGGGGATGACGGGCTTAAGTAAGTAAGTAAGTAAATGCACAAATCATCTTGTTGCTAAAGATTATCACTGAATATAGACTATTTCAGAATTGTAATATTAAAATATATTCACTAAATGTAAATAAATTCTCTAAATTTAATTTAAATTTATATTTGGGACGGAGCATGTATTTTGTATGAAAGGACAATAGAAATATATCTGTATTTACTTTATAGCAGTAAATGTTTCCATTATCTTTCATGACATCTAATACATGCTTGACAACCAAAATAATATAAAATTATAGCAATAATATATGCAGGCTGTCCCACGTTTCTTCTGCAAAACATTTTTTTCAGTAAGCAAATAACTTTTTCAATTCATTAAAAAGTTACAGCCGTTTGAATTATTAACAATATCTTATTTTAAACGGCTCCAACTTCTGAAGGAACAGAGAAAACCAATAAAACCATATGAAACTTATTACTTTCTATTTTCTAGAAAAAAAAACATTCTAGTTTCATCTTTTGTTCATTTATAATTCGAATTATTAAAATTTTACTTATAATTAATTAACTAATTACTTAAGAATACTGAAAATTAGGTTATTAGGTCAATAATGATTAATGTCAAATCTTTTTTCAAATCTCAAATCTGTAGTAGTTTTGGACATAGAGGGAACTATTTTTAACAATAATGTCATCTAAATGTTCTTTTAGCTGGTCGTATATTTTGGTTTATTTATTTTTTAATACTAATTATTTCATATTTCCATTCCATCAAAATTCGTCGAAAATCTTGCTTCTACAAGCAATTATCAATTTTTGTAAATTAGTGATATACATAATTGTCATTATTTTCAGTTGTCAGATATTTGAAAAATATTGCTGTAAAGTAAATACAAAATGATAATATAAAAAGATTGTAATGATACATTCATGCTATACAAAATAATTAAGTTAAACTGCAAAATATCGTTGAAGCTAAATATCTCGAAAACACCAGTAAATCACAAGTAACAAATTACCATAAATACAAATTTAAAGCAATTTAATTCTATTAATTTATTTCTATATTGTGAATAAATGTTAAAACATAAAAGTTCTGAAATAACCTTTAGTAAAAATATTCACCACAAGAAATTGATTTTTGTATTTATTAACGAAAAAAGCTATTAGATGCAATAAGTTTGTATAGTTTGTTGTGTTTTATGCAATATCTTGAAATGAAATTTTCATTTTATGTTATATAATAAATAATAATATATTTAATAAAAACACAATTACATTGCAATGTAAGAATTACATTAATTTATTACACATTAGGCTAATAAATAGAAATATATAAATCATTATAAACCAATTCAAAGCAAGGTTTCTCAAATAATAAATTTCCGATATACGAGTATGCAGCGTAACCGGACAATTTTTTGCACTTAGCGGTCGACCGGCCGACTAGAGTAACAAAAAACTCGTACATGGATGTAACATCGACACACTGCTGAAATACGGATCAGAACATACTTTATTCCACGAGTGTACGTCATAGATTGCGTCTCGGTTAAAACATCTCGAGTTTGTATTGAGCTGTGACAGCGGTAATATGGTCGTTTTTGAAATTTTTTTATTGCACAATTATCGCTTTTTTTTTCTTTTTTAGTGGAATGTCGTGCTTACAGTGCAAAAAGTGCACTGTAAAAAATGTATTTTATAATATGGGTTGGGCTATTTGAACTATATTTGACATAACCGAAAGACTATTTATTTTGTACTATTTATTTTGTTCATGACAAGAAATTCAATATTTCATATTCCAAGAAGTTTCACTGAACATTTCATCAATTTTGAACAATAAATAACGGTTTACCTGAAGACGCATTTAGAACTGGGTATAAACAATCATTTTATTTTGTAAACAATAATCGTTTTATTTAAAACACAAACAGTTAGTCTATTTGAATAATAAACATCCATGACGTATGAATTTTAAAGTTATCCAATTTTATCTTAAAGAAGAAAACAATAAACCATCAAAATATTTATTGGCCTTAAATAAAAAATGTAAAATTTGGCTCGATCAAATAATTTCTTTTGCCGTGACTATTCTTGAAACATTCTACAAGAACGAAAATTGACGATGGAAGAGCAAGTTATTATCTTAATGGAGTTTAAATTTTGTTTATTATTGATGTTAATACGCACACTTTGACACGTTTTAAACCGACAATTTTGGTTTCTACTTGTAAGGTAAAATTAAAAGCGTCGATGAAGTTTCAGGGTAAAAAATATTCTCCAATCAATTATATTTTAGGCGTTTGTAACTGCGTTTCTTACTGACTACATTTGGTAACTTTTGGCATCCCAGGCGTTTTGATCCGGCAATTATTGGGTTTTTCATGAATCCCGGGATCAATCCCGGGATTACAAAATCTTTAATCCCGGGATCAGTATTTTGTCCGGGATTGGAAGCCCTACCACTATACTACTCTAATATATATACTAATTTTATATATATATATTACTGACTAGCACGCACCCAACACTAACATTTTATCAATTGCCCATAAACCGCTTCAGGATTAACCATAATAAATTTGTTTACCTCCGCGCTAATGTCCGCCATACGACAGTGCAACCAGATAACGATCGAATGGAAATTAGTGCCCGATCTCGAAGATATTCAATTAATTAACCTAACGTTATCTAAATTCGAATCTAGCGATGCGCCCTCTGGCGGCCGACGGCCGGCGCGGCAGTTGTACGCGGCCTGACCGGTCAATTCCAAACACCCGACCGGCCCGACAAGGATTAATAAATTTCACTCTTGTTCGATTGCGGTCGCGATCAAGTGTGTGTGCATGTGCATCTGAGTACTTAATTATATATACGGATCGGGTAACCTCATTTACATGGGCACGTTGAATTTCGCCTGACAGGCACCGTTTAAGCTCCTCCGTTCGCGCGCTTGTCAACCGTACGTGATACGGATCGGAATTTTATTTTAATTTATTGGTATTAAAGGATGGCCGAAACGTTCGCTTTTGCATTTTTTTGCGACACTGAAATGATGTTGCGTCTTCATGAAAAGAAATTTACTTTGTATTTGCTGTAGATGCGTATATGAAGCATTAATTGAGAATGGTGAGTTGTGCTCCATTCGGAAACTTACGTAATAAAAATGGCTTTAAAAATGTTTTTTTTTGTAACGGTTTTTACTTTATCATACGCAGTAAGTAAAGTATTGTAATCGTGCCGAAAAAAAAAATTGAGATTTTAGCGGAAATAGGTCTTTTTGGGTCCCCTGAACATTTTTGACCAAGGTCCAAAAAAATGTCTGTGTGTGTGTCTGTGTGTGTGTGTGTGTGTGTGTGTGTGTGTGTGTGTGTGTGTGTGTGTGTGTGTGTGTGTGTGTGTGTGTGTAAACGATTTTTGTGGAGACGATTCCGGAGAAACTACTGAAGGTATCGGAACGAAAGTTCATATTTAGAAGTTTCGTGACCTAACTTAGAGCTGAAAAGCTTTTGGTTCACAAGGGTCCAAAGGAACTGGTAATTTATTCTAAGCCTTTTTCAAGGATTTTGCAAATGAGCCGTTATTTCTCTAATTTCGTCAAAATAGTTAAATAATAAATTAAAGTAGAGGAAATTCTGAATAATTTATGCCTATGAAATTTTTTGGTAAAATTAACAGTTTAGCTTTTTAGGTTATTCTAAGCCTTTTTGAAGGATTTTGGAAATGAGCCGCCATTTCTGTAATTTCGACAAAATAGTTCATCAATAAATTAAAGTAGAGGAAATTTTGAATAATTTATGCCTATGAAATTTTTAGGTAAAATTAATAGTTTAGCTTCAAGAGCAAATTCTATTTGATCGAGATCGGTCGCATCTGCATTGTTATGAAATTACATAGTAGCCAGGATTTTGACAAATATTTTTTTGTGTTGTCACATTCGAAAACAGCTGATCTCATCAGAGGTTGGAGAACCACTATGGAACGTTGCCGCTGTAGTGCGGCAAATTTTAAAATACAAATTTCAAATAAAGTAAGATCACCAATTTGATTGTTTGTTGATAAGAAATATCAACCCGTCTTTGTATCTAATTCCAAAAACGATACATTGAGAAAATTATAAATAAAGTATAGCGATGAGTGTAGTTTTATTTTAGTATGTTGGTAGGGATGTGTCATGAACAAATATAAATCTGTCAGAATTTGAATTACCTTTTTAAGGTGCGTTTTCATTAGTGATAATGGCAGTGGTAGCAGACGCCGTTATAGTATTTCCAATAGAAAATTGATAGTGACTCATGTTTATGCACATGCAAACTAATATGTGTCATTATCACGATATGTAAGAAACACTATAATTTCGTATTCTACCACCGCCATTAGCTACCATTACCTACTAATCGGAGCGCACCTTTAAACTTGACGTTTCGTCAAAGTGGTACCAACCTAGCATTTACTATACAGAAATCATTTATTTATTTTTTTTAATACGTATTTCTTAAAAAGTAACACAATAAACGTTGATGTCGCTCCTGCTAAAAGCTAGATAGCGCGACTCGCTCACATGCGACGGCGACACTCCGCCTTCGGTGACGCGCCGCATCACCGCTCGTCGCGCTATTCCGTACTTTCGGCATTTGTGACATAAATAACTATTATTCTAATGACGTAGTGTAGGTAGTGTCAAATGCTGATGATTTGACAATACGTACGATTTATCTCAATAGAATAGATTCTCATGCAGCTAAACTATTAATTTTATATAGTGTATGATAAAGTCATGTGCCTGGCCACATCAAATTTTTTTTTGTAATGAGTGTTATCTAAGAAATCTTTTCAAAACGGATTTCTTTTGGAAGGCAATCAACTATAAGGCAATAGACGGTACACAGATAGAAAAGATTTTGAAGAGATTTTGCTCTACTTAGGAAAAAAATCCAGGTGCGAATGTAACAAATGAATTTCAGAGACATGTTGACGCCTGTTGGAAAAATAAAGAAAATGAAAAGCATATAACAGGAAATGGATAGACTAACATAGCCTATACCAATTTTTGCATATTTCTGAAGCAAATCTTCAACAATTGTCCGGAAGTTCGGGCTTTTATTGTTTCCAAGGTAATCAGAAACAATTAGCTGAAAAGAATTCCAAGCTGCTGCCTCATCCGATGACAAATATGTTTGCAATTCTTCATCTTTCAACAGCTTCCTTATTTGTGGAGAAGCCAATCCACTAAGATTTATATGATAACTAAGGCAAAGAATACTAGGTGTCTATGGTTCGCGAAGATGTTCAGCTGCTATTCCAAATCATTGGAGATAATTCTCTTGTAGCGAATTTGTAAATTATCGTTGACTTTTCTTGACGGCATGATCACCACACACACACAACAGAAATCATCTGGGTTGTTTTTACACTCAAAAGCTCGTTGTCTTTTACTCAAATTATAAATATCAGATGATGTTAAATGATGCGACACAACCCAATTTACACAACTGTTAAACACTGATATAAACAGTAGTAGGTATCTTCGTAAAAGTGCAATCTCTATTTAAAAAATAGGAAACTGAACATATTGTCATGATTTCCCCGGCGATGTTTGATGTTCATTTGTGCCAAACATTTTCCAAATTGTGGCCCATTGCAATTGCAGTGAAACTACTAAAGCGATTGGAAAATAATATTAATAGCTTTTATTGGTGATTCAATTGGCTTTCATTTGATGTGCCGAGCGACCAGATTGGATGTTCCGAACTCGAGATATGCTCCAATTAGTCAAACTACCACCGAAGAAAATATATATTTTTTTTTCGAAAACGTATCCATGCAAATTTTTTTAATGCGATTTTTGAGTTTAGCGTACCAAGGTATCTGAAAAAAAAAAGATTGGCATCTAATGTACAATTTGTTTTTTAAATTTTGTTGACTAGTGATTGAATTTCTTTAATCAAGGAACCGTTATTATTATTATTATTTGAACTAAACAAATCTCGTTCGTTATAATATACAAATGGTAAATTTAAACTGACCCATTAAATGTTATTTTTACCAAACAAATATTTTAAACAAATGCATAATCTATCGAAACACCAGATTTCTTTGAGTCAATGCATATTTATTTGAATTAAACAAAATTTTCTATCTGTGTACATAAACTATGGTGGTTCGGGCTCAATTTTACGTGCATTTCTAATGGTGGTATAAATCCAGCTAGAGCGAAATAGCGAGTGACATAAGGTTTGCTTAATAAAGATGACATGATGCTGATGATTGAGGTTTCCGGCCCCTTATCTTGTTTTGATAGAAATCAGTATCTTAACACTATAAATTTTTATTTGCCACTCATAAATTAAATAAAAAATTTATAGATAGTTTAAAATCAATAAAAAGATAATTTAATTTATTAATTTCAATAATAACCATGTTTTACAAAAGCCGTTTTCTAAAGGGATGGGATTCATAAGGACATTGCTTGCCATTTGAGATGTGAACATCAAAGCAATCCAGGAAAGAAACAAGCTAATTTCTAATTAAGTCTGGCCATTTATTGCCTAATTTATTTACGTTTTATTTTATAACAAATATAATATTGTCTAGGGTTTTTGGCATCTGTCCTGGTTTTTTAACTGTTTCAAACCCCTAAGCTGCAAATACAATTATTGGACCATGAATTTTAGTTTACTTTCCAAATAGTGGTGAAACTTTGATTTTGACATTTTAGGTAGTTTTGTCCTTTGGTTCCCACAATAGTTAGACAAATTTAGATAGATTCTAGACACATTTAACTTTTATTATTGTTGAATTTTTTAACTAAAATCTACATCCTTTTTGGAACCAAATAGAATACGGTATTTTTATTGGCTCGACCAGAATTCTATCAAAATTTTTTCCGAAATATTATACGGTATATAAACTAAGATATTCTCAGTTCTCTAGATGTACACTCGTGGAATAAAGTATGTTCTGATCCGTATTTCAGCAGTGTGTCGATGTTACATCCAGGTACGAGTTTTTTGTTACTGTAGTCGGCCGGTCGGCCGCTAAGTGCAAAAAATTGTCCGGTTACGCAGCATACTCGTATATCGGAAATTTATTATTTGAGAAACCTTGTTCGAATGCTTTGAATTGGTTTATAATGATTTATATATTTCTATTTATTAGCCTAATGTGTAATAAATTAATGTAATTCCTACATTGCAATTAATTGTGTTTTTATTAAGCATAATTTATTATATAACATAAAATGAAAATTTCATTTCAAGATATTGCATAAAACACAACAAACTATACAAACTTATTGCATCTAATAGCTTTTTTCGTTAATAAATGCAAAAAACAATTTCTTGTGGTGAATATTTTTACTGAAGGTTATTTCAGAACTTTTATGTATTAACATTTATTCACAATATAGAAATAAATTAATAAAATTAAATTGCTTTAAATTTGTATTTATGGTAATTTGTTACTTGTGATTTACTGGTGTTTTCGAGATATTTAGCTTCAACGATATTTTGCAGTTTAACTTAATAACCAGAAAGGATGTATTTTGTATAGCATGAATGTATCATTACAATTTTTTATATTATTATTTCGTATTTACTTTACATCAATATTTTTCAAATATCTGACAACTGAAAATAATGACAATTATGTATATCACTAATTTACAAAAATTGATAATTGCTTGTAGAAGCGAGCTCTAAATTTTCGACAAATTTTGATGGAATGAAAATATGAAATAATTAGTATTAAAAAATAAATAAACCAAAATATACGACCATCTAAAAGAACATTTATTGACATTATTGTTAAAATTAGTTCCGTCTTATGTCCAAAACTACTACAGATTTGAGATTTGAAAAAAGATTTGACATTAATCATTATTGACATAATAACCTAATTTTCAGTATTCTTAAGTAATTAGTTAATTAATTATAAGTAAAATTTTAATAATTCGAATTATAAATGAACAAAAGATGAAACTAGAATGTTTTTTTTTTCTAGAAAGTAGAAAGTAATAAGTTTCATATGGTTTTATTGGTTTTCTCTGTTCCTTCAGAAGTTGGTGCCGTTTAACATAAGATATTGTTAATAATTCAAACGGCTGTAACTTTTTAATGAATTGAAAAAGTAATTTGCTTACTAAAAAAATGTTTTGCAGAAGAAACGTGGGACAGCCTGCATATATTATTGCTATAATTTTATATTATTTTGGTTGTCAAGCATATATTAGATCTCATGAAAGATAATTGAAACATTAACTACTATAAAGTAAATACAGATATATTTCTATTGTCCTTTCATACAAAATACATGCTCCGTCCTAAATATAAATTTAAATTAAATTTAGAGAATTTATTTACATTTAGTGAATATATTTTAATATTACAATTCTGAAATAGTCTATATTCAGTGATAATCCTTGGCAACAAGATGATTTGTGCATTTACTTAGGTACTTACTTACTTAAGCCCGTCATCCCACTGCTGGGCAAAGGCATTTACTTACGTAATTAATATGTGTATTAGATAAAATAAATTTAAAAAATGTGTCGTGATATTACGCAATATCTTAATATCAGATTTTCGTATCATATTATCAAATTTCATGTTTCTTAATATTATTATAACAGTAATTTTATATTTAATTAAATGCACTACTCGTAAACTTAAATGTTGTGGTCATATTACATTTATTACATTGCAATGAAGGTATCACATTAAGGAAAAGATCGGACACGCTCAAAATAAACTAAATTCCGTTACATTACATCCATCGAAAAACCACCTCGTGACGGACAACTTTTTGCGAAGCGGCCGGGCCGAGGGAATATATAACCGAATATATAACCGACATACTATTTTCAAATCCTGCGATAGCGATACGAACATACTTTTTTCCATGACTGTACGTAGTGTACGTACTATAGCTTTCTTCGTTTTTGCTTATATTCAATAAACAATTTATCGCGCACCTACAATACCGCGACAGTAATCGAAATCGTGTTAGATGTGGTGTAGTTTGTTCTTCGCGTATATCCTTACTTAGGTAAACTTGTCCTTGTTATCTGAAAAGGGGATTAGATGTTTAGTTGACAAGCATAATGCACGATCACTTACCAGTCTGTTGTTCACCGACTGTATGAAGATCAAATAACTCTCATTATACAAAGGAACATATACGGCCATATTTTACTCCTTAAAAAAATGGAGACGACGATCTTGCCCCAGTCACTGTCTGCTTGTAATCTTCACAAACAAATCTACGTTTCCTTATCTCCTATGGTGGTATTGCCCGGCTCGGGCTCTGCAATCTCCATCAGTTGTTTCTTCCATTTCCACTATTGCCAATCATCTCCTTCCAATTGTGGATCTTCATGACGTTTGTTGTATTCTCTGCATCCTCATCCATCAAATATATATTTGTGTATGTGACAGGGAACGTATCCAATCGTCCTTACATAACAAGAAATTTGTCTCAATTCGACAAAACTCCTGGTTGTGTGAAGCGTGCTTACAGCGCTGAAAACTTGCCTCTTACCTAATGGGGTTTGTTATGTTACAACATAAAGAATACAGGAAGACACAGCAACCACATGTTTCCTAAAAATAAATAAATAATTTATGCTCAGCTACACCAGAGGTAACAATTATAATTACCTAAATATTGTTTTCTAGAATATATTCATCAGATAAAACGACGAGCGCTCACCTCAGCAATTACAATAATTACCACGAACGTTACTTATTCATTATCCACCTTTTAGAGCAACCATGTAACTTGTAAAAAAAGCTCTTCCCCATAAAACAATTAATTTTAATTTTCATGCAGATATTAGATGAGGTGCTCGAGATAGCGTCATTAAGGGTATTATTCCCCCCCCCCCCCGAACGCCACTGCACAGAAGAACAAAAAAATGAATTGAATTACCTCTTGGCGAGTAATTGAGGAAATTGCGGATGATTATCGCATTTGAGGTAGAATTTGTTATCGAATTTATAATTTCGTAATTATCCAGACGAAACTTGCTCAACCGTCGACGAACTCTTTCGTAATCCTTTATCGTGGCTTCTTCCTAACATAGCGCCTCATATCTTATGGACTGCATGCTATTTCCACAAGTTAATTGGCCAGAAACAACACTTCGAATTAATGATGTACATATACGTATAATGCCGATAACTTGTTTCGATTTAGCGTGTTGTTAGATACTGGGCGTTGAGATTAGTATGTAATCGACGAATTTTAGATGGTAATTGATCGGGTAACCTCTTATTTCTTCGGGTTAATTAGGTGCTAGCCCAATATGGGAAACTGGTTAAGGCGCAAGCCTTACGAGACAACATGAAGGCGAATTCAGTTAGCTCTGAAGAACCGAGCAACATGGTTCGCGAAACGTCAGAATTTACGAATCTTGACACACGGCATAATCCGGAAGCAATTTATTTTCTAAATTATTCTGGGCGTGAAAACCTACATTCTTACTTAGCTCCTAGTAATTCACGTTAATTATCAATGTTAATAAATTCTTATCTCACAAAAAGACAGCTTTTCGTTGATAGTGTTTATGAAATAGGAAGCAATCAGAGGTAAATACCGTTCTCAGTCTTGCTAGCATAATTTTTCTGCCAGTCTTATTGATATATTAAGTTCAAGAAAATCTACGATTGTAATATTTTTCCTATGAACACACAATTTATAAGGCTTATTTTTAATTATCCTGTCATAGATTAAAACCCAATTAAAATTGCAGCGATAATGTGTAGAATTTTCTAATTTTTTTTTTGTAGAGTTTGTGATATTTTCATGTTCTTTTGTTTTTAATCTGTAATCGAATCTGACAAAAGGATTTGCTGTTTTTTTTTACCGTACCTCTCAACTTGGCTTATTTTGTTATATTACTCAAAACCAGAAAATTAGAACATTTGTTTACCATCTCCTTGGAACTTAAAATATGTATTAGTCTTTCGTCATACCTCCACCAGAAATTTAGCATTTAGTTCCCTTAATAGACAATCTTACACTCGTGCGATATTGTGTATAATTAAAATAAATAAATTACACCATTTGACGAATTACACCATTAAATTCTAATAATTAATCAAACAGTTAACAACAAATAAATGCAACACAATAATTATAAACTACAGAAATTAAACAAAAACAAAAAAGAAAGTGAAGAGGCTGGTAAGTATTCCACTACAAATGTTCAAATATCTGGCCTCTTTGTTAAATGCATTTTTGAAGTCTTGTCTCAAAAGCCCTCTGAATAATTTCTAGTGTTTCCACTGAAATATTGTGAAAACTTCGCCTTATCCATGTCTTCTTTAGTGGTGGGAATATCCCTATAAACTTGTTCCTTAACATGCCCCCAAAGAAAGAAATCACACGGCGTTAAGTCGGGTGATCTGGCTGGTCAAGGTGTTGGACCACCACGACCAATCAAACGACGTTCAAACATATTATTTAAATAGTTTTGGACTACTCTAGAGTAGTGTGGTGGAGCCCCGTCTAACTGCAGTATCATTTCTTGTCTTGTCCTTAAATCAACTCCTTCCAACAATATCGGCAAATTACGTTCCAAAAATGTTTTGAAATCTTGTCCGTTGAGAATTCCATAAAAAACAAAATGGCCCGACTATGTTAATATTAATAATTCCTCCCCAAACATTCAGTGACCACGCATTTTCATTTACTTTTAACAGTAGTTTCATCCGAAAAAAGGATTTTTGGAACATAATTTGGTTGTTCATCAATTGTTTGTAACATGATTTCACAGAAAGCTATCTTGTTTCAAAAATCATTCCCATGTAGCTCTGGTGTAAACTTAAGTGGTATGGGTGAAATTTATGAAGTTCATCTGGAGTTCTCTACTCAGTTCTCGTGTACTGACATGCGGATTTTCTTGTAGGCTCAATAAAACATTAAACTGGGTATTTTCATCTCCAACTACATAACTGTTATATCTACGTTTCAAGGTAGCAGTACTTCCAGTTTTTGAAACCTATCCAATAAATTTTCGAGAAATCACCTACTCGGGATTCGGACATTTGGGTACCTTTCGCCATATACTCTTTGAGCGAGTAGAGTATTCCTTTGAGATTCTCCTAATATAAAAACCATGTTTACAGGTTTTGCATCATTATTATTCATTATTGCGAGTAAAAGTTGTTACAAGCTGCGAATAGACGAATAGACAAAATAAGACAAAACGCTAAATTTTGACATATGTGCGTTTGTCGATTTTAATCATGGCAACTAGATATTTTGTATTAATTTAAGAATTCTTGCGTAGGTAATAAATTTTAAATTAGATACTTAATAACCTTTTATCTGTTAATGATAGACATACTAAATTTCAGTTTTAGAATTCATGGCTATCGAACTTTATAATGGTGTTATAATATACAGGATATTCCATTTACAATTCCATTACAAGTTATTTGACATTTAACATATCATTATTTATTTTATATAACTCATATTATAATAAATAACAGCTGACAAAAGCCTAATATAAGTTGACGTTAAAATGATTATCATAAAAATCTTCATCCAAAACTGCATTAATATACCTAGTGTTCCATTTAACAAACATAAGTTTGTGTTGGTACGTTGTTGTGGGACCTTCTGTACGTATGAAAATATATATACGTGTACTTCGATTTCTTCAAGCCATTGTACTTTGTTCCTAGCCTGGGACAGCCTGTATAATAGCAGTAGTAGATTAAGATTGTTATCCTAATTAATGACATTAGCTAGAATTTCAAATCAATAACTATCGAAAAGTATGATACTTTTACTATTTTGTTTCCTTATCCTTGTAAGTTACCTCAGAATGCTTTTTTTAATGTACCTTTCGACAATGTGAACGCAAGCTAGAAAAATCATATTTTTTGGCATTCACCAGAACTTTATTTTCTTATCTCTTTTTTAAACTCATCCATAATTCAAACTCACGTGAATGAGTTGGCCGAAACAAATTTAGTATCCGCATTGCGCTCCTTGTTTACCTTTCGTGTTATTTGAACGGCTAATCGTGAACAAACGCCTCGTAATCAGCGCACAATGGCGGCCAAATTGAACGGTTCCCGTTTTACACACGAAAATTCCCCATTCACGTCACTAATACTCATCAAATTTATCATTTGTGGCGTCCCGGGTGCGCTTAACAGTACGCCACAATCAATAAAATATCAATCAGTGCTCTATTATGGCCGGTGAATATGGTGCCGACAAAGAGTCGGCCAAACAAAGTGCCATTTAATGAGCTCTACCTTACCGGTTGGACCGCTGATTTCACTGTTTCAACGGCGGGTTCAATAATTGGGCAATACCCGAAACAATGTTGTGGAGTGGTGGTGTTTATCGTACCAGATGTGGGTTTGTTTTTAGAGTATTCATTATTTTTTATGCAGCCAGTGAAGGATTGTTTCAAATTAAAAGATTTAAGTACACAGATAGAAAAAATTTCTTGTTTTAAAGAAATGTATTTGTTTGAATTTATTCTTTTGGGTCAAAACATAGTTTTTGACGCCAACAATATTTACTTCATTGAATACTCTAGTTTATTTGCTTGCAGAGATTAATTTATTTGAAATATTTATTTAAGTGGAAAAAATCCTTTAAAGTAATATTTTTGTTTTGATTTAAAAAAAAAAAACGTTTCTTTACACCAATGAAATATAATTTTGATGCAAACATATAAATTTGTATATAAGGAGAGATTTATTTCGTTTAAAGTAATATTTTGTCGTTGGCTTAAAAATAGGTTTACTTCCGCCAAAGAAATCATATTTTGATTAAAATAAATATATTTGTACACAAGAAGAGATTTATTTCCTTTAAAGTAATATTTTTGTTTTGGCTTTAAAATAGGTTTACTTTCACCAAAGAAATCATATTTTGATTCAAATAAATATATTTTTAATGTCATCCAACTGTATTGTTAGATGGCGCTGTAAACTCTCTCCTCGCACTTCGTACATATCGAGAGTATAAAGGCCGCGTGATCGACAGTATAGGCTTATAGCGTACAGTGCCTGCAGGTTCAAGTTGCGATTCCAAATCAGAGTACACTTTACTAACTCAACCTCGACTATATGTTGGGTTGGGAAGACCAAGCACTGGTCGAGGATGTGCGACATCCCAAAAAGGAGGTGACACATGGCGAGTCTTCCGAAAAATTCTTGTCCATTAATTCCTTCAACAAATTAATAATTTTCAGCATTTTATAACTCGACGAACAATTTTGTTAATTTAAAAGATTTTAATTTTTTCACTCAACACAATCATAATTATTTGAAGTAAATAAATCTCATTCTTATAATACACAAATTGCAAACTTTAACTGGAAACATAAGTTGTTTGACACAAATCAACGTTCGATTCATGCAAACGGGCAAACGGAAGCTATTACAATCACTAATGGATTATGGAAGTTTTACATCTCTCTCAATTCTTGCCAAATACAAACAATTTCGACATTAATTAATACCGATTGTGTCAAAAATTAGCCTAAATAATACAATTTTTTCCATCACAGAATTTTAAAAAAATAATATTGTTGACTGTTTTACTCAAAATGGCGTTTCTATTGTTGGTTGTTGTCTAAGACACGTTAGATACCGCATATCAGGTTTGCTAGGTTGTTCTTTCGGTTTAAAACTTGCAGAGTAAATAATAATGTTTGAATATCTAAAGCTGTAATTAATCTGGGTGTTTCAGGAATGACATATTTTTCAATTCTGTTGGTAATGGTTGATAATACTTATTATAAACTGCAATAGTAACGAATACATTATTCAATAGGAGCAGAACAACTATTTTTATGCTGAAAAAAATAAAAACTGCTGAAGATTGCTGAAATACAAATCATAATTTTTTACGATAGCATATCAATTATTTATTGAACGACGATGATTGTAGTACTACGAACAAAACATTGTTTACGCGAATATTAGCGAGATAATTGACGACCTTATTCAAATGCGCATTCTCATTTCACTGAATCACTGAAAATTACACGCTCGTTAGCCGCTGAATCGCGTAATTTATCGTATTATTAAGTTAGAAATTAATAAACGCGAGAACAATTCCTGTTTATGATTATTGTTACTATTTTCCAAGGTGATGGTGATTACCGACAGACATTTCAAATTAAAATAAAGTTACAATATCAACCATTAATTTTTAATAATAAATCATTTTTAAGCATTTTTATTATTTAAATACATCATTTAATTACTGTTGAAGTTGTTGTTATTAAACTAATTAGCGTAATATTATGGATTGATTTTCGCGAAAATAATTAACGACTGGTGTTATATACAGTGTGTCTCACGCGACGTTGGATTGTATGGCTACTGTTGTTATTATTAGAGATAGAAAGTCGGTTAAATGGACAAAGTAGTGCGTATTTATGTGCTCTTTCATAATCTGTTTAGAAAACATCTGAATTCCGAATGGTTTCCACGCTATTTCGAAAAAACCTAAAAATTTCAATTTTTAATATGGTTATAACTTCTTTATTTGTGAGCCCATCGAAAAAGCGTTTTAACAATATAAAGGCACTTTTTCATCTACAATTTGATTATTTCAATTAAAAAAATTTTTGCCTATGAATTCGTCAGAAACAGCGAAACTTTTGTTTTTCTTATAGACGCGTAACAACGTTTTCATAATTATTAACACCATAAACCTTATTTTTTAAATCACCCCATAGATAAAAATCACAAGGGGTAAGATCCGGTGATCTTGGTGGCCATGATACTTCTGAATGGGTGGCAATTACCCTCCGTTCATGTCTTGTATCTAAATTGTTCCTCACAATTCGGGCATTATGTGCAGGTGCACCGTGTTGTTGGAACCACATACCTTGTCGTAAGGCCAACGGTATATCGTCCACGTAACTGCTGGTCCTGCTACTAAAATTTACTCTTACTTTACAATAGGGTAGATATCACATTGTTTCACAAAATGTCTTGCATAGCACAACGCGATTTTCAGCAATTCTCGAAATGTACAATTTTCAGTCAGTTCTATTATCTTATTGGATTAAAAATATGGCATGTGGCATACCAAATTACTCAGAAAAGAAGCCCTGAATCCAAACATGTATAAAAGAATTATGGTGTCCATAAGAAAAACTAAAGTAACATAATAAAATTGTAGATAAAAAAAGTGCCTTTATATTGTTAAAAAGCTTTTTCGATGGAATCACAAATAAAGAAGTTATGACCATAATTAAAAAAAGACATTTTTTGATTTTTTCAATATAGCTTGTAAACCATTCGAAATTCAAATGTTTTTTGAACAGATTATGAAAGAGCACATAAATACGCACTACTTTGTCCATTTAACCAACTTTCTATCTCTAATAATAACAAAAGTACCCGTACAATCCAACGTCACGTGAGACACACTGTATACGCTCATATGACGGAAGATAAAACGATTTCAATTTAGTTTTTCTTGTCGTTGTAATCGTTAATCGATAAATCACTCGATATAATTGATTGCGATACGAAAGCGGTTGTCACTGAGCAAAAAGTCTGAATGTGTATAATGGGCATAGACAAATTAGAACGTGTCAAGAATGTCCGATTAGAATCGGCGAGCTTAGCCAGCCAGGGCGATGGAACAGTTGCCAGCAGGTTGCTTAATTGCAATCAGTTTTTGTCCTTTTCTACATTTTTCCTCGCGGGCACTGTTACAATAATGAGAAAATGCCAATGTAAATAGAATTGCGCGTGAAAGTGGCAACAAAATGCCGCTAACGCTTTGCATATTTATGAAAAACGCCCTCTGTATCGTTAATAATTACTGCGTGTAATTAAATCTGCAAAGCGATCTGATTAATGTTTCCATCATCTGTAATAATAAGTAAACATGTAGGTGTAGTTATACTTTTGTTGATGTAACTGTCTTTTGAGTATTTGCAAAGGCTGTTGTGGTATTCCTAAATAAAACATAAACAAAAATAATCAATATTTTTGTATGTTACTTTTTTTTAAATATATTTTCAACTTGTTTTATACAGAATACTTAGTAGCCGCGACCTTATAGTTTTTGAATTACCTATTGCTTTTTTTTTCTAAAACGACGTTATTGTAAGAAACAAAATATATCACAATTGCTAGACATTTTATGAACACACACATTTTTTTCTTTTTTGTTAATAAGCATAAAGTGCTCATCATATTGAAACTAATCTAAAAGATTAACCATCAATTTAAATCTGACTTCTTAAAACTAGGTACTTGTCCCTAATAGGCTACCCACTGATGTCCTATATTTTCTTTGTCCTGAACAAGAAGCACTAACACTTCACTCACTGTGCTCTGCTTTTTACACATTTCACTGGTTCACTAGTTCGAAGGGTTTAGTTCTTTTTAGTCTTCTCACTAGATTCTGGTTGTCCAGTAGCTGCATGGCCTCTACGTTGACGTGATGGCTTAGGCGAGATTCTTGCTTAGTGGCGACACTTTTTATCTCTTGAATGACACCAAGATCACGATGCAGGTCACTATTCCGTATGTACCAAGGCCCGTCTGTCGTCAAAATCAAACACAAAGAAACAAGAGCAGGAAAATATTAATTTGAAAAGATGCGGTGCTGTTCCTGCATCGCCGACTATAGTCAAATATAACAATTAAAGTTACACAATACTTTAAACCTAGTTTTCTCAAATCCGTGTTTTCTCAAAACCGATAAGTTCGAAAGTTTTTTTATGATCAATTTTTAACCTTATTTCGTACCTAAATAGTGTAAGCAAATTAGTTCGAAAAACAAGGAATAGAAGAAAAAATGTATAAAGTTTTGTAATTTTCGTTATGAACTCTCAGTAGGAACCCAAATACAGATCCGAAGAGCTCCCAGCTCTGCGGTGCGAGGGTCATCCCCTTTTGCTAAAAAAACTACCCCCAATCGTGACCCCGCGGTCTTTTTCGGCGTATTGCTCGTAAACCGCAATTTTTACGAAAAAATGTTACACGACTTTTTATATTCTTCATTAAATTCTCTATAAAAATGTCCCTTACTATTTTTGGCGTATCTCCCACCCAACGCTAGTAAATGACCTTGGATTATAGTCATAGTTTTCAGCGCAAAGAGAGAAATGAGCCCAGCACCGTTTTTTGCGGTGATTATCTTTAAAAAATTTAGTCTAAGCAAAGAAAACGTATAGTGAGCCCGTTTCCACACCACCTTTGAGGTAGAGCTCTGGGCGCGTTTTTTACGTGGTTTCCCCTGTAGGCCTATTCCACTAATAAAATATATCTATTTATTAATTTTCCTCTGCAAACTCGTCCTCCTCGATCGAATTGAAACAACTTTGCCCATGACAACTAGAACACAATGTGGAGCAGCGCAAGCCAATTTTTATGCACGTACATCGCTTTCCACATCTTTTTTTACAGCCGCAGGATATAAGCTGAAGAATTGAAGTTAGAGCTGGCGCTTCAGTCATGACCACTGGCATTAGAATGTTTTTACTTTTCCTCCAGCTCCATTCAGTTGTCGTTAAAGTTTTTCCTCTCCACGTCTGAATTTGATGAAAAACCCGATATGAATGTTGTGCAAATGCAGCAGATGTAGGTGGTAGTCTAGGCAAAATTACTGCGTGACTGGATTGGCCGACTAACTTATTAAGTGAAATGAACCGGTAATGATTCAAAGATGTCTCTTTTCGGGGTGCCAGTGTAAATTTCTCACCAGCTCTTGCTATGTCATCTTTCGTTGATGAAGGATTATTGAATATTTCAACCACTTCTTGTAAATCCTTTCTTGGTTTCATTAAGTTTATAGTCTGCGATTTTCGCAGTTTGACATCATTTAATGACGTTGTTCGGGACTAGATATGGATCCTGAGTCGGGACTCCAGTCACAGCGATTATTATTTGTCTTTTTAATGATATGATGGTAACTGACGCGTATACCTCAAGTACTTAAGATTCAAAAACAGAAAATGCATAGGTATAAAAAAAATTTCTTATTTTACAGGTACCTTATAGAGAAAAACTGCTCTTTTTAATTCGATTGTATACATTTTTTTGCTTAGACTATCATTTTTAGAGATACTCGCCGCAAAAACAGGGCACTGGGCTCATTTTTCACTTCGCGCTGAAAACTATGCCTATATTCCAAGGTCATTAACGAGCGTTGGATGCGAGATACGCAAAAAACAGTAAGGGACATTTTTATAGAGAATTTAACAGAGAATATAAAAAGTTCTGTAACATTTTTTCGTAAAAATTCCGGTTTACGAGCAAACCGCCGAAAAAGACCGCGAGGTCACGATTGGGGATAGTTTTTTTAGCAAAAGGGGCTAGAGTGGCATTACCCATTAATTTTGAACTGGGCCTTTCGTTGCCGCAGGACATCAGGACAAAGTTCATTCGAAGCGGTACTACCACATTAGGGGAGGCATCCGTTACTTGCTTTTCAATTAATGAATGATAAACAGTTCTTTACTTATTTGCATTCTCTAAGCTGTGATTTTTTGTAAAATTGACTAAACTGTATGAACTCAATGTCAGTATATTCATCTAGGACATCTACGTCGTCTTCAGTGTTGGCAAACTTTATTGCCTGATTTACTTCGTTGGAATTACATTAGTAGTAAACAGTGTTAAACTGCGAGATCAAGTAGTCGGTGGATACTGAGGCGTTCGCGACTGTGACGTAGCAACGGCGGTAGCTAAGTAGCCGGTGCGCGTTGCCTAGCAATGTAAACAACTTGAATATTCCTTCGCCGCCATGTTTTTACATGTTCAAAATAAGGGAGATTTTGTGGGGAAAGACCAGCCAAATGAAACAACCTTTGTTTGTTTGCTACGTTTCGACGGCTTTAATTTCCGTCTTCATCAGGCAATCACTACAATTTACAAAAAAGATGTTATAACAGCTAATGACAAAGAAACAATTGAATCAGCTTAAAAATAAAAAAAAAATAAAATAATATAAAATAATTTACAAAACACTTACAGAGTGGTTGTAATAGTAGTCAACTCCCGCCAACAACACAAGGACTAATCGCATGCTAAAACAATGGTAGCCGTAAAGGGTACACAGCCAGAAGCCTCACGCATTTCGGCAATTAATCGCGCCGGTGAAAATTTCCACTGAAGGAATGACACTTAGCCAGGAATATAAACACGGCGTGGACCACCTTCTTTGCCGACACGACAGCGGAAACTTGCGCGACGGTACAAACAAAACACCAACAGATGGCGCTGGCAGGAAGAAACAACCAAATAAATAAATTTCCACCGGAAAATAACAATATCTAAGAATTTAACAGAAAAACAAACAACGCAATGAACGTGAAACCATCAAGTTAGCTGCCGCCGGCAACAGGAGGATCTTCCTTGTGAGGTGTCGCAGTGAGGGGATTTGTCCGTCGCACATACGCAATGGAGCCAGGGGTGTCTCTAACCTGTTGGCACGATCGACGGGTCCGGTGCTGCGTGAGGTCAGGAACTTTGACGTGAGGTTGGCACGAAGAATTGTATCCCTTGAAATTAGAGTTACATATCAGTTTATTAAGTCACTTACTAGAACCATAGACGGACTGAAGGTTTGGTTGAGACAGAACTTACCTTTCAATATTCATTCCACTTTTATTGATTCATTGCAGTTAACTTACAACAAACATTTCACTAAGCTGAGAAGGTCTAACGTCAATAAATTCAACAATTTAAAAATTAGGTCCCTTCAGGACAACTCTCCTATATTCAAGTTCAATGAAGGATGGATTGCAAATAAATCATCCCTTGATGTACCCCGAGATGTGCTTACATTTCTGTCTCTGGGTCCTAAGTTTGCTCTCCCTGTTTTTCCTTCTGGTTGTGATATACCTAATTTATTGAAAGATGTTGAGGGTGTTATTTTTCAATTCACTGCTAACGAGAGAGACAACTTGAGAGCCCGTTCCACCAATTCGATTACTAACTTCATATTGTCTGCCCCTCAACCCGACCATGTGGAGAGACAAATCTTGTCCCTGGCCAAATCAACCAGAATATTCCTTAAGAATAATCCTGAATTGGTTGTGAGTGGTGCGGACAAGGGGGCGGTTACTGTGTTGCTTGATAGGGCGGCTTACGTTGAGGGTTTGTCTGGGTTGCTTAACAACGACGACACATATAGATTGTTGAGTAGAGATCATAACTGGCAGCTCCAGAGAGACAGTAATGCGTTGATCCGGTGGATGGTGAGCAGGGGCGCGGTGGAGAAGGATGTGTCCCGTTCCCTTATATCCAATAATTCTGTCCTCCCTAAGCTCTACGGCCTTCCTAAAATCCATAAGCCTGGCATGCCATTCAGACCGATAGTTTCCTTCATTGGATCAGCAACCTACAATCTGTCGTCCTTCATCTCGAACATACTGACTGAAAGTATGTCCGAAAGAACCAGTTTCAATGTCAAAGACATTTTCACTTTTATTGATGAATTTGATGGGTTGCTTGTCCCTGAAGGACACGAGCTTATCTCGTTGGATGTAGTCTCGTTGTTCACCAGTATCCCTCTCCCTCTCGTAACTGCATCAGTCGCCAGGCATTGGGAGCGCATCTCCTTGTGTTGTAAATTCACGAAGAATGACTTCATCAAAGTCATTGTCTTCCTTTATAATAATTGTTTCTTCACTTTCAATGGTGGGTGTTACAGGCAGCAGAGCGGTACTCCGATGGGATCCCCTCTTTCTCCTGTGTTGGCCCTTATGGTTATGGACGATTTGCTCGATGTTGTCTTGCAAGAGCTTCCCTGTAATATCCCCCTTATAAAGAAATATGTTGACGATTTAATATTGTTGGTTCCCTCAGAACACGTCAATGGGACGTTGGATCTTTTCAACAGTTATAGTGAACATATACAATTCACCGTGGAACGCGAACAGAATTGTTCAGTCCCCTTTTTGGACTCGCGTGTAATTCGTAGCATACAGGGTGTACTAGTTTTCGACTGGTACACAAAACCAACTCATTCGGGCCGGTTCATGAATTTCCACTCGTCTCAACCATTCCGTCAGAAGGTCAACCTTCTCAAATCCATGAGAAACAGAGTCATTGCTATTTGCCATCCGTCCTTTAGAGGAGGCAATCTGATGAAACTTAAGCGGTTCTTTCTTACCAACGGTTACCCTAAACAGTTGGTTGATGCTGTTCTGTTCAATTCTCTTGTAGAGCCTCCGCATAGAACGCAGCTGGCTGCGGATGCCACACCTGTCGAGATACTTTCCCCCCCTCGTCGTATTCCTGTCCCGGTTGTGGCCGTCGTTGATGGGGTTGTTGTTCAACACGATGAACCTATCGACGATGAGCAAGGCAACATCGTCTCTTACAGACGTTTTCCCTACATCAGGGGGTTAACAGAGAAGCTCCAAAAAATCTTCTCCCACCCCTCGGTCAGGTTTGGACTCCGCAGTTACCTCCCAGTGGGTAGGTGTTGTTTCACGAATCTGAAAGATAAAACCCCTCAGGAATTAAAAAGTAATGTTATATACGCCATTGGGTGCGGTACTTGTGAGGGTGTCTATGTGGGCCATACGTCTCAGTATTTTAGGAGTAGAATCAGCAAACATAGGAGCGACGTCAGACTGGGAAGGGCGGGGGCAAGTGCTTTAGTCGAACACGCTCAGAATCTAGGTCATATATTTGATTTTGATAACGCCAGGGTAGTTGCCACTGAGAAAGGGTACTATGGGCGGTTATTCCTCGAGATGTTTTTTATCAACACCATCAGCAACACTGTGAATCATAAGGCTGATACTGCTAATATTAGTAATATTTATACTTACCTGTTTGAATTGCATAAACAGCGGGAAGCGGGGAATAATCGTCCTGACCGTGTTGGTGATGGCTCTGTGGCACCGTGAGACGGGTTCATTGCGTTGTTTGTTTTTCTGTTAAATTCTTAGATATTGTTATTTTCCGGTGGAAATTTATTTATTTGGTTGTTTCTTCCTGCCAGCGCCATCTGTTGGTGTTTTGTTTGTACCGTCGCGCAAGTTTCCGCTGTCGTGTCGGCAAAGAAGGTGGTCCACGCCGTGTTTATATTCCTGGCTAAGTGTCATTCCTTCAGTGGAAATTTTCACCGGCGCGATTAATTGCCGAAATGCGTGAGGCTTCTGGCTGTGTACCCTTTACGGCTACCATTGTTTTAGCATGCGATTAGTCCTTGTGTTGTTGGCGGGAGTTGACTACTATTACAACCACACTGTAAGTGTTTTGTAAATTATTTTATATTATTTTATTTTTTTTTTATTTTTAAGCTGATTCAATTGTTTCTTTGTCATTAGCTGTTATAACATCTTTTTTGTAAATTGTAGTGATTGCCTGATGAAGACGGAAATTAAAGCCGTCGAAACGTAGCAAACAAACAAAGGTTGTTTCATTTGGCTGGTCTTTCCCCACAAAATCTCCCTTATTTTGAATAATACAAGACCGAGAGCGCCTTTACCTGAATTTACATGTTCAGACAGTGTTCAGAAAAGCGGTGGATTATCCTGGGCGAAACTGCTGTCGAAGTGTGTGGAATGTACTACGTGTTGTTTTCGTGGAGTTTTAAGCGATTTTAACCGGAATTACGGATAATAGCGGATATGTGTGAATGGCGGCTTGTATTAACGTGAGTTTATTGTGGGTTTGATAGTTTGCTGTAGATTACTATAGTGTATTTTTGTTTGTAGATTGCGTGGATGTTTGAAGATGTGGAATGATAGCGGTGCATAGTGGGATACAAAGGTAGGATTTATTATTTCAATATTAGTTTTAGTAATCCCCTCTATCAATTAGAATATTGATGTCTGTATTCATTGAGAATCGTTGAACCGTTTGTTACGTAATCACTTAATAATAAAATTATAAACCCCTAACAACAACAAGTATTTTAGAACCTAAATACGTATTTCAGCAACTATGTTGCCATCTTCAGTAGAACCTAAAAAGAGGAAAAGAGAGATTAGCACTTCATAGTATCTTTACTGGATATTGTCCAAGCAAATCACTAGTGGAAGTGACGTCCATGTTAAAAATTAGCCTATATATACCCATTTGTTGTTCACACCTCAGTGAATTTTGATCATTGAAGCGTAAAAAACAAGTTTTAATTAAAGCAGGTCAAACAATGGCGAACTAGGTATAGGACCCCTGTCTGAATTTATTAATTTATCTCTATTCAAGTGAATAAAGATACTTTCCAAGCTGTTTAGTTCCCTATTATTTGACACAGCTTTTACAAGTTTTAAGTCATCTACAACTACTTTATGACCTGTGTCTAAAATATGTTGAGCCACACTAGATTTTTCAAAACGATTATATTTAAAATGAGCTACATGTTCTTTGAACCTAGTTAAAATTGTTCTTCTAGTCTGGCCGACGTATTCTTTTTCACAGTCATGACATTTGATACAATATATACCAGATTTATCAAGTACATCTACCTTATCCTTTGGGTTTCCAAGAAGGTTTTTTATGCTATTATGAGTCGAATATGCCATACAGAGATTTTGTGATGTAAAAATACTTCTCAAACCCCTTGTATATGCACAATCGAACGGTATTTTAACATATTTCTTCTTTTCTACAGACAAAGTATTTAAAGTAGATATTTGATATTTACATACATTTTTCAATAAGGTTAACAATGTAAAATTAGAGGATGGCGAATTGTTGATTTCATTTGATGTTGCTTCACTGTTTCCTAGTGTGCCTATTCCGTGTATTCCGCTCTTTTTGAGAACTTAAACTTATTCAAGCGATAGTGGGCTAAAATTTGCATAAAAGGTACCATATATTGGAGCGTTTGTAGTTTGAGTGCCGCTGTATACAAGAAACTTTAGAAGAAACATTGTACAAGTGTGCCAAATAGTGTTCGCTTTGCGGTAAAATGCGCAAAATCGCAAACGTACACGTTAGGTGGTAGCATTTTGTGAGTGCTAGACTATAATCAAATTTCCGGACCCATAGAATATCTATTAAAAGTACTTTCCGCGCCAAATATCAAAAGAGCACCTGTACCTCATTTCTGCTAAATTCTGTGTACTATTTGCATTTTTTTATAAGCATTAGATGCTTAACATTTTGAAATTACTTTACTAAAAGGTAACACTTCACTCACTGTGCTCTAGTTACACATTTACTACACATTTCACTGATTCACTAGTTCGAAGGGTTTAGTTCTTTTTACTCTTCTCACTAGATTCTGGTTACCCAGTAGCTGCATGGCCTCTACGTTGACGTGATGGCTTAGGCGAGATTCATGCTTAGTGGCGAATGTTTTTATCTCTTGGATGACACCAAGATCACGATGCACGTCACTATTCAGTATGTACCAAGGAGCGTTAACTATATTCCTTAGTACTTTATTTTGGAAAGCCTGAAATCCTTGTATATTGGAGTTTTTCGCCCAACTCCAATGCTAGATGCCGTATAACCAAATCGGTTTTAGTATTTGGTTGTAAACTTGTAGTTTGTTCTGTACTGACAACTGAGAGTTCCTTCCCAGAAGCCAGCACAGTTCTCTGTATTTGAGGGTAAGCTCTACTCTCTTCTTCTTAACATGTTCTTGGATATCTTGGATATCTTCCTGTTGCCAGTATTGCCACCAATTTCCAATGAAAGAAAGTGTATTTAATTCTTTCAGATGTTACAGCACTAGAATCTACTCGTTGCTCAATTTTTTTCTTCAAATTCTTCTAATTCCTTTCTGTGGTCCACACTTAAGTCCTACACATCCTCTCTATCATCTTGCAGGACTCAGAAGTCTCCAAAAGTGAGCCTTTTTTGCTCAAGGACAAGTTCTTCTGGATATCAAAACAATCCATTACTGATTTTATTAAACCTTCTTGTTTTATTAGTTGCAAAGTTTGGAATCATACAATCTTGATTCTTTTTTCAGATACATTTTAAACGAAGGTCAAAATACTTGGTCTATAACGTTGCCAAACAAATCTTTCCTAATACCATACAAGCTTCAACCGGTCTCCGCTATAATCAACCAACAAAAACTAGTTTAAAAATCATCATGCATCAAAGGTATAATCACACCTTTGAAAGCGGACACGAACACCAAACACTGGTATTCAAAATTAGCAATGAATTGTAGACAGCGGAGCGCTACTGATTCGGTGGCCTTCTAACAAACTATTGACAGTACCTCAGCAAACCTTCTTTGTGATATAATTAATAATAAACGTGGTTATAATATACCCGCAATATTATACGTGTGAGTCGTAATATAGTAATAGTAAGTAACTTAATAGTATTGCATATACATATTAATCTTTACATTAAAATAAGTTGCATCAGAAAGTTGCTCTACATGTTTATATGCATGTCTGTCGCATTTTTGCTAACTTGTAATTAAATTACGAGTAGGTATATAAGGCGCCGTTCCGAGATCAATAAAACTTATTTTTAACCGTCTTTCGCAAGAAACCTATTTACGACTTTTTGTTCTTCTACTTTCATCAAAATGCAATTCACCGCAATTAGATAATTATAACGCTTGGAAAACGGCTAATAAAAAGATATACCTACATGCATTCCACGCATACGGCTAATTTTTATTAAGCTTTCTAATTATAGGAAACAGTTACCCACATGAAATAAATAGCCATTTCAGTTATGCAGCGCGAGTAATCCGTGCGTGCAAACGTGCGTCGATTAAGTAAAAATTACATAAAAAAAGCTTAAAAGATTGCCTAGCCGCGATAGACAGGCCTCCTCCACTTTCTTCTAAGTGCGCGGAAACAATTAAAAAGAAACTGGATCGCGCGTTTTTATGCGGCAATTAAACCCGTCATTATATAAGATAACTTTCTTTCAGTTCGTAATTTTATGGGTAGATCTTTAGTTGTAGATGTTTGTATGTATAATGTATGAGTACCAGTGGCGTGCCTTTAACCGCATAAGGCAGGGGTTTTCAACAATTATTAGTCTTTAACTGATTTGAGGTTGAAGAGGAAATTGCCTAGAAATGTTTATTTTAGGAACCTCTGCCCGAAAGAAGATCTGGTGATAAATTTTAATACTTGTATATTTAACAAAATAACATTCCATGGAAGAAATTTATCGGTGTCTGCACTGATGGAGCTCGGGCTTTAACAAAAAAGAATCGCGGCCCTCATAAAAAGAAATTAAAACAGTAGCGCCAGAAGGTCAAGTCACTCACTGCAAAATCCAACGGGATTTTCTAGTAGCAAAATTTATGCCAGACAGACTAAAAACAGTTTTGAATCAAGCAGTAAAAAGATAACATAGTCTCTTCGTACTATCAGAAGTTCAAGTTTTCCATGCAGAAGCTAATTTCGACTTCAAATATTGTTTCTTTTATGAATTGTGGATAGTCCGGTTAGCATATTTAGCTGATATTTTTGGAAAGTTGAATAATATAAATTTAGTTTTGCAGGGCGAAATGGTCGTTTATTGTTATTGTTTATATTACTATTTTATTATTGTAAAATTAACGCAACAATAATAGTAGTTAATAAAAATAAATGTAGTTTATTGTCAGCATTAGAAGGCTATCTTGAAAAAATCATTATCATAATAACCAAGTTTAACAGTTATTTTGCAGAAAAGTATGACAATGAAAATTGGATCAGAACTCCAAAAGCTATGAGTATACCAGATAACTTCACTGCCATAGAGAAACAACAATTGGTAGAAACTTCCTCAGACTGATAGAAAATTTTAAGATTAATACACACCAATGTTTAGATCCAGAGGAAGAATTATTTTAAACAAATTGCTGATTAAGATGTTATATTTTTAATTTCTTTTTGCACCACCATTTTTTGTCAAATATAGTTGTCATCAATATTAATTTAAAGGACAAACATAGGACAAAATTAATTATTTAGGCAAATTTGAGCTCTAAACTAACTTTCACTGAGCATGAAATTTAAAAAAAAATGGTTTAGCTAAACAATCCCAGTCACATCAATACTTAAATCATTTTACATTACTTCAATGGCAAAAGTGATATTTTTACTTTGCTTTTGTATACCAAATAAAGTTTTGTTATATAGTTGTTTATTGTTAGAGCAATGTCTTTTTAGAACTTTGTTATTTTTTCCCAAGTAAAGATAAAAAAAATAATAGACTGTGTATAGGAAAAAATTTAGTTAAATATAGAGGGTGAGTCTCTAGATGCTGCGGTGGCTACTGCATGTATCTTTAAAAATAGAAAAACATATTTTCTACAGCAGTTGTTTGACCCATAATTTTCTACAATGGAAAATTATTTTTATTTATACTGGATGTTGCATGTACTTACGCGTGGCAGAAAAAGTTTACAGCTTTTTAAATGGAATGCCCTTTATATCTTACCATATTATGAATACTAAGGTACTCTACATGAGTTGTGTGACTGTCAAGATTCTTTGCCTCGCAGTTGGCATGCAAATAATCCTTATTTACTGCAATACACATCCCTTGAATTTAATAGCATTACGACTATTTGATAATTTTTAAGACCGAAATAAACATGAACAATATTTTGCACAGTTTGGCTTCCCTTGCTTGTGGGTTTTGGTGCGAGGCAGTCGAACGAGTATAATTAATTGTATATCTAAATTCATTATCTATATTTAACTCGCACTACTGCTCAAAATTCAGCAATTAAATTATTGTGATCGTATCGTACTAATAGTAAATAATCTTCCACTGTCGCAGATACGTTTCCATTTACCGTTACGATTTACCAGTATCGCAAACGACAACGAGACATAAAAGCTTCAAATTACTATTGAAGTACCCTATAATTTTAAGCTAACTATAGTAAAATTTATTGACTTCTGAAAGTATTGAACAGACCAGCGTTTGTTTGATGTGATTTATGGTCTCACACACAAAAACCAAATTGCAAAAAAATATAGCGGATAGGCATCTTTGGAAAAATACATTATTTTGAATCAATTACCAATGACAAGAAGTAGTGTTGTAGTACTGGATACAAATCCGTACTCAAACGGAAAATGGAACAAAATTTAGTATTCATACAGGTAGTCTTTAAAAAAAAGGTCTACAATTGCAAATTTTTTTGACATACAACTGAATATCTCAGAAACTACTTTCTTGACATTAAAAAGTAATTGTTTAATACTCCAAGGCACCTAGTAATATAATAATAATAAAAGTCTCTACTTACCGTCTTTCTGGATCTCTTGTAGTTGCTTATATATTCGCTTATGTTCTTCTATAAATTTATATTCTTTGTTTATTGTTTGCTGATGTACTTTTTTGTTATATCACGCTGATCGTTACTCAGATAATATAATAACAATAATAACTTTAATTACAATTAGAACGAACGTATTCTTACATACGGCTTTTTTTTCTTTTTTACTATGCGGGTACTGCACGCCACTGGATTATATGTAGGAATATTAACACATGATACGATCCGGGAAGTGAATCAAACACGGCCATTGTTCAACTTAAATCTCGTTTAATTATTTAAAATTTATACACAAAAATACATGTTTGTGTAACGGGCATTTACACAAGGAAGAAGTAGAGTATCCTAGCTCCATTCTCTAATTACAATACTCCAACAAATACATCTCTCTCGCTCACTCCCAAACACTCACGCAGATACCTCACGCATCCACACCTATCATAGAATGGAAAGGAATCGTCTACACAACACTTACATACAAGCAAGGACGTTTACAAAATAAAGAAAAAAAAAACGAAAAATAAACAAATAAATTAACAATGTCTCCATCTATAATACACGTCCGTAAATATCACAATTTAAAACTGTCAGCACTATGCAATATATAATATATATATTTATCCATAAGTCCATCATTCGATATTCAGTTAACATATAGCACAACCGCACTGGCCTTTCTTACACGTGTATTGTGTCCTCGTCGTCACTTGGCGTCCTCCTTCCTCCTGTGCCAGGTGATCCTGGATCCAGAGGCGTATCAGGACTAGGGGACCTCGGCGCCGACGGTTCCGCAGATTGGTTGGTGTAGTAACTCGATAGACTGCTCAAGGAACTGCTTGCGGCCAGGCTTCCTAGGTGGGCGCTTGGACCGGGCATCCCCAAGCCCATACCTGGAGGATAGAGTCGATATGGAAGAGGTTTCTGGAGGGTAACTGCTGCTGCCGCCGCAGCTTGCCTATAGTAGATATCTGCTGCACTCGGAGCTGCGCTTGGACCAGATTGTGGAGGATACCAACAGCCATATGGAGGCGCGCCGTATAACCTTTGGAAGGCAGCGTAGTTCCCAGCCTCTGCGAGGAGTTCTAAGCCGACTGCCGTTTGTCGCTTCCATTTTGTTCTGAAATGAAGGAAAGAATGTTTTAAGGGTGGATTACACCAACAAGGACAGATAAGACATCTCGAGTTAAATGATATCGAAGTTAAATATATGCAGATAGCGTTATCTGTGGATAAAAACTCAAGATAAACTGTTGTCTCCTTTATATTGACAGATAAACTATTGTGAATGTACATATTTACATATATCAACTGATATACGCGTTGGTGTAGTATTCTATATTCTCAATAGTATTATTGTGTAGTATTATTAACATTATAAAGAGGTTATACCGTAAAGAACCGAACCAGTGACGTTAGTCGTGGATTGGAGGAACTCTAGGGTATTTTGTCTACGCGAGTATTTCGCCGCACACTGCACTTGTGACTTGACATTTCATCGTTTGTAAACAACTCGTCGACTTTACTAACGGAATAACTTTCATATTTCTACAGCGTAGAGATATACTGTGATTCGTATTAACCCTAAAGTAACCGCTCGGGTCGGATCCCTGAGAATAAAAGGTAGGTTAAGATATAAGCGAGATAATCTAAATTCCCAATCGCATTATTGTAGGATGACATAGGAGTTATAGGAAATATTGTAAATACATACAGAATATAATAACTTTTTATATTCTAGGCTAAAATATATCTTAAGAAAAAGGTTAACTCCTCTAAAATCTTTAAGAAGTGCACATACACCTGACCAAAATAAAGTTAGATTGCTTGTCAAGTGGTCATAACAATATATCATCATGTTCACGACTCCACACTAGGGCTACCAACCCCAGACAAAATACTGATCCCGGGATTTCGGGATTAAAGATTTTGTGATCCCGGGGTTCATGAAAAAACCCAAAAATTGCCGGATTGAAACGCCTGGGATGCCAAAAGTTACCAAACCTAGTCAGTATGAAACGCAGTAAGAAAGTAAGAAAGCAGTAAGAAACTTGATCGACGTTTTCAAATTTTACCTTGCAATTAGAAAACCAAAATTTATCAATAATAAACAAAATTTAAACTCCATTAAGATAATAACTTGCACTTCCATCTTAAAATTTCGTTCGTGTAGAATGTTTTAAAAATAGTGAACTGCAAAAGAAATTATTTGATCGAGCCAAATTTTCCATTTTTTATATTAAACCCAATAAATATTTTGATGATTTTGTGTTTTCTTCTTTAAGATAAAATTGGATAACTTTAGAATTCATACGTCATGTATGTTTATTATTCAAATAGACAAAATATAATGACCTGTATACCCAGTTCTAAATGCGTCTTCAAGTAAACCGTTATTTATTGTTCAAAATTGATAAAATATTCAGTGAAACTTCTTAGAATATTAAATATTCAATTTCTTGTCATGAACAAAATGAATATATTACTTGTACGTCTTTCGGTTATGTCAAATATAGTTCACATAGCCCAACCCATATCATGAAATAAATTTTTTACAGTGCACTTTTTGAGACAACTTTTCCACTAAAAAAGTAAAAAAGGCGATAATTATGCCATGAAAAAATGCCAAAAACGAACATATTACCGCTGTCACAGCTCAATACAAACTCGAGATGTTTTAACCGAGACGCAATCTATGGCGTACATGCACTCCATGATGGAAAAACATCGTACCTAAATATTTCGTTAGTTTAAGGTAAATTTCTTAAACTGGAAGAAACTTGAAAATCGGAACAAGAAATGATATTGTTCGTTCGATTGGAGTGAACCATCGAAAGATTAATAACAACAATTAATAACAAATCATTTTTGGTACAATTTGAGTTTCATTTTACAGTTAAATATATCGGATTTAATTTATATCTTTATCTACTACTTATTTTCAATACTTTTTCGCTGTATTTTATACCTATTTACAAATTTTATATTCTGTAGATTATTATTAACATTAGTTAATAAGTAAACGAAGTAATGAATCATAGTTGGTAAACAAAAACCATTGATGGCGCTACAATCCGAGACAAAAAAGAGCGTATATGACGAGGTTCAGAACTCGCTTTATTACACTACTACGATATTCCGATAGAGTTTATATTTTGGCCAATTGCTTGCAGTAAAGATAAAATTTATATTACATTTTTGGTACATAAGACGCAAGGGAATCCTGTACCACTTGTAGGTTAGGTTTTGCGACATCGAAACGAATTTAATCCAATCAGCTACGTCCCATTAACCATTTGTAAGCATGCCGTTTTTAATGGGCTTCAATGTAGGTGGTCTGAGCTGGTAAATTTTCGAGAACGCTTGTGAAATTCACGTGCAAAGGTGTAAAAATTGAGGCGGCGGCACACAACACGTATCAATTACGTAATCAAACAAGACCGAGATAACGATCTACATTCAGATTTGGGGAATTCGATCCGATTCGATCTTGAAGGTGTCCGTCCAATTTGTGTCAGAATTGGGCGCTGCCGCTGTGCTTTCTAGCTGCGATACGTGCGCGCGCGAAGAAATCAATTTATTTAATCCATTCGTAGATGTAATTCCTAGAAGCGGACAATAGAGCGTGTAATCGTAATTTATTTGGGTAGCTGCGTAAGTGAATGCAATTAAATTTATTTGCGTTTAATTTGATTTAATTTTCGGAAAATGTGTTGTGAGATAATTAGGTGCTGCGTATACAGTGTGGTCGTTTTAACTTCAGACAGATGATGATTTGACGCTCAGAAAAGAAGAATCTTTTACCTGAAACAATCTTTTGAACGATGCATCTATCAGATGTTGTTATTATTGGAAATTTATAAATCTACGCTTGCAATAATAGCGTCTTCTTGCAATAAAAGCGGAAAAGGGAAAACGACCATAGACTGTACACGATGAATTTTTAAACGCATTCATTTATTTTTTTTTAATTTTGACTGTCAGTATTGAGACAGACTTTAAAGTTAAAGCGACCTCACTGTATTGTAGAGTATTTTGATTAGGTTTAAATTCTAAAATATTATTTTGATTCAAGGAATATTTTTGAAATGCGAAATTGAAGTTTAATACATTGAAGTTTTTATGCAAACGTTGTTGGATACGACAATTTTAACTATTATTTGTTCGTTTCCGATTGCTTCCGGTTACACCGAAAGTGATTTAAAAAAATGGAATATCCATTTCCGCTTTTTCCGGAAATGACGTTATTATAGAAATTTTAAATGGCACAGCTGGCTAGGAATTAGTGAAAATAGTGGAAAATTGTCAAATACACTAACTAAATCGAATTTGGTCGACATTGCATCACTGGCGCCCTCTAGCGTGATTTAATTGGTTTTTGGCCAGTAAATCATTTTTTCACGGGTACCCAATGGCCACACTCTGATTATGCGATAGAAAACATCTTTCCGATTACAATGATACCAAATACTTGATATGTTATTGAAATTCTTAGCGTAAAGATGTTGTTAGAAGCAAAGAAATCGAGAAAAATATTGACGTAATGATCAAAGTCAGCGTACAAGTCAAAGTCACTCAATGGATTACTCGAAAGAAGTACCCTTAAAAGTCATTTTCACGCTACGATTATAAGCAAAATATCAAGAATTTGGTGTCGTTGTGTCGGAAAATGTTTTTAGTCGCTTATCCATCGATTAGTCCATTGAGTGACTTTGACTTGTGCGCTGACTTAGATTCATTAGGTCATTTTTTTTTCGATTTCCTTGCTTCTAACACCGTTTAAACGCTAAGAATTTCAATAAAATATCAAGTATGTAGCCATTGGGTACCCGTGAAAAAAAATGACTTACTGGCAAAAAACCAATCAAATCACGCTAGAGGGCGCCAGTGGTGCAATGTCGGCCAAAATCGATTTACTTAGTGTTTATTTGACAATTTTCGACTATTTTCACCAATTCCTAACCAGCTACATTAATACACAAAAAAGTTATTTTTGCGTTGCCTTGGTGATAAAAATTGACTATCGATATGTTTTTGTGTTCAGAATGTCATCCTGATTGAAAATATCACACAAAGAATGTAAAATTTCAATGACGACGTCATTTCCGGAAAAACCGGAAGGCATTTTTTGTCTATTAATACATTCCCAAATTTCATTCGTCCAGCTTTATAAACAAAAAAAAATAAAAGGGGTACCTATGCCGTGGGTCACCCGGTATAACGTAATGAAGATTTCTTTTTGGGTTACCAGGGCTTAAAACAGATGTTGTTTGTGTGACTTTTTTAATTATCCAAAATTTCGCTAAAAATATTAGCTTCTTCAGGGACTATATAAAACAAAATTACAAATATATTAACATTGCTACAATACCAATGAAACTGAACAAACGTACCAATTAATAGTTCAAAAAGGACTATTAGGGCAATTAGTTGGTACGTTTGTTCAGTTTCTTTGGTGTTGTAGCAATGTTCTTTATTTCAATTATAATTCTGAAAAAAAAAATAATAAAGAACTTTAAAATAAAAGAAGAACAAATATTACCTAAGAAACCTAACTTTAACTTTATTTTCTTGTACCTGTTTCCATGTTGACAACAATGATATAACAACTAGGTACTTAAGATGAAAATTTGTATCAACTATTATATATTATATACCGCCCTCCCCATATCTCACCCGAGTGTAAAGTGGCGAAATATATTTGCAATTTTACGTGTTTACAATGCAAAAATTGTAAAAATTACAAGAAACTTTCCTTGTCAATTTCGCATTCAATTTTGTTCTTCATAATTATACCTACTTCTTCCATTAGAAATCGTCGTATAAAGTACATAAAATTTAGAAACAACAACGAGAAGAAGTGAGGATTAGATGTGGTAAGGAGGCAGCGATGATCCCTTTAAAGGCTGGTTTACATAGTGTTGGGCGTGCCGCCATAGGGGCACTACTTAATTGTTTGGCGGCGCCTATACGCAGCGTCAGCACTTTTCCAACCGACAATTAGGTGACTAAATGATTTCAAACAATGGTACCGCCGACCGGAACCCTATAGGAGCCGGTCTGCTTCAACCAGTGTACATTCTGGCCTCAGGGACGGATCAAACCTTCACGCTATCATATGGTATAACCGCTTGCTACCGTGAGATCTCAACCAAAACGTGACAACACATTTTTTTGTGGTCTACTTTTGAGTCTTACAAACTCTCATGTGTAAAATTTTGCAGTAGAAATTAGAATTTTTAAAAGTTTCGATCATAGATGTCCTTGAATGTCCTTGAAAAAGATCTTTGCCTTTGAGTAGGCCTATAGGAAAAGAAGCAACGATAATGATTTTGAACAGCGCGAACACGGCGGACGAAAAAGTGCCACAATTACACCTGAGTGCACAATAATGATCTCAATCAAAAACAAGCGGCGGCAAAAACGGCCTTTAATGAGAATAAATTTTCTAGTGTAAACAGTTTTTCGGACGGCACGGCGCTTTTTGTGCGGCCGCAATGTCCATTACGTCGGCCCGTTTGGCCGACAAGAAATTTTCAATTACCAAAAATAGGCGATCGTAGTTAGCGGTTATAGATGCCGTCACGATAAATTGGTTTTCGATGGTGCAGGTAAAATTCTTCGTCGTCGTTAGATTCCGTTGTCTTTAATCGTTATGGTTAGTGAATTAGTTATGTTCAGGGAATCAGGGAATATGAAAATCGGTTTGGCCTATTTCTTTACTATTGTGTACTATTCTGTTTTCCGTAGACCTTGATTTGACATGTGTCGTGTATGACTTTATGCTTTTTTCACAACGTTTTTTTTTTTTTTCATAAACCATATACCTAGCTTAAATATACAAAATCCTTGCGACCTAAACTGGTCTCGAACATTTATGAATTCTATGGACAATGTCATTATACTTATAAGTTAAAAAAAACTATTATTAGATAAATGTTGAAACTATTTTTTACCACTACCTACTGTCATTAGAATGAAAATATCTGCCAGATCCTGGCTAACTAGTTTTTTTCGATAACGACCTTTCTTTACTACCCTTACAAGAAATCTTTTTTGATAATGTAATTGAGGAAAAGATCAATATTTTAAATAATTGTTTGATTGAACTGTTTGATAAACATGCCCCTGAAAGAACTATTCGCGTAACAAAAAAAATCGCGCCTTGGCTAACAGATGTTATTAAGCAGATGATGAATTTGAGAGATAAGGCTTTCGGCAAATACAAAAAATCAAAAAAACCTGAAGATTTTCAGTACTATAAATCTTTAAGAAACATCACAAATAGTGCAATTAAAAGAGAAAAGGCGGCATACTATGAAAACTTGCTAAGTAAAAAGACAGGTAAATCACTCTGGAGTGAATTAAAGAAACTCAACGTAAAAGGCTCTATGCCTAGTAAAGTCTCAAGTACAATCAATCACATAAATGCAGATCTTCTCAACAATTATTTCATTGACAACACCCCAGACCTAAGACTTGATCTTAATGCATATACGAATTATATGACGGATATCAGCCTCAATGAAAAGTTTAGTTTTAAATCGGTTGACACAAATGACGTTAGAGAAGCGATACAGTACATTAAAAGTAGCGCCAAAGGTATAGACGGCATAAACATAATTATGATAAAGATGTGTTGTCCCACCATTATACAGTATATTACGCATATTATAAATGTTCTAATAGAATCCAACACATTTCCTGAGTTATGGAAAATAGCAGTTGTTAGACCACTTGCAAAATGTACCTCCCCCTTAGATTTAAATGACTTTAGACCGATCAGTATTTTACCTACGATTTCTAAAATTTTTGAGAAAATATTATTTAATCAAATTGAAAACTATGTAACGCAGCACAATATACTACCTGACATACAGTCGGGCTTCAGGAAAGGGTACAGTTGCGTAACTACCCTCTGTAACATAACAGATGATATAATAGACCAAACAGATAAAGGGAAACTCACATGCCTTATCTTATTAGACTTCAGCAAAGCTTTCAATACAATTAATCATTATCTTTTACTGGCAATACTAACTTCGATAGGATTTTCTCAAAGTGCTACGTCCTTAATTCAAAACTTCCTTTTAAATAGAAAGCAGGTTGTCCGGTTTAATAAAGAGGACTCTGGAGTAAGAATATTAAATAAAGGTGTCCCACAAGGGTCAATTTTAAGCCCTTTGTTCTTTTCTATATATACTAGCAAACTGGCAAGGTTAGGTCTGAAGTCAAATCTATATCTTTACGCGGATGATACTCAACTGTATCAGTCATGCAAAATAGAGGATATCCATACCACCTCCAACATCATAAATACAGACTTGGAACTTATAAGTCAGTTTGCGAAGAAACACTCGCTGCAATTGAACCCTAATAAGTCGTGTGCAATCATATTTGGGTCAGAAAAGAACGTTTGTAAATATAAAAGAGATTTCGTTTTTAACATCGATGGTGTCGCCATTCCAATTTGCGGTGAAGTAAAAATCTTGGTTTAGTCATGGACAATTCTCTTAGATTCGAGAAACATATTCAAAAATGTGTCAAAAATGCTTGTATCGGTCTAAAATGGCTTTATCCACATAGAAGTTTGTTTAATACTAAAATCAAGAAAATGCTCTGTGATACTTTAATTTTAAGTTTCTTTAATTATGCCAATGAAATATACGGGCCTTGCTTAAAATCCGATACTTCGAGAAGAATACAACGCATCCAAAACTCATGTCTTCGCTTTATTTACGGCATTAGAAAATTTGATAGAATTTCTCACAAACTTAAAGATGCAAGCTGGCTATCCATGGAAAATAGAAGAACGCTTCAAATCGGATGCCTAATACACAAAATTATTCTTTCTAAAAAGCCTTTATATCTGTACAAGAAAATCATATTTCGAAGCGACATACACAACATTAATGTTAGGAATAAAAACTATGTAACGATCCCCAACCACAAGTCAGCCTTGTTTCAGAGATCCTTCACTTTCACGGCACACAGAAATTATAATAACATACCGCAGTTTATTAAGGGAAAAAATGACAAAATGTTCAAGAAACTTTTAAGAGAGCATCTAGTTAATGCGCAAAACGCAAGTTAAAGTAAGACATAGATTTTAATAGCTTTTTTTTATTTATTTTTCTTCATGGTTAAGCTGAAAAGCAACTTTATGTTGAGCCTTCGCCATCATTTGCTCTACTTTAGGTTATTTTAGGAATTTATTTTATTTTTTGTCCAGTCTTGTTTTACATTATGATGTTAAAACTTATACTGTTTCATTTATTTTTTTTATTGTATTGATTTATATTTTGGAGCAAATAAAGACAATTTATTATTATATTAATGCAGCCACGACCGATCTCGATCAAATTGAACTTGCTGATGCAGCTAAACTATTAATTTTACCAAAAGATATCATACACGTAAATTATACAAAATTTCCTCTACTTTAATTTATTATTTAACTATTTATGAAATACAATTTTCCTAATTCAATATGTAATTGACTTTTTACTGTACAGTAAATAATAAACTTATTCTATTCTATTCTATTCTATTTTAACGAAATTACAGAAATAACGGCTCATTTGCAAAATCGTTAAAAAAATGCTAAAAGCAAACATCCAGTTCGTTTGGACTTTTTTGAACATTAAGAAATTAAAAATTTCCATGCAGGGAATTTAATAATGTTCATAATATTCTAGACTCTAGAGGGCCGTTTCTTAACCTTGTGTAAGTTTTGAAATGGGATGGTCAAATTTATCAAGACTTTTTTTTAATGTAAATGTTACTCTGTGTAAAGCGTTCCAGTATCCAGTAATATATCTGCACGAAAACAGTTGAATTGAAAAAATCAATGCTTCTGTGACATTACCGTTTAACATGTGAAATTGCCAGAATGCGTAAAATACAAAAAAAAATACTTTTCAGGAATATCTCAATGTCACAGGGACATATTGTTAACAGTATAGACTCTACAAGCCTTTTTAAAAGCATTTTACAGACATTTCGTTTTTTTTTTTTAATTCCTTCGAAGGTGACAACTGTTTATAATATTACAGAAAACGAAAAAGAAATATAAAATACTCTTTAAAATATTAAAATAGAAATAAATTAGTTTTTAAGTTAAAAAAATAAATTTAAATTTTGTTACAGCCATTTCACAGGCAGTGTTATTTCAAACAGCGCTAGTGTATAGATATCACTGTCTAAGTTTGCAATTACTTAATATCAAGTCAAAATGGTAATATTTTTAATAACATTACTGATTATTTTTATACAGTGTGTTCATTTCAAAAGTAACCACTCTTAATAAGTCTTGACCTGATACGATTGTTGCTTTGAGTGGAAATACTTCGATTTAGACATCGAGGGGGAAGTTCAAAAATGGTACCTAGAGAATTTTGGGTTTCATCTCTTCGCCCCCAGCCACCCAACTTTGAAATTTCAAATGGCACCCCCTATCTTGTGATACATCATTTGAAAGGGCACAAAATTCTCTACTCAACTATGATAAAAAAATTAAATCGATCGGGTGGTTCCTAAGATGGAAGATGGAAGGTATAAAATCAATTATTATTAGCGAAACATTTCGGATTCTATACACTGTTGAATTAAATTAGAAATAATAAGAAATCGAGACTGTGTTTTTTCCATGATGCGACATATGCAATATCGTCAAAGTTCGCGAATAGTTTGAAAACAGAATGTATTTTTGTCTAGCAAATAATGGTGGCCATTTAGAACATGTCAGAATAATTCTTATTTCTTATTTTATTATTTATTTTAATATTTTATTTCTTGTGACTGCAATTTAATTCAACAGTGTATCCAAAACGCAATGTTTTGCTAATAATAATTTATTTCATACCTTCCGTCTTTTGTGTAGTCTATTTCAAGAACCAATCGATTTGATCATAGTAGAGTAGTGAATTTTCTGCCCTTTCAAATGATATTGCACAAAGTAGGGTGTGAAATTTCAAAGTGGGTGGCTGGTGGTGAAAGGATGAACCGAAAATTCTCTAGTTACCTTTTTGAACTTCCCCCTCTATATCTAAATCGACGTGACTCCACTCAAAGCAATAATCGCTTCAGGTCAAGAGTTATTAAGGCTGGATACTTTTGAAATAAACACACTGTATATAAATCCTAGCATCTAAAGCCGATTTAATAATTTCAAAATCGACAATGATGTTTTAATACAGTAACGGAAATTACCAGGAATTCCAGGAATGCAGTTCAATAAAATATCAATAAAATATTTACTTGATAAGGTGGAATTTATCTTCCAAGTACTTTTGGTATTCTAATTTTTTATTGGGAATGATGTAAAAATAATAGTTTTCATGTACATAACCGAGACGTACATTCTTGTCTAAAGTTATTCAGCATTAAGCGTCACAATTTCGTCTAGGATACCTTAAGTATAATAGTCATAATATCTGTGATACGTCTATTACGGAATACACGAAATCACGTCATTAGGAAGGTTATTTATGTCGAAATAAATCGTTTCCTCGGGCTCCTTGTCGACGTCTATCCACAATTACGCGTCTTTATTATTTATATAATTCACCGCCCGGGTCTCCGGCTATCTAATAATTTATTCCGCGGCATTTATTTATACATTAACGTCGGACGATAAAAGCGGACCCGACTCGTGCCGGCACAAGACCGGACAAAGATTTCTGGCCCGCATAATATCACCTCAAATGCCTGAATAAATTCCGGTCGTCTATGTGTTGAAATGATTTAATAACAAACTCGGAACGTGGTCCGGAATCCTTGAAAGGATCGAAAAGGACCGGAGCGACGACGTACGCCTGTTATGATGCCGATTTTGTGTATACCGCGGCGGTCATTAAATAACATTTAACATTTTTATGCGGCCGTATGAATGGCAGCCGTCCGGCGAATGTCTTTGCTTGGATATACGTGCGGCGATATTTAGCCGAATGGAACGTCATAAAGCGACATTTTTATGGGGATTCCTACCGAATGACGGCCCGCATTTTGCCCGAGATAATATTACTTAATGTTCGCAAATGTAACGACAGTTATAAGAAGTTTTACTTATATAAACAGTACGTTGACATTTATTGTTTTCTTGATAAGGAAGAATGTTAGGATCAACGTTTGGTTGCCGAAAAAAATGCCGAAAATAAAAAATTTACCTTAGATGATAGAAAAATTTGTTATAATACATTATTATTTATTTCCGGTTGTTTTTCAGTGGACAATTTTTGGTACTAATAAACTAAATGCTTTTAATGTCTTGATGTAGAAAAACTAATGAACCAACATTTTAAATGTTTGAGAAAAAATCATTATAAAGAGGTTTGGAACTACGAAGTTTTATTGGAATTTGTAGGACAATGGATTCAGCATGTATACATACTTAATTCCTGTAAGATTATTAAATATGAGATCGATGAATACATACCAACAAAATCAAGGCTCAAAATCAAGAATAAGTGTAATTTAATTATAATAAGAACCTTTTTATTTGGTTTTGCTACAATAAATTCACATACCATGGTAATTACCTTAATATAAATTAAGATAATATATGAAAGCATTTCACATATTATCAACAACATACTTAAAAATTGTCAAAAATACAATAATCTAAACTACAGGACTATCTAAAATCTGAGAGGATCCTGTAGAAAATGCAATGTTATAATTTGTAATTCTGAAACTGTTGCTCTAAACGAGGTTTTAAGTGTAATTGGTTCGAATGTGGTTATAAATTTTAGCATTCATTGGCGTAACACAACCCAAATATTTATTTTGAGAAAACGATTGTTTTAATTTAAGAAAGTCGTTGTTTTGAAAAGAATGTGAAGGATGCCGATAGATGGAGCTTTAGTTGTCTCGTCGTGAGAGGGATCTCTTTGAGGCTATATAACCGCATAGCATACATGTTAATGCAGCATCAAATTTTCAGGATTTTAGGCAGAAATACAAAGTTTTGTTGACATTTTTAGGTTAATAGATCAACAATGAACCAACAATGAACAAAATCTTACAAATCTAAGTGATAATTCTTTCTAGTATGCTGTTATCCCATAAAATCTTAATCTGAAATTTCGACTACAACCTAGTTTTTGAAAGAAAAAAACATCTCTATTTTATGATTATTAATTTGAATTTATTCTCGATTTTTAGCCACTAGGGCCAAGGGTTAATAGGGGTTAATAGACAAGGGAAAAATGATTATATAATATAGTTATTAAATTAAAATTGAATTATATAATATAATATAATAATTATGTTTGTAAATGTGAAAGTGTCAGCAAATTTTCAGGATTCTAGACTGAAATCCAAAGTTTTGTCAATGGATTCAGCTTTATTTATATTTTCAAGTACTTAATTTGCCAAGAATGCAATAATCTAAGCTAAGTGACTATCCTGACCAACAATGAACAAAATCTAACAAACCTTATTGATAACTGTTTGTACTATGCTTTTATTCTGTAAAATCCGAATCTAAAGGGAGAAATTTCGGCTGGAAACTACTTTTTGAAACGAAAAGTATCGATTTTATGATATTAATTTGAATTTATTCTCGATTTTGAGCCAATAGAGGCAAGGGTTAAGGCTCCGTCCTAAAAACATCGCATCTCCGACACGAAATATTTCGTTTGGACGTTTTGTTTTTGCTAGGAGTGTTCAGTCTGTCCCCGCCAACTTCAATCGGTAGTCACTAGTTATAGGCGGTGTTTAGAGCTCCTGACGCCTGCTGTGTACACCGGGCAGCAGTAATATGGGCAAATTAGTACATTTCAAGCAATTATCTTTATTATCGCAATTTATTATAATGTTTGGGTTAAAATTGTACTTAAATAAAAAATCAATTTTTGTATCATGAGTTGGGTTAGATGTTTTATATTTGAAAAAATCCAAAGATGTAGAAGTAAAATAAATTATTATCTTTCGAATCAATTATTTTTCATCCAGTCCAACTCGTTATTTATCTAAGAAGTTACACTGAAAGTTTCAGGAACTTTCAACAATAAATAACGTTTTTATTTGAAAACGCGTTTTAGGAGAGGTAGAACTGGTTCTTAAGCCTAAATGTTTAGATTTAGGGCAATAGTTTCCGTAGTAACTAGCAACTTTTCTCGATCACCCTAAAACTTCTACAGTGAGTAGTAATACACCTACCCAATCATCAAATTGAAAATACCCGTTAGTCGAATGACGTAACGTTACATGATCGCATGCATTTAAATATTTGAAAGATCATTTCGGGCAGTATGGCATTAGAACAGTTAACCGAATGACCGGATCGCATCGAACTATATAATTTCTCCAGCAACTAATAACAGTTCGGAGGGATGCAATAGCATCTGCAATTGCGTGCGGTTGGTCAGAAGGCATGGAAAAAACAGAAATAAGCGCTCCTTTCAATTACCGATGGCCACCATGTGCGCCGTACAATAATTGTCAAACAATTTACGACGGTTATACCCCTCAGCGGTACCGTTTAATATTATTAATACGGTGTTCCGTAACGAACGTGCCATATGTCTTCCATTCGTGTGTTTGCGGTACGAGTTTGTGGTAATGAGCACCCCTAGGGTGGGGGCGCGCGTTTGGAACCCCGTGAGCGACGCACAGTGGGACGAGTTTGCTCTTTTACCTGATAAAAATTATGTTTTTTAATGAATTTTCAGTAGCAATGGGGTTGTTTTCGACAGGGTTGAAATTGAGAAATAAAGTGTGTGTTAAAATTCTGAAACCAAGTGCGTTTGTTAATATTATACCTGCAAATAAACCTAAAATGATTTTAAAAAATCCAAGTGCCAATGGGATGATTAATAATTATTATATGTAAACATAATCAGTTTTTTCCATCCTGAAGACTTTACTATAACAATTTTGATTTTCGGATTGTACCGGAAACAGCCATAACTGCTTTTCCTAGTTTTAGAATTTCAAAATAAACCCTAGGTCGTGTGTGGTATCATTGGATACATAATTAAAAATTAAACATCTTTCGTTGGAAAGAAATTTTGCTCAATCATATGGTGTATACGAAATACACCATATACATTTTTTTGACTGTTGACTGTCCAAAACTGATTAAAAGGCTTATCGGCTTATCGTCATTGTGTATTTCTCAGAAAATTTTATCTTTATGAAACTTGGCGGCTCGTATGAAACCAAAACTGCAACATATACCGAGCGATTCAGAATATATGAATTTGTGATAAGAGTAAAGTACCTTTATTTTCATTATTATCGATAAACTTTATTTGGAACTGTTGTTTAGAAGTAAAAATTATAATCAAATATGAAGTCAGAGCCACCTACGCTGAAAAAAAATATTCACTTTTTTCCTTAATTATTACTTTTGTGACAAATATTACTAATGCCAGTGATACTCAAAGGTCTTTTTTAATGTATATTTAGAAATTTGAATACATTTTTTTATATTTTTTTATTTTGGTATGATATCTAATGTTTGTTTTGAATTACTCTGTAAGTTGTCTAAATTTTCCAGGGTGGAAAACTGGTTTGTTTTAAGTCATTTCGTTATCTATGAACATGTGTATGTCACTTTGGATTAAATCGAACGATAGCGCTAAAATAATTTTGAACGGCTAGATTTGCATTTTCGACCACTGTGCGGCGCGGAGCGGTTGATTAAATACAAACGGGGTGACGCCCACCCTATTACTGCCGCAGTGACTGTCACTTTTAGCACTAATCCACTTATAATAACCCTCAAGCCCGTTGGTGCGACGCCGCCGGTCTGGGGTAGAGGAAATATTTTGCGAGTGCCGCCGACAATTTACTAAATGACTCCTTTTTGGCCGAAAATGGCTAATTCGTGGCCGGCGCGATGAAGTGGCACTTTCGGCATGGGGGCCCAATTTTCGAAAATTACCCAAAGAGCGGCGCCGACGACGCCGCTAAAACAACTGCTGCCGGTAACTGCCTAGTCATTGTTTTAAATAATATCCTTTTAATTAATAACGCTGATGGAAAGCGCCGTTGAAGCTTGATGCTGAGGTCCGCCCACAAATCTTTTCGGTCAGGTAAACAGTATTTCCAAAAATTTAACGCTCCGTGTTTTTTTTTGTTGTATCAATAGCATATTAGTAATTATGATATACCTCAAAGAAAAAAATGGTTCTTAAACTACTAAAGTCCTACCCTAATCCTTTCAGTTTTTGAGTTATTTTAATATTAAATGAACGCTTTTGTTGCGTTCATTATTTAAATTATTAATTTTGAATTATTTTTATGTGTCAATTTTTCTGGAAGATACACACAGTTTTAAGTAAAAGTTTGCATTGATTCTGTATTTTGTGATTCACACTGAATATAACGCAATCCCTTCCAATCGCTTCATAATATGACAGCTACAATTACTTAATAACTTAATAACTAAAGTGGGCTTCTTGTTAAAGTTGGCTTTAAACTCACTTAAAGTTATCACATTGCAATCAAGTTGGTTATACTGAATTTTAGTAAGTTTAACGCTATGAAATGTGTCACAGTTTACACAATGCAACATGCTGCATAGACCCTCAGTATCAACCAAATTGCATATTTACATCCCTTCTAAAAGAAGATTCAAATTTATAAATACTCTAATCGAAAAGAACTTTCTTTGTTTGAAGAAAGTGATATTGAATGTTGAATCAGCTCGCATAATGGAACTACCGTTGCTTTTGTCAGTAGGAACGTTTAATATATTCAATACTTACATTGTATTTTACAGAACATCATACCCTTGTACATTTCTATCCACCCATCTTCAAAGTTCAAGCTACGATATAGTACTAATTTTTCTAGGACGACAAACTGAATACGTCAAGTTCAATATGGCAAGTTGTATTTGTAGCAAAAGTCGACAACAGGCGGAAAAATGGCAAAATCTTGACTTTAACGTTATCGTACGATAAACGCAACTTTACCTCTAAAATTGAATTATGAAACTGATTTTATGTTCTCGTATTGCATGATCATTAAGTGACATTTTACATCATCGATACGGGGACGGAACTGCTACTGTATGCCCTCGCGGGCATTAAGTGTTGCCATGGTTTATTAGTCAGATACATCAAATATTTGACATACAAATTGTAATTTTTTATCGTCAATGTCAAATATTGGCATTCATATTAGTCAATCTTGAGTAACAAAGCCATTGTGGGACGTAATATTTTCATTTTCATTACATTTTACTTCTTCGATACGGGGTGAAAACTGCTACTCTATGCCCTTGCGGGCAGCAAGGATCGCGGGCATGAAGTGTTACCATGGTTTATTAGTCAGATATATCAAATATGTGACCTACAAATTGTAATGTTTTATCGTCAATGTCAAATATTGGCATTCATATCAGTCAATCTTGAGTAACAAAACAATTGTGGAACAACAATATTTTCGATATCAAAGCATTAGCTCTTTACCCCAATAAACGATAAATTAACAATGTCAGTCTGTCACTCTCTTACGTCAAAATATGTATCAATAATATTCAAATTGGAGGAATAAAATTAGGTTGTAGGACATACAATTCTGTATGTACCACGGGCATTATTTGATGTTTATACCCTCGGGCCTATCGGCTCTCGACCTTTTTAAACGGTCACCCCCGGGCATAAGCCTTCGCTTAATGCCCTTGGTACATAAATATTAAAGTTACTAAATAAACGGTTACATTTAACGAATGTAGATATTTGTCAAAGCTTTAGTTTTTATGTATAGAATGAAGATATTAAACTAGGATTAAATTAGGATTGGGATTTATTCTGTTTTAAATAATGTTTCATTAAAAATTTTATTCTTTAGCCATTGCTCAACCAGAAACCAACAATAATCTAAAGTTGTATAATAGCCCAACTTGAACTATGAAAGATAAAAGTTTTACAGTGCACGTGATGCGAGCAAAAGTTCCCGTCATCAGTTGTCAGCAATAATCATACATCGCGCCGAGAAAACGTAGCTTCTAAGTGCATCTTCGTGCGCTGAAAAACGAACCGTGGATGTGCATTTGCGCATTTACCAGTATCAATACAATTTCCAGCTGAAAATCGCGCCGCCCACCGAGGCGGTCGAGCCCCGTTAATAGAACGTTGCAACATGCAAATCAGACATGACAGGAAAATGTGCAGTTTACAAAGTACGAGTGGAAATTACTCCTAATTGCCTTACGTTGCGTGGCATACTCCCCGAGGACCGAATTTTGACTCTACGGCGAACGCTGAAAGAGGCGAATATCGCGTTTCACACAGGGTAAATAAATCATGCATTTATTCAGCGACTTTAAATGAGATCACGAAATGCCACGATGTTATCGATGCTTCGCTCCCTGGCTTATTGAAATGTGTGCTTGTAGTTTTAAACCTCCTTCATATTGATTTAGCGACCAGGAGGAATTAATAGGAACCCTTGCATTTAAAAAAAAACTGCGAAAACATGCAGATTTGTATAATAATTGCTAGAGAACAGATTTTAAAATAGGTTTCCAATCATCTGGTTGTCACGCGATCAATTGAAGAACTTGCTGACATCCTACAACACTTTACAACGGTTCTGAGGTTCTGCGTATGCAAAATGAGTTAGGTTTTTTGCATCAATACTCGAATCTTCAGCCGGCAAGACTTCACAAGTTTATTGGTTTCCAGTTCAGCACAAGTTTTCTTCCTTTGTAAGATGGAAAATTCCAACCAAAAACTAAAATCGTCAAACGAAGTCGTTTGACAGGGTTTTAATCATAACCCTGAAGATCGCAATACTTAGGGAAACGCATAGTACTGTATTTATTGACACTTGTCAATTGAAGACTTTGCTGTAAGAAGGAGACTTTGGCCCAAAAATGCTTACTTCGAGATAAATACAAATAACATAATTTAAATGTAATATCAAAGTTTACTAATTTTATTATTTATTGCCAGTGTATATCTCATGTCAGGAGAGAAGGACCAATTTTATGGTGATGGAGCTACCTCTTTCTTGCACCAAAGGAACCAAAAAAACTACTAATTAAAAATGAACATTCTGAAAAATAAAATTTATTCCTTTTTTCTACATTACTTATTGTATATTACATAACATTTTCAGCATCGTCAGTCATTTCTGTTTCAGTATCGTCATGCATATTTCAATGTTTAAGTCCCTCATAATAGATGAAATCATTTTTCGGGATATACTGATTTGCTTATGCCATAACATTGTCATCCTTCAGTTGTTTTAATGGAAACTTGTCAGTATAGAGTACTTTTGGCCGAGCTTGCAAATCCAAACCGCGCTTATGCATATTAAAAATACTATAGGCAGGCGTTTTAGATGTTTCGCTTTATTGAATTCCTGTATTCAGATGATCATATAAAATAAACTTATATTTGCTTTTAGCAAATTTCTGTCAACAATTTTTTTTTGTTTTAAACAAGCTGTCGTGTAAATATAGTTTTAATATACAGAGTGCTCATTTTATTATAGAAATTCGGTAATCTATCCTTTTTTAAATAGAACACCCTATATATTATTACATTTTTTAATCCTAAGATTAATTATAAGAATTTTGTATAGGGACCATATTATTATAAAATGCGTTATTGTTTATTTATATGCTATTAACCAGAAATAGTCAAAATTACTGGAACACGTTAATAACTCTCCAACCGTAAAATTTTTTAAAAAAATCAAGTAAAAGTATTGTGGGTTTAAACAACCTCTCGTTCAAATATATTTTTAATATACAGCCTGTTTATTTTATTATGGAAATTTGCAAACGTTAACAGAACACCCTGTATATTTAACATGTTTTTAATGCTCAGATTAATTCTAAGAACGTTATGTTGGAATATTTATTTACATAATTTTAATTTTTGAGTTTTTAGCAATTAATCAATACTCATGAACTTTTATTTTAACCAAACGGGTATAAAATAAAAAAATCAAGAGAAAATGACAACTAAATTAAATGTTCAAATTGTCACATTAAAATAAATGTGTATGTATGTGGGCAAATATTCTTAATTTGACGGTCAGTAGTTTTGCTTAAAAGCTCATAACAAAAATAACGCATTTAAAAAAAAAACTTATTTCTATAAAATGTACTTAGAATTAATCTTAGAACTAAAAAAAATAAAAATTTACAGGTGTTCTATTAAAAAATGGAATGGTTTGCAAATTTCCAATTTGTTTGTGGTTGGGGAATTATTTAGGTCTTCCGGTAATTTTGACTATTTTTGGTTAATAGCTTCTAATTAGAAAATAATGCATTGTATAAAAAAATGATTCGTATAAAAAGTTCTTAGAATTAATCTTAGAATGAAAAAATTAAATAATATAGAGGGTGTTCTATTTAAAAAAGGAAATGTTATCAAATTTCTATAATAAAATGAGCAGCCTGTATATTGAAAATATATTTAAAAGATAGCTTGTTTAAAGCCAAAAAACTTTTGTTTGAATAATTTTTGGAAATTTCTTACGGTTGGAGAATTATTTAGGAGTTCCGGTAATTGTGGCTAACCCTGTATACGTTTAACGTTGCGCAAAGCCTTCTCTACTACCCCGAATGATCTATCATATGAATGTCCTGATTCGGGATAGTGATGAAAAACTGTTTAGAATCGTTTAGCTTTTACCAAAGTCAATATATATTGAACGTTTGTACAGTTTTTGTTTTGCGAAGCGCAGTTATCTGAAAACAGATACAGCACCTTTACAGCGTTAGATAGAATATTTTGGAAATAGTAGTTTAACAAGCTTATTGTTTCATTTGGTGTTTTCTTTCTAATAGTCTCATCATACATGAAAAAATGTGACATTCAGTTTTTCTTGAGTATATGCAAAAGTTGTACATCCAGACTTGCCTGAGATAAAATGCATCCCCAGAAGGTACCTTTGGCAAAGGGGCATTTTGCTGGTGGTCAAAACACAATACTTCCACTTGCACTTGCATAGAACACTTCAGACCGGCACAAATGCAGGATTTATCATGTCGTAAACAAGCAATTTCTTCTTCAGAAAGTGGCAGCTTTAATTTAATTCCAAGCTAACTTTGCACGTATCTGATCTTGGACCTCCCAACGATATATTGAAATTTGCTTTAAAATATCCGAAGTAGGCATCTACAATTATTGTAAGTAAACATTTTTTGAGAGATCGGCACACTAAATTGAAGTCTTGCCTAGTAAAAAGTAACGGTCTATACTATAAGTATGGTATTTAAATAGTGAAAAGCTTTTTCTGTGTACGCAAAGAGTCGTTTCTTGGAGCTATCCCACTTCTGATTCCACACATTCAAGCATTTGGGCTAAAAAGCTATTTTTTACCATAACTATGATACAAAGCACAAGTAAACGTATGAGATACACAAAATATGAATATGTTAGAGGAAATATTTATGATAAACGAGCACGCTGTCAAGTGGGGGACCGGTGTTACGTCTGTCTGAACTTTAACAGTCTGCTAATACGACATAATAGGTGTAATTTTACCTAGTATTACTACACATGTCGGCGACATATGTACTTATATTCACATTAGATACCTCGCCGGGCATTCCCGCCTTTTTTGCCGTTAATGTTTCCGATGTACTCTCCACGCAACCGACGCAGACCACGTGAATATCGTGACCAGATCCCAAGGTCCACCGATTTCGTCCGCCCGATCTAAAACCATTTATATAAACAATTCGAAACACCTGCCGCACGATATTAACGCTCTGGGGTCCCGCAGGGTTCGCCAATTAGACCACTACTATTCATGATTCTCATTTGGCCCGAGCGCGCCATAGCTATATTTCAATCCGTATTTCCATTTTTACAATTAAGGGTTGGTTGGGAATAGTCGCGCACAGTCCGGCGACAATGGCGATATAAAAACGCCGCACAAAAGTGTATTTTGCATTTTAATTGTTTTTGAAGTGAATGGTAATCGCGCTTCCCGCCCTAAAGCTCGGCCTTTCTACCCCGGCGTGATGCTTTTTTTGCGAGTCGTTTCGAAAAAGCGAGTAGGTTCGTTTGTTTGATTTTCCTTTTTCGATTCTGTCGGAACTGCGCTTTTCTATGTGCAAAAGCTCCGCAGTGCAGCTTTTATAATAGCCGGAAATGGCGGATAGACACGCTTGCAGGGAGGTGAAATATTTTGCGATGCGTGCGAATTTATGCTTGCGGATGGATGTTTTATGTTTTGGTAAATTATTTCTATGGGGTATTTGCATATTGACAAGAATTTTAATTCCAATTTTAACTTTGATGACGAGGATGCCGATTTCTTATGTGACGAAAACGATCAAAACGTCTCTTAATGCAGCCATCCAAATCTTCTTGAAAAAGATGCTGGGACATGAAGGGATCAAAGGAACTTAATGAAACTACATAAAATGGGTCAGATAAATGTCATACTTAGTAACATCAAAATTTGCAAATATCATCGTACCGAATATTAGTATTTTTGAATTAATAATTACTTAATTATTGAAAGATTGAATTACGGCGTATTTCTCCAAATTATCTTTCGTAAATATATTCCGCTTTGATGTTAAAATGTCTTTAAACCTTGAAATGATCTTTCTACGTCGCTGCTGGTGCAAAGGAATATTTGGTGCAAAGGAGCTCAATATTATTGTTTGTTTCTATATGATTAATAAATGCTAGCCTATTAGTATTAATTACCGTTTTTCTAAGTTGTATTTTTATACAGTATTACTGATTTACAAATGAGAGACAAAAAAAATATAAAAAAATGGCATTATTAGATAATATTGCACATTTTTGTTTAAATTGTAAATATCACGCAAACTATTATAATTGGACATATGGCATACTTAACATAAATTAAAGGGAATTCGGGGGGCAATTCAAGTAGCACATAAAAAACTCAAGGCAAAAACCATTTGAAAAACATTAAAGGTTACGAAGTTACATGATCACCCTGTATAGTGAATCTAATATCTTTGGATACTATCATCTATCTACTGGCTTTGACTATTGTCTGACATAATTTAATGGCAAAATCTGCATCGTGGTTTAGGCGCTACTGGAACCACTAAGCATATACAATGTGGCTGCGTAGCGTTACTCCGCACTAAAAAGTACTACCTTGGCGTAGGAATACTAGAGTCTACAGAACTGGTACAACTGCCTCCTCGAACCATCATAGACTCATAGAAGGGCTAGGCTAGAAGGATTCTAATTATATATAAGGAAATCACAACTATCAAACCTGGAAACAGCGCAACGTATCATAACATAACACAGTTCTTTCTTGGCTTAGTTAGGTTCAGGGTCTTCAAGAATAATATTATCAGCTCGCATAACAAATGATAAATACATGTCAAAAGTAGACAAAGCAATGTCCATTGAAGCATTTGTGGTTCTCCGCCGTTTAAAGAATGGATTCACAGACCGCAAACTTACATTTCTGTAATGCAGGCCACACAATCATTAAACTGTATACTCCATCTCTCCCCGGCTGCAGTTTCTAAATACAGTTAGCCGTCCGCAGTTTGATTTATGAAAGCGAAGGACACAGATTCGCCCATAATTTATTTTCAAGTGCCGCTAAAGCAAGGGGTGCACAATGGGGCACCCCATCGACATACATAGAAAACGGTCGCCCAGAAGTGCCTTGCTAATGATACCGGCGTGTTTGGGACTCTGCGGTCGGCCGGTAGCAAACACGCACACGTATTCGTATTGACAAGATGTTCCCCGCGCGTAATTAGAGCGAGTGGGGTGCCGCAAGGTGCTGCTCCCGGACCCGATCTATTTTCTACGAAATTAATTTCGTTTTATTATTGCACCCCTCGGTATTCTCACGAATTGTCGCACCACTTATCGGAGCGACGCATCCACGATTACTAAGGGCTTTGACAAATAGGACTAGGTATAATTAAATCGTTTCGTTTTCATTGCACAACCAGGCAATAACTCATTGGCCTCTTTATTCGGCCTATTTTAATGTATTATACGCTCAGATGGATTCGTTTTGTATGGGAAGGGAGATTAGACGTTTAACAGAGGACAACCGATGTTATTACTTGTGGAACAGTGATGATGGGAATATATGAAGCAATAGGATCATAATTGTAGAATTGAAAAACTATAAATATATGTCAAGCATTAAGTAAACGATGCTATGGGTTTTCACTGTACTAAAAGCCAATAAAATGTAAATGTTAATCGGTATGTGCTTGTATGGAAGTCGAATTGATTCGAGTTACTATAACTGTTATTAACCGTGATTTGCAAGTGTAATCTATTGATCTAATTGCGAATAATTAACGAATAAATTGTATGCAACCGCGCAGTAAAATGCAATATGGCATATAGCGTGAAATCTTGGAACGGCCGCCTTCAGCTGTTTACAATAATTAATCACTGACACACCGAAATAAAGTCCGCATTATTTATTATCAGATTTGCTCCGTATTGCCATTGTTGTTATTCCGTCGGTCTGCATTTCGAGAAACTTGTTACACACGTAATTATTTTGAAGAGCAATTTGCGCTCGACCAAATTCGACCATCATCAATCATCGGCAAGAGGCGGCTCACTTTACCCTTTAACATTAAAGTTTTCGATTTGAGACTCATTAATAGCAGCTCTTGTTCCACAATCGCAGATTTTCGCTTTGTGCCTACACCAGTATACTTAAATTGACAAAAAGGTTTCAGGATGGAGATTTCGAAAGCCCTTCTTTCCTGAAGTACAACTGAAATCTAGTAAAACAATGTTTTTCTCTATTTTGGTATAATAACTAATTTTTATTTAGAGTTAGCTCAAAATTACTCGTTTTCTTTATGCATATTTGATATTTCACTGTAGATAATAATAGTTCATACAATAATTAATACACGAGCGTGACTTACCATTAATTCAATTAACATTAATGACTTTGGATATGTTTATAATAGTAACTACTATCCATCTACAGCAAGCGATTAGTCGATGTTGCTGACATTTTCAATGAAAGATGTGTTTGTGGTGTTTCTTAATGAGATTTTCAATAGACCCAGTCTGCTCGAATTTTCTGATTATCCTAGAATTGGATGAATGGGCAATTTGGCTAATATTAGTCATAAAAGCAAGAATAAGAAAAAAATTAAAAAAAGAAAAATTCAAGATAGGTGGCTGTGACTTCATACTTGACATATTGATCAATGACATATTGACATATTCATCAACTGAGTAAAGTGTACAATTAACAAGATACCTCTGTGTCTTTCTGGGTCTTTTTAAAACTCGTATAACTATGTACAGAAATCATCAATTCCAGAGGCAATTAGATGATTAATTGATTTTCTTGGTCCATTCTTGTTTAAAATAGTCTAAACTCTAAATATTCTGTGAGATTTAGAATGCTTATTTGGATTACTTATAAAGCCAGCTTGAGTTTCCTTATTAAACATTGGATTATGTCGAAAACCATGAGGCAACATGAGAGGCTACTCTCAATTGACGATTATGTACTAAAAAATTTTGTCCTCGAACTGAGTAATATTATATCTTAACTCGAATGCACTTATTTCGGATCACATACAAACGAATATTTTGTTGGTCAGTTTTTGTCGTTAAAACATTTTGCTGTTCAGTTCCCAATTTTGTCGTAAAATCTCATATGTTGCCGTTCATTTACACTTGTTTTCATTAAAACCGTTCGTTTATCTTAATTTTCTGCCATTACAACACATATTTTGTCGTTCAAATGCATATTCTGCAGTTCAGGTATACAAATTTGTCCGTTTACTTTTTTAGCTAACAGATTGCGTTAGCTGCTGCGGACAAAAATATGGGTTTTATGTCAGAAGTAGTTCAAAACATATGGATTTAGAAATTCGCAAAGAAGAAAATGAACAAGTTGCTTTTGAAAAAAAAAATCTTGTTGAAAACCTACTCATAAATAAATAAACTACTTGCCTAGTAAATTCTAACTGCCACTAGCTACAAGACACAATTTTAAATTAACCATTTTTTTTATCCCGGTCATAATTCATCTAATCTTCCCTCACTTCCCCGCGCGCTAATAAATGTAATTACGCTCGTGACGATAGACCGATACCCAGACCGTCGCCTTTACAACGGTGGACGTCTCTTTTTCATCGATCGATCCTTCTGGGCCGTTTAAAAGAAACGCTGAACGCTTTGATGGTGAGTAAACAGAGTTGCGACGGTGCCCGTAGATTTAGATTAATTTGATGCGGCGATGACGCGGCGTATCGGAAGATGCCCGTCCCGGAGCCGGGTCCACCACAAAGGACGAATTCTCATGCCTGCTTACAGACTATTGGCCACATTCGTCACGCCGGTTCTTCCGTCGGACACAGGCGCGACCGAGCACAATGCTCGCTGTCATCTTCGAGATGCTTCTGTCGCTCTTCGACCAGGAAAAACGGAAGCTGCAGCATCGTTTTTACTTTTTATCACTTTTGTTATGACGTAACTATACCTATAGACCAGTGCTGATGCCCTTGAAAATTTTAAAAAATGAAATAAAATAAAAGTAGAATAAAATCCATTGGAAAAGGAAGAGAGTATAACAAAAATGAAAGTGAAAAAAACGGTTTATCTCGATTTCCGGCAAAACTACAAGTCCTATGGAAAAAACTTAAATGGCAAAGTTGTAGGTAATAAAAAGATCTACAACTTTTGTATTTACATTTTTTTCACATAACCTCAAAATGTATGTGAAAATTTCAAATAACCAAGTTTTTGGTTTTTTATTTTTGCCCTTTACAAAAAAAAAATTTCTTTCACGAAATTTGGTGAAAACTTGCCTTTTTTATGTCCCAAACATGCTGTAATTTTTTTGAATTAAAATATTTTTTTTTTCATCTTATTTTGACTTAATATCGAAAAAGCAGCCTAATTTTCAATCGAAAATTCTCACGTCAAAATATCTCCTTTTTTAATAAAGTCGGTGGGCTTTTTGTTCGTTGAAATCTCTACTTTCTGATGGTGTAAAAAAATGTATACAGTACTATGGTAAATGTTCTCAAAAAATTCAAAGAAATGGAAAAAATTCGAATCCGATTTTTTTTAATCGTTGTGTTTTTTTAATCAAATCTATCTATAAATGTAAAAATGATAATATAACACTGAATCAATTCAGATTTCGAAAATATCAATTGGCAAAAATTAAATCATCTTTCATATTGGCAAATCTCCCACCCACATAATGTTTAGAGTAAAGCGAACCGCCTCTTGTCGATGGCTGATGATGCGGTTGAATCTCGCCGGGCGCAAATTGCTCACGAAAATAATTACGTGTATAACAAAATTCTCGAATTGCAGACCGACGGAATAACAACAATGGCAATACAGGGCGAATCGGATAATGAATAGATGTGGACTTTATTTCGGAGCGTCGGTGATTAATTGTTGTAAAAAGCTGAAGGCGGCCGTTTCAAGATTTCACGCTGTATGCCATATTGCATTTTAGTGCACGGTTGCATTCAATTTATTCGCTAATTATTTGCAATTAGATCAATAGATTATATTTGCAAATCACAGGCCAGATCCTGCGTTTTGTATGCTTTGCATTCATGATAAGCAAAAATTACTTATCAATGATCAATTTTTGAAATATCGTTAGCTAGGGTCATATTAAACTATAAATATCTTTTAATTGATTAATTTAATAAACATTATAAATTGTGTGCTCTTTTCTAAACATTGTGCATCTTTTTCAAGCGTTTCTATATGAATTTCATGGTTATCTGAATATTCTCGGAGGATTTTAAATTTTAAACTTTATAGATATAGCCAACTTTAAGCTGCAAAAGTAAAGAAAACTAATAGTAATAGAGAGAAATTTTTGTTTAATTCAAATAAATATACATTGACTCAAAGAAATTTGTTGTTTCAATAGAGGCAAAGAAATATTTATTTGCGGATAAAAACGCATTTATTTGAAATATTTGTTTGGTAGAAAGAACGTTGATTTGTGTCAAACAACTTATGTTTCCAGTTAAAGTTTGCAATTTGTGTATTATAAGAAATCAGATTTATTTACTTCAAATAATTATGATTGTGTTGAGTGAAAGAATTACATTTTTTTAAATTAACAAAATTTTTGGTCGAGTTTAAATGCTTAAAATTATTAATTTGTTGAAGGAATTAATAGACAAGAACTTTTTGGAAGACTCGCCGTGTGTCACCTCCTTTTCGGGATGTCGCACATCCTCGACCAGTGGTGCTTGGTCTTCCCAACCCAACATATAGTCAAGGTTAAGTTAGTAAAGTGTACTCTGATTTGGAATCGCAACTTGAACCTGCAGGCACTGTACTCTATAAGTTCTATACTGTCGATCACGCTGCTTTATACTTTTGATATGTACGAAGTGCGAGGAGAGAGTTTACAGCGCCATCTAACAATACAGTTGGATGACATTAAAAATATATTTATTTGAATCAAAATATGATTTCTTTGGTGGAAGTAAACCTATTTTAAAGCCAAACCAAAAATATTACTTTAAGGAAATAAATCTCTTCTCGTGTACAAATATATTTATTTTAATCAAACTATGAGTTCTTTGGCGGAAGTAAACCTATTTTTAAGCCAAAGACAAAATATTACTTTAAGCGAAATAAATCTCTCCTTATATACAAATTTATATGTTAGAATCAAAATTATATTTCATTGGTGTAAAGAAACGTTTTTAAAAAATGAAAACTAAAATATTACTTTAAAGGAAAGTAATTCTTGTTTGTATCCATATATATTTATTCCACTTAAATAAATATTTCAAATAAATTAATATCTGCAAGCAAATAAACTAGAGTATTCAATGAAGTAAATATTGTTGGCGTCAAGGAAATATGTTTTGACCCAAAAGAATAAATTCAAACGAATATATTTGTTAAAAACAAGAAATCTTTTCTATCTGTGTACACACATAAAAATACGGAGTTGGATTTAACACCGATTCAACACCGCTATGGATCTCCCTCGCGACCATTTGCGCATGTAGTTAGATCGGACGGAGTTGAATTTTTAGGGAGTACATTCACTCCTTTTGTAGTTATTATTATTTGAAAAGGAGTTGAAAATAAATCTTTAGGGAGTTGGTTGTTTTCACCGCGCGGGTGTTAAAATTATCCTATACGGAGCTAAATTTATACCAAAGGGAGAAATGATGCGGGGGCCAGCAAAAATAAAAAATATGCCAATTAATCAGTTTTCTGTGTTCTGATCACTAGTCAATAAGAAACAACAGTTTAGTTAGTTGTTTTTTAGTGACAGTGACTGTAACACAGAAAAGTTATTAATTTAAATACTCATGTAATTTAGATATCAATCCTTTATTTTGTTCAATATTATATCTATTCCACAATACTTACATATAAATATACTATAAATAATAATCAGTAGTACACCGTCTTGTCTGTCAACTGCAACAGGCAATGCTCCACTTCTTCCTTTTTTAAGTTCTAATGGTAAAGAAACCTGTAATACAAAACCAAATTAATGCGTATCAGTTGTATATGTAGTAAATAATACTTACGTGACTAAACATGTATCAGTTTTACTGTCACTCCATCCCCTGGCACACGGAGGCGGTAAATATGTCTCAAGCTGCAATATCAATAACTATTTTGTTTGAAAATATATCTTACATTGCTTAAAATGTATCACTGTACCTTTGTGGCAAGTTGTTGGTGACTTCTCCTACATATGTATTGAATTCGTGGTGAAAAACTGGTGTAAATTTTGCTTTCCACTTGCCGTGACGTTCATGGAATAGTAAAATGTGCGTTTTCTTCTTCTATACTTAATTTTTAAGACAAGAAAACTGTAATACAAATGGGAATTAATACTTATTAGATACATTCGTAGTAAGTAAAACTACGAACATATATTTTATTAATTGGTAATTAAACCTCATCCCCTGGCACAGGGTGCGGTCAATACGTCTCAATCTTCAATGACAGTCACTATGATTATCATGTAGCTGAAATGTTCAAAAATATAAAAGCTTGTGACCACAACCAATGGGTAATATACAACGCACAAGTACCTACCTGTCGTTACATACTTGTCGTATTAAATGCGACGAAACCTAAAATTTCTCTGTTATTGTTTTCGTATTTAACACGGAGATGAAAATAAACTGCTCCATGCCAAATAGGTTACTAATATGTAATATATTACAAGTAATCAAAAACTAACCTCACTCCTAACCTACAGCACAAGTCCCGTGGCCGAACTGCGAAGCGACCGCCTTCGTGGCGACGTTATGACGTACTGTTGTTGCCAAGAGGGCAAATTTTTCACTTTTTGAAATAAATCGTACCATTTTGGAAATTGTTCACTCCACGCGGAGTTTGAATGAATAAAAAAAAGTATTTTCTCTCGTTTTCTCAGTTATTTCAACACCCTGGGTGGTGTTAATTTTTATTTCACACCGTCGTGCTGGAGCCGGTGAAAATTTTCACCTTGTCGGATATCAACTATTTTCAACTACCTGCTGTGTAGTTAAATTAACTCCGAAATTATGTATAACAACAATTTTTAAGATACAATCAACTGATTTTCGAAGAAAATTTCACTCCTTTTTGTGTACGATTAACTACGTGCGAATTCACTCCGTAAAATTTTTATGTGTGTAGGTAGTCAAGGTCCTGCCACCTTCAGATTTCCTAATTGCTTATAGAATTATACACTAAATCAAAACAGGACTAACACGACGCGACGCGCTATCACAGCGAGAGTGCGATTTAATAACATGACAGCCGTCGTATGGCGTATATATAGACATAAAGCGCACGGTATCCGTAATGCCGTAATGCCTTTGGACGGCGGGGTTCGCGTGTTGCACAGCCATCTCGATCACCGGCCGCTGCGGCACGGCGCGCCGCGTAGCTCCGCATGCCGCATGCGGCGGTGCAATTGAAAGACGGCCGCTGGCCGTCGGAAGCATTTAGAGTCGCCTTATCTCCGGATTAATAATGTATGCTAAACTACCCCTAAGTGCTGGCAAATTACTCGGGCCTCCACTAGCGGCAGCGCCACACGCTCGCGAACGGCTAATTTATAGTCTAGGCCGGAGGAAATGAGCTAAAAAGCAGTTTTAATAAGACACGCTATTAGCTTACGTACGGGAAAACGGTACGCGGCGCCTAATGGCGTTTTAAATTTATGGGGGGGGGGGGATTTGAAATGATTTAAAATCGGTACCCTGTATGTTGCAGTGATATATCGAACGAACGGGTGGTGTGTAATATATTCATATATTTGACTCGGGGAAAGCTTATTGCTATTTTGTACGTAGTCAAACAAGGATAGTGGTTATAAGTATTGGTTAACGATTGTGTGATTGAGTGATTCAATAAATAAAACTAACGTTTTTTCAGTCTTGGATAATCTATTTCTCTTTACATGTGCAAGTTGTCCACGTTTCGCTGGTTGCTCTCCAGCTTCATCAGGGCTTAACGCCGTACATGTATTGTTCGAGCCAGATTGTACTAGAGAATTAGACAATTTTACTTCAGAATATACCCGCAACGTATGATTTCATTTTATTTATTAGGACAATCTCTAAATTTGCATGAAGCCCTGATGAAGCTGGAGAGCAGCCAGCGAAACGTCGACACATGCAAAGAGAAATATATTATCCAAGACTGAAAAAGCGTTAGTTTTATTTATTGGATAGTGGTTATATTTGATAGAGAACGCCATAATTGAAATCTTGTTTAATATACAGTGAGCTCGGAAAGTACACTGCGAAATGGTTATCGAATGTTAAGAAAATGACATTCTTAACCTAATTTGTTTGTTTTAAGACAGCATTTATTTGTAATAAGAATATTTCTTTATAATATAAAGCAACCAAAATATTTGCTTTAAGAAAACGATAAATCTAACTACCCAACCCTTTGATTTAAAAGAACAAACTCTTAAGTCAAATAAGTATAGCATCCTTTTAAAATGGTACAATCTTAAAATAAGACAACCGGTCTAAACAACGGTTTTCTTCAATGAACGATATTCTTGTGTATAGGTATATAAAACAACTGTTCTTTTAGAACAACAAATCTTGCTTTGAATTGAAACAACGTTTCGTTGTGTGTATGAAAAAATAAGAAAATTTCGATAATTGTCGATTTTTAATTATTAATTTCAACAATTCTGCGATAAGTTGAATTTCCGATTACCAATTTGTTACTGAGTTATGAGGTCATCGACACTTTTTTAAATGGCAACCCCATTTTTTTCTTACCGATTTTTCTATATCATTTAATTGTCTAAACTAGGATACCTCTCTTACGACGAGAAACTAAAGCGCAATCTATCGGCACGTTCACATTATTTTCAAAACAACGACTTTCTCTAATCAAACCAATCGTTTTCTTAAAGCAAATATTTAGGTTGTTTTATATTAAAGATATATTCTTATTTTAACTATGTGTTGTCTTAAAACAAACAAATTATGTTAAGATTGTTATTTTCTTAACATTAGACAACCATAACTCTGTGTGTGGAAGTTGTTTAGGCATTTTAGATAGTTTCACGCGCTGAAAACAAATCCGGGCTAAAAGTCTTCAAAATGACAAAGCTTTGAAACAAACGTTCAAGATATCTGGTAAAGAGACAAAGTTACAACTGCGCTTTTTTTCTTGGGCATTGGGCAAACATGGCAAACATTGCCAAAATCACATTTTTTTGCATACATTACAACACTGATAACTTTGCTCAAAATCAAACGTGTTCTATTTTTTTTAGATATACAAAACTAGATATTGGTACGTAGATATAAGTTTATAAAGTCAGTCGTTTGAAGCATCAGTAGATGCGGGTATCTAGTATATTGAATATAAATTTTGTTTTTTAAGTTTCAAAATGATAATCATAAATAATATGTTTCTTTCTTTTCAGAAGTCTACGGATGATGAGGATGCATCCAAGGATAATTTGTGGATCATGTAAGTAGCATTTGTTTGTCTTTTTCTATACAATTTCAATTCGATCATCGAGTATTTTTTTGTGCAGACTTGTGCAGATTTATTGTTAGCAGATTTATTGTAAGTTAGAATTATTGTCAATTTTAAACCCCAAATTTCTGCAGACAAAAAAATTTAAAATAGTTATTCATGATAATATTTTAAAGAACATTAGCATTTTGGCATTAGCATTAGGTACTTCAAAATTTTTGTCTTCTCAGCAATTAACTTCATGATTTCATTTCTTAGAAAAGATAATAATCAAAACACCGTATATTTGATATTATTCAAAAATACTCCCAAGTTCTTATATTATACTACTAACTAACTATAGTTATTACTAATGGAATTAAATGTGTAAACTTCAGCTTACCGTCTATTTTGGTACCACGTCTTCACTTGCGTATCGGTCAGGCTCAATTTCGCCGCCAGTTCCATACGATCCTGTACGCTGAGGTATTTCTGCCGTTCGAAACTCTTCTCGAGCGTCTGCAGCTGAAGGTCCGTGAAGGCCGTCCGCGCTTTCCTCTGCTTTTTACTCAGCCCGCCCCCGGAACTCTTCGACGAGTTCAGCGACGAGTCGTCACCGTTTTGCCCTGCAACAACAATTCGATGACTAAATCAGAGAGAGAGCCCAGAAAACAAACCAAAAGGACGAACAAAAAAAAACAACCTTAAACGTGCTCTTCTTTGTCGACAAAATATTGAATTAGAGCTCCATTATCGACGATGCGACAACGAAAATCAATTCGTCGGATCGATTCGTGTTTTATTTAACGTCGATTTTATGCATATCGAAACCAGTTTTTGTCGAGAGTCCGCTGCTCGGAGATCCTCGACACGCTTTCCTGGCGTAAAATGCTTTTTTCCCCGTTGTAAAATCGCTCGTGTTTACGTTTTTCGATGATATTTTGTTGTTTAGCATGGCTGGGAGAGGTTATTGGCCTTTGATGCTTAATTATGAGCAGCAGGACTCACATAACAAAACTAATCAAGAATTGAATTTAGTTATAAGCAACTATGTCGACGTGTTTGTGATTTTAAAACACCTTGAACTCAAAATTTGTGCAAATAGTATCAATTCGTTAGTTCGTATTCCTTACTTTAAAATATTGCAAGTAACGAATACTTATTTAAAAAAGTATTCATTACGAATACACACGAATACAAAGTAACGGATACAAAGTAAGGAATACAAAGTAGCGAATACAAAGTAACGAATACAAAGTAATGAATACAAAGTAACGAATACAAAGTAACGAATACAAAGTAACGAATACAAAGTAGCGAATACTCGATTACAAAGTACCTGTATCAATTCGTCAATCTACCAACTGTTCCAATACATGGAATATTGATTCTCCTTCAGTATAAGAAATCATTGTTTGTACAAATAATAGTTGGCAAAATTGATCACCGCCTTTATAAAGCTAGCGTATGCTACGGTTAAACGTTGAAATAAACTACACCAGCAAAGTTCTGTCGAGTACAGGTTGTTGAAAATTGCAGAGGTTGTCGGTAGAGGCGCGGCGGTGCGTCCTGAACTTTACACGGGAATAGTAAATATGCCGGTAAAAGCAGTTCTCGAGTTTAGGGCGGTATTCTCCCCCGGGAGTCGCCGGAGGCCGGGTTCACGGGACATAAGGTCATCCAAACCCAACAAACTTATCCACTTTGCCAGGCCCAATGCGCCTCACGTTTCCGCCATATAAAACATCTCGCCGGGAAATGTGTTTTTCATTTTACGAGATTTTTCTTTTCTACTCTCTTCGCCCCAACTTGAATTTTAAAGTACCTATCCGATGAGCGCCGTAGAAGCATCGCCTAGATGGGTAGATCGTCGATTCGGGTAGATCACCGAAGATTTTTTTATATGAAAACGCGATAACTGATTTGGATCATCACACAACAGGACAATAGCAGAAATCATACCCACAATTTAACTAACATTATAAAAATTGTCGACACGTAGTATTACAAAGTACACGTCTTGAAATATTTCTCTGTTTTGGATAATTTGAACGGCAAATTCATCCTTTTTAACCCTTCTATGGTTTGATTATACATGTTTAGTTGGTTTTAATGTTATTAAAAAATTTATTTTAGTTTTGTTCTTCGTTGTTTGTTTATTTAAGGGTGCGATTTAATCGTGCATTAGTTAAATAGATATGAGCATTGGAATAAATACTTTGTGCATTAGATTTAATAATTTGCGCATTACAATAATAAACATTGTGCATTAAATAAATATGAGTATGTTACATAAAAATCTGATGTGACGCAATACTTTATCATACTATATCATACTGTTTTGACAATACTGTCAATAGAATTACAATATCCTGACTATATAGAATATCCTGGCTAACTAGTTTTAATGCAGTACGAGCGATCTCTATGAATTAGAATTTGCACATGCAGCTAAACTAGTAATTTCACCAAAAAATGTCAAAATCCGTACAAAATGCTTAGAGAAAACATCCAGTTCCTTTGGACTCTTTTGAACAAAAACCTTTTCAGCTCTAAGTTTGCTCATGAAACTTCTAAATATGCAGTTTCGTCCCGATACCTTTAGTAGTTTCTCCGGAATCGTCGCCACAAACATGGGTACACACAAACATACACAATACGCAGAAATTTTTTGTACCTTCGTCAAAAATGTTCAGAGGGCCCAAAATGTCCTGAAAATTGTCTCAATGTTAATTTATAAAATTTAAGGCCTTATATAAGACAATTTTCGAGAAAAAGCCGAAAAAGCTAAAATTTAGTATAATATTAATAACTTATGTCTGTTTATGGAGAGCGAATAGACGTTTTCGATTGATTTATTTTACCTGTAGAAATGCTTCAAATACATATTTGTTAACAAAAGTTTCAGTTTTCAGGTAAAAGTGCAAAGATTAACGTCTACTATGAGGTCATTTAAGCGTTTCTTGGACAATGGGTTCAGCTGGCATACATGCTTAAAAGCTATCAAAATCGCGTTTTTTATACACACAACGGAACATGGTCTCAATTCAAAGCAACCTTTGTTAATCCAAAACAACGGTTGTTTTGTGTATATATACGCAAGAATATATAACGTTCATTGAAGAAACTCGTTGTTTTGACCGGTTGTCTTACTTTAAGATTGCACAATCACTGATGCTGCATAGATTTGTATGCGGTTATATACCATCTAGGAGACCTCTCTTACGACGAGAAACTAAAGCGCCATCTATCGGCATCCTTCACATTATTTTCGAAACAACTACTTTATTAAATCAAACCAATCCTCTTCTTAAAGCAAATATTTAGGTTGTTTTTTTTTTATTAGAGAAATATTCTTATTATAAGTATGTGTTGTTTTAAAACAAACTAATTATGTTAAATTTGTATTTTGATCTAACTTGTTTTCGAAAATTTTTGTGGCACGGTTTTTCTTTCCAGAAAATATAATTCTACCCAAACCGCAATTTTATATTCAATTCACAAAATACATGTTCCCTAAAGCTATCAATATTTTACAATTTTCCATTGTCTTTTTCTCGAAAACTGTAACGCCATGTTTCCACTTTTTTTACGAAATGAAAAGTGTATCAAAATTAGTACGAAAAACATGGGGATGCCATTTAAGAAAAGTGTCGTTGATGTCATAACTCGGTCGGAAATTTTTTCATAAAAATCCTTGTTTTCTCGTGTTTCCACATATTATGCGCCCACTGTATGTGCGCTACGGGTTGCAGAACTTAATGCACATTGCATTCTTTCTAGGGCGCATTATAATTTTCTCATGATACAATTTATATTATTGAATGTAGATTCACTATTTTCAAATGCTGATTTATTTAAATTAGTGAAAATTTATAAGTATTTTTGCAGGTGTTTATATTTGTATAGAGTAAGTCAATTCTGATGCACATTTTTATAATTTTTTTTACTCATTTGTGCCAAATATTTTATCAAATCCTTAGTAAATGCAGTAAATGCACGTTTTATTTTATACGTGCCTTTCATCACGTATTGATGATGCTTGTGAGATATATATCGTCAGTTTAAAAACACCATCAACAATAATACCTGTGGTCCAGCCGCTATTCTTTACGCGGCGTTTCCTCTCTCACATACACAGGGTAACGCTTCGCCGTCCGTACTCAAATTTGCCATTGAAGCCGTCTTGTCACGCCCACGCGGAACACACGTAGAGGCCGGTGGTCCGCCGTTATCTGGCCGTTTCTTATCTGGCCCAACCTAACCGACGACCATGTAGCACTTTCAAATCGATTTAAAATTAAACCTGTGTCGGAGATAAGGCACCGGGCCCGGCCGCGACGGCGTGAAATTGTGTAATGCCCTATTGCACCTATCTTAATGTTTCGTTATCAAAATGTTTATTCAAATTAAGTATTTCGCGCTCTCGCTGGCCGTTCAGCGCCCACCACCGACTCGCGTTCTTCACGCCCACTACTCTGCGTGTTTTCTTCAGACCGGCGACCAGACGGGGCCTCACTATGCACAAATGTTTGTGAATCGGGAGAGAAAAATTACGGTTGGTATGCGTGTTGAGTATAACGGCACAGCGGATATTACGGCCATTTGGAAATATGACTAAAAATCACTAAACAAATTATTCTACAGCATGGAAGATATCATCTTGAGAAGTTTTAAAACCACAAATATCTCGCTCAGAAGTATATTATACAGTTTATGGACAAAAGTCATAAATCCGTTACCAAAGAACGCCCTTAGATGCACGGGAATAAAAACCATTAAAAAGTTTCACATGCGATAAGATTACGCGTTGAATGTCTCTCACAGACCAACGCGCGGTAACGTTGATCCCACAAACAGAGTAATAGCAATTATCACATTCCTCCCCCGTTAAATAAAATAATTATTACAAAAATAATGCCAATTATTACATTATCCCTGTGCGTTGGTTTGTTAATGATAAAATTGCAATAACTGAACATAACTACGTTCGAAATGAAGCGACGCACAGTGGTTGTTCTGATTGGAATAAATGCCTTCATACCTTTCAAACCACAATCCGAATAATGAAGGGTATTTTAAGAAGTATTACTCAGTATATCACAAGGAAAACTATTTATTATTATCTATTATTAATTATTTCTCTTTGTTAATATCTATTTTATCACGGTCTGTCTGAACTGGCTGAGGTTAAGTGAAATGGATAAAATTCAGCAAAATTTATTGAGAATAAATTCAAGGGAAAATTGTTATTACTTAAACTCGTCAGTAATGTAGATTGTAGAATCAACGAAAGAAGCGAATGAAAACTAACCCAGGTGATGATAATTTTTGGAAAAAACGCCTCCGCCTGGATTTGAACCAGGAACCCTCCAATTTCCGGTTTCCAGCTCTTCCAGTTGAGCTACAGAGGCTGTGAAAATTAATAGGGTTTATTTGTCACTTCAGTTCTTGCAATCCGAGTTTCGTATTAAACAACATTATCAAAATTATGAAAATGACTTCATATTAAAATGCCTTTATTTTTAAAAGTACGCATTGTTTATTTGAAGTCGAGGTGGAAGGTATTAAATACGAAAATAGATAAGAGGAGAAACATATTTCCTCAACCGTTTGTGGTGATTGTTTAATTAATATACCACTAATAATTTTGCAAAATCTTTCAGCGTTTAATATTTCGTGAAATTAATACGGGAATATGGTCATCTAACATTTCGAAACAAATATTGATTGTAGAAGAACACTCGTCTCGAGTTTGAATTGTAAACTTTGGGTATTTTTGTGCCCACCATCTACAATTTTATGAAGAAAAAGTAAGAGATCAAGGCCAGAGTTTCGTCATGCGTTTCTTGAGTATTCAGAAACATTACAAAAACAATGTAGTGTGTAATATTTCTAAACATCATTTTTAAATAAACTTGCTTATCTATTAAAATAAAGGTAATTTAGTGTAAGCTATTTTCATCTTTTTGGCAACACCCGGTATATGGAACGTCGTAAGTGACTATAATTTCATATTTAATTCCTTCAGACATATCAAAATTCCTTTTTCAAATTACATTTTCGTATAGATTTGAAAATGAATGTACTTAATCTTAAGGCATATTCATCTTTTTGGCAACACCCGGTATATTCAACTGAGAAAGATATTATAATTTTGTATTTAATGTACTATAATATTTCTAACTACTGTTTCAAATATCTTTTTTTGTATAGCTTTGAGCATAAAGATACTTCACACAGACCCACACACACACACACAAGTGTTTTTCACAGTTTTAGTAACACCCTGTATATGCAAGCAGATACTCAAATTTTAATATTTACATTTTAGGTTTAAGATAAGCCAAACACTTTTATGAAGGATAAAATTTTCTAAGAAATTTATAATAAAAGTGTTTCCCATGTGTTCTACTTTCTGCTATACCACGGTATAGCAAAAGCTTGTTGCTACGCCACTGGAATATCCAAAATAACTATAAAGTTGGTGCAGTTTAATACCAATTTTTGAGATATACAAACCCAATAACATATTTCTGATCTCACTCCATTTTAGGGCAAAAAATAGTTTTTCGCGTACAAAATGACTATTTCAACCACTGTGCGACGGTGCCAAATAACGCATTATATTTGCTTCCCATCAGTAAAAGCAATTCTCAATCAAATTTCGAACGACGTTTGAACAAAAGTTTAAATTTTAAACAAAATTTGTAAAAAAAGGAATGATAAAAAAGTTCTTCTAGTTCAACGCGTTGGAAACGTGATAACGACAAGTCCCGTGTCGATTTAGAACAGTTTTGCTGATTCAAATCTATCCGTCAATTCAATTTGTATGGTATTACAAAGGTGTTAGCTAGCCTTACCTGATAACCTCAATACGACATTAACCTAATTCAGGATCCATTTTGCACACGGGAAACCCATCGGGTGCACTCTCGCCTGTATAATAAAAGTGCCACGTTCCACTGTAGTGCAGGAATATTTAAATTTGTTAAGAAGTCAGAAGTGGGATTGAAATATCTTTATGGCTTAATATAGTATGAAAGAAAAAGACAAAAGAAGATTTCATCCTTGAAGCAGTAACAACCCTTCTTTGTGGTGGTATGACCCTGATGCGCATCTTTTGAGTTCGGATTTTAGAACAATAAGCCATTTTTAAACAGAAACTATGAATGTGAGTAGGCTTTTTTCTAGACTTTGTTGAATATGAATCTGGGCTAAAAAGGTTCGTACCGAACCAGATTTTTGCGATTGGTTTGCTTTTGTTTGTAATTGGCACACAAATACAAAGAAACGCTGTCTATGGCGTTCCGTATAGTGGACCATACATAATGCATTTACATAACAATATTTTGACGTGACGTTGCCGTTCTCTGACGTGACGTTCCGTATAGTGTAAATTGACTTTTAGTCGCCATATTTAGTTGGTTTTATTATTAATAATTAAAATCTCTAAAAGTCGTGCTCAGTTAAATCGAATAATTTATAGTAATATATTCAAATGACAAATGACGTTTTGGTGTCAGTGTTTGCTTAGTGAATGATCCATATTCAATTTTATCTATTTATTTACTTATTAACTTATTATTTGGGTGGCATTTTTCGGTCCGACAAATTCAACAAACAACATACTAGGTATTTGTTTTAACGACAAAAAATTTAAATGAACGACATTATTTGTATTTTAACGATAAAATTAGCAAACTATGTGATTTAACCATAAATGACAACAGTATGACAAACAGCGCCACTAGACTAGCCGTACAAAACTTATTCCATACACATACAGTGTGCTACCGTTAAAAGTGTGGTTATATGTAGTTGTTTTTAAATTCGCAGAAGAACGTTCGGAATAATTGAATATTATTCTGTGTACATGAACATAACGCACGTACTCTAACGGTAACAAAGGACACTGCACTGCCGATACTGCCCAGAGAGAATACGGTTCGAACTGATTGCATCCAAGGTCATACGCGAGTTCCCGCATTCGTGAAGTCACGCTAGGCTAAGAATTGACCCCCAGGCCTATCATTGATACGCACTGTATGCATGTTTGTGATTACTCATGTTGTCCCAGGTACCCGTCATACCCTGTCGGACGGCAGTGTGTAACCACCAGCCTTGCTGAACGCAGTTGCGTTGTGATATGTTTATTGCTCAAAAGTTACAAGTTATGTTGGTGGATTTAACGACAACGCTAGTATTTAGTTCTAATCAGTTGGTTACCTTAGTCATGCTTTTTCGACCAGGCCAAACATCCTTTAGGTGTCTTTCTCTAAATTCCAGTCATTATTTGCTGTTAACAGCAATACTGATCATACCTTGATGGAGGTTTTTTGGAAGCGCCCAGAAATTCTTCAACAGGTTTTAGTACCTCTTCCTAAGGACCGGACCAAGATACCCCAAGAGGATATCCAATGGTTTTTGGTCCTTTGAGATCCTCTACAGCTATACCATCTTCAAAACTACAGGAAATGATGTATTAATGCATATCAATCAGTCGCCATCAATTTGCAACAAAATCAGACCGCCATCCACCGTCTCCTCCTCTGGAATAGCAGAAAGCGCCAATAACCATTTTAATTAGAATTGACGTCTGCATCCTCTTAACCTACCGCAAATAAATTGGCCTCTGGCTGGTGCAAAAAAAGAGTGGAGAGCGCAGCGATACACGCATACCAGTCAGTCTTAAAGGCAATTAACGCCGTCGGGAATATATACAGCTGCGGCTCGCCTACATGATGTAAATGCGTGCCGATTTGCATACCACTTTAAACGGTGGACACCTCCCCACGCAGGCAAGCTTAGTCAAACGTCCTCGCCGTTTAAAAATCAATTTCAGGACAGAGATGAGTCTAAAAATATCTTCTTCGGTCCTCGTAGGTGTCTATAACTAATATCCTCGGATGCGTAACTCAACCAGATCGATTGTAGAATGCAGTGGCAGCCCATTATGTTCTAGTAGCTGTTAATGGTCCAATCTGTATCGGTTCGCTTATAAGGTAACATATTAATTTGCATGCTCTTCTTGAGAGAATTTATAACGATGGGGAGGGTTCTACGGAATATCTTATTTGCGAGTTATTAAGTACCGATGAAAACTGGTAAGGTATGCTGGTTCTGAAATAAAATGATAATCTGGAAGGAGAATATGGTTCAGGGTTACAGAAGCAATGCCTATCAAGTAACATATATAATGCATCCTAAAAAAGTGTTGATTAACTGATGATTCTATTTCAACGTCGTATAAAAAAAACAAAAAATTGTGTAGACGTCACAACTCAATTTAGGTTTTATTGCATGCGCAGTACTATGTCTTTTTTTGTTTGTACAAAATCAGCACATTTAGTTTTGACAATAAATCATGCACAATGTTCTTGTCTTATAGTACGTTTTTGATATTTTTGTTGTTTTTCGAAAAATTTTTAACTGTATCTGACGCAAAAATTATTGTGAGACAGTTAAACACTAGCGTTGTAAAATGATGACAGTTCGTTCAAATAAATGGAGTTATTATTTGAACGAATGGTCATTATTATACAACGCTAGTGTCATTATAATCATTGGCGTGTAGCATTATATAATCATGGATACGTATGCAATAAACTTATTATATGTAAGTCGTAAATAAACAATATTTTCTATTCACTAAGCAGATTCAACTATGGAGAAAACTCAAAAATAATCGATCGACGAAAAAGTTAGTTAAATATGTTTATGTCTTCCTACATTTAAAATAATAAAGAAAAAAATCAATGACCTTATCGTTTATTGATTGTCCTTTTTGTAAAATTCGATATATAACCTGAGTGATATTATAGTGAATTAGATAAAACGTTATAGTTATAGTGTATTTTAAAATTGATTACAAAACATCACAAAATGTGAGTTTATCTGTAAGTGGTGAAAAGTGGGGATTTTTTACTTTGGCTGTATGGTGATATTTTATTAATACGCATGGCAACACTGGTGTCACTGTCCATGTTAAGAAAGATTGATTCAATATTGGAAAAATGCTTATTCAATCTTTTAAATAAATGTTTCGTTATGGTTTCTTATGCTGCCGTCCAAAGGTGCCCTATCTACAAACATTATATTGACAGAAATAATTGTCTTTGTCTCTTAAATATAGCTTTAATGGTAAAAACAAGTTAGCGTCTTTTACGTAAATAATTTAAAATGTAAAAAATTGCATTAAAACAAATAAATATAGTCCATTCTTTATGTAGATACGGCGTCTTACATTTGGAGGTAAATAGTAAACTGTTGATCTTTGTTTTTAAACAAAAATAGAGATTGTAAGTATGTAAATAAGCTAAAATGGTGGTGAAGACATAAAGAAGAATTAATTATTTACTTAATAGAACAAATTTTAAAGTCAACTAAGATAGTAAACAAATGTTTTAATTCAAATGCTACAAAATACAAAACAAAATATGCTGGATACCGTTTTGAAAAAAAAACTATTTAGAATTTATGAAATAATTAAAATAAAACCGATAAAAAGATATAATAAACCTTATTCTTGGACCATTGTATGTGTATTACTACAGTTTTAGAGTTACTTTTGCTAATTCAACATTATGGAGGTTCTATTAAAACCAAATTGCAGTGATGCAAATTTTAACAATTTTTGCCATAATTTATAAATGCGAACAAATTCGACAAACATACGACTTTTCATTGTATCTACGTCTGCCTTGTTAACCAAATCATCTTAACATACAAATGGCAGAAATGAACTGTTTTATAGTTTATAGTTGGTGAATAGTTTATATTTTCCTTTGTAAAAAATCAGTTTTCTGAATTTCACCGTTCACAAGTCACCAAAATTCAAATTCAAAAATTCCATAGCGACTCCAAAATGTTGTTTTAAAATACAACAATAAAAATACTGTTCTGCTTTTTACCATAAAATTTGAAAAATGATATTTGGTTGAAATAAGAACAACCCTATGATGTGTTAAATTTTCGCAAAAATCTGGACCCAAGCAGATTAGCCAACTCTGGTAATGATGTGCGTTGCCAAAGCTGAAAACCTCCTCCATAATTAATCTCGGTGTATAAACTTTAAATTGAAGTTATTAACCTTCAAATAGTTGTTCAAATCTTCATTTGAATAACGGCCTAAAGCAATAAAATGCCGATCGACCACCAAGCAGACCGACAGTTGTGGTTTACCAGAATATTTACTTTGCTCACCGATCCAGTCACGGCACCGTAAAATTCATTTAAACGGGCTCGCTGCTCGAACTTTGTTTGTTTTACGGCGACGTCGTTCGAGCGTGCTCGAACGCAAAAAAAGCGCGTCGAACGCGGAGCATGGAATAGGTCCTAAACACTCCCAAAAAGCCTATAATTTAAATAATCTACGAAATAATGGGACGGATTGGTTCTGGTTTATCGAAAAACGTCCACCTCGCGACGAAAAAATTACTTCCATTACACGTTCAAGGTTCACGCACAATCAGACAAAGCAATCGCTGCGCGATCGTCTTTTGTTTGTTTAGGGGATTTTTTGGTGGGAAGATGTTTAGCGGTGAAATTTGGTTTGACAAAAAAACGTCATAGCGACAAAAAGCGGTTAATTATGTTTGTTTGGGCTTTTGTCAATACGCCTTTGAGTACGATTTCAGGACTGCCACGGTTGTAACACCAGAAGATTCTTTTGCACTAGTTCATGTGCACGAGGAAAAATTTTTACGGCGATATTACCGGTTATTTGATACCGGCAATATTGCCGTAAATAAACACAGTTGTTTTGAAAAAAAAAATCTGATGTAGCCAGGCACATGACTTTATCATACAATATATAAAATTAATAATTTAGCTGCATGAGAATCTATTTGGTTGAGATCAGTCGTGTCTGCATTAAAATAAAACTAGTTAGCCAGGATTTGAAAGATAAATAAATAATTAAATAAATAAATAATTCCTTTATTAACATAAAACAATATTAAATGCAACAAAATAATATTTATATTTAGGGCCGAGATGAGCACACTTGTTTCCAAATTGCCTTGCTCTTCTACTCAACAAAAAAAAACAAAACAAAAACTCTAGAGTATAATTACACGTAATTGCAGCAAATCCAACCCAGCACAACATCGCACATGCCCGTAAAAAAAATTAAAACAGCCTCCGATGTGCGCTCAATGCCTAAAGTCCCCCCTGTTGAGCAAACAGACAATACTTCACCTTTCCCCCAAAACTGTTTAACGACAATTTTTTCATATCTTCCCTGAGACCATTGTATATGTGACTGACCTGGTAAGAGAATGACCGTTTATACAGCTCAGCGCGATCGGCAGGTGGAGCAAACAAACCCCTGAATCTTAAGTTAAGGTTATGGACATCCGTTCTACAGCGTATCTTCCGCATGAGGTATTGTGGGATCCTCTTGGATAGCAACTTATGATATAATATTGCTTTATGCAACACCCTAGTGTTATCCATGTTCAACCACCCCAAGTCGCCCAGCCCATTCGATACATGATCATACTTCCTCAAACTAAAAACAAACAGAACACATGCATTTTGGACACGCTGAACACGCTGCCTATCCGACGCCGTCAGGCAAGGACCGTACACGGTATCACAATATGAGATCTTTTTACTATTGACAGTAGATATAGTGAGATATTGTCAAAACATCAGCATTTGACACTACCGGTACTATCATTAGACTGAAAATATTTGGAAAATCCTGGCTCACTATATAGTATTATATCAATGCAGATGCGACCGATCTCGATCAAATAGATATATGTAATAAAATAAAACATTTATTTAACAGTAGCATTACACAAAATGCAAGTAATATGATAATATCATAAAAAAGTATACATATTCTTCTGAAAAGTTCAGTTATCGTAAAGGAAACACATTCCCTGCAAAACTATAAAACAATATAAATATTTGCATTAAAAACTTTTTAAAAACATTAAAAATCAACATAATAAATAAAATAACTTACACAAATAAATACAGTAAATTATTAATAAAATTCATAATTCTCTGTATGGAGTTCGGTATTGTACATTTCTTTCCGGTATCTGGATATATTTTTGCAAAATAAGCTTGGATAAACTCTAATGTATGAGGTACTGTAAAGTAAACATACAAACGCTCTGAAAATTTACAGGAACATTTTTAAAGCCGCTGTAAATTACAGAAATACTTCGGTAATTTTACAGACGTATCTCGATTTCATAGGAACGTGTTGTAAGATAACAAACATCAATTTATGTAAATATACAAACTTTCCTGATTTTTACAGAAAAATAGCGGCAACTTTGCTTTTACAGCACTTTTGCCGTAATTTACTACCTAAAACGTGCTGTAATTTTACAGAAATTTTTCTCTGTGTGCTGGAAACAATATTGAAACAACTGAGATCGATTAATAAAACGTGAAGCGGTAAAAATGTAGGTTCGATCGTCGTGGTAGCCGACCCGGCCGCCAGATGGCGCGCGTTTTAGTCCATTTAAGAGATTATATCACATCTAAAGTTTGATAAGTCGTTGCGTCGTCCGAGGCCATTAAAGGACCCCGGTAAAAAGCCGGGACCATTATGTAAATAGCCCGGCCCACGTATCGAGCTGTAAATTGATGAAATTACATATAATTGAGTCCTTATATAAGGTGTCGCCCGATTACCATAATAAGTTTTAAATTATTCATACACCGCGAACCGTTTTTATTGATTCTCGATCGTACGCATGCATATCAGTACGTGTAGCGCTTGTTAATATTGTTACAATATTTAAGTTTACGATCGCTTGATTATCTGGAGGCTATACGTTATGACAGTGTTAAATTGCGCGAAGAGATACTTGCAATTATTGAGTAGCGAATAGATTGGACACTTGACTTTAGAAATATAACTTTTTTATTTGCGCTGTAATTAGGACAATTTTCGAGATAAACGAATGATAAGACTAGCTAACTCTCAGCGTTAATATTACCTGAGATATTCAATTATTTCTCAAAAATATGCCCGGTGCACGATCTTCTTTAAAACTATGTAAAAAAGAAATTTTTGCAGATTTTGCTTTTAAACTATGTCAAACAATAGTCAAAGCTAGTAGATAGATGTTAGTATCCAAAGATATTAGATTCACTATACAGGGTGTTCGTAATTCTTAGTAAATTTTGACGTTTTTCAAATCGCTTTTCCTTGAGTTTTTTAAATGGAACACCCAGTATTTTATGTGCTAGTTGAATTGCCCATCAAGTTCCCTTTAATTTATGTTAATTATGTCATATGTCTTAGTATATCTTAGTAGTTTTCGTGATATTTACAATTTAAAGAAAAATGTGTAATATTATCTAAATATGCCATTATTTTCTTGTTCTTTCTCTTTGGTCTGTCTCTTAGTTGTAAATCAGTAATAGTTAATATGAATATAATTGAAGAAAAAATTGTTTAATACTATTAGCGTTTATTAATAAATAAAATCCTTCTTACTTAGTAACTTATTTAAATTTCAGAAACAAACTAAAAACACTTAATAAACATTGCACAAGAGGTAACTATTATTTTAATTAATATTTGGAAGTTGTTCAAAATAACGCCCCTTTTCTCTTCTGCAAGCATTATCGCGCTGTATAAAAGATCTTGAGATATTTCTTAACATGTACCTCTTATTTACTCTAAGGTTGTCAAAACATTGGTTCTACAAAGTTTCATGTCTTCTGGTGTAGTAGGTGCTGATTGGTATACCAGCTCCTTCACATATCCCCATAAAAAGAAAAAAGGTTTGTTGAGGTCTGGAGACCTTGGTGGCCACAATGTAGGACCTCCTCTTCCCTCTTTGGTCACCGGTTTAGTTCTTGTTTTGTGCTGATAATTAATATTACCTGTTTCTTCAAATTGCAACTGAACCCTGTTTATAACAGTTGGTTGGGGATGCAGTCTATCCGGATATTGCTGTTCATACATTCTGGATGCTACTAATACATTTCTGTCGGCTTCGCCATAGATGTAGATCATGTTAATTAATTCTTCTTTGCTATAATTATAACTCATCGTTCAGAGAAAAGACAAATATTGTTACTAATTTTGACCGCAATAACTTATTGAGTGTCGTTAGATCTCAATTGTCTTTTTCTTTTTCTCTTTTTCTTTAAAATGTAAATATCACGAAAACTACTACAATTAAATATATGGCATACTTAACATAAATTAAAGAGAACTCGGGGGCAATTCAACTAGCACATAATATACAGGGTGTTCCATTTAAAAACTCAAGAAAAAGCATGAATAGTATAGAATGAATAGTATAGTGAACACACATGGTTAGTTAAAAATGAGGAAAAAACAAGGTTCCAGTTTTTCCACTACTATCCAGGATACATTGAAAAAACTTCCTCCTCTTTCATTGTTTTTCAAAGACAAACCAATTGCCTTCGAACGAGTTAAAAAAATAAAAATCGTCCAACTGGTTTAAAATTTATAAGACTTTAAAGTTAGGTCAAAAATCAACTGCGTCACTTTTTTTAGAACTGAGTGTATTATAATTGCGAAACAGTATTGGTGTGCCAAAACTTTTAAAGCGTTTATGCTAAAAACACAATGTTCTGAAAAACGGTCTGTTGTATCGCATTCTTCATCAAATCGACGAAAGAAAAACTATTTTTGTAGGAAAACTAAATGCCAGGGATCAAAATGGCCTACAGATTACATTGTAGTGTTAAAAAAAACTATAAAACAATGAAATCACGGTACCCTATGCTATCGTAATTGAGGAAAGAGTAAATATTACGATCTAATAGAGTTAGGCGGTGGACAATCGTGTGGCACGCGATTTTACCATAAAGTAATTGCGAACCATTACCCCAGCGTACGAAAAAAAAAAACTACTCTAACATTCGTACTTACACACAGAGTGCGGTGAACACGAAGCACAGTGTATAATGTATGTAGAGGAATTAATTTATGGCCCTGATGGATTTGTATAATACTCTGATAAAGCAAAAACCACGAGCGGGTACTAGTTTGATTACATCGATTACTTTGTTGCTTTAGATGCATAAAATGTAAATCTAAATTATGTGGAGGTAGATTGATTAGATTAAAATAGCCCTCTGTATCCGTAGTTGTTTTCATTATTACGTTTGGTTATAAGATATATCGTTTACGCTGTTTTTTGACTAAGGTCATTAAAGTGTATATAAGGATGTGCTGAACTGAGAATGTGTTGTATTTAGGGTTCGTCTACCGGTAATTTTAAGCAATTTTTTCATTATTGTTTACCGGAAAAACTGACTGAAATTTACCAGTTTTACCAAATTTACGTGTATAATTGTGAATAGCGGCCAAAAATATTAACATGGGCATTGACTACTTTGCCTACAATCATTTATAATGACCTGGTATAAATAATATGCAAAAGAAATTTTTGTTTCGGTTTGTTTTCAATAAATTTGTAGTATGTGGCGTGATTCGATCACTTCAAATCAGTACTTTTTAATAATTATAATTATTGATAATCATGTGATTATTATATTAAATAAGCTGATTTTCTTGAAACAAGTAGAACCAATAAAGTTATAAAGTTGTAAATAAAATTAAAATATCCTATCTCCACTGTCAGATGAAAACCTGGATTTTATTATCTCTTAAATTCTTCTTTTTATAACAAAAATTATAATAATACTACTAAATTATTGTAGATTATGGAGGTAGTACCTATGCCCCACGTGTTTTGGTTTATTTGTTTTTAATATTTTTTACAATATTGTTCATCTAAGGTATTGTTTATTATTAATTGTTATTAGCCTCTTTATTTACCCTAGAAAAGAAAAAGTCTGATGTGGCCAGGCACATGACTTTATCATACAAAATATAAAATTAATAGTTTAGCTGCATGAGAATCTATTTGATTGAGATAAATCGTGTCTGCATTAAAATTAATCTAGTTAGCCAGTATTTGACAGATATTTTGATAGTCAATAGTATCGATAGTAGGTATTGTCAAAGCATCAGCATTTGACACTACCTACTGTCATCAGAATAATAGTTATTTATCTCACAAGTGTCGAAAATACGGAATAGCGCGACGAGCGGTGATGCGGCGCGTCACCGATGGCGGAGCGTCGCCGTCGAATGTGAGCGAGTCGCGCTGTGTAGTTCGGCTTGAGTGACATCAACGTTTTTTGGGTTGCTTTTTGCGAGATATGTATTTAAAAAAAATATTAAAATTTTTTTATATTTCTGTATAGGAAATGTTAGGTTGATCCGGTTGATCCCACTTCTACGGAACGTCAAGTTTAAAAAGCTAATTCAAATTCTGACAGATTTATATTCGTTCATGACCCTTAGATGTCACATCCGTACTAAAATATAACTAAACGTATATACTAAAATATAACTACACTTATCGCTAGCTATACTTTATTTACAATGTTCTCAATTTATCGTTTTTACAATTAGATATAACGGGTTGATATTTCTTATCATCAAACAATCAAATTGGTGATTTTATTTTATTTGAATTTTGTAATTTGTACTTTGCTGCACTAGAGCGGCAACGTTCCATAGTGGTTCTCCAACCTCTGATGAATCAGCTGTTTTCGAATGTGACAGACATTTCTGTGGTGACAGCACAAAAAAAAATATTTGTCAAATCCAGGCTACTATGTAGTTTCATAACAATGCAGATGCGACCGAATTTGCTCTTGAAGCTAAACTATTAATTTTACCAAAAATATCAAGCATAAATTATTCAAAATTTCCTCTACTTTAAATTATTATTTAACTATTTTGACTAAATTACACAATTGGCGGGTCATTTGCAAAATACTAGAAAAAGGCTTAGAATAAACTACCAGTTCCTTTGGACCCTTTTGAACCAAAAGCTCTAAGTTTGGTCATAAAACTTCTAAGTATGAACTTTCGTCCCGATACCTTTAGTAGTTTCTCCGGAATCGTCGCTACAAAAATCGTTTACACACAGACACACAGATATACACACAGACACACACACAAAATTTTTTTGTACCTTGGTCAAAAATGTTCAGGGGACCCATAAAGACCTATTTCCGCTAAAATCTCAATTTTTTTTTCGGCACGGTTACAATACTTCATCATACTGCGTATGATAAAGTAAAAATACAAATCACATATAAGTCAAAAATCATATTGCACGGAATAATGGCAAAGAATTAAAAAAATTGCTTCACTTCAAGGGGAAGGCTTTACTCCTGGGAGGGGTTCTTTATTTAGAGAATATTATGTTTTAATTGCGTATTATTCCTTGAGTTAATTTATGTATTATCATTATTAAGTTTTCACTTATATGGTTTCTAGACTAAATCATATAAAAAATAATAAAAATAGTATATATCTACGAGCAAGTAAGTTAAGCAATTACTCACGAGAACGAAGTAAAAGGAATATTATACTTTTTCTACGACGTGAAATTAAATTTTATAAATTAATTTATTACAGATTAAAATTCTTTGTTGCGCTTCTCACTCGGCAACGTGGTCAAGCAGTCTCTCAAAACACAAGGGAAATAAAAATCCTGAGATGCGATTGGTTGTAAAGTCGTGGGAAATGAAATTTTCTCACTATTCGCGCGATATGAAGAGTCGACAATGACATGGTTATCTTGTATGTGGGTATGGTCAGTATTTCTTATTAATTATAAATTACTATGTTAATGAATTTATTCATAAATAAGCGTAGAAGAAAATTATTTCTTACTATTTTCAGAAATACCGAAATTTGCCGGTAATACCAGTAAAGGAATTACCGTTTTACCGGTAAATGAAAATCTGCCATGCTAAAAGAACCCTATTTGTAATGGTGAGTTTAAAATTCTCATTGTTTCTAGACAACATTTTAAGTCACAAAAGATTGGCAAAATGATTGCTAATGTCTCTACAAGTAATTTTACAACCAAAAGATATGGATATAACCGGTTTTGCAACGAAGCTCCTCAATTAATATTCCTCCTATCGCTCCATAAACGTGTCGTATTGTGTTCCAAACGGCTTATTAAAAGTAACCCGAGCCCGGCTAGGAGTTCTGCGAATAACTCCTCGTTCGTTAAGTCCGCCCCTGTTCTCCGTTACACCGAGCCGAGCGATAATTATGTTTCCCCTAATGAAAACCGAATTTTCCGTCCGAACTTATCGTCGTCGTATCCGAGCCAGTCGGCGCTGCCTTACAAAACGGCGCCGCATATTCCGATTCAACCGATATTCAAATTGACCGAGGCCTAACACGCGAACAAACTGTTAACGGCCCTTGTACACTTTGTGGGCACAACTGAAATTTATTACGAGACTGTAGTCTATCTATACCAGACTGTGTTTCTGTCAGAAGAAATATTTAGGTGAGGTTTGGTCAGTCAGATGATAAAGCGTGAGATGGAGATGGAGTTAGTAGTGCGTTAACGTGGGTTCTGAACCCTCGCTATGGGCTTTTCATAATAACAACCAGCTGCGTAACCAAGTGTGATGATTACTTGGGTAAGGTATGTTAGTAGTGCGTTAAGGCGGGTTCTGGACCACTCATTAGTACACAACTTACGTTACCAGTTTTAAGCATCGTTTGGTTTAAAATCCGCAGAAACGAAGCCTACTGTGACATCGATGTGAACGAAGTGAAAAATGATATTCGCGAAGAATAAAGTCAATTAAATAAAAGCTAGGGTCATACGCCATATCTACTGCCCATTTCAGTAAGGTTTCCCAATAGTCGAGTTACAGCTTCCTACGCGTCGCAATCGTTTAGGGAAGGTTTAGCGGTAATTCCTCGTATTTGGCGCGCATCCCAAAGCGTTCTGGGGTGGACGCTGATTGGCCTGGCTTCCGGCAGGATGGGAGCCGTCTATCCCTCCCAGTCGGCGTCGTCGGTGTCGCGTTTTAACCGACGCCGCCGTCGCGTCGCCCAAAACAATGGCCGGGATGCGGGGATTCTGGGGATCAATGGCCAAGCGCACACAATAGGGGGGATTCGCTCCACGGATTCGCGCGTTCTTTTATAGGGTTAGCGGCTCAAAAAATCAATATTGACTTTTTAGTGCTCGCGCGTTGATTTTTTTTATAGTTTAGGGGTTTATGTCTGGTGATTGGGGAGGCCATAATTTTTTTATTCATCATAATTTAAAATTATTTGAATTAAATATATACAACCCTCTGTAAAAAGCAGCTGTAAAAAAGTAACCATCGTACAGAATGTTTTAATTGGGGACTACTCCGAGGCATTCGAGAAGTTAAGCTGATTACGTTTTGAGTGGTGTGACCGCTAGAAGCACAAGGATAATCCCTACGCAGTGACGTTTGATTGTCGTCTCTTTTGTGTGGGGCTCGGTCTCGCTGAAAATCTACTACCGGTTTTATTTATTAACATACACGGATACCTGGACAGCACACGGGCGCGCCTGCCCATATAGCCTAAGGCGGGCGCTCAACGCCGCCGATAAAGTCGGACGTCTACATTTACCAGTCTGGTGTATACAGGATTATAAATTTGTTTCTTGGCTAATGCACATTGGGCGTAGTGGGAATTATTTGAATTTGTAGAATCCCGGATGCTATTATCAACTTGTAATTAAAGCAAAAAAAAGTTAAAAGTTTTAAATACTCCACTTAGTAATCCAGCATATCTTTCGCCAGAAAAGTTTGTTATTATAATCAGCAGGGCTTTTAGTTCTGCGCGATCAGATACACCATGGTCGTGTTCTAATTTGCATATTTCAAACACGTAATAAATTTAGTTGTTCGCCCAGAAACTCGACAAATAGTGGCCTGGTATGTACACTACATGCACACAGCTAATAAATTTATAGGCCACTACCACCACAATAAACCACAAATGAAACTTTTCGCTCACACTTAAGCTTTCACAACTCGTTATCCTAACAAATAGTAAAGCCAAACGAAACCAAACTTTAGCGATTATAAAATTACAATCGGCCGTATCTAAAAAAGAAAACGTCGTTGTTCATTTCCTTGCAATCAAAAAGCAATAAGCTTTTTTCTTGTGCGTGTATATGTGAGCAAGGCTAGATTGGAATCTAATTCCTATACAAAGCTACCGTTTCGGAGATCGGATATTCGATAAGGCAAAACTTTCCTGTTGTGGAATTATCGAGGCTGACATACCAGAGGGGCGTATAGTAGCCCTTAGGTGAAGGGTAGGGGAATGCTTAACCTTTCTTGGGGTGTTGACGCGTCAAACGCTTCCCAATGCGATCCCAATAAGAGGATTAAAATGCCGCGTGGACGTGTTTGTGTGCTTAAAGGCGTCAAAACGGTTAAACGGCGGAAAAAGTTTGTTTAGTCATTGTGAAGTCGAAAACTCAACAGGGGTACATTTCGGGATAAACTAAATATCTGTTCTTCGTGAGTTGGAACCCGTTTTAGATTATTTCTCATGATATCTTTTTTATTTTGATAGTTTTTTATACCGCAGTGTTGGAATGAATGAAACATGTGCTAACAGCTTTGATAAATCGAGATAGTGGGTCCCTGAACTTCATAAATTGGTAGACCAGGAAAGCTAGCATAATTATTTTGTATGTTATTATAATATTGTTTTGAGCTTTTGAACATATTTGTCGCCGGAGATTTTCAAATGCCAAAACATGTGCTAACAGTTTTTATAAATTGCTATAATAGGTCCCTCAACTTCATAGATCAGCAAAGTTAGAGTAAATACAGGCATATTTCTGGAGATATAAAATATATTTACTATGCAAGTTGGAACATATTTTAGATTATTTTACATGTTTTCATAAATTTATGACGTCTGAGGTTTTCAAAGAACGAAACATGTGTGGACAGTTTTGATAAATCACGATAGTGAATCCCTGAAGTTTATAGATTGGCAGACCAGCAAAGATAGCATGAATATAAGCATATTTCCGAATATATTAAGCTTCTGAAAATGTTTGGATACTTATAGAAATTTTCAAAGAACAAAACTTGTGTTAGCAATTTTGATAAATCGCGGTAGTGGGTCTCTGAACTTCATAGATTGGCTGACCAGTAAATTAGTATGAATATAGGCATATTCCTGTAGATATGAAATAAATATCTTTCCTATGTAACTTCGATATATTTTAGCTTATATTGTTTGTTTTCATATTATTGTTTTGAGCTTTTGAAATTTTTTTACGCCGGATATTTTCAAAGAATGAAACATGTGTTGACAGTTTTGACAAATCGCGATAAGAGGTCCCTGAACTTCATAGACTGGCAGACCAGCAAAGTTAACATGAATATGGGCATGTTTCTGGAGATATGACATACCTTTTCTATGCAAGTTGTAACATTTGAGATTTTGTATGATTTCATAATGTTGTTTTGCACTTTTGAAAAGTCTTGATGACGAAGATTTTTTTAAGAACAAAACGTGCTGTCAGTTTTGACCAACCGCGATAGTACGACCCTGAACTTCATAGATTGGTAGACCAGAAAAGTTAAAACAAATATAGGCGGAGATATCAAATATATTTACTATGCAAGTTGGAACATATTTTAGACTATTTTCTATGTTTTCATAATAATGTTTTGAGAATTTTCAAATTTATAACGGCTGATATTTTCTTAGGACGAAACATGGGATGACAATTTTGATAAATCACGATAGTGGGTCCCTGAACTTTATAGATTGGCAGACCAGCAAAGATAGCACGAATATGTGCATATTTCCGAAAATATGATTATCCTTTCTATTAAGTTGGAACATAATTTAGATTATTTCGTATGTTTGCATAATATTTTTCAGCTTCTGAAAATTTGTGAATACCTATACAGATTTTCAAAGAACAAAACTTGAGCGAACAAAATCGCTAACATAAATCGCGGTAGTGGGTCCCTGAATTTCATAGATTAGCTGATTGGTAAATTAGTATGAATATAGGCATATTTCTGTAGATATGAAATATCTTTTCTATGCAAGTTAGATATATTTTAGATTATTTTGTATAATTTCATAATGTTGTTTTGCACTTTTGAAAAGTCTTGATGACGAAGAATTTGAAAGAACAAAACATGTGCTTACAGTTTTAACAAATCACGATAGTAGGTCCCTGAAGTTCATAGATTGTTTCTGGAGGTATAAAATATCTTACCTATGCAAGTTTGGCCATATGTTAGATTATTCTGTATGTTTTCATAATATTGTATTAAGCATTTTCAAATTTATGACGTCTGGGATTTTTAAAGAACGAAGCATGTGATGACTGTTTTGATAAATCGCGATAGTAGGTCCCTGAACTTCATAGATTGGCAGACCAGCAAAGATAGCATGAATATATGCATATTTCTGGAGATATGAATATCTTTTCTATTAAGTTGGAACATATTTTAGATTATTTTTTAAGGTTTCATAATATTTTTTGAGCTTCTGAAAATTTGAGGAGATCGAGAACTTCAAAGCACAAAACTTATGCTTACAGTTTTGACATATCGCAATAGTGGGTCCCTGAACTTTATAGATCAGCAAAGTTAGCATGAATTTGAGTATATTCCTGGAGATATGAAATATCTTTCCAATATAAGTTTGAACATACTTTAGATTATTTTGTTTGTTTGCACAAAATTGGTTTTGACCAGAAGAGTTAATTTTGTGTATTTTCATAATGATTTAGATAATTTTGTGTGTCTTTCAAATATTGTTTTGAGCGTTTGAAAACTTTTGAAGTCAGAGATTTTCAAAGACCGTAACGTGCTGACAGTTTTGATAAATCGCGATGGTGGGTCCCTGAACTTCATACATTCGTAGACCAGCCAGATCAGGGGCATATTTTTGGAGATATTAAATATCTTTTCTATTCTAGAATCTATTTTACATTTTATTCATAAATCAATAGACCAGCAAAATCGCTAGATTTGTAAATGCTAAAATTCCAACCACCCTTTGTGTATATCTATTCCAATTTCTAATATCAAACAACCCATTTATTCGCCTGTGCCAATAAACCGGATGTGTATATGGAAGTCAGTAGTGACTTCTCACTACAAAATAGGCCCTATTTAATAGAAGTATTTCAAAGCGAAAAGATTAACGTCAAAATCGTACAAAGGGTTTAACCCCGTCTCCATTGTTGCCGGATTGATTTCACACCTATTGTGCGCACCTATAGCAGCGCACCCCTAGCAACTCTTGCCGTAATCAGTTAACAAAACCATTAACTTGTGCGACTTCTGAATGGAATATAATTTTCACCGTCGACCTCTTTCAATTCCGGCCTCACGCATTTTTCCCCAACAATACAAACAGTGGGCGCGATCCAACGCGGAAAATTGAACTTTTCCCCCCATATGTATACACTTGAAATTGCGGCGGCGATTCAATAATGGAAAGTAGTTATAAAGTATGCCGCCTTTCGAGAGGGTATAATTAAAATGCTCTTTCAACGCCATTTTCCCACATGCACGCCACTGGGAACGTAATGTACCCTTAATTGATCCCGACAATCATTCCCGAGCACCAAATCGCTGCAAGTCCTATTGTATTTATTTGTTCTGTTATTTCTTGTTGCTTTTCGTAGTTCTTAGAAGTTGGAACAATGGTATTATTGGGAATTGGTTAGGTTAATTGGTATCTGCCAATTATTGCGGATGAAAATTACTTTTATATTAAAGGCTAACTTCAATTTGCTTCAACTTCCGGGCGAAGTCTGATTGTCTGGTCTAATAGGCTATATTTTTTAATCCAAACGAAATATACCGTGTCAGTGGAGTCTTGTGGAAAACCTCCTTCAGTATTTACATTATAACGGAAAATGCTACACGGAACAAAACGGTATTTACATTTTCAACACGAAAGGTTAGAATAATGTGCATTATTATTGTTATTTATCTGATGAGAGACGGAAATATTAATACATGGTCATCAAGATCTGTTTTCTTATAGTGGAACATGGGAAATAGCATGGGAAATGATGGGAAGAAGATTAAGGCCCGGTTTTTCCATCTCAGTTTAAACCGAGGTTTTGATTAATTTCGAATTATATTCGTTACTAAGTATTCGTTTAGTGGCTACTAGGGTTACCACCTTTCAAAAAGTCGTCACCATAGCATCTTAAATACAGCGGAGTAACATTGTTGTTATCTTAAATTTTTGAAAAGAAAATGGAATATAAAGTTCTATCCTTAATCTACGTTCAGAACAAATGAGATTCTCGTGCCCGGCTTTCACTTATCTGTCATCAGCTTCAACCTTTTTTACCGGTTTAAACCGATTATGTGTTAACCCCTTCCGTTCAAACCTTGGTTTAAACTGGAAGCGCAGTTTAAACTAAGATGGAAAAACTGGGCCAAAGGGCGGGTGTTTTGAAAATCAGTTTATACAACACACTACACTATTGAACTATACATCCATTCTCCGTTCAAGGTATTAGCATGTTTTTCAGATTAAATTTTGTGCTTAATCGTAGTTCACCGTTGACCGGTCGAAATGATCCACGCTTATGCCCCGTTCAACAGAAAAATCTAAATCTAATCCGTCATTGCAAAAATGGAACAATTTGAATTTAAACCAGAATGTTGATGAACACGTGGAATACGTTAACAAGATGATAATCGCTAACCCTTGGTCTTAACGATGTTAACGATGGTAGCAACCTCCAAACTTCATAGTCTAATGCGGTTGTTTTCCTCCGTTTTTCCTTGCGTGTAATGTCTGAATTGCTAATGCGTCCACACAGCGCCGTTGTGTTGGCTTAAGTGGTCGGTCTCATGTCGAAAAGAAGTGACAGAAACCACGCGCTGTGACATAGTCGCTCATTGTTCGCCTCAATGTTACATAAACCACGAACAATGGAGTCATAATCGCGCCGCGTCGCAGTCATAATGAAGAGAACCGCGGTGTACGTTACAAATTAAATTTTGTTTAACTTCCGTATAAAAGGAGGTTACTCTTCCTCCAAAACTAATTACGTCCACGCTCCGAGCGCATTAGCTTATATAAATCTCCTCCTAATGTCACTCGAGGTGCCTTCACCAATCATTTTTTCGACATCCCGCCGTAATGGTTCGACTTTTTGGTCGTTAACTTTTTTGCCGGCGGTTTTAATACTGTAATAATGACTTTAATGAAGACATTTGTACCGTCGCCGGCGTTATTAATATCATTTGTTCTGTTTTCACCAATTACCGCATTCCTCATGGTAATCGCACCGTGCGCAAACCAGGATCCAGGTATCAATTTGACGCATGTGGAACGCAGAGTGGACCATGCTTAACCGTACACGACACGCTTTGGTAATTTGAAACCGTACGTTTGTACTTATTACCAATTATTTTTTAATGGAACTGTAAAGTATCTGTGGTCAACTTCCTCACTACTATCTACCAAAATAGCTGAAGAAGGACATTCATCTCTTCAAATATACAGTCGTTTACAACATTGGAAGTGGGATTGACCATCACATTTATCTAAAAAGTTTATGCTTTCACCATGTTTGATTACAAACTCAAAGTTAATCAAAATAAATTACTTACAAATCGAACGGTCAACTCATTAAACAATTGAAAAACAAACCTCAAGTGGATCGCGTCGTATTGCGTTGAATGTCAGACGATGCGTGATATGACACACCATTATAATTTCGATCAAATATTTACCCAGATAATAGTGGCCTTTTGGTCGCGGTTTGAGGATCCGACGACGCCCTCTGGCGGGAATCGAGCAACACTTACCCGGCCGGACGGCCGAACTTAATAGAAATGTGAATAAATGATGACTGTTTGATTTCGTCCCCCTTTCAGTGTCGTCGCGCTTAATACGATAGGTAAATATTTAATTTCCGTTGATTTGTTTTGATCGGTTTCGTTCGATTCGTACGATCTTGATGAGTTGTTAATGATGTTCTAGTGGGTTTATCGGTGTAGGCACAGGCCAGGCATAAATAAAATAGTTTTAGAAAGAATGTCAAACTTTTGGTTGATATTTGTTTTTGACAGCGACATGTGGTTAAATGGCTTCGTAGATCTCCGATCCGGGTAGATCGCCATGCCTATCCGCGTAGATCGCCGCAACAATCCGCGTAGATCGCCGCGGCAATCCGCGTAGATCGCCGCTGCAATCCGCGTAGATCGCCGCGGCAATCCGCGTAGATCGCCGCGGCAATCCGCGTAGATCGCCGCGGCAATCCGCGTAGATCGCCGCGGCAATCCTCGTAGATCGCCGCGGCAATCCGCGTAGATCGCCGCGGAATCCGCGTAGATCGCTAATTTGATTGTCATGTTTAATAAATAAATCTTTTAATTGAAGATGTATTTATTTAGATGATTTTTACAACATTTTGTTAAGAAAATCATTAAGATTATTAAACGTTGGAATATGTACATAATATTATGATAAAGTTCACAAACATCATACAAAACATACAAAACACTTTTCGCTTTTCAAGCAAATTGTGCGGATACGTAACCCTTGGAGCATAACGCGAGCAATTACGTGAAATAACCCGATCTTTATAAATAAAATAATTTCGCAGTTCTGTGAGGCAAAGGTGTTGAAACATGTGTCCCGTTTAATTTAAAATTCTCTCACTTTTAGAGTGGCGCAAGAGCCAAAAAGGCAGGTCCGCCTAATAGCCGAAAGAGGAAGTCATTACAAACAGACCGCGTTCGCCGTAATTATCAGTAATGAAACGTTAATTAATGAATTTGTATTGTATAATAAGACAATGCGGACCGGTTAATGCCTCTCTGGTAGCAGCCTATCCGCCCCCCACCTCTATACCCCTCTATACCCTCTCCATACCCCGTTCCTTACCCGTTTCGAGCGAAAATACAATGGAGGAAATAAATTTTGTGAAACTAGGAGTTGATTCAATTAATTAATTACCGCTCATCGAGCGGCAATCCTTTTCCCTGCGTTGTTCAGCCGACGTTAAATTTTACTCGAGTTTCTCCTCGGTATTGTTCGATGTGGGTCTCATACGACGCTGGGCAGACAAACAAACAATAATAAAAAAATAATTGACAACTGGGTTTCCGTTGTAATTGTTCCGAACAATTAATTCTAAAATCAAACCGAGTGACACACGCAATTATTTATAGCGGCTGTCTGTTTGTGTGTTTGTTATTTGTGATTGTAAGCTTTCTTTTTTTGTAGTTTTGGGATTAAGTAAATCCATTCATGAGTCGTTGCGCAAGGTAATAAACTCAAATTGGCCTAAGCAGCCAAGCGAGTAAAATAGCAATAACTTATTATTGTGCGACTGTGTGTGTGTGTGTGTAGTTTTAGAAGAGTATTTTTTATCGAGATAATTTATTTATTATTTATTATTTTAGAGCGTGCATTTAATTTTGTGTTTAAATATGTTTTTCTTTTCTCGTATATACATTGGTATTAGCTTATTTTCTCATCCCTTCAAACAACAATAATCTCAAAATAAGCAACAAATTAAATAAGAATCAACAAATAATAACAAACAAAAATTAATACCCAATAAAAAATAACGAATATCAATATATATATATTACACAAATCTGATGTGGCCAGGCACATGACTTTATCATACTATTTATAACATAGATAGTAAATGATATTTTATTTGATCGAGATCGGTCGTATCTGCATTAAATTCCCACACTTATCGACACTTATTTTCATAATAGCTAAATTGATTGTAATTTAATCAAAAGCCAAATAATAATAATAATAAATGTCTTTAGCTAATAAACATTACTTCAATAATATATAAATTTGACAAAACTAAATTTCATAAAACTACAATTCGCAATTTCTGTTTCAATATATACAGGGGTTTCAAACTTTTACAAAATTTAGAAATAATTCCCATATTCTTGCGAGGAATATTTGAACCTGAACCACCTAGTAAGGTATCTGGTATCTTACCTATGCTCACTTCACAGGTTTTTTTATTATTATTATTTACGTTCTCCAACAATAATAGGTATAGATACATCAAACTTGACATAACAATCTGTAATATTTTACGGGTGGAACACTTTCATTTTTTACCGTAACGTCGGCAAAAGCGCTCGGCTATCTATGGGAGCGTTCTTGAGCGCGCTCATATGAAAAATAGCGCTTTTATTTCCATAATATAAATATGAAAACGTTCGCGCGCTACGCTCATTTCCTACATTTATGTAACAATTGCATGCATGCGCGGACCGTACAATACAGCGGAAGTGTGCAATAACAGTAAATAGCTTTTTAATCCTTGCGGAACATTAAATCCAATAAATGCACACAAAAAGCATTAAAATGGTGATTACTGTCCCACAGCGACACAAGGCGACGGCAAAAAATTACTAGATTACTTAATATAATGCAGTTTTATTGCATATAAATCCGCATTTAATTTTTGTAATTTCTGCTATCGGCCCATCTGAGATTTGTATCATTTCAGCACTTGTATTGTTTTTTTTTAAATGGTAATGTGCGTGAGGAGGGACCTTGGATTTTTAGTTATTATTTTAAATTTTTTTAGGAGATCCATAGTTGATCGTTTGGCGCTTAATATCATCTTGAACTATTTACAAAAGCTCGTTTGGAGCCTTGTAGTTACTTAGAGCACTTCTTCTTCGTTACTTTTGCAGTATTTTTATGTGGCAGATATATTTCTGTAATATAATAATTGTTTGACAGCGACATGTGGTTAAATGGCTTGGTAGATCTCCGATCCGGGTAGATCGCCGCGCCGAACCGCGTAGATCGCCGTGCCGATCCGCGTAGATCGCCGCGGCGATCCGCGTAGATCGCCGATCCGCGTAGATCGCCGATACGTGTAGATCGCTGATCCGGGTAGATTGTCTTTAGATTAGGCTTTAGAGTCTTTAGACAGTCTTTAGACTGTCTTTAGATTATCATCACAATACATCTAGTGGACACTTACCATTGGAGCATACGCTTGAGTTATCTGGATGTCCTGAACTGTCTGTGTCGCTGTCAGGGTGCATAGGTGCTGACGATAACGATAGGTCCCTTGGGCCGGGACTAGGGGACCTGGGGCCCCTGAGCAATGCCCCATCTGGCGGTCCGCCACTGAGGATGTCCGTAATCATGAACCGCGATCTGGTAGCAGCAGTTTGAGGCATGGCCCGCACTTCGTCTTGCACTGTCATGCCAACCACCGGCTCACCGGCTTGCAGATTTTCCCTTAACTGGAACACCTTGGCTTGTCTTTAACCTTCTTCCAACACGATCGTCCAAAACACTCGAGCTATAACGATAATCCTTCTCAGAGAGTCACTTTACCCAGTTCACTTATCACTTACGACGAAAAACGAAAAAATAAGTGTTGTCACTTTGTAGAGTTCCGATGGTCACTTAGTGTGGACATAGCATAACACGTTGTAGGAGCAGAGGCGTGCAGAACGAAACTAACACCGACCAATCTTCAACGAATAGCTGCCAGTAAATCAGCCATGTTGCTCTCCCCCCACTTACGGTTTCCCCTACCGAAAAAAGCGGCGGCCAATCGGCGGGCGAGCGTCGAGTGGCGTCGGCCAATCGCGGATGGGGCAATTCTCGCGAGGCGTTGGATTCTTCTTGGATCTGTGAGGTCCCTGAGTGTTTATTTTATGGGGCCCGGCCCCCTGCCCCTACCGGTCCTGATTTTATTATATCGACTGTTTAGAAAACAGTTTTGGGTGTTTTTCGGCGGGTCCGACGACGAAACGAGCTTTTCATTGTCGTTTAATTTGCGGAAAAGGATGGAGTATATCCGAAACGTCCGTGCTGCCGCTTTGGCGTAATTTGGCGGTTTTGTGGGGCGATTTTGTTGCGATTTCGCGTCGATTTTCGGCTGATTGTGGGTAATTTGTTATGCGTACGTGAGAATTATTCAATAAGCGACAGGGGGTGTTGGTAATGTCCATATTATAGGATATTAGGTATGACGAAATTAGATATGAAGTGTTATTTTTATGAAGGAAGCTATTTGGCGACCAACGTGGGGCGACTTATTTGAGAGTTGTAGCACGATAAGGAAAAGTATTTTTCATGGTTTTTAAATTAGTTTTAACTTAATTTGAACTACTTTGTATAAATATGAAGGATATGAACGGGATCAAAAGGCTTTAATTGGATATTTGTAAAACATTGTCCCATTGTATTATTACTTTATCATACGCAGTATTATAAAGTATTGTAATCATGCCGAAAAAAAAAATTGAGATTTTAGCGGAAATAGGTCTTTTTGGGTCCCCTGAACATTTTTGACCAAGGTACAAAAAAATGTCTGTGTGTGTGTCTGTGTGTGTGTGTGTGTGTGTGTGTGTGTGTGTGTGTGTGTGTGTGTGTAAACGATTTTTGTGGAGACGATTCCGGAGAAACTACTGAAGGTATCGGGACGAAAGTTCATATTTAGAAGTTTCATGACCTAACTTAGAGCTGAAAAGCTTTTGGTTCACAAGGGTCCAAAAGAACTGGTAGTTTATTCCAAGCCTTTTTCAAGGATTTTGCAAATGAGCCGCCATTTCTGTAATTTCGTCAAAATAGTTAAATAATAAATTAAAGTAGAGGAAATTTTGAATAATTTATGTTTATGACATTTTTTGGTAAAATTCATAGTTTAGCTGCAAGAGCAAATTCTATTTGATCGAGATCGGTCGCATCTGCATTAATATGAAAGTACATAGTAGCCAGGATTTTGACAAATATTTTTTTGTGTTGTCACATTCGAAAACAGCTGATCTCATCAGAGGTTGGAGAACCGCTATGGAACGTTGCCGCTCTAGTGCGGCAAATTATAAAATACGAATTTCAAATAAAATAAGATCACCAATTGGATTGTTTGTTGATAAGAAATATCAACTCGTCTTTATATCTAATTCTAAAAACGATAAATTGAGAAAATTATAAATAAAGTATAGCGATGAGTGTAGTTTTATTTTAGCCTGTTGGTAGGGATGTGTCATAAGCAAATATAAAGCTGTCAGAATTTGAATTAGCTTTTTAAGGTGCGTTTTCATTAGTGATAATGGCAGTGGTAGCAGACGCCATTATAGTATTTCCAATAGAAAATTGCTAGTGACTGATGTTTATGTACATGCAAACTAATATGTGTCATTATCACGACATGTAAGAAATACTATAATTTCGTATTCTACCACCGCCAGTAGCTACCATTACCTACCAATCGGAACGCACCTTTATCCTTGACGTTTCGTCAAAGTGGTACCAACCTAGCATTTACTATACAGAAATTTTTTATTTATTTTTTAAAATACGTATTTTGTAAAAAGCAACACAATAAACGTTGATGTCGCTCCTGCCAGAAACTAGATAGCGCAACTCGCTCACATGCGACGGCGACACTCCGCTTTCGGTGACGCGCCGCATCACCGCTCGTCGCGCTATTCCGTACTTTCGGCATTTGTGACAAATAACTATTATTCTAATGACGTAGTGTAGGTCAAATGCTGATGCTTTGACAATACCTACGATTTATCTCAATAGAAATGATTCTCATGCAGCTATTAATTTTATATATTGTATGATAAAGTCATGTGCCTGGCCACATCAGATTTTTTTTTATCTTACTTCATATATGAAGTATATAGTATATTTTTCTTCTGAAAAATTATTTAACACCAAAATAAGTTAATACCGATTGTTAGTTATTTTCGGTTTGAGTATAGACAAGTTTATATGATCTACAAATTATTTTTGATGTCAGGTGGTCTCCGGGATTTGTTCACAGAATCTTTAAAGCATTTCGGATTATTGTGCGGAATACACATTTTTTCATCTTATACTGGATTTTTGATAATTTTTCGGGTTTTGAAAAATTACTTATTTATCTGATAAAAGAGTTTGCTGATTTTAGTTTTTTTATTGAATACACAAGATATTGTTATTATTGTAACTTAATTAATACTGGAAATAGTTTATTATCAAATACAGTTGTCATAATTTGTTTTTAATAATAATTTTGTCTTCAGATCAGAGGATAAAATAAGAACAAACGATGAATACACAAGAAAACGAACGATGAAATTTTAAATCAGGAGTTCTTATATTTTACATTTATCTAATTGTAAAAAACTCCTTACTTTTCTCTTAAGTAAATTAAAAAAAAAACTTTTATATAATCAATCCGGGAAATCATATCCAGAATTTTTTATATAACGAAATAAAATGTTAATTAAAAATTAAAATAGTGTATGTAAAGTATCAGGAGTTGTCAGCTTAATTGTTTATAATTTCAATACGTAGTCATAATTAAAAAGTCTTTCTTTTTTAGAATTAGATTACCTAGATCTTTGTTTTGGTATTTTACCGAATTTAGAAATAGTAGTTGTTGCGTTTTTGAAATTAGTGACTCGAATATTAAAGACAAGCTGTTTGAAAATGTACCAATCTATATTCTACCAGGATCAGCGATCTACCCGGATCGGCGATCTACCCGCCTCGACGATCAACCCGGATCGGCGATCTACCTGCCCCGGCGATCAACTCTTGTCGGCGATCTACGCGGATCGTTGCGGCGATCTACGCGGCTCGCCGCGGGGATCTACCCGGATCGGAGATCTACGAAGCCATTTAACCACATGTCGCTGTCAAACAATTATTATATTACAGAAATATATCTGCCACATAAAAATACTGCAAAAGTAACGAAGAATAATTCGCAATTATTTGCCTATAGATATGAGGAAGATTTGTAAAATTAGATTATTTGCATATTTTGATGATAAACGTATGGTATAGATATGGATATTTCAGCGAAATTACTAGAATATCACAGTAATTTTAATAGATATTCTGCATTTTCACAGGATAAGTAGGTACTGTAATTTTACAGTACAAGTATTTTTATACAATTTAACTGCGTTTTCTTACAGCAATGTCGCTGCTTACTAGATACCTATAGTGAATTTGCTCTAAAATAAATCTTTGTGTTCTTGAATGGGACTGTACTGAGATAAACAGACAAATGTCTAATCCCGCATTTCCCCTAAATATTCCGATTTTTGGATGCAGTGGGACAACAGGCCGGAAAATCACTTAGAAATCGCCGCTTTTGTCGCTTCATATTCTTTATTTTGTAGATGAGGTTTTTTTCGTGTATTTATAAGAAATATTTGTTAAAAAAATTATTTATTGCCCTTTTTCGATGTTGACCAATTCTCATTACGTACGTATTCTCTTTGATCAAAAACTCTCTTTAAGCTGCAAAATGTTCTTATTAATTAGTAGGTATTTACAGTTTTTACAGTATTTGCCTGCTGTCAATGTTACAAAAATTAAGAAACTTTGTACTGAATTGTAATGAACATTTTATTTACAATAACTTCGTGCATCAGCATAAATAAATAAAAAAGTAAATAAATAATCTTTGATTGCTCTTTTCTGAATCATCAGTTGACAATTGTTCGATTGCTTTTTCTTTTTGGTCAGGGTTGTTATAGATGTCATCTGTTGTTGTATTTTTGAGAAATTAAGAAGTTGTCAATCTAGGAAATGATCCGACATGTAAGAAAAATATAATATTAATCGAACTAAGTAGGTAATGAGTTCACTACAAAAAGCAATTACATTTTCGAAATGATGATTGTCGTGGTCCGTGATTTTAGACACCTGGCACCACTGTCTATATAACATTTATTTATAAACATATTTCCTATATTTATAACTCGTATCAAAAAATCTGACACACATTTGTCCTCTGCTCTGTTATTGATTTCCGTGAATATGAATTTATAATATATCCAATTATATATTGTTTTAGTTTTGTAAAAAATGGGTTAGTTATATCTTTATAAATTATCTTATTTTATTTTTTGTAAGCCTAAAATCTTACAGTTAGATAGGAAAGTTCGATTACAATACAGAACAACCAAACTTACTGAAAACTAACAAATTACAACAAACAAATAAGTTTAACCGTTTTACGCAGTTTTTGTTTTTTATCAAAGAATCTCGTCCGTTTATTTTCGAATTAATGGACACAGAGAAACACAAACGAAACGGCGCAACTGTTCTGCGGGGCCACTTCCTGCATTTTAACGTGTGACCGGTTCTAATGAGTGAAACACGTATACATTTAAGCGCTCGATCAAGATAACCTAAGTTTTATCTAAACCACCTTCGGCTCCCCTCGCCGTCCGTATAAAATAAATAATTATCCACTGAACAACCCATTGTGGAGAACAATGCTGCCCTCTGCGCAGCGACTATAGCCCTAATTCGTGGTGTGTTTAAAGTTTGCGAAGTTTTCGTTCGCTTTCAAGCGTAGTTCACACTCGCACGTAACGAGGAAACACAGTTTTAATGGTATTATTGGATTTCTGTGTCAAATTTGATGTTAAAAATAGCAGGAGTTGAATCGAATTTACGTCAAGTTTTCTCAAAAATAAAAATCAACAACAATTGCTAAAAAGGGAAATACAAACTTATTCAAAATAGCGCACAGTAGCAACAAAATTCTAAAATCTTGTAATACTATATATGCAAATTTAAGAAAAATAGCAAAAAATTCTTACGATTTTGGACCTGCAAGTATTCAAAAATTAATATCAAAAATTTAAGTACTAATGGGGTTGCTTTTGACAGGTTTGAGATTGACAAATTTGAGAAGTTTTTTTCTAAGTTATATATCTCAGAGATTCGGAAAAACTAACATAAAATAGGCCTTCGATATGACAGTTTTGATTTCCGGAATATACCGGAAGTTGACATAACTGCACTCAGTTTTAGATATTCAAATTAAAACCTAGATCGTGTGTGATATCATTGGACAGATATTTTAAAATGAAACATCTTTTTTTAGGAAAAGAATCTTACTCAATTATGTATAATATGGTTAACGAAATAATCCATGATTCGGATAATGGAAAAATAATTTTTATTAACAGTTGACAGTTCAAAAAATATCATAGATCTTACTAACTAAATACAAACCTATTACCTGTTATTTTCGTCATTATTATAGCTTATGCAGATACCATAACTGATCATGGGTACTGTTGTGAATAATAAAAACATTGACTTGTTTCCTCTTTTTTTCTTTCTTGTTTTCCTATTTATTTCCGTTAATTGATTTATTTTACGTCGGCCTATTTTTGTAATTAATAGAACAAATCACGTGGAAAATACATTGCAAAAGTAACGGTAATACTTTGAAACTAAATTGCACATAGCAAAAATGGTATGAACGTAGCATTCGCAGTTATTTGCCTATTTAATTTCGGAAAATTTGTAATACTACATGTTTTGATGATAAAACTTCATAGTTTACAATGAACCTTTACAATACAATGGATTCGGATATGGATATTACAACTAAATTACTGCAATATGACAGTAATTTTACAGGATAATTCTGGAATTTCACAGGGAAAAATGCTGTAATTTTGCAGTAGAAGTGATTTTGTTTAGGAAACTGAAGTGTATATAATTTATTTAAAACATTATTTCCATATTCCATAATCATAATACTAATGCCAAACTAAAACAGTATCTAACGATACCTATATTATGAATTGTCTTTTCTAGTAACTAAATACAAAACTATTACATGTACTTTCCATCATGATCACTACTTATTCAAATACCATAACTGTTCATGGTTTTTGTTGTGAAAATTACGATATTAGGAAATCGCTTGCATGATTACAACGGTCGCACGTTTGAACGAACTGTCATCATTGCACAACGCTAGTGTCAAAGTCTGCCAAAACCTACGTAGATTATAGTTATGTGACAGTTCGCATTTGCATCATTGAAAATACATTTAAAATATTTGATATAAAATAGAATTTACGAGTCGTAGACTAACCAAAAAAAATAACAGAAATGTCAGTTTACCGGATAAATTTATTAAATTTATGAAAGTTAGGCGTATTTAAGTTATTTAATTAAAATTCCACTTCTTCTTAACACTGTTAAGTCTTCTAAAAGCTCTAAATATGCAAAAATGACACGGCTTAAATGGATACTACTATTGTCAAAACATTTGTCTGCCAGCAGAATTTCACTATTTTTAGCTTTTAATAATGTATATTTTATTAAAATAATTCATATTTAATAACAATAACCATGATAAATCGTACTAAGACATAAATCACTATCGCTATCAGTATTAATATCAATAACGGTTCTAAAATTTTGTACACGATTGCATCTAACGTCATCAGTTTTTCCTTCCTTCTTTATGATATTCTTCAAAATTGTTCCAAATTGGTGTTGCTCGTTACATTTTGAATAGCTTATAACAGAAGGCTCCTTCATGTATATAGCACGACAAACTAACTTCTTTGCAAAATAACCGTATACACTTGAAATTAATTTGTTTTTAAATAGACTGTAGTAGGTCTTAATAATTTGCATGTTTTTGCCCTATCAGAAGTTCGTTGAGTTTCCAACGAACTCATTTGAGCAATAAAAATGTGAGAAAAATCAGAGACACATTTAAACAACCAATGTATGATATCTATAGTAAACTTCTTATTTAATACTTCTGAACAATTAGTTCTCTCTTATTTTGTAATTTCCCGCTGTTGTGTCGTTTAGTTTCGTTACGTGCCTATACACGGCGACTTAATTTCATTTGGAGCATGAGCGGTGCGTAGCGGTGAGCGCGAGGGGCACTCATGCCTGACTCCCATAAAAGAGAGCTTAATTTCAGCTTAATTGTTACTGTGACACCATCTGTTTCCTTTCGCTCAGAGTGGTAACAATCAGATTAGGTTGCGTACTAAATGCGAGTACGGGTGTGTGTGTGTGCGTGTGTGAGTGTGTGTGTGTGTGTGTGTGCGTGCGAGTTCTCTGTCACAGAAAATTGCGGGTAGGGTGGCTTGGTTGTCCCTCCCTCCCCAACGTTCATTATATTCGCAAGGTGCACCAACCTACATTTCCTCCGATTCCGGCATATAGAGAACTAAATACGCCGGAGTGTTCTTATCTGTTTAACCAGATCAATGTAACTGTACTCTGTATAGGGCGGTTCTATTCAGGGGTGAATTGGTTTTAATGACCGGCGACCACTGGGGGTTAAATTAGTACTGTCGTTAGTGTTTTTTTTTAATGTCAGGTGTTGGTCATTCGATATTATGGTTGCACCATGCCTGGTTGCATTTTTGTTCAGTTGTAGCAAACTACCAATTTGTTTACCGCAACAAACTATTCTTTATTGTAAAAAAAATCTTTTGAACAACACCATGTTCGTCTGAACCGAACGGGACACATACAGCCACAATAAAATTAAGTGTAATTTACACGTCTTGTAGTACATTGCTCAAAATAAGTGATCGTGTAATTATTTATTATTTATTTTGCTGTTTAGTTCAAACATTCGATACGAGATGGTGCCCTTGTTTTACTCCTTGATGTAAGCAACTCAAACGAAAATATTCGTGCAGGTTCAAGCTCCGATTCTAAATCAGCGTACTATTTGCTACCCTAACCTTGACTGTATGTTGATCTGGGAATACCAACCACTAGTCGACGATGTGCGGCATCCCAAAAGGCGGTGAGACGAGGAGGTATTGTTCTCCAAAGTACCCTCCAAAAAGTTCTTTTCAAAAACAAGGTCCACATTAATTCCTTCAACAAATTAATAATTTCTTCCATCTAAAGAACCACATATTGCAACCTTAAAATATCGCATTTTAATTCAATCAATAACTTCGTTGTTGAAAACATAAGTTGTTTGACACAAATCAACGTTTCTTTTTTTTTTTTACAAAAAAAAACAATTCAAACAATTGTCTTTTTATCCGCAAAGAAATATCTCTTTGTCTCTATCAAAACATCAAATTTGTTCGAGTATTCAATGCACATTTATTTGAATTAAACAACATTTTCTATCTTTGTTATAATTTATTAATAATTATGTGATAAAACTGGCGAAATAGTACCCTCATTTTGTAGTTTTTGAAAATTATTCTTAAAACTGTCCTGTTTGTTTTCATTGTGATAGTCTGAAAAATCATTTAAATAAATAAACTTTATTTGAAAACTCAAACTTACTTTATCTTATAAACTTATGAATTAATACCAAAATAATTTAATCTCTTATTTAATAGCTAGAAACTATAATATTTTAAATAATTACAGGTTATTAGATTTATTTTTCTGAGATAATAAACGTAATGAACACAAAACTGCAAGCAGAAAATTGCAGATTTGTAGTGATCTGTATTCCCATGCTTTGTCACGTTGTCTTCATGTTTTATTGCAATTTATTGCGTATTCGTCTCATCTTAAGTGACATCATTTTTATCGATTATTAATTTATAATTTAGTCTGTTTGCTTAACGATGCTATTCGCATATTCTGTATTATGACTAGTCAGAAAGAAATCTTATTTTTAATCAAAAGTATGCTATCAACAACCACAACACACACAAATTCACCAACAAAAATGACACAATACTAATTACTGTGCAATCGTGTTGGCAGTGCCAAAACAAAAAGTGTTTTCTTCTGAATTGATGTTAAAAATTTAAGGATAGTGGCAGAACTTAAAATAAAACGTGATCACAACATATGATGTTTTTTTAAAGAAATTACCTACTTGCTTAGCAAAGAACTAATTCTAAATGTGATGTTTTTCTTGTGAACTTTGAAAGATAAAGTGACACTTGTTCTCTCTACCGGTTTTCTTATGAACTATCTTCAGGATTTCTTTTCTGATAAAAATAGACGATTTTGCAATAAATCATTTAACTCATGTGGGTTTATTAGATAATATAGATAATAGGTTTATTATATATCTCGAACATGAAATTTATAAGTTAATTTCACAAAAAAAGTTGATTTTTCTACCATAATTAGAAAAAGAGTTTAATTAATAAAGGCAGTCTAAGATAATAATTTGCAATTTCGAACTCAGAATACGGAATTCAAACAGATTTTCACTAATAAGCACTCTTCCCCCATACAGCAAATTAAATTTAGAAAACTGCCCCCCCCCCCTTCCGATTTGAGCTGGATACGCCCATTGGTAGATTTTTGTTGTTTCAAAAATGGCTTCAGTCTAGTTCTTATTCTCGATTAATAAATAACTAAGTTTCTTTGTTTACCATGATGTTTCAAATACTACGTTTCCAAACTGAAGTCTATTATTAGAAAAAGCTATAAGCCAAAACAAAAGAGCATGTAAAGTAAAAGTAAAAGAACAATCACTTACGGTTCAGTGAGAAAATGTAATCGTCAAATTATTTATTACATGGATTACATAAAAGTGCAGCGCTCCTCCGACCAACAAAACCGAATCCGTTGGTGCATTGGTAAACACAGCCAACTCAACAACCGTAAATTTCAGCTTCGACGTAGAAAGTTTTTGCACATAATCACGCCGATTTACATGTAAATGCTCATGTTTAAAAACAAATAAGAGCGATAATATACCGTAACGTCTGCTCTGCCACGTAATAACGATATTTTCTAATGGTACTCCCTCGTATAAGGATTTCATACTAATAACGGCAAACCCAATTATCCAACAATGGAAAGGTATTAGCAGTATTACGTAAATTCGTTTTATGGTGTTATTATTTTAAGGAAATGGTGTTAGTTCATTATATGAGAGCCACTTAGGTTTACATCACGATACGATTGGATTTTCATCCATGCAAACAGTTTAAATTGGAAATTCCAGCAATAAATAGAAAGGGATATTTTTTTTAAAATTTAGCGTTATTCGAAAATAATTAGCAGAGTTTAGTAATTCATGAGACACAAAAACCGCCCACGATCTAAAAACAAATGTACAATTAAAACTGTTTGTTATTTTAAGCTGAAAACCATTGTTCCCCAAAAGATTAATAATGCACAAGCCAATTTTCTTAATTGCAAACAAAACGAAATTTACACATAAAAGAACGAGACATAATTATATTTAATTAATTAAAACTCGCAAATTATGATGTAAAGTCTCATAATGGTATAATTTAATGTATAGAAAAGGCCCATTCTAATTCCTCTTTAGTTTGTATTGCGTCCATATTGCAAGGTTCGATGAATATTAACAAAAATAAAAAAATAAGAAGCCTCTATATTTATCGTTGGTTTAATAAAAAAAATCTGATGTGGCCAGGCACATGACTTTATCATACAATATATAAAATTAATAGTCTAGCTGCATGAGAATCTATTCTATAGAGATAAATCGTAGGTATTGTCAAAGCATCAGCATTTGACACTACCTACACTACGTCATTAGAATAATAGTTATTTATGTCACAAATGCCAAAAATACGGAATAGCGCGACGAGCGGTCATACGACGCGTTACCGAAGGCGGAGTGTAGCCGTCGCATATGAGCGAGTCGCGCTATCTAGTTTTTGGCAGGAGCGACATCAACGTTTATTGTGTTGCTTTTTAAGAAATACGTATTTAAAAAAAAAATGATTTCTGTATAGTAAATGCTAGGTTGGTACCACTTTGACGAAAGGTGCGTTCCAATCGGTAGGTAATGGTAGCTAATGGCGGTGGTAGAATACGAAATTATAGTATTTCTTACATATCGTGATAATGACACATATTAGTTTGCATGTACATAAACATGAGTCACTAGCAATTTTCTATTGGAAACCAACATACTAAAATAAAACTACACTCATCGCTATACTTTATTTATAATTTTGTGTATCATTTTTAGAATTAGATATAAAGACGGGTTGATATTTCTTATCAAAAATTGATAAGAACAATCAAATTGGTGATCTTATTTTATTTAAAATTTGTATTTTATAATTTTGCGCACTACAGCGGCACGTTCCATAGTGGTTCTCCAACCGCTGATGAGATCAGCTGTTTTCGAATGTGACAACACAAAAAAATATTTGTCAAAATCCTGGCTACTATGTATTGCATATCAATGCAGATGCGACCGATCTCGATCAAATAGAATTTGCTCTTGAAGGTAAACTATTAATTATACCAAAAAATGTTATAGGCATAAATTATTCAAAATTTCCTCTACTTTAATTTATTAATTAACTATTTTGTCGAAATTACAGAAATGGCGGCTCATTTCCAAAATCCTTGAAAAAGGCTTAGAATAAACTAAAAAGCTAAACTATTATTTTTACCAAAAAATGTCATAGGCATAAATTATTCAAAATTTCCTCTGCTTCAATTTATTATTTAACTATTTTGACGAAATTACAGAAATGGCGGCTGATTTCTAAAATCCTTGAAAAAGGCTTGGAGTAAACACCCAGTTCCTTTGGACCCTTTTGAACCAAAAGCTTTTCAACTCTAAGTTTGGTCATGAAACTTCTAAATATGAAGTTCCGTGCCGATACCTTTAATAGTTTCTCCGGAAATGAATTAACAAAAATTGGGTACACATACACACACACACACACACACACACACACACACACACACACACACACACACACACACACACACACACACACACACACACACACACACACACACACACACACACACACACATACACACACACACACACACAGACATTTTTTTGTACCTTGGTCAAAAATGTTCAGGGGACCCAAAAAGACCAATGTATTTCCGCTAAAATCTCAAAAAATTTTTTCGGCACGATTACAATACTTTACATACTGCGTATGATAAAGTAAAAAATTATTTACATAGGGAACTAGTTTCGGTTGTTTAAACCATCTTTAGCCCTAAATTGTCAATTACGAAGAAAATCTACGGATGATAAACACTCTCGTCATCAGGTGTATAGTTAAATACATGAACAAAAGAAAAACAATCAGACAAGTAACAACTAATACATGACAGGCAGACAATCAAACTGCAGTTTGAAACAAAAAGTTTGATCATTTTCAGTCAGTATTGATAAGTGTAATGTCAAATCAACAAACCGAATGTCCTAAAATAAAATTCAATATTGTAGATTTCTTAGTTATTTCTATCCAACTAAACAGAATCATATCGGAATTTCGGAGTGTCTGAATTTGATACGTTTACCTTATTTCCTTTTCTTCTTCGTCGATCTGTCATGGATTATCATCTACCTTTCAATCACGCTTTTCATGAAATTTCAATATCAAGTAAATGTATTTCCAAACGCACAGTTTTCTTGCTTCTTTTCTGTAATTCCGTCAAGTTTGGGTGGTATTGCATTTAAAATAACTTCTTTTGGTAATGATGAAAACAAATGATTTCATATTTTTCTGCCACTAACATATCAAGGTTTTCTAAGTCTTCTTCCTTCTTCTTATATTTTGCTTTTAGGTCTTTCGCCGCAACTGCTGGTTTCCTTTCTTCTTATGCTGGAATTTGCCTGATAGATTTTGGTGTTAAATCTTTGAGGCCAGCTTGAAGATCGTTCATGTCTTCAATCACTCAAAAATACGCAAAATATTTTCGACTTTCTTTTTCTCAACTTGTTTATTGTTCTTCACCTAAACTTTATCTTCAGTCTTGTCATCCTTCTCCTCTTCTAGTTTCAAATCCTCACCTATTTTTTCTCCATAGCTTTAGCTGGGGATGGATGATTTTTTTCTTCAAAATCTTTTGAGATTAGTCAAGATCACACTAATTGTAATGTTTGCTCCTTGGGGTTTCTTTTGCTTCTGGTCTTTCTTCATCTCAGGCATTTCTTCAACTTTCAGGTCTAATTTTTCTTTGCTGTTTTCTGCGGGAGAATACTGTCTTTGTTCTTCAAGATCTTCACTGACTATTCATTCTTTTCTTTCTTTAATTGTTCGTTCTTTTGGTGGAGTTGAACTTCGCTATTGATGTACAGACCTTGTTATTGAAGTACAGATACATTCCTTTCAGCATCATTGCTTGATGATGGCGTTTTCCTATCAGCGACCTTATCAATTGGTTGATTACTTTCTTAAATTTTCTCGTCCGTATATGGAATTCGACTTCTTGCTATTAATGACAGAGGTACTTTTACTTTAAATATATAGTGGAATTTATCAAGATATCTGTGAGGATTTGTCAACGTCATTACATGACAAGCAGTTATATTCTGCAGACACATTAAGAGGGCTACAGTAGCCCAAGTACGTTTACGTATAATTCCCATATAGATTACATTTTTTAGTAGTTTGGCCTAAACTCTTACAAGATGGATATGTTATCAATAAGAAAAGAACGCCTTCATGGCATGAATGATATCAGATGGATGACAAAGGACAAAATTGTACAGTACAAGGGTCTAATTAATCTTTTTAGTAAGTAATTCTAAACGATTTAGCAACATTCGATGATGGTATATATTTCTAGAAAGAGACAAGAAGATAACGAATCTTGATAAGACAGCATCAGCAAAAAAAGATAAGAAAGCGCTGATTAGCTTGAAGAAGGCAATATTAACCGATCGTTGTCTCTTAGACAATGCAATGTTTGGAGACAGACAACTGGTCGAGAATGCTTTATCTGTTGATAGAGCGATTAAGCTAGCTTATCATCGCCTGGAACCGAATGTCATCATTGAGCATATCCAACAGCAAACTTTTAACTGCAGGAAGAAGCTTGACGTGCTGCAGTACGATAAGTTGCAGAAAGCACAACGTCTTGTAGACAGAAAGGTATAACCAGTTGTAGGTATAAACGTTTCCGGTGTTAAATAGTATTGCAGTTGATAAGAGCAGAAATGGAAGATAGGATACTTTACGAAAATCCGGGTAGTCTTCCTGTAGAGGTGAAGTGCAGAGACGTGACTGCGTACGTTCAGGACGCCATCCTGAAAAAGGAAGCAGCAATCGTCGTCAACGAATCGTACAAGAAGATCATAAGTGTCATGAAAAAGGTGACCTCGGCTTCCAATCTTCCCGCATACATTTATAAATTTTGTAGGACCAAATATATTTTGACCAAATCTTGCACTGCTTAAGACAAGATGGCAAGAGGCAGGCGAAGTGCATGTACGATACGATCGTCTTGGGCCAGTTAGCCATTGAGTATCTGGACGACAGAAGAGAAGAGTTCCATAATTTGGAGAAGGCCGTCCAAGCCGATATGGCTTCGAGGAGGCTCACCGTTAAAGATACAAAACACGCGGTAGCTAGTTTCTCAAAGAACATGAAATTCTACATCAGGAGAGATGTACGTAATGAAGATAAACTCTGAGCGGCTTGTATAGTTTTTCAATTCCAGAGCGATACGAATATAGGCCCAAATAGGATGTCCTCGATTAACTTTGGCGTTCAACTTCAATTAGCCGACGTTTGCGATATGCTGGATGTTTTGAAAGAGACTTTCTACATCACCAGCTATTTACAACTATTCGATTGGTATAAACTTTCAGCACATCCATCCACACCTTGTTTCAACTCATTATCACTTAAGCGTTCAGAAACAAGAAGACAATAAGATAAGGCTTCGAAGTTTAGGCGAAAGCATACTCTACGGAAGAGACCGGTTGCAGAATAAGGTGGACCATGCAAACCTAATGCACACTCAGATGCTGAACACCATAACCGATGGCACGTTTGAGTACGGTGATATTATACGTAATGAATACATCTTTCAGGATAACGAGCTCATTTCAGGTATATGGAGGAAAAGCGCGAAACCGCCAGACAGGTTGCTGAACTCGAGGAGGCGAAACGACTGGCCAAGACGAAGAGAGAGGTATTATTGACTGTGCTGACGCAAGTAAAAATATCGCTCCAGCAGATGGAGCAGATGTGCAAGGTCATCAAAGATGCCAAAGAGAGGAAGGAGAAGAAGGGTACTCAGCTAAAGCTGAAGACAGTTAGCACCAGAAGCAAGTATACCATCGATCCACTCATGAGGGAGGCCATGGACATTAAGGATTCATGTAAGCACAACTACTGATCCTAGATGGACGTTATGACTTGAAGTGCTTTACCAGGTGACGAGGTACTTCAGATTGTGACGCCGAAGCTGACCGCCCTAATGCTCGCTGCAGGCCCGGTATTGCTGGATGACCGAACTAGGCCTCTAGCTGATATACAAATGCAGAAGATGATACGCCATAGAACACCTTCGGTTTTGAAAGAAGCGCATGGCGAGGTTGAATGTAAGTTCCAACATATACCTGGTGCCTGCAATTGATCATCTCTACATCTTGTTCTGGTTTGTTTGTAATGTCGCCAGAGATACCAAAGAAGTCAAAAGGTTCGGCCGAACTGACAACGGAACACCAGTAGAGATAATCATTTGCAGACGTCAGGTATTTTGGAGAAAATAGATGAGTATGTACAATTTTGTAGCTTTGCTGGAGGATGTGCTCATGGAGGATGCGAGTGTGCCAACCAATCATGATATCAAGGCAATGAGTCGGGAAATTGTGCTAGCTAATCAACTCGAGGAAGCTGCAGATGCTGCTCCACCGCCGGATTCTAAGAAAAAGAAGTGAGGACGTGTACCTTTTTTTTGTAGCCGCATAAGAGCAATTGTTTTTTATTTTTATATTATACTCTAGCACTTTTGTGTACTCATTATTTTTGTAAGCACTTTATGCTGATGTTTTATTGTGATCAGATAAGAGATGATGTGGACATATAATGTGTTTTATTATTGTAGTTTTAGTACATTTGCACACAAAAATTTATTGAAAACGAGAAGATGTTCAACCATAATCCTTAGTACATACTTTATTTTGGAAAGTCTGGATTTCTTGTATAATTGCTTTTCTTAAAACATGTATTTTAGTAGTTGTTTGTAAACTTTTAATTTATTCTGCACTGATACTGAGAGTTTCTTCCCAAAAGCCAGTACAGTTTTCTGTATTTGAGGCTAAGTTCTACTCTTTTCTTCTTAACGAATTCTTTCCACCTTTTAGCTTTGTATTCAGAGTCATACCCAAATACTTTGCAGTGTTCGCATATGGAAATATGGCGTCGTTAACCCTGGCATGACGTAGGTCCTCGATTCTTTTGTTTGTATAGTTAATGTGTTAATATATTTTATTACTAGCTTGTTGAACATTCGTAGTAGATTCTCCAATAGTTGGCCCAATGCTATTAGAGCCGTTTTATCTGCGAATGTGGCGAGTGTTACATTTTCCAAGTGTGGTAGGAACTTGTATATAGTAGATAGAGAATTGGTCCCAAGACACTTCCCTGGGGTATCCCAGCTTTTGCTTTTTAGATCCGAGTATTCATCAATCTGTTTTATTCCAAATAGTCTATCAGATATATAGGATGTAAGCAGCTCGACGTATTGTAAAGGTAGCATTGTAGCATTACCAAATATTTCATACAAAAGTTATGTGGTTTTCAAAGGCCCATCCTATATAGCGTATGATACATGACAATATTTTCCCTATATGCTCTCCAGCGTTCACTCAATACGTTTCCGTACAGTTCCTTTAAGTTCAAGTTGGTTTGCTATAGTATGTATGGTCTGTATGCCTTCTAAACACTTTACCCTAATTTCCTAGGCAGCTTATAACGGGTCATTATAAATTATTTTAGTCGATGGGCTATGATACCAAATGTATATATTTCTGGTTGCCAGTCTATTTGAATGGCATACCTCTGTTCTGTTCTACAGGCTAAAGTTAAATTGGTTGCATAAGCTATTTCCAGTTTGACAGTTGTTTATGTAAAACGGCAACAGTTACATATAGCAACAATTATTAGTTGCTTGACCTAATATTGTCTCCTTTCAACTGTTCAAGTATAAAACTATCTAGATAATGATAAAAATTTTGTATTTCGTTGAACAGCATGCTGTTCTCTAAAACCAAAGTGGTTATTTATACCTAGTCTCTTCCTCTCAATTACAGCTTTCATTCTCATTAGAAGTAGCTTTTGAAAGACCTTTGATGTCATTGGTAACAGTGCTATGGGGCGATATGATTTGGCTTCATTCGGTGCCTTGCCTAGTTTTGGTATCGTGATAACTTCTGGTACTTTCCAGACATAGAAGAAGGATGTTAAACTGAACGATGGATGCATTTATTAGATACGTCAGGATAACAATACATGTCTTAGGTAATTGTTTAAGTACTTTTTTGGACTGGTTTCTTTGGCGAATTCCTTTGGAGTAACTAGAAAGATGGCTTCTTCTTCATAGAGGTAATAGTTTGCTGAAAATAGCTTTAATGACTGGGTTGCTGTATTTGATGGGCTGGCCGCACCAACAGGCTTAACCTTAATTACCAAGTATCAGTAAATTAGAAGGGTTTGTGTTGGTTAGCTCTTTAAAGAAAGCATTAGACCATTACATTGCTATCGTGCAGCAGTTTTTCTCGGAACAATCAAATAAAAATGTTACTACGCACAGATAATACGGTCATTATTCCTCATTTCCTCTCCTCACTTTGTATTTGATGATAGACGATTTCCCAACGTTATGAATATGTATGCCTTCCATATTATACATATAGACGGTGTTATTTGTTAACCGACTCGTTTGTAAATTGAACGAGCCGGGTGCCGTGCGCTCGCTCACTCTCATAACGGCACTTTCTCTGCTGTTTAAAGTAACAATAATAACGCAATTATGCGTTCACGCTTTAAACAATGCGGGAACCGCGCCGCCGCCGTCCGCAATCTTCCGACATCATCGCGTATATAACGCTTAATGACGTAACCTGCTCAAACTCTCTTCCTGCTGACGATCTGCCCATTAACCTGCATTCTGCCTATCTACTAAATCTAATTTGCCTAATTCCATTCGACTTCTAGGTATTAGATTTTTATCTACGACGGTGCTAGCCCAAACAAATAATCGACGGACATCAATTATACAGGCTGTGTGTAAGCTACACGTGGTTATAGCCTTTGTAAAATTCTTATAGTCCAGTAATTTTAGACATAAAGACGACCATGGGCGCCGTTAGAAAATGTTCCAGGGGTGGGCAAAAACTTTTTGTTCTAAATGGTGACGTAATATTAACGACTATGCTAGTACCTACTTTTATGTTAAACGGTCGTAACCCTTGTATGCTCGACAAAGCTTACCTATTATATGTATATTGATATTAGTTGAATTACACGTCATTTTCTTCCCGCCTTTCTATAGATTATTAATGTAGAATTAATATTTTTGTATTCATAACTGTTTGTAAATACCTATATTTTATTTGAGAATCATATAACTTTTATTCTAGAATTTAAGATTTTGTATGATTTATATATTCAATAATATGATTATAGAGTTTTCAATTGTTGCTCATTTTATCTGTATTTTCGGTTTTAATCATTATCTCTCGATAACTCTAGTGATTGCTAACTTATATTGTCGCCCGTCTCCTGTTTTAAGATAGACACGAGCCAACAATTTCTATAGCAAATTAATAAAGGATGCAAAGGCAATATTTAGTTGGAATTCATTCAGTTGTAGACAGAAAATATTTAAAACCAAAAATACAACCAAAAAATGAACAAAATTAATAATTCTATACTCGTGTCAATCGAAAAATGTATAAGTAAGTTGAAATATTCTATTTTTATAATACTGTAAACTTGTTTCAAAACTTTAAACCCGGTTTTCTCAAAACTATGTTTTCAAAATCGGTACCAATGATTCCTACTATACGGATCAACCAACTTCCAATTTTTTTTATTAAGTTGAAAGCATGTAAAATTCGCTAGTCCTTGTCGTATCCGATTTTGAAAATTTGCATTCTTTATATTTTTTTCTTGCGAAAACAATTGATATTTGTAGCAAAAAAATGCGAATTTAAAGTTTCGAAGTCCACTATTTTCTAAAAAAATGCAAATTCTAAAATCGTATACGACCAGAACTAGATAATTTAACATATCTTAAAATAGCGTTGGTATTTTTTGGATTAGATGAACAACAGCAGAATTGATTGGTACCGCAGAAACATACTTCACCTACAGGACCAGTGTCAGAAGGGATGAGGGGGGATTTTGCAAACAAATTCTCGATAATAAAAATGTTTTTCATTAGTACAAAACATTTACATTATTGCACAAAAACCTCCACCTTCATAGTTTCGTTCCTTTTTTGAAATCAATATCTTGAAAATAGACAATATGTAGTCGGGTGAAAGGTATATGCCCCTTAACGACGACATAGTTCTCAGTAAACACCGCAAAGTACTTATGACCCTTGGATACAAAATCTAAGGTGGAAAGAACACATTACGAAGGAAAGGGTAGTGTTTGGCCTCAAATATAGAGAACTGTGCTTTTGGGAAGAAACTCCCAATTGTTAGTACATACCAAGTTACAAGGTTACTACCAAGTACTAAAATTTATCTGTTTCTAAAAAATATAAAGTAAGCAAATATACAAAGAATTCAGGTTTTCGAAATACTATATTAAGGCTCCGTTTTTACAACATTCGAACTTATCTTCCCAAAAAATTATTTTTCATCTAGCGTGATTTATCTAAGAAGTTACACTGAACATTTCATAAACTTTGAACAATAAATAACGTTTTTATTTGAAAACGCGTTGTAGTAGCGGTAGCACTGGGTCTTAAGGATTCCTGATTATTTATAAATAAATATGTAACCACCATCATCATCACTGCTGACAGAAACCCCATCTATGATAGATGCTCCGCAGATCATTATCTCAACCAACTAATGATCAAACATAGGATATATCATGATGCTGAGGCATTGTTTATTATTTCTCAAAACTACCATTTGACAGCCTTCAAACCAAATATACAATCTATTATACACCTTCATGCGTTTATTTCCAAAAGTTTACACCAAATATACAAACTCTTTATGTTGCGACGAATTGGACTCTTTATTACCCTGTTACTCCTAACCCATTTACCTATTATACAAGTTTTTGGGTTGATATGTTACAACTGTGATGATGTGCACCTAGATTATGCAAACAGGAACTCTTGTAAGAATCCGTCTACGATGGAATGCAAAGGTTTGGAGGGACAGGCTTGCTCCACTATACGAATTGGCAATGGACCCCTAATGAGTACCTGTGTGCCGTATAGTTTCAACGATTTAGAAGCGATCAGGCATAGTTTTGCGTCAAAAGGTCAAATATCCATGCTTCACTGTGATGAGGATTTTTGTAATATGGAAAGTATTCAAGAATTGAGTCGACCATCTGCTGCGAGAACTGTCAAGGAAGCGTATGTGACAGTTCTGCCAGTCATGTCAGTGTGTGCTGTTCTTTTATATAAGTGCTAGAGTTTCTGGTGGATATTGTATATTTTTAATTCTTATACAGACTATATTATATTCGATCTTTTTTTGTTTTTTTGACATTTTTTGTTTATTTTCTTTCTTTTTGTCTTTTTTATGAAAAAATGCAACGCAAATTGTACTTAGATAAAAAATCAATTTTTGTAGTGTGAGTTGGGCTGTTTGGACAATATTTGATAAAAACAAAAGTATGTGAAAGTTTTCTTAAGGGGTCATATACCTTTCACTCGACTAAATATTGTCTATTTTGAAGATATTTTTTTCAAAACAAGGAAAGAAACTATAAAAGTGGAGGTTTTTGCGCAATAACGTAAACGCTTTGTACTAATGAAAAACATTTTTATTATCGAGAATTTGATTGCAAAATCCCCCCTTCACCCCTTCTGAAATTGCTCCTGCAGGTGAAGTATGGTTTTGCGGTACCAATGATTTCTGTTATCTCGTTCAGCTAAACCAAAAGATTCCAACGCTGTTTTAAAATATGTTAAATTATCTAGTCCTTGTCGTATCCGATTTTAGAATTTCTATTTTTTTAGATAATAGTGGACTTGGAAACTATAAATTCGCATTTTTGCCACAATTTTACAATCTTTCAAGAAAAAAAAATTGATGGTTGGTTGACCCGTCTAGAAGGAATTTTGAAAACACGGTTTTGAGAAAGGGTTTAAAGTTTCGAAACAAGTTTGCAGTATTTTAAAATTAAATTTTTTTTACGAAGAAAATCGTTCGTTCGATCTGGTCCATGTGATCAATCTTTTCGATCAGATTGATCTTATGATGATACGTACGTCGCAGTCGCCGGACACGTATCGTACGTATAAGGAAGAATTAAAAGATCAATCATCAAAAGATCGATCTGATCGATCATCAAAAGATCGAACTACTCTATCATGAAAAGATCGGTTATAAAAAGATCGATCATCAAAAGATCGATTTGATCGATCATCGAAAGATCAATTTGATCCATCATGATCGATCGATCTTAAATTCAAAATTTCCAAGATTGCCCACACCTAGTGCATAGTCTGCAGCTCCTGACAAAATGTATTCTAGCTTCTTTAGTGTTTTCATTTTTTTAAAGTAGTTTTAAGAACAACATTCTTAAACATTTATACAATCAACAAAATGTTCATCTTAGGATATATGTTGTGTTGAATTTTTGATATATTTTGTTCTCTACCATAAGTAGACCAAACATTTTATTAGGCTATGTCTTAGAAGTTGTTTTGTCCACTTTTAGTATTTTTACAACAAAATAACCTTCCACACAAAAAAGAATATCAAAATGGGTGCATACGTTACGGTTGTAGGCGAAGACACAAGAAACTTCATTTTGGGACCATATTTAGGTCATAACTTTTTTATTTGTGGTTTGATCAAGATGCTGTTTTGACATCTCATCTCACTTTTTATATTTATTTACAATTAGATTATGTCAGTTTCGATTTTTTCGGCAATAAATTTGCTGGAAACAAATGAAGATGGGCAAGTTAATAAATTTTTGTTTGTCTATTCTTTGTGCCATATTATGTCAAATGATAGTAAATTTTCAGAACTTTATCATTATATTATATAACTCGGACCTTAATTACGTTGAATTTAAGATAACTGAACTTGGACGAACTTGGGTCCAAGAGAGTCATCATATTTTGACACAGTTTCAAAAATTGTCGTCAATAATTTGTCTCTTTAGCTCATTATTATATCGCAAAGAATTTTAATCTTAAACGCGAATGCAGTTGTGAGTGTTGGTTATGGAAAGTCTACGATGTTCGCTATTTCAGTGTTTTATTTTCTACTTCTTCTATCCAACAAGCTTGTTGTATTCCTTTCTATTAATACGGCTTCATAGTCAATAACGTATATAATTGTTATACCATCAATATTTTCATTGCCAATGATTACATGTTGTATAACATACCCACATCATTCGCGTATTCATTTCTCATCTATAATAGGCACTTTATATGTGACCAAAAAGTCTTGTCCAACTGTCACCAGCTCATCATCTGCCACCGCAAAAACGCGGTTTCCACCTTTTACAACATACCATTAATTCTCCACCTTACCAACCTCCAAAAAAAATTGCTAAATCGCGGGTAAGCTGCGGTTACGAAACATGTGAAACAATTAGAGTACGAGTCAGTGCCGGCTAAACGGCACGACAGTTGGCCGGTTGCGATGCCTATCTTATGGTTTTCCCAGCGTGGCCACGCAACGGTCTGCTTGAGCCGCGCTGCGGACCAGCCGTGTTTACCTCAGACGCGTATTATTATAACTTCAAGCCTCCCTGACCACGTAAAAGTGACCATTTAACATCAAAACTCTAGCGATAGTGTCGTTTATCAAACGACCTAAGCATTGTTTTGAGGTTCTCTGACTTTATATTATGGAGACGTCTTATTATAATTAAGAAGTTGTTTGCCGGCAACGATTTAGATTCTTTGAGCATGTCGGAATAAGTTGGTTTGTTGGTTTCTTCTAAAGAAACTAATTTGGTTTTGAATCATGTGGATATGATGATACGAAACCTGAAAAAACTATCATAAAATAAGCCACAATGAAGATGTTATTTCACCCACCAAACAAGTTTTTTTGAGTTACAAATAAAAAAAGTTGTATAGTACAAGAAAATCAGGACATGTACCGGTTTTTGATAAATTTTCTGCAGCCCATGATCGAACTGCCACATGCGATTATAATTTTGAACAAATGATTACCCCGTATTACACAGGGAGAACCGGATTCACGTTTTGTATCAGTCACAAATGAATGCACAATAGACTAAATTTGTTTATAATAGTTCATTGTTCCTACGGGATCAATTGTTTATGATACATGACAAGTGGTAATTTGACACTTTGTTTAAACATCTGATAAGAGAGGTAATAATTTTAACCACAATGCATATTTTGTAACTCCAAACTGTTTGTGACATATTAACTTTAGGTTTCATTAAAAAAAAATACCTGTTAACATATCTTTTATAACATTTATTATGCTTTCATTGCCTGACTAACACATTGCTAATTAATCCAGTGTGCAACAAATTCAAAACTATCAAAACTACCAAATTAAATGAAATAGCAATGTCGACCCATTCCGAATTAAAATGATTTTGTCATCCGGTTTTTATCAGTTTATTCACATACTGTTCTCAAAATCAGTTAATAATAATAGTATGGATAAGTATTCAAAAATAATTTGATTATGAATGCATGAATGGAAACAAAAATGCACATAATGTTAGCTTCAAAGTTGATTGTGCAAGTTTATACAAAAGCTTAGGGCGTTTTGGCGTTAGTGATGCCGAATATTACCGGCTAACGGCCGCGGTAATACCGACCGCGCACTTCAAGTTATAAAAGCGCCATCTGTCGACGGTCCTAATAACTACTGGCCAAGCATGCGCAGTTTGATCCCGGGCACCACGTCGATAGACAAAATATCTCCGTCTCACATTGTTGGAACCGAGACTACACATTGGCGGTATAGGACAAGCTCCGTATAATCCCTAATACATATATGGATAATATTGACAGTAGGTATTGTCAAAAAACCAGTCCTTGACACTACCTACTGTCAGAATGAAAATAATTGTGAAATCCTCGCTAACTAAGTTTTAATGCAGACACCATCTCATACTATGTATGATAAAGTAAAAACATTTTGTTTTTGTTTCACTAGAATGTATTTGCATGCCACGATTATCGTAATAAAAAAAAATAAATGATGAACTTTTGAGTGTAAATATCACAGCATTTATAGGTTTCCAATGACTTAGTTTGTCAAAAATATAAACAAAATAAACGATAGCCAAAACAAGTTACAACCGTTATTGGGATGCGTTTTTTCGTAGATTCTGTTCTGAAGACAGAGATAGATTTTGAGTTGTTCATAATTTCAGATCCAGATTCTACAAAAAAACACAGCGTGCTGATTATATAGTTTCATTTACTGTATTTTCAACAAATTCGATATCTACACTAAAGGTTTATTACGATTATTTTTCTATTAAGCTAATAAATAGTTGTGGTATGCAAAGTTTGGGGGGGGGGTAATATCTACGACCTAGAAGACAACATTTCACAATTTTTTCAAATTTTGAGTTTTTCGTGAACTGTATGAGTCAGAAACAATTTTGTTAGAAACAAACATTGTACCTTTTTAAAATATGCCAGTGATACCACAAACAACCTAGGTTCTGGTTTGAAATTCCAAATCCAAATGCCGTTATCTTCATTAGGCTTATTTTTATGCAATTTTTCCCTGAACTTGTATGACGTCATATAACCCAGAAGCAAGCATATGTGTCGACGCTCTGAAGACGACAAGGCGTTTCCATCAACAACAAACAATATTTTATGGCAAAAATCGAGTAACTTCAAACAATTCTCAAAACTGTATCTAATAACATTGAGATACAGCAATACAAAACCAGAACCAGAATCGTCCACCATGAGTCGAGAAAGTCTCCCTGAAAATACATGATGACAGCATACACCAAACTTAAGCATACACCAAACTAGGTGTTCTTTCATTCATTGTTCGAAGATATGCTCATGTGAACATCAACTTTGTCTTCGTCTTTGACGTTGAAATTTGTTTATCCCTTAAGATTAATTTAAAATATTTTTTCAAGAATTTAAGTTGACGATATTTTCATTTTCGCCAATTCGAAAAAATACGTTATTTTCTGGTTAGGACGAATGCCCAACTGGGCAGCGAGAATCGCTTTTAACAGTGTACCAAGTGTGTGTAGATTGTCCTGCTCGTCAGAGTGTAAAATGTCTGTATTTAACGTGACCTTACTACCCATTGTCTTAAGAGGTTCTCTCGGTCTGAGAACTTCTACTTCGCAGTAAATTAACATCTAAATACCCGGAGAGCAGGCGAGCTTTTGCCTCCTCCTCGAGTTCGCTGGCGTCTTCTCGCCGGTTAGCGAGCTACTTCTCCTTCCTGTGCATGTTTAGGACACCGTCTCATTACCGCGATGATTTAGGGGACCAAGCACTCCGAGCAGTCCTGCTCAGACGCTCTCCTTGCCTCAGATCCGCATCTCCATTCACATCTGCTACGCTTTATGACGTTCTTCCGTGACCAGTAACTTACGACGAAAGAAAAATTATCACCCCTGATTTATACGATCTTATTGTCTTTGCATTTGCATACTGCTTTGCATGTAGACTGGTGTATTTCAGACGGTACTTGGCGATATCTTAATATGAGAAAAACTGTTAAAGGCCTGTTTTTAGGCAATCTAGTCGCAATGGACTTACTGCCCATCGCGCTGAGCTGTATAAACGGCCATTCTCTTACGAGGTCAGTCACATATACAATGGTCTCAGGGAAGATATGAAAAAATTATCGTTAAACAGTTTTAGGGGAAAGGTGAAGTGTTGTCTGTTTGCTCAACAGGGGGGACTTTAGGCATTGAGCGCACATCGGAAGCTGTTTTAAATTTATTTTTTATGGGCATGTGCAATGTTTTGATGAGTTGGATTTGCTGCGATTACGTGTAATTAGACTCTAGAGTAAATTTTTTGTTTGTTTTTGTTTTGATAAGTTCTCGGAATTATTAGTTATATTATTGGTACAATACAAACTACAATACAGACTATGTACACAAATAATTTTGTGTTTTTTTGTCACGTATTAAGTAACTACAAAAATATAAATATATAAATATAACTGTAGAAATAGTCTCATTTCTTTTTTCCAGTTTAATATGAACAGTTACTTCAAAAAGTATGGTAGCTCGTATAAGAATTTTGCTTTATTTTAGTCATTAATTCTCTCCCTATTGAAAGAGAAAATAAACTTAGTTGTCTTAGAAATGTTAGGAATTTGTCGTAGATATATTTAAATCAATAAATCGAAATAAAGGAACGGCTTAATATTAAATTAATAGCTTATTAACAAAGGTTATTATTTACGTGTTGTTGCTTTTCAAACTACCCCAGCACTATAGGAAAAAGCTGTCCCTTTCTGTTCTAGCCGTAACCAATACTAATAAAATTATTATATTTTAGAAACAAGCTTACTAGTTGTGAACATATACAGGGTGTCTCAACAGTGTGATCTCGGAAGATTGTGCGCCTGTTAATAAAGATATTTTAAAACTGATTTCTCTCATATATACAGAATTCCGAGGCGCTCATTTTAAAATTATTAGCGTGTATACAGGGTGTTCCATAAGGTAGCACCAGCCCAAACATATGTTTTTTTTAATGAACCAACCTATATTTCGGCACAATTATGAATTCCTCGCAAAATTATACGAAAATGAAAAATAACATTACCTTCTCTAAACATTATACTTTGTGATTTATTGTGAATGGGAATATCGCACTTGATCAGGAATTAAAATAATAACCTATACATTTTAGTAGATTCTTAGGCCATGGTACTCAATGGAAGAAATAAACTTAAAGCTGCAAGCTCTTTAAATAAACCTGTCCTAATGTCTGCCAAGTTCTCCGAAGATAAAATTATATGATTAAAGATATATATGATATTCACCTGAGCTACAAGACGCAGAATATAGAAATGATTGTCAAAATAACAATTTAAAATATCTATTCGGTGATACCACACACAACCCTGGTCATAATTTTTGAATTTTCCGAATGTTCTGGCTAATTTCAGAGTACTTTAGTGTCATGTATACATCCATCTGTACCATCTGAAAATAAATTATTGAAAATTTTAGATCTAAAGTCAAATGCAAATATTTGTGTCAAATAATATTTTAATTTTACTAATTTCTGACAGAGAAGCCTGCATACCGCAGGCAGCGTGCATTTTGCACCTAGGAGCAAATGCTCGTTCAGTGTGCGGGTCTACATATAAATACATAGCACCGTTTTTTGCACCTTGATTCTTTTGCTGCATGTTTGTTGTCTGCTTGCTGCCTGCTCGTTGCCTGCTCGTTCGGTGTGCGGCTTGCCTAAGCAATGATTTAAAATATTAACTTCAATAAATTAAGATCATGGAGGATTGAAATGAAATTAACACATGTCTTCATATTGCAAGGATTGATTCAGTAGATCACGTGCAATATTTTATATACATTAGTAGATATAATATTATCATAATTTGCACATGGCTTCAGAACAGTAATCATCACAAAAACGAAAACCAAGGTAGAGCCTGGAACCAGATCTAGATAGGTTTTATGCGATAGAAATACCATTGGGAAGTGCTACTTCTAAAGTTGATACCATCTTCCGGTTCCCTTTAACTGGCCGCAGCGCCTAAATGATCTGTAAACTGTAAACTATCGCAAAACAAAAAGGAAACGTGTTATGCAAATCCCATTTAAACGCATCAGCAGAACGCGTGTTTTACATACAATAAATAGTTAGATCACGCCAGCAGCAGCAGCAGAAGACAGAAGACAAAAAGCTAATAACAACGATAATGGTGGAATCCGCCGTCAGCTGCGGCACCGGCTTCCAGCAATTGCAAAGTGAATAAACGACTTTTAAATTGAGCGGCGAACAATGATTGAGATACTCCCATAAGCCGGAGAGACAATACTGCTTCTATCATCTTCCTTTTAAACGTTTTAGGAAGACGCTTCGGCGGTAAGTGCCACAGTTCACTTGATGCGCGATAGAGAGGTTGATGATCTCGGAAACTGAGCTCTGATGATAGCTATTAGTGGAATTATGTTTATGAAAGTACCATTACGGGGCTAATTGTCTCATCGCTCGTAAAGAAGAGATGCCAGATACCTTGTTTCCCTGATCTTTAATGTGAAATAGTCCACGGGAATTTAATTCGAAACCTTTTGCGGGTACTGTTATCTCGGCAAAAACTAATGATGTATGATTTGCTATGCCATGTTGGCTATTTGCGTACTGGATGATGTTTCAAAGGATTGAAATCGATAATTGAGTATACATCTTCCTTCGAGGCATCAGTTTGCGTTTAGAAATGAGCTAGCTTTATCAGAAAAGCTGAAGAAGCCTCGTAGTCCTTGCCTCTTATGAAGTTAATTGTCGAAACCTTCATTCACTATTCTCATTCATTATTACAATATTCTAACGACAATCTGAATGAGTAAAAATCTTCTGAATATAACATAAAGAAAAGAAAACCTAAAAAGAGAAGACATTCTGAAGTAGACTTTGACATTTGACTTTGATTGCAACAAACAATTACATTAATTCACAAATGCAATAAGGATTAGAAAATAGACTGCTTCCAGGTTGTGCCGTGTGTCATTATTTGTAAATGCTGACGTTTTGCGAACCATGTTGCTCGCTTCTTCAGAGCTACCCTAATACTCGCTAACTGAATAGTATTTAGTTAGCTCTGAAGAAGCAAGCAACATGGTTCGCGAAACGTCAGCATTTAAAAATCTTGACACACGGCTTAACCCGGCAGCAGTTTAGTTTCTAAATGACTCTGGCTGTAAAAGCCTACGTACTCAGTGCAATATGGATTGTATGTAACTTGAAATTGATAACCATATAAGAAATAACAATCTCACTTTATTAAACGACCACTATCAATCTTGGTATCTTCGAGCCATATGTCAATCCCAAATATATAATCTGCTATTAAATAAAGCGCTCACTTGGTCTGTCTATCTGTCTGTCTGTCAACGTCTGTTCAGGTTCCCTATCAAACAGGGTTGACCACAGCCCCGGGATCCTATACCTATGACTCACCATCGTATGCGCATTCACAACCCAGTCTCCCCATAATTTCTTATTATTATTAACATTTTATTTTCTAAATGATTCTGGCCGTGAAAACCTACGTAGGTACTTATTTTTATTATTTCAAAACTATAAGTGATTTTAAGACATTTTAAATCTTGAAATGTTTGCACAGAATTTTACTAAATTTATATTCACGAAGTCCGTTCAGTAGTTATTAGTGCAAAAAATGGTAAAAACCTTATATACCTTTCTTGATTTATAACATATTCTGCTGTCGTTACTTTGAAGTATAATTTGTTTCAGGTCACAACTTTAGAACGATGGAGACAAATCTGGAGGACAGAATAGGAACCAAATCCAATGCAGTACCTTAACAGGCAAACTGTTTCGAAGACATTTCAAACGTAAGTTTATTTAATTTTTGATTCCCTAACTAACTTAACAACAACTTCTCCATATTTTTATAAACTACACACGCAAGTAACACATTTATTGAAAAAATATCTTTCTTAAGGGCCGCTCTTTCTACCGCCTAATAGACGCTGTCTTTAAGTGTCGTATAGTAATCGTGCTTGTGGTCACGTGTCGCCATCTTGTAGTGCAAATTATCACTGTGAATTTGTTTTCTATTTACCGTTTAAATAGATTGCAACTATTGTGGTCTTTGTCTGTTTTTGAATAACCACGTGATTACGTAATAGATATTTGCAAATAAACGACTACCATAAGACGGTCAAAAATAGTAAATATTGCTTCAAGGTCAACTTTGCGTATGTTATTACCAACCTCTCAAAAATTTTATTTCTTTCGCAGTTTTTACTGTTTTTAAATAGTTAAAGATATCTTTAAATATTCTCGAAAAAAATGCCTCTTTTCCTTTGTATAGTATATTAATTTCTTAGGTACCGGTTTCGTTATTTAAAGCATCATCAGCCTAAATCTACAATAAGTAAACAGTGGTAAGAATATAAATAAACAATAATTTAGCAGATAACTTACGGTCAGCTAATTAAAAACATAATATAACATTGACATGCTGCTGGAAGTTAGCTAGACGGACAGCGGAAATTTTTTTTTGTTCAAGGTAGGCTTAAACTTAAAGTGCGTATTTTTTAAAACTATTGCAAAGTAAACATGAACAATGGTTTTTGTTGGAAGTCCAATTGATCATTTAATAAAGTTATGTTGTGGTTTCTTTTATGTTTTCCTATCTCGAGTTGTTCTAATAAGTCTAACTTGTAGTTTTTATTACATTTGTGAAGGAGTGTGTTCATTGTATTTTATACAATCACCTGTTTAAATTTTGTGCTGATAAATGTTTGAAGAAGTTTTGGATTTGTGTTCCGCTATTCGTTTTGCCAACTACCTTCCGGTTTGGCCTACATAAACAGCATTACAATTATAGCATTTGTTTGAGTAGACTCCAGACTCATACATAACTGATTTAGGGTTTTTGACATTTGAAAGTAATTTGTAGATAGTATTATTGCTTTTAAAAGCGGGATAAATGTTAAATTTTGGTAAAATTTTGTTCAGTTTTAAATTAACGGTATTGTAAGCGAATGGTTTATATATTTTGTCTGGGGCTTTTTTAGGTACAAGTGGGTTGATGTGTTTTAAAGGGAAAAAATTGTTTGAAGCAAGGTTATAATTGTAATAATTATTATTTTTAATATCTTTTATTGTTTTCCAATCGTTTTCGTTTTTAGCTTTATTGTTGCCAGTTTGGTTGCTATGTCGAATTTCATTCTGCAGAAAAGGAATCATAACATTTCTAATTTTGTTCAAATCGTGATGTTTATAAATTGCATTTTCTATTTCTATTGATGCTGAGGTAATATCTCTTTTCTTATTTTGTAAAGCGTATTTATAACCATTATTAAGTAAATTTTCTTCAGACTTGTTGAAATTAATATCGGTGAGATTTTTAAAAATCTTAAATGTTTTAAAAGCTTAAAGATATCTTTGACATGCATAATGGTACGTACAATGGTGAAATATTGAGATTTCCTTGTGAACAGTGTAGTAGCGTCAAACTGGAGTCTTGTATATATGGAGCGGCGCATACAATGTGAAGTCGTATTCCTTTGTAGATTAACCGTGGATGGTTATGTAAGTGCGCGCAGCGCACACAGGAAGGAAGACGGACGAAGTACAGTCATTTGGAAAATAAATACTATCACTGCGGCGATTAATTGTCGTAGATACGTGCCCTAGCGGCGTTAATCATATAATCTTTCCGTAATTGCTCCACGCCATAATATGCGCATTCTACTTCCTCGCATCGACGGTTTCGAAAGAGAACAAAGTCGGCCACTTCCCCTACGTCTGCTTATTATTTAACATACAAGGCGAATTCATACATAACGGACATTATATTAGTATTACGTATTATGTTGATTTTTATTGTTGGTACTAATTTAATGATGTGATTCTCAATTAACTTTTTGGGTTATTATTGTTATTAGGTTTAAGTTTTTGGATCGTTTTTAAACAGGTGAATTCACTTGTCAAAAAAAACAGACTACCCTTTTTATTAGAAATAGGTAACAAAGTTTTGAAATTAATATGCAAAATTTGGTGACTTTTTCAAAAATAAAGAAAAAGTACTTTATTTATTTATCTACTAAATAATAAAATTTACAATAGAACAAAAACAGTTTAAATTTATGTAGAACCAGTTGGAGACTACTGGCGTTAATTATTGGGGATGCAAAGATTTATACTTACTATTATGATAATTATTATAATAATTTTGCTTCTTTTAATCGATGAGAAAAATTGCTTATCAAATTTTGTTACCCAAAAGCCATTTTGGAAAAAAATGGATTAGACTTTTTTCATCCTAAGTAGATAATTCGTTATCTGAAGTATGGTTAAAACCCATATCAGCGTATAGTCTCAAAAGTACCATAAACTACTGTCTGTTGCTAAAGAATTGAGCACTGTGTTCGAAGGCCGAACAAAAAAAGATTAGATAAAGTGCGTTATACTCCTGAACCATTTCTACATAAAAGGAGTGACTATCAAATTTTTCTGCCCATCGGTTTAGCTTCGAGCGCAAGAGAAGTAAAAAAGGTACCAGATATTTGCGGTTTCAAAATAATGCTTTTCCCTATGTTACTCATTGATTTATTTTATTATTATTTCTTTTTGGGCGTTCGGATTAGCGAATGTTTGGATTGCGGAGGTTCGGATTATCGACGCTCTACTGCAGGGGTGCTTAACCGGTGCTCCGCGGAACACTGGTGTTCCGCGAGCTTGTTGCAAGTGCTCCGCAAAATTATGAAAACCGAATTTGTTGACTCATTTACCGTATGTGATTGAAATAATAATATTTGTATTTGGATATTATTAACGTACAAAACATTCTAACTTCAACAAAACTAACAATTATAGTATATTATAATACAAGAAGACACCTAAAATAAGCGATGGAGCAGGGCAGAAAGACCTAGGCCAATAGCCCGTTCGAACACCAAATGAAATTTATTAAATGAAACTAATTGTGTTATAAACTTGTACAAAGCTGGATGTTGGAATAAATATTACTACTACTACTATAATACAAGTTTGAGAAGACAAAAATTGTCGCACGAGTTATTTTGTTATACACTATTTTTTCTATCTTGTGACATTAATTTTACATAAATTTCGAAAAATGCGGTTATCTTACAATTTAAGGTAATTTTATATTCAACAGTTGGTAGTTATAGTATAGAGTTCACAACCACGACGGACGCGAATCTAGCGATTGAGATGTCAGCCTTATTTGACACTTAACGTCAATATCATAAATCTTGGAAAACCAAAAGTTAGTAAAAGTTTGTGATCTAGTGTTTTCATAATGACACCCAAAGCGGTTTCGTTATGAGTTTATAACGAACGCAAAGTAGAAAAAAAAACATTTACAATTTTCAAATAGTAATAAATATGAATAAAATAAATAAAGAATTTAGAACATAATACAATAAAAATATAGCTCTGCTACACATGCCACAGTTCTGAAAATATACAAACCCAGTTCCTAAAATAAATATAATAAATATGGTGTTTTGATAATATATATATTTTTGCCCTCATCTACATATCATCCACATGTTATGTGTGGGTTTATTAAGCCTTAGATTAGTATAAAGTTGTATTAAAAATGAGCTTATCAAAACTACTTGAGTAGGTGGTACGTAACTGCTAATATAAAGAATCTAGCCAAATTACCTAAATATTTGATAAACTAAGAAGGTTTTGAAAGTTTTATTATATTTAAATTTATATTACCGCGAACATGTCAGATGCTTGGAGGAACTATCACAATATACCAAATAGGTGGCGGCATTTGTAACCACCAGCTGATAGTTCACGAACAAAATTTTGTGGGGCCAGAAAATCAAAACATACACACACTCACAAAATGTGGAATTATGTGAATACTGGCAAAAAGAAAACTTCGGAAGCAATTCGGTACATCGAGAGGGCTTTTTCCCCCAAGCATTCAAGAGTTGGTTTGTAGAAATAAATTCCAAAATTTATAAAAAGTTTTATGTGGATTTTATTTTGTTACTTAAATTTATTTACTTTTTATTGTTGTAATGGGTATTGATTGTTATTTTTTCGTTTTCGCATTGTCTGATATGTATTTTATCTTTTATTTTTCTTTGTTTGTTAACAGTTCAAACGGCTGTAACTTCTTAAGGAATAGAAAAAACATATAAGACCATATAAAACATATACTCAGAATGACATTTGATTTCTAAACATTAATTCTGCTGAAAAAAAGGTAGACTACTAATATATTTATATTTTTTCTAATTAATGTTATTTTGTAACTGGTTATTAATAATCGTTTTAATTTTTAGTAAAAGTTATGTCAATGTTTTTGGTACTCTGCGAATTTTTCGTATGATCAAAAGTGCTCCCTGACTTCAAAAAGGTTAAGAACCACTGCTCAACTGTATTAATAGTGTTCTGGTAATTGGTCCTTGTTATATATTACTCCTTTATTTTCATTTTACATATCTAATGTTTGTTTATTGGACTAATTGGATATACCTTCATCGCATGCGGCGCCGACTTCCTCAATTAATACCGATATTAATTAAGCACAACATCTTGCGTCGCGTTGGCAAAAGAGGAAGCGCACGGTAGCATTTCGAAGTCAATTTGCCGTGTGTTTATAACTATCCGCGTACGTGGTTAGGGTTATGTCAACAGCGCGCACTGCACGTTTAGGAGAGCAATCATTTTTAAATGTCTGTGATTATGGCACGACATAAAAGCTTAGCAGTGCCCACATGATCGAATGATAATGCGAGCGGAATTACAGTTCGCTATTAAGTGGTAGTTTTTATTGTGTAACATGCAATAATTATGTCTCATTGTCATGCGTCTTGTTATTAAAATGTACTTTGGTGAGTATAACGTTGGATAATGTCGAACTAATAGGCGAATTGCGAATCAAATACTAGTCATTTTGCGTTCGCAACGGAAATGGTGTGTCGATACACGTATATTAAAAATAAATCGCATAATAGAGGACCTATAGGGTGTTTCTTGCTGCTAAACTACTAAGAAACATATGCCTTAGGGTTAAAATGAGAATTACTCGAGAAACTTAATAATTAAAAACAGAGTCCGGTCCTGTTCCATTGCGCTGTATTTCGCAAGGAAATCACTCGATAATCATAATTTTAGTAAATCCGCATTCCATTACTTGATTAGGTGAGTACTTACTTACAACTTACATAACCTTGAATCTCTGTTCAAACTATAAAATAAACGTTATTTCACAAAAATGTCAAATCTTTTGATCTTTTAAATTTCCATCGTCACACACCTAAATCTATAACATGACAATTTTAATTAATTCATTTAAATTCGTCCTTTTTACCTATTCATATGTATTTTTATGTTTGCCTCAGGCAACCTATATAACGGGTTTATACTTTGACAATAGAAATATACCTTATACATATGCCCCATATTATAACTATCAAAAAAATACACAATTCCATGAAACAAATAATTATTAAAACAAATTTATCCACATATACTAGCTAAATCAAAATATATTACAATGCATTTCACCAAACAATCCACAAACAAATTAAAAAGGTTCTACATAAGTTCACTTCGTGACGTCTATGATAACACAAACTACCATTGCAAGTTTACTGGTTAAGGTGGTTTGTATAATTTTTGCCCTGGAAGCCATCGACGAGGCGACGAAAGTTCAGAATGAGATAGAGCTATTCAAACTAAACACCCACACCTTATAGAAAGCCTGAGCCACGTCTAAAAATATTGTTGAGCAATTTTATTTTTCCGCAAGAGCTTTTTCTATAACGTTGGTAATTCGGTGTACCTGATCGATTGTTGCTAGTAAGAACAAAGATATTTTTTTACAAAAAGTGGCATTGTTCTCGCTGATAGCAATGTGGAATATATTAGACAGACAAGGCGAAATTTAATAATAAGATTTAATGAAAATAATAATGGAAAACCTTCCACTTTTAATAAAAATTACTCGCAAAATAAACATAAAACTAAAACTGAAAACATTTACATAATTTAAAGAAACTCTGTGATGATGGATTATTTCTAAATTACAGAAATTAAAAAACATAATAATTAAATTTTTAACATAATTAACAAAATAACCCAGTTTAACGATGAATACCTTTTCGATTTTTTCTTACAGCAAATTATTCAAATGATCACGTCAATAGTAATAAAAGCAATAATAAATAAATAATAAATAAATATATGTTAATCAAATATATTTTTGCCTATTTGTCATATTATTGTCGGTAAGTGCATAGGGTGTTTGATGCACATTATTTAATTTATATTTATCTCTCTATTTATCTTTTAGAAGAGCCTCCAAGAAATAGAAAATAAAAAATAAAATACTTGCATACACATTATTGAACATTATTAAAACATTATTAAAGTATGATCTGGAATATAAAGAATTTTATTGAGTTTATAGAAATATTTTTCCGTATTGATATTGTCACAATTATAAACAAAATACATATAAAATATTTTTAGCCTATTGATGTTGTCGTGAGTAAATTATGAAAATCTCAATCAATTCCTGCAGAAATGTTACAATTTGGTATCATGATATGTTCACAGAATTAACTAATTATTATAATAAAATTATTAAAATGAGTGTATATTGCCCGCTATATCTAAGCTGGAATGGAAAAATCGCCAAATATAGTGACAGTAGTGATCTTGATTCCGTCAAAATCTAAAATCAATATTTTTTGTCATTAAGGCGATTTCTCTATTTCGGGTCATATAGTTTTCGATGATAAAACTATCATTATTTTATTATTTCAATGAAACTTGGTAATGGGCGAAAATTTGCGTCGTGCAAAATTAAATATAATTCTGGAAAATCAAAAAACCTAAATAATATATCAATCAAGAATTCAAAGACATGAAATGTAGCAATTTTTTGAGATATATTGGAGATGTGTTGGTTGTTTGTTAATAGGCTGTTTGTTAATCTTAAGAACTAACTCTGGTTTTCATTTCCAACTTAATCATAAAAATGTTTTTTATTACGAAACACCTATTTTATACTTCGATTTTTTATAGTAGTACTATGTTATCCAAGTAATTCTTTTTATTAGTATGAGGATACCAATGATATAATTCTATCGAGGGTATTTTTTTACAAATAACTTGGGCACGGTTTTTTAATACTGGAAATAGCTGAAGTCCATCTGCAATTTCCAGTCGGGAGCTTTAACCAATTGAACTACCGAGGTCAGTAGAACTCCATCGGTCACTGAAAAAATCAGACATGACTCAATATGCCTATACACTGCCTATAATGTTCATACTAGAGCTACACTACGCATTTTTGTTGCTTTAATGCTAGTATTTACTGCATACAATCACTACCTAAACCTGTTATTATGTATGGTAACAGTACAAACCAAACCTAAACCTAATGAAAAATATACACACTCGGTATTCTCGGTATTCATTTGATTAATTACAGGTATAATAAACAGACATTTTGATGCTATCGGTAGATTATTACGGTCGTAAGTGCCCTTCAGAGTCTAACCTAACCGCATTCAATTGCTATTAGAAGAAAAAATAATTGGACGTAATTACATCAAATATTAAATAAACATTAATTAGCCGTGAACACGAAACGGCCATTATGCGCGGATTTTCAATCCCAAACAATTTTAATCGTTAATATCCGTCAGTGTTTTTTTTTTTATTCTTCACTTGTTCACTTTCCCTCCCACCATTGTCATTAACAATTACGTTTATGCGGACGGAGCGTTATGCGGAAGGTTATTATAATAAAATTAACTAGAACGACTTTTAATTATAATTAAGGACGCCGTTGCGATTCCATGTATTTTTTTCCTCATTGAAAGGAAGGCAATCCGGCAGTAATATGAGAACGTAATCTATGGAAATTAAGACAAATTGGTGTCAGATGTGCGGAGAATTGTATAGATTTTCCGCATTTTTATTAGATGCAAATTTAATTACAAATTGCGATTTGTTATTTTACTTCTTGTCGTGAGGAGTTTTACAAGATATCATTATTATTTAATATTATAAACCGGTATTATATTGCGTAGTATTAAATACAGCGATCGATGTTGTCAGGATGTTTGTAACTTTCGATGGCTTCTCTAATAAGCATACGATGATAATTACCCACCCTTGCCAACATCTTCACGTCATCGAAATTAATTGTGTGTCCCGACTCGTGGCAGTGTTGAGCAACAGCGGAATCTTGCGTAGCCGGGTGTCTCTACTGTGCTCCTTGACTCGACATTCGATACGTCGTCCTGTCTGTCCTACATAGCATGTTCCACACTCACATGTTATCTTGTATACCCCTTCTTTCTTCAGTAATGGTGTGATATCTTTTGGGTTAACCAAAAGATCCTTTACCTTTGCTGGTGCTCTGTACCTTACCGTGATACCAGATTTCTTCAGTATTCTACTGATTCTTTCTGATACCCCACTTACGTATAGTAAGCAAGCGAACCCCTTTGACTCCTGCCGCTCCTCTGAGACTTGCGGTTTTCTTTGTGTGACACCCCGTATGTCAAACTTGGTGTATCCATTCTGACGTAGAGCCCACTCCTAGTGTTTCCGTTCGTCGTCCAAGGTGCTGGCGTCGCACACCTTCTCCACTCTGTCGCACAGAGTGAATAACACTTCTGGTGGGGATGGTGGTGTGATTTGGCGTTCAAGTACCGATCGGTATGTGTCTTCTTACGGTAGACTGTATGTCCAGGCGTACCCGTTGACGTTCTGTATACCAGCGCATCCAAAAATGGCAGCTGATTATCCTCTTCTATTTCCATCGTGAATTTGATGAGGGATTAAAACCGACGGCACAGGACCGGACTCAATTTTTCTCAAGAATGCGTTCAGTTAGAGAATAAATTATTTGACAAAATATGTTTCTTTAACCCCAGGGCATCTACTCCTTCAAGGTTGACCATATAATTTATATCAAGAAGATAATTTTCACAAACGCAACATCATTTTCGATCGCACCATAACTCAAATCGGATTTTTTCCTGCCCCGGACCGTCGCGCACATCATTAATTACGCGTTTTAATTATAAAACTCGTCCCCGGGGGGATGTAATCCCGTAAAAAACAATTTACCGGACGGAAAAGGCATTAAGTAAATCCTTAATATTTTCGAGACCGATTCACACACAGAAGCTTCCAGCTAATGGTTGAAGGCAGTGGCGGCTCGTGATCAAGAAAAATTGGGGTTGCAAGTACCTTTTATATGACATATATGTTTTATAGAATAATATCTTTATTTGTGCAGTAAAAAATGATTCATTCTTATTTTTAAATACTCTAATCTTAATTATATAAGTTTTTTCAATGTAGTAAAAAGTTACAGCCGTTTGAAATATTAACAAATCGATATTTTAAACGCCTCTAACTTTGTAAGCAATTGAAAAACTCTTAAGTCCATGTGGAACTTCCTATTCGGAATAACATTTACTTTCTAGAAGAAAATAATTAGTAAAAAGTTATATGTACATATTTTAATATTTTGTCATATGTTTTGAACACCAAATGAAATTAAAGTAATTGTGTAATAAACCTGTACAAAGCTGGACGTAGGAATAATGATTATTACTACTACTATAACACAAGTTTTAGAAGACAAAAATTGGCGCACGAGTTGTTTTGTTATATAATATTTTTTCTACTTTGCGTCATTAATTTTACATAAATTTCGAAAAATGCGTTATTATCTTACAATTTAAAGTAATTTTATATTCAACGGTTGGTAGTTAGTGTAAAATTCACAACTACGACTGACGCAAACCAATAGCGATTGAGATGTCAGTCTTATTTGACACTTGACGTCAATATCATAAATCTTTTGGAAAACCAAAAGTTACTAAAAGCTTGTGATCTAGTGTTTTCATAATGACACCGAAAGCGGCTTCGTTATGAGTTTATAGCGAACGCAACGCAGAAAAAAAAACATTTACAATTTTCAAATAGTAATAAATATGAATAAAATAAATAAAGAATTTAGAACATAATACAATTAAAATAAAAATGGGTATAGCTCTGCTACACATGCCACATAAAAAGTTCTGAAAAAATTGAAACATTTTGAAATATATTTCCTAAAATAAAGATAATAAATATGATGTTTTGATAATATATATTTTTGCCCTCATCTACATATCATCCACATGTTATGTGCAGATTTATTAAGCCTTAGGTTAGTATAAAGTTGTATTAAAAATGAGCTTATCAAAACTACTTGAGTAGGTGGTACGTAACAGCTCACATAAAGAATCTAGCCAAATTACCTAAATATTTGACAAACTATGAAAGTTTTGAAAGCTTTATTATATTTAAATTTATATTACCGCGAACATGTCCGATGCTTGGAGGAACTATCACAATATACCAAATAGGTGGCGGCATTTATAATTATAACCACCAGGTGACAGTTCACGAACAAAATTTTTTATGTGAATACAGGCAAAAAGAACAGTTCGGAAGCAATTCGGTACATCCAGAGTGCTTTTTCCCTCAAACATTCAAGAGTTGGTCTAAATTTATACAGAAATATATCTTTTTCTTTTCTGTATCAGGCTAATGATTTTCGCCGCAAATAAACTTCATTCGAGTATTAATTTTTTCAATTCGGTAAAAAGTTAGAGCTGATAAAAATATCAATAAAACCGTATTTTAAACGGCTACAACTTCTTAAGGATTTGAGAAAACCAATAAGTGAGTATGAGCCTTTTTACTCGCAATGACATTTAGTTTTTAGAAGAAAATCTGTAAAAAGTTTTATGTGGATTTTATTTTGTTACTTAAATTTATTTACTTTTTATTGTTGTATTGATTATGTTATTTTATCTTTTATTTTTCTTTGTTTGTGAACATTTCAAACGTGGTCGAGTAGTTTTGTGCACTGGATACTTGCAACCAGTTCGGAGTAAACGAACCAATCGACGCGGCGAAATTCGCTCGCTCGAGGGCTAGACTGCAGGCGTCGATACGCCGACTTGCGCTTGGAATTCTCGATAAAATGATCGACATTTTATTCGATTATATATTATAGATCGTTGCATATTGACTATTACACTATTATTTGCAAACAATAAAACTCTTTTTGTTTCCGTGTTATTTGTGGGGGTTGCGCAAACCTGCAAACCAATGCACGAACCGCCACTGGTTGAAGGATGATGTATTAACACAGGCGGCGCAGTCGACTCCGCTTTTTTTTAGAATTCCCGAGAGATGGCGCTCTAGGGGCCGCTCATTAAAGCCCGCCGCTATTAAAATCGGGCCGAACGCGGCAACAACGCGTTTTTGTCAATTCCGAGCTCTCGCTGCCCGCTTGCTTGCTTACTCGCTTGCTACTTTTTAACGTTTCTCTGGTCCCGATATCAATTAAAATCACATTAGGTACTAATGGACTCAATGCTATTTTACCTTTTGATTAATGACGATCCAATTATGATGGCCGGCGTGAACACGGACCAAAGCTAAGTATCGCCGAGTGTTTAATATTCACAGGGTATGCTGGATTTCCCAAAAAAAATAAATAAAAAATAATGACTACGTACGTACTTATCTCTGTATGAATTGACGATTATACTTTTAGCTGGATGCATGGCTAATGGATTATGGATTTGTATATTTATGACTTAAAAATTCGTTATTTTTTATGTAAAGTAAAGATGGTGTTTTAATTGGAGTACCTACCTTTTAAGTACTATTCGCTTTGAAGCTTAATGACTACTGGATACTTTTGAAACTAAATTTGAATGTTTTGTAATCAGAAATAAACATCTTGTCTGTCCACCCTAAGAAGTGCCGTTTCGAAGTTATGTGGTCTAATTCGCTTGTTTTTGTGTTATTAAAAAAAGTAATTTGAGCACCACTCGGTAATCAGTAGAGATAGAGGCCATTTGACTAAATCTGCAAGTTTTAACGCAACTGTGTCCGATCTAATTGACCGATATTGACGTTTCAAACCGTATCGGATAGAAAATTGGTCGAGGAATCCATTTCTGAAAACCGCGTTGCTCTATTACGCGCGGTTCGCGACAAAACCGCGAGAAACCGCGGAAACTATGTTTTCCCACTTTCTGGCCAAACGGTACGCGCTACGGGAAAACCGAGCTCACCGTTGAATTCAGCACATCCAAATACATAAGCATGAGTACATTAGAATGCTCTATCCCAAAAAGTTACCAATGTTTTTTTAATCTAAATTTAGCCCATTTGGATAGAAAAAAATTGAAGTTTGCAACCGTTGGCGATAGAAAGGTTTACCTATCATCAAATGATAGGTCTCGACGAGTACATCAAAAATATGTATACCTTTATATGCCTAATTATTACCATTTTGAAGTTACGTGGTCCAATTCGCTTATTTTTGTGTTATTTGAAAAAACGTAATTTTAGCACAACTCGGTAACCAGCAGAGACAGAGACTTTTCCTATGTAAATTTGTAATCAGCGCACCCATTTTAGTAACATAGAAAAGGTTTCATGTTGATAGGTGTCGTAGTTTTTGAAATAGGTGCGCCACTTTAAAATTATAGTTTAAAATATGTGATTTCTTACAAAATTTTAGCCAGTCGGCAAAAACACAACTACCTTCAATCAAGTTAAGGTTGTGGTTCTTGATACAGTTTTTGACGCTGATTACGCCGGTATAATTAGATTTTACTTATTTGGAACGGTTCGGCAGTTATTACGTTCCCAGTTATCAAAAATGATGCTAAAAACGCCCATCTTTACTATATTAGAAACTTTGAACGCAAACTGTGTCCGATCCAATCAACCGATGTTAACGATTCAAACGGTATCGGATGGGAAATTAGCCGAGGAATTCATTTCTGAAAGTCGCGTAGCTCTAAGATGCGCGGTTCGCGAGAAAACCGCGAGAAACCGCGGAAACTATGATTTTCCACTTTCTGGCCAAACCGTACGCGTTACGGAAAAACCGAGCTGACCGTTGAATTCAGCACATCCCAATGCATAAGCATGACTACATTAGAACGCTCTATCTCTCAAAAAGTTATAATAGTTTTTTCGGTCTAAATTTAGCACCTTTAGATAGAAAAAAATTGAACATTGTAACCGTTGGTGATAGAAAGATTTACCCACTACCAAATGATAGCTCTCGTTGAGTCTATCAAAAATATGTATATTTTTGTATGCCTAAGATTTACCATTTTCAAGTTATGTGGTCCATTTCGCTTATTTTTGTATTATTTGAAAAACAGTAATTTCAGCACAACTCGGTAACCAGTAGAGACAGAGACTTTTCCTATGTAAATTTGTAATCAGCGCACCCATTTTAGTAAGATAGAAAAGGTTTCATGTTGATCGGGGTCCTAGTTTTTGAGATAGGTGTGCCACTTTAAAATTATAGTTTAAAATATGTGATTTCTTACAAAATTTTAGCCAGTCGGCAAAAACCCAACTACCTTCAATCAAGTTAAGGTTGTGGTTCTTGATACAGTTTTTGACGCTGATTGCGCCGGTATAATTAGATTTTACTTATTTCGAACGGTTCGGCAGTTATTACGTTCCCAGTTATCAAAAATGATGCTCAAAACACCCATCTTACTATAGTAGAAACTTTGAACGCAAACTGTGTCCGATCCAATCGACCGATGTTAACGATTCAAACGGTATCGGATGAGAAATTAGCCGAGGAATTCATTTCTGAAAGTCGCATAGCTCTAAGATGCGCGGTTCGCGAGAAAACCGCGAGAAACCGCGGAAACTATGATTTTCCACTTTCTGGCCAAACCGTACGCGTTACGGAAAAACCGAGCTCACCGTTGAATTCAGCACATCCAAATACATAAGCATGAGTACATTAGATTGCTCTATCTCCCAAAAAGTTACCAATGTTTTTTTAATCTAAATTTAGCCCATTTGGATAGAAAAAAATTGAAGTTTGCAACCGTTGGCGATAGAAAGGTTTACCTATCATCAAATGATAGCTCTCGACGAGTACATCAAAAATATGTATACCTTTATATGCCTAATTATTACCATTTTGAAGTTACGTGGTCCAATTCGCTTATTTTTGTATTATTTGAAAAAACGTAATTTTAGCACAACTCGGTAACCAGTAGAGACAGAGACTTTTCCTATGTAAATTTGTAATCAGCGCACCCATTTTAGTAAGATAGAAAAGGTTTCATGTTGATCGGGGTCCTAGTTTTTGAGATAGGTGTGCCACTTTAAAATTATAGTTTAAAATATGTGATTTCTTACAAAATTTTAGCCAGTCGGCAAAAACCCAACTACCTTCAATCAAGTTAAGGTTGTGGTTCTTGATACAGTTTTTGACGCTGATTACGCCGGTATAATTAGATTTTACTTATTTGGAACGGTTCGGCAGTTATTACGTTCCCAGTTATCAAAAATGATGCTAAAAACACCCATCTTACTATATTAGAAACTTTGAACGCAAACTGTGTCCGATCCAATCGACCGATGTTAACGATTCAAACGTTATCGGATGGGAAATTAGCCGAGGAATTCATTTCTGAAAGTCGCGTAGCTCTAAGATGCGCGGTTCGCGAGAAAACCGCGAGAAACCGCGGAAACTATGATTTTCCACGTTCTGGCCAAACCGTACGCGTTACGGAAAAACCGAGCTCACCGTTGAATTCAGCACATCCCAATGCATAAGCATGACTACATTAGAACGCTCTATCTCTCAAAAAGTTATAATAGTTTTTTCGGTCTAAATTTTAGCACTTTTAGATAGAAAAAAATTGAACATTGTAACCGTTGGTGATAGAAAGATTTACCCACTACCAAATGATAGCTCTCGTTGAGTCTATCAAAAATATGTATATTTTTGTATGCCTAAGATTTACCATTTTCAAGTTATGTGGTCAATTTCGCTTATTTTTGTATTATTTGAAAGACAGTAATTTCAGCACAACTCCGTAACCAGTAGAGACAGAGACTTTTCCTATGTAAATTTGCAATCAGCGCACCCATTTTAGTAAGATAGAAAAGGTTTCATGTTGATCGGGGTCCTAGTTTTTGAGATAGGTGTGCCACTTTAAAATTATAGTTTAAAATATGTGATTTCTTACAAAATTTTAGCCAGTCGGCAAAAACCCAACTACTTTCAATCAAGTTAAGGTTGTGGTTCTTGATACAGTTTTTAACGCTGATTGCGCCGGTATAATTAGATTTTACTTATTTGGAACGGTTCGGCAGTTATTACGTTCCCAGTTATCAAAAATGATGCTAAAAACACCCATCTTACTATAGTAGAAACTTTGAACGCAAACTGTGTCCGATCCAATCGACCGATGTTAACGATTCAAACGGTATCGGATGGGAAATTAGCCGGGGAATTCATTTCTGAAAGTCGCGTAGCTCTAAGATGCGCGGTTCGCGAGAAAACCGCGAGAAACCGCGGAAACTATGATTTTCCACTTTCTGGCCAAACCGTACGCGTTACGGAAAAACCGAGCTCACCGTTGAATTCAGCACATCCCAATGCATAAGCATGACTACATTAGAACGCTCTATCTCTCAAAAAGTTATAATAGTTTTTTCGGTCTAAATTTAGCAGTTTTAGATAGAAAAAAATTGAACATTGTAACCGTTGGTGATAGAAAGATTTACCCACTACCAAATGATAGCTCTCGTTGAGTCTATCAAAAATATGTATATTTTTGTATGCCTAAGATTTACCATTTTCAAGTTATGTGGTCCATTTCGCTTATTTTTGTATTATTTGAAAAACAGTAATTTCAGCACAACTCGGTAACCAGTAGCGACAGAGACTTTTCCTATGTAAATTTGTAATCAGCGCACCCATTTTAGTAAGATAGAAAAGGTTTCATGTTGATCGGGGTCCTAGTTTTTGAGATAGGTGTGCCACTTTAAAATTATAGTTTAAAATATGTGATTTCTTACAAAATTTTAGCCAGTCGGCAAAAACCCAACTACCTTCAATCAAGTTAAGGTTGTGGTTCTTGATACAGTTTTTAACGCTGATTGCGCCGGTATAATTAGATTTTACTTATTTGGAACGGTTCGGCAGTTATTACGTTCCCAGTTATCAAAAATGATGTTAAAAACACCCATCTTACTATAGTAGAAACTTTGAACGCAAACTGTGTCCGATCCAATCGACCGATGTTAACGATTCAAACGGTATCGGATGAGAAATTAGCCGAGGAATTCATTTCTGAAAGTCGCGTAGCTCTAAGATGCGCGGTTCGCGAGAAAACCGCGAGAAACCGCGGAAACTATGATTTTCCACTTTCTGGCCAAACCGTACGCGTTACGGAAAAACCGAGCTCACCGTTGAATTCAGCACATCCCAATGCATAAGCATGACTACATTAGAACGCTCTATCTCTCAAAAAGTTATAATAGTTTTTTCGGTCTAAATTTAGCAGTTTTAGATATAAAAAAATTGAACATTGTAACCGTTGGTGATAGAAAGATTTACCCACTACCAAATGATAGCTCTCGTTGAGTCTATCAAAAATATGTATATTTTTGTATGCCTAAGATTTACCATTTTCAAGTTATGTGGTCCATTTCGCTTATTTTTGTATTATTTGAAAAACAGTAATTTCAGCACAACTCGGTAACCAGTAGCGACAGAGACTTTTCCTATGTAAATTTGTAATCAGCGCACCCATTTTAGTAAGATAGAAAAGGTTTCATGTTGATCGGGGTCCTAGTTTTTGAGATAGGTGTGCCACTTTAAAATTATAGTTTAAAATATGTGATTTCTTACAAAATTTTAGCCAGTCGGCAAAAACCCAACTACCTTCAATCAAGTTAAGGTTGTGGTTCTTGATACAGTTTTTGACGCTGATTGCGCCGGTATAATTAGATTTTACTTATTTCGAACGGTTCGGCAGTTATTACGTTCCCAGTTATCAAAAATGATGCTAAAAACACCCATCTTACTATAGTAGAAACTTTGAACGCAAACTGTGTCCGATCCAATCGACCGATGTTAACGATTCAAACGGTATCGGATGAGAAATTAGCCGAAGAATTCATTTCTGAAAGTCGCGTAGCTCTAATATGCGCGGTTCGCGAGAAAACCGCGAGAAACCGCGGAAACTATCATTTTCCACTTTCTGGCCAAACCGTACGCGTTAGGGAAAAACCGAGCTCACCGTTGAATTCAGCACATCCCAATGCATAAGCATGACTACATTAGAACGCTCTATCTCTCAAAAAGTTATAATAGTTTTTTCGGTCTAAATTTAGCACTTTTAGATAGAAAAAAATTGAACATTGTAACCGTTGGTGATAGAAAGATTTACCCACAAACAAATGATAGCTCTCGTTGAGTCTATCAAAAATATGTATATTTTTGTATGCCTAAGATTTACCATTTTCAAGTCATGTGGTCAATTTCGCTTATTTTTGTATTATTTGAAAAACAGTAATTTCAGCACAACTCCGTAACCAGTAGAGACAGAGACTTTTCCTATGTAAATTTGTAATCAGCGCATCCATTTTAGTAAGATAGAAAAGGTTTCATGTTGATCGGGGTCCTAGTTTTTGAGATAGGTGTGCCACTTTAAAATTATAGTTTAAAATATGTGATTTCTTACAAAATTTTAGCCAGTCGGCAAAAACCCAACTACCTTCAATCAAGTTAAGGTTGTGGTTCTTGATACAGTTTTTGACGCTGATTGCGCCGGTATAATTAGATTTTACTTATTTCGAACGGTTCGGCAGTTATTACGTTCCCAGTTATCAAAAATGATGCTAAAAACACCCATCTTACTATATTAGAAACTTTGAACGCAAACTGTGTCCGATCTAATCGACCGATGTTAACGATTCAAACGGTATCGGATGGGAAATTAGCCGAGGAATTCATTTCTGAAAGTCGCGTAGCTCTAAGATGCGCGGTTCGCGAGAAAACCACGAGAAACCGCGGAAACTATGATTTTCCACTTTCTGGCCAAACCGTACGCGTTACGGAAAAACCGAGCTCACCGTTGAATTCAGCACATCCCAATGCATAAGCATGACTACATTAGAACGCTATATCTCTCAAAAAGTTATAATAGTTTTTTCGGTCTAAATTTAGCACTTTTAGATAGAAAAAAATTGAAACATTGTAACCGTTGGTGATAGAAAGATTTACCCACAAACAAATGATAGCTCTCGTTGAGTCTATCAAAAATATGTATATTTTTGTATGCCTAAGATTTATCATTTTCAAGTTATGTGGTCCATTTCGCTTATTTTTGTATTATTTGAAAAACAGTAATTTCAGCACAACTCTGTAACCAGTAGAGACAGAGACTTTTCCTATGTAAATTTGTAATCAGCGCACCCATTTTAGTAAGATAGAAAAGGTTTCATGTTGATCGGGGTCCTAGTTTTTGAGATAGGTGTGCCACTTTAAAATTATAGTTTAAAATATGTGATTTCTTACAAAATTTTAGCCAGTCGGCAAAAACCCAACTACCTTCAATCAAGTTAAGGTTGTGGTTCTTGATACAGTTTTTGACGCTGATTGCGCCGGTATAATTAGATTTTACTTATTTCGAACGGTTCGGCAGTTATTACGTTCCCAGTTATCAAAAATGATGCTAAAAACACCCATCTTACTATAGTAGAAACTTTGAACGCAAACTGTGTCCGATCCAATCGACCGATGTTAACGATTCAAACGGTATCGGATGAGAAATTAGCCGAAGAATTCATTTCTGAAAGTCGCGTAGCTCTAAGATGCGCGGTTCGCGAGAAAACCGCGAGAAACCGCGGAAACTATCATTTTCCACTTTCTGGCCAAACCGTACGCGTTAGGGAAAAACCGAGCTCACCGTTGAATTCAGCACATCCCAATGCATAAGCATGACTACATTAGAACGCTCTATCTCTCAAAAAGTTATAATAGTTTTTTCGGTCTAAATTTAGCACTTTTAGATAGAAAAAAATTGAACATTGTAACCGTTGGTGATAGAAAGATTTACCCACAAACAAATGATAGCTCTCGTTGAGTCTATCAAAAATATGTATATTTTTGTATGCCTAAGATTTACCATTTTCAAGTTATGTGGTCAATTTCGCTTATTTTTGTATTATTTGAAAAACAGTAATTTCAGCACAACTCCGTAACCAGTAGAGACAGAGACTTTTCCTATGTAAATTTGTAATCAGCGCACCCATTTTAGTAAGATAGAAAAGGTTTCATGTTGATCGGGGTCCTAGTTTTTGAGATAGGTGTGCCACTTTAAAATTATAGTTTAAAATATGTGATTTCTTACAAAATTTTAGCCAGTCGGCAAAAACCCAACTACCTTCAATCAAGTTAAGGTTGTGGTTCTTGATACAGTTTTTGACGCTGATTGCGCCGGTATAATTAGATTTTACTTATTTCGAACGGTTCGGCAGTTATTACGTTCCCAGTTATCAAAAATGATGCTAAAAACACCCATCTTACTATATTAGAAACTTTGAACGCAAACTGTGTCCGATCTAATCGACCGATGTTAACGATTCAAACGGTATCGGATGGGAAATTAGCCGAGGAATTCATTTCTGAAAGTCGCGTAGCTCTAAGATGCGCGGTTCGCGAGAAAACCACGAGAAACCGCGGAAACTATGATTTTCCACTTTCTGGCCAAACCGTACGCGTTACGGAAAAACCGAGCTCACCGTTGAATTCAGCACATCCCAATGCATAAGCATGACTACATTAGAACGCTATATCTCTCAAAAAGTTATAATAGTTTTTTCGGTCTAAATTTAGCACTTTTAGATAGAAAAAAATTGAAACATTGTAACCGTTGGTGATAGAAAGATTTACCCACAAACAAATGATAGCTCTCGTTGAGTCTATCAAAAATATGTATATTTTTGTATGCCTAAGATTTATCATTTTCAAGTTATGTGGTCCATTTCGCTTATTTTTGTATTATTTGAAAAACAGTAATTTCAGCACAACTCTGTAACCAGTAGAGACAGAGACTTTTCCTATGTAAATTTGTAATCAGCGCACCCATTTTAGTAAGATAGAAAAGGTTTCATGTTGATCGGGGTCCTAGTTTTTGAGATAGGTGTGCCACTTTAAAATTATAGTTTAAAATATGTGATTTCTTACAAAATTTTAGCCAGTCGGCAAAAACCCAACTACCTTCAATCAAGTTAAGGTTGTGGTTCTTGATACAGTTTTTGACGCTGATTACGCCGGTATAATTAGATTTTACTTATTTGGAACGGTTCGGCAGTTATTACGTTCCCAGTTATCAAAAATGATGCTAAAAGCACCCATCTTACTATATTAGAAACTTTGAACGCAAACTGTGTCCGATCTAATCGACCGATGTTAACGATTCAAACGGTATCGGATGGGAAATTAGCCGAGGAATTCATTTCTGAAAGTCGCGTAGCTCTAAGATGCGCGGTTCGCGAGAAAACCGCGAGAAACCGCGGAAACTATGATTTTCCACTTTCTGGCCAAACCGTACGCGTTACGGAAAAACCGAGCTCACCGTTGAATTCAGCACATCCCAATGCATAGGCATGACTACATTAGAACGCTCTATCTCTCAAAAAGTTATAATAGTTTTTTCGGTCTAAATTTAGCACTTTTAGATATAAAAAAATTGAACATTGTAACCGTTGGTGATAGAAAGATTTACCCACTACCAAATGATAGCTCTCGTTGAGTCTATCAAAAATATGTATATTTTTGTATGCCTAAGATTTACCATTTTCAAGTTATGTGGTCCATTTCGCTTATTTTTGTATTATTTGAAAAACAGTAATTTCAGCACAACTCGGTAACCAGTAGCGACAGAGACTTTTCCTATGTAAATTTGTAATCAGCGCACCCATTTTAGTAAGATAGAAAAGGTTTCATGTTGATCGGGGTCCTAGTTTTTGAGATAGGTGTGCCACTTTAAAATTATAGTTTAAAATATGTGATTTCTTACAAAATTTTAGCCAGTCGGCAAAAACCCAACTACCTTCAATCAAGTTAAGGTTGTGGTTCTTGATACAGTTTTTGACGCTGATTGCGCCGGTATAATTAGATTTTACTTATTTCGAACGGTTCGGCAGTTATTACGTTCCCAGTTATCAAAAATGATGCTAAAAACACCCATCTTACTATAGTAGAAACTTTGAACGCAAACTGTGTCCGATCCAATCGACCGATGTTAACGATTCAAACGGTATCGGATGAGAAATTAGCCGAAGAATTCATTTCTGAAAGTCGCGTAGCTCTAAGATGCGCGGTTCGCGAGAAAACCGCGAGAAACCGCGGAAACTATCATTTTCCACTTTCTGGCCAAACCGTACGCGTTAGGGAAAAACCGAGCTCACCGTTGAATTCAGCACATCCCAATGCATAAGCATGACTACATTAGAACGCTCTATCTCTCAAAAAGTTATAATAGTTTTTTCGGTCTAAATTTAGCACTTTTAGATAGAAAAAAATTGAACATTGTAACCGTTGGTGATAGAAAGATTTACCCACAAACAAATGATAGCTCTCGTTGAGTCTATCAAAAATATGTATATTTTTGTATGCCTAAGATTTACCATTTTCAAGTTATGTGGTCAATTTCGCTTATTTTTGTATTATTTGAAAAACAGTAATTTCAGCACAACTCCGTAACCAGTAGAGACAGAGACTTTTCCTATGTAAATTTGTAATCAGCGCACCCATTTTAGTAAGATAGAAAAGGTTTCATGTTGATCGGGGTCCTAGTTTTTGAGATAGGTGTGCCACTTTAAAATTATAGTTTAAAATATGTGATTTCTTACAAAATTTTAGCCAGTCGGCAAAAACCCAACTACCTTCAATCAAGTTAAGGTTGTGGTTCTTGATACAGTTTTTGACGCTGATTGCGCCGGTATAATTAGATTTTACTTATTTCGAACGGTTCGGCAGTTATTACGTTCCCAGTTATCAAAAATGATGCTAAAAACACCCATCTTACTATATTAGAAACTTTGAACGCAAACTGTGTCCGATCTAATCGACCGATGTTAACGATTCAAACGGTATCGGATGGGAAATTAGCCGAGGAATTCATTTCTGAAAGTCGCGTAGCTCTAAGATGCGCGGTTCGCGAGAAAACCACGAGAAACCGCGGAAACTATGATTTTCCACTTTCTGGCCAAACCGTACGCGTTACGGAAAAACCGAGCTCACCGTTGAATTCAGCACATCCCAATGCATAAGCATGACTACATTAGAACGCTATATCTCTCAAAAAGTTATAATAGTTTTTTCGGTCTAAATTTAGCACTTTTAGATAGAAAAAAATTGAAACATTGTAACCGTTGGTGATAGAAAGATTTACCCACAAACAAATGATAGCTCTCGTTGAGTCTATCAAAAATATGTATATTTTTGTATGCCTAAGATTTATCATTTTCAAGTTATGTGGTCCATTTCGCTTATTTTTGTATTATTTGAAAAACAGTAATTTCAGCACAACTCTGTAACCAGTAGAGACAGAGACTTTTCCTATGTAAATTTGTAATCAGCGCACCCATTTTAGTAAGATAGAAAAGGTTTCATGTTGATCGGGGTCCTAGTTTTTGAGATAGGTGTGCCACTTTAAAATTATAGTTTAAAATATGTGATTTCTTACAAAATTTTAGCCAGTCGGCAAAAACCCAACTACCTTCAATCAAGTTAAGGTTGTGGTTCTTGATACAGTTTTTGACGCTGATTACGCCGGTATAATTAGATTTTACTTATTTGGAACGGTTCGGCAGTTATTACGTTCCCAGTTATCAAAAATGATGCTAAAAGCACCCATCTTACTATATTAGAAACTTTGAACGCAAACTGTGTCCGATCTAATCGACCGATGTTAACGATTCAAACGGTATCGGATGGGAAATTAGCCGAGGAATTCATTTCTGAAAGTCGCGTAGCTCTAAGATGCGCGGTTCGCGAGAAAACCGCGAGAAACCGCGGAAACTATGATTTTCCACTTTCTGGCCAAACCGTACGCGTTACGGAAAAACCGAGCTCACCGTTGAATTCAGCACATCCCAATGCATAGGCATGACTACATTAGAACGCTCTATCTCTCAAAAAGTTATAATAGTTTTTTCGGTCTAAATTTAGCACTTTTAGATAGAACAAAATTGAACATTGTAACCGTTGGTGATATAAAGATTTACCCACTACCAAATGATAGCTCTCGTTGAGTCTATCAAAAATATGTATATTTTTGTATGCCTAAGATTTACCATTTTCAAGTTATGTGGTCCATTTCGCTTATTTTTGTACTATTTGAAAAACAGTAATTTCAGCACAACTCGGTAACCAGTAGAGACAGAGACTTTTCCTATGTAAATTTGTAATCAGCGCACCCATTTTAGTAAGATAGAAAAGGTTTCATGTTGATCGGGGTCCTAGTTTTTGAGATAGGCGTGCCACTTTAAAATTATAGTTTAAAATATGTGATTTCTTACAAAATTTTAGCCAGTCGGCAAACACCCAACTACCTTCAATCAAGGTAAGGTTGTGGTTCTTGATACAGCTTTTGATGCTGATTACGCCGGTATAATTAGATTTTACTTATTTGGAACGGTTCGGCAGTTATTACGTTCCCAGTTATCAAAAATGATGCTAAAAGCACCCATCTTACTATATTAGAAACTTTGAACGCAAACTGTGTCCGATCTAATCGACCGATGTTAACGATTCAAACGGTATCGGATGGGAAATTAGACGAGGAATTCATTTCTGAAAGTCGCGTAGCTCTAAGATGCGCGGTTCGCGAGAAAACCACGAGAAACCGCGGAAACTATGATTTTCCACTTTCTGGCCAAACCGTACGCGTTACGGAAAAACCGAGCTCACCGTTGAATTCAGCACATCCCAATGCATAAGCATGACTACATTAGAACGCTCTATCTCACAAAAAGTTATAATAGTTTTTTCGGTCTAAATTTAGCACTTTTAGATAGAAAAAAATTGAACATTGAAACCGTTGGTGATAGAAAGATTTACCCACTACCAAATGATAGCTCTCGTTGAGTCTATCAAAAATATGTATATTTTTGTATGCCTAAGATTTACCATTTTCAAGTTATGTGGTCCATTTCGCTTATTTTTGTATTATTTGAAAAACAGTAATTTCAGCACAACTCGGTAACCAGTAGAGACAGAGACTTTTCCTATGTAAATTTGTAATCAGCGCACCCATTTTAGTAAGATAGAAAAGGTTTCATGTTGATCGGGGTCCTAGTTTTTGAGATAGGTGTGCCACTTTAAAATTATAGTTTAAAATATGTGATTTCTTACAAAATTTTAGCCAGTCGGCAAAAACCCAACTACCTTCAATCAAGGTAAGGTTGTGGTTCTTGATACAGTTTTTGACGCTGATTGCGCCGGTATAATTAGATTTTACTTATTTGGAACGGTTCGGCAGTTATTACGTTCCCAGTTATCAAAAATGATGCTAAAAACACCCATCTTACTATAGTAGAAACTTTGAACGCAAACTGTGTCCGATCCAATCGACCGATGTTAACGATTCAAACGGTATCGGATGAGAAATTAGCCGAGGAATTCATTTCTGAAAGTCGCGTAGCTCTAAGATGCGCGGTTCGCGAGAAAACCGCGAGAAACCGCGGAAACTATGATTTTCCACTTTCTGGCCAAACCGTATGCGTTACGGAAAAACCGAGCTTACCGTTGAATTCAGCACATCCCAATGCATAAGCATGACTACATTAGAACGCTCTATCTCACAAAAAGTTATAATAGTTTTTTCGGTCTAAATTTAGCACTTTTAGATAGAAAAAAATTGAACATTGAAACCGTTGGTGATAGAAAGATTTACCCACTACCAAATGATAGCTCTCGTTGAGTCTATCAAAAATATGTATATTTTTGTATGCCTAAGATTTACCATTTTCAAGTTATGTGGTCCATTTCGCTTATTTTTGTATTATTTGAAAAACAGTAATTTCAGCACAACTCGGTAACCAGTAGAGACAGAGACTTTTCCTATGTAAATTTGTAATCAGCGCACCCATTTTAGTAAGATAGAAAAGGTTTCATGTTGATCGGGGTCCTAGTTTTTGAGATAGGTGTGCCACTTTAAAATTATAGTTTAAAATATGTGATTTCTTACAAAATTTTAGCCAGTCGGCAAAAACCCAACTACCTTCAATCAAATTAAGGTTGTGGTTCTTGATACAGTTTTTGACGCTGATTGCGCCGGTATAATTAGATTTTACTTATTTGGAACGGTTCGGCAGTTATTACGTTCCCAGTTATCAAAAATGATGCTAAAAACACCCATCTTACTATAGTAGAAACTTTGAACGCAAACTGTGTCCGATCCAATCGACCGATGTTAACGATTCAAACGGTATCGGATGGGAAATTAGCCGAGGAATTCATTTCTGAAAGTCGCGTAGCTCTAAGATGCGCGGTTCGCGAGAAAACCACGAGAAACCGCGGAAACTATGATTTTCCACTTTCTGGCCAAACCGTACGCGTTACGGAAAAACCGAGCTCACCGTTGAATTCAGCACATCCCAATGCATAAGCATGACTACATTAGAACGCTCTATCTCTCAAAAAGTTATAATAGTTTTTTCGGTCTAAATTTAGCACATTTAGATAGAAAAAAATTGAACATTGTAACCGTTTGTGATAGAAAGATTTACCCACTACCAAATGATAGCTCTCGTTGACTCTATCAAAAATATGTATATTTTTATATGCCTAAGATTTACCATTTTCAATTTATGTGGTCCATTTCGCTTATTTTTGTATTATTTGAAAAACAGTAATTTCAGCACAACTCTGTAACCAGTAGAGACAGAGACTTTTCCTATGTAAATTTGTAATCAGCGCACCCATTTTAGTAAGATAGAAAAGGTTTCATGTTGATCGGGGTCCTAGTTTTTGAGATAGGTGTGCCACTTTAAAATTATAGTTTAAAATATGTGATTTCTTACAAAATTTTAGCCAGTCGGCAAAAACCCAACTACCTTCAATCAAGTTAAGGTTGTGGTTCTTGATACAGTTTTTGACGCTGATTACGCCGGTATAATTAGATTTTTTAAATTTAGTACGGTTCGGAAGTTATGACGTTCCAAGTTATCAAGAATAAGGCAAAACTGCCATTTGACTACATCTGCAAGTTTTAACGCAAGCTGTGTCCGATCTAATTGGCCGATATTGACGTTTCAAACGGTATCAGATAGGAAATTGGTCGAGAAATTCATTTCTGAAAACCGCGTTGCTCTATTATGCGCGGTTCGCGAGAAATCCGCGAGAAACCGTGGAAACTATGTTTTCCCACTTTCTGGCCAAACGGTACGCGCTGCGGGAAGACCGTGCTCACCGTTGAATTCAGCACACCCAAATACATAAGCATGACTACATTAGAACGCTCTATCTCTCAAAAAGTTACCAATGCTTTTTTAATCTAAATTTTGCACATTTAGATAGAAAAAAATTGAACTTTGCAACCGTTGGCGATAGAAAGGTTTACCTATCATGAAATGATAGCTCTCGACGAGTACATCAAAAATATGTATATTTTTGTATGCCTAAGATTTACCATTTTCAAGTTATGTGGTCCATTTCGCTTATTTTTGTATTATTTGAAAAACAGTAATTTCAGCACAACTCGGTAACCAGTAGAGACAGAGACTTTTCCTATGTAAATTTGTAATCAGCGCACACATTTTAGTAAGATAGAAAAGGTTTCATGTTGATCGGGGTCCTAGTTTTTGAGATAGGTGTGCCACTTTAAAATTATAGTTTAAAATATGTGATTTCTTACAAAATTTTAGCCAGTCGGCAAAAACCCAACTACCTTCAATCAAGTTAAGGTTGTGGTTCTTGATACAGTTTTTGACGCTGATTCCGCCGGTATAATTAGATTTTACTTATTTGGAACGGTTCGGCAGTTATTACGTTCCCAGTTATCAAAAATGATGCTAAAAACACCCATCTTACTATATTAGAAACTTTGAACGCAAACTGTGTCCGATCTAATTGACCGATGTTAACGATTCAAACGGTATCGGATGGGAAATTAGCCGAGGAATTCATTTCTGAAAGTCGCGTAGCTCTAAGATGCGCGGTTCGCGAGAAAACCACGAGAAACCGCGGAAATTATGATTTTCCACTTTCTGGCCAAACCGTACGCGTTACGGAAAAACCGAGCTCACCGTTGAATTCAGCACATCCCAATGCATAAGCATGACTACATTAGAACGCTCTATCTCTCAAAAAGTTATAATAGTTTTTTCGGTCTAAATTTAGCACTTTTAGACAGAAAAAAATTGAACATTGTAGCCGTTGGTGATAGAAAGATTTACCCACTACCAAATGATAGCTCTCGTTGAGTCTATCAAAAATATGTATATTTTTATATGCCTAAGATTTACCATTTTCAAGTTATGTGGTTCATTTCGCTTATTTTTGTATTATTTGAAAAACAGTAATTTCAGCACAACTCGGTAACCAGTAGAGACAGAGACTTTTCCTATGTAAATTCGTAATCAGCACACCCAGTTTAGTAGGATAGCAAAGGTTTCATGTTGATCCGGGTCCTAGTTGTTGAGATAGGTGTGCTACTTCAAAATTATAGTTTAAAATATGTGACAAAATTTTAGCCACTCGGCGAAAACCCAACTATCTTCAATCAAACTTAGGTTGTGGTTCTTAATACAGTTTTTGTCGCTGATTACGCCGATATAATTAGATTTTTTATATTTAGTACGGTTCGGAAGTTATGACGTTCCAAGTTATCAAGAATAAGGCAAAACTGCCATTTGACTGCATCTGCAAGTTTTAACACAAACTGTGTCCGATCTCATTGAACGATATCGACGTTTCAAACGGTATCGGATAGGAAATTGGTCGAGGAATTCATTTTTGAAAACCGCGTTGCTCTATTACGCGTTATATTCAGCACAGCCCAATGCATATGATCTTCTATATCATAAAACATTTTCTGATGGTTTCAGCTCGCCATGATTAACATGATTCTAACATGATTATGGTAATAAGGAATATAATTTTAAGTAACGTTTGATGATCAAATCCACTTAGTGTTGACTTTTGTTCTTCATAGCTATTCAACACCACTGAAAAATAACAACCCGACCACGGTTCCTAATTTTACCTAGAGATCAAATTAGCCCAGTTCCAAGAAACACAAACGCTCGGAACGTTACTTTTCGCCACTTTAGTTCCACTGCATGGTTTCGGGAGCAGTCAAGTAATCACTACCAATTATTCCTCTCTCAGTTCGTACTACAGTAATCTTCACACTTCCCGTGTCCGCGTCCACTTTATACTCTTTTGTTCGCCGATATCAAAAAGCCTCCTCACTTATCATTATGCAGATTACTATACTGCTTCCTTACGCCCATTGTTATTCCAACAATAAAATTGCATTACACCTTTTTGGTAAAGGATTCTCCGCTCAGCAATTATGTAAAATGACTTTGGAATAATCTCGTTCCATCAAAAGAAGGCTTTTGCTTTCAAATAACGTCAGCATTCTAACCTAATACTATGACAGTTGTCAACCACTTAAGTTGAACCCAAAGGAATGATATTATTGTGGTCCAACCGTATTAGAACAATATCCGTAATCAGCCTCGCAGGGTTTATAATCACCTTCAGTTTCCTGAAGTTTATATTCATCAAGCATGAATCAACAAATGTATCGAATGAAACCTCCAAGTCATTTTCAACGGTCAGCCCTCTCAAGGGTATGGCCAAAGCAATCGCAACAAGAAAACTCTACAAGCCAGGATTTCGAGAGATCGGCAAGGTCACCTGTTCAGTATCAGCTGAACATTTGCTACTCCTGGTGATAGTTACTTCTCCTGCTAGAAATGTCCGTCAGAGAATGACCTTGAGGAAAACATGGGGACATTGCCAATTGAGGAACGATGTGTCCTTGGGTTTCCTAATAGGATATAACGAACACCACGATTTATCCAAAGAAATTAGTTCTTATAACGACATTATAGTCACGAATAATGAGGACCACGAAAACAGTACAGTGCTGCAGTCTATATCGATGTTGGAGTATGTCGCGTTGCATTGTGCGAAAGCACCATACGTCCTGAAAACGCAAGACGACACCTACATCAACATTCCCATACTCTTATCCCTGCTGGACTACCAAATTAAGAAAGGCGAAATTTATGGTAGCCTGCAGAAGGCTGTAAACACTTCTAGAAATGTATCATCCCCAAACTATATATCTAAGGGTGTATTTTCTGGAGACAAATTTCCTAAATATGTGGCTGGAAATACCTATGTCTTTTCTGGTGACAGTGCTGAGTCTTTATTTGCAACTTCCTTGGAGCTTCCGTTCATCGCAATGGAGGGCATGTTTATTACTGGTTTTCTGGCTGAACGTCTGAAGATTCAGAGGAATCACGTCCACGAGTTGAGAAAGGCTGATGGTGGTGCCATTAGCAAGACCGAGGTGTCGTATTTGATTGCGTTGCCTTATGTCGTGGAGGATAGATTTTATAAAATGTGGCAGGTACTCAGTAACCGACTCATGGATTATTAAGTTATTAAGAATTTTGCATGGAATAACTCGAATATATGCCAGTTTGAATAAAACAATAATCATAAACGATATTTGTATAATTTTGTGTTATTTAAATAAAAACGTATTAGTGCTCTCATTTTAGAACATTGTTTTTCCTGACAGTGATATAACACAGAAAACTTTTATATAACACATGTAACTTAGATATCAATCCTTTTTTTGTACAGTATCATAACGCCTCTTACATAATACACTTATATAAATAATACTATAAATAATAATGAAGTCAACAGAAATAACAGTGTTATCTGACTTCTCTCACATATGTATGGAATACTTTGTAAAAAGTGAATATTAGAATTTATATTTTAGCTTACAGGTGTGGGTTTCGTAATCTATTCTTAATTTTCAATGTCAAGATAACCTGTAATATAAATGGACATCAATACGTATCAGTTATATTCGTAGTAAATTGAACAGAAATTACAATAATACCTTTTAATTTAATTTAAACTCATCCTCTGGCACAGGGTGCGGTCAATACGTATCAATCTACAATGACAGTAACTATGGTTGAAATGCAGTACAGATGTATAAAAATATATAAGTGTGATCACAACCAATGAGTAATGTACAGGGTCATTATAAATGATTGTGGTCGAAGTAGGCCGTGTCCATGTTAATATTTTTTTGCAGCTACACCAAAACAACTGTCAAACATGGAATAGGTTATGCAACCTTGATAACAAGGCATACTTCGACTACAATCATTTATAATGACCTTATACATTCGTAGGTATATAATACAGGTTAGCCAAAATTACCGGAACACATAAATAAATCACAAACCGTAAGAAATTTAAAAAAAAATCAGACAGCGGTTTTTTGGCTTTGAACAAGCTATCGTCTAAATATATTTCTAATATTCTTCATTTTATTATGAAAATTTAAGAACATTTCCTTTTCACTATTTAATACGCAGTATGATAAAGTATTGTAGTCAAGCCGAAAAAAAAATGAGATCTTAGCGGAAATACGCCTTTTTGGGTCCCCTGACCATTTTTGACCAAGGTACAAAAAATGCCTGTGTGTGTGTACCCGATTTTAGTAGCGACGATTCCGGAGAAACTACTAAAGGTATCTACTAAAGACGAAAGTTCATATTTACTTTATCATACGCAGTATGATGAAGTATTGTAATCGTGCCGAAAAAAAAAATTGAGATTTTAGCGGAAATAGGTCTTTATGGGTCCCCTGAACATTTTTGACCAAGGTACAAAAAAATGTCTGTGTGTGTGTGTGTGTGTGTGTGTGTGTGTGTGTGTGTGTGTGTGTGTGTGTGTGTATGTGTGTGTGTGAGTGTGTGTGTGTGTGTGTGTGTGTGTGTGTGTGTGTGTGTGTGTGTGTGTGTGTGTGTGTGTGTGTGTGTGTGTGTGTGTGTGTGTGTGTGTGTGTGTGTGTGTGTGTGTGTGTGTGTGTGTGTGTGTGTGTGTGTGTGTGTGTGTGTGTACTCGATTTTTGTGACGACGATTCCGGAGAAACTACTAAATGTATCGGGACCAAAGTTCATATTTAGAAGTTTTATGACCAAATTTAGAGCTGAAAAGCTTTGGTTCAAAAGGGTCCAAAGGAACTGGACGTTTCCTGTAAGCATTTTTCAAGAAATTTGCAAATGAGCTGCCATTTTTGTAATTTGGTCAGTATAGTTAGATATATAATAAATTAAAGTAGAGGAAATTCTGCATAATTTATGTCATGACATTTTTTGCTAAAATTAATAGTTTAGCTGTATGAGCAAATTCTTTTTGATCGAGATCGTGTCTGCATCAAAAGTTAGCAGGATTTCGACAATTATTTTCATTCTGACAGTCGGTAGTGTCAAACGCTGGGTTTTTGACAATACCTACTGTCAACATTATTAATCAAAATATCTGTTAAATCGTAGCTACTTGTTTTATTTTTAATGCAGACACGACCGATCTCGATCAAATAGAATCTCATGCAGCTAAACTATTAATTTTATATATTGTATGATAAAGTCATGTGTCAGGCCACATCAGATTTTTTTAAATAGAACTCCCTGCATATTTATACATTTTTGAATTTTAAGATAAATTCTAAAAATGTTTCATTTTTTTATAAAATTCATCATTTTTGAATTATAAGCTATTAACCAAAAATAGTCAAATTTACCAGAACATCTAAGTAAACATCAAACCACAACAAAATTTTCAAATAATTTTTTTGTGTTTAAGCAAACTCTCATTCAAATGTATTTTTTATATACAGACTGTTTATTTTATTATGGAAATTTGCAAACCTTTTTTTAATTCTAAGATTAATTCTGAGAATAATTCAAAAATGATGACCTTTCTAAAAAAAATAATCCTATAAATAATTCTTGGAATTAAAATATGTAAACATAAGTAGGGTGTTCTATTTAGAAAAGGAAATGTTACTACCAATTTTCCATAATAATAAGAAATATATTAAAAATATGTTTGGTAGACAGCTTGTTTCAAGCAAGAAAAAACTTCTGTTTTTTGAAATGTATGACCGTTCGAGAATTATTTAGGTGTTTTAACGCTTTCGGAACCCTTAAAATTGGGTTGGAACCTCGAAGTAATTAATTAAATTAAAGTATTTTGCCTGCAAAATTAAAAAAAAATTACATTCAATTCTTCTTTTACAGCTTTTTGATAGTTTATTATAGGTATTCATTTTCTGTAACATTGCAGATAGTTCCCTCTAAGTATAAACTTATTTGTACTTTTTAGTTCCTTCATGTATTAAAAAATAAAAAAATCATTGGTCAAAATACAAAAATTAAAAAACATTTATTCTGAGTAAAAAGTTTCATATGGATTAATATTCCTTAAGAAGTTAGAGCCATTTAAAATACTGTTTTATTAATATTTTGTTATTTTTGAATGTATTGAAAAAAGAGTCTGTGAATTAATACCCAAGTACAAGATATTTGTACACACTAAGTTTATCTATAACACATGATCTCTGTATTTTCTTTTAAAGTTTGTTAAATAAGAAAAAGCTTGCTCATACATACACAATGTTGAAAACTGAATTGATACAAGTCACGAAATTTGAATTTACACTTTAGTTTCCTGTCCGCATAAATGTTCGTCTATAATTGCAAGCCACTCTGTATATTTATTGATTTTCTATGAATGGGACCGACATAATTTTCGCCATAGAAGCTCAGAACTTCTCTGGTGATAGGTTAGTTATCTTATCTGGAATGTAAGATCACATTGAAATCCACCACCTACAACTCTGTTCTGCTCTTGAAGAATATTATGAAGAATATTATGTTTATTTTGTCACACATTTGGAAAGCCAAAAATATTGAAAACAATAATGTTAATATTTGACCAATAACTCTGCCAGATTGACGTTTTATACTGTTTTTTTTCTTTTTATGTATCAGATAATTCAGATTTAAAATGACACCAAATTAGGCTCCGGTAAAATGCGAAAGATTAATTAAATTGCCGGCATTCTCCCGCAATTTCGTGCTCGCAAATATCAATAGAAGGAAAATATCCTCTAATGACAGAGGAGGCGATGCGCTTTTCGATATCATCTCGATCTCGAGTACGACAAATTGGCCTGAAATATCACGTAAAAGGATTAAATACAGCGTTCATCTATCCTTTTACTTATCTCATTTTAACCATAACGTTAATGTGCATCGCCTCCAGTTGTCCATCTACCTCCTCTAGAACAATCAGCATCCACAATGTCCACTCCCAGCTTTGGCCAACTGCTACATTCCATCAGTGGTCTCTTATTTTGTCATTACTGCTATTCCATAACTGGTATTATACGATCGATGTTATTATCTCTCGTGGCGGTTTGTAAAAGTTTCAGCAGCATGGCGAATCAGCGTACGTGATTGGTCAGTTTCCCTTCTTGGTTATTATCTGTTGGTACGTGCTTGATGGAGTAGGGGAAGACTCTATTTAGAAGACCTCGATGGAGAGGAAAAACGAACGTCAAAAGGCAGGCCAATTATTTCTGAAAACGCGTTCTTTAGTCCCACGAATTGCTATGTGTTTAAACTTAATGTCGTATCGTGAAAATATCATTTTGTTATGGCTGGGCCAGTTTTGGTTTGGAGACTTACCCACGACGGCGGGTTACTAATTTCGTAAATGACATTTTAATTCTTAACGTGTAATCTGCGGCCATTATGTCTCTGAGTGGTTCCAAAATGATATGTCATTTCGTCCCGTCGAACTGGACTGGAGACTGGGTTCCGTATGCTGTATACCAGTTCTCAGGTATTGTTTTGACTGTAAAAACTACGCGTTTCTCCTTGGACAAAAGGCGTATAAATGCCAGACGACCGAGAGACAAAGAGATTACGCCTAAGACTTGAGTAAATAATGGACAAGCTCGCTTAATTTGGGGAATTACCGGTGTTTCAGGACAGGGCTGGCTGTTGGCTGGTAAAGTAGTTTGCTGGGCCCTGAAATATTTTGTATCGGGAAAGTAATGATTAATTTTTTGATTAAGATTCGAAACGTTTTAATGTCATGAGGATATAATATTATTTTTCTCTTTCTATTTTTACAAACAAAGAATCATCTTAGATGATTTTTAAATGACCAAATATGTTTATTGTAATGGTCGAGTGGATACTATTTTTGTATGTTGTTGTATGATATTCTATTCTTATAACCAGTGGCGTAGCAAAAAGTGGGATGAGTACACCAGTACAAAGAAACGCTATTTATGCAACATTTTCTCAAGTAACAGTTCATTTTCAAGGTTTAGCTTGAGATCGTTTTGCAGTTTCTGGTTCATCAGGTTTGTCCACCACATATTAGAAAAGGTGTATAAAATTGCATCAAAATATGACCAGAAAAGAACTTACAGTAACTTTTTGTACTAATTTTTAGATTTTTTTTGTTAATCTAACAAACTGTTGTGAGCAAATATATGATTATTAAAAATTGATGATTATTTTAACACAACCTTAATACACAAAATTAGGAAGGAAGATACTGCCATTGTTTTTCGGGTCACACAACATTTTAATGTTGTGGAAAAAGTAATTTTTAATAAAATAGGACGCAACCTTATACATTTTTTTACTCTAAGTCCGATTTAATTTCCTTTTTTCAAGAATTGCCTACTTGTTGCCAAGAATACATTTGCCTTCTTCAAATAGAAAGCTCCCTGCAATAATTTAAATGAATAAAAACATCTGATGTAGCCAGGCACATGATTTTAATATACAATATATAAAATTAATAGCTGCATGAAAATCTATTTGGTTGAGATCAGTCTTGTCTGCATTAAAATAAAACTAGTTAGCCAGGATTTGACAGATAAATAAATCATTAAATAAATAAATAATTCCTTTGTTAACATAACACAATATTAAATGCAACAAAATAATATTTATATTTAGGGCGGAGATCAGCACACTTGTTTCCAAATTGCCTTGCTCTTCCACTCAACCCCTTACGCAAACTAGAACTAAGACATAATTGTACCAATAATATAACAATAATTCCGAGAACTTACCAAAACAAAAACAAAACAAAAATACTCTAGAGTCTAATTACACGTAATTGCAGCAAATCTACCTCAACAAAACATCGCACATGCCCATAAAAAATAAAAATTAAAACAGCCTCCGATGTGCGCTCAATGCTTAAAGTCCCCCCTGTTGAGCAAACAGACAACACTTCACCTTTCCCCCAGAACTGTTTCACGATATTTTTTTCATATCTTCCCTGATACCAATCTTCCCTGATTGTATATGTGACTGACCTGGTAAGAGAATGGCCGTTTATACAGCTCAGCGCGATGGGCAGGTGGAGCAAACAAACCACTGAATCTTAAATTAAGGTTATGGACATCCGTTCTACAGCGTATCTTCCGCCTGAGGTATTGTGAGATCCTCTTGGATAGCAACTTATGATATAATATTGCTACATGCAACACCCTAGTGTTATCCATGTTCAACCACCCCAAGTCGCCTAGCCCATTCGACACATAATCATACTTCCTCAAACCAAAAACAACCAGAACACATGCATTTTGGACGCGCTGAATACGCTGTCTATCCGACGCCCTCAGGCAAGGACCGTACACGGTATCACAATATGAGATCTTTTTACTATTGACAGTAGATAGTGACATATTGTCAAAACATCAGCATTTGCCACTATCGGTAGTATCGTTAGACTGAAAATATTTGGAAAATCCTGGCTCACTATATAGTATTATATCAATGCAGATGCGACCGATCTCGATCAAATAGAATTTGCTCTTGCAGCTAAACTATTAATTTTACCAAAAAATGTCGCATACATAAATTGTTTAGAATTTCCTCTACTTTAATTTATTATTTAACTATTTTGAGGAAATTATAGAAATGGCGGCTCATTTGCAAAATCTCTGAAAAATGTTTAGAGGAAACGTCCAGTTCCTTTGGACCCCTTTTGAACCAAAAGCTTTTCAGCTCTAAGTTTAGTCATGAAACTTCTAAATATGAAGGTTCGTCCCGATACCTTCAGTATAGTTTCTCTCTCTTTATTTCCGCTAACATCTCAATTTTTTTTTTCGGCATGATTACAGTACTTGATCATACTGCGTAGTGCGTATGATAAAGTAAAAATGTCTGTCTGTATGTACCAGGTTTTTGTGGCAATGATTTCGGAGAAACTACTAAAGGGATCGGGACGAAACTTTATATTTATATCATTTCTGAACTTATACCTGAAAGAAGTCTAAAGGAACTGGATGTTTCCTGTTAGAATTTTTCAACGATTTTGCAAATGAACAGCCTTTTTTGTAATAATGTTAAAATAGCAAACTTTAACAGAGTGAACTGCTATGCAGGACTGTAGTTCCAGGCCACCGATTTTTACTTTATCATGCGCAGTATGATACAAAAACTCTGTTCTGCAGTCTCATATATGTTTGTTAGTGACCTTTGTATGTTGTTTTATGGTCTCCACGGACCGAGCATGACAAAATGTAAGTTTTTACAATTGAGTTTTTTGGAATTTGATTTGATCGGCAATTGTGTAATTTATTTCTCATTTCCTATAGCGCTTGATGAAGTGCCCAGTAGGACACAAAACATGTAGCGATTGCTAAAATGAAACAAAAATAAGGAATCCGACCACTTTTTATTATATTAATATATCTGTCAAATCCTGGCTAACTAGCTTTATTTTAATGCAGATACGACCGATCTCGATCAAATAGAATCTTATTTACTATTAATTTTATAAATAGCATGATAAAGTCATGTGCCTGGCCTCATTAGCTTTTTTTATTTTCTATATAATTATATTAATATTATATTCGGGATAATTAAAATCCCTAATAATATTTCTTGATTTTTGACAACATTTGTATCTTTTCATGACCTGTTGTTAATATGTTTAAACTATATTTTTATTAAATATTTAAAACAGCGATGAAGAGATATATGAAATACATAATATTACGCAATTAAGAGCAGGAGTGGCTAAGAACAGAGGAAGAAGTCACTAATAATCAATAGCTTCTCTTAGAGAGAAAAAGAAATTTACTAATGCAGTGCCTGTGTCCACTCATTTAGTCATTTAGTTTGTTCACTATGCAGCAAAACTCCAAGCACTTACGGATGATTCGCGACTACCCCCTTGATTGAATCACTCTGTATAGCCATACAAGCCGAATTATCTTTGTTTCTGATCAACCTGCAGCTCAATTGGTTTTACTTTGTACCAATTGCACCATTATCGTAGGCCTGGAGTAATAACACCCAATTTTGAAACACACAAATCCGCAAGCGTAATATTATAAGGTATTCTTGTCTATTTATTTCTGTTGTTCATTCGTACCAATAACAATTACTGGTGGATTGCCAGATACGTACGTACCCTACCTACATCGTAACACAAAGAAGAGATGCATTGATAAGCGAATCAATGTGGCCATTTGCGGGAAATAATTGCGAGCAAATACGGCGTTTTGAAATGGCGCTGAACACGTGAATTTAGTGTTACGGTCTGTACGCGATGGCAAGCGTAATTTTCTGTTCAATTTTGCCGAGCAATCGCACACGAACTACATTACTTACCGCGTTATCGCAATTATGCGCTCGAAATCAAATGCAGTTTTTAGCTCACCTCCTGTTTCGAATTACTGCGAAGCGATGCAGGAACGTACTTAGGTAGATTTCCACCATTTTACTTTTTAAGCAATGCAATTGGTTTTATATCAGTACAATTTGCGCAATATATAAAATGAAACGTGCATTTATTGTAAGCTTTTGATAAAATATTTGCCCAATATAAAAAATATTTGACCAATACAAAAAATATTTGAGCAATGCAAAAAATGCCTTGAGCATTTAAAAAAATAAATGTGCAATATATTTATAATATGTGCATCAGAATAAATAATTGTACGTTTATATATTTGGATGTTCCTTTCGTAATATATTTGTGCACTTAAATAAATAAATGTGCAATACAATCGTTACCTCTATAAAAATATAATGTGCATCTCAAAAAATAATTGTTAATTAAAAAATATAAATCTTCAATAGTTTAACTAAATCAGCATTTGAAAATTTGGTAAGAGCATTCAATAATCTAAATTGTGCCATGAGAAAATTATAATGCGCCCTGAACAGATTATAGTGTGCATTAAGTTCTGCAACCCGTAGCGCATTTATGTGTATCGTACAGCTTAGTCCTGTCGTTGCTCTGTGGTTTTGGTGTCAGCTAAATAAAACTTTATAACTGAGCCATAAAAATTGGTTTCACAGGGAACTGAACTGTTTTTATTTACTTTGAATAAATCAGTTCATAGTGTAAATATAATTCTAGGTACAATCATAACAATATACCAAATCGCGCGCGTTTGAGGAAAGGCGATTTTAGTAATAGTTTAAACCCTTATAATATGTATAAGAATATGTGTGTTGTATCATATGTATCCTACGTCTTGTTCTACTGCTTGTTGTATACTTGTTTATTTTTTATTGTTTAAGAAACTGTCGTAATACGACATATAATAAAAATTCTTTTTGCACACGTATTTAGTAGAATTAGATGGTGTACAATTGTCAATATTTTTTTTCCTTTTGGTTGCTATGATAATTAACATTGTTTAATAGTAGTACCTTTTGGCTTTTCCGCTGTATTTCAGTAGATAAGTACCATTACGCCGTATGTTTCGTTTCAAATACGATTATACGGTTATTAAAATACGGTTACTCCTGTACAATTTTAACTTGCTATCTAATAATTATTAGTTTTATAAAATGAAACATACATAACACCTGTGCGGGGTTTTTATACATACAAAACATACATAACATTCCAAAAACAATGTAATATTTTTACAATAAACAATTAATGAAATCGTTTGTTTTCTAATAGAAAAAATTCTTTTCTAAATTATATAAAGATTGGTTGGGATTTCTTGTAAAATGGAAGTTTACTCTTAGCATTTTTTCAACGATTTTGCTATTGAGCCGCCGTTTCAGTAATTTTGTCAAGATAGTTAGATAATAAATTAAACTATAGGAAAGTTTGTATAACTTATGTATATAAAATATCTTGCTAATATTCATAGTTTAACTGTATTCTATTTTTCTTGTCTGCATTAAAACTAGATAGCCCGGATTTGACAGATATTTTGATTCTTTTGACGGTATTGTCAGAACATCAGCGTTTGCGTTGCACGCGAATTTGACACGCAGATGCGTCGAGATTGCCATGACGAGGCACTGCTGTATAGTATGATAAAGTAGGTAATGTGCTGGCCACATCAGATTTTGGTTTAATTCAAATTATATTTTTGGGTTATGTTCATAACACCACGGTTTATCCATGTTTCATTTTATGAATCCGATAATAGAGATAGAACCTACAAATGAAAATATTATATTTAATATCGCTATGTAGGTATGTAGACGTTTAGCAATACAAAAACAAAGTTAGTTTCAATATTTTTTCTCCTGATTGTGTAATTAATGATTTAAGTTAATTTTTACCAATTTGAGGGAAACATGACGAAAATATTTCTCATTATAATATTTTTTATGTATCATATTGATATTTATTTAATGCTCAATATGTATTATTTTAATGCACAAATCAGCCATTCTAGGGCTAATATGAATTAAATATTGCTTATTATTAAATTTTTTATGTAAGATATTCATATTTATTTAATGCTCAGTATGTATTATTTTAATGCACAAGTCAGCCATTTTACGGCACAAAATGAATTAAATATTGCTCATTATAAAATATTTTATGTAACCTAGGTATTCATATTTATTTAATGCACATTATTTTTTTTTAATGCACAAAGTATCTATTTTAATGCATTTATCTATCTAAATAATGCACGCTTAAATCGCACCCGTTTTATATTACTAATCGTATAAATTTTTTAAATTTATGCCTCAATTTTTTTTTTTTTTTGACAAAAAGGTTTGAAAATATATAAATACATTAAAGAAATTTATATAAAGCAATAGTAATAGCACAGTAATCCGCTTCCTGCCTGAAATACAATACCATGAAAATCAAACCGTAAAAATATTCCGGTAATCATCTAGAAAATCTACCCCATTCGCGGTTAATGCTTTTTTAAAAACAGATTCCGCTCAACACAAATGCCATAATTACCGTCACCACAACCAATACAAAGAACAAACCGAACACACCACCCGGCAAATCTCGCAAAGCCGCTACTGTTCCCACTTCCAGCAACCCAGCATAAATTCTACACCGGTATTTGTATTTCTATTGTTACGATTGACGTTAACCCCTTCAAAAACGACCACTCAAACTCGTCGCGAACAAAAGTCCTTCCTTTCCGCGCCAAACGTCGTTCGTATTTGGGCAGACCACGCTACTAGCCGCCACGTAGGTCCGCTAATTACGTCTGACCGGTGCTAGTGCGGTTATCCGTAATGATCTGACCGGAAGTCGGTCGACCGGAAGTGGTGAGAAAAACGCCATTTTGTACGCTAGTTGACTCCGGTTTCGTGCGAGCCCGCTTAAGCCATTATTGTAAATAAACTACACGGTACGATTGAGCCAGATGAGTAGGCCATTTAAAACTTTTAATCTGTATGGAGATTTATGCGCGATTCGCTAGCAGATTACAGCGAGGTGTTATCTACCTTAAGAGAGTACGGTTGTAAGGCTGCGAGTTGGAATGATGAGGTTTCGTGGAGACGGGCGATTCGTTCGTTCTTTTGTTTTAGTTAAATGCTCGGTTACACAAATTAAAAGACACGCTCTGATTGCGGCTAATTTCGGTTACGGTTTGCGCGGTTTGCGAAAATGCGCGCGCGAGCTGCGTCAATTTGCTACTTTATGGGGCGAAATATAATCAAAAAAGCGTTTCAGAAGTTTAGCACTTCTTGGGTCTAGTTATCTAGGTTTTTTTTTGTTATTTTCAACTCATTACGCTTGAAGGTTTCAAGAATTGAAAAGTAAATTTTCATTTTTGTTTCCAGAAGTTTAAAAAGTATTGTTTCATATAAGTTTGAAATTTAAAATGGTTTGTTGCAGGCTGGTTCATTTTTATGGAACGGCCTGTATATTTTCAGTTTTAGATGCTTTTGGGTGCCATTCTTCGGGATACTCTTGAGGTTAATATGACTTCCGGTTTTTCCGGAAATGACGTCATCATTGAAATTTTAAATGGCACCCTATATTGTTTGGGTGAAATTTTCAATCAGGATGACATTCTGAACACAAACACATATCGATCGTCAATTTTTATCACCAAGACAACGCAAAAATAACTTTTTTAATAACTATTAGTCCTCATGGTCCTCATCAGTACGGTATAGCCAAGGAGCAAGATGGACACTCAATAGAAAAAAAAAACTCAAATGGAGACCATAAGGGGGGTGACCAATGTCGCCAATTTGGTGCTTCAGTAACAACATCCTTGTCGCACTCAGTTAAACCAACTTTGAAAATTTTTAGATGTTCTTGTTCGTTTCATATTAGTACATTTCATGGCATTTACATTAGTTTTTAGGTTAGATTTTTGATGTTGTCATATATAAAATAAGGTTGCCGTTTTTCCTACATTTTGATCACCATAACAAATTTGTTTGACAAGAGTTTTTTTCAATGTTTCTTTCATATAACAGCTATTAGGCTGTTTTATCTTCAGAACCTTTGAGATTGTGGCTGCGTTTTTCTTTCGAATTTGGTTGATATATGGCTATTCCACTTGAAGTCCTGTGTTTTGGTTAATCCTAGGTATTTAGCTTCCTTGACCTCTTGTATATCATTGTTATTTATCCTTAGGTTCACTCGGATTTGCTCTTTCTTTTTATTCATTATGATGTAGTTGGTTTTAATTTCATTTATTGTTAGGTCGTTCGCTGTGCACAAGTTTTCTATCTTTTCTAGGTCTTCTTTGATATCTCTTTCCATAGCTTCTGCGGTTTTGTTATTTTAGGCAATACCGATGTCATAGGCGTGTGCAAATAATTAGCCTGTGAGGTGTAATTCATGGATGTCGTTGGTATAGACGATGTACATAACAGGTGACAAATTTCCTTGACTGAGGTATATTCTTTAAATATGATTCTAAAAAATTAAGTTGAATTTTGTCATGTATTCCAAATCTTTCAGTTTCTCAATAACCTTTATTTAGCATATCGTATCAAATGCTTTCCTCATATTGATAAGTATTATAGCAGCTTTCCTAGTCCTATCGAGATACGTAGATATATATGATATAAGGTATGTGTTGGTCTATTCGTGTTTTAATGATTGTTTCCGTTATCTTATTGAGTGCTGAAAGAATTGCGATAGGTCGGTAGTTTGAAGGTCTAGTGGTGTCTCCGGACTTATGTATGGCCGAAAAAAGTATTTTTAGCACTAGCATTTTCGAAAATGACCTTGGTGCCTAATATATTTAATGTACAAAATCCCATTTTGTTTAGTTTGCAGCTTTCATCGTTATAAGTTCAAGGTTTAAGACTTTATTGCTGACTACTTAGTAAATCTTTCATCTCGCGTTAATATTTCTGGAAGGTATAATATCCTTGTTATCCCTCTGTGATGATTCTTTAGTTTAAACAGGGTGATACAGGCTTTTATGTAAACTCAAATGAAAGTTTGTTCTTGCGCATTAGGCAGTAGTGCCTCTGCTTGCAGAACTAACACCTTCAACACTTACTCAAGCCGGTGTTGTTCGAGGAGCTGGATGGCATCAACGTTTACGTAATGATGAAGCCTTTTCTCGTGATTTTTTTTGTATTTCTTTGCATACAAACTCTATGTGGAGATTATCATTCCCAATGTACCAAGGCGCATTTACCATGCTTTCCAATACGTTATTATGAAAGGTTGGGACAGTTTTAACGTTACTTTTTTTGGCGCAACCCCAGAGTTGAGCACCTACATCAACAAGTGTTTTAGTTTTTGCTGGTACAAGAGAAGCTTATAAACAAAATTTTCTATCTAAAAACACTAACATTTATAATAATATTAATACCTATTAATAGCAAATTTGCCACGTCATTATAATTCAATATCAGTAGCAATATCACGCGTGTTTCATTTACAACCTCTCAATGGTATGGCTTCAACGAAATAGCGTGAGCATTAGCTCGTCAAATGGAATCCACTTCCGGCGTACGGTTCTTCAGTCGAACAGAAAGCTCTACAAGAAGCTGATTAACAATACAAATTACACGATTTACCTGGAACGGATCGAAGGCGGTTTTTCTAATGGCGCGTCGTAGTCATCAAGCCGCGCTCAGAGACGACGTAATTGAAGACATACTTCACACCGTTCACAGCGACACGGAGGAATAATGTATCACCTTAATTGAAGTAGGATGTTCACACATAATAATGCCGGCCGGATAGTTTGTGTAATTTGCCCGATCGCTCCTCAATTACCGCACTGACATCTGAATCGATCTATTTCGAGTCAAGGGACGCCACTGACTATATACGAAGTCCAGCTGTAATTATTATTATCCATCGGAGTATGCATTATGGCCAATTTGCGATCTACAGACGTACATCCGGTGGTTTACATGCTGTATGGGCATATAGGGGTTGTTTGCTATTGCGAAAGAATCCGAGCATTTAAGGGTAACTAACACGATTAATTAAGTAGTAAATAATAATTAATTAATTAATAATATTTAACAAAAATAAGTATAATCTAAGAACGGACGAAGGTTATTGAAGACTATTTGTAAAAGTAAGCAACCTTGATGCCAGTAATTAGGTTTTTTACACTAGGTACCATATTTTTTTTTGTTAACGTGTATACAGGTGTCCCACATTTTTCCGAAAAACTTTTTTTTAGTTATAAATGTCATACTAAGGAAAACATCATATAGACTTATTTCCTTTTCCAACTCCTTCAAAATTTAAAATCGTAAAAAGCAATAACTTTTACTCAGATTTACATTTACTTTCGATAAAAACACATTCATTAACAAGTTTTATATTAATTTATTTTTTACTCCATTACTTTATTCATTCTATTTTCATACGCAGTATGTAAAGTATTGTAATCGTGCCGAAAAAAAATTTTGAGATTTTAGCGGAAATAGGTCTTTTTGGGTCCCCTGAACATTTTTGACCAAGGTACAAAAAAATGTCTGTGTGTGTGTGTGTGTGTCTGTGTGTGTGTAAACGATTTTTGTGGCGACGATTCCGGAGAAACTACTAAAGGTATCGGGACGAAAGTTCATATTTAGAAGTTTCATGATCTAACTTAGAGCTGAAAAGCTTTTGGTGCAAAAGGGTCCAAAGGAACTGGTAGTTTTTTTATCTTCTAATGAGTACTGATAATGTTCTTTCTTCGTTGAAAAACAAATATGGAAACATTTTCTCATTATTACAGTTACTATCAAGAAAATGTTGCGGAGAAAAAAGTGGGGCACCCTGTATAAGTACGAATAACGTAAATGTTATTTTTGTTTCCAAATGTTATCGCTAGTTTGTTAACAATAATTAATATACAACTTCAAAATTCTCTTTTTCGATGAATTTACTTTCCTACTCAACGTATATTTTTACTTTATCATACGCAGTATGCTAAAGTATTGTAATCATGCCGAAAAAAAAAATTCAGATTTTAGCGGAAATAGGTCTTTTTGGGTCCCCTGAACATTTTTGACCAAGGTACAAAAAAATGTCTGTGTGTGTGTGTGTGTGTGTGCGTGCGTGCGTGTGTGTGTAAACGATTTTTGTGGCGACGATTCCGGAGAAACTACTAAAGGTATCGGGACGAAAGTTCATATTTAGAAGTTTCATGACCTAACTTAGAGCTGAAAAGCTTTTGGTTCAAAAGGGTACAAAGGAACAGGTAGTTTATTCTAAGCCTTTTTCAAGGATTTTGCAAATGAGCCGCCATTTCTGTAATTTCGTCAAAATAGTTAAATAATAAATTAAAGTAGAGGAAATTTTGAATAATTTATGCCTATGACATTTATTGGTAAAATTAATAGTTTAGCTGTAAGAGCAAATTCTTGTTGAATGATATCGGTCGCATCTGCATTGATATAAAACTAAGTACATTAGTAGCCAGAATGTTGACAAATAGGTTTTTGTGCTGTCACTCGAAAACAGCTGATTTCGTCAGAGGTTGGAGTACCGTTATGGAACGTTGCCGCTCTAGCGCGGCAAAGTACAAAATACAAATTTCAAATAAAATGAGAGCACCAATTTGATTGTTTGTTGATAAGAAATATCAACCCGTCTTTATATCTAATTCTAAAAACGATCAATTGAGAAAATTGTAGATAAAGTATAGGGATGAGTGTAGTTTTATTTTAATATGTTGGTACGGATGTGACATCTACAGTGTCATGAACAAATATAAATCTGTCAGAATTTGAATTAGCTTTTTAAACTTGACGTTTCGTCAAAGTGGTACCAACCTAACATTTCCTATACAGAAATATAAAAAAATGCTGATGGTTTGACAATACCTACGATTTATCTCAATAACATAGATTCAGATGCAGCTAAACTATTAATTTTATATATTGTATGATAAAGTTATGTGCCTGGCCACATCAGATTTTTTTGTGTTAAATTATCAAAAGGAAATTTGGTTTTTATTAAAGAGCATCGAGTCATTCCCTTAGCCGAAATATTTCTGATTGCAAATAATGTGTATACAGTGTGTACCAGATAGACCTTGCTATACGTACCTAAAATGGAGCAAATTGATCATTTCTCGTAAAAAATTTACGTTATTATAGGGTGGTTGCAAAACAAGAATGATAAATTAAATTAAGTTGAGTAAAATATCAGTTTTGCACAATTAAATGTAAAATGTCATATAAGGCATTTATTTCCATTCTTAGATATCAAATTTGATTATTTTATATCAATTTAAATATTTCATCTTTTGTTCTTATCGTTTCTTCTAATTTTGTCTCCAACATTTCAGATGTTTATTGTTTTTAATGAGTTTACAATATGAAATTTCAGCATAAAACTACGTTTAACACAAGTATTAAGACGTTTTTAAGTTAAATCTATAACATGATGATAGTGTACTCTTGAGCAAATTTGAGTATTTCACTCAAAAACTAAAAATATATATATAAGCGATTTTGCTGTTGAATTCCGAATTAAAAACCTTTAGATTCATACCTCGACACACGGCCCTGATAGGTTCTTGGAAAATACAGCGAAATATCTTATGGCGAATAAGTGATATCGACATGTGAATGAATATACATTCCATAGAACTGTTGTTCAGAATAGTGCCGAAGGAAAGAGACTATGGTAGAATAGTATATCATAGTACGTTTTATAAGACAGTTTTATAAGACAAAAATACGTTTTATAAAACGAGTGTTATACCTATACTATTTTTCTACTTTGCGCCATTAATTTTGCATAAATTTCGAAAATTGCGGTTATCATCTACTTACATACAATCTACAGTAGTTTTATTTTCTACAGTTGGTAGTAGTGGTAAGAAGATAGTTGGTAGTAGTGGTAAGAAGAAATACGATTGAGGCGAGCCATTAGTGATAGAAATGTCAGCTTTATTTGACACTTGGCGCCAATTTCATCAATCTTGGAAAACAAAAAGACACTAAATCTTTGTAATCTAGTGTTTTCATAACGATACCAAAAGCAGTTTCGTTATGAGTCTATAACGAATGTGAAATTTGCAACATTTTAAATACGTTTGATGTTGTGACGAAGGAGAAGAAGATAACAAGTTTCTATTTAAAATCAAAATGTTAATAGTAAATTATTACAACGACACATTTAACGAAAATTTAAGGAAATAACATTTGAGAACTGCGCAAATCAGAAAACTTGATAGTAAACGCAACTTTATGAAACCCAGTGCTATAAGAAACAGTTTTAACACTATTTTTAACCAAAATGTTGTCTCTACTGGCATGTATCTTATTATAGCGTTGAACAGAAAGATAAATACAAACCTTGATTTCGTTTTATCATTATCAATTATTAAACCCAGAAAATGAGATTTTTTTTTATTTATTGTTTGTGATGAAAATGTTATGCCCTATGGTTCTAAATAATGGACACACACACCTACTGCTGGTTAAAAAATAATTCAATGTTGATTCATTGTTAATTCAATGAGCCCTAAGATGTTTTTTTTTTCAATAATGATCAGTATGAATGTTCTGCATGTAGTTTTAGTGTATTGACTACAGTATGATAATAAATTTATGAACTAATCGACATCTGGTGCCATTTAGTTAATAAATAATTGAGCATTTATGCATTTTTGAACCCCACTTCCGCATATTCCGGACGTCAAAATGTAAATACGAAATACCAATTTTCGACTTATCTGAATTTTTTTCCACCTAAAATTGCTAATTGCTTGCACTAGATGTACTTCCCTAATTAATCAATTTTAAAAATTATGGACGTTATGAGTGAGCCAAACAGAAACAAAATATCAGGCGTTTCCGGTGATCAGAGGCACGGACGTTCGCGTCAGCGTTGGCATTGTTCGCCGAATTACTATAATATCCCTTCCCTAAATGCTTTTCATTATTATATTTACAAAGCGACGACAAAGAGCGGCCAGTTTCGAGTCGCTGGTCGACAAAATGCGACTCGCCAGTTGACCAACATATTGTCGGGTATAAAATGGACAATTACTCTTCTAAATTGCCGCGAGTAATTCGCCAGAAATTATACCCCCACTACTCCTCGGTTCCTGAAACCACGGAAACACGGATTTTTTCGCCTATTCCCAACAAATTCAAGGTCCGTGAGATCGCGTGTCCGTCTTGTCCGTCCAATTTGTTTTCAATTAAATTCTGATTCGCCGCTTCCAAATCACTGCTTATCTAGCCTAAATGGGTAGATTGTTACTTGAAGACTGTATTTATTTCGGTAATTTTGTTTTCGGCATTAGATCTTTAAGCACTGGCTTGACATCCGTCGCCTTCATTAGAACTGACGGAAATTCGTGTTTGAAGGCATCGTTAAGTGGTTTTAGCTTAGCCGTATGTATGATAAGGCTTAGCACATGTAGGTACTTCTAATTAGGTCCGCAATTAGGTGTACATTTCATTAATCGCGACTGTGTTAAATTATACCATGTAATTAATAGTATGTTTTGCATGGCAGGTAGCTGTTGACGTCGGTACCCGGAAACGGTGTAGACCAGTGGTGTCAAACTCGTTGATGGGAGGGGGCCACAAAATTTTGATATGAATTTCGGCAGGCCGCATACAAAAAAAAACTGAACAAAGTGAATAACTGGTAAGACAGTTTTATTGTCTCATATGCATATTTTTATTTCACAAGGATCTTATCATGTTGCTAATACAGTGTTGTAATACAGTGTGTTAGATCAATTTCATTAATATGTTAATTTTTGATATATTTGATGACTCCAATCAATATTTACTCACATTTATCTATGCGCGCGCATGAGAACACAAGTTCGAAGTTAACTAAATAAAAAAAATAATTAATGATTTTTATCAAACCTTTTTCATTTGAATTTTAGAATTACCTCAGGACTCATTTTACTCCATGTGATTTTTTTACAATTTAATGAAAATCATACAAAATAACATCGACCAAAGAAGAGAATGATAATTAAACCAGGTGAAGATAATGGAGGGTTCCTTGTTCCAATCCAGGCGGAGGTGTTTTTTCCAAAACTGGATTAATTATCTTTCGCTTCTTTAGTTGATCCTACATTATTGACGACTTTACGTAATAACCATTTTCCCTTGAATTTATACAAAATAGCTTATAAACTTGACTACACCTTCACCTTCACCGTTCATCTTTAAAAACAATTACAGCAAGACGCTGTTAATCTCAAACCCCTGTTTATATGACATTAACGATGCTATCTAAAACAATCACATTTTAATATTTTGTTGTAAAAAAATGTATACCTACTAATTCTTTCTCCCCTATATGTTTAAAACTGAGGGATCAACCCACATGTGAATAAAAAAAGTCACAACCAGTTAATTGGTTCTAGAGAAAACATGCCATTTTATTATTACTGTTCTTGTTGTATGTCCTTTAAAAACAAAGATAATGAAGTGAATCGAAATATGTTCCTTATGTTCAAAAATATTACTGTATCATTCCAGTTATTGCCAGTTTGTTATAGATGGAAAACACCATATAGTGCTTCAAAGTTCAGACAAACAGCATGACATCATTCTTACACCCTGTACTTACTCAAAACTGAAAGTGGAAGTAATAATTGTTTTCCGTACATCTTCTGAAGATTTAGGTTTTGGTTTCATTATAACTGTATCTGGCGGCTAAATGCCTTTGAATGCTAAACTTATTCTGTCTTCTAAACCAGTGCTTTTGCTTTCTGGAAAGGGTAGTTTGGAACTGAAATGACCATCCTTTATGACACATGACTTCATATCAAAAGCTATGCAGTAACTATGATTTGATTGTTGCCTTTCTAGAAACAATCGAGATCTGCTGCTTCGACAATCAGGTACACTTTCTAGATACACTTTCATATTTTTTTTTTCAAACCCGCGGTGATTCTACATTCAGTATCACAATTTTCGAATATTATCTTGCCCCCATAGTTATTCTTTCCTCAGCAAGCATCTGCTTGATCTTGTTTATCTGTTTCTTAGCTACTATCATTACTTCCATCTCTTGTTTGAATTTTTGTGCGTTCTGAGTTAGATCATCCACTTCATCAAACTAAAATTACACCCATATTATCTTCTTCCGCTTCTCCTCTTCATGGGTTCTTTTCGTCTCCATTTCGTAGCGCTTTTCTTCCTGTAAACCAAAATCTCGTGTAGGTTCTTTGTCCCATCTATTTCCTAATATAAATTTGTCGCTAGGATTCTTATATGGATTCTTATGGATATCTTATCCATGATCTCGTCCATGTTTTGATCCATGGATTACTCTATCGTTTTGATCCAAGTTCAATCACATTCCATAAAAGTGTGGACCAGTGATCTCAAATTTTTATTTTTTTTTTTAATAAGCATATTGTGCTTAACATATTGAAACTAATCTGAAAGATTAACCATCAATTTAAATCTGAATTCTTAAAACTAGGTACTTGTCTCTAATAGGCTATCCACTGATGTCCTATATTAACTTTGTCCTAAACAAGAAGCACTAACACTTCACGCACTGTGCTCTGCTTTTTCACATTTCACTGAGTCACTAGTTCGAAGGGTTTAGTTCTTTTTAGTCTTCTCACTAGATTCTGGTTGTCCAGTAGCTGCAGGGCCTCTACGTTGACGTGGTGGCTTAGGCGAGATTCGTGTTTAGTGGCGAATCTTTTTATCTCTTGGATGACTTGCGGGACACCTAGGTCACGATGTAGGTCACTATTCCGTATGTACCAAGGAGCGTTAACCATATTCCTTAGTACTTTATTTTGGAAAGTCTGGATTCCTTGTATGTTGGAATTTTTTGCGCAACCCCAAAGCTGGATGCCGTATAACCAGATCGGTTTTAGTATTTGGTTGTACACTCGTAGTTTGTTCTGAACTGACAACTGAGAGTTTCTTCCCAGAAGCCAGTAGAGTTCTCTATATTTGAGGCCAAGCTCTACTCTTTTCTTCTTAACATGTTCTTTCCACCTTAGTTTTGTATCCAGAGTCATACCCAAATACTTTGCAGTGTTCGCATATGGAACTATGGCGTCGTTAATCTTTACATGAGGTATGACCTCGATTCTTTTATTTGTAAAGTTAATGTGGACAGATTTCAGTTCGTTGAGCTTGGTCTTCCATTTTTTGGTCCAGTTATACATTTTATTGGTAGCTTGTTGAAGATTCCTAGTAGATTCTCCAATAGTTGATCCCACTGCCATTAGAGCCGTGTCATCTGCGAATGTGGCGACTGTTACATTTTCCAGCTGTGGAAGGTCACTTGTATACAGTAGATAGAGAATTGGTCCCAACACACTACCCTGGGGTACCCCAGCTTTTACTTCCTTTAGATCCGAGTATTCATCGATCTCAAAATAAGATGATTTTACAAGTGGACTGACTATTGCCATTTCAAAAACTAATTTTGGATAATTTTACAAAGCACTGACCGTTAAATCAGCCATTTGTTCGAAGTGAAGCTCGGAGCTAGGTAAACCTCCTCATCAATTATATCCATCGCATCAGCTGTATCAATGTGGAAGGGCAGACGACTGCAGCTAGCGCCAGCTGTTCCCAAATTCGTTCCCACTTAATTCGAACAAATGCGAACGCGGTCTTTTACAATTACTGTCATTTCGACGTTAGAAGACGAGGACGAGTGGTGGGCGAGACGGAGACGACCAATCGCCGACCACCGTGAGAAACAAAGAAGCGACTATTAGCCAAGATCGGTATCGGAGAGACAAAATATTTTTTTGTGTGCGAGTCGTGTTGCTTGAGTGGCGATAATTTCATACCATTTCGTCTTTTGGTAACGTAATGGTCACTTAGGCGGACCCATGATTGCCGAATAAATGTCGTTCGGCCGTACCGCGGCTCCGTCATTATTCCAATGAATCGAATTGTCTGTGGGCGGCTTAAACACATGTCTCGAATTAAATGACATTATCGGATCTCGGACCGACCGAACAAATTTCAAGTTGGGACCGTCGGGTTTTTGGTTGCGTAAATTCGATAGGCGGCTTCTTTTTTGTTGGAGGATCCATCTATCGGAGCACCTCTGCTGTCAGGTGATGGGGGATGTAGTAATTTTGATGGAAATAGGGTTAGATGTAATAATGACAAATTGGTGCGAGGTTCTCGTTAACGCACATGACACTTTTGTCACGAAGCAACAGGCTAAAAGCGATGAAGAACAAGAACAGTCTTAATACGTTGTTTTGAAGCCAGAAAACTTAATATGGTTTTCCGACGGTCAAGCTATAATTAAATTGAACTACCACAGTGAAGTTTGTAAAGGCGGTTCTATAATCGTATGGTACAAAGATATTCTAGCTTTTAATGTACGTTTGATAGATATTCTTCCTAAGTAGCTAATCTTTCGACTCACCTTTTTAACTATATACTCCATATTACTCGTAAATTTCAAAGTATTGTCTAAAATGACACGTAGATATTTAAATTTGTCCACTATCTCAACAACTGTGGTATCTATAACTATTTCAGGTGTAGGGTTTACCGAAATTCTATTTTTCATACTCATAGCTTTTGTTTTCAATACATTTAATCATAACTTATTTTCTTTATACCAATTTGATATCGAAACCAGTTCAAAGTTCAATGTCGCGATTATATCAGGTAAATTATCTCCTGCAATTGATATTAGTGTATCGGCTGCAAATAGATGCATATCACAAGATTTAACTACTGAAGCATCATCGTTTATATATATAAATTAAACAAAACTGGCCCCAGAACTGAACCTTGTGGTACCCCTAAGCTGTTTATTAATTCACTTGACTCATTTTCTGCAATCCTAACCTTCTGTCTCATGTTTGTTAAATAGTTTTCAAACTATTTCAATACTTTTCCTCTAATTCTGTAAGTTTCCAATTTTTCTAATAACTTTTCACGACAAATAGTCTCAAAAGCTCTTTTCAAGTCTACAAAAACTGCAACTATCGTTTAACCAACTTCATTCTCCTTCCCAATTTGACAATACGAAATACCAATACCAATACAACAAATTCACTATAATTCTGTGATTTTTATTATTGTAATATCTACCATTTTTTGATGACAGCTGAATCATAGAAACCAAGCAATTTTTTGTGAACACGAATAAGGACAAACTACCTTAGGATTGTCTAATAGTCAGAAAGTTACACGCAGTTTGAAAAATTTAAATGCTTTCGGGAGACAATGAATTCTGACCAAACACAGAATTTCCATAGAAATGAGGATTTGACGGATTTCCACAGCAATACTGTTATCTTCTTTCTTTCAAACACAGAGTGTTTGTGGCATAACACCTAGTCAGTGACAAACAAGTTATTTTCACTTAACCTAAACTGATAAAATAATGAGTATTTCTACAATTTTGCCCATTGGCCCAAGTTGTTTTAGTGTGACGGTTTTTGCCACTCAAGTAGACGGCGCGGCGGTTGTTTTCACTTACACTACCACTGTGAATACACTACGGGTGCTCTGCTTTTAATCACTCCCGCACTAGTTCGAATGGTTTAGTTCTTTTCAGCCGACGCACTAGCGCACTGTTGTCTAGCAACTGGATGGCTGGTGGTGGAGTAGATGATCCTCGTGCTTTTTAGCAAACTTTGATATTTCGCTAGTTACCATCTCCATGCGAAGGTCCCGATGAAGATTGGAGTTTTTGATGTACCATGGTGCACCAACAATGGCCCTTAGAACTTTATTTTGGAACCTCTGAATGAGGTTGATATTGGACTGCTTAGTGCATCCCCATCACTGTATTCCATACACCCATACTGGCTTTAATGATTGATTCTATAATAGGAGCTTATTTTGCACTGACAGGGCTGACCTCCGTCACATTAGCCAATACATTTTTCGGAATTTTAGGTCGAGTTCGTTCCGCTTTTTCTTGACATGTACTTTCCATCTACGCTTGGCATCCAGTGTCATGCCAAGGTATTTCACTATATCCGCGTATGGAATATCGTTCCCATTAATGGTTACTGGAATATAGTTAACTCTCTTATTGGTGTAGTTTACATGCGTGGATTTTCCTTCTTTTAGTTTGATGCGCCATTTCTTTGTCCAAAGGTTGATTTTGTTTGCAGCTATCTGTAATTTTTCAGTTGCTGCTCGACACTGTCACTAATCGCCAAAATAGCCGTATCGTCTGCAAATGTTCCAACTGTGCTTTCTCCCGGAACAGGATTATTATAAGTATACAGTAGGCACAAAAGTGGTCCCAATACACTTCCTTGTGGTACTCCGGCATTGATATTGCGTAGCAAGGACAATTCGTCATCCTGTTTCACCCTGAAGTGACGGTCTTTCAGATATGATTTTAAAAGTTCTGTGTATTCAGTAGGAAGCTGCTGTTCCAGTTTCTCAGAGAGTCCATCATGCCACACCTTATCGAAAGCCTGAGCCACGTCTAAAAATATTGCTGAGCAAATTTTCTTTTCCTCAAGAGCCTTTTCTATCACGTCGGTAATTCGGTGTACCTGATTGATTGTTGAATGTCGAGCTCGAAAGCCGAATTGATGTGATGGAATAGTTTGATTTTCCTCGAGAATTGGGTATATTCTCTTGATGACTAATTTCTCAAACAGTTTTGAAATGGATGGTGATAAAGATATAGGTCTATAGGTGGTTACATCATTTGGGGGTTTACCGGGTTTGGGTACAATGATGACCTCAGCCACTTTCCAGAAGGAGGGCCCATATCTTATGGAAATGGTTGTATCTCAGAAACCAAGCAAATTCGTATAGACATAATTAGGGCTAAATCTTCTTAGAAGTGCCTAAATAAAAAGAAACTTATAAAAGTTTGCCGAAATTGCAGTTTTATTTGGGAGACTTCAACGGTCCGTTAGACAACGAACTGTGCTCGAACACCTATAATTTCCATAGAAATCAGTTTTAAATAACTTCCACAATAGCACTGTTATCTATTATGGTACACAAATTTTTATGCACGCTAAACAGCAGCCAGAATTTAAAATTAAAATCAGGATTAGGTATTAGACCAAGAGCTAACTGGTTTAAGCTCGCCCAGCGGGGCAATTTAACTTTTTTTATCGGCGGTTTGCAGCGTCGGACGTATGGCAGTTCGCACTTGAGCCGATGTAAATTTCGTTTTGAAGTCGAGCATGGCATGCTCGTTAACTTTCATAATAACTCTTGATTAAGATCCCACTGACGATTAGCAGTAAATTGTTCTCATTACGGCAATTTTGTATTTTAAACTGGTGCATACATTACCCGCTCACTGGGTCTCACTTAAGATAAATGCGCGTACTTATTTAGCGGAAATTATTTTATAAATGTTTTACGTACGTGCACACGATGCGCGGCCGCGCGCTTTTGTTTAAACGAAAAACGCGAGCGAGCTGCGTGCGAAAAAGAAGCGCCCGACGGTACGTTGACTCGGAACCTCGCAATCGCACGCTCCTAATGATTCCGATGCCCTGGACGTTTGTACCAATTAAAAATACGTGTGAACACGATAAGTCATACTTCCGCGTCTTCGCTACCGCGTGAAACTGGCGCTTTTTTATGGATTTTGTTGTATCTGTAATTGTTAATTTTTCAACGGCGTGTGATTGCCGTATTGTAACGGTTCCTGTGTTGATTAATTGTATTTACTTTTCGCGATACGAGGTCTGAACAAAGAACTCAAAAATATTATAGAAACCCATGAAATGATAAAATACTAGGAACTCTTTAGTTTTTGATCTGGTAGTATAGTATTTAAGCGCGACAAACGGTTATTTTGGCCTTATTCAATTCTCTGTAAAAGTAGTCAGCAATATTTCTGTAAATAACCACGGTAAAAAAATCTGATGTGACCAGGCACATGACTTTATCATGCAATATATAAAATTAATAGTTTAGCTGCTTGAGAATCTATTTGATCGAGATCGATGGTGTCTGCTTTAAAACTTAGTTAGCCAGGATTTGACACATATTTTGATAATATTGACGGTAGGTATTGTCAAAAAACCAGCGTTTGACACTGTCAGAATGAACATAATCGTCAAATCCCGGCTAACTAAGTTTTAATGCAGACAATTATTAATTATTAATTTTACCAAAAAATGTCAGACATAAATTATACAAAATGTCCTTTACTTTAATTTATTATTTAACTATTTTGACGAATTTTCCATTTGCAAAATCCTTGAAAAATGCTTAGAGGGCTTAGAAGGCTTAGGGGGCCCAAAAAGACCTATTTCCGCTAAAATCTCAATTCTTTTTTTCGGCACGATTAATAGTTATTTAACCAACAAGTATATTAAAAAGAGCGATTAATGATCGAGACTGTTTAACGCGCGAGCGAAGCGAGCACGTTAATTGTCGAGATCATTAATCGCTGTTTAATATTCGAGTTGGTTACAAAGTTTTTCCGTCGATCGTATTCTTCTAGCGTCGTCTACATAGATTTTTCTTCGTCGATGTCTTTTTAGGTTATATGACAATTTATTTAATTTGACACTGACAGTTGTAGAGAGCGGTATGTTTTCATTGGAAGGTTTCATTTCACATATGTTCGATTGGCCAATCAAACGACGCCAGTGCGTCTTGTGATTGGCTATAACAAATCATGCATTAATAGAAATCGTGCATTAATGGACTACTTTAATAAACGATTTCCTATTCACTAAACTGACTCATAAATAAACGATCGACGGAAAAATACTTTATCACACGCGTATGATAAAGTAAAAAATACTGCAAAGTTACCATACATAGTACATAGTAAAAATAATCATGGAAAAATGCACAAGTATTCATGCAAATCATAAATTACTTACTAAACACCGAATGTTATAATACAAGTCTGTTGGAGCTATATTAATCCAGTTACTGTAAATTAAAATTCACGCAACTGCATAACTGTAATTTTACAATCGCATGTTTTTGACCTGTCAGCGTAAGTGTCAAATTACATGCATATGTCTGGTTGTTACGGAAGTAATTTTGCAGAACTTATAGGTAAGTTTATAAAATTACTGTAATTGCACATTAATTTCTGAATATAACAGAGATGGTATGTAAGAAAAAAGTTACAACAATATCGCACAATGTAAATTAGCAGAAGAACATAAAGAAACGCAATTGCATTGTGAAACATGGACATTGTATTGTAAATGTAAAAGTAAATTTACCGACCTGCCGCGTTTTTACAGGTAGATAACGTTGTATATATTTCACAATGATGTTTAATTTTACCGTATTTCAGTAATTTTACAGTCGTTTTTGTATGTGCGTCCTGTTGGTGCAGCACACTCAATTTACTGCTTTACTGCCAAGTTTAATTATTATTTAATTAAATTAATTTAAATTTAATTATTTTTTTAAAAAACTCAAAAATCTAAGAAAATTTTATTAATTCAAACCAAAAATAATTTTCTGTACGTGATATTTCAAAATTTCATACTGAATTCCTGTGAAATTTGAGATGCATAAAAACACATTGATCCGTGCCCTAAGGGGCTCAAAATAGAGAATAACTTCAATTTAATAATATTATAAAATCTGATGTGGCCAGGCACATGACTTTATCATAGTATTATATAAAATTAATAGGAAATGAGATTCTATTTGATCGAGATCGATCGTATCTGCTAAAAATAAAACTAGTTAGCCAGTATTTGACAGCTAGTTTGATACTGTTGACAGTAGGTATTGTCTACACATCAGCTTTTGACACTACCTACTGTCATTAGAATGAAAATATCTGTGAAATCCTGGCTAACTAGTTTTATATTAAAGCAAACACCGATCTCGATCAAATAGAATTTGCTTAGGTAAACTATTAATTTTACCAAAAAATGTCATAGACATAAATTATATAAAATTTCCTTTACTTTAATTTATTATTTACCTATTTTGATGAAATTACAGAAATATGAAGTTTCGTCCCGATACCTTTAGTAGTTTCTCCGGAATCGTCGCCACAAAAAGCGCGTACACACATACACATACACACACATGTACCTTGGCCAAAAATGTTCAGGGGACCCAAAAAGACATATTTCCGCTAAAATCTCAAAAAAACAAAAATCCGCTCTATTACATTACATACTTTGTCATATACATAAACCAACCAAAGTTTAGAGCTATGCTATGATACCTCATACAACCAAGTTCCCTATAATGTTTCTAACGTTGGTACCGTCTTTTGAGTTTCTTAAATTCTCTGGAAAAGTTGTTAGCGATATTTCTGTAAAAAGACTCAGCTGCATTGTAAAAAAAAATCTACTGTAAACTTACAGTACATGGTTAAAAATACTTCACATGCAAAGAACAACACTCCATTCAATGTTAAAGTACAAATCTGATGCGAAACTGCAATTATTTACAGCACTTTTATAAATCTTCGTGCATTATTTTACATGTTTTGTGGTAATATCTTAATATCTTAATATCTTTTTTTTTGTAATATATTACAAATAATGGCGTTTGAATTTGACAATACATTTTCTGTAACTATACTGATGATTTGCTCTGTGGGTGGTAGTGGTGCAGCAGACAAGTACTGCTAAGTTTAATTTGATTAATTAATTAATTCTCAAAATAGTGAAATAACTCAAAAATCAAAGAAGAATTTATTATTCAAACCAAAAATGAATGTCTGTGTGTGATCTATCCTTAGTCCAACAAAGAAACAAAATCGGACAAATGAAAACTGTTTCTAGTATGTTTATTTGCGTACAATCTGAATTCGAAAGCAGAAATTCCAAATTCTGTCTAGTTTTTGAGAAAATACAATGCACTTTTGTGTTTTATACTGTTTTCTGTACAGCTTTTCTCAAAAACTGGGCTCAAATCAAAATTTCTACCTTCAGAATCAGATTCCACAGAAAAAAAGCATACCACAAACAGTTATCTTAGATTCTTGTATTTTGGACAAATTACTTAAAAGTAGGTACTTGAAAATATGTAAAATGCTCTGATATTAAGACTTAAAAAGGTCATTTTTTTCTAAAAAGTATTATAAACTTAAGTAGCCCTTAACTTGACTCGCCCTTGCAAAATACATAGGAATTTCTATCTAATTATTTTCTTATTCGTGGATTTTATTTACAGGCTTTCGATGCTGTCAATTGAGCCATCCCAGGAAGAAAGTTATGTGATGAAGAGTGACATATGAATTGAATTAACTTCAAGGCCCATTGATACAAGGATAACCTGAAAGCACCCGGAAGGCTACAAATGTATTTGCTGGCTATTTGTTATGAGTGCTGTAGCACAGAAACCAAGCAATTTGTCATAGAGATATATAAGGTCGAATCATCTTCGAATTACCTGGGCATTCAGAAAGTAACAAACATTTGGAAACATTGCAATGTTAGCTGGGAGACATCCACGATGCGTTAGACGGCGAGCTGTGCTCATATAAGGATAACCTGGATAACAATGTAAGTCAATTAATTTACTTACTTAATTCATCTATTAAGTATTTTATTCTTATAGAAGTAGTTTAACCATATCATTATAATATGACGCAATAGCAATAATCATCAAATTGAAATTCTACCACATATCTTAAAAATAAAAACAAAACTACACGCCATGTAAATAATTATACAACAAATAACAGACATAATTGGCTAACAGGAAACGATTTCTTCCGCCCGAACACCGTCGTCCTTGACAAAATTATACATTTTTACAAATCGTCCGGGCCAAGAAAACGTCGCAAATTGGCACTGAGATAGTACCAAATAAGCGATAGTTAATAGTGAATTAGACCGACGATAGTGGAACACTCCCACAAGCACTTAAAAGCCCATTGATAAAAACGCAGCGGTTTTGTGAATGAAATTGACCATTAGTCGTCAGGTAAAGTCGAGCCGACAAATTTGCAGGTATCTCGTGCCCGCAGGCGAACTGCGTGTGTGTAAAATCGGCTTTTTCGGCAAATAACAGGCGAGACCTTCGAGATCATTTCCGGTTGTAAATCAAATCAATTTGGAGACTTTGGAGGCTAATTTGGCTACACTAATGTGGCTAAATTTCCACAATTTTGGTATAATTTGTCCGGATTGTCTCCAGCTGCAGAAGTAGGTAGATTTATTTAATTTTCCCCATTTTTTTATGGAGCTCCGTAATGGAGTTCATATCATAAATTGTCAGCTAGTTTTATAGGGAAGGCAAAAATGCTTATTAGAATAGTTGTAGTGGTTAAAATTGTCTACTAGTTAGTTTACTTCAAAGGTTTTCTTCTCCTAACCTATCCGCTATTTAAGTTAAATTAATTTAAATTAAATTAACGCATAGATTTCTCCGGATTTTGACTGCAAACAACACCTACAAATTGTATTAAATTCAATCGAACTAATATAGTCACGCAACCAGACATGTTAGCTATGAGACTGTCATTAGAATGACAATAGTTGTCAAATCCTGGCTAACTATGTAGTTTTCATGCAGACACGATCTCGATCAAATAGAATTTGCTCATACAGCTAATCTATTAAATTCACCAAAAAATGTAATAGACATAAATTATACAAAATTTCCTCTACTTTAATTTATTATTTAACTACTTTGACGAAATTACAGAAATGGCTGCTCATTTGCAAAATCTTTGAAAAATGCTTGGAGGAAACATCCAGTTCCTTTGGACCCTTTTGAACCAAAAGCTTTTCAGCTCTGTTTGGTCATAAAACTTCTAAGTATGAACTTTCGTCCCGATACCTTTAGTAGTTTCTCTGGAATCGTCGCCACAATAATCGGGTACACACACATACCCTTGGTCAAAAATGTTTAAGGTTCAGGGTTCAAAACAATTTTTTTTGGCTCGATTACTATACCTTATCATACTGCGTATGATAAAGGAAAAATTACAAAACTTTGCTTGTACGGCAAAACCAGGTCAAAATGTATATTTCTGCATATTTTTAATTCTCTGCAAACATTTTAATTCAAAAAGTACTAAGATTGTCCTACCCTTATTCCCTTATTGTTAGTCTATAAAGCATCATTTAAAGAAACAACTTATATCTCAATTTCTAGAAATTTGTTGGATGTGTTATATTTGAAAATGATATTAGGTTTTATCAATTTCAGGACCCAAAACAACTAGTTTGTATACAACATGTTCATAATAAAATTGTCGATTACAAACCGTTCCTATAAAGCTGAAATTGTCATTGAAACTTCAGTATGTAATTAATTTTTGGAATGCAGATATTTTTGATCTACAAAAGGTACTGTGCAAAATCTATTGTTAAAAGACATGCAGTTTTACGACGTGTCATGATAATAATCAATAGAAAATTTATTGTCCATGTACTGTTTTCATTTTTCATATTATGGATACAAAATTAAATATCTAATATGATAAATTTTCTTTATTATTATTGTTGAACATTTTATTGTCTTGGCATTCAGTGTTTTCTAACTACCATTTCTCCAGTCTTTAAATAGATTATGACTTAATATTGCTATTACTTATTATTATTTTTACTTATTATTTTGCCATGAACGTTTCTTTGATAAAATTACAACTTTTCATCTATCATACGCTGGTTTGCTATTATAGTGGAGCTACGCTAAAAAGTTGGTAAATTTTATAGGAGCATTTGAAAAATATTTGCTTTTTGGCATTAATCTATAGAAAGTGTAAATATTATGCTCATTTATATACCTACATGTAAACAGAAAAGTTATAAAATGCTTCGTAAAAAAGGCAAAAGTATCATTAGTTGTGTTTGTTTCTTTTATTTTTATTATTTTCAATTATTCCACAAAACTAATAAACTAGTCAAATGAGTCTCAGAGTATTAGCTACCTACCCATGGATACATTGAACTGATTTGATTCTTCTTGTTACTTATGCCAGAGAATGAGTCATTATCATCTACCCTACATTGTACGTTTTCATCTTCTTACTTTTGTTTTAATACTTTACCGTTTTACTTAATTGTTGCAATGGTAAACGCTTTCGCATTGTTTCATGTGTATTTTATTTTCCATATTTTCCTATATTCCAAAGGCTTTGGATTTTAATATTTTGAAAAAAGGATGAGAAGACGCGTTACTCAGAATGACATTTACTTAAAAAATGCGACAAAAAATATACAAAATATGTACAATATACTCTTTATTCAAGACAAAATAGCAATTTTTAATCAAATACATCATTATTTTCACATATTAATTGTACTTACTGTCGTCTAAAACGTTTTTATATATACTACAAATCCTACTGTGTACAAACTAGTTGTCCTATGTTTTAAAATTGATAGGTGCATCCATTCTAAAAAAAAGAATTTGATGATTAATCGCTTTAAACAAATTTTTTACAATTCAGAAAATTTTAATCTTTCATATGCCTTTTAGACAAAGCAAACACACTCAAAAAATGTGAAGAATAGGGACAAAAATTTCAGTCATTTCATGTAAAAAAGCTGAAAAGTTTTGTTTAATTTTTACTGCATTTATATAAAATTCTGGTCCATAATTCACGAATAAATTTCAACATGCTATACATAATAAAACTATTGAGAATACAGTGATTTATTCAATTTAATAATGTCTATCAGTTTATTTTACAGACAACATTTATCAATCTTTACCATAAGAAAAGTACAGAATAATATCTCAGTGGGGAGCTTACAAGTTCGCAAGCATTGTATATCCACGTATTATGACAAATACCACGCTGACCACAATGATGGTAATGGTCAATTCTAAGAGCGTCATGTTCGCAGTCGCATTTAAACGTCTAAAAACCAAAAGTTAAGTTAAAAACATCAATAAAAAACTCATTCAACCATCTCTGTACATCATCAGGAATACCGTTCGAACCAGTTAGTATACCAGACGATCCATGGTTATTTAACTCTGTGGTATCCAGTAGCAAACGCCAATGGTATTAAATTGATGGAAGGGATTATTCCGACTTGGTCTAAGAAGATAATCTCATATACAAAATTTAGAGAGGCTGACAGAGTCTGTCCAGGTCCATGCCGTGATAATTTATATCTACGATAGTGTGACAAGCGATACCTAAAAACTAAGAGCATTGTCGAGTATAGCTCCTGGTCTACTCCTTCGGCCAGATTATGCCATACCTTACTTGTATTTACATAAAATTTGGTCCCATGGTCGAACCATTAGCGTCTAGTGGAGAACGTGTCCGTCGTTTGTTTATGGTATAAGCATCGGGGCTAGATATTTATATAAGGTAATCGTTTAGAATGTCCGGCCGTTTTTTCCCCTGTGTCTGCGTCGATGATAGGCAAATGCTCTTTTAATACACGGCGTGGACTTTCGATACGGGAACCTACATGACGGCCGACATGACAGGTCGATTTGAAAGTGACAATAAGAGGCGAGCGACTGAGAAACTTTCGAATAATTAAATCGAATCAACGCTGGGTGCATTAAATGGAATTAGATTAGGAAAGAGTGTGGATTTGACTACAAACATATTTTGTTGTACAATAGAAACCGCAGAAGACTATCAATTTGAGAATGACATAAAAGATGATTGTGGATATTTCAGATATCCGCGAAAAAATCTGGGTATTTTGTTTTTAGTATTTTTCTTTATTGGTGTATTTCTAATATAAAACGGTATGGTAAAAATAAAGTCAATTTAAACACATCAAATTTAACTTTATGGGCCAATCCATCTGAAATGGTCCAGAAAAAATAAGTTGGTCGCTTGACAATTCTAAAAAAAATCATTTTTTTTAAATTTGCCTATCTTCTGGGAGTGCAAAACCATTTTATTTTTTTAATTATTTTATCAGTTCAGAAATGACGACCAGTTTTGTGTCAGCGAATCCAACATTTTTGACATTGATATATGTTTGCGTTAAACGAAATAACTTTGTTTGAAATTGTCACAGAAATTGTCACCATTTATGATAGAGTTCAGAGTCTATCATAAGGGGTGGTTTTGTGTTCTGAAACCTCTTCTTTTGCCACTAAGGTGTAGTTTACCCGTGGTAGGTGTCCATTACAAAAGGAGAACATATCTTCTACATTAACCATTTGGCCATTAAGTGGTCTTTGAAGACTGGCTTTAGCCACTAGTCGCTTCGTTGTCCCCCCTATACCGTCGCATGCGTTTTTTCCATGTGCACATCCAAAAGAATGCCATTCTGCATCTAACCCAAAATCTTTTTTATGATACAATAAGTTTGCAAAGTTCTTTTGTTCTTGTATTGACTTGCTGCACCACCAGAGAAATATATAAGTTTTGATATGCTTGACAGATTTTGTCAGATTTTGGCTTCTGGCTCAGCTCATTAGTTAGTCTGTTAGAACAGGTTTACGACTAAGGGAGCGGTGTGGACAGTCGTGGCCAACATTATCATATTGAAAACCTACTGGAACTGTTTATTTATTTACATTATATTTTTATAGGAGCAGTAATATAACATAATCTTACTGATATTATATGTACATATATTAATATTTAGAAATATGTGTGTTGTACAATTAAGTAATTATTCTATTATAATTATTTTAAGCTGATAGTTAATAGTTAATAAGATTGTAATAAAATGTAGTAAATTTAAATAATTCTGCTTTTCCAACTTCAGGACGGAATTATCGTATTTGTTAGTAAGCGCTGATTAGCGATTTTCCCCATGTTTGAGGGCATGTTACTCCAAACACGGTGCAATACACAAGAAAGTTTTTATTTATTATTAAGCCTTATAAAAAGGTGAATTAATTATGAAAGTTTTAGATTTTTTGTCCTGGTCCCATCAGAGAGAGCATTCCTATTTTTTGCGAATTCGTATTCAGCAGAAGAAAATTTTTACGTAATTGAATTCCAAAAATTCGATAGTAAATTTCAATGAAAGTTTCAATCATTTGTTTTGTAAAACAACAATTACAAAACTTATTGTTTTTTACCCAAAATTTTATTTTTTAGTCTTAGTAGTAGAATACCGGATTTCTTATAATTAATTTGTTTTATACTTATCCAAATATTATATTCTTTTCAAGAGGTAGGTTTTCAAAATCTTATATGACAAACAGATTCACATTATTATTTATGTTTTATTGTGTTAGTAAAAAAAAGGTAATTCTGTAGGCTAGTTTTCGATTTGTTATTTTTGTTTAGTACTCAGTCAATTTGTTTCTTTATACGTATCCATACTTAATTCGTGTATAGAATTTGAGATCACGAATACATATTATTAGCACGTACCCCAAGGGGCTGAAAACCGAGAATAAGTGTGTTTTTGTTTTGTTTTATAGTATGGGTTTAATATTATAACTTGATAGAAAAAGTTAGCCTATTACATTTTGAGTCTTGATATAAGAGCATTGTTCTTGATATAAATATATTCTTCATATAAGAGCATTTCTCATATGTTATTTTCAAACATTTAATTTATCAAACATACAATATTCTAAGCTATCGTGACAATACTGACGAACAATGAACAAAATGGTATGATTTAGTGTGAATCAGTAGGTAGAAATTTCAACGTAACGTTATTTTCTTTTAGTAAAACTGCGCTAAAAGAGCCAAAAATGGATTTTTCAAAAACTAGACCCTATTTGGTACATTCTGAATCTGAAGCAAAACCTGCAAATTCAGATTGTACGGAATAAGGCACACCAGAAACAGTTGTAACACTATGACTATGTAATGGATTATTGTTTTTAGATTAAGCCAATCATTGTGGAATGTAAATTTATTGTGGTAAAGATAACCAACACACATTGACCTTAATTTTTGATTTTGAACCATTTGCTCGGCAGGTTAATATATTTTGATTGATCTCATATTTCTCAAGAATTAGGTATATACACAGAATGCCCCACTTTTCTCCAGCAAAAATTATTTTTAGAAAGTAAATGTTATTCTGAGTAAAACTTTTTATATCACTTGTAATATCAAAAAAATAAAGACAAACTATAAAATACTTATCAAACCATGCTAAATCAAAGAAAAAAGCTTACTACCGATAACAATAAAAGTAAACACGTTTAAGTAAACAACTGACAATACAAAAAGTAAATCAAATAGGCAAATGAAGAAAGAAATAAAATACATATGAAACCTTTTAGACTTTGTTTCTCTACAAGTAAATGTCATTCTGAGTAAAAGTTTCATGTCTAATTGAGTTTTTTTTATTTCTAAAGAAGTCAGATATGTTTTAAACTCAGTTTTGCTATTATTTCAAAGGGCTGTAACTTTTTAAGGATAAAAAAGCAAATAAGTTCATATGAAGCTTTTTGGTCAGTGTGACATTTACTATCTGGAAAACAGTTTTGCGGCAAGAAAGGGCGCCTGTATATAAAAGGACAAATTAAGAGGGACCCCGCAGAAAAAAAAAATAAAAATTATATTTTTTTATATAAGTAATAAGCACCTGTGGGTATGTTAAAAAATATCAAAGGAGCAATTCTGTTAAGACACTAGAATATATTTGCATTTGCATTTCCACAATTATTAGGTGCCTACTTCAATTATTGGTACCTAACTTGACAAAAAATAATCAATAAACTTTTAAATTAGTTATATAAATTGTTTCATTGTTTGAGAGTGAAGTCGATATGATCTGGATGAGTTTTACCAAAAGAAAACACTATTAGTGAAGAAACACGTTTTTGTTTTCCTATATCCACAAACTTTGAAATGTGGATACTATTAATTTGTCAAAACTTCAATAATCCAAGCTAAATGATTCCCAAAACATTGGGCAACTGCCATCTGATTCTGGTATAGGTACTTTTTTTCCGTAGAATACGAATCTGAAGATACTTTTTGTTGTTATTTCAATAATTATCCACCTTTGACCTTTAAAATGGTCACATTGGATCTAACGTTTACAAAAACAGTAAACTATTATATCACCAACCAGAAATATTCTATATTTGACATTTATTTTCTTTTAAGCTCTACTCAATTCAATCCTTTATCATCTTTTTCAAGTCAGCATCACACCACCCAGCTTGCAGGAGATACGTAATCACACCCGTAAATCTTCCAGCAATAAAAGTAAAACCGAAGGGTAATCGATGTAAATCGTCGATAATTTAATTTGTTGATAACGAGAGACTCGCCCGTGATCCAGCCGAGAGACAACGGCGTACAATTAGGTCCGTTTTCGTGATGTGAATGACCAAGGAAACAGGTCCTTGTCGGGCCGTAGACTGGCGCCTGGTCATGTATCACTATCTCATCTAAGCAGAGATTTGTCTTCGCGCTAATGTGTTGCCCTATCGCGGCCGTGTATCGCGCAGAGTGGTGGGTGAACGCGCACGTCAACGTTAACGAAAAACCGAGGCGAGATGCAGTAATTTCACCATTGACCCATTACCATAATTGGTGACGATTAAGTTTTGTTTAGGACGAACTTTGTCAGATAAGATGCGGTCTTAATAATGATAGGATTCATTAGGTTACTATGAGGTGAGCTGTACGCTGTATATATCTGTTGTAAAATTTATTTTGTGACCAAAACTCATGTTGAAGTTAAAATTTATATGGGTACTTAGTTGAGCTAAAAATTGTTATAATTTCATCCCACTGATTTATTAGAACTTTATTCTAATTCATTGTCTGAATATGTTAAGGGGAGGGGTAATGCCTTTAGATGCTGTTTTGAGAAAACACGGTTTAAAGTTTTATTGTGTAACTTTGATGTATAGAATTGTTATATTTTACTATAGTCGGCGATGCCTGGATCATATAATTATCATTTCAAATTATTATTTTCCTCCTCTTGTTTCTTTCTGTGTGATTTTGGCGACAGACAGCGTTGTTTTGCAGCATCAGCCAGCGATGGCCCAGAAAGCATGATGCGCCGTGCATCAGCCTTCGCGGAGAAATTAGAAAAAAAAATTAGTACTATTAGCGTTTATTAAAAAATAAATCCCTTTTTACTTAGTAACATAGTTGAAGCAAATTTAGAAACAAACTATAATAATACATAATACATAATATTACAATAATAAGACATAATACATAATACATAATACATTGCACAACAAGTAACTATTATTTTCTATCTTCTGCAAGCGCTGCACAGTGGGGGTATTTGACCTGAAAACCCGGCCAAAATAATTTTTTATACTTAATAAACACAATAAAACAGTACAAAATAGGAAAAAGCAAACTGTATTAAAAATTGTTCTTCGCTGCACTACACCTATTCTAAATTAATTACTGCTACAACATTTGTCATCAATATTTTTTTGTGATTTTATTTCTATTATGTTCTACCGTGTCAAATTCATAAAATAATATATGGCATGTCCAGTTTAAATACGCAGCATATACGGATTTAAAATTGAACAATACATGTCGTTTTTGAGTTATATGAGATAACATGTTTGGGTCTGTTATGTTGTAAGAAAATCCTGACAAAAGTCTTATTTTTAAAGACCAGTGGTAGAGGAAGAAGCTGAAAGTTTACACCAGTCGATATTGTGTATTGAAACGGTACATATGCTATTCATGCTGTTTTCCGTTCGATGCATTCCTTTTAAGACGTGAGTAGTGGCAATTAAGAACCTATTTTACCATTTTTATCACTATAACATCTATTATTTTTAGCATTATTTCCACGTTGTCTAATATTTACTAATTATTTCCATAAAAACTTTCGAAATTTGATCATAGTTCAAGCTGAAACGGTCGTTTTTTAGTGGTATGACCCTAATACGCATGTTTTGAACCCGCATTCGCACCGCATAAACACATTTATCGAAAACGCCTAACCAGTTTCTATTCACAAACTTACTATTGTCTCTCCTCAACAAGAATCCAACTTAAACCAGTGAACTAACTGTGTATGCGAGTAGGTGCTTTCGAAGTATTTCCTTGCCTTGAATATGAATCCGATCGGCTTCAAGCAACCAATTTCCAAGAAATGCATATACAAGTACAAAGTTTAAGGTTTTTTCCGATGATTTTTAAGAGTCTCGGTGATCGGGGTTGTTTGCTATACAAGAACCATAACGGAAAAATATACGTACATAACGGCATTTACAACATACAAGATGCATTGAAAATAAAGTTGTCAATATATCGATAACCGTAACCATTTGTATATAGCTAAATATGGTTAAATATGTCCTAAATTACCTCTACTATCACGGTATCAAGAAATTGCACCAAATTACATATAAGCCGGTTCATCAATTTTTGGATTTTCCTTTGCAACGTATTAGAAATAAAATCACAATAACCGCATCCGCACCTATCCGCAGCAGATTTTCCAGTAGTTGTAATGTCAAATATGTATACTATAATTTGAACCACTTTCAAAAGCTTAACGAAGCGAAACACTAAACTAAAACACTCAAGTTCCGCGTAAAACTGTTTTTTTTTGTTGTAACAGCGAATGTTCTCGGCCCTGCATAAACAAAATTGTGGGTAAATTTTATTAAAAATAATGTCGAATGAAAGTTCATACTTGGTTCTAAAGAATGTATAACAAAAAAGTCACATTTATCGTTAAAATACAAAATTGCAACCGTTTTTAAGAGCGTCAACTTATGTGCATCTATGTTCAGCCATAGTAAAATATAACTTTTTGCTGATAAGGACACGTGGCTCAGGGCTCAGGTGAAAAAATATTGCCGCCTTTTAATACATCGGGCTTTTACCTATCCCAGAAATTGGTTTACTTTTTGGAATTTAACAATTTAGAAATTTGATTTATGGCCGGCTTTTTGGGTCTAATACCCCAATGTGCGCTGTATAAAAAATCTTGGGATATTTCTTAACATGTCCTCTTATTTACTCTAAGGTTGTCAAAAGCATTGGTTATTCGTAGTTTTATGTTTTCTGGTGTAGTAGGTGCTGATTGGTATACCAGCTCCTTCACATAGCCCCATAAAAATAAATCGAGTTTGTTGAGGTCTGGAGATCTTGGTGGCCACAATGTAGGACCTCCTCTTCCCTCTTTGGTCAGCGTTTTAGTTCTTGTTTTGTGCTGGTAATTAATATTACCTGTTTCTTCAAATTGCAACCGAACCATGTTTATAACACTTAGTTAGGTATGCCGTCTATCCGGATATCGCTGTCCATACATTCTGGATGCTACTAATGTATTTCTGTCGGGTTCACCATAGATGTAGATCATGTTAATTAATTCTTCTTTGGTATAATAAAACTCATCGTTCAGAGAAAAGACAAATATTTTTGTTTCTATGATTAAATAATGCTAATGCATTAATTATCGTTTTTTAAGTTGTATATTACTAAAGTATTACTGATTTACAAATGAAAGGCAAACAAAAAATAACAAAAAAATAATGGCATTATTAGATAATATTACACATTTTTCTTTAAATTGTAAATATTACAAAAACTACTACAATTGGACATTTGGCATACTTCACATAAATCAAAGGGAATTCGGGGGGCAATTCAACTAGCACATAATATATAGGGTGTTCCATTTAAAAAACTCAAGGAAAAGCCATTTGAAAAACATCAAAATTACATAACATAATAATAACATAACATAATAAATTAAATAACTTTATAAAGTATGACTTTTTCTCGAGAAATACAAGTCTTGTTCCGTTATAAGTGTAGTTAAATCCATCCAGTACTCAAGCCCATTGTCGAAATTAACGTCTTTATTTACCAAACACCGTCGCGTCGCTCTGAGAATTCGAATCGGAATTGTTCGGGGCCTGCTCAGCAGCGCTCAGCGGCGCGCCGCTCGATTTTAATACATCACGTTCGGTCTCTGTGGGCGAGAGTGGATTGGTAGAAAATTGTCAATTGGCGAACAATCAGGCGAGCGCACGCAGTCAACTGTCAGTCCAATTGGTATTCATGGCTTGGGACCGATCGGCCTCCTTGCCGACGACACTCATTTACATATCAAAATGAGTACCACCGACATATCTACAAATGCTACTCCGGCAACACACCCCGCGACGCCCATGGGGGTGGTGGCATGGCCTTCCCAGCGAAGAACCAATTTTCGCCGCACTTTGTACGAATTCCGCCAGATATTAGTTTTCTCCGGCACCGGTTCGAATACGGCGAATATTTAGATGGAAACGGAACGGGAAAAGGTTCGAAGATCAAAAGAGGACAAGTCGAAGACGCGAGATTGTATTCTTTTATCATGTAAATTAGTAAATCTTAAGATGTGTCTGCGATGAGGGCACTCGAAATGTATATTTCGATGCGACAGGTGACTTAGTGGGGATGATTTGTGTATCATGAGGATCATTCGTATCATGGTGGAAATTTGGTGCCATGTTGAATTTTGGGATTTTCCAATAGTCGTGTTTTTTCTCATTTCCAATGTATAACTTGTTGCATTAGTTTTTGAAACAATACTGTAATAATAATTAAAAAAAATCGTTCTCCATTCAAGTTTTCCTGAAACATGAATGGCCCAGTTAAATGGTTGTGGATTATAAGAATTGCGGGGTTTACTAAACGATCCATGCTACCCTAAAGTTCTGGCCAATGTTAGGAATATTGTACGATGGGGCATTTCTATGAGAACGATAATAACCCTTTATCATACACCGGTTTTTGTTATTGGTAAACGGCATTTTGCATCCACAATCAACCAGAATTAAGGCTAATTTGGTTAAATTGCAAACCCAACGCTGCGCGCGCCGCTAGACCCAAGTGCATATCGTTGATGTTAGAAAAATGAAAACGATATCTTAACATTTCAGTTTTTTGCGGATATCTTCAAAATGAAAAATTATAGCTTAAATTTCTTTTCAGATAATTGATAATGCGAAACTTTGCCAAATTAAAACATAGGCTCTATCTCCACTAATAATCGAGATCACCATGGTGAGCCTCGAACTTGAATCACCCGGTATAAAACAGCAAAATATTGTTTATATTCCTATTAAATTCTTGTCAGAAACGAGATGTTTCTCCTGTAAAATTTAACTACTTTTTGAGGTCGCACCACTATTATTATATCAAGCCAACGATGCAATATATAAAAACCTATTAATAAAGAAATTCTGAATGTATTAATATTGAATTGGTGTTCCATTTCAAAATGTCGAATTTTGTGGAAATACCGTTTACACCAATTGTATGTTCTATGTTTTCAAATTAGCAGAATGTTTATAAAAACAATGCTAAATTGCAACATTCTGAGTGTCAAATATCACTGTAAATAAAAATTTAACGGATTCCTTCAAAAGTTAGAGAAAGTGAAAATACAGTTTTGTTAAACTTTCAACTGCCTCGGTAGCTCAACTGGGAGACCTCCCAATCAGAAATTGGGAGGTTCCTGGCTCAAATCCAGATTAAATAGCTGTAACTTTTTAAAGAATCAAAATCAAACTTCTTGAATCAGGTTTCTTAATTTTTGTAGTTTTGGTTTTATTAAAAATAAGAAGTAAAGTAAAAGAAAGTTTGTTTTTTAAAGTTTTTATATACAGCTTTTTTGTATATAAATTTTGTCACGTTTTTTTACATTATGACCTGACTCTTTTTGAAAACCATACCTTATTATTAAAAACTAGCGCATTGCCATTTAAATTAAATATCAATAATTTCATAAGTAAACAAATTTAAGTATAAACTTAAGTAAACAATAACGTTAATTTTAAGATAATTGCAAAAGAGACTGTAGTTTGCCACCAAAACTGGTTGGAATAGTAAGTTTTAGTTTTGAGATATTGTTTAAATCATCAAAATAAAGCTTGCTAGAAGGAATCATGAAAAAAAAAATCAGAAACGCCAGACTTATAGTTTTTTAAATTCTTTTAGCCGAAAAAAAAATGGTCGAGGTTTAATCCAACGCCTGAAAGGAAAACAGGGTCGTTTCAGGGGCAACCTCGGGGAACACGTGTTGACTTCTCGTCGAGGACCGTAATATCTCCCGATCCTAACCTAGAAATTGACCAGGTATGTTTTCCGATATTGGAAATTTCTCGTTGTTATCCGTGCCTTATTTTGCTTTAGGTTGGTGTTCCTTGCTATATCGCAAAGACCCTAACGTTTTCGGAACGTGTCGTAAGTGCGAACATAAACTTCATGCCTGGTGTAAATTATGTCTTGGCAACAGGGTTTTCCGTTCAAGAAGTACCTACGATATATTGAGAAAAGTTTTACTTCTGTAGTGTGCTACAGAAGGTACTTCGTAGGTACTTTCGCACTTCGTAGGTACTTCTTGAACGGAAAACCCTGTTGCCAAGACGTAGTGTAAAATTTAATTTTTTTCGTCATCTGCTCGACGATGATGTTGTCCTCTTCAATCGGTAGCCTAGTTTACACAAGCTGTCAATAATGGCCCACAGGGCAGAGATTCATTACCACCGCACTTTAAGGTAATTTTTGCTATTTTTTGTTAAATAATTTAAAATTTTACAATGTCCAATGTCCTATTTTTTGTAGGTTTAACGAGTGCGTTTGCAATCCGTACAATGTTGATTTTGACGGCGACGAGATGATTTTGTATTTGCCACAAACGCAGGAGGCAAAAGCGGAGGCGCTATTACTCATGGGGGTGAGTAGGATTTGTCCTTATTTTTGTCGAAATTTGATAATGGCGATAATGTCCGTTAGAATAGAAAACACATTTCAATAAGTTGCAACAGAAAAATGTATAAACTTTTGCAAACATTGCTGTTCCAGCATTTTGAATATGTATTGAAAATCTAACATTAGATTTGGAATTAAAGAGCCTCAAATAACACAAATAGGGGATTTATCATCGAAATAGTTTCAATAGAAATTACAAAATTCGCAGGTTTCAAAGCGAGCTGGGTTCTATCCAATCGCCCAATATTGTTAATTGAAACTGTACCGGTCACCAGATGAGAAATTAAATTATGTTATCGAAAAATAAAAATAAAAATAATGAAACACACTCAAATACTTATCACAGATTTGAATATTCCAGAGCACGCGTTAATATTCATCAATTGCTCCATTAACAGCTTACTTCTCTTCCTTAAATGCCTATCAATTCGGACCACCTAGATAACGCACTGAAAGCATCCCACTTTGTCATCAAAGCTTCGCCCATTCGTCTCAGAGCTTCCCATATAAGTAGTAGCTCGTTCTTCATTTTAATCTAATGTATTAGGATTCATTAAAATTATCAGCCGGACAAGGTGGATGTCTGGACTCTTATCACATCGAATCCATATTTCTTCAAATAAATATATAAATAATACATCATAGAGCGGCCCAATTAAGGTTACAGGTCCGTTTGTCTCTACAAGCCGTACTAAGTGGTTATGAATGTCGGTTGTCAAGAGTAGCGCCAGCCTGGTCGCCACAAGCTTACCTGCTTTAGCATCTGAAAGGAAGAACACCGCCCCCGTATAGCAGAGTACGGAATAATGATTAGGGACTATCTAGGTGGTCATGTGCCTTGGGCCAGGATTCATTGAGAAAGTTACCTGACCGCAGTGACTGTAGTAAAATTTGGGAGTATCGGGTAGTCATGGGAAAGACAATGGTGGAAGACAAAAGGGACCCTCGTGTAATTTATTTTTTTCTCGGTGTGATCTCCGAAACTGGTTTTTGGTACTTTCCGGATTTTGGAGGAAATGAGGAATATAATTTAATGATTATGGTTGGGAGGTGAGTGCGTGCTGAGCTATCTCTTGTGATGGAATCGGTTTTTGGTGTGAACTTTTTGTGGTCATTTTAAGAGTGTTTAAAGGTTTTTTGCTTTTTTAGTAAATCGTGATTGATTCTAATTGAATTTTGGAAACTTTAAGTGCTCTGGCGCCTATTTTGTTTCACGATCAGACTTCACTGTTTTTAGTGCCATTTAATTATGTTGGTTGTTGAGTTTTCATTACCTAAACACATGATTTTATGATAAATAATTAATAAGTAATTAATAAGTGTTATAATAAGTCTAATCTTAAATAATAAAGGAGTAAATAAAGAAAAGTGTACTGTGTGCATGTCAGTTTTACTAGAAACAAAAATAAAAGAAGCTAGGTTATGTTGCAGGTGTTTTGATACTGGCACTAAAGATTCTTAAAAGTAGTACAATTTTCGAATTGGCCCAAACTTTATAAAAAGCTCTTTCGGCCAAGGTACATCAAGTTACTGTGAAAGTACATATAGTGAGTCCTCAAATGGACCTAAATGCTAATTTCTCGAGACAAATCAGTCAGTCAGAGTCACTTTTGTGAAGAAAGAAAATTTTTTCTTTAAATTTACGTGTTTTTAATTTGTGTACAAACTGAATGTTTTTGTAAAATCCCGGAAATTTCCTGAAACCCAGAAATTATATGTTAATATAAAACCATTGATATTATAGCGCAATTTGATTTTATTTTACTTTATCATACGCAGTATGATATTTCTGGGGTTGAACTAACTATCGTTTATTCTGCAAATTTGGTAGCCTTTCCTCTTTCTGATAGACACCTTATGAGAAAGTATTGTAATCGTGCCGAAAAAAGAAATTAGATTTTTAGCGGAAATAGGACTTATGTAAAATGTAAATATGTAAGTAAACAAATATGTAATCGTCTTGCAAATATTTTTAGATTGTAGATTTAGAATTTTTTAAAATAAATAACATCAACCCAATATGCCAATAGAAACTTTTGTATAATAAGATTTGAGCCAGAAACTGGAAATTGTATCGTTATCGACTTTAAGCCTCTCTTACACCTGGGCAACAGTGGGTAACATGTAGCATTCGATTAGTTTTTTTTGTGATTTGTGTGTTGATTTTAGTAATTATCAAGTCAGTGATATATTTATTTGTGTTCTCTTTCAATAACAGTAATATACTAAGCTCGTACCGTATGGAAACATGAGCAGACCTCTGAGACGGTTTGTTATTTTTTAAAATCCTCGAGCACGTCGATTTTTAATTATTAGAAAACACATTTCTGAGAAAAGTCTAATTTCCGACCATCAATTGTTTATGTGTAAATGACATTGAAAATATTTTATCGCCCTACATAAGAACATTTTCGAAAAAAGTCAATTGACAATATTGTAAAATATTGCTAATTTTAGGGAAAATATCTTTTGTTAATTGAATATGAAATTGCGTTTTGTTTAGAATTAATAGCCAAATTTTCTATTGCGCAAAGTTTTGGAAAAAAGGGCGTGAAAGTGTAAAAAAACGCAATTTTGGTAATTTTTACTTTATACCAGCTGAACCCATTGTACTAGAAACCTCAATATGGTCTCATAGTAAACCTTAATGCTAGGCACTTTTACGTGAAATCCCAAAAGTTTATTCCACAATGTTTTTGACGAATTTACGAATTCTATACAGGCTTAATTACCCAACAATTTAAAAATGTAATTGTTCTTTTTTATCAAAAATGTTCTCGGTGGTTCTTTTTATTTTATTTATTATTGTATTTATACGGTCTTATTGTCATTGCCATCAACGTTCTTTCTTTACATGTTACGGTCTATGGAAAATTCTAGAGGAACCACAATTTAAAATCGTAAAATATTGAAAAAATTGTTCTCCTTGTGAGTGGAAAGTATATGTATTTTCGATAGCTATATTTACTCTGAATCCGAGTCCATATCCAAAAGCTTCCCATCACTTAAGGTTTTGAATCAGTTAGTTAAACTACCATGAAGGTGTGATTTTGATACTTTTCGTAGATTTCCCCATGTCATAGAATATTCAATAGAATTTGAAAGTACATCCTAAACTTTATATACTTGTTTTTCCATTCTCTTGATCTTGATCTCTTGATGAGAATGTAAATTGATAATAGGACCTTTATTGGAACTGCAAGTAGGTTCATGGGTTGCAACACAGCCAAATGCTATTAAATTAATCAAACTAAGAATGAGTATATTTCTTTGGGTCTCCTGTATAACACTGTCCTGCGCAAAAGCAAGACTAACAAAGTGTCGCCTGACAAAAGAGTTACAAGCAAACTTTTTCTTTTGTAGTTCATTACGAACCTTAATCTGTAAGTCCTGTCAATCTCTATTACTTTTAAAAGTCTATTGACCAGGTTGGTAATCATGACAGAGACTACGCACGTAACAGTTGGTAACAAAAATAACATTCCTTTAATTCATATTTGGATAAGCTTCTTATTGCATAAATTATACTTCGTTTTGTATGGTCTAAAGCGTGTCCACTGTCCATGTATTTTGTGAATGTCGTGCGCAATTTTTAATTTCCTCAATCAACGACCACTTATGCCAAAGTACCTCAATAATGAAATTAATTGACGAAGACATCGACGCACCTGTCCGCCGAATTATTTTACAAAAAAGGTAATAGCGATCGTTTAACGACTCTTTCCGCAAGATGTATCCATTAAGCGCCTGTCAAAATAATTTCGCCGGCAAAGCCAACATGCGCCAAAAGCAGATGATCCTCAGATAATATTTCATTTGACCAGGCACGTCTCCAGCCAACCATTTGTTCAAGTTACATCAGCTACAAACACTATAGATAAAAATTCTAACCAAAAACCCAAAAAGTACCTAATACTAGCGACACAAAGGTCCCAGGTTCAAATCCAGGTTGTGACTGTAATTTTTAATCGGTAAGCAGCTTCTTGCTCTCGGTAAGCAGCGGCATCTCCGATATATCAGTGGGTAAATTTTAATCATAACCCTGCAGATCGCAAAACATCGGGAAACGCATAACATAGCATTATATTTATTGACACATCAATTGTAGAACATGAGCATACGTTCAGAGTTGAATAAAATGCACTGTCCTTTCGAACAGGTGTGTCGCCTCAATGCACAAATATCACTTACCCCACAATGAATTACCTTCGTATAGATAGCGTAATCGCGACACCATCAGCTGGATACAGTCCTGGTCGCGGCCAGAAACCGATAAGAACTCATAAAGTGACCATTGTGCTCGGTGATCGTGGACGCACCTTTCGTGTTAGGAACTCCTAATTGTCGGCGACAAGTTTCGCTCAAGTGTCCTGTTCTCAAGAGTCCTTATCGCAGTCCACTACGGTCCACTACGGTCCTCTACGGTCCTCTGCAGTCCTCTACGTGTTCCGGATACCTTAATTTACGCAGCCTACGACCGATCTCGCAATCTATCCTTTTCTTTCACGCTGGTGACGATGTATCGCCCATGGTGATGGTCATGATCGATGGGTTGAAGTTATCGGTACAAGTATTTTGTACGCGGGGTTCTTGTCGCCTAAACGCGAGGCGACTGGGAAGGTGGCCGAATTAGGAACTCCAGCTGTTTTGCACTCAATTAGGCGACGTGGCTTATCTTTGTTTTACGGCTAAGGTGGATGAACTTGACTAGAAAGGTTTATGGTCACTAATTAGTCGATGGGTGTCGGACGGTGTTGTAATCTGGGTGTTTTGTGGGTATCTATGGTGATGCTTGAGGCTATTATAGTGTGTGTGGACTAGGAAGAGAATTTCCTAAAATAGTTTTGAAGTTTTTAGAAGATATGTTTGGAATTATTCGTCGCGTTTCTATGGTTTATTAATTTGAGAATTAGTTGAGAATCTTTATGGCAGGCTCGGTGAATGAGATTCTAGAATTTACGATCTTGGTCTTTGGTTTTAAAAATTCTCTCTCTAGATATTTCTGTTCATAATTGAAGAAAATGCATTTTATGTTGTGTTTCTATTGTTCTTTTGCTGTTAAGTATGTTAATTACATGCTCTATAAACACTATATAATAGCAACAATTTGCGAATTATAAATTAATTTACCCTATATGTCATTTCACTGGAATTCACATATTTTAAATATCTCCAATAGTTTTGTAGATATAACTTAAAGGTTTGTTTTTTTTAATGGAAACCATAGCTGGCTATGACTGAAATAAATAGAGCATAATTTTTCCCCCTTTTCAACGATATATAACATGCCGGTCCAAAATATTCCAAAAGTAATGTTCTATTGAATAACATGAAATTAGTATATATCAGAGAAATTATAATTATTGTCTTCGAGATTTCTCCGAGTAGGCGTATGTCACTAGTGGTTTGACACTACAAATCAGTCGACTTAAGTATTGAATTTGCATTTTTTGCATTTGCATTCTGTTCTCTTGTCCCTCTTGAGACAGAACAAAACATTAAGATACAAATCAGATTTTCTCTTTCTAGTAACTACATATCATAGAACATCAATTCGTGGGGAATTGCAGTTTTCAATTAAAATTTTTATATTTTCGATGCACCCTACTGTTCACTCCTGTAAGATCAGGCATCAAAAATTTTAAGCCTACGCACAGACAGAAATATCATGAAATGAAATTTATTCATACTCAATATTTTTTTTATTTGGAATCAAGGGTTTTTACTTGAAATCTGAATGTTTTGGGCATTTTTGTGATAATTTAACAGACTTTCGAACTCAACTAACAATAGAACTACGCCACAAAAAGGTGTTGTAATAAAAATAATATACTGGTTGACCTTTTTAATAATCTATCACTATTAATATGATATTTGATTGGCTTGCAATATAAAAAACTTTTCTTGCATGAAGGCGGCCAGAAGGACGTGTTGCTGGCTTTGTTATTATGGAATGGCTTATATTTCTGTATATTTTTTAAGTTATTGCAAAATTTTGCATAAAGTGCTTATGTAGGTAGTCCTACTATAATCCTTACAGTTTTTGAGTCCGAGATTGCCTTATTGTCTATCAAATATCATTTTAACAAACAAACTATATCTCAGCTAGTAGATTTTTTTTGTGATCTGCGATGAAATTTTATTTAGGATCAGGTTCTCTCAATTTCTAGACATAGAGCAACCAATTTGCATATATTGGAGTATCTATCAAACAATTTTCGTTCCAAGAATATCTGTTTCCTTATTTGAGCAGTCGTCTTGTCGGAAATAATTGCATTTTTACAGTTATTGAATGAAACACTGGCAACTTTTAATACAAGCACTATTCGAAAAAATAAATTCAGGCAAGAGTATTATCATTTATTCATTATTATTATTAGTTCATTTTATTAATTGAATGATTATGGTTTAGTTTAAAACAATTTTGCAAACGGCAAAACTACAATTATAATTTAAAACAATTTAACGCGGTTTTATGTTTTTTCTTGATAGCTCGCTCTTTTTTTAATTTTTAATTCTGTGCCATTTTTTTCATGGACTTTGAATGTATTAAATAATGTAAAGACAGATTCAAGAAAAACCAATGTGATAAAATTTATTAATTTGTATTATAACCAGAACTATTTAGCACATATTTGTTATTTATTTATTTTTTATAGTGTTGTTTTAGTGCATTATGCATTTCTTTGATTATTTGTTCAGAAATATTACGTGAATTATTTTAAATATAATAAAATCATAATTATAGTTTTAATTAAATAGTAGCTATACACTAAAATGCATTTTCAAAAGAAAAGAACCAGAACCTTTGCCTCCCAGGTCTTTTTGTTATATAGGTCATCTATTTGTATCACCTGAAAACAAAAAATGCCAATATTTTCAACAACTGCAAAATTCACAAAAACGTAACAACCCAAAATTCATAGGCAAAGAACCAAACCCTTTGCCCTTTTTGTTGGCAACATTCCCATACTAAAAATAATTGCTACTGCTTTATTTATTTACACAATAGTATTTTTCACAAAGCCCGTGTGGTCACGTGACTTTCAGACAATGCACATGGATACGTATCTACTTGATTACAAAAGAAAATCCCTAAATATTTACAGAAATCGACATATTTTTTATTTATTTTATTTTTATGTGCATTTATTTTTTTAAATCGATCAGATCAATTAACAAAAGATAGATATGTTCGATCTGGTCGATCATGATCAATCGATTGATGTGCGTTTTGTGATTAAGAATCGTTCACTGTTCACATATTTCTGAGGTAGCGCTTATACGGGAATCTATAGGGGATCTATAGTCTATTGGGGCTCACAGAATCGCATATTACTTAACAGCTTACAAGTTTTGCCATAGTGGCGTTATAGAAGTACACAGAATCGCTCAGAATACCCAATAAGCATAATTAAGAGTATCTATAAAGGTATCTATAGCCTATGAGGGCTCACAGAATCGCACTATTCCTTGTAGATCTACAACAACTTAAACGTTTGACCTTATAGACGTTATAGATACGCACAGAATCGACCCATAAATCCCATTATGCTCATACATTATATTCCAGAACTAACATAAATTACGAAACACTCATCAAAAGTATTTCGCTTAAACATCATAATTACCGGGTGGTGGTGGTCCCCTTTTGAACTTATTTAACCGACGTTTATAATTCAAAAACCGTGAACTGTCGCGGCACGCAACGCTCAACGTACCGACTGCCCTTATCGGCACCGCCTTATCTTGATCACCTTAAATGTTATAGCGTCGATATTATGCTAATGGGACCGTCGGGCATCTGGTACGATATTTCACAGGTTACAGGACGTTGCGCCGTGACCCGTAATTAAGCCAATTAGCGGCCCCGACACGAAACATCCACCGTACAGAGCGCAAATGGGCCGCTTTGCATCCCCGACATGGGAACGCCGCGCCGCAGCGGCCGCTTTATCGAAACGCGGTCACGAATAATTAAATTACAAAGTTTAAATCGCGTGGGTTCTCTCACGGAAGAAGTGCGTCCGCGCGGATAACTGGAAACAAACTTTAAGTTTGCTTATGCAAAGCTTTGGGGGATAATGGTAGTCATAGTCTACCGTACACATAGAAAATTTATAAAAATAAAATAAATATGGATACTCAAAGAAATCTGGTGTTTCAATAGAGTGAAACAAATATTTCTTTAGGTCTATAGAAACTAGCGTATCACGCGACAACACTGCCAACGTCGCACAGTGGCGCATTTTTATTTTTAAAGACCAGTGGTAGAGGAAGAAAATGAAAGTTTACACCAGTCGATATTGTGTATTGAAACGGTACATATGCTATTCATGCTGTTCGATACATTCCGTTCGATGCATTCCTTTTAAGACGTGATAGTAGAGGCAATTAAGAACCCATTTTACCATTTTTATCACTATAAAATCTATTATTTTTAGTGTTATTTCCACATTGTCTAATATTTATACTTATGGTTTCCATAAAAACTTTCGAAATTTGATCATACTTCAAGCTGAAACGGTCGTTTTTTAATGGTATGATCCTAATACGTCTGTTTTGAACCCGCATTCGCATTCCGCATAAACACATTTATCGAAAACTCCTAACCAGTTTCTATTCACAAACTTACTATTGTCTCTCCTCAACAAGAATCCAATTTAAACCAGTGAACTGTGCATGCGAGTAGGTGCTTTCGATGTATTTTCTTGCCTTGAATATGAATCCGATTGGCTTCAAGCAACCAATTTCCAAGAAATGCATATACAAGTATGTACAAAGTTTACGGTTTGTTCGGATGATTTTTAAGAGTCTAGGTCATCGGGGTTGTTTGCTATACATGCTCCAAAACGGAAAAATATACGTTCATAACGGCATTTACAACATACAAGATGCATTGAAAAGAAAAGTTGTCAATATCTCGATAACCGTAACCATTTGTATATAGCTAAATATGGTTAAATATGTTCTAAATTACCTCTACTATCACGGTATCAAGAAATTGCACCAAATTACATATAAGCCGGTACATCAATTTTTGGATTTTCCTTTACAACGTATTAGAAATAAAATCACAAAACCCGCATCCGCACCTATCCGCAGCAGATTTTCCAGTAGTTGTAGTGTCAAATATGTATACTATAATTTGAACCATTTCAAAAGCGTAACAAAGCTAAACACTAAACTAAAACACTCAAGTTCTGGATAAAACTGTTTTTTTTATATAATAGCGAATGATCTCGGCCCTGCTATAAATAAAATTGTGGGTAATTTTTAATAAACATAAAGTCGAATGAAAGTTCATACTTGGTTCTAAAGAATGTATAACAAAAAAAGGCACATTTATCGTTAAAATACAAAATTGCAACCGTTTGTAAGAGCGTCAACTTATGTGCACATAATGGACACGTGGCTCAGGGCTCAGGTGAAAAAATATTGCCGCCTTTTAATACATCGGTCTTTTACCTATCCCAGAAACTGGTTTACTTTTTGGAATTTAACAATTTAGAAATCTGATTTATGGCCAGCTTTTTGGGTCTAATACCCCAATGTGCGTCGGTTGAGTGTGGCAGCCAATTATAGTGGGACTGCCGACTGGTGGGAGAGCAGGTCTGGTCAGGTCAGTCTGGTTTTGCGTTTCGGAGCACATGCACGCAACGGCAGAACTATCGCAGATCTAACAACGCTTCTTAACATTCATATCTTTGCAATCGCGATGTACCCTCCGCTAGAACAGCTTCAGATCATCAAGTGGTATTACGGTGGCAATTCGGCGCAACAGTGCGTGGATTTGTTTGCAATCACTTTTGAAGGCAGACCTATCCCGTGCAGACAAACCATTTTCACTATTGTGCATCAATTTGAAAAAGATTTTTGTCTAAAGAGCTGTAGTACTTGTCATCCAAAAGAGATAAGTCCACAAGAAATTGAGGCTAAAGAACGACGGGATGTACTAATCTGCGGTTCTGTAGTACTGGACGATAAGAAATCCACTCGACGGATTGGTGATGAAATGGGTATTGGTAACAAAACCGTTGCTAAGGCTCTGAAGAAGGGTGATTTCCGGAGTTATAAGTACTCAAAGACTCAGGAAACCTTCGCAGAGGACAGTATTCGTAGAATAGACTTTTGTGAAACTGTAATGGAAAACGCTAACGCAGATGAAAATCTTATTTTCACTGAAGTGGGACAGGCGACATTCGTTGGCCCCAGCTCACCTGATCTGTCATCTGTCATCAGCAAACTTCTGTCGTTTTTGACAAAATAGATATCACCGTTCTTTACATTTTTCCAAATCTAAATCTTTCAATATTTTAAAGTAATTCTTTGTTTATCATGTACCCAAATCTTCATGAACATTTTCTTCAAATATGATGTATAATTTGTTCTGCTAAGAGTAATATTTTCGGAGATATTGATGCAAGCTTTTCATGACGAATTTTTTAATCACTGATAGTTTTTCATTAATTTCAATAATAATAGCAACATTTTGATATTATTTTTGTAGGCGGGCAAATTATGTGTCTACCCAAATAAAAATAAACTAGATTACCATTTCGGCAGCAAATTCTAAACCGTTAAGATGGAGGAATCGCCAACTTTTACACTGGTTTCTATATCTTTGGAATGTGACAGTAATTCATTTTTACTTATAATATTTTCTTTTAGTTTGTGGATATCGTATAAAAACTCAAAAGGGTCGTTAGGACTATTTTATATTTCACTTTTGATTTTTGTATAGGATCACTACACTACAGTACACATTCGTATTATTTTTTTTATTTCGTTAGCTAACTTTTCAAATTCTATGATAACGTTGTCGAATATATCTGATCATAATTCTTTATAAAAGTTAATGAGCTATTTTATTTAAGTTGTCTATTATTGGCTGCTAGGCATCTTAAAATATAGGAATGGCCTGAAACCTGTCAATTCCGATTGTATTTTACTATTCCTTTATTTTTTAGATACATGCAATATTATAGAGCCTTTTTTAATTGCAGTTCAGTTGGTTTTGCCGCCCCTAAACTTGGCCGCCGTAGGCAGTTGCCTACCTTGCCTACCGCCTGGGGCACACCCTGCGAAACATAGAAAACCTACATAGAAAGGACATAGAAAGATTGGATAAAGTGTGAAAAAGAAGACTGAAAGCGAGAGGAAGATTTGGACATATTTTGAGAATTAGCGAGGACAGACAACTGGAAATAGAGGTTAGTGCAAGACGGAATCAGTAATGTTAAACCTTTTTGTTCAAAAATTATTCAAATTTACACCGAGTATAATTCAAAATCTCGTCTTTAGATTGGTGGGTCATCTGGCTTCTCTGCCTTTCGAATTACATGAACCAGGTTCGATGGTCTAAATTAATTGATTGTGATGATTGAATGATTAAATGTTCCGAAATCGACTACCAACGGATTTAACCCCAATTAATGATCTTTAATTTGACGCATGACAGAAAATTATAGAACAACATTTAGAAAAGTTATAACATTTTGCTAAAGCAGAACAAAGTAATGTTCAGTTGAAGCCACACAACATAAGTACAATATCGTTATTTAGGGGTTCTTCACCTCAGAGCAAAACATTTAGCATTCATGAATAGGACTTCCGCATCTAATTACCTATAATTTAGTATATGGTGGAAAGTTATATAATAATTTTTGTAAAAGTTATAAACATGTCGTTATCATTGCCAACCCATGTCCCAAACCGGGACTGTCCCGGTCAAACCGGGATGTATGGTAAGCCTACCAATAGCTTATAGCTAGCCAAACGTAAGTTTTGACCATAAATCGCTCAGAAAGTCAAGCATTGTAGCCTGGTCGTACTAAAAACCCCTTGATACAGCTTCACCCTCACATTCAAAGTCGAGTACCTCCTCTTGCACTTTGAAGAACACCCAGTACACTCGTAATGGTCGGTAAGTGTTGACCGGGTGCGTGCAGAATGACGACAATTGATCGGCGGTAGCGATAAGTGGTGAGAAGTGCTTGTGAATTTGATTGGATACTGTTTAATCCACTGCTCGCGTGACTGCTCATACTCCTGTTCCCTGTTCCTTTTCATTACGTACCACAATAACTCCGCTACCGACTCACTCTCTCCCTCAAGCCACACACAGCACACAAAAAGCGACTTCTGACCGGTATGGCTACCGTGGCGCGCTCTACCAGTGTTAACACGAATTAATGGCAGTGTTACATGAAATTCGCTATTTTATAGTTGGGACGCCTTAATTGCGGCGTCCAGCAAGAACCGGTCATTAGGGGCCATGGCCGAAAATTGAGATTACGGTGTTTCGTGGACGACCAGTCCCCCCACTCCTCTACGCATATCAAACGGATCGTTTGTTCGTAGGTGTTGGCGCAATTACTCCAATTCTGCGCGGAACTGGTAATGATATGCAAATTGCCCCACTGCCATCAACAAAGAAGCCGCATTGTACTTAATCGTTACGAAATTACGTAAGAATCCAGCTATTATTATACTACTTTTGGCTTGTTGTACTTCTATATTGCGGACCTACAGATCAATGAAAACTTTTGGATAGTTTTGGATAGGTACTTGTGTATAACACCTAGTCTGATGACTATCTAGCTATATTAATCTAACCTAAAAGGTTTAGTTCATTTGAGTCTGCGCATACTGTCACAGTTGTCAAGAAGCTGGATTGCCTCGACATTTGTGTGCTGGAGAAGTCTGTTCTGATGCCTCTCTGCAAAGTTTCCAATTTCGTTCGTTACTAATTCCATCTCAAGATCCCTGTGGAGATTTCTGTTTCTTATATACCACGGTGCACCCACGATGTTTCTTAGCACCTTATTTTGGAAGCGTTGAATGATGGTGATATTGCTTGGCTTAGTGCAGCCCCACAGTTGGATACCATAGGGCCACACCGGTTGAAGTATCTGCTTGTAAAGTAGGAGTTTATTATATGTCGACAAAGACGACTTCCTACCTATAAGCCAGTACATTTTTTTGTATCTTATACCCAATTCTTCTCGTTTCTTTTTAACATGTGCTTTCCAGCGGAGCTTATTGTCTAGCGTCATACCGAGGTATTTTGCCGTGTTCGAGTAGGGTACGGTGGTGATATTTATTGTAACTGGAACGTGTCGTATTCGCTTGTTGGTAAAATTTATGTGAACGGATTTGGTTTCGTTCAATGTAATTAGTCATCGTTGCATCCAATCACTAATATCGTTGACAGCATTCTGCAGTTTTAGTGTTGCTCCTTCAATATTTGTATCCACTGCCATGATAGCAGTGTCATCAGCAAACGTGGCAACGCGGTAACACCATCTGGTTGCGGAAGATCATGTGTATATTGAACGTAAATAATTGGGCCAAGTACACTACCTTGTGGTACTCCTGCTTTAATACATTTGAGGGTTGAGTACTCATTTCTTGCTTTATGCGGAAGTATCTGTCAGAAAGATTTGATCCTAATAGTTGGCTATACTCGAAGGGTAGTAGCCGATCCAGCTTATACAGCAGACCTTCGTGCCAAACTTTGTCGAAGGCTTTTGCCACATCCAGGAATATAAAGGAGCATACTTTTTTTCTTCTAAAGTTCTTTCTATGATCATTGATATTCTGTGCACTTGATCCATTGTGGAATGTTTGTTTCTGAATCCAAACTGATGACTGGGTATGATGTTTCTTACATCTAAAATTGGCTTCAGTCGTTTTGCAAATAGCTTTTCGAACAGTTTTGACAATGTGGGCAATAAAGAAATTGCCCTGTAGGAGGATGCTTCATTTGGTGGTTTTCCTGGCTTGGAAATCATCACTACCTCCGCAGATTTTTGTTTGTTTTGATACTGGTTAACTGCTTGACAAAAATGCAGTTTTCTTATTAATGATCTAAAAATAGTCGTAGAATGGCTCTAAAAATAGTGAAGTAAACTTATAATAATAGAGCGTGTTGTACAATTAATTTAGTTTTAAATTAATGTTGAAACCTTGAAACCCGGAAATTAGAGATCTAAAATTTTTAGATCAGGAATTATTATCAAAATACTACAAAACAATTTAATCAAAATTATATTTTTAATTTATATATAACGTCACAAGTTGTTAACTTTTTTTTTTCTAATAAAAATAGAATTTCTTTAATGTCCTAGTTAAGTTTCTACACAGAGAAACAATTTCTTATTTTTATGAAATATATTCTTTTGAATTTATTGTTTTGAATCAAATCATATTGCTTTGACGCCAACAATATTTACTTCATTGAATACTCTAATTTATTTGCTTGTCGAAATTAATTTATTAGTAATATTTATTTAAGCCAAATAAACATATTTGGATACAAATTGAAAATTACTTTCCTTTAAAGTGATATCGTTATGGTTTAAAAAGACGTTTCTTTACTTCAAAGAAAAATAAGTTTGATTCAAACAATTATATTTGTATATAAGAAGTGATTTGTTTCTTCCAAAAAAATATTTTTACTTTGGCCTTAAAATATGTTAACTTCCGCCAGATAAATCATATTTTGATTCAAATAAATATATTTTTAGTGTAAATAGCACATTCGGCTTTATCTTGAGTATAAATAGTAGACTGGTGAAAGCCTACAGCTCAGTTGATGTCATGCGTCACCTAACTTGACTACTATGTAGGTCTGGGAAAACCAACCACTGGTCAAAATATTTCAATCAAATGCATTTTTATCCTCAAAAATCACAGAAAACCCTCTGAAGGCAGGGCGTGAGACTCGAACTCACGCCCCTCAGACTGATAGCCAAGCGCTCTACCACTCGACCACAGTCTGGCTAACAATAGAATATTGGTATTACTTACCAAAACTCCTGCAATTTTTGACAGAGGCTTCACACTAGCATAAATTTCGTCGAACTCAAGGAATTCCACCCATTAAGTTCTCTATGACGTGCAGCACGTAAACGTAACACTTTTTTTTATTCTAACGACCAATATAATAGGAAGTTTACATTGACACGTTCATGAGTCAATGTCCATAAAGTGACCCTATAGCAATACACCCATAAAAACGTATTTACGTCGACAAACTCGACTTGTAACGGCAAATATGTACACGGGGCTTATCAAATCGGTCACGGTTTCCCCGTTCCCATGAAGGGACAATGGCGAAAGGTCCAACCGGAGGTCGATATGGAAAACGCACGAATTTATCAGTCGAGTGTGGCACGCGTCCGCCACAAAACAACCACTTTACCACCGTTGAACTGTGCTTATGGGGCACGTGTCACACTGCGAACTGTATGGACACATAATTGCTTGTAACTTCACTCGGAGAGTGCGTTACTAAGGGGTGATGTATGTGTTTATTATGATGTATGTTTTTGAGTTATTCTAGGAGATAATGTGTTTATTATTAAAGGGATAAATAATGTTAATGTTACTAATGATGATGCTGTTTGGATAATCATTATTTATAGATATATTATGAAATAAAAACCTCTTAAGCTTTGAAAGATATTTATTTGCTCTGGTACCGGTTTCGACTTACGTCATCATCAGCCAGAATCTGCACAGGGCAAAAAGACAAACATTAGATAGAACACAATATAAAAAGAATAATATTAATTAACTCACAGTCTAAATTAGTCAATAATCAGTGTACATTCCAGCTACGATATCTCTGGCACGTGGCTAACGGAAAACAAGACGTGGAAAAATCAGTCGAATGCACACGTGTTACCCCGTTCACTGATCACTGTAGTGAGCAAACAAATATTCAATGAGCATCATTAAAATATAAAACCGAAAACAACAATAAACATAAAGACATGAGCGAAAAACTACAGAAAACCAGCGGCAAGCATCAGGAGGGCAATGCGGAAATGAAAAAAAGCAAAATGATAAAACAACAGTATACAAAAATTTATAAAGAGGGGGAACAAGCAAAAAACTCAGATCAACAACCAGACAGAAGATGAACGGGTGAAGCCCAAACTTTTTTAATAAGATAAAGTTTAGAAAAAATTGTAAATTAAAGATATGGAAATAAAGGTTTATACACAAATTCTGTCCGGGTGTTGATGAGGAGGTGAGGGGGGGGGGGACTTCTTGTGCCGCTCTATTTCAAGCTGCTCCAAAAGGTCCAACCTATATCCCTTCTGACATTTATGAATCAACTTAACGTTATCAAAATCAAACTTATGGCCGGTATCAATCATGTGTTTGTAAACTTTGGACGTTTGTTGACATCTGTGCTCGCTGGGCGTGTCGCCAACTTCCTGCCCGTTTGACCGATATAAATAGCGTAAATACAATTATGACAGTTTAACGAATAAACACCACTCTCTTACAATATAGACTTAGGCACCTGGCGTTGTTTTGATAGAATATGGAGGATCTGGGTGTTAGTTTTGAAAGCGGGAACAATGTTATAGGGTCTGAGGATTTTTGGGAGTTTAAAATTAGATGGATTGTATGTGAAGGGTTTATATAAGATAGGGTTGGTTTGTGAAATTTCTCTGGTGTAAAAAGGGTCTATAGCGATTCTGGTTTCATGCATAATTGTGATAATTAACCTTCTGGGAAATTTATTTTTTAACGCAAGATTATTAATGAAAGAAATCTCTCTAAGTCTATCGGTATTGTTGAGGGGATATGTTCATGCTCTGCGGAAATAGAAACGTAGGGAAGCTAGACGGTGTGATAAGGGATGAAAAGAATCAAAGGGGATGATGGTAGGAACAGAAGTTGGCTTTATATAAATGTCAAAAGATAATTGTTTTTCATGTCTAAAAATGGAAACATCAAGAAAATTAAATAAGTTGTTTTTTCCTTTTCAGTAGTCAATTTAAGGTTAGGGTGTAAATTATTGATGTAGTTCAGCATATTCATTATTAATTATTAATTAATCATTATTTAGTAAAGATTTGTTGACAATGAAGCTCTAGTCAATGTCAAAGAACATATTTTTTTGTGCACAAAAAATGACAGGACTGAATTTGCAGGAGTATGAATTATGCTCAAACATTATTTGAATTATAAAAAGAGTAATGTTTAGTTGATATATCACGATGTTGTTAGATAAACTTCGAGAATTAATATGCCAATAACGTTGTTTTATATTATTATCACATTGAACACAAATCTGTCAAGATCTGTGTTGATTTTATCTAATTTGTTGCTTAAGATTTACGATTTGTTTTCCTAAAGCTATATAAATGGTCAAAGTGTAAAAATACGCGCATTCGGCATGTTTGCTGCTTTATTCCTAGAAACGAAAACAGAAGTCGAAAGCATCTCATTGCAAACCTTATATATTGGACTGCAATGCTGAAAGTTTGTTCACAATTGTTTTTGAAGCACCAACAGTGATTCTTTTCTCTCTATTTATTAAAACAGGTTTAATAAATGAATCAAGTATGTAACTGGTGAAAATTTAGAATTTTACTACTACATGACCGGATGTAATGTCACCGACTACGACCATAGAAGAGAAAATTTAATACTATCACGTACATAATTATCAAACTCTATATCATACTCTATCATAATGCCGTATACAGGGTTAGTCAAAATTACGGGAACACCTAAATAATATTCCAACGGTAAACAATTTATAAAAAAATTCAAGTAAAAGTTGTTTGCTTTAAACAATCGATCGTTAATAACAATCTATCTTTTTTAATATACAGAATGTTCACTTTAATTTTTGAACATCCTATGTAATTTTATATTCTTTAATTCGAAGATTAATTCTAAAAAAAAATCAAAAAATGTTCTGGTTTTAATAAAACTATTGTTTATATTGGATATTTTATAAAAAAAGCCTCTTACAAAAACTCTTAGAATTGAAAAATGTAAAATATACACGGTGTTCTATTAGAAAAAGAAACGTTTACCAAATTTCCAGAATATAATCAACACCTGTATATTAAAAATATACTTAGACGATAGCTTGTTTAAAACCAAAAAAGATTTGTTTGAATTTTTCTCTCAAATTCTTTACGGTTGAAGAATTACTAAGGTGTTCCGGTAATTTTGACTAATCACGTATAATTCGCCGTTTTGAATTTATTTTGAAAATCTGACATGACATTTTTCATTATCACTCTTCAAATATGACGGGAAACAAGTTTCATGCAAATCCAAGATTGTTTACGTTTTCGGTCGACATATTGATTCCGCCATTTTGAATTTTGAAAATTGAACGTTTGATTTGGAGACTAGGATCGTCAAGACCGATCTCGATCAAATTAAATTGGCTCATGCAGCTAAACTATTAATTTTACCAAAAAATGTCATAGACATAAATTATACATAAAGTTCCTATATACTTTAATTTATTATTTAACTATTTTTACGAAATTACACAAATCGCGGCTCATTTCCAAAATCGTTGAAAAATGCTAACAGGAAGTCTCCAGTTCCTTTGGACCCTTTTGGATAAAAGTAATACATAGTCGTATAGCATGAGGGATTCTTTCTTGACAAAGATAGGGAACGTATAAGAAAAAATAGATCAAAAAATATATAGACAAAAATCCCGTACTCGTGTTCAACGAGCATGCAATAAAAATTTCCTCTATCAAATAACTAATATACAATTGAAAGTCGTTAATATTCGTTGGAATTTATCCAATAAATTGTTCGAGGGATAATATATAAAATCTAAATTAGTATGGAGCATAGTCAACATATAAAATTATACGTGATTTGTTAGACAAGGAAACACAACGCCTAGTTTGGTAACGCGCTTTCACTCCAAAACAGACAGAGAGAAAAGTGGTGGTACTCGCAACTACAGATGCGTGGTGGGGGGCGGCATTCCTGGCCGAGCGCGGAAAACGATGTGAAAAACCGGTTTCAAAACGAAAATACGAACCAAAATATTGCAGCGGTGGCGTAGTTAGTGTTAATCTTAACCGACAGACCGATAATTTGTTTATAAATGATCCAAATCAAACACGAAATATCGTTGAAAGTAGGAACAATGTGATTAGTGATATTGCGTCGGATTTTGAAGTGAATTTGTGCGAATATCTGGAAATTATCATGCGGGACTGGGGAGATGTACCGAGGTAGGTCTGTTTTGGTTATGTTTATGGCATTGTCGCATACTTATGTGGGGTTATGTTTCTTAATGAGGCGTGGACGGGATTATTGCACAGTGGATATCAAGCCAGGCATCAACGATGGATAGAAAATGTCAGATTTATTTGTTTTAGTTATTTTTATGACTGCGAATGGGGTTAATTAAAGAACACAAGGATTTTGGAGTATTTATTAAGAATAACAAGTAGTAGGAAACTCAAAATAGCCAACCTGCCTGTGATAGCATAAATAATACTTGTGTAAAACAGGAGCATATTTAATTTTGTAAAGAAAATGGATGTAATATGATATACTTATTTATTTATATAGGGTGAGTTATTAGTATTCCGGCGGTTGATAGCTACTAATTCGTTAGAGACAGAAAACAAATTTTAAGACAAAAGTTGTTTGGCTCACTAGTTTCTATAACGTAAAATTATTTTCATTTATACAGGGTGTTGCATGTAGGCGTGACGTAAAGTACGTACATTTTTTTAAATGGAACTCCATGTATATTTCATTATTGTATGAATACTAATAAATTTGGCTATCCAACGGTATAGGTTGCTAATTATCAGCGTTAATAGTACCAGAGATATTCAATTATTTCTCCAAAATATGCCCGTTGCACGATCTTCTTTAAAACTATGTAAAAATGACATTTTTGTAGATTTCGCTTTTAAACTATGTCAGACAATAGTCAAAGCTAGTAGATAGATGATAGTATCAAAAGATATCTGATTCTCTATACAGGCTGTTCCTAAAACTTAGTAAATTTTGATGTTTTTCAAATCGCTTTTCCCTGATTTTTTTAAATGGCACACCCTGTATTGATATATTGCCCGTCAAGTTCCTTTTAATTTATATCAAATATGTCACATATTCAATTTCAGTGGTTTTCGTGATTTTTACAATTTAAAGAAAAATGTGTAATATTATCTAAATATGCCATTATTTTCTTGTTCTTTCTTTTTTGTTTGTCTCGTAGTTGTAAATCAGTAATAGTATATTCACATATAATTTAAGAAAAATCGCTGTGCATACATTCTCGATGCTACTAATGTATTTCTGTCGCCTTCGCCATAAATGTAGATCATGTTAATAATTCTTCTTTGCTATAATTATAACTCATCGATCACAGAAAAAACAAATATAGTTACTAATTTTGACAGCAATAACTTATTGAGTGTCGTTAGATCTCAATTATATGTTTCTATCTTAATAAATGCTAATAGTATTAATTACCGGTTTTTAAGTTATATTTTAATACAGTATCACTGATTTACAAATGAGCCAAAATTTCAGGATTTTATTATATTTCTGAAGTTTATTAGCATGGTCTAACATAGTTATCAAGTTCAAGAGAAAATGGTTATTACGTAAACTCGTCAGTAATGTAGAATGAACTAAAGAAGCGAATGATAATTAATCCAGGTGAGGATAATTTTTGGAAAGAAACACCTCCGCCTGGATTTGAACCAGGAACCCTCCAATTTCCGGTTGAGAGCTCTCCCATTTGAGCTACCGAGGGGAAATTGGAGAGTTCCTGGTTCAAATCCAGGCGGAGGTATTTTTTTCCGAAAATTATCCTCACCTGGATTAACTATCATTCGCTTCTTTAGTTGATTATATGGTTATTTAGATTCAAAACTTTTCCACAAATATGTTCTTTATTTCTCGTTTGGTTGGCATATCTTGACATTTCTTGACATTTGAGCATCGTTAAAATACTGGATAGCCCCTCATGAAACAATTTACTCGTTCAGGATTTGGTTTCGTTTGGGCGACAATCGTTTGCGCTAAAGAACCGTAGAAAATGCGCGCGCTGTTCGACACAATAACAATAACAAAAGTCAAAAAGGACTGTTAAGTGAGCACACGCGGTGCCCCGACGTCGCCACTTCATTGTGCGCCGCCCGCCACAGTCCATTGTCGACATTAACCACCCCTCGCTAATAACCCTCAGAACGTATACCCTAATAATACAGATACTTAACTTTTATATCCTTGCTTGTCTATACGGGGTAGGTTAAAAAGTAAAAGACGTGCGTTATGGATGTGTATGAAATTTGTGAAATGAATTTTTAGTTAAGAAGTTATGGATGGTGATATGATACATGTTCAAGTAGTGATTTTTCGCTCCGAGTGATGGACTGGTTCCTGTTATCGTTTTTCGCGCTTTGTGTAGATTTCGTGGTTTATAGTTATAAGTTGTGCTTAATGAGCTGCTATTAGAAGTATCTGGAGAACGAAATGAAATGAGAGATTGAAAATTTATGGACTTATATTGTTGGACACGATCGTCTCGACTAAAATATTTTGAGTTGTCGGTTACTTCCGGTTACACCGGAAATGATGTCGGCTTTTATGTTTAAAATGGAACATCATGTATTTTATGGCATTTTTGAAATCTTTATTACATTTTTGATCAATTTACAATCCCTATACCTAACATGTTTGACATATTTTTTTCCTTAAAAATGACTTCTGCACGGTTACTTCAAAAATTTGATAAGGAGAACCTATAAGATAGAGTTTGAGCTGCCTTCAATGGGTTATGTGCTAACTCTATCAGGGACGCCACCAACAATAATATGTTAAAAAGAATTGAAGCATGTTTAGTGGAAAGCGGCAACGTTTTTGAACAGTTACTGAAATGAAAAAAAAAAAAACTTATTTAATAAAGTTCTGTGTATTATAAATTGTTCGGTTATTTTTAAACGAAATCTAGATTTGGCAATGTTTGCAATTTCTAGTGTGATGTTTTAAAATCGATTTCAGTAGATACAATTACCTACATTCTAGGTAAAGGACATTGTAGACAAAGTAGATGTAAAATTTTCCATAGAATTAAAAAATGTATTCAAATTATGGTGGTTCAAAAATGCATTGCAAAAATTTTCGTTATGATAGAAAGCAACGATCCCAAATCCCAAATCACCAAATCGTTTCCAAATCCAAAAAAAGTGGACTCGTATTTTTTTCTTCGAAATTTTGATTTTTAATGATGCCTATTAAATTTACATAAGAAAATGCGTGGGAAAAGGACATTTCTTGGTATTTTCCGAATAATTGTTCGGTGTTTGCGAAAACTCAAGATTAAAGTTATACCACTTGTATAGGACTTTTCAAGGAAGAATTTGGCCTATTATACATATGGGTCAATCCATCTGAAATGGTCCAGAAAAAGATAAGTTGGTCGCTTGACGATTTTAGAAAAAATTCATTTTTTGTTATTGAATTTGCCTATGTTCTGGGAGTACAAAACCATATTTTTTTAAAAATTATTTTACTCCGTTCAGAAATGGCGCCCAGTTTTGTGTCAGCGAATCCGACATTTTTGAGATTGGTATGTGTTTGCGTTAAACGAAATAACTTTCTTTGAAATTGTCATAGAGAGTTGAAATAAAAACCACTCGATTAAGCACATTCCAAGCTATCTGTTAGGTATGTAATGCATAGAGTTTACGCTTAATTTCCGTTTAAAAAAATATCTTAAAATTTACTTACGATAGTCCATTTGGAGGCGTTTTCATGATTTTTTTTAGACATGAAGGGGTACTTAATTTGTCCATTCAATATTTTTTAGTTATAACCTTGTATGCAAAGGGTTTATAACAAAAAATATAGCTTACTTACTCCGTCTCCCTATTGATGACAGGCTATTGAAATATCAAAATTTCTTACTTTTTACGATGTTTAATGTCAAATATCTCTGATGGGACCATGCCAAAAAATCTGAAACTTTCAAAATTAATTCATCGTTTTATAAGGTTTAATAATAAATAAAAACATTCTTGTGTATTGCACTGTGTTTGGAATAACAGCCCTTTAAAATGAGAGAAAAATCACATGACGGTAAAACAAATTTCATTAAAAATTCTCAGTAAATACAAAACAAAGCATACCAATTATGTCATTTTTTACAAAAGGACATAGGCTAAGTGAACTTCATACGTTTCAGCTTAAAATAATAGAATAATTACTTGATTGTACAACATACATGTGTATTTCTAAATATTACTATACACATAATATCAGTAAGAATATGTTATATTACTGCTTCTATAAAAATATAATGTAAATAAATAAATAGTTCCAGTAGGCTTAGATGTATTCGATATATTAATGTTGGCCACTACTGGACTGTCCCCACCGCTCCCTTAGTTGTGAGCCTGTTCTAACAGGCTAACTAATGACCTGAGCCAGAAGCCTGACTGTTTTCAGAAACATTTAACTGATTATGTAAAACAAAATCTGTCAAGCATATCAGCATTTTTTTGGACGTGCACCTGGAAAAACGCATGCGACAGTATAGGGGGGACAACGAAGCGGCTAGTGGCGAAAGCCAGTCTTCAAAGACCACTCAATAGCCAAATCCTTAATGTAGAAGATATGTTCTCCTTTTGTAATAGACACCTACCAGGGGTAAACTACATCTTAGTGGCAAAAGAAGAGGTTTCAGAACACAAAACCGCATTTTATGATAGATTTCAGAGATCCAAACAGATAAAAGGAACTAGAAATTTTCACAAATTCTCTCCTCAACCAACAGAAGGTATAATAATATATTACGTCACATCAACTTCAGAAACGTATGAAGTTCACTTAGCCTATGTCCCTTTTATAAAAACTGACATAATTGTAATGAATAGTATGCTTTGTTTTGTATTTACTGAGAATTTTTAATAAAATTTGTTTTACCGTCATGTGATTTTTCTCTCATTTTAAAGGGCTGTTATTCCAAACACAGTGCAATACACAAGCATGTTTTTATTTATTATTAAACCTTATAAAACGATGAAATAATTGTGAAAGTTTCAGATTTTTTGGCATGGTCCCATCAGAGATATTTGACATTAAACATCGTAAAAATAAGAAATTTTGATATTTCAATAGCCTGTCATCAATAGGGAGAAGGAGTAAGAAAGCTATATTTTTTGTTATAAGCCCTTTGCATACAAGGTTATAACTAAAACATATTGAATGGACAAATTAAGTACCCCTTCATGTCTAAAAAAAATCATGAAAACGCCTCCAAATGGACTATCGTAAGTAAATTTTAAGATATTTTTTTAAACGGAAATTAAGCGTAAACTGTATGCATTACATACCTAACAGATAGCTTGGAATGTGCTTAATCGAGTGGTTTTTATTTCAACTCTCTATGACAATTTCAAAGAAAGTTATTTCGTTTAACGCAAACACATACCAAACTCAAAAATGTCGGATTCGCTGACACAAAACTGGGCGCCATTTCTGAACGGAGTAAAATAATTTTAAAAAAAAATATGGTTTTGTACTCCCAGAACATAGGCAAATTCATTACAAAAAAATGATTTTTTTCTGAAATGGTCAAGCGACCACCTCTGGACCACTTCAGATGGATTGACCCATATGGATTTGACGCCCCCAACCCGCCCCCACAGTGCTATGAAAACTATCCTAAAATGGAAAAATTTACATTCTTTAGAAAATTGACCGTTCTAACCATTTCATTCTTTTTTGCTCCTAGAAATAATTCGTATAAGTAGTGGAATAGTTATAAACATTTGTCAGTTAATTACCATTTGTTTAAATTGTACGTTTTTCTCGAAAATCCGTCTGAATTCAGTTTTCTCAGGTCGAAATGACAGTTTATTATCTTAGAATTACATTATTCATTCAACAATTTCTTCCTATTGTTGAAACAATCAATTATCACTTATTTTAACTTTTTTCTAATTATGATCGAAAGTCAGCGTTTTTGTGAATTTGTTTTAGAGATAAATTTCATGTTCGAGATACCTTGCCTATATTGTCTAATAAACCCACATTTGCCTAAACAAATGGCATTTGTATAAAAAAAATTTTTTTGCATGTCGTCTAATTTAGTTTTTTTTAAAGCCAACTTTTGTTCTCAAGTGACATCATTTATATTTGGGATGGTTTTCAATATTTCATCAAATTAGCGTACAGGGTACAGTTTCCAGACAGCAGCAAATTAGCATTATCTTAACATACTGAAATCAGAATAAAAAATGGTGAAAGAAATGTGATTAAAAAAATTGGTTGACTTTAAGAAAATTATTATTTAAAAAAACAATTAACTCCTCAATTTCTATAAAAAATGATTTTAATCAATCAAATTTTTTCGAGTAAACGAATAATAAGCGCATATTATTTTATTATTTAAACAATGGAAGTCATCCCAAAATATAAAGTTAAAAATATAAAGTTGAAAATGAATAGTAATTTATTGTTTAAAGTAATAAGAGGATTTTTTAATGAATAATGTCACTCTAAGATAATGAACTGTCATTTCGAACTAAGAAATCAGAATTCAGAAGGATTTTTGAGAAAAACGAATTATTTAAACAAATAAAATTTGTTTAAACAAATAGAAATTAACTGACAAATGTTTATAAACATCCCACTAGACTTATAATAATGATTTCTATGAGAAAAAAATAGAATCAAATAATTATGTCAATTTTCTGAAGAATCTACATTTCTTCATTTAAGGGTAGTTTTCTGGGCACTGTGAGGGTGGGTTGGGGGGCATCAAATCCATATGTATGACAGGTCAAATTCTTCCTTGGAAAGTCCTCTAGAAGTTGTATAACTTTAGTCTGAAGTTTTCCCAATGTTTCCCCCAAAACGTTTCCAAATCCAAAAAAAGTTGACACGTATTTCTTTTCTTAAATATCGATGCATCAAATTTACATCAGAAAATGCATGGCAAAAAGGAAATTTTTTGGTAATTTTCGAATAGTTGTTCGGTGTTTGGGAAAACTCAAAACCCCGAACATCTATTCGAAAAATACCAAAAAATGTCCTTTTCCCATGCATTTTCTTATCTAATTTAGAGGCCTCGACAGGCACCTTCAAGACTCAAAATTTCGAAGAAAAAAAGATACGTGTCCACTCTTTTTGGATTTGGAAACGATTTGGGGGGATCGTTGCTTTCTAAATAAAAATAGCCAATTTGAACCACCCTAGACTATTCATATCTTAGGGTTGCCATTAAAAAGATCAACTTTTAGTACTTTTTACGAATTTAAATTTGATCTTATAATAATAACACCTGTATACGTTTTAGAAGAATTCTACCAATGTGTCGATAATATGTTACCTTCACAACAATTTTGCCTGACAACTTTTCTCCAACTGTCACAGGGGATAATTTATAAGTAATTGAAAGTAACCGTGCAGCTGTCATCTTTTAAAGACAAAAATTAATATCTCAAAAATGACACATGTTAGGAATATAGGGAATGTAACATAAAATTGATCTAAAATTTAACGAAGATTTAAAAAATGCGACAAAGTACAGGATGTTCGTTCCATTCCAGAAATATAAAAGTTGACATCATTCCGGTATAACCGGAAGTACCAGAAAACTCAAAATATTTTAGTTGAGATGATCGTGTCCAACAATATAAGCCCATATGTAACTACTAAACTACTAAATATTTATTTAAGTTGCTGCAAAGATTATATGAATAAGTTCATTGAATTCATGGTAATCGTTGTAGAGACTATACTCCCTAACTTAACGACTGTGGAAGTGCTTGAAGCCAGTCTGGGGTCCGTGTAGGAAACATAATCGCGTGCCAAAATGCGTTACGGTTTCAATTGAAGTGGCCTGATAAGTGCGCGAAACGGTAGGGAATGAAAGAAAGTAAACAATGAGGGAATTGGTTACGCGGTAGGTCATTTCGAGTAGTTATTAACTTCTTTCTAGTGCCGGCGGCGACGGCGTCGCGGTCATTATTCCGGAACTCTTTTATTCAAAGTAGCTACCGATGTCGGGCACTTGACTTCATACACAACCCCACCGCTCGTGCTGTATACATGCTTGCTGAAAAGTTATCGTGCAAACATGTCATTACTATTCGCTATATTAATTTAATTTATCTACGACTCACATATAATAAGTTCATTGCATACGTATCTATGACTATATAATCCCCATCGTTATATAGCGCCAATAATTATAATGACACTAGCGTTGTATAATAATGACAGTTCGTTCAAATAATGACCTCATTATTTGAACGAACTGTCATCATTATATGACGCTAGTGTCAAAGTCTGTCAAAACCTACGTGGATGACAGTTATTTGACAGTTCGCCTCATCATCATTGACAAATACATTTAAAATATTTTACTTAAAATGGAATTTATGAGTCGTAGATAAAACGTTGTATTTGACTCGCACATAACGGATATAAATCGCTCACATGATTACACGCTCGCCTACGGCTCGCGTGTAAACTTCATGCTCGCGATTTATATCCTTAATTATGTGCTCGTCAAATAATATACTATTAATTTGATTTGGATAGATATAGTTACTTTATGCAGATGGCTATTTTGCTATTGTAAGAGTGAGAATTATATATGTAAAAGTACATGTACTTTTGTATTGAGTTGGTGCCTCTAACTATATTTAGGCAAAGCCGCCTAGACCACCTAGTAGACTCGTAGAATGCAAGAAATATCTCATATTATCCATACATCGCCATGATTATGTTTTAAATATAGTTTGTTTTTCTCAAAAACAAAAAAAAGGAGTTTATAAAGAGGGCTTTGTCTCAATTGTCGCCTTGAATATCTTACTTCCTCAGTTTGTTTAGCACTTCCGGTATAATGTTTTTCATTGCAGTAAAGTGTTGCCATTTAAGAGGGCTTTCCTTAAAGAATTCAAAAACATTTATATATATATATATTTTCTGTTACATAGTTTTTGAGAAATTAAAGAGTCTGAAAACCTTATTCTCTATTTCCAAATTAGAATTTTGAAGACAAATAGTTTTCTTAAGTATATATAAGTAAGCCTTATACGAACAGTATTACGATAATTCTCCAATAACTGTAGATTTTGTGTAAATTAGTAATAATATTCGATTACTAACAAAAAGTATAGGAAAAACTACGCTATTCAAAAATGATTTTTTGATAAATTAGGTATACCGGGTGATTCAAATTCGAGCCTCACCATGTTTAAATTTCTATTAGGTATTTTTCATTTTGAAGATATCCGCAAAAAAACTGAAATGTTAAAATATCGTTTTTAATTTTTTATTCAAAACCAAGTGTAGCTAGACATTTGAAACAAAAACATTCTGTAGCTACTTTTTAACAAGGAATGCAGTGTTATTTTTTAATTTGAAATAACATCAATGATGGCGGCGTAACCATGGCCAACTTTAGTTTTTCTTATGGGCGCCATGTTGAATTTTGGCATTTTCCGATAGTCGTGTTTTTTTTCATTTCCGCAATGTATAACATGACGGCATTAGTTTTTAAAACAATGGCGTAATAATAGAAAACCTTCAGGTACCCAACTGGAGCTTGGTTACAGACCGCCGAACTCGTTGCCAAGCAACGTCAACGAAATGCACTTGGATCAAGCGGCGCGCGCAGCGTTGGGTTTGCCATTTAACCAAATTAGCCTTAATTGTGGTTGATTCCTGTAGAATGTTTTTGTTTCAGATGTCTAGCTACATTTGGTTTTGATTAGAAAATTAAAAACGATATCTTAACATTTCTGTTTTTTGTGGACATCTTCAAAATGAAAGATGATAGCTAAAATTACTTTTCAGATAATTGATTAGCACAAATATACGAAACTTTGCCAAATTTAAACATAGGCTCTATTTCCTCTAATAAGCGAGATCCCCATGGTGAGGCCCGAAATTGAATCACCCGGTATAGCTCGCAATTTAAAAATATATTTTCATGGCGTTGCACAATTTTGGTTCACTCTAATGATACTACATACGACCTAGGTTCTGGTTATAAATTCCACCCCCATGCAGTTATCACTACTTTCCATACACCGTGCAAATCAAAACTGTTAGATACATCGGGTATTTTATGTTACGTAAGTTACTTTTCTGAGGCTCAATGACGTCATGTAACCAAAAATGCTTATTAATGAATATTTAATATAAAATCGATTAATATTTTTAGTTTTAATATTTTATTTTATCTTTTGTCCTAGACATCATAGTTACTAAGAAAACAATGTTAATGGCTACTGAATTTCAACCAAATGATTTTAAAAATGATACAGATTCCATATTTTAGAATCTGAATTATAAATACTTAGAAATACCACAAACAGAAGTACAATAGCATATAAAATCAAAATAAATGAAACCCCCTAAAAATTATGTTGGTATTCGGGATAAATAATGTTTTTAGTAGTGTTTTTATTGAAGTCAAAATTCGCCCTATGGTTGGACTTCTTAGAGCGCCCAAAGCTCTTTATAAGCGTCTATTTGGAGCCACACAGTATATTGCTTTTTTTGATATTTAATGAGGATGAATACAACGCTTCTCAATTGTTATCAAACATTTTTGTTGCATACTGGATGATCAGGATATACTTTATCTTTCTCTAAACAACTTTGCAGCCAGATGTTGTGGGTTTTGAATCATAAACAAAATTGCAAATGCTTTACATCACGACTGAACAAGAAAACCAATTACACCAAGCGATACGATCATCCCACACAAAAAAGCGATGAATCTCTTTATCAAAAAGCGCGAGCAATTTCGACCCTTCCACCATCTCCTCTACGTCCTCCTGCCGACTGCGCCAGTGTGTAAAGCTCGGCGCGCGTCACAGACGACTGCGTCGATAAATTCGACGTAAGCGAATAAAACCGGAGCCGATATGATTCGCGGCGACAGCGTGCGATGGACGCCAATTTATACCGCGTTAGCGTCTAGCCGCGACCAATGAAGCGTCCAGGCGCCCATGGGACGCTATCCTCCCGCCCACCTAATTGACATGTATTAGATTTTATGGACTCGGACGGCTCTCGCCTCCGCCGTCCGCACCCCCCGTCTCCTCGCCCCCCGTCCCTCTTCAGGGTAATTGGCAGAGTCGTCGATAAAGTGTCTTAATCTTCCCCAAGTCCTCTGCGTTACGCTCGACGAGCGCCGCCGTGATCGTAAAAGTTGGCGCTCTCAAAGAGGGCAATTTTTTGCCCTGATCAAAGGAATTGATTAGGAGGGACGTAAAAAAGGACGATTTTGTTGCCGTCTTGGACGAATTCGATTAAAATTGTTAATTTTATGGATTTTGATGTCTACGAACTTTATTTTTAGGTTCTTATGGAGGCTGTACTTCCTAGTGGACTTATGACAATGGTTTTTAGTCCTACTTATAGTTTATGCTTCTTCGTCCTGGTTATAGTTGGAGATTAAGTGTTCCCCACTGGTGTACCTTAAATTTAGTTTGGATGCTGGCGCTTTAGACTTCACACACTGCACGTTGCTGTGCTTTGTTCACCTAACACTCACATAAAAAGCACTGTGCTCTGCTTTTGTAACATCACTTCACCAACTCAAAAGGTTTAGTTATTTTTAGTCTGCGCATACTGTCAGTATTGTCAAGAACTCTGTTTTCATGATTCTCTGCAAACTTTCCAATTTCATTGGTTACTAATCCCATCTCAATATTGAGATGGGAGATTTTGGTGGAGATTTTTGTTTCTTATATACCAAGGTGCACCCACGATGTTTCTTAGCACCGTATTTTGGAAGCGTTGAATGATGGTGATATAGCTTGGCTTAGTGCAGTTCCATAGTTGGATACCATAGGTCCACACAGGTTTAAGTATCTGCTTGTATAGTAGGAGTTTATTATATGTCGACAAAGCCGACTTCCAACCTATAAGCCAGTATTTTTTTTTGTATCTTATGCCCAGCCCAATTCTTCGCGTTTCTTTTTAACATGTGCTTTCCAGCGGAGCTTGGTGTCTAGCGTCATACCGAGGTATATTGCGGTGTTCGAGGAGGGTACGGTGGTGTTATTTTTTTTTATTTAACTGGAACGGAACGTATGCGCTTGTTGGTAAAATTTATGTGAAGGGATTTGGTTTTGTTCAATGTAGTTAGCTATCGTTGCATCCAATCACTAGTACTGTTGTGCCTGTGCGTTGTTGAGTTTCAGAAGTAGGGAGGTCATGTTACAGTTTTCAAAGTATTTTGTAGTGGACCCAACAATAAATGGTGAACATACATTTAACGTAAAAGTGAGTGAATTGATGTCAAATGTTAAAAGTTTCCGTGTTAAAACCGTTATAGAACTATTATTAAATAAGTGAGTGACGCTAAAAACACCGACAGATTATAGACGACTACCACGGGTAACAATAACGTAAACTATTATGTTCATTATACTGAATTATTTGAAATAATACATAATCCTTATATTGAACCTGAACATGGGAGTGTCCAAAACTAAGAGCAAAAGTAAATTATGTTAACATAATAAGAGAAATGTTTTTGGAATATTGTGAATTATGTCAAAAGCTGGTACATCTGAAAAAATCTGATGTTGCCGGGCACATGAACTTTATCATACTATATATAAAATTAATAGTTTAGCTGCATGAGATTTGATCGGGATCGGTCGTGTCTGCAGTAAAATAAAACTAGATAGCCAGGATTTGACAGATGTTTAAACTATTGAAGGTAGGTAGTCTCAAAACATCAACCTTTGACACTACCTACTGTCATTAGAATCACAATATCTGACAAATCCTGGCTAACTAGTTTTAATGCTGACACGATTTCAAACAAATAGAATTTGCTCATAAAGCTAAACTATTAACTTTACCCAAAAATGTCATAGACATAAATTATACAAAATTTCCTCAACTTTAATTTATTATTTAACTATTTTGACGAAATTACAGAAATTGCGGCTCATTTGCTAAATCCCTGAAAAATGTTTAGAGTAAACATCCAGTTTCTTTGGACGCTTTTCAACAAAAAGCTTTTCAGCAAATATCTAGTAATCATTTATTAATTTGATTTAATTTATTAATTTAATTGAAAAACTACAAATGGAATACCATTTAATTTAACTATTATATTGTTTATGTCTAGAATGGATTTCCTTTTAAGTTGTTACATAAGCTACATTTTGATTTTTGTTTTTATGTTGTTTATAATACATGCTAGTACATATTATTAAATAAACAAACTAGTGTATTAACCAAGAAATATAACCCTGATTAGAGAAACAGATGAGAACAATTTATAAAATCGATTTTTTATGCTCACAAATATTTAGTTATTTGATCTTTCTTAATGATAGCAATTATAAAAAATTATTAAATACCCTATTAAGTCTGGCAAGTACTAATTACTTTGCGACTGTATCCAAGGTTGACATTATACAATTATCAGTATACAATTGACATTATACAATTATCAATATACAATGTCGACATTGAACTAGTATCGCCGTACAAAATCCATCAAAACAAGCAAATTTCGAACTTTGTACCATTAGGGGGTGCAGTGTCAGCTTTGAACAAAACAAACTGTACAATGTGAACATTGTACAATTTCGGGTTTTGCTCGTAACATATCGACTGCCATGATAGCAGTGTTATCAGCAACCGTTGCAACGGTAACACCATCTGGTTGCAGATGATCATGTGTATAGAAATAATTGGGCCAAGTACACTACCTTGTGGTACTCCTTTTGCCACATCCAGGAATATACAGGTGCATACTTTTTTTCTTCTAAAGTTCGTTCTATTATCATTGTTATTTTGTACACCTAATCATTTGTCGAATGTTTGTTTCTGAATCCAAACTGATGAGCGGGTATAATGTTTCTTTCATCTAAGATTGGCTTCAGTCGGTTTGCAAGTAGTTTTTTAAACAGTTTTGACAATGTGGGCAGTAAAGAAACTGACCTGTAGGAAGATGCTTCATTTTCCTGGATTTGGAATACCTCCGCAGTTTTCCGAATAGTTGGCACATATTTAAGCCTAAATGCTGCGTTGCAGAGATTAGTTATCTTAACTATGGCTTTGTAGATAATTTTTTTAAGATCTCACCTGTTATTAGAGCAAGCCCAGGTGACTTTTTGGTTTTATTTTTTTAAATTTCATATATTACCTCTTGAGGAATAACGGGGATATTCGATTTCCTTCGATTATTGTAGAATTAGTCGTTTCTTCCATACTTCTGTCTTCATTTGGACTCCTACTTATAGTAAAGAAAAATTCTTCTAGAATACTTAATAAAACCTGGCTCCAAATGAAAAAGCATTAAAATACATTATCCGGCAACGGAATAATTTTTGCGGCAACGAACCCATCCGACCCCCATCGCCCCGCATCCTTTTCTTGCGACGTAAAAATAAACAATGGCAAACAAAGACCCCTCACTCTTTTCAGCGCGAGGGTCCTACCCGGGGGCGGATATAAGTCACTGGTATGTTGATGTATGTGGCTAAAAGTAGAGCCGACGGTCCGGACCGTCCGGAAGATGAATGCGTATATGTATTGTTTCCGGGACGCGGCTGTGAAAGAAACCCTCCTAATTCCCCTTGTTACTTAAGCTAACGACCCGCGGGCTCCACCGCACCCCGCCGCCACCCGCCCACCCCACAATACCACCACCGTCCAATCCCTCAGCCACCAAATTCCCAGTAAATGGAACCGAGAATTCTTCCACCAACGCGTATTCATCAGGATTGTCGTCCCTTCCTCCCTTACGGCATCCTTTCTCTTACTCCAAACGAGGGATATAGGGCTGTAGAGCTAAATAAACCCTACGGTAGGTATGCAATAAATTAATTAACTTTAAATGGATTTAGCGTTTAAGTGTAGCTTGGTGTTGCGTGAGCGTAACATGGGTGTAGCGTTGCGTGAACGTAGCGTACCGTAGCGTAGCGTAGCTTTGTGTGGGCATAGCGTAGCGTTGCGTAGACGTAGCGTTGCGTGGACGTAGCGTTGCGTGGGCGTAGCGTAGCGTGAACGTAGCGTTGCGTGTTGTTGCGTGGGCGTAGCGTACCAATCGTGTTATTTGGCTTTTAGAGTGATCTAAGATGGCGAAAGACAGGTTGAAGTTACCACCCCATTGAATAATTGTAATGTTGGTAATGATTGCAAATGACAGCTGTTATTTTTGTTCATTGGCGTAGGTATTCTTTCTTGTATAGGGATTCATGCTCTCGGAAACAATGTGGGTTTGGAAATCTTTTAATGTTAGTTAGTGTTATTAGTAGAGAGACAGGGGACATGAATAAAACATTCACAAGACAGCATATTTTAAAACCACTGTATATTTCATAAATATAATATGTAGATAAATAAATTTTTAAATACAACATAAAAATAATATACCGAATAATAAAATCTTTCCATATGTAATCAAATGAAAATAATTATTATAAGTATTTAGTGAATTCAAAAAATCATCTCTCATATATTAAATCAAATAATTTATAATTTATAAATATTTATAACAAATTAAATCCCGAAGAGATAAATTATTGTTGGAGGGGAACGTAACCCTTACTGATGAATCCACTTTTTTTCTGATCGAGATCGGTCGTGTCTGCATTAAAATAAAACTAGTTAGCCAGGAATTGACAGATATTTTGATACTATTGACAGTAGGTATTGACAAAACATCCGCGTTTTATATTAATGCAGACACGACCGATCACGATCAAATAGAATTTGCTCATGCAGCTAAACTATTAATTTTACCAAATAATATCGTAGATATAAGCTATTCAGAATTTCCTCTACTTTAATTTGTTATTTAACTATTTTGACGATATTACAGAAATGGCAGCTTATTTGCAAAATCGTTAAAAAATACTAAGCGTAAACATCCAGTTCCTTTCGAGCCTTTTGAACAAATAGCTTTTCAGCTCTAAGTTTGGCCATGAAACTTCGAAATATGAACTTTCGTCTCGAGATACCTTTAGTAGTTTCTCCGGAATCGTCGCCACATAAAACGGGTACTCTAACACAGACATTTTTTGCACCTTAGTCAAAAATGTTCAGGGGACCCACAAGAACATATATTTCCGCTCAAATCTGAATTTTTTTTCAGCACAATTACAATGCTTCACAATACAATACCTTAAGTAGAAATGAACAAAACTACACTCACATTGTCGTCATTATACGACAAAACAACCATGTCATCATCATCTGCTGAATATTTTCTGAATAAGCTGTTCAAAATGTTTCAATAGCATTTCCAAAAAAAGTCAGGACACTTGTCAATTGACGAGAAATTGTAAAAGAAATAAACCTTTTTGTCTTGGATTGTTTTCTCTTCCACTCTTGCTTATTTGCAATTTATTTTGGACTTTTCCCCTAGAACTTTGTTCATTAGTAATATCGCTATCCATGTTAATACTAATATCGTCAATATAAATCTAACCACTCACAATTTTTTAAAATTTTAATAAATGCAAGAATTTCTTGTTGTTAATCTACTACGTGCTGCATATCAATACTAATCTGATTTGGAGACAATTTGTTTACACCATGTTGTACACCATGATCACGTGATTGAAGAATCGCAACCTGATTCGTCCAGAGACAAATACCTACTTTTCAACTTGCATGTCGCACGCAAATGTCTCCTCTTGCATCAAAGGCTAAATTTAAGTCGCCAATAACAGCATAAATTATGTGTTTTATGTTCCTGAAGACCAAAATATTATATATTTTGGTTTGTTTTTTATATAAATATTCACCAATTTCGCCTCATTTTGTTAGAAAATGGCACTTCAAAATGTCAGCTTTTGCATCTATACGCTTCATGTATTATTATAGGGGTGCGATTTAAGCGTGCATTATTTAAATAGATTAGCGCATTAAAATGGATACTTTGTGCATTAACAAAAGAAATAATGTGCATTAAATAAATAGGAATGTCACATACAAAAATTATAATGAGCAGTATTTAATTCATTTTGTGCGCTAGAATGGCTGACTTGTGCATTAAAATAATACATACCGAGCATTAAATAAATATGAATAGTTTACATAAAAAATTTTATCCTGAGCAATATTTAATTCATATGGTGCCCTAGAATGGCTGACTTGTGCATTAAAATAATACATTCTCCATCTTTACACTTTTCGCCATCAATGGGAAGGGTTAAGGTGTAACAGTGACTTTTCCTTTTTATATATTCATCAAAGCTTTCATCCACTATTTCGTTGATTCCCGCGCTTTTAGCAACCTTACTGAACTCCCCAGCGGGTATGATGTAAGTTCTCTGTAACGAATTCTGTACAGCTTCAATATTCTTATTTATTCGAGCCCACTGATAAGCGCTTCTCCACAATTTTAAGTCAATGTGAACCCATAATTATTAGATAGCAAGTTAAAATTGTACAGGGAATAACCGTATTTGAAACGAAACATACGGCGTAATGGTACTTATCTACTGAAATACAGCAGCAAAGGTACTACTATTAAACAATATTGATTATCATAGCAACCAAATGAAAAAAGATTGACATAATTGTACAGCATCTATTTCCACTAAATACGTGTGCAAAAAGAATTTTTATTATATGTCGTATTACGACAGTTTCTTAAACAATAAATAATAAACAAATATAACAACAAGCAGTAGAAAAAGACGTAGGATACATATGATACAACACACATATTCTTATACATATTATAGGGGTTTAAACTATTACTAAAATCGCCTTTTCTCAAACGCGCGCGATTTGGTATATTTGAGATTATGATTGTAACTAGAATTATATTTACACTATGTACTGATTTAGTTAAAGAAAATTAAAGAGTTTACTTACCTGTCAAACCAATTTTTATGACTGAGTTATAAAGTTTTATTTAGCTGAGACCAAAACCACAGAGCAACGTCAGGACTAAGCTGTAGGATACACATAAACGATACACACTATAATCTCTCTAGGGCGCATTTTAATTTTCTCATTGTATAATTTAGATTATTGAATGCGCTTACCAAATTTTCAAATGCTGATTTATTTAAACTATTGAACATATATTCTTTTTAATTAACAATTATTTTTTGCGATGCACATTATATTTTTACAGAAGTAATGATTGTATTGGACATTTATTTATTTAAGTGCACAAATATATTATGAAAGGAACATTCAAATATATAAATGAGCAATTATTGATTCTGATGCACATATTATAAATATATTGCACATTTATTTTTTTTTAATGCTCAGGCATTTTTTGCATTGCTCAAATATTTTTTGTATTGGTCAAATATTTTATCAAATGCTTACAATAAAACCACGTTTCATTTTATATATTGCACAAATAATTTGTACTGTTATTATAGGTACTTCTAAAATAACATAATAAAGTTCCATTTATATGATTTTATACGAAAAATATGTATAGTTTAGCATAGTATATCATACGCGTAGCAACATACATGTGAAAATAACGCTTGCGAAGGAATAGTTTCTTGCGAAGGGTTAAAATCGAAGTCGATATAGTGCAGTTTCCTTCGAGAGGTTGATAAAAATTTCAAGGGGTAGCTTTCAGCTGGTGCCTTTCGATGCTCTAAGCGGACATCGATAGGGCAAAAGCCACATGAGGATAGATGCTCTGTTCCGATTGCACTGCTTCGCTGATAGGGCTTTTAGTGGCCGAGTAAATCGCTTTGACATTATTCATGTGGACAAATTGCGTTTTAGCGTACATTCAGTCTGTGTCTCTCTTTCTCTCTCCCTCTCTGTGCGCGTGGCCATCGGATTGTGAAGCAAATAAATTGAACAGTAATCGATGATGTCTGTCCAACTCGACATTCGCACAGTTCGATAACTTTATAGCTCTACTGATGGTCATACGTTAGGACAACGATGATCAAAAGCTGTTGCTGGTATGCTCTTGAGTGCTTAAAAGTAGTAGATTCTGGTGAATAAACATGGATTATGCCAATTGTAAACAAGAATTAGCTGAATTAGCTATCTACAGCTGCTTGAAGCTTCTGCACTGTAGTATGTATGTAAATTGTCTATATCTTTCTAAACCATTGTGGTGTCCCTGCTGTGATTTGGACACCACACTTCAACCACACTTTTTGGCATGGGCCTTCCAGCAGAATCTGTTGCTGTATTCGCTTATGGAACCTTCTTTATAATAATTATGTAATTGCAATCGGGGTTGTTTTATTGTCTTGTTAGTTAACACATGTTCTGACACGATAGGTTCAGCTTAATCATTTTTTCAATTCCCAGACTTGGACTTTGTCAAGAACTCTTCGGATTTCCTTGTTCAATTTTCATTGATGTCCGTCAGATAATATAGCCGTGTCATCGGTATGTGTACCACAGTATTGTTTAGCAATTCTAGGAACTGATCTCTCGTGCTTCTCGTGTGTAACATACGTGATGGTTACTAAATTTAGTATCTAGGGTATTTTGCGATACCATGTTGTAGTACTGGTAGTAAGTTTGGATAAAATTTCGCACACATCATTTTTATCCTAATGGTGACTATACCGATTATAATCGTCACCATGTCAGTGTTTTATATCTTCTATCCAATACTCGTATTTTCCACTATTTAGCTGCAATATTTAATAATCCGAATCACCTTCGGCCAAGTAGTTCGGATTATCGCCGCTCTACTGTAATAAATAAATAATAAAAAAATCATTAATAAATCATAAATAAATCATAATTAATCATAAATAAGTTATAAATAAATCCCTTCGATGTCCCTTCGATATCGCTTCGATATCCCTTCAATATCGCTTCGTTATCCCTTCGATATCGCTTCGATATCCCTTCGATTTTAACTTTTTACCATTCTTATAGTTTATGAAGAGCGGAATCGAATGGTGTTGGTTTTATTAAGTTTGAACTTCTATCCAATCTTATTTTCTGCTATTTAGTTGCAATATTTGATAATCTGAACAATTTGATAATCCGAATAACCTTTAGTCCCAATTAGTTCGGATTATCGACGCTCTACTGTACTTCGCACCTTTTTGCGGTGCTCAGCTGTTTATCTCAAATATACTGGGTGTTAAAAATAAGTGTAAAATAAAGACAAAGTATACTGAACTTTTGATATCGAACTCATGTCCACATAATTGAAACCGATTAGGTACTGCATAGAGCCTTAATATATTATAGAATATATAACAATTTGTATGTTACGGCTAAAATGAATACTTGGCTAGTTTCAAAACTAACTAGCTATTTTGCAAACTAACTAAAAGCGCCGTTATTTTGAATGATTTTGCCCTTTGTTGCAAAATAGCGGGTAAACAGCAGCTAGTTTCCATACTAGTTGGTTAGTATGCAAACTATATATTTGTTTTGGTTAATGTCCTTATTTTATACTATTGTTTTAATATTAACCCAGTATTTTAGATAGTTTGTATAACAATCATTTATGATGTTGGCTAATATGATAACATTATCCGTTTTAGTCACCCAAAATACCAGGATTCCTGGCTAGTTTATAAACTGAATGGTTTATAAATAAAATTGAAATGTATCATATTGCTATGAACCAGGGTTGTTATGTTTTAAAACATTTGTTTTAAAACATGTTTTTAAACATGTTTTAAAACAAATATTTTGTTTTAAATCGTTTAAAAACTTTATTTTATTAACGTCTCTAAAAAGAATTCAAGATAACCCAAATTGGCCAAAATTGGTATTAAAATTACAAAACGGTTGTCATTATCTTAATTCGAAGATGATAAAAAATTTTAAAAAAAGTCACACAAATGTGCCCGTCCTATGATACATGGCACTATTTTTCCTATGCTAGTTGTAAAATTGGTTCAACCTTGCGACTCTATCCAACGTTCAACAAATACATTTCCGGACATGAGTTCATTAAAAAATTTGTCTACTATGGTCTTACAGACCATTCATACAGCTTATATTTAACAACAATTATTATTAATTAGTTGACTTAGTATTATCGCCTTTTAAGTGTTTACGTATAGTAGTAATGATAGCAATTTTGAATTTCATTGTCGATGATCGTTATCACAGAATTTTCAAATTTGTTAACTTTTCGTTATATTTAGTAATTGTTTTCCGTTTATGTGGTTACATTTCAAAATAATATTTTCACCATTTATTGTTTACCAATTTGTTATTAAGACTTTTTCGGATGCTCGCTTAACACAATCATGGAATTAATATATCAATTGTGCATTTTGTGCTTGTATTTTTGGTTTTGAAAGGTGCCCGTTGCTCATTAGATATTAGGCCTATTGGTTGGCAATCAGATCAAATCTAAAATTGTAGGATAAAAGTTCAATGATTCTGAAACAAATATATAAATACAAATAATATTCTTAATAATAGTTATTTAACCAACAAGTATATTAAAAAGAGCGATTAATGATCGAGACTGTTTAACGCGCGAGCGAAGCGAGCGCGTTAATTGTCGAGATCATTAATCGCTGTTTAATATTCGAGTTGGTTACAAAATTTTTCCGTCGATCGTATTGTTCTTGCGTCTTCTACTAATTTTTCTTCGCCGATGTCTGTTTAGGTTATATGACAATTTATGTAACTTGACACTGACAGTTCTAGAGAGCGGTATGTTTTGATTGGAAGGTTTCATTTCACATATGTTCGATTGGCCAATCAAACGACGTCATTGCGTCTTGTGATTGGCTATAACAAATCATGAATTAATAGAAATCGTGCATTAATGGAGTACTTTAATAAACGATTTCCTATTCACTAAACTGACTCATAAATAAACGATCGACGGAAAAAATTATTAATTACAGATTAATAAACGATAGAAAGGCAGCAAATTTTCTTGCAATTCAAGTTTAATATCTAGTTAAAATTTTAAAATTCATTTGAATGTGTAACATATTTTTATTTTTATCTAGGAGTTTATTTTTTAATGAATTTTCACGCACCTAATTACAATTCGTTACATTTTGGGTCGTTACAGTTTATTTCTACAGTCCTACATAAAGTTTACTTACATTCCATGGTTACCTACTTCTACACTTATATTGTAAACGTATCAAGTATTGTAAGCTCAGTGCATATCAATTTGTGTTTACATAAATTTCTACGCGTTATCAACCATGAAGCTATATTCGAGCAAAAAACGCCAATCGCATTCAACGCAAACCCATCGAAAAGCTTTTAAAAAACTTTTTTCCCCAATTTATCACAGCGCGTCCTTCGCTCGTTGTCAACCAAATGGCCGCGTGCGCCATCCGGCCGAAATCCAAGAAGATGACATATGCCGTAAAGCTTTTAAATAAAAAGCGCCGCATAATACCCTCCTTTCCTCTCCAATCCGCATTTATTATTCATCGAAACTTTTGATACAGCCCGATCGATTTAAATTTTATTTAAATTCGCAATGATATCCGATCGTCGGGCCACATGTCCTCGCGATACGGTCCGCAGATAAGATGATTCGAATGGTGCGTACGCGGGGGACTTCCCCGACTCCGACCCGGTCCGGTCGTTGTTATTCATGGGAAGGGATTTCGTGTTTCTGGTAAACATATCCGGTTACTGTCGATCCGCGCGCCACCACCACCCTATCACGGACCGAATCCGGACCACTCGTATGATTTAATATGATCCGAGAGGTCTCACCGGCAATATTCTCGTCGTACCGATGCCGATGCGGTGACGCACCGGACTACTGATTTGCTCGACTTGGCTCGAGTGTTTCGGACCACGTTTCGACGATTTTTAATTGGATTTTGAGGTTAAGGTCGTTATGGCATCGTCTTGATCGTACATTAAGGTGACCAACCGCCCCGATTTGGGCGGGACAGTCCCGAATTTTAATAACTCGTCCCGACTCGTAAGCGTCGAATATTGTCCCGATTTTTGAAAATGTTTTCCTTATGTCCTGGATTTTGTAATACAATTCGAATTTCCAAGATATCCATAAACATAAATTAGATTCCCAATTATTATCTGAAACAAGGGTTGTCTACCTATAACGAATTATAAGCGCAACCTTAGCGACCATAATAATTATGTAAACACGCGTAGTGAATAGCCGGTTGGAGGGTGACAATCTAGTCCTTGTGACGGTGTACAAACGGTGCATATTGCGAAAACTGGTAAGTTACTTATAATAAAAAACTAATCTGACTTAAATAAAATGCATGTCAGTCTTTTGTAGAGCCGTTTGGGCGGGGTAAGATTTAGCGGCCAGGTCGCGTTGGATCATTTTTATTTTTTTATCTTCAAATTGAATCAGTCAATCAGTACAATACAAAACATATTTTTGTTATTCTCAGATTTCTAGTTTATACATTTGTTGATATTTATACAATGCGCCATAACAAATCACAGATATATTGATCCTAATAATTTGGCACGAAAAAGAAAAAAATGTGTTACCGATATATTTTATTCTGTTCTAAATTAACATTGGGATTTCTTCTATCTAGATTAATTTCTTCCAAAAATATGGAACACAAAGAAAGAAAACGCAAATGCACGTTCAATGACAACTTACAAAAACTATTTCCATTTTTCGGAAATTACTAAGCCTAATTCCCAATCAGAACTAAAATGCAGTTTTACATCTGCGGAGACCGCCGAAACGATATTGCACAACATACATCGAATTAACAGAAGCAATGCCTTGATGTAGCAAGTTCATCGAAATTAACTAAGTAGTATGTACTTGTTTTAGAGCCGTAACAAAAGGGGGACCAGAAAAGATTTTGGCTTGCAAAGAAGGCACATATGCATACTGCATCTGTATCACAACCACAATTTTTGATTAATAGACTGCACGTCAAAACTTCTAACGTAAATTCTTGAAAAGAAGATGTCTCACGTACGAACTAACACGCAGAAGCAAGTATAACAAATGTGTTTTATCCTCTAGCAAAGAAAGAGTTGAGAAGAAATTTGAGGAAATGCAATTTCATTTCAGGTTCGCTTATTTAATGATTATTTTTAGTTAAAAAATACTATCATAATAAAAAGGTTGGTTTAAGTTAGTTTTTGTAGTACAATTTGTAAAAATTGCAGTATTGTGTTTGATTTATGTTTCTTCTGAATTGTTTCTTTTTTTGTTTTAACTAGTGAAAGTTAAAGAATTCTTGTTTTATTTATAAAGTAAGGAAAGCGTCCCTAATTCAACCAGCATTAGAGATTTATGTTTTTGAAGATTTTGTAGTATAGATTTTGGTGATATTGAAACCCCATTTTTTTAGGTCGATGTTATATCAATAATCAAGAATTGTACAGCTTTTAATTCTTTCTTCCTTTTTCGCTTTCTTTCTCATTTCTCTAAAATGATTTTCTTTTGTGCTTTCTTCTTTTTTATTACCAAATATTCTCTCCAAGCATTAGATAATAATGTTACAGGAGAACAGTTTCTTTTTACTTTATTTGGGCGTTTCAGGCCAGAATAATGATTTTTACTTTTCAACCGCCAACCGCAATAGTCAGTATGGTGACAAAATTATTAAGTATCATATAAAAATAAGAAGGAAAACTTCTAAACGATTTCCACAGAAATTTTGTGATTTTTCGTCTTAACATAATAAGCTATACATTGTTGATATTATTGAAATATCGTTATAAATGGCGGAGTCACAAGTTATACACTAATAGTAAAAAATTTGACATTTAATAATTTTTTGTTTTACCTAATTTGATGATTTTTTCGGTATATAATAGAGAAGTTTCATGACCAAACTTAGTGCTGAAAAGGTTTCCGCTCAAAAGAGTCCAAAGGAACTGGATATTTGCTCTGAGCATTTTTCAAGGATGTTGCAAATGAGCCGCCATTTCTATACTTTCCTCAAAATAGTTAAATAATAAATTAACGTTGAGTAAATTTTGTAGAATTTATGTCTATAACATTTTTTGGTAAAATTAATAGTTTAGCTGTATGAGAATATTCTATTTGACCGAGATCGCATCTGCATTAAAACTAGTTAGCCAAGATTTGACAGATATTCTCATTCTAATGACAGTAGGTAGTGTCAAACGCTGAGCTTTTGACAATTCTGGCTAATTAGTTTTATTTTAATGCAGATACGACCGATCTGGATCAAATAGAATCTCATGCAGCTAAACTATTAATTTTATATATAGTATGATAAAGTCATGTGCGTGGCCACATCACATTTTTTTAATTGATATGGCATGATTCAACTGTTATCTCCAAAGGTGGTGTATTAATGCTAAAATCGCTACTCTCTGCTACTAGCGTAATAATTAGGGATTACTGATGTCCGGAATTCCCACACTCTTGTCGGAATTTGGACAAAATATGTACAATTATTGGTAATATAGCAATTTAAATTTAGCGTTTTAAATATTCTAGTAGTACAAAACTGTTTGTTGTAAAGTTGATACGTTTTTTGAGAAGTTTCAATAAGCCTCAACTTAATTTTGACATATTATACATTTCATTTACACTAAAAATTTTGTGTAGTTTATATTGTCTCACAAATGGTTGTAAAACATTCTAAATGTAACTGAATAGTTCATTGCATAGACGCTAGGTTTTATGTAGTCCCATAAAAAAATTATGGCGGTTAAGTCGGGTGATCTGACAGGCCACCTAATGGGACTGTAATGGTCAATGCAACAAGGAAAATGGCTTCAGAGTATGTTTTTATGAAAGAATATCAAATTTCGACTTCGGTTATATCGTAATAGCGAAGCTAATCAAAAAACAAAATTGTTATCATAGTTTTTACTTTTTTCGTGATATCTAGTTATACTGTAAAATTCTAAAAAGCAATAACTTTTCAGAAAATGTTTAATGCAGCTCTTGGTCCGTGTAACAGACGCTTAATTGTCAATCAGTATTGCAGTCTCTCTCTAGCTCATCTGTGTCTCATCTTTTTTTTATCATTCCTTTTTACTTTATCATACGCAGTATGATAACTTCAATTAAGGCTTTTGATGTTGACTAGCTTTAAATTAGCATAGAGCAAGATGTGAGGTATTATAGGACACGTGCTATCTGAAACTTTTATATTTCATACTGAAAAAAGGGATCCTAAAAGTAGCTAAAGTCGAATCAGTATTAGTAGAGCTCTGAGAGATAGATTATATCTTAAATCTCTTGATATCTGAGAGAGAGAGGATATAGTATATCCGGTCAGATTAACAAAATATACGATATGGTCAATCTCTCTCGGAGCATTACTAATACTGATTCGACTATACCTCTATTATACGTTATGTACTAGATTGTTGAAAGTCAGAATTTTATCAAATGAAAAAAAAAACAAACGGTATTGCCTGAAATCGTATGGCTTTGCTGAAATTTTAAAATCAATTAAAATTATACATTTATTGTACTTTTTTAAGATTCTACCAATATAATAATACATACCTCCATCATCATGAAAGCCTATATATTTATATAACTATAATAACTAATAAACTAAAGCAACACCAATAATCGTTACACATTATCACAACAAATTTGAACCATAAATAACCCCACAAATCTAACTCCAATTTACATATCATCGGACCGACTCCAACCTAAGTAATTACAATAACAATCGCGGCATCCACCGTAGTTACAAAAAGGCTCCACAGCAATGATTCTTTACGGCATTCTGGTGAAATGGCGTGTAAAGATTTGCCTCTAGCCGAAATAGCCTGTGGGCCTGTGATGGGCAGACGGCCACGAAGTCCGTCGCAGCTTCCCCGATTTCGAAAGAGGAATCAGATAAAATAAACGAAAGCGGGTGTCATCCGGAGCGAACAAATTGGTAATAAAAGTGTCTCTGTCTCTCTATTATAGCGCTTTTATTGGGTACGCTTTCGGTACGAAAATGACGCAGGACCGTACTAGCATAACGGGATATAATAAGGGAACATTACGTATGTATACTAAACGGGTCTTGTTGTTTAATATATGCTGTTTTATTTGGTAGTTTTATAGACTAGCAAGTGAGTGAAATACGTTTTGCTATTCAAACGGACATTATCGCCATTTACAGGTTGTTGTTCATGGAGCAAAACGTCGAAGGGTTACTAGGCCTTTTAATTACCTACAATTTGAGGTATGATCGAAATTTATGCAAGAATTTTTGCAAAAGTTATAGACATTTTTCTGTAGCAACGATTAAATTCGTTTGCCATTTGAACGATCATTATCGCTGTTTAGGGGTTGTTGTCCATGAGGCAAAATTCCGAGCGTCGAAGGGCTACTAGCCCTTTTTATTATCTACAATTGGAGGTTTTATAGAAAGTTATACAACAGTTTTTGCAAAAGTTGTAAATATTTTCCTGTAGCAACTGATTAAATAATATGGACTACGCAGTTGAGATAGAATTACTGAAATATATGCCCGATTAATTAAGTTAATTAATTGCGTTAGAGTACAATTTTGAATATAACAATTGCGTAATGTGGTACATATGGTGTAGATTCATCAGGAATATCTATTGTCTGTATACTGTATATTGTATATGTCTATTAGTATCTATATTTGGCCAAAAAATGACTTAAGAATTTTATTATTATATGGTATAAACATTAATACTCAAATGGTGCAAATAACAGTCAAATACTTTACAAATTTTATCATGATTCATGACATGGAAAACTAAATTAAATAGCAGTAAAATTTTGAACCGTATAGTCGTGCTATATGTTCTTGTCGACGTCGTATATTGTGTAGCAAAAAAGTTGAACCTAACACAGTCAGAAAAACAGCCCGTGCAGTTGATGCTTGGCTCATGCATTGAATTTCCAGTTTCTAGTGGAAGATATCGTGCGTATGTAGACATATCGAAACGAAATTGGTCGTAGTTGGTTGGTTAGTGGTTAAATTATGTGTTGTACGTTCGTCAAATGGTGCAAATTGTACTGAGTTTATTTATGTTTAAGGTAAATGTCGACTACCGACAATAGTTGTGTTGTTATGTTTTAAAATGTTAGGTTAGAATTTGCTGTGGAACAATTTTAATATAATACAGAATGAGATGAAGTAACGCTTATTATGATTATGAATTTGCTACACCGAGGTGTTATTTTATCTAATTACAATTGTTTCTTTTTGTTTAGGATTGGAAAATGTTGCATCTTCGCACGTATTGCTGAATTTTGGTGCCCTTCTGGTGAGTCTAATTTTCGTTCTTAAAATGTATGTTTTCCTCGAATATTTATTGGATATTTTGTGTCGCTAATTTATAGAGAAGAAATTATATTACAAAAGTATGTACCTAGCTAGGTATTATAATCATATACAAATTGGAGTGTTGTGAAACATTGGGCTATTAGCTTGTTATAACTGCTATGATATTTTATCTCATAGGTTGAACTAGCAACTGATGTTCTTTAATTAAGAGTTGAAATGAAATTGTAGCTTGCAGATGTCATTTCAGAATAGAAACACAAAACACAAAACTTATTTGGTTTGAAAGAAGCTATCTTATAATGTCTTCATTGATTAATAATTACCTGTCTAATTGAATTAAAACAAACAATAGGTATGTAACAGTGTTGATCCTGATCCCTGTAATTATTGTGGCATAAATTGGATACGCAACTTTTCGGTGTTTTCTTTGAATTAGGGTTTTTCTTTGTATAAAAAGCGCTGATATCGCTTCAATAGTATAAACCGGAACTCCAAAAAATATGTAAAAAGCACAATTTTCAGAGTACAAATCTAGAAATTCTCATTCCACATTTATAATAATTATAACAAGTGTGATACTAAAAATATTTTTGAAAGATTTTTCATCGGTTTAAACATCACGAAACAAATTACGCTCATTTAAGTCATTTTGTAAGAATATAATTTTCTCAGAATTAAAAGATTCCACACCAAGCACCTTCAGGAAGTCTGGACTGGGTTCTGAAATTTTCCTTTACTATATTTCGTGGGCGCTCAGGCAGAACTTAGAGAACTCATAAGTCCATATGTCACGAAAATTGAAAATTGAAATTATTTCCTAAAAAAAAAAAAACACAAATTGTATGTTTTATAATATATTTACAATAAACCTTCTTCTGTTTAATATTTGAAGGGGAAGTTATTGTCGAACTTACTGTCGTTTTTTTTTAAATCTTGTGAAAACAAGTGACTATGCTCACGATATTATTTCATCGTCTCTTTAAAACTGCCACAACTCACATCATAAAAGCAACAACATTATATTTATCTTCCAAGTATACAAATAGATAAATAAATTAATTGAATTGTAATAACGTTAGAGGACACATTAGAAATTAAGGCAGAGATTTCGGCTTCGGTCTAGTGTTTAATCCTTTTAGTGCCGGGCGAAAAAAAAAAAAAAAAAGAACGGCCGAATTTCAAGGCGCGAGCCGATACATCGGCTCCGGCACTTTTCGCAAGTGTAGCAGGAGCCGATATATCGGCTCCCGGCACTAAAAGGGTTAAGAAACGCACCGCTAAAAGCATGCTCAAAATTCAAAAATGCATTTTTTTTCGAAAACTGGACACAGTTTGGAATTTCTGCTTTCAGATTCAGATTATATGGAAAAAAGCAAACGAAAAATAGTTTCACTTGTTTTGTTTCTATATATATTTTTTTAATTTTGAGCAATATTTTAGTGTAAAATAAGCTAGTCCTATTCTAACACTTACAGCTTTTGTGTTATTGCCTTACATTTTAATTTACAAATATCCCATTAATTATTATCTCATATTAGTTATTTATTTTTCCATGTAACAAAATAAAGACGGTTCCATGCAATCGACAAAAAAAATGCCATTGTATTTCAAAACAATATACATTTATGTAAAAAAATAAGTAGATTCCAAAACCTATGTACAATAAGTAAACAAAATCAAATTGGCATTAATCAATATCGAAATGACTATTAGCAAACTCGAAATGACAATTAACAAATTCAAGTTGTCATTAATTATTTTTACTACGTAGTATCTTAGTATCTTAGTATCATACGATTAAATATAACTAAGTAAATCATTTTATTTATAGTATCTTTTAAAACAATAACAATGAATCTTGCACAGTTTGGCCACATTGATTGTGTTAATATTCTCTGAACAATATTTTCAAACCGGCGCGTTCTGCATTCAGTTTGGGAGATATTATGCCGATCTTCTCCTGCTAAAACATCTCTAGGTTATCTGCCAAATATGATTTTGCACTAGGCTTTAATACAGACCATGCTTACTCAATTGGATTTAATATTGGACTGTATGAGTCTTATTAATCTATGGTGAAAAAATCCCTCTTCTGCAAAAAATTCTTCCATAGAAGAACGACAATGTGCATTATCAATAACCATAACTACTTGTTTGCTAAGTATGCTGCTTGAAGATAAAGTTATGTTCTTACATATTCTAACCTTTTTGTTTCCTTGTCTATACTGTTAGCTCTTTCTTGCTCTCGACGTATTGTTTTATTGTATACATAAGACCATCGAGGTGGTGTTGACGAATACATTCTTGAGTGACATTAATTTAATAATTGTAAAAATCTTTTCTTTTAATTTCTGGAGAGTTATCTTCGGATTTCTTAAAATTTCATTAAAATAAAACGACGATGTTCGTCTGTGATGTTAACTTTGCGTTTACCTCCATGCTGTATAATAATAATAATAATAATAATAATAATTCATTATACTTTACAACCAATTCGTCTGTTTCCCAAAAAACTACCCAGTGCGTCCCTGTACCCTTTGATTATCCCCTCGCTTTTCGCCGAGCAACCCCAATCATCCACTACGCTCATGGGGTGCGCTAATACACAGCTAATAACGCAGTGTTAACACTTCCGGTCCACTAAGTCCCATCGTTCGTCGTCCGGACCCCTCCGGTTCGCTCCCGGCAATAACATCCATCCCGCAGTATCTATCCCGGAATTACCCCCTGTATAAATTCATTTATATCGGGCGGTATACCCCCGTTATTATTGTCGCATGACGGCCTCATTGGGAACACATCAACTTGACGTAATTGATCGTCATTGGTACTCTCGGGCCAGTCCCGTTTCTGCTCTGCGGTGACAATTAGATCTAAGGATTATATTTATATGACGATTATGCTAATAGGGGTGCGTTGGGGTGCGCGGGTTGTTTGCGTTCGAATTACTGGAAGTCATGTGTCGAGGGAATCGGTAAATTTCGTTGGTGGAGTTACATTTTTATTATATGATCAATGGATATTGTTTATTTGTAGTCAGTATGTGACATAGTTAAACTGGGTATTATACTATAGACTCCTCAGAGCCATAGCAGCCCTCCAATGCAACGGTAAAGTGCCGTATGTACAAAAATTACTTTGATTAAAGTATTTTCCGTTTTCTCTTAAATATGACGTTTAAATATGACAAGCTAGCCTGTTTTGCATACAAATAGTTAGGTAACATGTTAGGCTAGGGTAAATTCTTTAAAATGTAAAAAATATACGTACAATTTATATTAATTTAATTTATCTTCATATTAATTACGTAAATAAATGCACAAATCAACTTCTTGCCAATGATTATCACTGAATATAGACTATTTCAGAATTGTAAAACTAAAATCTATTCACTAAAAGTAAATAAATTCTCTAAATTTAATTTAAGTTTATATTTAGGCCGGAGCATATAATTTGTATGAAGGACAATGGAAACATTATATCTGTATTTACTGTATAGCAGTTAATATTTCAATTATCTTTCATGAGATCTAATACATGCTTGACAACCAAAAGAATTAAAATTATAGCAATAATATATACAGGGTGTCGCTCTTTTTTCTTATTTTAAACGGCTCCAACTTCTGAAGGAACAGAGAAAACCAATAAGACCATATGAAACTTATTATTTTCTACTTTCTAGAAAAAAAAATAATAGAACATTTGGTATCTACTTTTGTTCATTTATTAATTCCAATTATTAATATTTTTACTTAAAATTAATAATTTTTTATTGTTGTAATATGTATTTATAGTGTTAAATTTTTTAATTTTTAATTTTTTTGTTGATATTTCTTAAGGCTCTAAAACAGTTCTATTGTAATATACATAGTTCCAGTTCAATAAGCACACATTTATCATTTACAATATGTTAGCTGGAACATTTTTCGAAATTTTATTTCTAAATAAAGTAAGAGGCGTTCATTAACAACGACAATAAGTTAAAAATAACATTTTTACTTATGAATTGTGTACTGTAAGGTTAATTAAAACACATTTACATAAAAAATAAAGGTCTTTCTAAACAATATAAACTATAACTGAAAATGTTCAACGGCATACTTTGTCAAAGTAATAGTATAGGTTAATAATATAGTGACATACAGGCGGATGTAAATTTTAATTATATCAAAAAAAATTACAGCCACAACCTGGATTTGAACCAAGGCTCCGCATATCGCTGAGCATATAGCTAATTTATCGAAATTTTGTAGTAGTTTTCGACATAGAGGGAACTAATTTTAACAGTAATAATTTTTATGTTATCTAAATGTTATTTTAGATGGTCGTATATTTTGGTTTTATTTATTTTTTTAATTAAAATATTTATTACATAATTACATTCCATCAAAATTCGTCAAAAAATTAGGGCTTGCTTCTACAAGCTATTATAATTTTGTGTAAATTAGTGATACATGTACATAATTGTCATTATTTTCAGTTGTGAGATATTTGAAAAATATTGCTGAAAAGTAAATACCAAATAATAATATAAAAAAATTTAATGAGACATTCATGCTATACAAGATACATACTTCTTTCTGTTTATTAAGTTAAGCACTGCAAAATATCGTTGAAGCTAAATATCTCGAAAACACCAGTAAATCACAAGTAACAAATTACCATAAATACAAACTTAAAGCAATTTAATTTTAACTTATTTCTATTCTGTGAATAAATGCTAATACATATGTTAGTTCTGCAATAACCTTCAGTAAAAATATTGTCAACAAGAAATTGATTGTTATATTTATTAACGCAAAAAAAGCAATATTAGATGCAATAAGTTTGCGTAATTTGTTGTGATTTATGCAATATCTTGAAATGAGATTTTCATTTCATTAATCGAAAGCTTTTATGTTTATTAATATAAAATTAACGTTATATTTATTAGAAAATTCAATTACATTGCAATGTAGGAATTATATTAAGTAATTCTACATTAAGATAATAAATAGAAACATATAAATCATTATAAATCAATTCAAAGGATTCGAACAAGGTTTCGAAAATAATATATTTCCGATTACGAGTATGTAGCGTAAATGAATTTTTTTTTGCACTGAAATACTGATACGAACTGACTTAATTCCAAGACGGTACATGCGGCGTTTTACCAAATCCCTTTTGCGCTATTTTGTCTTACAAAATTGACGTGTGTTTAAAAAAGTAAAGAACTATCACGCAAAAAGCTATGAGGTGAATAAATAATTTTGTTTTATATTTGTGTTTTTGCAATTGTACACATAATGCAATTCGTACGATATTATATCAATGTATGAAATTAAAGTTGTATAAATATATAATTTCTGATATGATTGCTAACTACGGGGAATAGATACATAATAGTCAGTAGGAACAGAATAAGTAACCGCTTTGCAGGACTTACGGAAGACGGCGACTTTATAATGATTATATTTATTCAATTAAGTTATATTACGTAGGGAGATCTAATAACATGTGTTTACGTAACATGCAAAATGCAATCGAACTTAGTAAGACTTATCGAACTGAATAATAATTACCAGTATTCGAAATAAAATTATTAATTTTCTTTATAAAAATCAATATTGAGGGATTCAGGTTGTGTGACTATAAGAATTAATGTTGCATCTCTAGATAAAATCCCCCCCCCCCATAACATTAAAGAATATTGTAAGCCACGTGCTGCCATCTATCAACTAACGGTGAAGTTGTACAATGCACGATGTAAACTCCGGGCAGTGCTGTTCGTGGTTTGTAGTTCCCTCTCCAGTTTGACCCAATATTCAGTGGCAGCAACCTGGGGGTTAGTAAGGTATAGCAAACTGTATGTAGATGGCGCCGCATACACAAAATTAAACACTTATTATGTTCTTATTAGTTGTCGAATATGATAGATCCGTGTTCAGTGATGCAACTTGGGGTATGATTAAAGTGACCAGAATTTGATTGAAGAACATTGAGGAACAGAGTGGTGATTAAAACCAACCTTTCTAACTCTGAAACTGGTTCTGTTTGATGAAATTTCTAAAAAAGAAGCTTTTGAGAAACTAAAATTTCAATGTTTCATTTTTTCTTCTTTCGGATCAAAACATATACGTCTAACAAAATATTTACTTCATTCTGTCATATTTATTTAAATCAGATATAGATACAAGAAAAAGGTGATTTCGCTATATGTTCTTATAGCATCAACAACTGAAGTGACAAATAAAACCTATAAATTTCCACACCCTCCAGTAGCTCAACTGGGAGAGCTGTCAACTGGAAATTGGAGGGTTCCTGGTTCAATCCAGGCGGAGGTGTTTTTTTTCCAAAAGTTATCCTCACCTGGGTTAATTATTATTCGCTTCTATAGTTGATTCTACATTACTGGCGAGTTGACGTAATAACCATTTTCCATTGAATTTAGTCAGGTGTATGAGCTGTTTAGCAATAAACATTTTGCGATTCCTAGTTACCAAACTTCCATCTAGCCCCAATAGGTGTCACGACGGCTTTGTTTAACACGGATCACAAGTCTTGAAGTGACAAATAAAACCTATAAATTTCCACAGCCTCTGTACACAGTTAGAAAAGATTTCTTGTTTTAAAGAAATGTATTTGTTTGAATTTATTCTTTTGGCTCAAAACATATTTCTTTGACGCCAACAATATTTACTTCATTGAATACTCTAGTTTATTTGCTTGCAGAGATTAATCTATTTGAAATATTTATTTAAGTGGAATAAATATATATGGATACAAACAAAAATTACTTTCCTTTAAAGTAATATTTTTGTTTTGATTTAAAAAAACGTTTCTTTACGCCAATGAAATATATTTTTGATTCAAACATATAAATTTGTATATAAGGAGAGATTTATTTCGTTTAAAGTAGTATTTTGTCATTGGCTTAAAAATAGGTTTACTTCCGCCAAAGAAATCATATTTTGATTAAAATAAATATATTTGTACACAAGAAGAGATTTATTTCCTTTAAAGTAATATCTTTGTTGTGGCTTTAAAATAGGTTTACTTCCACCAAAGAAATCATATTTTGATTCAAATAAATATATATTTAATGTCATCCAACTGTATTGTGAGATGGCGCTGTAAACTCGCTCCTCGCACTTCGTACATATCGAGAGTATAAAGCCACGTGATCGACAGTATAGAACTTATAGAGTACAGTGCCTGCAGGTTCAAGTTGCGATTCCAAATCAGAGTACACTTTACTAACTTAACCTTGATTATATGTTGGGTTGGGACGACCAAGCACTGGTCGAGGATGTGCGACATCCCAAAAAGGAGGTGACACATGGCGAGTCTTCCGCAAAATTCTTGTCTATTAATTCGTTCAACAAATTAATAATTTTAAGCATTTTAACTCGACCAACAATTTTGTTAGTTTAAAAAAATATAATTCTTTCACTCAACACAATCATAATTATTTGAAGTAAATAAATCTCATTTCTTATAATACACAAATTGCAAACTTTAACTGGAAACATAAGTTGTTTGACACAAATCAACGTTCTTTCTACCAAACAAATATTTCAAATAAATGCGTTTTTATCCGCAAATAAATATTTCTTTGCCTCTATTGAAACAACAAATTTCTTTGAGTCAATGCATGTTTATTTCAATTAAACAAAAATTTAGTTTATTTTTTCCAGTTCTCTCTGTGTAGCTCAACTGCGAGAGCTGTCAACCGAAAATTGGAGGGTACCTGGTTCAAATCCAGGCGGAGGTATTTTTTCCAAAAATTATCCTCACCTGGGTTAATTATCATTCGCTTCTTTAGTTGATTGTAATATTAATATTAATATCTAAGAAATACTAAAATAATTATCTTTTTCTTTTTTAATTTATGTTTTCTTATAGGTGTTTAAGTTGTAATTTTTAACTCAAAACGTAAATTCTTTAAATATTGGTGCCCTATATCAAATATTAATAGTACAACCAATTAATTTATATCCACAAGTAAATATATCGTTGCCTTCATTAAAATAATTCAAAAAGTTACCGCTATCATAATTTTTTCAATAGTTGATGAATGTTTGAATCCAGTATTTGTATATGTGATCCAGGACAGATATAGAAGGGTACTTTAGTTTGTAGGTGATGCAGCTCCCATTTTTTTTTGAACAATCAGGCGTTTTTGCACATGGAACAATAAAAAAGTTAAAATGTCCAAATTGACCCACTATCCCCTTTTTAGTATGCAAGGTCACATATATTAAAAATCATTTCCATCATTATTAAGAATGAAATACTTTGAAAATCAAAACATTGCGTTTGACGGACGTAGTGACATATAGAAATTATTTTTTAAAACAAACAAAAACCAATTTTACTAATTTTACATAGGGAAATATACAGATAAAGAAAACTACAACACGTTACACTCATATCAATTTATTTTACATAAAGTTGTTAAAGATAATCATGAACACATATTCCGACAATACACCTATTTAATTTACTTACATTTAATAAACAATTCTCTCTCGACCACGCAATCGCCACGCCCCAATTACATACATTATTACCTATCTACCTTACGTACACACTAGCACCATCTATACGACCGACATCCACACCAACGCACAATTATGTCCACATTTTTAAACCTCCATGCGAACAAAACCACTCAAAACATTCCTAATCCCAACATAAACATGGCTGCCATTGGTAACATTTCATTTTGTTCGTGTAACATTTACTAGCAACTACGGAGAGTGAGGTATTTTGGCGACCATGCTTACACATCACTGTTTAGCGATGTCCATTCAACTTTAGGGTGTCGATAAACAGTGCTTAATAATTAGAAAGAGGATTTTTAAGCTTTTCCGTGTGTGAATAAGGCTTTAAGGCGTGGTTTGTGTCGATGACCTTGAAGCCGACGAATCGCAGCGCGGCAATACGGATAGGCCACGCCTTAAGGCTCAATTCACACGGTCAATGTTTAGAAATCCGATTTCTATTAATAATTCAGTTCACAACCGTCTAGATCAAAATTTAAACCATCGCTGACTTGCATAATTAGTTATTTAAACTATCTATAACGATATATAATTTTTAAGCAAGTTATTGTTGGTTTAAATGGTGACCTGTTTGACCGACCGCAGTGGATTTGTAACGATTATTAATAATAAAATCTATTGCGCTATACACTTATTAGGTAATTGATTGATAGAATTATACAAAGATCAACAGTTTATTTATTTATTTATTTATTTATTTATAATTACGTGTGTTCGTTCGAGAGTTTTCTATTAACGAATAAACACTAATTCGTAATTTCTTTTTTTTTGTTTTCGATTAATGTTTATTCGTTTCAGATTTGTGCAAAACATTAGTACATTTAAACAAATGATGGGCGGTATCGGCGGTTTTAGGTTATGTTCGTGTTATTTATCTACAATGTGTACATCATTTATTTGTTTAAACTTTAAACCACCGCGTACGGCCCACTGAGTTAACAATTCGATTCACATTAAAAAATATTACACATTTATTTCTTAATCTTTAGTAAAATATCGAAACTTAAATGGGTTAACAATCAAAAGTATAACAGATTTTGCGCAACGGTCGAAGAGACTATATCTCGTTATAACGAATAAAAATTATTTCTTTTTAACGTTATTCATTGTGCTTTCCTTGCCTACTAACAGTTTTTTCTTATTCATAATTAAATTTATTACTCAATTATTAATAATAGCCTGTTTTGGTATCCAATAGAACAGAAGATAACTTAATTATTTGATTTAATAACAAATTAATTGTCCAATTTACCGTGATAATCACTTGGTGGCTTTTGGTATACAACTTAAATATGTAATCTTCACGGTTGTATATAGAAGAATTTCCTATGTTAAATAATTTTGATCTGCACGAATGTAATTTTGAGAATTGCTAGAACACGAAAGTTTTATTTTTTTTGGGTTTGTGAGGTTAATATGACTTCCGGTTTTTCCGGAAGTGACCCATTTTTTATGTATTAGTACTCCGTATTTTCCTAATTTTCAATTCCTTTTAATTAATTAAATAATTAATTGCGTTTGAGACTAATCTGATTATATTAACTTTAGGAAGTCCTTCTAAACATTCCATAAAAATGTTAGTATAAAGTTAACAACTAACTAGTAGCAAGTATGTAGTAGTAAGTAGAGTAAAGCCAAATACGCGATGACGATTTCTATCGTTCGTTTATTTATTTTTAGTTGTTTACATTGATTGTCAATAATTCGTTTTATCGCCTATATACATTTTATGTCCAGGAACATTTTTTTAAATCGAATAATTTACACTACAAATATTTAAATCATAATACGATTAGTTTACTGTTATATTGATAGATGAAGAACACGACAAGTTTATATACATCTCGTTGTATAGCGAAACAGGGAATCATTTTTTTTTCTCGCAAAGATCAAAAAGCTCAAAACCACCAAGTTTATTAACATGATAACAAGGAACAATAATTATGTACTCTATAATTTGTTACCTGATATATTTTACTAGAATATTCATAGACAAAAATGTAGAAATCTTTTAAACTTTTACAGTATCATAATAATTATGTTTTAATACTTTATCATTAATAAGTAAAATATTATACATATAACAACAACATTAAAATAATTGAAATATATCAATCTATAATACCTATTATTTCTTTATTTTATTCGTTATTGTTTCCAAAATGAAAGAATGAAAATGGTAAGATGTTATGTTAATTAGAAATAGTTTTATTATAATACGTTTACTGTACAAATAGGCATCAGGGTGCTCTGGTTGCTAGTTATAGGTTATGTACAGACCTGTACTTTTGAATCACTGATAGCGTTTCTTTGTAGAACTATCACTGTAGGTTCTCTCCTGTACTGGGTGTCCCACGCTAGATGCAAAGTACATTAAGGGTATGGTCGCCCTTAAACAAAATGTTCCAACGCGGCAAGATTTTTTTAGTAATAACCAGTGACATAGTGTGAATTACAATGCTATCAATTATTTTGTAGCGTTTTCGTCTTGTGTTATTAATTGTTGTAAACGATATTGATAATTAGAGACATTATTCTTTGTTATTCATTTGTTGTTAGTAAAAAAAATCTAAAATGAGATACAACAACCATGAAAGTAAAAAAAATATATAAATAAGCACAGTCTACATTGTCCATTAAACTTAAATTGCATTCACTATGAAAAATCTCCCTTGCTTTTATGATAATTTTTACACATTATTTTATATTAGTAGCCACGGTTGTGACCCCTGTATGCTCAATAACTTCAACTCAATAACTTATAGCATACTTATAGCTAATACGAAATTTTGTTTTTAAAATAATCTTTTTATAAAGTACGCCATGTTTGACTTTTAAGCAATTAATTAAAATGAGTCAAAATTACTAGAACCCCTACATAACTCTCCAACTGCAAAAAATTTCAAAAATTCATTTAAGCAAAAGTTTTTGTCTTTAAACAAGCTATCGTTCAAATATATTTTATTACGGAAATTTCCTAAACTTTTTTAAAAATGGAACTCCTTGTATATTTTTACATTTTGTAATTCTAAGACTAATTCAAAATATTGTTTATTGATAGGTATAATTTTCTTGTAGAATGCAGTATTTTTTAGTTATAAGGAATTAATTAAATTTAGTCATAATTAACGCAACACCTACATAATTCTCCAATCGTAAAAAACATATTTTTGAAAGAAACTTTGCTTAAATATACTTTTAATATACAGGGTGTTTATTTTATTAAGAAGGTATTGAAAACTTTTCCTTTTTCTCATCAAACATCCCGTACATCGCATCATCTGCATCATTTTTTAGTTATCAGCAATTAATCAAAACTCCAAAACATTAATTTTGACCGAACGGATCAATAATAACAAATTCAAGAAAAAATAACAAAACAGTTAAATTAGATTTTCAAACAGCCATCCCTGAGCGGCTTGACAATGCCCCAACCTATCAAGAAACTCCCGTAAACAGTTTTCTAAATGTTCGACAGTAATACTTTGAACTTCGTCCACTATCCTCTGCTTCAACGCATCAATATTTTGCGGCCTATTGGTACAAACCTTGGACTTTAGGTGGCCACAAATAGAAAAATCCAATATTTGCAAATCCGGCGACCTAGGTGGCCATTCAACGGATCCTCTCGTTCAAATCCACCTCTGCAGAAAAATTTTGTTTAAATAATTTCGCACTTGGACACCGTAATGCCGCGGGGCACCATCTTGTTGAAACCAAATGTTATTTAGTTCTAAAATAGTTTCCAAAACAGTGTTCTGATAAAATCAATTTATTGCAAGCAGTTTTTGGTAACTTTCAGTTTTGCACTATTGGCGATATCGCTTGCAAAATAAGTAAATGTCAAGTAAAAATACATAACCACAATGTGGCTACCAGTAGACACTTGAGTAGACACCAACTGTCGCAGGAAAAAATTGTCTAATACGAGATGTTACATGTCCGAAGTTTCTAAATTTAATAAAATTAATGTACCAAACGAGAAAAAATAGTTTATCCGTTTGATTAAGATAAATTCGGATGTATGTTGGAAAATATTGTTAATTTGAAGTTCAGGAGTTTTGATTAATTGCTTATAACTATAAAAGTATGAAAAAAAATGATTCCGATAAAAATGTTTAGAATTAGTCATAGAATTACAAAAGTAAAAATATACAGGGTATTATACTATTTGAAAAAGAAAAACTTACCAAATTTTCATAATAAAATGAACATCGTCTATATTAAAAATATATTTTAATGATAGCTTGTTTAATGTCAAAAAACAACTTTTGTGTGCATCTAGCGTTGTTCACCCAGTATATGCACAGACGATTTTCCGAAATTTTATATTTTATATTGTTAATAAAAAATGTCTATTGCTTTTTAAATATTGTAAACAATCTTAACTTAACAACAAATTCTAAAACCAGTACATCTACTTTCTATATTTAATATTCTATGAATGGAATACGAAACAGCCTATTATTATTATTATTATTATTATTAGTATTAATGTATTATTAAGATAAATGGATTTTTTATTGTTTTTATTTGATTAGCAGTCGGTAGACAAGGAAACTGTTCGATCCACAACATTAAACATATAAGTTAAGCTCAACACCTGTCTTAATATCACTAGTTTTCTATCACAACATTTAGAATTGTAATTCCTGTCGTACTTGTTTGACGTTCCCGTACAACTTTCGCCTTTTCAAATTCGATATAATCATGTATTTTCGACTTTACGGTGACAGCTAACGAACAAAAATATTTCCTACCACATGGCATCTAGTATCGTTCACTTATTTCTATGATATCATCCATTTTTCTATGCCTATTGACGATTTCGAACAAAACCTCTTTTATAGTGAGCATTTGTTTCATTATTTTGAGCGTTTACCACACGTATCTCTTCAGTTCATCCGACCACCATGTACAAATTAATAAATCAAGAATATTAACAGAAAAATATATAATAATGCCTTATTTTTGTGTGTAGGTGAAATATTTTTTAATGCATACACTTGGGAATTGCTGTGCTGTTATTATCATTCACAACATTATTCTTAGCTATTTACATACACAAAATAGGTCTCTTTGTTGCACTTGATGTAATAACATCTACTTATTTCAATTACACTAATTATCATATTCTTAACTTTAAGGGACACACAGTTTTCTATTAATTTAAATCATGGGATGTTAATCTGATACAATATTGGTCGGAAAAATGTATAGCGATGTCTGTGCATCAATCTTCTAATACATATGTTATCGATTCAGAACAATAGAAAACACATAAAGTGCATGCTAACAATTATAGGTAGATCTACACATACTTAACGGACTGCAAGTGTGAAATTGCGTTCAAATTTATATTACAAACACAGCGTTACGCTTTCTGAGCAATCCCTAAGCTAAACATCGGAAAATTATGACTAACACTTTCAAGTTTTGTTCAGCAAAACTGAAAAACAGCGGAGTTAAAAGTGTACGTACGATTTCTAACATTGAAAGATTAACATTATAGAAACTTTAGTTATATGATACTTTATGATGACGTTTAAAGAGTTCCTTTGAAAAGAGTAAAGATGTCATCGAGAGTTTTTTTTAAAAATGGATACATATATGATTTATGTCTAATTTGGTAGGATTTGTCTAGTCTCTATTCAACTGTATCAAATTTTTAATGGTTTTTGTAACAAGAAAATCTCAGTATATGAATTACTTGTCTGTCAATACCTACTGTCTGGCCTTTTATATCAAACAGAATCGCTAAACTGCCATCTCTCGATTCGAAAGTACTTGCACCTGTATTTGAAGATCCATAATTCTAAAACTAGAGACAATTGAAAAAAACTATGTCATACTCATGAATCATTTCTACATAAGTTGTATGACAGTCGAAATTTGCCTCTTACCACAAAAATTTCAGTTTTTGTTCAGGTTGCATTTAGAGTTTCTTCTATAGATTGGCTTTTGTTTTTTTTTCTTCAGTTTTTATGTAATAAAGGTTATGAACAAGATTTTGATGGAAGCCGATATCTCAGTAACGAATGTTAGCATGCAAATAATCCTTATTTATTGCGATACACATCCCTTGAATTTAATAGCATTCCGACTATTTGTCTTCCACTGTCCCAGCTACGTTTCCATTTACCGTTACGATTGACATACTGCGTGACATTTATCGTTCATTTTAAATCCCTTTAAAAATTACTTACAAATAATTATGCAATTCTTTTTCTACAGTCGCATTAAATAAAATATGACGATTCTTTACGGTCATATCTCGTTATCGTGGTAATATTCATTACTAATTTCATTTTAATTTTTTAATTTTCATTTCATTTTAGAGTTATGTGCCTTCAAAAACAGGAGTCAATATTATTGAAACGAGAGATGGTAGTTAGGCCTATTATCTCGTGCGGGGTCATAAATAGACTTTTTAACCCTTGCTTGTCAGTATTAAAATCAAATATATGTCGGAAATACCCTGTTTTTGCTGCATGTATAAGGCACCACAATATTTTGGCATAAATATGAATCTAATAGATCAATTTGTTGTTGTGTGTGGTATCAAAGTATTTCTTTACAATTCAGAGTTACAATTTATAGATGTTAATATTTAGTTTAGTTGGTAGTACATACTAAGATGAAACGAAATTAACAACTATTTTCTGTTTCTATGTTAAAATTCTTAAATATTGGACTCCTGGAAAAAGTTGTCTGCCTTACATAAATAAACACTCAGTATAGTAGTTTCATAATAAATAGATTTCGGTGTGAAATATTGAAATTAATATGGAAATATAACTTGACTAAAAACATAAACACATTTGCTTATGTTTTATGATTGAAATCGAAATTAGATATACCTAACATATTTTTCAAATGTTGCTTCTGTCAAATTTACCTACTTTTGACTGAGTTGTGCCAATATACACGGTGGGTCATAATGTGCGGACGAGGTTTTGTGGGGGTACCTAAAAGCGGTCAATATAAAGATAATTTTCATTCTTTTTAACAAAATATTAATAACCTGATAGCTACATCAGATATTTTCAGAATTAGTTATTCTCTTCCTTTCCATGGGAACAACTTTAAAACCTTTTTAGACAATTTGATAATTGTGAAGCTTATTCTATAAACAATAATCATGGTGTAATAATCCTAGTATACCGTGTGTTCATTTCAAAAGTATCCACCGTTAATAACTCTTGACCTGATGCGATTATTACTTTGAGTGACAACACCTAGAGAATTTTAGGTTTCATCCCTTCACCCCCAGCCACCCCACTTCGAAATTTCAAATAGCACCCCCTACCTTGTGATATATCATTTGAAAGGGCATAAAATTCTCTACTCAGCCATGATAAAAAAATGAAATCGATCGATTGGTTCTTAAGATAGACTACCGAGAAGATAGAACGTATGAAATCAATTATTATTAGCGTAACATTGCGGATTGGATACACTGTTGAATTAAATTACGTCATGGATGAGTAGAGAATTGTATGCCCTTTCAAATGATGTATCACAAGATATAGGGTGTCGTTTGAAATTTCGAAGTGGGGTGACTGGGGGGTGAAGGGATGAAACCTAAAATTCTCTAGGTACCAAATTTGAACTTCCCCCTCGATATCTTAATCGACGTGTTTTCACTGAAAGCAATAATCCAATCAGGCCAAGAGTTATTAAGGGTGTATTATGTTGTGTATGGAGTTAGGTATGATCATATTTTGCAAAATTTTTGTTGTTCCATAAGTAGTAGAATGTGAAAATATGTACGAAAAATTTTCAATGCTTTATTTGATTGATTTTGTATGAAAAAATCGATAATTCACATACTTTATACCTATATTTTGCAGGTATAGTATGTCTACAAACATTCTCAAGTCCACAATTTTATGGCCTGCAAGTGCAAGCCATTTAAAAGCAGATTTGCAATCACCAAAGCATGAAACTTAAATGGGTTAATTTGAATATGGCCATATATGTAAAGCATCATAAACACCAAGTTAAGAAGCATCGACGAGACCGTAAAAATAAGTAGAATAGTTGAAAGCATTAATAACGTTTCCCTATTTAAATTTTCCATCGAACTTAAAAATCTTTCACAATTGCATTCGAAGATAGACATAACCTGCTCATACATTATTCTCAGTGATCCAATCGTGTACAGACTGTATATTCTCTAGCACGTCTGAAGTTATAATTCTTGATTTACATCTTGTACATGGCGTCACAATTTACCTTACTTTTGAAGACAATTGCGGACCTACCGTAATTCCTTCGCATCTCCCATCAAAATTTGAGTCTTTCGGGTGTTTAAATTGACTTAACAGGACGAGTGAGCTTCAGACTAAAATAACTAGTGTTATTACATGTTTTTTTCCGTGAGTATTGTCGCACTTTTAACCACAAAGCTACAGGGAGTTCTACTACAACATTTCGTTAGTTGTTTTTTTTTTAGTTTTTTAGTAACTGTGCACCACTAGATTTGCTTGCTTCCTTTTGGCTGGCGTCTGACGTCTCTATATGCGTTCGTCACGAATATCTGCGACAGAAAAAAAGAAGAATCATCTCCGTTGCTCCCAAAATTCTAAACTACTTGAGGTCGTTCATACTACTCCATCTCGTTACAACATAAATATTGAGCGTGCATTTTGGGAGGCTATTGATGCTTCTTCTTCTTCTTGTTTCAACGCTACTTTATCTCATACCACTGTGGATAACTCCCCATTGAGAATGTATAAGAGAGACAAGCATGTTCATATCTAAGTCATTGACGTCTCAATTAAGCTTTAACAAAGGATAGGCAACCAAATATGCTTGATGACATAAACCAGGTTGACACCTGAATGTCTTTCCATTCAAATGTTTGAATTCTCAATGAGACATTATCAAATGACCACAGTGGTATGAGATGACAGAGTGCGTTTTTCTCGCATAAGGGTTTATGTTCTGTTTTTTTTATGTTATAACGAGATATGTCTACTAAGGCGTAAAAGCATTAACTACAAGGGTCTGTTAGCTGAAAAGTAGTTTTAAAGCGGTTTATCTACTTAGCTCTGCTTGTTTATCTATTTTATTATTATTAGTATTATTATTTTTATTATTATTAGTATTTAAAATGTTGCGATGTTCATATATATGAAAGTAATACGGTTCATTAGTTTAAGTTGATAATTATTTATTTTGTGCTTGATTAATTTTTATAGTTAGACCAGAAACCATTTGAAAATTGTAAAAAGCGCAAAAAAGAATAAAAAAGGATAATAGTAGTATGACACCCATTGGAAAAGGAAGAGAATATAACAAAAATGAAAGGAGAAATAATTTACGGGCGATCTGAGGTCGGAAGTGGAAGAGGGTGAGTTTTGAAGGGTAAAAAACGGTTTATCTCGATTTCCGGCAAAACTACAAGTCCTATGGAAAAAAAGTTAAATGGCAAAGTTGTGGGTAATGAAAAGATCTACAACTTTTGTATTTATAGTATTTTCACATAACCTCAAAATTTATGTGAAAAATTCAAATAACCAAGTTTTTGGTTTTTTATTTTTATCCTTACAAAAAATAATTTACTTCACGAAATTTGGCGAAAACTTACCTTTTTATGTCCCAAACGCACTGTAATCATTTTGATTTAAAATATTTAAGTTTTCACCTTATTTTGATTTAATATCGAAAAAGCACCCTAATTTTCAATCGAAAATACTCACGTCAATCTCTACTTTGTGATGGTGTAAAAAAATACATTACTATGGTAAATGTTCCCAAAAAATGCAAAGAAACGAAAAAATCTCGAATCCGAATTATGTTTTAATCAAGATGTACAATTTTGAGCTATTTATTAAAATTTATACTTTAACTACTCGAAAAACGTAACGAAAAAATGTAACATTACGTTTTACGAGTAATTAGAGTATAAATTTTAATAAATAGCTCAAAATTGTGCATAATGATTAAAAAGAAATTCGGATTCGAGTTTTTTCGTTTCTTTGCATTTCTTGAGAACATAGTAATGTATATTTTTTACACCACCAGAAAGTAGAGATTTCAACGAACATAAAACCCCACCGACTTTTTAAAAAAAGCAGATATTTTGACGTGAGAAGTCAAAAAATTACAGTGTGTTTGGGACATAAAAAGGTAAGTTTTCACCAAATTTCGTGAATTTTTCTTTGTAAAAGATAAAAATAAAAAACCAAAACTTGATTATTTGAATTTTTCACATACATTTTGAGGTTATGTGAAAAAAGTGTAACTTCTTTTCATAGGACTTGTAGTTTTTCTGGAAATCGTGATAAACCGTTTTTTGCCCTTAAAATCTCCCCCTCTTCCGCTTCCCGACACCAAATTGATACGCAGTGGATTGAAAAAAATGCAAATTTTAATTATTTACTCATACAATAGGCATGCAATGCAATAAATTTCAATATTTCACCCTGGATACGAGGGCGAATCACCCTCTAAGCAATTTTTCGACGACATACATCAATTGTTATTGGAAACATTTGTCAAGAGAAACTTTTTTTTGCTATTAGGCATAGAGGGTGGAATATACAGGGTATCCCAATAGAGTGGTCACAGAAAATTGTAGTTCTGCCGATTAAGATCTCGTTTTCCCCAGATATGAGGTATAATTTAGCTTAAACAGGGTGCTCCATAAGACTGTAGCAACTCAAATATATATTTGTGTTTTTAAACAGAGTACCCTATATTTTTGGGCACATTTTTGAATTCCATACTAAATTTTACTTTACTTTATTCTGTACTAAGATAGCATGTCCTTAAAAACAATATGTTTTTGAGATATTACTTCGTTTGTTTCAAATTATCAAGTTAAAATAAAATATTTCTTAACTACTGTCATTCTTTTTGACTACACTGAGGAACACAACAGTAGTTGATACTCTTATTGCTTGTTCATTGCTCTTTCCATAGGTTTACAAATGCACTAGTTTACCAATATTGGCCACACCGTATCCCGTTTAGAGTAAGTCACTCTTTTACCACGAGGAGGCGAAACTTTCGTTCGGATTAGTGAATTGAACCTACCAGAGATGGTTCTATCAGTTTAATGAAATAGAACATACAATGAGTATACACATTGACGTAAACGTAAACGTAAACAAAAGAAGAAATATATTAAAAATAACTGTTTTTTGAGTACTATTATCTTAGTACTTCTTGCCTTAATATTTAGTATGGAATCCAAAATGTGCGGATCACATAGGGCGGTCCATTAAAAGCAACATAAGTTTGAGTTATTAAAATCCTACGAAATATCCGGTATATCCGAATACAATTTTAAAATGTGTGACTAGGTGTTCCTGGTATTAGAGAAAAATTATTTTCAAACTTACTTTATCTTGGTTTTGATAGAAGGTATTGAGACGACCCTATTGGGACACTCTGTACATATTGATGTCAAATGTGCTACAGTCTAGAGAGTCACTTTAAAAATAAATAAAAACAAATTTAAAAGCTATATTTCACCACCAAATTTTTTTTTTTGCTGCACTCCTATACAGAAAAGTGCAGCCAACTATTTAAGTTAAAAGCTGGACTACTAATTAAATTTAACTGGACTACTAACTAAAATACTAAAATCAGACGTACTAGCAGTATTTTAGCGAAAACTATTAAAACAAATATGAAATGACCTTGAAACTTTTGAATTTTAACTATATACATACATATCTTAAAGATATGCCTAAATGTTTCTTCATAATCTATTTTTATATTAAGATTAACGTTACTTACTTATCCTAACTTTAGATTACTTAGTCATAGTTTTAGAAAATTATTTAGGGGAAGGTTGGCGACTATTTAATGATCTATACTGGACAGATATTAAAAGTTGTTCCCCTTCCAGCCGAGTATATTCCCCAAAAATCTCTTCGTGCATTTTCAACCGAATTTTCGTTTACTTATTTAAAAAAGAAAAAAACAAACAAATAACTACACAATTTGACGGAACGTGAGCAAAACTGACGGCAACGCCGTCCAACTATCCTACTTATCTACCTTACTTAAGAAGGAATTGCTGATAAGGATCACAAGGATTGGGTTTTATAAGGCACTGAAAACTATCGTAAGTACCCATTGTGCTGAAAATGTATTTTTCATATATATGAACACACGCGACGAAATATATATGTAACTTGTCGTGGGATTTAATAAATAATAGTTATCTTATTATTATTATTATTATTATATTATGTATATTTTATATAAAAACGAGGCATGCAGACACAGTTTAGGGAGATTTAATTGACTTGAGGTTTCAGAAGGTTCACGCGATAGTAGGGGAACATCGAAATTAATTCTAAACATCGATTGTCTTTATGAATTTTAACGTGAAAACGATTACGTAACATTTAATTAACTAACATTTAAGAAATTTGTTAATAGCTCTTTGCTCTTACGACTGCGATGAGATGATGGTTTTGTAGATATACTTCGTATTGAAAAATGAATAAAAATTTCGATATATGACATATTGAAATCATTTATTTTCGTTAAATACTCCATTTTATGCTAAGGGATTTCTTTGATATAAGTTGAGGATTAGTGTTCAATTTCCAACTCAAACCCACCTCTTCCTGCAATGATACGTGATTTTGACAGTATAAGATTAAAAATTTTCATTGTCCTGAAGATGTGAATTAAGTTTTTCTTCTAAAAACGTAGACAGTATAAAAAGCAGTTGAATTTCTAATAGTTTTAAAGATTCCTGATTTGCCAATAAGTTCTCTCGAAACAAGTGAAACTGGTTGTTCGCATGGGGGTTGTAATATATTGTAAAACACACACTTCTTTAAATATATTGGTCATGTGTTTGTTATTATATTCCTAGACGATATCTTAATGTTTGCACAAACCGAATAGCAACATTTCAAAAATTTTTATATTGTAAAGTAAATATTGATTAAAAATTAAATTGCCTAAAAGTAAATTGTGTCAAAAATAAATAGAATATTTAGGTTTTAGACACGTGAAGCAATACTTGTAAATACGTATAGGTCTACAAAAGTAAATAAAGTACAAACAACTTACAAATGTAGCCAGACTTTGAAATTGAAGTATGTATTACTTTATCAACTAATCAATAAACAATCCAGTATATTAGTTCTGAAGAATGTTATTGATGCTAGTCTTTCAACACGGAATCTATTTCCAATAAAAAAGACAATTTTAGCTCTATTTTGAATTTAGAGGATCATTTGCCTAAAGCAAATCAAGATACAATTTAATATTCAATTGATCCAACTGAGTCAAATATATGGACTGCTTTTGTTTTAATATTTACACTGAATGTATGTAGTGTATATAGTAAAGTGTGTTGTGCTGTATTGTTTCAAATTTAGAATTACCCAAGAAAAGTACCATGAACATTAAAAATAATCAACTAAAGAAGCGAATGATAATTAACCCAGGTGAGGATAATTTTTGGAAAAAACACCTCCGCCTGGATTTGAACCAGGAACCCTCCAATTGCCGGTTGACAGCTCTCCCAGTTGAGCTACAGAGGCGATGGAAATTCATAGGTTTTATTTGTCACTTCAGGACTTGCAATCCGAGTTTTCGAATTAAACAAACCCGTCGTGACACCTATTGGGGCTAGATGTTTAACATTTAGCGATTCCTAGTTACCAAACTTCCATCTAGCCCCAATAGGTGTCACGACGGGTTTGTTTAATTCGAAAACTCGGATTGCAAGTCCTGAAGTGACAAATAAAACCTATGAATTTCCATCGCCTCTGTAGCTCAACTGGGAGAGCTGTCAACCGGCAATTGGAGGGTTCTTGGTTCAAATCCAGGCGGAGGTGTTTTTCCAAAAATTATCCTCACCTGGGTTAATTATCATTCGCTTCTTTAGTTGATTCTATATTACTGACGAGTTTACGTAATAACCATTTTCCCTTGAATTAAAAATAATGCTAATTTTTTATAATTTAACGAAAATCATAGAAAATAACATCAACTAAAGAAGAGAATGATAATTAAATCCAGGTGAGGGATAACGGAGAGCTCCTGGTTCAAATCCAGGCGGTGGTGTTTTTTTCCAAAAATTTATCCTCACCTGGATTAATTATCATTCGCTTCTTTAGTTGGTCCTACATTACTGACGACTATGTTTCGGCTAGGTTTAGTAATGATAATTAATACAGGTAAGGATAATGGAGGGTTTCTGGTTCAAATCAAGCTGGAGGTATTTTTTTCCAAAAATTTAATCTCACCTGGATTAATTATCATTTGCGTCTTTAGTTGATACTACATTACGTACGACTTTACGTAATAACCATTTCCCTTGAATTTATACAAAATAGCTTATAAACTTGACTACACCTTCACCTTTCATGTTTAAAAACAATTACTACAGTACGCTTTCAATCTCAAAGCCCATCCAAATGATATTATCGATAATATTTAAAAAAAAAATCAAATCTAAATACAGAATGATATAAAACTGAATGAGGAATCAGGAACATTAAGAAGCTTTGCTTGTTGGTTAAATAATAAAAATGTCTGGAGCATTTTTAAATTGCTTTAATTGCTACATTATAATTAAATTCTGTTCCTTAAAGAAATTAAAGTATTTAAACGAAGAGTTCTAAATGTCATTTTACTGGAAATTCTTCTAAAGTATTAAGACAAAAACCGAGTCATCTCAAACCATCATCTCACCATTTCGTACAACCGATTCTTGTCTCGTCTTATATTTAAAAAAAAAACACGAAAGCACACAAGTTTCTTTCCTGTTCTCTTTTGCAATACAAGACAGCACAACTTTAACCCTTTTTATTCCACCTAAGCTCGTCTAACGTTTTCAACTTGTCTTGCTGTCTCTTCCAGCCTTTGCGCGACCTCCACACCTCGATATGCACAGTGACCAGCCTATCGTCTATTCTCTCGGTGATATCAACGGCTCGGATGAGCCGCTTCCTTCTCCGTTTGCAACGGTTGACCGCCGTGAGCAGTCGCCGTATATCGGCGTGACAAACCGTCTGTCTGTTATAAATAACTCTCACTAAACTCGAGATCAGATGCGCTAGCGCGACTCGATCTCGTATGCGTGGAAATGCCTCCGCCGAAGGCGGAGTCCGACGTGCCCGCATCGGTTAGAAAGTCGGCGACGACGAGCACGTCCTTACCTTGCGTTATTGTCGTCGGCGGCGCTAGCAGGCCGCTGCTCTTGCCCGCTATCGTGTCCTTTTCGCAGAGACGGTCTTTTAGGATCTTGATCTTTTCTTCTTTCTGGAAAGATTGGAGATTCGGTGTTAGATTGGATGTTTTGAGATGTGGGAATGTTTAGGGTGGTCGTAATTTAATAGGAATTGTAAAAAAATACTTTTACTGTGAAATTACTGTAGTTCTCCTGTAAAATTACAGAAATATCCTGTAAAATTACTGTGATAATGCTGTAATTTTACAGAAATATGCTGGTTGAACGAGCATTCTTCGGTCAGACTAAAAGTGGAAAGGTCCGAGCCGAAATATGTAAATTAGGATCTATAATTAATTAATAACTGATTAGGTGACACGCAATATTAGCAAAAATTGGGATATTCATTAGGATGTATCTCTTCTCTTCTTAAACTATAAGAATATCAAAAAGTCCGATGGCGATTATACAGCCTTAAAAAATTACGTTTACTGTGAAATTACTGTACTTCTCCTGCAGAATTACAGAAATGTCCTATAACAATACTGTGATAATGCTGTAATTTCACAGAAACTTGCTGATAATAATTTAGTTGTTGAATTATTGCATTCGTTTTCTGTAACTTTGCAGATATCTCTGTGTCTAAATTTATTTGTGTTTTCTTTCCAAATCCTTGAAAAGCTAACAGCTGTTTCAAATATTACCAAAGGAAGGAAAATAAATTAAGTTCATTAAGTGCAAATGTTTAGGGTAATCATAATTTAATAGAATAAAAAAATACTGTTTCTGTGAAATTACTGCACCTTTCCTGCAAAATTACAGAAATATCCTGTAAAATTACTGTGACAATGCTCTGTTTTCACTAAGCATAAAAATCTCAGTTTCATATGATATCCTTGAGAACTTTGTCGTTTAAAATACGATTTGTTCATATTTCAATGATGATGGTAAATAAGAAAAAGGTTGCTCATACATTCACTGAAAACTGTAGTAATAAACAGTAATTTATAACTAGAGGCGAAAACTTAACGTAACAAATTGTAAAAAGTGCGAAATAAGTTTTAATTATTTTCCGTTGTCAAGCTTTTTTAGAACTTAGAACTCTTAAAATTCACTGCAGTTTTCAGCCCTTTTTGCCGAAAGAGAGCATTTTTATACCCCCCACATTTACTGTGGTAGGGTATATTCACTTTGTCACAACATGTGCAACACACTTCAGGAACCGTGGCAGGTATATACTTTGTTATATTTTATTTATACATATATTTTTGATCAGCATTGAAAACCTGAATCGATTTAGCTATGTCCGTCAGTCCATCTGTCTGTGTACACGATAACTGCTGTAAATTTTGAAGTAATTGATCTGAAATTTGGTATACAAACTTATCTCTTAAAAAGTAAGGACAAGATCATGAATGGGCAAAATCGGTTAACGGAATGTTTTTTTTTTCAAATTCACACGATAACTGCTGTAATTTTAGATCAATTGATCTGAATTTTGGTACATAAGCTTATCTCTTAAGAAGGAATGGGTAAATTGTTAAATGGGCAAAATCGGTTAACACAATTTTTGTTCCACAAAAAAAAATATTTTACGGAGGGGGGTATTTTAACTTTAGCCCTGCTGAAGATCTACTTCTTACTAGTTTTATTGTATTAGAACATCAACTTTTGCTTTGAAATGTTTAAATTACTTTGTAGACAGTCAGGCCTGCTCATCTTCTAAAGTCAAGTTCCCAGTATGAGCAGCAGATTCATATTATAGGTTCATTCTGAGACACATTTTGGTGGAAAGGGGGAAATATTGAACACAAATTAAATAATTCTGCCAGGTGTCATTTTGTAAAGATTATTTTGTTTTTAAGTAACAGGTAATTTATATGTAATGTTGTCAATAAAGTTAATAAATGATGTTGTGTTGTCAAAATGCCGGAAAACGTCATCGACACGTTTGTAAACAACTTCCCCATATTTTTTACTGATACTGATAGATTTGGTAATTGTCTTAAAGGTCGTTTACAAAATGTATGGCCTTTAATAAGCATACCGCTTAAAAAATCGAATAAAAATTAGTAAAAATTGTCATAATCGCATTTTTTATATGTTCTTTTATATGTACTTTGCTCGAGAACATCGTCTCGAGACAATTAAAGGATCTACCAGAATCAATAGGAAAAAATGCAGTTGCTATTTCATAAAACTATCAATGACGTCATAACTCAGTAATAACTGGCGGTCAAAAATTAATTGTTATTACAGAATTGTTTGTTGGGTTCGATCCTTTTAACTAGAATTTTAACTTTCTTATTTCTAATAAAACGGCCAGCATATTATTACGTTTTTTAATTTGATGTTTAATTTTAGGTCTGTTGTGTGTAACCCATTCCTAACATGTGTCGCTTTTAAGATATTCATATGAATACATCACAATAAAATATTTTTTGTTTATTCTGCAAACAATTTGCCATTCTTAAATCTATTAAAATTTGGAATAACTGAGTTTTATTATAAATAGAACCAATATACAATAATGTAGATATATTTTGTAATATTTATTATGAATTACGTGATGAGTGTAGTAACAATAGGCAATATATTATAATAATTTTCTATCATAGACCTAATATATAATTTCAAATACATAAATCTTATCGCCTGTGGCCAAAAAAAGCATGAAGTTTCGTAACTAGAAATGAATATTCGCATATAGCGAAAATTGGAAAGTTTCTTCCCGGCTCCTCCACCAATGTTAAGAGTTCGTATTTTCTGTTCATGTTAACGAGTTCATCCATAATTTCAAATATATTAATAAATATTAGCAATATTTTAGTGTTTTAGTATTTTAGTGACCCAAAAATAAATTTTTACCAACTAATAAGCAAAATAAATACCCATAATAAATTTTCGCGCACTTACTTGAGCTATAAGTCGTTGAAGTTCGTCATTTTCCGAGACGAGTTTCTGGTACCGCTCCTCATCCTCTTTCGAAACTCCAGCGTCCGGATTGTACTTGCTCTCAGCCTTATCACGAGGATGCTTGACGACTTCAATTACCTTCACAACAGATAAAATATCGCATGAGATTATTTATATTTTTCTGCAAACCTCTTATTTTTCAATTTTTGCAAACGAAGTGCTGCAATCCAAACGATGCAGTCGTAATGAATTGCAACTGATGCGAATGACAAAATGCATCGTATGCGCCCGGGATTCGCAATTTATAACACCCCCACCCTTCCACAAGCGTCAGATCTTCTTTTTTGGCGTTACCATGGAAACGTGGATTATTGCACCGACGCGCTCTGCACGCCTGCAAAATCAATTCAAAGGTTTGCGCGGGATACATACCCTGGGCAGGTATATATATATATATGTATATATATATATATATATATATACAGTTTTCCTAGCTATTTCCGGGAAATTGCAATTATCTTGTTTATCAAATTTCTCCGGTACAATGTGTTTTCCTTCATGTTCCAAGTCAATGGAACCCAATTTAGTTTATATCTTTAGAAAGAGCTTGAATATTTGTATATTTGTATTGAGCTTGATTATTTGTGATTTAAATTTAATGAGTAATGATGGAACTGATGTGAAGTCACCTGTATCGATTTGTTTTGGGAGTCCGGACAAGATACACCTGGGCGGGAAATTGTTATGACATATAGGGGTATAAACGCCATCATGTGGGGGATTTAAGAACTAGTGATTGATAATGTGTAGGTCTTGAAGGCACCTGCGGCTTAGGTTGTGCTAATTGTAGGTAGGTGTCTGTTGTAAATACAGATGTCTAATATAATTTTATTGCGTGAGTTATAAAATAATAATAATTGCGTTAAATTGAAATAAAGAACATCTTCTATTAATCATATATGGCGAAACATTATATTAATTAAGAAGATTAATTATATGCAGGTATATTATATGTATTATGGCTTAGAAAAGATTTTAATAATTAATATCCGAATATTGCAAAGAACATCAACATGATTGTCAAATGCTGTAAAAACCAGAATTCATTGCATTGAATTCATTTTAGTGCAAAAAGGACGAAGGTTTGCATAAAAACAACATTATTTTAAGAAAAAAAAATTTTGTCAACTATTACTAATTAATTCGAACTGGTTTATTATTAAAATTTTGTTAGAATGAAAAATTTCAAAACTAGGACTAATTTGTCTACACCATGGTCATAATTATGGACCACATAACAATTTCCGTTCGAAGAGTACTTTTTTCTTATTGGAACACCTGTATATGGTTAAATTTATGTAGATATTTTTCACAGACAAAAGGAACAAGTTTGAGCAAAAGTCTCCTGTTTTGGAAATAATTACATTTTTACGTTTCTATAACGTATTACATTTTTATTTTTTACCAGCCAGTATTAGGAAAACCAAAATGGTAGTTTTTTTTTTGAAAAGTTGTAGAGTAATCATGAAAATTGGTCTCAAATACATTGTTTCAAAGCCTCATCTATTTTCATCATTATGTATTTTGATTCGTCCATGTCTAAACTTTTTTAGAAGATACAGTTTCAAGTAACACCAAAAACGCTTATAAATGTTACTCAGATAGCAAATGTCATATTGAATGAAAAGTTTAAAAAGTCTTATTTGTTTCTATGATTTATTAAAATGTTACAGGCATTTGAAATATTATTAAAACTGTCCTTACTTCTTTAGGAAATGAAAAACCCAATATGTTGATATGATACTTTTTACTATGAATGACAATTGTTCTCTATACCTTTTTCAAGGTCAAATTGGCACTATCAAGATCAAATTGGCACTAATCAATATCAAATTAACATTAATAAAATCAATGACAATTAGCAACTTCAAGTTGGCAATTAACAAATTCAAGTTGTCATTAAATAATTTTAAATTAGCGGTATCATCCGATTAAACAGAACTAAGTAAATAATGTTATTTATACTATATTTTAAAATATTAAAATCGATTTTTGTGGCGACGATTCCGGAAAAACTACTGAAGGTATCGGGACGAAACTTCATATTTAGAAGATTTCTGTAATTTTGTTAAAATAGTTAAATAATAAATTAAAGTATAGGAAATTCTGAATAATTTATGCACGCGACATTTTTTGGTAAAGATAATAGTTTAGCTGCAAGCGCAAATTCTATTTGATCGAGATCGGTCGCATCTGCATTGATATAATACTATATAGTGAGCCAGGATTTTCCAAATATTTTCAGTCTAATGACAATACCGGTAGTGTCAAATGCTGATTTTGACAATATCTCTCTATAATACGATCAGTAGTATCAATAGATCTCATATTGTGATATCGTGTACTGTCGTTGCCTGACGGCGTCGGATAGGCAGCGTGTTCAGCGTGTCCAAAATGCATGTGTTCTCTTTGTTTTTGGTTTGAGGAAGTATGATCATGTATCGAATGGGCTGGGCGATTTGGGGTGAAGATACGCTGTAGAACGGATGTCCATAACTTTAATTTAAGATTCAGGGGTTTGTTTGCTCTAGCTGCCCATCGCGCTGAGCTGTATAAACGGTCATTCTCTTACCAGGTCAGTCACATATACAATGGTCTCAGGGAAGATATGAAGAAATTATCGTTAAACAGTTTTGGGGGAAAGGTGAAGTGTTGTCTGTTTGCTCTACAGGGGGGACTTTAGGGATTGAGCGCACATCGGAGGCTGTTTTAATTTTAATTTTTTATGGGCATTTGCGATATTTTGTTGAGTTGGATTTGCTGCAATTACGTGTAATTAGACTCTACAGTATTTTTTGGTTTGTTTTTGTTTTCAAGTTCAAGTTCAAGTTCTCGGAATTATTGTTATATTATTGGTACAATTATGTCTTAGTTCTAGTTTGCGTAAGGGGTTGAGTGGAAGAGCAAGGCAATTTGGAAACAAGTGTGCTGATCTCCGCCCTAAATATAAATATTATTTTGTTGCATTTAATATTGTTTTATGTTAATAAAGGAATTATTTAATTAGTTATTTATCTGTCAAATCCTAGGTAACTAGTTTTATTGAGGAATCAGATAGCTTTTCCTATTGATCACTAGATTCTTGCAAAACCTCAAATTCGATTCTTTCAGACTCTAACTTTATTTTATCATTCCAATTCACATATAAGTACGTAAATATAGGCTTACCTTAGGCACGAATATTAATGCCATGCTAAGAAAACAACAGAAAACAATGGCTAGCCCTACGAACGTAAAGCTGGCATCCTGTTGACTTGCTATCACCATCGTCACAGGTGCAGTAATTAAACATAAGACTACCACGTTGTAGATGCTCATCCCAACGTATCTCGAATCGTTGATTTGCTTCACTTTTAGCGAACGCGTCTCATAGGCTAGAAACAGACCAAAAACCTGAAAACAACAACCACGAATTACTCGATCACATCTCACACATCCTGGAGAAGACTCACCAGGACCAACCCTTTGTAACCATAAATAACACCAAGCCACACATTGTTATGAACACTTTCGCAGTGCTCAAGTTCTGGACTTAGTTTGAAGTCATCGTTGGCGTTCGTTGGCTGTTCTGATGGGAACATCTCGAGCGTTCGCTGCAGTGGGTCGAGAAGCTGCCAGATGAGGAGTACTATGATGTCGACTATCAAAAGCCCGGTTACCATCGAGTAAAGTTTCCATGGTTCAACTTTTTTCTGCAAGAGATAATCGTCGTTACGGGTCTGTGGAATAGCAATCAAGACATTAATTAGTATCATATATAGTTCAGTAAATTACGTGCATGGATGGTACCTATATGAAGGGCTAAATGAAAGGTGCATGAATTTGATTGATTATGGTTATTTTGTTGGTTTATTTGAATTTTGCTTTATGCTCAACTAATGGGTTGTTGTATCAGTGCCACATCATGTAACGATAGCTGTTTGAACCTTTAAAAGCATTAAATTATCAGATAATGATCATCATAATAAACGAGAATCAACGAGCTTTTAGAATTCGCTTAATGGGTGATTCTACGATTAAAGATAACATACAAGAAAAATATTTTTTTTAACAAAACGGTGGTAAGAAAAAATATTGATCCTGTAAATACCCGGTTTTATATTGTAAAGGCGTTGACTGAAAAGTCTCTGAAAAACTCCCACCTATCTTCTCATATTACTTTTCAAACAACTTCTACAAACGCATCATGTAATTTTGATGTTTTTATCTTTCCTCGCCATTTTTACACTCACCATTTTGAAATCTTTTTTGATTTGTTAAATTTTATTTGTGACCTGTCGTTTTATATTTTATTTATGCAGTTTATTTGGATGGTTGGTTAAATTACACTGTGCTACAGTGAAAATATTGTCCAAGCACCCCCAAAATCTCGATTTTTTTGGAAAAAACTCTTTTTTGGTACTTGCATGTGTATAAAAATGCAGAACTTCGTCATTTTCCATTCGATTTCCAAAATAAAGTAATAAGTAATAAGTGTAATTGAACGAGGAAACACAGACCATTCCATCTAGCCTCAATAGGTGTCACGACGGGTTTGTTTAATTCGAAACTCTGATTGCAAGTCCTGAAGTGACAAATAAAACCTATAAATTTCCACAGCCTCTGTAGCTCAACTGGGAGAGCTGTCAACCGGAAATTGGCGGGCTCCTGGTTCAAATCCAGGCGGAGGTGTTTTTTCCAAAAATTATCCTTACCTGGGTTAATTATCATTCGCTTCTTTAGTTGATTCTACATTACTGACGAGTTTACGTAATAACCATTTTCCCTTGAATGTAAACTCTAACGTACTTAGTAACATATTGTGATAGTCTGGCAGGTAACAAGGAAACGGAAAAAAACAGTGTCATAATTTTAGAATAACATTGTAATTATAAGTTAATTTTATTTCTTCTCCATAGTGTGATGTGTCTAGCCGGTCAATAAAATTTGATACTTCTGTTAAATTAAAACCAATTTTAATAAACAAACGCGTATTAGACGAAAGTTTAAATGGGCTTTCAGTAAAAAATAGCAAAAAAATATTACGGATTCAAACAGGTCATCAAATTGTTGTTAAACTTGAAAAATTCTGAAAATAATGTGATACTTCTGAACTTAACGTCCATAACTTTTCGATTTGTTCTTGCATCTGACCGAGCAGTACATCTTTATAGTGGTCTATGCTTTCTCATTCATTTGCATTGTTTATTTTGGTAATCGAATAGAATAGAAAATGAAGGAGTTACGAATTTTTATACACGTTCAAGTATACCCAAAAACGTTTTTTTTTATCGAGATTTTTGGGGGTATTTGGAAAATTTCAGCTATGGAATTATTTTCAGCTGTATCAGCTCAACAACTTCCGCTATGTCTCGTGAAAAGAATATTTCGCTTTTTTGTAATACAGTGTTATCTAGTTAGAATGTTTTGTAATAAGTGGCTATATTTTGGACTAAAAAAGTGTTATTTTCTTGATAGATGTACAAATTTACTTACTGTCATAGTTCTGATAGCGAATCAACAGATACTCATTTATATACACCGTTTCCGAATATATCTCAGCCTAATGTGATTTTTTTTCGATCTTCTGTCATGCATGAGAAGTCAATTAAAAAAACATTTACGAAATCGAGAACATTATCAATTGACACTTTGTTTATGGTATGCTATTTTTCGGTAGAATCTGAAGACAATAACTTCGATATACACTAGTATAGCTATAAAAGTACACATGGATATTCTGAAATATTGATTTTTTCACGTTTTGGAGAGCAAAAAAGACGATTTTTGGACGAACAAATCGGCCTTCATTTGTTTATAAAAATCGTAATTATTTATCCAATTAAAAAATCATATGTACTTCTATAGATAATCTATCTAAGAGGGTACAGCCAAAATTTCAAGACAATCGGATACAAATTACTCGAGTACTACTGCTAGTGGTTTCGAGAAAACTGCCCACATAACGCTTGCAACAAGCGTTCGCAGTTCTACGGTAACGGGATTCAACAATGGATGATTTCTGACTTTATTTTTGACAAGTTTTTACGCCGTTACAGCCAATAATTTGTTTTACAATAAATTCAAACTAGATATTACCCCTTAAGCTAAGGAAACGTCAAAATGCAAATTATGACTATTGATGTGGACACGCCTTTATAAGGAAATAAACTGACTAATTGGTGATTATGTATCCATAAAAGAGTGCCTTTTAGTGTTTTTACGCGAAGTAACTTCATATTGCGTCATCGTCTTTCAGGATAATACCCGGTTTCTGGCATGATTATAACGATTATAGATCAGGCTTTTATCAAACCACGCACCAGTTTGTCATTTATAATATTAACTATAACAATATGTGGTTGTGAAATTGACACCAACACCAACAAACTCACAATTTAGTTTTAATTAACAATAATGAAAGCTTTTCTTCTATACCAAAAAAAAAAAAAACTAAAAATATTCTCCAAACTACATACTCTACAAATTCTTAACATTAGTAACTAGTAAAAAATGATATCTACGAATGAATTTGATATCGGATAAAGTACCTTTCCGTTGCTGAAACGTACCATTCTCACTTTGGGGTCACTTTTGGCTTTCGTGGTGAGCCTGTGCACCCTCCAGACTTTGCTAAACATCGCGCCGTACGAGAGCGTGAAGCCGGTCGTGAGGAGCCACGCTCTCGCCTGACAGACGCCAGGATACGAGTCCGGCGCGACAAAATTGCCATCCAGACCCAAAAGGATTATACTCGCCAGGCATACGATTATGCCCAACAGCATTATTGTATTGCAGACTGGATGCGAGGACTGTATTACCCTGAAAACACAAAAGGATTATATCAATTGCTGCCAAATTCGTGTTAGAACGTACAAATATGCAAGGTGTTAAAAAGTAAGCGTTAAATATTGAGAAGGGATACTATGAACACTTGTTGTCTTTCCAATCAGACCATACCCATGTAAAGAAAACAGTTTCAAAATGTTAGCAATTGCACGCCTTTTTTTAAAAAACTACAGAAATTTTATATTTTTACAGACATTATCCTAAAAATGTTGTTAAATGATATAATATTTAAATAATACTGCTTCTGGGTTATGCCATGTGTCAAGATTTGTTAATGCTGACGTTTTGCGAACCATATTGCTCGCTTCTTCAAAGCTAATTGAATACTGAAGACCTACCAAGAAAATCTCCCTTGCATACCTAAATTTACACCTTACTGCGCACATGTGCTTTCCCACCTGACCGCGTTAGGATCGATTTCCAGACCCTATTGATGTCAGTACCGTCCTCGCGACTCATGTTGTCATGTTTGTAAATTTCGATGGCTTCTCTAATAAGCCTTCGATGATAATTACCCAACCTTGTCAACATCTTCACGTCATCGAAATTTATTTTGTGTCCCGACTCGTGGCAGTGTTGAGCAACAACTCAACTGTTGAATCTTGCGTAGCCGGGTGTCTCTACTGTTCTCCTTGACTCGACATTCGATACTTCGTCCTGTCTGTCCTACTTAGCATGTTCCACACTCATATGTTATCTTTTATACCCCTTCGTTCTTCAGGATATCCTTTGTGATTTCCTTTGGGCTAGGCAAAAGAACCTTTACCTTTGCTGGTGCTCTGTACCTTACCGTGATTCCCGATTTCTTCAGTACAGACTCTTGCCTTAGACTCTTGCCTTAGACTCTATAGACTCTTGCCGCTCCTCTGAGACTTGCGGTTTTCTTTGTGTGACACCTCGTATGTCAGATTTGGTATATCCATTCTGACGTAGAGTCCACTCCAAGTGTTTCCGTTCGTCGTCCAAGGTGTTGGAGTCGATACGGCAGCATTAACAAATGTTGACACACGGCATAACCCGGAAGCAGTTTATTTTCTAAATATGGAAGAAGAAATTTAGAACCCATTTAACTGCCTTCTTCCGACACCTCAACCCAACCCAACCCAAAATTTGTAGGTACGGTATTCTTAATCTTGCGATCTTGATAGCCGTACTTTGGATAAGGATAAATCTGTTTGCATATGTTCTAAATCTCGTCGTAAATACTTTACATCAAATTACCAAATACCCTTTATACAGACCTATACATTAAATTTTCGTTAAATTGCAAAGTATCACAAACAAATCTTAACATTCGGTGTAGGACTTACCAAATATAAAAATTATTTTCGTATAAACATTGAATTTCTTCAGTTTTTATTTATTTTAACAGGCTGGATCAAAAAGAAAACGGACATAATGTAATGGCTTTTTCTACAGTAGTTTTTTGTTTTTTTTTTGACAAGTGTATATCAATTATTGTTGATCATGGGATGGTATTTTCTTTCTTCAAAATTTAGTAGAGGATTTATTTCTGAACGCAATGATGTTCAAATTGTGTGGCTTTAAGAACGTTTTCGAGAAAGACAATTCATTGAAAATTTTAAAATATTGGCAACTCTGGCCAACATACATTTTGTAAATGCAGGATGCATAGGCGTTTTCAATAGATTTCATTGTAGTTCTGTCATTTATTTTTCTGAAATTCTCTCCAAGATGGTATCAAAGTAAACATAAAATTTAATACGTTTAGTTTAAATTCACAAACGTTGCCAACATCGCAATTTTTTATATTTTACACTTGGATTTATCGAGAATCTTACGTGATAGGAAAGGTTTGAGTCCGCATTCGTATTCAAGCAAGGAAATCTATTGAAAACGCCTATTGTCTTATACGCGATTCACAAATTTCACGTTCCCCAGAGTTGCTAACATTTTACAATTTTCAACAGCTTGTATAATATGTACAATGTGACATAAGATTTTTTAATGTAACGCGATAGCTTTTATAGTTAATAAGAGTTTTGAAACATACAGTGTGAACACCAGGACAGACAGTAAAACTACAAAATATATACAAACAAAATGCACTTACCTTCTGTGCTTATGCCATATATTGAATACGATTAAACCTATGGCGATAAGGATTCCTACGCTAGATAACGCGCACATACAAATAAACAACGGCAGGGAAACCGTCCGTAGTACGCGCTTTATGATTGTTCTATCTTGAGGCACTTTTCCACCTGAAACCATATGAAACAATTCGCATGAGTAACGACACCTATTCAATTATCGGGTCGGATTTTCTGGCACGTTTCTAACCGGCCGTTTGAGACTTCTATACTGTCTCCGATATTGAATCGAAGACGTTTGGCCCTTTATATTGCCGGCAATAACTAACCAGGCGATCCAATTTATCGGCTATGCGCTCCACGGTGGTATTCTTTCTAATAAGGATTCGTACTCTGGGTTGAGATTTTTATAGCACGGCATTTTGCCAGTACATAAATTTTAAATATTATCTGTAGATTTGCTATCTAATTTAATGTTTTGTTGTAAAAAAGTGTGAGGAATGCTGAAATTTTGATAGGGAATTGTAAGTTATTAAAATAAACGTTAAATATGTGTCAGTTTCCACCAGTTGCAGCACAACTGCGGTAGAGTGTCGACGATTTCTTTTCACTGAACAGGACAGGACTTTTTCTTTTTTTGTGTTTCTTTATTAATTTTTTTCAGGAATGCGTTAAGTTTGACCATACGTTATTTGACAAAACATGCTTATTACGTCTTTGGTCATATACTCCTTCAAAGTTAGCCGTAATTTCTGAAACATCCTGTACAGTTTATGAATTTGTTATCAAGTACTTTTATCGGATGCTTGATGAACACAATTATAGAGTTTTTTATTGTTCTGCCAGTATTTTCCATTTTAAACATTGGCTCTTGATAATTTAGTTTTTACCTTTCTATTGTTTACTACTTTGTTAAAAAAAAGTTATCGGTGGAGCTTATTAAACATTTTCTCTTGACAAATTTTCTATGAGTGAATTTCAACTATTATTATCGTATTTCCAATATTTATTAATTTGTTATAATAATTGTGGGCCCCAGTTCATTAAGTGAAACAAACAGTGGAAATACAACAATATTAATTGAAATTTACTCAAATTATTGGGACATTCAATAAAAAAAATCTGATGTGGCCAGGCACATGACTTTATCATACAATATATAAAATTAATAGTTTAGCTGCATGAGAATCTATTCTATAGAGATAAATCGTAGGTATTGTCAAAGCGTCAGCATTTGACACTACCTACACTACGTCATTAGAATAATAGTTATTTATGTCACAAATGCCGAAAGTACGGAATAGCGCGACGAGCGGTGATACGGCGCGTCACCGAAGGCGGAGTGTCGCCGTCGCATATGAGCGAGTCGCGCTATCTAGTTTTTGGCAGGAACGACATCAACGTTTATTGTGTTGCTTTTTAAGAAATACGTATTAAAAAAAATAAATGATTTCTGTATAGTAAATGCTAGGTTGGTACCACTTTGAAGAAAGGTGCGTTCCGATTTGTAGGTAATGGTAGCTAATGGCGGTGGTAGAATACGAAATTATAGTATTTCTTACATTTCGTGATAATGACACATATTAGTTTGCATGTACATAAACATGAGTCACTAGCATATTTCTATTGGAAATACTATAATGGCGTCTGCTACCACTGCCATTATCACTAATGAAAACGCACTTTAAAAAGGTAATTCAAATTCTTACAGATTTATATTTGTTCATGACACATCCCTACCAACATACTAAAATAAAACTACACTCATCGCTATACTTTATTTATAACATTCATAATTTATCGTTTTTAGAATTAGATATAAAGACGGGTTGATATTTCTTATCAACAAACAATCAAATTGGTGATCTTATTTTATTTGAAATTTGTATTTTATAATTTGCCGCACTAGAGCGGCAACGTTCCAAAGTGGTTGTCCAACCTCTGATGAGATCAGCTGTTTTCGAATGTGACAACTCAAAAAATATTTGTCAAAATCCTGGCTACTATGTAGTTTCACATTAATGCAGATGCGACCGATCTCGATCAAATAGAATTTGCTCTTGCAGCTAAACTATGAATTTTACCAAAAAATATCATGAACATAAATTATTCAAAATTTCCTCTACTTTAATTTATTATTTAACTATTTTGACGAAATTACAGAAATTTCGCCTCATTTGCAAAATCCTTGAAAAAGGCTAAGAATAAACTACCAGTTCCTTTGGACCCTTGTGAACCAAAAGCTTTTCAGCTCTAAGTTAGGTCATGAAACTTCTAAATATGAACTTTCGTTCCGATACCTTCAGTAGTATCTCCGGAATCGTCTCCACAAAAATCGTTTACACACACACACACAGACACACACACAGACATTTATTTGTACCTTGGTCAAAAATGTTCAGGGGACCCAAAGAGACCTATTTCCGCTAAAATCTCATTTTTTTTCGGCACGATTACAATACTTTACATACTGCGTATGATAAAGAAAAAAATATGTATAAATCATTTAATAATCGAGAGATCATGACCAAATTCGAGAATAGAGCGATAAAGCAATGCATTTTATTAAGTTTTGTCAAGCATAATGGGTCACGACCATGGTTAGTAATTTGAAAGGATATGTAAAAGTATCACGACCATAAGAGCAATGTAGATTTTTGATACTAAAACTTTTCCAATCATTATAATAGGTATATTTGACAAAAAGCTGTTGACATTTGTTAGTACGGCAGTTTTATATTTAAATCATTAGTAATTCTGTCCTTTATTCTGATTTCTGAGACTTCTCTATGAAACATTTTATTTTCTTTTGCAGAAATGCCTATTCAATTTATTCAAGCGATGGAAAACTGATGGACACTGACGCACACGAAACTGTTGGGCACTTTTACCTGTGAGATGCGGACGCAACTTACATGGTGAGTATCCTTACAAATTTAGATATCATTGTGTTTGATTATTGATCTCACTGTCTTATGAGAAGACTTGAAATTCATTTAAAAGCAATTATTGTTTTATTAGTTTAAAAAGAGTTGCTAAAAGACCATTGACATTTAAGATAAAACAACACCTTAGGCTAACAGCCAGCCCATTTATATCCTAGTTTTACAACATTGCTAGAGCAGTTAAGGGTGGATATCAAACCCATCCGGACAGTAAAACTTTATAGACAGTAAAGCCACTTCGAAAAAGCGCAAGCAAGCACCACTAAACGCTCTTTTAATCGTTATTGTGTTTGCGCGAGCCTTCACCTGTGTATGTAGTATCAGTGGCGGCTCGTGAGAGTTTGTACTGGGGGGCTACAGCAATTACAGAGAAAAAATCAATATGATTTGAGAGAAAAAGATATTAGAAAAACGGTCACTTTTATTGTATAAAAGGGGGTGTTTAACTGCAGCCCCCCTTCATGGGCGTATCCAGCTCAAATCGGAGGGGAGGGGCAAACATGCATTGCAAAAATGTTTGTCTGGTATAAAGCAAAGATCCCCTCAAATCGTTTCTAAATCAAAAACAACGTGGCCACGTATTTTTTTTGTTGAAATTTTGATTTTAACCTTTCTTGTCGAGGCCTTAAATTTACATGGGAAAATGCTTGGGAAGAAGAAATTTTTTCAAATAATTGTTCGGGGTTTGAGAAAACTGATGACAATTTTCCGTAACAGAAGGTAACAGAGGCCTATGCGGCCTCAATAGCTCAGTTGGTAGAGTATTGTGCTACCAACATAAAGGTCCCTGGTTCAAATCCAGGTTGTGGCTGTAATTTTTTATTTATTTAAAATTTGCCTCCCGCCTGTATATCACCATTTAATATATATAAATACTATTTGTTTAAACAATTAATGTTTATAATTCACTTAAAATTCATTTTCTTCATATCGGTCTGGCCAACTGTTATTCTGAAGTGACAGCATTTATATTTTGGGATGATTTTGATTGTTAAAATAATAAAATATTATTTGGTTTCAATATCATTTATTCGGATAAATTTAAATGATTTGAATTTCTTTTTTTCGGGAAATTGGGGAAATTGAGTTACATTTTGTTATAAATATAAAATTTTCTTAAGTTAACTAGTTTTATTAATCACATTTCTCTCTCAATTTCTAATTCTGATTTCCTACCACTGTCAGTTGATTTGTTACTGTCTGGAAACTGTTCCCTGTACTCTAATTTGATTAAATATTGAAAGCGAATATTAGTTTATTATTCAAACACTGGAAATCACCCCAAAATATAAATGAGGTCACTTCAGGATAACAGTCGCCAGACCGATCTACAAAAGAATAATATTAGGCGAATACCAAAAAAAGTGTTTAAAGAAATGGCATTTGTTTAAACAAATATGGGTTTATTAGATAATACAGACTAGATATGTCGAACATGAATTTATTAGATAATTTCACAAATAAACCGACCTGTCTACCATAATTAGAAAAAAGTCGAAAAGAATTATAATTGATTGTTTAAACAATACGAAGAAATTGCTTAATGAATGAATGTCCCTCTAAGGTAATAAACTGCCATTTTGAACTCAGGAAACAGAATTCAGACGGATTTTCGAGAAAAGCGAATTATTTAAACAAATAGAACTTGTTGCCCCCTTGCCCCCCCCCCCCTGGATACGCCCATGCCCCCCCCCTCCTTCACAAGCCACCACTGGTAACTATACTCACCATTCCAAACTTCTACGTCCAGCCAAGTGAGGATGTCCGCCTGTGTATCGTAAAATCCCAACTGCTTGTAGCTTCCGTTTATCACCTGTTCTATTTGCGTTAGGGCTATACGATCACCCTGCGAGCTGAACGCCACCCATCCCTGTGGCACGCAAAGGAATTAGTCAAGGGTGAAACAGAACAAAAAAAACTAAATTTAACACAGTGTAAAAACAACTCCCAAAAAGATGCATTATGAAACTAAAAGCAGTGTCACAATGTGGTTAGACACCAAAAGCAGTGTGACAATGTATTCATTATGAAACCAGAGTAGAAAATGTTTATTATTTTTAAATCAAACTGATTTGAATTTAGGTAAGAACTTCAAATTGCGTATCTTACACAAATGTTTGCAAAAAAATTAATTTTTTGTCATTCTTGGTCAGCTTTTTGGGAACACTGTTTGTTCGGTGGTGTGGTTTTATTTATGCGTCACTTACCGATATGCCGAGAAACTGGGTCGAGTTGATCGCCGCGTAGATTTCGTCCGCAATTTCCTTATTGTTGTAGTTGAACTCGGTCAACCGCTTGCCGTACTTGTGCAGCCGATCCATTGTTTTGTTAAAAGCTGCGGCCGAGGGAAAGAAAGCAAGAAATGATTTATTCGTGAGATATATATATGGTTTGTGCGATATACGGGCGTACGTTGTTGTCAAATGTTACTGGCATATCTGATTAAAGAGTGTTTTAAGAACGACGGAGTTTCGTAATTTAAAAATACGCCATTCGAGAAACCCCAGCAATTTGTTGAATATTTAATAGATTACTTGGTATTATCATTTGGTCAAATTACAATAATATTTTAATTATATTTTGCTGTGGCGGTGTTTAATACTCTTCAAAAAAGAAAGAATCACTTGAATGAAATAGTTATGGTAGGTGCGTATATGAGCGACTATGTGATAAATATTTAAAAATTTCAATTGTTTTATTTTTTACATATATAAATTTAAATAATGATTGTGCGCAGTTTTCTGGCAAATATTTCAACAAAAATGGGTCCGATACGATTACTAGAACCAAAGATATTGAATTTTAACCATGGCAAGGCTTAGCAAATAATCGTAAATAGTCCAAACTTTTATATCTCTATATAAATCTTTCATATCTCTGAAAATATATTTTTTTTTCGACTAAATCTTGATATAGATATAACCTTTTTTATTTATTTTTTATTAAAAAGTTTACTAATCTGATGCAAGTATTTTATAGATTTAGCACCAATAAGTTTTGTACTAAAAGAGAGTATATAGAAAAAAAGCAGCCAAAATAATATGAAGAGGTGAAGTATTTACAAGCTAACTAATCCTATAATGTTAGTTGTTAAATTATATATCATTTGCTAAACAAATTGTAGTATTTATTGCTATTTCTTTTGTTCTAGTATCGACATTCATTCTAATTTCATCTTGGAAGTCCAGTGGCCCAAAAACTGTTTCCTCATAAGCATAACCACGATATTTGCGGCATAAAACGGGTGGTCAAGTTTTTCCTACACGGATATTCATGGCGGAAAGTATCAACTCCTATTTTACACAAGACCCATCTACAAAGAGACACAAAGTGGAGTACTACTTGTAGTTACTAGGAACAGGTTTGAGGTATGAACAAACAGCATTACCGCGGAATATGGGAAATAGTCAGCTATAGGCAAAACTGGGAGAGCTGAAGATTACTCATAGATTTCAGCTGTTATTTTAGACATATGTTACAGAATATTTCTAAATATTGACGCGTGTTAAAACGAAATAGCATACTTTTCAGACGTCTGCTGTATAATTTAAATGGGCAAGACAAAAAAGTACGTCTGTTCTTAGTACCATAAGAACGAATGACAGCGGTAGCAACCTAACCTCCAATTCGTGCGCGAACGTGTGATGTAAACAAGATGTTTTCGTTGGTATGTTTTCACTTTGCTTCTGTTAAACATGCTAATGATGGATATATAAATTAGATAGGACAATTATCACAATTAAATGACTGTATTTTTAATAATTAAATATTAATCTTGAACGAACTACCTAGTAGGTAACTTAATATACACAGCTAATAACCAATTCACGCGGTACGTTCATATCTTGGTTCATACGATTTTAAGCGATGAATCACCTTCAGCTCTCCCAGTTTTGCCTATAATATAGTTATCAAAGAACCACTTAGTGACCTATTACCCCGCTTTTTTTTTATTCAAGGCCACAAGTAAATAGAGTACCACAATATCCGAACACATTACGACAACTCATACCAGGACAACTCATACCAGGATAACTCATATCAAGGGACAACTCATTCCACGACAACCTATGTCATGGTACAACTCATACCAGGACAACTCATACCAAGTCAACTCATACCAGCGTTGGATGAACTAACTAGGAAAAGAAAGTTTAGGTATGTAACTATTTTTTTTCGTTTCACTGTTTCTTATTCTTAAGATTGTGGGGACTAGTAAAAAAAGATACAGCTTGACTTGGTTAAAATTGAGGATGATATAAAGGTGGAAAATGTATGTTTACAAAATCACAGTTATTAGAAAATCTACTTTAAATTTTATTTATAACTTTTTTTTACCACTAAAAAATGGTGGTAAAAATAAGAGTAAGTTAACATTGCTATAAACAAGAATTGCTTTTAAATACATTGTTACTACCAAGTAGGTAATATGAATTAATATACCATCAACTATGAACAGTTAACACTATGAACAATTATTATCATTGTATTTACTTACTTAATGTTGTTGCAAATCATTAAATCACTTTGTTATTTGCGTAAACAATACAATTGGAAGTAAAATTAAATGAATAGCATACATATTGCTAAAACAACAAATTGGAAAATGTTCAAAATAAACGTTTTAATATTAGTTTGAAATATTAAAAGTTTATAATACTTGTTATTAATTTTCAATATTGCTGTCTTTTTTTCGATATGAAAAAAATAATTTGTTCATCTCAAAACGCACTTTAAACAGTTCGCAGAAATTCCCATAATTGTGTTTTAGTTAGTTGGTTTCGAGCTGTAATAAACGCTAATATATTTCTTGTATCTTACTGGTGTCCGTTATAAACAACTTAAAACTGAAATAGTCTATTCTAAACCACTCGAAACAAATTCTAATGCAAAAATTAACAAAAGGTGACAACACTGAAGTGTTACTATCATGTTGTGGTTTAAGAGTATACCCATCAGACATTTGTAATAGATATATCATTTTCTTCCTCAATATATGATGTTTTAGCCAAACAACTTAAGACGTGCCACAGTCGCAGGCCATAATAATGATAATTTGGGACTGCCGATGCCCCCGTAGTGGCGAAAGCTGCTGTATCCATTTGACTATAAAGTGTCCTGAGTTATCTATAACAAGATCTACCACAAATGACACCAACACAGTCGATACCCAATCACTTTTTGTTTAAGTTCTTAACCAGTGAGATTATAAACAATATTTCCCGTAGTGTAGTTTAGTAAATTAAAAAAAAATAGTACTTCTAGTGCAAATAAGTCTCCATACCTAAGGCAACAGACCAGACCGCGTCGTAAGCCAAAGGGGCTTCCTGATATCCCTCCGGGTATCGCCTGTTCTTGATGTCGTAATGAGCTTCCAATTTATGATCCAATCTCGTTTGAAAGTCTACTATTGTCATGTTGGAGATGGTCCTCTCCTCCTTATTCTGATTCCACATGATCGCCTCAGTGGTGAGATGACCCTCGGCCGCCTCCCTCAACTGTTCCACTGTACAGTCGATCTCTTCATTCGACAGATTCAACTCGAACCAATTATCCTCGTACCAACCTAAAATTTAATTCAAATTGTTATTGCTGATTAGGCCAAACGCAGCTGGAATTTATACACGTTCTGTCTCAATTTGTAGTCTATTGGAAATGTTATTACTATCATAGGTTAATAATATGGGGATATAGGCGGGATGTAAATTTTAAATAAATAAAAAATTACAGCCACAACCTGGATTTGAACCAGGGACCTTTGCGTTTCTAGCAAAATGCCCTCCCATCTGAGCTACTGAGGCCTATGACATTTGTTAGATAGAATTCATAATAATTACGCAATTAAATAAATAAATATAAATACATATGTAGGTATTACGTTAGTCAGTAGATTTGGTAGAATAGTACCCTTGTATGACAGCATTTCTAAATTTTCTTCGGTGAAGTTAGTTTTTTTTTGCTGTTAAAATATCTTTAAATCTAGAGAAGTACTTTTCGACATCGCAGCTTGTCACTGGAGCATATTCAAAATATAGAGCAAGGTGTGAAAATTTTGAATAGATTTGTTTATTGTTATAATGAAATTTGCTTCAAAATAGACAAATCATTATTTATTCCTACAATAGCTTCAATTTTAGTTTTAAACTGATTTTGTAATGGCCTGGATATATTCTTTAAGTCCTTTAGGGTGGATTCAAATGTTTGATGGTTACAGACAGTTTCAAACTTTGGGATTCAAAAAATTTTATCTCTTCTGTTAATTTGGCAAAATTACTGGCAAAAAATGTAATTCAGAATGTATATTTTCTTTTATCACTATTGCTTTGCAATTTTTAATGCTAATTGCCTCATCCGGTAATGAAATAAATCAGTCCAAAAAAAATTTTTTTTTTGCTAAAAATGCAACAGCTTCTAGCCAACTACCCCAACGCGTTACCACTGGCTGAGGTGGTAAAGGAATAAATTCTTCTCGAATAAATTCACAAATTCGATGTAATGCGTACGCAAAACCTGTTAAATACACCATATTTGAAAAATTCTCCTAATAATTTGCCTTTTTTCAACATTACACTTGCTGCGTCTGAAAGAAATAACAGTACGTGAGAAGGACTACCATCAAAAACTTTTTTATTCCGTTTTTCACGATATTGCAAATTCTTTCTGCATTGACCGTATCGCTAAACGTTGTTGAAATAAGAAACTGCGTTGGGGGCTACTGTGGATTTAACGTATCAACAATGACATTCACCACACATCTACCCTTTTAAGTCAGTAGTTTCGTCAGTACTGATCCACAAGTAATTGTTAGCAACATTCTTTATTTCATTTTGTGTTTATATGATACATCTGTCATATCTGTCAAATCCTGGCTAACGTGTTTTATTTTAATGCAATTGTATATATTGTATGATAAAGTCATGTGCCTGGCCACATAAGACTTTTTTTGTTCAGCCATTTCAGACTTACTGGCCTTCAAACACAGGGCTCAATACTTTTGCAACCGATAGTAGTTGTTAGTAGTGGTATTAGTTCACTAATATTAATTAAAATTAACATTTAAGTATCCTGTGATGCTCCTTGAAATAACTACGCTACTATAGAACACGGTTTCATGAATTACAACTGTCTAAATTAACAATTATTCCGCGAATAATGAACAATGGCGCTTTCAAACTGGTCAGTTGCATATTATCAAACTTCAGCAGAGTTTGCTCCCTAACTATACATAACAGACAATTGTGCAAAGTTTTAATAAACCCCATCCATCCCTTCCGGGAAACTTGCCGCCTTTTCCATTGTTTCATTACTTTTAACGTGCCGACCATCAATTTTAATTATGTCCTTTATTCCGGGAAATGAAACAAATAGTGCAATTATATTTCCTTTCCATCCGTTCATATGACAATCTGTAGTCTCTTTATTTCCACAATAAGCCACGTGTCTTTAAAGCCATGGTATCGAAGAAATGTCCAGTATGACAGGTATGGGTAAGCCGGCCTTGGTATATATCAGTATATATCTGACATTCTTTTTTTTCACGTGATATGTCACGGCACATTTTTTTTCAGCTCTCTACCAGAGCTTAAAATTTTAGCCATGGGAGCATCCTGGGACCAACGGAAGATGGAAGTAATCAAGTCTGGACTGGACCCACATCATCTGGAGCATATCTAACAGCGAGATCTTCTTCAAAATCGTAACCTAACCAGTTGGCTTAGCGTTCATGATTGATCCATTCCCGGATCTATTGCCGGAATATTGATCATCGATGAAGATCTCAACGATGCAGAGGAGGTTGCCCTAATGTTACCAGATGGTGACATTTTTGGCTCGCCTAACATCGCTTACCGTCCGGCTTCTTCAAAATCTTAACCTAACCAGTTAACTTAGTCGTTGAAGATCTCAACGATACCAAGGAGAATGGCATGGCCCCGGCACTCACTGTCACTGTCACTAACAGTGATTTTTTGTCAAAATTGACAAGCTGTCAGGTCTGCACTTTTTTAATGTTTACCTTTACCTACATTTCCTTTAGCCCATGTAGAGGAAGGTCGTGTTCTTATGGAAGTGGCAGGAAGTTGCTCTTGATGAACACCGAGAGCGCCCCGTACTCTTCTAGAGTACCGACAGATGCATCTGCTAGGCAGTGGTCACAACCACAACCAGTGCCCTTTTGCTGACACACAGACGTCAGCATGCCTAGGCTTCAGTTACACGCATGTAGAAGAGGGCCGTGTTGTTGTGCGTAATAAGCTGCATTCTGACATCTGATCCATGTTGGGCAAGACGACGGACACCAGAGGTGCGTTATTCTATCATTCACCACTTCAAGAAGACCACAAGTGACAGAAAGCTACTCTTGGTGTACACCGAGAGCACCCAGTAAACTTCTAGAGTGCCGCCAGATATATCTATCTGGCAGTGGTCCCAGCCAGTGTACCTTTTGCTGACACCCAGCTGTCGGCGCCTCCTCCCGACATTGGCCAAGCTGTAATTTCAGTAATGCATTACACAATTCAATGTTGTATAAACACTATAAAATTTCCGTAGACTGGTCCAGAAATTAAATAATTTTTTACAGATTTTTGAGATTCAACACATTTGAATACTAAAAGAATAATAGTCCTCAGTTTTGGGGGAGGAGTATGTGCATCAAAATATTATAGTCTATTTTGCAAAGTTAGTGGATCAAACTGAGGTTCCTCAGTTTATTACTTTGTGTTCAATAATTATGGCGACTTACTGTTAAGTTAGACAAACCTCACAATGAGGTCATCAACAACTCCCCAATCGATTAGTTATTGATTGTTGAAGTTTTGTAATTGTGAATATCGAACTATTCAACAATATGCAGAGACCAAAGGTCAACTTTTTTTGTATCTTGCGAATTCTGGCGCAATATCCTGGGACGCTGATGACTGGTCTAAAGTACCCTTTCAAGGCAGACATCCTTATATTTGGTACCAGTATACAATATCCCAACCGTCAGAACCAGGAACGTTTCCTATCGGAAGCCAGTATTTAGACCATATTGAAATGCGTACATTGGGCAAAGAATCTGGGTGACCATATTTGGTCGTTATTCAGGGCCGACTAAGATATGTTGTATCAAGGTGGACCAATTCTTCTGATCAGTTTCTGCCCCCAAATTTTCTTAAGAAAGAAGAACCGGGTGACTCTAATAGTAAATCAAATTTAGTGGAGATTGTGATTTGTCATCACTTTCCAAAATTGCAAAATTCTGTTCGTGAATTATAGCTCTATTACTCTGTTACTCTAGTAATTATTAAAATCAAACTCTAAATATTCAGAGAGAATATTTCAAAATAATGGAGATTGGCAAAATTTTTAATGTTGCCTTATAATTTGAAATATATTTCGGTTTATACAAGACTATTTTAAAGAAAGTGTCTTGTCGTTTAAGCAACTTTCCTTAGCTACCATATTCTTGGCTTGAGTGCTGTCATTAGATGACTCTATATAAGGTGGTTCACTCCGTATAAAGACTGAAATGTTTTCAAATGAAAACTTTTAGATATCCCTATCGCATTACTTTGTATCAAGAAAATTGCTGTCGAGCATTTGACAGATTACGCAAACCATCCCAAGGATGTTTAGGACGTAAAATTTGTTTGTTTTCTAAAAATAAGTTAGAGCCGATTTTGCTTCAAGATCATTAAAAATAGACTAATATCTGATAACTGAATTCAGCTAATTAATTTTGCTGCCAAAAGGATTACTCAATGTTTGGATACGCCTTCTATACTTTTATTTGTACCGAAAAGTATTTCAAGCGGGGCACGCTTGTTTGTTCCTGGTTAAAGAACCTAATTTCATAGCGGCTGAAGTCCCCCATTTTTTTGTGGCAAACAACATTCTTTATTCTTTCTTATATTTGCACCTCTAGAATACTCTCCTAGAAGTAATCCTACAACAAATTTCAGTTGTGCGCTTTGGCCGTTACAACCGCAGTTGTCCTATTGTACAAAGCCTTTCCCTGTTGACAGGATAGATGTCAACCAAGCTCTAAACCGGCTAGGGATTAGGTATGGAATCAACAGATGTTGCTCATAATTCTGCTGCAAATTTTTAAATTCACATAAATTAAAGCGACATTTGGGCTGAGATAAAGGGAATTTTCATTTAAATTGCCTATTTGACCAAAATTTTCAACGTTATTAACTTGCGTATCCTCCACAACGAAGTTATTACTTCCTTCGGTCATTACGTCCTCGCAACGTTGCATGCGTGTGTGTCATATGTTTTATATGACTATTAGTACCATGACTATTAATACCTTTTGGAGTCTGCCCAATAGGTTTTTACTCTTTCATTAAGAAATGCCTGCTGCACTTTTCAGATATTTTGAGCGGTTTGGGCGCGCAAATCAAAGATTCCTGACACTCCTGTATAGGCAGCTGACTGTTAATATAAGCCTTGAAAGATATATTTATCTTTTTTTACACTTGTTTTGTTACAATAACAAACTTAATAATTGGGTCTAAGATGGATCCCAAAAGTTACGCTAACGGGGCAATTACTTTGTTTGTTGCGTTGGATCGACCAAGGGCGTGAACTTGGAGCAGCTAAATGGACCGTTTATATCTGCGGTCCTTCTCCCGCTCACGGGCAGTCCCATAAGTCTGCTCCAGTCCTGGGGGTACGCGGACCCCTAAGTTGGCGATCGCTGGTTTATATTAACCATTTGGATACGGAGGTCGGCTCATTGTTGATACGTTCCTGTGAACCGTTACCAATAATTTGTGTTTTTACTTCTGGACAATAATAACCGCGCAGCCACTGCTGGGTTAGTTCTTTAAGTGACAGTTCACCTTGACTACAGTCAAAACAGACTAGAGTTGTCTTTATAGTCAATCATATGTAAACTAGATGCTGAGCCATCAAAACACTAAGGAATTTATTGGATACCCTTTCTTTATTATTTGTGGATAAAGTTTAGACCGCTCATGTTATCTGAAACTACCGGTAAACGGTGTTGTCAAGTCCCGTCCAACTAAGCTTAAGTTTTTACTTGGTACTCAGCAATTGTATTGAATTATATTACTTTTCGAGGCAGTAAGAAACAATATGCATATCAAATATGGGACACCATTAGACTTATTGAAATAAAGAAAAGCCTAATTAAAAGATCTAATTAATTATACTTTTGCCTTTGTCCGCTGCTCATCGCGTTCAAAGATTTTCCCAATGGTTATTAAACGTCTAATTTTATTCATAACCAAATGCAATTAATTCCAGTCTTTATTTATATACATCTATGTGTGTTATCTGTTGCTGTAGGTACGATTGTTTATCTATAATATTAATCTTTTTTACAAAGTACATTTACCGAATATTTACAAAGGTCTACATCATGATATATACCTTCTTATTGTTTATAGCCTTAAAAGGGCCACATAGACAGGTATATTAAAGTATTTACACTAATTAGTACATTGGAATTATTAAAAGTTGATTCATATGTATTCCGTACTGATGACGACTAATAGTCCGAAACACGTGCCTATGGTTGCTTTCTTCGATGACGGAATTACCCGATAATTACCTTTCTCCATATGTATTTCATGCACTTGTCACAAGTCATGCAAGCATTGGCATCTAGTCTTGTGTTGGCAGATTGCCTAAATTGGTTGAAATACCCACAATTTTGCAATTGTTCTTCAATTTTACAACTGCATGCATGAAAAGAAGTTTGATGAAAGTTTTTACATTTGACTCTTTAACTTTGAATAACATGATAACGATATATTGTTGCAATAACATGTTAACAAAATGTTAACATGTTCTCTCAACTGCATTTTGTTGTTTCTTATTCATAAACAGACGATAATGCTGTTTTGGCTCTAAATTGCTCTGTGCTTTAAACATCTACAGATTGTCATATGAACGGATGGAAAGGAAATATAATTAAATGATTAAACGAACTTACCTTAGTGAAGTTCTATCATAATTATATGATCTTTCCATCCGGAATATGACATAACCCACCCTTCCTTTGTTTAGACTTTCCCGAACCCTGACCAATTTAGAGACCCTATGCTTTCAAGAGAATGTCAGATATATACTGATATATACCAAGGCCGGCTTACCCATACCTGTCATACTGGACATTTCTTCGATACCATGGCTTTAAAGACACGTGGCTTATTGTGGAAATAAAGAGACTACAGATTGTCATATTCCGGATGGAAAGATCATATAATTATGATAGAACTTCACTAAGGTAAGTTCGTTTAATCATTTAATTATTACTTACTACTACTTAATATACTGGTAGGCAAATGTAATGATGATAAATACTTCGTAGTCTGTCTAGAGCAGTGGTTCTTAACCGGTGCTCCGCGGAACACTGGTGCTCCGCGAGCGTGTTGCAAGTGCTCCGCAAAATTATGAAAGCCGAAATTGTTGACTCATTTACCGTAGGTGGTTGAAATAATAATATTTGTATATTACTAACGTACAAAACATTCTAACTTCAACAAAACTATTATAGTATATTATAATACAAAAAGACACCCAACATAAGAGATGGAGCAGGGCAGAAAGACCTAGGCCAATAGCCCGTTCGAACACCAAATGAAATTTATTAAATGAAACTAATTGTGTAATAAACCTGTACAAAGCCGGATGTTGGAATAAAGATTATTACTACTACTATAATACAAGTTTTAGAAGACAAAAATTGGCGCACGAGTTGTTTTGTTATATACTATTTTTTCTACCTTGCGACATTAATTTTACATAAATTTCGAAAAATGCAGTTGATATATTACAATTTAAAGTAATTTTCTATTCAACAGTTGGTAGTTAGTGTAAAATTCACTACTACGACTGACGCGAACCAATAGCGATTGAGATGTCAGCCTTATTTGACACTTGACGTCAATATCATAAATCTTGGAAAACCAAAAGTTACTAAAACTTTGTGATCTACTGTTTTCATAATGACACCAAAAGCGGTTTCGTTATGAGTTTATAACGAACGCAAAATAGAAAAAACGTATACAATTTCTTAATAGTAATAAATATGAATAAAATAAATAAAGAATTTAAAACATAATACAATAAAAATAAAAATGGGTATAACTCTGCTACACATGCCACATAAAAAGTTCTGAAGATATGTAAAAATTTTGAAATATATTTCTTAAAATAAAGATAATAAATATGATGTTTTGATAATATATATTTTTGCCCTCATCTACATATCATCCACATGTTATGTGCGGATTTATTAAGCCTTAGATTAGTATAAACTTGTATTAAAAATGAGCTTATCCAAACTACTTGAGTAGGTGGTACGTAACTGCTAATATAAAGAATCTAGCCAAATTACCTAAATATTTGACAAACTCAGAAGGTTTTGGAAGTTTTATTATATTTAAATTTATATTACCGCGAACATTTCAGATGCTTAGAGGAACTATCACAATATACCAAATAGGTGGCAGCATTTATAACCACCAGGTGGTAGTTCACGAACAAATGTTTGTGGGGCCAGAAAATCAAAACATACACACACACACAAAATGTGGAATTATGTGAATACGGGCAAAAAGAAAACTTCGGAAGCAATTCGGTACATCGAGAGTGCCTTTTCCCTCAAACATTCAAGAGTTGATTTGTAGAAATAAATTCCAAAATTCCCGTTATGTTCTAAATTTATACAGAAATATATCTTTTTCTTTTCTGTATCAGACTAATGATTTTCGCCGCAAATAAACTTCATTCGAGTATTAATTTTTTCAATTCGGTAAAAAGTTAGAGCTGTTTAAAATATCAATAAAACCGTATTTTAAACGGCTACAACTTCTGAAGGAATTGAGAAAACCAATAAGTCAATATGAACCTTTTTACTCGGAATGACATTTAGTTTTTAGAAGAAAATCTGTAAAAAGTTTTATGTGGATTTTATTTTGTTACTTAAATTTATTTACTTTTTATTGTTGTAATGGGTATTGATTATGTTATATTTTCGTTTTCGCATTGTTTGATATGTATTTTATCTTTTATTTTTCTTTGTTTGTTAACACTTCAAACGGCTGTAACTTCCTAAGGCATAGAAAAAAACATAAAAAAAGACCATATAAAACATTATACTCATTATACATTTGATTTTTTAAAATTAATTCTGCTGATAAAAAGGTGGACTATTAATATATTTATATTTTTTATAATTAATGTTATTTGTAATTGTTATTTAATAATCGTTTTAATTTTGAGTAAAAGTTATGTCAATGTTTTTGGTGCTCCGCGAATTTTTCGTATGATCAAAAGTGCTCCGTGACTTCAAAAAGGTTAAGAACCACTGGTCGGTCTAGAGTATATTTGCCTTGTTTGAAACTTTGTAAACGCTTCTACATGGGATTTGTTTTCCGTTTTCGTCAATAAAGAGAGCCACGATTGTTTACGTCAACTGAACAGTTGAAAACGGGAATGGAAACGCATATATGTATAAATTCCAGGGTTGGGTAAATATTTGACGTTTACATAGTCGAATCGCATGGGTTGTATGACTTTTGATAGGACGCGGTTTCAGTTTACCTTCGCTTATTTGATTTCGGAAAGTTTGTGTACGAAGTTTGCGAGTGGAAGAATTGGCGAGGGATTCAGAATGTACTCTCTCGATAAGTCAAGGCAATATTTCTAGCTACGTGCTGTTGTAATTTCGGTGAAAGGGGGACCAATATTTGAAGTTAATCTTTATATGTGATGTGTTTGAAGTTGAAAATGGGTAATCAAAAGCCGAATTTGTTGGATTGATTTATTTGGGCGGCATAACCAATTTATTATTGCTCATAATTGGACATCGTTATGTAAAAAGGAACCAGCTAATTGTGTATATTTTCTAACCCAAAGCAAATATTTTCATTTTGGTTTTAATTGAGGTTTATTTAGGGAGCTATGTACTTCGTAGAATATACTTTGACATATTTGCTCATTTCTACGCTTTGTTTAAGCTTATTTTGCAGCCTCGAGTGCACGCCTGGTCGACCTCACCAGACGCTTTTTCGCGCACATTTGCAATTATCTTCGTTTCCGTGCCAATAACAATTCCTATTGGTGTCATAGTTTTAAGGACGGCAGAAAAGCCTTTATTATAAATTCCTGCTGTTGCATAAACCGCAATTTTGATAGGTTTTGAGCCACGGAAAGATGTTTGGGTGCCAGACGCCAGACAGTAGAAATTGAAGCTTTAGTTGTTGTTTTGACTGTCTCCACTCAATCGCCGTTTCGCATTTGTATGAACTCTGTGATACCGCAGGGCAGTACATATACTGGGGATTTTCATTCGTCCAGATCTCATGATAGAATTTGGTCCACACATCATTGTACATATTATCAACAGTCTGGATATCTTCTGATTTGGTAGCATCCACTATTTCTCCCGCTGACCCATCTTGTACGTAGTACAGTTGTCGGTATGTACATCGATATAATTGATGTGAAATGTTCCATACTTGCAAATAATGTTAATATAGTAAAAAAGTATAAAACCTCAATTGTCTTGTTGCCAGATTCTGATTTTCAAAACACATAGGCATGACAATAGGAAAATTTCATGGGAAACTCAATCACTTTGTTAGTATATTTCTCCCTAAGAACCTACTGTGATCCCCGCTGTCGACAATATATCGGCAGACGTACTAGAAAATGCTTTTCTTTCACGCGTGTGAATTCCCAGAAAATTTTCTTTTTTGTTGTCTATCAACACGTGAAGGAATTTTTCTTGAGTGTTTTTTTTATTCATGACTGTTCACGAGAGAACGTCACTAGAATAAGAAACCACACAATGCTCGAATTCTTGGATTGAAACAATTTTAAGTCGGGCGGAAAAATTGCTGAGCGCGCGATCCGACCGATCCGCTCGCTCCGTATTTTTGGCACCTGTCGGCTAATTGCTTGTAACTTGGCTAATTTTGCAAATTTTTCCTTGAAACTTCGTACACACATTCTTAAGACCTTAAATAATAAAATAACGTATAGAAAATCGATTTTGTGTCGTTAGAAAACCGGAATCCCCCCTTAAATAAAAGAATGAATCAATTAACTGTTAGTCTACATGGCATAGCATTACATATATTTCCAAGTTAATTTGTCAAAAATACAATAACACTGTGCAACAATAAGAAAGTTGTCTATCTATTACGCGTGTACAATATGGAACACATTGCTAGAAATTCTAATCGTTTATGATTTTAAAGAATCCTCGGAGAATCCTCAATTTTTAATTATAAAAATACTTTTTTCAAAGCCATTTTCCGATCATCAATTGTTTCTTTATGTATCGCTGCATTAATATAGTTTTAAAATAGCCTTATTCTTCTTGTTGTTGATCACTTGAGGTGCATGGAAGTAAATGAGGATTCTCGATATTCGTTGCATATGAAGCCGGCTTCGTAAGTTCACAGCAGACTTCAAATAATCCTTAAAATTTGTTTTTATCCGAAATCCTGAAAATGTATCCACAAATGATCATTCACTTTCCTTATTTTGGTTTCGAAATCATAAAAAAACGGAACAAATCGTGGACCTTGCATATATAGAAAGTTTCATTTGGACGGATTAAATAAACAATAATAATTACTTCAGTTTCTTTCAATGGCTATCGGGAGCTGCCTCAATAAAACAACTTTACTTTTTTGCTGACGTTTCGGTCTATTCTTCAAACCTTATTCATAGCTACAAAATACGCAATCATTACAACATTAACAAAAACCCGCACTTTCATTTACCTCAAAAGTATTACCTCATAAAATTAAAATACACATTAAAAATGAAATTACACCCACTACGCCTCACACGCGTGTGTCGGTACGACGGACATCTTCAAATACGAATTTCGAACAGCAACTAGCCAAAAGTCCCAAAACAGTTCTTCTTATCCACACATGTAACAACAGTTGCCTATATTTCAGGTGTTAATTAGGTCGGGAATTTTGCGAGTACATTTGAGTAAATATCACTTAAATTATCAGTGTCGGTCCTTAAGTTTCCTGTATTAGCTGTTCTTTTTATTAAAATCATTTCCATAATTCGTCTCTTACTGTAATGTGGTTCCATTTTCAGAATCCTTGGCGTGTCAAAGTCGAATGTGTGGCCGCTGGAGAAAGCGTGGTGTGCAAGGGCGTTGTGTTAGTATTTTTGACATCACAATCATATTTATGTGGTTTTATTATTTTCTTCAAATATTGATTGGTTTGTGCCATGTTGCACCCCCCGCAATCCACCCTATAAATAAACCCGCTCATAAAATCCTTTTCTACGTTACCTTTCAAATTCGTGTAAAGTTTACTAATATTTTTATTATTGTAAGTGACAATCTTCGAATTATTCTGTTATAATACAGTTTAATACATTTTAATATTATATCATAGTTTTGAGGTAAATGTAAGTGCGGGTTTTGTTAATGTTGTAATGATTGTATATTTTGTAGATATGAATAAGGTTTGAAGAATAAACCGAAACGTCAGCAAAAAATAAAGTTGTTTTATGGGGACAGCTCCCGATAGCCATTGAAAGACACTGAATAATAATTATATATTAAAAATAATAAAAATAAATTAATTAAAAGATAAACATACAAATAAATCCACTTGAAACTTTACTGATTTTCTTTTAGAAACTAAACGTTATTCTGTGTTAAAAGTTTTATGTGGTTTTAGAAACAAAATTGTTGGTTTGAGGTCACTACTAAAAGCAATATTGGAAGCATATGAATAGGTATGCGTCACGTACTTGCGATTTTGAAAATTTTATATGGTATTGTGCACACCGCTTGTAGAATTGCTGTCAGTGTTTCAGGATATTTTCAGGATTGTAGGTAAATCAGACTTTGATTTACTTTCAGACCTTTTTGGCTTTTCTAGAACATCGGTTCAGCTACTACAATTTCTCAAAATCTCCTAAATTTGTTTTTATGTTCTTTTTTATTTTTACCTCAACTTTATCGGTACATATAAGGTCAGAAATTCAGTTTGATATAAAAATGTGAATTCAGTAAAATAGAACGTCACGATTTTTTAAAACAACAAATTGTTTATTAGTAAAAACCAGTTATTTTATTTATTCTCACGTGATAGATACAAACGGTTTGCTTTGGGAATCAGTATAAGTATAGGAAACGGACAAAAAGTAAAAATTTTTTGCACGTTGTTATCTAAAAGATAAATGACCATCCTGACCAATAACGAACACTACCGAAAAGAGAAAGCTATTAATAGTATGCTCTAAATACAAATGTTCTAGTTTTTAGAGAGAGAACGCATATTTTTTCATGTTTTTGACATTAATTTCCCCTAAAACAAGTCTCAATTCATAACTTCTGCATTAACACTTCGATTTTACTGAAAAAGCATTCCTGAAACAGTTTGCCTTGTTCGATTTTGTTCAGTGTTTTACAACATAGTCAATTTTCTTAGATTAATTATTATATTATTGACAAATCTAGTACGCGAAGAAATCTAGTACAGTTGTTTTAAATTAAATTTCGTTGTATTAGAATTATATTATTCTCAATTATGTATTGTCTTCGATTTATTCATTTCCAGACTTAAAAAGTAGTAAGTCCCCAAATTCCAATTAACAATTGAAACTTTTGCTTCGGAATACAAAACAAAATTCCTGATCTCATATTTCTTCTCTTTCTCTACTTATTTCTCGCTAGGTCTAAATTACCCATCTAAATCTACACCCCTATCTTAAAATCCTAAAAATATATACTCACCGATAAAAAACCAGACATACGACTTCCCATACAATTTCTGCTTGTACACTTCGCACAGCACCCTTCTCGCAGCGACGACGTAGAATAAGCCCACTATTACCCTGGCGTCCTGCCTTCTCAAGTTTCTGACGGCGTCAGCTGGATCCGACAGAAAGGACTGTCTCGTTATTATTTCGATTCCTGACTCGGTGCAACGCGTCTCGAGGTCTTCGACAGTCGATATGAAGACCTCCTCGGCCTGCTGTAAAATAGCCACCCGAGACCAGCCGAATTTCTTCATCAGCTTTATTCGGGTGGGATTGTGAACTGTCGCCGATGGGTGCGTCCTGAATAGCGTCGGGAAACGGTTTCGATCCGAGAGTGCTGGCGAACTAGCTCCGTAGCATAGCTGAAAAAGAGGAATTTGATGTTAGAGAATTGTGGTAAAGTAGCACTTGTAGAAAGCTATAATTTACGGTATTTATTTCCAAATTTATCTGTGACAGAGGCATGGATAACAATTATTTTTAACCCGTCAATCTTGGTTGTCGATCCACATAATGTACAATCAGATTATTTGAGAGTCTAATTTCCCTAAAATTGTAAATAAGATTCTATGTGCTAGACTAGCTCTGATAGAAAGCTATAATTTACAGTTTCTATTACTCAATTCTTCGTCTTTTAGATATTGGAAAATTCGAACAGTTATGCGCCAAAATGTCTTATAAAACAGTCACGCACAGTTTGCAGCAAATCATTGAGTATGCTATATCGTGCTCATGCAAGACCTATCATATCCGTTAACACCCCTTTTAAACATGTTCCCTACAACTTAGTGAATTTCTAATAAGTCTCTTTCGCAATAATTTTAAATAAGAAATGTTAGCTCGTGTCCATCGAAAACAGTAGAACGGCGGCAACTTCACTCAAACTATTGCAAGATAGTGTTTAAAACTGAAAATACAGAGAAAATGGACAACATTGAAAAGTCGATGAACACGAGCTAAAAATTCTTATAGGAAATTAACAATACTTACTTCAGCATATTAATAAGTAATAAAAATTTGACAATATTGGTTGACAATCAAACCAAATCTGAAATTGTAACATAAAAGTTCAATGATTCTGAAAAAAATGATTACTAAAACGATTTTTAGGTTAATTTATGTGAAGACCAAGTGGTGTTAATGCATATGACAGGGCTTGGCATGGACACGACTTAGCTTATTCAGTGGTTTTCTTCAGACAGTTCGTGAGTATTCCAAAATTTGCAATAGGATTCGTTTGCCATTTGCAAACACATTATTAAGTATACAAGTTTTATAAGACTCATACCAAAACATATGCGCCAAAACGTCTTATAAAACGTAAACTCTTGCAAATTTCGGAACAGTCACGCACAGTTTGAAGCAAATCATTGAATATGTTATATCGTGCTCATGCAAGAGCTATCATATCCGTTAACACCCCTTGGTTTATAAATAGTCGACGGGGTCGCAACTCGCAACTAAAATCACAATAGAGGTTGGAGTGACACTACGACCATATTTAGAAGACTCATGACCAAACTTCGAGTTAGATTGTATTTACAACAAATAACACCAGACGAAAATGCATTCATATTATGTCACCGTTTTATACTATGTTTTTTACCCAATTTTTCTTCTTTTAGATATCGGGAAATTACTTGCTTGGTTTGCACCCCATTTCAACATGAAGAGGTTCCGAATTCCTTAGTTATGGGACCACTAAGGATTTAAACACAATTTGGTATGTAGTTTTCCTTGCGTTGCTATTTTTAAGTATATTTGTGATTCCTAAAAGTTGTAAGTTTTAAATTTTGTATGATAAGCGCTCCTTCTATCCTTGAAAACAGCAAACCTTTCCACGATGTGTCGGCGCTTGTACTGCCTTTTATCTCAAATATGCTATGAAAATAAGCGTAAATATAGATAATAGTTATAACTGTGAACTTTTGATGGTAGACCATCTTTTGATTACGAACTCATGTCCAGAAATACACCGTTTAGGAATCGCAGAGGGTTGGAATATGGTGCCAACTTTAGAATCTGCATTGGTCAAATAGGTTGTGTGAGGAATCATAGAATACCTGCGTTTTTAAAACCAAATAATTTAAAAAGAATTAAACATAATGTTTCTCGTTAACGCGGTATATTGAAAATAATATTGTTGTTTTTTTATTGTTTATCAATTTGCTATTAATCATTTTTATCAGATGCTCGATTGACACGAATAAAGAATTATGAATATCTTTCCATTTTGTGCCTAATTTTTTTGGTTTAAACATTCTCCCTACAACTTAGTGAATTCCTAATAACTAGTATCGCATTCACACAAATTGTAGAAAGATAATACTTAAAACTGAAAATACAGAGAAAATGGACAACATTGCAAAGTCGATGAACACGAGCTGGAAATTCTTATAGGAAATTAACAATACCTACTCCAGCATATTAATAAATAATAAAAATTTTACTATATTGGTTGACAATCAGACCAAATCTGAAATTGTAAGATAAAAGTTCAATGATTCTGAAAAAAAAATTACTTACAAAAAATTACTTAATAAGCACCAAATTGTCTTGCAATTCACCTAATATCAATATGCTATAGATACGTTTTTAAAACGATTTTAAGGTTAATTTATGTGAAGACCAAGGGGTGTTAATGCATATGATAGGGCTTGGCATGGACACGACATAGCTTATTCAGTGGTTTTCTTCAGACAGTTCGTGAGTATTCCAAAATTTGCAATAGGATTCGTTTGACATTTGCAATTCTACATTGTTAAGTATACAAGTTTTATGAGACTCAAACCAAAACATATTGCGCCAAAGCGTCTTATAAAACGGAAACTCTTGCTAATTTCGGCACAGTCGCGCACAGTTTGAAGCAAATCATTGAATATGCTATATCGTGCTTATGCAAGACCTGTCATATACGTTTACACCCCTTGGTTTATAAATAGTCGACGAGGTCGCAACTCGCAACTAAAATCACAATAGATGGAGTGACTCTAGGACCATATTTAGAATATTCATGACTAAACTTGGACTTAGATTGTATTTACAACAAATAACACCAGACGAAAATGCATTCATACTACGTCACCGTTTAATACACTATATGCTTTTTACCCAATTTTTCTTCTTTTAGATATCGGGAAACTCACTTGCTTGATTTGCGCCCCATTTCAACGTGAAGAGGTTACGAGTTCTTCAGTTATCGAGCCACTAAGGATTTGAACACAATTTGGTATGTAGTTTTCCTTGGTTTGCTATTTTTAAATATATTTGTGATTCCTAAAAGTTGTAAGTTTCTAAATTATGTATGATAAGCGCTGCCTACAATGATTGAAAACAGCAAACCTTTCCACGATGTGTCGGCGCTTGTACTGCCTTTTATCTCAAATATGCTATGAAAATAAGCGTAAAATATAGATAATAGTTATAACTGTCAACTTTTGATGGTAGAACATCTTTTGTTGATGAACTCATGTCCAGAAGCACACCGTTTAGAAATCGCAGAGGGTTGGAATATGGTGCCAACTTTAGAAACGGCATTGGTCAAATAGGTTGTGTGAACAATCATAGAATACCTGCGATTTTAAAACCAAATAATTTAAAAAGAATTAAACATGTTTCTCGTTAACGTGGTAAATTGAAAATAATATTGTTTTTTTTATTGTTTATCAATTTGCTGTTAAACATTTTTATCAGATGCTCGATTGACATGAAGAAGGAATTATGAATATTTTTCCATTTTATGCCTAAATTTTTTGTTATACATTCTCCCTACAACTTAGTGAATTCCTAATAACTCTCTTCCGATCGTTTATTAATTTTAAATAAGAAATGTAGGCTCGTGTCCATCGAAAACAGTAGAACAGCGGCACCATTACATAGCATTCACTCAATTTATTGAAAGATAATGTTTAAAACTGAAAATACAGAGAAAATGGACAACATTGAAAAGTCGATGCTTAAACAATGCTTCTCGTTAACGCGGTGAAAATAATATTGTTGTTTTTTATTTTTTATTTTTATTTAAGAAATGTTGGCTCGTGTCCATCGAAAACAGTAGAACGGCGGCAACATTAGATAACATTCACTCAAATTATTAAAAAACAATGTTTAAAACTGAAAATACAGAGAAAATGGACAACATTGAAAAGTCGATGAACACGAGCTGGAATTTCTTATAGGAAATTAACAATACTTACTCCAGCATGTTAATAAGTAATAAAATTTTTACAATATTGGTTGACAAACAGACCAAATATGATATTGTAAGATAAAAATTATTGCAAACAATTCTTAATAAGCAGCAAATTTTCTTGCAATTCACTTAATATAAATATGCTATAGATAAGATACGTTTTTAAAACGATTTTTAAGTTAATTTATGTGAAGACCAAGTGGTGTTAAAGCATATGATAGGGCTTGGCATGGATACGACATAGCTTATTCAGTGGTTTTCTCCAGACAGTTCGTGAGTACTCCAAAATTTGCAATAGGATTCGTTTGCCATTTACAATTCTACATTATTAAATATACAAGTTTTATAAGACTCAAACCAAAACATATTGCGCCAAATCGTCTTATAAAACGGAAACTCTTGCAAATTTCGGAACAGTCGCGCACAGTTTGAAGAAAAACATTGAATATGCTATATCGTGCTCATGCAAGACCTATCATATCCGTTAACACCCCTTGGTTTATAAATAGTCGACGGGGTCGCAACTCGCAACTAAAATCACAATAGTGGTTGCAGTGATACTACGACCATCTTAAGAAAACTCATGACCAAACTTGGAGTTAGATTACATTTACAACAAATAACACCAGACGAAAATGCATTCATACTACGTCACCGTTTAATACTATATGTTTTTTACCCAATTTTTCTTCTTTTAGATATCGGGAAATTACTTGCTTGGTTTGCACCCCATTTCAACATGAAGAGGTTCCGAATTCCTTAGTTATGGGACCACTAAGGATTTAAACACAATTTGGTATGTAGTTTTCCTTGCGTTGCTATTTTTAAGTATATTTGTGATTCCTAAAAGTTGTAAGTTTTAAATTTTGTATGATAAGCGCTCCTTCTATCCTTGAAAACAGCAAACCTTTCCACGATGTGTCGGCGCTTGTACTGCCTTTTATCTCAAATATGCTATGAAAATAAGCGTAAATATAGATAATAGTTATAACTGTGAACTTTTGATGGTAGACCATCTTTTGATGACGAACTCATGTCCAGAAATACACCGTTTAGGAATCGCAGAGGGTTGGAATATGGTGCCAACTTTAGAACCTGCATTGGTCAAATAGGTTGTGTGAGGAATCATAGAATACCTGCGTTTTTAAAACCAAATAATTTAGAAAGAATTAAACATAATGTTTCTCGTTAACGCGGTATATTGAAAATAATATTGTTGTTTTTTTATTGTTTATCAATTTGCTATTAATCATTTTTATCAGATGCTCGATTGACACGAATAAAGAATTATGAATATCTTTCCATTTTGTGCCTAATTTTTTTGGTTTAAACATTCTCCCTACAACTTAGTGAATTCCTAATAACTAGTATCGCATTCACACAAATTGTAGAAAGATAATACTTAAAACTGAAAATACAGAGAAAATGGACAACATTGCAAAGTCGATAAACACGAGCTGAAAATTCCTATAGGAAATTAACAATACTATACCAGCATTATTAATAAGTAATAAAAATTTTAGAATATTGGTTGACAATCAGACCAAATCTGAAATTGTAAGATTAAAGTTCAATGATTCTGAAAACAAAAATAATTACAAACAATTCTCAATAAGCAGCAAATTTTCTGGCAAATCACTTAATACCAATATGCTATAGATACGTTTTTAAAACGATTTTAAGGTTAATTTCTGTGAAGACCAAGGGGTGCTAATGCATATGACAGGGCTTGGCATGGACACGACATAGCTTATTCAGTGGGTTTCTTCAGACAGTTCGTGAGTATTCCAAAATTTGCAATAGGATTCATTTGCCATTTGCAATTCTACATTATTCAGTAAACAAGTTTTATAAGACTCAAACCGAAACATATTCGCCAAAATGTCTTATGAAACGACAACTCTTGCAAATTTCGGAACAGTCGCACACAGTTTGAAGCAAATCATTGAATATGCTATATCGTGCTCATGCAAGACCTGTCATATACGTTTACACCCCTTGGTTTATAAATAGTCGACGGGGTCGCAACTCGCAACTAAAATCACAATAGAGGTTGGAGTGACACTACGACCATATTTAGAAGACTCATGACCAAACTTGGACTTAGATTGTATTTACAACAAATAACACCAGACGAAAATGCATTCATACTACGTCACCGTTTAATACTATATGTTCTTTTACCCAATTTTTCTTCTTTTAGATATCGAGAAATTCTACTACTTGCTTGGTTTGCATCCCATTTCAACATAAAGAGGTTATAAATTATTCAGTTATAGGAGCTAGCAAGGACACAATATAGTGAGTAGTTTTCCTTGTTTTTTAAATATTTTAAATTTTTTATGCATATTTAGCAGTATACTCTTGCATATCTTTTCTTTTGGTTGTCGACACTGTGTCTGTATGTACTATTTTTGCAGTAGTATCAGTCAAACGTTTTGTTATGTTTAATGGGATCAATATGCTCCTAATTTGCTACATATTTGTTTAACAATTAGGGTACAGGCCATGTCAATAATAGTAGTAAAGAACCACGGTAACAGTTGATAGGTACCTACATATTATACAAAAATACTCTTCAACTTTTTAATATCTATCGAGATTTGATAAATTGTGATTGTAGTCACGTGAAAATCACAGATAATATCGAGAATTGTACAATAAAACACAATAGATGTACACAATAGCTTTCTTTCCAAGATACGAGAAATACCATTTCCTTTAATATTCTATGAGAGTCCGATCGGAGTGCTTCGAGATGTATCTAAATTAATATTGAACGAATCTCGCGACCCCGGCTGCCAGTTGGTGCTTACGTTCTTCGAAAATTATATCCGGCGAACGAATAAGCGAGCTTTTCATATTCTTTTCGGGGTTATACATTCCGAAGTTTAAGCGCTACCGTTGAAACTTTAAACGAGTTATATTATTTATAGCTTTTAGTCGTCGTCGTACTCACAAGAACTTTCCATTTAAACTTCATTCTATTGAAAATTTAAACTGCTGTCGCCTTTGTCCGATCCGTAAGTACTGTTGCACGCGACACATCAAAATTGTACCCACTCCATCCAGCAAAAGTATCTCCTTGCTACGAAAGAATTTAAATCGGTCCACCGCTTCAAACATAGATATGCTACACAAAGTTTGTTCCAAGTTCATGGGCACGTTCGATATCTTATTCTAATAGCGTATTTGTGGCCTTCCGGAGCATTTAGACTTGATTTTAGAGGATAAATTTATGTATATTGTAGAATATTACCATCCCCAATGCAGCGAGATTATGGCTGCAAAATATGCCTGCGTTGATTTGAAAAATTCAACGGTGAGTTGCATTACTTATTCAAGCGCGTGGGGCATGCTATGTGAACAACGCGGCCATATCCCGTTAGTATAATTTATTCATATACAGGTGTCCTAGTTTTAATGGTTTTCAGAGCGTTGTTGGAATCGCTGAAATAATAATACTGTGGGGTGCCACAACTTTTCAGTGAACGTTACATTCGGAAAAGGTTCACTGAGAATATCTTTAACAGTATTTACTATGAACCTACTGATTAACAAATTTTGGATCGGACTTTTAGATTGGCCTTCATTCGATCGGACTTTTTGACGTTCCTATAGTTTAAGAAGATTGGAATCGAATGGTGTTAGTTTTATTAAGATTGAACAAAGGTCAACGAGATACAGCCTATTGTATATTCCGATTTTTGCTAATATTTCGTTGCACCCAATTAGTTAGTAATTAATTACGGATACTAATTTACATATTTCGGATCGGACTTTTCCACTTCTAGATCGACCGTGTGCTCGTTTGAACAGTTAGTTTCATTGCGATATCTCTCAGGATACTCGAGTAATTATCATTTTTTTATACACGTAACTTTCCCTAAGGGAGGCTGGAAGCCGGCCGTCCAAATTAAGAACGCAAACTGTCGCATAACACGCCGACCTTTGTCTACGCCTGCTATTTCAATGCTGTATAATACAAGTCGGGGTTTTTAACGTTCCTATAGTTTAAGAAGAGGGGAGTCGAATGGTGTTGGTTTTATTCAGATTGGACAAAGGGTCATTTGTTCATCAATACCAAGAACAAAGTACTCCAGAAGACTTGTTTCAGTATTTCTGTAACTGTTTGTGTCTTGGCTATTACGGTAAAGGGTCTATATACGTAATCAATGTTGTTTGGTGAATATTTTCATTCTTGTTTTCACTTAGAATGGTCATTTGAACCAAATTATCTGCTAAAAATATTTCTTGGTGTAGTGCGTCAATGGAAACATCAAGTTTTTCTGCTAACCTCGTAGGACACCCGACACAGACACATCGATCGAGCGGAAATTATGTAGGACCCCTGGATATTAACCCCTAATTAATGTGTTTTATTCATATCGCATGGCATTACCGCGGGTTTGTCCTATACTTCGATGCCTATATTCTTTCATTATAGGTACTTTAAGTAGGTCAATTTTAAAAATATATTTACATCATGTAGCCATTGGGAGATTCCACTTATGTAATAGAAATTTATACAACTGTCTCTTTCTAACTCGTTGCTCCACTTAGCAGCATTCCGTATTGTCGGCCACTTGAAAGAAGGGCGAATTTTCTGAATACGAAACGACATAATGTTGTTATTGTAGACCTTAATTGTCATTACTTTGGATTTCATAACATTCAAGGCTCCTTTTTGGACAACCTTAATTAAATCACCTCTTCCAAGTCTTCGAAGGGAATCCTTATTAATTACCCTGTCGTCAACGTGCTATTTTACGTATACAAGGCAGGATCGACGCCGAAACTACCCGAAACCCGACTGTAATCAATTCCTCATTTCGGGTATTCGGTAACAGATTAACGGCATCTCATCGACACCTGCACAAGATTTGTTAACCATTTCGGGAGATACATTAAGACCCTCAAAGGTCCACCCCCTAAAATCGGTTTCGAATTGCCGGCCCTTCTATTGAATCACTCGACCTTGAGCCGATGAAACTTTCGACCCTAAATCATAAAATGGGTTCGGTTTGTAGACGCTACAAGGGAACGTATTATGTTCGCGTTGTACGCTAATCCAATAAGGGTCGCCGTACGAATCCGGTATTAATTTAACTTTGTATTATTAATCAATCAGACCAAATCTGAAATTGTAAGATAAAAGTTCAATGATCTGAAAAAAAAATTACTTAATAAACAGCAAATTTTCTTGCAATTCACTTTATTAAGTACTCACTTTATAGATAATAATATAGATGCTTTTAAAGCGATTTTTAGGTTAATTTATGTGAAGACCAAGGGGTGTTAATGTATATGATACGGCTTGGCATGGACACGACTTAGCTTATTCAGTGGCTTTCTTCAGACAGTTCGTGAGTATTCCAAAATTTGCAATAGGATTCGTTTGCCATTTGCAATTCTACATTATTAAGTACACAAGTTTTATAAGACTCAAACCAAAACATATGCGCCAAAATATCTTATAAAACGAAAACTCTTGCAAATTTCGGAATAGTCACGCACAGTTTGAAGCAGCTCATTGAATATGCTATATCGTGCTCATGCAAGACCTATCATATCCGTTAACACCCCTTGGTTTATAAATAGTCGACGGGATCGCAACTCGCAACTAAAATCACAATAGTGGTTGGAGTGACACTGGGACCATATTTAGAAGACTCATGACCAAACTTGGGTTAGATTGTATTTATAACAAATAACACCAGACGAAAATGCATTCACACTACGTCACCGTTTAATACTATATGTTTTTTTATCCAGTTTTTCTTGTTTTAGATATCGGGAAATTCACTTGCTTGGCTTGCACCCCATTTCAACATGAAGAGGTTACGAATTCTTTAGTTATGGAGCCACTAAGGATTTGAACACAATTTGGTATGTAGTTTTCCTTGCTTTGCTATTTTAAAATATATTTGTGATTCCTAAAAGTTGTAAGTTTCTAAATTTTGTATGATAAGGGCTCCCTACAATGCTTGAAAACAGCAAACCTTTCCACGATGTGTCGGCGCTTGTACTTCCTTTTATCTCAAATATGCTATGAAAATAAGCGTAAAATATAGATAATAGTTATAATAGTCAAGTTTTAGTGGTAGGCCATAAGTTTATCGTTAAAATGTTCATTGAAAAGAAGTGAAACTAGTTTAAGGGTGAGGTCTATGGAAATATTAGTATATAAATTTCTTATATCAAAAGGTACCATAATTGTATCTTTCAAAGAAATTTTTTTAGTCTCGTTAATAAATTGTGAAGAATTATTAATTGAATTTGGTTTAACATTATTTTAACAAGGTTTAAAGTGGGAGAAGCATAATAGGCGGTGATCGGTCGAATTATTAATTACCCTGTCGCCAACGTGCTATTTTACGTATACAAGGCACGATCGACGCCGAAACTACCCGAAGCCCGACTGTAATCAATTCCTCATTTCGGGTATTCGGTAACAGATTAACGGCATCTCATCGACACCTGCACAAGATTTGTTAACCATTTCGGGAGATACATTAAGACCCTCAAAGGTCCACCCCCTAAAATCGGTTTCGAATTGCCGGCCCTTCTATTGAATCTCTCGGCCCTGAGCCGATGAAACTTTCGACCCTAAATCATAAAATGGGTTCGGTTTGTAGACGGTACAAGGGAACGTATTATGTTCGCGTTGTACGCTAATCCAATAAGGGTCGCCGTACGAATCCGGTATTAATTTAACTTTGTATTATTAAGCGTTCTCGGTTATTAACGGTGGGCGTGCTGTTGAGTCGCGGGAACGGTGGGTTTTTGACGGGGTTTGGGGGTGGGGTGGTACGCCTTTAATTTTAAACGGATTTATGCGAACGTGTGTTGCGGGAATAGATGTAGTTAAATTACGTAGTCGTGTAATTTAACCGAGCCGTGTTTTCGATGACAAAGGTAACCGTTGAAGTTTGTTCTTTGTTGGTCTGTGGGTGCAATTGGAAAAATCAGAGTGATTTATATTTTATTAGTGTTTATTTCCTTTCTATTTTTCATTAATTTTATTTTGGGAATTTCGCTTACAGACGCTATAATTTTCGAGGTTATCATTTTGTTCTACTTTTGATACTGTCACCAAAACGGTGTCATATTCAAACTGTCAAATTTCCAGTTCTAATTATTTGAAGATGTGACCGGTTCTTACCAAGTTAAACCACTGAGAATTGCATGGAATGTTGGCCCATAGTCACAAGAGAAGCAAATAGCCAAAATACTTTTTATTTTGTTTTGCTACCCCCAGGTAATATTATAATAAACGGGGACGAAATTGTAAGGAATAAATTTAAAATGCCATATTGACATACTTTTTATTGTTGATACACTACAACTAGAATTGCCAATTGATGATTGCAAAATTAGTAGCTTATTTTGAACGTGAACGTGACCACGGGGGCTCTTTTCAACCGCTGAATTCTAAGCAACTTAGTTTTCACCAGTCAAAATTTGTTGCACGCACCCTATAGACGTAAATTGCTGGAAAATACGGAACGTCACTATCTTCATCTCTCTCGGCGCTCTACTAATAGTGACTCGACTAAACACATCTAAACACATGGCGTTGACGGTTGCGTCATTGAACCAGCGCACAGGTGGCGCCTTAGTTTGAGAGAACCTCAGAACCGCAGAAATCGGCTATTCCCTGAAACTTACCAGCTGATTTAATCTCGCGAAAACGACGTAATTAAAAGTTTTATAGTGATTAGGAATTCACGTTTAATGTTAATTGTTTGTCCGATGTGCAACTTATGTTGCCATGGTTATATGTCAAATATATAACAAACAAAATTGTCAAATTTAATTCATTAATGTCAATTATTGGCGATTAAGATTATAAGTTTGACAATTAATTGTCTGTACTGTCACTCGGCAATGTCAATTATTGACGATCAAGGTTATAAGTTTGACAATTAATTGTCTGTATGGTCACTCAACTCCGAATTGTTTGTATTGTTATTCAACTCCGTAGATACGCATGTCACTTGATAACGTCAAAATATTTAGTAATATTATTCCAACGGAGGAACAAAACCATTGTAGGATATACAATTTTGTATGCACCTCGGACATTACTTGATGTTTATACCCTCGGGCGACTTAAAAACGGTCGCTCTCGGGGCATAAACATCCGTGTAATGCCCTTGGTACATAAATACTATTTCCTTGACGAGAAACTTTTAATATCACAAGTAGGTACCTTCAAACTTCAAGTTACAAGCTTTGACAGCCTAAAGAAAAGCTACTTTATTTTATTTTAACAATATAAATACTAATAGCTTTTCTAGTGATGATTAAAAACAAATATTGGTAAAATGAGAAGCACCCAAACAGTACTTATTACAAAAAGTAATATAATTGAATAAAAAACTCTAATGTACACCATGTCCTGTTGACATGGTACATGATGACATGATATATAATTTAGCGAAACCAATTACACCAAGAATTTTTAAATAAAAAAAAATTAAATAAATTCGAAGAAAGACTGAAACTTCGTAGATTAAAAAACCAATAATGTTGAATCTTTTCAACTTATTATTAAATTGTTTTGGTGATTAGTAAAGCAATATTTAAAAAATACATATTTGGGAATTTAGCACAACTGGAAAATATTTTATTTTCCAGTTTTTTTACTAGAAATGGTGACCCGGGTAACCCTATGGACTCTCTATTAAAAAAATGAGTTGGTCAAGTTTTAAGGTGGTTAGTACAGTTTTTGCCTTGCAAGCCATCGACGTGGCGACGAAAGTTCAGAATGAGATAGAGCTATACAAACTAAACGGCCGACGTTCAGCACGCTAATATTACACGTCAGCTTGGGCGTGGTCTAAATCACTAACAATAAAGTGGAGAACATTTATTGTGCACCTACCGATACATACGTTATAAAACGGTTCTTACGAATTACGCAATCTTTACTTTTGCCATGAACAAAAGAAATCATATAAAATAAATGATAGATAAAAATTATGGATACCTAATATTTTATCTATCATCGGTCTCCTTTTGTCGGATTCCTTATAACGACAAACCAACACAACCCTATTTATCAATTTTTGCTATTTAATATTTGCGTAGTGACAGAGATTATATTTTTTGATCATGTAAATCGGTGAGGATTGAATTTTGTGAATTCATCGTAATAAACGTTTAGGGTGGATGTTTGGTATTTATCTTGAATAACCAGGAACAATTAGTTTGTGACATAAAAATGCGCTAAGCCCATGCAAGCAGAGAGGAAAATTTCGGAAATTAAATCGAACCAGTTTGAATGAACTAAAAAATTTGAATCACTGAAGCAAAACAGTTTGAATCAGTTTGAATAAAAGTTTTTATAAAACTTTCATCATTTGAATTAAATCGTAACATTAAAAAAAAAACTTTTTAAAATATGGGATAAAATTCCATATAAAAATTTATGAGAAGAATTTAAAATGTACATAATTTTTAATGAGGTTGTTTAAATGTTACTTACGTGCATGCCGAATGCTCCTATTCACAATTATTTCTATTCGTATTCTTTTTATTGTTGAATTACGACAGTAAATCAATTCTGAAAAGTAAATCATTTTAGAGAAATAAGAAAGGAAGCGAAAAAGGAACGGAATAAAAAACTGAGCCAAGAAAAACACTAAACATTCCAGATGTAATAAACATTAACATACAGATGAGGGAGAGAGGGCAGATTGACGAAAACTAAGGACTTATTTTATACTATGGTATAACATAAAAGTACATACTTTATTTATAGATACATCTGATTAAATAGGTTAATGACATCTTACTATCCGACTTTTGAACCGAATTTATCAACTTTCAAATATGGATCATTTTCAAGACAATATCGACTAATTTCAGATTCTCACTTCATTCGGTTTAAAAATATAAAACTTGATTTCTTTTATGAACGAAACTTAAGATAAGACATTCCTGTAAAATTTAAATAAAATACCCCGCATAAAATTCTAATTAATCCAGAGATTAATTATTACCGTAATCAGCTTACGCTAACCCACATTCCTAATTACCTTACGTATCGTAAACATGACCGCCGAGCCGCTAGATTTATAGCGGCTGGAATTTGTTATGTTAATATCGCACGAATACATTTTCCCCGTTCCTTTCTTTCTCGCGTCGCTTATACTACCAAAATAGGGCAAAACGTAATAAAGCATTTTTCCGGGGCCCCCGGGCCCGATCGAAAATACGTTTCGACATAAGTAAAAGCGTTCCGCGAAAGTTATGCGTCCGAATCCCCACTTAACTCACTTTCCTCCGATGTTTTATTCATAGCCCACTTCTTATTAGGAGCGTATTCGGCGAACGGCTGCCGCGAGATCAAGATAGCCCTGAGTCAAGGCCAATTCCTACTGATAATTACTTCCACTTTCGTCCAACCTGTTTCCACTCTTCCTTTTTACGCCACCTGGCGTTATTTTCGGTAAATAATAGCTCACATCTTTAGATTCTTGTATTATTTATATAATAGGTATTCTTGAGTTTCCGCATCAATTCTCGATTGCCGTGTGGAAGAATTATGTCCCTTCTTTTGACGTCGATTTTCCCACAAAACTAGGGGCGAAAAAATTTGAAAAAATTCTGAGAAGAATTGGCGCTGTTTTTGCCCCGTAAATTTCATTCGTTTAATTTTAGCAATTAATTACTCCTGAAATAATCCGTAGATTTCAACTAATTAAAAAGTAAAATCACTTGCGGAATGCTAGCTTTCAATGTGCCGTAATTGTAAAGTCATTAGATTAGTGGTTGACCCACAAGAAGCTATATTATGCAATACCAGCAATTCCGTTTATCTTGCATTTTTCATACAAAAGATAGTGCTGAAACTCCGCGTGAATTCCGACGCTCTACGGTCTTTGGTGTGCTGCGGGGAAGGGAGGCGTTAGCGGTACTATCATGTCGGAGAGAACCGACACAGCTGAGAGAACCGGGGCAGCTTATTATCAATACACAAAAAAACGATAACTTGTCAAGGTAGTAATTTTAACTAACAATTAAATTCTTATTTTTTGCGTAATTTTGATTGTAATATGTGACCCTGTACGAGAGAAATCTCTTCTATCGATTGGCGTTTTTGTTTTCTTCAGTTTATATACAATAAGGTAGTAAACAAGATTTTGATGGAAGCGGATAGATCTAATAATATGGAGTTAACAGATTTTCCGATTAGTGGTGAATACTAAATTAAGTTTGCTTGATAAACCCAAAAAATATTTAAACAGTATGCCCGATTTTGTTATATAACTATTCAAACTATTATAACAGTTTCAACCGTTTATTTATTAATAATGTTTAAATACATGCACAAACAATATAAAATAAATACAACTCTTGATATATTACATATATTACAAACGTCAGCTCTGAGCGTATAAAACTTAAAAATATCAAAAAACTTTTACAAATTTAGCATCGTAAATATGTAGACACGTAGAATATTTTGCAGATCACTCATTAATTTTAAATGGTAATCCCGACACCCGATTTAAATCTGTTGCCGGATATCCAAATTTCTTTGGCGAGGCATAATCGCCGTGTCATTATATTGTGTTCGTAAACACTGTTCTTCTAGTAACTAATGCACGTGCGATCCCCCACTACTGGCAGCGTCGCTGTCCATCCCTTCCCGCCGCTCGCCCCAAAGACCGAAGAGCGCCGCGTCAATTGCAGCAATCACGAGATGCTTCAACTCGATCTCTTGTAAGAAAAAGCATGATAAACAATGATTATGTAATAAACTTTAAACCTATGAATTAGTGGGTAGCCGATAGTTTTTGTATCATTATTCTAGCTCTTCTAATAAAGGAATTCTATAAAACTTCTAATAAAACGCCAATATATACAGCTTTCTAATTTTTATGAGTTGTAGCATATTAATCAAGGATAGTATCAGAATATATTCAAATTTTTTCGCCCCTAGTTTTGCTAGAAACTCGACGTCAAAAGAAGGGACATAATAACTGGCCACGATAGTACCATAAAGTAATTATGAGTGAATATCAGTAAGAATTTTCGTAGAACAGCATACAGCTGACTGAATAACTCAGTCATCAATCCATTCTTTCGTCATTTATCTCAAAATAAAACCTGATTTTTGTGTGGTGTAATATTTTTGCGTTACAATGGAAGTGTTAATTAACTTTATTATAAAATATACGGGCGCCCATTCGGTTATAATTAAAATGTCAACGCGAAGTAACGAGCGAGGTCGTTGAAAGTGAAAGATGCCCAACGGGCGATGGGATGGATGAAAGGGAACATGGATAATTAGCACGGGTGTGTACTCTCAAACTTCAAAACTGCGGATTCAGCGTTCAGGAATTTCAACAATTTAATCGATTTTGATGCTGCCGGGTTGTTACCATGTAGATATTTCGGGCACGCTTTAGAGTTTTCTTTTATCAAAAACACCACGAGAATACGTCTTCGTTTGATGTTGGGTTATTTGGAAATGATTTGCGATGTATGCAGCCCTCGGGCCTATTGATGTGGAACCTCAGTAACAGGCAATTTTCCCTTATTTTCATAGGACCCTTTATTCAAATGTCGTTATGTATATTTCAAGAGGTATTCGTGTGGGCGTTTAGGTACGAACCCCTTCCTACCCCAGTTTCAATAGAAAATATATACAACTCTATTTATTAAACAAAAGCGTGGGCCATCTATTAGGTTCTTTTTTAAGTGTTTTGAAAGTAGAAATTAAGTGACCATATGATCCTTCATGGTTAGCTGTTATTTCAGACAGTATTATTATTACCCCTGTATAATTTGTTGAATGGATATGTTTAATAAATTTTTTAACTTGTATACCAACGCTATAATATGTCGTGAGAGTATACTACATTATTTCTTTTTTTTTCAGAGTCGCTTCTTACGCTCACATCTTCCAGGCACAATCGTTGTTGGATCCATGCCTCCAGCAACAATATAGTAATGCTACTGTTCATGCAGCATAGAACACTCAAACTGTTTTGCAGCTAGGGTTGCCAACATGAGCATTTTGACCTGGAGATTTTGGGCTAAATCATGGAGATGACGACTTTCACACCACAGCGTTGCCACCACAGCCCATGTTTTGAAGGGCTGCAAAGCGTCGTAAATGCGGTGGTCCAGCGATGCGTTTTGAAGGGGGGTTGTGACACAATTTGTTCAGTATTTACTTAGTATGTTGCCCACAATTTTTACGATTTTTATTGTAATAAATACACATAAGTGCGAAATAAATGTTTATCACCGATTTATTGGATTTTATTATTAGTTCCCTTTACCTCTTTTGCTTAGCTCTTTGGAGGCTGAAAATTTGGGTGCCAAAAATTGCGAGACAAAAACGTAGTTCTTCCGGCACCTTCGCGAAAATGTTTATGGAATTGAATAGTTTCCGATGCGTCAGTTTTTGAGGGCGCGTGCTTTTGTTTTTGGGATTTTCCCGGCGCATCCGCCAACATTTTTAGGTATGGCGGCGACCCGCGGAGAAATAAAAGGTGGAGGCGCCGGAGAAGTGATTATTCGCGGCGCCACCACCAAAAAGTTTCCTTTTGGCGGCGGCGCCGGTGATTATTCCCGGCGACTCCACCAAAAATTTTCTTTTGGTAGCGGCGCCAGTGATTTTTTCCGGCGCCTCCACCAAAAAGTTTCCTTTTGGCAGCAGCGCCGGTTATCTTCTCCGGCGCCTCCACCAAAAAGTTTCCTTTTGGCGGCCGCGCCGATAATTTTTCCCGGCGCCTCCACCAAAAAGTTTCCTTTCGGCGGCGGCGCCGGGAACCCACTTTTTTAAAGATTATTTCCCAAAAATTATTTCTTTTTCTTTATTTTATAAGCGACTTCGACCTGTTCTAGGTTCATTAAAAAATCATAAGACAAACACAAAATAAAAATCCTTCAAATTTTCAAAATAAATCATTTATTAATAATTTCCGCAAGCGTTATACAGGTGTTTTTATTTAAACATGCATGCATATATGATAAACTTTGGGCTTAGACTGAATATTCGGACAAGAAAACATGTCGTACGCTTACGAAAGTCGCTCGTCAGATTTGATGGTATGAAAAATGACATTTATGATGTGTGCAGTGGTCTACCACGCATCAGACAAACGACTTTCGTCTTCGATCAGACGACTATCATACAACACATGGCCTTTAGTGGCCCATGAAAGTCTATCTGAAAACATATCATTTCAAAATTTTTCCATTTCAAAGCTCCGTCATCTGTAAGCCTGAGGATGAGAGGATGGCAGCAATTCGGCCCGGTCCTTGAATCTTCCTTCGACGGTCCTTCCGTGTGTGCCTATTGAAGGCACACAAATTTCAAATTCAGCTGGGATAACTGTAAGCAACCGTAAGCTATCCGAAACAATTCTAATTGATCAATCTGGAAATAAGGAAAAAGAAAACAAATATAAGTGCAAAAAATAATACAAGCGGATATAAATGATAAGTGTAAGTTGACAAGGTGAGCTGGGAAACAGTTGGAATGGATTTTGTACACGCTGGGACCCGAAAGATGGTGAACTATGCCTGGTCAGAGTGTGTGAGAGCGTGTGGAGAGCGTGTGAGAGTGTGCTAGCGTGTGAGAGCGTGTGATACCGGGTGAGAGCGTGTGAGAGCGTGTGAGAGTGTGTGAGAGTGTGTGAGAGTGTGTGAGAGCGTGTGAGAGCGAGTGAGCGCGTGTGAAAGCGTGTGAGAGCGTGTGAGAACGTGTGAGAGTGTGTGAGAGCGTGTAAGAGCGTGTGACCGCGTGTGAGAGCGTGTGAGAGCGTGAGAGAGCGTGTGAGAGCGTGAGAGAGCGTGAGTGTGTGAGAGGCTGAGAGCGTGTGAGAACGTGTGAGAGCGTGTGAGAGCATGTGCGAGCGTGTGATAAGCGTGTGAGAGCGTGTGAGAGCGTATAAGAGCGAGTGACAGCGTGTGAGAGCGTGTGACTGTCTGAGAGTGTGAAAGTGTGAGAGCGTGTGAGAGCCACACGCACTCACACAGACCGTGTGAGAGCGTGTGAGAGCTTGTGAGAGCGTGTGAGAGCGTGTGAGAACGGGTGAAAGCGTGTGAGACCATGTGAGAGCGTGTGCGAGCGTGTGAGAGCATGTAAGAGCGTGTGAGAGCGTGTGAGAGGGTGTGAGACCGTGTGAGAGCGTGTGAGAGTGCGTGAGAGTGCGTGAGTGTGTGGGTGTGTGAGAGTGTGAGAGTGTGAGAGCGTGTGAGAGCGTATGAAAGCGTGTGACAGCGTGTGACGGCGTGTGAGAACGTGTGATAGCGTGTGAAAGCGGGTGAGAGCATGTGAGAGCGTGTGAGAGCATGTGCGAGCGTGTGATAAGCGTGTGAGAGCGTGTGATAAGCGTGTGAGAGCGTATAAGAGCGAGTGACAGCGTGTGAGAGCGTGTGACTGTCTGAGAGTGTGAAAGTGTGAGAGCGTGTGAGAGCCACACGCACTCACACAGACCGTGTGAGAGCGTGTGAGAGCTTGTGAGAGCGTGTGAGAGCGTGTGAGAACGGGTGAGAGCGTGTGCGAGCGTGTGAGAGCATGTAAGAGCGTGTGAGAGGGTGTGAGACCGTGTGAGAGCGTGTGAGAGAGTGTGAGAGTGTGTGAGAGTGCGTGAGAGTGCGTGAGTGTATGGGTGTGTGAGAGTGTGAGAGAGTGAGAGCCTGTGAGAGCCTGTTAGAGCGTGTGAGAGCGTGAGAGCGTGTGAGAGCGTATGAGAGCGTGTGACAGCGTGTGAGGGCGTGTGACGGCGTGTGAGAGCGTGTAAGAGCGAGTGACAGCGTGTGAGAGCGTGTGAGTGTCTGAGAGTGTGAAAGTGTGAGAGCGTGTGAGAGCTTGTGAGAGCGGGTGAGAGCGTGTGAGAACGGGTGAGAGCGTGTGAGACTGTGTGAGACCATGTGAGAGCGTGTGCGAGCGTGTGCGAGCGTGTGAGAGCATGTAAGAGCGTGTGAGAGCGTGTGAGAAGGTGTGAGAGCGTGTGAGAGTGCGTGAGTGTGTGTGTGTGTGTGAGAGTGTGTGAGAGTGTGAGAGCCTGTGAGAGCCTGTTAGAGCGTGTGAGAGCGTGTGAGAGCGTGTGAGAGCGTGTGAGAGCGTGTGATATCGTGTGAGGGCGTGTGAGATCGTGTGAGAGCTTGTGAGCGCGTGTGAGTGCGTGTGAGAGCGTGTGAGTGCGTGTGAGTGTGACAGCATGTGAGAGCGTGTGAGAGTGCGTGAGTGTGTGAGTGTGTGAGAGTGTGAGAGCCTGTGAGAGCCTGTTAGAGCGTGTGAGAGCGTATGAGAGCGTGTGAGGGCGTGTGACGGCGTGTGAGAACGTGTGAGAGCGTGTGAGTGCGTGTGAGTGTGAGAGCGTGTGAGAGCTTGCGAGAGGGTGAGAGCTTGTGAGAGGGTGAGAGCTTGTGAGTCCGTCTGAGTGCGTGTGAGAGCGTGTGAGAGCGTGTGCGAGCGTGTAAGTGCGTGTGAGAGCGTGTGTGGGCGTGTGACAGCGTGTGAGAGCATGTGAGAGCGTTGTGAGAGCGTGTAAGAGCGTGTGAGAGCGTGAGGTAGCGTGTGAGAGTGTGTGAGAGTGTGAGAGCGTATGCGAGCGTGTGAGCGTGGGAGCATGTGAGAGGGTGTGAGAGTGTGAGACCGTGTGAGAGCGTGAGAGAGCGTGTGAGAGCGTGTGAGAGTGTGTGACTGTGAGAGCGTGTGAGAGCGTGTGAGAGAGTGAGAGAGTGAGAGAGTGTGAGAGTGTGAGAGTGTGAGAGCGTGTGAGAGCGTGTGAGAACGTGTGAGAGCGTGTGTGAGCGTGTGAGAGCGTGTGAGATATAAACGCCATACATCCTTAGTATTTTCACTAAGGATGTATGGCGTTTATATCTCATACGCTCTCACGCGCTCCCACGCGATCTCACACGCTCCCACACGCTCTCACACGGTCTCGTAGGTTTTCTCTAATTCTCTTCAGGATGTTAAATAGACAAAAGTTCCACCAATAACATATTTGGTTTTAAGGACGGTATCTCATGATTTATCACACGACCTACTTTTCCCGTGTTGTTTCAAAACGTAATTAAAAATAATTTGGTAAGAAGCAGCTTTGGTTGATGATAAACTATTGCTGGACCTTAGTTACGATCTTGGAACTTAGTTGGGGAATATTGAGGAACACCTGCAGTAACATTTAAGTGGTTGACGACACCCTTAAAATCCGGGGCTTATACAATATACAGTGTGTCTAGGAAAGTTCGGTTCATAGTATCAACCTCTCAGATTTTATTCTTCATAAAAGTTGATCAAAACAGAAACAAAATCGGCTATCTGAACTTGAAATGTAATTACCATATACCGGGCAAAACGGAATATAACAATTTGACATAGGAAAGAATTAACATTACGAATCATATTAAAATCTCAAATGATATGTTAACAAAAATTCATGAAGAATCATTGGAACACAAGAAATACATCTTAAATAGATCTTCTGTAGAAACAAATAAGCTAGAATATTCAATGACGTAGATATTTTTGGTGCAAAAGAAATAAGTTTTGATCCAAAAGAATAAATTCAAATAAATATGTTTTAAGAAACGAAAAACATAAAGCTTTTCCATCTTAGAAGCAACTAATATTTAGTACAAGACAGGTAGTTTAAAAAAAGACAAATAATAGTAGAGCGCTGAATACAGATGTATAATTATATTAGAAATATTATTTCTGAGAAATTGATAATAATGAAATTTTCCATATCATGAGAAGTGTCCAGGACGGACACACTGTATTAAGGGACAATTGAGGGTGTGGAAGTAAAAGGGTTTAAGTGCACTTAAAAAATGAGTTATACTACATTTAATAGATACCCTATTTTTGTGGAGATTGAGTTCCTTGAACCTGGACATACATACATGGAGTGTGACCGTTGTGTTGGTTTATTCGAGAAACAAAAGGCAAATTGCTCAAGTTTTGTCAGATTGTGCAGATTGGGAGATCATACTAAGATGCAAATCAATAAATTTTGTGTGTATAATATAATAACCATTTTATGAAATAATAAAGGATCCTAAAATGACACCCATGACACATAAGTTGGAGATCAATTTTTCCGGTTTTCTATACTAAGCCTTTGAATAAAATCCACATTATTGGAATACATTCCACCACTCACCACTCATCATTATTTTATTTTATTTTATTTTAGGTAACTTGTCATTTGTATTTCTTTTTAATCTTTTTAATACAGTAAATGCACTTGAACCATTTTACCACCAACATTTTGTTTAGAGACTCTTTGATTCGTTATAATCTTTTTATGGTTATGAATTAGATTAAAATAATAATATTATTTTTCACACATATTTCTGAAATTTTGAAATACAACTTTAATGTAAAGCTTCATATCTCAGAACCACAAAAAGTGCACTTAAAGCCCGTTTACTTCTAGGCCCCATAATTGTTAATTTATTGCATTAGCAATATATACTTACATAACAATATACAACATCTTGCTTAAACATCTGTCCTACATCCCGAAGCCAATCTTCTTTATTCATCAGCGTTATATTTATCAAATGCTGCGTGGTTTTTGAATTCTCCTCGATAAGACGTGCATCCTTTCAAATTTATCAGCAATATAATAAACAACTGCTCTGCCTGATTACTACCAGCTTTTCCATTGGCGATACCTTATCTAACACGCCAAATATTCTTATTGAATTCAAACTGAACAATCTGCAAATAAGGAATAAAATAACGTAAGTGACAAAACAATATAAGTGCATAAAATAACAAAGTAAAAAGAATGTATGTACTGTTGGGCGCGTCGTATTTCTGTCTCCGGTAAGTAACAGTGATACACTGAACTAAAACTTATGTAGGGACCATATAGGTGTAGGTTAAAATACTATGCTACTATCACCAACGACGACAACCAGCCACTAGACCTAGACCACTAGAGGTACCTGGCAGAAAGCTGTAAGTACAGTCTTCTACATTTCTTTGTGAAAATACAGATGCGGAAAATCTTGCACCAAGTGTGTTTGTCAGAAACAGAATAGACGAGTATGCGGGTTAATGACTGACCGAAGTACATTTATATGTTTATCCGTGTGTTTTCTATTTTTCAGTATTTATTAATTTCATCTCTGTAGTTTTAATGTGTTTTTATGTGCCTCAAACTGTTTTATACTTGCATGTACGTCTACATATTTATCTTTTACAAGTAATTTTATCTATACCATATTTGTTTGACCGTTTGTACTATTGTAACGTTTGACTGTTAGCATATTGTTTCTGTTTTTACTTTATCATACGCAGTATGCTAAAGTATTGTAATCATGCCGAAAAAAAAAATTGAGATTTTAGCGGAAATAGGTCTTTTTGGGTCCCCTGAACATTTTTGACCAAGGTACAAAAAAATGTCTGTATGTGTGTGTGTGTGTGTGTGTGTGTGTGTGTGTGTGTGTGTGTGTGTGTGTGTGTGTGTGTGTGTGTGTGTGTGTGTGTGTGTGTGTGTGTGTGTGTGTGTGCGTGTGTAAACGATTTTTGTGACGACGATTCTGGAGAAACTACTAAAGGTATCGGGACGAAAGTTTATATTTAGAGGTTTTATGACCAAACTTAGAGCTGAAAAGCTTTTGGTTCAAAAGGGTCGAAAGGAACTGGTAGTTTATTCTAAGCCTTTTTCAATGATTTTGCAAATGAGCCGCCATTTCTGTAATTTCGACAAAATAGTTAAATAATAAATTAAAGTAGAGGAAATTTTGAATAATTTATGCCTATGACTTTGTTTGGTAAAATTAATAGTTTAGCTTCAAGAGCAAATTCTATTTGATCGAGATCGATCGCATCTGCATTGATATGAAATTACATAGTAGTCAGGATTTGACAAATATTTTTTTGTGCTGTCACCACAGAAATGTCTATGGCTGTCACACTCGAAAACAGCTGATTTCATCAGAGGTTGGAGAACCGCTATGGAACGTTGCCGCTCTACTGCGGCAAAGTAGAAAATACAAAATTCAAATAAAACAAGATCGCCAATTTGATTGTTTGTTGATAAGAAATATCAACCCGTTGTTATCTAATTGTAAAAACGATAATTGAGAAAATTGTAAATAAAGTATAGCGATGAGTATAGTTACGTTTTAGTATGTTGGCACGGATGTGACATCCACAGTGTCATGAACGAATATAAATCTGTCAGAATTTGATTTAGCTTTTTAAACTTGACGTTTCGTAGAAGTGGTATCAACCTAACATTTCCTATCCAGAAATATAACCATTTTTAATTTTTTGTAAGTACGTATTTCTCAAAAAGCAACACAAAAAACGTTGATGTCACTCCTGCCGAAAACTACATAGCGCGACTCGCTCACATGCGACGGCGACGCTTCGCCTTCGGTGACGCGCCGCATCACCGGTCGCCGCGCTATTCCGTACTTTCGGCACCTGTGACATAAATAACTATTTCCGTCGATCGTTTATTTATGAGTCAGTTTAGTGAATACAAAATCGTTTATTAAAGTACTACATTAATGCACGATTTCTATTAATGCATGATTTGTTATAGCCAATCACAAGACGCAATGACGTCGGTTGATTGGCCAATCGAACATATGTGAAATGAAACCTTCCAATCAAAACATACCGCTCTCTAGAACTGTCAGTGTGAAATTACATAAATGGTCATATAACCTAAAAAGACATCGGCGAAGAAAAATCTATGTAGACGACGCTAGAAGAGTGCTGATGCTTTGACAATACCTACGATTTATCTCAATAAAATAGATTCTCATGCAGCTAAACTATTAATTTTATATATTGTATGATAAAGTCATGTGCCTGGCCACATCAGATTTTTTTTCTTTGTATTAAATGATAGATTATGTTAATATCTACTATCAGAATAAAATTATACAAATCAAAAATACTGTATATTTCATTGAATACTACACTGAAATAGATGTATAATTATTAAGCATTACCTCATATTTCATATAAAATTACATTTAAATTGATGTCCAGTTATTACGCATTGCCACATATATTATTTAAAGTTATATTAAAATCGATTATTCCGGCAAAATTCTTGTAAAATCACAGTGTAAATATACAATGACAATGTAAAAACACAATTCAGATGCAATATTACACTAATTGTCGCAGGGCAAAACCCGTATTCCTACTGTAAATTCATATCAACATTTTTCAGTATAGGTAGATAATTGTTGTGCCAAATAAACTAACTTTGATCCAAAAGAATAAGTTCAAATAAATATGTTTGAAGAAACGAAAAACAAAAAGCGTTTCCATCTTAGAAGCAACTAATATTTATTACAAGGCAGGTAATTTAAAGAAGACGAACAAATATTCCTTTTCAGATGGGCAGCTGTGATTCAATATAAGTTTTACTACTGATAAACAGTTTCCAAATAATATTTTAAAGTGATTTTTAACTTGATAATAAAGAAATATTCCATATTAAGAGGACACACTGTATTAACTGTTAATTACTGAACAACTGTTAATTAATTACATTAGCAATATATAGATACTTACATAACAATATACTGGTTTAAAAATCTGTTCTACATCCCGAAGTAATTATTCTTCTTTATTCATAAGCGTCATATTGATCAAATTCAGCGAGTTCCTTGAATTGTGCTTGATAATTCGTGCCTCCTTCAAATTTATCAGCAAGATATGGTATCAACAACAGCATGCTCTCCCTGAATACTATCAGCTTTTTTCCATTGGCGATACCTTATATAACACGCCAAACAATTTTATTGAATTGAAAGTGAACAATCTGCAAATAAGGAAAAAAATAACGTAAGTGAAAAAATAATATAAGTGCATAAAAAACAAAGTAAGAAATAAAGCATAAGTATTTAGGAAACAAGCCCCAAATCGGCTATGAAGATACTATTTCTGCTGGCGATAGTTCATAGAAGCAAAAATCCTCTCTCATTATTAATGTGACCGAAAGCTTTCCTGTGTAAATGGCTTTGCGGGTCTGTCATAATTGCGATGTGGACGCGGCCTCATTATATCACCAGTCGGTGACGAGCTTCTCGCTATCAGTCGCACTGATTTAGCTTCAATTAGACGAGCCAAACGAGCCTGATCTGGCTCGGCAACGGCCGGCGGTCCACAAAATTTATTCAAAACGGAAACTGCTTAATTAAAATTCACGTTCGCGCTGCTATCTGTCCGACCCGCAGGGAAAAACGCGGCAGCTTTAATCATGTTTTTCTCCTCTTTTCCGCGCCCGTAAGCCAAGCCGCTCATTATTTACCGCTTCACATTCGACACCGTCGTAACATGGGGATGTGTTCTCCCATAAAGGAAATTAACTGATAAAAGCATTTCAGACATGGTATAGTCCACACGTAAATTTGCGTTGACTACAGATTATACTTGTAGCCTTTGAATGGAAATTGTGTACATTTTATGATTAGGTGAGTATAGTTAGTGATTATTCATCACAAGTACAGTTACATCATTCCACCAACGCGAAAAAACATAAACAATGAATAAAATCGTAACTTTACGAACCCTAGTCGTATAAGGAACTATTTTGAACATTATACTATGATTGGTTTAATTTTCCTCTCTGTTGAGTAGCATTTTTAAAATTGGTCAGATATTTCTTTGAAAAACGGGTTGCGTATGTATACAAGGTGACATTGTAAATCTTAGTTTTTAAGATTTCTACAACAACAAGAAAAACAGTGGAATTGGACGGTTGTAAGAAAAACATTGCACAGGCACGAGTACTTTGAGTACTTTTGTTCTTTTTCAGCTATGTACCATACTTTTTTGCATCACTTAAAGCCGATTTATTGAATTTTTCATATGCAGTTTTCATATTTAAATGAAGAACGTCTCCATGCATTGAATAGGTCTTATTTTTTAATACTTTTTGTTTGAAAATGGTAATTTTTACACGAAAAAGTAATAGACTTGTCTCTCAGACAAGTGAAGAAAACTGTCACAATTTTGGATCAAAATAAAAAAAATCTGATGTGGCCAGGCACATGACTTTATCATACAATATATAAAATTAATAGTTTAGCCGCATGAGAATCTATTTGACTGACATAAATCGTGTCGCGCTATGTAGTTTTCGGCAGGAGTGACCTCAACGTTTTTGTGTTGCTTTTTGAGAAATACACATTTAAAAAAAAATCAAAAATGGTTATATTTCGGTATAGAAAATGTTAGGTTGATACCACTTCTACGAAATGTCAAGTTTAAAAAGCTAATTCAAATTCTGACAGATTTATATTCGTTCATGACACTGTAGATGACGTTCCATGCGGTTCTCCGAGTGTGACAGCGTGGTGACAGCCATAGACATTTCTGCGGTGACAGCACAAAAAAAAATATTTGTCAAAATCCTGGCTACTATGCAGTTTCATATCAATGCAGATGCGACCGATCTCGATCAAATAGAATTTGCTCTTGCAGCTAAACTATTAATTTTACCAAAAAATGTCATAGGCATAAATTATTCAAAATTTCCTCTGCTTTAATTTATTATTTAACTATTTTGAAGAAATTACAGAAATGGCGGCTCATCTGCAAAATCCTTGAAAAAGGCTTAGAATAAACTACCAGTTCCTTTGGACCCTTTTGAACCAAAAGCTTTTCAGCTCTAAGTTTAGTCATAAAACTTCTAAATATGAACTTTCGTCCCGATACCATATACACACATATACACACACACACACACACACAGACATTTTTTTGTACCTTGGTCAAAAATGTTCAGGGGACCCAAAAAGACCTATTTCCGCTAAAATCTCAATTTTTTTTTCGGCATGATTACAATACTTTAGCATACTGCGGATGATAAAGTAAAAAGATGTTGATTATAGTTCCAAAACACTTGGCAAAAACAAAAATAGTGAAATTTGTCAAAAAGCTACAGCTAGACAAGTTTGGTTTATGACGTCAGAGTTAGAAGAAAGAAAATTCCTTCAATAATGTCAAAATAAAGTATAACGAATTTATTGTATCAAAATTTTATCTCCTATAAAATCCCTACTATTTTGTTGACCAAAGGTATATGTATGTTTTCAATCTTCACAAACATAATATAGGAAATTTGTTTTCTAAAGAAATACATGCTTAAATTTACAAAATATTGGAATTGCAAGTATCTAATTGAAAATTGTTACCGTTTTTTTGCCAACAGATTATATATAAAATAAGGAAATTAATTGATAAAAGCATTTCTATCTGGTATAGTCTACACGTAAATTTGCTTTGACTACAGATTATACTTGTAGCCTTTGTATGGAAACTGCGTACAGTGTACACTGTACACTGTATAGACTATAGTGTATCATCGAATTAAGTTAATTGAAAGAATTTTGGCCTCTGTTCGCTGTAATTTGGGATCAACTAGTGTCATGTTGGTGTAATTTATGGAGCTAAAGTACACATGATGTAGCGTCAACGGTTACACAACTGGCCGCTAGGATTACAAGAGCGGCACACAAAGGATTGCTAACGGGTCACATCCTGCAATATTGCCAGGGACACCTTTAAAATTACTGTCCGTAATACTAACAATTACTGGCGCGCGGTGGTAAGTTTTACTTGTGTAGAGGGGTAAAAGTATTTTTTTTGCCGCAAGTACATATTTAATTTGTTTTTAGTTACATATTTATATGATTCCTTAGTTAATTTCTTGAATATTGTAAATCCATAAAAATGATGTTACTTCTTAATTGGGTAAAACTTAAGCAGTATCGAAGTTTGGAATGTCGAGTCAAGGAGCACAGTAGAGACACCCGGCTACGCAAGATACAACAGTCCGCTGTTGCTCAACACTGCCACGAGTCGGGACACACAATTAATTTCGATGACGTGAAGATGTTGGCAAGGGTGGGTAATTATCATCGAAGGCTGATTAGAGAAGCCGTCGAAATTTACAAACATCCTAACAACATCAATCGCGAGGACGGTGCTGACATTAGTAGGGTCTGGAAATCGATCCTAACGCGGTCAGGTAGAAAATCACATGGGAGCGGTAGCTCCAGATCTGCGCAGTGAGGTGTAAATACAGGTATATAAGGGAGATTTTCTTGGTAGGTCTTCAATATGCAATTAGCTTTGAAGAAGCGAGCAACATGGTTTGCGAAACGTCAGCATTAACAAATCTTGAGACACGGCATAACCCGGAAGCAGTTTATTTTCTAAATGATTCTGGCCGTGAAAGCCTACGTACTTACTTCTTTATCATTATGGTTAACCGGTTTTCATATTCCATATTTCCAAAGTCAGTAAAGAAGTTTTTGAACAAACTCAATAAAATTAAGGAGTAAAAAAATCTGAAACATATTTTAATACCATTTACGGAACTTCGAAAACATATCTCCTTTATATAAAATAAAATACAAACAAAAACAAATCTAAAATGTATTTATTTTAATTAAATTTTTATTTACTTAGTATTGTTCTTATCCAGAAAAAAATAGATTTTTTTTTGTATATTCTGTGGTCTTGGTTGTCGCAAACACTGCTATTTTCAGAAATCTATTGTTGAATTTTGCTAAGAATACGTTTTTTTTTGCATTTAAATTAAACTTGTCAAACGCAATAGTTGTTTAAAAATGTATGTAGTAATTTTATGCTAAAATCAAAAGTAGATACTTATTTTCATTTTGAGACATAACAAGCTATAATCTTAAAAAAAACTGAATTATAAAACGTCTAAAATATGAAACATTTTTGTACATAACAACTTATTCCGTTAAAAAACGCCCTAATGTAGTTTTTTTTTGCATAAAACGAAACAACTGTTTATTGTAAAAGCACATTTAGCGTTAAAGCATGTAAAGTACTATCGTGGCCATATATTATGTCCCTTCTTTTGACGTCGATTTTCTCGCAGAACTAGGGGCGAAAAAATTTGAAAAAATTCTGATGCTGTCCTTGATTAATATGCTACAACTTTAAAAAAATTAGAAAGCTGTATATGATGGCGTTTTCCCGATTTTTCCAAATTAAGAAGAATTGGCGCTGTTTTTGCCCCGTAAATATCATTCCTTTAACTTTAGCAATTAATTACTCCGGAAATAATTAATAGATTTCAACGAATTAAAAAGTAAAATCACCTGCGGAATGCTAGTTTTCAATGTACATTTTTGTAAAATCATCGTATAAGTGGTTGACCCACAAAAAGCTATATTATGCAATGCCAGCAATTCCGTTATTAGAAGAGCTAGAATAATGATATATAGACTATAGGCTACCCAATAATTCATAGGTTTAAAGTTTTTTACATAATCAATTGTTTATCTTGCATTTTTCATACAAAAGATCGTGCTGAAACTCCGCGTGAATTCCGACGCTCTACGGTCTTCGGTGTGCTGCGGAGAAGGCAGGCATTAGCGGTGATGTCATGTCGGAGAAAACCGACACAGCTGAGAGAAGCGGGGCAGCTTATTATCAATACACAAAAAGAACGATAACTTGTCAAGGTAGTAATTTCAACTAACAATTAAATTCTTAATTTTTGCATAATTTTGATTATAATATGTGACCCGGTACGAGAGAAATCTCTTCTATCGATTGGCGTTTATATTTTATTCAGTTTTATACAATAAGGTTGTAAACAAGTTTTTGATGGAAGCCGATAGATCTTATAATATGGAGTTGGCAGATTTTCCGATTAGTGGTGAATACTAAATTAAGTTTGCTCGATAAACCCAAAAAATGTTTAAAAAGTATACCCGATTTTGTTATATAAATATTCAAACTATTATAACAGTTTCAACAGTTTATTTATTAATAATATTTAAATACACGCACAAACAATATAAAATAAATACAACTCTTGATATATTACATATATTACAAACGTCAACTCTGAGCATATGAAACTTAAAAATATCAAAAAACTTTTACAAATTTAGCATCGTAAATTTGTAGACACGTAGTATATTTTACAGATCACTCATTAATTTTAAATGGTAATCACGACACTCGATTTAAACTGCCAAGAGTTCCCATGGGACTTCCAATCTGCTCGTGGTTCTGTTATCTTATTGACTCATTTTGCCATTATTTTTTAATTCGGTAATCTGTCATCAGATATCCAAATTTCTTTGGCGAGGCATAATCTCCGTGTCGTTATATGTATTGTATCCGTAAACACTGTTGTCTTAGTAACTAATGCACGTGCGATCCCCTACTACTGGCAGCGTCGCTATCGATCCCTTCCCCCGGTCGCCTCAAAGACCAAAGAGCGCCCCGCGTCAATTGCAACAATCATGAGATGCTTCAACTATATTTTATTAATCTAGCTCTTCTAATAAAGGAATTGCTGGCATGGCATAAAATAGTGGGTCAAGCAAATTTTTCCACCCCTAGATTTTCGAGAAAATGGACGTCAAAAGAGGGGACATAATATATGGCCACGATAGTACATTACACAATTAAGAGACTCCTTGGTTACAACAAACGGTTTGTAGCCTAAAAGAGCGACTGTAACGCTTATATAACTGGACAGCATAAAGTAGGACAGAATTAATGGCATATAATAAGGGGTCGACCACTGGCAAGATGGATCCTGAAACGAAAGAAAACCTTAGAAAGAAACGTGACAAACAATTTCACGTTTGCAAGAGTGCAGCCATTTATATTAGCTCCTCGAGGTAATTCAAACTGAAGAGGATAAGGTGAAATATAAATGGCTGTGACCGGTGCGCTGCGATGCGGGACGGGGAGGGTAAAAACGGCCGAGAATAAAGGACAAAGCAGGGGAAAAACTGTAATAAAGATAATTTTTCAGATTGCGAAGCCTCCTGGATAGTCTCCAGCGGCGGTACAATGAATCTCTTCGTGCGGTCCAACCCTCGTGCCAACCCCAAAGAATAACTCAAAGAATTTTTTAATCTACGAGGAAATTGTTTCGGAAGATCTGGGCGCGATCTCGAATGACACGAGCGAAAAAGAAATGGTTTAAAATGTCGACCGAGTTCGCTTTCCACTCGTAACACGGAGGTGAGTGTATTGATTTTTATTTGGAAACAGACGCAATAAATATTCGGAACGGCGGTGAAAAATTTACTTCCAAAGCGTTTTGGTCGCATAAAAAAAAAAGATTGTTAAAATTCGAGGGCAGAAAAAACGTTGTAAAAACGATGTAGGGGAGACCGGGTCACATTGGGGCGGATTTTGACATCCGCATATAGTTGCCTTATTCTCCACAATAACTGGTTGGTAATGGCAATACTACCTAATATATTTATCCACGTATACACTGGAAATTTTAAGTTGAAAAAAGTGTTTTTGGAATTATAATAACTTCTTTCCAATTTGCTGTTTGTCACAATGTTGGACAGACATGGGGCACATTGGGACAGTGTGAATATCTTGGTTATTATCGAAGATACCAATTTGATGTTTGGCGAGTACAAACTATCAACATGGACAACCAAAATGCCCTTAAGATCATTATTATACCTTATACAGGGTGTTCAAAATTTGCATCACAAATATCACATTTTCAAACTAAAAAAAATCATGTTTTTAAATTGAATATCTATTGAAAAAAATCTTGCCCTCTGTCATTCCAGACTATACCTGATAAATATACTTAAAATTTAAATAGTGTTTATTCTATTATACAGACTGTGGTGCTCCACGTCCCGAATATTGGAGGGGTGATAGAGCGTCTTAATTTATGAACAAAAACACCATGAAGAATATGGTGACTTGATTGTATGGTGTGCCCTTGTGAAGGTGCAAACAATGATTCTTGAGGATTTTTTTTTTAAACCAGCATAACAATATTTTAAAATTATTATTTAGATATTTGGCCGACAAGGAAAAGAGACGATTTTAACCTCAAATGCGATTTACCAGAGGCGCAAATGGCCTAAATTTTTTTGGTACAGGATGGCATTTGCACCTAGGGTACTGACGTGTTAACAAGGGCATGTTCGGACAGTGTTGTTTGTGTGAAGATGACTAAAACCAGAGAGTATGGAAAACGCATGTATTACAAGATTATTTATGAAACTCATAAACTTTTCTTTTAACCAATCTGATCAAAAATAAAAAATCTGATGTGGCCAGGCACATGACTTTATCATACAATATATACAATTAATAGTTTAGCTGCATGAGAATCTATTCTATTGAGATAAATCGTAGGTATTGTCAAAGCATCAGCATTTGACACTACCTACACTACGTCATTACAATAATAGTTATTTATGTCACAAATGCCGAAAGTACGGAATAGCGCGACGAGCGGTGAAGCGGCGCGTCACCGAAGGCGGAGTGTCGCCGTCGCATATGAGCGAGTCGGCTATCTAATTTTTGGCAGGAGCGATATCAACGTTTATTGTGTTGCTTTTTAAGAAATACGTATTAAAAAAAATAAATGATTTCTGTATAGTAAATGCTAGGTTGGTACCACTTTGACGAAACGTCAAGTTTAAAGGTGCGTTCCGATTGGTAGGTAATGGTAGCTAATGGCGGTGGTAGAATACCAAATTATAGTATTTCTTACATATCGTGATAATGACACATATTAGTTTGCTTGTACATAAACATGAGTCACTATCAATTTACTATTGGAAATAGTATAACGGCGCCTGTACCACTGCCATTATCACTAATGAAAACGCACCTTAAAAAGGTAATTCAAATTCTGACATATTAAGATTTGTTCATGACACATCCCTACCAACATACTAAAATAAAACTACATTTATCGCTATACTTTATTTATAATTTTCTCAATGTATCGTTTTTAGAATTAGATATAAAAACGGGTTGATATTTCTTATCAACAAACAATCAAATTGGTGATCTTACTTTATTTGAAATTTGTATTTTATAATTTGCCGCACTACAGCGGCAACGTTCCATAGTGGTTCTCCAACCTCTGATGAGATCAGCTGTTTTCGAATGTGACAACACAAAAAAATATTTGTCAAAATCCTGGCTACTATGTAATTTCATATCAATGCAGATGCGACCGATCTCGATCGAATAGAATTTGCTCTTGAAGCTAAACTATTAATTTTACCAAAAAGTTTCATAGGCATTAATTATTCAAAATTTCCTCTACTTTAATTTATTAATTAACTATTTTGTCGAAATTACAGAAATGGCGGCTCAGTTCCAAAATCCTTCAAAAAGGCTTAGAATAACCTAAAAAGCTAAACTATTAATTTTACCAAAAAATGTCATAGGCAGAAAATATTCAAAATTTCCTCTACTTTAATTTATTATTTGACTATTTTGACGAAATTACAGAAATGGCGGCTCATTTGCAAAATCCTTGAAAAAGGCTTAGAATAAACTACCAGTTTCTTTGGACCCTCTTGAACCAAAAGCTTTTCAGCTCTAAGTTAGGTCATGAAACTTCTAAATATGAACTTTCGTCCCGATACCTTTAGTAGTTTCTCCGGAATCGTCTCCACAAAAATCGTTTACACACACACGCACACACACACACACACACACACACACACACACAGACATTTTTTTGTACCTTGGTCAAAAATGTTCAGGGGACCCAAAAAGACCTATTTCCGCTAAAATCTCAATTTTTTTTTCGGCATGATTACAATACTTTATCTTACTGCGTATGATAAAGTAAAAAATAAATATAACAAAACAATAAAATAGAATTAAATTAAATGTTCAAAATGCCAATTTAAAATAAATGTGTATGTATGTGGGAGTTCAAGAGTTTTGATTAATTGCTTATAACTCAAAAATGATGCATTTTATCACAAAAATTATTCCTACAAAAAGTTCTTAGAATGAATCTGAGAATTACAAAAATTAAAAATATCCAGGTTGTTCTATAAGAAAATGGAAAGGTTACGAAATTTTCATAATGAAATGAATATCCTGAATATTAAAATACATTCAAACCAAAATACTTTTGCGTGAACTTTTTTTAATTGTTTACGGTTGGAGAATTATTTAGTGTTTTCGGTAATTGTGACTACACCTGTAGTCGAAATTTGGGAACAAATATCAACTTTGTTATTTGAAATAAAATGATGTGACCCACATATCATAATATCTGAGTTAAATAACTCAAAAAAACTTAAAATCGAAATCGATTTTCTTACTTTTTGTAGATTTAACTTAATTTTAAACATCCTGTAGTATAATGATGAAGTAAACATCATATTGTTACCCATGTTATCTTTTGCGTCCACCAAGCATGAAACTGTTAATAACAACAAAGATATAAAATTTCAAACATTGCCGCGAAATTAAAATAAAATAACAAAGCTGATATCAACTTCCGGTAGACGGGAATGCAGTCAAGTTGAGAGTATTTTAGTTTCAAAGTTCGACTAGAGTAGATCCTGATTCCAAACATTCAAATATATAGAAATAGTGGAACATAAAACTTCTAATGGAACATTTCCCCTTACTTCCCTGTCCCAAACTGCCCCAGTTGAAATGTCCCAATGTACCCCAAAATGAGTTTTATGAATTGAAAAATTCTAGAAAATTAAAGGTTATGATATGGTAGCCGCCAATAGCGGTAATGTATGAAGAATATATGTATAATTGTATGAATATTCATAATATTATACAATATAACATATAAAATTGTTTAGAGCCTCACGAACAGACGTAGAAAATACTTACTTGGTTAACCAAAAACTGATACATTTATCAACAAACGTAGTTTCGACACTAACGTGCTGGAAACTTTTTTAGATATTGTTTACATTCAGACTATGAAAATAATATTTAATATAAAGTAAAGTTATTATTACTTCCTATTCATTTTGTTTTTAATTGTCTATAAAATATGGTGCACTAATTCAGTAATAATAACAGAGAAGCACTACACAGGACTTTGTAAATACGTTCAACATAAAACTAACCGGAAGTAAACAAGTCGTAATTAGGAACATAGAGCCTAGAGATAGATCATTCATTTCCAACTCTCAAAGGAGGCTTTCAGCTAGGACCGACTATTGTGGGTGAGTGTAATTTGCGGCACAAAGCAAGCCGAAAAGGGCTTAGAAACTCTTTCTTAACCTGACACAAGCTTCTCTATTTACGTTTGGTAAGGCAATGTATGTCAGATAGACTATTCAGAATAAAGCAGATAGAATCAAATGCCCATTGTGTATATCTAGAAATGAGAAAGAGATGATAACATCCCTTTCTTTTATTTTAATATAAATAATAAATTTTTAATTTAAAAAAAGGGATAATTTCATTCGAGTCTGCTACATTGATATAGTTATAAACAAAATTCCGTTATCCACACAAGTATATCCCAAAATCCCAATCGATTCCAATTCAACGCGTCAGAATTACGAGTAATTTTCTTGTTTACGATTAATATGGCGTCCATATGTAAAATTGTAAATGTTAAATGGGAGTAACTAATTTATATTCGACGGCTCATCATTATTATTATTGTTCATTTCAGAGCTCTGACCAGGTCAGTGCGCTTGAGCGCACACGCGGCGAGGCAAGGGAATTGCCAATGAAATGTGGAAAATTAATGCCGACATTTTATATATAGATATATTGATACTGGCTGGAAAATAAGCGGATATTATTCGTAACTACATACATATCTGTTTACCAATGCATGAAAATTTGCGGATTACAATTAATTCGTTACAAGCGAAGGCAGACTGAATATTATATTCACGCCCGAGTAGCTAGTTGTTAATTATTATCGTTAAACAACTACGAATAATTAATGTAAATGGCATCTGATATTAGTTGTTGTGCACGATCTCGAATAAAGTATCTATCCGGTAATATTTAAACGCCATTTATGGTACGTGTTTCTGAACTCGTTTCCATTAATTGATCAAGTTTTGACCCATTTTGTATAATGGTAGACGACGCTTAGTTATAATACAACGAACTTAAGTTAATATTGGAAGAAAAACAAGCATTCTGTGAATATTTTTTTCATACATATCGTCAAGGATTTAACCCCGTAAATAATCTTGTGATTCATTTGAATCAAAATTTGAATCTTTTATGACAACCGGTCACAGGTCTCCAATTTTAAAAATACCTATCAACAAACTATTAAACACAACCCTCTCATTTCATTTCAGGAATTTGTTGAGTACAAATATGATAATCAAAAATTTCGACCAATAAAGTACTCAAAAGATTGGAGCATTATTTATTACAGTTTGACTGCCTAGAACTAACTTGAAATGAAAATTCAAATCGACAACTTAGCATAACTAGGAGAAATATATTGTGAAAACTTTGTCAACAGGTGTAGCACAGCTTTCTTACCATTCGCTTGTCTATGTTTTCTAAGCTGAAATGAAAGCTGAAACTTTGAAGTTTATAGCTATGTAGGTAAAATCCATGGACAACTCTATTTTGTGGTATTTCCTTGAAGAAAACTTGTGCCTATACACTACAAAATGATCCCACATATTTTTTTTTTTTTCGCTTAATACCTTTAACCTTTTACCTTTACCTTTTTCCAGGAACAACTTTTCATTTGTGTCTATAAGAACCACCCTAGTTCTTAATTTGAAACGTTTAAGATTTCAGCAAGATACTCTTAATTTGTTTCTATATACATAATCATAATGTATACATAATCCATACATAATTGTTGTGAATTTTGAGATCGATGAACATATATCAACTCGTGCCCAAAGAGGTTGAAAATCAAAAATAAGTGTAGTTTAATAATACAACAATGTGACACAAAAATAAATTTTTATACCACAATTAAGTTAATAGGAAAATAATATCAATTAACTTTTGAGTTTTGATATCAGAGCATTTGATAAATTTTCAAGTGCTGCATTTGTAAAAAAAAAACAATAAATAATCTAAGTGACTATCCTGACAAAGAACAAAATCGATCAAGTGAAGTCTGTTTCTGGTACGCGGTTTTCCGTAGAATCAGAATCTGAAAGTATTATATTTTTGTTTTTTTGCAGTTTTTTAGCACTGTCTATCTCAAACACTAGGGCCAGGTCAAAATTACCTACCTACTTAGCAATGTGTTAAATGTTTGGAAAGAAAATTATGCATAAATTATGTATATAGTGTACAAAAATAACATCTCCTCTAAAAAACTAGAAGAAAAACTGCCGATGACATAGCTATTGCCTAAAATATTTTCTACAAAAATCAAGACGACCAAGAAGCACAACAAAGCATTCACCAGGACTTGGATAAGCACAAACCTTTGAATGAACGAAAATGCAACATCATGCACATCGATGCATATCGAAGTAAATTCAGTCAAAGCAGTCAAAGTAAATGAAGAAACACTGAAAGAAGTTACAGAAAGAGCAAAAGGTTGTTGAATAAGAAAAAGTATAAATTATATTTTATCACTATTATTTTTTCTATCTGTTATTAATAACCCCACAGGGATATTTGAGATCTATTATGCAATAAAACAAATAAATGGATTACTTTGTTAGATTAATTTAATAACTGTCGTATGTAAATTTATTGTGGTAAAAGAAAACACAAATTTATTTTAAAGTCATGTGCCTGGCCACATCAGATTTTTGAATACAAATCTTACCAGTGTAAGTCAACACAAATTGTATTTCTTCAATAATATATACGCAAAAGTATTTAAAGTAAATAAGACAAAGTAAACTTGAAATATTGTAGTAAACTTCAAACAAATAGATTTATGTTAAAACTGGTTACTCTTTTTAATACATAAAGAAACCAACTGGAGAAAACATCACCATCCACAAACAGGAGTCTGTTTGTTGTTTATATGTTGGATATGTTGTTTCTCTGTTCAATTTTGGGCCTAATAAATGGGAACGTAATAGAGTTCTCTAAGAAGCAAAAATTATAGCTTAAACCTCGACATTTAACCCATGAAAAGGAAAATCATTTGAGCACTTTGCTCATTGGAATAATGTTACTGTTAAAAAACCGTTCCACTTTTTTCCCTGTACAAATTTTTAACAGTAAATGACAAACTGAATGAAAAGTTTGATGTGGCATTATTTGCTTTCTCAATTTCCTAAAAAGTTATAAAACCAAATTCGAAACTTCTTTAGCCTAAAGAATTCAAAATATGCTTGCAGGTTTAGCTACTTAGATTTAACTGGAACCAAAATTAAAAATTCCCGATTTCTTCAATATCCGTTTTACATACAGGAAAACGCCAATAACTCTATCCACCGCTGTGAGTTGCAAATATCCCTGCTCCACCCGCAGGAATATTGCCAAAGTTCGGCGTCTAGTGCTCGGGGCTGCGGGGTGCACCGAGCTGTAAGCCTGTTTAAAATGTTAATTCCCCGAGCAAGTCACCTAGGAGCTACACCTTGACATTCGCGGATTCCCGGGGAATAAACTTGCGAAAATTAATAATCGTGGCGCAAAGTAAACCGCCGCTAGGCGGCGCGGCGGTCGCACGGCGTCGCAGGCGGCATTAGCAATTCTAATGCCAATATTGGATAAACTGCGAACTGGAAATTTCCAAAATTAATGTATGCCGCTCTGTTTACACTGTACACTAATCAGCGGATGCGCTGAATATTCACCGAAAAAGTTAGCCTAATGCGGCTGCGAAGCGCATCTAACGCCCACTTCGGGTCATTCAATTAACACGAGCGTTTCCCGTATACTTCCGGGGTAGATTAGAATGCCAACGCAAACAACAATATTGGGTTTGTGCAGTAATTTCTTGCGCTTTCGAGCGGACTAGTAATTACTACGGCCGAAATGAATGCAGACCGGTAAAGCCGGGAAAGAGAATTACCAAACAGTTTTGGTGGAGGTGCCGGGAAACCGATTAGTTTGGGTATTTTCTAGCAAAAAAATCATGTTTTAGGTGATATAATTTCAGCGAATAGTGGAACTAGATGTAATAATCTACCTCTCAAAATCGATTTCATCTATTTTATCGCAATTGTTTGACAGGGCTAGAGCTCTAAAACGAACAAAGTTGTTTCAGTAAGTTTTTTTTTTGTTTTAGTAAAGATAACCTTAAGTTTCTTGCTATTGGTAACAAATTTAGGAATCATTGGGTTGCAATTTTAAAATTAATTTGATGATGCCATATTTTGAGATGCGTAAGTACCAAAAGATACGATATAATACTAAATTTATAAAATACAATACAAATTATTAACTGCTATGCGAGAGAGATTTGCCTATTATGAGTACCACTAGATATATCAACCCTAAAAGTCATTCAACATATTCATGTTGGTTTCCCAAATGAACAAACCCAGGTATTAAAAATTGCTACAGAAATATTTGTCGCAAATATTGCCTCACAATACCAGTGTTACCATGTGTTTATTAATATATACTAGGTAAACGTTCATTTTAAAATAATGTTGTAATTAACATGCAACGTTATTAAATTATATCATTGTACCTACTACATACGAACCGTTTCAATAGGTATATTTCGACAAAACAACAGGTAATTTCGCAGTTTTACGATATATGTATTTGACATTACCTTCATCAACATACCCACTCGTTCAATTATGAGTTTTAGAATAGAATAGAATAGAATATACCTTTATTGCATTATCACTGGCATATACAATACACAATACAAACAATAATAATACCAATACCAATAATGATAAGAAGAATAATAGCAATAACAATAATTATAACTATAAATATGGCATGCAGATTTATGATCAATGACTTACAAATGGAGCAAAAAGCAGACTGAAAGCGGTCGTAGGATAATAATTATTTTTACTTTATCATACGAAGTATAATAAAGTATTGTAATCGTGCCGAAAAAAAAAATTGATTTTAGCGGAAATAGGTCTTTTTGTGTCCCCTGAACATTTTTGACCAAGGTACAAAAACATGTCTGTGTGTGTATGTGTGTGTGAACGTCAGCGGTTGCGAAACGTCAATTCAACACGCAAATGTATGGAGAATGCGATGATGAGGAGAAACACGCGCGCACGTACGCTATGTGAAACAATATTAGAACATCTTACTGTTCACAACGTCAATGTGAATTTCAAGTGCGGATAACAATGTTGTTATGTTTTCGCGAATAAATGCAAGAAAGATTGTAAGACGGTATGTTAACCTTAAAACGTATTTGGAATATTGAGAATAATTCTTTATGATCTTTTGTAGTTTGCCGAATCAACAACCTTTTTACTTTATCGTACGCAGTATGCTAAAGTATTGTAATCATGCCGAAAAAAAAAATTGAGATTTTAGCGGAAATAGGTCTTTTTGGGTCCCCTGAACATTTTTGACCAAGGTACAAAAAAATGTCTGTGTGTGTGTGTGTGTGTGTGTGTGCGTGCGTGCGTGTGTGTGTAAACGATTTTTGTGGCGATGATTCCGGAAAAACTACTAAAGGTATCGGGACGAAAGTTCATAATTAGAAGATTCATGACCTAACTTAGAGCTGAAAAGCTTTTGGTTAAAAAGGGTCCAAAGGAACTGGTAGTTTATTCTAAGCCTTTTTCAAGGATTTTGCAAATGAGCCGCTATTTCTCTAATTTCGTCAAAATAGTTAAAAAATAAATTAAAGTAGAGGAAATTCTGAATAATTTATGCCTATGTAATATTTTGGTAAAATTAATAGTTTAGCTGCAAGAGCAAATTCTATTTGATCGAGATCGGTCGCATCTGCATTGGTATGAAACTGCATAGTAGCCAGGATTTTGACAAATATTTTTTTTTGTGCTGTCACCACAGAAATGTCTATGGCTGTCACCACACTGTCACACTCGGAGAACCGCATGGAACGTCATCTACAGTGTAATGAACGAATATAAATCTGTCAGAATTTGCATTAGCTTTTTAAACTTGACATTTCGTAGAAGTGGTATCAACCTAACATTTTCTATACCGAAATATAACCATTTTTGATTTTTTTTTAAATACGTATTTCTCAAAAAGCAACACAAAACGTTGATGTCACTCCTGCCGAAAACTACATAGCGCGACTCGCTCACATGCGACGACGACGCTCCGCCATCGGTGACGCGCCGCATCACTGCTCGTTGTGCTATTCCGTACTTTCGGCACTTGTGAGATAAACAACTATTATTCTGATGACAGTAGGTAGTGTCAAATGCTGATGCTTTGACAATACCTTCGATTGATACTATTGACTATCAAAATATCTGTCAAATCCTGGCTAACTAGTTTAATTTTAATGCAGACACGATTTATCTCAGTCAAATAGATTCTCATGCAGCTAAACTATTAATTTTATATATTGTATGATAAAGTCATGTGCCTGGCCACATCAGATTTTTACTTTATCATACGTAGTATGACAAAGTATAGTAATCGTGGCGAAATTTTTTTTTTATATTTTAGCCGAAATGTGCCCTATTGGGTAAATAGATTAGCCGCATGAGCAAATTCTACTTCATCGAGATCGCTCGTACTGCATTAAAACACTATAGTATTTAAACTAGTTAGCCAGGATTTGTCAGATATTGTGATTCTATAATGACAGTAGATAGTGTCAAATGCTGATGTTTTGACATTGCATACTGTAAATCTAATCAAAATATCTGGCTAGTTCTAGTAGTTTTATTTTAATGCAGACATGGCCGATCTCGATCAAATAGAATCTCACGCAGCTAAACTATTAATATATGGTATGATAAAGTTATGTGCCTGGCCACATCAGATTTTTTACATAAAAACTGAAGACAACTGTATAATTTGACAACTGTACATCTTACTACATTATTTTTACTGCATCATTGGTAGTTGTTCTGAACTTAAATGTTCGGTGAAAAAGCAATAATAAATGTAATTTGTACTGTTCTTCCCCACACCGTTAATTTATCAGTAATTATCTTATGTGGTGACAGAAATAACGTTATTAGAATGAATTGAAATGAAGAAATATATAAAAATGAAAGAAAACGAGTCAGACATTCCCAGCTAATTCAATTTCGAGGGATATAATAGCTCTTATTTTCAATAAAACTCTTAGTTTTTGTAATTTCATTGAACACTTTTTAATCAACAATTTTGTAAACAATTGACTGTAATAAAATTCAGAAAAAACTCTACGGTTTATGTATTTCAAATTAATTGGGTGTGAGGTGTGAATTATTTTTCATTAAGTGATAATGAAGTTAATCACTTGTGTAAAACAGAAATATATTTGATTTTTTATTGAAACTGATGTTTGTACTTTTAATGCAACATCAATTTAATAAATTATTTTTCCATTTCAAATAAGCAAATTTTCAACTTTTGGCAGCAGCAAAAAATAATATAATTATTAATATTAAATATTATTATTTATGTTATTTCTTGGTATTTTCACACTTAAAAGCACCCGCCTAATTGTCTTAAAGAATTTTCTATTGCGTTGCTCCGTGCAATGAGTGGAAGACCAGAGTATGTCTAGACATATTTTGTTGCTTCCACAGCAATACCGGTAATAGATAGTATTATAATTATAATATATTCAGAAAGATCGAGCAATTTTAGACGAAGATAGAACTTTCTGTTTAACTTGCTTAACGTGTTTCAATACAGGGCATCAAATATCTAATTGTTACAAACACTGTTTGGAGTTTGTTTGGAGAAAGTATGTAATAGTGTTTTCATCTCAATAAAAAAAAATTGTAGCATATAAATATATTTAAACACGTTGAAAAGACGATTGACTTTGTTGAAAGGACTAAGAATTGTTAAAAGATAACTTAAAAGATAATAAAAAATGATTTACTTTTGGCACAGTATCATTAATTGAATTCGGTCGTGACCTTCCCCAATAAAATCAAAATTGCGCATATAAAACCACAATCCAATTTGAAATACCACAAGATACATAAAATAAAATTCATGTAAAATCCAGTCGAACAATTTTCAATCTGCATCGCCGCCGCTACGACGGTCTCCTTGTTATAAAATCCGTACGTAACCAGACGGAATATTCAAAATAATACAACCGGTAGCGAGAAATTCCCATACGCGAATAACGAACGCGTCGCAAACTTAATACTGAAATGCTGCGGCCAGCCATGTGGAAAAATCTATTATTCTCGCTGCGAATAAAAATACAGACTTGTTCGCGTGCGCTGAAAGTGTTCGCTTCAGGTAATTGCGTTAGCAGTTTGCCGCTACCGCCGCCGCAGCAGCACTGAATCGCGTATTCAATTTCAAAATCAGCGCGGCGGCGCTTATTAGGGGTGCACATAATCCCCCGGCGCCAATAAACAGCCCGCAATACCAGTGCCGGAGTTTCGAGACAAAGGTTGTTCGAGACCAGGAATCAATTGGTCGAACTTTTCCAGTTTTGCGTGCTACAATCACAATTGAATGATTTGATTTTCCTACTTTTAATAACAGTATATTAAAGGTATTATTATGACATTATGTAAACTGAACAAACCCGAAAAAGACATGCGATTAGAAGAGCATCCGACGAAAGTGCGACTGTTGTAAAGCAAAAAGAAGGTTCCGACAAAAAAGGACGAAAATAATGAAAAACAATTTAAATAAACGGAAAAACGTTATAAATAACTAATAAAATACAATGACAATAATTGTTCATAGTATTATAGTAATTCATATTAATCTGTAGTACCAATTTACTTAAAAACAATACTTTCTTTCACCGCCATACCATTAGTATTTTTATTTTACCATACGCAGTATGATGAAGCATTGTAGTCGTGTCGAAAAAAAAAATCAGATTTTAGCGGAAATAGGTCATTTTGGGTCCCCTGATCATTTTTGATCAAGGTACAAAAAATGTCATGGCTAATACTAGGGTGTTGCATGCAGCAATATTATATCATAAGTTGCTATCCAAGAGGATCCCACAATACCTCATGCGGAAGATACGCTGTAGAACGGATGTCCATAACCTTAATTTAAGATTCAGGGGTTTGTTTGCTCCACCTGCCCATCGCGCTGAGCTGTATAAACGGTCACTCTCTTACCAGGTCAGTCATTTATACAATGGTCTCAGGGAAGATATGAAAAAATTATCGTTACACAGTTTTGGGGGAAAGGTGAAGTGTTGTCTGTTTGCTCAACAGGGGGGACTTTAGGCATTGAGCGCACATCGGAGGCTGTTTTAAATTTTTATTTTTTATGTAATTTTTATGTAATTAGACTATAGAGTAATTTTTTCTTTGTTTTTGTCTTGATAAGTTGTCGGAATTATTGTTATATTATGGGTACATATATGTCTTAGTTCTAGTTTGCGTAAAGGGTTGAGTGGAAGAGCAAGGCAATTTGGAAACAAGTGTGCTGATCTCCGCCCTAAATATAAATATTATTTTGTTGCATTTAATATTGTTTATGTTAATAAGGGAATTATTTATTTATTTAATTATTTACTTATCTGTTAAATCCTGGCTAACTAGTTTCATTTTAATGCAGACACGACTGATTTCAATCAAATAGATTCTCATGCAGCTAAACTATTAATTTTATATATTGTATGATAAAGTCATGTGCCTGGCACATCAGTACAATTTTGAATTCCTCGCAAAATTTTACATCAATGAAAAATAACATTACCTACCCTCAACGATATACTTTTTGATTTATTAGCATTTTTATAGAAAAACCATTAGTCTAAGAAAAATTGTATATCCCAATAACTGTTTTAACTTTTATTGCGCACACTTAGATTATGATTAAGTGAGAAGCGTTCTATTAGCGTGATTACCTACCATATCCAAATTGTGTACAGGGTGGTCAGAATCTGTTACAAAATATACCAAATAGTTTTTCATAAGAAACACCCTGGAACACCCTGAATCTTATAAGTTCATAATACGTTTTAACATGAACAGTGAATTTTTTAATCATCGAATATTTGTTTTAAGATACCAAATTTAGGTAGAAGAGATTTTGCTTTATTTCAATATTAGTGCTAAAATTGGTTTGGTTCTTCGGGAATAATTTCAATAGAGTCTACGGTTTGTTGTCTTAAACATAAATTCTGCATACACTTTGCACTTGAGAAGAAAAACATCTGGAGTCAGTGGTTGACAAGTCGACTATAGTCCCATTATACAACATTTATCATATAATAATTTTATGGAGACGTCTTCCAGTAATATTACCAAGAAATTCGATAAAAGATCGGCCATCTTCAGCATACCCCAGTGATTTTATTGGCGGTTCATAGAAATTATGGAAATTAGTAAACACATCTCTTGTCTAGAACTCCTCATGGATCAACAAAATAGTACTTCAGGATTTGATTTATTCGTAATGTAATTTGAATGCACGTGATGAGCTTCTGCATCATACCATACTTGGAGCTACGAATTCTCTGGTAATAGAATGGATAAAACAGCACTGGTTTTGTGAGAATCACACAAGGTTACTGATTCCTTCCGCCAAAAAATTGTTTAGTGTTTTGTGTAACAACTTTTAAAAACACCAGAAGCACATAATCTAGTAAAAATCCTACATTATTCGTTAACAAAATATTTATTACCCTAAAAAAACACCTGGTATATCAACCTAATACTTCTTACAAATAGTGTTTCCAAAATACAGGCATAAAGTTGTAAATTCAGCTTATCTACACAAATGTTTACTCTTCAAAGTTCAAATCCATCTATTACATGCATGATTTATCTAGATAGGAACAACTTGTGAATCTATAGCCAGATTTTCCGCGCAATAGCATCGGCGGAACGCCGCTTTGTCAGTTTCCGGTCGGGCCGCTCCGGCGTGTCAACGCAACCAGAGAGAGAGAGAGAGAGAGAGAGGACACAGAGTGAGTGGAATTTCCGGTCCGCATGGGGAAATCGAATTATTTGTTATTATATTTACTGCTTCCGAGCGATAACTTTCGAATGGCAGACGATCTCCATACCCCTCCCGCCGAACCGTTGGGAATGCCCCCTCCCCCGTCAGCGTCCGTAAAATCAGCGTGCGACAGAATACGAAATGAGGTGAGATTTGGAACTGAAAGCCTTTCTGCGCGAGCAATTTTTCAACGACTTCGGACGGGGAAAAGTTTTTAGGCCGATTTACTGTCGCAGTCTTCTTTCGCCCGTGCAACGCAAATCGCAATCTCATTCAGCTCAATTCAAATTTGGAAGTCGTCTGTGACATACATCACGTAATCCATTGTAAGTTATCCTGCAGCGGGTAATCATGGTATAAGCTTGAATAAATTTTAAGGAGTGTAAACACTCCTTTAGTTGTTAACCGTCATCGACATATAAATATTTATTTATTCAAATATGGTATTGTAATAATTGGCATTATTTTTGTAATAATTATTTTATTTAACAGCGGAGGAATGTGATAATTGCTATTGCTCTGTTTATGGGATCAACGTTATCGCGCGTTGATCTGTGAGAGACATACAACACGTAATCTTATCGCGTGTGAAACTTTTTAATGGTTTTTATTCCCATACATATAGAGGTTTTCTTTGATAATAGATTTATGAGTTTGTCATGAAATCTGTATTTTACTACTAGGTTAGTGATTAGTGTATTTTCAAGCGAGTGCATTTTTACATGTTATCTATGTTTTATTTTGGTTTGACTTATCGTGTGGGAATATTGTTCTCCTAATATGAAGTCAAGGTGGGGAAGTTTTATTAAATAGTTGAGGCGTAGATTCGTTGGTTACCAGAAATGATCCAGACTCCAGATTAATTATGAATAAGTTTCTTTTAGTATTTAAAGTGTGCAAACCAGCTACAATTTAATAGTAGAGGTTTTGATAAAATTTTTATTCAGTTCAAATAGTGATTATCATGGTAAGAGTGATGGGCTTTGTCTGATAAAATACTGCATTGGTCCTATTGCAAGAACCTACGTGCTGAGCGTGTTTAGAGAGATAAATTGCATAATGGTTAAGGTTAAGTTACTTAGATAAAGATCTTAAAACTAAAAAGTCTGGTTACTTAATAACCAGATTGTACCCAACCGACGAACTATTACAGTATATTACTATTCTGAATTAATAGTTGTTCAAAATTGCCCAAAAAGGTCATTTTTATAAAAATATGAAAAGACGCACATGTTAGTTGAATAAGGGTTGCGATTAGAAAACTATACTGTCGAAATTATTTGACACAAAACGGTGAACGCCTTTATCAAAGTCGTTTGTGTCAGCTTATGGGCTGTGGAAAATGCCTGGCAGATTTAATTGAACAATATTATATAAATTAGAAAGATAATAATTAATAATTACAAACGTTATACAAAAGTTTAAACAAATCCGGTGTAAAAACGACCCAACTCTTAGAATTGTTTGAGTATAAAAGTTTTGTACGTCTATCCCATAAAAATGTACTTTTCATATCCTCACATAAAGCACCAAGAGCGCACAAAGTTTTTAAAGTTTAAGTTATTACAAGCGCTCTACCATATTATTACGACTAAACGAACCCCTTGCGTTGCAGAACTAACTATCACAAATCTACCCCTACAACGCAGTGGCCCTACACGCAAACCCCACCACGTAGCGCTAACGTAAAACTGATTACTACATTAATTTTCAAATATAACTCCACACCCAGCTAAACCAAGCACGGCCTACGTGTGAAAAATAACAGACATTAAGATTTATACAGGGTTAGCCAAAATTACCGGAACACCTAAATAACACCCCAACGGAAAGAAATTTTAAAAAAATTCAAACAAAAGCTTTTTGACTTTAAAAAATCCATCGTTCGAATATATTTATAATATACCAGGTGTTTATTTTATTATAGACATTTCGTAAACCTTTTTTTCAAATCGAACGCCGTGTATATTTTTACATTTTGTAATTTCAGGACTATTTCTAAACATTTTTTATTAAAATAATCTTTTTATAAAATGCATCATTTTTTAGTTTTAAGCAATTAATCAAAATCAGAATTACCAGAACACCTACATAACTCTCAACCGTAAAAAATTTCAAAAACCATCAAACAAACGTTTTTTGACATTAACCAAGCTATCATTAAAATATGCTTTTAATATATAGATGTTCATTTTATTATGAAAATTTGGTAAGATTTTCTTTTTCAAATGAAATATCCTGTATATTTTTACATTTATAATTCTAAGACTAATTCTAAACATTTTTATTGGAATCATTTTTTTGTAAGTTTCATAATTTTTTAGTTAAAAGCAATTAATCAAAACTCCTGAACTTCAAATTAAGAATATTTTCCCATATACATACCAATTTATCTTAATCAAACGGATAAACTATTTTTATCTCGTTTGGTACATTAATTTTATTAAATTTAGAAACTTCGGACATGTTACATCGCGTATTAGACAATTTTTGCCTGCGACAGTTAGTGTCTACTCAAGTGTCTACTGGTAGTCACATTGTGGTTATATATTTTTACTTGACATTGACTTATTTTGCAAGCGATATCGCCAATAGTGAAAAAAGCTGAAAGTTACCAAAAACTGCTTGCAATAAATTGATTTTATCAGAACACTGTTTTGGAAACTACTGGAAACTGTTTTAGAACTAAATAACATTTGGTTTCAACAAGATGGTGCCCCGCCGCAGTACGGTGTCAAAGTGAAAAATTATTTAAATTAAATTGTTCTGCAGAGGTGGATTGGAAGGCCAGGATCCATTGAATGGCCACCTAGGTCGCCGGATTTGCAAATATTGGATTTTTCTATTTGGGGACACCTAAAGTCCAAGGTTCATACCAATAGGCCGCAAAATATTGTTGCGTTGAAGCAGAGGATAGTGGACGAAGTTCCAAGTATTACTGTCGAACATTTAGAAAACTTTTACGGGGATTTGTTGATAGGTTGGGGCATTGTCAAGCCGCTCAGGGATGGCTGTTTGAAAATTTAATTTAACTATTTTGTGATTTTTTCTTGAATTTGTTATTATTTATCCGTTCGGGCAATCGGTCATGTTTTGGAGTTTTGATTAATTGCTGATAACTAAAAAATGATGCAGATGATGCGATGTACAGGATGTTTGATGAGAAAAATAAAAAGTTTTCCATACCTTCTTAATAAAATAAACACCTGTATATTAAAAGTATATTTAAGCAGAATTTGTTTAAAAATTATGTTTTTCTACAGTTGGAGAATTATGTAGGTATTCCGGTAATTATGACTAATTTTAATTAATTGCTTATAACTAAAAAATAATGCATTCTACAAGAAAATTATATCGATAAAAAATATTTTGAATTAATTATAAATAAATGTATATTAAAAATATATTTGACCGATAGCTTGTTTAAAGACAAACAACTTTTGCTGGAATGTTTTTATGAATATTTTTGCGGTTGGAGAAATAAAAATATACAGCGTGATCCATTTAAAAAGAAGTTTACGAAATTTCTATAATTAAATGAACATTAAAAATATGTTTGAAAGATCTTTAAGGTAAAAAAGCTTTTGTTTCAATTTTATTTTAAATTTCTTTCTCATGGTGAATTACTTGGGTGTTCCGGTCATTTTGGCTAACCCTGTATAGTTAAAACTACACGCTAATCTGCAACGACATCAACCGCACGTAAAATAATCCATCACTCACGTACGCCAACGTTTCCCTAATCCCATAGTGTGTACTAAGTAGTGTATGGGTTTCGCGTTTCAAGGGTGATAGCGATTATGCGATCCGTCCTCGACATGGGGGGACGCTGTATAATTTATTACAGTTTGTTTCACATTATCGATCTCGTCGTATGGCATTATAAAGACCCCGTTTCTGAACCCTACGCTGTGCTGCTTGTAATCCTAGGATAGAGCTGACAGGTTGCTATTGCTCCTAGGTAAATACCATGAATTATGTATTAGACGGTTAATGGAAATGTAATACGTTACATACAAGCCCGTCTACCGACTGTCCCGAACACAAACCATAACGTAACCCCAGTCGTTCGAATTGTCAGTTGAAGCAAACAATCGAAACTGCGTGTTATGGGTAGATTGATATGTTATTAATAGATACGGTGCGGTATAACTGTGGTTTGATAACCTGAGGATTGCTACTTTTATGGAAATTTTGATTTATAGTGCGATATTAGTAGTAGGAAAGTTGGTATACTCTGTAGTAGACTACACAGAGGAGTAACTAGGGTATGGCAGGCATGACACGTGCCATGGGCGCCAACTAAAGGGGGCGCGAAAAAGCGTCTTACAGTCGTATCTGCACTAAAATACAACTAGTTAGCCAAGATTTGACAGATAAATAAATAATTAAATAATTCCTTTGAGTCAATAGTTCCTTGAGTCTAATTACACGTAATTGCAGCAAATCCAACTCAAAAAAACATCGCACATGCACATAAAAAATAAAAATTAAAATAGCCTCCGATGCGCGCTCGATGCCTAAAGTCCCCCCTATTGAGCAAACAGACAACAGTTCACCTTCCCCCAAAACTGTATAACGATAATTTTTTCATATCTTCCCGGAGACCATTGTATATGTGACTGACCTGGTAAGAGAATGGCAGATTATACAGCTCACTGCGATGGGCAGGTGGAGCAAACAAACCCCTGAATCTTAAATTAAGGTTATGGCCAACCGTTCTACAGCGTATCTTCCGCATGAGGTATTGTGGGATCCTCTTGGATAGCAACTTATGATATAGTATTGCTGCATGCAACACCCCAGTGTTATCCATGTTCAACCACCCCAAGTCGCCCAGCCCATTCGATACATGATCATACTTCCTCAAACCAAAAACAAACAGAACACATGCATTTTGGACACGCTGAACACGCTGCCTATCCGACGCCGTCAGGCAAGGACCGTACACGGTATCACAATATGAGATCTTTTTACTATTGAATATAGATGTAGTGAGATATTGTCAAAACATCAGCATTTGACACTACCGGTACTGTCATTAGACTGAAAATATTTGGAAAATCCTGGCTCACTATATAGTATTATATCAATGCGATGCGACCGATCTCGATCAAATAGAATTTGCTCTTGCAGCTAAACTATTAATTTTACCAAAAAATGTCGCAGACATAAACTATTCAGAATTTCCTCTACATTAATTTTATTATTTTACTATTTTGAGAAAATTACAGAAATGGCGGCTCATTTACAAAATCCTTGAAAAATGCTTAGAGGAAACGTCCAGTTCCTTTGGACCCTTTTGAACCAAAAGTTTCTAAGTTTAGTCATGAAACTTTTAAATATGAAGTTTCGTCCCGATACCTTCAGTAGTTTCTCCGGAATCGTCTCCACAAAAACTGAGTACACACACATACACCCCCACATACGTACATATATACACATACGACTTTGTTCGCATCATGGCATCTACTGTTCGTCATAGTTTGCTAGAATTAATAAGTAAAGAAAAGTATTACGGACTAATGTTTAACTCCTGATCTCCTGACTCCTAATCAAGCTCATAGTGAACAAATGTCTGAGGTAGTAAGATATGTTGACATAAATTTGGAGAAAAAAAACTGTTCAGATTGATTAAAGAATCATTTCTCGGTTTTATACAAATAAACGATAAAGACCCTGCCAACTTGGTTTCAGAAATATTGACAGTACTGTGAATGCTGCTGTTATGCCTGGACACAAGACATTCGTATTAACCGCTTTCAAAAGAGGTTGCAGAATCCTAAAATGAACTTACATAATGCAAGTTTAGATTTAAAAGTTCTTTTTTTAAATGTTAGTAAGTGACTCACTGAAAGAAGGAACTAAAATATGCAATGAACTTGAGTTTGAATTTGAAAGACGTCCAAGAAGAATGAAAAGAATGGCTGGCAAAACATCGAGAGATGCTGGTTTATCAGCTAAAGAAGATATGAAAGGGACTGTCGACCGTCTATGCAATGAATTACTGTTCGTTTACAAGAAATAGATGAAGAAGTTGGATTTCTTTTTGATGTGGAAGGGTTGTTTTAAAACCGAAACGAGCTACTTTAAAAAACATTGCGTAATTTGTGTTCTTTTTTACCCAATTTTTAAGTACTTTTTAGAAAGAAAACGTAAGCAATTTATTGTCGGAGAAGGGCGCAAATCGGTGTTTGCCATAGGCGCCATTTACTCTAGGTACGCCTCTGAGACTACATACACATGTACGTCAAGACAATTATTCAGCCAATTATTTATTAGAGAGGAAAATTTTGTTATTTTGGATAAGATAATGAAAAATGTATTCGCGAAAAATTTTCAATACAAGATTGCATTACTGTTTTAAAACAACGACTCGTTTCAGAGATATGGGCGTGAATAATGTAGTTATGAAAAGTAGTTACCTTCAATTTAATAACAAATTAATAATTAGAAAGAAGCTGATTTTTTTTATATAATTTATTTTGCTGTTTTTAATAATATTTCAAAAGTTCCATTAAGTATAATGAAGTAATACTAATAAATAATGAATTCAAAACAAAACATAATGAAAATTATAGCTCGTATTTTTTCATCGAAAATGTATGATGTACCATTTTCGTACAACTAATCGTTTCCACTATATAGGCATTGTAGCGATTGTATACCACAGTCAAGCTAGATTTTGACAGACACAAATAAGTAGTAAGCTGGACCTTCACAGCTGCACAGTATCACGAGTATATTGATTGTTTGGTCATAATTCTTAAACAAGACGTTTGTAAGCAAAATATTGCATAGGCACTTTTCAATAAGGAATCCAACAGTAGCCATGGATTAATATTACTTTCAAGATGAGTGCGGTTCAATGGAAACCTGTTGTTATTCTTATAGCACTATATTCTTCTGATTCCAACGATTTTATTGTCTTTTTTTACCCAATGCTATCCAGAAGAGGATAATAATAATTAAGGAATAACCCAATCTTAGTTTCCAATGGTTTCCAATACCAATCTTAGTTTCCATAATAGTATTGTTTGTTTTCTAGATTATAGTAATTTAAAATGCACTCATAAATAGTCACCCAGAATACAACATTAAAAAAAATGTAGCGACATAAATGTTAACTAAAACACAAGTTTCGAATTTACCAGAAGTAATTTGTAATTATATTATTATAGGTAGTTATATATTAAATTATGTTCTTAATGTTAGCACTTGGTTTGATACTTAGTCCTGAAGATGCCTCTTGCAACAATGTGCGAAACGTCGGCTGCTTCAAAGTCATCAAAGCGATTTGCACCCGGAAATCAATACATATATCATATTTTCAAGTACGTTGTGTCTTTCAGTTTGTCAAAAATGCAACAATCTACGTGACTATCCTGACCAACAATAAACAAATGGTATGCATTCTTTCGTAGCATCTAAATCTGAACGCAGACATTATGCAAAAAAATACCGCAAGCAAGCCAAAATGCATCCTTTTTCTCAAAAGCCAGACAAAATTTGGAATTTCTGCTTTCAGATACAGATATTACGGAAAAAAGCATACCGGAAACAGTTTTAACTTGCCCAATTTTGTCCTTGTTGGCACCGATAGTCAGGATAAAAGAATAATAATATATTATTAAATTGATTAATATATTTTAATCTATCTCTAATTGCACTTATTCATTACTAATTAAGGGGTTATATCTAGTTTGAAGCAAAAAATAAGAAGGTAGTTGTGAATTTTTGTGACTAATGAATCGGTCAATGTGATCAATTTTGAGGGCTCATTACACTTGTCTTGAGGTGTAAAGAAACATTTTTATTTTTATTTCTATGACAAAATTATACACGATATACACGAGTATAACTATAGAGGTACACATGGATATTCAGTCAGATTGACGAGCACTTAATTATTTCTTTTCCATCAATAGATGATGACTGACATTATTCTTGACGTGGTATTTATGCCATTTAAGGCAATAAAAAAGTAAAAAAAAAATATAAATAAGGACCACCCTAATGTATATACAATGTAACTGATATCTACAGAACTGAATATTACCACCTGTAAATAATTTATGGTTGATAACAACAATATAGCTGATCACTAAAATTGCATGCGCAACTACAAGCGCTCTAACGTATAGTAGGGTCTGCAACTTTAACGATCTATAACGTCTAAAATATTCTGTCATATTGTTCATATTTCATTATTTTATATTTTCCTACATAACGCAGTAAATATGCGAGATAGTAAAGCAATAAAAGAAACTGTAATAAACGTGGAATTTAGATACTGGCGAACGGCAGTGTTTTTCCAATAACTCGTAAACTATCTGCTTCACAGTGAAAAATACTATTTTTGAAATTATAGCTCGTAATATTTTCTATATAGAAGATAAATCACTTTTACGTATAGCTATCGGAAGTTGGGAAAACTTCAGAACCAATAAACCTGAGTAAAACATTTTATTTATTAATGATAATAAAAGTTATAACAATCGGGCGTAAAACACAAATCATTTTATATCTTTTCAACAGTTTTCCGTATATCTTTTCAATTTGATACTCGACTGATCTAATACCAGGACACTCCGAATCCAATCTCAACTCCCAACGTAATTCAAATTCGACCAATTTAATAAACATAGGCTCGCATAATCCGCAAGGATTTCCCTCTTTAGTATGATACCGCCGTGTCGTTGTCCGAGCAACTTTCTAAGCCGGATTTTGATCGTCTGATAAACGCCATCGGACCTACACCATGCCCTACTTCGCACAAGATCGCACCCTTAACCCTGTCCACTACACCCTATGTATGTCGCAGAGGTTGGCATAGACGTGTGACCGGCCGCTCCAGGGGTTAATACACCAGAATCCTTACTTCGGTGAAGCTGCTGCTATAGACTGGATTCGACGTTTACAGCGGACAGAAAATAAATTCAACGTCCCTAAGGGAGAATGTGAAACTTATACCGACAGAATTCTCTAGTATGCTAAAGTCTGATATACCGTTTATTTTCTGGTGAGATACATTAGGAAATATATTTAAAATGTTTAATTCGATTTTGTTATGGAATACAGTGGCCAATAAGGAGTAAGTGTGACACATGACGTGTTAATAATGTGTCCGTAGCTTTCCTGTTAATAGTATATTATTCTATGAGCAAGTAATGTAAGCAATTTCTCACGAGAACGAAGTTTGCAGCGCGAGCCGTAGGCGAGTGCTGCAAAACGTTCGAGAGAGAAATTGCCATTACTTGCGAATGGAATACTATACTTTTTCTACGACTATGCAACGAATTAAAAAATAATGGCAAAATGAATCAATGAGATAACAGAACCACGAACAGGCATTTGGAAGTCCCATGGAAATTCTTGGCAATTAAAATCGGGTTTCGGGAATTGCATTTTAAATTAATGAACGATCTGCAAAATAATCTAGTTGTCTACAAATTTACGATGGTAAATTTGTAAAAGTTTTTTGATATTCCTAAGTTTTATACGCTCAGAGCTGACGTTTGTAATATATGTAATATATCAAGATTTGTATTTATTTTATATTGTTTGTGCATGTATTTAAATATTATTAATAAATAAACTGTTGAAACTGTTATAACAGTTTGAATATTTATATAACAAAATCGGGCATACTTTTTAAATATTTTTTGGGTTTATCAAGCAAACTTAATTTAGTATTCACCAGTAATCGGAAAATCTGCTAACTCCATATTATTAGATCTATTCGCTTCCATCAAAATCTTGTTTACAACCTTATTGTATAAATCTGAAGAAAACATAGACGCCAATCGATAGAAGAGATTTCACTCGTACCGGGTCACATATTATAATCAGAGTAAAGCAAAAATTTTGAATTTAATTGTTAGTTAAAATTACTACCTTGACAAGTTATCGTTCTTTTTGTGTATTGATAATAAGCTGCCCCGGTTCTCTCAGCTGTGCCGGTTCTCTCCGACATGACAGCACCGCTAACGCCTCGCTTCCCAGCAGCACCCCAAGGACCGTAAAGCGTCGGAATTCACGCGGAGGTTCAGCACGATCTTTTGTATGAAAAATTCAAGATAAACAATGATTATGTAATAAACTTTAAACCTATGAATTATTGGGTAGCCTATAGTCTATATTTCATTATTCTAGCTCTTCTAATAACGGAATTGTTGGCATTGCATAATATAGCTTTTTGTGGGTCAAGCACTAATCCAATGAGTTTACAAAAATGCGCATTGAAAACCAGCGTTCCGCAGGTGATTTTACTTTTTAATTCGTTGAAATCTATAGATTATTTCTGGAGTAATTAATTGCTAAAGTTAAACGAATAAAATTTGCGGGGCAAAAACAGCGCCAATTTGGAAAAATGGAGAAAACGCAAACATATACAGCTTTAGAATTTTTATGAATTGTAGCATATTAATCAAGGACAGCATCAGAATTTTTTCAAGAACTATTTATCATCGAATCAGGCAGCAGCCTGGAATTTTTTAAGCTAATTGTTTGTGATCTCCTTGGGAACAATAAAAGCCCGAGCTTCCAGACAATTGTTGAAGATTTGCTCCAGAAATATGCAAAAATAGGTACAGAATACTGTTTGTTATTCTATTCATTTTCTGTTATATGCTTTTAATTTTCTTTATTTTCCAACAAGCGTCAACATGTCTCTGAAAATTCATTTCTTACATTCGCACCTGGATTTTTTTCCTGAGAATCTTGGCAACGTTAGTGACGAGCATGGTGAGAGGTTCCACCAGGAGATGAAGACCATTGAGAGGCGCTACCAGGGATTTTGGAATGAAAGAATAATGGGGAAAGAATAAAATGACCATTAAAATCAGCAAATGGTGTCTGACATTTACTATTTTCTTACAAACCGAGAAAAATACCAAAAATCTACTATACGGTGGAAAACTGTAGATACACCTTTTACCTTTAATTCGATGTATTGTTTTTATGATTCAGGGAATAAATACATGAGAAAACTCCCCAGAGCTTTTGCGGGTTTTGAGACTAGTGTGTTGATTGATTTTTGATTTTTAGTACATTGTGCCATAGAATTGATAGCTTCCTCTGAGCAAATTTAACAATTTGTTAGTTTTTACCAGCCTGTATGTTGAATCAAAACTTTCACTGTCGCTATAGACTCCAGAAATTAATATTTTGATCAATTATTTGGGTCAATAATAATAATTTAGGTCAATTTGGGGAACACGTTGTATAAATAATTCTATCACATTTAATAAGAGCGTCTACTCAAACTACAACACACAAATTTCACCGGATTAATATAATATGTAAACTCACAGGACAACAATTCCCATAGCTATTACAGTATTAACAGCAATAATTCAGGATGATAATCATTTAGGGCATTAATCATACGAGGTTGGACACAACAGTTACATACATAATGTCGCACCACACAGTATTATGATGTTATTAATAAACATGCCACATTAATATAAACGTGCACATTTATTGAGAACGCTACAACCGCTACAACTGCGAAATAAAATAAACAAATTAATTACCGGGCGTTAAATGTTTTATTATTATTGGTTGCGAGTCCGGACGCAATACATTCCCATCGATTTCCCTATTTTTAACGCATTGTTTGTCGGGATGCGCCCGGAATTTATTAATGCCAGCTGGCCCGATTTTGAAATAATCCGGGATTTTGCAGAGCAACGCAAAGAAAAAATGCCGTATTGTCGCCGGTCCCCATACAAATTATGCGAATATTATTCCTGTGTCAAATGGATTTTTGATATTATTTATGGATGATTTTTGATATTTCATGCTCGAATACAAATGAAGGTAATTAGAATTAAAAATGTATGGAGAATAATGAATTTGTAACAAAACGAATTTTGTAATGAATAATTTATTAGGTTATATAGGTAAAGCTTTTCATATCTGATTTGACCTAATTAGATATTTTGTTTAGATTATGTTCTGTACGTTTGAATGTACTATCGTGGCCATATATTATGTCCCCTCTTTTGAAGTCCATTTTCTCACAAATGTAGGGGCGAAAAAATTGGAAAAAATTCTGATGCTGTCCTTGATTAATATGCTACAACTCATAAAAGTTAGAAAGCTATATGTTGGCGTTGGCGTTATATATCCGGCGACAGATTACCGAATTAAAAAATAATGGCAAAATGAGACATTAAGATAACAGAACCACGAACAGGCATTTGGAAGTCCCATGGAAATTCTTGGCAATTTAAATCGGGTTTCGGGGTTAGCATTTAAAATTAATTCTGCAAAATAATCTATGTGTCTACAAATTTACGATGGTAAATTTGTAAAAGGTTTTTGATATTTCTAAGTTTTATACGCTCAGAGCTGACGTTTGTAATATAAGAAATATAAGAGTTGTATTTATTTTATATTGTTTGTGCATGTATTTAAATATTATTAATAAATAAGCTGTTGAAACTGTTATAATAGTTTGAATATTTATATAATAAAAGCGGGCATACTTTTTAAACATTTTTTGGGTTTCTCAAGCAAACTTAATTTAGTATTCACCACTAATCGGAAAATCTGCTAACTCCATATTATTAGATCTATCCGCTTCCATCAAAATCTTGTTTACAACCTTATTGTATAAAACTGAAGAAAACATAAACGCCAATCGATAGAAGAGATTTCTGTCGTACCGGGTCACATATAATCAGCATTATGCAAAAATTAAGTATTTAATTGTTAGTTCAAATTACTATCTTGATAAGTTATCGTTCTTTTTGTGTATTGATAATAAGCTGCCCCGGTTCTGTCAGCTGTGTCGGTTCTCTCCAACATGACAGCACCGCTAACGCCTCGCTTCGCCGCAGCACCCCAAAGACCGTAGAGCGTCGGAATTCACGCGGAGTTTCAGCACGATCTTTTGTATGAAAAATGCAAGATAAACAATGATTATGTAATAAACTTTAAACCTATGAATTATTGGGTAGCCTATAGTCTATATTTTATTATTCTAGCTCTTCTAATAACGGAATTGCTGGCATTGCATAATATAGCTTTTTGTGTGTCAAGCACTAATCCAATGATTTTACAAATAATGCACATTAAAAACTAGCATTCCGCAGGTGAAATCTATAGATTATTTCAGGAGTAATTAATTGCTAAAGTTAAACGAATAACATTTACGGGGCAAAAACAGCGCCAATTCTTCTTAATTTGGAAAAATCGGGAAAACGCCAACATATACAGCTTTCTAATTTTTATGAATTGTAGCATATTAATCAAGGACAGCACAAGAATTTTTTAAAAAATTTTCGCCCCTAGATTTGCGAGAAAATGGACTTCAAAAGAGGGGACATAATATATGGCCACGATAGTACCTGATAAGAATAACAAATAATATTATGATTACAATAAAGGTTTAGAAAAACAAAGTTTAGATTTAGATCAAAGTTATTTTGCTTTAAAAGAGCTTTCATATGATACTTCACAGGACCTACTTTCTCTAAAAAGCTAAAAATGAATCAACTGTAAAATGTTTATTGCTGACATCCACAAAAAAAGGATAATGCTTAAAAAACACGATTTAACGAACAAACAGTTTGCAAAACTCCTGTATGAATGTGCAAGGATTACATTTCATGCATGTAGCAATGTGTACTCTTGATTTATGGGAATTACGGCCCTGTCTATGAATATTACCGTCCTGCAATTGTCGACACTGCTAGCCCAAACAGATGATACCATTTTTGCAGCATCAGTTGTGCATAAAATATTTTCTTCATTAATCCCATTAAATTATAATAACTGAAGGCTTGGTGTCGCAATATGACAACAAACAACGGAAAAACATTAAAAACTTACGGTTTGAATATGTCCGAATGGTACATGTCAATTTAAATCCATCATATAAGCACTTAACAGGAATATCTAGATAATAATAACCACTAAATTTCTATCAGAAGTCTAGAGAAACACGTCAGCATATATGCTAGCTGTTGCGAACTGCTAGTCGCTTGCAAGGTTGCAACGCACACTCGAAATAAAAACTGGTCAGTCTCGGTACCACAGGTAACAAAATACATGAAGTTTATAAGCAGATAAATGCTATGAATTTCAATAAGTCTGGAATCATATTGCTATATGAATTTACATCATGAATATTAACACACATATGTACTATCGTGGCCATAAATTATGTCCCTTCTTTTGACGTCCATTTTCTCCGATACCTAGGGGCGAAAAAAATTGAAAAAATTCTGGCGCTGTCCTTGTTTAATATGCTACAACTCATAAAAATTAGAAAGCTGTATGTGTTGGCGTTTTCCCGATTTTTCCAAATTAAGAAGAATTGGCGCTGTTTTTGCCACGTAAATTTTATTCGTTTAACTTTAGCAATTAATTACTCCGGAAATAATACATATATTTGAACGAATTAAAAAGTAAAATCACCTGCGGAATGTTAGCTTTCAATGTGCAGTTTTGTAAAATTATTGGATTAGTGGTTGACCCACAAAAAGCTATATTATGCAATGCCAGTAATTCCTTTATTAGAAGAGCTAGAATAATGAAATATAGACTATAGGCTACCCACAAATTCATAGGTTTAAAGTTTATTACATAGTCATGGTTTATCTTGCATTTTCCCTACAAAAGATCGAGTTGAAGCATCTCATGATTGCTGCAGTTGACGCGGCGCTCTACGGTCCGAGGGGGCGAGCGGGGCAAGGGATCGACAGCGACGCTGCCAGTATTGGCGGATCGCACGTGTATTACTATTAGTTACTAGTGTTTACGGACACAATACATAAAATGACACGGCGATTATGCCTCGCCAAAGAAATTTGGATATCCGGCGGCAGATTACCGAATTAGAAAATGATGGCAAAATGAGTCAATAAGATAACAGAACCACGAACAGGCATTTGGAAGTCCCATGGGAATTCTTAGCAATTTAAATCGGGTTTAGCATTTAAAATTAATGAGTGATCTGCAAAATATTCTATGTGTCTACAAATTTACGATGCTAAATTTGTAAAACTTTTTTGATATTTTTAAGTTTTATACGCTCTGAGCTGACGTTTGTAATATAGGTTGCATTTAGAGTCTTTACTATAGATTGACGAATTTTTTTCTTTAAAATTTTATGTTATAAATGATGTAAACAAGATTTTGAAGCAGATATCTCTATAACGAATACACTAGTCAACAAAATTAAAATAAGCAAATGTAGTATCGTGGTCATATATTATGTCTTTTGAAGTCCATTTTCTCGCAAATCTAGGAGCGAGAAAATTTAAAAAATTTCTGCTGTCCTTGATTGTTATGCTACAAGTCATAAAAATTAGAAAGCTGTATATGTTGGCGTTTTTCCGATTTTTCCAAATTAAGCGAATTGGCGCTGTTTTTGCCGGGTAAATTTTATTCGTTTAACTTAATAATCTTAAAATAATCTTAATCTTAAAACTTAATAATCTATTTGGCTACAAATTTACGATGCTAAATTTGTAAAAGTTTTTTGATATAAGTTTTATACGCTCAGAGCTGACGTTTGTAATATATGTAATATAGTTGTATTTATTTTATATTGTTTGTGCATGTATTTAAATATTATTAATAAATAAAGTGTTGAAACTGTTATAATAGTTTGAATATTTATATAACAAAATCGGGCATACTTTTTAAATATTTTTAGGTTTATCAAGCATGTTTAATTTAGTATTCACCACTAATCGGAAAATCTGCTAACTCCATATTATTAGATTTATCCGCTTCTATCAAATTCTTGTTTACAACCTTATTGTATAAAAACTGAAGAAAACATAAACGCCAATCGATAGGAGAGATTTCTCTCGTACCGGGTCACATATTATAATCAAAATTATGCAAATATTAAGAATTTAATTGTTAGTTAAAATTGCTACCTTGTCAAGTTATGGTTCTTTCTGTGTATTGATAATAAGCTGCCCCGGTTCTCCCAGTTGTGTCGGTTCTCTCCGACATGACTGCACCGCTAACGCCTCTCTTCCCCGCAGCCCCTCAAAGACCGTAGAGCGTCGGAATTCACGCGGAGTTTCAGCTCGATCTTTTGTATGTAAAATGCAAGATAAACAATGATTATGTAATAAACTTGAAACCTATGAATTATTGGGTAACCTATAGTCTATATTTCATTATTCTAGCTCTTCTAATAACGGAATGGCTGGTATTGCATAATATAGCTTTTTGTGGGTCAACCACTAATCCAATGATTTTACAAAAATACACATTGAAAGCTAGCATTCCGCAAGTGATTTTACTTTTTAATTCGTTCAAATTTATGTATTATTTCCGGAGTAATTAATTGCTAAAGTTAAACGAATAAAATTTACGTGGCAAAAACAGCGCCAATTCTTCTTAATTTGGAAAAATCGCGAAAACGCCAACACATACAGCTTTCTAATTTTTATGAGTTGTAGCATATTAATCAAGGACAGCACCAGAATTTTTTAAAAAAATTTCGCCCCTAGGTTTCCGAGAAAATGGACGTCAAAAGAAGGGACATAATATATGGCCACGATAGTACATACTATATATAGAACTTGGGAGAATACTAGATACTGTATACATATTTTGAAATGCGAACAGATTTATAAGTGGAGAAGACACAGCCATTCGTGGAAATGTATACAAAATAAATAAATAAATTCCGTAATAAAATTCCGGCTGTTTTTTATGGTACACTGGTAGAGGTTTTTTTTTACTAATTCTGTAAGAGTTTCCATAAACCTGAATTTTAACAGCGATACTAGATGAATCTTTATAAAACTATAGACATAACTTTATTAGAAATGTATTGGAAAATAAAGAAAATTAAAACCATATAACAGAAAATGAATAGAATAACAGTATTCTGCACCTATTTTTGCATATTTCTGGAGCAAATCTTCAACAATTGTCTGGAAGTTCGGGTTTTTATTGCTTCCAAGGAGATCAGAAACAAATCAATCTTTCAACAGCTTCCATATTTGTGGACCGTCAAAAGCTCCTTCCTTGATTTTCGTAAAAGAAAAAGTTTTAAATAAGGTTCTCAAATAAGCCTTGGTCTTCTTTATTCAATGCTTTCAATTTTTTGAAGAGTCCAAGTTTTATATTGTAGTGGTGGATGAATTATGTTTTCTTTTTTGATGAGTTGGACATATTTAATGTTGTCTTCGCACACTGCGAAGTCGATAACTCCAAATTATTACAACCAAATATCGAATATATTTGCCCAAATCTATAAATATTTGACAGCTAGCAAACATAGACAAAACTACACTAGTAATATTTTTACTAATTTAAACAAACGTTAAATTTGCGTTGATATAAAAAAAATACTGAGGTTTGCTTATTATTTATGAATAACAACTAACCGACCAAAAATCTATTAAAAATTTGTCGATTTATTTTATTTCAAGCAATTACTAAATATTTCAATAAATATTGGCAGGGTATGAACAAACATTTAATTTTGCGGATATTTAAATTAGCCACCACTGTGTTTATATATATAAAACTGGCCGATATATAAAAATAAATATTAACGTTGTTTGTACTACCTTTGCACAATTTGAATAATAATTAATAATACTGATAATACGTGCCAAATTTATTGATAATAAATGATTCATATGTAAACGCAATTCATGAAAATATTTCTTTTTTGGGAAAATTGAGGTAGATATGTTAGGAATTTATTCAAGAAGATTTCTAAAATGACGTTAGGAACCATTTTTATATAATTCTATCTACAAAAATACAAATTTCGGCAAAGTTTTGACAGTAATATTTTCATGAATATAAAGTTACCCATTGTCATTTCAGACAACTTATTTGCTTGAAGTCCTTAGATATGTAAAACAGTGGAACACAGCTCGAGTTAATAAATTGTTTTAAGAGGAAGCCACATGCTGTGCAACAATCGCGCATTGTCCCGCCTGCATTTGTCTTCTTATTCGCTTGTTTCTTTTTGCAATTAAACCACGTGATTCCGTGTAGTACGAACTCCGAAGACGAAACGCCGCGGGACCGAAACCGGAAATCGTACAATGGCCGCCGAGCGCTATGGTAGATTGCGGACTATACGTGTTGCGGTGTGTTGAGTGCAGAAGCAAGCACCATGCCATTTATTTCGTCGACCGAACAATGATTCATGCGATGTTGTGAGGGAAACAGCGTCCGCCATGCTGGTACGTGCAACGCCAACTTTGATAATAACTCGTGCTGAGTACGATCGGCGCCACAACTGTGTAAAGTTTTCCGGCGGATGCGGAAAACTTTCTCGATAACTCTTACATTGACACGTTTATTCGGACAAACTCGAATATCGTACAACGAAAACACTTACGTAATCACTTACAACCAAAAATCGGTCACTTTCTTACCTACTGTTTGCTGCGTGTTGAATATACTGATCGATAAACGGGTGATTCGTATTGTGATTAATTGGTCGATTCTCTGTTGTCACTCTTAAGATTCTATAACGTTATAGATCTATAGCGTATAGGTTTCGATAAGAAATCCTTATAGAACTCTATAACTCTCCAATAACTGTCTTATAGAAAATGCTATTCTGAGTACATCTCTTACCGGGGCCAAGATGGGGTCGCCGAATCACCTGATTGTATTTACTAAAGCGTCGCCCTGTTTGAGTTAGTTCAGCGGTTGATAAGTTTAGGATGTGTTATTAGTGCTATAAATTAGATTACTCGGGTCCGCTGCAATACCTTGTATCAATAATATAATTTTTAAAATAAAAGAATTATAGATTGGCAATACACTCCAAAATATTGTGATTCTGTGCTTCGGGGCTAGATAACTAGCACCTTTCACAAGCTTCTCGAAATTGTATTTGCCGTACTAACATTTTGCTCAGTAACTTCAAGCATAGTACACTTGCAAGCCCCTACGTGCCCTTTGATATGAATGAGTTTTCTTCTGTTCTACACGCATGTCTATGAGAGGGGCTATGGACCAATTAGAAGTACCCGTACAATTTTTTGGAGGAGCCCCGATCAACAGTAGACTACATACTTAATAAAGAGTCATTATAAATGTTTGTAATCGAGGTAGGCCATGCCCATGTTAGTACATTTCTGCCGTGTAACACAAACAAATATCGTACTTATATTAGGTTATGCAACTAATTTAACAATTCAGTTTATATGAAGCGGCAAATACAAATTTTTACATTGAGTGTCAGCGCCTACTTTGACTACAATCATTTATAGTGATATATTTGAGATGTACTTATTTTTCTTTTATTATATTTTATTTCTTTTTCTATATGTCTAGTTTGTCAGTTATTTAATTTTATTTACTTATTGACATTATTATCATTTATTCATAATTACTATTAGTTAATTTTATTAATTAAATGATTATTGTAATATTTAAAACAATTTTGGAAATGGCAAAACAACAATTTTAAAACAATTTAACGTGGAATTTGTTTCGTGAAAGCGGCCTCTTTTTTTAATTTGTCCTGTACCGTTTTGTTCATGGACTTTGAATGTATCAAAAAATTTAAAGACAGATTGAAGAAAAACCAATGTGATCAAATTTATTTATTTCTATTATAACCAGAACTATTTAGTATATTTGTTATTTATTTCTTTGTTTAGTGTGCATTATGTATTTTCTTGCTTATTTGTTCACAAATATCCCGTCAATTATTTTAAATATAATAAAATCATAATATTTATTTATAATCGTGATTAAAAAATAAATACAAAAATTGTTCAAAACTGTTTTTATTAAATAGTAGCTTTACCCAAAAATGCCTGAACATAAAAATGCTAATATTTTCAACAACTGCAAGATTCACAAAAACATAGAAACCCAAAATTTATAGGAAAAGAACCAAACCCTTTGCCCTTTTTATTGAAAAACATTCCTACACTAAAAACAATAAATTGCTACTGCTTTATTTATTTACACAATAGTATTTTTCACAAAGCCAGTGTGGTCACGTGACTTTCAGATATTGCACATGGATATCTACTTGATTACAAAAGAAAATCCCTAAATATTTACAGAAATCGTCATATTTTTTCATTTATTTTATTGTTTATTTATTATTTTTTTATATCAATGAGATCAATTGACACAAGATCGATATATTCGATCTGATCGATCATGATCAATCGATTGAAGTTCGTTTTGTGATTGAGAATCATTCACTGTTCACATATTTCTGAGGTAGCACATCGCCAATGCTTACAGTTTCTATAGGAAGTTACAGCCACCGTCGGAGCACACGTAAATTTAGGAGTATCTATAGGGGATCTATAGTGTATTGGGGCTCACATAATCGCAAATTACTTAACAGCTTACAGGTTTTGCCATAGTGCAGTTATAGAAGTGCTCAGAATACACAATAAGCATATTATTTAAGAGTATCGATATGGGTATCTATAGCCTTTGAGGGCTCACAGAATAGCACTATTCCTTATAAATCTATAACAACTTATAGTATTGACCTTATAGACGTTGATATATTTACGGGGACTCAATTTGTCCCCAGATCTGTGGGACATTAAATACCTATCCATTAGGGATAATACCGGGTTATTATAAATGATTGTAGTTAGTAGGTGTTGAGATCATACGTAAAAAACTGTTTTGGCCGCTTCAATAAAATACGCTAACCATTGTTCTATACGAAAGTGTTAAATTGCTTGCATAACCTAATATAAGGGTGATACTTGTTTGCGTACAGCGCCAGAAATATACCTACACGGGCATACCCTACTTCGACTACAATCATTTATAATGACCAGTTATAATATAATTAGTAAAACAAGCTAGCCGGATTAACAACCGGTCGTTTGTTGATTTTGTTCCGCTAGCAACTGCTTCTACTCCTCGGTAGAAAGTTTCACTTGAAAAACAAATACCGCTGATTTTGGGGAAAAATGAAACCGAAACAAAGTAAGTAATTTTAGTTACGCACAAAGTCGCCACAGAATTTAATACTTTCATAATCGAAAAACAATTGGTGTATGGTCGTGACATTTTCAATTTCAGAGCACGTCAGAGTTGACGTTTCAATTACATCGCTTACCTCAGACAAAGTTCTGACAAAAAAAATGCTTTTTATTATTATCCGGAAGTATTTATTACGTGTATTTGTTCTTGTGACAAACTTTAGCAAGCGCTTAGGTATGGTACAGTGGTACACACATTACTAGCAAAGCGCTTAGATATAAAGCGATAGATAGTAAAGCGCTTAGATGCTTCCTAATATGTGACAGAGATGTTGAAGAAGGTTATCTTTAGAAAGCATCTGCAAGAATTTGTTCATCCTGTAGCTTATTGTTTTCATCAAGTATCTTCAATCTTAATTACTTAAAAGTACAACTAAATCCCGTTTACATCAACAAGAGATATATGTTTTCACCGCTCTAGGCCAGCTGGCAGACCTCACGAGGCTGTGCCGTAAAACTATCTTGTAAAGTCCAACCAACTGCAGGTTTCTGGTTGACTGTGTCAGGAGAGGCGACCAAGGCAGTAATAGATGTGAGGGAGGGATACCAGACATCTGGTGCTCGCCGGTGACTCATCAAACGGGGCCTTCGGAAGTTGTGCCAACATGAGTACTTAACGACCTGATATCTAGTATATCCGAATAGGGATTAAGGCAATTGCGGATAGACGCTATAGCCCACATGACGTTTATACTCTTCTTCATGTTGAGCTACTGATGTTGTGGGTAATGAGGCGCCGCTAAGAGAGACGACATGTGGTAGAGTTCTCAGCGTAAGCGTGCTCGACCCATCCTCCGATGAATGGGTAACCTTTCTAACCTCGATGGGCACGGATAACGCGTCAATAACGGATAACGCGTGGTAACTTGGAGTTACCAAGGCTGTGGGATGCATTAACTCTTCGGTGTAGACCCCTAGAACCACCGGGGGCTTACCGGGGGCAAAAAGGGATATATGTTTTCACCGCTCTACTACTAATGACTCCACCACACTAAATCATTGCTAAACGCCCGAAGAGAGGCGTGTAATCAGTTAATATTGCGAACCAATTATTATTACTTCAAATTCAAAGGGGTAAAGTAAAATATAAATTTAGATTAAAACTCCATCTTGGGATTCCGTTTCGCTATCAGTCGGCGAGCGGCACGCCGTAAAGAAATAATCATGACGTGCTAATAAAAATCTGATGGGCCCTTTCATCTGGATAAAGATGGGTCGTAAAACGGTCGGAGTCGCGGTACAGACTCTTTGCCCTCGAGGAAGAGACGAGAAAAGGGCATGGCTGGGCCGTAGAGATCCAATTTCAGATTTTACACCGGATCCCCGTGGCCAGTTGTAGCCAGGGCTATATCGGGACCGTTTTTATGTGCGCCTTAAGTGCAATTTATTGCGTTGTTAGGTGGCCGCGGACGCGTATTTTCTGGCGGCCCTGTTCCGGATATAATTAGAAATCGATTACCCTTGCTTTATGGGGTTGTCCGACGCGTGCGTTAGTTCCCACACCCGAAGGTATTTTACGGTAATTACCGACGACAGGGGATGTCGCCGTTTTAAGGGGTAGATTTTGCCTTAATGGGTACTTATACCGTATAATTGTGTGACATGTACACGTTACACCGTAAGATAAGTCATTCAGACTGCTATATAATGGAGCAAAACGATAATTTTTCGAATGGTGGGAATGTAAAGAAAAACTGAAAAATACTCTGAAAACATCTACGTGAAGTAGGGTTCACACCAGAAATGTAATTTAACATTAATTACTGAACATGAAATATACCACGAAATGACATTTCATAGGAGTCACGATAGGTTAGGTTTTGGTAGTGTTGGCTACTTCCTTACCTAGATATGACAATTTTCCCTAACAAATATCATAGGCCTCAGTAGCTTAGATGCGAGACCTATAAGTTTATTATGTGGCCAGGCACATAACTTTTATATACTATTTATAAAATTAATAGTAAATGAGATTCTATTTGATCGAGATCGGTCGTATCTGCATTAAAATAAAGCTAGTTAGCCAGGATTTGACAGATATATTATTACAATAAAAAGTGGTCGAATTCCTTATTTTTGTTTCATTTTAGCAATCGCTACATCTTTTGTGTCCTACTGGGCACTTCTTTAAGCGCTATAGGAAATGAGAAATAAATTACACAATTGCCGTTCAAGTCAAAACAAATCAAAAAATTTTACATTTTCTTGTTGTAAATGAGTGTATTTTGCAATAAAATGTTTACAAATGAGCTAGTTAAATTACGCAAATCACAAAAGAGTTTTTATTGCAAGTTTAGCCCTAGAATTGAGTGAAGTAAGTAAACAACGGAAAGAGAGAGACAGGCGAAATAAAATTGCAATCGCGCGAAAATCCCATAAAATCTCCATGTTGACTCTGTATTAAGTCGATTGACGAAGAGAAAAGTTTGAAAAGGCTGAAAATCAATCGGAAAACTTCGTCGCAAAACTTCGCCGACGTGCGAAGCTGTTGAATTCTTCTTGTAATTTTAGCGCACCGATAATGTCGCTTTCATCGTCATTCTTCGTCAAACAGGAAGTGCAAAAAAACAATTATTCCATTTTTGCTAGTATTAATACCGTAAAATTTTAATCGGTAATCAGACTTAGATCGGTGTTAGTACTAATCTGTATTACAATACAAATGTTTTAATCCTTTATAGTAGCTCTCCAAGGTATTGGGTTGTAGCCGACCTTCCTGGTGTCGACTTATGTTTGTTGTTTATCGCTCCACATTTCTAAAACACAAACTAACCTCGCGACTGATTATTTTTTTATGCTCTGAATGACCTTATGTGACAATAATACTATTGTAATTACTGATTGTGAGAACAGTATGGAAATGAACTGATAAAAGCAGGATGCAAAATGATTTTAATTCAGAACTGTTCGACATGGCTAATTCGTTCCATTTAGTAGTTTTGATAGTTTTGAATTTATTGCACTCTGGATTAATTAGCAATGTATTAATTAGGCAACGAAAGCATAACAACTGTTATAAAAGTTATGTTGAAAAGCATTTTTTTAAATAAAACTAAAAATTAATGTCACAAACAGTTTTTAGTTAACAAAAATTAATTGTGGTTAAAATTATTACCTCTCTTATGAGATGTTTAAACAAATTGTCCAATTACCAGTTGTCCTGTACCATAAAGATTTATTATTATATTATTATATATATTATATTATTATATTAAGTCTATTGTGCATTCATTTGTGACTGATATAACGTGAATCTGGTTCTTCCTGTATAATAAGGGGTAATCGTTTGTTCAAAATTATAATAGCATGTCGCAATTCATTCATGATTCATTATTATTCTGCTTGGGTATTTTGCAAAACATTATGTTCACTGATTGTTCTGGGGACAACTCTTGAGCTGAAGTGTTTGTATTGAAATTAATTACTCAGGACATACGGACACAGCATGATAACTCGACTATACTTTTAAGAATGCTGTTCAACATATTTAGTTCAATTGCTTCCTTCGTATTGCGCCTCCTGTCGTTCATAATTGCTTTGTTCTGGTAAGAATTATATTAGGTTATGTTGATCACAGCGGGAGCCAATGGAGTTTGAGGTTATTTTTGTTGTGCACTTCTACTAATAAAAGTATACATAAAAGTATACGAAAGTTGGTTAGAAACTGTATGCATCTACTACTAAAGACGTTGTAAGAAAGGAAGTCGATGTACATTTGTAGCAGCCAGTAGCCGAGACGCAAATATACATCTCATTGGATGCACAGGTATTTCTGGTCTAATACATCATGGAGTTAAGACGGGGATCATTTAAAAAACCAGAAGCCACTGAACTTGTTAAACACTGTTTGAGAAACGCCTAAAATGTATATTAAGAACCAGTAGTTATCGTTATAGGTTAATGCACCTTGTCATTCTTCTATTGAAGTTTTTGCAGAAGAGGAAGTTTTCACCATAGGTTAATAAGACTCACTCCATACAGTCCCATGTTAAATCCAATTGAGCAAGCATGGTCTGTATTAAAGACTAGTGTAAAATCAGATGTGGCAGATACCCTAAAAGATGTTTTAGCTGGAGAAGATAATCGTAGGCAAATTACTAAAATCGGAAGTGAAAGCTCTGCTGTAGTCCATGTGGATACGGGAGTCCCTCAAGGTAGTGTGTTGGGTCCCCTATTATTCGTTGCATACATTAATGACATTCAATATGCTGCCGATTTTGATTTCATGAACATGTTTGCTGATGATACTTTGGTTGCTACGCAACATACTGATTTGGACGTCGCAATACTTAGAATGAACAGTGAATTGTCAAAGTTATCAAAATACTTTATTAAAAATAAACTTAAAGTAAATGTTAATAAGTCTAAGGCTATGGTAGTCACAAGTAGGTATCGAAATAGCCACCTCAATATTGCAAACATTCAAATCTGGATGGACTCTGAAAGGGTAGATATTGTTGATAATATAAAATATCTAGGGTTTATTGTCGATACGAGCTTAACGTTTAATTGTCACGTTGATTATATTGCACGTAAAATATAAAAAAAACTGTTTTTCTTTTATAGAATTTCAAGATCAATTGCAATTGCAACTAGGATAAAAGTTTATATCGCTATTATTAGGCCCCATTTTGAGTATTGTGTGTGGATTTTATTCCTCTTTAATGAGAACCGAAAGTCAACTCTCCAGGAAATGCAAAATAAAGCCATGCGGACGATTTTGCGATGTAATCGGTATACTCCTACCGCTGTCATGCTAGATACACTAAATTGGAGGTCAGTAACAAGTCGTCTCAGGTATCTTACATTAGTTTTTATTTTTAAAATCGTTATGGGTGTGGCACCACCTTACCTAACGAGTTTAATCAGCTACAACAGCGACATACATTCGTATATGACAAGGTGTAGGAACGACATTTACGTTTTACCAAGTCGAACAAGGATGGGTATGAATTCGTTACTCCATAAAGGAATGTTGATTTTAATAGTTTACCGACTGCTCTGAGAGGAATCATGAATTTAAAGTTATTATTTAAGGCGGAACTGATGAAATAATTAAGGTAGTTAAGTTAAATATGGTGTTAATGTAGAGTAAATTGTATAGTATTATTGTATTAGGTTTCCTATTTGAAGCATTAAATATGGAATAATAATTTAAAATTATTTAATGACAACTTGAAGTTGTTAATTGTCAACTTGAATTTGTTAATTGTCATTTTGATTTTCTTAACTCTCAGTTTGATATTGATTAGCGCCAATTTGATTCTGATTAGTGCCTATTTAAACTCGAAAACCTATAGAACAAATTATAACAAAATGAGCTGTAGTTTAACTGTTGTAACTTCTGTTATAATAATGCGAAAGACTTAACAAGGATACCAATAAATCCATGTAATATAAAAGCCAATACCGTCCGTTATGGATTTCCAACTTCGCCACTTATTACGGATTCAAACGGCCGAAACGAGCCGAACTGCTGATCCAGGGAAATCTCGCGGAATAACTACTGTATCCGACTGCAAGCGTCGTAACTATTTCAGATTTGCGCATTAAAAGTTTGATCGTTTTCGCGAGGTTACAAACGCCACATTTAAAAAGATTACCAACGGTGCGTCGTAAACAGCGGATATATTTTTGCATCTCGACCCCCGTTGCGGCGGTATTTCACGTTTATTGTTTTTCATTAAATGCTCATAGAGCGGTAAATCTCTCCGGTAGTGCGCGCGCGGAGACTCCGGGTCAGACCGGGGGAGTGTGGAGCTGTTTTCGGGGTTACAACCCTCGTCGACGACCCCTTTATAAAGGAGATTGTTTTCCTCGGCGCCGATAAAAGTCAACCGGAAGTTTTCGTAATCCTGCAATGTATGAGTAGAGTTTGTGCCGGATTTTTAAGTACATAGATCATACATTGCTTGGTGCTTGTTGGAAACTGTCAATACTACTAATCTTGTGGAACCTACGATAGTTATTTGCTAGTCTATATTAATGTAAACGCAATGCGACGTTTTTTCTCACAATCTCACGTGCGAAAAAGTGCCTTTGGACAATTCTACGTTGCGTGAGTTTTTGAAATCTGCACAAAACGGCCTCTCGAGCGTTGTTGCTTAAAAAGTTTCCAAAACGCGAGAGATTTTGGTGAACGTGACTCGAGCTGTTTGATTCGTGTCGCCATTGGCTACCAGCTATAATCTCTGCCATACCCTGCAATTTGTTATTATCTTCGGAGGTTAAGAGCACAACGTCCGTCTCTACAAATCGAGAATATTAGATTCTACAAAAAACGTTAATGTTCTACGTATAATAATAATTTGCAATTCGCATTTGTCTTTATTACGTACGAATGAAATCTATCTTCTCTATCAATACAATAAAGTAATTGTTACTGAAGCCAAGTTTAACATGGGAAGAACACCATGTACAATTTTGCCGCAATGAGAAGGAAGAATTTTGAAAATGGATAATCATTGACAAGTTCAAGTAGTATGGGAATTGATAGCAGGCCAAGAAACAAGCCCTTAGCATGGTTTTTCTTCTAACGGTGGTTACTCACTCGAAACAAAACGTAGGATGCTTGCTTTACAACCAAGCTTTCGAAGGTACTATGCACGCCAAAAAAGTCGTACACCTTGTAGCTTTGCAAATGGTTCTTTTATAACCTATACGCTGCCATTCTGACATTAGTCATAGGGATGAAGCATGCACCAACTGTCAAATTGACAAGCCAGAATTACATGACGTCAAAACTAGCTGTACGACTTTTTTGGCGCGCATAGTACATCACGTAAAAGAATTTGAAAAGAACAATTTTTTATCAACAATAATGTGGAATTTATTATTAGAATAAACCTTTGCAGATGTATACATTTCCGGTATTGTGATTATAGGCAACCCTGAATAGTAATTTAATTCATATTTATTTAGGTTAACCTTACGTCTGTGACAAAGTTTAATATACGATTTAAATTGTCTTAAATACTTACAAATAGACGTTCTATGAAAAACTTTGAAGAAGGGAAAAACATTTTTCTAATGCTAATTATCTTAACTTTGATTCAGGAGTGTGTTCCTCAAGTAATTCCGAACAAAAACGATAAATCAACACGCATTTAATTCGGAAGAGTTATCGAGGTGCTACTTATCGTAGAAAGTATTCAAAAGTGTGTGCATTTCTCAATCGTAAGCCAGCCCTTAATGTGATTTTCAATTTCATTGAAACATCCGTACTATTCATACTACAAAAACAGACAGTTTGGATTTACTTGTAATTTATTTTCCTTATCCCGGTTTTGCACATGGCGAGCAACATTTTCTAGTGCTAAATGGCTTGGACTTCTATGTAGGACTAATCGAAAAGTATTTAGGGGGGCACATGTGACGAAGTAAAATTTAAATTTGTAAATATTCCCCTTTTTTATTATTTTATTTTCTGTAATATATGTATACAATGATATGCAATAATTAGCATATATATTTGTGCAACAAATATTGTTGCACAAATATATATATGAATGTTCTCTATAACGGAACCTATTTTAATTTTTAGCCTCGATTATACTTTCTACAAATTATTTATCGCTTCACACATCATTGATTATATATATATCATTATTTATCACTTCATTGGTATTTTTTTGTTTATTTGTAGAATGATTAAGTTACAATAAAGTATGTCTACATACCTTATACACGGTTTGAATTATTATTATCTCTATTATTATCTATTATTCTTATTCTACATAATAGGTTTGCTCGAGCAGCACTAAAATAACTATGTAATGCAGTATAAGCCAAATATTGTCCCAATTAAGAAAAAATATATCACCCTAAAGAGGCCTAAAGTTTACAATTTTTCTCAATAAATGTGTTTGTTTGTAGTAAGGGTAAAGTATTTTTCAGGTTGAAAATTTTTAACAATAGGTTGTGAAATAATAGTATAAAAATATTACTCTAATGCAACATTTGGGTCTTCCGTACTTGGCATAAAATTGAGTAATTTTAACACATAATGGTTAGTTTGGTAGTTCAATATGTTTCAAAAAAATTTATTTAGATCAGCTTTGTTTCTGAAAAAAAAAACAATTCGATTTATCGTCGTAATTTGCATGGATTATAAAAATAACCTAAATTTGTTAAAATTACTCAATTTTATGCAATTTAAGTAGGTTGTATTAGAATTATATATGTTTATTGATTTCACACCCTGAAAATTTGATTTTGCAAAAGAAGTATTTTTTGTTAATACCCATATCGATTCCTCCGATCTACTGATTCACTGATCTACCCAACAGGAGGTCTATAGGTCCTCAAAGTAGTACACTGCACTACACCTGACTTGAAGTACACTGTGCTTTGGGAGCACAGTGTACTTCAAGTCAAAGGATGTTTCTACTATGATTTAGACAAAATTATTTAAATATAGTGCGATATCATTATTGACATCATATCGCTATTCTTAAAACATTTTAACCTTCTCCAAAACATAAATCTTTTAATATTTTTCATCATGTAATTATTTCTTTATCATATATCCACATTCCACATTCTTTAACTTTAACATTGTGTATAACTTGTTTTACTAAGCTTAGTAGTTCAAGTCAATAATTTTAAATAATTCTGTATTTTTCATATATCCACATTTTCGTCTTCAATATGGTGTATAATTTATTTAGCTAATCTTAGTAGTTTTGGACATATTGATGAGAATACGTGTCGACAACACGTCAAAAGAAAGTTAAATTTAATAAATTCCGAGCTGAAACAAATGAATCCGCTTTTATAATATCAATTGTGTCACGATTCAGCAAAACAAATGCTACTATCGATCACGCCCGCGCAGACTAATGGCATATATATTTGCTAGGCTCTATGGTAGATTAGTGTTTTGAATAATTGGACCTGTACTTACTGGAAGTAATTGCGCCATTACTACTGACAGAATCTTAATGGCCCGACTGTTCGCTCCATTTCCTCCGCATCGTCACACTTTCGTATACACGATACCGCCGAATTAAGTTATTGCCGAACATAGAGCCCTAACGAGCGCGTAGTGTGCTCAACCATAAATCGCACCCCCTCACTGCCAAGGCTTTATGATAAATATTTGACGGCTATTTTATTTGTTTACTCGAAACAACAATCAACTCTTCTAATATCCTCACACGAATCTGGGTCAGATAGGGGGACGCAGCACATAAAACTATAATAGAAACTTTGGCGACGTCCATGAGCGTCGTTACAAATTTTTTCAAGCAGGGGCACAGAAAATATTTTACGATTTTACAATCTAATGCTAGACAAAGTTTGTTTAATTAATAATTTTTGCATTTGTTTAAATCGTTAAATTGGTCATAAAACCTATGCAGAGAAAATGAATGAAAATAGTTATTTTTAATCGCTTTGAACACCGTGCACTACTAATTTTGTCAAAATGTTGTGTCTAAGGGTAGGGTTTCGTATAGATGTTTTGAGGGGGTTGAAACATATGCTTGCGTGAAGATTTTACAATATTGTGAGTATGATAATATTATATCGGCAACTACAGGAAAAGTAGTTAAAAATCTAGTAAAGTTCTGAAACATGGTAAGTATAATAATTCAGCACCTGTAAGTATAAGAAAAATAGTAAAACAAATTTAAGGCTCACGTCTCAATTCAAATAGCGAACTGTAGCAAACTTCTCTCCTAAACTACAAAATCTACCATTGAATGTTTATGAGGAACATTAATTATCTAGGAACAGTCTGGGGTTCAACAACAGAAAAAATATAAGCGCACTACAAGTGCAACAAAATAAAATAATGAAACTATTATATAATCTACCCCAGGTTACTCCAGCAACTATACTGTTCGAACACACCAGGGAACTAACCATCCGATACTCATGATGAATGAAACATTCATAAGAACACGAAGAGTTAAAATAAGGAAATATTCGCTGAACACAACATCTGAGACGAGAAACCTTACACACAAACAATTTAAAAGAAAAATAAAGATAATGATCACAGCACAATGCACATGGACCAAAAGAAGGAACCCTCGATACCGCTAGCCCGGGGATGAGAAGTCACCACTCGAGGCGAAAATAGAGGGATGAAACTGGTGGGAAATATCACCATTGGACAATATATTTTATTGTAGTACTGTGATCAAATACCATATGCGATGTAATAGTAGACCAAAATAAAGATATTCAATCGTTCATGTCTACGTGGTCATGTAACCAAGTAAGTAAGCAATCAGAGAAAAATGCTTCTAATCTATTGCAAAAAAATCTGATGTGGCCAGGCACATGACTTTATCATACAATATATCAAACTAATAGTTTAGCTGCATGAGATTCTATCGACATCGATCGTGTTTGCATTAAAATAAAACGAATTAGCCAGGATTTGACAAAATATCTCGCAAATACTATATTAATGCAGACACGATCTCGATCAAATAGAATTTGCTCATACACTATTAATTTTACCAAAAAATGTTATGGACATAAATTATACAGAATTTCCTCTACTTTAATTTATTATTTAACTATTTTGACGAAATTACAGAAATGGCGGCTTATTTGAAAAATCCTTGAAAAATGCAATACATTGCTATCCGCACTCGAAATACACATTGACTTTGTAAGCACCAAGGAAACACCAGGCTGTTTCAATATTGTTTCACATAGCGTACGTGCGCGCGTGTTTCTCCTCCTTATAGCATTGTCCATGCATTTGCGTGTTGAATTGACGTTTCGCAACCGCTGACGTTCTGAATACTGTCAAAAGTTTGAAATATCCTGGCTACCTACATTTAATGCAGACACGATTTCGATCAAATAGAATTTGCTCCTGCAGCTAAACTATTAATTTTACCAAAAAAATTTTATAGACATAAATTATACAAAATTTCCTCTACTTTAATTTATTATTTATCTATTTTGACGAAATGACAGAAATGACGGCTTATTTGCAAAATCGTTGAAAAATGCAAAGAGTAAATAACCAGTTCCTTTGGACCCTTTTGAACCAAAAGCTTTCCCGATACCCGATACTTTCCCGAAAGCATCCCGATACCTTTAGTATCGGGACAAAATTATTCAACACGACAACCAAGAATGTATACATATATAAGTGAATTTAAATACACATGTCACACTTTTTCCCTGCAAAACTTTTTTCCAAACAATAAATGTCACACCGAGCAAAAAGTTTATTAGAGGACTTCTATAATTTCTTTATTGCTTAAAAAGTTACAGCTGTTTGAAATAATAGCAAAACTGTTTTTCAAACGGCTCTAACTTCTTTAGGAATTGAAAAACGCAATAAGTTAACATGAAAGTTTTTAGTCACTTTACACTGACATTTACTTTTAGAGAAACCGTTGTCTAAAAAGTTTCATATGTACTTGGTTCTTTGTTCATTTGCTTATTCAATTTATTTTCAATATTTGGATTCTTTGCATATTTGAATGTGTTTCTTCGTTTTCTTTGTTTTCGCATTGGTTGATTATTTTGTTGCTAATTTTCGTTATTTTGTTATTTTGGCAAAAAAGTGGGGTCCTCTGTATATAAGTAAAAATTAGCACAAAAATCTATATCGAACTTTAGCCTATGAGTATAAGTTATATCAAAATTGTCCAGGGTAACGACCTAACTGGTTTTTAAGTCATCTGGTTATCGAAGAACATGTTTATGTCACAAAGTATGCGATAAAACCCACATTTGTATATAAAATTAAATTTTTAGCCTTCATATTACAAAATTATGGACGTAAGAAAATGTTCAGAAAATTTTCCAATTCCCATTATGTAATGTATTCGAAAAACTAAATAAAACTCATCAATTCGATGAAATTAATAATTTGATCTTCGCGACAAGCTTTTACAAGTTCTTAACATTAATTTAACATTAAGCTCCAAAGAAAACAGAACTCACGCATTAATATAAAAACTGTATTTGGGATTTGAGGGGTTTGCCCACATCTAGCGGCGCCTATGGTTAGGTCTAATTTTGGACGCTGAAGGCATAAAATCTTTTTACGGCCGCCCCCCGTTGGTATAGCGGGTCACATATGCGAGGGATACGTCCAAAAATTTATACTACCCCCGTTCTGCATAGATATGGATCTGTTATATGACAACATCGGCAAAGTATCATGTATTATGCATACCATACCGGTGGTAAACACGCGACGAACAAACATCTGCAAATCAATACGCGATATCCGTTGTCTCCACTGTTGAATTTTTCCGCGATAAATAAGTAGATCGTAGCGGAATACATATGCAATACATGAAAGAGCTCTGGGAGTCAATTCTCACCTAGAGCGAGTTCTCACCGTTCGTGAATTAACGTATGACCTTGGATGCAATCAGTTCGAACCGTATTCTATGGGCAGTATCGACAATGCAGTGTCCTTTACTACCAATCGCAATAACATAAACATAACGGACGTACTCCACCGGTAGTAAAGGATACTGCGTTGTCGACACTGCCCATAGAATACGTGTCGAACTGATTGCATCCAAGGTCATACGTTAATTCACGAACGGTGAGAACTCGCGCTAGGTGAGAATTGACTCCCTGTACTTAAGAGGTTTGCTTCAATGCATGGGCGTATCCAGCTCAAATCGGAAGGGGGGGGGGGGGCAGTTTTCTAAATGTACCTTGCTGTATGGGGAAAGGGTGCCCATTAGGGTGGTTAAAAAATGCATAGCAAAAATTTTTGTGATGATAGAAATCAACGATCCCCCCCAACTCATTTCGAAATCCAAAAAAGTGGACACCTATTTCTTGTCGTTGAAATTTTGAATTTTAACCGTACCTGTCGGGGCCCTACAGTTGCTAGCTCTTGTCTAGTCGTTTTTTTTTTCTTTATTGCCTTTGTATTCATTAGTATTGATTTATGTATCATTCGCTTTCTTGTGTTTGTTTTTATACTAGTTTTTAATTTGTATTGATTTTCTTGATTTTGAGTTGCATTGATTTTCATTTCATTTGATTCTCGTTGTTTTTGAGTACAATATGACTTGTCACATGCATTGTATGTACAGAGACCAATAATGTTTACTTTTGCATTTTCCCATCTAAAGTGAAGTAAAGACTTCACTTTACATGGGAAAATTCATGGGATGAAGAATTTTGTTGGTATTTTTCAAATAATTGTTCGGGGTTTGGACAAAGCTGCCCAACCCACCCCGATAGTACCCTTAAACTACCTTTAAATGAAAATATGTACATTTTTCAGATAATTGATCTTTCTAATCATTTCAGTCTAGTGGAATGTTTATAAATATTTGTCAGTTAATTTACGTTTGTTTAAAGAAATTCTATTTCTTTAAATAATTCGTTTTTCTCGAAAATCAGTATAAATTCTGTGTTCTGAGTTCGAAATGGCAAATTATTATTCATTATTCATTAAAAATTACTTCCTATTGTTTAAACAATCAATAATTATTCATTTACAACTTTCTTTCCGATACTAGTAGAAAAATCAGGTTTTTTTTTGAGAAATTTACTTATAAATTTCATGTTCGAGATATTTAATACATTTGTTTAAAAAGTTCCATTGATTTAAACAAATGTTGTTAGCAATTCACCTAAAATAATTTTTTTTTAAATCGGTCTGGCCAACTGCTATTCTCAAGTGAGATCATTTATATTTTTGGATGATTTTCATTGTTTAAATAATACAATATTATTCGTTTTCAATATCATTTATTCGAAAAAATTGAAATGATTTGTAATCCTTTTTTTTCGGAAAACTTTTCGGAAAATAAGAAATTCCATTTCTTATTCCGATTTTCTACCACTATGTGTTCAGGATAATATTGACTTGTAGCTGTCTGGAATCTGTTCCCTGTACTTTATTTTGATGAAATATTAAAAAGTCATATTGTTTTATTATTCAAACAATGGTAGGTGATCATCCTGAAATGTGAATAAAATCACTTGAGAATAACAGTTGGTAGGCCAATCTAAAAACAATTTTATGCCAAATACAATTTTTTTATAAAGAAGATGCATTTGTAAATGTGGGTTTATCAGATAATATAGACCCGATTGATAGAAATTATTTAGAAATAGCAGTAATAGCAGTAAATAGCAATAAAGGATATGTTAACCTTAAACTTTCGTGAATATTCTATAAACGAACGTAAGTATTACGTAAAGATGCAAATTTGTGGGTTGCTGTTGTGGAAATACCCTTAAAAACCATCAGGAAATTCTAACGAGACACTTAATATATAAATTTAAAAAGTTACGCGCATTTTTCATCAACTTCCGGCCATTCGGGAATAAACTAATTCGCATGAAACTTAATTAGCTGATGTAATTGTTCGGTGGAATATTTTTAACGGATACGGCACGGAAGCCCTCGGGGAGGCGCGCCGTCAACCCGACCTCAGCCCTTTTAATTAACTAGTTTACAGGACTCATGTAAGAAGACTTCGAATGTTTTAACTAGCAAATTACCGAGTTCTGGTTGTATTTGGGAAATTTTTCATTTCCTAAAATTATGAGAGATCTCCATACATTTACACGAAAGTTTAAGGTTAAGTTATCCTTTACACGATTTATACATAATTTCTATCAAGATAGTGTTGGAACCTCGTCATTGACTTCTCTCACGTATCTATTGAATTACTTGAAATCACCAACAAGATTATCTTACCTATCAATTATATTATTTAATTCTTTGTACGTAGACAATTTATTAATTAATTTCAGTTGTTATTTATTTAGAAAACAAATTGCTACCGGGTTATGCCATGTGTCAAAATTCGCTAAAATTAATACTTTAGCTGTATAAGCAAATTCTTTTTGATCGAGATCGTGTCTGCATTAGAACTTAGGATTTCACAATTATTTTCATTCTGACAGTAGGCAGTGTCAAATGCTTGTTTTTGATAATGACTACTGTCAATATTATCCATATACGTATTAGGGATTATACGGAGCTTGTCCTATAGCGCCAATTTGTAGTCTCGGTTCCAACAATGTGAGACGGAGATATATATTTTGTCTATCGATGTGGTGCCCGGGATCAAACTGCGCATGCGTGCCCAAGAGTTATTAGGACCGTCGACAGATGGCGCTATTGTAGCTTAAAGTGCGCGGTCGGTATTACCGCGGCCGTTAGCTGGTAATATTCGGCATCACTAACGCCAAACCAGTGACGGCCCATAGATAAACTTATACATATGGCAGCTGGTGGCAGCACTGTGGCAGCCTATGGATGTCATGAAGAGCCACGTTTGAGAACGGATCTGTATTCATTAGAAAAAACAACCAACAATATCTACTTACAACTGTTAATTGATTAAAAATAGTTTATTTCCGGAGAGACAATACAAAATTGAGGTTAATATGAAATAAAAATATACTTACAAAATTGCATATAAAATTGTTAAGAAGTTGATACCGGTAATACTTTGTATAAGAATTAATCTAGTTAAATAGTTTCTATATTACCTCTTCTATTGCCTATTACTATTATATCAAACTACCAAATAACCTGTATGCACAGAAATATTAAAGTAGTAGTACATTTTCGTTAAATTGCAATTATCACAAAAACTAGTAACATTCGCTGTATGGCATACTCAATGTAAATTGGAGCGAAGTAAAGGGTTATTACAGCCAACACGTATTATACAGGTGTTCCATTAAAAAAATCAAGAAAAACCCATTTGGAGAACAACAATATTTACGTTAAGATCAAAGAAACACCCTACATACTATCTAATATATTTGGATACTATCATCTACCTACTGGCTTTGACTATTGGCTCACATAGTTATTAGCTTAATCTAAAAAAACAATTATCTTTTGAATATAGATATCAGAGCATTTAACATATTTCTAAGTACGTAATTTGTAATACAATAAGTGACTATCCTGGCCAACAAATAACAAAATCCGACAAGTGAAAACTGTTGCTGGTATGCTTTTTTCGTATAATCTGAATCTGAAAGCAAAAATTCCAAATTGTCTATAGGTTTTAAGGATTTATTTTGTTTTCTGCAAATTTGTAGCACTGCTTTTCTCAAACTCCAGACTCGAGTCGATATTTCTGCTGTCAGATTCAGATTCCCCGGAAAAAAGCCTACCAGAAACAGTTGTCACTTGTTAAATTTTGTCCATTCTAGGTCAGGACACCTACACAATAATATGAACTATGATTATACTATGTAAAATTATTGCTATTTTATGTGTGGCTGCTGACACACTACACTTGATTTGATACACTTTATATCTTATGTACTTAGAACTGATTAAGAAATATATCACAGATTATTTCGTTCGTTTTTATTCTGCAGTTTGAGAGTTGTGAGCCTTCTTCAAACACAGCGCTTAATACTTTTATAAAATATCGGGCAGCTACGTAATCTGAACCGGTCTTAAGCGATAAATTGATTTCAGCAGCATAACTTTTTTTCAGCAGGCAGATGTAATGCCGCGTAAAAAGTCTCAATTCCTTAAGAAGTTCGAGCTTTCAGTTTATAATACGGTTCTGTTGATATTTCAAATGGATTTTTGGAGGAATTGAAAAAACTTTATACGGCTCAAACTTCTTAAGGAATTGAAAAATCCAATATCCAAAATTTAATGTTCTTACTGAGAATGACAAATAATTTCTAGAAATCCAGTAAGAAGATTCATACGGACCTATTTTCTCTTCATTTGTTACATATTCCAAAGAAAGATTTGTGCGGAAAAAAGTGGGTCACGTCATACATTTCTTCACATATACTGCGTTGGTGGGCGTTGTATTAAGCATGCCTAATGGAAAAGTCATTACTATTTTAAGTTTTTAGCTTATTCATAACGAAATAAGTGAATAAAAACTTATGTGTATTATTCTGTGTCATAACTTACCTAATTGCACATTTACACAGTTTTACCTATGAGATTAATGTAACAAAAGTCAAATTTTGTCGCGCTGCGTAATTCTGTATAATTGTGCATATGCGCCCTGCGACATCTAACGGTCGAAATTTATATAAATGGCACCCAACAAACGCAAACCACGTTCGACTAATTCCCGACATTTATCGCGAAATATGACACGAAACAAGGGGGTTACACATATTATCGCCAACTATCGCGTTAACCTGTTTATATTAGATTCGCACCGGAAGCCGTACCCTACGTGCGGCCTATCACAACAAGAGGTGAATTGGATGCTTGCATACATGTATATACATGCCTGCACGTGCACACGAATTAACATGGCTTTAGCTGGAGGTGCACAGCCAGACAACTGCATAATTCAGATTACAACTGTGCATTACGCTTAGCAATGCTGGTACGTACGCTACACAGAGAGAGCACCTTCGCGGTTAGCGGTATTTGAGGATCGATTATTAAGTTTTAAGGGAGAATATTTTGAGGGAATTGAGAGAGAATGGTACGTGATTAGAGCAAATAATAGGTTATTACGATGTAGAGGTATTATTGGAATGGTTATGTGAGATGCAGTATCAAGGAGCTTAGTTTGAAAACCATTGATCCGGACAAATATATATATATATATATATATATATATATATATATATATATATATATATATATATATATATATATATATATATATATATATACATCCTGGTATACATACGGCGTCCTTCAATTGACCAATTCCATTACATGTGGCGTCCGGGTTCGCTATGGCGCCCGTATACGGACGCCATATCGCCTAACCGTGCTAAATGTGATTAAATGTATTAAATATTCTGAGAATAATAAAGTGAAAATATAAAATATGATGAGTTGTGACAACGATGCAAAAGTTATCGTTTGTAGTAAAACAAAGAACAATAGAGGGGGAAACATATTACAGTCGGGAAAGAATGAACAGCAAATAAATGTGACCACGCATCCGAACTATTCACGTTTGTGAGAAAGAATGGGAGGGAGGTGAAAAACGGACAAAGGTGGGCCGAACAATAACAGCTAGCGCCGAAGTGGTATTATTCACAACTAGCTGTTCAAATCCTCTTCTGTTTCAAGCACGTATTTATTTGTATACGTGGCTTCAGATACAGAATACGAAGCGTGATTAAATAAACCACACAATCAAATGCTTTATTTTCTGCGAATATGAAATAAATTACAAATTCATAAAACAATACATTAATCTGCTCAACTGTCTTTTGATCGGTCTGAAAATATATAGATAAACAAAAAAAACTTATCCGTTTCTCAAATATTACTAATGAGTGTATAGAGTAACTCCAATAAAATTAATGGCAATTTTGAACACCGTGGTATGAATAAGGTACTTACAACGATAAGGGAAGCACCATTTTGTTTTTAATTTACTGTTTGCCTTTGAAGTGAAAATCAAAAATCTTCAAAAACAATAACAAACCGAGTGCTTTCTGTTTCATATTCTACGGAAGAAAATGTACAAGAAACAGTTTCTTCTTGTAAGATTTTGTTCATTGTTCGCCAGGATAGTTTAGAATTTAGATTATTAAATTAAACCGTAGAAGTTTGCACTAGCTTCACATATGACACATTCTTCGAATAAAATGCGTTTATTTTTAATTGATTAATGATACTATAATTTTTGCTCCAAATATTTGTTCTTGTTTTCTGTAACTGATTGCTTATTCTTATTTAGCTTTATATTGTGGTAAATATTTTGTTACTGTTCTTACTACAGGCTGAGGTTTGCTGGAAATGATTTTGAAAGTTTGTTTATTTGTTCTGAAGCGTGTAACCCCAAGAATTTTAAGCAAATTATGTTCTACAACATCGGAAGCTATTGCCCTTTTTTGATTAGATTATTGTATTTTTTGATAAATTAAATACTTGAAAATGTAAAATTATATCTGTACTCAAAAGTTAATTCTTAATTTCTTATTGTTAACTATGATCTAAGTCTAAGGCATCTAAGCCTATTGTAGTAGCAAGATAATAAGGCATTTTTTTCTTAATAGGATTGGTCGATATAAAATTTCACGGAATTGAGGTATGGATAAAAAGGAAAAAATATTGTCCTGCACTTTTTTTAAAATAGTTTTTCAATTTCGTAAAAAGCTACAAACTTTTAAGATATTAACAAAGCCAAATTTGAAACGCCTATAATTTAAAGGAAATAAAGGAAGCCCATATAACACGTTTTACTCGGACAGTCATATTTTAAAAAGTAGAGAAAAGTTTTATTTGACGTTTATACAATTTGTTTTTACTTAAGTTGAAGAATTCTGATAAGCAATTATTTTTGCTTATTATTTGTCTTATTTCTTCGTTTTCGCATTGTTTGATATAAATATTATTTGTTTATTCTTTTTCGTGTTGTTAATATTTCAAGTGAATAGTAAACTCAAATCACATTTACCTTCTAGGAAATAGGGCCGAGAAACTTCATATTTAGAAGTTTCATGACCAAATTTAGTGCATAAAAGCTTTTGGTTCAAAACCTTCTCATTGTGCATTTAAGACATAAGAAAGCTATTTTAAAGGGTTTGATTCAAATTCAAAATAACGCCATGTTGTGATCTAATATTACTGAATTCAGTTCCCGTCTAATTAATATTGGTGTTAAAGACTCTAATACACTAATGATTCTGACTTCACTAAATATAATATAAAGTAATTGCTTGAGTTATTATAATGATAAAATCGTAGAGATATGTCAAATAAATGCAACTTAAAAAGATCTTGCGCCAATTCACATAATGTATAGAAATAAAATCTACTGATTCAATACCAACGTTATATTTCATTATCCAACCAATTATAATATGGAACGCTTGAACTGTAATTATAAAATCCAGCCGTTACTCACATGTCAAGCCACAGAGTCCACCATGATAAATTATTTAATCAGATCGTGTATCATTTCAAAGTTATGGTAGAATCAGAACAATAAAATTTTCCTAATTAAAATAGTTTTATTATAAACTCGTACCGCTATAATTACTAGGTTAACGTTTGTTTTAACGACAGCGTCTGAAAAGTTTCAACACTAAAACAATAGTAAAACCAGCTATATGCATCAGTACCACAATGGATATTGGTTGTCCTACATCACCGTAGACGCAAAGTTAGTTTGAACATTTTAGTTTACCACTAAGGTATGACACATTTGACAACAATGACAAAGTTTGCTGTACTTGCGTGAAAAACTTACGTCGTTAATGCTCTCAAAAAACTGTACACACAAACGAACGGACCAAACAAGAACCCTGACCTGATTTTTTTTTAAATAAGGCGCTCGCACGGTACAGGGGCAGCACTACTACAATCGATACGCGGTGGGCCCCTTTTCCAATTGTAAAATGTAGATCCGCCGTAATCCGGGGGCTCAAACTCCGTCCTCGTGGTGTGACGAGAATCCCCCTTACAGCTAATCCCATCCCCATCCCAACCCTGCCCCACGAAAGTGCGTAAAAGCCTTGTGTCTACTTCCGCATTATTGTGCTTATTCAACAGTTTTGACATCTTCTCACGTATCCAGTCGACGCCCGGAAATGGAAATCGACAAACATGAGTTAAACAAACAACGACCTTTTATAATTGGTGTTTGAATTCTTCGCTGGAAACGAAATTTTTGGTGAAAAATGAGGAAAACCACTTTGGTGGAGGAGCCGGACTTAAGCAAACAAAGTCATTTTTCTTTTAAATTCTGAGTAGTCTAATTTATTTATGCAATTCTAGAAACTATATACACAACAGAATTAATTCGTTTTAAAAATAAATATAGCATTTTAGTCTATTTATTTGTGCAGGAAACTATTTAAGCTCGTGAGATGATAATTACTGAATTTATGTGTTCCTCATGTTACTTGCAAGATGAGAAGCTCGCAAATGAGCTTTACGACTGTTCTTGGATACACACAGAGGGAATTGGAAACTTCCTGTATGTGTGTGTGGCATCCATACATTCCAATTAGGACACGTGTAATTTTGACGTTTACCTTTTAGTAATTACGGCAAGGTATGAACTTTCGTAATTTCTGTACAACGGTACAACGAAGTATCCAGTTCCATATGTGCGAGTGCCGAGCACGTCCCTGTAATTACGTATTTTAATTACTGACAAATTTACGTCATAAATTACGGATACTGCGCTAAGGATGCATGGAAGTTATTGATGTACGTGCTACATCTTCCTGCAAATTAGTTGAGCTGCAAGCTATTTGTATCGAACGCGTTGCAAGTATAGCTGACATAGTGAGCTTAACGTTGTAATTTATTAAGTTTGTTAAACTAAAAATTATCAAAAATGGTTTTAGTGGCAACATTCAGCAATAAATAAAAATTATCTCATTAGTAAATGGCAGAAATGACACTTACTATGATACTTTATCATACTGCGTATGATAAAGTAACAACGTTTCCCAATTCTGACTAAAACTTTATCAAAATTAATTTATCACGCTCACCTATTTCTAAAATTAACTGTGAATATAGCGGCTCTCATTGTGCAAAGCTTGATATCCACAATGAAATCCGCTATATTGACAGCAGATCAAATATCGACATTTCGTGTCAAATGTAATCGAAATGCTGTTACTGTTACAATATATGTCCGGATATTTTTGGATTTCTGTAGGTTGCCTTCGGATATAATATAATTCCAGTATGTCACAGTGAAATCAAATACACTATAATATGATAGCAGCATGGGAACCGTACGTTTGAAGGGATTTATCCCTCAATTTAGCTAATAGAGCATATTACAACGGATACATGCGCGAATTCTAGCCGTTTGAGCACAATTCATCGCCTAACATCGTTGATATCTCCAGAAAAATATTACAATTTTGTCAAGTTATTAGTACTTTCTAAATGTTTAGACAATTCTGAGATAAATGGGCTCTATTTATCTTCAGGAAAATTGCTTGGTTACCGATATACAGTCGTCAATAATTGACCTTACACAAGTATATTTTTGCACATGATAGCATTGACAGTTATTATAAGATACTAATTTCTTTCGCTACTTTGGTTGTAAGCGCACGTGAAGCAAATTCACAACATTGTACCACCTAAAAACGATATAAACTATATCTTTAAAAAATTCTCCCGAACAAAATAGTGTAGCTAAAAAGCTGTAATTTTCAGGATTCGTTACTTAATTTATCTGTGACCCAGGAGTTTACGAAAATAGTTTCTACCGCAACTACTTTGGTCGGAATCGCACATGAAGCAAATTCACAACATTGTACCACCTAAAACGATATAAACTACATCTTTCAAAAATTCTCCCGAACAAAATAGTTTGGCTAGAAAGCTGTAATTTTCAGGATTCATTACTTAATTTATATGTAACCCAGGCGTTTACGAAAATAGTTTCTACCGCAACTACTTTGGCCGCAATCGCACATGAAGCAAATTCACAACATTGTACCACCTAAAAACGATATAAACTACATTTTCAAAAATTCTTCCGAACAAAATAGTGTTGCTAGAAAGCTGTAATTTTCAGGATTCATTACTTAATCTATCTGTGATCCAGGCGTTTACGAAAATAGTTTCTACCGCCACTACTTTGGCCGCAATCGCACATGAAGCAAATTCACAACATTGTGCCACCTAAAAACGATATAAACTACATCTTTAAAAAATTCTCCCGAACAAAACAGTGTGGCTAGAAAGCTATAATTTTCAGGATTCATTACTTAATTTATCTGTGACCCAGGCGTTTACGAAAATAGTTTCTACCGCAACTACTTTAGCCGCAATCGCACATGAAGCAAATTCACAACATTGTACCACCTAAAAACGATATAAACTACATCTTTCAAAAATTCTCCCGAACAAAATAGTGTGGCTAGAAAGCTGTAATTTTCAGGATTCATTACTTAATTTATCTGTGACACAGGCGTTTACGAAAATAGTTTCTACCGCAACTACTTTGGCCGCAATCGCACATGAAGCAAATTCAAAACATTGTACCACCTAAAAACGATATACACTACATCTTTCAAAAATTCTCCCGAACAAAATAGTGTGGCTAGAAAGCTGTAATTTTCAGGATTCATTACTTAACTTATCAGTGACCCAGGCGTAGATGTTAATAATTTTAATAACAACAGTTTAGTCGAACAAAGCAACACCACAACATGCTACATTGTTTTTATTAGAGATATTATCGGTTAAATTGTTGAGTAACTGATTAATTTTGTTACTTATCAAAACATAAACTACATCCGACGTAATTTAACGAACCTAAAACGAAATTATGCGCATAAATCATAACGTTAATTTCTCAAACTATTGCGCTGGCAACATTCCGCGAACTAGCTTCTGAAAACAGGGCGAGATCTTTGTTCAATAGTAAGTTAGAAGTTTGCGTTCCGTGACCCAGTTTCACGTGTGAAATAAAGCCCCCTGTCCTGGGTGGTTGACGGTGGCGGTCGCGTTCCTGCCGCCCCGCACCCCGCTCTTAACTACCGCCGACTACACTCCGCCAAGTCGGCTAAGTGTCCGCTCCGGTTGTTGCTCTTGACTGAATTATTGAAGCCGTAAATGTGGCCGGAGCACTCGGCCAAATATACAGGGTTAGCCAAAATTACCGGAACACTCCAACTCTCCAAGAGTAAGAGATTTCCTAAAAAAAAATCTGATGTGGCCATGCACATGACTTTATCATACAATATATAAAATTAATAGTTCAGCTGCATGAGAATCTATTTCATTGAGATAAATCGTAGGTATTGTCAAAGCATCAGCACTTGACACTACCTACACTACGTCATTAGAATAATAGTTATTTATGTCACAAGTGCCGAAAGTACGGAATAGCGCGGCGACCGGTGATGCGGCGCGTCACCGAAGGCGAAGCGTCGCCGTCGCATGTGAGCGAGTCGCGCTATGTAGTTTTTGGCAGGAGTGACATCAACGTTTTTTGTGTTGCCTTTTGAGAAATACGTACTTACAAAAAATTAAAAATGGTTATATTTCTGGATAGGAAATGTTAGGTTGATACCACTTCTACGAAACGTCAAGTTTAAAAAGCTAAATCAAATTCTGACAGATTTATATTCGTTCATAACACTGTAGATGTCACATCCGTACCAACATACTAAAACGTAACTATACTCATGGCTATACTTTATTTACAATTTTCTCAATTAATCAATTATCGTTTTTACAATTAGATAACAACGGGTTGATATTTCTTATCAACAAACAATCAAATTGGCGATCTTATTTTATCGGAATTTTGTATTTTCTACTTTGCCGCAGTAGAGCGGCAACGTTCCATAGCGGTTCTCCAACCTCTGATGAAATCAGCTGTTTTCGAGTGTGACAGCCATAGACATTTCTGTGGTGACAGCACAAAAAAATATTTGTCAAATCCAGGCTACTTTGAAGTTTCATATCAATGCAGATGCGACCGATCTCGATCAAATAGAATTTGCTCTTAAAGCTAAACTATTAATTTTACCAAAAAATATCATAGGCATAAATTATTCAAAATTTCCTCTACTTTAATTTATTATTTAACTATTTTGTCGAAATTACAGAAATGGCGGCTCATTTGCAAAATCTTTCAAAATGGCTTAGAATAAACTACCAGTTCCTTTGGACCCCTTTCAACCAAAAGCTTTTCAGCTCTAAGTTTGGTAACAAAACTTCTAAATATGAACTTTCGTTCCGATACCTTTAGTAGTTTCTCCGGAATCGTCGCCACAAAAATCGTTTACACACAGACATACATACGCACAGACACACACACACACACACACACAGACATTTTTTTGTACCTTGGTCAAAAATGTTCAGGGGACCCAAAAAGACCTATTTCCGCTAAAATCTGAATTTTTTTTTTCGGCATGATTACAATACTTTATCTTACTGCGTATTATAAAGTAAAAAATCAAAAGTTTTTTACTTTAAACATTAAATATATTTTTAATTTAAACGGTGTGCATTTTATTATAGAAATTTCGTAAACTTTTTTTTTTCAAATGGAATATATATTCTAAATTTTCTAAGTTTAGGACTGACTATTATTGAAATCATTTTTTTATTATTTAAGTTTCATATTTTTACTTTATCATACGCAGTATGTAAAGTATTGTAATCGTGCCGAAAAAAAAATTTGAGATTTTAGCGGAAATAGGTCTTTATGGGTCCCCTGAACATTTTTGACCAAGGTACAAAAAAATGTCTGTGTGTGTGTGTGTGTGTGTGTGTGTGTATGTGTGTAAATGATTTTTGTGGCGACGATTCCGGAGAAACTACTAAAGGTATCGGGACGAAAGTTCATATTTAGAAGTTTCATGACCTAACTTAGAGCTGAAAAGCTTTTGGTTGAAAAGGGTCCAAAGGAACTGGTAGTTTATTCTAAGCCTTATTGAAGGATTTTGGAAATGAGCCGCCATTTCTGTAATTTCGACAAAATAGTTAATTAATAAATTAAAGTAGAGGAAATTTTGAATAATTTATGCCTATGACATTTTTTGGTAAAATTAATAGTTTAGCTTTTTAGTTTATTCTAAGCCTTTTTGAAGGATTTTGGAAATGAGCCGCCATTTCTGTAATTTCGACAAAATAGTTAATTAATAAGTTAAAGTAGAAGAAATTTTGAATAATTTATGCCTATGAAATTTTTTGATAAAATTAATAGTTTAGCTTCAAGAGCAAATTCTATTTGATCGAGATCGGTCGCATCTGCATTGATATGAAATTACATAGTAGCCAGGATTTTGACAAATATTTTTTTGTGTTGTCACATTCGAAAACAGCTGATCTCATCAGAGGTTGGAGAACCACTATGGAACGTTGCCGCTGTAGTGCGGCAAATTATAAAATACAAATTTCAAATAATGTAAGATCACCAATTTGATTGTTTGTTGATAAGAAATATAAACCCGTCTTTATATCTAATTCTAAAAACGATACATTGAGAAAATTATAAATAAAGCGATGAGTGTAGTTTTATTTTAGTATGTTGGTAGGGTTGTGTCATGAACAAATATAAATCTGTCAGAATATGAATTACCTTTTTAAGGTGCGTTTTCATTAGTGATAATGGCAGTGGTAGCAGACGCCGTTATAGTATTTCCAATAGAAAATTGATAGTGACTCATGTTTATGTACATGCAAACTAATATGTGTCATTATCACGAATGTAAGAAATACTATAATTTCGTATTCTACCACCGCCATTAGCTACCATTACCTACCAATCGGAACGCACCTTTAAACTTGACGTTTCGTCAAAGTGGTACCAACCTAGCATTTACTATACAGAAATCATTTTTTTCTTAAATACGTATTTCTTAAAAATCAACACAATAAACGTTGATGTCGCTCCTGCCAAAAACTAGATAGCCGACTCGCTCATATGCGACGGCGACACTCCGCCTTCGGTGACGCGCCGCATCACCGCTCGTCGCGCTATACCGTACTTTCGGCATTTGTGACAAATAACTATTATTCTAACGACGTAGTGTAGGTAGTGTCAAATGCTGATGCTTTGACAATACCTACGATTTATCTCAATAGAATAGATTCTCATGCAGCTAAACTATTAAATTTATATATTGTATGATAAAGTCATGTGCCTGGCCACATCAGATTTTTTTTAGTTATAAGCAATTAATCAAAACTCCTGAACTTCAAATTAAGAATATTTTCCCACATACATACCAATTTATCTTAATCAAACGGATAAACTATTTTTTCTCGTTTGGTACATTAATTTTATTGAATTTAGAAAGTTCGGACATCACGTATTAGACATTTTTTGCCTGCGACAGGTGGCGTCTACTCAAGTGTCTACTGGTAGCCATTGTGGTTATGTATTTTTACTTGACATTTACTTATTTTGCAAGCGACATCGCCAATCGTGCAAAACTGAAAGTTGCCAAAAACTGCTTGCAATAAACTGATTTTATCAGAACACTGTTTTGGAAACTACTGGAAACTGTTTTAGAATTAAACAACGTTTGGTTTCAACAAGATGGTGCCCCGCCGCAGTACGGTGTCCAAGTGCGAAATTATTTAAATTCAATTTTTCCGCAGAGGTGAATTGGAAGGAGAGGATCCATCGAATGGCCACCTAGGTCGCCGGATTTGCAAATATTGGACTTTTCTATTTGGGGACACCTAAAGACCAAGGTTTACACCAATAGGCCGCAAAATATTGATGCGTTGAAGCTGTGGATAGTGGAGAAGTTCAAAGTATTTCTGTCGAACATTTAGAAAACTGTTTACGGGAATTTGTTGATAGGTTGCGGCATTGTCAAGGCGCTCAGCGATGGCTGTTTGAAAATTTAATTTAATTACTTTGTTATTTTTTCTTGAATTTGTTATTACTTATCCGTTCGGTCAAAATAAATGTTTTGTAGTTTTGATTAATTGCTGATAACTAAAAAATGATCCAGATGATGCGATGTACAGGATGTTCCATACTTCCATAATAAAATAAACAGCCTCTATATTAAAAGTATATTTACGCAGAGCCTGTTTAAAAATATGATTTTTTACGGTTGGAGAATTGTGTAGGTTTTCCGGTAATTATGAAAAATTTTAATTAATTGCTCAAAAATAATGCATTCTACAAGAAACTTACGTGAATAAAAAATGTTTTAAATTAGTATTAGAATTACAAAATGTAAAAATATACAAGCTGTTCCATTTTCTAAAAAAGTTTACAAGATTTCTATATTAAAATATATTTGAACGATAGCTTGTTTAAAGTCAAAAAACTTTTGCTTGAATGTATTTTATGAAATTTTTTGTTGTTGGAGAGTTATGTAGGTGTTCTGGTAATTTTAATTAATTGCTTAAAATTGCATTTTATAAAACGATTATTTTAATAAAAAATGTTTGTAATTAGTCATAAAATTACAAAATGTACAAATATACCAAAATATACCAAGTATTCCATTTGAAAAAAAAGGTAATTTTGGCTAACCCTGTATAACACAGTTCTGTATATAGGTAGGTACCTATAGTTATTAATTAGGAATGGCCTAAATGGATATTATCGTCGGTTTAGTTAGTTCGATTATATTTAGATCTGAAGCTTTTGGTGGTATTACATTATTCATCTGATAGAGAAGAAAGTCGGGGGTTGGAAGTAATTGTCTGAGCTATTTTTGAGGATGGTGCACTAATTTATTTATAGTTTCCACAGTCGGATAGAAAAAAAAACTCCTACTTCTGATTTATTATAGATATAGGCCACTGCAACTTTGACCTTTTGCCGACAGATTTGGTGGATTATTTTTATTATCAAGTACGGTCGGGACGATATTTTGCAGACATTAATGAGATAAGAAATTGTTTTTTTTTGCAAAAATTATTTACAAGATGTCGCCAACATTGTGAATAGCCTTTATACAAATTCTGTCATTCATAAAACTGATAGAATCATCTCTGCTAAGTTGAATGACAACGTATATATCACGTCGAACAAATTGATGGTACTTAAGACAAATGCGAAAGTAAAAATCGACTGCAAAAGGCACTTATTGTGAATTCATGCTGTAAACTGTATACGTTTTTAAAAATTGTATGTATGACGTTATTCCATACGTCAAAATATAGATTATCTCGATTAATTAGTCACCTTTTCACGTTCTGTAGTAAACCAAACAACTCTTAAATCAAAATAATTTGCATCGATTATCTATGTAAGTTTGAAATATATTACGAGGAAGAGCTACAGAAAAACTGTTGTAATTTTGATCAAAATTGTTGTATGTATAACTTAGTTTCATTGTAAGAAAATTAATCGTTGTATTTACCTATAAACTGGGGGATTTTCTCCGTGGCAAACAACCCCTAAATCACAATAATTTTTATCCATTATTTATGAGGGTATTGTGGTACAAATTACATATCTTTGCTACAGAAAAAATTGATATCGTTTTCTCTTATGCAAAATTATAGACAATTAATTAGAAATTTTACTTTTAAATGCTGTTAGGTGGTGGAAGTCCCCTCAAGGTGGAAGCCCCCTCAAGGTGGAAGCCCCCTCAAGGTGGAAGCCCCCTCAAGTCCCTTCACGATAATATGTAGGGCACCGAGTGGAGGGAATTGATATTTTGGTCGGCGGAAGGATGTATAATTCTTTGGTAATTATTTCGAAACATGCACTTAAGTACTTAAATTTGTATTATGATTGCTTATATACACAATTTAATAATTTCAACAAATGAGAATATTTATTAAATAACTAAGTTAATTCTTTATGTAGGTTTAAAGGTTACAGTGCTTTAAATTTACAACGTTAAAAAATAATCGTGAAAAATCAAGTAGTAAGAGCAATATTGTTCCGCAAATTAAAATTTGGTATGAAATGCTCCAAATTTTATGAGGTGTTTAAAGGATATTATATTATAATCAATTAATATTATATTTTTCGTCACATAAATTAACCGTGACGTCATGACGTCTCACATTTGTGCAATGTAGACGTCTGGTTTGGCATCTATGAAAATAAAATTGAAATAATATGTGTCTTATTTTTACACAGTAATTTTTGTTGTGTTGAAATTACGTATGTTTTGGTTACTTTTAACATCCCAATTGTCGATAATAATTGATAAAACACCTGGGAAGCAACAAGATGAAAAAAAAAATAAAAAATCAAACACAACAAAAAAGCCACCACAGGGGGCAATTGGTTGCCTTACATACCAAACAAATATTACATTATGATGAAACCATGGTCACTTTTACTTTCCATAGATTTCTCCGTTACCAACGAAGTAACAAAACCCGCAAATTACACAAAAATACATACCAACAATCGAACTAAAGTGAACATCGGTCAAACGGGCACTCACCTGAAACAACAAGAGAAAAAACGACGTTAATAATGTTTACCAAGCCCCTCGTCGACGTACACGTAATAATGTAGGTATCTAGTAATGGATTTCGGTAGCGAAGCCAATTTTGTCCCGCACACATGAGTTCAATATTTATTAGACAGGGTAAAGCCCCGGCGACCGGGGCTCGCGCTGCGCACTTGCGATTCGCTGCAATATTGAGGATATAACTTCAATTAATATGAGACTATAGGTGGCCTCCCAGGTGTGCCTTCGTTAATATTGTCGTCACCGTTCCAAATTTACCGTTTAGTTGAGCTCGGAATTCTTGAGGTCGAATGTAATTAACACACTGGTACCTGCAATATTACATCTAGTACTGAAAATCTTGAATAATTGAGTAGTTCGAAACTTTGTTGTAAGTTGTGGGGATTTATCTTGTATAGTGGAATTGAATTTACATTTGCTACAAATGCTACAATATTATGCAAGGTGACCAACTTTGTGAAATGTTCAAGGTCGGGATATATGATTAGTGTTTCTTTGTGTTATTATAGTTCTTCAAATTTGACTCAATAGTAAAAAAAATGATTCGATTGGATAAAATTTGGGGAAGATATGAATTTGTAAATGTTTCTATTTATAATTATAATTATATTTCTCGATTCTCTACAACTGGCGGAAGTTTGAAATACAAAGAATTCAGGACTTGTGGTCAAATATGTATAGCGTTAGGAGGTGATTTGTTTGAATAGTTGACTTGTTCATTTACAAATAAATAATTATTTATTACTTACACAGTAATAACACAGTGTGCTATTCCTATTACATAAATTTACATTTAAGCTATTTAGTACTATTTATTTATGATCTCAAAATTATCTGATATAAAGTCAAAAAACACTGTTCCAACATGCATTATTCGGTCAAGCTAAAAGTGGAAAAGTTCGATCCGAAATATGTAAATTAGTATCCGCAATTAGTTAATAACAGCAGAAATCGGGATATTCAATAGGATGTATCTCGTTAACCCCTTTGTTCAATCTTAATATACACCATTCGATTGCCCTTTTCTTAAGCTATAGGAATGTCAAAAAGTCCGATCGCGATTATACAGCCTTGAAATAGCAGGCGTAGACAAGTGTAGGCGTGGTATGCGACAGTTTGCGTTCTTAATTTGGACGGCCGGCTCCCAGCCCCCCTTATAGGAAGTTACGTGTATAGAAAAATGCTAATTACTCGAATACCCTGAGGGATATCGCAATGAATCTAACACTGTTCGAACGAGCGTTCTTCGGTCAATCTAAAAGTGGAAATGTCCGATCCGAAATATGTAAATTAGTGTCCGTAATTTTTAGTGATTACGTGATACGGAATGTTAGCAAAAATCGGAATTTTCCATAGGATGTATCTCGTTGACCGTTTGTTCAACCTTAATAAAAGCAACACCATTCGATTCCCCTCTTCTTAAACTATAGGAATGTCAACGGAAGTAGAACTATGATCATATACAAATTTTGCAGTTATGAATTTCAAAAAAAAATCTTCATTGACTATACAGGGTCCTGCAACTAAGCTCCCGTCTTCTGTAGCTCACTTACTCATTAAGCTAAGAGTTTGACATTTTGCAGGCTTACCCTGTACTTCAAGGTACAATTCAATAAATTATTTTTTATTATACAGGGTGTTCCAAAAATGTGCAACGCCATGGTAATATATTTTTTTAAATTGCATGCTATAAATTTTTCTACACATTTGGAAGCGTTTTATGGTTGCCTACATATCACCAAAATTTTATTGAAATCGGTTGAGTGGCCGCAGCGGAAAAAAATAAAAACCAAAAAAATTGATTTTGCATCGTAGGCTTTAAAAACCACAAAATGCACCTCGTTAATAAAAGTTTGCGATGTGCTTATTAAGTTAGATGTAATAGTCTCGTTAACCAAGTGACATTGATCCAAATTATACAGGGTGACCAAAATCGAGTGTCAAACTTGTCAAACTTCAAAGCGTGTTATTGTTCTTATTTTAAATTGGAACCCATAATTTTTTTATGTGAGATGATGCAGAATTAAAAAATAAACATTGTTTCTAAATACAACCCCATCACAATTCCCAATATTTTAAAAGTTATTCGCCAAAAACTCATTTTTCAACGTTTCCAACGGCAATTTTAGATAATAAATACCGTACGTGACGTTGAACAACAATGTATTTCATAAAAAATAATAGATCTATTTTATATTTGAGTGTACTTAATTAAGTAGTTATTCAAATGCTAAATTTACTGCATAGCGGTAAGGACCGAAATGTGGCTATAGGTAAATTTTGCAGTAAATTTAGCAATTGAATAACTACTTAATTAAGTACAGTAAAATCTAAAATACCTCTCTGCGTTATATTTTATGTAATAAATTGTGTTTCAACGCCACGTATGATATTTATTACCTAAAATTGCCGTTGGAAACGTTGAAAAATGAGTTTTTGGCGAATAACTTTTAAAATATTGGGAATTGTGATGGGGTTGTATTCAGAAGCAATATTTATTTTTTAATTCCGCATCGTTTCACCTAAAAAAAATATGGGTTCCAATTTAAAATAAGAACAATAGCACGCTGTGAAGTTTGACAAGTTTGACACTCGATTTTGGTCACCCTGTATGATTTGGATCAATGTCACTTGGTTAACGAGACTATTACATCTAACTTAATAAGCACGTCGCAAAATTTTATTAACGAGGTGCAATTTGTGGTTTTTATTGATTTTTAAAGCCTACGATGCAAAATAAATTTTTTTTGGTTTTTATTTTTTTCCGCTGCGGTCACTCAACCGATTTCAAATAAATTTTGGTGATATGTAGACAACCATAAAAGACTTCCAAATGTGTAGAAAAATGTATAGCATGCAATTTAAAAAAATATATTACCATGGCGTAGCACATTTTTGGAACACCCTGTATAATAAAAAATAATTTCTTGAATTGTACCTTGAAGTACAGGGTAAGCCTGCAAAATGTCAAACTCTTAGCTTAAGGAGTTAGTGAGCTACAGAAGACGGGAGCTTAGTTGCAGGACCCTGTATAACACTACAATACTACATACAATACTATCTAACACTACAACACTACAATATAACGCTATTATCCACTAATAGTCATTATTTATGCATTTTTGAACTTACTGTTGCGTTCATATTCGATCTTAATACAACAACCAGAAGTCAATCTGATCGATCAGAAGCAAAATTTGACCAAAACGAAAATATTTTTTTTTACAAACATCTCACAGTCACATTACTTCTGATAAATTCTACAATAAAAAAAATAAAGCTCCTAAAATTCAATCTTAAAACGTTCCGTCGGTGGTATTCGATCTTAATACAGCAACCGGAAGTCAATCTGATCGATCAGAAGCAAAATTTGACCAAATCGAAAATAATATTTTTTTGACATACATCTTCTATAATAAAAAATAATAATAAAGTACATTAACTTTTAGGCAATAAAAGGAAAGTATAATATTCAGGACGTCAGGACGTCAGGATGTCAGGATGTCACGTTAGTTAAATACCAGTTCCAGAAACGCAAAATTCTCCCACATTTAATCCTTTATTTCCCGTTTCTACCTTCCGACAACTTGCGAATTAATTATAAATACGTCAAACAAACGTTTTGGGTCGGTCGCTACGAGACTTTGTCGCGCAGAACTACAAATGAAACGAGTCAATGTAAACAAAGACAAACAAAGTTCGAACACAATCCGCGCATTACTTTTAATTAAATTTTTAATTACGGCCCTGAGAACTGCCCGCCCTTCGCCGCCCGACCGGATCCCCGGTAATTTTTGCGGGGCGACAAAAGCCGATTATAGAGTCGCAGCCGGGCTTCCAGTATGAAGTGCCATTAAAAACTTTAATTGCCGTCTAAATTTAAAAGTTTCGCCGCGAGAGCCATCTGTGACACGTTCGCGCCTATTTCTGTTTAGTTCGCTCGTTCTCGGTCGCGATGGCCGCACTTCGTTCGTCCATAAAAATCTAGTTTACGCCGACCGCACTGTTCAAATGTGATTAAGTTTTATGTAAAGTTTTCGTCGTTAAAGATGCGCGCTTGGTCCGCTTGGAAATAATATAAAGCGTGCCTGGAATAGTTGTCTCGTAAAGAAAAGCTAGGGTCCATATTTTTCACTACCGCACTTCAGGCGAAACTTTTAAATAAACGGAGGCAGCTTCATGGTAATCTGAAATTTGCCTGTCGTAATGACGAGGGGTTCTCATGTAGACACCTACAAAGTAGCTTAGAAGCAAAGAAGTTTGTTTCCAATAAATATAAATTTATACAGGTTAGCCAAAATTACCGGAACACCTAAATAACTCTCCAACGGTAAGAAATTAGAAAAAAAATCAAAGAAAAGTTTATTTACTTTAAAAAAACTTCGTCAAAATATATTTTGAATATACAAGCTGTTCATTTTATTTATTAAAGCATTCAAACAAACGTTTTTTGACATTAAAGAAGCTATCATTTAAATATGCTTTTAATGTATGTTCATTTTATTATGAAAATTTGGTAACCTTTTCTTTTTCAAATGGAATACCCTATATATTTTTACATTTATAATTATAAGACTAATTATAAACATTTTTATGGAATAATTTTTTATAATAAGTACGTAGGATTTTTTTTTGTAAGTTTCATAATTTTTTAGTTATAAGCAATTAATCAAAACTCCTCAACTTCAAATTAAGAATATTTTCCAACAAACATACTAATTTATCTTAATCAAACGGATAAACTATTTTTTCTCGTTTGGTACATTAATTTTATTAAATTTTGAAAATTTGGACATATTACATCACGTATTAGACAATGTTTGCCTGCGATAGGTGGTGTCTACTCAAGTGTCTTCTGGTAGCCACATTGTGGTTATGTATTTTTACTGGGCTTTTACTTATTTTGCAAGCGATATCGCCAATCGTGCAAAACTGAAAGTTTCCAAAAACTGCTTTCAATGAATTGATTTTATCAGAACACTGTTTTGGAAACTACTGGAAACTGTTTTAGAACGAAATATCATTTGATTTTAACAAGATGGTGCCCCGCCGCAGTACGGTGTCCAAGTGCGAAATTATTTAAATTCAATTTTTCCGCAGACGTCGATTGGAAGGAGAGGAACCATTGGATGGCCACCTAGGTCGCCGGATTTGCAAATATTGGATTTTTCTATTTGGGGACACCTAAAGTCCAAGGTTTACACCAATAGGCCGCAAAATATTGATGCGTTGAAGCAGTGGATATTGGACGAAGATCAAAGTATTATTGTCGGACATTTAGAAAACTGTTTACGGGAATTTGTTGATATGTTGCGCCATTGTCAAGCCGCTCAGGGATAGGGATAGAAAATTTAATTTAATTACTTTATTATTTTTTCTTGAATTTGTTATTATTTATCCGTTCGGTCAAAATAAATGTTTTGGAGTTTTGATTAATTGCTGATAACTAAAAAATGATGCGGATGATGCGGTGTACAGGATGTTCCATACTGCCATAATGAAATAAACAGCCTCTATATTAAAAGTATATTTAAGCAGAGCTTGTTTAAAAATATGTTTTTTACGGTTTTTTAGAACTATGTAGGTGTAATTATGACTGATTTTAATTAATTTTCTACCAGAAAATTATATCAATGAAAAATGTTTTGAATTAGTCTTAGAACTACAAAATGTAAAAATATACATGGTGTTCAATGTTTAATAAAAGTTTACGAAACTTCCATAATAAAATGACCACCTATATTAAAAATATATTTAAACAATAGCTTGTTTAAAGTCAAAAAACTTTAGCTTAATTGTTTTTTGATTTTTTTGCGGTTGGAGAATTATGTAGGGTTTTAGAATTAGTCTTAAAATTATAAATGTAAAAATATACAGGGTATTCCATTTGAAAAAGAAAAGGTTACCAAAGTTTCGTACTAAAATGGACATCCTGTACATTAAAAGCATATTTTAATCATTCGATTGAGCTTGTTTAATGTCAAAAAACGTTTGTTTGGATGTCTTTTTTACGGTTGGGGAGTTTTGTAGGTGTTCTGGTAATTATGACTGATTTTAATTAATTGCTTCAAAATTAAAAACGATGCATTTTATAAAAAGATTATTTTAATAAAAGATGTTTAGAATTAGTCCTAAACATACAATATGTTTGAACGAAACTTTTGTTTGATTTTTTTTAAATTTCTTACCGTTGGAGTATTATTTGGATGTTCCGGTAATTTTGGCTAACCCTGTATACAAGAAGAGATTTTTTTCCAAAGAAATATTTTTGCTTTGGTTTAAACATAGGTTTACTTCCGCCAAAGAAATCATCATTCTACTGTATAGTTAGATGGCGCTGTAAACACACTCCTCGCAGTTTGGCCTTATCTTGAGTATAAATAGTGGACTGGTGAAACTTTAACTTTGGAACACTTTAATTGTTTGATAATTTTTTACCGTTGGTTTTAGAAAAGATTGATTCTTAGAATTATTCTTAGAATTAGAAAAAGGAAAAATATACAAGGTATTCTAGTTGAAAAAGGTAAGGTTACCAAATTTCCAGAATAAAATGAACCGGGTACATTAAAAATATATTTAAATGATAAATTGTTTAAAGCAAACGACTTTTAATTGAATTTTTTTTTTTTTTGAAATTGGAAATTGTTGGAGAATTATTTCGGTGTTCCGGTGATTTTGACTAACTCTGTATATGGCGATATGATACGATATGATGATATTATGATTCGGTGGTAGTCGGCCCGGAAGACACGTGGTAGTAATTTCAAAATTTTCACCCGTTACGTAGTTGAGGAATTTTAATATTTTACTTAGACTTAGACTTTTAATATTATCCATCTTTTTGATACTGATATTAATTTTGATTATTTTGGAGTACCTCACCAACGATTTGAATGCAAATTGCGAACTTTACGACGCTATATCAATAGTACACTTTCCCAACACAGGAACGGGAAAGGATGTGATGTATATATTATAGGTACAATTCCCAAGGATATAATTCAGCGATGACATATCATTTACGTGTAGGTACGGGTCGATCATAATGCGAAGATGTCAATTCCGAAGGGTACGTTACATTGTACCTTGTAGGCGCTGCGAACGCGTCGTTTGGGCATATAAAAAATGCAAGGAACGGCGGGCCTCTCGCATAATAGAGTAGTCGAGGGATCGACGGTCCCCAAAGTAAATTTCGCCAACGAAGAATATGCGCAACCCTCCTCGCATCTCACTGTCAAATTCCATACTTTTTCCAACGAATATCATCATATTTTATAATATTGAATTTCCAACTGCTGATCTACTTATCGGAACTTGAATGCGAATACAGACATAAAACTTGACGACCATATAATATATTATAGATCCTAATATGTTCCCGTGTTACAATGAACAAGAAGCTGTATATTTATCTTTATAATTTTATTATAAAATTTGTTGTGTTGCTACTACAACACGATCGTGCAATTCTAAATTGCAAATGTCCAGCGGCGCGTTATGCCACCATCGGGCCCCGTGGAAATTTTGAATTTGGGGGCCCCCATATACAACGTTGAATTAAGAAGAATTACTTTTTATGCAAAAATATTATATACTAATAATACTGATATATCATTTTGGAAAAATTAACAACAAAATCCTTTTTGCTTAACAAAAGATAAAAAAGTAGCTTAACAAATTAAAAATCAAAATTTGTAGCTAGTAAAATATATTATCTTAATAAATAAAGGGTATTATTAACAAATAAATATGTTTTTAATATTTTACATATTCCAAAAACTACGATAGTTCATTTTTAAATACTCTATAATCAATATAATACATATATATGCCTATGAATGTGTACTTATTAAACTTATGGCACAGTTTTATAGTTTTTTGGAGATATTACTTTTAATAAAATGTGAGTTCCTATTTCTTTTTCTAACATTAACTAAGATTCCGATTCCACATAATTATTCCAAATGCCTTCTGTTATATCAGTTTTAACAAGAAGAAACGTAACATGATAATATCTGGTCCTCAAAGTTTCGAAGAAAGGAACCAAATAAAAAGTTTAGAAAAAGACTTATAGAACTTAAAACAGCAGACGCTGGAAACTTAAATGACTTTTGAATATACAGGCATTTGTAACAAGCAGACCAAAATAAATTTTTTAATATCCTTTAGATTTTTCCTATTTTAAGGGGGAGCCTCGTATAGATGGCAAAAAAATAAAAACATTGGGATTTTTTTTTCTGAAAAAACTATGCAATACTTTTATTTATTTTTTTGTACATTCTTGAATAATTTGAGAATACCACTAATTTTTTATTGCAAAATTTTACTTAAGGGCACCGAAAAAAAATATGAACGTTAATGAATTTTTTTTTCTTCTCTATCGGCGTGTGATTTTGTGTCTGCTGTATACTTCTGAAACATACCAACGTCATTTTTGTTGTTATCATACCAATATCTCGTCCACTTACCTAATTTTAAAGTATTAGAAAAATGTGTAACAAAATAGCGAGGTTTAGATAGAAAAATTAACAAGTTTTTTTATTGCTATTGCAAAGAAGTGCTTAAACAATTAAGCAATAAATGAAAGAAGTGCTTAAACAATTAACTTAATCGATCATGTTCCGAGCGGACCTTCCCACTGTGCCGTGCGCACTGTTACCTGCTTAGCGCGCCGAAGAACCTTAGCCAAAATACCTATATCTAAGCAACCGCTTGGAATTTCGCTTTGAATTTTAGCAGCATATTCTTGAAATGATATACTTTCGATTTATACAATAAAAAAAATCTGATGTGGCCAGGCACATGACTTTATCATACCATATATTAATAGTTTAGCTGCAGGAGATTCTATTTGATCGAGGTCGGCCACGTCTGCATTAAAATAAAACTACTAGAACTAGACATGTTTTGATTATATTTACAGTATGTAATGTCAAAACATCAGCATTTGACACTACCTACTATCATTAGAATCACAATATCTGACAAATCCTGGCTAACTAGTTTTCATACTAGTGTTTTAATGCAGTACGAGCGATCCCGATGAAATAGAATTTGCTCATGCGGCTAAAATATTTATTCTACCAAAAAATTTCATAGTAGGAATTTCCTCAAAAAATAATTCAAAAATGCTAAGACTAAACCTCCTTGTCCTACTACATATGATAAAGTAAAAAGGTTATTGATTCTGATGATTAATATATTATATTGGCTTCTAGCATGCTATATTTTCGGGTTTTATCCCGTCTTTAGTGCTAACTACAAAAGTTTATAAAGAATTATGCTCAATATTCCAAATAAGTTTTAATGTTACCATACCGTCTTACAATCTTTCTTGTATTTATTCGCGAAAACATAAGAACATGGCTATCCGCAATCGAAATACACATTGACACCAAGATGTTTTAATATTCTTGCACTGTACGTACGCGCGTTCTCGCATTCTCCATGCATTTGCGTGTTGAATTGACGTTTCGCAACCGCTGACGTTCTGAATACTGTCAAAAGATTCAAAATATCCTGGCTACCTGCTATTAATGCAGACACGATTTCGATCAACTAGAATTTGCTTCTGCAGCTAAACTATTAATTTTATCAAAAAATGTTATAAACATAAATAATACAAAATGTCCTCTACTTTAATTTATTATTTATTTATTTTGACAAAATTGCAGAAATGGCGGCTCAATTGCAAAATCGTTGAAAAATGTTAAGAGTAAATAGCCAGTTCCTTTGGACCCTTTTGAACCAAAAGCTTTTCAGCTCTAAGTTTAGTTATAAAACTTCTAAATATGAACTTTCGTCCCGATACCTTCAGTAGTTTCTCCGGAATTGTCTCCACAAAAAACGGGTACACACACACACACACAGAGAAATTTTTTTGTACCTTGGTCAAAAATGTTCAGGGGCACCCAAAAACACCTATTTCCGCTAAAATCTCAATTTTTTTTTCGGCATGATTACAATACTTTATTATACTGCGCATGATAAAGTAAAAATCGATATTTCGACCCATCTATACGAGGCTCCCCCCTTAATTTGATTTGTACTGAAATATCAAAAGACGTGGTTTCTATGCGGTTACATATATTTTAATTTGAACTTGAACATTGAACATCTATAATCAAAGAAATGAGAATGTTTAAATTTCTCCACGATATACAGAATACAACATGGCGCAGTCATTATAATATAAAAAAAGGACTACAGGTGTTCTTGTACGAAGACTGTGATGCCAGCGGAGCAATTTGAGTGTGAGAAGTCTCATGTTTCATGCTGTTGAAGGTTCCAAAGCCCAGGACATATACCGATATGATGGATCGGTTGTCAAGTGGAAATTTATATAGTTTCATTTACAAGATTTAACCACCCGAACCAGCTCGCGTCGCGTCTTGTATGATCAACGAGCACATGAAAAACGTCATAAAACAACTTCGCGTAAGTGTATCATGAAAAATTCACACCGTTACTTTTATATAATATATAATATATCCACAAGATATCGAGAAATTAATGATACTATATGCGAAGTTGGTGTTGATTAATCACTGTCGATATTTATAATTCACGATCGAAGTTGTATCGGTTTCTTGTTAAAACAAAAGGTATACGTACTCGGCGGTACGTAGTAGATTGAAATTGCAACTATCGGATAATTGAAATTTCGCAACTTTGAACTTAGAAAACTTAATATTAACTACGTAAGTGGAGGTTTATTCGGTTACACAACTGCCTCGACGTAACTGAGTTTTCGGTTAAACCCTTGAATGTCGCGTTAGTGTCAGCTTCAGATTATTATGTGATTAAAGCTAATTTAAACTTTATACGACAGACGTAAATCGAATTGTATAATATCTTAAATACGTAATCTTAATTTTACGAGCTGTCAAACTTTATACGCCTGTTCTGGTTCGGTCGATAGTTTGAGCTTAAAAAATGTCGGACAGAGCACAGAGCTAATAATTGGAAATTTATTACCACATTCGCATTAAACATTTCTTGTCAGATAAATAGTTTACGATTAACGGCAGAGAAAATCGGAGAAAAGGTACCTATAGCATAAGTCCCCTTTATAGGAAAAGAACAAATAGGTGTTCCTGCCGGGTGTTAAAATTAGGAGAAATTAATTAGCTTTCTGTTAAACAAAATATTTTCCAACTAAAATAAAATTGAAGATATTGTTAAGGCATAAAATATGATTGAGTCTATTTTTGCGACAATCAGAGCCAAGAAATGTTATTAAAAGTTAGAAAAAAAGTATTTTTGCAAGGGATTTTCCAGAAACTATAATATCAGTTGTCTTTGTGAAAAAGAAAGTATGTAAATGGAAATCTACCATAGTTCTGACATCTACGCTGAAATGTTCATTGACTATTATTGTATTAAAAATACTAATTATAGTACAAAAATGTACTGTTTTTCTTTTCCGCTAACATATTATATGTGAATGCCATAATACAATAACTTTGGAAAAGAAACGTTATGACAGTTTAGTTTTAGTTGCCTAAAAAATAATAAGAAAAAGTTTATTGTCTTAAGTTTTGAACGAATACCTATAGGGAAATTACCATAAAAATCTGGAAACATTTCCAGGGTATGCCTTAAAAAAATAATTGCCTCCTCATTACAAATGAATCACTCCGCATACAAAAAGTTATTTTTTACGTAGAACTTAACACATATCCTAAAACTTAATTGTCTATTAAGACAATTATTCTCTGCCATTAGGCAGAGAATAATAAGAACATTTTTAGGAACAATATTGATAACCGGGACAGATTAAAGTTTTCGGAAAAATGAGGTCAAAATCTCCAAAAACAAGTTAGTCAAGGTAATCAAAGTACACTAATTTTCGACTGTCTTTTCTCACAAATTTTGTTATGTAAGGTCATCAAATGTTTATGTTACCGTTAAGACAATAAGAGAATCTGTCAAAATTAGGATACAAAATGAACAGTTATCATTTAAAAAGAAATTTGATAACATCACTAGTCAAGAATAAGTTCAATTGAAGAGCAGACTTTCTATATGCATTTAGTCCAATAATTTAAAATTTTCAACCAAATGTGGCGCAATAATCTATGAATAATGATATGCTATAATCTTGTGTATTAAAATTAGTTCTAAATGCATTTTGTCATGTGTAAAATTAATTATGAAAAAATCTTTAACATTCTAAGTGTACCATATACACAGTTGAAAAACAAACCAAAGACTGGTTAGTGTTGTTGTTATCATAAGATGTAACACTGCAAAACTGCTCAAAAGTAGAAATAGAAATAGAAAATAGAAATAGACTTTATTGATCTATAAGACAAAATACATTGCATAAGACAGGTCAAATAATATTACAGAAAAAAAAAACAAAATTAAACATAGCAGAAACCTGAATGGGAGGCAGAAGTATAAGCAGAAGGAGACTGCTACAACCGACTCTCAAAAAATTCGTTAACGCTATAATACGGTTCAGTTATCAGTATCTTGCTCAGTCGTTGCTTGAAGTGATCGGTCCGTAGGCCTTTTATTGCCGTTGGTAGGTGATTATATACTTTAATGCCCAGAAACATTGGACTTTTCGAAGTCAACGTGAGTCTATGGTTTTCTATGTGAATGCTGGGGTTTCTAATATTGTAACTGTGTTCGGCGTTATTCCTTCGTATAATTTCGTTCTTATTCTTATGGACATATGTTGATACCTCTATAATATACAGATTTACCACTGTTTGGATGCCGAGTAATATGAACAGCGGTTTGCAGGGTTCACGCTGATTCTTTTCAAGCATACAACGTATTGCGCGTTTCTGTGCAAGCAATATTTTATTGGTGAAACCACCACCTCCAAACAATATTATTCGGTATGCAATGCGGGATTGGATTTCTGAGAAGTAGATCATTTTGATAATCGAAATCTCAACGATCGAGCGAATTGATCTAATTTTGAAAATTGTTTGGTTTATTTTACCAACAACAGACTGACAATGCGATTCCCACTTGAGGTTATGCTGTATAAGCATTCCCAAAAACTTTGTTTCCTGACTTGATTTGATCTCTCTCTTCCCTATTTTAGCATTGAACATGATTGTCTGGGTGTGAGGTGAAGATTTGAACTGTGTATAACACGTTTTATCGATGTTCAAATATAACTTGTTCGCTGAAAACCAGCTGTTTGTTTTTTCAAGCATGATGTTCAGGTTTTCTTCTATCTCTGTGACTGTGTCAGATACTAATATGGTTGTATCGTCTGCGTAACACACAACGTGGTAGTCCCGCAAGTACTGAAACAAGTCGTGATAAAAGTGGTAAATTTTGTGCAAAACGGTTATTTAAACTAATGAAAGAGAAGCCTATCCACAGTGTTTTATATCCTTTCCAACAGAATCAGGTTTTACTGAAGGTGCAGATTCATTCTACACCCACTGCCAAACAACTATACTTTTCTTGCTTTTGAGTTACTGACATTTAGACCAGGCAGTAGAGATTTTTACGAGACCCAGGTCACGTGGAACAGTCCGTAGATGTATTGTGATATGTTTCCTACTCGCAAATATCATGTCTTAATTTGTTATAAACAAAAGCCTCAAGAAATCGATTTTTTTTGCTTGTAAAAACTGAACTGATCGAGCAATCGTAATGCTTTCAACAGACGAATTGTAGAGAATGAAAAGACGAAAAAAATGAACCCTTTGCGAACTCAATTCAATTAATACTAACGGAGGAAATTCTGAAAATCCGGAAAAATCAATGTTTTTTTAAAATATTCATAATTCCGCCATTTTCAAAGTTGTAGCGGAGGCTTTTCGCGTGAAAGTAGCGATTCATGGGTACTTCTACTGTGTACAACCCAGGCGTTTTCCGAACATTAGTTTTTGCACAATTGCGATTTGAATATTTTTATCCAATATGTTTTTACAAGCCAAAACGAAAGATTTTTTTCGATTTTTTTGGGGTTCTTTGTTTATAACAAATTAGGAAATTATATCTGCGAGTAGGAAATACATCACAATACATCTACGTACTGTACTGCCCCCTACACGCAGAAAATACCGTACAGTTACAGTACAAGAAGTTGGACCAGATGTCTCACCACTACTTTTAGACATTGAGTTGTCTATCGTAACATAACCGGTCTATCACAAAACGCGATACCAGAATCGTGGTTTCTTTGCGTTGGAACAAACCTATAGAAACACCGGTGTTTTCTATACTTGTATGAAAAATCAAGAAGGAATTTTGCAGAAATACGTTCTCAAACCAATAAAATGCAATTTGTTCCAGACTGACAAACTAAATGCTGTTTGTCCAACAAATTATTGCGTTAATTCTATGATTTTGGTTACAATTTTTGTCAAAATTACAGTCTCGATAAATTTAATCACAAACTTGTAATAGTTTTGCTCAATTTCAGAAAACTTCATTTTTGGACAGAATGCATATAGAAACTATGCAAATTAATTAAGTATGTATATTGTGAATGAGTATTATTTGCCCCTTCCACACCTAACACGACCCTTATCTAACAAAATGACACCCCAGTTCAAAATAACGTCGACACATCCCCTCATCAATTCAGTCCGTCACAAATTTCGTCACACAAAACAACCTTTATTATGATGTTCAACCCTCAAGCTACATCAGTAACGTAACATCACACACGCATGTGTCCCTGTCAGCATAAAAACCCTTGATAACTCCCTAATACTTCTGATACACCCTCGTAACAACCACGCCCAAAGCAGTATCCCTATTTTACATAAATCTCGTAATCACAACCCAGCGTCAGTCCATAAAAACCGAGTTTACACGGTCCGGGTCGTACACCACGCGAAAAACCGACACCACGCATAAAGTCACGGAAACCACCGGTGTTTCCCCCGCGTAACATACTCGTAATTTCGCATATGATAATGCAAACGGCGGGGAGCGAAGAACGTATATTACGAATTACGCAAATGGGTGACGCGGCGAGCTTTTCTGCCGTTGTGTTCCGGTGCATTATGGTTTAGAAGAAGGATGGGATTGTTGGCGAAAAGGCTAAATTTCGAGTTTTGAATTCAGTTAAATTCTGTGTCCTATATGAAAGGAAACAGGTTATCTCATTAAACACGCGAGGAATTGATGCTTAATTACATCGCATTCAGTCATAATAATAAAACCAAATGGCACATAGTTCGCCGCTACCAGTATTCATTATTTTAAACGTGGTTAGCAAAAATCTAATAATGAGTATATTATTTGTTTAATTAAGACCTAAGTACATAACAAATAGCCTTTGACACACAACGAGGAAGATAAGTGACAGCGTTGGCGTGAACTGCTATATTAAGGCCTATCTAATTTTACCCCGCTTTTTCAAATTGTTTTTTTAATGTCGAGATTTTCCAAGACACCATCCATCAAAAAGAATAAATTTTGAAAATTGTATTACAATCGTTTTGTCAGCATAGGAAAGAGCCTTCATACTCTGAAAGAACAGTGTTTTCAAAGAAGCTACTCAAAGATTTTCTATTCGTTTTTCACTGTATTTTTAAAAAGATAAATAAAATTGTTTAATTAACTTAAAAATTAGGGTAAATATCTAAAACTCTTTTGATTTTAATTGAAAAATTCCAATCATAAGTTTAAGAACCGACTCTTTTGGTTATTGAGTGACACCATAACTGGCAATTAATATTTCCAGTGCTAAAGCTGTAGATATCCTAATGCAAATGTATTATTACAAGAGAAAAGTGGTTTTACAGATAAACTGTAAGCATACATAATTTTGCAATACATGATGTGCAAACTGCAGAATTTCATATGGGGAATCGTCATTTGGGAAATTTAAAAATAACGATGAAACTTCTACAATGGATTTTCAAATGTTATCAAAATGTGAATTTATTTTTAATTTTGCCACTAATATAAAATAAAATTAAATTGCGATTTCTGGTCTCTGATTGCGAGTATATTGGTATTAAAATACAACAATATTCTATTGTTTCCCAAAAACTGGTTTAAAATTAAACATGTTACAGATTAGATATGGAGAAATAGCAATGAAACAAAATGCGTTTTTAACGATAATTTTAGAGTAAAAATTCCATTTTTGGTCACTGAACAAAATCACAAGATCAAAATGAAATAAACATGTGGCATCTAATAGTCACACAGAAACGTCGGCACAAGATCTTGAACGCTGATAATATTCTGTATGTTGAAACAATTCAAAGAAAGAAAATCATTTTACAGTGTACAGAGGGTTAATTTACGTATCATTGTATGTGACAGAATCATAATATTAGATCAATAGGCTGCCCGTCAAATTTTCAACATATGTTAAAAAATTTCATAAAATAAATCTGTAAATACAGAAAACATTTATGTTGTAATATTTTGTATGATGGTAATTTATTGGAAACTTTTGACATACATGTTTTACGTTTTTTACCCGTTTTTTAAAATTCTTTTTGGTGGAGAGGGGGGCCCGTACGACACACTGTGTTGGACTATAATCCTGAATGTATCTATGTTATATTTCATAAAAATGAATGAAGAATAATTTTAAATAACCAGAGTTATAGAAGACACATTAGTAGAGTGCGGAATGATAAGCATTTATTTTTGGAAAATAAGCGCTTAAATGAAGCACGAAAAGTGAGAAACAAGGCACACAAAAAAAGCGTTTTATAAGACAGAAAGAACGAAGTATCGAATGTCGAATCAAGGAACACAGTAGAGACACCCGGCTAGGCAAGATTCAACAGTCCGCTGTTGCACAACACTGCCACGAGTCGGGACACATCAATGAATTTCGATGACGTGAAGATGTTGGCAAGGGTGGGTAATTATCATCGAAGGCTTATTAGAGAAGCCATCGAAATTTACAAACAACCTGACAACATCAATCGCGAGGATGGTACACTGACATTAATAGAGTCGGGAAATCGATCCTAACGCGGTCAGGTGGAAAAGCACATGGGAGCGGTAACTCCAGATGTGCGCAGTGAGGTGTAAATTTAGGTATATAAGGGATATTTTCTTGGTAGGTCTTCAGTATTCAATTAGCTTTCAAGCAGCGAGCAACATTGTACGCGAAATGTCAGCATTTACATCATACACCCGAAAAACTTGTTTGCATTAAATCAAAATAGCGACCTTAAAATCATTTAAAAACAAGTTTCAATCAAATCAAGGCATATCTTAATGTAGTCCTTCGTCATATTGGGTGCGTCCGTTATATACCAAGTTTCGGATTTTTGGCCAATTTTTCGCGAGTTTATACCACTGTGCGTTCTACCAGTGGTCTGGGGATGGTTTATTGGTTAGCGCCATCCGCGGCGAGCTGATGGCACTATGCCATTTGTGAGAGACAAATATTACGACGCGTGGGAATATAAAACATTGTTACCTGGTATTGGGACGGCTCGCCTGGTTGGAATTGTAGGTTTGGAGGTTTTCCGATGTTCGATCGGAATATTTATACATTCGTCTGGCCGGAATATGGACGAACGTAAAAATAATTTGGTTAAAATTACCATAAAAGTGGCGCGAAATAGGCGAGGGTAATTTTGTACTCTACGGGAGTATAATTTTATGTTCCGAATACTAAAAGGGCATTTTTAAAATTACGATTTATGGTAATTTCATATGTCTCATTATACTGCATTCAAAAAATTGCCGGGAAAGCAGAACATGTAGCCAACAGTTTGCGTAATCTTGATTGAAAAATATTTTTTTTTTTCATTTCATATACTTGTGTTATAGTGCTAGTATTATGTTGTTTTTGAATCAGTACACCAATGAACCATATACAGAGTGCTATTTTTAGGGACATTCACGATATATTCATTCCATGGGAAGGTTATTGTCGAAACCATAGAAATAATCTGTTAGATTTATTTTTTATAGTTTGTTTCACTGAAGTACCAAAATTTCGGTAATACAATTTGGCAAGCTGAAGTTTAAACAAAAAGTTATCAACTTGTAAAATGTAATCCTTTTTTTCTAGTGTTAGTTATTCAATTTACTTTTTTTAGTTTGTACACTTATTCGTGGTGCTCAATCTAATTCTGAATGATAAATCTCACTCTGCTAGTAATTTACACCAATTCGACGGAATTGGCTTCGTCGATTTTGCTGATATTGATACTAATGAACACGTGAGTGGATGAAGACTGCTATGCTACAAAACCAAACTTAGAAATAAATGAAAAAATTCTTAAGCATATTTATCCAGTTTCAATCAATCTAAGCAATTATTTGATCTTTGTTAGCCTCGAACCATCTCAACACCCTTAAAGTTAGCAGTAAAAGCACAAATTGACAAATTGTAGGTTTTGGGTGAATATTGAAAACAAAATGTGCAAGGAGATAGTAACAAATTGTTCTAAAACTGATTTCAGAATAATATAAGTATATGTGAAGTTCAGGGGTAACTGATATATTAGACAAAAAGTTAACAAATTTGAAGGTAGCAGCAAAATGACTTCTTAATCGTAAAAGGTCAGTGTTATGCTAAAAGTTGTTCTTTTTCCTTATAGGGAAACTGCAATTCGACTTCTTCTTACATCGTTACAGGATAACAGTAATTAAGAAAATTCTAATAATATCTATTTAGGCTGACTAAAAATCCTTTATATTTTCATCATAATACGGTGTACTACTCTTTTAACTACTATTATTTATAAATTTAGGGCTGCCAGAACTAGGTACATGTAAATATAACACGTCCTTAAGTCAGACATGTGTGTCGGAATTGCGTACATGGTTACAATGAATACATACGTCTCTATTGCCGTCTTTACACAAGAAAGTAACATATTTTACGTCGATTGCTGTATTTCAAATAATTGTACCTATTTTGTCCAAATTCCGATAATTATTACACTAGCAGCAGAGAGTAGCGATTTTGGTATTAATACACCACCTTTGGAGCAAACACTTGAACTCATGCCATCTCCATTAAAAAAAATCATTATTCTGGCCTGAAACACCCAAATAAAGTAAAAAGAAATTGCTCCTCTGTAACATTACTATCTAATGCTTGGAGAGAATATTTGCTAGTAAAAACAATTTTTAATTCTGATGTTCTCGAACATCTCTTATGTAAAGCCACATAATTTGAAGATTTCAGAAATAACGTTACGAACGTTGTTTGGGTTTTCCAAATAACTTTCCGCACTTGTTGGATTTCAATTTGTGCCGGTGTCGGCGCTGCGGTTTAGAGGCAATCTATACAGATATATTTTAGGGGATTTTAGGCATGTTGTAACAGTCCAATATATCTCGGTAATAGGGGTAGGGAATATGATTTACACGGAGAGAATGTAATTACCTAGATTGCGCTCGGCGCCGAGCCCTCGGAGGAAACAAGTGAAAGATCCAATTTAACAAAAATCCACATTAACCTTATTTATTCCTGTTCCCCCTTTTCCGCACCGGTACGCGTCTGTTGCATTACGGCGCCCTTTATCCACCACTTATCCGCTAAAACAATTTTGAAAGCCAGTGCAGGCAGATAAAGCCTTTTCTTCCCTTCTTCCGTCTAAGTTTAAATCGCTTCAACAATAAAACGATTCAAACGCCCTCTTTTCATTATTAATATAAAACTTTTAGTCCAGAATTCAGACTGCTATTGCTCTATTAGAGAAACAGACTATACAGGGTGTCTCACAGAACTGGTACATTAGAAGTTTCTCATGTTCTACTATTTCTGGAAACTTGAAATTTTCGAACTAGAATTTACTCGATCTGAGCTCTTCAACTAAAATATTCTGTCACTGTCACTTCCGGTCACCGGAAGTTGATATCAACTTTGTTATTTTAAAAGGAATGATATAATTTTAATTTTATTTTTCGTTTCTACTTATCAAATTACATCATTTTTGGTAAATGTTTCCCTATACCTAAATATCATAATTTTTGAGTTCTTTTGATTTAACAAATTTAATATCTCGGTTGTTATTGCAACTAGAAGTTTCATGATTGGTGGGCCAAAACTAGAAACATAACCAAATAGACGTTTAGTTCATCATGATATCCTATACTGGGTGTTCAAAATTTACAACACAATAATTGAATTTTCAAACGTAAAAAATTCATTTTTTTTCAGATCGTACACCGATACGCCATTGGAAATCAGGTTAATTGTAATAAAAAAAATATATAAAAAAATATATAGAATAGAAAACCTCATCCTTTCCCCCATTTAACAGATGTATATCATTAAATAAACGAAACCTTATGTATAAATATAAACCCATTCTGTATAAAGTAAACATTACCAAATGATTTATTGTATGACATTTCACAGTCTGATAACAAAACTTGATCACCTTAATCACAAAATCATCTTTAGACAAAATTCTGTAAATATAAATTACTGAATTGATTATTCATCAGAAGAACTAGATAAAAATAATGTCAGAATATTATCTTTTGTTGTTATATGTTTGTATAGTTTGTTGTCACCATTTTCTAAATATCTCGGAACTGAGGTTTTGTGAAACGACTAAAGCCAACATTAGATGAAAGAATATACAGAGTAACGACTTTCTGACAGATACTTCCGTATAAAAGAAGATAATGAGTACTCAATTCTCAAAAGCATTAAAGCTGGAGTACCACAAGGTAGTGTTCTTGGCCCAATTCTATACCTTCTCTACACACATGATCTTCCGCAACCAGATGGTGTTACCGATGCCACGTTCGCTGACGACACTCGAATCATGGCAGTAGATACAAATGTTGAAAGGGCAAAACTTAAACTGCATAATACTGTCAACAATATGTGATAAATCTATAAACACTTAAATCTTTTGAGCTGGTGAAATGATACTACAAAAGCGAAAAAAAAGTATTATGTGAGTGGATATTATTGTAACTTGAAAACGTATCCATAATATTAAAAAATTTACCTCATAACACAAAAACAAACTCAAGCAGAACTACTTTGCTGTAACAGTAGCAGCGTTACTACCACTTAACCTACAATCTATAAGAAGTTCAGAAACTCCTTTTAACAAGAACTCTGCAGCTTAACAAGATTCCCCCAATAAAAATTAACACGCATTAAGAATTTTATACCTCCTAAGCAAGTCGACTCCGTCTACCCTTCGCAATTTTTACGGAATCCTTAAATACCCTAGTTATGCTAAAAGGCGTACTCAATTATATTCGCCATTTTTGCAGAGGCGAGCAAATTGCAGCTACTCTGCATCGGCTTGGCCGTAGCTGCAGTGACAGGGACTGCACAGGGTCTTATATTAAGGCCGCTTCACTAATAGCCTGTCACTTGGAGCCTCGCTCCCGCTCCTCTCGTACACCTGAGCGCGCTGAAAATTTCCTGAGTCACTGAGCGGAAATCGCTGAACCGCCGACCGATATTCTAATTTAATTCGTGTAAAAATTTTTAGATTTATCGCGCAATTTTCGGGAATAAATTGCCGGTGGAGTGTACGTAGTAGGCGCGACGAAAATGGCTTTCAGGCGGGTAACTAGCCGTTCGTCGGGGCCAGGCTCGTTAATTCGGGGCATAATTGCGTTTTGGACGGTTTGGATTCGAGCCTGATGAGTTATTATATGCGTTTATATACATGCATAGCATTTATGTGGACATTAGGCGTTAGGGGGAAAAACTTGTAACGAGAAACGTGCAGTGCGTTCGCCAAACTGTAAATTACAACATCAAAGCAATCGTTACGAGTACGCGAGTAATGTTATAAACATATTTGGTTGTTGGTTGGTTAGTTGATATTTGGAATAGTTAGCTTAAATAATAATCAACAAATTCAGGATAGCTGATAACGAGAAATAAATAAAAATAAAATAACATAATTGGCGCAGTCGATAAGATATCCAAGAAGAAAATAGATACAACTCGCTTCTTTGTATTGTGAGTTATTTAACTAGTTTTATAAGACATCTTGGCGCATTCGTACATTTATATGGTCTTTTATAAAATAGTAATCGAACAAGAAAAAGCAATAAACCAATAATAAAACTAACTCTGTAACAATGAACCTGATTGTAAATAGTTTAAATTAATTACATATTTGAATCATAATTTGTCCATTTGAGTTTAATTCAGGAATCAATTTTTCGATCTGGATTTGAACCAGGAACGATTTCCGCCCGGGAGCTCTCCCAGTTGAGCTACCAAGGGTATGATCTTTTTGCACATTTTGAATTATTTTAGATAATAATATTTTTTTATTCACTATATTTGATCCGCTACTTTTAAATTTTAAAATCTAACACAGTTACAATTGGCAGTAGATAGATATGCCAATTTAAATATTGAAATTGTGACAAATTTGGATTGTATTTACACTACACAAGTTAAAACAGCATTTTTATGTATAATGTGTAGTAAAGCGTTTCCCAACAAAAATATACAATATCCTTTCCAAGGCATTTTGATTTTTTTTGATATTGCTTACTACTGTGAAATTAAAGTACCTTTTCAACAATGCCCTGTAAAATTACGGTGGCACTGTTGTAATTTCACAAGGAAAATTTATGTAGAATATGTGAATTCTGTAAAAAAACATTACAGAAATATCGCTGGTATCAAATAACCAGTGTTACAGTTAATTCTTGTTTTACAGCTTATTTTGGGAGTTTATTACATTCATTTTCTGTAACATTGCAGATATTTCTCTCTAGGTATCAACTTATTTGCTCTCCTCAGTTCCTTCGAGTTTTCCCAAAGGAAGGAAAAAGAAATAACAAATCAAACAATGCGAAAATGAAGAATACAAACAGTACCATTTACAAATAATGAAATAAATTCATTAATTTGTTTGGCCACGCATGCGGTATAATCCCTAATACGTATATGGATAATATTGACAGAAGGTATTGTCAAAAATCAGCCTTTGACACTACCTACTGTCAGAATGAAAATAATTGTGAAATCCTCGCTAAGTTTTAATGCAGATACGATCACGATCAAAAAGAATTTGCTCATACAGCTAAACTATTAATTTTGCCAAAAAATGTCATAGACATAAATTATACCAAATTTCCTCTACTTTAGTGTGCTATTTAGCTATTCTGAAGAAATTACAGAAATGGCGACACATTTGCAAAATCCTTGAAAAATGCTTAGAGGAAAAATCCAGTTCCTTTGCACCCTTTTGAACCAAACGCTTTTCAGCTCTAAGTTTGGTCATAAAACTACTAAATATGAACTTTCGTCCCGATACCTTTAGCAGTTTCTCCGGAATCGTCGCCACAAAAATCGCGTACATACATACACACTTACACACACTCACACACAGACATGTTTTTTGTACCTTGGTCAAAAATGACTTTTGATGAATTTTTTTTTCGGCACGATCACAATACTTTATCATACTGCATATTATAAAGTAAAAAAAAATATATGAAGAACCACTAAATTTGTTTCATTGTCAAAATTCTTATCATCCAATTATGTATTATAAGAAATGTATACGTATACAAATATATGTCATATTATATCTTCCTGAGGGTGGAGATTGTACATAAGGGCAGGAAAAAGATGACACGTTTATGAAAAATTCCCTCGGGAGCGACAAGTTTGCCTGGATATATGTACCCACGAACCATTTGAAAAAAGTGCTTTTTAGTCCACAATACACCCCTTTTCGAGCGGTATATTTATTGGGGTCGACATGTATGTTGATAAAATAAATACCGCGCTTCAGGGTAGGGAAAATTGACGGTCGCTCCATTATATTTTCACAATGACCAATGGAGAATACAAAAACAGCAATGGCTTTGCATTTGCGCACTGTTGGTTTAAATAAAAATAAATCTACTCTTTATTTATTTATACACATTGTATATTGTAGCCAAGCATGTTCTCCTCATTGAATATGTATTTCAGGATCATTTGTGACAGGGAATGAAAAAACCGTGCTAGTGACAAAAAAAAGAATTTTGAGATTTTGACAGACTCGGATAGATCTTTGTATTTCCTACTCGATTCCGGTAAAATTTCAAGTTCGAATTTTTCGGCCACTAACGTGATTTCTTCGTTCCAGGTTACATATGACGTATGTTATACGCCTACTATAACGTATGCGTTCAGTGCAGAGCGTAGTAGGCCTTCTGGAGAGGCGTAGAATGGGAAGAGGAGGCATAAAAAGCGAAATATATATTTCCATCGGAGGGACGTCATGAATTTCAAATGCGGGATGCAAAAAATAAAAGATTTACAACCCGGCCCACGGGTTCGACACAAAAGCACGCCCAGACGGAATATACGTAGAAGGCCGTTTTCAAATTTCCGTTATTTCCGCATGACCTCACCTTTAGTTTCTTGTTCCATATTTATTCTACGTCCTAAATTATCCTACGTCCTAAATTATTATTCTACGTTGTAAATTAATTCCTTTTTTTGCAAGCTTATTTATATGGGTTTCAATTTATTCCGAGAGTCAATTGTATCTCTGAATAAATTTCTTTTTATACCATTCATTCGTAGTGTAAAATTGCCTTTTAATCAATATTTATTCATTTGCTAAGGCTAAGATCAAGGCCATAGAACAACAGATATCATAGCATTAGAAGAAAGCATTAGAAGAAAAGCTTATTTGCTCAACAATCTTTCTTGATGTGACACAAGCTTTCGATAAGGTTTGGCACGAAGGATTGATACACAAACTAAACAGTATGCAACCTTTACAATACGTCGAGCTGCTAACATCCTGTGAATCTGATAGACTATTCAGAATAAACAGAACGATGAATACTCGGAACTAAAAGAAGTAAAGGCTGGTGTACCCCAGGGTAGTGTAATGGGGCCAATTCTCTATCTACTATATACAAGTGATCTACTACAAATAGACGAAAAAATGGAAGACCAAGCTCAACGAACTGAAATCTGTCCACATTAACTTTACAAACAAAAGAATCGAGGACATATGTCAAGATTAACGACGCCATAGTTCCATATGCGAACACTGCAAAGTATTTGGCTATGACTCTGGATACAAAACTAAGGTGGAAAGAACATGTTAAGAAGAAGAGAGTAGAGCTTGGTCTCAAATACAGAGAACTGTACTGGCTTCTGGGAAGAAACTCTCAGTTGTCAGTACAGAACAAACTGCAAGTTTACAACCAAATACTAAACCCGATTTGGTTATACGGCATCCAGCTTTGGGGTTGCGCGAAAAACTCCAATATACAAGGAACCCAGGACTATGCAGCTACTGGACAACCAGAATCTTGCGAGAAGACTAAAAAGAACTATAAACCCTTCGAACTCGTAAACCAGTGAAATGTGTAAAAAGCAGAGCACAGTGAATGAAGTGTTAGTGCTTCTTGTTTAGGACAAAGAAAATATAGGACATCAGTGGATAACCTATTAGAGACAAATACCTAGTTTTAAGAATTCAGACTTAAATTGATGGTGAATCTTTTAGATTAGTTTCAATATGATAAGCACTTTATGCTTATTAATAAAAAAATGCTAAGCTGGCAATGTTGCAGAAATTGAATTAATCTTGGTTCTATTAAATGCCTTGCCGTACTATAGATAATAATATCCGGTACGTAATTAGTTTCAGAGTCTCGAATACGCGCGTAATTAAATAAGGCTTGGCTCAACGATCAAACATTCAATCTGGTGAGTTAAGCTATGATTAGAAGCTTCAGAATTGAGTTTGGCCATGATTAAGTGCATTATTGAAGAAGTATTATTACCATAATTATTACTCCGTTGCAGCGGTTATTTAGGTAACTAAAATAATGAGTCTATAAAACTAAAACGAGGCAAGTCATAGCGTTGTACTGGGCTGAATTTAATAATGCTCAACTTTTAAAAGAAACCCGGACTCTATCGAGAAAAACGCAATTGACGAATGGATTTTTGTGAATGGAAGGAATTTTTCTTTGCACTTTAAACATAAATTCGACTTTTCCAAGATAAGTTTTCTATCAAGAATCTGAAGAAAAAAAAAACAGGTTAAAATTCTTAAAGCACTGCTTAAATTTGGCCCATTGTTAAGGGAGGTATAAAATTAAAAAAAAAACGAGGTAATAAAATTAAAAACGTCGAGCGACCTACTGGACACGGTCTAAAGTTGACTCATTTTAGGCGCAAAATCATTGAACATCATAATTAATTCGCACGCCTAAGAAAATAATACCAATAATACCATCACATCAAAATGTTTACTGAATCTCTTATGATACTATTTGTGAAATTACTTAAAAACTATCCATGTGATTAAAAAATTCGTCATGAAAGATATGGGTACATGATAAATATTTTGAATTACTTTAAAATATTGAAACATGTAGGTTTGGGTGTGGCAAAAAAGAGAGCTTTCAGAACCCACCTGTTTAGTCAATATCTATTCTGTCAAATCATCTGCCCTCAGCAAACTCTACATCTTTCAATATTTTTAAGTAACTGTTTAACATGTAGGTACCGAAATTCTTCTAAATTTCATATTTAATATGGTGTATAATTTGTTCTGCTAAGCTTAACATTTTCGGAGATAATATTTTAATCACTGATAGTTTTTAATTAATTTCTCAAATCTAATATGACGAGACCACTGTTTCATCAGTCAGCCTGTATATGCTCATGACTGAATATTAAACAATAATTCTAACACAGGATTGTACTGAAGGATCAACCTACTATTAAACAAATGCTTTTTTTATCACTTTTCGAGCATATTGGGTCGACATCTTACACTGGACGAAACAGATCTCCCATCAACGTGTTTTATACAGGGTGTTTAAAATGATCAATTATGTGAAAATCTCTAGACGTCAAATTTGACACCTATTTCCTGCCAAAACAATCTAATTGTATATGAAAACATTCGGTATGTCTGTCTCTATCGCATCATGTCTCGTATCGTTCAAAGCTAACATTAAACATGTCTGATATGCATATTAAAAAACAAACAACACATATTTGCCCCCCGACACATTCGTTTGCAGTAACATATTCACGCGCTACCGACGACAGTTGGCAAACATTTCAAAACGTGGCGCACACGATACGTTTAAATAAATCAGCAAATTAGCGGCGTCGAAAAAAAAAGAAGAACGGGTAGCTCGCCGCAACGAGCGGGTTTATATCTAATTAAGTAGAGTACACAACCGACACATTCGACTACACAATGGTCTGGCATCGCTAATCTCGTCCGTGGCGGTATTTTGCGCGCGAGGCAGGTGTTCGTGCCGAGTTAGCGTTTTTCACGCTTAGCGCCGCCGACCCGTCTGTTGATTTCAATTTGTTAGCGGATGCTATCGCCGCTTTTTTAATTAATTTGCGAGCCAGCATTTGATGGACAGTCGATAGCTGATACGGATTATTTCTTTGTTAGCTTTTGTGGAACACCTTTCGACTCGAAATTTTATGATGCGTTGGACGATTACTGCACTGGAAGATGTTTTAGAAAATATTAGAGAGTGTGGATGGCACATTCGCCCAAATCCGCTGACGTTCGAACTGCCAGAAGTCGAATAGTTGGATAAAAATCACGCGTTCGGCGAGTGTCTCGCCATAAACCGCTTTATTTGTTCGCGTTCGCGTCGATCCATTCAATGTCGGTCTAATGACGCGGCTCAAAGGCTTTTTTTTGTGTGTACCCGAAGGTATTATTTACGACAGGGGTCTGATTTATGACATCAAAAACGTGCGGTGCATCAATGCAACCCAAAAAATACGTAACGAATGGAATAAATTATTTATTATTGAAATAAAAAGATTACAAAATATTGAACACAATAAATGTATATGCAAAATACAAATAGTGTAGGTATATTGATGTTAAACTTAATATCCGATAGTATTTTTTTCTGTATTTGTAACGTCCCCATTACTATAATTTATCAGCAAAAAAATCACAGACGAAAAGTTAAAATGGAAAATATACCAGATAATGACATTTATTTCTGTATTATTGAAGAAATGCAAATGCATATCAATAAATTAACCATCCTTATTGTAAGATTACTAATAAAAATTAAAACTAATAGCAATATTAAATCAATAATCAATTAATTAGAGCTAAAGAATTAATTACTTTATCTACGACTCACGGATAATAAGTTCATTGCATATCCCCGTATCTATGACTATATAATCCCCATCATTATACGCGCCAATGATTATAATGACACTAGCGTTGTATAATAATGACAGTAGGAGGTTTCGTGTCATGAAATAAACTTATATTGTTTATTGATGCATATTAAACGCTTTTTAGTTAATATGACTATTAAAATAGAATCACAATTGTTGTTAGTTAATTTTTTAAAGCGATTTGTATATGCGATTAAACTTGCTCAAATTTAATTTTGCAAATTTTTTCATTTCTTTTAGAGTTGTGATTTTCCTTACGATTTATATTGCTAATATCTTATTTGACAAATCACAATTTATGACACACCTTCCTACTTGTTTCATGTGCAGTGAACACTATGATTCTTTACTTCAACTGATACGGCGACATTTGACGTGTCTTGACTTCAACTATTGTCAATAAATATATTTATCTACGACTCACATATAATAAGTTCATTGCATACGTATCTATGACCATGTAATCCCCATCATTATGCGCGCCAATGATTATAATGACACTAGCGTAATAATGACAGTTCGTTCAAATTATGACCTCATTATTTGAACGAACTGTCATCTTTATACAGCGCTAGTGTCAAAGTCTGTCAAAATCTATGTGGATGACAGTTATGACAGTTCGCCATATACGCCTATACCTATATACGCCACAGTGGCTTTGAGAAAAACGAGTTTAAACTTTTGTATTTTAATAGGTGTTTAACAAAAAACTTAAAACTGTAATAGTGTTTCTAGGTTACTACAACATTCGGTTCAGCGTACCATTTTCCCTCACGTTTTCGAAAATTTTACAGGAGAGTCCGCTTGCGTATTCAGAGCAACTAATTCTATCCAAAACACTTTTTTATATTTCGTTCAGAGTGTGCATGTTCTCCAGAGTTATTTTGCAATTTTCAATTGTGCTTTTCTAGAAAAATTCTTTTTTCACAAATTGATGATGGAACTCGTATCTGTTCTCTGATTTCTCCAAGTTTGGCCAACATTATTATGAATAAACATTTAGATGACATTATTCCAAAATTACGGTTTTAATTTTCATTAATTCATAAGTACATGGATGACATTATTTGTGCGTTGCCTGATGACCAAATTGTTAATGCATTGAATTGTTTTAATAGCTTTAATCAAAGTCTTCACTTTACTGTTGAAAAAGAACAATATTAGTGTTTTGTTTTTAGTTATTAATATTATTAGGAAATATGAACATATTTTGCTTTTATATTGGTATAGAAAAGTTACAAATTCTGGTAGATATATTTTTTTATCTACGACTCACATATAATAAGTTCATTGCATACGTATCTATGACTATATAATCCCGATCATTATACGCGCCAATGATTATAATGACACTAGCGTTGTATAATAATGACAGTTCGTTCAAATAATGACCTCATTATTTGAACGAACTGTCATCATTATATGACGCTAGTATCAAAACCTGTCAAAACGTACGTGGATGACAGTTCTTTGACAGTTCGCCTCGCAATCATTGACAAATACATTTAAAATATTTTGCATAAAACGGAATTTATGAGTCGTAGATAAAACGTCGTATTTGACTCGCACATAACGGATATAAATCGCTCGCATGATTACACGCTCGCCTACGGCTCGCGTGTAAACTTCATGCTCGCGGTTTATATCCTTAATTATGTGCTCGTCAAATAATATACTATTATCTACGACTCGCATATAATAAGTTCATTGCATACGTATCTATGACTATATAATCCCCATCATTATACGCGCCAATGATTATATTGACAGTAGCGTTGTATAATAATGACAGTTCGTTCAAATAATGACCTCATTATTTGAACGAACTGTCATCATTATACAACGCTAGTGTCAAAGTCTGCGAATACCTACTTGGATGACAGTTATTTGACAGTTCGCCTCGCCATCATTGACAAATACGTTTAAAATATTTTGCATAAAATGGAATTTATGAGTCGTAGATAAAACGTCGTATTTGACTCGCACATAACGGATATAAATCGCTAGCATGATTACACGCTCGCCTACGGCTCGTGTGTAAACTTCATGCTCGCGATTTATATCCTTAGTTATGTGCTCGTCAAATAATATACTATTCTATATCCACTTGCACTATTATAAAATCAACACATTATAATTTATAATATTATGTTGTGATCAGTACAAAATCTGTACATACAGCTTCAACGCTCTGACTTACTAACAGGGTTCCTGGGTTATACTAACTGACTTCACTGGGTGGTAGTAAAAAATTTAACCGCACATATACTTAAATTGTTTTAAAAAATAACTAACAACTCAATTGTGATTCTATTTTAAGAGTCGTATTAAGTAAAATATGATGATTAATTCAGGCCGTATCGCGTTGTTGAGCTATAATTCGTTACTGGGTTATTTGCTTTCCTAATAACCTTGTTTAGAGCCGTTATTGCAAAGAAATTTACGAAAGAACAAAAGCCTATCTATCGACTAGATCCAGAGTAAATTAGATTTTTTTCTTGGACCAGCGATTTCATGGGAAAAAAAACTGAAAAACGAGCGTTACGTTAAAACTGCTAAAATCGGGTACATTTGTACTCTTCTCTCGCGCTTATGACCAAACCCAGTGGCAGAAAATTTTGAAAGACCTACAGGTAATGTAGAAATGATTGATGACCATAACGGATTTTTTTGGGGTAGTGGTTTCTCAGTGTAAGCCTTCAAACACAGGGCTCAATACTTTCGCAACCGATAGTCATATTACCGATTTTTACAATTTCGAATTATAAAACCAATCATTTATCTTCGACGAATTTGCAGAATTATACTCTACCAGCTCTAGGAGCATCAACTAGCATTACTTATCATTAAACCATTCAAACATGAAGAATTTAAGAACTACCATAATATAATGTAATATTGCCATTTCGCAAAGTTGACCCAGAATCACAACAACATACCTACAATTTACATTTTAATCCATAACTTCACACTTCACACATTTATCACATCTCAAAATGAATGTGGGCGAATATTTTCCAGTTCCACAAAGATATAATTCGTCTCTAATTTCCCCTTCCATATCCTTTTACGTAAGGTAAACAAACCTCTGCACAAAACTCTAAAAAGTCGGTCTGCCATAAATTCCGGGATAATAATTCCAACCGAGCGCGGATTATCTCCCGTTAATAAACAAGAGCGCCGGTCGGACAAGCCAAGCAAAATAACGACCCCTATTATGATTCGCAACACGCGAAACCACCCCATTCATTCTCCACCCAATTTCCAGCTACAGAGCAAGTGGATACCGCGATACACCACGGCAGACATAATGACGCGAACACGGAACGAACCGTGTACAAAAAAAAAAAAACTCTTCCTAACCCTACACTGGAAGAGACAAGTAAATATCCGGAGGCTGCGTTTCGAGGACCGGACAAAAATTAAAAACAGTTCATTCGGAGGATCCGTAATTCTGTACCGGATAAACAGCCATTCCAGCGATATTTTTTCTTGATGCGACCTCTTGCGCAAAGGGATGACGCAATTTTACGATTTTTGTAACGTTGGAACTGTAAGTGTCCAATATTTGTCGGATTACGATTGAAAAAATAGATATTATACACTATAATGACATTAACGCGACTTATACTCATACTTTTACTTACTAAAACTTGAAGAACGGTACTATGGACAAATGGCTCAACACTCACCTGAAAAAAAAAAAAACATTCATTAGATATATTGTTTCTAGTTTCTGACAAATTTAAATCAAATAGTTTGTACGCAAAATGTGCTGTACAAAATATTTACAATCTCTACTCAAATTATTATCGTATATACAACCAGTTTTTCCTAAGAAAGTTAGTTTTTTTTTTTAATGGAACACCCTATATCTAATTAATTTTATGGATTCTACACATCGTACTGCACAAAAAGTACTAGTACACACTAGTGCAGAGATAACTAGTCCTCTTCATAAAAAAAAATCGATTTTTCTATCAATAAGTCCTTCTACACCTCTACATTAACTATTAAACCAGCTAAGTATTTACCTAAACTACTGCTTTCTCGCACGAGATCATCTTTTATTAAATAAAATAAAACATTTCAGCACATCTGCAATTTAATATTATAATTTGAAATAAAATTTTACTTATACCCTGAAGGATATGAAAAACTGTGCTAAACAAGTTATTAAAGTATCTGTCAGTGGTGGTGGTATTATTAGGGTTGTTAAGTTAGATTTGCATAATTTTGGGAAATATGGCAAACTTTTCCCAGGCGGAACTAATTGACATGGTGTGGGTTTTTGGCGAATGCAACAAAAATGCTTTATTGGCAAGTAGAGTTGACAGATACCACTGACAGATACCTTAATAACTTCTTTAGCACAGTGATTCACAGCCTACAGATGTGATAAAATGTTGTATTTTATTAAAAAAGATGAAATTATGCGAGAAAACAGTACTTTAGGTAAATACTTAACTGGTTTAATTGTTAATGTAGGTGTAGAAGCACTTATTGATAGCAAAATATATATTTTTTATTAAGAATATTAGTTATCTCAGCAATGGTTTATTTTCGCAGTAGTATGTACTAGTACATTTTTGTGCAGAACGATGCGTAAAATTCAAGAAACGAATTAGATACAGGGCAGGGCGTTCCATTTAAAAAAATAACTTTCTTAGGAAAAACTGTTTGCTTTATTTTGCTGCAGATTATGACCACCCTGTACACAATTTGGATATGGTAGGTAATCATGATAATAGAACGCTTCTTACTTAATCATACATACATGGGCATTTGGCATTTTAATAACAAATTTGACACTTAAGAACAATAAATTTAAAATAAAAGCAAATACATGGTGCTCTTGTGATTAGTATAACAATTACATTTTGATTTTTAAATAATTTATTGTAAACTTTCAGTATTTGAAGCACAAATTTGTTTTAAGCAGAATTTGATGTAAAGTTCTGAGATAATGTTTAAAACAACAACACGAGTTTTTAATCCGGAAAATTACAACTAAACATTGCGTTTACTTTGTTTTTAGCTGGTGTTTAAAAATAATATCGTACACGCCGTGGTCACTAATATCAGTTTCTTTAGTATAATTATAACACAATATAGATATAAATGAATTAATTACCTTCAGTTCTCCCAGGACTTCCCGTCGAATTTCGGAAATTACGGACCCTCTCGTTGATGTATACAGCACCACATAGTATTCTCGCATATTACGCTATCAAAATTCGGCAATTGAATAATTATTTACCTTTGATAAGGCATCGCGGGGTCTTAGGTCGCTCTTTGATAACGAGCTAGCTAGCTGGTGACTCTTTCCCCTGTTCTGCTGACCCAACGAAAGCAAGACGGCTAATACTACTTTTTACCGCAACCTTCCGTAGTATCATGGATGCGGAGGTTGTAAGTCCGTCTTAGGTCCATGCCCAGGAAGGGTTAATCCGTAGCATATCCGTGTAGGAAGAAGTCGGCAACCCCTTTTATACCGGCGAACCGGGACCAATCAAACAAAAGGCAATATTTTGAGAGCGAGAATACTGAAAAAAACCACGATGGTGCTGCAAACACTACCCGTTATAATGTCCCGGTAAATTATGACCGGTTTCATGCACAATACTTCACGTCACCGATCGCGCGAATACCGATACCGTATGTACGTTAATAATAGCCGGGAAAATTAATAATTACCGGGAAATTAAGTATAACGAAGGTGTAGTGAACTAAGATGTTCACGGAACTGGAGTACGATTACAAGTGCGTGCAGTTGTTGCTTGGGAAAACTTAGTGTCTAACCTTGTACGTGTTTTCGGCCTAGTGGCCAGGACCGGTTTTTTTGCTCACTCGCCCAACCCGCCACCGAGGTAGGAGTGCCATATTGAGCCGTATTTACCTATACATAGGCTTACTATACATAGGCTTAATATTCACATTTGTTAGATTATTAAATTCTGTATGGTAACAATCATAGCATGTATTTACATGTTCCGAAATCGACTACCAAAGGATTTAACACCCATTAATGATCTTCAATTTGACGCATGACAGAAAATTATAGAACAACAGTTAGAAAAGTTATAACGTTTTGCTAAAGCAGAACAAAGTAATGTTCAGTTGAACCCACACAACATAACTACAATATCGTTATTTAGGGGTTCTTCACCTCAGAGCAAAACATTTTGCATACATGAATAGGACTACCGCATCTAAATACCTCAGCGCGATGGGCAGGCGGAGCAAACAAACCCCTGAATCTTAAATTAAGGTTATGGACATCCGTTCTACAGCGTATCTTCCGCATGAGGTATTGTGGGATCCTCTTGGATAGCAACTTGAGATATAATATTGCTTTATGCAACACCCTAGTGTTATACATGTGCAACCACCCCAAGTCGCCCAGCCCATTCGATACATGATCATACTTCCTCAAACCAAAAACAAACAGAACACATGCATTTTGGACACGCTGAACACGCTGCCTATCCGACGCCGTCAGGCAAGGACCGTACACGGTATCACAATATGAGATCTTTTTACTATTAACAGTAGATATAGCGAGATATTGTCAAAACATCAGCATTTGACACTACCAGTACTGTCATTAGACTGAAAATATTTGGAAAATCCCTTTGCTCTTGCAGCTAAACTCTTAATTTTACCAAAAAATGTCGCAGACATAAATTATTCAGAATTTCCTCTACTTTGATTTATTATTTAACTATTTTAAGGAAATTACAGAAATGGCACCATAGTGCGTATGATAAAGTAAAAAAATATATTGGTGGCCTCACGTACTGGGAGTATCCAGTACTTCATCTAATTGCTGCAAATGCAGGATTCGAATAAACAGTGTACTGCCGAGATGCCTATCAAAATCCAACTAATTCAAAATCAATAAATTCTTTTCGAATTTACCGCAAACTCGAGCATATCGTAAACGCATCTTTTTCGATTTTCAATTACCGTTCAGCGCGCTCGCCGATACATTAGGTACGTCCATAACAGCGCTAATGTTTCACATTGGTTTTTATAGTGGTATAGGCATTAATTTATATCGGGCGATTTAATTAAACAATATTCAACAGAAACACGTAAACGGTAGGTGGGGAGGGGAGGGGCGTGCTGAATGTTCTGTTGCACTCTGAATAATGCGCTTTTACGCCATGATTGCCGCCGGGACAATACGAATTTAGGCATGGTTCGGAAGAGCCGCGGTATCACTGAGGCATGCCCGAACAAATGTTTGCCTGTAGTACCAATATCCCCACGGAATCATTGAAGACCACGCTCTGCAATGGGATCTCCCGCTAGACTGTCTGAATCGGGCTTTATTCATGATGTACGCCTGTAGTGGGAAAATATTATAGCAGTGACGTCAACAACGATGTTATGTTATCTATGGGTCATTCATTTACAAATCTTACAGACATTGCACCCAAAAAATATCCTTTAAATTACGCCAAACTTATTCATTTTGTCATTTTGCCAAACTGTCATTTTCTCGGAAATTTAGTGGACACCTGTATCGGGAATTTATTAAAAAAAATATTTTCGGAGATATAAAAGCTTAAAGTTTGGATGATTTACGATTATTTGCCAAACCTTGCCATATTCAAAATTGAATATCGTTGGTTCTAGTAATCATATCGGATTAATTTCCTTTTTTTATTTTACAGGTTGAAATATTTGTTGATAACTGCGTACGATTATTATTTTAATTTACACTGCGCGTCAGACAAAATGGGCCACCCGAAAAATGTACGTAATTATCCACCATTTTAATTATTTCTTGTTTTCAATTCATTAAAACAAGTTATACTGTATACTGTAAAGGCAGACGACCCTGTAAACAATAGAAACAAAGTCATGGAACGGAATAAATCCATACAATCATGAAATTGTGACACACTCTTTAAACGCGTTTCCTGGAAGCGATATATTGACAAACTTATTCTTGTACGTAGATGAGCAATACGTTTTAAGGTTATAAATAAATAAATAATAAATAGGCTTTATTGGTTTTCGTTTATAAAATAATACAAAAGCTCCCTACAATAGAAATAAACTCAAGTTACATAATATCAATCAGTGATCATAATAAAAAAACAATGTACAATAAAAAACTGAACAACAAAAACTGAAGTGTTCATTCAAAAAGAAAAAGATAATACCAATGCACGAAGATTACCAATAAAGCACATCCCGCAGTTGAAATATAAACGATTCAACTGACAGAGTAGGAGGGGCACAACCACGTAACTGTCGAGCAGTTGTATGTGGTTTTCTCTTATAAATTGTTATGATGCATGCACAGTGGTTGTACCCATAAGAAAAAAGTAGGAAAAACGCGGTGGCATATGAAATGAAAAGTGCCGCTGTGACTTATGTTTTGTTGTTCTGACAGTACGGACAGTGACACCAGTATTCTGGCGAGTGTGGTAATTATGGTCGACCTTTTCCAGCCCCAAACTGGTGTAATTTTTAAGGCAGTAATTAAGAACAGCCTTGGTATACAACTTTTTTACATTAAGGTAACATTAACGTTGATATCCCTACAGATTAGACGGGTTGGGAGAATAATAATTGATAGAGACATTCTGAAGCTTTGAAATACGGAATTAGAAACGAAGACCCAATTACATTTGGAATCCCCAACTGTAAAAATTCTGAATTACAAGAAATATATATCAGAAAAGTTGAAGGAATAAACAACGCGACAGTAGCTTTTGTTGAACTAAAAGCACCTTGTTTCTTTTACCCAAAAATCAGCACAAAGTAAATAAAAGCAAACCTTAAATGTCATTTATTCGGTATAAATAAATTTTTGATGAATTTAGGAGTTATAATTAATTCATATTCTGCTTTCAGTTTTGGTGATATACTATTTTTTATGTTTGTTTCAGAGTCAAAATATTGCGAACTAAGTGCTGTTTCGTCTTCTAGATTGTTAGAAACATGTGATTTCTGATTTATTGTAATATGTCAAGATTTCTGTTTACAAATTTATTAATAAATTTAAAAATTGCGGAACCTATGTGCCGACAAAAGCAGTAGAACTTAATTCATGTAACATTTAAAGAAATTTGACCTCAAATATTCTATCAAATATTCAAAATTTCAGAACAAATATGACGACCAAAGCTGTAGAAGAAACCGATTTATATAAAAGATTTCCTGTAAAATAGATTCTGATGAGTTATAATATTTGTCATACTTTTTAAACTTAAAATGGCGGATCCAATATGCAATCAAACGAATAATTTTCGGACCAGTTTCATTTAGTATTTCAAACTATTTTATGTCTCTTTCATATGTACCCAATCTATTTTTCATTTCTTTTCTATGCTAAAACATTTCTTAAAGAATTTATATTGATGGCCTAGCTGTAATACAACGTATTACCAATGCTTTAACCACTCACTACAAAAATTCAACAAAAATAGGGCTCTTCCTATCTAGTAGTATGCACTGTTCCACACATCCACATTCAAACTCCAAAAATTCTATATTCATAGCTAATAATATAAAGCTTGGAGGCTTGTCTTCGTTTCAGCTTACTTAAAAAAATTCTATAACGTCCCAATTTAAAAGAAATTAAATGAATTTTAAAGTAATTGAAGAAACACGATAGTCACTAAAATATTATTTGCATGCTCTTTAAAGTTTAAATAAATAAAAAGTTAAAAAACAAGATATCTCTCAAATAAATTAATCATATCTTCATAATCCGTCTATAAAATTATTAAAATTGCTAAAACATCAAGTAAAATCAATTGCATTACAAGTAATCAAACTGAGTAGGCAGACAGTAGCCATTGAACAGAACGAACAGAACCAAACGAATTATTCGTACTTTTCGAACTCCCGGCGCCTCCACCCATACAGGCAATACGCTTCAAACAGCGCAAACGCCCCCAAAACAGCACCCCAACGACCCAATACAGAGCGGAACAAGCAAAAAGTAAGTAATTGGCCCACGAATCGCACCAGTACCGAATAAAAATCCTTTTGTCCAGATCCTTCCAATTCCGCCAGTAGATTACGATGTCAATTTTCCGATGGCGAAATTTCCCATCGGCACTAAAGCATACCTAAAAAAAAAGAGTCCGAACGACAAAGGAAAAGCCTTAAAAGCGAACAGAGACAGCGGGAAAATGCCGAATCGCGAGAACGTTGTTTACAAGATAAAAGAGGAAACACTCGTCGGTAACGAGGGGCTGAAATTTGCCGGAGTGGATGAATATCTAGCCTAGGGATGGAAGAGGGTGAATTGGTGCGATCGAATCGAAATAAAATTTTAGCGATCGGGGTTGCCGAGCCTGCTGAGCGCGGCAAATTGGCGCGATTTAAATGAATGCGGCGTCCGGTTTAAGATAAGCCGATAAATTACCGAAGGGGTTGATCTACTGCTCGCTCTAAACCGGAAATATGACCGGATTATAGCCGTTCGTTAGGCCGGCGTGCCGAATGTGTAGTTCCACTTCCTAATTCACGATGAGTAACCGCTTCGCTGGGATTTGTTGCTGAAGTTTTTCATTTATCTAATGACTGCACCAGATGAGTTTTTCCGACTCTCCTTCGAGAGATATTGAAGGGTGACATTTATCAAGAATGATACTCTGTATAATTAATTTTTTGGACGTAGCAAATTTGTGAGTCATACTAAAATTTAACCCAGTGAGTAAGGCGGTATTAATAAAATTTCAGTGCTGATTGATACCAGGATTATTGTAATCAATTGATTTCCAGGTGGATTAATATAATTAAATAGGAATACTCGATAATGCTGATGCTGTCGCATAATAATAGGCGTTATTGTACTACACTATTGCAGCACATTTATTTATTATAGAAAAATTGTACATAATAACTGTTTCTGAGAACAGAAAAATATTTATATTGAAGTTGTTTAGCCGATTATTTTCTACACGGCTAAATCAGATATCTGTCTATTCAGACAGCTAAATCAAACACTTGTGGTACATTATTCCGACAAATATAAACATTCAAATAAATATCAAGTGTTTTGAATATTGTTAAATAGATGTATTATTAAGAAATGTTAAACATTTACGTTTTTTTAAATTGATTATGGTCGGGTTACAAGTAAAAGTCACTAAGTAACATTTGACTAATATTGACAAAAACTAAGATTTATATAAAAACTGGAATACAACAAATTATACTTTCTAGTGCAAATATACTTGCTGTAGATAACACGGTCGACAAATTTGAATTTGTTGTCTTTCTTTGGTAATTTTAGACGAGCCGATTTCGTATATATCCATAAAAAGGATGCCAGTGGAGTAATTTTTACGAAATTTTGAATAAACAAAGTTAAAACACTAAAATAAGGAAACTTTAGTGGCGATATAACGGAAAAAATATTCAACTAATTATAACTACTTTTCATTCATGTTTGTACTTAGAGTGACCATTTAAAACAAATCAACTGCCCAATATATGTCATTATTGATACTTTGGTCGGCTAAAACCTAGTTAAATGTTTCCTTCAGTTATATATCTGATACAAAACATCTGAAAAATAAGTGTAGATTATATTCACTAGGCTTCAATGGCAATAAAATAGATTATGTACCTGAAAAGGAGAAACTTTGATGTTTGTAGTTTACTTAGATTTACCTCTGTACATTCTTGCACATTGGTGTGTATATTTAGACCTAATATTATTTTGTATTTTATATATTTTTATTTTAACAGTAGAGTAAAACTCAAACTATTCAGTTAGCTTTGAAGAAGCGAACGACATAGTTCGCAAAACGACTGCAGTTACTTGATTTTTGACTTTAATGTCTTATATTTTTTAAACCAGCGGGCAGAATTTTAGTTTTTGTTTATTTGTTGCGAGGAAATTTCACGGGTTTTCATATTTTCTAATTAAATATTGTTTAAGGTGCTCCATTTCCATATATAGCTTTACGTTACCATCCAAGGACAGCAACTCTGTATACTTTAGTCGGAATACACGATATGTCATTAGCGGCTGCTTTAAATTTAGATCAGTGATGGTCTGAGTTAAATATCCTTAAGTACGATTAGACGGTAACTCAAATTGTGTTGTATTGGGTAAAATTATGTTTTAAATATTGCTTACCGTAAAACGTTTTCATATAGAAAAACCTTTTCATATAGAAAAGATAATTCTTTGTGCAATTTAAATATAATAAAATCTGCCATCTTCAGGTAGGTTATGTACATAAATATAGAAATAACCAAAAATTGTGTGTTGTTTACTATTTACGTCAAATTCAGTGGCAAAAAAAGTATGTCAAAATGATCATCTTCTTAGCACTTGGTTTGATAACTTAGTCCTGAAGATGCCTCTTGCAACAGAGCGCGAAACGTCGACTGCTTCAAAGTCCTCAACGCGGTTTCCACCCGGAAATCAATATGTCGTATATATTGATTTCTTTTATCGTAGGATCGTCTATTTTTTTGGAATTTAAACTGTTTGACGTGTAATTCCGTAACTTTCGCTGATGGTGAGGTTGTATTATAGAATTATTTAATTTACACCGAACATAACCTGCATTTGTACGACGTTAATTACTAATTATATATTATCCTTCGCAGTTTGACCAGAAGATGTTCATTATAGAACGAAACTAGTAGTCAAGAATAAAATACTGAACGAAAACTTTTGGAGTTTGAATAAACCCAACCAACAATTGCACAATAAATTTCTTTGTTAAACTTTGTCCTAAATCCGACAACGGAATTCTAATTAGTGGCACAAAAACTAAAACCAAAAATATAGGTAACCAAAAGTAAATTGACTATTGTACTGGGTATCTCGAAATAGCCCTGGTTCGTTGTTTACCATTTTCGTTTCCGATTGGATTTTCAAACCTGTCATATTTCGGGTCGGACAGAGTTCGGTCAATACAATTTCGCTCTGATTAGAGGTATCCGAATGTTGAACTCAATTAGAGCAATAATGTAGCCAGCGAGCGAGCAGGGAAAAAAATGAGGCGAGATAAAAGCGAGCGCGCTTCGTCCGTGGTACAGTACGTACGCATGATCAAATCGCCCGGGGGATCGAAAAAAAGTTGCTTAAAAATTCACAAAGCGTACTGGACGCCCTAATTTACTGAGTGATTGAATGCCCCAATCTGTTACAATTTCATGTTAAAAAGTTCGAATCGCATGCCCCGATTGGCTTCGCTACGTTTCTCGATTTTTTTTACCAATCGCCGGATATTAAGTGAGATTTGTAACGCCGAGTGGTACTTAGGTGGATGAGAGTTTATAATAATTTGATGTCAAGAGTATTTTTTTATCCCTTTTGTAATTTAGAAAGAACGTTACTTTGTGTCAAACAACTTGTGTTTTCAGTTAAAAATGTACAATTTGACAAACGAGATTTATTTATAATTATGATTGTGTTGAGTGAACGAATTTTTTTCTATATGTGTTTTAGTATTTAAGGTCTTAAGGATGTGTTTACAAAGTTTCAAGCCAATATTTGCAAAATTAGCCAAGTTATAAGCAATTAGCCGTGCAGGTGTCAAAAATACGGAGCGCGCGGATCGATCGGATCGAGCGCTCAACAATTTTTCCGCTCGAGTTAAAATTTTTTCAATCCAAGAGATCTTGCAGTTTGTGGTTTATTATTCCGTGAAATTGTCTCGTGAACAGTCATGGATAAGAAACACTCAAGAAAAAAACTCCTTCACCTGTTGATAGACAAAGATAGACTCTATGATCTATAGCCACATAAACGATAAAATTACAAATTGAGTACTTTTTAAGTAAAAGAGTTATACAGGAGTATTATATTGAAGTGTTACAGTAAAAACTTACTGTCTAATATATTCTACTATGAAATTAAAATATTTATGTAGTACCCCTTCCTGTATGCTACATAGATTAAGTCATTAATTATAATCAATAATAACAATACTACTAATAATACTTTACTGAAAAGATACTAAGTTACTAGAGTTAAATTTATTATACACTAATATAATAACTAATAACTGAGCCCCCAAAAATGAAACCAAAATATTTGCAACATTTAAAATGTTGGTTAAAGCCAGCTTTCGCATCCCGTATACAGATTGTGTCCGCAAAAATTAGGCATAGGTCTATAGAAACTAGCGTATCACGCGACAACACTGCCAACGTCGGTTGAGTGGAGCAGCCAATTATAGTGGGACTGCCGACTGGTGGGAGAGCAGGTCTGGTCAGGTCAGTCTGGTTTTGCGTTTCGGAGCACATGCACGCAACGGCAGAACTATCGCAGATCTAACAACGCTTCATAACAATCATATCTTTGCAATAGCGATGAACCCTCCGCTAGAACAGCGTCAGATCATCAAGTGGTATTACGGTGGCAATTCGGCGCAACAGTGCGTGGGTTTGTTTGCAATCACTTTTGAAGGAACACCTATCTCGTGCAGACAAACCATCTTCAATATTGTGCATTAATTTGAAAAAGATCTTTCTCTAAAGAGTTGCAGTACTTGTCATCCAAGGGAGATAAGTCCACAAGAAATTGAGGCAAAAGAACGACGGGATGTACTAATCAGCGGTTCTGTAGTACCGGACAATAGTAAATCCACTCGAGGGATTGGCGAGGAATTGGGTATTGGTAACAAAACCGTTGCTAAGGCTCTGAAGAAGGGTGATTTCCGGAGTTATAAGTACTCAAAGACTTAGGAAACCTTCGCAGAGGACAGTGTTCGTAGAATGCGTCGGTCTCTACTAACCTTTAGCTATTAGAAAACAAAAATTAACAAACGTAATCAGACCTTCATATTTGCGAAGCCGACTACAACCTTCACCCAGTCAGTCGCTTCCTCTTTGATACAATCCAGCTATCACATGCACACCGCTCTTTGTGCTGGCGTCTAGTTTCCTCCCTCCAACATATTCGCAGATGTCAGACGGTACAAAGCGCCTCCCGACAAGGCCGATTTCACCGACGGATATGAAGCGAACTTCCGTTATTCCTATTTTGATACGTCTCCGGGGAACAAAATTCCCCATCCTCCCTTCGCTCTGGCTGATGCCCGGCCATCTGCGATGCCTGCAGCGCCACCTCACGGCTTCAGTAATCAGCTCTACTCGATCTCGTTATTTTGGGGGCGCATTAACGGATGTTAGGTCTCAGCCGGCCTGTCATTCCGGTGATTAATCGCCTTTCGGACCAACTTCGCGAAAATATATATTAGCAGGGCCGCTGCTGTCCGCGTTTAACGGACTACTTATTCGCGGATCTTCGTATCTTTGGACGACTTCCGGCGGAACAGCTTTTCTAAGGGATAAATGACTGGTGGGCGTCATTTATATTCATAGGGTTTGTGGATAATGAAATAAGCTGAGTTAATTCAGGTTTGGTATTTACGTTTGGTTATTTTGTGATTAGCTTTCGGCCATAAGGTGTGTCTCAGGTTTCAGAAGATATTTTCGGTACAATCCTACAATTATTGGTTATTATTATTAATGACCAGAGTGGACCAAAAGGAGCTAGGGCTAAAAATGACACAAAGAGTACTGGGAACAATCCTTCATATCAAATGCAGGCAAAACTATGGAGGATATTACCAATTCTACAACAATCCAATCCTGGATTTGGCAAAAGCCTTCGCCAGAGATAGGCACGAGGGTCTAGTCTATAAGCTGGAACACCTACCACCCTTCGACTATAGCGATATCTATTAAAATCACATCTTCCTGACATATATTCGGCATAAAACAAGATAATGAGTGATAAATACTCAAAAACATGGAAAGCTGGAGTACCACATGGTAGTGTACTTGGCCCAACCCTGTACTTTCTTTATAAACATTATCTTCCACCATATAAAATTCTAATAATACCTATGTAGGCTGACCAAACTGACTTTATTAACCAGCACTAGAAATACACGATTGCTATTTATGCATGAGTTATTATAATCAATCAAATGACTTCATTTTATTCTATTCAATCAAAACATTCTGTACCTACTCTAGAACTGACAGTGTCAAACTACATAAATCGAACCGTTCTTTTTAATATACTTGTTAATTAAATAACTGAAAATCAATAAACATAAGAATACTCTATTAGTCTATTCCAATTAACAGGTACATGTTACGAAGAAATATTTAAATTTGAAAATACTCAATTTTTACTTATTTTATCGTTTTCTGTAATATATACATATGTTTACAACGATGTGCAATTGTTCTACAAATATATATATTACATGCATAGTCTCTGTAAAGAAACTAATTTAATTTTTAACCTCAATCATATGTTTTACATACTAATTTATCATTGCTTATTTGTTATTTAAAAATGCTAATCTTATTATACATGTATTACAGACTCTGCAATATATCTACAATGTTATTAATCTACAATACCAATCTGTATAAGTAGTGACTAACCAAGCAGTAGAGTGTATAAAAACAACTTTTTGCAAAATCAAACTTTTAAGTTGATTTAAGTTGTCTCTTGGAACCCACATATAACATCAACAAGATTGACACAATTAAGAAAAAATAGGTCTCCCACAAGAAGACTAAAGTTTATAATTTTTTTTTCAATTGTGTTTTTTTTGTGGCAAGGGTAAAGTATTCTACAACTTGAACATTTTTAACTATAGATTGCGAAATAATAGTTTACAAATATTACTCTACTGCAAGATTTAGGTCTCCTGCACTTGGCATAAAATTGAGTAATTTTAATAATTGAAGCTTTTTTTGTATTCGATGTAAATTAACTGGGAACAAAATCTAGCAATTATATTTTTCAAGTAACAAACATCTTTAATAAGACCTAAAAGAAAAAAAATAAAAAAAAAATATTTTTTTTTTCAATGAAGCTCTCTATATAGTAATTGCTATTAATTGACCAATTAATTCATAATATAACTGTGGTATTTCTCCTTAAACAGGTTATGATTTTAGTTCACCTTTTCAGCGTTACAAGTTGTTGTATTTGTGTTTCTTTGGGACACAAATGGTGTCATAACTTTGTTTAGCTTTCTGTTATTTATGTTGACCGACAGATATATCATGTCCTCTGTTTGTCCGAGCACTTCAGATTCATAAGAAACTTTTCAGGTCTACTATTTTCAGACCCCAACCTGCCCTACTTATATAATCGGATTCCCTCTCATTTATTATTAAGCTGTTGTTGCCAGCTTGTTTCCTTCCATCTGAAGTTCTTTTTAATTTATTCATACCTTACTCAGTTTTTCTTTTATGTGCAGATTATTTTTGTAATTTGCTTATGCCTACATTTTATACGAGCAAGGAATAACCACAAAATTAAATCATTTATATGCAGATTTTAATCAGAAATCCTTAGGAATTCCATCAAATACTCCTGTATAAAAAAAGAAAACATAAATAAGTGCAGAGAGTAGCAATTCTTCAGTAAATAATACCTACTTAAATTTTATGTTTTACGATTCAAATCATCCAGAAATGGTCAACGACTATATCAAAACTACATAAAAATTCCATAAAACTACATATCGCAAATCATAACCTCCCCCCCAAATAAAATCTACCCGGTTTTATAGCAATTTAAGACAGTTCTTGACGTCCGGTAACCTATCGTTAATTAGATAAATATAAATCCAATCGTTCGCGTTCGAGTGCCTCTAAAACTCCACTTCCAAACAAACCTATAAATTTTAACGCTCTGAAGCCGTTTCCTATTTGTGGCGAGCTTTATGAGCTTTCCTTAATTGTAATACATATAATAAATGGAGTTATAAAAGCCGCAAGTTCGTTGTTCGGCCGAGTAAACACCTTTTTCTCCCATTTGAGCGTCGCTATTTTCATGAAGCAATCAAATGCTTACGTCGGTTTCATTGCTCGCCGGGCGTTGGTTAAATATTTGCTTGATTACATGCTAGGGAATCTTTTAGCTCCGTTTATGGTCTGAGCGGTGCATAAAACGTTTTATACCATTCCCTTAAGATGTTATATTGGCTTGTTCGGGTACAATTTATGCTGAACTGAAGTTTAGTGTTTAACTATTCGTTAATTAATGTTATTATAACTTTATTATGACATATAAATAAAAATCAATATGAAGGGGTAGCGTAATACGATTGTGTGATGAATAACTAATGGAAATTAAATTGACCTTTCTATTTGTGTGGGTGTCGTGTGTGCTTATAGGGAAATAAATATTTTAAATTACTACTTATTGTGCTATTGATTTTGTTAGTGCGTTGTTTAAAATAATACAAGGCGCAATACACGAACATAGTCGTAATAGAAAATACCCTCTGACCGAAGAAACTACCATACCAGTCCACTATGGTCTAGAAGTACCGATTTGTTGGCCAAAGTCAAATTTTTTAACTGCATTTTACCTAGTATTTATTTCAATTAGCACTTTCTCAAATCGTACTACTTTAATTATATTTAATATTGCAATTATGAAAAAGCTCAAACATTATTTTAATGTACAATAAATTGACAGGCTTTGTTTTCCTCTAGGAAGAATTTATTCATCTATGTCACTGACTGACTGAAAAAAATGATCGCACTAGCCGACTGTCACTTTTGACAACACGCAAATATCCTTGACCCAACTATAGAAATATGATGATCTAAATAGTTTTATTATCTTTTATCATCTTAATTTTTTATTATATTTCGGAATTTTAGTATTTTATTTTGTGTAGAGTAGATTATTATAATATTTTGTGATATTTTTGTAGTTCCATAAATGTTAAGATTTTAGAATATGTACAAATATTTTATGTCCAACAAGATCATAAAGTGACCATAAACCATAGTTGTAGTAAAAGACACAAATATGTTTACACTTAGAAAGTGGGGATAATTTCTCTACAGGGATACCAAAATATCAAAAAATGAAATCCAAGTAGTTTTCGTGTTAAATTGGTTTCAATATAGTGACTTAAAAAGGAAATGCTTTGGAGCATTATATTTTACGATTGGGAAACCTCCACACGAAACAACGTCTTATAGACCCATCTCTTTGCTGCCCATCCTGTCAAAAATTTTCGAAAAATTGCTACTCAATAGATTGAAACCAATAATTGAGAGCAAAATGCTTGTTCCAGACCATCAGTTCGCATTTCGAAACAAGCACTCTACTACTGACCAGATACACCGAATAACCAACATAATACAAAATGCGTTAGAGGAAAAAAAGGTTTGTTCTGCAGTCTTCCTAGATGTGGCACAGGCTTTTGATAAAGTCTGGCATGAAGGACTGAACAATAAATTAGGAAATATCCCCCCGAAACAGTTTGCACAACTATTAAAATATTACCTGACTGAGAGATACTTTAGAGTCAAACAAGGTGATGCATGCTCTGTCCTTAAGGAAATAAAAACAGGAGTGCCGCAAGGTAGTGATTTAGGGCCGGTACTCTACCTACTCTATACCAGTGACCCCCAGCCTTAGAAAATAATACTGTCGCAACTTTTGCAGATGACACGGCTATCCTAGCTGTTGGGAACAGCAATGAAGAAACGACGAGAAAACTCCAAACAGCTCTTGGACATTTTCAGGTCTTGACAAAGAAAAAAAGAATCAAACTGAACGAGCTCAAGTCAGTACATCCAGGTTACTATTAATAACCAAATAGTACCGTACATGCCAGGCTCCGCTGGAAAGCCCATGTCAAAAAGACAAGAGAGGAACCAGGAATCCGTTATAGAGATATGTACTGTCATCTAAAACCCGTGTGGACGTATGGTGCTCAACTCTGGGGTTGCACTAAAAAAAGCAACATTAAAATTGTCCAGACCTTTCAAAATAAAGTATTGAGATGCATTGTCAATACGCCTTTGTACATTAGGAATGATGATCTCCACAAGGACCTCAAAATGGAGTTTGTGTGCAAAGAAATCCAAGAATTAGCAAGAAGTCACGAGGAAAGGCTTCATCATCACGTAAACTTTGAGACCATCCAGCTCCTCGACAACACTGCATTAGAAGACTAAGAGTAAAATAAGTTAGAATTAAGTTACTCATTAGTCAATCATGACTAGATTGTAATGATCTTATTGAATAAAAACAATATTTTATGATTACAAAAACCATAAACATAGTCAAAGCAATGAACTAAAACATTTACCATACTAGTCTTCCAGAAGAAAAAGAGCTTTGTATAAATTAACGCCTACCTTTTTTTTTGTAGGAAAATATACAATACATACTTTTAATTATAATAATTTTGCACTCCAATAAAAAATTTTAATTATCATAATCCAACTATTAAGCGTCGTGAGTCATCGTGACCTCATCAGCGAGACAGATCCGAGAATGACAAAACGGCGCCAAGATCCGGCGAACCGTCGCAATTTACGATCGCAGTCAGTATCAATTAATTTTAAAAGTGATCCCGAGAATGTTAATTACGCGATGTCACTTGCCTGGGGCCTTGTAGCCGTAAATTTCGGGGGGCCTTGTCCCGTCCGCGACCGGCAACGACCCTCGGTAATAGTTGTAATTCAGGAGGAGGTCCTACACCCTGCACCCGCCCCCCCTTTCCACCGGTTCGTACCCGAGAAAATTAAATTTCCATCCTCGTCCGTATGCATACGCCGAGTCCGGTGTGCCCGCTAACGATATTTGTTAATTATATCGCAGGGTTGGGACGGTTGCGCCGTCCGCAAAGTGCTGCCACTTCGAGCGTGCGCGTTTTAATGAAGTGGCGCCCCCCTCTCGTAGGGAAAGAAATCAAAGCGACGCGCTCTTTGATCTTGAAAGCCTTCCCGCGCGTTTAGCGGAGATATCTTGAATTTATTTACCGGTTGCTGCACACTTCATTCGAATTATTTACTGGAAAATATCTGCGGACGTTTTGCGTCTGTATTATGTTTGCTAGTTGTTGCCAAATCTCTTATTTATTATATCCTTTGACTATATAAACTTCAGTTCCTTGTTAGTGGAATCAATTTAACACATGATTTTGCAATTGCCAATAGTTTAAATTTAAAAATATCTTACATACGCGAGTTCAAGATACATTTCTCAAATATATTATATATTGAAATAAAATACACATTAAATCCAGTTCGCCATACCAGTTCTCCACTTCGCTGATTATGTACTTAAAAATACGCGGAAATACTTAAAAAAAATCAAAATAAGGTTCACGCTAGTGCGCACAGAAAAGTACAGGACCAGACAAAAATTGTTATGGCCTGATCATTACAGTATCTTTATTTATACTACATCATACTATATATACCGGGTGGTCCTTTTAACTTGAGACTCCTAAATATCTCGAGAAATATGCATGGTACGACAAAAGTGTTCGAAATAAATTTGTAGGACTCAAAGGGGGAAATGAGACGACGATATCAGTTTCATTGCAGATGGCGCTGCAATGGGAGAAAGTGAGGCTAACTTAATTTTTTTAAATGGGAACACCCAAATTTTTTATAATATTATGATTTTTCGTACGATGCATCTATTAGAAGTTTGTGGATCAGTTACATTGGGTAATTAATTCTAAAAAGTACAGCCCTCTATCTATTTTAGTTTGATTTTACGTTGTTTATCGGTGGTTGAATGTTATTATTTCGCTTCATGTGCGATTACGAGCAAAGTAGTTGGGATACAAATTATTATTATATACGTTTATGGATCAGATACATTGGGCAATTAATTCTAAAAGTACAGCCCTCTATCTATTTTACTTTGTTCAGGAGGATTTTTGAAACTTAGATTTTACGTTGTTTATCGGTTGTTGAATGTTATTATTTCGCTTCATGTGCGATTACGAGCAAAGTAGTTGGGATACAAATTATTATTATACACGTTTATGGATCAGATACATTGGGTAATTAATTCTAAAAAGTACAGCCCTCTATCTATTTTAGTTTGTTCAGGAGGATTTTTGAAACTTAGATTTTACGTTGTTTATCGGTTGTTGAATGTTATTATTTCGCTTCATGTGCGATTACGAGCAAAGTAGTTGGGATACAAATTATTATTATACACGTTTATGGATCAGATACATTGGGTAATTAATTTTAAAAAGTACAGCCCTCTATCTATTTTAGTTTGTTCAGGAGGATTTTTGAAACTTAAATTTTACGTTGTTTATCGGTTGTTGAATGTTATTATTTCGCTTCATGTGCGATTACGCGCAAAGTAGTTGGGATACAAATTATTATTATACACGTTTATGGATCAGATACATTGGGTAATTAATTTTAAAAAGTAGAGCCCTCTATCTATTTTAGTTTGTTCAGGAGGATTTTTGAAACTTAGATTTTACGTTGTTTATCGGTGGTTGAATGTTATTATTTCGCTTCATGTGCGATTACGAGCAAAGTAGTTGGGATACAAATTATTATTATACACGTTTATGGATCAGATACATTGGGTAATTAATTTTAAAAAGTACAGCCCTCTATCTATTTTAGTTTGTTCAGGAGGATTTTTGAAACTTAAATTTTACGTTGTTTATCGGTGGTTGAATGTTATTATTTCGCTTCATGTGCGATTACGAGCAAAGTAGTTGGGATACAAATTATTATTATACACGTTTATGGATCAGATACATTGGGTAATTAATTCTAAAAAGTACAGCCCTCTATCTATTTTAGTTTGTTCAGGAGGATTTTTGAAACTTAGATTTTACGTTGTTTATCGGTGGTTGAATGTTATTATTTCGCTTCATGTGCGATTACGAGCAAAGTAGTTGGGATACAAATTATTATTATACACGTTTATGGATCAGATACATTGGGTAATTAATTCTAAAAAGTACAGCCCTCTATCTATTTTAGTTTGTACTGGAGGATTTTTGAAACTTAGATTTTACGTTGTTTATCGGTGGTTGAATGTTATTATTTCGCTTCATGTGCGATTACGAGCAAAGTAGTTGGGATACAAATTATTATTATACACGTTTATGGATCAGATACATTGGGTAATTAATTCTAAAAAGTATAGCCCTCTATCTATTTTAGTTTGTTCAGGAGGATTTTTGAAACTTAGATTTTACGTTGTTTATCGGTGGTTGAATGTTATTATTTCGCTTCATGTGCGATTACGAGCAAAGTAGTTGGGATACAAATTATTATTATACACGTTTATGGATCAGATACATTGGGTAATTAATTCTAAAAAGTACAGCCCTCTATCTATTTTAATTTGTTCAGGAGGATTTTTGAAACTTAGATTTTACGTTGTTTATCGGTGGTTGAATGTTATTATTTCGCTTCATGTGCGATTACGAGCAAAGTAGTAGGGATACAAATTATTATTATACACGTTTATGGATCCATAAACGTATACATTATACATATACATTGGGTAGTTAAATCTAAAAAGTACAGCCCTCTATCTATTTTAGTTTGTTCAGGAGGATTTTTGAAACTTAGATTTTACGTTGTTTATCGGTGGTTGAATGTTATTATTTCGCTTCATGTGCGATTACGAGCAAAGTAGTTGGGATACAAATTATTATTATACACGTTTATGGATCAGATACATTGGGTAATTAATTCTAAAAAGTACAGCCCTCTATCTATTTTAGTTTGTTCAGGAGGATTTTTGAAACTTAGATTTTACGTTGTTTATCGGTGGTTGAATGTTATTATTTCGCTTCATGTGCGATTACGAGCAAAGTAGTAGGGATACAAATTATTATTATACACGTTTATGGATCCATAAACGTATACATTATACATATACATTGGGTAATTAAATCTAAAAAGTACAGCCCTCTATCTATTTTAGTTTGTTCAGGAGGATTTTTGAAACTTAGATTTTACGTTGTTTATCGGTGGTTGAATGTTATTATTTCGCTTCATGTGCGATTACGAGCAAAGTAGTAGGGATACAAATTATTATTATACACGTTTATGGATCCATAAACGTATACATTATACATATACATTGGGTAATTAAATCGAAAAAGTACAGCCCTCTATCTATTTTAGTTTGTTCAGGAGGATTTTTGAAACTTAGATTTTACGTTGTTTATCGGTTAACGATGGAAGTTTGTGGCGGCTGCGGTAGTTACGACCGCTGCCACTGCATCGCCGTCTGGTAGTCAAAGCGACGACTGAGTGGACACTCATGCTACAACGTTGGGAGGTATGTGCGTAACCGGGACACGTTTTGGTATCTCGGGCGTTGAGCCGTCATTCGCATAGGCTTTGTTAACGCACGAAAAAAATGCATCGTACAAAAAAGTTTCAGACAAAAGCTTTTTCTTATTTAGCGTAAAATCATAATTTGATAAAAAAATTGGGTATTCCCATTGAAAACACTAAAGTTAGCCTCATTTTTGCCGATTGCAGCGCCATCTGCAATGAAGCTGTTATCGTCTGCATTAAAATAAAACTAGTTAGCCAGGATTTGCCAGATATTTTGATACTATTGACAGTAGGTAATGTCAAATCCTGATGTTGCAAGAGCTTCAAAACGTACTGATGTCTAGAAATGCAAATAGTTTCCTTTCAGAACATCAATGCCAGAAGATTCTGTAGAATTTAGTGGTAGAGAAGATAAGAGAAGAGTGTTAACGACAAGAAGGAAAAAGACAAGATGCCCTCAGTTAATCTAATTATAATAAAACTGCTACAAAACCACTTACAACGTCAAGTTGATGGAGTACGTAAGGTAGCTAAGAGCGAGAGAGAGAGTTTATAGGACATTTTTTCAAGCGCTTAAAGACATACTGAAGTCTATAAACGCTGAAAGCTTCATTTCAGAACAGCATTGCCAAATGAAATTTCTGTAGAATTTCCACATTAACTGGCAGACCATGAGAAGAGTGTTGATATGTCATAGATATAAATTATACAAAATTTCCTCTACTTTAATTTATGATTTAACTATTTTGACAAAATAACAGAAATGACAGCTCATTTGCAAAAAACCTTGAAAAATGGAAACATCCAGTTCCTTTGGACCCTTTTGAACCAAAAGCTTTTCAGCTCTAAGTTTGGTCATAAAACTTCTAAATGTGAACTTTCTTCCCGATACCTATAGTAGTTTCTCCGGAATCGTCGTCACAAAAATCGTGGACAGACATACACACAGACATACCCAAAAATGCCTATTTCCGCTAAAATCTAATTTTTTCTGCACGTTTAAAATACTTTATCGTACTGCGTATGATAAAGTAACAAACTACGGTAAACAGTTCATAGAAGAAATCTTTTGAAAATATGCCGGTTGAACAAAATATATTGCCCAATAATGGCCATAATAATTTATTGCAATACAACGAGAAGAAATGAGCTAAAAACGTAAACAAAAACAAACAAACCTACAAACCAAATTACAAAACAAATTAACAAACCAAATCATTTTTACATAAAGGCAACTGACAACTGAGATTGTATCTTCAAACTATTTCTAAATAGAACATAATTCAAACAAGTTTGAAAAAAAAACTGCATTTAACGATATATTAATGTCGAGACCATCGTAGTACTTAGTAAAAAAATCTTTAGACTTACTTGTGATAAAAATTGCCTTGGTTAGATCTTTTTTAATTACTTGGTCTTCAACAAATGACGACTTTTTGAAAGGTGGAAACCCTAGTACGAACACACAGAAGGCAAAAATCTTGTTCGCGTCAATTGAAAAATAATTCGCCGTAGTCCGATTGAAAATTCCGGAAGTGGAAATTTTAAAGCTCTCCCGCTTAAAAGGTTCTAACGTGATTCGCGGAATATCTGAGTCGATCGTTTCCTAGCGTGTGTCGCTCGCTTCCGTCATATCCGACGTATTTCCTGGCTAGTTTGACGCAGTAACTCATACCAGCAAGTCCATTAATACACATTAATATAGTATGCGCTTAAATAAGCAAGTAGCTGAACCCTTCGCGAGGGGGAAACGATATGACGCCTGTCCGACATCGACCTGCCTTCGTGCACACACACACATGCCGTAGTATAGCAGTGCATCTCAAAAGTTTCTTCCCCCACAACGTTACAATAATATTTTTACTCCATTACTTCAAAATGTCTTAATTCATAATTGTTTTTCCTATAATGTAATTTAAGGTCTTTTTGTGTTACAATGTGTTAGAAAGTTTTCTAATATAGAGACCTACAGAAGATTGTACTTTTGCTGATGAAGGTCTTATACAAATACTGGGGCGTGCCTGAAGAGTTTAGAGGTAGAAGTACTTAAAAGTAATTAAAGAAGCTAAAATGAAATATTGAGATTTTTTACAGAAGAACCCACAGAATAATACAACCCACAAAAACATGAAAAAATCCATATTTAACTATAATGGGTAACAATAAGCTCTTAAAAATCATTTTGAATAACGTTGCATGATAGAAGAAACCGTCATGGTAAAAAATAAAAATAAAAATTCTGCAACAAAAATACAGGAGTAATAGCAGGCTCTTGGAAAGTAACAAAAAATTTTAATCACCACCAACTGCGAAGAGTTTTGGGCTATTATCATGTTAACAATTGGAAAGACAAAAGGTTACGATTCAAAGTACCACCAGGGTGAGCTTGAGTGTACCACAAGGTTCAATTTTGGGACCTGTTTTATTTCATTTATACATAAACGATGTTGCTCCATTAGTTATATCTTGTGATATGCACCCATTTGTAGACAATGCACTAATATCAATCGCAGGAGAATCACATATCTGATGTAATCACGACAATTACTCTCAAATGTTATCGATATTCGTATATATTCGTATAAAAAAAAACAGAAATAGTCATCGTTAAGAAAGTTGTTGAGCTAGTGGAAATATTTAAATATGTAGGTGATATATTAGACAACACGTTTAAATTTAATAGTAGATTAGAACATTAGCTACTTAAGAATAATATCTAATAACTAACATTAAAAGATAGATAATACCTTTATACCATACAATAATGGAACCTTATTTCAATTATTTCAGCAGTATAATATTTTTGTGTAAAGACACAGACATAAAAAATACAACAAGCTAGCACAAACAACAAAGTATACCATTCACTTATTTTAGTATTTAACTGTACTAGTGGCTCGTAAATCGCTGGGCTACCGACTCCATCTTGAAAAAACAAAAAAATTGTGGGTCCTTAGAGACAACTTCTTATTATGGACTTGAATTTTTCAGGATAATTACCTCTTTTGCGGTGAACAACATGATTTTGAGATTATGCTCATAAAGAATCATAAAGTCGGAAATAAAAACTTACAATTCGGAACAGCCTGTATATAGTGCAAAATTATGAAAAAGAATACATGTAATAATTAGTTGCCTATTCAAATTTGTACTTTGCATAAGAATCTTGTTTACGCAATTAAATGTTGCAAATACGACTAATTTACCTCACATTTACTTCTTTCTGGCAAGACCCTGTACGTTATATGACTAACAATAACAAAATCATCATTCAAATTTGTTTTTGCGGATAAAAGAACACCATGTAGATTACGGCAAAATTGTCAATAAAATTATAAATTCCTTGTATAAAACAGGCTTTAAGCAAAATAATAAAAAATATATTTAAAAAAATTGCCTTCTGTCGGTATTGAACCACACTGCAGATAACGCCACGAAATCCTAAATCCGTACGGCTGTGAATTTCCCCACATATCTTTAGCGTCCGCAATATTCAAACTAAATTGAAACCAAATTTACTGCAATTATTTGATTATTGTAACTATATCAACATTATTTTCGCATTATTACGAACAATATTATTTTCAGCAAATTAAATCAAAAACATTTTTTTATTATTATTTATTATTTTTTGTGCTGTTACATCGGTAATGTTTTAACGCTTTCAGTCCCTACAATGTTCAATGTAATTACGCGGGCGGCTTCCGGTATTAATAAATCATAATTAACGCGTTTTCGAGTTCTGAAAGAATAACAGCGGTGGAAAGTGCGCGGGACAGAGAGCTGACGGGCACGCGGAGACCGTTCGCTTTAATTAGGTGGAAGTTAATTAAAGGAAATTAGCGGGATAAGGTTTCAACAGTAGCACACCACGCAACCTACGCGCCCCTACGGCAAAAACCCGTCAGAAATGTAAAACTCTTGAGGTAATCCGGCCGCGTCCGTCCGTAATTGTGGTCGACTGCACGCTAAAACATATCCAAGCACTACCCAGGACGGCCAGGACCGGATTAAGGAGAGGACAGTACGGTATAAAACCGGAAGGGTTCATGAGAGGAGGAGCTTCCATAAAATTTAATACTTTTGTGAAATTATTTCTGTGAAATTTTAATAAAGGGTGCATTTTTATAAAAGAAAACTTTTGGCTGCATGCCTAAACTTGTCTACCCGCAAGTATATCTATCCAATACAGGAGAATTTAATTAACTAAATTCTGGAAGTCATCCTAAGATCTTTCAATCTGGTGAACGTTTGAACCTCGGGTTAGGATAATACGGCTATTAGGCGCGCTAATCGCTACCAAAACTTCAAAATCCGGGAGGGTGTTAAAGAGTTTTGGAAAGTTGGTGATTGTCCTGCTAATGCGCCCGGTAATTTTGAATAAACGTGCTACCAGTTATATTATCGTCAGAAATATTAATAGTAAGTAGAGTAAGGACTGAAAAGTATAAATTATCCAAAAACTGACCGTTAGAATATCAATGCTAAATGAGAAAAGCCTATATCGCAACCAGCATTAAGCTGGAGTACCACAAGGTAGTGTACTTGGTCCAATTCTGTACCTTCTTTTATGACTTTCTTCAGAATTTTAAATGGAACGCCCTGTATATTATTTGCTAACTGCAATGTCAAAATATGAAATTTGGAAGAATTTCCGGCCCTCCTTCTCCCTCTGGTGAGTCCCCATCCCCTAATCTCGCGTGAGATTTTTCAAAATATGTGTTCTTAGTGTAAATGCGTTGGATTTATTGTATATTATTTTTATCATATTTTTATTGGACTAATATTTGACTAGTGCTTAAGATTACTTAGAAAGTAGGCTAGAACCACAGTGAGAATTGAACAATAAAATACTGAAGGAACATGTATTACTTAATTTAATCCAATTTTCTCGCAATTTTACTCTGTTTCTTGAGGGAAAAAATTACGTGATATTCGCCGAGACCACCCCACCCCCCTTCCCAAAGTAAGATTAAATGAAATTCGGCCTCCTCCCCCCATAAACAATTACAACAGAAAACGCTAAAACCTAACTTGATGAGGAACGTTTGACAACAGATTTGGAAGTTGGTTATTTCCAGGTATTTTTGATAGATTTTTTGTTGCTCTGGTGGTTGTTTTTTGTTTATTTCGGTTGAACACTTCAGAAGTCAACAAATTTTCACGTTAACCTAAAAGTACAGGTTTAGTTTGGTTTAGTAGATATTTTAAAACTATAACCCCCGAATTTGTTTGCCATTCAATTGCTAAAATGGGAAAATATACTTTAAAAAAATCGTTAATTTCTTCATTAAAAGTTGTAAATATCTTTATAACCGTAAGTTTCTATAAGGATAAATATGGTAAAATAAGATCTACATCTACAAATTAGACCTCTTCTAAGACCCCTTACACGCTTTACAAGAAATTACCAATTGCCCTGTGTCCAATCCAACCGTAAACAATTTCAAGAAATTGTTCAAATAAAAGTGATTTTGCTAGGGTGCTCATTTTATTCTGGAAATTTGGTAATCACTCCTTTTTCAACTAAAACACTGTATATTATTATATTTGATACACTACAATTTATAAACTGCATCATTTTTGAGTTATAAGCAATTAATCAAAACTCCTGAATGTCAACAGATTCCTACAAAAGACTGAAAATAAATCTTAAAAATTGAAAAATATACAGGCTGTTCTATTAAAAAAAAGAAAAGTTTACAAAGTTTCCATTATAAAATAAAATAAAAAATATATTTCGACGATACACTTGCATAAAATAAAAAATCTCATGTCGCCAGGCACATGACTTTATCATACAATATATAAAATAACTAGTTTAGCTGCATGAGATTCTATTTGATCGAGATCGATCGTGTCCGCATTAAAATAAAACGAGTTAGCCAGGATTTGACAGATATCTTGATAATATTGACAGTAGATATTGTCAAAAAATCAACGTTTGACACTACCTACTGTCATTAGAATGAAAATAATTGTCAAATCCTGGCTAACTAATTTAAATGCAGACACGATCTCGATCATATATAACAATAAAATATATTGAAAATACAAATATAAATTGAAGTTAAGGGTTATTACAGCCAATACGTATTATACTGGTTATTCCATTTAAAAAACTAGAGAAAAAGCAATTTAAAAATGTTATAATTTATACGTTTTAGAATCACACCGTATAGTTAAATTAAATTATTCTCGAAATCAGCATCTAACTACTGAGTGTTGATTGCAAAGGCTTCCTTCCACAGTATTACAGACGAGGGTAATCGTCAAATCCTGGGAGGTCACTGGTATAGAATAAAATCACAGTTATTTTTAGAACACAAAAAACACACTCGTACAGGAAATGTAATCCTTCCACTAGACCGCATCGTAAAAAAATAAAAGCGCAAAAGGCACCATTGTCTCTGTGACAGGAACAAAAGTTTTGCTGGTATCTCGACGAAAGAGAACACAAAGAGATGACGTGGCGACGGTTGGTGTTAACTGCAGCGACGGAGGAGCGATCATAGCGGTCAAAATCTCAAATATTCCAGTGTCTGCGTATTTGCTCTGGCGGAGTTGATCCTTTACCGAAGTTCTTCGTGCGGAAGCGGGGCGCGTCTTCCACGTTGAAAAGAAAGTTTTCCGTGATTAGAACCATCGGAGCGGAGAAACTTCGAGATTAGTGCAATCGGGTTCCACCAAAGCTCGTGCCTCATTGTTCTCGCTGTTGTTCGGCGTGATGCCAAGACCCACTCTACACCAAGTATTAGGGTTTCGAACAAGGGAACGTGTCGGAAGTTTGGCGATACACGGAATTGTTTAGCTATTGCGGGGGTTCAGACAAATATGCAGGGTTGCCGTAAACAAACAGATCACATAATGATACATCTAGAGCTAGAGTTGATTAAAGCAATTATTAAATTTTACTTTGGTAACAATATAGGTCAACTAAAGAGTTTTTAATCAACCAATAACTCTTTTGTTAAGTAATTGTGCTGTGTTAAGTAATTTACCCAGATATAACTAAATTTAAACAATAGAGGGTCAGTTTCAATTAGTTTCCCTACAGAGATCAACTTAATAAAGCAAGATATTCGATTACTAGAATTATCCAACGCATTATTTTGGTGAACAGGACAAAAGCTGTTAGGAATCTGCTTGTTCAGTATTGGACATTAACTTCATAAAATCATTATCCTGGTTTTTCAAACTATTATCTTTTCTGAACCAGAAAAAAAAAATAGGTTCGTTGTTTGGTTTTTCTCTGGCCATGATTTTTTTTACAGTTATATTACAAAAGGTAAACTAGATTTTGTTGATTTTATCCTGTCTAAAAGAAAAAAAAAAAAAACAGCCTCTAGGTATCTATACTCATGTTTTTGCCAAATCAATACAGAACTTATTTCGTAAAACAATATCTTAAAGTTGTTTTGTTTTTCTTGCATGAAAACTACTTATTGTAAAAAATCAGCACATTTAGTCTCAAAGGAGAAATAAGGTCAAAAGGCTTTATTTTCTCAGGCAATTTATTCACACAAAAATACAGAAAACAATAAATCAAATTAACGGTAAAGAATGTACAATTTCTTACCTTATAGTGGATTATTGATACTTTTGTCGGTTTTCGAGAATATAGTAAATGAATATTCCAACCATATTCCGCAAGAAAATAGGCAGTAAATGTTATTGTGAGTAACACGTTTTAAATGGACCTATTTGTCATATCTTATTAAAGTGTCAAAAAATTACGGCCATTTGAATATAAATATAACAAGGAAAAATAAAATAAAAGCGACACAATGCGAAAAAGTTTACCATTACAACAAATAAATAAAACTATGTGAAACAATTAAAAATAATAAAAATTAAAGGAATAAACTAATGAAGAAACAAATAAATCTATAAAACACTTTCTCTGTATTTTTAGAGAATATAAGCATAATTCTGAGTAAAAAGCTTTTATCCACTTATTTTTCAATTCCTTAAGAAGTTAGAAAAGAAAACAAATAGGTACATATAAAACTTCGTACATACTATCTGAACATATGCGTTTCGGGAAAAGAAGTAGGACACAAGTAAAACAAAAAACAAAAAAGTATATAATGAATGCCATAATATGATCTCCTGGCAGAGCAATCTCTGTTGAATGAGTAATATCCGATGCCATCCTGACACTTTTTTAGTGCTTTTTTTAATTATTTTATATCTTTTCTCTAAAGAACCTGGAGAAATAATAGTTTTCAGACAGTGCGAAAATTTCTGTATTTCAGACAACCAATTCTAGACCAAATGAAAATAAAAATCCTCCTAAAAATGACCAAGATGAGTAGCTAGTTGGAGATTTCTTTACTAAATATTCAAAAACAGTTTTTTTTAATTGATATGTTATTTTCATAGTGTCAAAAAGTCATACTGAGTCTAATTGACATGTTTACTTTGTACTAAAAAATTGGTGCGAAGGATTGATATACAAACTAAAGAGTATGCTACCTTTGCAACACGTCGAGCTGCTAACATCCTATATATCTGATAGACTGTTCAGAAAACAGATCAATGACTACTCGGAACTAAAAGAAGTTAAAGCTGGGGTACCCCAAGGTAGTGTCTGAGGACCAATTCTCTACCTAGTATATAGAAGTGACCTATCACAGCTAGAAATGCATCAGGTTGCTGAAATATGAAAAAAAAAAAACAGAGCACAGTCAGTGAAGTATTAGTGCTTCTTGTTTAGGATAAAGTAAATCAGTGGATAGCCCATTAGAGACAAGTACCTAATTTTAAGAATTCGGATTTAAATTGCTGGGCAATCTTTTAGATTAGTTTCAATATATTAAGCATCCAATGCTTAAAATAGAACAAAGCAAAAAAAAAGCGCAGAAAATTTGTGGGAAAATTAGATTGAAGTTCGGTTAAATTTAAGTAAATTGGAAACAAAACAAATATGGGCGTGTAAACTTGGAAGTTTTTGCACCCATATTAACGATTTATGAGCAAAAATGAATAATAAACCACAAAAAGAAGGTGATACATATTTGGTGGAGGAGCCGGGGATAGTTCAATATTTACAAAATTTCTTGATTTCCATTAATAATACTTCCACAAACGCTAGTTCTTATTTATTACTGAACCATCTAATACCTCGTTTCTAAATATTTACCAAAGTAAATACATTTTGAGATTAGTTAAAACGATACGAAGTATTTACCGTTACCTCTAATAGCCCTTCCTATACAGACAACTTACTCCCCTAATTAATTAAACCAATTCGTATCGTTTTTGTGCTATTTCAATCGCCTTGAAGTGAAACTACGTTCCGCACCGGAAGCTATTACAACCAGAGGTAACAAACTAAACTGCTTTATCCGTCCGCACGTAGCGGACAGCGCGCCTGTACGGGTAGGTACACATTCAGCGGTGAGTCGCGACTGTATTTAATCAGAGTAATGCAAACTCGTCTGCTCCCTCGGTCGTCCAAACTAAGCCGAGGCTTTGGTTAATTAATTAGCAACGGTAAATCACTCAGATGATTTGCACTTCTGATAGTTTAGAAGCGGTTAACCGACGCACAGACCCCAAACGGCGGGCCGAATACACTCGCTACTGTTCGCGTTCGTGGAGATAAAGGCTAACCCTACTATACTTCATGAAGCCTGCTTACTGAGCATACAGTAGTAGGAAGTTAAACGCCATTATGGTCGTGGACTACCTGGTCTAGATAGATTTATTGTATGCAATGTGGGGACGAGATGGAGAAGGGTATTACGGTTCGTTTGCGAAACGGATTACGAATTGCCGGCGAATTTAGTTAATTGAATGACCGCTATTGTTCATCATTGGCATGATGAAGAAGTCTGGAGTATTTGAGGTCGCTTCCAACAGGTGGATAAAACAAAATGTTACTCAGCATTGTAATTATCCTAATATGTTTTCCCCACTCTCGCGAGACATAGCGAGAGACCACGAATTCGGAGAGTGTGGATGGAACATTCATCCAAATCCGCTAACATTCGAACTGCCAGAAGTCGAATAGCTGGATAAAAATCACGCGTTCGGCGAGTGCCTCGCCATAAACCGCTTCATTTGTTCGCATTCGCGTCGATCCATTCAATGTCGGTCTAATGACGCGGCTCAAAGGCTTTTTTGAGTGTACCCGAAAGTATTATTTACGACAGGGGTCTGGTTTATGACTTCAAACACGTGCGGTGCATCAATGCAACCCGAAAAGTACGTAACGAATGGAATAAATTATTTACTATTAAAATAAAAAGATTACAAAATATTGAACACAATAAATTTATATTTTTATAATTTTATACTTGGGCCGGACTACCTGTTAAGTTGGTATAATCTACCCTCATTAATGGGGAATGTCGCCATACGTGCTTCTCGTACATAAGCGAAAAGAAATATGTATTCACTGTCGACAGACAGTCATTCTTGTTTAATCTCGCTCGACAATCGCAAATTACGACTGCGATCTACATAGGGCAATTACTAAGTTATTGATTGATAATATCGTTATTACATACCAGTATACAGGGTTGGTCAAAATAACCACAGCACCTAAATAATTGTTCAACCGTAAACATTAAAAATAAAATCGAGCAGAGGTTGTTTAATTTTTGAGAGAGAGAGATGGCTATATGGATATAATGTTTTTTAATTTTCTAAGTTTTAAATTGGTGGTGTAAGACAAACTAATAATATGAAATAGCTAATGAGTAAAGTTGTGTTTTTATCTCTATCGACTTTTCAAACTTTCCAGTGTAGTCTGAAGATGCCCTAAAGGGTGAAACATGTAACTACGTTAATAATTTTAAATAAACTTGAACGTTCATATAATGGGTAAATGTTAGAGTTCTTTTTTCGTTCATTAAAACTTAACTTTATATAAAACACTACAAGAACAATGTAACTTATTATAAAGTCAGGTTGAATTGTTTGCCTGATGTTTTAGTAACAATTTTCCGCAATAAGCACGAAAACTAATCTCACTATAGTTTTTGATAACCTCAATCTAGTAAAAAAAACAACACTCCTAGAAAGCTCAAAATTAATTAGTTTTGGTCGATAAATTCTAGGGCTTTATATATAGTTGATGTAATCTTCATTATCTTTTCATAATTCTATAATATAGGCGTAGTACTTGGACTGTATTAATAATATATTAATAATAGGCACATCAAAATCGAACTAAATTTAATGTACTGTTTTAGGTATTTTATGTTCAACTTACAGTTTAAACCGTGAATGTCCACCGCTTCACTAAATCCAAAGTCTATGTACTAAACTAATATTGAAACAGGAAATTAATCGAAACCTTGGATTAACCTGAAACTTGGATTCTTTTGAAATTACTGTTGAAACTACACCGCCCAATATTTTAATATAATTCCTATTAATAATTTTTTTTAAATGCCACGAACACTGGCTTTTTGAAACCATTCCTTTGAAAATATATGCAGTGACATGTTTATTCTTGGAATACAAAATTCTAAAAATTATGACATACTTACATAAACCATCAAGACGATAAAGTACTGAGCGCTTTATAAGCAGAGGAAACGGCACTTACCTGCAACAAAAATTAAATTGATAATACATGACAATTTGTTATACATAAAATAAAATACATTTATTACATCTTTGTTATTAATCTTATTAATTAGGCTTTCGATCGACTAAAATCCCGTGCGCTGTAGTGTTGAGATGTGTTTGTTAGAAAAAAAGTATTTAAAAAGTATTTGACGTCACTTCCCGCAAAACCGGAAGTAATACTACTTTCAAGAATAACAAAAAAGAAACTATTTATTGTCTATTATCACTTCACCAAATTCCGCTCACCTCGTTACATAAATAAAAAAGTTATTAATTTTGTCCAGCTAGATTCGCAAAATGGCACACTGTGCGTCGATGGCTTGCAGCACAAAAATTGTATAAACCACCTTAACACTTCAAGCTGACCTAAACTATACAATTCCCGCGTGATCCTCATTCTACTATGCCTTTACTAATTCAACGTATAACATATTGCCGGAACCCTACGGACCGGCTCCGTGTAACTTTTATAACCGCACACGAATAAACTATAACATGGCGCACGCTAAAGCCCACAGGAGCGTACAGGTCTAATACAATGCCCTGGAGAAGACCGGCAATCCAGACTTGGAGCGCAATATATTATCATGTCACGTCTACGGGGAACTTTTCACTTGGTAAATTTGTGGGTTTAAGGGTATGTGTGTGTGTGTGTGTGTGTGTGTGTGTAGAATATCGTCGGTTCACATTCTATACGGGGCACTATCCGAGGTGAGTTCTCAAGTGGGAATATTTTAAAGAATGCTGTACGGAATGCGAATAGTTTTTGATTGTTTTGTGTGTAGTTTTGTATAGACAAAATGTTCTACCACTTTTGGCAATTTGTATTATGTATGGTGGAACAGACTACTTTGTATAACAGATTTTTTTGTGGGTTGTATACCGTCAGAAAGTCCAAGAAAATAGTTAGCACAATAGAAGCTTTTCTAAAGAATTTAATGAGAGCAGTGTCAATGTCATGTGTGGCAGCGTTGGACAATATTGGATTAAGAGCGACTGTAGTTTACTAAAGATTAATTGTTTTTTAGTTTTGAAGGTATCCACAAAATACGTGATTATTGAATTTTGAAAGTTTTATCTTCCGTATGGAGTTAAAAACAGGAAACATTTTTTTAAAATAATTTACTAAATAAATTATTAAATTCCCTATATTTACTAATAACCTGTATTTACAGTAAAAAAATTAACAAGAAATAACAGTTGCCTAAGAAAGATATTGGACAGAATTCGTGAGATTATATTTATTTGAGTTTTCCGCTATTTCAAATAATGATTGGCCGGTAAATTTATGAATAACAAACTGATTTTTAAACAAATTATAATAAAACATATTTAAAAAGATGCTTCACAACGAGGGGAAAATATTTGAAGGGTATACAGTATACATAGAGGATTATCAAATAATTTTTTCACTATTCATACAGTACTAATCTTAGTTGTCAATGTAAATCACCCAGACTAACTTCAGATGTGATTAAGAACTATTTATATAAATTATTTAAACTATTTATATAAATTATTTCTACAAGTATTACATTTTCTAAATATTTACGGCATTCTACCTTTATATAAAAAGAAAAAAACCACTTCTGTTAAATGGTTGTATTTCCTACATCGATTTTGTGAAAGGAAATTTATTCAACGAATCAACAACTTATCAATCTTCAAGTGTTCGAAAAAGATATTATAAAAAACCTAATAATATGCAATAACAATGTCCATTAATCCATCAGTAATTTGGTTAATATTTGTTGCATTTTACTTAGCTTGTCATATTAATTGTAAGTTGACAATATAGAAAACGGGTATATACTTTTTGCTCTAAGTATACATTTATGCTCAATATAATGCCGTAAATGCTCCAATTTATAAGAATCAAAATCGGGAGATGATGCTCATTGTAACGATAAATTGAGTTTTTTAAAATAAAGTAAAGTATTGAATACAAATTTATAATAATTGCAAAAACATTCACAAACCATTTAAAAAAAACTTGAACAGGCAATTATTATCATTATCATTATTATTATATTTTATTTGATCAAAATACCATTTTTATACCAAATTTATATTCAGTTTCTTTTAACAGCAATTTACTATTATCTATTGACTTTATGTCGATAAAAAATTGCCATTTTATCAAAATGCCATCTTTATACATACATCTTTATAAATTTATTTTCAATTTTTTACAGCATTCATTACGTCGCTATACCACGTTGAATAAATTAATTGTAGAATAATTTAATGAATTTTTCTAAACACAAATCAGGAAGAAATTTGTTCATTTGAAATCATGGTTTGAAATATAGGTTACAACGATTAAGAATGTGTTTTTAACCTTCCGGGACAGTAGGTTCTGCCGCTATAAATTTCGATTAAAGTTTCTTTGGCATTTCAGATTGATTTTCTTTTCTAAAACCTGACTGCGTGGTAGAAAAAACTGTATGAAATGATAAACTTTTAATCCATTTCGTTGTTTATAGAAAAATTAATACTCAAAAAAATGGAACATTAGTTACTGCATAAATTTGAGTTTCCCACGGCACAATACAGAATTCCCACTGAACATTTTGTGTCTATTGCACGTAAAAATAATGCCTGCACAGAGGTTATAGTCCAACTTCTTCTAATGAACTCATGCCTACAACCGCTTTGTTTAAGATAAAATAAATTTTATTAATAAATTTAATGTCACAGGAGAAAATTACTGGTACCAGATTTTAAATTTATAGGAGTTTGTTTTTCTTCAAAATCTTTCCAAAAAAGTTCAGTCAATGAGCTAATAAATAACCCTCTATAAACATGGAAGGAAGTACAAATTTGTAAGGGTATTACTTCCTTGTAACAACCGAATATGTAAAATACAGAATATCCCGCTTTTCTCCCGCAATTTTTTTTTTGTTCGAGATTTGTGAGTGTAGGTACTATGATGAATTTAAAGAAAATAATCTTTAGAAATAATATAATAAAAATGTGACTTTTTGGCTATAAAGATGTTACAAATACTGTTACAAATGTCATAATTGTTTTTATACACATGGATTCCAAAATTAACCATCTCATACATAATTACAGACTACAACTTGATACAAACAATTAGCATTGAACCATACCGTAAATACAATCATCAATTCAGTGCATAAATCAATAGATTAATCAGGTGACTAACTTAATCACTGGACTTCACCACAATATTCGATAATAATAGTTACTGTATTCAATTTAATGCGATATTGAGTTTCCAATTTTAACTGATACCGTTCTACGGGCTTTTGCAGCATTAAGTAGACCTGACCTGACCTGAACGATCGCAATCTAAATCTAGAACTTGTCAGTCGATATGCAGGTCAACCTGGTAATTGTGCATCCAATCCCAACCACATGACAGATCATAAAGTATATATTCAAGGCAATGGATACAGACATCCGATACATGGATTAGCAATTACATTGACACAGTAGTTGAGTTAGTTATCAGCGTCACCGTGACGGTTGTCAATAATTTAAGGTAACTCAGATTTTCTGATTATTCAGTATGGATACCGTTGGTGAGCGAATGAAAATGTCATTAAAACTGTCTGGTCAGGGGTTAAATATAAAGAGTTGGTGAACTCAAGGACTCAAGTCATACTTTATTTGTAAAAACACTGCAGAAGGGTTAAATGATGGCTAATCGATTAAATATTGTAAGAGTATTGTGTGTCGACCGCCACCAGGGCCGCGTCTACGGTTATTTTACAAACCTAAAATGTTCTTTTTCGGATTTTGGCTTCAATAAATGTTTTGATGAGGTTTTACTCCGAATGCGTACCGGGCAAATAAATTTTTACCAGCTTAAAATTGAAAAGGAACCCTCGGCATTGCTGACTGGTCGTGTTATAAATAATCTTAAAATTATTTCGACATTAAGAGAGGTGGATTAAAATTTGTTATTTAAAACAAAATTTTCCTTCTCTGAAGCAAATCCTATTCTCTGCGATTTTTAATAATAAATAAACCTGTTATATTTGTATTATTTGTTCATCGACATTTAAATCTTTGTCAGAAGTCTATAAAATTTGGGTAACTGCAATAAAATATGTTTAGTTATTTTTATAAATGCGAGTTTGGTCAACTAAACAATTTAAACTCACCTAAAAGTGTTGTGGATTCTGCACCTTACGTTACAATTTTCCTTTTTTTCCATAGATAAAAAAAATTTAACGTAAATCTTCAATACTGGGTGTTCGCTTTTTATCATTTATTTGAAGAGATACAAGACTTAGGTTTGGGCAAACGCATTTTTTGCTAATCAAAGCAATTTCCAGATATCAGCAAGAAACAAGATATAGGATTTTGGTTATTTTGTACATCCATGAATATTCGTGAATGTACGTTTGTCTACAAATGTATTAAAAGCCCACCAGTTCCAAAAAATTTGTTTTACATATTATTTTATCTTATTTACGTAAATTTTGAGAAATATTTTCATTGGCATCATGTGAATTCCCTAAAACATATAAAAGCCTGCTGTTTGTCACATTAGAAAATAAAGCGTTTGATATTTTGAGAATATTCGACATTGTTCGAGCATTTTTGTGTCTCGCAAAGAAAAAACTGATCATTACGATAGGTTTTTCTATAGATTTTAACCGAAAATCTCAAAAATTTTATCAAATACCAGCAATCTCGTTTTTTTTTTACCAAACTTAGAGCTGAAAGGTTTTTTTTTGTAAAAGGGTCCAAAGGAACTGGATGTTTCATCGAAGCATTTTTGAAAGGATTTTCGTCAAAATATTTAAATAATAAATTAAAGTAGAGGAAATTTTGTATAATTTATGTCTATTACATTTTTTGTTAAAATTAATAGTTTGGCTGCAGAAACAGATTCAAATTGAGATTGGTCGTGTCTGCGTTAAAACTAGTTAGCCAGGATTTGACAGATACTTTCATTCTAATGACAGTAAGTAGTGCCAAACGCTGATGCTTTGACAATATCTACTGTCAATAGAATCAAAATATCTGTCATATCCTGGCTAACTAGTTTTATTTTAATGCAGACACGACCGATCTCGATGAAATAGAATCTCATGCAGCTATACTATTAATTTTATATATAGTATGATAAAGTCATGTGCCTGACCATCAGATTTTTTAACATGGACACAAGAGGGCGTCGAAATTTTTTTGTTGGAAACCGAAATTTCAAAAACTTGAAGATTGAGTTATCAAATTGAGTCATTTTTTTTCACATCAAACGTGTTATGAAAAAGTTGTTTGATATATTGTCTTTATGGACCAAATATCACAAAAATATTAACCCAATTTAGGTCCAACGCAAAATACGAAAACTCGTATCCAAAAAAACACATTCCAAACATTTATCTAATTGAAATAAATATGGAAACATTGATATTTGGTGTCTCCAAATAAAAGCGCATTACCTGAATTGTCGAGTGCGGATGCATGTCGATTTCGGTAATGGACAGGGCAATTACCGGTGTGTGCGAATCACTTTAATCAACAGCACATAATTAGTACGTCTACGTGGACGCGAGCTGGCGCTGTTCGCGGTGCTCAGACCAGTCTGGCCGGCCCGTGGAGTCGATGGCACTCGTCATCCTCTTTGGCCAACCCCTGCCGTTAGTGTGTGTGTGTGTGGTGATCATTAATTCCGCTGATGAGATATATCATCGTTATGGCCGGATGAATAATCGTCCCAAAAGTACAGCGACGGATGATTTAATAATGAGGTCAGGCGGGAATCCGGCGAAATTGGCCCGATGCGTCGATAAATTTTTACGTGGTGTTGATAATTCTGTTCTGGGGTTTACGGTTGACGAATTGTGAAAAATTGTGCACACAGTGGGCAAAAAACGGCACGGTTAACTCCGATCCAAGTCAAAAAAAGATCAAATGAATTATTTGGTATGGAATGGGATAAACCTTTTTAGTGTTTTACTATAAGAAATGATATTTTTTTTTAGAAAAATGAGTTGAAAATTTGGAAACTGTTGATAATTCTGGGCAATATGGATTTTGTGCATGGGAAAAAAAGATATCAAAAGATTTGGGTGCGTTGAATATGAATTTGGGTTCGTAAATCTGTGCAAGGTTTTTTTTTTTTTTGGGAAAAATCTAGGTTAATATGTAAAAAACGTGATTATGTTATAGCGACTGAATCAACTGTCCTAAAAACTTCAAGTTATCCTCAAAATAACCTCTAAATATTTGTATTTATCTGACATCCTGAAAATTGATCCATGAAATGACCAGTTACTATTTACTTTGTGTCATTTTGAGTAAAAGTTTCATATAGACTTATTTGTTCTTTCAGTTATCATAGGATAATATGAATGACGATGAAAAAATAAATACACCCACATAAAAATTTTACGATTGTTGTTCCTATCATACGCAGTATGATGAAGTATTGCCGAAAAAAATTTTGATTTTAGCGGATATAGGTTTTGAATTAGCTTTTTAAACTTGACGTTTCGTCGAAGTGGTACCAACCTAACATTTCCTATACAGAAATATAACCATTTTTTAATTATTTTTTTCTTTAAATACATGTTTCTCAAAAAGCAACACAAAACTCGTTGATGTCACTCCTGCCGACAACTATATAGCGCGACTCGCTCACATGCGACGGCGACGCTCCGCCTTCGGTGGCATAAATAACTATTATTCTAATGACAGTAGGTAGTGTCAAATGCTGATGCTCTACTAATACCTACTGCCAATAGTATCAAAATATCTGTCAAATCCTGCCTAACTAGATTAATTTTAATGCCGACACAATTTATCTCAATCCAAAAGATTCTCATGCAGCTAAACTATTAATTTTATATATATTGTACGATAAAGTCATAAGATTCTTTTTAGAAAGTAAGCGTTATTCTGTGTTGGCTTATTGATTTTGATCAATTATTTTCAATTATAGGTGAAGATGTGACAGCATTCAACCAGATATGCAATACTTTATCAAGCTGTCAAGTCTCAGCAAGCTACTATTTATTTATTCTGAAATGGACGCAATAGGAACAAAATTATTGCGTTGTGACTATACGAATGTCAGACTAAAACAAATATAGGAAACAAAAGGAATCGATAAAAGTTTTATTAGGTTTTGTTGAAAATACCATATCAGGTGTTAATTTTGTTTTTTTTTATTTGGTACCGTACTTGCACAATTGCTGTATTATGCTTCAGGGACACCTTTCACATATTTTCAGGATTTTGGTCAAAGCTACAAAGTTTAAGATTGAATTTGATAAGTACTATTTTGACTTTTTTTCCAATTATTGCATCAACTGTCAAACTCACTTGCCTCAATCGTTCAGTCCAACGTTCGCCGAGACGCATCGTGTGGCAGCGCCTTTACAATAATCTATAAATTAAAATGCATAAAAATCATACTAATGACTCACATGACCCGGTAACCAACACGTTTTTTTGCCCAGTATATAACGTATATCTAAATAAGAAATGTCGCTACGTATTGTGCTGAGAATGTCATAACACGTTCAATACCGGTTTGTTATTGTACATGTTTCGATATAATCATGTGTGCTGAATTATACGCTCTAGTATGTAGTAACGTAGGTAACACGTAGGTATAATGTGCTTGTTTACAAATTAGCAAGCTTGCGCGGCAAAACCCTTGGTTAATTGTCTGCACATATAGTCAATGGACAATATTGACACGCTCACTGATAATTTCGTTATGAACGTTGAAATTGTATTCAAACATATCAAGCCTATTCAGCGGCAACCGGGCGCAAATTCATTACTGCTTTAGCTGCTGCCCGGGACTTACTATTGTCATAACAAATTATTTACATTCCATTATACAAATTCAATGTGCCGGCCGCGGCAATGTTTACTAGGATTGAAATGAACATTACGTCCGTTGTAATTTGTTGATTCGGAGCTTCAATAATATTTACCGTGAAAGAAATGGTATTGGGGAAATTACGACTATAGTAGTTTAGTTCAGGAATATTTAGCCTGTCAATGCTTGAAAACAACTTTCAAAACAAACTGACTGCGTTGTTATGCGAGATGTTGATAATTAAAACGGATACCTTTCAATTTATAATTATTGAAATACATGTTTTTATATGAAATTTACGAAAACGATTATTATATTAGTATTCAGTAGTATTCAGCGGAAATATATCTATCAAACATAATTTTACTAGAAGATAATAAAGATTCCAGTTTTGAAGAAGAATCTTTCTGTTTAGTTGTGAGCAATACAGCGACAGCGTTCCTGACAAAATTATCTATAATTTAGTATATCGTAGAAAGTTATATTATAATTTTTGAAAAAGTTATAAACATGTTGTTATCACAGCCAACCAAAATATCAACTCCACCCACTTCGTGTCATACAAAATATCGTAATGTGGAGTCTTTCAGTTTTTAATGTAATCATTTAAAGTATAATCCCAATCAATTACCTACCTACAATTTGGCCTAAGAGAAAAGGATTTAAGCAGTTTTTTAAAGGTTATAAACATTTTTCTGTTTTGTAAAGATATGTAATTTGTACAGCAATACTCAAATAAATAGTAGACAAAATTACTGTGATTTAGGGGTTTTCTAAGCGAAATGACTAAATACAACGATTAATTACCTACGAATTTGTCATATGAAAAAAACATATGTAACAATTTTATTCCATTTCCTATACATTTAATTTTTATAAAAGTTATAACAATTTTTCTGTAGCGTTTTTCGTAGTGTATCTGAAAGCTTGCATAGAAAGTATATGCACATTAGTGTAATTTAAAGGTTGTTTGCTACAGAACGGAAAATAGTGACTAACTAATTGATATAGGTAGTCTACATTTTGACGTATGCAATATCGTCGTTCAGTAATTTTTAAAACGTTATAAACAATTTTCAGCAATCAACTTTGTGTTTCTTTGACTGTCGATACTTAATATTGTTACAATACTAATCGTCTAGTCGCTCTGTTGCCTGTTAGCAACGGAGTTGTTACCCCTAAATCATCATTATTATGTTTATCTCTCAATAAATATCGAAGTATTTTTCTTGGCAAAGGACATATGACTTGAAGCCTTTTTAGATTTCCAACATTCTACCATTTGCAAGTTTTAATGCTAGATGTGTTCTACCGGTCAAAAATAATACCTGATTCCCTAGTTTGACAATAATTAATCAATCAATTGATCTGAATGATTTGTTACTGATATACATTCCAGTAAAGAATTTTAGCCGGGACATAATAACAAACCGGCCGGTACGCCGGGACCGATGTCCCAAAGCGGGACTGTCCCGGTCAAACTGGGATGTATGGTAAGCTTAGATATTAAAATTGTAAGTCGAAAGCATTACTTTTAATAACGACAAACTACCTCCCTTTTGTTTAGACTCATTGAATTTTTGTATTTTTTAGAATGATTGCATTATTATATTAAACATGTTTCAATATACCTGTTAAAAGACATTATCGGATGTTGATCCTATTTGCCCTCTATTGGAAAAAGCGACAAACGGTAAAATTTACAAAATCTGCAAAATACCTAATTTATTGAATGTTCTTTCATTAAACAGTATTTTGTATATAGCCATAAAATGGTATTTTCGGTTTATAATATTGGGTTTTCTTCACATCACAGACTGACCCAACATAGACTATTTAAGAACTAGAGCTAAATATTTCAAAATACTATTTTTCATGATTTTTCATTACTATTTTTCTGTTAAATTGTCGATTCCGAAGAAAGAACTGACATCAACAGGTATTACATGCAACAAATGAAACGTAATATCACAGATAAAATAGCATCCACCTTCTTGAAAAACAAAAGTAGATTTTCCAGATAATACGAACTTTAAAATGGTGTATCTCAGCAGTTATATGAGAGATATGCAGAAATTACATTTAAAATAAAAAATTGGCGACATTTCCGTTTAAACCGGAAGTAAACAAAACAAGTAATAAAAGTAAAAATTGTCAGTTTTTCGGGTCGATTACCTCGGCATAATTGGATATTTTCTATTTGGAACCGTTCAGCAATTGGTCAGCGATGATACCGGAGAACAGGAAGGAGACAGGAGAGGTATTAAATCGGTTGTATGGGAATTCCTCTTAGACGGTTTCTCCGTTATTTATCGTAAACATTCGAAGGCGATTAGAGCCTTTAATAAAGGAACAGAGGAGCCGGAGCGGCACCAGATGTTCGCCGAGCTCGAAAAACGACGAGGCGCGCGCGAGCCCGAGGCGAATTGATTCATTTTCAGACGCGACGCCGGAGCGGCGTTCCCGTGTACTATTAAATTAGCGTGCAACGAAACTGACGTTCATGAAATAATGGCCACTTTGTGGGTTCTGGGCTCCGGCAAGGCCAAGCGCGTTTCGTGACGCGGGAAATAGCCGGATATCTGCTTACCGGTCGGTTTTTAATAGTGGGTAATCCAGTTGACGACGGCCATGTAAATTGGGGATGGGCGAAGTACGGTCCTGTGCCAGAAATTAAGTTTTCAGCACAAGCGAGCAGACAATTGTAGGGTGCACGTTACCGTAATTCAGTTAGATTCATGCAAATGTGGCAGTGTTAATACCGCTAGGTGTGTAGGAAGCTAATGCATCCTCAGACTAATACATAGAGTGTTTACAATAATTGTAACGGAATTACTTATGCAGTTTCCAAACTACCACAACATTGCACAGGGAAAACTGACATTTTTAATATTCGTTTCTAATAATTCTTAAGTCAATCGTAGTTAGAAATTGGACATTTGTAAACCAAAGATTGTTAAGATACGTTTCTACAAACAATTTTATTGCGCCATGAGAATAAGATAACCGTCAGACTGACAAACCCTCAAAAACATTCAATATTTAAGTTTATTGTTCATATCTTCAAAACTAAAAAAGTTGGATGGAATTTCCTTTCAGATAATTAAGTAATCAACATATAATTGCGCAAGATTGGCTTGCTTTAATTGTTAAAAAACGGACATCCTGCATATTTGGTTCGCCCATTACTAATCAAGAATTTTACCCTGGCTGATCTATCTTGGCTGTAGGGGAATTATTAAGGTCAATATTATGTTAGATCTAGGTTTAGTAGAATAGAAAAATAGTTTTTTCTTTCATTCCATATGTTTTTGAGGTGCTGAATCCGAATTTCAACGTTGCTACTTCCCACGGATATGGCTTTATAACAAAAATTGCAAAAAGCTCAAAATTTTCGACTTTTCTTTAGTTTTTGCCAAAAAGTCATAAAACTATGCACTTTTCGACGTTGGCTACTATATACAAAAATTACGTACACTAAATTTCCAATAAAACTCAGCCTCAAGTTTCTTTATTGGCCGCTAGAGAGCGCTGAATGGAGGCCAAATTTTCCTACTTTATGTTATGTGCGTGTAATTACAAAGCGCTTAGATTCTGATAAACCTACATTAAATTCCCTACAAATTGCATAATTTAATTAGTTGTTTTGCCCAATCTGTGTACCCGCTATAGCGCGTTGAAATTTTATGTCACATTACGCGAAACCGCTAAGTCAAGAGCTCTGCACCAAAAATTCAGTAGATACCTATATTATTACTATTTATTTATTAAAAACTATATATTTGCTCTTTTTAATTAATACTTAATATATTGTGTATATTTTTGCTTTTTTTTATTAAGTCAGTACCAGCTCTTGACTTCGCGGCTTCGCTTAGCCTCATATGACAAAATATTAACTTGCCCTCGCGGTTACACGGTTTGGCCTATATAAGTGATTAAGATGTGCAATTTGTAGGGAAATTTTAGCACAAAGTCCTAGTACAATCCTAGCCTTTATAATAACTTGTAAACTGGGTTTACATAAAGTAGGAAAATTTGGTAATGTTTTAGCGCGCTCTAGCGGCCAAACCGTTCAACCGAAAATGCCATTCGAAAATGCTCTTATAGGTTCGAAAAAAACTGAAAGGTCGAAATTTTTTAGTTTTTTTACGATTTTCGTTGTGAAGCAACATCCGTGGGAAGTAACAAAATTTGAAATTCGGATTCAGTATCCCAAAAAATATACAGAATGAGAGAAGAAAACATCAATTTTTTTTCTTGAAACAGGCACCCTTGGAAACGATTTGACTGGACTAAGAATTAAACAAATATTTTTATACATTATTAATTACATTAACATCTATTGAAATTTAAAAAAAAAATTCAAATTCTTTAACAAACAATACTAAAAGTGAACAATATATCTTCGAAAAAACATAAAACTTTACTTCTATGATCCTGTCATTCTAGGTAAAAAGTAAAATAGACAAAATCTAAGTTCTTTAGTGTGTTATTAGTTCTCACGAAATAAAATTATCTCTCATACTGAGATCCATTATTTGTTCGTTTTTAAAATTCCCATGAAGTGATTTTGACACGAGTATTGCTTTGATAATATCTTCTATGATATCGTTAGTTTGCAAATGTATATTGTGGGACAACACAGTTAAAAGCAGGTACCAACATCGTAATGGAGAATTTGGAAAATATGGATAGCACTTGTGTAAAATAGCACGTATTTCATACGTCAATTAAATATGTTATAAAAACCGTTTAAAAAACAGGACAAACCTTAGTACATTCCTCAGGACCAACAATTTTTGCTCAAATGACGTAGTGTGTTTGAAAGTTTTAAAATAATTATGACTGAACGCAGTGTCATAATAAGCGATTATTTATTAATTTTCACGGGAATGCGTTAAGTTAGATTTATTGACCGTAAGTTTTGATTCTTTGTTTTTTAACATAGTTTCAGTACTTTGCCTTTTTCTACAGCGTTGGGTTGGCATGATATAAAGTTATTTGAAAATACATTATTTTACCCAGGGTCATTAGTTAATTCAAGACAAGCCGTTATTTCAGAAATTATTTAAACTATCCGCCAAATTAAACACAACATGCGGCCAATGTAAACTTGTTGTATGCGGCCTGCGTGATAGAATATTTTAGCATTTTTGTGGTCCTGGTTCAGGTCACCAACAAAATCCCTAGTTTAAACTAAATCATTGTCTACCCCCGATTTTTTTCAATTGGACATACCGCCAAACAATTTTATACTCCGGCGAGTAACACAGAATGAAAGTAAAGCCCTGGTTTCAATTAGTACGTCCGTCGGATTTGGCGAAAAATCTGGCCGGATTGAGTCCGTGGAAAAAGAACGAACAGAACTCTTCCTATTTCCCACTCCAATAAAATAGCGATTACAGTAAATGCGATAAGTTGTAATCCCGGCGCTGATTACTAGCCCCTTTTTATGGTCCAGTTGAGGGCGACGTATCAAGACCTATTTCCGAAGAAATTTCGAAGTACCATTAACCTATGGCTCCAGTTGGCCACTTCAGATTATATTGCTGATGAAGCGGTTTGGGATTTGTATAATACGAGCACTTCGAGGTTGTTCCGGTAATCGAACAAGAATGGTATGTTCTGTATTATTGAGGGTGTTTGTACTAACGTAATTGTCTTTAGACAATGCCTTTTGTATAGTACACAGTATTAGATCACATTGAGTTATTAGTTATTACCAGAGAAACGACAAAATAGTTTAATTGTTTTGAACGTATGACGTCATCGTCATTTTTTTAACATCCCCGATTGTTCTTGATGATCATGCGATATTTTAATTTCGATTAGCATAATAGATTAAGGATTTTGCTTCGGAAAAATTGGGGTTTATTAACATAACCTTGCTTTCTAGTTATCGAACGACAATGAGTGTTATTACGAAATTTCTTTATTAGGAAATTTATTATATTTAACTACGTCAATAAATACAGAGCGAATAAAAACAAATAAAACACATACAGGCTGTCTCCACAGTGCGATCTCGGAAGATTGTGGCTCTGTTAATGAAGATATTTTAAAATTGATTTCATTTTTCCTAAGAAAGTAATATTTTTTTAAATGGAAGGGCCTGTATTTAATTAATTTTCGTATTCTACGCGTCGTTCTGCACAAAAAAAACTACTATCATACACTAGTGCTAAAATAAACCGTTACAGAAGTAACTAACTTGTCATCTTCGTGAAAATTTACATTAAATTACAGTTATAAAGATACCGTAATAACTTGTTTAGCACAGTTTTTCATAGCCTACAGAGTATAAGTAACATTTTATTTCAAATTATAATATTAAATTGCAGATGGAATAAAATGTTTTATTTCATAATCATAATTATATTAACGATTGGTTTTATGAAGGAGACTGCTTATCACTGCTATTATTTATTTTAGCACTGGTGTGTGCTAATATTTTTTTGTGTAGAACGATACAGAGAATTCAAAAAAATAGTTAGATACAGGCTTGTGTCCAATTAAAAATATTTACTTTCTCAGAAAAAAACTGTTTGCTATATTTTGCTGCAGATTATGACTACCCTGTATACAATTTGGTTATGGTAGGTAATCTCGCAAATATAGAACACTTCTTACTTAATCACAATCTAAGCGTGCGCAATAAAATTAAAAACAGGTATTGAGATATACAATTTTTTTGTCAGACTTCTGTTTTTCCATAAAAATGCCAATAAAGTTTAATAAAGTTTAGAGTAGGTAATATTAGTTTTCGTTGTCGTAAAATTTTGCTAAGAATTCACAATTGTGCCGAAATATAGGGTGTTCCACTTAAAAAACGAAAATTTGGGTTGGTACTACCTTATAGATCACCCTATATACACCCTAATGATTTTAAAATGTGCGTCTTGGCGTTCTGTATACCATAGTGAAATCAGTTTTAAAATTTCCTCATTAACAGAGGAAAAAATTCCATAATGTTTCGCTACTTTAGCAGCCAGTAGCAATTCCAAAATAACCTATAATATTTATAAAAATAAATAGTGTAATCATGTTTTCCTGATCACATAACAATTTTTTAAAAGTGCTGCTTAATGATGCATTCTTTTATGTAACATATTAAAAAATTGTTGACTTTTTATTGCATATTTTTATTAACACAATATTTAAAGAATATACTGTAAAAATCTCAGATAGAAATACGAACAATTAACGATTCTACAGCCAAAATTCGAGCGGCACGCCAAAGCCGATTATATCTCGATATCGGAAGCTTTTTTAATCACCTCCAATACGTACTATCTTTCAGTAATTCTTTTATGTAGAATACCCACAATCATCCTCTTTAAAATGACGTATCATTTATTGTAATAAGCTTAATAATTTTGGAGATATCGTTCAAAATATGAGTGGACAAATTAAAAGCTTGGGTATGTCGTTACAAGTCAACAATTTAAACGCAGTTTTTTCGGAACCATGCTTTGTTGGGTGGTTGACACTATTTAGGAAATACTAACCGGCCAAATTAAATATATCTTGTATTCGCAGATTGACTCGATTGACATCTTTTTAAATTTTAAACTAGAATGTACCCTTAAAACGAAGAATTTTGACTAAATAAGAAGCACCCTAATAATTCTTCGTCATTACTACTGTCGAATGAAGATTAACTATTTAATAATTCATTATCATCTGGATTACATCGACCGTATTGTAATTTTATAGCCCAAAGATTGTAGTAACAAACAAGTTCTAATGGAAGAGTTAGTAGTTAAGCGTTTCGAGGTTTTATGCTAGGAAATGACGACCATAACTTAGCAGTGAATTATTAGCGACAGAGCAGGGAAACTGCCTCAAAAGGGCGCCCTAACTGGTTCAACTTGTAAGATTGTTTATCTTTTCAATTACTTCAGCAAACATTTCCCCACTTGTCGGGTAAATTGTTCCTAAATTTCGTTACAGGATATTTTAGGTATCATCCTTGCTCTTCTATGACATTAATATACTTAAATTCACGCAATAGCAGTTGCTCGCGGTTTCGCTCCCATAGATTTTGAGATTGCACCATTGGTTCTACATCTTATGAATGTTTATAGCTCATATAAACACCCCTTAGAACACTAACCTAGTTTCATGGCCTACTTAACAGCCACCTTGATGAATAGGGCAATTTAATTTTGATGTATGCATGAATATATTTCGTGGTAGGAAATCAATAGTTTAACACAATGGGATTCCAGCACGAGTAATACAACAGTTTTCAACTATGTTTTAAACGCAATTGGACATACAATTTTCATTTTTAGCTAAAGGTATCGCAAAAATAAAAATACCACACTGTAGTAGACAAAGTTTACCATCAAAAGAATTCGAGACCCCATACTAGAAAATGACCTGTTAATTTTGTATAACAATTGGACAAATCGCCTTTGAGAAACCAATAACCTATGTTGTACGTATAGTAATAATTCTTAATTCGCATTTGTCTATATTACGTACATATGCGTACTTAATACCTATGTACCCCTGCATATTACGAAAAAACCAGTAAGTAAATTAATAGAGATGATTAGCTTTTCGTTTAAATTTGGCCGTTTACTTTACCTCTAATTGCTTTCAGCTTGGGACGAAACCTATTAGATAGCACCACATAACCTAATATTTTGACGATAAATTTCAGGAGCAACAGCACACATACAGTAAGGTGACTTTATTACAGGTTATTTGAAGTGCACATTTACCTATTTATTAAAAATGTTAGGGTGTAAACAAGGTGTCGTACAGTGTTTAATTTGTACGTATTTAGCTGCAAATACAATATATCTTCCAGGTCCAAGGATTTCAAAAGACACAGATGACATACAACCAAGTTCTACCAAACCATAACCCCTACAAGAAAGCAAAAGTTAAAATAGTGTGGGAATTGACAGAGCGCAAGAGAGAAGCCTAGCATGTGAACATCGGCTCGATTATGTCAGAAAGGGGATGATTCCAGAGAAAATAAACAAGAATTGTTGCTCTAATCAAACAGTTAGAAGAATTGGAAGGAATGAAATAATTTATCATTATTTTGAGGTTATATTTTAGTATATGTAAGTAGTAGAATTTTTTTTAATTTGTTGCTTTTACAGGTAACATCTATGATGTGATAAATAGACTGCAGGAACGAAGAATCTAATTTTGGTTTAAAGAAAGTTATTACAACGAAGAAATATTTAAATTTGTAAATAATTCAGTTTGACATTCCAAAGGTTGATAGAATTCAGGTTTTCCTTATTTAATCGCTTTCTCTAATATATAGGTACATATGTATACAATGATATAAAATAGTTATTCGCTATAAACGAACTAATTTAATTTTTAGCCTCAATCATATGTTTTACATATATATTTAATTATTACGTATTTCATTATCACTTCTCTGGTAATTTTTGCTTTTGTTTGTACAATAATTAATTTACAATAAAGTATGTCTATATTTTAATAGAGGTTTCTCTATTTATTTGTTCTACCACTTATCTTATCAAATTAACTAAATAGTAATGGAAACAATCTGCAGATTCTGCAATATATCTACAATGTTGTTAATTTACAATACCAATCTGTATAAGTAGTGCCCAATCAAGGAGTAAAGTGTATAAAACAAACTTTGAAAAATCAAAATATAAAGTTAATGTAACTTCTCTTAATGAACCCAGTCAACTTCTTATTTTTTATATTTTTATTTAGATCATGTTGGTCACTTGAAAAAATAAACAATTGTTAGACTTGTCGTCTTAATCATGGATTATGAGAATTTAGGTTATTCTTATTTGTTAAACTTGCTCAATTTTATGCCATTTTATGCAATTTAAGTACGTTGCATTCGAATAATAGTTTTTATACTTTTGAAAAATAAATTGCTTCTGGGTTATGCCGTATGTCAAGAGTCGTAAATGCTTACGCTAGTTATATCCCCATTAGCATTAATGATATTATAGTTTATAGATTATTAGTGTAGATTTAACATTATATTTAGAATTATATTCATAGTCCACTTTTGGTAAATAAGTTACAACGTTCCAAAAGTTTATCCTAATTGTTTGAGCGACATATTTAATGTGGTTTAATTGCTTGTTTCTTTGTTATGGTCGATTAGCCAAATAGTATAATAAACCAACTGTATTTCATCTTCTGATTGGCTAATCGATTTGCTCAAACACTGAGATAGGAAAATGGTACTGTTACGACTATATCGTAATTAGATATCCCTAGGGATAAAAGCTGTAGCAGAAGAATATTGTGGGCATTCAGTATTGTAGTTAGACTTCAAACGGTTGGTCTGCTCGTGGTAGTGGAACTTATGTTCTACTACCACGGGCCACAAGTGAACCCAACTATTAGTGATACAATAAAAGTTCTTCACCGAATCTGTCGTCTTTTATTTCGAATACTTAATTCGCTTTGCGCAACATGTTGCTCGATTCTTCAGAGCTAACTGAATATATACTTGAAAATTCGATTTAGCAAAAAAGTCTATCGATTCTTGCGATTTACCGCTTCATCGATCTACCCAATCGGCGGTCTACAGGTCGACTAGTAAAATGTGTAAAAAGCAGAGCACAGTGAGTGTTCGTGCTACTTGCTTAGTAAATCCGCCAAACAAAGATAAAACTTAATGTAAATGTTGCCAAACGTGTCAACAAGTCGTGCATTATACGTTTTCGTTGACACAGCTAGCGGAGCGAGAATCGCGCCGCCATGCGAGCGCATTTCGTACGCCGGCATTTCAAATATCAACGCGAGATTGTATAAATTATTGATTAGCGCTTGGCACACACCTGCCGCGCGTTGGGCCGTATTGGCGTTGCGGAATCAAATCCGCGAGTCAGATTGATGCGATAGCCGCTGTTTGATGCCTACCAAATTTCATTTCGAATCCTGCATAATGCGGATTAATAACAACGTTGGTAATCACAGGATATTACGCGACCGAATCATAGTGATACGCTGCAAACACCGCGTCGAAAACGTTCTAGATATTTTCAATTAAAATTCAGTGTTCAGGTTTTATAACGTTTATGGCGTGCGTCCACAGGCATGTATTGTGAAATTCCTACATTTCAATTTTAGTTGTTCTGTGCGCGAATGTTTACTTATTAATAACACTTTTAATAACGTTTTGTAAATGAAATAATTAAATGTAATTGATGTTACAATTAGCTATATTGGTTTTTCACCAAATATTAATAACATTTATATACATAGTATACATATAGTCACTATTTTCATTAGAAGCTATTATACAGTGTGTCCACGAAAGTCCGCACAATATGGAAAACTTTTTTATTGTGTATTTCTCAGAAAACTTTATTCTTTATGAAAGTTGGCGGCTCGTATGAAACCAAAACTGCAACAGTCAAATATCTAAATTTTGGAAGTTATTTGGTCCATTTTGTCCAACTGAAAAGAAATGTGAAGGCACAGATATTTTTGTAAATGGAATGCTCCGCGTAACATGCCATATTATGCACTCTAAATAAGTTGCCTTTCCAACTGTTATCAGATTGTAGCTATATAAAGAAAATAGTTTCTGAGATATTTGCAGGCGTTTTTATAAACCACGTAAATACTACAATTTTAGAGATATTTGTCCTAAAAACTTTGTCAGATATGGAGGAGAATTCCCAAGATAGCATACAAATAAAGCTTACCACACCAACTGAAGTTTAGAAGTTAATCAAAAATCACACTAACCGGAAAAAAGCCCCAGGTTATGACTTGACACCTGGAGAGGTACTTAAAGAACTTCCAAGGAAGGCCATAGTTAAGCTTATAAATCTTATCAATACAGCCTTCAGACTAAGGACTAAGGTATCTTCCCGAACTGTGGAAGCTAGCTGAGGTGATCGTGATACTGAAGCCTGGGAAACCTCCACACGAAACAACGTCTTATAGACCTATCTCTCTGCTGCATATCATGTCAAACATCTTCAAAAAATTGCTACTCAATAGATTGAAGCCTATAATTGAAAGCAAAAGGCTTGTTTCACACCATCAGTTCCTAGATAAAGTCTGACATGAAGGACTGAACAATGAATTAGAAAGCATCCTCCCGTAACAGTTTGCACAACTATTAAAACTTTACCTGACTGAGAGATACTGTATAGTCAAACAAGGTGATGCATGCTCTGTCCTTAAGGAAATAAAAGCAGGAGTGCCGCAAGGTAGTGTTTTAGGACCGGTCCTTTACCTACTCTACACTAGTGACCTCCTAGCGTTAGAAAATAGGACAGTCGCAACTTTTGCAGATGACACGGCTATATTAGCTGTTGGGAACAGTAATAAAGAAACGACGAGAAAAAGCTCTTGGCCAGTTTCAGGCCTGGAGAAAAAAAAAGAAACAAACTAAACGAACTGAAGTCTGTACATCGTGACTTCACCAACAAGAAAATACAACACATCCCGGTTACTATTAATAACCAAATAGTACCGAACGCAAACACAGCCAAACAACTCGGCATGATATTAGACGCCAGGCTCCGCTGGAAAGCCCATGCCAAAAACAAAAGAGAGGAACTAGGAATCCGTTACAGAGATATGTACTGGCTGCTAGGAACAAACATCACGCTGTCTGTACATAATAAGCTCCTCTTGTACCAGCAAATTCTAAAACCCGTTTGCTCAACTCTGGGGTTACACTAAAAAAAGTAACATTAAAATTGTCCGGACCTTTCAGAACAAACTATTGATTTGCATTGTCAATGCGGCTTGGTTCATTAGGAATAATGATCTGCACAAGGACTTCAAAATAGAGTTTGAGTGCAAAGAAATCAAAAAATTAGGAAGAAGTCACTAGGAAAAGCTTCACCATCATGTAAACGTTGAGGCCACACAGCTCCTCGACAACACAGCATTAATCAGAACACTTAAGAGAAAGAAGCCTTTTGAGTTAGTGTGAATGTGAGTTAGTGACAAAAGCAGAGTAAGTGCTGGTTGTAGGTGTTAGTTCAAAAAGTAGAGTCAGTGCTACGTAGTGGGCAAGAGAAACGTGCCCAGTGTACCAGGACTAACTGAGAGATGGGTGCCTGTCAGGTTAAGTTATACAAGTAAGATAAGTTAGAATAAAGTTACTCATTCGTTAATTATGACTAGATTGTAATACTCTTATTGAATAAAAAAAGATAATATGAAAAACTATATAGGTTGTAGTATTTTGTATAGCCTTTTTCTTGTGATTTTGAATTTATTTTCAGTATGTCCTATATCTACTTTTACTCGTTTTTGTGATATTTTCAATATAACGAGTAGTGCGCCATTATAGTAGATTAATATATAGAATTCTGTAGTTTGATGTAAAATATTTAAAGGGTTATACCTATTTAACTAGATTTCTTCATCTACAAATATATTTATGAAGAATTATTCGGGATTAAAAAAAATTAAAAAACTTGATTTCCCACCGTTGAGAACTAAAAGAAAAAACAAATATTTAATATTTCATTAAATCATATCGTTTGCGATAAAATTCCGTAAAGACATTAGTCAATATTTATATTTATTTATTTTTTTCGAATATTAGTAAAGGAATAAATATTAATGTTATAAATTTTAAGTATTCCTATTACCAATACTAATTAATTCATCAATATTTCCATACATTTTAAACATTTTCAGGTATTAATAGTTAATACCCTTCATAAAAATCGACAACAGCACTGCCTCAATATTGAGGACGAAAGTAGTAGCTAATAAATATAATGGGAGCAATTGCCGTCTAGGAAATTATTGCGAACTTTGACGTTAATTTAATTGAATCGTGAAGTGAATTGACGCAAAACGTGCTGATCGCGGCTATCCTGGAATGCCATCGGTCTACGAAGATAGATCGGACGGCGTAATTAGTGTAGTCGGTATGGCACCTCATTTGGATTCCGAACGCGGTATTCCTGGAATTGGGGAATTTCCAGCGGTATAATTAAGAATTTTAAACTGTAATTGAACCGAGTGACCGAGAAACCAATTTCGAGACTAAAATTCTGTTATAACTCTCTCTCTTAATTCTTTGTCTCACCGCATAGGTATTCTAATTTGTTTTTGTGTAAGTTATGTCTTTTTTCGGTTTAAGATTACCATTATTTTGTTCACATTGTGCTTTTTATAATGTCACAAAAAAGAAACTTAGAGGGCCCGACCATTCAATAATAACACCTTTGTTTAAATTGTTACGTTTCGCTTTAATTTTCAAAGCTTCTTCAGACAATACTGCAAAACCAATTACAATAAGAATTTATTAGTTTTATAAATAGTATGATAAAGTCATGTGCCTGGCCACATCAGATTTTTGTATCAACAAACACGAGCGCAAGTATTTCTGCCAAGTTTTATAATGACAACTGGTAAAGTTTCCATAATGAAAATTGAGTAAATAATAAACACGAAATGTATAATTTTTTTTTTCAGGCTTTGACGGAAAATGGACGAAACGGGAGCCCGTTTTTAATCCTAAAAGTAAAATATATGCGTAACAATTAGCATTTTAATTCTTCTCGTTGGATTATAATGAGATACTGAAATAATTAACAGCATGTTCATCTTAATTATCAATTCAAATTCATGCTTTTAGAACTCGAGCGAAATAATATCAAAACTTTTTGCTGACTCCCAGTTATGAGGGTTTGGTTACAGTATTATGCTTTCAGCCGTTATCCTGAAAAATGTATTTTTTGTTCAGGTTTGGCAATTACGTAGTACGGTTGAACAACAGATAACAAGGAGTTATACTCGTATACGAAATGTATAATGTAGTAATGCTAGTTGTAAAAACAAGGAAAATTGTAGGATCAAAATGTGAATCGAGAAACCGAGGGAATATGCTTATAGCCAATGAATCAATAAATAATGGACACTGACAATGTAATGGCAAAATGAACCAACAATAAATTGACTATTTCCTGAATATATTGATTATCAAACTGTAAGCGCCCGGATAAAGGGATATACTACAGAATAAAACAAAATATTTTTTTTATTACTTTACTCTTATTAAACTCATAATATGGCAGCAGTCACCATTTCCAGTCTCCATCATACACGGGTATTCCAATATTAACATTACCTTTTGTTAATAATTTATTTATTAACCAAAGGAAATGTATTTATGTAATTTATTTACATTTAATTCCATAAATAATGATAGTTTAGTATTAAATATTCAACCAAGTGTCCAACTCTTGTTGAGAATTCAGAAACTTATATCCGCTATTGGGGGATAAAATTAGCAAAAGAAGGTACTAACTTAGCATATTTTATGTTAATTTATTAGTCTGACTATAGACAAACAACATATATGTTAGTATTATACCTCCTCCTTCGGAGCAGGGACACTAGTTATTACTGCAGAAAGTAAATAATTTAAAGGTGGAATTTTCGTAAATATATCGTTCAAGTGCAATTTCCACATATTTCATGCATGCCACAAGGAGTTTTCGGAACATTCTATGCGGTAAATATGAACCATGTGTTTAAAGTTCCCTATCATGTCATCCACCGAAAAGTTCAGCCTACGCGTCCACTTGTGTTGTTCAACGTCGCAAAATTTTTCTTTCAAATATGAAACTGAAGACATTTTACGACTTGTTATGCAACTGCACCCATGAAGAGTATAACACCATTTCAATCATTTACTAAAAAATTTACTAGTAATAGCCCAGAAACAACATGAACAGAATGCCCGAAATACTGTAATATCAAAAATCATTATTAAAAATTCAAATTTTCTTAAAATATTCGCGTAAATATCATTTGAATGGGATTTTGAGATTAAAACTTTTGAGATTTTTAATGTTCATGATTTATCAGTCATTTTTAATGTTCATCATTCTGTATTTAGAGATTGTGGCTAATTTTGAACTAAACTGGTCAAAAGATTTAGGAGTTAATGAAAAATATGTTAAACATTGAAAGTTGATTTTCCCCCAAACCATTTTGATGATTCTTTCACACACTGGTAGCCTAAATCTTCAGAAGATGTACGGATGAAGAATTTTTATTTGAACTTTCAGTTTTGAGTATAGAATGATAGTACTATATGGAGTTCCAGCTATAAATACTGGCGATAACTGGAATGACACTGTCATATTTTTTGAACATGTTGATTTTCGATTCACTTCATTATCTTTTTTTTTAAAGGCCATATAAGAAGAACAGTAGGTAATAATAAAATGGCACGATTTCAAAGTTGTAAAAATTCAATTCAAAATGTAAAAATCAAAAATGACGCCCATAATAAAACCAAAAGTCGGCCGCGGTATCTTCCTTTTTTTGCCCAAAGCGTATATAACTGTTTTCAAGCATGGAAAACTTGGAGCCTTACGGCCTTTTCACACGGGGCACGGCGTCCGTGCACGGATTTCAACCGGCACGGCACGGTACGTGTGAAAGCTACCATTTAATCTCATACACTTCGAACCGTACACGGCGTCCATGCGGATTCGACCGTCCACGGTTGTTGTGTGCTTACACACAGGCACGGATTTCAAACGGCACGGCCACGGATGCAGCTGGCTATACCTATACAGTTGTGCAGAGTTGAGCGGCGATTCAGTGCTATCCAGGGCGGTAAATGCGTAGTTTACCGGGTGAATTACTCAGTAAAATATTTACCAAAGGCAATTTACCGTCACATATATTACTGATGGTAATTTACTAATATTTATAATAATTTCAGATGCCTGAAAATGATTACCCACTAAAAATACTTTCTTTTTCTTTTTTTATAATTTATTTGTATTTTATTTCTTGTACCTGGTTTCACAAACAACAACAATTTTGTATCCGGACATTATTTTAATACCGTGACTTTATTTACTCTTTTTCATTATCAAAGCCTCTTTCCACTCTTCAATTGATATGATTGATATGATATTTCCCAAATAATATTATCTGAAAAAGTATAGCTAATCTTTTTGTATTGAATAGACTTTAAGTGTTTTTTTTGTTACCATTTGCATTTTCTTTTGTGTAAACAACCTTTATTATTATTATAATTATTAATATTTTTTATTGGAACGCTCTGATACATCTCATTAAATATATTAATCCTAGATAATATAATATAGATACCACATATAAGTACTAAAATTTCACTAATAAATTTTGATAAGTAATGAAGAGCATCAGGGCAAATTGGTAGTACCGAGCTTCGCTGAAGCCCAGGGTACTCCCTTTGCGGGTATCACTGCAAGTCAACCCTATTTAGAAAAACAAGGCCATTTATGCTTTGCAAAAAACGTTCTTTTATGACTTTTACGGTTGTGCCCTACATTTCTATTGACGTGAGTATCTATCACTACCCAGTAATTTAAGCCTGCGTAATTTACCATTCTGAATTTTAAATTACCTGGTAATTTCAGCATGCTGTAATTTACCATTTTTAATTTTTAGTTACGGTGTAATTTAATATTTCAAATTAATAATTTTGATTTCAGCGCTATTTTATCGACATAATTAATTACCGAAATTTAACATCCCTGGTAGTCATTACCCATGGAGCCCTAAACGTATTATTTCGTTATGGTTCTTGTGTAGACGTCGGCAACGTCAGAAACGCAGGCAAAGCATTCTTTGGGTTCACCCAATAAATATGAAACGTGAAGATTTTGGAACGTTATTATACGTTATTTGAAGAGCTGCGAGCAGAAGAAGAGAAGTTCTTCAATTATTCCTGTGCCCTGTTCAGTCAATTCAAACCTGGAAGAACCAGTCTGTACTATCGAATTCGGTCATAGGTCGACATCATTTAATTTCTATTGTATACACTTATATAGCAAGGGCTTTCTAGAGTCCCGGCCGAACGAGCTACATTTAAATTAAGTCGTCTGCGCACGTTAATGTACGCGATTAATAGTAGCGACCGAATCAGACCCTAGTATCTTCGCGTGGTGAGCAACTACAAGCGTTCCCTATTTGCAATTCGCAGATTACAGATTCAGAAAATCTACGCGCATTGCCATTGAAAATATAGGTTGTTGCCAGTCCTCGAATACAAACCGTAGGAAAACCGCACGGTGCGTGTGAACGCTACGATTTAACTTAATGCACTACCGAGCGGACGGTCGCCGTGCGAAATCGGTGGTGAGGCACGGCGACCATACGGTGGACGGCGACGGCACGGTACGTGTGAAAGCTATGGTTTAATTTCATACACTTCGAACCGTACATGGACAAAAACGCACGGACGCCGTGCCCCGTGTGAAAACGTCGGCACGGAATCCGTGCGTTCGTGGTGGACGGAGACGGCACGGTACGTGTGAAAGCTATCATTTAATCTCATACACTTCGAACCGTACAGGTATAAAAACGCACGGACGCCGTGTCCCGTGTGAAAAGGCCGTTACCAGGACCTCCACCGAAAAACATCTTGATCGAAAAATACCGAAAAAGTATACGCAAGCCTCGGAACTAGAGCTTAGTCGACGAAGCGATATTTTTAGAATTTTAATTTAATTAATTCGGCCGCTGTGCACGAAGTTCGCACAAAGTTGTGGGTCAGGGTGTATTAAAAGCATGGGCTGGCAGCCCCATTTATCTCAATAAGACATTAGACTACCCGGCGAGCTACTGGTACCGTTATTTACATTTTCGAGATAGCGTCTCTCGCGTCGCGACGCGTCGCTTCATTTTGCACGATGATCTATACCAGGCGCTCGCCGGAGCCGCGATATTTCGTCGTCGTACTTTCGGAGACGCCCAATGCCATTCGACGGAAAATAGAGGATAATTTATGTGGGAATTTGTCTTCTCGAAACGAACAACGTTACGTATTGCCTCGAATTACAAGAACTTATCGCTAGGTTTTAATTAAGGAACGTTGAAGAAGAGCAAATATTGGCGTTCCGACGCGCTGGAAAAGACCCAGAATCAGTCAAGTTAAGCATCACAATGAAATTACCGGAACTTATTGCTGACTTTTAAGGGGCTGTGGGTGGTAATTGGGGCAGAGAACAAATATTGGTTTTTGGAAGGCCAAGAGGGCAAGTGGAGTGAACGTAAGCGTCGATGACGGACTTTTGCAAAGTGGGAGTGGGACTGAAGGAACAAGGCCGAAAAGTTGGGAATCGTCGTTTGTCTTTTGCTCGTTTTAAGTTAGACTCTAAATTGTCTTTCTAGCTGCAAGCACCGAAGTTTTCTACTGTCAGTTCTTGAGATTTATTATTGATTTATATGCAGGCCGAATATGACTAAGCTCCTTAAGTTCTCCACATAAATTTATTTATGTGATAAAAAATACTGATACAAACAAGAGCGGGTAAAGTTTATAGAAGTAATTGAATGTTAAAGCTAAAATTGCAAAGTTTTGCTTGTTAAGCTGTATCTTCTACAAACATTCAGATGTTTATACATAACGCCCAATTTGATATCCTGATTGTTTCTACTTATTATGATATCAGAAGGCATTTGAAAAATAGCCTTTTTAGCAATATGTATTAAAAAAATCTGATGTCGCCAGGTGCACACCAGACCAATGAGGCCACTGAAAGGTTTTGGAATGAGTGTTTGGATGGGGATGTACCAGGACAATTTAATTGGGACATTCACGTTCCAGGACAACTTGAATGGACAACGATAAAATCTTCTGCGCACCGAAGTGGCAGACTATTTTGACGATGCTGCGTTGGACTAAAGGAGAATAATGTGAATAATGTGTATAATGTGGCGGCAGCAAGATGGAGCACCGCCTCACAATGCGACAGTTCCACGAAATTATCTGAATCAACAATTTCCAAATCACCGGATTGGTAATGGTGGAGTGGTGGAATGTCCTGCTAGATCCCCTCATTTAAATCCTCTGGACTATTTTCTATGGGGATCTGTGAACGACGAAATTTATCACGATACTCGCAGAAATATCGAGGTACTGGTCAATGCTATTCCGGGAAGAACAGTTAGAAGAGCATTACAACATGTAGAAAAGCAGGCACGGTTTTATGCCTTCAAGAAATAGGTGACCTATTTGAACATTTTCTAAAAAATAACCGTTTTGTTGTGTAAACTTGCTTCTTTTACAATTTGAATGTTGTTAATCCAAAGCACTCTTGGTCTGTCCGGCGGGTTGTAACCAAGCTCCAGTTGGGTACCTGATAAGCACGACAAACAACGAGAAAAAGCAAAAAGTGGTTTTGTCATTACACCATTGTTTTAAAAAATAATGCCAACATTGCGGAAATAAGAAAAAAACACGACTATCGGAAAATGAGAAAAAATATATTTGGAAATATTAGAGGTCTATAAATAGGAAATTATAATGACCTTATTCTCTGATGCATACACCGCGTGTTACCAAAGAAATGAAAATGACATCAAAAGTAAAGTACCTTCATCTTCAAAGCTATGCCAAAATTATATTTGAAAAAGTATTTCAAAAAATTAGTATGCATTAAATATGAAATTATAGTCACCTTCGACGTTCCATATACCGGCTGTTCATGCAACGGCGAAGGAGTTTATTTTGTATTTAATACACTTATTTTTACGCACTTTTATAATGCAAATCGTCCAATCCTATTAGTTTGGAATATCGATTAACTACTGTTTCCTCATTTCAAAGATACTGGAAAATGTAGTTCCTAATTATTCCTTATCATATTAAAAATATTATAGTTTTATGTTAATATTTGATCTTATAACTAATAGTCTGATATTTGTCAAAGGGACCACCTTTTGAGAGTCCCAAGCAAAATTCAACATGGCTGCCATAAGAAAAACAAAAGTTGTGTTTTCATGGTGTGTTTTTGTTTCAAATGTCTAGCTACATTTTTGGTTTTGTATAAAAAATTAAAACCGATATCTTAACATTTCAGTTTTTTGTCGATATCTTCAAAATTAAAAATGATAACTTAAATTTCTTTTCAGATAATTGATCAACACAAAAATATGAAACTTTGCCAAATTTAAACATAGGCTAAACACTAATAAGCGAGATCCCCATGGCAAGCCTCGAAATTGAATCACCCGGTATATCTCCGTCTCACATTGTTGGAACAGAGACTACACATTGGCGCTATAGGACAAGCTCCGTATAATCCCTAAAACGTATATGGATAATATTGACAGTAGATATTGTCAAAAAACCAGCCTTTGTTACTACCTACTGTCAGAATGAAAATAATTGTGAAATCCTCGCTAACTAAGTTTTAATGCAAACACCGTCTCAGATATAATTGTCATCAATCAAGGAAAGGACTACTTCCTTTCCTTGATTTATGACAATTATATCTAACAAATGTCATAGGCCTCATTAGCTCAGATGGGAGAGCATTGTGCTAGAAACGCAAAGGTCCCTGGTTCAAATCCAGGATGTGGCTGTAATTTTTGATTTATTTAAAATTTACATCCCTCCTGTATATCACCATATTATTAAGCTAAATTATTAATTTTACCATAAAATGTCATAGAAATAATTTAAACAAACTTTACTCTACTTTAATTTATTATTTAACTATTTTGACGAAATTACAGAAATTGAGGGTCATTTGCCAAATCCTTGAAAAATGCTTAGAGGAAACATCCAATTCCTTTGGACCCCTTTGAACCAAAAGCTTTTCAGCTCTAAGTTTGGTCATAAAACTTAATATGAACTTTCGTCCTGATACCTTTAGTAGTTTATCCGGAATCGTCACCACAAAAATCTAGTACACACAGACATACACAACGATACTTCATACGCAAAAAAGACATCAACGTGACAGTAAAGAGTACGTCTGATTAGTGACTTGTCAGTTGTACTGAGCCTTGACAAATAACATTTGAACGGCTCCTTAAGCTGTCAATTCTTACATCACAAGACAACAATAATATTCAATACAACAGATCATGTCCAAACTTAACCAAAAAACGATTGCGTTATTGATTACTGCGGTCCTATGGATGGCAAATACCGATGCCCAAGACGAAGCAGCACCAGCGGCGGAGGCGGCACCGGAGGGTGGTGCAGAAGGAGGTGCAGCTGCACCTGAAGGTGGAGGTGGAGGAGATGACGCCGATGAAGCAGAAGAAGTAGAATCAGAAAATCTAGGAGAATTTGTACCAGATTTGTCCATGTTGGAAGGACTTCGTTGTTATCAGTGCACGTCGGTAAGCACCGAGGTGCTTCCGTTGTGCGATGAGTCACTCTTCAAGACGATGACGTACAGCGAGAAAAGGGATTACATATTCCAATGTCCAGACGACATGGCTAAGTTCTGCATCAGAAAGACGGAGACCATACAGAGTATCGTGACCACAATCAGAGGCTGTAACGGGCCAAATGACAACTTGGACAATTCGTTGAGGAATGGTTGTATGCTGTACCGAGAGAATAAGACAGTTGTCGAAATATGCATATGTAGTTCGAATATGTGCAATACTGTTGGTTTGCCGAAGGTGGATGTTGTTCAATTTGTAGTATACTTGGTGTTGTTGTCTTGGTTGAATGTTATTCAGATTATATAAGTTTTATTATTTGTGTGTTACGTGTACATAGTTGCTAACTGCACTTTAGTCAGTAATTGTAAACAAATGTCAAAGTATTCGTGGTTTTGAGCAGTTTTAAATTCAGTGCCAGCGATCTTGATATCGATCATGGTGTTAATTTAAAAAATTACAATTCTTTCACTCAACACAATCAAAATTATTTCAACTAAATAAATAAACCTTCTTCGTTATAGTACAAATTGCAACTTTTAACTGAAAACATAAGTTGTTTACACTTAAATCTAAAATACTTCGATATTTATTACCTATAATTGCCGTAGGAAACGTTGAAATTGAGTTTTTGGCGAATAACTTTGAAAATATTGGGAATTGTGAAGGAGTTGTATTTAGAAACAATGTTCCATTTTTTAATTTTGCATCATTTCACCTAAAAAATGTATGGGGTCCAGTTTAAAATAAGAATAAAAACACGGTTTGAAGTTTGACAAGTTTGACACTAGATTTTGGCCACCCTGTATAATTTGGACCAATGACACTTGGTTAACGAGACTACTAGGTCTAACTTAATAAGCACGTCGCAAAATTTTATTAACGAAGTGCAATTTGTGGCTTTTATTGATTTTTAAAGCCAACGATGCAAAATCAATTTTTTTTGTTTTTATTTTTTTTGCGCTGCAGTCACTCAACCGATTTCAATAAAACTTTGGTGGTATGTAGGCAACCGTAAAAGGCTTCCAAATTTGTGAAATTTGTGAATTTTAGACTGTGACTGCACAGATTTTTCTTGAAATTCCCCATAAATTTTCACATGTTTTTTGGAGAAAAGTCGACGTTAAAGTTACAACCACACCAGAGCGATTTTCGATCCGCGTAGCGTTTGCGAAAATCGCGCGAAACCAAATTACATTGCAGCATATGGATGTGACCAAACCAGAGCGTCAAATTTCGCAGAATGCAGCGTTTATTTCGTTCAACCGCATGGCTTTTTTGTTAACTTTCCGAGGCCAAAACCTGTTCTGAGCGTATATCGAAAGACGCGCGAATCGCGTGCGAAACATTTTAACTAGGAGGGATAGCATATCGCAGCGGCAAATTTGCAGTTCGCAGCCTGCTCGATATTTTCGCTTTTCGCGCGGCGTTTTAGTACAAAAATATTAGTCGTAAAATAGTAAACACTAAATAACTAAATGAAATTGTAAAAAATATCCAATAATGTTTGATGTAGAGCATAAAAAATATAAAAATATAGTATAACATATTATGTATAATTACATAATTATTGTATCTGGTAAAAAGAACGGATCAATCCATTAAGTAGTTTTCGTCCGATTGATGTGATAGAAAAACCTTGGTTTATAATATACAGTAGAGCATCGAATACCCGAACTAATAGGGACCGAAGGTGATTCGGATTATCAAATTGTTCGGATTATCAAATATTGCAGCGAAACAGTAGAAAATATGAGAATTGGATACAAGATAGAAAACAAAAGCAACATTTTTCTGTTTACAAATTCAAATGGCACATCGATTTACTTTAATATATTGTATTAATATGTTTTTCAATATAAAATCGTAATTTTTCCAGGTCACAGAAACAAATATATATACACGGAAATTTTGTTTTAGATTTTAGCTCTCTGTTTTTTGACTCCCTCCGCTTCGCGTTGGGAGACAACACAACCTTGAGCTAAAATCAAATTTCTTTTCCCTTGTATAATAAATAACTATTATTATTACTTCCTTTTGGGCGTTCGGATTAGCGAACGTACGGATTATCGAGGTTCGGATTATCGAGGCTCTACTGAATACCTCTTTATTTTTAAATGGGCGGTATTTTTTTCCAGAATTTGCTATTGGATTGTTTTTAACAATTCAATGATTTTAATACATATGTGGCTTTATGTACATACAGAAACAGCATTTTTTTGGAGAAAATAAAACAATTGAAAATTGTAAAAAAAACAAATATTTATTTGTTTATGTCTTCGGGAAATATGTCTGCGGTGACCAACAATCCGGATTCAAAAGCAACCTCTCACGTAAGGTTTTCGAAAATGAAGTAGACAAAATATCAAATATTGTGATTATGGAAATTTGTATGAATTTATAGCAGCCGAAGTCCTAACCGTAGCACAAACTTCCAGGATATCAGGTACAAGTACAATACTTCATGTCTACTTTGAGATTATTATTATTATTTTTATTATTACTATTATTATTAATATTATTATTATTGTATTGGGTTCAGTTGCCATAAATTCGCAAAAATTGACAGTCGCAATGTTTTACATCACGCCTCAACGTTTTCGAAAACCTTACGTGATAGGAAGCTTTTTGTAGTCAATGGTATTCTAGACAAAGTAATCTATCTAAAAAGCCTATCTTGATTCCATTAAAAAATCTACCATCCCCTGAGTTCTCAATATTGTACAATTATCAATTGTCTTTTTCTAAAATGTGTTTTTTATGTGAGACTACACAGTTTGAATTTAATTGACTTCCGAAATAAGCCATCTACTAAATTGTTCGGAAAAATATAGATCTCATTTGAGAAAAAACTGACAAATTAAGTAATAAAGTAATTAGTAATTAATGACATATTTGCTTAGTAATTAATGACATTACTAAGCCACAAAATATGCCCAAAATTTATTGTAAAATCAATTTCTGAATGGATATGTAATAAAATGTCAAATATTCTCTAGATAAAATAAAAGGAAATAAGGAAACACCAGTATAATAAAACCTTTCAAATGATAAAAATACCACGTAATATTATTAAAACTCATATTAATTTGGGACGGAAATACTGAAACTGATACAAATAACAAAAAAAGCTCGCAAGTGCAGACAACATCCAATTGTACTAAGTTATTAGAAAACCACCATAAAATAAACGTTGCCAAGATGAGTTGGTTTTAATGTCTGCAAAAAAAGCATTAAGAATAATTTAGTTAAAAGTTATTCCAAGTAGTGCCTTTATATAAAAAAAAACAGTCTATACGTTTCTCTTATTTATGTACGACAATATACTTATATGTAAACAGAAATAAAACCAGCCGGTCGAGCGGGACCTGGCGGGAGCCTGTTACACTCCCAAATGTTGGAGTGAAACAGGCTATCCGGCGAAACCGCTTTGGTTTGAACTCTATCGCGATTTCGCGTTTCGCAAGCGGTGCGAAAGATTCGCGGCGTCTAACGCGGCGGCGAATTCGCTCTGGTGTGGGCCTAGCTTTATATGTAAATACGTTATTACTTTATCATACGCAGTATAATAAAGTATTGTAATCATGCCAAAAAGAAAAATTGAAAAAAAAATTGAGTTTTAGCGGAAATAGGTCTTTTTGGGTCCCCTGAACATTTTTGACCAAGGTACAAAAAAATGTCTGTGTGTGTGTGTGTGTCTGTGTGTGTGTGCGTGTGTGTGTGTGTGTAAACGATTTTT